>OX392475.1:0-5000000 GCA_947623365.1 Achlya flavicornis
GGAGATACAGGCAACAGAAATTTCACAAAAACCACCTCAAATTCACGGAATTTTCCATCATCCGGTGAATTGAGGTCGCACGCGCACAAGTCAGGGCTCCCTCACTGGCTCGGAGACTCCGCCGTCCACATCGCTTGAACGTCACAGCACTCACCGCGTCACACTACGTCGACGGTAAGCCGCCGTCACTTCGAAGTTTCGAGATCCGTCTAGAACATTCCATCGGCTACTACGTCATCGGCCACTCTAGAAATTTCATCGGGTCTCATCGGGTATCGTCGGCTTTCGTCGTCTTCAAACTCATAATATAATATAGTGTACCCCCTCTACAGGTACCCCTCGCCCCCGACAATCTTCACTTCAACCTTCCCCCCTCACCCTAACTTCCAAACGGGAGGACCCATACACCACATCTGGGGCTCAAACATCACGTATTGAGGAGCCCCACAAACTGGTTCTAACAGTTTGAGACATCCCCCCGCCACCTCAAACCCCGCCCCCCTCACACCAAATTCTTAACGCAAGGAGGAAACTTCCCACATCTTGGGCCCCTGGTACTTGGTTTGAGGAACCCGCCCATCTGGTTCAGTCAGATTGCCCCTCCCCCTCCCCCTCACCTATACCTCACCCCCCCTCAAAGGTGACTCACGAGACCTCCCCCCCCCCCCAACCCCCCCTCCATACCTCACCCCCCCTCAAGCTAACTTCTAAACGAAAGGAGATAGCACCCTACATCTTGGGCTCCAGGAACTTGGCTTGAGGAGCTCCAACATCTGGCCCTGTCAGATTTTTCTCCCCCTCCCCCCTCCCCCTTACCTCACCCCCCCTCAAGGTCGACACGCGAGACCTCCCCCCCCCCCCCCAACCCCCTCCATACCTCACCCCCCCTCAAGCTAACTTCTAAACGAAAGGAGATAGCACCCTACATCTTGGGCTCCAGGAACTTGGCTTGAGGAGCTCCACCATCTGGCCCTGTCAGATTTTTTCCCCTCCCCCCCCCTCTCTTACCTCACCCCCCCCAAGGTCAACACACGAGACCTCCCCCCCCCCCCCAACCCCCCTCCATACCTCACCCCCCTCAAGCTAACTTCTAAACGGAAGGAAGTAGCCCCCTACATCTTGGGCTCTAGGAACTTGGCTTGAGGAGCTCTATTATCTGGCCCTGTCAGATTTTTTCCCCCTCCCCCGCCCCTTTACCTCACCCCCCCTTTAGGTCGACATACGAGACCTACCCCTCCCCCCCTCAAAAAATTTCCTACCTCACCCCCCCTCAACCTAACTCCTCAACGGATTGTCCTACAGACACGTGCGAGGGGTCGTTGAATTTGAATCAAAGAGGGTAATAAATTGACTCAAAAGAAATTTCACTCTAGAACCTTAAACTATTTATTTTATATATCAAACCTAATAATTTACTGTATTTAATTTATTCTTATTCTTAGTAACAAAACACAAATATTATTATGTCGTCTAACAAAACAGCAACCTCCAAGAACTTGACCACGGAGGCGGCGTCGCAGAGGCCTGCACGTTCGCTTAGGGAAAAAGTTTTAACAAAAACAACGACCATCAAGTCCATAAAGTCAGAAAAGTTGGCCAGGACATCGCCCCTTGAGCGAGTGCCTGAAGTGGTCAAAGCAACGTCAGAAGCAGACTTACAGGCGAGCATGAACTGGGACGCTCCAAGGGTAATCCCTGAACTAACCTCCGAGGCCCCGGAAACAGATGTCGAAGATTCCGACATCTCATCGGTGGGGTCCGAGGTTCTTCAAAACAGAAGGGTGAGCCTCCTTTTCACTTCCCCACGCAGAGGCACGGGAGTGGAGATGGACGCAGCGTCCAAGATTGCCAATGAGCTGTTACAAAGAGGTAAGGCGGCATTAGAGGCGTCGGGTAATATGAAGAGGGAGTACCGGACGTCAGCCCTCGACAGCTTGCAGGGCCTCTACGAGACGGTCCTGTACGTGGCAGACTCTAGGGCTCGCCACAAGTTCAACTTGGAGAAGGAACGCTCAAGACACGCACAAGAGTTGGTGCGTGTAGAGAGAGCGCATACCAAAGAGCTTGTGGGAGTGAGGCAGAGCCTCGTGTCCGAGTTGTGTCTGGCCAGAGCCGACATCACAGACACCCTGAAGGAGGCAAAGGCGGTACGTAGCTGGCTTGGCTACGAGACCGAACAGCCCTTCAGGGAGATAAAGGAGGTCAAGCAAGCAGTCACAACCATGGGGAGGGAACTAACCGCCAAAATTGAAACATTTGGGAAGACAAGTTCGGGCACCTCAGAAGATCCCAATCTCAAACACATCGAGGGAGGGATCACAAAACTAGGCTCGAACACAAGTAAACTGTCTAACCAAATAGACGCCCTCAGGAGAACCCTAGAGGAAGTGAGGGCGGAGATAACAAAAACACCAAAGGCGGTCGCGGTGCTTCCATCGACAGTTCCCGAGGCCTCAATTGACAAACTGGAAGGCGAACTCCAAAAAATAAAACAGTTAATAATAGACCACAACAACAAACCACCCACCAAAGTCCCCACACCACCACCCCAATTGGACCTAGCCAAGCATCTGAGGCCCCTCTCAGAAAGACTGGACATCGTGTCGTCTGACATCCGCGTGATGCGAGACAAAAAGCCCCAGGAGCCGCCACAAGCAGTGCCAAACTTGGAGGCAGAAATGGCAATCTCGGAGGTCAGACAGCAGCTGGTGTCACTAAAAGAGGGAGTGACGGAGCTGCAGAAAAGACCTGCACCTGGCCCAGCCGCAATACCAAAGCCGGACGTATCAGCAGATCCGAAGCCGGCCCCAACCTACGCGCACATAGCTGCGAGACCACCCCCACCCCCACTTAGACCGAACCACACTCTTATAGTCTCGTCATCCGACCCCAAAAACACCGGGGACGACCTTATCGAGAGGATAAGAGTGGCTCTCGACACAAAAACGAGTGGGGCAAAGGTGGACAGGTTCAGGAAGGCCAAGAACCAAAAGGTCGTTCTGAGCTGCGGCACGAAGGAAGACCTCAGCTTGGTCCAATCGCGCGTCCTAACAAATAAGAGCCTGAAGGCGGAGATTGCGAGGATTAACAACCCTCAGGTAATAATCTGGGATGTGCTCTCCTACCTAAAAGATTCAGAAATTCCGGAGACCCTACTAACACAGAATAAGGGACTCCTGAAGGGAATCGATACGAAGGGGAGCACATTACGGGTCATGTACCGAAAAAGGGCCCGCAATGAAAAAACGTGCCATGTGGTTCTGGAAGTGTCCCCGCAAATACACAAAAGGTTTACGGAGGCAGGAAAGGTCCACATTGACATCCAATGGAGACCTATAACAGACCACTCACCATTAGTGCAATGCACAAAATGCTTGGGCTTTGGCCACACCAGGAAACTCTGCCGGGAAAAGGACGATCTCTGCAATTTCTGCGGGGACGCCCATTCCTGGGAGAAGTGCCAACCAAGGCTCACGGGAAAAACACCAACCTGCATAAATTGCAAAGCACAAAAGATGGTGGGTCCAGACATCGCACACACCGCCTTCAGCAGTGACTGTCGCGAAAGGGAAAAATGGGACGCTATAGCCCGTTCGCGGGTCTCATACATTTGTTAAGGGCACCCCAATTCAAAATCACCTAGCCCCCCGAAGAATAGATGGAACAGGTTTGCACTTCATCCAAGCAAACCTGCAACGCTCCAAACTAGCAACAGCCGAACTGTTCCAGGTAGCGAAAGACAAAAACATCTCAGTGGCCCTAGTACAAGAACCGTACGTCGGGAAAGCTGGGATACTCAAGTCAAACCCTGGAACACAAGTCATCCAGTGCACCCTAAATCGACAAAAACCAGTAAAGGCAGCAATCATCGTTTTCGGTGATCGGCTGGAGGTAATTCATGACCCTCAGCTGGTGACTGAAACGGAGGCGGCTGTATTACTGGTCGGAGGGGAACTGAGGCTGGGAGTAATATCTGTCTATTTCGAAGGGGATCAAGACATAGAAGTAAATATAGAGAGATCTAAGACCTTCTGTCGAAGACTCAACACCAACAATTTAATTATAGCAGGCGACGTAAACGCCTGGAGTCATTGGTGGGGAAGCAGCTCTGAAGATCAAAGAGGAGCAGCATACAACGCCTTTCTTAACGAATCAGGATTCCAGATTCTTAACTACGGAGACACACCCACATTCGAAACATTCAGAAGAGGCAGAACGTACACGAGCATAGTAGACGTAACAGCCTGTAGTACGCCACTTCTGGGTAAAGTAGAAAACTGGAAAGTGGACAGAGACCTTACCACGTCGGACCATAATGCCATCACCTTCACTCTGCGTTTGGGCAAGGCCCTAGAACCACTAAGGCCAATAACCACGCGGAGATACAACACCAAGAAGGCAAAGTGGACCGATTTCAAAACATCATTTAAGGTATCTCTAGAGGAGAAAAACATCACCTCCCACTCCATAGTGGAAACTGGAACTCCGGAGGAGTTAGAGGACATCATCACAGCCTACACTGAAGCCATCCATGAATCCTGCTCGGGTACCATCCCCAAAATGGGAAAGTGGAGCGGGAATCCAAAACCCCCATGGTGGTCGAAGAGGCTAGATGATCTAAAAAGAGATGTCCTAAGGAAAAAGAGGCGAATAAAGAATGCCGCTCCCACCAGAGCGCAATTCGTCATCGACGAATACCAACGAGCCAAATTGGAGTACGCAAATGAGGCGGAAAAGGCCCAAACATCTAACTGGAAGGAGTACTGCACGACTCAAGACAAGGAGAGTATGTGGGACAAGATATACCGGGTAATCAGGAAGACCGCCAGAAGGCAAGAAGACACGCTCCTGAGAAACCAAGAAGGTAACACCCTAAATCCCCAACAGTCGGCAGAGCTCCTTGCGGTTACATTCTACCCAGACGACACTGTGGCAACAGACAACCAAAGCCACACAAAATTGCGGGAACTGACAGAGAAAAACATCACAGACCTACCCGGGGATGATCCGCCATTCACATCGGCGGAATTGGAGTTGGTGCTTCAAGCGCTAAACCCCAAAAAAGCCCCGGGACCTGATGGGCTTACCGCAGACATCTGCACTGCGGCCATCCGCTGCGAGTGGGAGGTCTTTATGGGCATCGCAAATAAATGCCTGCTCCTAAAGCACTTTCCAAAGCAATGGAAAATAGCCCATGTGGTCATTCTCAGGAAACCGGGTAAAGAAGACTACACACACCCTAAGTCTTACAGACCCATAGGTCTCCTCTCAGTTCTCGGTAAGATTGTCGAAAAACTAATGGTAGGCCGTCTCCAATGGCACATCTTCCCCACCCTAAATAAAAAACAATACGGTTTCATGCCGCAAAGAGGCACCGAGGACGCCCTCTATGACCTAGTAGAGCACATACGGGAGGATGTCAACAGAAAAAACATCGTCCTAGTAATCTCACTGGACATAGAGGGTGCCTTCGACAATGCATGGTGGCCAGCTCTCAAACAACAACTAAAGAGGAAAAGTTGTCCGCAAAACCTCTACAGGCTGGTAGACTCATACCTCAACGACCGCCAAGTCCAGGTCAACTACGCCAGAGCAACATACGGGAAGGAAACGACGAAGGGATGTGTCCAAGGCTCCATAGCCGGACCTACCTTTTGGAACGTCATCCTAGACTCGTTGTTGCATAAACTGGAAAGAGAGGGAGTATACTGCCAAGCTTTTGCGGATGACGTGGTTCTCGTATTTACGGGCCAAAAAATCAACATCTTGGAGCAAGCAGTCAACACCACCTTGGAGACAATAGTAGAATGGGGCATACAAAATAAACTCAACTTCGCATCGCATAAAACCAACGCGATGCTTCTAACTAAGAAGTTGAAGTATGAAGCCCCAAACCTCTTCATGGCTGGTACGAGACTCAACTTGGTTGAAGAAATCAAGCTCCTTGGCCTCGTGATAGACAACAAACTCACGTTTAAATCTCATGTCACCGCACAATGCAAGAAAGCTGTGGAAATCTACAAACAGCTAGCGTGCGCAGCTAAAGTGACGTGGGGCTTGAACGGAGAGGTAACGAGAACCATATACGTCTCAGTAATAGAGCCCATCATGACATACGCCTCAAGCGCATGGTCACAGGCTGTAGATCTACAACTAATCAATAAACAACTAAACACAATACAGAGAGGGTTCGCTCAAAAAATCTGCAAGGCGTACCGCACGGTGTCGCTGACATCAGCACTCGCCTTGTCTGGAATACTCCCACTAGATCTGAGAGTACAAGAGAGTGCGAACCTGTATAAAGTTAAGAAACACCACACAAACAACTACCTTCCCCCTGGAAAGGAGCTCGAGAGTGGAATCGGGTACTTAGATCAACCCCACCCATCCACGTATACAACCATCAACTTCGAGCTCCTGGAGAATGTGGACTCAGATACCCTAAACAACCACCAAGTAAGCGGCCCCGAAATTTACACGGACGGCAGCAAAATAGAGGGCAAAGTAGGTGCTGCCGTCACTTGGTGGGAGGAGGGAAAGGAGACCGCCTACTCCACTTTTAATCTGCATCCCTCATGTACAGTATTCCAGTCGGAAATGTACGCACTCCACAGGGCGACTCAAATGGTGAAAAACAGTAGGGAACCAATCGTAAGCATATTAAGCGACTCAAGATCTTCGCTTGACCTACTGAAAAATCCCAAACCGAGTCACCCCCTAGCAAAAGCTATCAAGGAGTGCATTGAGGAGATCAGAACAGAGGGAAGAGAGGTGCGGCTGTTCTGGTTGAGGGCACACGTGGGTACCGCTGGCAACGAAAGAGCCGATGAGCTTGCAAAGTCGGCGGCACTCACCATCAAAACCCAAGACTACGACAAAATCCCCCTGTCCTTCATCAAGAGGCAAATAAGAGAGGAATCGGTCCGCAAATGGCAGGACCGCTACGATACCTCCATCACAGGGGCAGTCACCAAGATGCTCTTTCCGTATGTCGACAAAGCGTACAGAACGGTGAGAGCAGTAAAACTGACGCCCTACCAAGTGCAAGCCTTCACAGGACATGGCGGGATAGCCGAATACTTATATAGGTTCAAACTCAAAGACAGTCCCGGATGTGAGTGCGACAGAACCGTCAGCGAGACCGTGTGGCACATAATCCTTGACTGCCCACGTTTTCTGGCAGCCCGACGAGATCTAGAGACCGAGATAGATACGCGGTTAGATCAGTCGGCCCTACAGGAAATCCTTGCAGACACCAAAATGAGAGCCCACTTCTTAGACTATGTGGACAACATCTTCCGTATAGTCGTGAGAAGAAATAGCACCCTCACCACAGACCCCCAACAACCCACAATAACAACAACTCCAACGCCTATTATCCAAGATTCCATCCCAGTGCAACCAACCACCATGCTGCAGAATATAGCTCCAAACCACATGCCCGTCAGAAAATTCTTAGCATGTGGGGAGCCAGGGACACCCGGAATCAGGATAAAAAGCGTAGCCCTCTTCATGGACACAAATGCCGAGAGACTCGGCATAAGCTTCTGCTTTGTAGGCGCTCGGAAACGCGTTGGCATATCACCAGGCCTAGCCGCGTTGATGAATGGGAGTACAACCAAAACGTGCATGAAACGCAAAACATTCGACGCGTTACCTGTTACGGAGATACTCGGCAGCCCTTGCCGAATGGTGCGAACACAAAACAAATTGATCGCATTATTCGTATGGGGTGAGAGGACACCGTTCAAACAGGCGTGCACAGTGCTCTCAAAAATCGGAGAGGCGGAAACTGGGACCGAGGAGTCTCGAATTGTAAGTATCGACGCAATGGTAGTCGAGTACCAGAAAGGTGAAGTCGCCGACCAATATGGTTGCATAATTGCCTCCAAAAACCATGAGGTAATAGCATACGAGGACAGAGGGGAAGACTTGAGCTTCCTCAAAGCCCCCAGATGCAAAGCAACCGCGACTAACAACCCAGAACAGGACTCACAAAAACCAAGCGGATCAGAGAGACTCCAACAGAGGGTAGCCGACGCAAAAGCAGCAACAGAGCAGAGCGTCAGTCCAGAGGAGAGCAAAAAATCACAAAAAACAGCAACAGCCATCAAAACCTTCATAACATCAGCAGTGAGAGGGATTCAGTCGACAATTTCCAAAGCTGTAGACATCCAATCAGCGGCAGTGGGGAAGTTTACGAGAGAGCCCCCCTTACTTAAAAAGGCAGCAACTATAACGAGGACGAGAGCCGACATGGGGCAGGTCATCCCACCATCTCGCAGACCAGCAACGAGTCCAGAAGACCACGCATTTAATGCCTTTCTCGAGTTCGTAGCGATCACAAGAGCGACCAGAGAGGTCAATCTTCTGTGTTGCAAGACCATCATGCAGGCTTTCCAGAATCAAAATGAAAGCTTGCTGAAGGTCCTACTCGAGGAGGCGGACGCAGCCATATATAACACCGCAACATCCCAAGTCCTAAAGGGACAAATGTCTGGGGATTATATGGCAGCGTACAATGCAACAAGTGGCTTCGTGACCTCAGTTGAAGGGGAGAAAAAAGGAGATGCACCACCTACATTTAACACACCACAAAACGACCCCATCGTAGTCACCGCCCGGTGCACTAAGATCATGCTGGACGACAAGATCCTGGAAATGGCTAAAACCATCACAGGCAGTCTTGATCCCGGAACAACATGGGATAACTGGGCGGTACCAAAAATAAAATGGGTAAATGGGGTCCCCGGTTGCGGCAAAACAACTTGGGTAGTGAAAAACTTCGATGAGGAGAAGGAAGTCATAATCACCACGACAAATGAGGCAGCAAAAGACCTACGCGAAAAGATCTCACCGCGAGTAGGAGAAGCTGCAGCCAAAAGTAAAGTGCGGACAATGGCGTCCGTACTTGCTAATGGATTCAAAGAGCCGAAAAACTGCAACCGTCTAACGGTTGATGAGGCTCTTATGAACCACTTTGGATCCATTATCATGGCAACTCGTCTGTCAGGTGCAAACGAACTTGTCCTCATCGGAGACATAAATCAACTACCGTATATTGACAGGGACAACCTGTTCAATATACATTACAATCGACCAAACCTGGTAGCCAACATCAGCCAGGAGTTGTTGTGCACGCACCGTAACCCGATGGATGTAGCGTACGCCCTAGACGTCATATACTCCGGTATATACTCGTCGAAACAAATAGTACACTCCCTGAAGCTGAAGAGGTACACAGACGCGCAGATACCTAGCGATCTCCCGAACACCCTTTTCCTAGTCCACACTCAGGAAGAAAAGGCATCCCTGATCAGCCAGGGATACGGGAACGGCTCAGGTTCGCGCGTCCTCACCATACATGAAGCTCAGGGAGCAACGTACGAGTCGGTGATCATCCTCCAGACAAGACCTAAGAAGTTGCAAATCCACGAGAGCGTCCCACACGCGGTAGTAGCAGTGTCAAGACACACCGTCAGTTGCGTATACTACGCAGATGACGGTGATGACGCAATAGGCCGATTCGCGAAACGGGCGATGGAGGCAACTTCCGACCAAATATGGTCTCAAAATCTTAAAATGGCAATCAAAAATAGGGACCTTACCGTCGTGGAGGCCCAAATCAAAGCGGGGTCGCCATCTGTGGCCAAGCAATGAGAGTATCAAAACTGTGTAAAAAACTGTGTAACCAAAATTGTAATAGTAATAAAAATCAACAACTTTTAAATAACAACAATTGTGTAAAATTCTATATAAACATATTCTTTTGTATTTCTTTTGAATTTCTTTTGAAAAAATGTACTAAATTTTTAACTAAAAAAAAAAAAAAAAATGTTACTAATATTAAAATTGTAAAATTTTTATTATATAGCTTATATATGTAAAGGTGTATAATGTATTGAATATAAGATAATTATGTATGTAAAACTATTAAACATGTATTAAAAAGAGAATTTGTGCGGAGAAGATGTAGAGATAGTTATGAAATAAAAAATATACCAACAACAACATAAAATAAAAAGAGTACGGACTAAGAGTCTGTAGATTAGATCGCGGGCCGGGCCGATAGCGCCCGGACAGGAAAAAAAAAAAAAAAAAAAAAAAAAAACCTAACCTAACCTAACCTAACCTAACCTTTTTTTTTTTTTTTTTTTTTACGTGGGGAAATCCTCATGGATACCCGGGCGCTCCGGGGGGAGCGGCCCACGCCGCTTCGCAGGAGATCGTGCGATATCCCCGTATTGCCCTGATCGCCACCACCCTCTGCGGTCTCCGCAGGACGGCGATGTTGCGGCGATTCAGGGCCTCCGCCCATACGGGAGCTCCGTACGTCACCATTGATCGCACGATCCCCATGTACAGCCGCCTACAAAGGGCGCCCGGTTCGCCAGTGTTCGGCAGCAGCCGCCCGAGAGCAGCCGCCGCGCCCATCACCCTTGGCACCAGGCGCCCGAAGTGGGCTGTGAAATTCCACCGACCGTCGAGGACGAGACCCAGGTATCTCATCGTCGACCCGACGTCTATGCGGACTCCACTCACAACGATATGGGCATCTCGAGGCGGCGCGTGCCGAGGCCCGTGAAAACACAGGGCCTCACACTTGCTAAGAGCCACCTCCAAGCCCAACCGTCGTATCCGGCCCACGAATTGCGCCACTCCAGCAGTGGCGCGGTAGGCGGCTGTACTATACCTCGTGCCGCGGGCAGTGACCAGGGTATCGTCAGCGTAACACGTTACGTTGACACCCCGGATACACGGCACCCGCAGCACCCAGTCGTACCCGATGTTCCACAGGAGCGGACCCAGAACCGAACCCTGCGGAACACCGCACGACATTTCCCGTCGGCCCCAGCCCTCTTGGCCGGGGTAGACCACCGACCTTTCGGACAGGTAAGCCCCGATAACTCTGCGCAGGTACAGGGGCACTCCATGATACCGGAGCGCCTCCAGTATGCAGCTCCAGGGGAGGGAGTTGAATGCGTTGGCGATGTCGAGTGACACCGCCAAGACAACCCCACCCCGGGCAACCACCTCCTGCGCTTGGGACTTAACCCGCAACACCGCGTCGATGGTCGATCGACCCCTACGGAACCCAAACTGACTCTCCGCCAGATCCGGACCCACACCCTCCAGGTGCTCGACGATCCGCCTAGCCACAACTCTCTCAAAGAGTTTGGCAATGTCGTCGAGCAGCACGATGGGCCTGTAGGCGGAGGGAGATTCCGCTGGACGCCCTTCCTTCCGGAGGAGAACCAGACGGCCTGTCTTCCACCTCTGTGGAATTATGGCTTGAGCCAGGCAGGCGTCGAAAAGTCCCCTCAATCGAAGCTCCGGGGCGTCGGGGTTCAGGGCCAGGGCCAACACACGTCCCGGAACGCCATCGGGGCCAGGGGCCGAATTTTTGGCACGAAGCCTCAAACCAGTCCGCTTCGTCCTCAACCACCACAGGTCCATCGGGCGCGGGCACCCAGGACTGCACCATTGCCGCCTCCTTTGCCACGTCCATGTCAAGGGCTTTAAGCCGCCACCGCGGACTCATCCCACTCGGGGGTCGAATCGGGCTATCTGGTACTCCCTGGAGCAGAGCGGAGACGTCGAACCGAATATATCGGTGATCCGACAATGTCTCCACGTCCTCCAGTACTTCCCAATCCCGGACCCGGCGTGCCAGGGCGGAAGTCGCAAACGATACGTCCACGATCGATCCGCCCTGATACCGCACGCATGTGTCTACCGACCCCCGATTGAGGACCGATAGGCCATTCGCCAGTAGCCAATCCTCCAAAAACTCACCTCTCGCATCGGTCGCGGGAGATCCCCACGCCACAGACTTGGCGTTGAGATCCCCGACCACCAACACAGGGTGAGGATGGCTCCGTCCGATCAGGGCCCCCACCTCGTCCATAAAGGACTCAAACTCGGCGAGGGGTCTGTTGGGAGAAAAATAGACTCCTATCGTCATTATCTCCCCCAACAACGCCGCGACGCATCCCCTACCCTTCGCTACTTTTTCGAAAGGAGGGGAGCCAGCGGCGCCCCGACGGACAAGGGCAACTAGGCCATCTCGGTCCCCAACCCAGTCATCACCGGGTGGGATGAGGTACGGCTCAGGCACCACAGCCAGCTGTATCCTCCACTGTGCCATGCTCTGGACTAACAAATCCTGAGCTCTGGCACAGTGGTTGATATTAGCCTGCAGCAAGCGAAGGGCGTGCGTTATTCCGTTGACATCGGAACCATCCCCTCGCTCGCTGCCGCGCTGGTGCTTGGCTGTGAGCCGGCCGTAGTCGAAGTGGCTGCTCCAGCCCTCGACTTCTTTTTCCCCTTCTTGCTAGGCGGTCGGGCCGCGATACACGCCTTGCCTCCCACTCTATGAGAGGCTGGCTTACCAGCAGCTGCGCACACCGTGCAGTATGGCGCGGCAGAGCACTCCCCGGCTTTATGGCCAAGCTGGCCACACCGGAAGCACTGGCTGCCACGGTCCACCTCTGCTTTGCACTGCTCCTTTACGTGCCCGGCTTCCAGGCACCGGAAGCAGCGCGTCGGGCGCGGCTGCAGGAGTTTCACCTGTGCCGACACCCAACCAACGAGTAGACGTGTCTCCTGCGCTAAAATCTTTTGCGCAGCCACAGGAGGGCACTTAATTACGACGAAGCCTTCGCCGAAGTGGTCCTTGCGGATCACGCCAGGCTTGATGGATGCCTCAGGGCATCCACCTGTTCTGGCTACAGCAGCCACAACATCCTCCGCAGTCACAGAGTCGTCCAGGCCGGAGATGCGCAGGTCTGCGCACTTCATTGGCCTGGACACCTGGACGTCCTCCTCCTTGAAGGCCCCCCTCAGCGCTGCTGCAAGGGAGTCTGCCTTTTCGCCGCTACTAGCGCCCGGCACGAGAAACATGCGGGCGCCCGTAGCGGACGTTTTAAAGCGGAGGCCGGGGATGCCTAGGCTTGCTGGATCCACCTTCTGTCGCGCCTCTTTTAGTGCCGCCTCATAGGTCACACCCCTCTCCAGAGCAGACGGCTGCAGCTTAAAAACGACAGCCGCCGATCTAGGGATGTTAACCTTTGGCCCCTGTGGCCTCTGCTCTTGCGGCTGCCCCGGCGCAGACTCAGGCTGCGTCTGGGGTGGCCCAGCTTTTTTACGCCGCCCAGTCACCAGGGAATAGGGAGCGTCCATGGCTTCAGGGGCCGGCGGCAAAGGGCGCGATTCCGGGACCAAACTCTCCCGAGCAGGGGTGGCACCAGCCTTTTTCCCCCGTCGCATTTTCCCGCCCCGCCTAGTACCCAGTCCAACTGTTTGCTCGCGCGGAGCAGCCGCAGTACCAGCAGCCACTCTACGCGGAGCAGTCCCAGGACCTGGTGCAGTCCCCCGCTCACTCGGTGCTGTCGCAGGAGGCGCAGAACCCTTAACCCGCCTCTGTCGAGGCGCAGGGTCAGGATCCGCTGAACCCGCAGCACCGGCAGCAGCCGCCTGCTCACGCGGAGCACCCGCAGGACCAGCCACGGGAGGTGGTGCCTTCACCCTATCCGCCGCTAGCGGCGGCCGGGTACGAGACTCCGGGAGTAGCCTCCCATCCACCTCCAACGCTTCAAAGCGTGCGCTCAACATGAGCCCGACTTGAACCATGATGCGGCGCATCATCTCTTCTAGGTCCACAGGAGTAGGCAAGGACTGCGGCACCGCTGAACCCATCGGAGCCCGCTGAACGTCAGCCCGCAACTGGGCCAACTCCTTGCGCATCTCTGCGAGCTCCGACTTGAGGCTAGCGTTCTCCCGACTCAGCCTCTGTGTCTCCCCATCAGTGGTACGGGACTGTAAATCCCGCACCGTGTCCTCGATAGTGTTCGCCGCGATCGATAGGCCCTTTGAGAAGGTGCCTTTTAGGTTTGTGGATTTCTTGGCAACCTCTTTAATGATTGCCACGGAATCCACGGCCCTCTTGTCTAGATCGATAGCCTTTAAGGCTCCCTCCGTAGGCAGACCCCTCGAGTCCGACGTCGCGGCAGGGCAGAGTCCATGAGATAGTCTCTCCACCTCCTCCAGTGCCTGGAGTTCCGACTCAATCCGCTTTGCAGCTAAGAGTTCGGCCCTCGTGCTAGTGAGGCTAACGGAAGAATTGCGACCTCCACCTCTCCGCGTAGCCGACGCCTTCTTTTTCCCCACCATTTCCTCACTGGAGCCGCTGTCGAACCCGGAGATACTCCGGGAACGAGAACGCTTCCTGTTTTCCTTCCAAAATTTTTTACTCGTGTTGGAGTCCGACTGACCGGAAGAAACTTCCATTTGAGTGTCCTTTACTCCACACCCTAAATCTTTCTTGTCCTTTTTGGACTTCCCTCCTTTCTCCTTTCCTTTTTGAGGTTCGCCAGACGTTCTTTGCAGAATGACGCTGCACCTCCTCACACTCTCTCCTACTTCGCGACAAGTTGCCCCCCCAGATACGTCGGGGCTGAGTGCCGAGGCACCAAGGGATTCCCCAACCAATTGGTTGGGACCCTCCTGGGTAGAATTTTTACTGTTCGCGATATCCATTATTTCCTTTTTTAGAGGGTGAGGTCCCTCGAACGACGCCCTTGGGACTGGGTTCCCCCCAGCCATACATCCCATCGCCAGGCGCCAGAGCTTGGGATTTGGGTAATTTTTTAAGGGGTTTTCTTCCCCGCGATTCCGAAGAACCCCCGGTCCTGTCCATTCAGGATTACGGGTTGAGCCGACGGTGGCCGAAGCCTGTCTGCCAGAAGAAACCAGCAGACCCATCGCCTCACGCGGCAATCCAAAAGACGCCGCCAGACATCCAAAGACGTCTCCACCACTGTGTGTTGCTCTTAGTCAGGCCCCTCCCCCCGTGCCTCCCGGTATGGGTAGCCCTGCCGGTATAGCCACGAGGATCCTTGGGACACGCAAGCCCCCCCACCACGACAAGGTGGCAACACGTCGGGGGGGAACCTAACCTAACCTAACCTAACCTTTTTTTTTTTTTTTTTTTTTGGTAACCCAGGGGAATCCTGCATGGATACCCGGCAGCCTCGGGGGAGGCGACCGGGTTATGTCAGACTCTTACTGACTAAACCCCTGGGGTGTTCCTTCTCTCGCCGTTTGGTGCGGGGCTGCGGGACACAAAGCCCTCAACCGCCTGCCCCGCCGGCGTCGCTCGTTTGAGCCCTTCTCGGCGGGGCGGGGCTAAGTTTTAATTCTAACTTAGCCCCGCCTCGCTCCTTCCGCTGGAGACGCCCAGGAACACTCGGGCGTCTCCAGCATGGGACCTCTGTGCAGGTGGTGACCCCCCGATCTACCACCCACGGTCCCCGGCGTTAGGGCGGCAACCGGGCCGCAAAAGCCCGACGCCGCCCACCGCGTCTGCGGCGGCGAATAGGGAGCGAGTTAGCATCGTCCTCTCGCTCCCTTTCCGCCGCCTCCTTCTGTGACATAACATCGTCACAGAAGGTCGCGGCCGCCCTCCACGCCTCCTCGCTACTCACCATGGCCCTTAAAAGGGCCGGCAGCGAGAGGTCACCTCCTACTGTCGCGGACAAGGCGGCGCGAGGGATCGCCCAAGCGGGGCACTCCTCGCGCGTGTGTTGCGCCGTGTCCGCGACACCAGCCACGCAGTGGTGGCACATCTCCGTGGGCTCTCTGCCCACCACACGACACAGATATCGACCGAAGCAGCCGTGCCCGGTGATCATCTGCGTCAGGTGGAAGGAGAGAGCCCCGTGCCCCCGTTCGAGCCATGTTTGAAGAATGGGCCGAACGGCGGCCACCACCTCGCGGCTCACCTCGGGGTTCTCGAGGCGGGCCATCCATTTCCGGAGGAGAACGCCGCGCGCGTCCTCTCTCCAGCTTGCGATCTCCCGCGGGTGCGGACGGCCCCCGCCTCGGATCTCCTCCCTAGTTCGCCGGTACACCGCGGCGAGTACCTCGGCTTCAAGGTCCCACGGCGGCGTGCCGGCGAGCACACACGCGCCGACGCACGATACAGTGCGGTACGCCCGGACCACCCTGAGCGCCATAGCGCGCTGCGGACGTCGCAGCGCAGCCAGGTTTCGAGCGCTCATGGCGTCTGCCCATATTGGCGCCCCGTAGAGCGCCATGGAGCGCACCACACCGGTATAAAGGCGTCGGCAAGTCCGTCTCGGCCCACCCACGTTGGGCAGGATTCGCCCCAGGGCCCCAGCAGTGGCCATCAACTTCGGGGCCAGCCGCCGAAAGTGTTCTTCGAACCTCCACCGGCCGTCGAGGACGAGTCCCAGGTACTTCATCGTCGACCCGACGGCGATGGAGGTTCCTCCCACCATTATGGAGGCTCCAGGCGGTGGCCCATGTCGGGGCCCGTGGAAGACCAGGGCCTCCGACTTGTCAAGGGCCACCTCGAGCCCCAGGGCGCGGATCCGACCAACCACCTGGGCCACTCCTGCCGTGGCGAGGATGGACGCCTCTCGATAGGTGCTGCCGCGAGCCGTCACGAGGGTATCGTCAGCGTAACAGGTTACGTCAACCCCCCGCAACATGGCCCCGCGCAGCACCCAGTCGTATCCGATGTTCCACAGGAGCGGACCCAGAACCGATCCCTGTGGAACACCGCACGACATGTCCCTCCTCCCAGTGCCGCTACTCGTCGGGAAGACGACAGCTCTCCCGACGAAGTAGTCGGCCACCACCTTTTGGAGGTACTGCGGCACCCCATGATACCGCAGTCCCCAAAACACCGTTTCCCAGGGCAGCGTGTTAAACGCGTTGCGGATGTCGAGAGACACCGCGAACAACACGCCACCCCGGGAGGTCGCCTCATCGGCGAGGTCCCGCACTCGCGCTATCGCGTCCAGAGTGGACCGGCCGCGGCGGAAGCCGAACTGCACGTCGGCGAGGCCCGGATCCATACACTCGACGAGGCGAGCAGCGAGCACGCGCTCGAAAAGTTTGCTCACCTCGTCGAGCAGCACGATCGGGCGATATGCCGACGGCTGCCCGGCCGGGCGCCCGTCTTTGTGAATCAGGACGAGCTTGCCCGTCTTCCACCGCTGCGGGAATCGACCCTGTCGCAAGCACGCGGTGAAGAGGGACCTCACCCTCCCTCCTAACTCCCCCAGCGCAATCACCAGGGCAGTCCCCGGCACGCCATCCGGGCCCGGGGCGGTCTTTTTCGACCTCAGCCTCAAAACAGCCGCCCCAAATTCGCCCTCCGACACTTCCGGTGCCGGGGTGTCCTCCCCGGCAGACAGCGCCGGGAGTGCACGACACACTGACGGTGGCACCCATTCCTCCCGTGAAGGGAAGAGTGTGGTGACCACATCGTCCAGGAGGGTTTCCTCCAAGCTGCTGGTCAGGGGGGGCGCCCAGGGCCGCAACTTCTTACGTACGGCCCTATAAGGCCTGCCCCAGGGGTCCTCATCAAGGATTCGGAGCCACTCCTCCCACGCCGCATCCTTGGCGCGCGCGATCGCCACCTGAAGGTTCTCGCACGCAGAGCGGTAGGCGGCGTAGGAGGCGCTCTCCTCTTCGGTGTCTTGGACCCGTCTCCTTCTGCATCGGGTGTATCTATGGCGAGCTCTTCCGCAGGATACACGCATTTGGCGGAGTTCTTCGCTCCACCAATACACCCAACGCCGAGGTGGGAGCGGTTTGGCCCTTGGCATTGCCGCATCGCATATGCGGTTCAGCGACGCGCCGAGAAGACCCGCCTCCACCTCAACATCCTCTCCAATGACGGGTCCAGACACCCAGTCCTCAATGATGGCCACCTCTTTTGCCACCTCTCTGTCCAGCTTTCTGAGGACCCACCGGGGGCCATCCGCCCCACGGGGCCGGGCACCTCTCTGTGAGTCAGTGTGGGGCGCGGAGACATCGAATCGGATGTATCGATGATCTGATAGTGTCTCCACGCCCACAACCACCCTCCAACCTAGGACACGGCGTGCCAGGGCGGCAGACGCAAATGTCACGTCTACGATTGAGCCACCCTGTTGCCGCACGCACGTGTTCTCCGACCCCGTGTTGAGGAGGGCCAAGCCCATTGAGACCGCCCACTCCTCCAGTGTCTCCCCCCGTGCGTTCGTCGCCGGTGAACCCCACGCAGTAGATTTCGCGTTGAAGTCCCCTGCGACTAGCACGGGGTAGGGGGCAATCTGCCCAACCAGAGCGCCGACTTCAACAAGGAGCTGTTCAAATTCGGCAAGGCTCCGGTTGGGCGAGAAGTACACCCCTATTACTGCGGTGTCACCCACGACTGCTAGCACGCAACCCTTTCCCTTCATCACCCGTTCGATGGGTGGGGCGCCGGTAGCAGTCGGGGCGACAATGGCCACCAAACCCTCGTGGTCTCCAACCCAGTCACCCCGAGCTGGGACGAAGTAGGGCTCGGCGACCACGGCCACCTTTATTCTCCACTCTACCAGTGTCTGGACTAGAAGATCCTGAGCCCTGGCAGAGTGGTTAATGTTGGCCTGCAGCAAGGAGAGAGACTGGGGCATTTAGAGGGCAGTCTCCATAGGCTCCTCTTGGGTCGGCTGCGGGGCTTTGCCCTTGGCCTCCCTCGCCTTCTTTATTTTGGGCTTTTTTGGCGCGGATTTCCGGCGGCTGCCGCAATTTCCCCCGCCAATAGGGTGCGCTGCCGGTTTACCGGCCGCTGCGCAGATTGCACATTTCGGTTCCTCCCGGCAATCACTGGCCCGGTGGCCCCGCTCTCCACAGCGGTAGCAGATACCACTGCGGTCTACCTCCGACGCGCATTTGCAGCCGACGTGGCCGACCTCGAGACACCTGAAGCATCTCATGGGCCTGGGGTCGAGCAGCGTGACTCGTGCTGACACCCAGCCCACCTTGAGTCGGGCAGCTTCGACCACGGACTTTGCGGCCGCCATCGGGCAGCTGAGGTAGACTGAGCCACCGTTTATTTTGCCAGCTCTTACGTCATCCGTGGCACACCCTCCTACTGTAGCGACAGCCGCCATGACCTCCGCCGCGGTGTTTGAATCGTCGAGGCCTGAGACTCGCACCTCAACTCTCTTCATTGGGCGAGTAATCCGGGCCACATCCGGACTTATCACCTGCCTTAGTTTGGCAGCCAAGGCGTCCGCCTTTTCGGCACCCGCTTCTCCGATGATCTCCATCATGCGGGCGCCGGTTGCGGTCGTCCTTGCCCTCATCTCTTCTATACCGAGACTCGGGTAATCAATTTTGTTCCGAGCTTCGGTAATTATGGACCCATATGTAGTCCCCTTTTCAACAGCGGCCGGCTGCAGGGTGATGACCACTGCAGCCGTTCGCGGAGGACGCAGCCTATCCACCGGTTTACCCTTCCTTAGCTTCGGAGCCTTGTTCTTTGGCGGCTCCGTTGTAAAGTTAGCCGGACCTTTGGTCTGGCGCTTCACCGGGTCTTTACTATTAGCTTGGCCCTTGGCCGAGGTCTTCTTCACTCCCCGGGCGGTTATCTCGCTCCACCCAATCCTGGGTGGAGGAGGCGCTGCGGCAGCCGGAGCCGAGCTTGCTTGGAGCTCCTCCCTCTCTAATGCCGCCATTGTCTTCTTCCCCCGTCCTTTTCCCTTTGGGGGCTTGACGGTGAGGGGGACAGATGACGGTTCTTCAATTCGATGTGGGGCGGCAGTCACGCCGGAGCCCGAGGGCTGCGGCTCTTGCGTGGTATCCGCTGTGGCTGCGGCCCTTTTCTTCTCTGCCGCGAGTGGCGGCCTAAGCCTCGGTTCTGGGAGGAGGCGGTCTTGTATGCCGTCAAACCTCGCGTTCAGCATCGCGCTGAACTGAGCGATGCTTGCACGCGAGGCCTGCGCCAACATCTCCTTAAGGGCGGGGACGGCCGTCGCTGCTGTCGACTGGCTACGCAGCTCAGCCACTTCTTGACGAAGCCCCACTAGCTGGGCGGAGAGCAGCTGGTTCGCCGCCTCCAGCTTCACCACTTCCTCCGACACGGTGCGGGCGCTCATACCTGCAGCGGCTTCCATAATAGTTTCCGCTGCATCCTTAAGGTACTTCATCCAAGTCCCCTTCATGTTTTTGGACTTCGAAGCTATTTTTTTAACCGTGTTTGCGGCGTCATTTACCAAATTATTCAGCGCAGACATGGTCTGCGCTGTGTCCTCTCCTATAGTTGGCGGGTTGATACCGCGACGGCAGGCATGCCTCGCGTCACGTAATTCCCTCGCCATTTTCGCTATTTCTTCGTCAGCCTCAAGGCGCAGTTCTTCTGCCTTAGCGGCGTTGAGCTGCGCCTTGGCATTTGCCAAGCCCAAGTACTCCTCCGTAGTGGGCGCGCGTACTCGTCTCTTCAGTTTATGAGCCGCCCCTTTTGTCGGCTCTATTATTTCTGCCTCTTGTTCTTCGGCGGGCCTTTTGAGGAACCGCCGACCGCCTTCATTGTCCGAGGACTGAGCCGACGCAACCGTGACTAAGCTGCCAACGGTGCTGTCTGAGTCGGACTCCGACAAACGGGACAAGCGCGGTAGCAAAACGCGAAGTTCTCGCAAAGGCGCTCCCGCCATTTCCACTCCCACTCTACCTTCTACTACTACATCTTCCTCCATCACAACGTCACCTTCCCTACTCTTAACTACTTCCTCCTCGTTTTGTTTGTTAATTAAAAGATCCATATGAAATCCCACGATTATGGGGGAAATAACGTCCACCCGGGCAGAGACCCCTGTACCCGGGTAAGTCTATGGGGTAACCCACACTGGTGGCGACAGGTGCCAGTGTGGGGACACGCACTAATGGCCGGAAATCCGTCCGACCATCCATCCCCTCGCGGTGCGGCGCCGCTTAGGATTCGGGTGACTTTTTAGAGAGGTTGTCTACCTCGTAGGCCCAACCAATGAAGGTAAGGCCCCCCGTTCGCGTAGGCCTCCTGCCATTGTTGCGGTTACGGGTTGACCGGCGGGGCCTTGAAAAAGGCCGTTTACGGAGGCAGTGTAAGTGCACACCGTGACCGCCGCTCCCTCCACGTCGGAAATTGGAAAAGGAAGAGAATGGAAGGAAAGGTAGGGAGAATAGGAAGGAAGAGAGGGGAAGGAAATGAAGGGAAAGGAAGTGTTGCTCTTCGTCAGATCCCTCACCCCGTGCCTCCCGGTATGGGTAGCCCTGCCGGTATAGCCACGAGGATCCTTGGGACACGCAAGCCCCCCCACCACGACAAGGTGGCAACACGTCGGGGGGGAACCTAACCTAACCTAACCTAACCTAACCTAACCTAACCTAACCTAACCTAACCTTTTTTTTTTTTTTTTTTTTTTTTACGTGGGGAAATCCTCATGGATACCCGGGCACTCCGGGGGGAGCGGCCGGGTTATGTCAGACTCCTACTGACTAAAACCCCACGGTGTTCCTACCTGTCGCTGCCGGCTGGATATACGGGGGCGCCGAAGCATTCGTCCGCGTATCCAGCAGCGACGGCCTGATCGGAGGCCTCCTCTTCGTCGACGGCAGAGACCGGAGCTCTTGTCTCCGCCGTCTCCTCCTGAGTAGCGTGCGGAAACACACGCTCCACTACTCGAGCCCGGTGTTGATGGGCAGCAGACTCCCCCGAGTCCGCCACCCTTGGGCCCATGTTCGGGGGAAGGTGGCTTAAAAAAGCCGCCCTCCGACGCCCGGTTCTCCTGCGGCGGATAGCCAGGGTGGTAGTGTCCTCCCTGTCACGTTCCGCCGCCTCCTTCGCGAGCATAACTCGCTCGCAAAAGGAGTGGAGTGCGTCCCACGATCTCTCGCTGTCAACCACAGCACGAACCACGCTCGGCAGCGAGAGATCAATCCCCACTTCGGCGCAGAGCTCGCTGCGCTCGCTTGCCCAGGCTGGGCACACCTCCAATGTGTGCTGTGCCTCCTCCTCGAGGCACCCGTCACAGTGGTGGCACTCGGCGGTCGGCTCCCTCCCGGCAATCCGACACAGATACCTCCCGAAACAACCATGTCCCGAGAGGATCTGCGTCAACCGGAAGGTCAACGTGCCGTGTCTCCGCTCCAGCCACTCATCCATCACTGGACGGATGGCCTCGATGGTCCTCAGACCCGCACTAGGGTGCTCCAGCCTGGACTTCCACTCCTGGATGGCAAGCGTGCGCAACTGCGCCCTGCGCCCCTCCACCTCGCGTGGTGCCGGCGTCTCGCCCTGGGCCAGCGCCTCCTCGCGCCAGAAATAAACTGACGCGAGGGCTCTCGCCTCGAGGTCCCATGGCAAGGAACCGGCCAGCACACACGCCGCTTCGCAGGAGATCGTGCGATATCCCCGTATTGCCCTGATCGCCACCACCCTCTGCGGTCTCCGCAGGAGGGCGATATTGCGGCGATTTAGGGCCTCCGCCCATACGGGAGCTCCGTACGTCACCATTGATCGCACGATCCCCAGGTACAGCCGCCTACAAAGGGCGCCCGGCTCGCCAGTATTCGGCAGCAGCCGCCCGAGAGCAGCCGCCGCGCCCATCACCCTTGGCACCAGGCGCCCGAAGTGGGCTGTGAAATTCCACCGACCGTCGAGGACGAGACCTAGGTATCTCATCGTCGACCCAACGTCTATGCGGACTCCACTCACGACGATATGAGCATCCCGAGGCGGCGCGTGCCGAGGCCCGTGAAAACACAGGGCCTCAGACTTGCTAAGGGCCACCTCCAAGCCCAACCGTCGTATCCGGCCCACGAATTGCGCCACTCCAGCAGTGGCGCGGTAGGCGGCTGTACTATACCTCGTGCCGCGGGCAGTGACCAGGGTATCGTCGGCGTAACACGTTACGTCGACACCCTGGATACACGGCACCCGCAGCACCCAGTCGTACCCGATGTTCCACAGGAGCGGACCCAGAACCGAACCCTGCGGAACACCGCACGACATTTCCCGTCGGCCCCAGCCCTCTCGGCCGGGGTAGACCACCGACCTTTCGGACAGGTAAGCCCCGATAACTCGGCGCAGGTACAGGGGCACTCCATGATACCGGAGCGCCTCCAGTATGCAGCTCCAGGGGAGGGAGTTGAATGCGTTGGCGATGTCGAGTGACACCGCCAAGACAACCCCGCCCCGGGCAACCACCTCCTGCGCTTGGGACTTAACCCGCAACACCGCGTCGATGGTCGATCGACCCCTGCGGAACCCAAACTGACTCTCCGCCAGATCCGGACCCACACCCTCCAGGTGCTCGACGATCCGCCTAGCCACAACTCTCTCAAAGAGTTTGGCAATGTCGTCGAGCAGCACGATGGGCCTGTAGGCGGAGGGAGATTCCGCTGGACGCCCTTCCTTCCGGAGGAGAACCAGACGGCCTGTCTTCCACCTCTGTGGAATTATGGCTTGAGCCAGGCAGGCGTCGAATAGTCCCCTCAATCGAAGCTCCAGGGCGTCGGGGTTCAGGGCCAGAGCCAATACACGTCCCGGAACGCCATCGGGGCCGGGGGCCGAATTTTTGGCACGAAGCCTCAAAACGGCCGCACCCAGCTCCCCCTGCGATACCTCCGGGACCACCTGAGTCACGTCCGGTAGGGGCGCCGCATCACGCGCAACCATCATCGCCGGGGGAAGCTGTTCCTCCCTGTGTGGAAACAGGGTCGAAACAACCTCCTCCCGGAGTCGCGACTGGAGGCTCTGCGTGATCGGGGGGGCCCAGGGGCGAAGCTTGCCCCTCACAGCCTTGTAGGGCCTTCCCCACGGATCACGATTGAGAGCCTCCAACGACTCCTCCCAGGCACGGGTTTTTGCGATGGCTATCGCCGTCTGCAGCGCCGTTTTCTCGTCCCTGTATGCGGCGTATAGGGCATCCGTCTGGGCTTCGTCCCTGCGCCTTCTCCTGCGGTATCTGGTGTACCGGCGTCTAACCTCAACGCAGGACTCACGCAGTTGCGTAAGTTCCGCGTTCCACCAGTACACCTGATCCAAAGGAGGACCAAGCCTGGCCCGAGGCATCGACGCATCACATATCTGCGTCATCGCCTCCTGGAACCAGTCCGCTTCGTCCTCAACCACCACAGGTCCATCGGGCGCGGGCACCCAGGACTGAACTATCGCCGCCTCCTTTGCCACTTCCGTGTCGAGGGCTTTAAGCCGCCACCGCGGACTCATCCCACTCGGGGGTCGAATCGGGCTATCCGGTACTCCCTGAAGCAGAGCGGAGACGTCGAACCGAATATATCGGTGATCCGACAATGTCTCCACGTCCTCCAGAACTTCCCAGCCTCGGACCCGGCGCGCCAGGGCGGAGGTCGCAAACGATACGTCCACGATCGATCCACCCTGATACCGCACGCATGTGTCTACCGACCCCCGATTGAGGACCGATAGGCCATTCGCCAAGAGCCAATCCCCCAAGAACTCACCCCTCGCATCGGTTGCGGGAGATCCCCACGCCACAGACTTGGCGTTGAGATCCCCGACCACCAGCACGGGGTGAGGATGGCTCCGTCCGACCAGGGCCCCCACCTCGTCCATAAAGGATTCAAACTCGGCGAGGGGCCTGTTGGGAGAAAAATATACTCCTATCGTCACTATCTCCCCCAACAACGCCGCGACGCATCCCCTACCCTTCGCTACTTTTTCGAAAGGAGGGGAGCCAGCGGCGCACCGACGGACCAGGGCAACAAGGCCATCTCGGTCCCCAACCCAGTCATCACCGGGAGGGATGAGGTACGGCTCAGGCACCACAGCCAGCTGTATCCTCCACTGCGCCATACTCTGGACTAACAAATCCTGAGCTCTGGCACAGTGGTTGATATTAGCCTGCAGCAAGCGAAGGGCGTGCGTTATTCCGTTGACATTGGAACCACCACTTCGCCCGCCGCCGCGCTGGTGCTTGGCTGTGGGCCAGCCGATGCGGCTGCTTTAGCCCTCGACTTCTTCTTCTTGCTAAGGGCCACCTCCAAGCCCAACCGTCGTATCCGGCCCACGAATTGCGCCACTCCAGCAGTGGCGCGGTAGGCGGCTGTACTATACCTCGTGCCGCGGGCAGTGACCAGGGTATCGTCGGCGTAACACGTTACGTCGACACCCTGGATACACGGCACCCGCAGCACCCAGTCGTACCCGATGTTCCACAGGAGCGGACCCAGAACCGAACCCTGCGGAACACCGCACGACATTTCCCGTCGGCCCCAGCCCTCTCGGCCGGGGTAGACCACCGACCTTTCGGACAGGTAAGCCCCGATAACTCGGCGCAGGTACAGGGGCACTCCATGATACCGGAGCGCCTCCAGTATGCAGCTCCAGGGGAGGGAGTTGAATGCGTTGGCGATGTCGAGTGACACCGCCAAGACAACCCCGCCCCGGGCAACCACCTCCTGCGCTTGGGACTTAACCCGCAACACCGCGTCGATGGTCGATCGACCCCTGCGGAACCCAAACTGACTCTCCGCCAGATCCGGACCCACACCCTCCAGGTGCTCGACGATCCGCCTAGCCACAACTCTCTCAAAGAGTTTGGCAATGTCGTCGAGCAGCACGATGGGCCTGTAGGCGGAGGGAGATTCCGCTGGACGCCCTTCCTTCCGGAGGAGAACCAGACGGCCTGTCTTCCACCTCTGTGGAATTATGGCTTGAGCCAGACAGGCGTCGAATAGTCCCCTCAATCGAAGCTCCAGGGCGTCGGGGTTCAGGGCCAGAGCCAATACACGTCCCGGAACGCCATCGGGGCCGGGGGCCGAATTTTTGGCACGAAGCCTCAAAACGGCCGCACCCAGCTCCCGCTGCGATACCTCCGGGACCACCTGAGTCACGTCCGGTAGGGGCGCCGCATCACGCGCAACCATCATCGCCGGGGGAAGCTGTTCCTCCCTCTGTGGAAACAGGGTCGAAACAACCTCCTCCCGGAGCCGCGGCTGGAGGCTCTGCGTGATCGGGGGGGCCCAGGGGCGAAGCTTGCCCCTCACAGCCTTGTAGGGCCTTCCCCACGGATCACGATTGAGAGCCTCCAACGACTCCTCCCAGGCACGGGTTTTTGCGATGGCTATCGCCGTCTGCAGCGCCGTTTTCTCGTCCCTGTATGCGGCGTATAGGGCATCCGTCTGGGCTTCGTCCCTGCGCCTTCTCCTGCGGTATCTGGTGTACCGGCGTCTAACCTCAACGCAGGACTCACGCAGTTGCGTAAGTTCCGCGTTCCACCAGTACACCTGATCCAAAGGAGGACCAAGCCTGGCCCGAGGCATCGACGCATCACATATCTGCGTCATCGCCTCCTGGAACCAGTCCGCTTCGTCCTCAACCACCACAGGTCCATCGGGCGCGGGCACCCAGGACTGAACTATCGCCGCCTCCTTTGCCACTTCCGTGTCGAGGGCTTTAAGCCGCCACCGCGGACTCATCCCACTCGGGGGTCGAATCGGGCTATCCGGTACTCCCTGGAGCAGAGCGGAGACGTCGAACCGAATATATCGGTGATCCGACAATGTCTCCACGTCCTCCAGAACTTCCCAGCCTCGGACCCGGCGCGCCAGGGCGGAGGTCGCAAACGATACGTCCACGATCGATCCACCCCGATACCGCACGCACGTGTCTACCGACCCCCGATTGAGGACCGATAGGCCATTCGCCAAGAGCCAATCCCCCAAGAACTCACCCCTCGCATCGGTTGCGGGAGATCCCCACGCCACAGACTTGGCGTTGAGATCCCCGACCACCAGCACGGGGTGAGGATGGCTCCGTCCGACCAGGGCCCCCACCTCGTCCATAAAGGATTCAAACTCGGCGAGGGGCCTGTTGGGAGAAAAATAGACTCCTATCGTCACTATCTCCCCCAACAACGCCGCGACGCATCCCCTACCCTTCGCTACTTTTTCGAAAGGAGCGAACCAATTACTGAATAAATGGCCTGTATAAGAACTCCTGACGGGAAGCTCAAGGAAGTTACCCAAAAAGTGACCGAAATTTCGCCAACCATCAAAGAAAGGGAAATGGAAATGTCGGGTAGAGCTGAACCCCCGGTGGGACTAGCTAAAGTCCGGCGCAGTGTGGGGGAAATAGAAGCCCGGACCACGACACCGCCACTGCTCCAACACAAGACCTTGAGCCAGCAAGAAGGGAAAACCAAAGCCAAATCGGCTCTGGCGATCCCCGAGACTAAAACCGGCGCACAAAGAGCAAAGGCGGCGACAACAACGAAGGCTCCCGAGGCGGATAAATCCCCTAAACAACCCCAAAAATACAGGACTAGAACCGCCGAAGCGAAAGCCTGCCTTCAAAAGGCAAAGTTGAACCTGGGGAACAGCCGAAACATCAAGAACGAGATTAAGGTAGAGGTCATAGACGCTGTGGAGAGGCTCTATATCCTAGTCAAAGAGTCGGAGGAAGGAAAGACAACGGTGGAAAGGGAAAAAGAGAATGATACGGAGAAACAGCTAGGTAAAAAGGAAGAAGAAGTACCAAAGCAGGTGGACATGAGGAAGGAGATAGAGGAGCAGGGAAGGCTTCTTAAGGAACACACCGAGGAAATGGGGAAGCTGGCGGACACGATCCGAAAACACCAACACCTTCTCGAAAGATCTTACGCGAACGTGGTGGCTGGCTCACCGAGGACACAGACCCCGGGAACGGCCGCCATGTACTCTGTCGTCGTAGCGTCGAAAGATGAATTTGAAACGGGAGAGCAGGTCTTCGAGAAGGTGAGAAGTGCAGTGAACGCGAAGGAAGAGGGTGTTAAGATTGACAGCATCAGAAAGGCAAGAGACAGGAAGATAATAATAGGCTGTAGAGACAGGGATGAAATAAAGAGGGTAAAAAACAGCATAAAGGGGAAAGAGGATTTAAGCGTTGAGGACATGGTCAACAAAGACCCACTCATTGTCCTGTACGGTGTCGTAAAGCTCAACACGGATGAGGACATATTAAAAGCCATCCGAACACAGAACAGGCACCTGTTTCAAACCATTAAGCAGGAGGATGACCGGATAGAGCTCCGTTACAGACGGAAGGCAAGAAATCCTCTTACCTCACACGTTGTGCTAAAAGTGTCACCCCAAATCCATCAGCGCCTGATCGACGCAAAAGCAGTACACATCGATGTGCAGAGAATAAGTGTCGCGGACCAATCCCCCCTTATACAGTGTTCTCGCTGCCTAGGGTACGGACATGGGAAGCGTTTCTGCCACGAAGCCATCGATTTGTGCAGTCACTGCGGAGGAACACACCTGAAAACGGAATGCCCCGACTACATTAGTGAGGCCCCCCCATGTTGCATAAATTGCGTAAAGGCAAAAATTGGAAAAACGGAGCATAACGCGTTCAGCGATGAATGCCCGGTGAGGCGCAAGTGGGACGCACTTGCGAGATCCACCGTGGCATATCAATGCTAAGGGCACCCCATACAAGATCCTGCAAGCCAACCTCCAAAAGAAGCAGCTGGCGACGGATGAAGTATTCATCGAAGCCAATAAACGCGGTGTTGCAGCATTACTTCTCCAGGAACCGTATGTGGGCAGATCAACAAAACTGAAGAGCTACCAAGGTGCAAGGATCTACCAGAGCACTGAGCAAGGAGATGGGATAGTCAAGGCAGCAATAGCTGTACTCGACTCTACACTGGACGTAGTTCAGTACCCGCAACTCACCACAAACAACATCACAGTGGTGGGGATCCGAACCAGTGCCTGGCAGGTCACGCTGGTATCCGTATACTTGGAGAAAGATCAGCCTATTGCCCCATACTTGGAACACCTGGCCAAGATAGCAAATGAAGTAGGAAAAAAGAGGTTGGTTATTGGGGGCGACGTAAATGCCTGGAGCATATGGTGGGGGAGCGCTTCGTCAAACCATAGAGGGGAAGACTTGAGATGCGCTCTTGAAGAGATGGGTCTCCAGGTACTGAACACCGGGAATACACCGACCTTCGACACAGTTAGGGGAGGCAAACGATACAGCAGCTGCGTCGATATATCGGCCTGCTCGATAGATATGTTGACACTGGTGGAGGGCTGGAGAATAGAAGAGAACCTCACGAGCTCGGACCATAACGGCATAACTTTCAACATACAGCTACACAAGTCAAAAGGAACAAATATAACTAGAACAACCCGACTCTACAACACCAGGAAAGCAAATTGGGCCCAGTTTCATGAGAAACTGGACCAATTAAAAGCAAATCACAAACAAACACAAGAGCAAATTAAACACATTGAAAACACACAACAAATAGAAACAGCAATAGACATATACACAAAAGCAGTTACACAAGCATGCACATACTCAATACCCAATAAAAAACATACAGAAACACTTACCATGCCGTGGTGGTCTGAAGAACTCGCAGAGCTGAAAAAAGAAGTCACCACCAGGAAGCGAAGAATCAAATGCGCCGCACCAGTCCGAAGGTCGAGAGTTGTAGATCTGTACCTGGAAAAGAAAGCAGAATATGAATTAGAAGCCCAGAAGGCAAGGATAAGGAGCTGGAAGGAGTTCTGTGGGAAGCAGGATAGGGAAGGGGTCTGGGACGGGATATATAGGGTGATCGGCAGGACAAGGAAGAGAGAGGAAGATATACCACTGGAGGTTGAAGGCAAAGCGTTGGATGCAAAAGGTTCCGTCAAGGTACTAGCGGAAACGTTTTACCCGGAAGACCTCAGAGAAGCAGACAACCCCGAACATCGTAGGATCAGGGCCGAGGCAGAGAAGGTAAACGCCGAGCTGCAAGATGATTCTTGCGACCCACCGTTTACGCAGGCCGAGCTTAAAACCGCGATAAATGCCTTCAACCCGAAGAAAGCACCCGGCGCCGACGGCTTTACTGCCGATATATGCCGAGAAGCGGTTAAAAATAACCCAGACTTGTTTCTGGAGTTATTAAACAAGTGCCTCGAACTTGGCCACTTCCCGGATCCCTGGAAAGAGGCCACAGTCATCGTCTTGCGGAAGCCGGGGAAAGAAACATATAAAGCTCCAAAATCATATAGACCCATCGGGCTTCTCCCGGTAATGGGAAAGATTTACGAGAGGATGCTGGTTGCCCGAATGAAGTTTCACTTACTGTCAAGGATGAGTACTCGCCAGTTCGGATTCATGCCCCAGAAGAGCACCGAAGACTCTCTCTATACCCTAATGAAACACATCAAAGACAAGGTAAACCAGAAAAAGATAGTAACACTGGTATCATTGGATATAGAGGGAGCCTTCGATAGCGCATGGTGGCCAGCTATTCGAGTCCGACTGGCTGAGGAAAAGTGTCCAGTGAACTTGAGGAGGGTGATCGACAGTTACCTCAGAAACCGGAGAGTCAAAGTCAGGTACGCCGGGGAAGAAATCACCAGGAAGACGGAAAAGGGATGCGTCCAAGGTTCCATCGGGGGCCCGATATTGTGGAACTTGCTACTGGACCCGTTACTGAAGGACCTAGAAGAACGGGGCGATTACGTGCAGGCCTTTGCGGACGACGTCGTCCTTGTCTTCGATGGAGAGACAGCCCAGGAAATCCAGGGACGTGCCAATGCCACTCTGGAACGTGTTCGGGCGTGGGGAGTCAAAAACAAGTTAAACTTCGCGCCACACAAGACGATGGCAATGGTCATCACGCGCAAGTTGAAGTACGACACCCCGCACCTGAACATGGGTGGGATTGACATTGGCATGTCCAAGGAAATAAAGCTGCTGGGTCTGACCATAGACGAGAAGATGACCTTTAACACACATACCGCAAACGTCTGCCGCAAGGCGTTAAACTTTTTCAAGCAGTTGGCAAGAACCGCAAAAGTCAGTTGGGGGCTGGAACCCGAAATAATAAAGACGATCTACACGGCCGTGGTAGAGCCAACGGTGATGTACGCCGCAAGTGCATGGGCACCAGCGACGTTGAAATTGGGCGTTCAAAACCAACTGAATGCAGTTCAGCGCGGCTTCGTTCAGAAGATTGTGAAGTCGTACCGAACAGTTTCACTGAACTCGGCGCTACTACTCGCGGGATTGCTTCCACTCGACATTAGAGTCAGGGAAGCAGCCTTGCTTTACGAAGTAAAGAAAGGTCATTCCCTGCGAGTAGTAGGAGACCGAGAAATTGAGAAACCAGTTCGCTACAGTGAAATGCCACATCCAGCGAGACAGTTAGAGCTAGATTTTATATGCCTGCCAGACGGAGCAGCTTTGGAACAGCATTACAGCGACGGCTTAAACATATTTACCGACGGAAGCAAGATTGAGGGAAAGGTTGGTGCTGCAATTTCCATCTGGGACGGCGCTGCTGAAGTCGGTACACGAAAGCTGAAGCTGGAAGATTGCTGCTCCGTCTACCAGGCGGAGCTCCTGGCACTGGCGGAAGCAACGGAGAAAGCAGCGAAAAACCGTAGCACAAGCTGTAACATCTACTGCGATTCCAGATCCGCCCTCGAAACAGTAATCAACACCTCATCCACTCACCCTCTCGCAGTCCAAACAAGAAATAACATTACAAGACTCAATGAACAGCGAAAAGTATTGAGATTGTTTTGGATAAAGGCACATGCGGGGTTGCTGGGAAATGAGAGGGCGGACGAACTGGCAAAATGCGCAGCGCTACGTACAAAAACAAGAGCGAACTACAGTGGCTGCCCAGCGTCTTATATTAGGCATCGGATCCGTTCCGAGTCACTTACTGAATGGAACGAGCGCTATAAAGGTAGTGGAACGGCCGCCACGACCAAAGTATTCTTCCCTGATGTGATAAGAGCGCATCGTGTAATTAGGAAAATGCAGCTAGACCCCCTTATAGTACAATTGTTGACGGGGCACGGCGGATTCTCCTCGTACTTGTATCGATTCAAGTGCAAGGAGAGTCCATCGTGCAACTGCAACCCTCAAGTGGAGGAAAGCGCCCTGCATATCGTCACGGAATGTCCAATATACGGCAAGAAAAGATTCGATTTAGAAAACGCAATAGGTATCGACGTTAAGCTCGAAAATCTGTGCACGATATTGGAAAACAGTGAAAGTAGAGATAAATTTATAGCATATAGTAAAGTAATTTTAAGAAAAGTAATTAATAAAAACAAGTAAAAATAGGTAACACTACTGCATACTATATATTATTATGCAGGCAGTGCCCATAGAAAATAAGAATGTATGAAAAATATTTAGTCTGTAAATGATATGTAATTTGTATAGAGAGTTTAAAGGTAAGAAATGATAACAAAGTTGAAAGTTTTAAATAATATGTATAACGTGTATAGACTTAAGAAAATAAGAAAATGTTATTATGATAGTGTACTTCCCTTTGAAAACTTGAATAAATATAACTCCATTGTGCTCATTCCCCTGAAAATAAGGTCCCCGATTCTGTCGGGGGTATATAAGCAATAACACCCTGCGATGGCGGGTGCTTTTAAAAAAAAAAAAAAAAAAAAAAACCTAACCTAACCTAACCTAAGCTAACCTAACCTAACCTAACCTAACCTAACCTAACCTTTTTTTTTTTTTTTTTTTTTTTTTTTGGTAACCCAGGGGAATCCTGGGTGGGCTCTCTGCCCACCACACGACACAGATATCGACCGAAGCAGCCGTGCCCGGTGATCATCTGCGTCAGGTGGAAGGAGAGAGCCCCGTGCCCCCGTTCGAGCCATGTTTGAAGAATGGGCCGAACGGCGGCCACCACCTCGCGGCTCACCTCGGGGTTCTCGAGGCGGGCCATCCATTTCCGGAGGAGAACGCCGCGCGCGTCCTCTCTCCAGCTTGCGATCTCCCGCGGGTGCGGACGGCCCCCGCCTCGGATCTCCTCCCTAGTTCGCCGGTACACCGCGGCGAGTACCTCGGCTTCAAGGTCCCACGGCGGCGTGCCGGCGAGCACACACGCGCCGACGCACGATACAGTGCGGTACGCCCGGACCACCCTGAGCGCCATAGCGCGCTGCGGACGTCGCAGCGCAGCCAGGTTTCGAGCGCTCATGGCGTCTGCCCATATTGGCGCCCCGTAGAGCGCCATGGAGCGCACCACACCGGTATAAAGGCGTCGGCAAGTCCGTCTCGGCCCACCCACGTTGGGCAGGATCCGCCCCAGGGCCCCAGCAGTGGCCATCAACTTCGGGGCCAGCCGCCGAAAGTGTTCTTCGAACCTCCACCGGCCGTCGAGGACGAGTCCCAGGTACTTCATCGTCGACCCGACGGCGATGGAGGTTCCTCCCACCATTATGGAAGCTCCAGGCGGTGGCCCATGTCGGGGCCCGTGGAAGACCAGGGCCTCCGACTTGTCAAGGGCCACCTCGAGCCCCAGGGCGCGGATCCGACCAACCACCTGGGCCACTCCTGCCGTGGCGAGGATGGACGCCTCTCGATAGGTGCTGCCGCGAGCCGTCACGAGGGTATCGTCAGCGTAACAGGTTACGTCAACCCCCCGCAACATGGCCCCGCGCAGCACCCAGTCGTATCCGATGTTCCACAGGAGCGGACCCAGAACCGATCCCTGTGGAACACCGCACGACATGTCCCTCCTCCCAGTGCCGCTACTCGTCGGGAAGACGACAGCTCTCCCGACGAAGTAGTCGGCCACCACCTTTTGGAGGTACTGCGGCACCCCATGATACCGCAGTCCCCAAAACACCGTTTCCCAGGGCAGCGTGTTAAACGCGTTGCGGATGTCGAGAGACACCGCGAACAACACGCCACCCCGGGAGGTCGCCTCATCGGCGAGGTCCCGCACTCGGGCTATCGCGTCCAGAGTGGACCGGCCGCGGCGGAAGCCGAACTGCACGTCGGCGAGGCCCGGATCCATACACTCGACGAGGCGAGCAGCGAGCACGCGCTCGAAAAGTTTGCTCACCTCGTCGAGCAGCACGATCGGGCGATATGCCGACGGCTGCCCGGCCGGGCGCCCGTCTTTGTGAATCAGGACGAGCTTGCCCGTCTTCCACCGCTGCGGGAATCGACCCTGTCGTAAGCACGCGGTGAAGAGGGACCTCACCCTCCCTCCTAACTCCCCCAGCGCAATCACCAGGGCAGTCCCTGGCACGCCATCCGGGCCCGGGGCGGTCTTTTTCGACCTCAGCCTCAAAACAGCCGCCCCAAATTCGCCCTCCGACACTTCCGGTGCCGGGGTGTCCTCCCCGGCAGACAGCGCCGGGAGTGCACGACACACTGACGGTGGCACCCATTTCTCCCGTGAAGGGAAGAGTGTGGTGACCACATCGTCCAGGAGGGTTTCCTCCAAGCTGCTGGTCAGGGGGGGCGCCCAGGGCCGCAACTTCTTACGTACGGCCCTATAAGGCCTGCCCCATGGGTCCTCATCAAGGATTCGGAGCCACTCCTCCCACGCCGCATCCTTGGCGCGCGCGATCGCCACCTGAAGGTTCTCGCATGCAGAGCGGTAGGCGGCGTAGGAGGCGCTCTCCTCTTCGGTGTCTTGGACCCGTCTCCTTCTGCATCGGGTGTATCTATGGCGAGCTCTTCCGCAGGATACACGCATTTGGCGGAGTTCTTCGCTCCACCAATACACCCAACGCCGAGGTGGGAGCGGTTTGGCCCTTGGCATCGCCGCATCGCATATGCGGTTCAGCGACGCGCCGAGAAGACCCGCCTCCACCTCAACATCCTCTCCAATGACGGGTCCAGACATCCAGTCCTCAATGATGGCCACCTCTTTTGCCACCTCCCTGTCCAGCTTTCTGAGGACCCACCGGGGGCCATCCGCCCCACGGGGCCGGGCACCTCTCTGTGAGTCAGTGTGGGGCGCGGAGACATCGAATCGGATGTATCGATGATCTGATAGTGTCTCCACGCCCACAACCACCCTCCAACCTAGGACACGGCGTGCCAGGGCGGCAGACGCAAATGTCACGTCTACGATTGAGCCACCCTGTTGCCGCACGCACGTGTTCTCCGACCCCGTGTTGAGGAGGGCCAAGCCCATTGAGACCGCCCACTCCTCCAGTGTCTCCCCCCGTGCGTTCGTCGCCGGTGAACCCCACGCAGTAGATTTCGCGTTGAAGTCCCCTGCGACTAGCACGGGGTAGGGGGCAATCTGCCCAACCAGAGAGCCGACTTCAACAAGGAACTGTTCAAATTCGGCAAGGCTCCGGTTGGGCGAGAAGTACACCCCTATTACTGCGATGTCACCCACGACTGCTAGCACGCAACCCTTTCCCTTCATCACCCGTTCGATGGGTGGGGCGCCGGTAGCAGTCGGGGCGACAATGGCCACCAAACCCTCGTGGTCTCCAACCCAGTCACCCCGAGTTGGGACAAAGTAGGGCTCGGCGACCACGGCCACCTTTATTCTCCACTCTACCAGTGTCTGGACTAGAAGATCCTGAGCCCTGGCAGAGTGGTTAATGTTGGCCTGCAGCAAGGAGAGAGACTGGGGCATTTAGAGGGCAGTCTCCATAGGCTCCTCTTGGGTCGGCTGCGGGGCTTTGCCCTTGGCCTCCCTCGCCTTCTTTATTTTGGGCTTTTTTGGCCCGGATTTCCGGAGGCTGCCGCAATTTCCCCCGCCAAGAGGGTGCGCTGCCGGTTTACCGGCCGCTGCGCAGATTGCACATTTCGGTTCCTCCCGGCAATCACTGGCCCGGTGGCCCCGCTCTCCACAGCGGTAGCAGATACCACTGCGGTCTACCTCCGACGCGCATTTGCAGCCGACGTGGCCGACCTCGAGACACCTGAAGCATCTCATGGGCCTGGGGTCGAGCAGCGTGACTCGTGCTGACACCCAGCCCACCTTGAGTCGGGCAGCTTCGACCACGGACTTTGCGGCCGCCATCGGGCAGCTGAGGTAGACTGAGCCACCGTTTATTTTGCCAGCTCTTACGTCATCCGTGGCACACCCTCCTACTGTAGCGACAGCCGCCATGACCTCCGCCGCGGTGTTTGAATCGTCGAGGCCTGAGACTCGCACCTCAACTCTCTTCATTGGGCGAGTAATCCGGGCCACATCCGGACTTATCACCTGCCTTAGTTTGGCAGCCAAGGCGTCCGCCTTTTCGGCACCCGCTTCTCCGATGATCTCCATCATGCGGGCGCCGGTTGCGGTCGTCCTTGCCCTCATCTCTTCTATACCGAGACTCGGGTAATCAATTTTGTTCCGAGCTTCGGTAATTATGGACCCATATGTAGTCCCCTTTTCAACAGCGGCCGGCTGCAGGGTGATGACCACTGCAGCCGTTCGCGGAGGACGCAGCCTATCCACCGGTTTCCCCTTCCTTTGCTTCGGAGCCTTGTTCTTTGGCGGCTCCGTTGTAAAGTTAGCCGGACCTTTGGTCTGGCGCTTCGCCGGGACTTTATCATTGGTTTGGCCCTTGGCCGGGGTCTTCTTCACTCCCCGGGCGGTTATCTCGCTCCACCCAATCCTGGGTGGAGGAGGCGCTGCGGCAGCCGGAGCCGAGCTTGCTTGGAGCTCCTCCCTCTCTAATGCCGCCATTGTCTTCTTCCCCCGACCCTTTCCCTTTGGGGCCTTGACGGTGAGGGGGGCAGATGACGGTTCTTCAGTCCGATGTGGGGCGGCAGTCACGCCGGAGCCCGAGGGCTGCGGCTCTTGCGTGTTATCCGCTGTGGCTGCGGCCCTTTTCTTCTCTGCCGCGAGTGGCGGCCTAAGCCTCGGTTCTGGGAGGAGGCGGTCTTGTATGCCGTCAAACCTCGCGTTCAGCATCGCGCTGAACTGAGCGATGCTTGCACGCGAGGCCTCCGCCAACAACTCCTTAAGGGCGGGGACGGCCGTCGCTGCTGTCGACTGGCTACGCAGCTCAGCCACTTCTTGACGAAGCCCCACTAGCTGGGCGGGGAGCAGCTGGTTCGCCGCCTCCAGCTTCACCACTTCCTCCGACACGGTGCGGGCGCTCATTCCTGCAGCGGCTTCCATAATAGTTTCCGCTGCATCCTTAAGGTACTTCATCCAAGTCCCCTTCATGTTTTTGGACTTCGAAGCTATTTTTTTTACCGTGTTTGCGGCGTCATTAACCAAATTATTCAGCGCAGACATGGTCTGCATTGTGTCCTCTCCTATAGTTGGCGGGTTGATACCGCGACGGCAGGCATGCCTCGCGTCACGTAATTCCCTCGCCATTTTTGCTATTTCTTCGTCAGCCTCAAGGCGCAGTTCTTCTGCCTTAGCGGCGTTGAGCTGCGCCTTGGCATTTGCCAAGCCCAAGTACTCCTCCGTAGTGGGCGCGCGTACTCGTCTCTTCAGTTTATGAGCCGCCCCTTTTGTCGGCTCTATTATTTCTGCCTCTTGTTCTTCGGCGGGCCTTTTGAGGAACCGCCGACCGCTTTCATTGTCCGAGGACTGAGCCGACGCAACCGTGACTAAGCTGCCAACGGTGCTGTCTGAGTCGGACTCCGACAAACGGGACAAGCGCGGTAGCAAGACGCGAAGTTCTCGCAAAGGCGCTCCCGCCATTTCCACTCCCACTCTACCTTCTACTACTACATCTTCCTCCATCACCACGTCACCTTCCCTACTCTTAACCACTTCCTCCTCGTTTTGTTTGTTAATTAAAAGATCCATATGAAATCCCACGATTATGGGGGAAATAACGTCCACCCGGGCAGAGACCCCTGTACCCGGGTAAGTCTATGGGGTAACCCACACTGGTGGCGACAGGTGCCAGTGTGGGGACACGCACTAATGGCCGGAAATCCGTCCGACCATCCATCCCCTCGCGGTGCGGCGCCGCTTAGGATTCGGGTGACTTTTTAGAGAGGTTGTCTACCTCGTAGGCCCAACCAATGAAGGTAAGGCCCCCCGTTCGCGTAGGCCTCCTGCCATCGTTGCGGTTACGGGTTGACCGGCGGGGCCTTGAAAAAGGCCGTTTACGGAGGCAGTGTAAGTGCACACCGTGACCGCCGCTCCCTCCACGCCGGAAATTGGAAAAGGAAGAGAATTGAAGGAAAGGTAGGGAGAGTAGGAAGGAAGAGAGGGGAAGGAAATGAAAGGGAAAGGAAGTGTTGCTCTTCGTCAGATCCCTCACCCCGTGCCTCCCGGTATGGGTAGCCCTGCCGGTATAGCCACGAGGATCCTTGGGACACGCAAGCCCCCCCACCACGACAAGGTGGCAACACGTCGGGGGGGAACCTAACCTAACCTAACCTAACCTAACCTAACCTAACCTAACCTAACCTAACCTAACCTAACCTAACCTAACCTAACCTAACCTAACCTAACCTAACCTTTTTTTTTTTTTTTACGTGGGGAAATCCTCATGGATACCCGGGCACTCCGGGGGGAGCGGCCGGGTTATGTCAGACTCCTACTGACTAAAACCCCACGGCGTTCCTACCTGTCGCTGCCGGCTGGATATACGGGGGCGCCGAAGCATTCGTCCGCGTATCCAGCAGCGACGGCCTGATCGGAGGCCTCCTCTTCGTCGACGGCAGAGACCGGAGCTCTTGTCTCTGCCGTCTCCTCCTGAGTAGCGTGCGGGAACACACGCTCCACTACTCGGGCCCGATGTTGATGGGCGGCAGACTCCCCCGAGTCCGCCACCCTTGGGCCCATGTTGGGGGGAAGGTGGCTTAAAAAAGCCGCCCTCCGACGCCCGGTTCTCCTGCGGCGGATAGCCAGGGTGGTAGTATCCTCCCTGTCACGTTCCGCCGCCTCCTTTGCAAGCAAAACCCGCTCGCAGAAGGAGTGGAGTGCGTCCCACGATCTCTCGCTGTCAACCACAGCGCGAACCACGCTCGGCAGCGAGAGATCTGTCCCCACTTCGGCGCAGAGCTCGCTGCGCTCGCTTGCCCAGGCTGGGCACACCTCCAACGTGTGCTGGGCCTCCTCCTCGAGGCACCCGTCACAGTGGTGGCACTCGGCGGTCGGCTCCCTCCCGGCAATCCGACACAGATACCTCCCGAAACAACCGTGTCCCGAGAGGATCTGCGTCAACCGGAAGGTCAACACGCCGTGCCTCCGCTCCAGCCACTCATCCAACACTGGACGAATGGCCTCGATGGTCCTTAGACCCGCACTAGGGTGCTCCAGCCTGGACTTCCATTCCTGGATGGCGAGCGCGCGCAATTGCGCCCTGCACCCCTCCACCTCGCGTGGTGCCGGCGTCTCGCCTAGGGCCAGCGCCTCCTTACGCCAGAAATAAACTGACGCGAGGGCTCTCGCCTCGAGGTCCCATGGCAAGGAACCGGCCAGCACACACGCCGCTTCGCAGGAGATCGTGCGATATCCCCGTATTGCCCTGATCGCCAACACCCTCTGCGGTCTCCGCAGGACGGCGATATTGCGGCGATTCAGGGCCTCCGCCCATACGGGAGCTCCGTACGTCACCATTGATCGCACGATCCCCAGGTACAGCCGCCTACAAAGGGCGCCCGGTTCGCCAGTATTCGGCAGCAGCCGCCCGAGAGCAGCCGCCGCGCCCATCACCCTTGGCACCAGGCACCCGAAGTGGGCTGTGAAGTCCCACCGACCGTCGAGGACGAGACCCAGGTATCTCATCGTCGGCCCGACGTCTATGCGGACTCCACTCACGATGATATGGGCATCCCGAGGTGGCGCGTGCCGAGGCCCGTGAAAACACAGGGCCTCAGACTTGCTGAGGGCCACCTTCAAGCCCAACCGTCGTATCCGGCCCACGAATTGCGCCACTCCAGCAGTGGCGCGGTAGGCGGCTGTACTATACCTCGTGCCGCGGGCAGTGACCAGGGTATCGTCGGCGTAACACGTTACGTCGACACCCTGTATACACGGCACCCGCAGCACCCAGTCGTACCCGATGTTCCACAGGAGCGGACCCAGAACCGAACCCTGCGGAACACCGCACGACATTTCCCGTCGGCCCCAGCCCTCGTGGCCGGGGTAGACCACCGACCTTTCGGACAGGTAAGCCCCGATGACTCGGCGCAGGTACAGTGGCACTCCATGATACCGGAGCGCCTCCAGTATGCAGCTCCAGGGGAGGGAGTTGAATGCGTTGGCGATGTCGAGTGACACCGCCAAGACAACCCCACCCCGGGAAACCACCTCCTGCGCTTGGGACTTAACCCGCAACACCGCGTCGATGGTCGATCGACCCCTGCGGAACCCAAACTGACTCTCCGCCAGATCCGGACCCACACCCTCTAGGTGCTCGACGATCCGCCCAGCCACAACTCTCTCAAAGAGTTTGGCAATGTCGTCGAGCAGTACGATGGGCCGGTAGGCGGAGGGAGACTCCGCTGGACGCCCTTCCTTCCGGAGGAGAACCAGACGGCCCGTCTTCCACCTCTGTGGAATTATGGCTTGAGCCAGACAGGCGTCGAATAGTCCCCTCAATCGAAGCTCCAGGGCGTCGGGGTTCAGGGCCAGGGCCAACACACGTCCCGGAACGCCATCGGGGCCGGGGGCCGAATTTTTAGCACGAAGCCTCAAAACGGCCGCACCCAGCTCCCCCTGCGATACTTCCGGGACCACCTCAGTCACGTCCGGTAGTAGGGGCGCCGCAGCACGCACAACCATCGCCGGGGGAAGGTGTTCCTCCCTGTGTGGAAACAGGGCCGAAACAACCTCCTCCCGGAGTCGCGGCTGGAGACTCTGTGTGATCGGGGGGGCCCAGGGGCGAAGCTTTCCCCTCACAGCCTTGTAGGGCCTTCCCCATGGATCACGATTGAGAGCCTCCAATGACTCCTCCCAAGCACGGGATTTGGCGATGGCTATCGCCGTCTGCAGCGCTATTTTCTCCTCCCTGTAGGCGGCGTATAGGGCAGCCGTCTGGGCTTCGTCCCTGCGCCTTCTCCTGCGGTATCTGGTGTACCGGCGCCTAACCTCAACGCAAGACTCACGCAGTTGCGTGAGTTCCGCTGTCCACCAGTACACCTGATCTATAGGAGGACAAAGCCTGGCCCGGGGCATCGACGCGTCACACACTTGCGTCATCGCCTCCTGGAACCAGTCCGCTTCGTCCTCAATCACCACAGGCCCATCAGGCGCGGGCACCCAGGACTGAACCATCGCCGCCTCCCTTGCCACGTCCGTGTCGAGGGCTTTAAGCCGCCATCTCGGGCTCATCCCACTCGAGGGTCGAATCGGGCTATCCGGTACTCTCTGGAGCAGAGTGGAGACGTCGAACCGAATATATCGGTGATCCGACAATGTCTCCACGTCCTCCAGTACTTCCCAGCCTCGGACCCGGCGCGCCAGGGCGGAGGTCGCAAACGATACGTCCACGATCGATCCACCCTGATACCGCACGCACGTGTCTACCGACCCCCGATTGAGAACCGATAGGCCATTCGCCAGGAGCCAATCCTCCAAGAACTCACCCCTCGCATCGGTTGCGGGAGATCCCCACGCCACAGACTTGGCGTTGAGATCCCCGACCACCAGCACAGGGTGAGGATGGCTCCGTCCGATCAGGGCCCCCACCTCGTCCATAAAGGACTCGAATTCGGCGAGGGGCCTGTTGGGAGAAAAATAGACCCCTATGGTCATTATCTCCCCCAACAACGCCGCGACGCATCCCCTACCCTTCGCTACTTTTTCGAAAGGAGGGGAGCCAGCGGCGCCCCGACGGACAAGGGCAACTAGGCCATCCCGGTCCCCAACCCAGTCATCACCGGGAGGGATGAGGTACGGCTCAGGCACCACAGCCAGCTGTATCCTCCACTGCGCCATGCTCTGGACTAACAAATCCTGAGCTCTGGCACAGTGGTTGATATTAGCCTGCAGCAAGCGAAGGGCGTGCGTTATTCCGTTGCCATCGGAACCACCACTTCGCTCGCTGCCGCGCTGGTGCTTGGCTGTGAGCTGGCCGAGGCGGCTGCTTTAGCCCTCCTCTTCTTCTTCGTCTTTTTGCTCGGCGGCCGGGCCGCGACGCCCAAGTTTGTGGGACGCCGGCTTTCCCGCAGCCTCGCACACCGTACAGTGTGGCGCGGCAGAGCACTCACCGGCTTTATGGCCAATCTGGCCACACCGGTAGCACTGTCCACTACGGTCCACTTCCGACTGACACTGCTCCCTTACGTGCCCACACTCCAGGCATCGGAAGCAGCGCGTCGGGCGCGGCTGCAGGAGCTTTACCTGTGCCGACACCCAGCCGACGAGCAAGCGTTCCTTCCGCTCCAACACCTTATGGGCAGCCGCCGCAGGGCAGCCAACCACAATCGACCCAAGACCGCGGCGATCCCATCGGATTACACCGGGCCTGATGGATGCCTCTGGGCATCCACCAACTCTGGCCAGCGCAGCCAGGACATCCCCAGAAGTCACCGAGTCATCCAGATCCATGATGCGCAGATCCACGCACTTCACGGGCCTGGAGACCCGGATATCCTCCTCTTTAAAGGCACCCCTCAGTTTTTCTGCGAGGGAGTCTGCCTTGTCGCCACTGTTTGCGCCCGGGATGATGAACATCCGGGCGCCCGTAGCAGCAACTTTAAACCTTAAGCCGGGGATGCCCAGGCTAGCCGGGTCCACCTTATCTCGGGCCTCTTTTATGGCCGCCGCATATGTCACGCCCCTCTCCATCGCAGACGGCTGCAGTTTAATAACTACTGCCGCGGAGTTTGGGACGCGAACCTGCTGCTGTTGTTGCCGCTGTGTCTGCCGCTTCGGAGCAGACGTTGTCTGCGTCTGAGGCTTCACCTTCCTACCACGCCCTGGCACGGTAGACCAGGGCTCCTCTCGTGAGCCCGGGGCCGGTGGCTGAGAGCGCGGCTCCACGGCTGGTTTCTGAGCGGGGAGGGCAGTGCTCTTTTTCCCCCTTCTTTTCTTTCCACCACGTCGAGTGCCCAGACCAACGTCTGTTGCATCCGCCGCGGCAGCCCCACCTTTATTCCCGCGCAATGGAGGCACACCACCAGCCCCCCGCTCACGAGCAGAGGGCGCAGGATCCGCAACAGGTGCAGGTTCGCCAGTGCTCCCCGCTGCTGGAGGCGCCTTAGGCCGGTCCGCGGCCAGCGGTGGCCGGGTCCGTCGCTCTGGGAGCAACCTCCCGTCCAACGCAAGCGCCTCAAGCCGTGCGCTCACCATGAGCCCCACCTGGCTCATAATCTTGCCCGACAATTCCTCTACATCTACTGACGGGGCAGACGAAGGCTGCGGCGCCACTGTACTCTCTGTCGGAGCACGCTGCATGTCGGCTCTAAGTTGAGCCAACTCCTTTCGCATTTCTGCGAGCTCCGACTGGAGGCCGGCATTTATTGCCAACAGCCTCTGGTTCTCCCCATCAGTTGTGCGGGACTGCAAGTCCTGCACCATTTCCTCAATCGCAGATGCCGCGACGTGAAGGTCGTGCGCAAACGATCCTTTGAGATTCAAGGATTTCGTGGCGACCTTGTTAATTATCGTCACGGAATCCCTAACTCTCCGACTCAACGCATCAGCCGTCGCGTTGATATCCGCAGACGGCTTCTTTTTATATTTATCTGAGGCAGACTGGAGCCCCCGTGACAAAGACGCCACCTCCTCCAGAGCCTGCAGCTCCGCCTCTTTGCGTTTGGCTTTTAAGAGCTGAGCCCTCGGAGTCAGCAAGCCCGTCGAGGATTGACGGCCTGTACCTCTTCCTTTGCGCCCCGCAGGTACCTTCGGGGCCCTATCCAGGCTGGAGGCGCTATCAGATCCGGAGTAACCTCCAGAATGCGACCGCTTCCTCCTCCAGAATCTGTCTTTAGTGTTGGAGTCGGATGGCCCGGACGACACGTCCATGCCCACATCCTGAACTCCATCACCATTCCTATCCTCTCCAACGTCCTTCCTCTCTTCCGATCGTACCGATCGTTCACCTTTCTTTCCAGTGTCCACATTCTCCGCCGTCCTCTCCAGAACAATGGAGCACTTCCTCAAGCTCCTTCCTTCGACCAAGTGACAGGTGCCCCTCCCAGATACGTTGGGGCTGAGTGCCGAGGCACTGAGGGATTCCCCTTCCTTGCGGTCAGGACCCTCCTGGGTAGTTATTTTACTGTTCACTTTTGACATATTTTTCCTTTTTTGGAGGGTGAGGTCCCTCGAACGACGCCCTTGGGACTGGGTTCCCCCCAGCCATACATCCCATCGCCAGGCGCCAGAGCTTGGGATTTGGGTAATTTTTTAAGGGGTTTTCTTCCCCGCGATTCCGAAGAACCCCCGGTCCTGTCAATCCAGGATTACGGGTTGAGCCGACGGTGGCCGAAGCCTGTCTGCCAGAAGAAACCAGCAGACCCATCGCATCACGCGGCAATCCAAAAGACGCCGCCAGACATCCAAAGACGTCTCCACCACTGTGTGTTGCTCTTAGTCAGGCCCCTCCCCCCGTGCCTCCCGGTATGGGTAGCCCTGCCGGTATAGCCACGAGGATCCTTGGGACACGCAAGCCCCCCCACCACGACAAGGTGGCAACACGTCGGGGGGGAACCTAACCTAACCTAACCTAACCTAACCTAACCTAACCTAACCTAACCTAACCTAACCTAACCTAACCTAACCTAACCTAACCTAACCTAACCTAACCTAACCTAACCTAACCTAACCTAACCTAACCTAACCTAACCTAACCTTTTTTTTTTTTTTTTTTTTTTGTTGACCCAGGGAAATCGCTGACCGATACCCAGCAGTTCCGGGGGGAACCGCTGGGTTATGTGGGGGTTGCACCCACTAAAACCCTGGAGTGTTCCTTCGCTCGCCTACGGGGCTGCGGGACCCGCTTGGCCAACAACCGCGTGCCCCGCTGGCGTTGCTCCGTTTCGGAGCCCTTCTCGGCGGGGCGGGGCTGGTTCTCTATTTTGAGATTCAGCCCCGCCCCACTCCACCTCTCTCTCCTCCTAGCACTGAGGCGCCCGGGAACACTTGGGCGTCTCAGTGCGTGGGACCTATGTGCAGACGGAAGACCCCCCGGTCTTCCGCCCACGGTCCCTGGCGTTACGGCGGCATTTGGCCCGCGAAGGCCAGACGCCGCCTTCCACGTCTGCGGCGGCGAATTGGGAGCGAGTCAACATCGTCTTCTCGCTCCCGCTCCGCCGCCTCCTTCCGCGACATAACTTCGTCGCAAAAGGACGCGGCCGCCTGCCAAGACTCGTCGCTGTCGACCATCGCCCTGAGGAGGGCCGGCAGCGACAAGTCGCTCCCGACAGTCGCGGACAAGGCGGCACGAGGGACCTCCCAAGCAGGGCACTCCTCGCGCGTATGCTGCGCCGTGTCCGCGACTCCCGCCACACAATGGTGGCACACCTCCGAGGGCTCCCTTCCCGCCACCCGGCACAGGTATCTCCCGAAGCAAAACCTAACCTAACCTAACCTAACCTAACCTAACCTAACCTAACCTAACCTAACCTAACCTAACCTAACCGGGACAGGAAGAGTCCGCGAGAGTACTGGCAGAGGCCTTCTACCCAGAGGACACAGAAGAGGAAGATAGCCCAGACCATCAGCAGATCAGAGCTCTTGCAGCCCGAGTTAATGATCCGAGCCATGATGAAAGCCATGACCCGGCATTTACGACGGAGGAGCTCAGGTCAGCGACAATGAGCTTCAACCCTAAAAAGGCGCCTGGGTTGGATGGTTTTGCGGCCGATATCTGCCAGCGTGCCATAATAAGAGATTTAGAGCTACACTTGGCACTATTTAACAAGTGTTGGCACCTAACCCACTTCCCCACAGCATGGAAGGAGGCCACTGTAGTTGTGTTAAGGAAACCAGGGAAAGACAACTACACCAGCCCCAAGTCCTATAGGCCTATTGGACTGTTGCCGGTAATGGGCAAAATTCTGGAAAAGATGGTGGTCAGAAGGTTACGTTGGTACCTGACACCCCGGATAAGCCCCCGCCAGTACGGCTTTATGCCACAGCGGGGTACGGAAGACTCTCTCTATGACCTGGTGGCACACGTGAGGGGCAAACTCCAAGAGAGGAAGCTCATCACGTTGGTCTCGCTGGACATAGAGGGAGCCTTTGATAGTGCGTGGTGGCCGGCTATAAAGATCAGACTGGCGGAGGAGCAGTGCCCGGCGAACCTCAGAAGAATGATAGACAGCTACCTAAGTGACCGCAAGGTCCGGGTTAGGTATGCTGGCTGTGAGTTCGCTAAAAGCACGAACAAAGGGTGTGTCCAGGGATCGATTGGTGGCCCCATCCTTTGGAACCTCTTGCTAGACCCACTGCTGAAAAGCCTTACGCGAAGAGGTGACTACTGCCAAGCCTTTGCCGACGATGTGGTGCTGGTATTTTCCGGAGAGACAGCCCTGGACGTCCAAAGACAGGCCAATGCCGCTCTCGAACATGTGCGGGAGTGGGGTGTCATGAATAAGCTCAGGTTCGCGCCGCACAAAACCTGTGCTATGGTGCTGACCAGAAAGCTTAAGCATGACACGCCACACCTGACCATGGGCGGGATCGACATTGCAATGTCAAAGGAAATTAAAATCCTAGGGCTCACAATAGACAGCGGGTTGACGTTCAACGCCCATGCTGCTAATACCTGCAGGAAAGCGTTGAGTGTCTACAAGCAGCTGTCCAAAGCAGCCAGGGTCAGCTGGGGCCTCCACCCTGAAGTCATCCATACCATCTATACCGCTACAGTTGAGCCCATCGTATCCTACGCAGCTAGCGTGTGGGCACCTGCCACCAATAAGATCAGCGTTCAAAAACACCTGAACGCAGTGCAAAGAGCATTCGCACTAAAGTTATGCAGGGCCTACCGGACTGTGTCCCTTCACTCTGCTCTAATACTGGCTGGAATACTCCCACTGGACATTCGAATAAGAGAGGCCGCCTCTCTCTACGAAGCCAGAAAGGGTTTGCCTCAGCCGGTACTGGTTGACAGAGAAGTGGAGATGCAACAGGCATACACTACCAAGCCACACCCGGTGAAATATCTCACCCTGCGGTTCGACTGCCTAACCAGGCAAGAAGACATAGCGAGCCGGGTGGACAGTGCAGTATGCATTTACACCGACGGTAGTAAGATTGAGGGCAAGGTCGGAGCCGCACTATCAGTATGGAATGGTGAGGCCGAGACCAAAACCCTCAAGCTGAAGTTGTCGTCTTACTGCACTGTCTACCAGGCGGAGCTACTGGCTATATGTCGAGCCACCAAAGTGGCCTTGGAAGGAAGAGAGCTTAGCTATGCCATCATAAGTGATTCGAGATCGGCTCTAGAGACAGTTATTAACAACGACTCCCTCCACCCACTAGCTGTAGAGACAAGGAGCAACATCAGCAGTATCCAACTCCAGGGCAGGGATCTATCCCTGTACTGGATAAAAGCTCATGCCGGGATAGAAGGGAATGAGAGAGCCGACCATCTAGCCAAAGAAGCCGCACTCTACTCGAAGGTGACACCTCACTACGACAAGAGCCCGATTTCATTCGTCAAGCGACATATCCGAAAGGACTCGCTTGACGAGTGGAACCGGAGATACCAGTCAGGAACGGTGGCTGCGGTAACAAAAGTGTTCTTTCCAGATGCCATAAAGGCCTATCAAATCGTTAAGAAAATGACCACAGACTACGTGCACACACAAGTGCTGACAGGACACGGGGGGTTCTCGGAATACTTGAACCGGTTCAAGTGTAAAGAGAGCCCTTCGTGCCTATGTCAGCCAGACAAAATTGAAACAGCTATACACGTAGTCACTGACTGCCCTATTCATGCTAAATTACGCTATGAGACAAGTTGCGAAATTGAGGACGAAATAACAAAAGAAAACCTAGGTAACCTAATGACAGATAACAAAAAGCGCAGCAAAATGTTAGCATTCTGCAAGGCTGTAGCGGAAATCGTCATTAGGAGAAACAAAACAAGGTGATACAAAATTGCTAATCACATATGGTATGTATATGTCGATAAAGCATAAAGAAAAAAGGCTAATCAATAATGAGGAAAAATGTGTTCTATTGTTTAATTACTGTCTGAAAAAATAAATGGTGTCTGTAAAATAAATAGAATAAATATATATAAGCGTAAAGCTGATTTAACTGGTGATGGATAGTTAATAAGAATAATGTTTAAGCTAGAAAAGTTATAAAAACAGTAATAAAAATGTTATAGTTGTAGGAATAGATCGATAGTTAGATCCCTGTCATAAAAAACCTGTGTTAAAATTAAGAAAGAATAGAAGATAAGGATATTGTGTTTTTAAAAGAAAATGTTAGTGTTTTTAATAATAATACCTGCTGCATTGTATTTCATTTGCCCTGTGTTGATACATTATGATAATAAATAACTCTAATTATGTTAGAGGATTAGATCGCGGGCCGGGCCATAATAGCGCCCGGACAGGAAAAAAAAAAAAAAAAAAAAAAAAAAAAAAAAAAAAAAAAAAAAAAAAAAAACCTAACCTAACCTAACCTAACCTAACCTAACCCAGTCTTGAAGATCCAGTCGCGACGACCACACGTGCCCGCCGGGTGCTCGCGGCCTCGACGGCCGCGGCCGTGGCTGCGGCTGCATGCGCAGCATGGCGCCTTCCCATCTTTTAGTGCAGTTTAGTGCAGTTCAGTGCGGCAGAATTTAAACGCATCAGTGCAGCGTATGCGTGAACGCAAGTGAAGTGACCCAGTGCTCCGTGTGAATGCGGATGCATCTGCTCAGTAGTTAACCATCTTTTTGTCTGTACCACTTGTCGGGATGCCGTAAGGCTTTATACCACCTGCTTACCCCCCTGGCTGTGCGGCCGGCTGGGCTGTCTGCGGCAACAACAACTGCGGCAACGCCTGCCGACTGCGGGGCGTCGGCGCTGAGTGCACTGCGGGACCCGAATCCAAGCCAACCCTGCCTCTCGACACGTTGGTGCCCCCCGCGTCCTGCATCTCCGGGAGTGGTTCCTGAGGACGACAGCGCCTTCACTTGAGTCTACGCGTGGCGGCTGCGGCAGCTGGAGACGTCGCCATCTCAACTCGCCCCCGTCTCTGCCCTCCCTCCGCCCCCACCCCCTCTCATCTACATTTTTAAAAACACTAATTCAGTAGTGCCCCCCAATCCAAGTGAGAAAGTGTTTAAATCAGTGCGTCCAACCGTGCAAGTTTGTACTCTACGACACCAGTTCAAAACTATGCAGACACTGTAAGTGCTAGACTTAATTTTATTTATAACCAACAACTACCAGAATTAACCCCCCCGCTTAAGATTAAGATGCATCCATGGCTCGGTATTGTCTGCGGAGCAAAGTGACGGGGCAATCAGAATATATCCAATAACAACATCAAGAAACAAAATTGCCTCGACATGAGCTCCGCGGGCGAGGACCCTGCGGCGTCCCCGGAGTCCCCTGGGTTCCAATTTGTATTAGAATGCGCGCAGACAATATTGGAAGAAATAACGCGAGGGAAAAGCGTCACCAAGCCCTCTAAGGAGCTCATTATAAGCTCGGCCAAAAAGATACAGGATGCAATGAAAAACTCTATTGAGTTCAAAACACAACCTACCCTACTACCACAATCACAATGCATTTTCTACCCAAACAACACGCAATCTGAAAATAACAATATTAAAGAAGCCATCAAAGAGTCTGAGGAGGCAATAGTCTCCCGCGTCACCCAGGCCATAACCGAAGTATTTGTCTGCGGTATGGCTGCGCCCTCATTAGACCTTCCCGACACCCCAACGTATGCTAACTCAGTAGGCAGACATAAAAACAATAATAACAATAATAAAAAATACAAAAAATCCAACCCAGCTGCAATAATATCTAATAACGACCCCAAAACTAACACAAAGATTACTGACAACTGGAAAAGAGAAATATCCTTCCGTAAAGTCAAATACGCCCCTACTAAAATTACCCCCCTCTCAGGCAATAAGCTCAGGGTAGAGTTTGATACTACAAAGCAACGCGATGAAACTATAAACAAAATTTGCGAAGGGGGTGCGATGAGGGCGGAACCAGCCCGAAACCTCAGACCGATGGTAATTTTAAAGGGTATATCTAGGGACACACCAACAAAAGAACTCGTGGACGTAATTATCAACCAGAATGAAATATACTCTAACACTAATCATGAGGACATTGCCTTATGCTTTACCAAGCCCAATAGAAACCCTAGCCTATACAATGCCGTATTACGAATAGCTCCCCATCTCTGGCAGCCAACAATACTAACACAAAGAATAAATATAGACCACATCAAAGTGCATCTTGAGGAATATTCTCCGTTCAAGCAATGCCTTAGATGCTTAAAATATGGGCATACTATAGGCAAATGCAAATCCGAAACCCAATACTGCCAATACTGCGCAGACACTGACCATACTTACAAGAACTGCCCCACTAAAGGCGACCCACAGAAAAACACCTGTCACAATTGCAAAATGCACAACACTAAATACAACACAAACATAAATATAATGCATCATGCAACATCTAGTCTCTGCCCGGGAGTTAGGGCCATGAAAATCAAATTGTCAAAACGTACTGACTATGAGTAGGGACAATAGACACAAGAAACAGAATAATATTAAATACATTCAATGTTACATGACTCTTACCACTACCATCTTATAATGCTGTCTGCATACGCCTGCACTGCACTGCGCATACACTTATATGGCGGCAATGCAACAAGAGGACAGGCGAGCGTGGGCACTAAGAACCTGGTCGGCTGCGCGGGCGCGCGGTGAGGGGCGAGATGCGCTCCTTGCGCTGCGCAGCCACCCGCGCTGGCTCGCGCTGATACCGTACCAACGTAGACTCATTGATATTTGTCATTACATTAACATAGCATAGAACTTAACCCGGACCCCTACTTGCCATGGAAATCGTCTGCACACATCCGGACTGAACCACACATACACCTACACCTACATCTACCAACCACGGGAACTGACACGCACTCACACACACGAACATAAAAATGTATTGTGGTTGGACTAGGGTGGGCGGGTAGGATTTGCAACACAAAGGTTAGTTGAAATTGGAACTGCGGTGGGCTTCGGGGGGGACGTATGTGCGCGGGAGAATGTGTGTGCACGGGGTATATAGGGATATAGGTGTATACGTACATATGATTGTATTAATGAACCATTTGTGTTATTGTAAATGGAGGTGCATTGTATATACGCTAAGGGCGGTGGTGCCTGATGCGAGGTGGGCGGACTCATGCAAGGGTCCTTGAGCAGTGGCTCAATAGGGATGGCTTGTCTGCGGGGTTGCTTGCGACGCGCGCGGAGTCTGCGCCTTGCCTTTCACTTGATGCAATATGAAAAACCACTGATGCCAGAAGTGCATCCTGGCTGCGCTATTTTATTTTATGTTGATTTATCGTTTGTTATCAATAACAATAATTATAATTACCTAACTAAAACAAAGCATTAATGTATAATATTTATTGGGATGGGGGTGAGCCTATTTCTAGTGTCAGTTGACACTCAGCTGACACTGGAAATGGGCTCACCTTTGAGCTAAACTTTGTAAAATCATCTTGTGCTTGGGGGCTGCGCGTCTCTCCCCCCCCCCCCCCCCGTGGCTCAATGGGTATGGATCGTCTGCGTGATCGCTGGCGCGGCGTCTGCGTCTGCGTCTTACCTTTCACTCGATGCAATATAGAATGCAATGCCTGTGCCAGAAGTGCATCCTGGCTGCACTATTTAACTTTGTAACCCTTACCTATAATAATAACTATCATTACCCAACTATAATTAACCATTAATGTAATATATTTTTTCTTAGAATTAGGAATATCGGCTATCACTAGAAATAGGCTCACCATTGAGCAATACTTTGTAAATACATCTTGTGTTTGGGTGCTGCGCGTCTCTTGCCCCCCCCCCCCCCCCCCCGTGGCTCAATAGGTATGGCTTGTCTACGTGATCGCTGGCGCGGCGTCTGCGTCTGCGTCTTACCTTTCACTCGATGCAATATAGAATGCAATGCCTGTGCCAGAAGTGCATCCTGGCTGTACTGTTTAACTTTGTAACCCTTACCTATAATAACAACTATCATTACCCAACTATAATTAACTATTAATGTAATATATTTTTTCTTAGGATTAGGAAATAGGCTCACCATTGAGCAATACTTTGTAAATACATCCTGTGTTTTGGGGCCGCGCGTCGTGCGCCCCCCCTCTCCCTCTCGCCCTCTCGCCCGGTCCTCATGGGATTAAACCGCTAGGTGAACGGGGCCCGTTGGGGGTGCGGGGGGATGGGGGGCGCGGGGCGCGCGGGAGGCGGTGGTGCCTGGCGTGGAGTGGGCGGACTCGTGGACGGGTCCTTGAGCAGTGGCTCAATAAGGATGGCCTGTCTGCGGGATCGCTTGTGCTGCGCACGGCGTCTGCGCCTTGCCTTTCACTCGATGCAATATGAAAGACCACCAGTGCCGGATGGGCATCCTGGCTGCACTATTTAACTTGTAACTCTTACCTATAATAATAACTAGTTTCACTCAACTATAACAAATCATCAGTGTATTATATTTATTTTATGATTAGGAATGTAAATAATCACTAGAAATAGGCTCATCATTGACCAACAATTGTAAATACATCCTGTGATTTGGGGCCGCGCGTCCTGCGCCCCCCCCCCCTCTCACCCGGTCCTCGTGGGATCGAACCGCTATCTAGGTTGATGCGGACGGGACCTGTTAGGGGTGTGGTGGGGGGGGGGGGCGCTGGACGCGCGGGAGGTGGTGGAGCCTGGCGTGGGGTGGGCGGACTCGTGGATGGGTCCTTGAGCAGTGGCTCAATAGAGATGACTTGTCTGCGAGGTCGCTTGTGCCGCGCACGGTGTCTGCGCCTTGCCTTTCACTCGATGTAATATGAAAGACCCCCGGTGTCAGATGGGCATCCTGGCTGCACTATTTAAGTTTGTAATTCTTACCTATAATTATAATAATTATTATCGCCCAACTATAACAAACTATCAATGTATTATAATTATTAGGATTAGGGGTGTCAGCTGTCACTAGAAATAGGCTCACCATTGAGCAACATTTTGTAAATGCATCCTGTGTTTTGGGGCCGCGCGTCCTGCGCCCCCCCCCCCTCTCTCTGTCCTCGTGGGATCAAACCATTATCCAGGTTGATGCGCACGGGGCCTGTTGGGGGCGTGTGGGGGGGGGGGGGCGCTGGGCGCGCGGGAGGCGGTGGTGCCTGGCGCGGTGTGGGCGGACTAGTGGACAAGTCCTTGAGCAGTGGCTCAATAGGGATGGCCTGTCTGCAGGGTCGCTTGCGCCGCGCACGGTGTCTGCGCCTTGCCTTTCACTTGATGTAATATGATAAACCGCCAGTGCCAGATGGGCATCCTGGCTGCGATATTTTATAAAATGTTAGTTATCAATAACAATAATTACAATTACCTAGCTATAATAAATTATAACCATATATATAGTAGGATTAGAAAAGGCAGCTGACACTGCAATTATTATAAACATGTATAAGAAAACTGGGCCCATTAAAATTCTCTGTCTGCAAATAATAGGTAAACTGCCCAGCCTTAACAAATACCAAATTGTAATCATACCATTCTATATGAAACAATCTTGAAAACCTTAAACTATAAATGACTCAATGTAACTATTAATTACTAATAATGTCAACTATAATAAGTATAGACACACAGTTGTATCACTTAGCATAGTGTTGTCGATAATATACTCCCCAGGTCAGGGGTGTACCTGGCCTGGGAAAACTAAAAAAAAAAACCTAACCTAACCTAACCTAACCTAACCTAACCTAACCTAACCTAACCTAACCTAACCTAACCTAACCTAACCTAACCTAACCCTGGATCTTCCAAAACACGGAACACGGTGAGGGCACTGTAAAGGCGGCCATAGTTGTCTTCAACAATGACATTGATGTCATACAGTGCCCGAAACTCACCACCAACAACATCGTGGTGGTGAGGATCCGAACCAGTGCCTGGGAGATCACAGTGGTATCTTACTACTTCGAGCCAGACCAGCCCATTGGGCCATACCTGGAGCACCTAGTCAAAATAGCCGAAGAACTTGGGCCTACAGCTATCCTGATAGGAGGCGATGCAAACGCGAAAAGCACCTGGTGGGGAAGCGCAAGAGTCGACTACAGAGGGGAAGAGATGGCAGGCGCTCTGGATGACATAGGTTTGCAGGTGCTGAACGACGGCGACACCCCAACTTTTGACACCGTGCGGGGTGGTCGGCGATACACCAGTCACGTCGACGTGTCTGCCTGCACAGCGGACTTACTCAACCTGGTGGAGGACTGGAAAGTGGAGGAGGGCCTCGTGAGCTCCGACCACAACGGCATTACCTTTAGGATTAACCTGAAGCGTGCTAAAGGGGTACATATTCAGAGGACCACACGTATCTACAATACAAAAAAGGTGAACTGGCTCCAATTTCATGAGAAACTGGACCAGTTAAAAATGGTAAACAAAATTAACAAAGGTGAAATTATCAAAATTGAAACAAAAAATACTTTGGAAAAAATTGTGAATGCATATTTGAAAATTTTAACAGATGCGTGTGGTCAATGCATTCCCCGGAGAAAGGTAAAGGAACAGCTTACCGTGCCGTGGTGGTCTGAGGAGCTCGCGAAGTTGAAGAGGGAAGTCGCCACCAAAAAGCGCAGAGTCCGATGTGCAGCGCCGGTCCGAAGGCCGATGGTCGTCGATCAGTACCTGCAAGCAAAGGAAAAATATGAAACGGAAGCCAAAAAAGCCCAGACCGAAAGTTGGAAGAGCTTCTGTGGAAAACAGGACAAGGAAGGAGTTTGGCAGGGCATATATAGGGTGATTGGAAAAACCGCAACGCGGCAGGAGGACCTACCCCTAGTGAAGGACGGGAAGGAGATGACACTGCAGGAGTCCGCGCGGATATTGGCGGAGACCTTCTACCCGGAGGACCTGGAAAGCGGGGACAACGTTGACCACCGGCGGATAAGAGCCACAGCCGAGCTCGTAAATGGCTGGGCTCATGATGAACAACATGACCCACCATTTACGTTACAAGAGCTGAAATCCGCAGTGGAAAGTTTCAACCCCAAAAAGGCCCCCGGGGCGGATGGTCTCACCGCTGATATCTGCAGCCAGATCATCTCCAAGGACCCCGAACTACACCTAGCCCTGTTCAATAAGTGCCTAGAATTGTCCTGTTTCCCAAAAGCGTGGAAAGAGGCCACAGTAGTCGTCCTGCGGAAACCTGGCAAGGAGGACTACAGTCACCCCAAATCGCACAGGCCTATAGGCCTTCTATCAGTGATGGGAAAGATCTTCGAGAAGATGACGGTCCGAAGGTTGCAATGGCACCTGATTCCACGGATGAGTACTCGCCAGTACGGATTTATGCCCCAGAAGAGCACTGAGGACTCCCTCTATGATCTGATGCAATGCATACATGGTAACCTAGCGGATAAGAAGCTGATTACCATGGTATCGTTGGATATAGAGGGAGCCTTCGACAGCGCCTGGTGGCCTGCGATCCGAGTCCGACTGGCTGAGGAACAGTGTCCGGTGAATCTGAGGAGAGTCATGGACTGCTACCTTCGGGATCGAAAAGTGAGGGTGAGGTACGCCGGTGAGGAGTACGCCAAAAGCACCAATAAAGGTTGCGTACAAGGCTCCATCGGCGGACCCATCCTCTGGAACCTTCTTCTCGACCCATTGCTGAGAGGCCTAGAACGTCGGGGCGACTACTGTCAGGCTTTTGCCGACGATGTGGTCCTGATATTTGCCGCCGACTCGGCGCTGGAGGTACAGAGACAGGCTAATGCCGCCCTCGAGTACGTTCGGGAGTGGGGTGTCAAAAATAAGCTTAAGTTTGCGCCACATAAAACAAAAGCGATGGTGATCACCAGGAAGCTTAAATTTGACACGCCACTCCTGCGTATGGGCGGGGTCGACATTGGTTTGTCTGACGAGATAAAAATCTTGGGGCTCACAATTGACAATAAGCTAACGTTCAACGCCCACACTGCGAACATCTGCAGAAAGGCGTTGAACATTTATAAGCAGTTGTCCAGAGCCGCCAAGATCAGCTGGGGTCTTCACCCGGAGGTGATCCGTGTCATCTACACGGCAACGGTGGAGCCAGTGATCTTGTATGCCTCCGGCGCCTGGGCGCCGGCAACGAAGAAACTTGGAGTGCAGAGGCAGCTGAACGCGGTCCAACGAGGATTTGCACAGAAGTTGTGTGGAGCCTACCGCACCGTCTCCCTGAACGCGGCACTGGTGCTGTCCGGGATACTACCTCTCGACCTTAGAATACAGGAGGCAGCCGCCCTGTTCGAGGCCAAGAGGGGGGTTCCCCTGACAGTGCTAGGCGATCGAGAGGTGGAGCACAGGGTGGCCTTCACCGAAGCCCCGCATCCGGCAGAGCATATGAGTCTGGAATTCATGAGCCTGGTGGACCAACAGCAAGTGGATGACCGCGCCAATCAGGCGGTCCAAATATACACGGATGGCAGCAAGATTGAGGGCAAGGTTGGAGCCGCACTGTCTCTGTGGAGGAGTGGGGTCGAGACCAAAGCCCTCAAACTCAAGTTGCCACCGCACTGCACGGTCTACCAGGCGGAATTGCTGGCCATATGCAAAGCCACGAGGTTAATCCTCAAAAGCGGTGACGCTAGTTTCGGGATCCTCAGTGACTCGCGTTCGGCGCTGGAATCCGTGGTCAACGTAAGTTCTCCCCACCCCTTAGCTGTCGAAGCTCGCGACAACATCAAGCACAGCAGACTCCAGAACAAGGATGTTTCCTTGTTCTGGATTAAAGCACACGCGGGTTTGGAGGGGAACGAGCGAGCGGACCAGTTGGCCAAGGAAGCTGCCCTGCACTCTAAGAAACGGCCGGATTACGATGGGTGCCCGGTATCATTCGTCAAGCGAGAGCTTCGTAAGGACTCGCTTGATGAATGGAACCGGAGATATAACACCGGCGACACGGCAGGGGTCACCAGGGCGTTCCTTCCCGACGCAGTGGAGGCGTACAGGATTGTCCGAAAGCTCCGCCCAGCAGGCGTGATAACGCAAGTGCTGACGGGGCACGGTGGGTTCTCCGAATACTTGTGCAGATTCAAGTGTAAGGAGGACCCATCGTGCTTTTGCGAGCCGGGCGTGAGCCAAACAGTTGGACACATCCTCGCCGAGTGCCCAGCCTTCGGGAAGGAACGCCATGATGTAGAGTGTTTATTAGACACGAAAATAAGGTTAGAAAGCCTCGGAACGCTGATTAGAAATAAGAATACGCAAAAAGACTTCCTGGCATATTGCATGACTATAGTGTCTAGAGTCATAGCTAAAAACAAATAGATAAAACTGGTTTAAAATGTAAAATTTGGTTTATATAAATTTAATAAAAAAAAAATTGGAAATTATCATATTTATTTATTATTTCTTTATTTACAACATAAGAGCTATAAAAGTAAGTAAATTTAAACAAAAGGTACAAAAAGACTCTGATCACGTCAGAGGGACGCAGTGGGCCTACAAAAAAAAAAAAAAAAAAAAAAAAAAACCTAACCTAACCTAACCTAACCTGAAAGTTGAATGTCCTGATTTCATCACTGACGCCCCCCCATGTTGCGTAAACTGCGTTAAAGCGAAAATAACTAAAGCAGAGCATAACGCATTTAGCTATGATTGCCCGGTGAGGCGCAAGTGGGAAGCACTGGCGAGATCCACCGTGGCTTATCAATGCTAAGGGCACCCCGTACAAGATCCTGCAAGCCAATCTCCAGAGGATGCAACTAGCAACGGACGAGGCCTTCATTGAAGCGAATAGGCGCGGTGTTGCAGTTGCACTACTACAAGAGCCGTATGTGGGAGGTACAAGGAGGCTGAAAAATTACCAAGGGGCAAGGATCTACCAGAGCACTGAGCAAGGAGAAGGGACGGTTAAGGCAGCAATAGCTGTCCTGGACTCTACACTGGACGTAGTACAATACCCGCAACTCACCACCAACAACATCATAGTGGTGGGGATCCGAACCAGTGCCTGGCAAATCACGTTTGTATCATTGTACCTTGAGAAGGACCAGCCCATAGACCCATATCTTGAACACCTAGCTAAGATAGGCAGAAAAATAGGAACTAGGAGGTTGGTTATTGGTGGAGACGTCAATGCCTGGAGCTTATGGTGGGGAAGCGCTGAAACGAACCGTAGAGGCGAAGACATGGGATGCGCACTTGACGAGCTGGGCCTCCAGGTACTCAACACCGGGACTACACCGACCTTCGACACAATCAGAGGGGATAGAAGATTCTGCAGCAGCGTCGATATAACAGCGTGTTCGACTGATCTGCTGACCCTGGTGGAGGACTGGAAGGTAGAAGAAAACCTCACGAGCTCGGACCATAACGGCATAACTTTCAACATACAGTTACAAAAATCAAAAGGAACACATATAGTTAGATCCACACGACTCTATAATACCAAGAAAGCAAATTGGATCCAGTTTCATAAGAAACTGGACCAATTAAAAGCTGAAAACCAACTAACAGAAGCACAAATTGAAAAAATTTACAACACAGAACAGATAGAATTAACAGTAGACACATACACAAAAGCGGTAACACAGTCATGCACACATTCAATACCCATAAAGAAACAAACACAAACACTTACCATGCCGTGGTGGTCCGAAGAACTCGCAGAGATGAAAGCAGAAGTCACCACCCGCAGGCGAAGGATCAGATGCGCCGCCCCAGTCCGAAGGTCGAGAGTAGTGGAAGAGTACCTGGAAAAGAAAACAGAGTATGAGTTGGAAGCCAAGATGGCCAGGATCAGAAGTTGGAAGGAGTTCTGCGGAAAACAGGATCGGGAGGGGGTCTGGGACGGAATATACAGGGTGATCGGCAGAACAAGGAAGAGAGAGGAGGACATACCACTTGAGGTTGAAGGCATAGTGTTGGATGCAAAAGGTTCCGTTAAGGTATTAGCGGAGTCCTTTTACCCGGACGACCGTGCAGATGCAGACAACACCGAACATCGTAAAATTAGAGCCAAAGCAGAGAACGTAAACGCCGGGTCGCAAGATGAACCTTGCGACCCTCCGTTTACGCAGGCCGAGCTAAACATTGCGACAAATGCCTTCAACCCAAAGAAAGCACCTGGCGCCGATGGATTCACTGCTGACATATGTCTAGAAGCAGTGAAGAACAGCCCAGACCTCTTCTTGGGAATAGTAAATAAGTGCCTGGAACTCGGCCACTTCCCAAAGCCATGGAAAGAGGCCACAGTAGTGGTGCTCCGGAAGCCGGGGAAGAGCTCGTATACCACTCCGAGGTCATACAGACCCATAGGACTACTCCCAGTTATGGGAAAGATTCTCGAGAGGATGCTGGTTACCCGAATCAAGTTTCACCTGCTACCGAGGATGAGTACTCGCCAGTTCGGATTCATGCCCCAGAAAAGCACTGAGGACTCCCTCTATACACTAATGCAACACATCCATAGGAAGATAGACCAGAAAAGAATAGTCACACTGGTGTCATTGGATATAGAGGGAGCCTTCGACAGCGCATGGTGGCCAGCTATTAGGGTCCGACTGGCTGAGGAAAAGTGTCCGTTGAACTTGAGGAGGCTAATCGACAGCTATCTCGAAGACCGGAAAGTCCGAGTAAGATACGCAGGGGAGGAGTACGAGAAGAAGACCGAGAAAGGATGCGTACAAGGATCTATCGGGGGTCCAATCCTATGGAACCTGCTTTTGGACCCACTGCTGAAGGAGCTAGAGAAGAGAGGAGATTACGTGCAGGCGTTTGCGGACGACATTGTACTTGCCTTCGACGGAGAAACTGCCCAGGAAATCCAGGAACGTGCCAATGCCACGCTCGAACATGTTCGGGCGTGGGGAGTAAAGAATAAACTCAGATTCGCGCCACACAAGACGATGGCAATGTTAATCACCCGAAAGCTGAAGCACGACACCCCACACCTGAACATGGGTGGGGTTGACATTGGCATGTTCAAGGAAATCAAGTTGTTGGGCCTTACAATCGACGAGAAGCTGACTTTCAACGCCCATACCGCGAACGTCTGCCGTAAAGCACTGAGCTTCTACAAGCAGCTCTCAAGGGCGGCGAAAATACACTGGGGCTTGGACTCGGAGATCATCAGGGCAATGTATACAGCCGTTGTCGAACCGACGATAATGTACGCAGCGAGCGCATGGGCTCCTGCCACGAACAAAATTGGAATCCAGAATAAACTGAACGCAGTGCAAAGAGGATTCGCGCAGAAAATCACTAAGGCATACCGAACAGTGTCATTAAACTCGGCACTACTACTATCTGGGTTGCTTCCCTTGGACATCAGAGTCCGGGAAGCAGCCTCTCTTTTTGAAATAAAGAAAGGTCATTCCCAGCTAGTAGTAGGAGATCGAGAGGTAGAAAAACCGGTGCCTTACGGGTTGATGCCACACCCTGCAAAACAGGAGAAACTGGGATTCGTATGCCTGGAAGACAGAGCAGCATTAGAACAGCACTACAACGATGGCCTAAATATCTTTACCGACGGTAGCAAAATTGAAGGGAAGGTCGGTGCCGCACTATCCGTTTGGAACGGCGACACGGAAGTTGCTACCAAAAAGCTGAAGCTGGAGGAATGCTGCTCTGTCTATCAAGCGGAGCTCTTGGCGCTGGCGGCAGCAACCGAAAGAGCAGTCACAGACGGAAGCGCGAGTTGCAATATATATTGTGACTCGAGATCCGCCCTCGAAACGGTAACTAACAACTCTTCAACACATCCACTAGCAGTAAAAATCAGAAGCAACATCACCAAGCTTAAAAAAGAGCATAAAGACCTGCGCCTTTTTTGGATTAAGGCCCATGCAGGATTGTTAGGGAATGAGAGGGCGGATGAGTTAGCGAAACATGCAGCGCTGAATCTAAAGACAAGAGCAAATTACGGTTGCTGCCCGGCTTCGTACATCAAGCGACAAATTAGAACAGAGTCGCTGAAAGAGTGGGACTGTCGGTACAAGAGTGGTGATACGGCTGGAACAACGAAAGTCTTTTTTCCCGATGCCATACGGGCGTATCCTATTGTCAAAAAGTTAGAGCTCGGTCCTACAATGGTTCAATTGCTGACGGGGCACGGCGGATTCTCATCGTACTTGTACCGTTTCAAGTGCAAGGAGAGTCCGTCGTGCGTCTGTGATCCTCAGGTAGAGGAAAGTGCCCTGCATGTCATCGCTGAGTGCCCTATTTATGGCAGACGCCGGTTCGATTTTGAAAACGAAACAGAAATAGAGGTTAAACTAGAAAGTCTTTGCAAAATACTTGGAAACAAAGAAATTAATCGGAAATTTGTAACTTTTTGTGAAGATATAATAAGAAATGTAGTAGCTAAAAACAAATAAGTAGAAATAAGGACCCACTACCGCGTATAATTTTATATGTATACACAGTTAGTGGCCATTGAAAGAAAAATTTGTAATAAAACTGTTAGTTATAAGAAAACATGTATAGAATTAAGGCATAAAATAAGATTTAATAAACTGTAGGATATAAGTGCTATGTAACCTTTTCGTAAATTTGTATAAATAAATGATCCCTGGCTTGAATAAATCCTTAAGAAAAATAAAGACTCTGACTCCGTCAGAGGTAGATAGTTAGCTCGCGGGCCGGGCCGATTGCGCCCGGACAGGGAAAAAAAAAAAAAAAAAAAAAAAAAACCTAACCTAACCTAACCTAACCTAACCTAACCTAACCTAACCTAACCACAAGATGTCATGCATCAGAACCCCAGACGGGAAAGTCAGAGACCTGAACCCGAAGCAGACCAGTAGCCCACCAAAGGAGGAACGAAGGAGATTAGTGGCAGAAAGACCCGGACCCTCCACAGAGAGCGATGAGAAACCCACCCAAGTGCGGCGTAGTATAGGGGAGATTGAAGTCCGGACGACAACACCACCTGTCCAACAAAAATCCCTCAGCCAGCAAGAGGGGAAACCCAAAGCTGTGCAAAGAGGAAAGCCAGTGATGACTAAGGCGCCCGAGGTTGAAAAATCCCCAAAACAGATCCCGAAGTATAAAAACAGGACTTCTGAGGCCAAAGCCTGCCTCACAAAGGCAAAAACGCACTTGGGGAACAGCCGCAACCTCAAAAACGAGATTAAAATCGAGGTTATAGAAGCCGTGGAAAGGCTCTATATCTTGGTTAAAGAATCGGAGGAGGGGAAGGCACCTGTAGAGAAAGAGAAGGAAGCAGAGAAATGCCACCTAGCGGAAAAACCAGAACCACCGAAACTGGAGGTGGACATGATGAAGGGACTAGAGGAGCATACTAAGCTCTTACTTAAGCATAAACAAGAAATGGGGAAGCTGACAGATATTATTAAGAAGCACCAGGACCAGTTCGAAAGATCGTACGCGAACGTGACGGCCGGTATGCCAAGGAGGCAACCCCAGGAGATGCCAGCCATGCATTCACTCGTCGTAACATCAAAGGACGAGCATGAGACGGGAGAGCAGGTCTTCGAAAAGGTCAGGAAGGCTGTGAATGCAAGGGATGAAGGAGTAAAAATCGACAGGATTAGGACAGCCAGAGACAGGAAAATTATAATAGGCTGCAGGGACAAAGACGAGCTGAGAAAGGTTAAGGACAACATGGGAAGGGATGAACAACTGAGCGTGGAGGAAATTAAAAATAAGGACCCACTCATCGTCCTTTATGGCGTCATAAATAAAATTACAGATGAAGAACTAGTGAAGGCCATCCGAGTCCAAAACAAGCACCTATTAAAAGGGATGCTCGCAGAGGAGGATCGGATGGAGGTGCGCTTCAGGAGAAAGGCGAGAAACCCGCTCACCTCCCATGTAGTGGTAAAGGTGTCGCCACGCATCTACCAGCGTTTGACGGAAGCGGAGGCTGTGCACATAGACGTGCAGAGGATACGGGTCGCGGACCAGTCCCCCCTCATACAGTGTTCTCGCTGTTTGGGGTATGGACACGGGAAGCGGTTCTGTCACGAAGCCGTCGATGTGTGCAGCCACTGTGGAGGACCGCACATGAAAGTGGAATGTCCGGATTTCATCACCGAGGCCCCCCCATGCTGCACAAATTGCGTTAAAGCAAAAATTGGTAAATCTGAGCACAACGCATTCAGCTACGAATGCCCGGTGAGGCGCAAGTGGGAAGCACTTGCGAGATCCACCGTGGCATATCAATACTAAGGGCACCCCGTACAAGATCATGCAAGCCAACCTCCAGAGGATGCAGCTGGCAACGGACGAGGCCTTCATTGAAGCGAGCAAGCGCGGCTTCGCGGTTGCCCTCCTCCAGGAGCCATACGTGGGTGGAACAAGAAGGCTAAAAAACTACCAAGGGGCAAGGATTTACCAGAGCACTGAGCAAGGAGAAGGGACAGTCAAGGCAGCAATAGCTGTCCTAGATTCTACACTGGACGTTGTACAGTACCCGCAACTCACCACAAACAACATCACAGTGGTGGGAATCCGAACCAGTGCCTGGGAAATCACATTCGTATCCATGTACCTTGAAAAGGACCAGCCCATTGACCCATACCTGGAACACCTAGCAAGTATAGGCGAAAAAATAGGAAAAACGAGGTTGGTGATAGGGGGAGATGTAAACGCTTGGAACCTATGGTGGGGAAGCGCGGAAACAAACCGCAGAGGCGAAGACATGGGTTGCGCGCTGGACGAAATGGGCCTCCAGGTACTCAACACCGGGAATATACCGACCTTCGACACAATCAGAGGGGACAGAAGATTTCACAGCAGCGTCGATATAACGGCTTGCTCTACCGATCTGCTGACCCTGGTGGAGGACTGGAAAGTAGAAGAAAACCTCACGAGCTCGGATCACAACGGCATAACATTCAATATACAGTTACACAAATCAAAAGGCACACACATAATCAGATCGACTCGACTATACAACACCAGGAAAGCAAATTGGATTCAGTTTCATGAGAAAATGGACCAATTAAAGGCTGAACACAAACTTACACAAGCACAAATTGAACAAATTTATAACACAGAACAGATAGAAATAACAGTAGACAAATATACAAAAGTAGTAACACAAGCATGCACACATTCAATACCTAAAAAGAAACAAACACAAACACTTACCATGCCGTGGTGGTCCGAAGAACTCGCCGAGATGAAAAAAGAAGTCACCACCAGGAAGCGAAGAATCAGATGCGCCGCACCAGTCCGAAGGTCGAGAGTCGTTGAAGAGTACCTGGAAAAGAAAACAGAGTATGAGTCGGAAACCAGGAAGGCAAGGATAAGAAGTTGGAAGGAGTTCTGCGGAAAACAGGATAGGGAGGGTGTATGGGACGGTATATACAGAGTGATCGGGAGGACAAGGAAAAGAGAGGAGGACATACCACTTGAAGTTGACGGTGTTGTGTTGGATGCTAAGGGTTCTGTAAAGATACTTGCGGAGTCGTTTTACCCAGAAGACCGTACAGATGCAGACAACACTGAACATCGCATAATTAGAGCCGAAGCAGAAAGAGTAAACGCTGAGCAACAAGATGAGCTATGTGACCCACCGTTTACGCAGGCCGAGCTGAAAAATGCGATAAACGCATTCAACCCCAAGAAAGCACCTGGTTCCGGTGGTTTTACCGCCGATATTTGTCGAGAAGCGGTACAAAATAGCCCGGACCTGTTCCTGGGAATATTAAATAAGTGTCTGAAACTCGGTCACTTCCCAGACCCATGGAAGGAAGCAACCGTTATAGTGCTAAGGAAACCAGGAAAAGACAAGTATACCACCCCGAAGTCGTATAGACCCATTGGGCTTCTCCCAGTACTAGGAAAAATATTTGAGAGGATGTTGGTTTCCCGAATCAAGTTTCACCTGCTGCCGAGGATGAGTACTCGCCAGTTCGGATTCATGCCCCAAAAGAGCACCGAGGACGCCCTCTATACCTTAACGCAACGCATCCACCAGAAACTAAACCAGAAAAAGATGGTAACTTTGGTGTCGTTGGATATAGAGGGGGCCTTCGATAGCGCATGGTGGCCAGCTATTCGAGTCCGACTGGCTGAGGAAAGGTGTCCAGTGAACTTGAGGAGGGTAATCGACAGTTACCTCCAAAATCGCAGAATTAAAGTTAGATACGCTGGAGAAGAACTCGAAAGGGAGACAAGTAAGGGATGTGTCCAGGGATCCATAGGCGGCCCGATCCTTTGGAACCTTCTCCTGGACCCGCTGCTAAAAGAACTCGAAAAAAGGGGGGATTACGTGCAGGCATTTGCGGACGACGTCATCATGGCATTCGACGGAGATACAGCCCAGGAGATCCAGGGACATGCCAATGCCGCACTTGAATATGTTCAGGCATGGGGAGTAAAAAACAAATTAAAATTCGCCCCACATAAGACGATGGCAATGCTAATCACCCGTAAGCTTAAGCACGACACACCGCATCTGAACATGGGAGGGATCGCCATTGGCATGTCCAGGGAGATTAAGATATTGGGCCTTACCATCGATGATAAGCTCACTTTTAATGCCCATACCGGCAATGTCTGTCGTAAAGCTCTAAACTTCTATAAACAGCTGTCAAGAGCCGCTAAAGTTCACTGGGGCTTAGAACCTGAAATTATAAAAACCATCTACACAGCGGTGATCGAACCTACAGTAATGTACGCCGCAAGTGCATGGGCGCCCGCAACGGAGAAGATAGGGATCCAAAAGAAACTAAATGCGGTGCAGCGCGGCTTTGCACAAAAAATCACCAAATCGTACAGAACGGTCTCGCTGAACTCTGCGTTACTACTCGCTGGGCTGCTTCCTCTGGACATCAGAGTCAGGGAAGCAGCCTTGCTTTATGAAACAAGGAAAGGATACTCCCGGCGATTAGTAGGAGACAGAGAGATGGAAACACCGGTGCCCTTCAGAGCAATGCCACATCCCGCGGAACAAGCACAACTGGAGTTTACGTGTCTGGGGGACGAAGCAGCACTGGAACAGCATTATAACAACGGTCTAAATATCTTCACTGATGGCAGCAAAATTGAGGGGAAAGTTGGTGCTGCACTATCCGTTTGGGATGGTGCTGCAGAAATCAGTACCCGAAAGCTGAAGCTGGATGAGTGCTGCTCCGTCTACCAGGCAGAGCTCCTGGCATTAGCGGAAGCGACCGAAAGAGCCATAAAAATCGCAAGCTCTAGTTGCAATATCTACTGTGACTCAAGATCCGCCCTCGAAGCAGTGACAAACACCTCTTCCCCCCACCCCCTCGCAGTTAAAATAAGAAAAAATCTACGAACGCTCAAAGAACAACGCAAAATAATGAAACTATTTTGGATTAAGGCACACGCGGGGTTGGCGGGGAATGAGAGGGCGGACGAGTTAGCGAAGAATGCAGCGCTACATTTAAAGACTAGGTCGAACTACGACAGCTGTCCGGTTTCCTTCATCAAGCGAAACATCCGTATGGAGTCGCTTGATGAATGGAACCGGCGTTATAGAAATGGTGAAACGGCGGCCACAACAAAGGTATTCCTTCCAGATGCAATACGGGCGCACAAAATTTTAAAGAAGATAAGTCTTGATCCCAAAACTGTACAGCTGTTAACAGGGCATGGCGGATTCTCCTCATACTTGTATCGCTTCAAGTGCAAGGAGAGTCCGTCGTGCAGCTGTGATCCCCAGATCGAAGAAAGTATCCTGCACATTGTCACTGACTGTCCGATATACGGTACACGTAGGTTTAATCTGGAAAACGAAATAGACACAGAAATTAAAACGGAAAATCTGTACAAGATACTAGAAAATAATGACAGTAGAGAAAAATTTATAATGTACTGCAAAGAAATAATAGAAAAAGTAATAAACAAAAATAAAACGTAAAAATTGGATGCACTACTGCATATAATATAAATGTATATATAGTAAGTGCCCAGACAACCATGTAATAAAGAAGGATAGTAATAAGTATGTTAGATTAAATTGTATAGATTTAAGATCAAGTATAAATTAAAGTGTAACAATTAGTAAAAATGTAAGAAAATAAGACCTAGGATATACTCTGCATGAGCAGAAAGTACAAACGTTACATTAAAGTAACGAAAATGTAAAATAGAGATAAGAAATATATGTAACCACTTTTCGATTAAATGAAAAATATTTTAAAATAAAGTAAATACCCACATCCTTTGCAACAAGGTCTCCGACTTTTCTAACGTCGGAGGTAGAATAAAGTAGCTCGCGGGCCGGGCCGATAGCGCCCGGACAGGATTTAAAAAAAAAAAAAAAAAAAAACCTAACCTAACCTAACCTAACCTTTTTTTTTTTTTTTTTTTTTTTTTTTTTTTTTTTTTTTTTTTTTTGTTGACCCAGGGAAATCGCTGACCGATACCCAGCAGTTCCGGGGGGAACCGCTGGGTTATGTGGGGGTAGCACCCACTAAAACCCTGGAGTGTTCCTTCGCTCGCCTACGGGGCTGCGGGACCCGCTTGGCCTACAACCGCGTGCCCCGCTGGCGTTGCTCCGTGGCGGAGCCCTTCTCGGCGGGGCGGGGCTGGTTCTCTATTTTGAGATTCAGCCCCGCCCCACTCCACCTCTCTCTCCTCCTAGCACTGAGGCGCCCGGGAACACTTGGGCGTCTCAGTGCGTGGGACCTATGTGCAGACGGAAGACCCCCCGGTCTTCCGCCCACGGTCCCTGGCGTTACGGCGGCATTTGGCCCGCGAAGGCCAGACGCCGCCTTCCACGTCTGCGGCGGCGAATTGGGAGCGAGTCAACATCGTCTTCTCGCTCCCGCTCCGCCGCCTCCTTCCGCGACATAACTTCGTCGCAAAAGGACGCGGCCGCCTGCCAAGACTCGTCGCTGTCGACCATCGCCCTGAGGAGGGCCGGCAGCGACAAGTCGCTCCCGACAGTCGCGGACAAGGCGGCACGAGGGACCTCCCAAGCAGGGCACTCCTCGCGCGTATGCTGCGCCGTGTCCGCGACTCCCGCCACACAATGGTGGCACACCTCCGAGGGCTCCCTTCCCGCCACCCGGCACAGGTATCTCCCGAAGCAACCGTGCCCGGTGATCATCTGTGTCAGGTGGAAGGAGAGAGCCCCGTGCCGCCGCTCGAGCCATTCGCGGAGAATGGGCCGAACGGCGGCCACCACCTCTCGGCTCACGCTTGGATCCTCCAGGCGGGCCGCCCACCTCCGCAGGAGAGTGTCACGCGCTTCCTCCCGCCAGTGACGAATCTCCCGCAGATGGGGACGGCCACCACCCGCGATCACCTCCTTCGTTCGCCAGTACACCGCGGCGAGTACCTCGGCTTCGAGGTCCCACGGCGGCGTACCGGCGAGCACGCACGCACCGACGCAAGACACGGTGCGGTACGCCCGGGCCATCCTGAGCGCCATGGCACGCTGCGGACGTCGCAGCGCTGCCAGATTTCGGGCGCTCATAGGTCCTGCCCATATTGGCGCCCCGTAGAGCGCCATGCAGCGCACCACACCAGCGTAGAGGCGTCGGCATGCACTTCCAGGCCCCCCAACGTTCGGGAGGATCCGCCCCAGGGCCCCAGCAGTGGCCAACAACTTTGGGGCCAACCGCCGGAAATGCTCCTCAAACTTCCATCGGCCGTCGAGGACAAGTCCCAGGTACTTCATTGAAGTACCGACGGCGATGGAAGTCCCTCCCACAATAATGGACGCTCCCGACGGTGGCCTGTTTCGGGGCCCATGAAAGGCAAGGGCCTCCGATTTTTCCAAGGCCACCTCGAGCCCCAGGGCACGGATCCTCCCCACAACCTGGGCCACGCCCGCAGTGGCCAGGAGGGACGCCTCTCTGTAGGTGCCGCCGCGAGCCAACACGAGGGTATCGTCAGCGTAGCAAATTACGCTAACCCCCCGCAAAGTGGCCCCGCGCAGCACCCAGTCATAGCCGATGTTGCACAGGAGCGGGCCTAGAACCGACCCCTGTGGAACACCGCAAGACATTTCCCTCCTCCCCTCGCCGACACTCGTCGGGAAGATGACGACTCTCCCGGTAAAGTAATCGGCGATGACCCTCTGCAGGTATTGCGGTACACCGTGGTACCGCAGCGCCACCTTGACCGTTTCCCAGGGCAGCGTGTTGAATGCATTGCGAATGTCCAATGAGACCGCAAGCATCACGCCGCCCCGGGAGACCTCCTCCTCGGCGAGGTCCCTCACCCGCGCGATGGCATCCAGGGTCGACCTACCCCGGCGAAAACCAAACTGTGCGTCGTCCAGGTCCGGATCCATGCACAGCGACTGCGCATATAGCGCAGTTGGGCTCGGCCCGACATTGACGCGCCCGGTGGCCCAGCTTTCCGCAGCGGAAGCAAAGACCACTGCGGTCCACCTCCGACTCACATTTGCTGGCGACGTGGCCCAGGTTGAGGCACCTGAAGCACCTCAGAGGCCTCGCCTCCAGCAGGGCAACTCTAGCCGAAACCCAGCCCACTTTAAGGCGTCCGGCGCCGACTACAGCCTTGGCGGCAGCCACCGGGCAGCTGAGCCACATCGAGGCCCGGTCGCTAATGATACCGGGCTTGATGTCGTCGGCATGACATCCTCCCTGCGCAGCGAAAGCTGCCACCACCTCAATGGCGGTGACGGAATCCTCCAATTCCGACACCAACACATCCACCCTCTTAACCGGGCGCGAAATCTTCACAACCTCTGCGCTGAGGACCTCTCTGAGCTTAGTGGCCAGAGAGTCGGCCTTCTCAGCGCTCCCATCATGCGCTCATGGCTGCAGCAGCCTCCTTAATTGTGTCCGATGCATCTTTGAGGATCTTTTGGTATGTCCCCTTGAGATGATTGGACTTCACAGCTAGTATCGCGACCGTGTCGGACGCGTCTATAACTAGTTTATTGAGCGCAGACATAGTCTGCGCTCTGTTTTCACCCGGGGTTGGCGGGTTGAGGCCGCGACGGCAGGCGTGCTTGGATTCGCGGAACATCTTCGCCATTCGTTCTATCTCTTCCTCAGCTGTAAGGCGGGCTTCTTCTGCCCTAAAAGCATTGAGCTGCGCCTGGGCCTTTGCAAAGCCCACGTACTCCCCTGTGGTGGGCGGGCGGCCTCGCCCCCTCTTTGATTTGTGAGCTGCCCCTTTCAACGGCTCCAATGTCGCCTCCCTTTCTTCGGCGGGCCTTTTGCGATCCCGCCGACCGCTTTCGCTGTCAGAGGACTCGGCCGACGCAACCGTAACTAAGCTGCAGTCCGAGTCAGACTCCGACAGGCGAGTCATGCGAGGAACCAAAATGCGTAGCTCTCGCATTGGCGTTCCTGCTTTGTCCACTACTACTCCTACTCCTTTTTCTACTACTTCCTCGTTCTCGTCACCTTTCCTACTCTTAACATCTTCCTCCTGCATTTTATTTGCGTTTTGATATAAATTTTGCCCTGCCGGTATAGCCACGAGGATCCTTGGGACACGCAAGCCCCCCCACCACGACAAGGTGGCAACACGTCGGGGGGGAACCTAACCTTTTTTTTTTTTTTTTTTTTTTTTTTTTTTTTACGTGGGGAAATCCTCATGGATACCCGGGCACTCCGGGGGGAGCGGCCGGGTTATGTCAGACTCCTACTGACTAAAACCCCACGGTGTTCCTACCTGTCGCTGCCGGCTGGATATACGGGGGCGCCGAAGCATTCGTCCGCGTATCCAGCAGCGACGGCCTGATCGGAGGCCTCCTCTTCGTCGACGGCAGAGACCGGAGCTCTTGTCTCCGCCGTCTCCTCCTGAGTAGCGTGCGGAAACACACGCTCCACTACTCGGGCCCGATGTTGATGGGCGGCAGACTCCCCCGAGTCCGCCACCCTTGGGCCCATGTTGGGGGGAAGGTGGCTTAAAAAAGCCGCCCTCCGACGCCCGGTTCTCCTGCGGCGGATAGCCAGGGTGGTAGTGTCCTCCCTGTCACGTTCCGCCGCCTCCTTCGCGAGCATTACCGCCTCGCTGAAGGTTAAAACCGCTTCCCACGAGCTCTCATCATTGACCATCGCGTGGACAACAGATGGCAACGAGAGGTCGTGCCCCACATCAGCGCACATAATCCTGCGCTCATCTGCCCAGGCTGGGCACGCCTCCAGCGTATGCTGGGCCTCATCCACAAGGCACCCGTCGCAATGGTGACACTTGGCGGTCGGCTCCCTCCCAACTATGCGACACAGATACTTGCCGAAACATCCATGTCCCGTAAGCATCTGCGTCAGTCGGAAGGTTAGGACGCCATGTCGCCTGTCTATCCACTGCCGTAGGACTGGACGAACTGCCTCTATGGTCTTTAGACCTGCACTAGGCCGCCTCAGCCTGGACTCCCATTCGTCTATCGCCATTTCGCGCAACTGCGCTCTACACCTTTCCATCTCCCTTGGTGCGGGTGAATGGCCCCGGTCATGCGCCTCCTCACACTACTGATGCAGTGACGCAAGGGCCCTCGCATCCAGGTCCCATGGCATCGATCCAGCTAGTACACACGCCGCCTCATGTGATATTGTACGATAGCCCCTTATCACCCTGATCCATCGCTCTCTGCGGCTTCCTTAGGAGGGCGATATTCCGGTTATTCAGGGTGTCCGCCCAAACGGGGGCACCATATAGAGCCATTGACCGTACTACCCCAATAAACAGCCGTCTACAGGGCGTATTCAGGTATCAGGTCTTTCCTCCTAGTGCATGGGCTGCTGGCTTACCCGCAGCCGCGCAGACCACGCAGTGCGGCATGGCTATGCATTGTTCGGCTTTATGGTCTGGCTGACCACAGCGGTAGCACAACATGCTGCGGTCTATCTCTGCTTTGCATTGCTCCCGGACATGACCCAGATCGAGGCACCGGTAGCAGCGCATTGGTTTCGACGGTATGAGTTTTACCTTAGCAGAAACCCAGCCTACGAGCAATCTCTCGCTGTCCACCACTAATTTTGCAGCAGCAGCTGGACAGCTCACTATTACTGCGCCCATGCCATCATGATCCTCACGAATTTTACCCACTTTAACGGACTCCGTCGCACAACCACCAACTCTTGCGATAGCCGCCATCACGTCCTCCACTTCGACGGAGTCATCGAGGCCTGAAAGCCGAAGGTCCGCGCACCTTACGGGTCTAGACACCCGGACGTCCTTCTCATTAAAGAAGCCCCTCAGCTTTGCTGCGAGGGAGTCCGCCTTATCGCCGCTATCAGCGCCCGGTACAATTAACATTCGGGCGCCCGTAGCGGCCTTTTTGAATCGGAGGCCAGGGATGCCCAGACTTGCCAAATCTAATTTTCCTCGGGCCTCTTTAAGTGCCTTCTCATATGACATGCCCCTCTCTAAAGCTGGTGGCTGAAGTGTAAAAACTACAGCCGCTGATCGAGGGACGCGAATTTGTGGCTTCTGAGGCTTCGGCTGTTGAAGCCGCCCTGGCGTAGTCGTGAGCTGTGCCTCGGGTGTCTTGGTTTTTTTGCCCCTCGCGGCCACCAATCTCCAGGGCTCCTTTTGAGGTCCAGGGGCTAGTGACAGAGGTCGAGGCTCCTCTACTGGTTGGTTCGGAACGGGAACGGGAATGGCTTCCTTTTTCCCACGACGCTTTTTTCCACCCCGCCGGGTACCAAGGCCAACTTCTGTCTCATCTGGGGAGGGAACTTCGTCCTTTTTTGTGCGCCCAGGAGGCTTAGCACCCGCTTTCCGTTCGCGCGTAGGGGGCGCAGAATCCGCAGCAGATGCAGTAGCCGCAGTACCCGCAGCGTCCGCTTTAGGCGGAGCCGCGATCGCCCGGTCCACGGCCAACGGTGGTCTAGAACGGTGCGCCGGGAGCAGTCTCCCATCAATTGCAAGTGCCTCTAGCTTGGCATCCATCATAAACCCAACCTGGCTCATGATGGTTTGTGCTAGTTCGTCTGTGTTTAGAGGACTAGAAGGCACAGACGACTGCTTCACCTTCACCTCGTCCGAGACCTTCTGCATTTCAGCTCTAAACTGCGCCAATTCTTTGCGGATCTCAGATATTTCCAGCTCGAGGCGGGCACTCGCCCCGCGCATCCGTCACTGGAGATCCCCACGCCGTAGATTTGGCATTGAAATCCCCAGCAACTAGCACGGGGCTAGGGGCTACCTGCCCAACCAGAGATCCCACCTCCACGAGCATTTGCTCGAAGTCGGCGAGACTCCGGCTGGGAGAGAAGTACACCCCTATAACTGTGACGCCACCCACGGCAGCCAGCACGTAGCCCCTACCCTTCGACACATGGTCAATGGGCGGGGCGCCAGCGGCAGCCGGGGCGGCGATGGCCACCAAACCCTCCCGGTCCCCAACCCAGTCATCCCGAGCGGGGACGAAGTAGGGCTCGGCGACCACGGCTACTTTAATTCCCCACTCTACCAGGGTCTGGGACAATAGATCCTGGGCCCTAGCAGAGTGGTTAATATTCGCCTGCAGTATGGGTAGACCGGAAATTTATGGCGCGGTTTCCATTGGCTCCTCCACAATTGGGCGCTGGGTAGGCCCGCTGCCCTTGGCCTTTTTCTTTTTCGATTTGGCCTTCTTTGGCTTCCCCTGTTTCTCTCCATTTACACAGCCTACTCCGCCGAGAGGGTGCCCAGCCGGTTTGCCGGCTGCTGCGCATATAGCGCAGTTGGGCTCGGCCCGGCATTGACGCGCCCGGTGGCCCAGCTTTCCGCAGCGGAAGCAAAGACCACTGCGGTCCACCTCCGACTCACATTTGCTGGCGACGTGGCCCAGGTTGAGGCACCTGAAGCACCTCAGAGGCCTCGCCTCCAGCAGGGCAACTCTAGCCGAAACCCAGCCCACTTTAAGGCGTCCGGCGCCGACTACAGCCTTGGCGGCAGCCACCGGGCAGCTGAGCCACATCGAGGCCCGGTCGCTAATGATACCGGGCTTGATGTCGTCGGCATGACATCCTCCCTGCGCAGCGAAAGCTGCCACCACCTCAATGGCGGTGACGGAATCCTCCAATTCCGACACCAACACATCCACCCTCTTAACCGGGCGCGAAATCTTCACAACCTCTGCGCTGAGGACCTCTCTGAGCTTAGTGGCCAGAGAGTCGGCCTTCTCAGAACCTAACCTAACCTAACCTAACCTAACCTAACCTAACGAGTTGTCGAGCAGCACGATCGGGCGATATGCCGACGGCTGCCCGGCCGGGCGCCCGTCTTTGTGAATCAGGACGAGCTTGCCCGTCTTCCACCGCTGCGGGAATCGACCCTGTCGCAAGCACGCGGTGAAGAGGGACCTCACCCGCCCTCCTAACTCCCCCAGCGCAATCACCAGGGCAGTCCCCGGCACGCCATCCGGGCCCGGGGCGGTCTTTTTCGACCTCAGCCTCAAAACAGCCGCCCCAAATTCGCCCTCCGACACTTCCGGTGCCGGGGTGTCCTCCCCGGCAGACAGCGCCGGGAGTGCACGACACACTGACGGTGGCACCCATTCCTCCCGTGAAGGGAAGAGTGTGGTGACCACATCGTCCAGGAGGGTTTCCTCCAAGCTGCTGGTCAGGGGGGGCGCCCAGGGCCGCAACTTCTTACGTACGGCCCTATAAGGCCTGCCCCAGGGGTCCTCATCAAGGATTCGGAGCCACTCCTCCCACGCCGCATCCTTGTCGCGCGCGATCGCCACCTGAAGGTTCTCGCACGCAGAGCGGTAGGCGGCGTAGGAGGCGCTCTCCTCTTCGGTGTCTTGGACCCGTCTCCTTCTGCATCGGGTGTATCTATGGCGAGCTCTTCCGCAGGATACACGCATTTGGCGGAGTTCTTCGCTCCACCAATACACCCAACGCCGAGGTGGGAGCGGTTTGGCCCTTGGCATCGCCGCATCGCATATGCGGTTCAGCGACGCGCCGAGAAGACCCGCCTCCACCTCAACATCCTCTCCAATGACGGGTCCAGACACCCAGTCCTCAATGATGGCCACCTCTTTTGCCACCTCCCTGTCCAGCTTTCTGAGGACCCACCGGGGGCCATCCGCCCCACGGGGCCGGGCACCTCTCTGTGAGTCAGTGTGGGGCGCGGAGACATCGAATCGGATGTATCGATGATCTGATAGTGTCTCCACGCCCACAACCACCCTCCAACCTAGGACACGGCGTGCCAGGGCGGCAGACGCAAATGTCACGTCTACGATTGAGCCACCCTGTTGCCGCACGCACGTGTTCTCCGACCCCGTGTTGAGGAGGGCCAAGCCCATTGAGACCGCCCACTCCTCCAGTGTCTCCCCCCGTGCGTTCGTCGCCGGTGAACCCCACGCAGTAGATTTCGCGTTGAAGTCCCCTGCGACTAGCACGGGGTAGGGGGCAATCTGCCCGACCAGAGCGCCGACTTCAACAAGGAGCTGTTCAAATTCGGCAAGGCTCCGGTTGGGCGAGAAGTACACCCCTATTACTGCGGTGTCACCCACGACTGCTAGCACGCAACCCTTTCCCTTCATCACCCGTTCGATGGGTGGGGCGCCGGTAGCAGTCGGGGCGACAATGGCCACCAAACCCTCGTGGTCTCCAACCCAGTCACCCCGAGCTGGGACGAAGTAGGGCTCGGCGACCACGGCCACCTTTATTCTCCACTCTACCAGTGTCTGGACTAGAAGATCCTGAGCCCTGGCAGAGTGGTTAATGTTGGCCTGCAGCAAGGAGAGAGACTGGGGCATTTAGAGGGCAGTCTCCATAGGCTCCTCTTGGGTCGGCTGCGGGGCTTTGCCCTTGGCCTCCCTCGCCTTCTTTATTTTTTTGGGCTTTTTTGGCGCGGATTTCCGGCGGCTGCCGCAATTTCCCCCGCCAATAGGGTGCGCTGCCGGTTTACCGGCCGCTGCGCAGATTGCACATTTCGGTTCCTCCCGGCAATCACTGGCCCGGTGGCCCCGCTCTCCACAGCGGTAGCAGATACCACTGCGGTCTACCTCCGACGCGCATTTGCAGCCGACGTGGCCGACCTCGAGACACCTGAAGCATCTCATGGGCCTGGGGTCGAGCAGCGTGACTCGTGCTGACACCCAGCCCACCTTGAGTCGGGCAGCTTCGACCACGGACTTTGCGGCCGCCATCGGGCAGCTGAGGTAGACTGAGCCACCGTTTATTTTGCCAGCTCTTACGTCATCCGTGGCACACCCTCCTACTGTGGCGACAGCCGCCATGACCTCCGCCGCGGTGTTTGAATCGTCGAGGCCTGAGACTCGCACCTCAACTCTCTTCATTGGGCGAGTAATCCGGGCCACATCCGGACTTATCACCTGCCTTAGTTTGGCAGCCAAGGCGTCCGCCTTTTCGGCACCCGCTTCTCCGATGATCTCCATCATGCGGCCGCCGGTTGCGGTCGTCCTTGCCCTCATCTCTTCTATACCGAGACTCGGGTAATCAATTTTGTTCCGAGCTTCGGTAATTATGGACCCATATGTAGTCCCCTTTTCAACAGCGGCCGGCTGCAGGGTGATGACCACTGCAGCCGTTCGCGGAGGACGCAGCCTATCCACCGGTTTACCCTTCCTTTGCTTCGGAGCCTTGTTCTTTGGCGGCTCCGTTGTAAAGTTAACCGGACCTTTGGTCTGGCGCTTCGCCGGGTCTTTACTATTAGCTTGGCCCTTGGCCGAGGTCTTCTTCACTCCCCGGGCGGTTATCTCGCTCCACCCAATCCTGGGTGGAGGAGGCGCTGCGGCAGCCGGAGCCGAGCTTGCTTGGAGCTCCTCCCTCTCTAATGCCGCCATTGTCTTCTTCCCCCGTCCTTTTCCCTTTGGGGGCTTGACGGTGAGGGGGACAGATGACGGTTCTTCAATTCGATGTGGGGCGGCAGTCACGCCGGAGCCCGAGGGCTGCGGCTCTTGCGTGGTATCCGCTGTGGCTGCGGCCCTTTTCTTCTCTGCCGCGAGTGGCGGCCTAAGTCTCGGTTCTGGGAGGAGGCGGTCTTGTATGCCGTCAAACCTCGCGTTCAGCATCGCGCTGAACTGAGCGATGCTTGCACGCGAGGCCTGCGCCAACATCTCCTTAAGGGCGGGGACGGCCGTCGCTGCTGTCGACTGGCTACGCAGCTCAGCTACTTCTTGACGAAGCCCCACTAGCTGGGCGGAGAGCAGCTGGTTCGCCGCCTCCAGCTTCACCACTTCCTCCGACACGGTGCGGGCGCTCATACCTGCAGCGGCTTCCATAATAGTTTCCGCTGCATCCTTAAGGTACTTCATCCAAGTCCCCTTCATGTTTTTGGACTTCGAAGCTATTTTTTTAACCGTGTTTGCGGCGTCATTAACCAAATTATTCAGCGCAGACATGGTCTGCGCTGTGTCCTCTCCTATAGTTGGCGGGTTGATACCGCGACGGCAGGCATGCCTCGCGTCACGTAATTCCCTCGCCATTTTCGCTATTTCTTCGTCAGCCTCAAGGCGCAGTTCTTCTGCCTTAGCGGCGTTGAGCTGCGCCTTGGCATTTGCCAAGCCCAAGTACTCCTCCGTAGAGGGCGCGCGTACTCGTCTCTTCAGTTTATGAGCCGCCCCTTTTGTCGGCTCTATTATTTCTGCCTCTTGTTCTTCGGCGGGCCTTTTGAGGAACCGCCGACCGCTTTCATTGTCCGAGGACAGAGCCGACGCAACCGTGACTAAGCTGCCAACGGTGCTGTCTGAGTCGGACTCCGACAAAATTCAATTCAATTCAAAATTCAAAATTCAAAATCATTTATTCAAATAGACCTTCGCAGGCACTTATGAAAAGTCTGACTCTAATACTCTAATACCGGTTCGGAAGGTTGCATTTGCTGAGAAGAGCCGGCAATAAACTCAGCAATTACTCTTTTCAAAACAGGCTTAGATTCATTACATAATATTTACATTCTAATCGCACTGAAAACAATTGCGTGCCCCGTCGCGGCGGCAAAATTACAAAGTAGACTGAATAAATATTTAATAAGTAAATCAATAGCAAACTTAAGCAGACCAGCCCCCACAAGCAGCACCTGTTCACAAGTATGACGCGTGTGGCAGCCATCGCCCTCCTCGCCATATTGGAGGGAAGTGAGCGACCCGTCACACGACGCCGCCGCCAGCAAAGGCCTTAAAGTGAGCATGACTTACTTAAGTCTGCCTTAAAAATAAAAAAATTACTAAAGGGAAACACTAAACACACAATTTGTTATCACTGTGACTATTGACAAGTTTAGACTAAATATCACAAAATAAAAATAAAAATATAACAATTAGACAGACAAATGGGACAAGCGCGGTAGCAAAACGCGAAGTTCTCGCAAAGGCGCTCCCGCCATTTCCACTCCCACTCTACCTTCTACTACTACATCTTCCTCCATCACAACGTCACCTTCCCTACTCTTAACTACTTCCTCCTCGTTTTGTTTGTTAATTAAAAGATCCATATGAAATCCCACGATTATGGGGGAAATAACGTCCACCCGGGCAGAGACCCCTGTACCCGGGTAAGTCTATGGGGTAACCCACACTGGTGGCGACAGGTGCCAGTGTGGGGACACGCACTAATGGCCGAAAATCCGTCCGACCATCCATCCCCTCGCGGTGCGGCGCCGCTTAGGATTCGGGTGACTTTTTAGAGAGGTTGTCTACCTCGTAGGCCCAACCAATGAAGGTAAGGCCCCCCGTTCGCGTAGGCCTCCTGCCATTGTTGCGGTTACGGGTTGACCGGCGGGGCCTTGAAAAAGGCCGTTTACGGAGGCAGTGTAAGTGCACACCGTGACCGCCGCTCCCTCCACGTCGGAAATTGGAAAAGGAAGAGAATGGAAGGAAAGATAGGGAGAATAGGAAGGAAGAGAGGGGAAGGAAATGAAAGGGAAAGGAAGTGTTGCTCTTCGTCAGATCCCTCACCCCGTGCCTCCCGGTATGGGTAGCCCTGCCGGTATAGCCACGAGGATCCTTGGGACACGCAAGCCCCCCCACCACGACAAGGTGGCAACACGTCGGGGGGGTAACCTAACCTTTTTTTTTTTTTTTTTTTTACGTGGGGAAATCCTCATGGATACCCGGGCACTCCGGGGGGAGCGGCCGGGTTATGTCAGACTCCTACTGACTAAAACCCCACGGTGTTCCTACCTGTCGCTGCCGGCTGGATATACGGGGGCGCCGAAGCATTCGTCCGCGTATCCAGCAGCGACGGCCTGATCGGAGGCCTCCTCTTCGTCGACGGCAGAGACCGGAGCTCTTGTCTCCGCCGTCTCCTCCTGAGTAGCGTGCGGAAACACACGCTCCACTACTCGGGCCCGGTGTTGATGGGCAGCAGACTCCCCCGAGTCCGCCACCCTTGGGCCCATGTTGGGGGGAAGGTGGCTTAAAAAAGCCGCCCTCCGACGCCCGGTTCTCCTGCGGCGGATAGCCAGGGTGGTAGTGTCCTCCCTGTCACGTTCCGCCGCCTCCTTCGCGAGCATAACTCGCTCGCAAAAGGAGTGGAGTGCGTCCCACGATCTCTCGCTGTCAACCACAGCACGAACCACGCTCGGCAGCGAGAGATCTATCCCCACTTCGGCGCAGAGCTCGCTGCGCTCGCTTGCCCAGGCCGGGCACACCTCCAATGTGTGCTGTGCCTCCTCCTCGAGGCACCCGTCGCAGTGGTGGCACTCGGCGGTCGGCTCCCTCCCGGCAATCCGACACAGATACCTCCCGAAACAACCATGTCCCGAGAGGATCTGCGTCAACCGGAAGGTCAACGTGCCGTGCCTCCGCTCCAGCCACTCATCCATCACTGGACGGATGGCCTCGATGGTCCTCAGACCCGCACTAGGGTGCTCCAGCCTGGACTTCCACTCCTGGATGGCAAGCGCGCGCAACTGCGCCCTGCGCCCCTCCACCTCGCGTGGTGCCGGCGTCTCGCCCTGGGCCAGCGCCTCCTCGCGCCAGAAATAAACTGACGCGAGGGCTCTCGCCTCAAGGTCCCATGGCAAGGAACCGGCCAGCACACACGCCGCTTCGCAGGAGATCGTGCGATATCCCCGTATTGCCCTGATCGCCACCACCCTCTGCGGTCTCCGCAGGAGGGCGATATTGCGGCGATTTAGGGCCTCCGCCCATACGGGAGCTCCGTACGTCACCATTGATCGCACGATCCCCAGGTACAGCCGCCTACAAAGGGCGCCCGGCTCGCCAGTATTCGGCAGCAGCCGCCCGAGAGCAGCCGCCGCGCCCATCACCCTTGGCACCAGGCGCCCGAAGTGGGCTGTGAAATTCCACCGACCGTCGAGGACGAGACCTAGGTATCTCATCGTCGACCCGACGTCTATGCGGACTCCACTCACGACGATATGAGCATCCCGAGGCGGCGCGTGCCGAGGCCCGTGAAAACACAGGGCCTCAGACTTGCTAAGGGCCACCTCCAAGCCCAACCGTCGTATCCGGCCCACGAATTGCGCCACTCCAGCAGTGGCGCGGTAGGCGGCTGTACTATACCTCGTGCCGCGGGCAGTGACCAGGGTATCGTCGGCGTAACACGTTACGTCGACACCCCGGATACACGGCACCCGCAGCACCCAGTCGTACCCGATGTTCCACAGGAGCGGACCCAGAACCGAACCCTGCGGAACACCGCACGACATTTCCCGTCGGCCCCAGCCCTCTCGGCCGGGGTAGACCACCGACCTTTCGGACAGGTAAGCCCCGATAACTCGGCGCAGGTACAGGGGCACTCCATGATACCGGAGCGCCTCCAGTATGCAGCTCCAGGGGAGGGAGTTGAATGCGTTGGCGATGTCGAGTGACACCGCCAAGACAACCCCGCCCCGGGCAACCACCTCCTGCGCTTGGGACTTAACCCGCAACACCGCGTCGATGGTCGATCGACCCCTGCGGAACCCAAACTGACTCTCCGCCAGATCCGGACCCACACCCTCCAGGTGCTCGACGATCCGCCTAGCCACAACTCTCTCAAAGAGTTTGGCAATGTCGTCGAGCAGCACGATGGGCCTGTAGGCGGAGGGAGATTCCGCTGGACGCCCTTCCTTCCGGAGGAGAACCAGACGGCCTGTCTTCCACCTCTGTGGAATTATGGCTTGAGCCAGACAGGCGTCGAATAGTCCCCTCAATCGAAGCTCCAGGGCGTCGGGGTTCAGGGCCAGAGCCAATACACGTCCCGGAACGCCATCGGGGCCGGGGGCCGAATTTTTGGCACGAAGCCTCAAAACGGCCGCACCCAGCTCCCCCTGCGATACCTCCGGGACCACCTGAGTCACGTCCGGTAGGGGCGCCGCATCACGCGCAACCATCATCGCCGGGGGAAGCTGTTCCTCCCTGTGTGGAAACAGGGTCGAAACAACCTCCTCCCGGAGCCGCGGCTGGAGGCTCTGCGTGATCGGGGGGGCCCAGGGGCGAAGCTTGCCCCTCACAGCCTTGTAGGGCCTTCCCCACGGATCACGATTGAGAGCCTCCAACGACTCCTCCCAGGCACGGGTTTTTGCGATGGCTATCGCCGTCTGCAGCGCCGTTTTCTCGTCCCTGTATGCGGCGTATAGGGCATCCGTCTGGGCTTCGTCCCTGCGCCTTCTCCTGCGGTATCTGGTGTACCGGCGTCTAACCTCAACGCAGGACTCACGCAGTTGCGTAAGTTCCGCGTTCCACCAGTACACCTGATCCAAAGGAGGACCAAGCCTGGCCCGAGGCATCGACGCATCACATATCTGCGTCATCGCCTCCTGGAACCAGTCCGCTTCGTCCTCAACCACCACAGGTCCATCGGGCGCGGGCACCCAGGACTGAACTATCGCCGCCTCCTTTGCCACTTCCGTGTCGAGGGCTTTAAGCCGCCACCGCGGACTCATCCCACTCGGGGGTCGAATCGGGCTATCCGGTACTCCCTGGAGCAGAGCGGAGACGTCGAACCGAATATATCGGTGATCCGACAATGTCTCCACGTCCTCCAGAACTTCCCAGCCTCGGACCCGGCGCGCCAGGGCGGAGGTCGCAAACGATACGTCCACGATAGATCCACCCTGATACCGCACGCACGTGTCTACCGACCCCCGATTGAGGACCGATAGGCCATTCGCCAAGAGCCAATCCCCCAAGAACTCACCCCTCGCATCGGTTGCGGGAGATCCCCACGCCACAGACTTGGCGTTGAGATCCCCGACCACCAGCACGGGGTGAGGATGGCTCCGTCCGACCAGGGCCCCCACCTCGTCCATAAAGGATTCAAACTCGGCGAGGGGCCTGTTGGGAGAAAAATAGACTCCTATCGTCACTATCTCCCCCAACAACGCCGCGACGCATCCCCTACCCTTCGCTACTTTTTCGAAAGGAGGGGAGCCAGCGGCGCCCCGACGGACCAGGGCAACAAGGCCATCTCGGTCCCCAACCCAGTCATCACCGGGAGGGATGAGGTACGGCTCAGGCACCACAGCCAGCTGTATCCTCCACTGCGCCATGCTCTGGACTAACAAATCCTGAGCTCTGGCACAGTGGTTGATATTAGCCTGCAGCAAGCGAAGGGCGTGCGTTATTCCGTTGACATCGGAACCACCACTTCGCCCGCTGCCTCGCTGGTGCTTGGCTGTGGGCCAGCCGATGTGGCTGCTTTAGCCCTCGACTTCTTCTTCTTTTTGCTCGACGGTCGGGCCGCGGCGCATGCCTTGCCTCCCAGTCTGTGGGAGGCTGGCTTACCCGCAGCCGCACACACCGTGCAGTGTGGCGCGGCATCGCACTCCCCGGCTTTATGGCCAAGTTGGCCACACCGGTAGCACTGACTGCCACGGTCCACCTCCGCTTTGCACTGCTCCCTAACGTGCCCCACCTCCAGGCACCGGAAGCAGCGCGTCGGGCGCGCCTGCAGGAGTTTCACCTGCGCCGATACCCAACCGACGAGCAAACGGGTCTCCTCAGCCAAGATTTTTTGGGCAGCTGCAGGAGGGCACTTTACAAAGGTAAAGCCCTCGCCCAAGTGGTCCCGGCGGATCACGCCAGCCTTGATAGATGCCTCAGGGCATCCACCAGTCCTGGCTACAGCAGCCACGACATCGTCCGCTGTCACAGAGTCATCCAGGCCCGAGATGCGCAATTCTGCGCACCTCATTGGCCTGGACACCTGGACGTCCTCCTCCTTGAAGGCCCCCCTCAGCGCTGCTGCGAGGGAGTCTGCCTTATCGCCGCTACTAGCGCCCGGCACGAGAAACATGCGAGCGCCTGTAGCGGCCGTTTTAAAGCGGAGGCCGGGGATGCCTAAGCTTGCCGGATTCACTTTTTGACGCGCCTCTTTCAATGCCGCCTCATAGGTTACGCCCCTCTCCAGAGCAGACGGTTGTAGTCTAAAAACGACAGCCGCCGATCTAGGGACGTGAACCAGTGGCCTTTGTGGCTTCTGCTCCTGCGGCCTCCCCAGTGCAGACGCAGGCTGCGTCTCGGGTGGCCCGGCTTTTTTACGCCGCCCAGTCATTTGGGACCAGGGAACGTCCATAGCCTCAGGAGCCGGCGGCAAAGGACGCGGTTCTGGGCCCGCCCTCTCCTGAGCAGGGGGAGCACCAGCTCTATTCCCCCTTCTCGTCTTTCCACCACGCCGAGTACCCAAACCGACAGTTTGCTCGCGTGGAGCAGCCGCAGCACCAGCGGTCACTTTCCCACGCGGAGCAGATCCTGGGCCCGAGGCAATGCCACGTTCACTGGGCGCAGGCGTAGGAGCCGCAGAACCCGCAGCAGCCCCCCGCCCTCGCCGAACAGCCGAAGGATCGGCAGCAGCCGTTCGCTCACGACCAGCCAAAGGAGGTGGTGCCTTCACCCCATCCGCCGCCAGCGGCGGCCGGCTACGGGGCTCCGGGAGCAGCCTCCCATCCATCTCCAACGCATCAAATCGAGCGCTCAACATGAGGCCGACCTGGACCATGATGCGGCGCATCATCTCTTCCAGGTCTACAGGGCCAGGGGAGGGCTGTGGCACCGCCGAACCCATCGGAGCACGCTGAACGTCAGAACGCAATTGGGCAATCTCCTTGCGCATCTCTGCGAGCTCCGACTTGAGGCTGGCGTTCTCCCTACTCAGCCTCTGTGTCTCCCCATCAGTGGTGCGGGACTGTAAATCTCGCACCGTGTCCTCAATTGTCGTCGCCGCCATCGTAAGGCCCTTTGAGAAGGTGCCTTTGAGGTTTAGGGATTTCCTGGCAACCTCTTTAATGATTGCCACGGAATCCACGGCCCTCCTATCCAACTCGATATCCGTCAAGGCACCCTCCACAGGCGGAACATTCGAGCCCGACGTCGCAGCAGGACAGAGCCCACGCGATAGTCTCGCCACGTCCTCCTCAGCAAGCAGCTCGGACTCACTCCGCTTTGCGGCAATGAGGTCGGCCCTCGTGCCAGTGAGGCTTGTGCCGGAATTGCAGCCTCTACCCCTCCGGTTGGCTGGAACTTTCTTGGCCCCCACCATGTCCTCGCTGGATCCGCTGTCGAACCCAGACACACTCCGGGAACGAGAACGCTTCCTGTGCCAAAACTTTCTTTTAGTAGTGGAGTTGGATGGACCTGGAGAAACCTCCATATCAACATCCTTAGCTCCACGCCCTACACCTTTTTTGTCCTTAAGGGACCCTTCTCCTTCAATTTCTCTTTGCAGCAGATCATCTGCCGTTCTCTGCAGAATGACGCTGCACCTCCTCATACTCACTCCTACTTCGCGACAGGTTGCCCCCCCAGATACGTCGGGGCTGAGTGCCGAGGCACCAAGGGATTCCCCAACCAGTTGGTTGGGACCCTCCTGGGTAGATGTTTTTCTGTTCGCGCTACTCATGTTGTCCTTTTTTAGAGGGTGAGGTCCCTCGAATGACGCCCTTGGGACTGGGTTCCCCCCAGCCATACATCCCATCGCCAGGCGCCAAAGCTTGGGATTTGGGTTATTTTTTAAGGGGTTTTCTTCCCCGCGATTCCGAAGAACCCCCGGTCCTGTCAATTCAGGATTACGGGTTGAGCCGACGGTGGCCGAAGCCTGTCTGCCAGAAGAAACCAGCAGACCCATCGCCTCACGCGGCAATCCAAAAGACGCCGCCAGACATCCAAAGACGTCTCCACCACTGTGTGTTGCTCTTAGTCAGGCCCCTCCCCCCGTGCCTCCCGGTATGGGTAGCCCTGCCGGTATAGCCACGAGGATCCTTGGGACACGCAAGCCCCCCCACCACGACAAGGTGGCAACACGTCGGGGGGGTAACCTAACCTAACCTAACCTAACCTAACCTAACCTAACCTAACCTAACCTAACCTAACCTATCACTAGAAATAGGCTCACCATTGAGCATTTGTAAATACATCTTGTGTTTGGGGGCTGCGCGTCTCTCGCCCCCCCCCCCGTGGCTCAATAGGTATGGCTTGTCTGCGTGATCGCTGGCGCGGCGTCTGCGTCTGCGTCTTACCTTTCACTCGATGCAATATAGAATGCAATGCCTGTGCCAGAAGTGCATCCTGGCTGCACTATTTAACTTGTAACCCTTACCTATAATAACAACTATCATGTACGGGGTACACCTTGTAGATATTAAAAGAGTTTAAATATGATAGAAACTGTTTATTACAAATTTGAAATATAATTAAAATGATAGTGAATTGAGAATAAGATTGCTATGCTATGCTGATGCTATGATAGTGAGTACGCGCCCGCCGCGGTATAGGTCGAAACGTGAACTAATTTAATTGATTGATGGATTTGTGAATGAAGCGTAAAATGCTGATGTTAGTATAATAATGCACGGTTGCACCGTACATGCTCCCGGGCGAGAGATGAGGAAAGCTGATGTTGATGGATGTGACTCTTATTTTAATTATAAGGTGATTCAACAATTTTGATTACAAGGTGATTCAAAATTTTTTTTAAAAACTAAACAAGGGTTAGTCACAAACTTTTGCTAATAATAGGCTACGTTGATTGTTTTAGAACACGCGCACTTTGTTGATTTAAATACGCACTCGCGCACTGATTATCACTAGCACATGCACTGTTGTTGATTTTAATTCGCACTCGCGCACTGATTATCACTAGCACATGCACTGTTGTTGAGCTGCCCACGCGGCGAAGGCTCCGGCACCACAGGCCGGGCAGCGGTGTCAGTGAGGCCGGCGGCGATGAGGCCGACGGAGGTGACTGACTCTCCTTTGATGACACAGTCATTCCCGAGTGATAAAACACCTGCTGCGCTAATTTGCTCTACGGTAACTTGACTACCGCATATGATACGTAGCGGGCATTGGCCGCAACAAAAGAATAAATATGTATTTATTCGATCAAGTTCTTTCCAAACGTCAGTACAGATATCTGTGTTGATTTTGCATTTACTTGTTTGATCTTGGATACATAGGTTTTCATCTGTTTAAGCTGATGAATTGGTCTATGCAATTGACACAATCTTGTTGTTTGGTCAAATTGGATACACATCTGCAAAGCCGTTACTGACATAGGTATATACGAATCTTTCTGAATATTCATTGCTAGATAGTCGGCAATTGGTATGATGTTTACCATATTTGTTTTGATTGCTTGTGGTAGCGGAATAACTTGATAGATGTCGTAACTGTCTCGGGTTACAAGAGGAACCTTTATTTCAAAGATGAGGTATTGCTTTGTGACTTTTGCTCTGACCTTCAATAAATGATAAATATTTGATATGTCAAAGTTAATATTTTGAATGGGTAAAGACAAATCTTTTGATAGGTGTCCAGAAATAATGCTCAATTCATTCCTAAGCTGATTAGGTGGTAATAGATGAATGTCGAATTTACCATGAGATACATCTGTAATTGTATCGAGAAGGGTATTTTGAATGCTTTTCAGGTTGATCAAGATGCTGTTTGCTATAATTGATGACAAAGTAAATTCACTCATATCTTCTACCTTCTGGACTTCTTGATTCAAAACATTGGTCGCTTTCTCTAAGCTGTTTAAATGTTTATTAAATGATTTGTGCTGCATGTTCATAGTAATTTCCATCCTTTTTAGGAAATTGTATTCTGCTTCAATTATTGTAGTCTGATTCTTCCACAGGTTCGCAAGATGATGCTGGTTTTGTCTCATAAGATCGATATCTATTTGATATTGTTTAGCGAAATTGTCGTCTAGAATTCCAAAGAGACTATTTCCAACGTTTCCTATTGCATTGATAAGACCGCGACGTAATCGAGTACGCGCGTTAAATTGCTGACGAAGTAACAGCTGATCGTAGTGTACGAGCTCGCCGTGACCGTGATTTAATTGTAATAGGACCGCGTCACATGATGTTTGTTGTTGTTGTCTCGCACATATGGTTCTCATATGACTGATATACTTCTGGAATAACTCTGAACTTTCCCAATAAGGGTCCATATTGTAGTATACTACAATCTTCCCCAATTACCCAACTATAATTAACTATTAATGTAATATATATTTTTTCTTAGGATTAGGAAATAGGCTCACCATTGAGCAATACTTTGTGAATACATCCTGTGTTTTGGGGCCGCGCGTCGTGCGCCCCCCCCCCCCTCTCGCCCTCTCGCCCGGTCCTCATGGGATTAAACCGCTAGGTGAACGGGGCCCGTTGGGGGTGCGGGGGGATGGGGAGCGCGGGGCACGCGGGAAGCGGTGGTGCCTGGCGTGGAGTGGGCGGACTCGTGGACGGGTCCTTGAGCAGTGGCTCAATAAGGATGGCCTGTCTGCGGGATCGCTTGTGCTGCGCACGACGTCTGCGCCTTGCCTTTCACTCGATGCAATATGAAATACCACCAGAGCCGGATGGGCATCCTGGCTGCACTATTTAACTTGTAACTCTTACCTACAATAATAACTAGTTTCACCCAACTATAACAAATCATCAGTGTATTATATTTATTTTATGATTAGGAATGTCAATAATCACTAGAAATAGGCTCATCATTGAGCAACATTTGTAAATACATCCTGTGATTTGGGGCCGCGCGTCCTGCGCCCCCCCCCCCCTCTCACCCGGTCCTCGCGGGATCGAACCGCTATCTAGGTTGATGCGGACGGGACCTGTTAGGGGTGTGGTGGAGGGGGGGGGCGCTGGAGGGGGGGGGCGCTGGACGCGCGGGAGGTGGTGGAGCCTGGCGTGGGGTGGGCGAACTCGTGGATGGGTCCTTGAGCAGTGGCTCAATAGAGATGACTTGTTTGCGAGGTCGCTTGAGCCGCGCACGGTGTCTGCGCCTTGCCTTTCACTTGATGTAATATGAAAGACCACCGGTGTCAGATGGGCATCCTGGCTGCACTATTTAACTTTGTAATTCTTACCTATAATAACAATAATTATTATTGCCCAACTATAACAAACTATCAATGTATTTTAATTATTAGGATTAGGGGTGTCAGCTGTCACTAGAAATAGGCTCACCATTGAGCAACATTTTGTAAATGCATCCTGTGTTTTGGGGCCGCGCGTCCTGCGCCCCCCCCCCACCACCCCTCTCTCTCTGTCCTCGTGGGATCAAACCATTATCCAGGTTGATGCGGACGGGGCCTGTTGGGGGCGTGTGGGGGGGGGGGTGCTGGGCGCGCGGGAGGCGGTGGTGCCTGGCGCGGTGTGGGCGGACTAGTGGACAAGTCCTTGAGCAGTGGCTCAATAGGGATGGCCTGTCTGCAGGGTCGCTTGCACCGCGCACGGTGTCTGCGCCTTGCCTTTCACTTGATGTAATATGATAAACCGCCAGTGCCAGATGGGCATCCTGGCTGCGATATTTTATTAAATGTTTGTTATCAATAACAATAATTACAATTACCTAGCTATAATAAATTATAACCATATATATAGTAGGATTAGAAAAGGCAGCTGACACTGCAATTATTATAAACATGTATAAGAAAACTGGGCCCATTAAAATTCTCTGTCTGCAAATAATAGGTAAACTGCAGGGGGTGTCACGGCTGTTCCTGGGGGGATGTGACTGCAGGGTCAGGTGTAATATTTAGTCCCCACAAAAAGGGAAAATCTGAGTCTGGTGTGTTCTACTAGTTCTACAATATTATGTGGAGCTAGTGGAACACACACAGATATACCTAGTTTTAAATAAATTAAGCTGGAATGGCCCCTTTTGTTTTTCTTTTGTTTTCTTTTGTTTTTCTTTTGTTTTTCTTTTGCTTTGTTATGTATTTGAAGATATGTAGACGCTAGGCTGCGCCAGCGAAATTTTTAGATGTAAGAAAATTGTAAGAAATTTAAATAAAAAACGTGTTTCGTTGTGTTATTACAGTAAATATAGACAATAAATAGATAGATAGATGGGCATCCCACCCATAGAAGTAATGAAAGATGATGAATGAAAGAAAGAATAAGTATGTGGAATAAAAGTGCGAGAGGAATAAATGCGAGAACTAGTATGAAAGAGAAACAGTTAACATAGGCTCCAGCAACACTGTTGGAGGTAGAAGATAAAAAAAAAAAAACCTAACCTAACCTAACCTAACCTAACCTAACCTAACCGTAATGAGTTTCTTGTTTTTTCAACTTGATTCTCAACAGCTGTATCAGGTCATAGAGGGCGTCCTCCGTGCTCCTCTGTGGCGTAAAGCCATATTGGCGTGGGTTTGTGCGAGGTACCAGATACCACTGCAACCGGCGTACGACCATTTTTTCTAAAACTTTCCCCATGACTGGCAATAGGCCTATGGGTCTATATGACTTGGGGTCGGTATAGTTCGATTTGCCAGGCTTTCTCAAAACCACGACCGTTGCTTCTTTCCATTTCGAAGGGAAATGGCCCAATCGCAGGCACTTATTCATGAGGGCCAGGTGCAGTTCCAGATCACTGAATACCACCCGGCCGCAAATGTCGGCTGTGAAGCCGGGTTCTTTGGGTTAAAGCTTTCCATTACAGTGCAGAGCTCCACCTTGGTAAAAGCCTCGTCGTGGGTTTCTCCCTCGACCCGGTCGTTTACCCGGTCTGCTAGAGCTCTAATCTGCCGATGGTACGAGTTTTCATCCGATTCGAGGTCCTCGGGGTAGAAGGCCTCTGCCAGAATCTTTGCCGATTCTTCTTGGCTTGCCTGTTTACCGTCTTTGACCAGTGGGATATCTTCTTGCCTGGTTGTTGTTCCCCGTATCACCCTATAGATACCCTCCCATACCCCATATCTAGTTTTAAATGCAAAGAAAACTAAATGTATTAAATTTGCACTACCTAATGTTAAAAAAGTAGGCTGTAATTTAATGATAAATAATGAACCTTTAGGTCTTGTTGAATCATCAGTATTCTTAGGGATTACTTTAGACTCGAAACTTCAATGGGGCAACCAAATATCATGTCTTTCGGGAAAGCTCAGTTCAGCTGCTTATGCAGTTCGAAAAATTAGACAGCTAACAGACGTAGACACAGCTCGATTAGTTTATTTTAGTTATTTCCATAGTGTTATGTCTTATGGCATTTTACTTTGGGGTAAAGCTGCTGATATAGAAACCATTTTTATTTTGCAAAAAAAAGCAGTGCGAGCTATTTATAATATGAGTTCTCGAGCTTCCCTCAGAGATAAGTTTAAACATATAGGTATCCTCACAGTAGCATCGCAGTATATTTATGCAAATATATTATTTGTACATCAGAATATTAATATTTTTGTAAAAAAAAGTGACGTGCACTCTTTTAATACTAGAAATAAGCATAAACTTGTGACCTCTGCTTATAGACTCCAAAAAGTGCAAGGTTCATTTTTAGGACTGAGTATACAATTTTATAATAAAATCCCTAATAAAATTTTGAATTTACCGTCACATAAGTTTAAGGAATGTATTAAGGCCGCTTTAGTACAAGGCTTACTACAATATTACCGAATATTTAAATGATAAAAATGCTTGGGTGTAGCGCTCGCTCTACAGGAAACATCTGATGTAATAAATTTAAGTTTGATTTTGAAAAGAGTAATTGCTGAGTTTATTGCCGGCTCTTCTTAGTTAAAGCAACCTTCCGAACCGTGCATTAGAGTATTAGAGTTTGACTATTCATAAGTGCCTGTGAAGGCCTATTTGAATGAATAAATTATTTCATTTCATTTCATTTCATTCATACCCCTTCCCTGTCCTGCTTCTGGCAAAAGTCCTTCCAGCTATCTACTTGTGCTTGTTTAGCTTCCATTTCGTATCCCTCCTTAGCTTGCAGATACTCATCGACGACGAACGGTCTTCGAATGGCGGCTGCGCATCGAATTCTGCGCTTCTTGGTTGCAACCTCTCTCTTCATTTTCTCCAACTTTTCCGTCCACCACGGCATTCTTAGTTTTTGATTTGTCTCTTTTTTCTTAGAATTTTTTCGCAAACTTCTGTTATTGTATCTGTATACCGTTCTATAAGATTGTCTAATTGCTGCCTGTTTTCTATTTCGTCTATTGTTATTAAATTTATTTGGTTTGATGCTTTTAATTGGTCCAGTTTATCAATAAACTGGCTCCAATTTGCATTCTTGGTTTTATATTTACGTGTGGTTCTGTTTATGCTTATACCTTTTGCTTTTTGTAATTTAATTTTGAATGTAATGCCGTTGTGGTCGGATCCTGTGAGGTCTTCTAGGACTTTCCAGTCGCAAACCAGCGCAAGAAGATCCTCTGAACAAGCTGTTATGTCCACATGACTGGTCAGTCTCCTGCCACCTCTTACTGTGTCGAAGGTAGGTAGTTCGCCGTCGTTCAGTATCTGCATACCCCAATCTTCCAAGGCCCCCGCCATGTCCTCACCTCTATGGTCCACTTTATCACTCCCCCACCAGGTATTCTTGGCATTGGTGTCTCCACCCATTAACATCCTCCTTGGTCCCAGTTCCTCGCAGATTTTTCTAAGCTTTTCCAGGTAAGGCTCTATGGGTTCGTCTGGCTCAAAGTAGAAGGATATGACTATGACCTCCCAAGCACCAGTTCGGATCCTCACCACCACGATGTTAGCTCTTGCTGCCCGAGTAAATGATCTAAGCCATTATGAAAGCCATGATCCGGCATTTACCACGGAGGAGCTCAGGTCAGCGACAATGAGTTTCAACCCAAAAAAGGCGCCTGGGGTGGACGGCTTCGCGGCCGATATCTGCCAGCGTATCATAATGAGAGACATAGAACTGCACTTGGCTTTATTCAATAAGTGCTGGCACCTGACCCACTTCCCCACAGCATGGAAGGAGGCCACGGTGGTGATATTAAGAAAACCAGGGAAGGACAACTACGCCAGCCCCAAGTCCTACAGGCCGATTGGACTGTTGCCGGTAATGGGAAAGATACTGGAAAAGATGGTGGTCAGAAGGTTACGTTGGTACCTGACACCCCGGATAAGCCTCCGCCAGTACGGCTTTATGCCACAGCGAGGCACGGAGGACTGTCTCTATGACCTAGTGATACACGTGAGGAGCGAACTCCAAAAGAGGAAACTTATCACGATGGTCTCGCTGGACATAGAGGGAGCCTTCGATAGTGCCTGGTGGCCGGCCATGAGGGTCAGATTGGCGGAGGAGCAGTGCCCGGCAAATCTCAGAAGAATGATAGACAGCTACCTAAGTGACCGCAGGGTCCGCGTTAGGTACGCTGGCTATGAGTACGCCAAAAGCACGAACAAAGGGTGTGTCCAGGGATCGATAGGTGGCCCCATCCTTTGGAACCTCCAGTTAGACCCGTTGCTTAAGAGTCTTGAGCAAAGAGGCGACTACTGCCAAGCCTTTGCCGATGACGTGGTGCTGGTGTTCTCCGGAGAGACAGCCCTGGACGTCCAAAGACAGGCCAATGCCGCTCTCGAGCATGTGCGGGAGTGGGGTGTCATGAATAAGCTCAGGTTCGCGCCTGCAGGACCTGGATACCTGCAGGAAGGCGTTGAACGTCTACAAGCAGCAGTCAAAAGCAGCCAGGGTCAGCTGGGGCCTTCACCCCGAGGTCATCCATTCGATATATACTGCCGCAGTTGAGCCCATCATATCCTAGGCAGCTAGCGTGTGGGCCCCTGCCACCAATAAGATCAGCGTTCAAAAACACCTGAACGCAGTGCAAAGAGCATTCGCACTAAAGCTATGCAGGGCCTACCGGACTGTGTCCCTTCACTCTGCTCTAATACTGGCTGGTATACTCCCACTGGACATCCGAGTAAGAGAGGCTGCGTCCCTCTACGAAGCCAGGAAGGGTCTGCCTCAGCCGGTACTAAATGACTAAGAAGTGGAGATGCAACAGGCATACACCACCAAGCCACATCCGGCAGAATACCTCAGCCTGCGGTTCGACTGCTTAACCAGGCAAGAGGACATAGAAAGCCGTGTGGATAGTGCAGTACACATATACACCGACGGTAGTAAGATTGAGGGCAAGGTTGGAGCTGCACTATCAGTATGGAATGGTGGGGCTGAAACCAAAACCCTCAAGCTTAAGTTGACGCCATACTGCACAGTCTACCAGGCACAGCTACTGGCTATCTGTCAAGCCACAAAGGTGGCCTTGGAAGGAAGAGAGACTAGCTACGCTATCATAAGCGACTCAAGATCGGCTCTTGAAACAGTCACCAACAATGACTCCCTCCACCCACTAGCTACAGAGACGAGGACTAACATCACTAGCATTCGACTCCAGGGCAGGGATATATCCCTGTACTGGATAAAAGCTCATGCCGGGATAGAGGGAAATGAGAGAGCCGATCAACTAGTCAATGCCACAAACAGCCAAAATCAAAAGTATTCTGTCCGGCGAACCTGATAGGAGCCTGGGTAGTCTTAAGAAGGTAAACGGTACATTTACAAAAAACGACAGTGAGCTATGTGAGCTTTTACTGAAAATGCACTTTCCAGAGTGCATCATATCAGATAACTCTTCATGGAACTCACAGAACTCAAACCCACCGCGCGACCCCGACTGGCAAACAGCTAACACTGTCATCACTCAAGAAAGGGTCCTGTGCGCAATCAACAGCTTCCTTCCATTCAAATCAGCTGGACTAGATGGGATTTTCCCAGGACTGCTAAAATGGAACGCGCAGACGTTAGTTCCTTACCTCGTCGCCGCCTACAGAGCATGCCTGACCCATCGCTACGTACCAACCCAATGGAGAGAAGTAAAGGTAGTTTTTATACCAAAACCCGGTAAGGGTGACTACACTCAGGCCCATCAGCTTAACATCCTTCCTGCTAAAAACTATGGAAAGAGTATGTGACAGAGAGATAAGGGATAACGCTTTGACGAAGGTATCCCTTCATCACCAACAACATGCCTACAATCCAGGCAAATCAACAGAGTCAGCTCTACACAACGTAGTTTCATATATAGAAAGCGCTCTAACAAACAAACAATCAACTTTAGGCACCTTTATAGACATTGAAGGTGCCTTTGACAAAACCACCTTCAACAGCGTAGGAGCTGCACTGAGAAGACATGAGGTAAATGATACTCTATGTGAGTGGATCGATTGCATGCTTCGACTCAGAGCCGTACAATTCACGGTGAACAACACTGTTTGGGCGGTGGTGGCGAGAGGCTGCCCGCAAGGTGGCGTTCTGTCACCGCTACTCTGGAACATTGTGGTCAACGATCTTATCCGCAAACTAAGCGAAGAGAGATTTTTCACTGTGGGCTACGCAGACGACATTGTGATACTAGTAAGCGGCCTCTTCGAAAACACCCTGTGTAACATCATGCAGAGAGCCCTTAATATTATCGAAAAATGGTGTCTAGAAAACGGGCTGACGGTCAATCCGACCAAGACGGTGCTAGTACTATTCACCAATAAAAGAAACATCGGAACCATAAGACCACCGGCTCTATGCGGGACCGAACTAACACTCTCAACAGAGGTAAAATATCTAGGTGTAACACTCGACAGCAAGTTACTCTGGAACAAACATCTGGAACAGAAGATAACAAAAGCCAGCATCACATTCTGGCAATGCAAAAGAATGCTGGGGAAGACGTGGGGTTTGTCACCCAAACTAACCCTATGGCTTTACACAGCTATTATCAGACCGATCATAGCATACGGAGCACTGGTCTGGTGGCCGAGGACAAAACTCGCCACTATCACAGATAAGCTGCTAAAATTTCAAAGACTCGCATGCTCTGCTACAACAGGATGCATGCGGACTACACCAACCAAAGCCATTGAGATGATTCTTATGCTGCAGCCACTTGATCTCTTCATACAGCAGGAAGCAACGATGGCAGCCATACGACTCAAAACGCTTGGGCTCTGGAGAACAAACACCAAGGGGGCGCACATGGAAATCCTGGCAGGAGTATATAATTACCAGCCACTCATGGAAGCACCATGTGACCGCATCCTAAAAACACACATCTTTGAACGTCACTACAAAGTGAAACTGTACGAAGAACCGAAAGACCAATCAGGTATCAATGAGATCCGTGTGTATACAGATGGCTCCAAAACTTCCAAGGTACTGGAGCAGGAGTCTTCTCACCAGACCTCAACATACACATATCAACAGCACTAGGCAGACACAGCTCCATTTTCCAATGTAAATGTGCAGCCGTTATCAAGGCAGCTAATGCAATCAAGAACAGAAATATCAAAGACTATACCATAAAAATCCTCATAGACAGCAATGCGGTCCTGAAGGCCTTGAGCAACAATTGTATTGACTCGGGTCTAATACTGGAGTGCCACCAAGCCCTTGAGGTGATAGCACAAAAAAACAATATCACCTTACAATGGATCAAAGGACACAGCGGATCGCATGGCAACAATGCAGCTGATGAGCTGGCTAAAGCAGGTTCAGGCGACATTGCTATAGGTCAAGAGCCTATCCTGCCACTACCCTTTAGCCAGCTCAAAGCGTGGACACGTAGTAGAACAATCGCAAAACACATTAGTAAATGGGCAAACACAGGTAACTGCAGACAATCTAGACTGGCGCTATCGACCTACGACAAGCGACTAACTAGAAATCTGCTCACCTTCAACCGTAAGGACCTACGAGTCATCGTAGGTACATTAACGGGTCATTTACCACTTAACCGACACTTGTTTTTTATAGGTGTTACCAACAGTCCTTTGTGCAGGGCATTTTTTATTTTTTATTTTTTATTTTTTTTTTATTGTGTATAGGCTTGTGATTGACCACAATCTCACTATGGTAAGTGATGATGTGGTCGAAGGTGGTAAGCACACAAAGCCTAGAAGGAACTGGCTCTCAAGTGCAGCTGACGGAACACACCGATAGGTGCTTGGCGACAGATTTTCAACTTGAGGGTGGTAGCCAGCCAGACGGGTACTACAAAGTACCCTACCACCGTGCTATGGTTTCCTCACGATGTTTTCCTTCACCGAAAGCTCAAGCTCATTGTAGGATTCGAACCCGGGACCTTCGTCTCGGTATCCGACGTCACTACCACTGAGCTATCATCGCCTTAAAGACAGATGCAGAAGCAAAGGCATGCATGAAGACAGATGAAACGGCCGCCCACGTCATCCTGGAGTGCGAGGGAGTGGCTGACCAACGGGCGCAAATCCTCGGTCCTACGAGGTCGCTCCGCGAAACCTGTGGACATCCCAGGAGAGTCCTGCGTTTCTGGGCGGAGCTAGGCTGGCTGATGATTTAGCCAGCACAATTCACGCAAAAAGAGCCCACTCAAGCGGCCTACTTGCGGAAAAAGGAGCCCCGAACAAGTAACAAACAAGTAACTGTGTCACAAATAACTTTATGCTACAAGCATAAAATCACATTGGCATCCACTTTCACCAGGCGATAACAAACACGTCTCAATATATAAGGTTTCAAATAACGGTCAAGTTTTAATAGACGCGTTTTACCTGAAAATAAAACGCATATTAAATACTTACCTTATTTGAAACCTTAATTTTTAGTTCTGCCTGGTATTTCGACTCAATGACGAGATAGTGCGCGTGGCTCAAGCTCGCGCTCTGCCTGGGTGGATGGTGGGGAGATGTGCGAGCGAGACGGCAATATTAGGGTAGACAAAGAAGGAAGTCTAGAGCAGAAAACAAGGAAGGCCGCTCTCAATATATAAAGTTTCAAATAAGGTAAGTATTTAATATGCGTTTTATTTTCAGGTAAAACGCGTCTATTTTTACCCAAATCATCGGGTTCATCAGGAAGATTTACCCGATAATTTAGGAGTTATGGGGGGAGAAGTTATGCATCTCGGTAGACGCCCAGACATTGTATCAATACAGACGTAGGCGACTAATTCCGCTGACTAGCATTCTCGATACAGGTGGTCTACCGCTATGCTAAACAGATAAAGGGAATGATTTATTTTTAGAGTTCGAATTTAAGTTAGTCTTTAGAAAGCTACCAAATGTATCGGTCATTTAATTAAATCATTATTAATTACTTTGCTTTTTAAAAATTCAATCTCGCGTTCCCCAATCTTGACTAGGTATTAAACAAATTGAGTGCCAGTAGTGAGTAGGCACTAGTAGAGCGACAATGACAGTCGTCCTATGGATAAAACAGGTTGAGGTTTCAATGAAAATAATTCATATTTGCGAAATTATTTAAGAAATATAATATTAATTAACCGTACAATTATTTTATGACTAGTTGTTGATAAATATTTTTAAATTAAATACTTTAAGTTCTGTTGTTCCGAAAAATTCTAAGAAATCACAGTTGAGGAGGTACAAGGACACCCGTGGCAGCGATCTGGCAGCCGTGTGGCAACGGTGCGGCAGCGGTGCAGCAGCGATGCAGCAGCGGTGCCGCAGCGGTGCGGCAGCGGTACGGTAGCGCAAGTGCGACAGTATCACGTCAGGATCAGCACAAGCAATACAACCAGAAATCCGACCGATACACATATTATGAGGCTCATCTTTTTCTGAAACAGGTAACACATTATTTATGTTAATCCGGCGATGATATGATAGCTTAGATACTTAGTGACATCAACAGCTACGAAGCTGAAATAAGCTCGAGCTTCCGATTAGTTCCGAAGAAGGACTACGTAGTTAGGAGACTATGGTAAGGTATCCTATTACTTTGTGGTAGGATTATAATATTATGTATCAGATTTCCTAGGGAATATTATAAGATCCATGTCCTAGGGTATGTGAAATGGGTTCATAAAGAGCTAGCGTCATTATTGTAGAGCGTTATTCGTAATGGTGTGGACGTTTATATTATCTTGATTTCCAGGATTCAACATAGAATGGATTTTCAAAATTTAAATCATAAGGGCGTACAATCAGAGAACTGCGCCCGCGAGGGTGCAACCGCGGGGCGTAAAGTTCAATATAAAAGTCTTATTCACCTTCCTCGCTTTTGTCCTGCTGACGGTGCCCTTGAGTAGCTCCTGGCCGCCGAACTCCACGTGCTCGGTCGCCTGCAGTGCGTAATACTCCACGCTGTCGATCTGGTCTTGCTGGAGAACAAAAACACCATATCATCTTCATCGGTTTTGTCTAATAGTAAAGGGCTTTCCCTTTACTATTAGACAAAACCGATGAAGATTAGGTTAGGGAAGGACTTTACTGTCTCCCTATTAACTCAAAAGGTCAAAGGATTTCAAAATTCTATCCCTAAGCGGGTAAAGTAGAAGGCGCGGGTGAAACCGCGGGGTTGGAAATAGGTATATATATCCAATTTTTACAATCCCACGCGAGGCAGTATTGTATGTAGAGTGTTAGTGTGTGGCTGACCTGCTGTGCGACGAGGTGCGCGAGCTGGTCGAAGAGGTCGCGGATGTCGCGCAGCGAGGCTTCCACGCGCGCCAGTTCCTCGTGCCGCGCCTCAACCGCGCGCAGTGCGCGACGCGCCTCCGCCGTCTCTGCCTTCACCTGCACACACACACACACACACACATGTATCGGTGCATCACCCATATGCTCACTACACACAGATGATGAATATCGAAGGGTTGTACTCACATTATCGACGAACAGAGAAATATTCTTCGAGTCTAGAAGGCTCTGACACTCCTCGTCGGAGATCTCGAGGTTAGCTAAAAGATAATATTAAATGCTTAGGACCATTTAAACGGAGGTTCAACGTACGGTCGATGGCTCATTATCGTGTGACTACCAAAAAATATACTCCTAGGTGATAATGAGTGAGTTGAGTCATCGATCGATCACGTCGGTGTTCAATCGAGCGGTTGGTCATTTACCCCGAGGTCAATTTAGCGCATGAAATGCAACCGCCGCACGTTGACTCCCGGGCTTCGTCGAGCGCGGCACTCGAACCGTGCTAATTCGTAACGGTCTAAGAAGGTCTACGGCCGAGATATTTATTCTCTTGGTCGGTGGAATAGTAAGCAATGGTAGGGTGCGAGGCGATTCCTTACTGAGTTTGATTTGCTCATGCAGCAGATGCAGCTGGTGGTCCTGCACGAGCTGCAGCGCGCGGTGATGCGCGGCGAGCGCGTCGGCGTACAGGTGCCTGGTAGCGGCGTACTGCAGCCGCGCCATGCGCGAGCGCGCGTCGTTGCTCTTGGCGCGCGCCGCTCTGTTCTCGAACTGCCGCAGAGCACCGCACACCTTCAGACCAGTCGCGTTCGACTGCGTTATCACAGAGTCCAGCTGCTCCTGGATATCTACGAAATTACATTCAATAAACACACCATCATCTACCTGCCCTATTGCTGTCACCCTGCAATCTTTCAGTCTGTCCGTCCGTAATAAATATTTTTATCCCACACACAGACATTCTTCACACACGGCTATCTGATCCCAAACTAAGCAGATCTTGTAGTATGGAAACCAGATAACAGTACGTGGAAACAACATCTGAATCGATAGAAATATTACAAAATCGGAAATTGTTCCATTTCCAATAAAGCACTATTTGTATTTGCAGTTACCAGAAATAAAACTAGTAAAAAAACTATCAGAAAACCGCTATATTGAAACGGTTTCAATTTTATTTTATTGTATTATTTTAGGAAAACTTACAGTTAACAGTGTTAACTGTAAGTTTTTTTTTGAAATGAAATCATTTATTATATAATAATATAGAATATGAAGGCCATTTAAAAGTTCTCACATATAACTTAACAACGACTTATAATACAACGTTTCAACACGTTGATATCTTTGCGTGTTCCATAAATAATTTTAAGCGCTGTATACTTGCGACCCTAGATTCCTAATTAAATTTACTTTATTGATTTTGGTTAATGTCTCTTGTCTTTGTGTTGATTTGTTTGTTCTTTGTGCACCCTTGTATTTACGCTTTATCCTTTATTATTATTATTATTATTTTTATATATTGTCTTCGGTTTGGTTATGTATAATGGTTATTTTAATTGCTCTGTATTTTTAATAGTCTGTGTAGTAATAGTCCTCTTTTGGTGTTTAAATACCAATTTTATAATGTTAACACGCGGATAGCGCAGTGGACAGCATTATTTTATACTTTTATGTTAATCTTTATTTGTAAAATTGTATAATGTTGTTGTTTGCTATTCCAAATAAATAAAATAAAAATAAAACGACTAACAATAGGAAATAAAGTAAATCAAATATTATACCGAATTCCCTAATTGTATAATATTTTTGTTCCTTGTTATCAATAGATGACACTGTTACTGACATGTTTGTTTTCTAGATCGCGATGTTAAGATTCTCTTCCAAATTATGACCTTGTTTTAGTCGCATTGCAAATATATACCTTACCAACAGTAAAAAGTTCAGTTCTTTTATTTACATCAACCGAATTCAGACAAAGTACTTAGTGTCCAGTGGCAGAGTGTTGTTCATGGTCCTTCGTGTGCCGGAGGTATATCGGCAGGGCAGCATAGTACACGTGTGACGTGAGTGTGACATGTGTGTGTGCTATGGTGTATTTTTTGAGATTCGGTGACTGCGGATGGTGGATTGCCATCAGAACGTGGTCAGGCAGGAGATCGCAGGGCGTCAACTAGGACGCAGATCTTCAGACGGTATCGGAGGCGGTACAGTCAGGAACAAATTTTGGAGGAGGGAGTCGACGTAATTGAAGATAAGTAGTGACGTCATTGAGGTGCAGTGATATTTGAGTTTGTGAGTACTTTTATCTGTATTTTGAAGATAGAAGAATACGTCAACTGGAAAATTTGAACTTAGAACTAAGTAGATGTCATTTATTTGTTTGAAAGTTAGAACACAGAAAGTTTGGACTTGGAATAATTTCAAAAAAATTGTACTTGGAAATTTTTCGGATGTTGTTTTAAAATTTTAAATTGATAAAGATTCTGTTTTTTCTTGAAATTTGTTCTAGGAATTGTTTTGATTGAAAATGGAGTCCATTTTAAATTATCAAATAGATTTACGTTTACGCATTTCTAATGCTTATAACAATTTCAAAAAGAGTCCAAAGGATCGTATCACTAAAGAACATTTAGAGAGTCGATTAGAAATGGTAGAGCAACTATGGAATGCATTCATAGCTGGTCATAAAGATTTATGTCGCAGTGCAACATCGAAAGATTTAAAACATACAGATTATTATAAGGATGATATCTATGATAGTACTGAGGAAACTTATATGGTCTATAAAACTGAATTAAAAACTGGGTTGTCAAAGTTTAGTCCTGTTAATTCGAATGTAAATGTAATGTCTAAAGTAAAATCTTCGCATATAAAACTGCCTAAAATTAATATTCCATACTTTTCGGGGAAGTATTTGGAATGGTCGACATTTCGGGATCTATTTCAATCATTAATTCATGGTAATGATCAATTAGATGATGTTGAAAAACTACATTATTTAAAAGGTTATTTGGTGGGAGAAGCCGAGCAATTAATTAGACACATTCCAATTACCAGTACAAACTACAGCCAATGTTGGCAATTATTAGTAGAACGTTACGATAATAAAAAATATATTTGTCATTGTATTTTAAAAAGATTGTTTAGTCAAAGAAATCTGATAAATGAATCAGCTGTAGGTATTAAAGAATTGATAGACAATACTAACGATTGCCTAAGTTCATTGAAGAATATTGGTATTGATGTGTCCACTTGGGACGTTATCATCATACATATCCTGACTTTGAAACTTGATCCGGAAACGCGAAGGCAGTGGGAATTCCATATTTGTGCTTGTTCTTCCGAAATAATTCCTACTTTTAAACAGTTGAAAGAGTTCTTGATCAACCGATACCGAGCATTGGAATTTATTGGTATCAAATCAGTTTTCACATCAAGAAATCAAGATAATCAGTATAATGCTACAGCTAAAGCTACTACTACATTACATGCCACAAATAATGTTCAGTGTCCTTTTTGTTCCAAAGAGCATAGTCTTTATGTTTGTAAAACATTTGCTAAAGAATCAGTTGATAATCGACGTAATTTTGTACTAAAAAATAATGTTTGTTTCAAATGTTTAGGTAACAATCACACGGCAAAATGTTGCCGAGCCAACATACGGTGTCGCATTTGTAAAAAGAAACACCACTCGCTTTTGCACCCTAAGGGTAAGGTATCATCTGAAACTATCGAAGGTGAAAATGAAAAATTCCCATCAGATAATTTTGCATCATCTGAAGGTTTAAAAATAGAAGACGCAGATGAAATACCATCGCCGGGTATTTCTTGTTTTTCTTCGGGAAGAGTTTATAAGCAGGTTCTTCTAGCAACAGCCTTAGTTAAGGCTTGGTCAAAAAACGGAGCTCTGACAATTCGAGCTTTGCTAGACCAAGGTTCACAGTTGTCATTTGTAACAGAATCAACTGTGAATCTCTTAGGACTTAAGAAAACTCCCGTAAGAAAGAAAATTTCAGGTCTAGGTGGAAACAAAAACGTAATCACTAGTGGCGTGGTAGATCTAGAGGTATGTTCGAGAATCAATCCAAATATTACCATTAAGGTAAGAGCGTATGTAATGAAGTCTATTACAGGTCTTCTTCCAGTATGCAAAATGGAGGCTATAAAATGGCCAGAGTTAAGTGCGTTGACATTAGCAGATCCTGACTTTCGAACTCCAAACAAAATGGCAACACTGCGACTAAGCTCCTCGCCCGCACAGTCCACCGCAGCACACGCCCGGATCATCTCTCCGGCGTGGCGGTTTCTGCATTACGTGGACCAGCCGGCTCAACCTGTCGCAGCATCTGCGCTCCGTCTCGACTCACCGTAGACTTCGAGCAGCACTGGCACTTGCAAGCTTAACGCAACGACTCAACAATGGATCGACCTCCGGTCTAGGAAGGGAGTGATGTAGCGACATCTATCAGCCATCTATCAGTAACACCGAGATAGTTCACACACGGAAAGATAGATGGCGTGGCGCCACATTATCCTGCATCGCGCCTAAATCCTGCATCGCGCTGGCGAAGTTTTCTCGAGAATCTGCATATATACAACTGTCCGACATGTACAGTTGGACCGCGGTCCCCAGGCACGATGTCCCAGCCTGGCGGAAGATCTTCCCTTTTAAATGGAGGTGTCATCCACCTTGCACCTCCATAGCAAAAATGGGTCAAAATTTTCGTATGAAAGTACAAACATAGCATTTAGAGACGTTCAAATCGAGCTTATTAAGAATACAATAATTCTGGAACCTATCAGGATCAGATTGAAGGGATATTGCATCTTCTACGTTTTTGATGGGACAAAGTATCTTCATATCGACGGCGTATAAGATAAATCATTGAATGATGCACACAGGCAGAGATGTCATTAACAAAAATGATAAATAGAAAAGGCCCGAGCAATGATCCCCGGAAACTCCAGACGGTATAGTTATAGAAGAGACATCTGTTTTTTACATAATATGACGAAAACTATCTGAATAGGTTGCCCCTTATGCCAATAGACTATAGTTTGCGTAAAAGTAGTGGTCAATTCAGTCGAACGCTTTGTTGTAGTCAGTATACACTACATCTACTTGGGAAGGTTCAGACATAAATTAAGATAGATAGTCACTACAAAGAATTAAGCAGGATAAAGTAGACCTGCCTTTCAAGTAACCTGCTGATGTTGACTGACCAACGATGAGTAAACTTGGGTGTAGACTATTTTCTCTAAGACCTTCGAAAAAAGACAGTTTGGAGATTGGTCTATAAACAACCTTATCCTTAGGACCTTTCTTGTGAATAGGTGTAATGAATGCTGATTTCCATATTGCGGGAACTGTTGGAGCAGTATCCATACAGATGGATCTGTGTAGGATCGTCTGTATAAGATGGAAAGCGGAACACTAAGGCTCTTAGCACAACTGACTATGGAAACTGCCGGGATATTATCATACAGGACCTGCAGATTTATTTAGATCAAGAGTCATACAAGAGCTTTGAACAACCTCAGGACTTTTTCTGCACTTCGATCGATGCTAAATCTGAGGGAATGTCTGTATCCAGGTCTACATAATCAGGAGTAACATTCTCATCGTTTTGCGTGTTTTCAAGGAATGGAGAATGAAAATATGTCACCAAACATGTTGCAGATTTCCTGTCTACGATCGGAGGACTGCTGCCAATCCATTACTAATATTATAAATGCGAAAGTGAGTTTGTTTGTTTGTTACGCCTTCACGCCCCAACTATTCAACGGATCATCATAAAATTTTGCATGCAGATAGCCTATGGTATGGAGAAGGACTTTTTTTTCCCGAGAACGCGGGTGAAATCGCGGAGGACAGCTAGTACTTTAATACAGAAATAGGAATTTATATATATATATACTATAAAATTTAATCTCAAACTGTATAGAAATTTGGAGTTAACTCAGAGATGTATACCTTTATTAGTGAGGCACATGGCTGTAAGCGATGGCTTGGTCACTGTCTCACCACTGAGTCCGCGCAGTTTTCAGTAGTTGATATTAAAATACATCATGATATATTTTGGTCCGATCATTTTCCATTAGAAATAATATGTAATTTAAATATGGTTAGACAGAAGATAAATTTAATAAATAAAAAATGTAATAGGGTTATTTGGGGTGAAAGAAATGGGGGTCAAATTGATAATTATTATAATTTATGTATCAACAGTTTGAGAGATATAGATTTTCCTCGAGAACTGAGTCATTGCTGTGACAGGACGTGTTGTGACTCGAGTCATAGATTGATTATCGATGAACTATACGAGAAGATTGTCAGCTCATTATCGTTTGCGGCAGTGGCTAGTCACGGTGAGGGAAGGTGGGGTGGCAGTGTCATCGGATGGAACAAATATGTAAGGGAATCACATTCGGAGGCTCGGCTTAGATTTCAAACTTGGGTGATGCACGGTAAACCTTCTTACGGACGTATCTATAATGAAATGGCATATGCTAGAAAACAGTTTAAAAATAAGCTCAAATACTGTCAAAATAATATAGAGCAAATCAAAATGGATCTTATGGCATCACATCATAAAGAAAAAGAATTTGGTAAATTTTGGAAAAAGACAAATAGTTTGAACCCAAAGCTGAGTCTTCCTGCTGAGGTGGGGGGAGTGACGGAGCACAGGGATATCGCCAACCTATTCCAGAATCAGTTTAGAGTTAGCTCTTTCCTACCATCCATGCAACGGGTTTTTAGCGCTGGCTCGGCGGGCTTGCTGCCTCGAATAACAGCGAAAGAGGTGCAGTCTGTAGTTAGAGGTATGAAGCGGGGCCGATCCCCAGGACATGACGGTCTCAGTCTCGAGCACCTGTTGCATGCAGGGCCACATCTATGCCGGGTATTGGGTATACTTTTCACACTTTGTTCTCGTCACTCCTACTTGCCAGCAAATATGTTGAGGACCATTGTAGTGCCTGTTGTAAAGAACAGAACTGGGGATGTCTCAGACAAGTTTAATTATAGACCAATCTCATTGGCAACAATCATAGCAAAGGTGCTTGATGGTTTGCTTGAGCGGCACCTTAGTAAACAGGTACAGCTACATGATGCCCAGTTCGGGTTCAGGGCTGGGTTATCAACTGAGAATGCTATACTGGCGCTCAAGCGGACCGTCAGGTACTACACAGATAGGAAAACACCTATCTATGCAGTCTTTCTGGACCTTTCTAAGGCGTTTGATCTGGTATCGTATGATCTATTGTGGTTAAAGCTTCGTGAGATGAACTTCCCTGATGAGCTGATAAATCTCCTCCAATATTGGTATAAAAACCAGATCAACTGTGTGAGGTGGTCTGGATCTGTATCTGATGAGTATAGCCTAGAGTGTGGTGTGCGGCAGGGGGGATTGACCTCGCCCACTCTTTTCAACATTTATGTAAATCAGCTGATCGTCGAGCTCAGTAACACCGGAGTGGGATGTTCCATTGATGGTGTAATGATTAATAACATTAGTTACGCAGATGACATGGTGTTGCTGGGCCCGACGATAGGTGCTGTCAGAAAACTGCTGTCAGTGTGTGAGAAATATGCGGAGTCTCATGGTCTTGTGTATAATGTTGGAAAGAGTGAGCTGATGGTGTTTAGAGCGGGTCCTAAGAGTCCTGGTTGTGTTCCATCCGTTACGCTAGGTGGGGTGGCACTCAAACAAGTTCGTCAGTTTAAATATCTGGGTCATATCTTGACTGAGGATTTAACTGACGACTATGATATAGAGAGGGAACGCAGAGGGCTGACGGTTCGATGTAACATGTTGGCTCGCAGGTTTGCACGCTGCACGAGGGATGTTAAAGTTACACTTTTCCGGGCTTACTGCCAGTCATTTTATACGTGCAGTCTGTGGACCAATTACACGCAAAGAGCCTTCAACTCTCTGCGCGTCCAGTATAATAACGCTTTCAGGATGTTAATGGGGCTCCGTCGCCATTGCAGTGCATCAGGTATGTTTGCGGAGGCACGTGTCGACGGCTTTCATGCCATAATCCGAAAAATGATAGCCTCCATGATGCACAGGGTTTGGTGTAGTCCCAATAGCATCCTGAAAGCGACAAGTGTAAAACCGGACTGTCCTCTATTAAGGCACTGGGTCAGCGCCCATGTTCTAGGGGTGACTTAGTTTTTATTTTTTATTTAAGTATGTATTCTTCTTCTCATCACTAACATATTTAATAAGTCTTTTTTTTTTTTTTTTTACTAACATAATATGTCTGTAAAGATGAAATTGAATAAATAATAATAATAATAATAGAGTATCGTTTAAAAATAAGATGGTGTGCTCTAATGACCTCGAAATTCGAAATTTTGTGGTTCCAGTTAATTTGACATAGCTTCGAGGATATAGCATCATAATCTGCTAAGTGATAAACAAACTTCGTAAGGGGTCGAGCTTGCAGCGCGTGAAATTATCAATACAATGTACAAAATGTGCCGAAATATAAAAAGCCTTATGGTGTGGGTCCTCGTCAACTAACGGGTCACTACAACATGTCACGGAAATATTCAAATAGAAAAATTATTGCAACAAAGTTACGTAATCGCCCCACTGATATACATATACCTACTACATTATTTAAACTACTTACTTTTTAAAACTAACTTCAAAAAAAGGAGGAGGTTCTCAATTCGGTTGTTTTTTTTTTATTTTATTTTTTTATGTTTGTTACCTCATAACTCCGTCATTTATTAACCGATTTGGAAAATTATTTTTTTGTCTGGAAGGGTACACTTGCCGTTTGGTATCCACTATGGTACCATAGTCATCAGATCAGGATTTGATTACTTCTTAATGAACTTTGAAGTCGGTTTGTTTGTAAACACACAGATACATACTATAGGGATGCTATAGGTTTATAATTACACCCAGACTGACACAAATGCCTGTCCTGGGTGGGAATCGAACGCACAACCAGCAGCGTGATGGATGGAAGCTTAACCAACCACGCCAACTGGCCTGTGTCGTAAGCGAGTATGACTCGCACTTGGCCGGTTTTAATTAACTTCACCTGACGAGTGAGGGCTCAACAAAATGTTCAGCGTTGAACGTGTGAGAGCTGAAGGTAATGATGATAATGAATGTTGACAGGACAGTCAAGTGGTGTACCCACGTTTGTTGGTGTGGAAGGTGGGGTCGGAGTGCAGGCGCCGCATCAGCTGCGTGTTGTTGTTGAGGTCGTGGATCCAGCCGCGCATGCGCTCCACCTGCAACGCACACGACGAACCATATTATAAATAGGTATAATTAGGTATGTCTTACACAAACCGAATCCCGGAGCATCATTCTGCATTCCTACAGGAATCATTTTTAATGGTACCTATAGGTATAGATTTTTCAAGTGATATAGTGATGATGATGTATCAGCACGTAGGTACTTGCATAATAGTAGATATAGGTATTATAAAATAGTGTGCAAGTATGCAGTGCGTGTGCTCAATCTGTAGAGGCACACGTAAACATTGATATAATTAGTGTTCAACTCCGACCTCTGCGCGTGCGCCGCCGCCGCCGCCCGCGGCCGCGCCGCGCCGCGCCACTACAATATCGCATCGCGCGCCTCACTCACATTTAACTACTATAATATAACTTGATACAGTTTATTAATGAATAGGTAGGCATTCACTATCATTTTATCTCTCAAAAGTCTAGAAAATGTGAATTCAAACTCCCACTAGTATATTTTCATTGACTTAAATATTACTAGCGTAAAATCATTGCATACTTTATGTACTATACCTTGTATGATCATTATTATTATTTAGATATAGGTATTATATTTCGGAGTAAAACATTTAAGTTGTCAAAAATACGTCTGAAATATGCGAAATAGGTAAGTAAGAGAGAAGCATTATTGTGAATACCTAAAGGTGCGTCTACGCTAGGCAAACCGAGCACGAGCCGAGCCGATTTTGATCGCGGCGTTTGTGAGGCTAGACTCGTTGTAAGTTGTAAGTCCATACCGCGGGGCGGCTTGTTTCGTGCTCGGCTCGTCTAGCGTAGACCCACCTTAATTTGTTGCACGATAGCTGCTGCGCGGGCGGCGCGGCGGCTGGTGAATGTTATCATTAGGTGTGTTATTGCCGCTGCCTCCACCTCCGCCGCGCGCCGCAGCCGCGCGCTTGAGAGATGCGACAAGTAGGTCAAGCTCGGAGCTCTCTCATGCTCGCTACCTACATATTTACTACACACGAAACGTATTATCTGCGCTATGCACACTCCTGTAGTGTGCGTGCAGTACCGATTTCAATCATAAATACTGATTTTCTAGTGGAGGGGTAGCAGATATACCTACTTAACCTTTCTATTAATTATGCCACAAGAAACAAGCGATCGAGACAGCGGCCACAGCAGCGGGGGTTAACAACAGTTGTAATGATGTTAAATTCTGAATCACTAAACGCCTGGTCGAAGCATCTCGTGACCAGAATGCTGGCGTAGGTCAGAGAATATTGCTATCCAACGTGTTAGTTACGTCAGCATTTTGGGAACGTTGCTCCCTGACAACGACTTTTTCATTAATTTTATTTCATTTCATTTAGTTAGGTATTAAGGATTTTGTATTTTTGAATTGGTATAAGTTTACGTGAATAAAAATTCGTCAAAAAATAAATAATAGGTAATATAAATATTATTTGTCGTAAAACCATCCTAACTAATATTATAAATGCGAAAGTGAGTTTGTTTGTTTGTTTTGTTACGCCTTCACACCTCAACTCGACGGATCATCATGAAATTTGGCATGCAGACTACTTTTTATCCCGGGAACGTGGGTGAAACCGCGTGGGACAGCTAGTAATAATATAGGTATACCGTCGGGTGCAGGCAGTGGCTGCAGTCCGCGCCCGCTCTTCCCTCGCCCTCGGCTCGATCCCGCGCGCGCGCGCCTCTCTCGTTAAGCCGCATGTTACATATAATAATTATTAATCTTCATTAGCGCAATCAACACATTGTTAATGTTGTGTATTTATAATAATGAAACTGTCGCATGGTCTATTAACGATGAGCGAGCACCTTCCTCGTACGTGCTTCGAGTGCTGTGCTACTCACAAATGTTAAGGCGTCCAGCACGTCCTAAAATTTAATGTAACGTATAGGTAATAGATGTAATAATAGAGATAGTCTAGGCAGGCAGGCACCTACTAACCTCGTCGAACATAGTTTGTATGTCCTTGTCATGCTCGGTGGTGGTGGTGGTGGTGAGGTTCAGCTCGACGGTGTCGCGGTAGACGCCCTCGTCGGCGCCGCTCGCCAGCTGCAACAATACAGGCACCTCATGATAATTCTCTTCGTCAATCAAAACTACGCATCACCTCGTTGTCTCTATTGAGTTGAGACATTCACTTAGACTTGTATCCGCAATACATTAGCGCACTAGTGGAGTGGGACACTTGATTAAACAAGCACGCGCTTGACGGCCTGCCCGCGCCCGCCCGCACCCGCACCGCTCCTGCACCGCCCGCGCCGCGCCCGCAGCCGGTGTCGCTCACCGGATCGCGCGCGGATTAAAAATTTTCGGGGATAAATATAATGACCACCAAAATATTTTTGGTACCTACCTACCAGTAACCTCTATTATCTAAAATTGTACTATGAAACCAAATTTAGTAAATGATCACCTTTTAATGAGGAAATTGTTGCGCTATTTCTAACTAAATACACAGTTTAATTGCCATGAAATGTTGCTATACCTAGGTACTACGAAATATGGCACATACCGTACATATGTTACGGTAAGTGTGTTTATTCCACCCAGAACCGACTCATGTTAGGTTAGGTTAGAACTGCGACAATAGAGCGCTAGATCCAAGTTTGTGCTTTGTGTACATTTTTGGTGGTCATTAACTATTGGTGGTTCATTAAACATAAACCATAATTTTCTGATAAAAATTTTGCTCATCTTCCGTGTGCAGGCATTCCTTATCCGTTGATTGGCCGCCCGATATAGAGTAAAAGTAGAGTACGTATACATGTTTACACTCCACTTAACGTTAGCTCACTGCAATATTCAAAAATATCTACACTCAGATAAGCCGGATTAGGCAAATAAATAGTTGTCAAATGACGTTATCGCGCTTACGTATCGTCGGAGCCCTAATACGCGTGAATGAGAGCATTATTATGTGACATAAGGATCACGGACAGGATACGTGTGCTATGTTGACCTACTAGCAGAGGAGGCGAGCTGACCCCTCGGTCGGGAAGCTCGGACGGCTCGGGCGGGACGGGCGGCTCGGCACGGCGCCGGCGGCAGCCGCAGCGGCCGCTAGAGGCGACGACGCCGGTGTGGGCAGCGGCCTGCGCGGTGATGTAGTGTTGTACTCACGTGCCTCAGCTCCGCGAGCCGGTCCTTGGTCCTCATATCGCGAGGCAGGTCGAGCGAGGCGAGTGCGGTAGTCGCTCGGTGGCGAGGTGCGCACCGCGACAGAGGTGCGCTCGCGGCGGTATCTAATCGACAACTGATAACGGGAGTGATATCACGCGCTGGCCTTAAGGGGAAGACACATCGCTGCATGATGCGCTATTATTTATTTAATGATCCAAATGTTTTTAAGTATTTAATCCTATTGTGGGGTTAAGAGGTTTTTGTATTTGGATAATATGGTTAATATTATTCTGGTTTCCATAGTACAAGCTCTGCTTAGTTTGGGATCAGATGACAGTGTGTGAGGAATGTCCCAGGATATTTATTATTTATTTATAATCATTAGGTACTACTACCTACCTACTTAGTTACATACCTGTAGCCTATAGGCTGTAGGCAGGTACTGAAGCCTAATCTATACAGAGACGAAATATTTGTTGTTTTTTCTATTTGTTATTTCTTATTTCATCGGTAGTACGTATACCTACCAACCGTATACATAAGTAAATAGTGACGTGACAGCTTCGCAGATGCAGTCTGAGCAGCGAGCAAGTGCAGATCAGTAGTCTTCCTCTTAACACGTACTAGTGAGCACACAAGCGAGCACAAGTTGCGGTGCGAGAGTGTCGTCGGTTTGTATCGGACACGGAGCGACACAGTGCCGCGACACGCGACCACACGGTGCGACACAGCGCGACCGCGTCACCCACAACAATGAGATATTACACACGCTAGTTAATTCACCCGTGGGTCAACTGCGGCGACCTCAACACTAAATTATACGGCACCTACGCTTATTGTTTGTACTAATATTACAAATAGTTTTGTTAAACGATAAAGATACGTACCTACCTACCGCGAACAATTACTTGCCGACACGGACGATGCATATCTAGGTACTTATTTATCCATTTACTGTAATTTTTAACATGTTGTCAATCAGTATGCCGCGATGCCGTTCTTTCTGAAAGGAATATAATAATGAATCTATATCTATAAAACTTTTTAACAAAAAAAAAACCGATAAAAGTTTTATTATTTTTTGCTTTTCAGTTTTTCCGGTGGTTTATTTTTTTTGTTAAAAAGTTTTTATTTTATATTTTTTTGTGGCTATAATCTACTAATTACCTACTAAATACTTATCACTTATTATTGATGTCTGATCACTTTTATAATGTAATACACAAGTCACCATTAAAATCTGTGAGTGAACAATAAATCACCCCTATTTTCCCACCCTTAGGGTAGGTATTGTAGACTTGTTAACCTCCTCCGTTTTTTCGTTGGTTAAAAATAAGAAACTGACTGACTAGTCCCAACCAGTCCCAACTCCCAACTACTGGGACGGGGAACGTTAAATTTAGCACAAGGCTTCCTTTCAGCGAAGAAACCTAATGCGCGGTCCGATTAGCTTGAATCTCAGTATTAATACTTTGGACAGAAAAAGAGGATCATGAGTTTTTGAGTTTCTCGAGAATCGATTCCTAACGAGCGCACTATGGCATAGTGCCATGTAATAGTGGGGCGGCGGCGGCGCGCGCGGCAAAAGGGGGAAATGTTTTAACGGGATGATTTTACTGCGCCTCTCGAACTCTCGATTAACGCAAAAATTGGTTTGGTTCCATTGTAGCCTAAGAAATATTTTTTGGAAATGTCATCCCTAAGTGGGTAAACTAGGGGCTACCCACTTAGGGATGAAATTTGCTCATTTCAATTCAATCAAGGGTGAATCAGTGGTGGAAACTACTAAGTAAATATAAATAAAACACAAGCAAGACACGTTATAGGTAGTCTATAACTTAATTTATGTCATATACCTATTAAGAAACTTGGATTTATCTAAGAACCGATTAACAGTTTTGCCCGACGCCGCGACGATATTAGCAAGTTGAAGCATTTGAAACAATTATACTTGGGGGCTAAAAAGGATGCTAAAGCAATATTCCTACGCAATTCATTTTTTCGAATTCTCGGCAGATCCTAAGTGATTCCATTATTTTTTGGTAAAATAGTTGCTCATTATATACAATTCAATTCATTTAAAGATTTGGAATTGATGAATTGCATAATATCTGCTTTAAATTCGAGAAAATGAATTGCGTTTGCAATATTCCTTAGCTTCCTTTTTAGGGGGCCTTTATATTACCTACCTATATCTACAGATAAAACAGTTCTAAAAGTTGTACGTAGTATTTATATACTCTGAGCTATAAGTGATTTTTGTATTTATATACTCTGAGCTAATAGCCACATGCACGAAGTTATTCAACGGTTTCAATGGTTTTCAGGTCTTTTTACAAGATATTTTTTATTTTTTATTTTATTTGTTAATGAAATAAAATCCACAGCTAATATAATGAAATCCACGTAATGAACATTAAAGCCTGAGAATTGAACCAATAATGAAAATTCCGCATGCCATCTAGAGTTTGTCCAGTGAACAATGACTGTAAGACTCTATCTACACAATATACAGCATGCTCAAAGCCACAGCTAGACTAGAGAATGTGCGTTTCACAAAGTGCACGGTAGAGAGCGCCACTGCGCTACTCGACGCGAGACTGATGTAGGTATGTAGTTACCGTACCGCGTGACTTTGTCAACATAGTTGTGGCGTTAGTCTATAGATGGCGCTTGCAGTAACAATAGTGTGTTATGTTTATCATACGGAAGAATTATTTTGACAGTTGTTCAAGTGTGAAGACATTTTGAATTAGCGTTTGGTACAAAACTTATAACATACGTACGTATCGAAGAACAGTAAAGCGCCTGTAGACTGAACCCAAGCTTATGCCAGAACCAACTCTGCTTACTTAGGTGCTTAATATACTTACTTTTAATTTTATTTTATCATTCAACTATGAAGAAATAAGGATGAAATAGCTTTTTATAATGTTTTTTAGGATCGGATGTATTGCTCTATATGGGTTACAGTAGTTAACACTTACCTAGTTAAGCGCGCTAATAACCTTACACAACTGCTTGCGTGGGGTCTGTCAGATCTCAATTTTCAATCATCAATAAAACTATAAATTCTTGAAAAATTTATGTTATCTGATGAAGTTAGAATTTCAAATTCAAATTCAAAATATATTAATTCAATTTAGGTTAACGTTAACAAATGATTCTACACCGGTTCCAAATACAACTTGAACTGAGAAGACTCCGGCAAGAAACTCAGCAAGTCTTTTTTTTTATGTGTACTTATAAGTATTACAATTAACAAAATATATATAACAATAGCCTGCGAAGCGAACAATTAATTCAAATGCATTCTTGTCATCTACAAAATCAGAAACTTTATAGTACCCTTTCTTGCATAACTTCTGTTTTACTATCTTTTTGAATCTATGTATAGGTAGCTCTTGGATTTCTTTGGGTACTTTATTATAGAAACGTATATATTGCCCCTTGAAAGAGTTAAGGACTTTGCTGAGCCGAGTTAAAGGTACAGCAAGTTTGTGCTTATTTCTAGTGTTCAGACTATGAGTGTCGCTATTTTTAGGTAAGTTATTTATGTTTTTCCTCACATGAATAAGATTTTCATATAATATGTACTGTGACGACACTGTCATTATATTAATAGATTTAAACTTGTCTCTCAAAGAATCTCTGGGCCTTATTTTATATATTGCGCGGATAGCCTTTTTCTGCAGTATAAAAATTCTATTGATTTCGGCACCACTACCCCAGAGGAGGATACCGTAAGACATCAAACCGTGAAAGTAACTGAAATAAACTAATTTTGCCGTAGATTCGTCAGTGAGAGCGCGAATTTTTCTCACTGCATAAGCTGCAGAGCTAAGTTTATCCACCAATTTACAAATGTGAGGGCTCCATTGTAACTTATTATCTAAAGTGATACCTAAAAATACAGTTGTTTCAACAAGATCCAGTTTTTCGCCTTTAATTACAATATATGTGTCCGAATGTCTCACATTGGGTAGACTCAATCTGATATTAGATAAAGTAATAATACATATTTACTCAAATATTGCTCTTTAACTTTCTTTGAAAAAATCGACATAGCTCATAAAAAAAAAATTGAATTAGGAACTACTTTCATTGCTATAATTTTGGCATATCATGCTTTGATGCTCGTAATTATGTCATTTTTAATCTTTGAATCTTTGACAAATGTGGTATCTACCACGATTTTAACGTTTGTCATCTTTTAGAAAACATATGGAGACGCCATCTTCTTCACTTTACTGCAGGTATTTGTGCTGCAGATGAAGAAGCGTTCTTATCCCTCATCGAGCTAGTTGATGAGGTTTTACCATTTCACAGCTTCTATTTCAGACGCAAAATAAAATGCTTCTTTTTCTTCGTCAAGCAAACGCAGTTTAATTTGATTTACTTGAATTTGACGAGCCATCGTTGTATTTATACCAACGAATTAAAATGTCACATAAATTGATATTTTTGACCCTAAACATCATGAAAAGATCAAAAGCAATCAAACAAAATACCCTTACGACGAGTATGTGTATTAAATATGACAAATGAAATTTACACAAAAACAGTACTACGTTATTACTCGCGTGAGGTCTGTGAGACCCCAAATTCACTCTCCTGCTAAAACCGCTCTATACAGCGACGTGCCCGTTACTAGTTTTGAAGGTCACTGCAATTTAGGAAGCTACCAGAAAACCCGAGAAGGTAGCTTCAAAAACTACAGAAATAGGAATGTTTAAATACAAAGGTCTCCCAGACCCCAGAGGGTACGCGAGAAATTAAGGGTTAATAGCGAATTATGAATGGAATTACATTCCCGAATTTCCAAGTAAAGGAGACCCTCCTTGTGTTTGTTCAATACTGGATTCTGCATGTGAAACTTATGGTAGAGGTACGTTCAAGTCTAAGCAAGGTAGGTACGTCTTTATTTATTCATAAACCAAGAGTTTCGAATGAATAGCTAGTTCCTAAGACCATGTATTGTCATCAAAATTGGAATAAAACAATCATTTATTTGTTGTAGTGCGTATGTTGAGTTTGCAGGGTAGAGTCACGTTAAGTCACGTAGAGTAAGCTGCCCTTAGAGAAAAGATATGTGATATAATTTGAAGAGTCTAACTTCAAAACTGACAGACTTGCATATAAACTTTCATCCCCTATGTTACCCCGTTAGGGGTGAAAGTTCCAAAAATCCTTCCTTTGTGGATGCCCATAGTATGTAATTATAAATTTAGTGATGTTTACTTTAAAATGAAGGACTTTTCATGCACAACTTCATCCCCCTTTTCACCCTTTCGGTGTCGAAATTAACAAAAACACATATAAAATAATTTTCAATCGTCAGACTTTAATAAAAACTTTCATCCCCTATTTTACCTCCTTAAGAGTTGAATTTCCAAAATACCGTTCTTAGGGGACCCAATCCGTTCAGTGGTTTGAACTATGAGTTGATAGATCAGTCAGTTCCGGTTTTCTTTTATATTTGCAGATCCCAAAACTATTACTACTTGAATGCTATAATGTATTGCAGTCGGAGATAAACAAATATTACAAAAAAAAACTTAGGTTATTGGTTTGTCCCCGACTGCAATACCTTATAGCATTCAAGTTATATTCAAAATTCTATAGATTAAAGAGCTTGTTTTTCTCTTTTCAGTTAATTTTTGTTTTACGCAGTCGGGTTTTTTGTTTCTTTTAATTTGATAATTTAACTAATAAACGTTTACATACCCGTATACATACATACATACTGTAAGCTTTGTCCTTTTTTTATTAATTCTTGACTTCTTGCTTTATACATTTTTTAATGTGCTATTTCTAATTCTAATGATTCACAACTTGCGTTTTAGAAGACAAGTCTATAAGCAAAATCTGTGATCGGTGTGCAAGCTGGCAAAAAAAAGTAAAAATAAGAAACAAACAAAATCATACAAAAAACATAGTACATTGATATAATACATAAAATATACTGGGCCATGGACACAATGTTAGAAAATGGTTCTTTACTATTTTTTAAGATGACTTCTAGATTTGATATCCTTAATTAATCAAATCCGGTGGTGCCAGTTCATTTACCACAGTCGGTACTATCAATTTTCAAGTTCGATTTCCAGAAATCATTAGTTTTAATCGAGAAATCGGTTTTGTGTGGCTGCGGCTAAGTTTAGGAAAGTTACTTATTTCCTTCATATACTTACTCTTTACACTCTTTACACTCGTTTCTGTGATATTCGGTGAAACTCCATTCCAAAACTCTCCACTGCTTTATTTCCATTGAATCAAGAGGGCAAAAATAAAAGTCAGTTTATTCTCTATCATGTTTTATTGTAACATATAGATAGTTTTCTACACATCCACCTTACATACGCGTCGGGCGCTAACTGATATGAGCTCTGTACACAGCGAGCGACGCTCGCTCGAACATAAATAAAATTCACATAATAATATTATAAACTTACTGCTAGCTTACGAGAGGAACACGGGGCCGAGGCCCGCATATACACCTATATACACTGTAACCTACTAGTCTGTACACGTTATTGCGCTCGCGGACTATTTACAACGAGAGGATATGTGTCGGGCAGTGCGGCGCCGGCGTCGCACGTCAGTCGCGTTGAGGAGCCCGCGCCAGCAGCGCGAGCGGCTGCAGCGATGCGGCGTGCAGCGGGTGCTGGTGCGGGTGCTGGTGCGGGTGCGAGTGCGGCAGCGCTTGACCGTGCTGCAGCGCGTGCGGGTGCGAGTGCGGGTGTATCAGCGCCGGCAGCAGCGCGCCCGCACCCACGCCGCCCTCGCCCGCCGGCGGGTTGATGCGCTTCTCCTGCACAGCGCAATGAGACGGATCAGTGACGAGCATCCAACCAGCGGCCGGGGCTAGGTGGCGGCGCGCGCGGCTTACCTTCTGTCGCCGGTTGCAGAACCAGACACGCACCACCTCCTTCTCCATGCAGAGGGCGTCGGCGAGCGCGGCGATCTCCTCGCTGGTGGGCTTGGGGTTGTGCAGGAAGGCCTTCTCGAGCGCGACGCGCACGCCGGACTCGATGGAGGTGCGCTTCTTGCGGCGGCGGCCCACCGCCTCGGCCAACCCCGCGCCCAACCCCGCGCCCCCAGCCCCGCCGCCGCCGCCGCCCGCCAGCGAAGAGTCCGCGTCCTCCAGCCATTTCTGCAGCAGCGGCTTCAGCTTGCACATGTTCTTGAAGCTAAGGTTGAGCGCCTCGAACCGCGATATCGTCGTCTGCGAAAAGTCGTTGCCGTACAGCTTGCCCATCGCCAGCCCGACATCGCCCTGCGTGAAACCTGCAATGGGACAAGACGCAACGTTAATAATAATAATAATAATATCCTGGGACATTCCTCACACACGGTCATCTGATCCCAAACTAAGCAAAGCTTGTACTATGGAAACCAGATAACTGATATAATACATATACTACTTTTTGTTTGTAAATACATACTTAATATACATAATTACACCCAGACTCAGGACATACAGACATGTTCATGCACACAAATGCATGTCCTGTGTGGGAATCGAACCCACGACCTGCGGCGCGATAGGTAGAATCTTAACCAGAGTCTTAACCAACCACGCCAGCTGGCCCGTCGTTACATTAATATACGTCAAACTAAATATGGACATGGTGATGATCTACTCGGTGAGCCTCGAGGAGGAGGAGTCTCTAGTGGAGATGTAGGCGGTAGGACGTACCGAGCTTGATGCGGCGCTGCTTGAAGGTCTTGGCGAAGTGCTCGAGCTCCTCGAGGTCGGCGGTGTCGTCGGCGGCGGGCTCGAGCGCGCGCGGCTTGTGCGCGTGTGCGTGCAGCGGCGTGTGCGCATGCTGGTGCGCGTGGTGGTGCGCGTGCGAGTGCAGCGGCGAGCGCGCGCGCCCCGAGCCTGGCGTCAGCGGCGTGAGGAACGCGCCGGCGCCGGGCGGCGTGCGGCGCGGTGAGGGCGACCGCCGCTCCGAGCTCGCCGCGCCGGGCGCCGCGCGCGCCTGCAGCTGCTGCAGCTGCTGCGCCGCCGCCTGCGCTACCGCCTGCTGCACCTGTGTGTGCAGCAGCAGCGAGCCGTGTTGCGTCAGCAGCAAGTGTTGCAGCTGTGCCAAAGCGTTGCCGGCACCCGCTGCGTTCTGAAAACGACTCAAAATTTTAGTATAGTCGAGGTTGTTACGAAGTAGTGATAGTAACGGAGCGACCAGTATCAGTATAACTAACTAAGTTTGAAGATGTGTGGTGTAGTGTGGTTGGTAGTACTCACGAATACGGCAGCAGTGGCAGAAGCGGTGGCGGCGGCGGCGCTGGCGGGCTGGTGGTGCGCGTGCGGGTGGGGTCGCGGCTGGGGGGGAGCAGAGGGAGCGCGTGGTGGGGAGGGGGGACGATCGTCGCCGCTGATCTCACCCTCACCACTCGCTGATCCATCTAAAAATTACACCATTAATTAAACATTACAATATTACGATGATACGATAAGATAAGATATGTACGATTTGAGAAACGGTTATTAAAAGAACACGACTGCGTAAAATAAAAATTTACTGAAAATAGAAAAAAGAGCTGATTCTATAGAGTTTTGAATATAACTTGTATTTTATAATGTATTGTGGGCTAATTTTTATTTTACGCAGTCAGGTTTTTGTTTCATTTAATAAATTAATTTATTTCAGACTTTTTAGTTTTATTAATGAACGAGTTGTTCAATTAATGAGCGCAGCGCGGTACGGTAAAATAAGGCTAACAACCATTGCAACTCTGTGAGTTACGTACAGTAACCCTTAATACTGCCCGTGTATTTTTTGTATTTTATGTCAGAATGGTGGCATTAAAGTATCATAAATTATACAGGGCTATTGATAAAACACTAATAACCTTGCAGGACTATTAATGGCAAACCTATCGTAAACAACAACTATTGTTCTATTACTTTTTATGATACCTACATATCACAAACAAAATTCAAGATTTCATTGTTCAATATAACACACTTCAATTCTGTATTTTGTTGATCCTATGCCTCCCGCTCCCGTGCATGCACTGTCACTCTGTCTTTTGTTATGCGTAGACTTTGTAACATTTAGAGAGATGAATTTAAATATTTTTATTATTGTATGAAAGTCTGATATTTAAAAATTTGATGAACTATTAAAAGTTACAGAATAAACGTTGTTATTTATAATGTTAGTAATATAGTCCTGAGGGGTTATTAATGCTTTACCAACAACCCTGTATACATATTATTATGTGGAAAGGGTTATTTACAAGCTTTCATTCGACAACCATATTGTAATAACGAAATAAAAAAGTGTTTTCCCCCCTTTTTTTATTCGCAGACGATGGCGTATGCGAAAATAATATGCCCTATGTCACGCTCACAGTTAAGATGAATCTAACGACATCTAATTTTTCTATATTAATACGTGTAGCAAAAAATTTAGTATTGCGCGCACGGAGCAGTGTGAGATTTGGCATAGTTTAAGTTTATATGGAGAATAAGTGCAAAAAGCTAAAATCTTTTTTTTACTATATAAAAATAAGTCGGGTTTTCCTTCCTGACGCTATAACTCCAGAACGCACGAACCGATTTCCACGGTTTTGCATTCATTGGAAAGGTCTCGGGCTCCGTGAGGTTTATAGCAAAGAAAATTCAGGTAGGGTAGGGTAGGGTAGGGTAGGGTGGGGTAGGGTAGCACCATAGGGTAGGGTAGCACCACGCGAACGAAGTCGCGCCGGGCAGCTAGTCTTTATATAATAATGCATTACAAATACATTATTTTAATTTAAAAAAAGTGTTAAACATGCGTTTGACACACACACACATTAGGTATAATCCTACTAACTTATCTGGCCCGGTGGTCAAAAGAAGAACCAACGACCCTATTTTGAAATCCTCATGAATCATTTGTTATCTTCTACTATATAAAAATAAGTCGGCTTTTCCTTCCTGACGCTATAACTCCAGAACGCACGAACCGATTTCCACGGTTTTGCATTCGTTGGAAAGGTCTCGGGCTCCGTGAGGTTTATAGCAAAGAAAATTCAGGTAGGGTAGTGTAGGGTAGGGTAGGGTGGGGTAGGGTAGCACCATAGGGTAGGGTAGCACCACGCGAACGAAGTCGCGCCGGGCAGCTAGTCTTTATATAATAATGCATTACAAATACATTATTTTAATTTAAAAAAAGTGTTAACCATGCGTTTGACACACACACATTAGGTATAATCCTACTAACTTATCTGGCCCGGTGGTCAAAAGAAGAACCAACGACCCTATTTTGAAATCCTCATGAATCATTTGTTAAATGTTATAACCATGATGGAAAAGTTAGTCATTTGGCCCTGATGCTGTTGTTTAGTACTTAACTAATTTTAGTCTCACTATGTCTCTTTCTAATAAAGAACATAAGAAAAGGATGTATGAAATTGAGTCCTGTCAAATTAGTCCCAATGCTTGTTCTCAATATTTTTGTCGCCATCTATCGCGCTTACGTCTAAATACCCGCAAATGAAGACGGCAAAGACTAATATGTCAGCTTAAATATGTTGTATCCTTTTTCAATAATGTTCGCAAGAAAGAGATGTGATGTGACTAAAATTAGTTTAGTGCCATTTACAACAGAATCGGCACCATTAAACGACTAATAAAAACTAAAAAAAACAAAAGTTAGTCTAAAACAAGATGAGAGTTTAACAATTTATCAAGCAAATAATTATAAGCTATACTACTATATATACCCCGCGGTTTTACCCGCGTACCTGGGATAAGAAGCAACCTATGTCCTTCTCCATATAGGCTATCTCTATCAAAAATATGGATTATATCGGTAAAGTCGTTCTCAAATTATGGCGTGACCGAGAAAAATATGGATTCATTTTTGTATATAGAGATAATATTAAGACGAAGGAAAATATGCAATAAACAGTATGAGGTTCTTCAAAAAGGTGTGAAGAGATTTCTGCAGGGTCGGCAACGCGCGAGTAACACCAGGGGCAAGCGTCCATAGGCTAACGTAATCGCTTACCATCAGGCGGCTTGTATGCTTGTTTGCTACTTAAGTAGTAATGAGAGTTTTCCGAGAAAATGTCCTTTTCTATACGTGCGTGATCAAAAGAAATGGTTATTTTTCTGATATTAGGGGCATGATTATCTACCGAATATACTATAACTTCTTTCAGATTTCTTTTTGTGATAATTGATATGTACGTTGAGAAGTGAATGTGATGGAACCCCTTCAATATATCGTAAAGCTTTGCCATTCATGATATTAAGTGTATCACAAAGCAGTTAGTACTTTTTCGTACGCGAGAGGGGAAGATATAGTCGCGAGTCGCGTGCCGGACGGGACGTGAGATCTCTTTCGCACGTGAAAGTTAAAGGGGTCGGTCGTCGTCAAAGGGGTGAAGGCGCGCGAGACGGAGCGCGTGCGCGTGCGCGTGCTCGCGACTACGCACTATACTTAATCCTTTCTTGAGGCGCGTGACAGGTAGGCTACCTGTCAACCACGGAAGGGTTCGTCGATCCTACACACTACTTTATTCCATGATCAAAGTTTCCTTTATGACGTTACACTCCATTAAAAACTAATTAATCAGTTTGATGACAGCGCGCAGCGCCATGAAATAACTTAAATTTTATTTTCAATTCGTTGAAATTCATTGCTTTGAATAATTAATTAATAATTAATAAATGCATTAATTAAGTTTAACGTTCAGATCGAAAATGGCACCTGTTCCATAATTTTTATTCCATTACTGAAAACTTTACAAATTGCGAGAAACATAGTAGCCATTTTAGATTATATTGTTAGGTATATTATTTTTAACATTTTATTATTATATCCAACATGTTATAGATTAATGAACTATTCCAGAATATTATTATTGTTACTAAATTTAAATTTGTAATTTAAAATTTTTGCATGCAATGCTGGGTGGAGATTTCGAGATGGCATATTTTCGAAACCTGTGTTGGGTTAGTCATGCTGAACAACTTTTACTACGGGACCAACACTGTAATCTCAAAAAAAAATTTACTTTTCATATGATCGAGCAAGGCTGACATTTTGTATGAAAAGTTAAAAGAAAAAATTGAGAATTCACTATATTGGTCCCATAATAAAAGTTGTTCAGCATGACTAACCCAACATAGATTTCGAAAATATGTTATCTCGAAATCTACACCTGTTATATGATGGCTCATGTGGCCACTCAATATTATTTTTGAACATCCTCTGTACCTACACATTATTACGATTGCAATAAATGATGATTTGAATTGATTTGATAAAAAAGTAGTACTTAAAGCAAAGTTGTATCTAATAAACGAAGTTAAGTAAGTAAGTAATTTCATAAATGTGAATGTCCGTTTGTTCATTACATATTCAAACTGAAACAGATTGCGATGATTGTTACCTGGATATACATATAAAGTAATTTTAACCAGCTACATAAATAGGTAACCAATGCATCTGCATATATATTTTTAATTTGCTACTCTTTGAATAAAACAAAGCAGATATCCCAAAGGAAAATTGCAAATACTACCAAAATATGTTACCGCATTTTTTTCCACTGACTTGATAAAAGAAGTCACATTAGACCTGTTATATTATTCATATTGTTCCTGTATTTGTTCCAAGTTATTATAATGACGATAATTATGAGGTGCGTTAGAGACACAACACGAAATTAATTAATTTGATAAAAAATCTTATTTTAACATATTTGAGCAGGTTACTTTTGCTTGTTACATAGGTACGGTTGTACCTATATACATACATATACCTACAGTACCTATATAGATACAGGTTGTACATAATTCCAGTAGTACCTTATTGGAACTTGCTTCCAAAATCCAAAAGTGACGCTTTTCTTATAAAACGTCAGAGGTCAAGAACAATAATAAAATTATTGGTCGTTTCTAATCGATGGTATGACAGGTATGGTATAACACTACCAATGTTAACAAGCAAGTTCACACATTGAGATAACAGTGTCAGAAATTATGTAAATCTGTGTACCTAGTATTCTATTGAGAGTGGGGTAATGAATGTGTACGTACCGTGGCTGGGCGGCGGCGACGGCGACTTGATTAGTTCGCCGGACTCTTCTGAAACAATACACACACACATTGTTACAGTTTCTGTCTGAAGCTCCATGTTGGATTATAGGCTAAGTAATGTCACGCAGGTAAGCCCTCCTTGAGAACGCGGCGTGGTGGTAATCGCGCGTGTAAGGCGCGGACGAGGCGCAGGCGAGGCGCGGCGGAGGCGTCACACTGAAGCCCCTTATAACTTCACTAATATAGAGCTTAATCAATTGAATTAGGACAAACATGCCTAATCCCTCCATAAACATATAAGTACTAATGAATGTTTAATTCAATTTTGATTACACGTAGGTAGTATCATTAACTTAATTTTGATTCAAGGCTATCTAAGAATCTAGAGTTACTTAAATTCTAAATGTTTTATAGAGATTTATTATTATCATTCAGAAAACCCGATACAAATACCACAGACTACGGCACGCGGCAGTAACGGGGAAGGTGTGTATCATAGAATGAAGAGGCGATGCATAGCACGCTGGCCAGCTAGTAGACAATAGGTAATACAAGTAATAAATACACTGACGACCAATATAAAAAAGCCACTAGTTACTTATACGAATATTTCCGAAACCACACAAGATAGCTTCTTGAATTGAAAACCAACATTCAAATGTATTTACAAACGCATTAATAAACACCAATAGAAATAAAAATGATAGTGTTAAAGAACGAGTAAGAACAAAGAACTTCATGACTTAGGCACTGTGAAAGTGACTTTTTTACATTGCTCGTCTGTGTATTTGTGTAAAATACACAGACTGTATACCAGTGCGACAGACCTTTTTTATGTTATTTAAGTAATGTTATAATTTGGATTTAAAACTGTGATATCAAGGCGATGAGGCGGTGAGGTGGCGAGGCGATGACGTCACCAGATTATCTAATTAGCGACACCCTAATTAATCGGATAACCAGCCGAAGCTGTACCGCTGTACGGCCGCGGCCCGCGCGCGACTAATCTCGAAGCCAACACAACACAACTCCGATCATCAAATTACAATAACAGAACCGATATTACAACCACTTTAAAATGTAATTAAACAAACATTTTGGTTGGAATTCAATATCAATACAGCTATCTAACATCACAAACTGTAGAGCCAGCGTGTGTCGTGTCTGTACATTGAGCATGTACCAAAAACTGATTGGAGGTGATGTACGAACAGTAACATAATGGAAAGAAACCTTTAAACATGCTAGTCTCTGATCAACTGAACGGATTTTAAGTAAATTACGCTTAGCTTGGGGCAAGATAATGTAGGCTTTATTTTATCGAAATTACCTTAGGGGAAAAAGATAAAGAAATTTCTGCATCTTTTTATTTAATACGTATGTGTAAGTAATTTATCGCTTAAGAACATAAACAATGCAGGAAAATAGATTAGAAGGTAGCATTCTGAAGATTCAAAATAATATATCGTAGAGCTAGCTACGAGAATGCTACGAGGGTGCTACGAACTGCATTAATAGGAACATAAGAATATGAGATTGCCGATATTTTTCATATTATAATAAATAATAGTTGGCTTATGTATGAAGATATTGAATATGTAAAAAAGTATAATGGTACGTGTCGTGGGAACCGGCGCGGGCGCGGCGGCTCGTACCTGCGCTGCCCTCGCATCACATGCTAGACAATAATAAAGATTTGCGTCGGAGCAAATACGCATTAGGCAAATATCCGCCAAATTGAAAAGGGTGAGTAAAAAATTGCGAGATTTGGGTAAAAAGCCTACGCATTGTGTGCGGGAGCGTGTTTATTGAGCCGTCCGTCATCGCGACGAATCTTATATTTTTTGCAGCAGATATTTTTCCATTAAAAAGGGTACAGTCGCAGGAATAAGATACGTAGGTGTATCGGATAGAAACATTCGTAAAGTAATAAAAAGTGGCAGTTGTCTGGTGTTTTTTTGTGGGATTAAGAAATTCTCTCTGATGCATTCGATGCAGCCTTTAAATGTGTAGCGGCGGGCGCGGGTCGGGCGCGGGTCGGGCCCGGAGCGCCGAGCGCAGCCACCAACATGTCGAGCCTCTTGCATTGAATACTCAACTGCATTACCGATTATCAACAGTTCTAGCAATATAGATTTATTGCCTCTGCAACACAAGTTTTTTTTTGGATTTCTGTTATAGTCCAGCCACTATTTCCTTTATACGTACTGGCAGTGATTTTATTATATTTCAATACATTTATTCATAGTGATAGAAGAGCTGTGATTAGTTTACTTTACGAACTATTATTTTATTAGTAACAAATCCAAACAAAAAGCAATTTCTTATATGAATTTGTAATATAATTACAAAAACACTTTAAATCTCAAATATTACAAGTTTAAAAGTTTTATTGTTAATCAAACACTAGGAAAGGAAAGAATAGCAAGCTATTTACAAGTATTCTATGAATGTTTAAGTACTTTAAGTATTGTTTGTTAATGATTGATGTGTTTAATAGTTTTTTGAATAAGGACAGAATTAACTAAACCCGAAACCAACTAAAACAATGTCACAGATAACCGATTACGACATAATTATGTATGTCATTACAATTATTAGTTGATCGTGAATATAAAAAGGTAAAAATATACAGTATTTTTTTATGTCAATAGGTTGACAAGCAGGCAGACGGGCCACCTGATGGTAAGTGGTCACCGCCGCCTATGGACATTTGCAATACCAGGGGGATTGCCAATGTGTTGCCGACCTTGTAGAGCTCTTTTTACGCCTTTTTTGAATATCGTAGCGCTGAGGGAAAACCGTAACGGGGAGCTCATTCCACATCCTAATGGTCCGCAATAAGAAAGTCCGTATAAAACGTTGTGTGGACGATCGAGGCGGCTCGAGGATGTGAGGATGAACTCCACATCACCGGCGAGCAGTGCGATGGTAGAAATGTGATGATGGTACCAGGTCAAAAAGTTCTTGCGATCACTCCCCATTATACAGATGGTAGAACACACAGAGCGAGCCTATATACAGTGCTGTTAAAAAATGTTTATCCTAATTCGATTAAAAAACAGTAGACAGGTACACATATATTCAGTTGTATATCGAGAATAAGTTATAGGTAGTTGAAACTTAGTTCATGAGTATACCAGAACTGTTGTGTTAGAGCCTCGGGGAGCGCTCAAGTATCTCATTAGGGCCTAATCAGAAACTAATATTGTATCGTTCGGCACTTTTCGTTAAAATGGAAAACTTACGCTTCCACTTGTTTTATCCATAAGATGAAGCATTTAAGTATTTTTGTTTCTCATTTGAAAATTTTACATATAAAATCCTTGTACAAGTCGAATAATATCACATTTAAAAGTATAGATTTATAAATGTTAATACTATCATGAATACTTAAGAACTGAAGTGTGATACGACTGATAAGGCAAGGCAGCATATTGATGAGCCTGAAATACAGCGGTTCGCAAATAGTACTCACGGTAACTGGTGCAGTAAGATCGCGTGGCGGCGCGCACGCACGCGGAGAGCACCATCTCTGTGACCGTGCGGGACGCGGTAGTACGGCACTGGAGCGAGCGAGCAGTGTACGGCGCGCACTGAGCGCGAGCGGTGAGCGGATGCTAGCGGCACGGTGTGTGTCGCGGTGAGCACGCGAGTGCACTGCATGGTGTGCCCGCGCCGCGCCGCGCTCGCCGCCGCTCGCCCCCTCCCCGCGCCCCGCGCCGCGCCGAGCCCCCGCCCCCCGCCTCACCACTCCACACCCCGATCAACCCTCAACCGTCGAATTAAAATTTTAGAACTTTTTTGTACGAATCCGTTTCTTTTTCCGCCCGTAGTGAATTTTTTTCGCGCGACCTCGCCATTATTTCGATTACCTGAGATGATTTTTTTTTCGCTTTCGCCGAACGGATCGAGCGCGATGTGCGTTTAAAAGCTGTTTAATTTTTTTTAGGAAAGGGGAGCGACGGGTTCGGCTAACCGATGCGCGAATTCCGATATCGGGTTCGATTGAGAAAAAAACAGGCTCCATCCCGTCGGAGCGTGTGCCGAGCGTCGTTAGTGCTTCATTATCAAACAACATAATACGAGGCCGCATCCGAGACCCATCCCTGTACTTAGGTAACTATCCACTCTCCGATACAATGTGTCGTCACTGTTATAAACAATAAATACAATTCTCAATTTATTTGCATTGAAATCAATTATTATTAACAATTATATAACCTTTTTTCGACAATAGAGTAGGTAATATAAAAGAATAATTAGATAGATAAGTATGTATATACTCTGAGATAGATATAAGGATTTTGACTTTCAGGCTTTACAACAACCTTATAATGCTAAATCTAAATTATTTGACTAAATCTTGAAGCGGAAAGTCAAGGAGCACTCACTATGGTGAGATTGTGCTATGAAAAAATCCCAATAAAACAGAACGATATTTCGTTTAACTAAGCACAACACGACTCAACCCGCAAGTAAACATTAGAGAATCTTTCAGCGAAGAGGATCAAGGAGCCTCTTGGATGTGAATTAGTTAAGGAACGAGCGATACCGAGCGGTGCGGTGTACCGTGCGGGAGAGTGCGGGGGCGCGATTACAATATATATGCAGGGAGTGAGGTCGCGGCCTTTTGAGGGCGACTCAATTGAAACTATTACAATGGTAAAGAGTGACCGCCGCCGCCGCCCATAGACCACACTGCCTCTAGAAACGTCACCAAATAAACATTACTTGTCACTTTTTTATATTAAAAGGCTGACGAGCTACCTTTACGTGTGGACATTGGGAAATCCAAAGGGATTGCAAGGCGGCTGACTAAGAATGCAAATAATATCAATGTGTGGTGGCAAATAAAAAAAAAATCTAAATCATGATGATCATTATATTCAGCTCGTCTCCTCCCACTGCTGAATAAGCCTTCTCTATCTTGTACTCGCAGTTGCTCTGTGCCGGTCTCATTCAGAACCTCCCTGTGATCATCATCTCGGTATCGTCAATCCATCTACTAACTCTATGTTTTCCTATTCTCGGCCAATAGTCCGTCGGGGCTCTACTCTTCTTGCCATCATAATCTAAAACAATAGTTACGAATTGTCGTGTCATGCACAGTCAGCACAGTTATCAAGAGTAAGATTCCGTGTGACTAATAAATCTAGCGCACAGTCCTTATCAGTGGGCGAGTGCACCACGGAGCGAGCGAGCGCAGAGGCCTGCGGACTTCGGAGGGTCTGCGGAGTCCGAGCGCGATGTGCCGCATCTTTGTGATGGTAATGTGCGCAAACACCGCCCGATGAAAGTTTAATTCCACCCCCACCTCCCTCTAACCTCCCCCGCCCTCGCCTGGCCCGCTCGCTTTGAACCTCGCTCATGCATTGCTATCGAATGCATTTACGTAATACGCTCGTTGTTTGTTTAGGCGCCATCCTATTGCTACTTTGAATAAGAAATTTGGCCTCTTTTGTGGAGAGCACCCGACACGTCTTTTAAAGCCGCGATGAAAGTGTTATTAAGAGTCGCACTCTGTTTGTTTACCGTCTGGACTGCGTCACAATAACGAATCAACCGACAGCTTTCAACAATAATTCCACGTTCGGACTATTACCCGCAAGTAAAATATTATTCAGCTCACATTAAAATGTCACCGACAACCGTAAAAAGTAACAAATAAGTAATATCATAAAAACGGACTGTCAGGCGCGGTGGCTCGTAGCAGGTGCTACGCGACTTCTCGTAGCGGTGTCCACTCGTAGGGCCGTCGTAGCGGGGGCGCTACAGCCCTCGCATGTTTTACCATAGTTATGGGTTTTTTATGAACAGTGATTTCTATATTTGTGCAGTTTTATTACGTGTCGTGGGAGATCGGCTCTACCCGTGTACTGTAATGTAGTAGTGGCCGGCCGGGCGCGGGACGGGTGCGGGACGGGCGCGGGACGGGGGCGCGCGACCCTTCCACATGTTATTTAATTAAAGATTTGCGACGACTGAAGGGTTGCGTCCACGTGCCGCTAAGTAAGTAGCCTCTAACCTACCTAAACTGTTTCAAGGGCGCATTCAATAAGATTTGTTTGCTTCAATTGTTTATCTACATACATGCATGTACATAGTAGGAAGGAAATACAGCACTGAATATTAAAAAATACGATTGTTACTTTTATTCGGTACTTGTGTTGTCGATGTGGAATATATGATTCCTTCTTTAATGTCAAAAGGTGGACAAGCAGGCGGGTGGCCCACCTGTGACCTGACGGTATATGATGACCTCTGGTTTTTCGACAATTACAATACCGGTGGTATGTTAACGTGTAACTCACCGTCCTCATGTGTATTTTTGCTAATTAACATAGTACTTAAGACGATGGCTAAACTGGTGTTGTGTGTCGAGTGAGCTCATCTGGATGCTATTTGGGCAAATAATACATTTTCAATATTCAATTAAGCGTCTGTGGACTTGTGTAATATTTATGGAGGTGTCCGGCGATACGACGCGACGCGACACTTGTAAATCTTGTCCGGGACAGAACGGCCCGGGGCCGGCCGGAACGCGGGACTCTACTCGGGAGCCGGTCCCGGGAGGCCGCGGGCCGATGCACCTCGTGTATCTCTGCCGTATGCCAAACGGTTTTCCTTTTCTGACAAGAGAATTTATTCACGCGACTCCCTCGTAATTTTATGTTAACCTCTCAATGTTAAAACCTCCCTTTGGGGTGCTTTTGGAATGTTGAATTATTTGTTTAAGGAAATATTCACTCAAACATGAATTTATAACATCCACATGAGGTTCAAATTAGCATAACATATAATTGAGTGTGAATAAAGCATCAGGAGGATATTGAGAGGCTTACTGTCATCTGCAGGCACATATTTTGCCGCAGCTACACTTGAGTGTCAGTTCCATCAAGACTAGTGTATGTGCTCAGCATGTTTGAACACATCGTTGGTTCCCAAGTTGAGATAGAGGTCAAACGAGAGCCTCCATCAGTCTTTCTCCCGTTATATAGCAGTTGTACACAGATATGCTGAGACGCGCGCACACAGACACACACTATATAGGCACGCTTTGCTCACGCCGGATGTAATTACTACGCACACAGTTTTACGTTTAATTTTATGAAGCTACAAACCATTACTAACAAGTTTTATTTAAATATTGAACAAAAGATCATTATCTGCGCCTTGCTAATAATACTTATTATGCTTTAACTAAATGATATAAAGAATACATAAATCTCATCTCATTCATACATCAGAATTTCTTCTTTTCTCCACATAGGCTATCTGTTTGCAGAGTTTTGTAAGTAAGAAGCTTCATAGACCCTGGCTAGGTAGTAGTTAAAGACGAAGTGGTTTTCTGAATTACTTCTGCATTTTGTTACCGTTTGTTAGAATGAATCAGAGTGTGATAGTGTAGCAAGTAGTGTGTATGGGGCGGCGGCCATGTTGGATTAGCCACGTATTTGCATTTACAATTGCGCTGTAAATGGGTCCGCGCAGTTTCACGGCGTGTTTGCGTCAGACGGAAGGGTTGTACCCTCGCCTCGCCTCGCCCCGGACCGAGCGGCCGGAGTAATCCCGTTAACTAGCACATAGCCGTGTCAATACGCGCCCTGTGCCCTTTACTATTTTAAAATCGTGGACATTTGCATTTTAAAATAAGTTACAAACTCAGAGCACAGAAAATTTCGCCGAAATAAAAACATTTATGCCTATGAGTGTGATTACTTTTTTACAGAAAGTATCTGGAACACTATACAGTATCTTTCATGGCTAATTCACATAAAGCAACTCTGTATAAAAACTCCACAAAGTGTAGAGACAATAGACAGAATTCGTTTACACCACATTGGGAGGATTTTCAGTATATGTACAAAGTTATTATGTAGTATCGTTTAGTTAATGTGTGTGAGACAGTAGTGTGTGTGTGTGGTCAGCGCGATCGCGGTGTGGTGTCGCTGATTGCGACGCTAATCAATAGCCGCTGCAGTTGCACCTCCCCGGCCCGCTGCCGCCCCGCACCACCACCCCTCGCGAAATATAACTATACAATCGTATGCGGAGATGCTATCGGACACACACTCTGATCAAAGATCAACTCCAGATTGTACAACAGCGTTTCCAACATACGACAGAGGTTCTCAAAGTCAAAGCCATTTATTCAATTGAGGCCCTAGTAGGGCACTTATGAAGGTCAAAGGTACTGAAGTTACCACGTTACGCCCTATCTGGGGGCACGGGAGTGCGTCCTTTCTGACTGACTGATTGATTGACAGCCTAAACCGCTGGTCCTAGAGACATGAAATTTGGAGAGTGTATTTTTTGTGAAGAGTAGGTATCCACAAAGAAAGGGTTTTTCGAAATTCCATCCCTAAGCGGGTAAAATAGGGGACGAAAGTTTGTATGAAAGTCCGTCAGTTTCGAAGTTAGGATCTTCAAATTTTGTGTTTAGGCTGAAGATTGAAAATTAATTTTTACGTGTCTCAACGTTTTTAATAATTCCACCCTCGAAGCGGGATGAAGTTGTTTTGTTTTGTTTTATTGTTGTAGAAAAATATGTCATTTGTTTCCTGTAGGCCATGCGGGCGAAGCCGCGAGCAGAAGCTAGTTACTTTATAAAAAATTTGCTTTGTATATTGGGTCTCTATCAAAATTGTTCATTTTTATTTTAATATTATCAAGTCTAGGTGGAAGGAACGTTAGCCATATTTTATTTTTATTTTGTATTATTCTATTAAAATGTTATAGTCTTTTTAGTATAATAAAATGAAATGATAATAAATTTTGTAAGAGAGGCAGCTAAAGTGTACAAGACTCAAAATGTGCCAAACATTGTGTAATGTGTATAGCTCGTAGGTATCGTGTACATTTTTGCTGAACGGTTCCGAGTGATGTAGATATACGTCCCTCGCAGTGGTCGAGTGGGGGATCCGATAACGCGACAAATCCCGATGATTAACCCGATATTTCACCAGGGAGAAACTCTAATAAAATTACTTCTATAATTGAGTTCCTTTTCAAATGAAAGGACTCTATATGACAAAAATACAAGTATTTTTACGTAATTTTCAAATGCATAGTTTAAAAATAATTACTGAAAACTGACTCTCTCCACTCGAGTCACGCTCACACTTGACCGCTTATTCAAAAAGCGTTTGGTCTATAACAAGTGAAGACGATGACGAAATAACTGATGTAGCGAGCACAAGAGCACAAGAGCCACAAGTGAGCGGAGAGATCTGCATTACTATAACTAAGTATCTAAGTGTATTGTTTCATGTGCCATAAAACGAGAATAATTCGTGCATTAGCGAGGCGGAGGCATGCACGGCACGCACTACATACTGCAGGTACTTGGGTACGGTTACGCGGGAATTATTCATCGATATCGATTAATTAGAGGTGTGATCGACGCGCCTCGCCCGGCGGCGGCGGCGGCGGCGGCGGCGGCCGGCCAGAGCCGTGCTGTATGCTCACTTTCATTCCACAAGTGTTGCTGTTAATTACTGATTTATACCACTAGCTGTTTGTTTACCATATACAGAATGTAATTATCCGCTAATTTGGTCAAAACTAGAAACAAATCAGTTTTTAATTTAAAATTAACATCAGATGGCTTTCATCGAGAACTGAATTTATGTAGTGTAAGATAATGAAAAGTAATGTTACATGACTAGTTTTCCCAGTACCTAACGCCCTCATTAAACCTACTGATACTTTTATCTGGAATGATTGAAATCAACATCTAAGAGAGATACTAATTTCAATGTGGCTCTTTATAATAGACTAGCTGTTCGTGGCCGGCGTCGCCCGGGTGAAATTTCGGTTACATTATTGGGGTTTCAAACATATATAGTTGGCCTGTGACTTAGTGATAAGTTGGCTTTCTCCTGGTGGAAGAATTTTTAAATTGGGCCAGTAGTTATTGAGTTTATTCATTACAAACAAAAATACAAAAATCCAAATCTTCTCTCTTTATTATTAGTGTAGATATAGATGTGGATAATGTTGATATAATAAACTAACATGCACCTACCTAGATAGGTGTTATGTATTGTATACAGAGTAGTAAGTTCACAAGTAGGTACCTAGTCCCGGGGCCGGGGCGGTGCGCGGCGGCGCGGGGCGTCTCGCGTATGTAAATGATATGTAGATGTCATGTAAAACGCGCCGCCGGGATTGGCTCGCGTACCCTTTCTCGCGTATGGAAATAAAGGTCGCCGCTAAAAAACGAACTGATTTGTGCTCCCGAGGGCGGGTGCGGGGTGCGGGTGAGCGCGGGGCGCGGGGCACGCAGAAGGGTTGCCGGTCGCGCGCGACACACGGCGCGTGATTTATGACGCATTACGCGCGACGTCATTTGTAAATTATTCCGTCGCGCGACAATATCGGTGACGGTTTTAATTTAAAGAGCGATGATTTATTGCCGGCGTATGGAGGGCAGCCTGCCCCCGCTCGGCCCGCCAGCGGCAGCGGCAGCGGCAGCGGCAGCGGCAGTCGGCTGGCACCCGCACTCATGATGACTTTCATTAATAATATAACAATATCGACAACATTATACTTTTAAATGGCTCGCTGGGTTTGCCGGTCTACTTAATAATAATTATTATTAGTAACAGTTTTTTACCCGGGTGTATAAATTAATAATCCTTTTGTTTAGGTATATAGACAAGTCTTGCTCATAAAAGGCTAGTTAGTTAATATATATATATACCTACTGGTCATGCAAATAACGTCACCTTACTATCATTGTCAAACTATGTGGCATTATTTATGTCACCATTTAATATTAAACCTACTGTATTACTAGAGGTGGCCATGAGTCGAAATTCGACTGTATTTTATTAAAGTTAAATAAATAATAAATGTTAGCTATGCAAAATCTCACAATCCTCGGTACCTACGCACAAAAAGGATTCATATTATGTCTGACATTCAGCAAGACTATAGACAATAAATTGGATAGTCTCATTTTGACAGAGTTGTGTGTGTGTCAAACGCATGTTTAGTGTGTGTAATGTTTTTTTTTATTAACAATGTATTTATAATGCATAATTATTATATTAAGTGTCAAGCGAAAATGAAGTGAAGCCGAAAATTGCCTGCGTATGCGTGACTAAACTAAGTACTGACCCAAGCAGGCACAAGTGATACTGAGCCTTATTGTCACTGTCGACGTCTCAATGTGGAATGACAACCGATCGGCTTCCTATGGTGTATATGTGTGTGTGAGACCATATTTTTACAAGAACGCCGGCTTCCTTTTTGTGTTTCACTCGTTTATAGGGCGACACTACGTCCTGAATTTTTTATACGTCCATGAGAACAATATTAACTTTCTGTACTACTATGCCAAACTCACACTCACACAGTGTGTGCGCAATAGGCTAAAAAAGATTAGTATACATATAACAGGCGGAGATTTCGAGATGGCTTATTTTCGAAACCTATGTTGGGTTAGTCATGCTGAACGACTTTTACGATGGAACCAACAGTGAATTCTCAATTATTTTTTACCCGACTGACCCGGAAGGAGGGTTATGTTTTTCGAGTGTATGTATGTATGTCTATTTCTTTGGCACGCTCTGCAGCCTAAACGGCTTGACGGATTTAAGCATATGAGGTGTCGTTAGATTCGTCTGAACTGTGGGAGTGTCATAGGGTATATTATTTTTATATGGCGTCTACGGATAAGAAAAGAGGGGGGGTATTAAAACCAAAAATTTCGTTATTACAACAATATGGGTATCAAATGAAAGCTTGTGAACAGCCCATTCCATATATGTATATATTGTAATACTTTTGTGCTACCATTTTGACGTAAACTGCAAAAAACCATGTTTAATGCAAGGACAGTAGGTACCTATAGGACTCTGAGCGGTTACCGTACGTAACTCACAGAGTTGCGATGGTTGTTAGCGTTACTTTACCTCACCGCTCATTTACTTACTAATACATACAAATCATTATGTATAAAACTAAAAAGTCTGAAATAAATTAAATTATTAAAAGAAACAAAAAACCCGACTGCGTAAAACAAATATTAATGAAAAGAGAAAAACAAGCTTTTTAATCTACGCAGTCGGGTTTTTTGTTTCTTTTAATAATTTATTACTTTTCTTACTAAGTGTCAATCTTGCTCGATCATAATGTATGAAAAGTTGTTTTTTTCTTGAGAATTCAGTCGGAATGCCGTCTCGAAATCTCCACCCAGTATCTGCCCTGATAGAGTTTTATATAGTGTTTATTGTTTACACGTATATTGTTCGGATTGTTAATTTAAAAAAAAAACCGGCCAAGTGCGAGTCAGACTCGCGCACCGAGGGTTCCGTACAAACCTGTAGGTATATAAGTAAATGGTAGTATAGACCTGAGTATTTGATATTAATTTCAATTTATGACCTATTAAAAAAAAACTACTTACTAGATCTCGTTCAAACCAATTTTCAGTGGAAGTTTGCACCGTAATGTACATCATATATTTTTTATAGATTTATCATTCTCTTATTTTAGAAGTTACAGGGGGGGGGACACACATTTTACCACTTTGGAAGTGTCTCTCGCGCAAACTATTCAGTTTAGAAAAAAATGATATTAGAAACCTCAATATCATTTTTGAAGACCTATCCATAGACACCCCACACTTATGGGTTTGATGAAACAAAAAAATTTGAGTTTCAGTTCTAAGTATGGGGAACCCCCAAAATTTATTGTTTTTTTTCTATTTTTGTGTAAAAATCTTAATGCGGTTCACAGAATACATCTACTTACCAAGTTTCAACATTATAGTTCTTATAGTTTCGGAAATAAATGGCTGTGACATACACGGACAGACAGACATGACGAATCTATAAGGGTTCCGTTTTTTGCCATTTGGCTACGGAACCCTAAAAACGATATAGTCTAGAATAGATATATGTCACACAACACAATTATTAATATTTTTTATATCTCTGTTTTTTTTTGTCTTTCTTTCTATGTGTATGTAATTGTGTTGTGTTACTTTAGAATAAATGTCTTTTCTTTCTTTTCTTCTTTCTTTCTATATACATAATATGTCCCAAAAATATGTATCGGGTTAACTTCAGTAGCTTCGACCTTCATAAGTTTGCCCCCGCGGGTCTAAACAGAACAAATTGTTTTGAAATCCACTTTTAGTTAAATAAATACATCTTGTGAAAAAGGATGTGAAGAGATTTCTTCATAGGCAACGGTAACTGCTTATCTGCTTGTTTGCCACGTTAGTGGTACACAAAAAGAATCCTCATCGATGTCTCTATTTGAAATTCAATGAGTTAATTATGGTGTCTTTTGTGACTATGAGACGATTGAGGCAACTCGTGTCCAGCTCGTAGGTAGATTTAGTGTTGGACGGATTTCTTGTGTAGTAGTTATATACAGTATGAATGTATGATGTCGCAAACAGTGGGAACAAGTCAAACAGCGTCCGGCGAGGTGGTCGCAAACAGCGGTGATTGTTTGTCGACGTCGAGCGGCCGGTAGCGGGCGCTCCGCGCGGCGCGCCGCTCGCGTCCGAGACGCCCGCACCCGCGCCCGCGCCCTCCCGCGGGACCACAGGTATACAACCAAAAAACATGATATTACAAATTAATTTTTTATTCAATTACACTTCACTGAAAGAGTAAGCAAAAAATATCGCATGTTTGAACAACGTAATAAAATTCCAAAAAAGCGAACTGGAAATTATACTTTTTCGAGTATGTCTATTTACGAAGAGTTGCTTATTACATGGCATAATTTTATACACGCAAAAAAAAAATGACGATATGTGAATATGTTTAGAGACACGTTACTTGGCCATATCATGATGCACCCAGCCATTTCATGAAATTGGGGCATACTTCCCTTTTGGTAACATAATATGCATTATGTAGGACTCCAACGATGAGCAATAAAATCAATGAAGGCAACAAACAATATTGATCTTTTGATAGATACTATTCTATCCAATCGTAGATTTTTTTTTATACCACTATAGTGGCAAACATGCATTGCATGCATGCCCACCTGATGTTAATTGGTTACCGTAGCCTATGGACGCTTGCAATATCAGGGGTGTCACTCGCGCATTGCCGACCCTGCAACAATCTCTTTACACGCTTCCTGAGGAACCTCATGCTGTACCTTGGGTGCACCACGGCGCGGAGTCATTCCACAACCCGAGCGTCCGCGGCAGGAAACCACACAGTGCGATACCAATTTGGTCCTCCCCATCGATAGCAAGAAGTGCGATGGTAAAAGGTAGCGGTACAATTCCTCAGAATGTTGGAACCACAGCAATGGGGTTTTCTTAGCGGTGAACCAGAGTTGTGTGTTAGCAGGATTTAAATGGACTAGATGTAGTCGACTCCTGTCGAAAACACTAGTTAGTGTACTCTCGATTTCAGATACAAGTCGTTCGCGGCTCTACTCCACCCCGGAACAAGGAATACTTGCAAATATCACAAGTTTGGCGAGTACGTTGAAGTTAAATAGCCCATTTCATGAATTTTCCATATATTCTTTAACTACTTCAGATCTGTAAAAAAATATACGCACGATCATAGATCATGGTCACGATAACAACGAGTACCTTCTCTTTTTGTTTGTGAGTAGATATTAGGTGATCGCATTTTAGTGAAATCGAATTTGGCAATGTAGAAAGTGGCGGAACAACAATAACTGCGGTCGCATCTCAATATGCGCGTGCGCAGGCTTCGTGTGCCGCAGCTGCCGGTGCGGGGGCGTGGGGGGCGGGGGACGAGGCACAATCCCTGCCACGCGCCTTCAACCCTTTAGCTGCAGTTAACTCTATTTAATTTAACGATTGGGGGCGCCACGTGCCGCCGATATGATAAGTGCCGATATGTGCCGGGCGCTCGGTGCCGATGCGGGCGCTTTCGGTTATATCGCGGCCGAATAAACATTATAAATTGCTTTAATCACGTTTAATGGTCGCCTTCGACAGTCGTATATCAGCAGTAATAGGCACGAGCACTAATAAGTACAGCGCAGCGGCGCATCGCATCGCGTCGGTGCTATCTGTCGCTTTTGTGATACACACACATACATAAGGTTCTGTATACTGTATGAACATAAGGCCTTTTGAAATATTACCATGTATATTATATAATATTTTGTATACGGTCGTACTATGAAGTGCATAATTTGATATCAATTACACGGAGACAAGTATAATACAATATTAATACAATTTAAAAAGTTGTAGGACCTGCATCGTCACAAATCCTGCAATGAACTTAAAATTCGGTAAAGAAATCATGAAATATCTATAGCGCGGTTGTAGGGTAGTTCTTAGTACCTACCCGACGGGCTGGATCCAGCCTCTCATTGAAAATCTGTTGCCAATTTGCCACGCACCTATCAGCGGGTTCCTGCAGCGGCACTTGAGAGCCAATTTACTTCTTAGCTTTTTGTGCCAAACATGAATCTGTCCATACAATAATTGGACTGTTTTACAAAAAACTTAAACCGACTTCAAAGTACACTAAAAAGTATTCAAATCCTGATTTTATGACAATGGGACCAAACTGGAAGTGTGCCCTTCCAGACAAAAAAAGAATTTTCCAAATCGGTTAATAAATGACGGAGTTATGAGGTAACAAACATAAAAAAAAAAAAAAAAAAAAAAAACATACAGCCGAATTGAGAACCTCCTCCTTTTTTTGAAGTCGGTTAAAAATAGAGTACCTAAGCTTATTTATCGAATGAATGTTGACTCTACCATCAGTTTGTCAGAAGGTTATACAATGGAGTAGAATTGTTTTTGGTATAGTATTCGGGACGAGTTATACCAGTACCTGCGCCAAAAAGATTAAGCGAAAAAAAAAAGAAAAAAAAAGGTGTGTGTGAAGGCACAAAAGTCATGTTTCTCAAATACGCCAATAAAACAAGTGATTTAATTTTCTGAGAGACGAGTGACCGACCCTGACAGGTGTACCTACCTATTGAAAAACTCTGTAATACAAATTGTACCTACACGATTAAAAGTTTGTGTGACATTACTGTCATCAAGTCAAAATGTTTTGCTTGATTTGATAGAGTATGTAGGTAGTTTAGTGAGACGCACGAGCGAAGGCCGCGGTCGGCTCTGAGGCGGTGCAACAAGGCAGCCAGCGTCCGTCGCGTGTCGTTGACAGCCGGTGTCCGCGCCATCGCGGCATGCAACGTGGCGATGGCAAGGGTTGCCTCGAGATCAAAGCGCGCGCGACCAGCTCCCTCGCCCGCCCGGAGGGAGCTGCCCTCTGCCCTCTGTTCGCTTTAAACAAACTCTCACAGTCGGCCGCGTCCGCACTCCGATTGCACTCCGACAAATTCGCAAATTTAATATCGGACCCGTTTGTGTTGCTCGCTCGCGTGTTAAGTTCACTCCACTCGGTTTTAGGTATTCGTTTGCTGGAATGTTGTAAGCTATTAAACATTGTTTTATCTAACTGGAATTATATAACAAGTATAACAACATCAAAGAAGCATCATATGTGTAATACGTGTTTAAGAATTTGAGACGCAATTTTTTAACATAAGCGTTTCTTTATACTCCTTTCCTAGTTGTAGTTGTCTGTCTTATGGTTATTGAATGACCATATACGGTGTATATACAACATATCATGTATGGGTATTTAAATCCGGTAGGTATGCGAAATGTCAACAGACAGTACTAAGTAATTTAGCAGCCCGTGCCGCCTCCGCTGGGCTCTGGTCGCCGGCCGCCGGCCGCCCGGTCACTCGCTCGCTACTCAGCAATATCTTTATCAGTTAATCTCCTCGCGCACTTCTTTTGAAGCGATTCTTTCCGTGAGATCAATCGTCATTCTTGTAAGTACAAGGTACCGCTCTCCATAATTAATTATGATTCGGTTAAGATACTGACCGAACCACGAGAATGACACTACAACAACTTATATTCGGAGCCGATAATAATAAAAAACGAATCTCTAGTTCGTGCTATTGTTACCGATGAGCCGATCGCGCTTTGTCTCGGCTATGTTGTTTACATTCCGGGACGGAGAGTAAAAATTATTGTAACATTTTTTACAATAGGCATTGCTAGTTAAAAGTGAAATGCTATCCCTTCGGCAGTATGTACATGTCGTTACATACACCGGGCGCACGTGCAGCGCGAGAAGGGTTGCTGGGCGAGCGCGGGGGGCCGCGCGGGCCGGGGGGTGGGGGGGGGGGTCGGCGACGTGCGCGCGCGCACAATGCAACCCTTGTGCGCGAGCTATTGTCTCCTTGCACCGTTTCACTTTTCATCTCGCGCGGAACAGATTGCGGCAGTTTTTTATATAATTTCCGTTGGTAGTACCTGCGCGGTGAGGGTTACGGGCCGCGGGGCGGGAAGGCGCAGGGCGTTTTTTACGGCGAGACCCCGCCCTCAGCTCGTTTGCATACCGCGCGCCCTCCCGTGCCCTCCCGCCACTGGACTCTACGACCGACGCGACGCATCTATCTACTTCTCTCTCAGAAACAATCATATTCCCCGCACGACGTCACACAACACAACGCAAACCGGACTGCGCGCGCACTGCTATTTGCATTTTACTACTAGAACAGCATGTGCATCCATCTTAATTACTGAAACTACACTGGCTCTAAAAAAGAAACGTTATATCATACACAAAGTGTATTGTTTCTTTCACATACACAAACTGCTCAAGTTCATCTCAGAACTTAATTTAGGTAATAGGAGATGAGATAAATGTCAATAAAATTACATCAGAGTTCAGAACAAGAGACTCTATGGAATTTACAAAAGAAGTCATAAAATAGTTTGACGAAAGAGGAGCCTCGACATACAATCAAAATGTAAGAGAAACTTCTAGAAAAATAAATTCGTTGTTGGAACGATTCACATTATTATTATTATTAGTACTCAATAAGTAACAAAAATTTATATGATATCATATTTTCCGTTTAGAACAACAATATGATTTCAGCATCAATATACCTACCTACAGTAGTTATCATTTAGAACCTGCTGCGTTTACTATCTAACATTATTATCAGTTTGATCCTAGCTACGTTTCAAATATTCTTGTCCAAACTAATGTCATAGTACGTTCTCTATTTGGAATGCAATTTAAAAGTTTGCAAAACAAAAGAGATCATACTCGTAGGGGTAGCAGATGACATGCTCTGGAACCCGCTCAAGTGGGTGTGCAACAACTAACCGATAAATCCAGCAAAAACATCATTGCTGTTATTTGTCTTGATGTCATTCTTCTCTTCTCTATAGTCGTTCCCTCATGTCTGAGGATCGTGGTCAGCATCGGGTTTGCTTCTAGAGCGGATAAACTGCTTCCACCGGTTTCTGTCCAACGCGTCCCTTACGACCGTGTAAAATTTGGAGGACGATGAGTCTTTTACTTGATCGGACCATCTAGTTGGCGAACGACCACGCAGTCGTTTTCCTTCCGTGTTCCCAACTATGATCAGTTTTTCCAGACTTTCATCGCCTTTGCGACTTTCATCTTGATGTCATTAGTGGATATCATATTTATAGTTTTATGCGCACATAGTTACAAGTAGGTATGTTGTAGAGGCGAATAACTTTGGAACAGTGAACCGGGCGCAGTGTCGAGCGGCACACACACAGCACGTTGTCGCATGCAGACTGTAAAGCGCATAAACGACGCGACAGTGACTTTGCATTCCTTGCAATTCACAAGAGGGTAGCTCACAATCACAATCACGATTTAGCCTAAGCTCACAATATACAGTCAAAGTTACCGTAAATTTAATTTATAATCATATTATTATGTATTTCGACGGGCCAGTTGGCGCAGTTGGTTAAGACGAGGGGTCTTAACCTATAGCGCCGCAGGTCGTGGGTTCGATTCCCACACAGGACATGCATTTGTGTGCATGAACATGTCTGTATGTCCTGAGTCTGGGTGTAATTATGTATATTAAGTATGTATTTACAAACAAAAAGTAGTATATGTATTATATCAGTTATCTGGTTTCCATAGTACAAGCTTTGCTTAGTTTGGGATCAGATGACCGTGTGTGAGGAATGTCCCAGGATATTATTTATTTATTTTATCATTGTAGGAAGTGAAGTACGATGCGGCCGAACAAGTAAGCCTAGCTAGAACTCCTAGGACTGTTTGTAACTTGTTCTATGAGCATCATTTTTTCAGGTACATCAACAGCACACACATTAAAAAATACAAAGTAACTTAAATAAAAAATAGATAGACTGACGTGGGTGCCAATTATAGATAGATACAACATTGATAAAATTCACAACATAAAATACAAAAAACAAAACAAAAGAAAACTACAAATACAAAAACCCAGCTTAGAATACCAAAACAAAATTAAAAGAAAATAACAATACACACACTTAATTACACAAAATAGTTGTTAATCTAACTTAATTACTATCAATTTAGACTTAATACCTAAATAGCATCTTCTCAGTTTAAGTGATTCCGAACCGGTGGTAAATTGAACTGTATGTACAATATGAGTTCCCGGCTATATAATAACGTCAATAAGAAAATCCAAATATATAATTTAAATAAATATGACTTATTGAATGATTGGTTACAGTTAATTGCATATGATGGAAGGACACTCGCGCGCAAGGCGGTATATCGAGCGCACGTGTTAATAGCGGTTCTAACAACTACGGTGTATAGTTTTTGTTAACAACCCACATAAATAAAAAATAAAAAAATGGAAGTAAATAGCAAAGGTGATCAAATTAATATATTATTGAGTGATTCGGAAGTACTTAACGAATGTGAACGTGAGTTGGAAAGTATAATGGAACAAAGTAACGAGAGAATTGTGGACAAAAGAATGAGGGAAAAAAGTGAAAATAGTAGTGAGGATGGCTTCATTACAGTTACTAGGAGGCGTCCTAAGCGTTTATTGAGGAGTGATTCTTTAAATAGTGGGAATTCTACTAATGAAGGAGTGAACATAATTGAACGAGAAGACATGGTAGAAAAAATTGAAATCTGTGTGACATCTTTGGAATTACTCCCAAAGCAAATGGCCATGGCAAGATTATTAAAAACATGTAATATTCAAAATATTATTGGAATTAAATATAAAAGCCCATATAAAGTTCTCGTACAATTTGATACGAAGGAAAATGCCGAAAAATTATTAGATTGTCAAAAAATTATAGAATTGGGTTACAGAACTCAAATGACAAATGAAGTAAATATTTCATATGGAGTAGTGAAAGGTGTTGATCTAAATATGAAAGAAGAAGAAATAATAGAAATATTAAAATGCACTACTGAAATAGCATCTGTAAGAAGATTAAAGCGATTAAATGAAGATGCTAAATGGACAGAGAGTGAGGCGGTTCGTATAGGTTTCAAAAGTTCTACTTTACCACCATATATCTTTGCATACGAATGTAGGTTCAAAGTTGAACCATATGCCTTTCCAGTAACCCAGTGCTCCGGATGTTGGAAGTTCGGTCATATGAAAAGATTTTGTCCATTAAAAAAGGTATTATGTCCAAAATGTGGAGACACTCATGAAAATTGTGAATCGGAAGTATATAAATGCTTGAACTGTAAGGGTTCTCACATGGCGCTTGATAAAAAGTGTCCTATGTTTACAAAAGAGAAAGAAATACGGCTTATAATGTCTGACAAAAATATCACTTACAGAAAAGCCTTAGCTATCTATATTGACAATAACAATAAAAAAAATAATCAACAACGAGATATATTCACTAACAAAGAACCCGCAAACGTCATAAATAATAAAGAACACCATATTACTTCTAAAAAGTCGTACAGCAGTGCAGTAGAAACAAACCATACTGCTGAACAGGACATGTCAGACTCGAACAATAGTTTTGAAGATGATAATATAAATAACAATAGTCAATATAAACAAAACCAGGAAGTACATGCAGGAAAAAAGAAGAAAATTAAGAATAAAAGCAAATCTCATCAACGTCATTCTGTTGAAGATGTGGATATGGATTCCACTGAAATGCCTACACAAAATGACAAAACGAAAGAAGAAACCTATAAGAAAAGAGAAAAAAAGAAAGTTGAAGAGAGTTTCATATCAAAAATAAAAGAAATAATCATGTCCGATTATAATTTTGAAGAGAAGGTTATGTTAATATTGAAAATTGTGTGGGAAAAAGTTAAAAATCTGTTTATGGAATTTATATCAGGTGGAGAAATATGGCAGTCATTTTTAAAAATAATCAATGGATAGTTACAAACCTAAGGATTTCCGGATCAATATAATTCAATGGAATTCACAAAGCCTAAAGCCGAAATTAGGAATCTTTGATGCTCTCTTAAATCAGGAAAATACTCACATCGCCATAGTGAGTGAAACATGGCTTAATTCGGAATCTTCAGTGAACTTAGCAGGGTATAATGTATACCGAAGGGATAGGATGGATTCTTACGGTGGAATTGCTATTATTTGTCAGAAAACACTTCAAACTCAAGTATGTATCACTAATTTAAATACAAGGGGAATAGAACTATTACATATTAAAGTTTTAAACTGTAAAAATTTAGAAAATATTGTGGCCATTTATTGTCCACCTTCTGTACGAACAAACCAAACTGATTGGGATAATATATTTATGATGTTTTCAAATAAAACTCTAATAGCAGGTGATTTTAACGGACACCACACCAATTGGTCTGTTAAAAATGACTCCAGAGGTTTTCAGTTACTCAATTCATCCTTATCACATGGGTTTGTTTCTCTAAATAATGGAAGTGCCACCAGAATTAAATTGGTTAACGGTATTCTACAGCAATCGTCGCCGGATATATCTTTTATATCGTCGGACGTAGCAATACATTTTGAATGGCAAGTTTTTAATGAAAACTTAGGTAGCGACCATCTCATTGTTAAAATTAAATTAAACTATCGAGATACTCTCAATTTTAATGCAAAACGTAATCTCAAGAAAGCCGATTGGTGCTCTTTTCGTGAAAATTTAACAAAATCGTTATCTGGATATAATTATTCAGAAAATCTAAATGTTCAAGATTTATATGATCACTTTATAAATCAAATTAATATTTCTGCCTATAATAGTATACCATTTACAAAAATATGTACAAATCCCAAAAGTATTTTTAAGCCTAAGGAATATTGGAATCAGTCTTTATCCCTGATTGTTGCACAACGAAGAGAAGCTCTTCGTAATTTTCGTCGAAATCCCACACCAGATAATTTAAAGAAACTTGAAGATAAAGTAAATGAAAGCCAGCAAAAGATAGGTAAAGCCAAATCTGCTAATTGGCAAAATTTTTGTAACACTATAGATGAAACTACATCAGTTTCAGAGATGTGGCGTCGTATGCGGTGGATGAAGGGATACCGACAAAGTCAATTTCATGCGTCTAAGGAGAAAAAGGAAGAGCTCTTATGCTCACTTTGTCCGGATTCTGTTTCAAACTTACCACCTAATTTAGTATCTTCAAATCAACATCTTGAATTAAAATTAACATTACACGAACTTAATTGCTGCCTAAAAAAGAAAGATACGACACCAGGTGCAGACGGTATTAGCTATTCAATGATTTTAAACCTTCCCAATGTTGGTAAACTGTATCTCCTTCATCTTTATAATCTTATCTTTCAGTCAAGCTATATCCCAAAACAATGGCGAAACATACTAGTTATTCCAATCCCTAAACTGGCCCATGGAACAAATACTGACCCAAAACTTAGACCAATATCACTCATAGCATGTTTATGCAAGATATTTCACACCATGATAGCAAAGCGCCTCGAATGGTTCGTAGAAAATAAAAAAATCTTATCACCTTATGCAACTGGTTTTAGAAGAGCTCAGTCCTGTTTAGATTGCCTAGTTCGACTTATTTCACACATTCAAATAGGATATTCTAAAAATATTCCAACACTCGCTTGTTTTTTGGACATTGAAAACGCCTACAATAATGTTTCTGTCACTCAAGTTGTTAAGGTTCTTGATGAATTAAAGGTTGGTAGTAAAATATGTCAATACTTATGGTCATTCTTAAATGAAAGACATCTTACGATTAAAGGAGACCGAGATGAAGAAATTATGACTAGATGGACAAACAAGGGATTAGCGCAGGGTGATCCTATCTCACCTTTACTTTTTAACATAGTGACATACAGAGTATGTCACCAAATACAAGAAGTGTTCGTATCTCAGTATGCTGATGATTTTGTTTTTTACACCAGTCATAAGGATATTGTGACGTGTGAAAATAACATTCAAAATGCCTTATCTGCTATGGTGATTATGTTGGAGGAACTTGAGTTACAGTTATCGCCCATCAAATCACAATTTTGTATTTTCACTAGAGGGCGTAAGAGATATCCAATTGAATTAAAAATTTATAATTATAATCTAGCCTCAACGGACTGTTTAAAATATTTAGGGATGTGGCTGGACAAGTCCCTACTATGGGGGAAACATATTAATGAAGTTGTTGAAAAAACTCAAAAATATTTAAATCTTTTGAAAGTGTTAGCTGGACCCGGGTGGGGTGTCCATTCTAAACATTTGCGCCGTTTATATATATCTTTGATTAGAAGTAGGATTGATTTTGGAAGTTTTTTATATGATAGCAGTGCAAAAACACATGTATCAAAATTAGACAAAGTTCAAAATCAGGCACTTAGGGTTGTGGGCGGATTTATACAAAGTTCACCTATCCACGTTATGGAGAGTGAGCTTTGTCTACCACCTTTATATTTAAGAAGAAAATTTTTAGCCTATAAATACTGCCTGAAAATGAAATCTTGGACAAATAATATATCTTTTGAGTTACTATCTGAACTTAGTACTTTTCGGGACAGCAGATATTGGGAACATAAGAAAAAACCCTTGCTTATGACGTCTAATAATGAAATGTTGACTGATGTAAGTGCGTCTACCCCACTAGAAATGTTTACCCTAAGTGTTTGGATTAGTTACATAAATTTAGATAATATGATATTAATTAACTTGGAAAGTATTAAGGGTCCTAAGGATACATATAACAAAGATGAAATAAAATGTAATGTGATAAAAGAATTAGATGAAAAATATAGAGGGTGGTATAAAATATATACTGATGGTTCTAAGACCGCTTATGGTCAAGGGGCTGCTTTTTATGAACCTAGGCAAAATGTTTGTCATACATTTAAAATAATTTCTAATGTATCAATAATGACTGTGGAATTAGTTGCAATATCAGAAGCTCTATACTATATGGGTAACATCAGCCACCAAAATCTCGTCATATTTACGGACAGTAAAAGTGCTCTGCAACATTTGGCTCGATGCGCCTCTGGACACAGCAGAGGTGTATCGATAGCCTATACAATCCTTGAAAAAATTCATGAAATGAATCAAAATGGACCGCAACTGAGATTGCAATGGATTCCATCTCATATAGGTCTAAGGGGTAACGAAGAGGCTGATAATTTAGCAAAAAAAGCTATTCTAGAAGGTCAAGAAAAAAATATTCTACCACATTACTCAGAAGTTCTAACAAAATACAAAAATAAATGTTATAAGGAATGGAAAGAATGCTTCGATGTAATTTCAAAAGAAAAAGGGATTTGGTACAAGGCTATACAGGGTCAGCCTCTTCGTCTACCCTGGTTTGCTAATTTAAAACTGAGCCGAAAACATGTGATACTGGCACATAGACTTCGTTCGGGACACATTCCATCAAGAAAGTTTGGACACCTTATGAAAAAAGTAGATTCACCTTACTGTGATGTTTGTAATATTATTGATGATGTCCAACATTTGTTGATGGAGTGTGTCAAAAACCGAGGTGCGAGAGAAACATTGATAAGAACATTAAACGTTAACTTAATGGATGTCGGTGTAATACAAAGTATTTTGGCTGATCCGACATCCATTGCTGCAAAAATGGTTTTTGACCTAGCCAGTTGAAGTGTCTTCTTGACAAATTAATGTGTATTCGTTTGTTTTATATTAGTGCGTGTGTAATATGTATAATGTAGTTTTGTTTAGACCAGAAGCTTTTTTTGAGTCAACATTGTTTTTATTTAGTTTAGGTTATGATGGGACTGACATATCCTTATAGGATAAAAGTCCCTAAAAAAAATAAAGAAAAAAAAAAAAAAAAAATATGATGGAACTGAGAAACTTGTGAGCGTAAATTGACAACATTTTATTTTAATTAATTTTTTACATTTATTTACAAGGTTTTAATTTATTTTATTGATTTTTTTGATTAAGATATGATTATGAAAATTGATTGCGGAGAATGTTGTCAATTGAACTGTTTTGTTGTTTGTTTTACTTGCTTAGACTTTAAGATTGTATGTGTGTATTGTCTTGGTTGGAAACCTGAGCCATCTAGACCTAAGGACCACCGAATCCTAAAATACGAGTATTTGACTCAGTTTAGGAATCGGAGTCACATTATTTGTAAAGACTTTTTCCAGCACAAATTATTATTATATGTACATCTTAACGTTCATAACTGCCTTACCAGTAGGGCCTAAACTGAATAAATAACTTTTTGGTTTTGATTTTGATCTGTCAGCAGAACACACCGATAGTTTCTGGAGACTGATATTTATATTTGATTCAATGTTGGTTAATATTTTTGTGTCCTAAAATACTTATGATAATAAGTAGTAGGTAGGTCAGTAGGTAAGCCGCGTGTCGCGGATCGCGTTCCGGGAACGTCGAGTATCGTAGCAGCCCCGAGCACATGCGGCACGCTAACGAGTGTTTTGTGTTTACTTACTTTATAAAATGCAGCTGATTCCGGTACTTTTTTGCGAAAACCGTTATTTTAGACATAAATCTCACCCTTCCCGTGTTTGAAATTTCAATATCCCCATCGAACAATGCATTCGCGTCGCATTTTTTTTACGATCGTGGATTTTTTAAAATGTGGGGTAATGCATTTTTTATTACAAAAATACGCGCTAGTGTCGGAGACGTAGTCGTTATTCCTTCCCACGGCCGGGAAATGGGTCACCTATTGTTCCGCTCCTTCGTTTTTGCGCTAAAAAAGAGATTTTGCCGAGACGCGGGGACCTGTCGGCTCCCCCCCGCCGCGCCCCCACCCCCCGTGACATACATTTTAGGGTAAAAAATGTAAAAATTACGTCGCAGCTTGCGATCGAGTTTTCTCAGGAGTCTATGTTTTTTTCGCGATAAAATGTAACAGCGGCTTGTAGTACAGGAGTACAGGAGGCGCGGCGCGGGAAGGGTTGCCGGAGACATCTGTCGCGGCGGTGATTACACCATTTCAAATAAATTTGAACGGGCCCGCGGGCGCGGGGCGGGGCGGAGGGCGGGGTGCGGGGACGGACCGGGGCAATAAAATGATTAGGTAAACAAAACGAAGGCTGCGGGCTGTTTGCAGTCGACGGCGCGCTCCCGGGCCACGGCGGGCGGCGCGGCGGGGGTGCGGGGAGGGGAGCGCCGGCGAGGTGAGGGCGAGGGCCGAGATTACCTCCGTTTTAACGCGCGAAAGATTTCAAAGGCGACCCGGCCACTTCACAAATAATCCATCAACATCTCGTCGCCGGGCCCTTTAAAAGGCCACTCGGGGGCGCGCGGGTCGCGGAGGGCGCAAATTCGATTCCACCGTAGATTGGAGTGCATATTCACGTAACGAGGTTTACGCGGAGGCGCCGCACTTCACGCCCCCCACCCTCCCACAATCCCCCAACACCTCTCAGCACAATGTTGTGCTGATGGACACCTGTGCGGTGAGATCCTCTATTACTTCGCAAATTGCTCGAGGACTACACTCACGTTCACTGGTTCCTAAAAATTCAATCCTAAATCCAGTCTGGAGAGGCGGAATTTTGTGCACGTTCACAAGCACCGTATACAGATGATAACAATTGGTATTTGTCGAAAATAATCGGCATTTAAAAAATAGAAAAAAAGAGTATAAGCTTTAAAAGTCTGTATATTTTTATAATGCTAAACTGGAAACGATATAAATTTCAACTCCCCGCGATCCAGCTAATGAGCCTAAAGACAATCTCTTTTGCGGAAGAGATAACCATGCTCTCTAATGTGGTATAGCTGCTACCAAAGAGTGAGACATGTTACAAGACGATGTGACGTGCCTCTTGAGTGTACTTCTCTATATCTCGGTGGCTTCAATAATGTATTTTTTTTTTTTATCGACAAAGTCCGTAAACATATATACGGCCCGGCTGACGGTAAGCGGTTACCGTAGCCATAAACGCTTGTAGCAAACGAGGCACTCGCGCGTTACCGACCCTTCCCCCCTCCCTAATGAGTACTGGCGACCTTACTCACGCGCAGGAACAACAAAGTTTGTTTGGTTGCGGTATTCTATAAGGTGGAGGTACCTACTTCCCCAGTCGAGCTGCTCTTTGAGCGAATAAACGCTATTCTCTACCTCTCTTAAAATAAATCTATAAATGTTTTAAAGAATAAAGGCCTCATGGAGAATCATGAAATTAAAAGAATTTTCTTAAAGAGTAGGGGTCTCCCGAGCTGTAACACTAAGGCAGGGTTAAGCTTTGCTCTGGTGAGTCTACACAAAAACTTCTTATTTCAAATTATTTGCCAGATATCGCTTACGTGGCAATTGAAAAATCAGACATAAGGGAATAACATAAATAAAAAAAATACAACATAATCCGTGTGTTAGTGCAATATAATGTTAATGATGACATCATTACGTTGAGCACGAGTCGGCGAACCGCGGAACATCACTCAGTATCATATGTAGATAGACTGTATACATTGTACACAACCCTTGATTTTGCATTGTCGTTTAGTTCATCACTTGCTACAGCAGTAGCCACCATGGCAGTGGCCAGCGAAGCTCCAATTGAATTGATCTGATAGAAAGCTCTCTTGAATGGGACGATGGATCAACTACAGTAAGTACCTACTGGTTAACTTTCGGTGAGTATTTTTCTGTTGACTATAAATCATAATGTACACACACCATCTTATCACCATTATAAAACTGTGAAAGAGTTGCAGCTACTGTTCGTATGTGGCTGTTGTGATTGATATGTGCGGAGCATATAGAACGCACTTGGTTAGACAGTTGGTCGGTCGGCGCGCTCACACAGGTCGACTTCCTGCACACCACACCACACACCTGCGCGGGCGCATCTTTCATTAACTTCACAATTATTATATTCCATCATACGCACATATTCAATGAACATGGAGAGTATCGTATGTCTCGCCTCGTCCGCGTGCAGACAAAACACAACCGTTAGGTTTTTGTGCCGCCGCTCCCGAGTCGCAGACGCCGTCTAAATTCTTATAATGATTTATATTACAAATATATATGTAATTATAAATATTAGATGAGTACTATATAATATTTTAAGAGAAGTAGAGCATAGTGTTTATTCGCTCAAAGAGCAGCTCGACTGTGGAAGTACCTCCACCATACAGAATACCGCAGCCAAATAACTTTATTTTGTGTAAAGTTGTGTTCCTGCGCGTGAGTAAGGTCGCCAGAACTCATTGAGTAGAGGGGAAAGGTCGGTAACGCGTGAGCGATGCTTCGTGTGTTGCAAGCGTCCATATGGCTACGGTAACCGCTTACCATCAGGCGGGCCGTATGCTTGTTTACCGACTTAGACGTATAAAAAAAAAAAAATTATAATAATATAAACTACATTATGATACGATATATCCCACGAAAAACATTTTTATGTAAAATGTTGCACCGTCAAAAAGTTATCAGATCTCACGTAGAGCCAAGCTTATAACTCTACAAGCTTCTAATTTCACAAACTCTACACCTTACTCAAAATATGTGCGTTTTGCTACCGTCACATGGGTGTAACGTGAAAAATGTATTCACTTTTCATTACTTTTTTGTTATACAAAATAGTACTTGTAGTAGTGAAACGGCCAAGCCACATATTTTGACTACGGCGTGTAGAGTTTGTTATGTTAAGGCCTGTAGAGTAACGGAATGTAGAGTTATAAGCTCTACATTAGAACGGATATCTTTTTCATAGTGCGAGCCATGTCTTGGCAAATTTTTCATAAAAATGTTTTTGGTGGGATTTCACTTCTTTTTGTCAGGGGCTATTGTTTTTTCTAAAAATTTTTTGTTTGAATTTTCTAAGTTTTATAATTTTTGAACCTGAACATATTTAATAAGTTTACTATTGACATCATATCACGAGAATTTTGTTAATCTGGTATAATCCAAACCCAAGTTATGGGGGTTCAAACAAACGACGAAACGCTTCGAGAAAAGGTAGGTAGTGCCCTTGCGCCTCGATGTAACACTAACTTTGATGAATTGATTACTTTGCATGATTACCATGTCTTTTTACCTAAATTTTTATGGACTTCAAAAAATAAAGCTTGCTTATTTGCGTGCAAGTATTTGATAGTTGCAAGTTAAGTACTGATGAATGTAACGTGGCCGCGCCGCGCCGCGTAAGTAGGACTAGTGTCATGTGTAAGCAACAGGACAATCGCTCCGTAGAGGAAGTGACGAATAAAGGTTTTTTCTTCGTTTGTAATTGATATCATACGAGGCATAGTACATGTTGGTACACATCTACATCTCATTCTCACTATGTATTATATATTATAGAATATTATATACTGGGTCGAGATTTCGAGATGGCATATTTTCGAAACCTAAAAATTTTTTTTTTGAGAATTCACTATTGGTTCCATGGTAAATGTTATTCAGCATGACTAACCCAACATAGGTTTTGAAAATATGCCATCTCGAAATCTCCACCTGTTATAATAATTATTATAATAGGTATCATACATGCGAAAGTTTGTGAATTTGTGAGTTTGGATGTTTGTACCTCAGTCACTATTCAACAACTCAATGGACTTGGATGAAATTAGGCACAGAAATAGAATAATATGTTTTGTATTAACACACAGGATACTTTTTATCCCGGGAAAGCAATATATCCCTCGGGTACGCGGGTGAAACCGCGGGGCGCAACTACTTGATAATTACATTAATTTACAAGAATATATGTAGAATGTATGTGTATAATAGAATATGTGTAGTAATTTTTAATGAGATTGGATTTGAACTATTTCATAACAACACAAAAAAAAATTAAACACCATACGTGATATAACTGAAAAGTTGGGAGTCCCATTCTACTTATATATTTTAAATAAATTGGAATGCGTATTTATTTGTCTATCCATCCTTAACATCTCGTATTGGAGCAACGCCAAGTTTTGATATGCTCACAGCCATTTTGAATACAGACAGGGATGACGGAAGGACATACTCGTAATGCCACTTTTTAATTCCAAGAACGCATGTTAAACTGTGAGCAGCCTAAAAACTGTGAAATAATCAACTATGTGCAAATAATTGAATACCTGACACTTAGAGTATACTTGAGTATTTATCATTATGTTAATGATCTCAGTAACATTATTGGATATTGAGTAAAAATGTGATAGGTGTAGGTACTCTATTATTAAAAAGACAAAGGTGCATAATACAACGAATTGCAAACAACTTACATTCTTGAACGAGTAAGATATATTGTACGTTCTCATGTAGAAGGAGCCATCAATATGTATCACATGTTAATAATAAAAAGAATGCAAGAATGGTTTATTAATCTATTAATAAAGATAGAGCAAGAACGTGGGTCAGCCTACGTATGGTCCTGATGGCGCGCGTATCGAGACCAGTGCAAGCGGAGCTCGATCAAAGGTCAGGACGTGTCCGTGACCCGTATTAGGGCACCGTTACACCGACGTAATTAGTGCGGTTGCACACCGCCGCGCGGTGATGTCGCCGCGACAACGTCGCAATTATCTGTTTCCCTCGCGCAGATACTATCGCAGCTAATTGTCACATACCGAACAAGTGACTACATAAAATGAGCTCTGACACCCGTTGACTATTATTATTATTGCAGTAACGTTCGGTGGACGGTGGGGTGCTCCGTGCTCTGTGCTCCGTATCGCTCGCCGCGTCCGCGTCCGCTCGCTTGCAATATTTGCATGTCAGCGGACGCTGCCATGCCGCCCGGCCGCGGTCGCGGCGAGGGCACACTCCAGCCAACCGCGCTGTGTGCGAGCTCTGTAAGCCGCCGACTAGTCACAATTATATTAAAAAAGTGCTAAATCTAGATCACACGAGCTCACATCACTTGTAAATAATAATAATTGTGGGTTGAGTTGGTACCTACATCACAAATAAACATGCGAACACATTAATTTACTGGCGCACGCAGTTACTTATATTTTGTACGTGCATATAAAAATGTATATCATTAACATAACAGGCGTGTATGGCTAATTAAAAATATTCAATTAGTTCATTCAACTCAATGCATTTCCTAACAATAAAACTATGTTGATTTAGAACGCTAGTAGCTGCAGAGCACCTAGCTAAAGCTAGCACTACGCTCGTTTAGTCAATGGTGAAAATGTGAAAGCTATTTATCATGTATTTATGATAAGTATAAGAACGTCAGTAGGTGTGTATCGGTGACGGTGCAGTACGGGGACACGACCGGCCGGCACCCGCACCCGCACCCGCGCCGCTCCGCACCGCGTCACACTGACACCAAGTAAACAGTAATGAAATCATGATCGTTAATCGCACGAGCTCAATAATCGGGCAGCGGCCGACGACCGCGATTATTAATCGAACGCGCGACCACAGCGCGAGCGCAGCCACCGCCCGCGCCTCGCCGGGCCCGAACCACCGCGGCCAGGGGGGGCGGGGGCCGGGCAGTGGGGCGAGGGGGAAGTCACGAGCGCTGCACGAATGCTCAACATCCGAGATTTGAATACTAGATAATTAATATCGCTTTATTAGCGGTGGAAATATCGATTTATGAAGATATTATCCGCTTTGTGGTCGCCGCCCCGCGCCGCGCCGCGCCGCGGTGCGCCGCGCGTACGCCGCGTCAATCAATTACTGTCAACCGACCGAACCGCCCGATGAACCACCGCCCGCACCGGTGCGGTGCAGTGGTGTGCTGAACCGATACCGAACTGTCTCATTACCTACACTCTAAATACACAATAAACCATCTTATTAGCTAACTAGCACACTTATAGTAGGTACCTACTACATATTGACCTAAGAGGAATATAAAGGCATCCTCTACCCACTTGCAAACATCCGCGCAATTGTAAATATTAGAGTTCCCGAAAGTTGCCATCCACATTTCCGGTCTAATAATTTTTTAACTCTGACATCCATAATACATTCTTGAGATCTGTAAAGTAAGAAAATATCCAATTTTTTTCAATAAATTAGCTGACCAACCAAATCCTGACCATACTAGATTTCGACATAAATTAATACTTCCAAGCTCTTGTTAAAAATGTATAGCTCCGGCCCAAATATTACAAAATATACAATCATAATATCCCAAATATCATAAAAGACATAAATAAAGACATACATTTTGAGAAGAACTTAAAAGACATATTGATGAAAAAATGTTATTATTCAATAGATGATTTTTTTCAGACAGATTTCTTGTAATGTAGCGGTGCGTCTAATTATTATTATATTGTATTACCTTAGGCCTTAGATTATTTATCTCTATGGTTGTATTGTAATGCCCTAGATGAGGCCACATGTGTAAGTATACCTACCTACTTCTAACTGTGTGTGTTGTGTATATATTAATGTGATGCAATAAATGTTTGAATTTGACTTCTTCGGAGATAATGGAGTCACGTGTTTGTTTTTTATTCAAAATCAAAAAGTAATTTATTCATATTAATTTATTTTTAACCGACTTCAAAAAAAGGAGGAGGTTCCCAATTCGGATGTATGTTTTTTTTTTTTTTTTTTTATGTTTGTTACCTCATAACTCCGTCATTTATTAACCGATTTGGAAAATTCTTTTTGTCTGGAAGGGTACACTTCCCGTTTGGTCCCATTGTCATCAAATCAGGATTCGAATACTTTTTAGTGTACTTTGAAGTCGGTTTAAGTTTTTTGTAAAACAGTCCAATTATATTATGTATGTGTTATGTAGGTTTCACTCGACTATTCAATACCTACCTAAGTAAGTCGAGTGAACATGAGTTGTATCACCTGTAGTGTGCTAAATAATCAATTCTATTCAACGCTTAAGCATGTCTGAGTAACAAACAAAACAAACAAACATTCAAACTTCTCATTATTAGTGGGATTAATTGTTGCGTGTAAGCGGATATATGTGTGTGAACTTGTAGGTATGCGTATGTGAACAGTGAGTGAGTGTGTATACCCAGCTCTATCCCAGTATATCATTCAACTTATTGATATTTCAAGAACCTTAATTAATTAGCCTGATTAATTTACAACAAATAGATGCGGAAAAACTCAGATTGAACGTGTTCTTGTCGCAATCAGATACGTGTAAAATCACAACCATGGCAATAGTTATAATGTTTATTATCACAACTGAACCGATAGGTAGGTCTCATTATAATGTGTGTTGTATTGTATTTTTAACCGACTTCAAAAAAAGGAGGAGGTTCTCAATTCGGTTGTGTTTTTTTTTTTTTTTTTTTATGTTTGTTACCTCATAAGTCCGTCATTTATGAACCGATTTGGAAAATTCTTTTTTTGTCTGGAAGGGTACACTTCCCGTTTGGTCCCATTGTCATCAGATCAGGATTTGATTACTTCTTAGTGTACTTTGAAGTCGGTTTAAGTTTTTGTAAAACAGTCCAATTATATTGATATAAGATTTACTTATCACATAACGGGTGATAAAGCGGCTACGAAAGTAACTCTGTCTATTCGTCTGTTACGCCTAAACCGCTGACCCGATCGCGATGAAACATGGAACTCGGATAGCCCATGGTATGTAGAAGGAAATAGGCCACTTTTTATCCCAGGAACGCGGGTGAAATCGCGGGGGACAGCTAGTATAATTAAGTTTTTTTGAGTCAGCGAAAGAGTGTATATGTGTTCTGTCCAGCTGTCGGAACACTCGGTAGTTTTGGGTATGTTACCTACTATAAAATTCCAGTTCAAAAATAGTGTTATTTGATTTATAAAAAGATTTATGTAAGATCTGATTACACACAATAATCAGATCAGATGTAAAACTCCAAAGAACGCGGTAACCTTACGCTGTGTACCTACTCAGTAGAGCTGTAAGTTGTGTAACTTGCAAATAATGCACTATGTGAGACGAGCGAGCGTCCAAGGTGGAAGGTGTTCGCGACCATAAACTGATGCGATTCTCAATAGTGCGGATATGGTCACTACTGTACATTATAATGATTGAACTCGGTGGCCGGCACCTGCGCCCGCGCCGCCGCGTCCGCATCGTAGCGGTGGAGTGGCTCGCGCTAGACAAAGGGGCCGTATTGCCCGCGCCACAGACTTAATTTGTTATCTTAATTTATTAATCGGTCCGAGGTCATCGACCTCACCCCGCGCGCCCCCGCACACCCCTCTCAATATCGGCGGCATTGTTGCCGCTTATGAAATAAAACCGATACAAAGGCCTCACAAAAAACAGCTCGCATTTCACCAAACTGTAGATAATGTTATTTTTTATATCTATTTACTGATCGGACGTAGATCTCCACTCCCCGCTTCAGTGACGGGACAATCACTTCGTGAGTCTTGAGACAATCATTAGGTATAATATAATATCAGCTTTGATATATATAATCATGAATATCATTTATGGAAACTAACCTGCGCCTGCGCCCGCACATGTAATAATAATATGCAGCGGTGTGACGACACAACTGTGCGCGCTGTCGACCGCGACGCGTATACAAATTAAAATAGCTGAAATTAATGTTGAGTAGGTAGAGTGCATATGATTAATTAGCGAATAACTTCTCACCGGCTCCCGTCGGAGGCGGATCGTGGCTCCATTGTCGCGACTTGCGCCGGATTGAACAAAGACGGAACAATGGCGCCCGCGCCGCACTGAGAGTGCGATGCTGCACCAATATTTAATCTCTATTATCAGCTTGGGCCGCGTCATTGTACCAATATCTAGTTAGAATGACGTTCTTATTGGATCACCGCGCGGCTACATTCCGATCGGAAGCGCGCCACCGCCGCGCCGCCCGCGCCGCCAGCTCGTAGGAGCGAACGCACTCGGGTAATTGCGAAGTCGGAACTAATTTACGATTTCTCACGGCCCCGTTCACAATGGCAGTCGCAAAACAGCTTCATTTGAATACCTTACGTTTGCTTAATTCCGCAATGAGACGGCATTAAAAGTGTCGCGATCGAGATTAGGTATATAGATAGGGCATCATATCATCTGAGGGTAGGGATTCGTAGTGCGCGCGTTGATGTCGTTTGTTCGAGCGGCCCCCGCGCCGCCCCCTTTGTGAATACTTAATGCGTAGCTGATAAGAACATTTATTTGATAAGGCATTTCGCTGTGTAAATGTGTCCATTAGATCAAAATACTTGTCTTGAAAAAAAACTAGTTCTAATACCAGTGATTTTTATTTGAATAAATCAATTTTGACGAAGTTCAAATGGTGCCAACAGAACCTTCTGACAATTATAAGAATTACATAAATTGGTCCCGCGATCTTTAAATTATTGTCCAACACTAATAAAAGAGAACGTACCGAGTTGGCAACCTTCTTACTTTTTTAAATCGTTTGAAATAAATTCGCATCTATCAATCTACGACAAAAACTTTTTCATGATATCGAAACAAAAAGAAAATTCGGATTATTCTTTCTGTAAAATTTTAAGAAGTGTTACAGATATTCTGTAATATTGAATAGTAATTATATTTTTAAACGTCGAGTTTAATATTTCGAAATGAATTCATAGAAAGTGGAATGATTAAAGTAGATCGTAATCGAGGCGACGCGGGCGCGGGACACGCGCAGAGTTTTCCAACAAAAGAGACCTGACATTTCCAAATAGAATCGATTCAAGTAAGACAAAAAAATTATTAAAACCGCGATTTCTATTAAGATTTGGTAAACGCATCGAATCTGTTATTGTCGATGCTGAACATTCTTAATTTGTCATCTCGAGCATTATCCACATTATTGAGAAACCTACTAAATGTAGGTTCACATCATTGAGAATGGTTCACCAACATTTGCTTACATTAAAAATAATAATTAATTCAAATGCCAAGACCAAGTCTAACAAACAATTATACGTAAATACAACATGTAACATGTCACATTGTAGTTACTTATTTAACAAACCTCAACACCAGCACAGTACGCGAAAGAAATATTGATAAAAAAATATAAATAATTATTTAAACTATTTATGCACTGTATTTAGTTCTACACCGACACCCGATACACCCCACAATGGTTTTATGGTGAAAAGTGAGGATATATTTAAATTCAAAATACCTTGTAATGACGGAGATAAAATACTCGTATAGTTTTTTTATATAATAAGTTCACCGTTTGCTCAGTTTTATAACAAAATAAATGAAACTCATGGGGATCGGTTCCACTGCAATACTCTGCAATCTTCCTATGGTAAACAAAGAATGTGACACCCATGCTGGGTTAAAGTAATGGGAGGTGTTTGTTCAGCAGTGCCATGGGACAGTACCTATTGGCTAATAATACCTGCTGGGTGGATCTTGAGATGCCGTCCTTTCCAGATCTATGGAATTTCGGGTTTAATAAGTTATATTCTTACAAGCCTCGAGTACAAATATTTAATATTCTGATTAGGCTCAATATCACCCATATTGGTCTTCTAAGAATATGGAAGAACTAAAGGTATAAAATTGCTCGGTCGATGTAAACGTAGGTACCTACTAAATGTATTTGTAACGGTAACATCCAGTAAGAATGTATTCTAATAAGAAATCGTATTCATTCTAAATAGAAGTTATTTTATTTAATTGAAGTCGTACACTCGTGGCACGCACGCATGTCTATAAAATTAAAGACACATTCGAGGAAGCTAGTCCCAAAAAAGGACTACTAGTGAGTGACGGAATATTAAATATCTAGTAAGATTTTGTTCAAATCCGCGCCCGTGCCCGCGCCCGCTCCCGCGCGTGCCTCACGCTGAGCAGGCCACATTTACATGCTCTTTACTCATACACTAGCAAAGAAACTCAATAATAAACAACCAAAATATTATTTTATAGACTCGATTTTATATATTTTTTGATATTTTTTCTGGAAGGTGCTTTAAAACCTGCATCACATTGATAACGTGGCTATATTCAGTGCAGTAACTAGGTACCTAATTCTAATTTAACAATCGATCGAACAACTTGAACACAAAATTATACGTCGGTATTTAATTGCAAAAAATACCTAGTTTTATATTTATGCAAAGATTGAAATGTGCATGCATGTATGCTAAAAGTACGTTATGAAAAGTATTGTGTAATTGGTGTATACAACACAATATAAATGATATAATTAAAATAATTACATGTATTACCATGTCAATGCGGGTGCGGGTAGCTATTACGGCACGCAGGCACTGTAAACCGAGATAAAGCCTATAATAGTTCTCGCCCAGCTCTCCTCCCCGCGCACTGCAATCTGCGCCCGCGCCGTACAGCGTGCCCTATGAGTTGAGCACTTTGAGCTGTGCGCTTTATGTGATAAAATAATAATAATATCTATATTATCAAGCTACTTTGGTCTATAGAGACATACCTTACAAACTAACATAGATATATTAAAATAATAACAGTTAAAACATATTAGTTTGTGTTAGTATAAAAGTTTAGATCTATGTTCGTAAAAAGCACTACGTCATCGTGCGATCGTGTGGTTCTTGTCTGCGGAATCTGCAGAGCACATTCTGCGGCCATAATATGAGCATTGTGTGCACTATGACAATGTAACACGTACTACTATGGTGTACGCACTGCGCCATGCACAAGTCTATGGTTCGACGGAACTTGTCACAGTTATTATATCAATGACCTCTCACCACAGCGAGATTTTCTCCCTGACAAAAAAATATTGCGTCTTGGTTACTAAGTTTACTGCTTAATAACTTTTGATTATCTATTCTTCCATGATCTGTGACAATTTTACAACATGTATGAAAGGATTGCATAAATGTATGCATGCCAGTCCCACTTGAACCCTTGATAACAATCATTGGACACTCACGACACGACACGATATGCAGGAGCTAATTATGTCGCTCACTGACATAAACTAGTGTTAGTTTAGCGACGCGCTCCCGTGTCGTAGCCGTGCAGTCGTGGCGTCCCGTTCGCATTCCCTGCAGGAGGTAGTGACTGAGGTGAGGCGAGGCGAGGCGAGGCGGTAATGTAATGGTGGGTACACTTGTAATGCCATCGGTAACGAGCTTCCTCGCGCTAACGACACGCACCTGACGTGTTGTCGTCGCCCTAATTATGCAATCCCCTTCAAAAAGTATCATGACGTATTCAATGTCCACGATACCTCTTCCGACCAAATATTAACCGAAAATAAATGAATGGATATTTAAATGAAGACATAAGGTTTTGATTTACAAACCGGATGGATTAGAGATTCTACAAATACTCGTAGCTAAGTAGAGCTTGATTCTCCCTGGTTAAAGCCAGTTGAGATGCCGGTGTGACTCGTTGAATGTTTGTGTACAACAAAGCAATCGTGTGTCGGATTCTGTGGCTACTTTAATTAGTCGGTATTACAGCGCGCTTCCATCGTATTCAAAATATGGTGAGTGGAATGCGCGACTCCACCGCGTGAATAGTAATGAAGGTATTGGAATAGAGGCAGGCGAGGCTACGCGTGTTCCCGCCACAATGGTGGACTGTTTGTTTGTTTATCACACAGTCACTACGTTTAATTAGTAGTGTGTGGGCCGGAGCCACGCTCTCGAGCCGCCCGCGCCGCATCACGCCGCATCACGCCGCGCGCCGGCTCCGCACAGCCCTCTGTAATTACCGTCTCTACGCCACCACAAACGCTGCCGGGCAGCGCAACAGGCAAAAAACAATTGCGCATCCATCTGTAAATTGAACCTTGATGCAATATTATAGAGTTTAAAAATGCGTGTTCAGTTTGAGCGGCTGCGAGATGCGATTGTTTACGAGGAACAATGGATCAGATTAGCGTTCGAAACAAACGATTTGAATATGAATTACGAGTGAGTAATTAGCGAGGTGACATCGACACACGTGTCTGAGTGACTCCAACCGTCGCCGACACCGCAGGCACGCAGGTCTCGAGGACGCGGGCCACCTTCAAATGTAATGAATACCGCGTAATTAAGTTTCGATCGCGACCTTTATGTACCACGAAGCGCCCGCCGAGTCGCGTCGCGTGCTTCTATTACAACAAACTTAATTTATAACTAATGACCCGCTCCGGCTCCAAATGTCACCATCAATATACAAACACTGGCTATCGGTTCATTACGATTTTTAACGAGAGTTTCAAACTTTCATACGGCAAGTCTGACAAGCATCAAACTATGTTACTGTTGTTGGAACTTCTCCAACAGAAAGGCACATATTGTGTAGTGGCCGAACGCGATCTAAGGGCGGCCGCACATTAGCTCACACACAGGTAATTGATTGTTCGTACGTTCGTCAAGGTGTTTAAGCAGCGGATAGTTACAGATACTGTTAATGTACTGTTAAATGGCGCTCATTACTATCGACGGGCCGTCAAAGCGATGCGCGCAATAAAAGTGAAATGTGTAGACGCGGTGTTGGTAATTATTTGAATGGCGATGAAATATAGAATACTAGCTGTCCCCCGCGGTTTCACCCGCGTTCCCGGGATAAACAGTAACCTATGTCCTTCTCCATACCATAGGCTATCTGCATGTCAAATTTCATGGTGATCCGTTGAGCAGTTGAGGAAAGTGTTAGTAGTTGGAAGTTGATCAGCATTGAAACATTTATAATTTCATATTCACGTAATAATCCAAGATTTAATGCTACAGCTACATTTGCCCTTTTAGGAGTTTACACTTTGTACCTGTGCATAAATCAGGTAAGAACAGAACGCGGTTCGCCTCCAACGAAAATATACCAAACTAATTAATAACGCGTATTCAATAGTTGTTTCGTAATCTACTTCTTTTTCAGTTTTTGATGAACAGAAATACATCCGAATAACAAGATGGAAGAAATAATAAATCCAAATGTGTTGAAAGCGTGTGCGTGCGTGTTGTCCGCGCGTCGCGTCGCGTCGCTCACAGGGCTCTGCACCACTGCAACGCGATGCGACGGAACACGCGCAATGCAACGCAACGCGACGCAACGTAACATAAATAAGTGTCCTATTATTTCACGAAACATTGGGTAATGTGGTATTATTTTTGTGCATAATGAGCTCGAGCGCACGTAACATCCGCACGTAATGAAATCACACACAACCGAGCGAGTGAGGAGCGGAGCGTACCGGAGTGAAGTGACCCGTCGACCGGTCACGTCACGCCACAACTGTCACTAAACTTACATCATTTTAGAGAGCGATAGTGCAATGAAATTTGATAAATATCTTTTGATGCGAGAACCAAATTAGATGGAATTACCTACCTACACACTACATATTGGACGTATAAAGTAGAATGCATATGCAATATTTGTTAGGAGCAGCGCGTCGCGCTGTGTGGTCGTGACGTGGACGTCACATAAATCCGTTAAGAGTATATGTAGTACTGTCATCAGCAGTTAACACGAATTAACACGACGGCATCAATTATGTTGAGCGTTATATATAATGTAACGTGTTACGTGCGTAAGTTACAATAAAGTGCAACTCTGGTAAAGTCCGGGGGAAATTGAACGTATTAAAAATTACGTGCAAAATAATGATATTTTTATCATTTTTTAACCGACGAAAAAACGGAGGAGTCCGATTTTGATAATTCTTTTTTTATTGGATAGGGTATACCTCGAAGGTGGTCCCATATAAATATGGATAAAAAATACCTACCCTAAGGGTGGGAAAATAGGGATCTGTAGAAGTTTGTCTCGGCGCTTAGACTCCTTCTTGGTTAGGGTAATGTTGGTAATTTAGAAATAGTCTGGTTTAAAAATGGTTTATTAGAAACTAACACACACGAACTAATACACGAAATGGTAGACGTAAATTAAATGGTTTTATATAAAATGGTATGGCTAAACACTAATAATTAACTATGACAAACTACTGGTTACTAAATGGTTATAGAAATGGTTATTGAATACGCGATATTTAAATGGTTTGGTGTTGGTTCGATGGAGGTGAACCGCGTACTAACTTAAATGAGGCGTACAAAATATACGCGTGTAAAAGATGCATTAGGTGCATAAAATTATTGATGAGCTGTTCGGTTGTGTAACTCCGAACAGGATCATTTATTGTTCACTCACAGATTTTAATGCTGAGTTGTGTATTACATCAAAAGAAATCAAAAATTAAGCATGTAGTAATTAGTAGAGTATAGCAACAAAAAATTATAAAATAAAAACTTTTTAACAAAAAAATAAACCACCGAAAAAACTGAAAAGCAAAAAATAATTTTGAATATAACTTGAATTTTATAAGGTTTTTGAGTCGGGGACAAACCAATAACATAAGCTATTACGACATTAAATGAAACCACGTAAAGTACTCATGTATACGATCAACTTTTACTATGGGACCGGGGGCTCTACCGCAACTTTGGTGTTAATCGTAACGAACACCATTAATGAATTACTTCCAATCAGGGCCCACGAATGGTCATCGTCGCGACATACCGCGTGCGCATCATTGGATGAAATAATTAATGGTGTTCGTTACGATTACCACCAAAGTTACGCGGTAGAGTCCTAGCTTTAAATTCGAAAAAATGAATTACGTTAGCAATATTGCTTAGCTTCCTTTTTAGACAAACATTATAATACATATCTACCTAGGTTATCGGTTTGTCCCCGACTGCAAAACCTTATAAAATTCAAGTTATATTCAAAATTATTTTGTGCTTTTCAGTTTTTTCGGTGGTTATTTTTTTGTTATTGCACGTCATTTTTATTAGTATGGTAGTCAGTTAATTAGTGACAGTTTTATCATATTTTAATTATTTTCATATATGAATCATAACCAGTAGTGTACAGCCTAGGGTATCTTAGAAAATATCCCAAATATTTTGATACACAAGTTCAACCATGCTCGATCAAGTGAAATGTATAAAAAAACGGACCGAGTATTTTATGAGATGTAAAAGTTCAAAATCAAAAGTCATTTATCCAGTTTATGGCAAATATAAACATTACATTGACTCTACCACCGATTCGGAATACACTTAAACTGAGAAGACTCCGGCAAGAAACTTAACAAGGCATTGTTTTTGTGGATCTTTCTATTACATTACAATTTTTGTTCCAAATATATTATACTAGCTTTAGCCCGCGACTTCGTCCGCGTAGATAAATTATTTTTTCTAGATATGAATCATTGTAAAAATGTAGAGCTTTGCCCGCCACTACGTGTGATATTTGACAAAAGTTCAGGTAGATTTAGAGCTTACATGCGAGCATGCCACATAAAACGGAAACAGTCTTGCCGTAAATAAACTCTAGCAAATTTCAGAGATTTTCCCAATGATTTACGCGAAACAAACCTTGATAAGGAACTGTAAACTTTTAAATTAAACGAAGGATTTGGGATCAATGGTATACGCGGCACGAACACTGTTTCTCCTCTGGCAGAACCAGTGCGGCGGAGAGCTGTTACTTGAAGTCTAGTTCCACAGCACAATTTTGGAGGCCGTATATTTCTAATCAATATGACAGGAGCACGTACATACATGACACGGATTAGCCGGCGGATTAAAAGAGTTTAAAAATTGAACAGGATAATTTACCGACTCATTCATATCGACCATGGTGGCAACAACCTTCAAATGAATATATCAAAATTTCGTTGATCGCAGCGGGTTGGTCATTTTTGGGAGTCATAATGGCTCTCTCGCGCATAACCACTCCATCGGTTTGGGTTCATAGTAACATCAGTATTAATTTTACCTATACTTATTTTGGTTTTTGTATCAACCCATCTATTTATGGAAAGTTTACGTTCCCGATTTGAAGAAGAAGATCTGAAAATCTACCGGCAGAAATATGCATCGTGTATGTAGGTATGGGAAGGTGAAATATGTTTTTTTGGAAGGTGTCGAGATCGGGATGATTTGTCTAAAATTGCGCCATGAGACCTATCCACAAATTCTTCAACCATTTCATGACAGCTGAGATACCTATTTGCTCATGGCACACAGACGGACGAATATACGGGTGGAGACTTATATCCACAAGTTTCTCAATAATTTCCAGACAGCTGAGATGTTTCTGTCTGTCTGTCAGTCTGAGGAGAGACTGCCTCCTTATGTGTTTGCCGCTTGTACAACGGACAGTTCTCTGAAGAATTGTTTGACCTGATTTCCACGGGCTACCTTCTACCATCGCAACTCTCGCCATCGACGGGGAGTCCATACTCATATATTGGAACCGAAATGGTTTCTACTGTGCGGTTTCAAAGAAGTTTTCTACCGCGTACACTCAGGCTGTGGAATGAGCTCCCCACCGTGGCTTTCCCTAAGGAGTATCACCAGGGGGTCTTCAAAAACGGTGTGAAGATATTTCTGTAGGGTCGGCAACGCACGAGTACCTACGGTGACCGCTTACCATCAGGCGGGCCGTATGCTTGTGTGACACCTTAGTTTTAAATTTGAAATAATAATTTAAAAATTGCCCGTAGCAGACAGACAGACAGAAAGATCGACGGGCGGAGATCTATCCATAAGTTCCTCAACCAGACAGCTGTCAATTTTTCTCGTGGCTGACAGACATATAGATGGGCGGCTGCAGGCTTCTTAATAACATGATACACGTGTACATTATTTTTACTTGAATACAAAATTGTGTGAATAATCAACTTCAATACAAAATTTCATCCCCCTTTATACCCCTTCAAGGGTCGAAATTTTAAAAACGCGATATAAGTTGCGTTAGTTTCCAATCATAAGCCGAAATAATAAATTTAGTGATTTTTACTCCGAAAATAAAGAACTTCAAATTCAAAATGTAATCCGGGGACTCACCCCTTAAGAGTTTAAATTCCAACAAAACCGATATTCGCTGCGTTAGTTTCCAACTATAAGCTTAAATAATGTTAGTATACTTCCATACACAACTTCATCCCCTTTTTTAGCCCTTCGGGGTCGGCATTATCAATAACGCTGAGGCACATATAAATTAATTTTCAATCATCAGCCTAAACAACTTCGAAACTGATGGACTTTCATACAAACTTGCATCCCCTATTTTACCCACGTAGGGGTGTAATATAAAAAATACTTCGTTACTGGATACCTACACTGTATAATAATAAATTTAGTGAAGTTTATTGTAGAATTGAAGGCCTTGCATACCCAACTTCATCGCCCTTTTTCCCCCTTCGGGGGTGGAATTATCATAAATGCTGACATAACTTTACATTAATTTTCAATCGTGAGCCTAAACACAAAATGTGAAGATCCTTACTTCAAAACTGACGGACTTGCATACAAACTTTCATCCCCTATTTTACCCGCTTAAGGGTGGAATTTCCAAAAATCCTTCGTTACTGGATACCTACACTGTATAATAATAAATTTAGTGAAGATTATTGTAGAATTGAAGGCCTTGCATACCCAACTTCATCCCCCTTTTCACCCCTTTGGGATCAAAATTATCAAAAACGCTGAGACACCTATAAAATAATTTTCAATCGTCAGCCTAAACACAAAATTTGAAGATCGTAACTCCAAAACTGACGGACTTTCATATAAACTTTCATCCCCTTTTTTACCCCCTTAGGGTTGGAATTTCCAAAAATCCGTTCATAGCGGATGCCTACGTCATTACAACTATCTGTATGCCAAATTTCAGCCCAATCGGTTCAGTGGTTTGAGCTATGCGTTGATAGATCAGTCAGTCACGCTTTCCTTTTATATATACAGATATAATAATAAATTTAGTGGAGTTTATTGTAGAATTGAAGGCCTTGCATACCCAACTTCATCGCCCTTTTTCCCCCTTCGGGGGTGGAATTATCATAAATGCTGACATAACTTTACATTAATTTTCAATCGTGAGCCTAAACACAAAATTTGAAGATCCTTACTTCAAAACTGACGGACTTGCATACAAACTTTCATCCCCTATTTTACCCGCTTAAGGGTGGAATTTCCAAAAATCCTTCGTTACTGGATACCTACACTGTATAATAATAAATTTAGTGAAGTTTATTGTAGAATTGAAGGCCTTGCATACCCAACTTCATCCCCCTTTTCACCCCTTTGGGATCAAAATTATCAAAAACGCTGAGACACCTATAAAATAATTTTCAATCGTCAGCCTAAACACAAAATTTGAAGATCGTAACTCCAAAACTGACGGACTTTCATATAAACTTTCATCCCCTTTTTTACCCCCTTAGGGTTGGAATTTCCAAAAATCCGTTCTTAGCGGATGCCTACGTCATTACAACTATCTGTATGCCAAATTTCAGCCCAATCGGTTCAGTGGTTTGAGCTATGCGTTGATAGATCAGTCAGTCACGCTTTCCTTTTATATATACAGATTATGTATAATAATATGTTTATTCATACAGCAGTCACTTAGCCAGGGGGGTGCAAGTGCAGAGAGAAGCTACTATGGAGTTGGGAATGTCGCACCAACTAAAATCGCTTCGATATTATAATGAGTGTGGCGCCAAATTGCTCAACTATTTGGAGGTATATATTATATTATGTATAATAATATGTTTATTCATACAGCAGTCACTTAGCCAGGGGGGTGCAAGTGCAGAGAGAAGCTACTATGGAGTTGGGAATGTCGCACCAACTAAAATCGCTTCGATATTATAATGAGTGTGGCGCCAAATTGCTCAACTATTTGGAGGTAGGTAGGTAATATAATAAGTGGGTACCGGCGGCGGTTCCCACGGAGCGGTCGCTACCGGCGCCCGCGCCGCTGCCGATGCCGGACCGGTCGCTCCGTCCGGCGCCGGCGACGGTAGTATTAAATGTCATGACGAACAAATTGGTGTGAGTTCCCAGAATACGTGCACACGACGACGACCGAACACGGCGAGCGCACTCAGCGCGGTGCGCGGTGCGCGGTGGCAGCCACCGCCCGATTCACCACCGCCTCTGCCACCGCCCCGCCGTCGGTAACGAACGATATAATTTTCTAATAATAAAGTGTACTTCTCACTCACGATATTCCTATTTTTTTTCTCCATGTGGTTACGAGCTTGTCTTTCACGATAACATCCTAAGTTACTTTGGGTAGATACAGAAAATAAAAATAGGTATGTACCTATGGGTACCAGGGTGATTTCAAATGCCTCATACCTATTTTATAACGACGCGGACGGCTATGGTGGTATGCATGCAGGAATCGATTGGGCAATTTAAAATAAGTAACCTTCGTTACATTTTTATATTTTTTCCTCGCCCTACAGGTTGAAAGTGAAATCGTATGTCAAATGCCGGCGCGCATCACAAAAATAGCCAGTTGATTGGGTTTTTACGGACGGATTGGCGAGACCGCTAGGAATCCAGCCGCGGGCGGGCGCGGGGTGCAGGCGGGGCGCGGGGCGGCCGGGGGGTACGCGGGAACCGAATTTAAAATTCAGATAAGCGGAATAAACACTCGCCCCCGGAATGTGCGGCGGCCGCTGAGATGAGCCCGCCGCGCCCGCGCCGACACACCACCACCTGCCCGCATACACAGGCATTCAGTGCCAGCCAACATTTGCGCCTTACACTGAAAAGTACTTGTGTCAGTGAAAACAATTAAAGACAGGGGTACCCAATCATATAGCCTCACGTAACCCTATAGGTACAACTTCCCAGAAGACTGCGTACTGACCCGTTTGAGAAATCATGGCTATAGAAAAATAAGAACGTTCAGATAAAAAAGTAATTCCTTTTTTAATTGGTGTGATGGATGGTCTTATTTTTTACATATTGTGTACTTCTTATAGAAGCAACATATTTTTAAAACGGAAATCTGAAATCTTAATGAAAGAATTTCTAGATTATTTGCCGTATTTAGTTGATACGGTGTAGCGGGAGTCATATATGATATTATCCGACAGAAGTGTGGGTAGTGCATGGTACAACGGTCAGTTGGTCCGAGTTGGTCGGGCGCCGCGCGCGCTCGTGTGGACGCGCGATAACGAGTGCACCGCTTGCCGCCTGATGTACCATCGCCAAAGCTCAACCATCCCTTATGATGCGATACACACTATCCACTGGGTAAAGGGTTCACGGAATCTAACGAGCGCCGCGCCCCGCCGCGCGCCAAAACTCTTGCAAACTCTACATCACCATAATCTATATCTATTCACTGGCAAATTGACGATATAGCCTGAATTTTTAATAAAGCACATTTTAGAACAAGTAATAACATAGACATTTCAAAAAAAAAACGAGGTCCAAAAACGATCTTTGTTGCATCTTATTGTGTCCGTACACAACGTTCATAAAGCAACTTACTATAATTCTACATTTCCGGTGTTTTAAGTTATTCGAGCAGTAAGTATACCTTCATTTAAATACATTTCTGACCGTTCATATTTTTTGAGACTCCGACATGATATCAAAAACTCACGTTGATTTTTTTGGACAAACACCAAAAGTAATGAATATTTAACACAATCTAAAAAAGCTTTTTATTACCCATCAAGTGCGAGTAACCAGCAAAGGGAGCCCTGGCTGGCATTACCATCTCTATGGAAACGTAACTAATAATGTATTAAACACTTTAGTCGCGGTTGTCTTCATATCACAATATAAAGATCTCATTGCTTTTCATATTCCTGAAACCCTTTAATGGTAGGGTAGTTATTTTATTTCTATGATAGCAGGTAAGTTCACCGGTGAAATAAGCGCTCGTGGTGTAGCATGATTATTCGTTCTTAATCGATCGGAAAAGTTCAGCTACCGCTATCGTGATCGGTACCTGGATGGGTGACCACCTAGCTAGTGGTATTTCAACTCGAGCGTTTCCGTGCTTCGGAACTTTCGGAAGGCACGTAAAGCCGTTGGTCCCGGTTATCACTTAATTGTGATAGTCGTTAAGCTAGTTAGATGCTTCCTAGGCGGCTTGAAAAATTCCAACAGTAGGTTGACCACTAGCCTACCTCGAGCAATCCGCAGTGGGAACGCGTGGAGGAATATTGCCCATACCCTATCAGCCTCATTTGTGAAATGTGGCCTGTGCTCAGCAGTGGGACATTATAGGCTGATGATGATGATGATGAAGTTAACCGGAACCAAAAAGCCAACTGTAGTTGATGCCTTCTCACAGAAAAACCTTGTAGCTAAATATCAAGTTCTAGATATCCATATCTGCTAGACCTTCTCATTCAAATGCTGCAATGCCGGTTGTCCGCCACGTAAAGTAGCCCAGGTAAAAAAATGAATAGTCACTGAGTACTGTCTGCAGGTAGTCAAGTTGGCTGGAGCTCATTATAGCTCACCACATAATTGAAAATAGCGAGCTCATTATAATATTTAGACAATTATTCATCGTCATTATTCACTCACATGAATGATGTTCGCATCGCATCGCATCGCATCGCATCCACTAATTAATTATAATTATGTACATTACGTATCGTGCCATCGTCAGCTACAATGTCTCCATCCATCGCCATCGCCTTAGCCATCGTCATCGCCAACATGCCCATAGGATTAAGATTTTTAGATTAAGGTTCAAGTTAGTGAAATAAATGATTTATTTAATATTATTTATTTATTTTGGTGTTTGTCGAAAAGAAAACAAATCTACATATCTGGCTTACACGCAAACACACCCCATTCTTTACGTTTTTGTGATGATCTTTTGCTCTTTGAATATTTTTATTATTTCATCTCAGAATCCAGTGAATCTGAAGAAGGAGCGCAAGATTGATGGAAGTACCTAAGTGAGGGGAGCGTGGTGCGTTCGTGTCGAATAAGGATTGAGAAGAATTGCGACGCATGTGATCGCGAGCGGCCGCAGTCCGCTGCCGGCCGCTCAGATGGTACGAGTATCAAATCAACCACTCTATACAAATTGAAAGCCCATTCTCGAAATAGTTCTTTTGAATATCCACTTTATAATTCATAATGTGCCACAAAATTATCGTAATGCAGACATTTACAGCGGCGTTATTAGTTAATCATTGAATTTATCAAAAGCGATTTAAATTATTTAACTTCAACTTTCAATGAAAATTCATAAAAAGATATATAAAAGAATGTGTGGTATTTGAGACTTTATGAACGTCCTTAAATTTTAGGTGTTATGAGCGGTATAGGTACCATCATTCTGACTGTCGGTGAGGCGGTCTTGCGATTATGCTAATGACTTTTTTGCGGCTTTGTTCGAAACATCGCTTGATCCCGCCGCATGCAAATGACCCTCGACGATGTAATGCGATAAGTGAAGACTTTGCATATCACACAGATATCAGAAGTAAGAGCGTAGTGGCGTCATCTAGTGGTCAGTCATCATTCGGCGCGCGCATCTCTGGGGAAGTAATTATAGAGAGCAGCTCGTCGTCGGCAGCTGAACTCGGCCTCATTATTCCCCGCATTAGCATATTATACGAAGATGCGTTAAAAATAAAACAATAATTATCGTGCGCGGGCGCAGACTGACAGCGCAGGCTAATTAGCCAAACCCGGCTCATTGTAATACATATTATAATTTTTGTATCGTCCTATCTACATCTTCACGTACACAAATTTTAATTTTAATGATGAGTTGTGTGGCCCAAGCCCTGAGTCGGTGACCAGTCGTCTCTTGACGGGACCGCAGACCAAGCCTCGCCGCAAACGGACGAGTCACTTGTGCTTATCTGTGTCTATCGGCCGGGCGTTAACAGACACAAGGGACAACAAAAATATGTTATGAAGAGGAATTCACTATTGTACCTATATCGAAATGGTGGTAAAAAGATCTAATAAAACATAACGAACCAAGCTCGATATTAAAAACAAACAATTTCATTCAATGTGTTGTATTGAATGAAATAGAGTTAAGTTGCGAAGTGTGTGACGGATGGCGGAGGAGGGTCAGCGCCGCGCCGGTGGAAGCGACAAATTGCCGCACCGTCTGCCCTCCGCACTCCACACGCACCACGCAATCTGCTGCATTTTTGACTCTCTACGAGTTTATCAATCAAGAATTTCCTTTGCGTGCCCTTGAATTAAACTTCGCTTGAGTCATTTCACTTAACTAGCAACGGACTCTCGGATGCGTTAACTAGATGTACTTACTCACAACGCCTTTGTACTTACTCAGTAATCTTGGAGAACGCGATACTGATTATAAATTGTTTCAATATCGATAAAAATGGAGCGAGGCGTGATCGGATCACGTATGGCCATTAAGCTGGATGCTCGGGTTGGGCGCGCACTAAGCGCTGACCGCAGGCAAATGCATAAAAAGCTCGACCTTGACCCCGCGCCGGCACACACCCGCACCGCGCCCCGGGCCGCGCGCGAGTGTGTGTGGGTGTGTGTGAGAGAGCGCGGCAGGTGCACTGTGCGCACGCGCCGCTAAAATATCAACGCATGTCACTCACCCCCAAGATATCGTTACCGATACCGTTACATCGTGGTAAGTGTTGACATGACACTCACTAACTAATCACTTCTGACATGAACTCATTTTTACAGTTGCAATCCTATTTTATCACTGGTTGCAATCCTTACAGGCTTACTATTCAATTTGTAAAATGTCTTGTTTTTTTTGAGTGAAAAGATTTACATATTTTTTCACTGTGAGTACTTGTGGGTGTGTTAGGTGTCGGTGAATGTGGCCGTAAGTGTACAAATCTTGCAATGAACTGGCGGCAATTGCAGCTGCCGATACACCATGGTACTTGGCGAAAGATTTTCATCTTGAGGGTGTTAGCCAGACAGGCAGGTATTGCCATGTACCCTGTGTCCCTGTCACGTTCTAAGGTTTCCTCACGATGTTTTCCTTCACCGAAAGCTCAAGCTCATTGTAGAATTCGAGCGTACGACCTTCCCACGGCATTCGACGTCACAGCCACTAAGCTAACACCACTTTTATCCAATGATGTGATATGGCAGTGAGTGACATGTAGTTCCAAAGCCATACATTATGCTCTTACACATTGCTGATACCTTCAATCAATTTGAATTATAAATTGAGTGGGGAGTTCCCTGTAACATTATATCAAAGATGTGAGGTAAACGAGCTCGTTACGTATGCGACAGTGGAGTAGGTACATAGTGACACGTTTATGTGTGATTGCGATTGGAATGGCGCACGTAGCGCGCGTGGGAGCGGTCGGCGGCGGCGCGGGCGCGGGCGCGCCGGACCCGGCTGCCTGCACTACTGCACTGAGCCGTGATTGGCTGCACACAAGGTATGGCCACAACCATAGCGATCAAAGATGAAGCACAAAGAATTTTTATCAACTATTATATGTTTTTTTCGGAATCTGATAGATCAACTGCTAAAGTCAATTAGTCAACTGTACCTATTATAGTAGGTAGGTACAGTTCCCTAATCTGTTTTTTGTGAGTTATTTAAAAATAGAAATGAATAAGACATTATTAATCACCAGATTGTAGAGGAAATTACTTTCAAAAAGTTATGACATTTTTAGTAATTATTTTAGAGTTTAAGCATAATAATCTCATGGGGTACCAATTGCCTATCACGCACCAGAAAATATCCTGCATTTTTCAGCAGGTAACTCAAGGAATTAACAAATGAACTGATATTTTAATCTTTGTTTCAGTACCATATACAGCATTTTAAAGTTCTTAGTGAAAACAAATCTATGTGATGAGTTAGCTGGTTGGGTGGCCATACAGTCCTCATAGTGACCGGCCGGTCCGACACGGCGCGCGGCGCGGCGGCGCGGTGGCGATGGCGCGCGGCATCATTTGAATGTAATGTAAGTATTCTAATCGGACGGAGAGCATTACCGCGTCCGCGCCGATTGATTCCCGCGCGTTATGATTTGATAGGCCCCGAGCCGAGCGCGAATGCCACGAAACTTATTGACTGGCAACCGATACTTACCGGCTCGTATGATGCGATATCATTTCACTAATGACCGCATTGTGATACCGTTGTGTTCCTCGTTACTGTGCCGTGCCGCGCCGCACACAATACGTGCTATATCATTTTATTCATGCACAATCACAATCGTAACACCTCCCTCCCTCCCTCCCGATCAGATTGCAATTCGTGTGTATCGATTGATTCCTAGAGTCCTTCCACTTTGTTGTACCGAGAAACGCACTCACACAATTTCAGTAAGGCTGTCTCTTCAGTATCAAACAAAGTTAATCCTAGACGGGTATGTGTATAAAACGAGAAACATACTGATTGACAGATGCCCGCCAAGGTCCCCAGGGTTTAGAAACTGTTTTTTTTCTGCAAAAAGGTTCTTCATACATATAGCTTAGATAGCCACCAAGGAATGATTTAAGGTAATCGCAGGTGCAACTGTGGCGGAAAGTTTGTTTTGTATGAAGTTCATGAAGCATCCCGCGCGTGGACAACAGAATGTTTTTTTTTTTATACTACTAAATCGGTAAACCAGCATACAGGCCGCCTGATGGTAAGCGGTTACCGTAGCAGCACGAAGCATAGCTCACGCGTTACCGACCTTTTCCCCCTTCCCAATGAGCTCTGGCGACCTTACTCACGCACAACAACACAACTTTATACAACATAAAGTTATTTGGCTGCGGTATTCTGTAAGATGGAGGTACTTCTCCAGTCGAGCTGCTCTTTGAGCGAATAAAGGCTATGGTCTACCTCTCTTAAAATGTTAACTGTTTGTTTATAACGATAATTATCTACATTCCACGGGAGATATAACGGCTATCGGATCGTCTTTTTGTGGTGTTATGTTAATGTAGTTGGCGATCAGTTAAGGGCATATAACACGATGGACTCGTCACTATGAATGCGCCGGAGTGCGCCCGCGCCGTCCCGGGCGGCGCGGCGGCGCGGCGGTGGTGTGGCGGTGGGCCAGAGTAGCGGGACCCTAACGTCCGCGCAGCGCAGGTGCCGCTAACGGGACGCAAAGGTCACCCCGCGGGGAAATGTCTTGAATATGTAACGATACGATAGTATTCCACGCACAACCTCTACCCTGTTCGGTGAAAATAGTCAACATTAATGTTTTAGTTTTCTTTTGAGTATAATAGTTGCATTGTAATCCATAAATCAGCACCTACAGTAAATTGAATTACTCCATTTGTAATTATTATACCATAAACAATATTATTGTATAGATTTTATTATTGAGGTGATGAAATACTCGCAATGACACAAGACAAGTATCACTAGTTTCCGCCTAATTGTTACCCGGATCTGTTTGGCCGGATATCCGGAAAATCTGGGAACATGTCGATTGGTGCATCGCAGAAGCAAGCTTGCGTAGGTAGCGCACGAACGGTCGTGCAGACTCGATCGAATCCGGGTATTTTCGGTCATGAGCGAAGTTAGCTGAATTTCGCGAAGCTCATATTATGACACGTTCTTGAGGTAGCAAATGAAAACAATACTAGGCAGTCTCACCATGAAGAAAGAAACGGGATTGCGTGTGACATTGATTTTATCTCATGTCGGTGCGAATTGATCGCAATCGTGACCCTTATGTTTGGTGAGCAGCTAATGCGAAACAATACACAAATTTAACAAAGTTTTCCAAAATCTATCTTTCAGCACCCTGCAGCAGACAGCAGTGTGTACAGCGAATGACTTTTTTCTAAACCTGGCCTTGTTTATGAAAACAAGCGAAACCGCTTGCTACCTCTTAATGCAGATAAATTTAAAAAAAAACGTAGATTTTTTTTCGATTTTCTGCTTCTACTTCACATTACGAACAAAATTATGTACGACAATCTTGGTCACAAGTCGCTAGAAGTTCTCAAAATGTATCTATAATTGCTTATTAACTATACAAATAGTGAGTTCCTTGCGAGATCTACCTCGTTAAACTTAGGATGATACATTTTATAAAACAATGGTGAAGTAAAAATAAAATACTGTTTTAGATAAGTTCTAGCAGTGGCGTGCATTCCATATAGGCAAATAAGCAATGCCTACCTCATAAGATTCAATTCAATAATATGTTGATTCAATTAAACTGCATAATCACTTTAAATAAAAATTCTAACCTAACATTCAATACGAAATTTCAAACATTGCCGCGCAGGCACTCGCTAGTTCGCCTCTCAAATTCACGGCAATTCACGCACACTAAAACGATTTCGGCATATTCATACACACACACACACTTCTTTAAGATAATACGACGAAAGCATAAATCACGCTTTTGCTATGCGTAGCATACTGACATTTGACATTCGCGATTTATGGACCAAAAGTAACCTTACCTACTCTGTTTTAAGTAAAGTAACCCATCCAAATTAAAAAGACTACAGTTACAAGTGTTACAACTACTTTACCAACATTAGAGCAACTCAAATATAACTTCGCAATTTATTTGTGTTGGTTTGTTTATGGTTTGGCTGGCATTGTATGCAATGTTGTTGTTATTTACTTATTGTGATTTTGCGAAGTGTATCTATGAAGTGTATTGTGTGTGAAATGAAGAATTTTTGTGGTGAAGATGCAAAATGTGTCGATAAATTATTCCTTTAGTCAGTTTTCGTTTGTTGAAAATAGTAGGTAACTTGCTGTAGACCAACTCCAAAACATTCATGGATTTAAAACAAAGGTAAAAATCTAAGACATTTTAACACAGAATATTATGTTTATTAAACACCTGGCTATCTGGGTGCTGTTATTCGAATCTATTATTCTGTTATTATGTATTTTGTTTGCTAATGAATCATACCAAATGTGTGTGGAATGATATGCTGACCTAAACAATTTTACGAATCGGGTCAAAAAACATAATCTATCTAAGAGGCATATTTAGGCGTGTATGGCCATGATTTCTTCTGCCTACCTAGTCCGAAAACCAATGCACGCCACTGAGTTCTAGCAACTTGCGACCAAGATTTTCATACATAATTTTGTATTGTGAGTGACGTAGCAGCAGAATATAGTTTTTTTTAATCACTATCTCCGAACATACTCATTTTTTAAAATAAATTTTAATGCCACTTTTATTTTCTTCAAAAATTCAGCTCATGGTTCCTTTCAGCTTTTTTCTCTCAGATCTGTGTCTAGTTCAGAAGCCTATACTGGCTAGAAAAGAAAATTCACTCCGTATATATATTTTTAGGGTTCCGTAGCCAAATGGCAAAAAACGGAACCCTTATAGATTCGTCATGTCTGTCTGTCTGTCTGCCCGTATGTCACAGCCATTTATTTCCGAAACTATAAGAACTATAATGTTGAAACTTGGTAAGTAGATGTATTCTGTGAACCGCATTAAGATTTTCACACAAAAATAGAAAAAAAACAATAAATTTTGGGGGTTCCCCATACTTAGAACTGACACTCAAAAAATTTTTTTTCATCAAACCCATAAGTGTGGGATGTCTATGGATAGGTCTTCAAAAATGATATTGAGGTTTCTAATATCATTTTTTTCTAAACTGAATAGTTTGCGCGAGAGACACTTCCAAAGTGGTAAAATGTGTGTCCCCCCCCCTGTAACTTCTAAAATAAGAGAATGATAAATCTATAAAAAATATATGATGTATATTACGATGCAAACTACCAACGAAAATTGGTTTGAACGAGATCTAGAAAGTAGTTTTTTTTTAATACGTCATAAATTGAAATTAATATCAAATACTCAGGTCTATACTACCATTTACTTATATGTTTGTACGGAACCCTCGGTGCGTGAGTCTGACTCGCACTTGGCCGGTTTTTTTTAAACTAGTTTCCGGCTGGGTAGACGCTAGTATCCAGTATCTGGCCGGATAGTAATTTGGCTGCCGGATAGGCCGCATTAGTTACCGGGTATCAGTTTCATCTTTAGTAAAAAGTATCCTATGTTTTTCAGAGAACATATTTTCATATCCTGATGATCGTTTTAAAACACACGATATCCTGGAGAGATTCTCAAGTTCAGTATCGTAATCCATAACCCTTGCCTCGGACGGAGGCTGTCCCGCCCGTATGCCGCGTCAGTGGATTATAAATGTAAGACAAGTGAAGTGTTTAGGGTTCCCCTTCGTCCACTCCGCGCGACACTATCGTCCACAGTTAAAACGTATTACGTGTTAAACGCGCGTCGGCTCCGCGCTCCACGTGTCCCGGACGGCACGGACGCCGGCCGGGCCACGGCCCCGGTGGACGATACATTGATACATTTTTAAAGATCCTAAGCAACAACCCGGCTCAATATTTTAGCACATACATAATGAATTGTTTATTGCATAATTACGGGCTAATTACATGGAATACGCTACGGGACGTACAATGTCGTATTTAAATGAATACAACTTTCTTTTATGGCGGTGCTAAACGATGCTAGCGGTTTTTTACGGGCACATTGTCCGCACAACGCGCGGACCGGGGCGGGCCGGGTGGGGCGGCGCGGGGTTGTGCAATTTTTATTTTTCGATTGTTTGTTGCCTTTTTAAAATGTGACCGTCGGCGCTCGAGCAATAAATTAGAAAGTCCCGTCGGACGCCTTTTTGTAACAGATCGAATGTTTTTTTGTCGAGATCGCTTTCCCCGACTTGCGGCACACTGGCGAACGGTGATTGCTTTACAAAACATCCCTAATTTGTAAAAAAATCTAACAGACACTTAACAAACAGTTCAATAATATTACAAAGTAAAAACTATAATAACCGTAAATGTGCATTCACAGAAGAAATCGTAATGTTCGTTTAGCCGCTCGGCGATGGGCGCAATAAAATGTTAAAAAGCTTATTACCGAGTTACCGTGAAGACATCATAAAAATTTAGTGATTACGGGACGGCGCGGGGGTGGGCAGTGCCTCCCGCAGGATGGGCGGGGGAGGGCGCGGGGGGAGGCGAGGAGGGGAAGTCGAGCGAGGGAGGTCGGGACTCAGTGTCCACGGATCACGCGAACCGGACATCGGCGCTGTAATTAAAACGACCGACTTATACCCACATTACCGACTTTTAGAAATCCAACGACGCGGCGACGTCCGAGTCACATCACTTAGATTTCATATGGATGAAATACCTTCAGGCGAGCCTGCTGAATTTCATAATAATTGGAATGGTCGGGTGCTATAAAAGTGTATAGTTGGATGAGTGCAGTGTTGATAGAAACAATAGCAAACTCACCCGAGTCCATGGCGCCGGTTCCCACAATGAATGGTGCGCCCGCGCAATGCGCATCACACACGCGGCCGGGAGTGAGACACCCCCACCCTGCGCCCCGCGTTCTGTACTACTGCCTAGACCAGTCTAGGGCCGATACATTATTCACCCCACGATTACGATGCACAAAAACTCAAATGTCAGGTGATTTTCCCCTCAGCGGGGGTGAGGACGAGCGGTGGAGGGTTCGAGGGGTCGCGACTAACGGTATAGACCTGGGCCAGTTACATACATGTGGCCTAATGCACTGGCTTTAGCACTGGCGCTGGGCAGTGGGGTAGCGAGCGAGACCTTTACCAATACAATTACGTGTAAGGCAAGATAGTATGCGCCGTGCGCCCTACGTACTAGCTGTCATCTATAAAATAACGGGGCCCGGTTCAATTCACATCCAGTTTGTCTTTGTTTTTTTTGCTATGCGATATATTTGCTATATATCGACATGCTTACATAGAAGACTATTAGATACCTCGAAGTTAAGGCAAAGTGTTCGTACTTATTTATTTTAAGTGCTAGCAGATTTTCCCCCTGAAATAAAGTTTCGTTCTAATAGTAGATAATATTTTGACGGTGCGGTGCAGATCGGATAGATGTCCTGAGAATTATCAGTCCGTACTGTACCGATCAAACCTCACCTAGCAACGGAAATTTTGGACTAGTCTGATCTTTGGTCATACTCAGGCTCGAGGTAAGTCTATGTCAAAACATCGACAAGATACATAAAGCAACATTGTGACTATAAGAGAGCAGCCTCATTAATACTATGAAACTGATAACTCTACCGACATGGGACTGAGAGGTCTCTAACACCTACGAACTACGTCGCTTATGACTCTAGACAGTCATGCGACCGCGCGTTACAGTTTATTTTCAACTTTTCACTAGAAGCCGCCATTTTTTTTAACAAATTAATTTATGTATCCGTTCATATTTTTTTCAAAACTCCATGTTACTCCTTTTAGAAGATTGCGCCAGAAGCAATGACCCTCTGGTATGTCAAGTAGCTTTGACCTTCCTCTCTTTCTCTAACACAGCAAATGCTTTGACTTTGAACTCTACAATTTCTAGTGCGCAGCCAGTTACAGACATCTTCAGAGTAATCATTGTAATCTTGCAATGACTTCATTATTTTCATTAAATAAATAACAAAACATTCGTTTTATCTCAATTGAATGTTACTTACTAAATATAAAACAGAGTCGTTCAACATTAGCCGTAGCATTATTTCTGGAGATTACAACAATTATGCAAATCATCGTAAGGTACACGATTAGCATGCAACGCATAATTTTGATGTTAATTATCCAGTTAGTGGGAAATTACCTGCTGTTGTTAACTATCCAGCTGACTGACGGACTGACTTTGCGTTGGCTAAAAACAAACCGTTAACATCCCAGTCACCTTATAAATATAATTAAATAGATTAAATATATCTACGTAATAAAACTTGAGCTGATTTATTAGTTTTTTTTTTTTTTTTTTCTTTTTTTTATACCACTTTGGTGGCAAACAAGCATACGGCCCGCCTGATGGTAAGCAGTTACCGTAGCCTATGGACGCTTGCAACACCAGGGGTATCACTCGCGCGTTGCCGACCCTGAAGAAACCTTTTCACACCCTTTTTGAAGAACCCCATGCTGTACTCCATTGGGAAAACCACGGCGGGGAGCTCATTCCACAGCCCGAGCGTCCGCGGAAGAAAACTCCTTTTAGCCCGCACAGTTCGAAACAGTTCTGGTTTCAATGTGTGTGGATGGATTCCCCGTCGATGGCGAGAGTTGCGATGGTGGAAGGTAGCCGTGGGCATCAAGTCAAACAATTCCTTAGAACACTCTCCGTTGTACAAGCGGTAGAACACACATAAGGAGGCAAAGTCTCTCCTCAGACTGAGGGGCTCTAAACCGCTTGTGAGCTCGGGATCGTCAACAATTCTGGCGGCACGTCGTTGGACCGAGTCTAAAGGCCCAAGCTGGTATCCCGGTATCGCTGGTATAGTATTACGTAATATTAGCTGCCTGATTACAAATATGTATTGTAACAGATTTATATACAACGAATTTAATGTGTAACATCAACTTTACTAAAACATAATATATTATGTCGTATATGCGATGCGAAAGGGGTGAGTACTACATACTCGGTACGGTACACAATCTATATAAAAATTAATATTCAGTTCAAAATAAATTACTCATAAATTCATACCTGGTGCCAAATTTTTGCATCCATGTTTATTGATTTTAAAATCATTACCGACATGTCAACGGTCAATTAGGATGATTATCATTTTGCGTCGCTTGCTAGTAATTTTCTCTTTCGCGATCTGTGTGCCTGGTACATACCAAAAAAGTGGATTACTGTAATGGATATAGCCTTTCCGTTACACCCTGTATATTGTGCTTTAGTCACTCAAAATGTAAGGACAGTTTCATAAGACCATATTCGCGTGGCTAGGTAGTGATCCGTCTAAAATTACCACCTTTATAAGTTATTGTACATTTTATTCATCATACCGTTTATGTAAATGCTTGTGGTTAATAACGATGTCCTATGAGTTCACGTTCAACGGTGCACCCTGCGTGTTAGGTAGGATGGTTGTTCATTCAAAAAGAAACATCACTATAAGCATTTTGCACTACTATATATCAAGCGTACCGACCATATTTTTTACTATTTATTAACATCTTTTGCATTAAAAGCTCATGCTTTAAAAAAATAAAATTAATATCTAAAGTTTTTTTTCAAAAATCATCCATCAACTTGCGTTTTGTTAGTTTCTTAGAATGCTTCGATGCGGAAACTGTGAATATTGAAATTTATGAAGCACTTAGATCACAGATTACGCAGCGACCAAATGTGAAAAAGGAACTCGTGTTCACAGGATATCGTGTAACATAGCACCTTATTATGAGCTACGTAGAGTGCCTAGTTGAGTGTAAACTTGCTCGGGCGTACACGGCTAGCTTAACAAAAGATTTGCATACGTACATCGGCGGCGGCGCAATTTTTTGTGAGCATCTAATCTTTTTGTCCTGCGTTCAGCAACCGAAAATCAATCATGTGGACCTTTCTTTAGATAATAATTATTCTACCTGACGTGAATAGAGAATGCGATGTAGAGACTTTCTAAGGGAGCACAGGGTCGACCGCGGGCGGACCCGCGTGACTATATTTTTTTAATATATTTAAATACACCAGCCTAGTATTACGCCATAATTTGCTTTATGGTTTAACGAGAAATGCATACGTTTAACATAATTATAATAGTACCTACTCCATGTTCTCCAATTAACTTTCGAGTCAATATACTTACCTACCTAATTAATGATGTCACAATTGCCTCTCATTATCATACCGTGATAGCAGCTGCACTGCATGCAACACGACACAACACTACTACAGTATTGCGACAGCAACCTTTTGTTGCTCCGCATCAATTACATATTACAAATGTCAGCTCCAATAATGAGACTCTAGACCCTCGCAAACCTACTAATTTATGAACAGTTAAGTACATATCCCCGGTATTGCTAACGGCCGTAGGTGACGGTAGCCACTTGCCGTCAGGTGGACCGCGCCTGCCTTCTGGTCAGCCATCTGACAAAATAATTTAGCCAGCAGGGCAAATAAATTTTATAAAATCGTGCCGCACCTCATTCGTAGCCGATATAAATAGAGAGAGCCTTCTATGTTACAATGTGAAGTGATCAAATACTCAAATGATCCAGCTTTTAGCCTATATCTGAGGGCACGGGGGTGTCCCCCACCAAGACAGCCAAGCGAACCAAACCTAACTATTTTTTTTTCGAAGCGCTTCGTCGTTTTTTTAAACCCTCATAACTTGGGTTTGGATTATACCAGATTAAAAAAAAACTTGGGACATGATGTCAATAGTGAACTTATTAAACATAAGTTTCAATAACATAGATTTAGATATTATTGATATCTAAAAAACCCCGATTTCGTCACTGGCTCACTGATGATCATCAAAACTCTTAGGGTACTTCCTGAAGTCCTAGAAAGCTGAAATTTGGTATTTTAGCTTGCATTCGTACACAATCAAAAAAATATAAAACTTGGAAACAAACACAAAATAAGAAAACATAAGCAACTTACAAAAAGAAGTGAAATCCCACCAAAAAAATGTGTATGTAAAATGTTACCAAGACTCGCATTGTCAAAAAGTTATGAGATCTCATGTAGAGCCAAGCTTATAACTCTACATGCCCTTAATCAACAAGCTCTAACTTCATAAACTCTACACACCGTGGTCAAAATATGTGGCTTGGCCGTTTCACTACTACAAGAACTATTGTATAACAAAAAAGTTATGAACAGTGAATACATTTTTCACCTTGTAGTCTACACTAAGGTGTAGAATTTGTGAAGTTAGGGCTTGTAGAGTAAGGGCACGTAGAGTTATAAGCTTGGCTCTACATCAGATCTCATAACTTTTTGACAGTGCGAGCCATATGTCTTGGCAACATTTTACATAAAAATGTTTTTGGTGGCATAAATCCTACAGCTTCCGGTTCACTAGATTCAGTCGGTATTTATCCTCAAATGATAACGTACGACATGAAGAAGCAATTAAACAATTAAAGCCATCACATAAGCTCCGTCTCATCTCGTGAAAGGCATGATTGTTGAAGAACACAGGAAAGTCAACAAATTGGACTCAGTTGTGGATATAGTGGATATCGAGAGGTAATAGTGGGGGTGAGAGGAGCCATCGGCGCCGGCGCAGGCGTCGCCTCCAATTACTGGCCGCTCTCTTCCGAGGCGAGGCGGCCGGAGCGGCTCCTCTCACCGAGCACGCGAGGGCGAAGGACTACATGGCAGCCATTCGCACCGACCTCCGCACACCCGTCTCACTTTTGTAGCACAAGAGCATCGTATAATATACGATCACCTCAATACCACGCCATTACGACGCCGACCGTTTTTACCCCATAGATTTTAACGCACGTTTCGCAATAAATCTCAAATACAAAAAAAATATAAAAACTTTTAATGCAAGTCTCACCGGTGGCGACAAAAACTAATAGAAATGCCAAAGAAATATGCAAGCTAGCGATTGTTCGGCCGACGATAGGAGGTGAAACCAAGAAAAAACTTGGGCAGATGCGTGCGCGCAGGTAGCGGTGAGCGCATGCAAATGTGTGCGCGGCTCCAAATGTTTATTTATTATTTTTTCGTTGGAATTTATCTAACATATTGTAATTTAGCAAATTGAAATATAAAAATATTGCATTTGCTACGTGTCTACTGCTGGGCTGTTACACAATGTGTCACCGCGGGTGACCGCAATACCGGCGCGGGCGTGGCGAGGTGGAGGAGTCCATCCCAAACTGCACCGTCACGCGTCGCGGTGCCGCGTCGCGTCGCTCGCTGCCGAGTCCAGCTTGCGATGTTCGAGGTCAGAGCGTCGATATGCAAACCGCGCTGAGCACCAACTTAATCAAATGCTCGCTACTGGTAGACGAAATTGGAGTCGTAAAGATAATAACACGTTGGCAGTGAGACGTGTACGGCCCGACGATGGATAGCATGTGATACGAGATAATGAATTTACGAGCTAGCAATTGATCGTTGGCGTTGTTACCCTACTATTTGTTTTACAATTATTGCGGTCACATCCACATCGCGTCGCGGATCTGGCTGCGAGAGCGTTTTGTTTTAATTTGAATAATCGATGCGCTTTCCGAACATGCACCGCCTACTTTCAAGTGATATTTGTAGATACTTGAAGCATACAAGGTTTCGCAGATACACCGCGTAACTGGGTGGCATCTGTAATGGTGTTATTTTGTTCGACGTCTATTGAGGGTATTCTTAGTACCGTCTAACTGTTTGGTATTTGTTTTCTGACTTTTTGAAACGAAACTTATTTGAATATATTGAATCCCTATGCCGTGCCTTAGCAATACTTGGCATACACAACTTAGGCTGGCTGGCCTGGTCCTCCTGGTGCTATTACAATGGACCGGCCGCGCCGGTGTCAGTGTCGCCGGCTGACGCAATGTCATCAAATTGATCGATCGACTATATCGATATGCCGACGTCAGCGTCGTAGGGTCGCTCACGACGACCTATGACGGATGACGATTGCACATTATTATGTAATGTATAAAATTAACATCCATTTGTAGTCCTGTTATTAATACGACATTGAATTATAAAGTTAAAAATAATAAATATTAAATAAAGTAGGAAAGCATAACTGACAGCATTATACTTCCAGTTATTAATAAGTAATCCTCATGTTTTTTTTTGTTATATTGTGTACCATAAACTTTGATCGTTACAACATAACACTAAGTTTGTGCATCGACGCGTTTAACTATGCGAGCTTTATTATGCTAATTGAGGTTAATAAATAAGTAATTAAAGAGTACGGAAGGCACCGAATTATTCTAATTCTAAAATTAATTATTGTACTTACTTGAGTACATACATGTACATCAAAACGCATTCATAAACAAAATTGAATAGGTAAAAATAATTACTAGTATTATGAATTTCGAAAGACAGATTATAAGAGAAAAAATATGTACAGCCAACAATAAGCAGTGAATAACAAAGAATCATGGCGAGATCCATACATTGATTACACAAACATTGATACAAAAAAATAAAACATTTTAGAGGGTTTTGAATCACTTCCAATGTTGAGATTACATTGCCAGCAACATATTAATATACATGAAATATTTTATATACCCCGCAAAACAGAACAACAACAAAAAGGTTTTGGTCGTGAATAGTCGCGATTCGCCGGCATGCCATAGAAATTCGAATTTTTATCCCGGGGTTCTAAAAATATTTTAAATGGATCAAGTTATTCCTTAGGCACCAAGGATCAATTATAACTTCATTGTAAGGTCTCTAAAAAATCTTAATTTTTTTGTCAAAATCTCGCCATGATCCTTTATTATCTACTTGACCGAAATATAGTTATCGAATTGTCTCAAATTTTATCGACAATGGGAATAGTAAAACGTGATTTCGCAATGACGTCACGCAAGTTACCGATCACCGGCCAGCATTACCAGTGTCGGCACGCACTTGACCGCTTTTTAAAGGTCAGCAATACATTGGTAATCCCTCTGATATTGCTTTACAATCAGGTGAACCGCCAGAATGCTTACAAGCCATCTGACATAAAAAAACAAGATATTATGGAAGATATGAGTATTCTTTTGATAAATAGGGAGTACCCATCCCGGTATAAAATACCGAGCGAGACGAGTGGTTGCCGGACGGTGGTGGTACACTCGGTTTGTATCGCGTCAAGGAGCAACATTTCAGAAGGAGCGCGCGTGCGGAACGCCTGCTTTTGCCGTAATTGTGTCGCACACCATATTTAGCTTTTTCGAGTTGAAGTTCATGTATTTAATTCGTTCATAACCAAACATACTAAAAGATCAAATACATTCTCTCTGAACCAACTGAATTTATTATTATTATTAATTACAAATAACTTTTTCTCAATCTATCACTAAGTAGCGTGGTGGTGCTCTTCTTCAAGAAAGGCGATAAGGCCCTATTGAAGAACTACCGCCCGATATCCCTCCTAAGCCATGTTTATAAGCTGTTTTCGAGAGTAATTACGAATCGTCTCGCACGTAGGTTTGACGACTTCCAGCCGCCCGAACAAGCCGGTTTCCGTAAAGGCTTTAGTACCATAGACCACATACATACACTCCGCCAGATTATACAGAAGACTGAAGAGTATAATCGGCCATTATGCCTGGCGTATGTGGACTATGAGAAAGCCTTCGATTCAGTCGAGACATGGGCGGTGCTACAGAGTCTACAGTAGGGTGTCCCGTCCATGTATGAGAAATATTTTTTTTCGTGCTACACTATCGCAAGGGGTATCGAAATTTGCGTAATTTTACACAGATTACTAAAAACATAGAAAAATTAGAATTGCGTATCATCTTGAGGGCTCTACCGGACTTTGTAGTTTTGTAAATTTTACGTTTTTAGTGACCTAAGCCGTATGTCTAAAATAATATAAAAATAAAGTTTAAAAGGTATTTTATTATTGAAATTAACGAAAAAAAGAACAAAAAAAAATAAAAAAAACCCTATATTAATTATAATCAATGTTAAAAACAGAATTTACACTTATTTTTGTATCGAAAATTTGGCATTTGTGCTCGAGATTTCAATCTAATAAAGCCATCTCTAAAAGTAGCTTTGTGAGGCTTACGTTACCATTAATACATATTTCTAATACGATTACGTGTGACAAGGATGGCCCACATTTTCCAAGCTCAAATTTTAGGCCATGATTTGAAGGTCCCCATTAGAAATATGTCGAAGAACCGGAAGTGCTGATTAATTTCGGTGTAATCTATAGGAGAGAAGTTATTTTTTGGTAGTTCTTTGGTAATCCTCGGCTTAGATAAGTGTAGTGGTTTATTTTTCGAAATGCCAGCTGCGGAATGTGGTCTCTATCATCAAACAATATACCCACAAGTAGGATTTCCAGGCAAAAAGTATTTCTTTTGATATCAGAATTTAACACAATTTAGCTGAGATTTTATTTATTGAGTTTGATTAATCCAGCCGTTCCTTTCATTTCAGCACCGCTTATAACCATTTTCACATGTATATAATTTAAATGAAGTGCATTTAAAAGCAGAAACGTCAAAAAGCTTCTCATATGTCACCAAAAACACTTCAGTTAGTTTTCAAACTATAATTTCGTTTGCTTTTGGGAAATCTTTTGAAATTGAGGTACTTACTTCTAAAAATAGGATTTCAGTAATTGAATAACTCATTCCTCAGTTACGATTGGAATCGAAAAATCCAAAAGTAACTTATTCAGTTTAGGCCCTGATAAGGCACTTATGAATGTTACAGTTGACTCTACCAACGACTTAAACTTAGAAGACTCCGGCAAGAAACTCAGTATAAATAATCACATATATATCTGACTTGGAGGGACCCTTACCATTATACTTCAATTTTAGTTCGTTCTAGACAAATAAAATAAATTTAATGACGTCCCTTATAATTTTTTGCTGCCGATGGTAAGTTATTTGTATGGTCCCAATATAGTACAATATAATAGACTCGCTACGCCTAAAAATCATTATTAAACCTGCTACTAACACTGTAACAATCGCAACTGTACTTTTATAGCATAAAATTTACTTTGGCTACGAAAAAAAACACTCGCGAGTCAAGTCAAGAAAGCCCTCGAAATAAGTTGTAAATTGAGGGATTTTGCAGATTGAAATATATCAATTCGAAGTCACTGGTAAAGAGTTATTGCATGCAAATCAAAACGTCGTGTATGTATTACAATTAAATATAACAAAAAGTTAATATTTTTTGATATTTAGTTTGGTAGCCGAAATTAAAGGATAGCGAAATATTACCATAAAAATGTAAATTTTTCAAAACTTTGAAGATCGGTAGAACCCTAAAGATATAGATTTAAAAAAAATAAAAAATTACTTTGGTAATCTACGATCAATTACACAAGTTTCGAGAGGTCTTGGGTTAAGGAAAACCAAAAAAAAAAATGTCGGGACACCCTAGTCTACAGCGTTGCCAAATCGACTATCGCTATATCGAAGTATTGAAGTGTTTGTACAGCAAAGCCACCATGTCGATCCGGGTCCAGGACGAGAGTACGGTACCAATCCAGTTGCAGAAGGGTGTAAGACAGGGTGACGTAATTTCCCCGAAACTCTTCACCACTGTAATGGAGGATGTATTCAAGCTCTTGGACTGGAAGGGATATGGCATCAACATCAATGGCGAATACATCACTCACCTTCGATTTGCCGACGATATAGTCATAATGGCGGAATCGCTGGAAGCTTTGAACATCATGCTCAATGACCTCAACAGAGTTTCCCAACAGGTAGGCCTCAAAATGAATATGGACAAGACAAAAGTTATGTCTAATGTTCATATTCCGCCAATACCGGTGATTGTTGGGAGCACTGTTCTCGAAGTTGTAGACGAGTATGTTTACCTCGGACAAATTATCCAACTAGGTAGGTCCAACTTCGACAAAGAGGTCAATCGAAGAATCCAACTCGGCTGGGCAGCATTCGGGAAGCTCCGGCACATCTTCACGTCTAAAATACCTCAGAGTCTGAAGACAAAGGTCTTCAATCAGTGCGTGTTACCAGTGATGACATATGGTACAGAGACGTGGTCTTTTACTGCTGGCCGAATAAATAAGCTCAGAGTCACTCAGCGCGCTATGGAACGAGCTATGCTCGGAATCTCTCTACGTGACAGGGTCCGAAACGAGGACATTCGTAGGAGAACGAAAACTACCGATATAGCTCGTAGAGTTAGTAAGCTGAAGTGGCAATGGGCAGGCCACATCGCTCGAAGAACTGATAGCCGATGGGGAAGGAAGGTTCTCGAGTGGCGACCACGTACTGGAAAGCGCCGAGCGGGACGACCTCCAACCAGGTGGACCGACGATCTGGTCAAGATCGCTGGGCACCGCTGGATGCAAGCGGCCCAAAACCGTTCGAAGTGGAAGTTAATGGGGGAGGCCTATGTTCAGCAGTGGACATCCCTAGGCTGATATGATGATCACTAAGTATGTATATTAGAGACAGAAATAACTACATATTGTGCATGATGGTCGAGGCTATCTAGTTTCGATATCCCTCTCTACCCTGAAATAACAGACGAGTTGTCCCACCTTGACTGAATTCCTTTTTTCATCACATCACATATGGCGACAGAGACGGACTATGGACGGTGGCTATAAAGAAACTGTTTATATTGCTTATTTAGTACAAACGTGTCAGATGGAGCGACCACTCAGATAGTATGGAGATGTGTTCCTGCTTTCGAGTGATTAAATTTACATAAGAAATTATAGCGAGGTATGTCGGGCGGTCACCTCCGCGTGCGTAACTGCACTGCCTGCACTGCCGCCCGGACCCCGGTACATGTCGACTGCACGATGCAGATACGATACGAGTCTGCACACGCCAATCGTAGAATTTTGCAAAATAGAGTTCTTAACTACACGTCAAGTTTGATTGTCCGATAATTATCCTTTATAGTTTAACTCATTGGCTCGCGGTTAAAAATATAACAATGACATCAATTGTTATAAAAAGACGCGCGTCCCGTTAGTTCTTTTGCTGAAAGTAACGGATATATACCAGGAATTTATAAAAAAAACCGGCCAAGTGCGAGTCGGAATCGTAAACGGAGGTTTCCGTACAATATTAACTAACTCATTGTGCTATGAAACAAAATACCAAATCATTGAAACTGTTTTACAAAAAACTTTAACCGACTTCAAAGTACACTAAAAAGTAATCAAATCGTGACCTGATGACAATGGGACCAAACGAGACGAAACAAAAAATAATTTTCCAAAGTTGTTATGAGGTAAAAAAAAAACTAATAAAAAAAACGTTTGTTGTATGGGCGCCCCCTTTAATTTTTAATATTATTTTATTTGTTGTTATTAGCAGGCAATAGAAATACATATTCTCTGAAAATTTCAGCTACCTATTACCGTTAATGAGATACAGCCTGGTGACAGACGGACAGACGGACGGACGGACAGCGGAGTCTTAGTAATAGGGTCCCGTTTTTAGCTTTTGGGTACGGAATCCTAAAAACAATAGAGACACAGGACCTGGAGTAGAGCCTAACGGTACCCCCCATTAGCATATCATGGGAACAAGACATCTTAATTGGTTAGCTTTGACGCCATGAGTCTGGGATGCGATTGGTGGCTAAGATGACATTAAAAAGTTTAGTCAACCAAACTACTGCTAAACGGCCGAGACACAGGTCTGCCGGGATCTCATCTGGGCCAAGCGCTTTTTATTTTTTCATTTTAGCTACCGCAATCCTTACTTCTTCAGCTTCGTCTTCGGGTATGGGACCGTGTGTAGGCTCAAGAGATTTGATATTTTCATGTGGAAATTCCTGATTAAGAAGTTGCTCATAATATTCCCGCCACCTGTTTTTTATTTGTGAATTGTCTGTTAACAGTTGTTGGTCTTTGCTCTTAATGTATTTGTTGACTTTGATGTCCATAGTGGACCTATTTCTATACTTAGCAATTTAATCCTAATCCTAACTAATATTATAAATGCGAAAGTGAGTTGGTTTGTTTGTTACGACTTCACGCCTCAACTACTCAACGCTATTCTACTACTCAGCTATGGTTTTCCTTCACCGACGGCTCATTGGGACCCATGAGCTTCGCCACGGCATTCAACGTGATTATTATTATTATTATAAGCACTTTGGTTCGTCTACACAATATGACACAACAAGTAATAAAGCGAATCTCTCACATGGAATGGCTAATTGAAGCAGAACCTACAAAAATTGACGATGACGGGATGACCATATTACGGTGTGAAAGATGGAAAACTTCGATCATATCGTAGAGCGTTTTTTACTCGTGACGATTTGAATAAAAGTGTATAGTTGTCGGTGTCACCGATCGGATTATCACGCGGCGCGGCGATGCGGTGCGGTGCGGTGCGGGCGGCCGCGGCTCCGGGGACGCACAATAGCGGCCGGCGAGTTCCGTGAAGCACGCGCGACATAAAAACAGCGCCTCCACACCGCGCACTCCACCGCCCGCGCCGGCCGAACACTTTTTACCCGCCCGATCCATTCATCCCGTAATTAACGCGAATAAAAAACGGACCTAGACGAAAATTAGAAATGTTTCGGTGTCGCCGTGCCACCGCACAAAAACCGACTCAGCTGTGAATTTGTATTAATTTAATTATGTCGTCGTTTTGTCTCGGCGTGTCACGGCTGCCCGCGGCCGCTTCGTTTTGGGAAATGTAATCGACGGACGGAAGGAACCGTGTTCGAACAGTCGCATCCGACGCGGATGAATGAGAAGCGAGGCCGTAACTCACGCGTCGACATCTCGCTCCGCCGTCCAGGCCCGGCCGACGCCGTTTCGACCGCTCACAAAAACATAATTAGATAATTCGTGTATTCTACGCTCACCTTCCGTCATATTCAAATGAGCGCGGTGTCGCTGTGCGATAATGATTCTTGTGGTACTTACCGTTAAGGTCGAGCACCATCTGTGTATTGAAGAAACTGCTGACGTCACCGCGGCCCGACACTGCAACAACAATATTATAATGTAATTAGAGATAAGAGTTAATCACACGCCGCCGCCGGCGGAATGTTTGGCGACCGATCTGCCGCGGCCGGGCCCACGGCTCGTGTGCCGATACGCTCAGTGCTCATTTTATTTTCTTTCAAATGCTGTCACTTCATATAACATGAGTGAGACAGACTATAAACACGGAGTAACAGTATAAAAACAGAATATTACCTACATACATTACATTGAAAATAGAAATAAAATAATGGCGGGAGGGTCATGGATGGGAGACGACAGGACATTATCGACTGGCTCCCGAGCTTCAAATTGTGAATACTGTAGTTAACTTTACACGTAAAAATCCTTATTGAAATGTCAAAGCGTTAGCGTTGCGTCGATCGCAGCTGCTCATGCCCATTGTGTTGTTTGGTAGAGTGACCGTTGAGAAATAGCAAGGCAGCTCGGAGCCGTATTTCATATGAATCGTGTGGGCGGCGCGGCCTTCGGGAGCTGCGGTTTTGGACAACACGTACGTAATAGGATAACTGCGCAAGAGCCTTTACCAAATTATGTTTATATCAATGTCAATTACGATTCGGAGGATTATTTTGTAGATGTGGGTAACGGTCATCGGCAATTCAATAGCCGACCGCTTCAATTGAGACAAAAGCCATTACGACCAACACTGAAAACATTTATATTTATTATTGTTAACGGTCGTTGATGCTTTCATTTTGATATTTTCCAGAGAATTACTCAATTTAATAAATCTACAGACGTGGAAGATTTTATTGAAAGACCACAAATGATCCAAATACGTTTGATAATTTAATAACTCTAAAATAATGTTAATCAGTGATGTAGTACAACCTACATCAAAAACAGATTGTCATGTTACGTGCAGGGGGAGAGAAGGGATGTCAGGAAATTGGCGACAGAGCCGCTCCGAGCTGGTTGTAAAACATAACGGTGGATGAGCATCGTGTCGCCTCGCGTCACACCACAACACAACACACGTACACTACACGAGGTAAATCACTAGAATAGAATCGACAATTTGCAATTGTATTGATCAATTATTTTATTATGTATAGATACTTAGATAGATAATTTTATAAAACCGTGCATAAAATTGAAAAATCATCAAACAATTTGAGGAAAAAAAGCATCCCTCTCAGATCCAGCTTCTAGAAACTAAGGTTGTACTTAATCATGAAGACGAACATGATTATTCTAATTAATTTTAAAGAAAGTATGTGTAGTGTGTTCGGTTAAAACACATAATAGGTACTTAGCATTAACTGAAAAATGCAGCGAACAAGGTAAAACAAACACGTTCGCGTAGCGTTGTTCACCGGAGATAGCGATTATAACGTAATTGGGAAGGGTGTAAACCGCGCGAGCTGTCCGAGCGCACCGATACCGATCGACGAGGGCACGGCGCCGGCGCGGGCGCAGCGCGGCACCGACACGACGCGACGCGGCAACGACACGACGCGGCGCGCGCGCACCTGTACAGTGTACAGCTTACACGTATCATGTACGCAGATACCATCGGCCCGCACCGATGCACTTACCACCTACCTAACTACTGTGTAGTCGATGCACCAACTATGTCGCTGGCAGGCTGAACCCAAACATCTCTATGGTTTCAATAGGCAGAGGTGTCAGTACTGAGCCTCTTACACTCAATACAGTGTGCCTACATTTTACCATATTAAAACTATCAATCTGAGAATACGCACATAAGAATCATATAAAAAAAACGGAGTGGTTTGCAAATTTATTTTTGTCTTTTTTTTAAACTTACTTTAACTTTATTTTCAATTTAAACATATAAAAAATATATCACCTACAAAATCTATTCTAAATATAATAAGAGATAATACTAATAAGTTAAAATAATAATAATAGAAAATATACTAATAAATTAAACTAAAGTTGAATTTAACATGTTATTTGAGCTGTTTTCCTATATTGTATATTATTAAAAAATGTCGGACGGATACCTAGTTGCCACAACAAGGGTTCCGTTCTGATCGGATCCTCTGCGTACGGAACACTACAAACTTTTTATGAATAGTTATTGAAGCTCGCGTCTCTGCTTGGTGGCAAGACTGATAAAAATCATAGCACGACCAAACAAACTATCTGAAATTCGATCTTAATTAAGTATCGTCAAACTTAACTGTTTAAATTCCTATGTTCCGAAGATTTTTTCAAAATGCAATAATATGTTGCAATTTTCTTACAAAATTATAGTATACCATCGCCGTGTGTGTGATATTCCTAGCTCTATGAAGCGCCGCGCCGTGATGTAAGGGGGCAAGAGCTAATCGAACCGAAAAATAAACCACCCCGAACACAATGTGAATACATTTTCTGACTAAACGTGCTACATACATACATCGGAATAGGTATAGATGATGGATGAGAGTAAGAGACTTCGTAAGAGTTGATGTGTGTCAATAACTAAATAAGCTGATGTACTATACAATACCGTTTATCCGATAGGCGATTCGGCAGGAGACTAGAAAAATTAACACAATCATTATAATAACACAGCTCCATCACGTTCCGCTCGTAAACATCTAACAGAATGTCTGGATGTAAAGAAAACTCAATATAACAACACGAGCGCAATTCCGAGAAGTAAACATTAATGCAAACGCACTGAATTCATTTATCAAGCGGCATGATCGAGCGGGAGCCGGACATTTTGGCGGTGGTTCCCTTCATTATCGGGGTGTAAGAGATAGCATCGCATTACGCGAACGACGCGACGATATAAACGGGGATGGTTTATATTTAAAGCGGGGGTCAGGTGGCGGCGCGGCGCGGCGCGGGCGCGTCCATCGCTCACGGTCCCCGCGCGGCGCGCACTAAATCGCCGTCGCGCGTGAAATATTGCCCCGCGCGGCCACTGCCAACGGCCACCGGCCACCGAGCCAGAGCCACCGAGCCACCGACCGGCCCCGGGGGACCCCACGATACTCGCCTACTCTATAAATCGTCCCCATTTGGCTAACCCGCGAATCAAAGAAAGGTAATTCACAATGTTTTAAATCCAATTAGAAGGGGGCCTCCCTCCGCTCCGCAGTACGTGGTTGAATTCCAAACGTTTAAAGAACTATGTAGACTGTGTTACAATTTAGAATTTGAAATGTTGAGGGACTCAATAATTTTGGTTTGCAATTCCTAACATATAAATATCCAACTTATATAGGTGCATACTTATTCCTGGCGATGTTTTGTCTAGTGTTTAAAAAGCATATTTTTGTTTCTTGGGCTGCTAGTTTTCCAAAGAAATATTATAGTGTTTCGTTATTATTTTTTGCAATTTAAATACGTAGTACCTGAGAGATGAGACCTAGCCAGATCGATTTTTCGCCACCAAAAACCCGATATAGCAAATTTCATCGAAATCGTTAGAGACGTTTACGAGATCTCAAAACATTATACTTACAATATTTTTATCATTTAGTAGTATGGGATTAACAGTATTTTAAAACTAAAATAAAATGATTACCTTAGGCACAAATAAAGTAATATTTACTTGCCTTAGGCCTAAAATATAATGTGAAGTATTTAACGGGCCAGTTGGCTCGGATTCCACGTCTCGCGCCGCAGGTCGTGGGTTCGATTCCCACACAGGACATGCATGTGTGTGCATGAACATGTCTGTATGTCCTGAGTCTGGGTGTAATTATTGTCTATTGAGTATGTATTTAACAACAAAAAGTATATGTAGTATATCAGTTATCTGGTTTCCATAGTACAAGCTCTGTTTGGGATTGCTGCTTGCTAGTTTGGGATCAGATGACCGTGTGTGAGGATTGTCCCAGGATATTTATGTATTGTAATCTCTGATTAGCAACAATGAGCAGTGGCAACGGGCAGTGTGTGGTTTTCATAGATATTATTGAGATAAAATTACTGTTGATTGTCAACTTTCATAGGGTTTAGCTAATAATACTCTGCTCCATAGATTAGATTCCGGCTGATTAAACTGAATGCCTATTTGAATAAATAAAATGTTTCATTTTATGGCCTATCCCAACAAGCAAAAGCATTTTTTTCACGTCCTCGCATTTGCTATTCTCATGAAGATATTTTTGGTTGGTGCTAGGGTACTGTGAGGTGCTTGTGTTGATTGTGGTCAAACACACACCTCCGCATTATCATCTACCTGCCCTGTTACAACTCATTTGGGATCAGCGTGATATGTATGCGCTTCTTCCATTTGGCTCTTCTTTCCGTCATATCAGTATTCACTCCTTTCTTACCCAAGACAACTTTCACAAAATCCATCCATCTCTTTTTTGGTCTTCCTCTTCCCGTATATCCATCCACTTTCATATTCATAAGTCATTCACAACATTTCCATACGATGATAAACGGTTCCCTCTCAACTTTTCAGTCACTGGCGCTACTTTCAAGCTTCCCCTTATGTACATGTCTTCCTTATCTTATCCATTCTTGTCACTCCACACATCCATCTCAACATCCTCATCTCAGTTGCATGCAATCTTCTTTCATCCGTCTTCTTTACTGCCCAACATTCCGAACCATATATTAAGACAGGCCTTATCACGGACTTCTAGATTTTCCCCTTTAGCATAAAACAAACACCTAGCCACGGAAAAGTAAAACATATTTTATTTATTTTTATTGTAATTTTAAGTTATGTCATCAATATTTGGTATAGTTTATTTTGTTTTAAATTTTACCTATAAATTTTATTGTCTTTTTTATTTTGTGTTTCATTGTATTATTGTAAATCTTTTGCGTTTTCTGTCTGGCTGTGCGTGATATCACTGACCAATTTTGATGTCACACAACATTACAATTGACTTTCCTTTTGTTTTGTTTTTAAGATAAATAACAATTGCTAGATAAAGCCAAATTAATTATAAAATAATAACAATGCTACAGAAATAAATATTAAATTGAAATTATATGCGTAAAATACTGTTAATATTTTGTTGTGTAATAATATAATTATCCTATTAAAACTACGATTATATCCTATCATAACAGTTATACAATAATTAAATTTTAACGATCCTACATTATGTAATCAGTTCCTAAATTCGGAATACTTGCTGAAACGTAATGGTAATGGTAGACATTACGTTTCAGCAAGCATTTCCGTAGCTCATACATACATCATGAGTGTAGTAACTCATAGAGAATACGATTTATGGGCAGATATTTAAATGAGTGGAAAACTTAAATACCAATTGCAAAACAATTTGTATAACAAAGATAAGTAGTCTGAGGAATTTCGTCCAAAAATCAAGTCCAATACCTATCTAGTGCTTCCAAATTTTAAAGCTTTTAAATATGGCTTTTTACAAAATTGTAAGAGCAAAGATACTAAGCAAACACAAAATAATTTAAATATGGGTTTACAAGTGGCGTAGGGGGTCAATTATAATAAAACCATGACGTCATGTGGAGTATCAAATTATTTCAGCATGTTGACTAACAATGGCATGGAAATATGTTCGCCGCGTTGCTTAAAACTTTGACATAAACTATGCACATACTGTCGAGCGATACATTATGTACCTACATTGTTCGTATCGCGCACGAGGCCTGAATGACAATTTTATGTTTCCAAGAACTAAACAGTTTTGAGTATCATCAATCAGGCTCCATTGCCAGTAAGCACGCAGTTTTACAATCAACTATAATTCAATATGTTTATTATAACCCAGAATATCGTCTGTGGACTATTCGGTTCTAACTACACTCTCGTTATGGCTGTATTTTATAATGGAGCTTCCACCCGATATTTTACTCGCGTTTCCGTAGATTCCAAGTTAATATGTTATCCGAGATTATGATTAATGTATGTGCTAAATATCCTAAATCGTTCGGAGTAGTTGAGTAACGAACAGATAAACAAACATCGACACAACATTCGCATATTTTTAATATAATAATAATATTTCTGGGATTGCAGATGAGAACAATAATCTAATACTCTAATAACTAAGTATCTTATATTTCTAAAGCAGTTCTCCCCTCATAAAATAAAATGCGATTGACATAATATAAAAAGTAAAATCAAGAAAAACCAACTAGAACATACGAATTAGTAAGTGACGTTACTTATATCAATGGTTTATGTTACAATAGATATTTTAGTGAGTGCGCGTTCGTAGAAGATAAGCCGGGGGTTGGGGGTGGTTCATTGACCGCGGGTGGTTAATTGCCCCTCCCCTCCCCGCGGCCGGCGCGCCCCCGCCGGCGCCCGCGAGAGCTCGTCTCCGCGGCTCTGGGTCACGCAGACCTTCGCACATGACGTTACGAGCACAAACATTTGCCCTATATAGGAAAATCGATCGCCGCCCAAACGGGAACAAGTTCAATAAACGCGTGAATACACGACGCGGCGTGTATATTTTTCGACGAGACAATCCCACAGCCTCGAATGCAACACCGACGGCGAAATTATTCGACTCGAGGCCAACATGCAAATCCGATATGAAATCCCAAAGATAACCTAATTAATTCAAACAAAGCCCTGGAAAAGAAATGGAGGCCGTATTGAGTCCGTCCGCGCCGCCGGCTCAGAAACCGAGAGAGGTCCGACAAGAAACTCCGAAGGTGAACTAAATATTAATATAGGTACTGAAATGCAATCAATCAATTTATTTTAGTCACATAGGTGTGTTATTTTATATTTTAAACTTTATTGTGGTGTGATCAGTCATAAAAATGGTATCATGCAGACGATTCATGAATTACTGCCGTGTGGGGATTGAACTAGTTTCCACGAACGGTATTTCCCGTGTTATTTAGGGATCTAATATTTTCCCGAGATAAAAAAACCTGTTCATCTCAATTTGTCCAGCCCTTACGACTTGACTCGGTAACAAACATTCACAATTGTAGCAATAGAAGGATAGTAGAACTACTATAGGACTATTCGGAAGTTGGATTAGTGTATAACACAATTTTACTTATTTCGCCATAGCTTAGGTACATCCCGAACGCTTATTAGGTACTATTGCAGCTCCTTGTTAGCCTCTGAATAATTGTGTCTTGACATGTGTCACTAACAATTGAATGAACAAACAAACGATTATTATCACTCGCAAACGTATAATAGAATGATACAACGACCCTATGATATCACTAATCTGGGCTAGAAACAGTGGAAGCTAAATAGTGCAATATTAATACAGCTATAAGTATTCCAGTGCAAAACTAATTATCATAACAACTATACAGATCGCTTAAAGATAGAAAAATGTTTAACGAGAATTCAGCATAATTGGTATGAAAATAACTCATAACAAAAATTGCATGTTTTAATATTTTTTCATCGTTTCTATGAATTTAATTAAAATACGTAGGTAAGAACACTAAGAAACACTTGCGGTCATCTATTATTTACTATTTAGAAATTAACGAGTAAGTAACACAAATTAGCTTTTGTTTATTCAGGAATAATTAACGTGCTTATTATTACCGAGTCTGCTATCCAATCTGTAAGTAAATTAACCTCTATTCAGATAAATTAATATAATTAACATTACCAGAACCAAATTAAAATTTGAATCTGAAATTAGAACAAATACTCTTTGTAATTTAAATCTCGCTAGTTATTATCTACATGCCCACTTAAACTCAAGAGCCGATGAAACGTTTGATATTATTGTTTATCACTAGAATTATAATAATTTTGTGAACCATTTATTTTCAATGGATACAACTGGTGATAAGATAACAATTATTTGTAGGGATTTGGTATTGTATAATGTAATATAAGTTTTCATTTAGTATAAAACAACTAGTAAACTAGGTGTAACGTAGTCTCAAATATGATTAATAAATCATTAAGGCCATTATCTGCGATGGCGCAGATTTCCCGAAATCACTAATAGTATTTTACATTTTCTCATGCCGTCTCCACCGCGATTCAGACTAACATATAACTTTACGTATCTGCTCCAGAATTAGAGTCCGAAATAACGATGCAGGACAGGATAGACCCATCATAATTGTCAAATAATATAAAATATAGGTATATTATTTCAACAAAAACTACGAGAAATAAAATTTTGTCTTTTCGGACTCTGTCCGCTCCTGGATAGCATCAAAAGTTTTATTACCCCTATTAATGATTGACGCTAAAGTGCAAAATAACAGAGACACAAGAAAACAAATAAAAAAATTAAACATTGTCGGATGTATATGTATGCTGATGACACTTGTCTCTTATATAGTGGTACTGATGTGGGCATTATAGAGGAAAAAATGCAGGAGGATTTTGATAATATTGTAACGTGGGCTCATGATAATGGCATAATCATAAATATAAATAAGACTAAATATATGAAAATTTGTTCACCTTATAGTAAATTTAAAGACTCCAACGTATGTATAAAAGGTCATACTTATGAGTGCTTCCATAATAAAAAGAATGATTGTAAATGCAGAAATTTAGAAATAGTTACATCCTATAGATATCTCGGGCTACTCATAGATAATAATTTCAATTGGAATCTTCATATAGAAAATGTATGCAATAGATTAAGATCAATGCTCGGCAAATTTTACCATCTTAAACATGTACTTAGTAGGAACATCATGTATATACTGTACTATGCAATGGTTGACTCAACGCTGAGCTACGGACTAGGAAGCTATGGATTGACTTTCAATACTCATTTAGATAAAATAAAAAGTCTGCAGATAAGATTCTTAAAATATTTAGTTGATAAAAAAGTTAAAAAGTCATTAAATAAAAACTACAATAAATTGTTTGGATTATGTAAAATATTAAGTGTACATGAAAAAGTTAAATCTTCAATATTATTAGAACAATATGACATAGAGGATAACAAGAAGGAAAAAGAATATAGCTTTCAAGCCCGTGGGTCAAATAGACCAAGGTATGTAATACCCAGAGTATGCAATTATTATGGTAGGCGAACGAGACGTTGGATAACTCCAACACTGTTTAATCAATTGCCACATGATTTATTTGATGGTGTTAAATGTAGGATTCAAATTAAACGTAGAATTAAAATGTTTTTGTTGCAACAATATTAGCGGGATTATTATAAATTTAGGTACCAATGTTATGTTATTTTTAGCTTAAACGAACGAGGGCTGTTCTGTCGACAAATCGTTCTGCGATTTGACAGAATATTATTTTTTGTAAACTATGTAATTAAGTGTGAGTAAATAAATTAAAAAAAAAAAAAAAATAGGTAATGTAAGGTAATATCTTGAACATTAACTTATCACTTAAACCAATTAATCGGTGGAAATAAGGAAAACCACTAACACCCTGTTGTTATGAGTGACTCAAAATCTCAAGTCAAATTAAATTAGTGGAGGCAATAAGTTGATTGTATAATTTGGTGGACAGGTGTGTGGAGCGGTTAACAACAGATTGTGATAGTTGCGTGTGTTCAGTGCAAAGTTCACGCCGGTCCCAGGAGGCGCGCGCGCAGCCGCCGCCCGCGCCCGCCGGACCTCGCCCGCCGAACAGCGCAACCGAATATATTATTACACTCGTAAACTACGCGTGACTCCATCACCCACTAATTCACTTACTTAGATGACATTATTATATCTTCAATTACCTTCGAGCGCACTCACATAATAATATAACATTGATTACATTGTAGTGATTTGATGTCATTTTAAATGTAATTTTAATATAATGTGTTGGGAACGTGTAAGAAACGCTATTGCTGTATTGTTTTGGAGTGTCATTATGAATGAAGAGATTTGTGTCACATTGGCGATAGGCGATTTGTCATTACGTTTCTCTCGTTAGTTGTAAATTGTTCATATAATAATATTAACTGAGATAATGTCCCAGGATATAATGATATGCCATGAGCACACGCCGGGTCTAAACATACTCACAGTGACTTTTTATTGGCAACATTTTAAATATAATAAAAGTAAGCGTCATCCCCTTTGAAATAGAAAGTTGACACTTGGCCCAGTCCACAATAAAAGGTGAAGAGTATTTGGGGCGTATCAAAGAAATCATTTTGCACATGGTTTGAGAGTGAGCGAGGTGACAAAAGGCGCGTATAAAGGGAGTTAATATTATTTGTAGAGGGTGTTCTAAGACGGCGACATCGCCGGGGCCTTGGGGACCGGCGGCGGCGGGCGACCTCAACCCTTGCTGCAGGTCTCATTGTGCCCACCGACCCCGCGCTAAATCACAATATGCGCACCTGACCCCACATTACTTTCGTTCGATAAAGGATTTAGCCAAATTACTTATTGTCAGTTATTTATTCTGAAAAGTTTCTGTTCAGGAAAGAACCGAGTATCGAGCCAGTGAATACCTACATTAAGTCTTTTTGAATGGAACTCTCAGACATTTTCTATTACTATTATTATTATTTTGTTAAATCAAATAGAATAAGGCAAGTGTTGGGAGGGAACTGTCTTCTGACACACAGCTCGCGCTAGTTTAGAAGACAGGGCTGCATTATGATTATTATGTAATTTGATTGAGCAATAAAAACATTTATTATTATTATTATTTTCGGAAGGAAAAAATATCCTATGTAATATTAAAATATTTAGAACACTAAACTAATAAAGATATGGTTTTTATCAGAAAATAATTAAATTTGAAAATGTATAACAGATGAGAGTTATCACCAATAAAGTGCTTAACGTTGTGTCAATCATGACAACTACGTTTCTACAAGTTATCTTTTAAATCGATTATTAGTGATTCATACATTTATCGAAAACAATACTAGATAGGTACATATTATATTATTACGTTGCATTGTAAAACTAATTTGCTTATTTCCCTCAGCCCCACCATAAATAAATAATATGTCAACTAGATATGTGACATTATCGATTCAAATTTGTTTAATGCGTGATGGGGTGTCGGGTCGACGACAATAATAGAAAGCCTAAATCCTAAATCTGACCCCAGAGACACAACATATACACGTGGTCCGAAGGGTCGCGGTGACGGAGAGCGAGATCAAAGACGGTGGTTTTATGAATGGGATTCTGGCGAAGCGAAATGTACAGGTCTCAAAGGGTTTATTGTATCATTCGGTGTGTATTTATCTACTGTCAGCCGAGTTTGGCACTCTGGAAACGTAACGACAAACCGTGCCGGCGAGCCTCTGGCTGCCTCTGTCTGGGCAGCCACCGCGCCGCAACGGCACGAGCAGCTTCCTGACACACACCCACCACATTCATCACTCGAACACTGAGCCGGATTCGTTATTCGATCACGACACTTAATGATATATTCGCGGCGGTCTGCGGCTACTGACCGTGGCGGTCCTGGTCGCGCGGCTGCAGGCGATGCTGCGGCGGCGGCCAGGCGGGCAGGTCGCGCAGGCGCATGGAGCAGTCGAGCGGCTGATCGCGCAGAGCCAGCGCGGGCATGGCGCGGCCGCGGCCGCCGGTCCTGGGTCGCGCCGTCTCTCCGGTGCGAGCGTCCGCCCACCGAGCGCGTCCGTGAGACACTGCCGTGCGATCGCCGCTTTTTTCCGAGGTTTTTTTAGGCGCGGGCGGGGGCGGGGCGAGGCTCTCGACCAATAGCGACGCGTCTCTGACGGGCGCCCCCGCGCACCCGCCGCCCGCCCGCCGTCCGTCGCTACTCTTATTTACGTGCCGTATATTAAAAGGGTTTTCCGCGTGCCGTTATGGATTTTCCTACGCTGAGCGTTTTACATACGGGGCGGGTTCACTTCAGTGGTGACGGAGGACCGAGCTCCTCGAATCTCCGCCACATTCACACGGTAAGGAATGTCGATTTCGATATCGAGTCTTCGTCTTGTACAAAAAATGGAAACGAGTCATCCATTCATGTCCATCGTTTCGTATAAAAGTTTTTAACCCAACTTTGTTTTTGGTTTGATCTGAACGAATTTCAAGATTGGGTACCAAAAATATTAGTGTAGGTACCTAGTCTATTGAGTTACTAAAATTCTCGCAAGTCGTAATTATAATTTACCTATAAGAATACAAATGCAAGGTTCTGTAGAGCTGTAGAGCGGTAGATTGTTTGTGATGAGTCGGTTGGTCTGGTGTGGGAGGCTGGTGGTGTCGCGGTCGCGGGTGCTCGTTTCGTTACGTCAGAGTGGAGGCTCCGCAAGTTGGCCGGGGTCGATGACACGCGTGTTGCTCTCACAGACGACTCCGCTGAACTTGAACCTTCGACAAACACTCGTTTCGTGTAAATTAACTACTCTCCTAATGTACTTATTTATTGATCATTTTATTACACCAGCTTTATTAAACCGACTCATGTCAATCGACTCGGCAGCTCTAGCTTGTACAATAAGCCGCAATCATGAGCAAGCTTAATTAGGTGTTACGTTGCTGAAACTTCGTTGATTTTAATAATTTGACTATAGCAGCGGTAGAGAGTGGTTAACTTCTTTTTTTATTTGGAACAGGTATTTTATTTTTGTTTGCGGTTGGTATTAAAAAAATCTTAAACTAAAAGTATTAAATCAATTTATTTTATTCTTAGAAAAAATTACAGCCCCGCGGTTTTACCTATCTCTAGGGTTATGATGTGTCTATATGCCATGTTTCATTCGATTCATGAAACATCCAAAGTATTTATAATTTTTTTACTTGCGTTCCTACAAATTTTATTCTCATGCAGGTGAGTGACTATTGTCATAATGAAAAATAAAGTTCCTTAAATCGAAATAGTATTCTTAATCAATATTAACGTCTCAGCAAGTTGATTAGGTACTAAAATTACATCCAAATTGAATTTAACTGATATAGATAGAGAATAAGTAACTTACCAAGCGTATTTTTGAGATAATTTATCCAAATATGATTACATCATACTCTGTTTCATACACTGTGTTTTAATAATGTGTCATATATTAGGTATGTGCCACCTATAGAAAATATAACAATATTAGCAGGTATCTGTACAATAGGAGCTGCGTCGCCAAGTCGATATGTAGGTAACAAAAGAACAAGGGACGCGTACTCCGCACGTGCACTGTGCACTACCTTGCATCACTTGCAGAGGGCACCTTCGTATTTTAGCAAGTGCTTTGTGTAAACCCTTATTTGTTAACAGATTATAATTTCTTATTCTGATAACGGTTTAATTTATTTGTTAAAATAATGTAAGTTTTCAGTTTCTTATGAATATTCAATATTTCCCATGATTTTTCAGTGACAGAGGATGCATATCATTAATCAGTGATTTTTGCATTTTGTTCAATATTTGTTGACAATATTGAACAAAATGCTTCAATGACCATATTCGTCTCGTTTCCGTTGAAAAATTACATAATCTTCTCATAGTCAGGTATTGATAAAATTAATATGTTAACACCTCGGGATCTATCTTAATTATTACTATACAGTTATACCAACCAAATTAGATTAGCGTTTCTTAGAAATCTGTACAAAAAAAACGTGTCGTACATTATTCGATTGATTAATTTAATTTTGTTATAATAATTATGGTGGAAATAGATGTAATGAACGAAGCCTCATTACGTGGAAGGCAAGAGTATAAAATAGTGATTATATCTGCACTCGCATCGCATCCCTCTGGCGATGTATCAAATGTAATTAATAAGTAGACGTATATTGTAAAGAAACGCCTTGCTGAGTTTCACATCGGAGGCTTCTCAGTGTTTAGTAGGTAAGGTAGAGTCAATTTCAGCCTTCTTAAGTATTGTATCAGGGAATATACTTTATAATAAAGAATTGAAATAATAAAACGTGTATTCTAAATAAATCTATTATTACTAATAATAAATAAGTTAATAATAATTTGTTTTGGTAGAATGACAATAATCAAATCACAACTAAAACTATCACCGAAGCTCACTTGGAACCGTGATTTTTGTTAGAATTACTAAAACTCTTTAAATTTTGAGAAACTCTAAAATGAGTATATAAATAACTATAATAATTATAAATAATAGAAATAAAATACAAAAATATTAATATATATGTGTGCCAACAAGGCTAAGTATCAATATGTGGTCTGTTTCTTGAAAGTCCAATTACAAAAACACAATAATTTATTTTATTTCTACATAAAATTTTAACTACTCGAAGTCAAGTTAGATTGGGTAATTTATATGGAAATATATATAATTACAGGACCTGCTATTGAAGTTTATAACTTTGGGTAAAGCTATGTGATAAATCAATATTTCATGTCTTTAGAGCTATGCAGTCATATCATTTTTATAAGATCGCATAAAGAGAAGCAATTACCGAAATATGGCGTCATAACGGTTATTCGCACACTATTTTCGAAAAGCTGTTAACGTGACGCTACGTTCTCGTACACCGTGTGTGCTTGTTTGTGAACCCGATGCAATATTTCAGCAAGCACGAGCTAGTACAGTAACGTATACTATAACTAGGTACCTACTACCTATTATGTGGCTTAACGTAAAATGTATTGTTTAAGATCACAATCAGATTCAAACGCTTGTATAGGGATCAACAATACTATTGTGTGTGGAGTATCGTTTGACCCAACTCGTGCCAAACGCACACTCATTATCAAATACGATACGACCGTTGGTTTACACCGATTTTATGGTAACGTGTTAAGGTCTACTTTTGCTAAAGGATGTAGACAATGTAAGTGAAATATGGGTCAGACGCGTGAAAGGTGACATCTGCCGCCCCCGCACCTGGTCCATATTGACGACCCCCCTCCCTCCCCCGCGCGCCGCACGCACCCCCTACTATTGACACCCCGCATGGTATAGTAAATTGCATGCAGATTTATGTTTCGCCGACCTAAAATGTCACGGTTATAGAGAAATTTGAAATGACTATCTTCTAAGACCAAGATCACATATTGGGTAGGCTAAATAAAACTTACCTATTAACTGTAAAAAATTAACAAAATATAAAAAAAAAACAATACAATTACACAACCAACAGTAGGTACACTTAAAGCGCAGGTAGACAGTACGTATGGGTCGAAACATCAAAGCAATTGGTAATTTAAAAAAAAAATTACTGATTCCGTTAACACCTTTTTCAAATAAATATAACGGCAATAAATAATTAAAGAAATTTAAATGTCTACTTACATAATTATGCTATGTATCTCACTCTTGCTCTACCTTTCACTAGATGATGCCTAAAAAACTAATTGTCTTTGAGCGAATTTTGTAAATAAACCTAAATATGTACTAATAACTGATGACGAAACCGAAGAAAGAATAAGCTTTTCTAGAAAAGGATTTACTAGAATCATTTAACCTTTTTTTTAAACTTATTATTAGTTTATTTAACTTAAAACCTTCGACATAATAAAAAAAAATATAAATAAAAATTTATATTCAACAAAAAAAAGTTCTTAAAATTATTCCTCAAATAGATACAAATGAAATGAGCCGGCTCTTCTAGTACAGATATGTGTATGTTCCCCGGTGAGAGCATGCGATGGTCGCGCGCGGGGCGGCCCTATATCCATGCTGGCTGGTGCGGGCGATGCCGAATGTGGCCGGTGCGGCGTGCCCATATCGGGCCGCGCCGTAATGGCTTCATCTGGGTCCGGCAACCCGCCCGCACCCGCGCCGCGCCCGCACCGGGAGGCTTTATTTCAATTAGCCGTACGCCACGCGCCCGTCCACAGCAAAAACTACCAAACCTTAACCGATCACTGCTCACTCTACTTCAACGTCATGTTTTAATATAGACGGGGAACACGTTTCTTACATGTATGAAATTCGAATATCCTTGCGTTTTTAAACTTATGAATTTATTTAGATACCAACTAGTCACCCCATTTAGTGTTTTTTTAATGCCCATATTATGAATTATAATATTTTAGTGAGTAATGAGCAATCGTGATTTGTAGAACGTCGTAGCCGTAGCACGTAGGCCGTAGCCATCTCGTAGCGCAGCTCTGACACGCAGAATTATCACTTCTACGTAAATAAGATATAAAATCGTATTAATTTATTTAGAATTAATTTACAGTTTAGCATCAGACATTGCCTATTGAATCATAGCATCGCATACCGAACGTGTAAAGAGCAAAATCATTTATTTATCATTCCACTGGTAGCTATAATGATTGACCATACATTACAGACTCACTGTATGACAGTGACTGTATTGCTCGAGATATTCCTGACGCGTACAATATTAGTATCGCCATAGGAAGAGCGCGATTAAAAGTAATCGATTCGTTTAATACTGGATCAGTTGGTATTTTGTGGAGTGAATGGTAACATTAAAGATTCAGGTGCGTCGCCTGTGCGCGGCGCGGCGCGGGGCGGCTTCCTGTCGAAAACAATCACACATTAAACCTATTACGGACCACGTCCACACATTACACTACATTTAGAATTCATTGTTATTTGAAAATAATGTTGACTAACCGATTATTAATTATGTTACTGATTGATTTGTTTTTTACTTACTACTACTTGAAGTCAAAGCCCTTATGGAAACTAAAAACTAAACCAAATCAGTCCCGGTGTGTTCTTGAGGGTGATTGCTGTCATCGTCTTAATAACAGGTTTAAACATTGTTTTGAGAACAGCAACACTTACATTCTGAGAATCCCATATTTTGACAGAAATCATGTTTAAGATTGCAATCTTATTATGAATATTTATAACTTATACACGACTGTTCATAATATAATGTTTTCAGTGAGTATGAATATTTATCCGTTTCTTGATTACCGTTACTTCTAAATGCTTGAACCGATCTATCTATAAGAACTTTTGTGTAACTTATTTTATGTCAACATGTTCACCGAATAGGACAAGCTACTAGACAACTTTGACGGGCCAGTTGGCGCAGTGGTAAATATTTCACCTATTACGCCGCAGGTCGTGGGTTCGATTCACAGTACATGCATTTGTGTATGAACATGTCTGTATGTCCTGAGTCTGGGTGTAATTATGTATACTAAGTATGTATTTACAAACAAAAAGTAGTATATGTATTATATCAGTTATATGGTTTCCATAGTACAAGCTCTGCTTAGTTTGGGATGAGATGACCGTGTGAACTGCGTCCTTATGAAAATTCAATGTAGTTCAATAATTTGAGTAGAGGTCCTCGTCAACAACGCGTCCATCGTCCTGAAACTAAGATTAATATGAGCCACGGCGGGATTGATGGCCGCCTGGCTTCACAGGGTCACGCTAATTTGTCGATAACGGATTACATGTTACCCGCTAGTTGAGCGCTCGGCGCGGCGCGGCGCGGGCGCCTGCCTCTTACTTATTTATTATGTATTATATGAACCTTTTTCTTACTTGTATGTATGTTTACTGCTTTACTTTTTTTAAATTTTATATTATATGTTATTAATCTAAGCTTGTTTTGAAAAGAGTAATTGCTGAGTTTATTGCCGGCTCTTCTCAGCAAATGCAACCTTCTGATCCGGTATAAGAGTCAGACTATCCATAAGTCTACTTGAATAAATATTTTTTTTTAATTTTAATACAATTATTAAGTTTAAATTATATTATATTATGAAATAAATAACAACTGCAGACTTTTTTAAGAAATGCTATACGATTATTCATATTCAGACCTTCTTATAATTATTCTAACAACGTTTCTACAAATGTTAATATGTTCATACTAAGTAAGTCACCACAAAGCTTCAGATGAGCAAATCCTGCTTACGAGGCTGGTCTGCTTGGGTGCAGACCAAACAACAAACAAACAAAGTTGACTCTATCAAAATTTAATAGGCATCATCAGCCTACAATGTCCCACTGATGAGCACAGGCCTCCTTTCACAAATGAGGGGGAAAGGAACCTGTATAAGACCTACAGAGCCGGTATAAGAGTCAGAATATTTATAAGTTGAAAAAAACATTAAAATTTTTGAAAAAAAAAACGTTTCACAAATTTAAAAAGATAAAGGACAAATCCAAACAGCTGTTTAGATAAATGGCAGCAATCCCCGCAATTAAATAAACTTTTCTTCTAATATCTACGTTACACGTTTTGTTTATTATGACAATAATTGTGTAAGTGTAGGACTTAAAATCAGCGACTGAGTTCCTGACCTTATCTATTATTTAATCTTTCTTCTTATTGTATGTGCTTGCTTAAAAAAATACGCAATGCTATTTCAATGATTAAATATCTGTTTATTAAAAATAGCTGCGTCCATCAGTGATAGAGTAGATACACATTAAGCTGCGGGTATTTGGAAGTAATCCAAGTGGAGCAGTGAGAATGCTCTTAAACACTCGTTATAGATATTTATCGAGCTTAGCTTAGCTGTTCGAGAGCGCGGTGCAGCGTAGATACAGCTCCTCGTTAAATGCGTGTCACTCTTCAGTTCGGCTCACCACTTGTGCTCGATGGTATGACACTAAAACTAGTTTTATTGTATTATTTATCATTTTCTTTATATATCTCGCCTTTCCTTCCGCGCACTATGAAAATCAACATGGTCTATTGAAAATCTCTTTACCTACCTCGTAAACTTTTTATTCTTTGAGCGAATATTTGTTCTTCAAACTCATTTATACAGTTTAGGCCCAGATGTGGCACGTATGAATGTTGGATACAATTGACTCTATTACCGGCTCGGAATAAACTTATAGTTAATAAAATTATATTTGTTTTTTTTACTTCTTAGGTAGCAAACAAGCATACAGCCCGCGTGATGGCAAGCGGTTACCGTAGCAGTGTTCATCATTATACTAAATTTACTTAGAATCGTGGTCGTATGAGAGGGGAGAGATTATTTTCAACTGAGGACAATAATTCAAAGTGGATAATACTTATGCTGATTCCCTATTTAGTAGTTATATCATCTGTGGTTGTTTTTTGTAATAAATTCTTTTGTTTCTCCATCATCTCAGTATAGTGTTTTGATGTGGTACTAGGTGGTTCAAACATAAAGATACAAGAAGGGACTCTCAAACTCAAGTGCAGCTGTCAGAAAAAAACCGATACTTGCTCTACATTTACAAAAACCCACCCAACAATACTGCTGTACGCAAGAAGATGGACTCTTCTCTTCGCTTTGGCTCTACAAAAGGTTTGGCGGTGTGCGGTGTAGGATCCATAGGAAGTCCTTGTATCTTACCGGTGATGACAGTGGGCCTGGGCGGCGGCGGCGGCGGAGGCACGCGCGGCGGCCGCGGGGGGCACGCGCGCTGCAGCAGCCGCTGCAGCCGGGACGCGGGGTACGCCAGCCATGACGTCGACCCGCGTCTCTGTAGGTACACATGACATCAATATCAATTAACATATGGCAAGAGTAACTGAAGAAGAACTGGATTAATTGTGTGAATGATAAATATGAGTAAGAAATGAGCAGGACACCCATATATTACTGAAGATATTTTAGGTCTGAACGTGATATGTAGTGAACAGTATCACCATCTCTCAGATACACAAATCTCGGGACTCAGTGCAACTTTTGTAAATATATTCCCAAAAATGAATGTAAGAAAGAATTTCTCACAGTTCGCGTTTTAACAAAACGAACGATTTAAAGATTAAATACGAGTAAATAAAAAAACTTTTAAGAAAATATGATTTTGTATGAAGTCGAGTTTGTGTCGTAAATACTCATCAGACCACAAGTTAAAGTCATAACAAGGCTTGAATGACGTGGTTGGGCGGTCGGTGACAAAAACCATAATAGTGATATGGTTGAATGTGGAGCTGACACAGTGAGTCTCGCGCGGCGGCCACGTGTCGAGCGAGACGCCACCCTTCGGAACAGGTGTGCGACGCAAGACGCGGCGTTAGATGACGTAAAAAAACGCGCACAAAAACGCAAGGCCGCGCGTGCCGACACAAAAAATCGACTCAACCCTTTGTCGCCGGGCCTCTATTGCGTGTTTTTACGCGCGATCGTAATTATCGCTATCTAACACCGACCCCTCTGCCGGAACAAATTATCTGTTAGATTCTCACGGTGTTTACTATAATAAATATACACATGAATATTCGTTTCGTTATGAACAAATTGTAAAACCCTGAGCTACTCCTTTTGGCACGAGAACGAGCTTCATTACGTCGATTTGGATTAATAGACCGTCGAAAAAACTGTGTGATTGAAAAAAGAGAATCTCTCAGTTAGTGGAGGAACGTTCGAAAGAGGCACGCGGCCCTGGCTCACTCGAGCCACCTAGATACATATTTAGCAGGCGTAAAGCCGTACATAACGCGAGCCTCCGTCCCTTTTCAGACGGAATCAAAATATAAAGTAGTGTAAAATACATAGCGGAGAAGGCGGCTGGGCGTCGCGGCGGAGGCGGCGCCGCTCTCCGTCTCGCTCGGTAATGTATTCACGTTTCCCGAGCCGCTCATTTTTTATCGCAGTCGCGCGGCGCATTAGAATTTCCAGGCGAGAAAATCTCACGCACACAGATGCGCGGATTCATCGGAAAGAGGGAATGTGAGCTGTATTCGATTCGCCATTGGGTATAAAGTGCAGCAGTCGCGTCGAGGACGGGTTGAGCCAGTGTGTGTAGCGGGAGGCACGGCCGGTGTGAGGCGGGGGTCGGGAGGGTCGGGTACATTGTAAATTCGCGCGGGGAAATGCTGAGTGCGGGCGGGCGGGCGCGGGTGGGACGAGGGGGGCGCGGGAGGTGAGTGTTCGGTTCGATAAGGCCGCGCGTCCTCAGCGTCTTCCGCTCGGGCGCGCCGCTCATGCACCACACACATCACACCACACACACATTCAACATCTTATCAAACAAGCCATAGGCAAAGCCATTTTGGTAGTTAAAATATTAACATAAACAATATCGAGCTTTAACCTAATCCACCACCCGGCGACACCTAACCAGCTGATTACTTTAAATGGTTGAATATTTAGATTATTCGGTTACACGTGACCATGATTTATCCGTATATAGGTTGATAATTATGATGGTATGAACCACGGAACAAAAAAAACCGTGGCATGAACACTATAATCTAAAACAAATGAAAGAATACTTGTCCCCCTATTCACAATCGCTTTATAACTAAACCAGTGTAGTAAAGTGTCCTTCGTCTTTCTCTTTCGTTCCGATAATCATATCTGATACGTCATGTCAGATAAAGACTTTGGAATTTTACCTATTCAAAGTTTCATAACTTTATTACTGACCGAGCGAGCGACGTCTCCGTTTCAGCTTGGCCAAAAATGCTTTCGCATGTCCGGAACCTGGACCTCTACAGGTCGCATTTCTTGACCGATTCTCGTGAAATTTTCTGAGCAGGTTCGGTAATGTATATTTTTTGTCGAGACGGTTTTCTCTCAAAAGCTGAATCGACGACAAAATGACATAATTTATCGAGACTCGCGAGGTCTACAGCTCACAGAGCCACCAGTAAAAAAGGGGGTAAAAATAAACTAAACGAATAAAATATGTGTAGTAGAAAGAGCAATATAACACATCAGTGTGTATAGGAGCGGTCCATTGATAAGGTAGCGCTGCCAGGCCCCGGGCTGGGCTGGGAGTAGCGGCCGACGCGACGCGACGCGACGCGCGACGTGAGGGCTTCTTGCACTCATTTACTACGAAACACTGAACGAGTCGCGCCCACGTATTAGCTCTATTACTAATCTAAATGATGATGCTGAAAACAATCTATAACGAGTTAACTTGAATATATTATTTTTTTTTTTTTTTTTATATAATCACATATTGAAACCTGAATTGTTTCGTACTGTGCGGGCTCAAAGGAGCTTCCTTCCGCGGACGCTCAGACTGTGGAATGAGCTTCCCGCCGTGGTTTTCCCAATGGAGTACAGCATGGGGTTCTTCAAAAGGGGTGTGAAGAGATTTCTGCAGGGTCGGCAACGCGCGCGTGATACCCCTGGTGTTGCAAGCGCCCATAGGCTACGGTAACCGCTTACCATCAGGCGGGCCGTATGCTTGTTTGCCACCTAAGTGGTATAAAAAAAAAAAAAAAAAAAACAGAATTTATTATTATCTACTTATAAGAAATATCATTGTCGTGCGACTATAATTATAATATTTTTATTACGTAAGTCTTTTTGTCTCGCTCAATAGCTGGACAAATAACTGTATATGCTGTTGGGATATGCTTAATTTACATCAGGATATGCTTAATGCTTAATTTACATATTTCAGAAACAGACAACTTAATCTAGATTAACTTGCTAGCTTGTGAAATATTATGGGCCAATAGAAAAGAATTGCTCCTCTCACAATTATTAACTACTTATTTTAATGAATAAATAATGCAAAGAAGGCCTAACTGCTGATTATACCTAGTATTAATATAAGATTATCAATTAGAAGTAAATTTCGAAAGTGTTACAGTGAGCCTATACAAAGATGTGTCTACCTCGAAATGATCATATACTTTGTACTTCATTGAAACGATGACAGGTCAATGGTGGCGACGAAATACCGTGGTGGTGGTTGTTGTAATGCCATCATGAGTTCCCAATCCTACTACGGCTGGAGTTTTCAATTTCATAATACCTGAGGTATAGATTAAATCCGGTTCTGAACTTTAATTTATAGGAATTTCTGTGGGATGGATCCGCTAAGCACAAGCTTTTTGACCCCTTGACTCATGGTAGAAGAGTCTTGAAACTCATGAGACTCATCCTTCGAAGAAAGTATACATGCCTATCGGTTTTTTAAGGATATAATTTGGAGAGTGTGCGTAGGAATTGTAGACGCACTATTCATATCGTGTAGATTACTCAAAAAAACTGTTTAACCGAAAATATAAACTGCCTAAAAAACTGAAAAGCAAAAATAATAAACCTTTTAAATAACTAAAAAGAGAAAAACAAGGTCTTTAATCTATAGAATTTTGAATATACCTTGAATTTTAAAAGGTTTTAAATTCGGAGACAAACCAATAACCTACGTATGTATTTTTAGGGTTCCGTACCTCAAATGGAAAACACTGAACCCTTATAGGATCACTTTGTTGTTGTCATCTCTTCTTGACCCTTTTTAGGGTTCCGTAGCCAAATGGCAAAAAACGGAACCCTTATAGATTCGTCATGTCTGTCTGTCTGTCTGTCTGTCTTTCTGTCCGTCCGTATGTCACAGCCATTTATTTCCGAAACTATAAGAACTATAATGTTGAAACTTGGTAAGTAGATGTATTCTGTGAACCGCATTAAGATTTTCACACAAAAATAGAAAAAAAACAATAAATTTTGGGGGTTCCCCATACTTAGAACTGAAAATAAAAAAAAAAAATTCATCAAACCCATATGTGTCTATGGATAGAACTTCAAAAATGATATTGAGGTTTCTAATATCATTTTTTTCTAAACTGAATATTTTGCGCGAGAGACACTTCCAAAGTGATAAAATGTGTGTCCCCCCCCTGTTACTTCTAAAATAAGAGAATGATAAATCTATAAAAAATATATGATGTACATTACGGTGCAAACTTCCACCGAAAATTGGTTTGAACGAGATATAGTAAGTAGTTTTTTTTTAATACGTCATAAATTGAAATTAATATCAAATACTCAGATCTACACTACCATTTACTTATATACCTACAGGTTTGTACGGAAACCTCGGTGCGCGAGTCTGGCTCGCACTTGGCCGGTTTTTTTTGAAATTCATATCAAATACTCAGGTCTACTGTCCCCTGGAGCTATGAAAAAATCAAACATCTAAGGCAAAGCAATCAAAAGATACAGCCGTTTATGCTGCAAATTTTCGACACTCGCAAGGGAATCAAAACCTACAGGGTACTTTCCGTGAACTCAGAATCTTGAAATTTTACTTATACACCTACAGGTTTGTACGGAAGCCTCGGTGCGCGAGTCCGACTCACACTTGGCCGTTTTTTTTTTGAAATATTTGTTTATCCCCGACTGCAAACCCTTATAAAATTCAAGTTATATTCAAAATTCTATAGATTAAAGACCTTGTTTTAATATTTCTTGCTTTTCAGTTTTTTGGTCAGGTTATTTTTTTTGTTAAAAAGTTTTATTTTATTTATTTTTTTGGCTATAATCTACTAACTACTTCATGCTTATTTTTTGATTATTATAATGTAATACACAACTCAGCATAAAAATCTGTCAGTGAATAATAAATCACCCGTATTTTCCCACCCATAGGATAGGTATTTTTCCAAATTTATATGGGACCAACTTTGAGGTATACCATATCCAATATTTTTTTTTTAATCAAAATCGGGCTACTTTGTAAAAAATTATGCGTGATCATAAAAAAAATATTCCATAGGTACGCAATTGACACGAAAATGACGTGTACCTACATCGTAGAATATAATTATAAACATAAAGCTTATTACATAAAATTGAGATCTTATACTCCAATCAAAAAAATGTCGTTGCGTAGATTTATTATGCGTGTTATCAGTGTGTCAGGCACGACACGACGGGCGCGCGGGGCGGCCGCGCGGCTCGACATCAGCCGTGAACTTGCCCTACTTATTGAAAGCGTACAGAACAATACTGATTTCCAAATATGTAAGTGCCCTTAACGTGAATGAACTTGAATTTAGAAGGAACGTTAAAATGTATTACACTGTTTTTTTTTATATCTTCATCATGAAAATTCATGAAGCATGTTTTCTATTAACAATATTGTAGCAGAATCATAAGTGAAACAATATTAAGACGGACACTAGAAAAGTCACTCTTCGTTATCATGTAGGTCCGATTTTCACTGATTGTAGCCTCACAGGGCCATCAACTGAAATCTGTTAAAAATATATAGTCTGTTGTAGCATCACATCCCTACAACACCGGTACATCACTAGGTCGGCCATGACACTACCGGAACTTAACCTCACATCATACTAAGTCTTTCATCTATATGGTTCGCGCGTGAGTAAAAAAAATCTTTTTAAAGTGTTTTCGATAATTAGACCAGCGAATAAGACATCCAATCTTACAGCGTGAACATTGGTCCTTCGAGCCGGATGTCGCTCAGCAGCTGCTCGTACCACTGTTGCAAAGTATACAAGCATATCGAAGAAAGACGTGGATACTCGCAGTCCGACAATTTATTAAGTATAATAATGAATGGGAATTACATTTGGTAAGAACATGAAGTAAAATGTGTCTCGTAAGGCATTGCGTGACACAAGTGTCATCGCGACGGTCAAGGGCGAAGCGAGCGAAGCATTAACGCGAAAAGGTCACTCCACGTAACGGGACCCGGGCTCTGCGCCCGCGCACCCGCCCCTTCACATGCACTACCTCGTGCATCGTTCATTTTTAAATTATTTTGTCATTTACTCGTAAGTTACAGAGGAATTCGGACACTTTCTTCATTATGAACTCAACAGTCTTTCATAATTAATATTTTACTTATCATTGGCGTGAAGGATTACTCTTGGATTAATGATAAACAACATAAAAGGTTTAGCGAGTTTAATTACAGCGGTGAGCGCGGGCGCAGACGTGTCCGTCTCGCTGGCAGCGCTTTATGAACGGTGCTTTATCGCAGGCCGCTATAAACCGCGCTCGTTAACTGCGTCTGCGCATATCCATCCACCCGCCACCCGACAGACAAAACGTCCTACACTCATTAAAGTTAGAATAATTATAGAAGTCGTAAGACCTTGCAATATAAATAAGTGTTTTAAATAGACCATGGTCAATAATAAACTAAGATGTATTGAATACTGTTTTGTTGTTTGGTTTATAAGCTTCCATAAGGGTTGACACTGAGAAATCCATGCAGGTCCATAACTATGCAAAGCCAAGGAAGGAACTGACTGCCAAGTGCAGTTACCGGGGCCACCAGTATGTACATTAGCATGGCGACATATCTTTAATTTAAACCCAATTATAAAGTCAAAGCCATTTATGCAATTTAGGCCTTAGTAGGGCACTTATGAAGGTCATAGCTACTGAAGGTACCACATGTTCGTAAGTCGGACTTCAACTCAGAAGAACAGGCAAGAAACTCAGCAAGGTTATATTTTTTAAATATTTTATTGGACAATCTGACAAAGTATATTGGCAATGTTTTTTTAATTTTTGAATTTTACAAAATAATACGCATTAAAGTAGTTCCCCTCCACCGTGCTAAGGTTCATATACTCACGATGTTTTTCTTCACCGAAAGCTCAAGCTCACTGTAGTACCTCCAACCATTACTTACGGCATTCGACATGGAGTTAGCATCGCCTTAATCTAGTTTAGATTAATGCAGAAAGTTTTCGCTCGCAGGTGCCCATTGCTGAAATACCTACGTTAAGACTATATGAAGCCAAGCAGCTCAAGGCAAAATGGCTAAGACTCGGAGAGACATAATGAAGCAGATATCTAGGGGCTTGGATAGGTGCGCTATGTATGTGTGGCGCGTGCGTCTATTACAATATTTACAATGGAGGCGTCGCGGTTCGGGGAAGGAAGCGACTCTCGGAACTGGACACCTGCGCCCGCGCACACCACCGCACAACACTGCGCTGCGCTGACGCATGCTCCGCATTACGTATGCTTATAGTGATACCTCATTTGTCATAATGGACAAAGGATTCTCGCCCTATTTCCATATTCAACACTCGATTCTGTGTAATGGATAAACGTTGATAGTTGATAATGATCAAAGATTGTAGAGCTTTTTATGATCCGATCAAGAAACCCGACACAGAATTATTTTATATTCAGATCGAAGGCTATAGGAACCACCAAGAAGAAAACAGAAGCAATAAACAAACCTGACCTAGGTGGCAAGCGATGAAGAAAAACGGTAGGTTGGCAAGGCTCAGGACCGGTTGGGCCGCACAGTTTCACCAGAAAAGCCTACGATTACTGTATTAGTTTGTGCTAAAAATGAATTAAATAAAAAATATCTCGTTAAGCTTTAAGTTATGCAAAATAGTTATTATTTAGGTACTTTAAGAAACAGTAGAGTCGGTAGAGTCATATTGGACGCTAATGTGGATCGACCGTCACCAGGTTGCTAGTTGGCCTGCAGGTGAAGGAGCTAGGATTTAACTTTCATCTCTAATAGGTAAATCCATTCAAACAACAATAATCATTCAAAATAATACCCTGGATGCTTTTTATAGTTACAATTATATACAAAACATTTTATTTTATAACTACTGCACAGACGCTATAAAACTTAATCGTATGTTGTTTCGATTGAAACGTTTTTTCCTCTTCGCTCATTAACATAGAATTCTATGTAAATATTGCTCAATGGCAGTTTGATCGAGTGTAATATTTTAGTAAATCAGGTTTGGTGGATGCGCGCGCGCGGTCAACATGCGCGTCACGAGGCGCGCAGGTGTGCGACGCGCGCTCCGCATATCAACCACCTATACGTTTGTGTGCAAACTCCTCCATCCCGCTGCTAGCATGCCGAGATAACTTCGACCTTACCACCTGAACAGTAAACCTTTACGGAACGCACTCGTAACATTGTTCTGTATCCTAATATTGATAATACTTACCGGAGACTTTACATATGATTTTTTTCCGATCAGGTGTTGAATATACTTTGTTCTCGATACGTCTCGTTGCAGATTAAATGTGCGATCGCGTCGTGAATACAAAGCGAGTATCTTGCGAAATGTTTATCCAAACGAATTCTATAGAAATATATATCGAATGGGTGCTTAAGTGCTCGTGTTAGCGATACTCGGAATCGTAACGTAAATTGTAGAGGTGTGGAATATTAAAATACATTCTTAGGTATTTCGAACTCAGTGACTATTTACTAGATCTATGCGTGGTTTCTATAAATAATGCTCTGAAAGTTGGTCGCATTGAAGTCGTGATGCGGTATGCAAATTCTATTTACAAATCAAATCGCTTTTAATTGCATCGCTGCAACCATAGGAGGTGACGAAGGGTGGGTATAGCACTGATTTCAAAATAGAGATATTTAAAGACATTATACTATTTTATGAAATGGTAGATTGATAATTGAACTGTTTTACTAAAAACTTAAACTGACTTCAAAGTACACTAAGAAGTAATCAAATCCTGATCTGATGACTATGAGACCAAACCGGAAGTGTACCCTTCCAAACAAATAAAGAATTGTCCAAATCGGTTAATAAATGACGGGGTTACGAGTTAACGAACATAAAAAAATACAACCGAATTGAGAACCTCCTCCTTTTTTTGAAGTCGGTTAAAAATAAGACGAAGTCTTTTTCGGAAACTGAACTATTTACATAATATTTCGGTGTTTTTTAATATATGTAGTCACTCCAGATATAAATATCAGATAATTTGAAATAAAAATATTTTATAATCGTCGCAGTGATGAAATGTACCTTCACGCCTCAACTACTTATTCAACGGATCATTATGAAATTTGATGGCATGCAGTTAGCCTATGGTATGGAGAAGGACATAGGCTACTTTTTATCCCGGAAACGTTGGTGAAACCACAGGGGACAGCTAGTAATTAATAATTGAAATTCAAAAATATTAGACCAGCAATTTAAAACTATAAATGGATGCAATGTTCAAAATTGCTTTGAGGATTCCGATGATTGGGGATCCTTGCAAATTTTTTTTTTCCTTTTTTTTTATACAACTAAGTTGATAAACAAGCATACAGCCCGCCTGATGGTAAGCGGTTACCGTAGCCATATGGACGCTTGCAACAGGAGAAGCGTCGCTCACGCGTTACCGACATTTCCTCCCTCCCCTATTAGCTCTGGCGACCTAACTCGCGCGTTGGAATACAACTACACAACATTAAGTTATTTGTCTGCGGTATTCTGTAAGCTGGAGGTACTTCGCAAGCTGCTCTTTAAGCGAAATAACGCTAATCTCTACCTCTCTCAAACTATCAAAATACGATAGTTAGTATCTACTATTATTTATTATGTGATACTGGTCAATTTACTTTGGTAATTATTTCCTGCTTTCCTAATCAGTAAAATCGGAGCGCAATAAATAAAAAACTGTCAATGTAGAGTTTACAACGTGGGAATGCGTGCGGCGCGCGGCGGCGGCGTGGCGGTGACGTCACGGGCGCGCGCGATTTGCCGATACCGCGCGTATGGTAATATTTCGCGCGTTCGTGCTCCACCGAGCGTTTTAATTATATCATATCGAGGTCTGCGGATCTGCGCCCGCGCCGGCTCAGCGCAGGAGGCCGCCCTAGCAGCCACTGCAGATAAATCACATACACGATCCCAGGCCTCTCATAATTTAGTGCCCTTCCTAAATGTGACTCGTGTAAGCGATCGCAACTTCAATATTAAATTAATGTTATTACAATAGATAGTCCCTCGTTAAGAGAGTACCCGTCCGCCCAACTAAGATGTATCCACTGCGTCGCGTATCGGTTGCGTGCAGTAAACCCAACCCACGTGTTAACAAAAATGACAGTTTTGATCTGGGCCACGTTTGTCTGTTGAATTTATTGGATAGCATAATCGTTATGAAGGCTTATGTGACCACTCTATATTATTTTTAACATCCACATGTACACATATTAGCGAATAAATGATGATTTGATTTGATATCTCCATCATTACTGTATTATATACCTATCTGCGCCCACGGTACTTCGTTGTTTGTCAACATCTACCAGAAGTTCACCATTGACATGTTAAAAACTTTACTTTATCAGGTTGTCAAGCTAGTGAACACTCCTATAAGGGTCTTCTTCAAATAATCCGATATTTAAAACCTCTTTTTACGTAAAAATTTGTTAATCACCTTTTCCACTGGCATTCTTGAAAGTCTCTATTTATTTATTCTATTGAAAAGGAACACCACGAATATAATCATCATATTCAGCCTAAGGAAACCTAAGGATCGCTGAACTTAGGTCTCCCCCATTTATTTCCACAACGAATGGTTTTATCCCCCTTGCATCCAGTGGCCCCACACCAGGTCATCGGTCCACCTGGTGAGTGGTCGTCCCAGTACTTGGTTTCCACTCGAGATTCTTCCCCATCGGTTATCGGCTCTTCGAGTGACTAGGTCTACGATTTAACTAAGTTTATCCGTAGTTTTTGTTACCCTATGAGTATCTTCGTTTCAGACCCTGTCATGTAGAGCAATTCTGAGCATAGCTCGTTCCAAAGATCGAAGAGAGAAGAGACTCGGCCCAGCAGTAAAAGACCACGTCTCTATTCTGTATGTCATTACTGGTAACACTTACTGGTTGAAGACTTTTGTCCACGATGTAATAAGCGAACAAAATATTTAAAAAACAAGAAATGTAGAGCATTGCGTTTATTCGCTTAAAGAGCGGCTTGACTGGAGAAACCTCCACCTTACAGAATACTGCAGCCAACTTTATATTGTGTTCCTGGTAAGAGCTCACTGGGGAGGAGGGAGGGCGTGTGTTGCAAGCGTCCATACGGTAATTTTACAACAACGGGATTGAAAAAAATAACAGTAATCGCTCCAGTTACGACGTGTGAACACCGAAAGTCACGATTAGGACGGTAATCTTACCGAAATCGGCCTTGTATCGCCGTCACATCACCGCATCCGCGTCGCATCGCAACGCGCTGTAGACGCCTCGTGCTGCGCCGCGTCGCGCGCGTCGCAGATACCGCATCTACATACGTTCCCACGACTCAGCGACACTTTCGGCGCAGACAAGTATGCCGTGAGAATGAATATTCATATTTAGATAACGCACCGTGAAAGTCTATCTTTAGTGAAATTATCATCTTCAGAATTATTAAGCCTACCTACTTATGCTTAAAGTGAAGTTTGAATTGTTAGATTGCAATTCGCCATTGCTCTCTAAGATACAAATCGCTATCGTCGTAAATACCAGATTGAGGTAGATTGGAAGAGGAACCTAATAAAAAATCATTTGGAGTTAATGATTCCGAGTCACGTGGGTCAACAGAAACATGTGTTAACGGGCGACTATTTATTATGTTTTCAACTTCACATAAGAAAGTGTTCAAGGTTTCTTCCTTGGCGGCTAGTTCTTTCAAAACTGCTCTTAGGGCGGTTCATCATCGTTAACATCCTGCCCTTCAGAGTCGTTATCACGACACTCATTACGAAGAAGTAACGCTACACGAGATGCTGGACGTTTCAAAATACCGGGTTTAGTTTTTATATCTACGATCCTTACCCGTCCGTCAGCTTCAGGATCCTGTTTTTGAATGAAATTTGAATAACCTAAGAATATAAGATACCACCAAAAACATTTTATGTAAAATGACCACATGGCTTGCACTGACAAAAGTTATCAGATCTTATGTAGAGCCAAGCTTATAACTCTACACACCAGGTAGAAAATAAAACTCTGCCTGCACTGTGTGTGATCGTGCTTATCAGACTATTTCAATATTTTGATTGTAGTTTTAGATGCCCTGGAACGCAGTAAACAAAATTATAAAAAAATACAGTAACAGTGCAGAGCACCGTGAGATAGTGAAACGCTAACGCTATCGACAGATTACCTCATGATATGAGCAAGTGGTTTCCCTCGCGGCTCGGTCAGTGAGCGGTCGCCGGGGTCACAATTAAGCAGTTCTTGTGCTCATCCAGTTTTTATCGTGTCGTTAACACTCGCTCCGGAGGTGAATAATCGCGCGCTGCACGCTCCGCCACCGACGACACTTGCATAAACAATATTATACACTCCATTATTCGCATTCACTAAAATGCTATTAAGGCTAAATTAAATCTTAAAATGCATGTGTTTCGTAATCTTAAGGATCCTTGCGTTGATTAATATCTTCAACTGGAACCTAACCGTCTGTTTGCAAAATAATAAAGAAATTCATTATAATTACATAATGCATCATGTATTGTAAAGTAGGTATCTAGGTATTGTAAATATTAATATTAACAACATGTACTAGTGATGTGGCAGAATCGCTCGTGGTGTATCATGATCAGCCGTTCTTAATCGATCGGCAAAGTTAAGCTACCACCGTTGGTCCCGGTTATCACTTAATTTTGATAGTCGTTAAGCTAGTTGAAGTCCTAGGCGGCTTGAAAACTCTAACAGTAAATTGACCACTAGCCTACCTCCACCGATCCGCAGTGGGCACGCGTGGTGGAGTATCAGCCCACTCCCTTTCACCCTAATTGGTGAAAGGAGGCCTGGGGGGCTAAAAAGGAAGCTAAAGCAATATTGCTTCATTTTCATTTTTTCGAATTCTCGGCAGATCCTTTTTTTTTTTTTTTTATACGACTGAGTCGGTAAACAAGCATACGGCCCGCCTGATGGTAAGCGGTTACCGTAGCCATATGGACGCTTGCAACACACGAAGCATCGCTCACGCGTTACCGACCTTTCCCCCCTCCCCAATGAGCTCTGGCGACCTTACTCACGCGCAGGAACACAACTTTACACAACATAAAGTTATTTGGCTGCGGTATCTTGTAAGGTGGAGGTACTTCCTCAGTCGAGCTGCTCTTTGAGCGAATATACGCTATGCTCTACCTCTCTTATACGTAATCCTACGTAATTCCAATATTTTTTGGTAAAATAATTACTCATATACAATTCAATTCATTAAAAGATTAGGCATTGATGAATTGCAAAAGATCTGCTGTAAATTCGAAAAAATGAATTCCGTTGGCAATATTGCTTAGCTTCCTTTTTAGGAGGCCAGTGCTCAGCAGTGGGACATTATAGGCTGATGATGATGATAACTAGTGTTGTACCAACCAAGTGTAATCATTTATTATTCGCAGGGGACAGCTAGTAAATAATAAATGATTACACTTGGTTGGTACAACACTAGTTATCATCATCATATACCAGAATAAAAAGTATAGCCTATATCCTTCTCCATACTATTGACTATCTGCATGGCAAATTGCATGATGATCCGTTGAGTAGTTGAGGCGTGAAGGCGTAGCAAACAAACAAACTCACATCCGCATTTTTAATATTAGTAAGGAAAGTTAGGATGTCACAAGGCACGAGCAGTCGGGCGGTCCCCTGGTCCCGTCGCCTGTGGATATTAGGAATACCAGCATTATTACCAATATGTCGCCTAGAAGAAAAGGCAAAAGACAATTTTTGTTGAGATAGATAAACTCAATAACGTTCTAGCTAACGATTGCTTTTTGTTATACCTACAGAACCTGCATCAGGAATATGTGAGTCGTGCTTAACAACATGAAAGTTATGGGCAGCGAGTGCATTGTGCACTCATACATAAGTTAAGCACTAATTATTTCTGTTCGTCATATTTAAAACTGATTTCACTGTTTTGCATTGCTTTTAATTTTCACAGAGTCCCCTCTTATTTGATATATTTTGATGATATTATAGTAATAGGCAACGGTTCAAGTGAGGGAACAATTGCCAATCAATCGCCCTCAATCGAAACATGAAGAGTAGGCACGCATATGCATGGAGTTGTCCAGCATACATATTTCATACAACACAATGCGTGGAGATGTTAGACCGAATGTGGCGGAAGTCTTAGCGCCCTAATGTGAGGCGCGCGGATGCAATGTCGACGAACGCGACGGCTAATTATGGCTTGCATAACCACTGCCCTTTATTTTTATTGATTGTAATGGCCCGACAGCCGACACGAACCGACCAACACTTTAGGAAAAGGTCAACAAATTCTTCTGTTCTTATGTCAGATTATTAGCATTTATATTTAAACGCGACATTAACAGTTCTGAGCGAGTTGAGTTGACATTGAGCAATTTAAGAATTTATTGAGATGATAGCCATCTCAATAAATATTATTATTATTTTTCATGAATCAACTAAAATGGTTAAATAAGTGTTACATTTGTTAAGTACAAAGAAACTTTCACAACATTATTATAATCTCAGCAATTACCAGTCGGATTTGAAAAATCTTTCAGTAATAGGAAGCTACATTATGCCCAAGTATTATAGGCTATTTTTCATCCCGGGAACGCGGGTGAAACCGCGGGAGATAGCTAGTGTAAAATATATTGGTAAAATTTATAATTTTTACTAATTCAGAATAAAATAAATTTACTTAATTAAGTTAATTTATTATTGAATTTTTAGTTTCATATATTATACTAAATCCTTTCGCGTGTAAAGGCCTGCATAAACAATGCATATTTATGCGATAGCAGCAATCGCGGTTGATTTGCTGTATTTTTTTAAGAGTTCCGTTGTCTGTCTCCGAAACTCATTATCAGATCTACATGAAATTTATATGGGACTATTTCGGAATAAACCCCTTTCGAACAAAAAAAAAATTTTGAAAATCCGTCTATATACGACAGAGTTATGCCCGAACATACATAAAAACAAACAAAAAATATATATAAACATTCGAATTGAGAACCTCCTCTTTTTTGAAGTCTGTTAAAAAAGGTTTGAACATTTGGTTCAACAGCCGATAGGAATATAAATGGGGACAGCTGATATTTATTATTCTGAGCAAGATAGTGAAGTTTTGACACAAGAAAACACTTAATAATGGACAGTTTATGCCCTAGTTTATAGTTGCACCAATGAATTGTAAACTGAAATCGAGAGAGGTTAGAGTACTAACATCTATCTATATTATTTAACTGTATAGAACATCCTCTTATCAATATTTCGAAATCAAAAAGTTATTTATTCAGTTTAGGCCCTGGTTAGGCACTTATGAACGATATTGTGTATAAACTGATTATTTATTCTTATGAGCTTTAGCCGAAGGCCAGCATATGGTCCGGCTGGTTATTAGCAATATCAAAGAGATTGCCAATGTGTTGCGAACTTTCATATATATATTTTTTATTTTCTATTTATATTATTCTTCCTATAAAGCTTAGGTTTTCAAGTGCCGGAACACACCGCGGTAGGTGCTTGTCAGTTGATGCCAAGCCAGTACTAAAAAGTAGTAACGTGCTATGGTTTTCTCACGATGTTTTCCTCCAATGGAAGGCCAAGCTCTTGTAGATTCAAACCACAATCTTCGTCGCAGCATTCGATAGACGTCACTTTCACTAAGCTATTATTTAGACACCCTTTTATTAGTAAGGCTGTATCAACAGCACATTAAAATAATTACTCAGAGCAGCTATTAATAATTCCATTCTTAACCATCGTTACTTTTATTCCATAACGAGACGAAGGTATTAAACTAACCATCCATTATTCCATGACTCTATTTATAGAGAACTAACATAAACATATTAATTTAATAATAAAAAGTTCTAATAATGATTAGATTAAGCAGTCATTTAATTAGTGAGGGGCAGGCAACTACTGTCGATGGTTATTTACGAACGGTGCACCGTTTGAACACAGTAAATTTTGGTCAGTAAGCAAAGTCTATATCAAGCTAAATAAATAATTATAAACAAATAACTAAAAATACCGTGTACTCAAGTACAGCAATATCCATATATAATTCAATGATATACTATATAAAATATATATCCGAAAATTCCTTATTGAGTAGTAGGATACGTTACTTATCACACGTCACGTTCGGTGAGACATAACATACTATGGTGAATACGGATAACAGTAATGAGACGTTGGCCTACATCTTCGGTTTTAACAGGCGTGGAGATATTTTTATATACAAAAATAATATTGTCTTATAAAAAAGCCAAACACTATGTAAATAGATAAAAACTATATGATTTTGACTTAATAATAGAAGTAATCAAACAATAGGCTGATGATGTTAGCAGTATTTTTAGGAGATTTATATCAGAGCATTAAGTGTATAAGTAAATAATAACTTTCGTGGAATCATTATAAAATTTGAGATAGTGAATTGACAAAAATAACTTATTCATTAGATTAGTAGATATACTGTACAAATTTTATATTTACTGTGTCAGTGGTGCGGTGTAGTGCGACTATTAGAGTCGATTTCACGCCCATCTGTCGCCGTGCGGCGCAACGCAAATGTTTCACAACACCGGCCATTTGTTAACAGCATTTTATGTTTAAACGGACACTTTCGAGGGGGAGAGCTGCATTAAAATCTATTATTTCAAGTCTAGGTTTCACCCGCGCCCCCTACTTTACCCCTATTAGAAATGGAATTTACAAAAATCCTTTCAAAGGCTTCAAAAGGAACCAATGTTTACCAATTTTTGAGTTAATTAAGATATTTTTTGTCCAAAGTATTAATGACCTAATACCGAATTTCGATATAATCGGGCCAAGTTTCAAGTTTATAAACTGAAGGAATACATTTTTCATACAAGCAAAATGCCCCCTTTTATTTTGAATCTCCAAAAACCCCTTTAATGTTCGCCTTTATTATTATTATATCTTCTTTTATACATCCATCCATCTCTTCTTCGTCTTCCTCTTCCCGTATATCCATATACTTTCATATTCATAAATCTTTTAGTGACGTGGCTTTTATTTCCTCCACAACATGTCCATACCACGCTAAACGATTCCTTCTCACCTTTTCAGTCACTGGCGCTACTTTCAATCTTCCCCTTATATACTCATTCATTATCTGATCCATTCTTGTCACTCCACACATACATCTCAACATCCTCATCTCAGCTGCATGCAATCTTCTTTTATCCGTCTTCTCTACTGCCCAACATTCCGAACCATACATCAAGACAGGTCTTATCTTTTAAGCTTTAAAGGCATCCGTGGATCACACGTTATTCCTGTTACCTTTCGTCATTCCATCAAACCTGAGCTGATTCTCTGCTTTATATCACGGTCAATATAACCATCGCTCTGCATTTGTAATCCGAGGTACCTACCGAAAGTCGGAACAGTCAGTTTCTTCTTTTATATACCTTTATAGTACCTTTGTAGATTTCAACGACAAAAATAACCTAGAAGACTGAAAAAGAAGTTCACTTTAAATAATTTGATTAGTAGCAATCATCTTTTTTCCAAGAAAATCATTGTTTATCACAAAATAATGGTCATTGAAAAATAGGACATCAAATACAGTACACATACATACTACACGTACATAATGCAAACTCTTTATGGCTTAGTTATTTAGGAGCTTCCTAAATTAAAAAAGTTATTTCAATTCAATGCCATCCGCGAATCCTAAGTGGAAGTAGTCACGATATGTCACCGAGGCAAGATGTGAAGCGAAGGTCATCATCACGCGACGCGGCTGGATTAAGGTCGAACGCATTACGGGTCCGGGCGCGTTGCGGGCGCAGTGTCCACGACGATGAAGCAATTAACTCTAACTGATAGTACTGATATAAACATCTCATTAACCACCCAGAGAGATATACTCAAATAATTATAATCACTAAATTAAACTCAAGAATTTGTGATAGACAAAAAATAGGTTGTCAGATGACTAGTGAATATTAGCAATTGAGACCGGCGAGACTCCATGCAATGTATGTGCCAGCGCCAGGCTTAGGTACCTACCGAAAATATAACTTTTTACCTACTATTATTATCCTTTGTAGAATACAAGATTTTTTTTATACTACTTAGGTAGCAAACAAGCATACGGCCCGCCTGATGGTAAGCGGTTACCGTAGCTTATGGACGCTCGCAACACCAGGGATGTCACTCGCGCGTTGCTGATCCTGAAGAAATCTCTTCACTCCCTTTTTGAAGCCCATGCTGTACCTGCTCCACTGGGAAAACCACGGCGCGGCGGGGAGCTCATATCACAATCTGAGCGTCCGCGGAAGGAAGCTCCTTAGAGACCGCACCGCAGTTCCAACATTTTGTGAATAACAAAATTGAAACAAATTTTGTTGTCGCTTATTTATATAGTTTTTTTTTACTTCTCTGATATTTAAAATTATTGTTAGTTAAAAGGGCTCTATTTTCTGTACACTGCACCAGAACATCTGACAAGATCTTGACTGACATAATTTTAAATAAATTATAATATGTAAGTACAAAGAGTGATTTTGTCGAAGTTACTTATGGAACTAGATTACCTAGATTGAAGGCGATGATAGCTCAGTGGTAGTGACGTCGGATACCGAGACGAAGGTCCCGGGTTCGAATCCTACAATGAGCTTGAGCTTTCGGTGAAGGAAAACATCGTGAGGAAACCATAGCACGGTGGTAGGGTACACTGTAGTACCCGTCTGGCTGGCTACCACCCTCAAGTTGAAAATCTGTCGCCAAGCACCTATCGGTGTGTTCCGTCAGCTGCACTTGAGAGCCAGTTCCTTCTAGGCTTTGTGTGCTTACCACCTTCGACCACATCATCACTTACCATAGTGAGATTGTGGTCAAACACAGGCCTATACACAGTAAAAAAAAAAAAAAAAACCTAAACACCCACTGGCAGATGCTGATATATAAAATATAATGTACGTCATAACGTAAGTACATCTAACGCGAGTCCATAATAGTCTCAATATTTGGCGACTGATGTATCCGACAAGTCATAAATATTGCTCCACTTACATCTTAAGCGGCAAGGAGACAAAACTCATTCATATTCCTAAAGAACTAGACGTAAGCGGCGCCTCCGTCAATTGTCGGCACCTTTTTTAATTCCGTGCGCCGGCAAATTACAATCGGGCCGCCGCGCCGCCACCACCGCACCGCCCGCGCTAGCCTCATGATTATGTTGCCTTTTTATATCGCGGAACCGTCGCGTCGCTGAATTAATTCCGATTAGGGGTTCCTGAGTAACGAACGCTAGCGCCCGGGCGCACGGCGGGCTGCGGCGGGCTTGCATTTGTAGAGCTTCCTCCAAATGCAAGCCGCCTCAGCCTGGAACCTTTACCGGTAACTAGGATCCTGTTCCACATACCGGCTAGATGGCTATTTAAAAATGATATAAGAATAAATTAAAATAAATGGAATAATACCTACTATTAACGCATTTTTTTGTCATTTTGCAGAATTTCTTAAATATAAGCCCTCTTTCCGGGACAATTTTAATCACCTTGCTTGAGGTTTGCGTTAATAAATGAGTGTATATTCTGAAATACTTTAAATTCTGAGCAGTCTGGAATAGTTATTATTACGACAAATTGATTTGACGCCACACTTTTTTATTAAAAATCGAGGTGTCCTTCCACACGCCTTAACAAGCCATAGCAACAATGTGTTTTATGTAATAACATAATAATATTAGGTGTATTAGCTTGATCTGCCATCAGTCGATGCATCGGAGGGATAGGCACAAAAGCGTGAAAGGGAACTTAGGTAGCAATTACAGCGGTATGAAGTGCAACAATATCTGAACTGTGCCCAAGACTCAAGCCCCGAGGCTGCGCCCGCGCCGCGCCGCGCCGACTCGTTCGCGCATTGTATGCAAATAGAAGCGACACCTCGCACCATTACTCGCTAACTACTGCATATTATACCAAAAAAAAAACATTTCATTGTCATCCTATATTCTATTCTTAACAAGCCACTTTATAATGTAATTTTTTTATTTTTTATTTTGTTACATGTCTTGCAGCTCACATATTAAAGTTTACAATTAATTCATGTTATTAGCATTTCGATAGGGTACATTACCTGTCTAACTTTTGTTCTATAAGTAATATTTTCGCCGTGTTTTACGGCAGATCCGAGAATGAAGCCTCCAATTGTCTCGAACTCTACCATGTCAGTTAATACTTATTTCAGTTCAGTTATTAGTTCATCTGAGGATTTAAGGACTACAAGAAGAACATAATTATAACTTGCATAAACAGAATTGGTACCAACTGCAACAATAATATCAATTTGATCACAAATAACGAAACTCTGAGCTAACGAAATATTGGTAAAGCGTTTTAAAATTCATTTTATATGAATGGCTGTGTTTTATGCAGTATGTTTGCGCACGCGCAGCTCCGTGCCAATTACAGCATTGGCCATCAGATAGCGCTAACAAGACGATGCGTATCTGTCGCCGCCACCGCCACCGCCCTCTGCCGACGACCACCGAAGCTAAATTCAAATTCCGATAGCAAATACTACTATACTCCCCCGCGACACAAATCTCTTCCTCAGAAGACATTATCGACTTTATAATTCGGTCGTGTAAGTTGGATTTTGTGCGCATTGTCGACGGTAGTCACTTTGCATGATGAACGCGGTGGCGTGAATTACGCGGCCGCAGGTCGTTATTGCTCTACCGAGCTCTTGGTGCAGTTGCGGCGAAGCAAAGTAAACTTTATCAATCTCGAAATAAGATTTGCAATAAGTGCCAAAGAGAAATGTGTCTGGACAGAAGAGCATTGTGGCGAGTGCGGAATATTTCACGCAGATGGCACGATAGAGCTTCGATTGTGCGCGTGCGCAGCGATAGCGCGTTATCACCTGACAAGCAGCAGGAAGGACAAACGGACGCTATGAATCAACACGCGACAATAGCAAGTAGAGCCTTCTTGTTCTTCGATTGCGTAACAAAGGGGCGCGAGGATCTACGACGGGACAGGAACTCGCTGGATAACTATTGCCCATTATATCGTTGCAGCGTCCCATAACTCATCATAATCTAGGCCACTCGGAGTCGGGTCAAGTGTGGTATCAACCGGCACGGTGCATTACACAGGAGGCGGTTCCTTTGAATAATTCGCGGATGATTCTGCTAGATTTATGGCGTATAACCATAGAGCAGTCGGCGGCACGGCGGCGGCGCGATGTCGGCCGACAATTAAATAATTTGCCTACCGCCAACCCCGCCCCGCGCGACGCCACCCCGCGCCGCCGACGCCCAGCCGGACACAGGCACCGCTCTCATTGTGATTTGTGGTTCTGATGTTCTCGCTTCTATACTTACTATTAATCATTCGTATTGATGAAAATACAACATTCGTAGTTTCTACCCCATGATTACAGGAGAGACCAGATTTAAAAGCTATTTTAGTTTTTGTAGTAAAACTGCGTAGCCTTTAAACTGCTTTTAAAATATTCTACTTAAGCCGCAAAACAAAGTGAACATCGAACGTCGTTTTATCGATAACTCGTCAAAAATTAACGGACAAAGGCTCGGCGATTGGTGTTTAGCCTCGTTTGATCAACTCCTCAGATACAGAACGTGAGCATTTCACATCAATTTGTCGTCGCGGCGTAAAGTGGTGGTCGACCAAACAAACAGAGCAAAACTGCGGCAATTACATGCTTTTACTGAGCTTCCCATGGGGCGCGGCGGCGGCGGCGGCGCGGGCGACCGGCGCGGGCGCGGCGACTGCTCTCGCTGGCTCCCACTTTGTGTGTAAAGCGAGCAATTGTATAATTGGTGCTTTATCAATTGGCGGTCGCGAGTAGTCCGCCCCGTGAGAACTTGCACACGTCACCGTCGGCTTCGCCTTATTCTGAACAACTCACTTTTATATTGAATAATTATCTTTGGAATAAATATCACACGAATTCACACGATCGACGGAATGGGCTTTTAACCTACTGTTGGAATTTTTCAAGCCGCCTAGGAGGCATCCAACTAGCTTAACGACTATCACAATTAAGTGATAACCGGGACCAACGGCTTTACGTGCCTTCCGAAGCACGGAAACGCTCGATTTGAAATACAACTAGGCGGTCACCCATCCAGGTACCGACCACGACAGACGTAGCTTAACTTTGCCGATCGATTAATAACGGCTAATCATGCTACACCACGAGCGCTTCTAAAGTATACTAAGTTGTACTAAGTTGTATAAAAAAAATTAAAAAAAAAACCCTACATACAATTCATAACTAATATCATACGTAGATTTTTTTAGTTTGATTATCTGCCACTAATGGCATTTGTTTTATATGATCAAAATATATTTGTCAGTTTGGTTAAAAAACATGAACATTTTTCATAGCTCGAAATCTGCAAAAACTCGCACAGGAGGGGGGGTGACTCGAATTTTAATTTTTATTTTATTAGGAATACAAACAGCATTACATAGTAAATTAATAGAACATTATTATTAACTCAAATAAGCCTAAATAGTTTCCACGAATAGAACAATTGCACATTTGGTTTATGAATATACATAAAAAAAAACGAACATTGAATTACAGCAACATACAGCAACATTATGAATGTGAATAAATCGTAAGTAATCGTAATCGGATACCTGTGAGAGTGCTATCTCTCTACCTCTGGACTTCTAATTTACACTCATTTTTGGGACACCTGTATATTGCCCGAAAACCATTGCTTTCGAACAGTGACTTTTCTCTCCTATTTATAAATTTTATTAGGATTCATTAAACATATAACATATACCTTCTGAAAGTTTTCTAAACGATAGTAAAAAAAAAAGTTTTGAAGAACTAAGCAGACAAACAGACGGACACTAGCGACTTTATTTTTTACAATATATTAGAGATACGACTAAACTTGCTGTTCTTCAAATAAAGACTTTTTATCCTAAAAAAAAATGCGGAAGTGGTTTTGTTTGTTTGTTTGTTACGCTCCAATTACTTAACGGATCATCATGAAATTTGGCATGCAGATAGCCTATGGTATGCAAAAGGACATAGGCAACTTTTTTTTATTTTTTTTTATTAGGTTCACAAAACTGGTCGATACACTCAACTACTTATAAACAGTGATTAGAATAAAATATTTTTTTTTGTGTACGACCTTCTAGATGAGAACACAACATGCTTAAAAAATAAGAGCTTAATCAATCTCACCACCAACAATATATAAAAAAAATATAAATTACAAACAGTATTATAACAAGTACATTATTAATTATGATAGTTGCACTCCGCTTAAAATTTCATGGTGTTTGCCAAAGCATAATACTAATATAAGTAAACGATACTCGCTAGCGACACGGTAAAACATTTTGTGTGAAATACTGTTTTCCAAAAACGACCACTAGAGGCGCTATTCGCTCGTCATACAATGACTTATCAGAGCTATCCTAACTTTTATAAATGCGAAAGTGAGTTTGTTTGTTTATTTATATGTTTGTTGGTTTGTTACGCCTTCACGCCTCAACTACTCAACTGATCATCGTGAAATTAGGAATGCATATAGCCTATTGTATGGAAAAGGAACGACATACGCTACTTTTATCCCGAGAACGCGGGTGAAACCGCGGGGGACAGCTAGTTATTTTATAAATACATAATAACGTTTTTAATATATTTTTTAATCGTTCTGTATCTGATCGAAGGCTCTATGGTTATGCTCCTTAAAAATAAATTTATTTTTTTATTCAACAGATGTCGCTGTACCGACTCTGAATCGCGCTATGGTTTCGTTCTCAGCATTTAGTCTAGTCAAATCACGACTTCTCACCAATTTGATTCTGAGTAAAATCAGAATTTATCCCACTTCTGATGTTAAGAAATTTTTGCATGTGGCGACCTTTTAGTCGTCACTGATAATTAAATAATACAGGTCGCATACTCAAACATACAGTTGCCGTCCATCCATCCATCGTGGTCAAACTCGAAATATCTCATGTGGGGGATGTATGTAATGTATGTATACTTTACCAACCTTAGTTAACAATCTACAATGAAATGAACACAACTTTTAAAATACCCATAACAATAATAAATAAATAAAAAATCGATAACTTTGCTCTGAATATCACAAAGAAAATGTTTCTAAAAAAAAAAGCTGGCGACACTCTACAATAGCCGTTTTTACCTGAGGTCTCCTTTCTCACTAGGTATGCTTGTCTTATTATGGCTCAGGTTTATGGGCTATCAAAACAAGTACAAACTGACATGATTATTCAGTTGACTAATGCTTTTTTTTTTCATATGTTTGTGGAATTTAATTATTTTACCCACGTGCACCCACGTTTCATCCACGAGCCAACGGGTTTTTTAATTATGTATCGGTTTGTTTATGACCACAATCTGTCCATGGTGTATTATTATGATTAAGCGAAAAGTGGTAAGCACGCAAGGGCAGGAGGAGAACAGTCCTTGACCGTTTTTTTTACAATTCCTAACGTAAACGTATCTAATGCGTAAATTCATTTTATTATGAGAATTTGAAAATAAAACGATACCAAACGATAAAGAAACTAGAAAACGGCAGCACGAATACCTTTACACTCGCTACGTTTGTCTGATTTTACGCTCATAAAAGTACTGATATGCAGTTAAGCATGAAATTATTATTTTTTTGTTTTATTTACATAGGCATATACAACAGGTCATAATCAAATAATGTAAAGCTAGTATAAGATAAATATCGCGCGAAGCAAGCACTACTTATGCTTTTAGTAACTATTTAGTAATCTGTGGTAGTGCCTTCGGGCACTTCGGGCAGTGGCTCCTTGTGCGGTGAGTGGGCGAGTGGGCGAGTGGGCGAGTGGGGCGCTCCGGGCCCGACCACTAAGTAACCGGAAACATCTCGTTATGAACACACTACGCTAATTGATTTAACCAAAGATACACATCAAATACTTTTCAATTAAATACTGCTATAGACACCCTCCTCTAATCATTTGTAATAAGCCAAATGTGGTAGTGAATGGAGCTGTTCAAAGAAACCTATGAGAAATTTGTCTGCTTAGAGATCGTGACTATGTTAATCAAAAGTGAGTGAGGTTTGTCAGGATCGCGAGCGGCAGCGTACATTAGTTTAGTTAGAGGCGGCGCGGGCGCTTACAGCTGCGGTCAACGACCGAGCGCATCTCGTCCTCGTTACTAGTTACCGATATTATTTAAACCGCTCCAATCTCAGCTCCTTATTACTAGACGATGGGTTATCGATAATGCGCAGGTCCCCGGCGGACAACAATGGTGCGGCGCGATGCGGTGCGGCGCGGCGCGGCGCGGCGCGGGCGTCCGCGGCGCATCGCGGTAATGGTACGCTTATCGCAGATGAGTTACGATTAGTAAATTGGCGAGCGGAGAAGGGCGCGATCGGCTTTCTAATAAATTTAGTTCGCCCCGCCGCGGAATTATAGCCGCTTCTCAGGTTTAACGATCGGACCCGTATTCTTAAAACGCCATCGAGTGATCACTGTAATAAATTGTTATTTCAACAAGTTTAGGAGCACAAACAACATTGGTGAATGAATGGATGAATATAAGAACTTAGTTGTTCCCGTGTTACGTTAACACAAAATAATGCGCCCATCATTACACCTGAAATTAATGAGGCAGAACGACCCTGAAGAATAAATTATGAGTTTTGAAGAGTCCTTACATAAAATATATTTTTTAACTTTTATTCTAAATTCAACAATATTGTGTAGGTGCTTAAAAGTGGTGCGGTTCGAATTCTACAATCAGCTCGAGTTTGAGGTGAAGTAAAACACGATGAAGAAACTATAGCGTGGCATAATAGGGACATTGATAGATCTTCAGAATAAAACCCCTTACGAGTTTACGACACAAAAACGAGATGTTATCGTAGAACAAAGTAATATTACGGTGCGCACTGTGAGCGCGGACTTCAATCCTTCCTTATTGACAGATGCTCCATATAAATAAAATAACTTTCCGCCCCGCGGTTTCACCCGCGCCCCCTTAAGGATGGAATTTGCAAAATTCAAGAGTGTTGCCAACGCCGCAAAAGGATACAATGTATAGTGACTTTTGAGTTAATCAAGACACGCAGAAAAATCCTTCCCTTCACGATTCTTTATTATCTGTTTAAAGTATCAATACCGTTTCAAGTTAATCGGACCTCGCGTTAAGACTCATCCATACATAATTTAACACCCACTAAACCTCATTGAAGGGGTAGTTTAAAATGAAGCTAATATTAGTTACGCAAGGGTGTTAAAAAGACAATATTGATTATTATTATTTATTTATGTTAGTATTCGCGCTAGGTTTCAAGGTTATTAACCCAAGGAATTTTTATGGGGCCTTTGTTCGTATGAAGGATTTTTTATACTAACAAAGGCCTCCTTTACACCCCCTTAAAGGTTGAATTTCCAAAACCCCTTCTTTGAGCTCGTTCAAATTATTCAAGGAAGCCTTATGCATTTTACCCTCGCTGTGGTTTGGGCTGTGCGCTGCCGTCAGTCAGTACAAGTCATCCTTATCACCATCATTTTACAACAACAACATTAATAACTTAAATAGCGATTACTGGAATTCTATTTTTTTCTTCATATGTAGTTTAAGGGCGCGCGTCTCTGGCGAGCCAAAGGGCACCAGATGTCTCAGAATCTTCAGTAAAATACATTCAGGTACTAAGGTGCACAAAGGTACAAGGAGCATTTTGTGAATAATAGAAAATTGTATTAATAATCTTGTTGGATTTTTTATTTTACTTTTGATGGGATTTTGATAGGTAATGTGGCCGAAGGTGTTCAACACACAAATCCTAGACTGCACAATTTGACCTCTTCGGTTGATATTCCGCCAGATAAACCATTATTTATTTCTAATAATAAACTCAGTTACTGCGACAATAAATGAAAACCACGTAAAGTACTCATAAATATGAAAAAAATTACTATGGGACAAACTTCGAAATCGAAAATGATTTCATTTGTTGTCGTATCCACCCCGTATAATAACTAAGCCCAATACATAATCTAATTCGACTCAAGATTATGCGGAAAATTCAAAATTCAAAAAATATGCATCGATTGGACACAATTATATTTTTATGCCTTTTGCGGTCGAGACCTTGGGACCATGGGGGTCAGAAGCTCGCCGTTTTGCTCGCACCTTGTCTTCAAAATTGATCGAGACCTCCGGAGACCAGCGGGCGGGGAGCTCTTTCCGCCAACGCGTTAGCTTGGCTATCCAAAGAGGAAACGCTGCCAGCCTTCTGGGAACCTTGCCGTTAATCGGAAGCAGCGGCAGGCTTGAGGAAATTTTCTATATATAGATTATATTTTGTAAATATAGATTCTATTTTGTACATATTGTTGTTAATAAAATGTTACGAGTTAATGTAAAAAAAAAAAAAAAGATTATTTTATCCTAAAAAATACTAATTGGACAAAAAATCAACTAAAATAAGACAACTGCCAGAATGAAGTCCAATAGGCAGCTCTAGTTGGAAACCTGGGGGTGGTCGTAGAAACATTTCGTATAAGATTAGCGCAGAAACTTTCAGTGACAGACGTAATCTCATTAGAAAAATACAAACTTTATCATTTGCGGGACTGTCCGCGCTACTGCCACATCACATCGCCGCGTGCACCGGGCGGCGCGGCGGCGGCGGCGCGGCGGCGGCAGCGGGCGCGAGTGGTGCGTAATCAATTTTGATGTGTTTGGGACCTACTGTCACCTTGTTAGGGTTTCTCTTGAGTTGAGTGTGGAAATAAGTCTAGCAGTTCAATATTGATATGATTTTATTAAATTGTGGGAACGTATAGGGGGGAAACAAAAATCCTATCCTAAACTTACTTACTTAGTTCTACTATAGCGAATAGATTAGTAAAAACATACCTAAAAATAGCGTATTTTAAAATCTGTAACTGAATTTATTAGGGAAAAGATTTGATAATGAATACGTTATGTTTTTCATAAAAAAGGGTTATTAACGTTATTTTTATTTACAACAAATATGGTACAAATTACAGTCTTTCATAAAATGTACTAACGTAGGTCGAAAAGTTTAGAGTTTCTGGGCAATTAAGATCAATACAGTACCTTTGACGATATTTTTCTGTCTACATGCAGCTGATTACGCCATTATGTGGCCATATGTTTGAATTAATTAATTTTCCTCGCAAAAAATAAACGATGTTTTTGTATCGTTTATTTTTTGCGAGGAATCATAATAGATTATAGATAGAATATAGAAACTAGATTATTCAAATGATCCATAAACAATCAAGGCAGTGAGTTCAAATGTGTTTATAATGATGAATGGGCGCGTGTCAGTTGGCAGCGCATGCGGCTCATTTCCGATTTCACAGAGCGCTGCATTGCGCCCGCGCCCGCTCCCGCGTGACAATTCAATCGCGCACCTACAGCGACGCTACCTGCCTCAGCCAGCTTCGGTCTCTGTTTCCGTACATAGAGTTCCTCAATTCCGAGACTCCTGCAGGGCTATTTTAAAATGCTCGGAGTTGATATCGGAAACGGATTCAAAAACTACCGAGGCGGTATTCCGCAATTGCTTTTTTAATTTCCGAATTTGTTTTTGTTTTGTTTCTTTACGGAAATATCAATTCGATTCACAGACAAGTTTTCGGATATTAAAATAGCAATTGCTGAAATTCAACTCAGAATTATTAAAATCCGTTTCCGATATCGAATCAGACGTTTTAAAATAGCCCTGCTGACCTCCCATAAAAAGCTTTTTTTCGGTCAATTTTACGCCATCGACACCGGATTTGTGTAATATTATATGTCATCATCATCATCATCAGCCTATAATGTCCCACTGCTGAGCACAGGCCTCCTTTCACAAATCAGGGTGAAAGGGGATGGGCAGATACTCCACCACGCGTGCCCACTGCGGATCGGTGGAGGTAGGCTAGTGGCCAACCTACTGTTGGAATTTTTCAAGCCGCCTATGAGGCATCCAACTAGCTTAACGACTATCACAATTAAGTGATAACCGGGACCAACGGCTTTACGTGCCTTCCGAAGCACGGAAACGCTCGATTTGAAATACCACTAGGCGGTCACCCATCCAGGTACCGACCAAGACAGACGTAGCTTAACTTTGCCGATCGATTAAGAACGGCTAATCATGCTACACCACGAGCGCTTCTAATATTATATGTATTAATCGTTAATATTTGCACAAAGAGTAGATTGTCATCGGAATTTAGAGTCACCTTCCTTTAATATGTCGGAACTAGAGGATTATCTGTAATTTCACTGCATTCCTGTCAATATGATCCTAAGTATTATATCATTCTGTAGAGATTTCCTACAAATTCCGAGTAGTGAGAACCGGTAATGATATACTTCTCCTCGTAATACGACGACCTTACAAATTGGTATGCTTAGTTAGTATTTTAGAAACAAGTGACAAATTATCGCTAACAATAAGGAGTGATCGAGAGAGTTAATCCCAAACAAAAGGTATGTATGAAGAAGACCTTCGAAATACTTACATTTACCTAGCTAGAACCGTAAAGGTGTTTAAATCCCGCATGGATTGAAAACCGATCTATATATACAGGTCAGAAACTAAGAACACGCCAAATCAGCTTGATGTGGTCGGTCACCGGACGGCGCGGCCGGCAGGTCGCACACGTCGCTTGACGAATGCGGTGCGCGGAACTAATGCCGATATCTGCGCACACGCGCATTATACCGCGTTCACACTTTATTACGGCGTGAGTTTTATTTAATTTTTATCGTCCCCTCTATTACCTGACCGTGAGATTGTACACTCGATGAAAATAAATAATTATAACTACATTTATTGTGTACGTACGTATACAGACATTGCAAGTTCGAGTTATGAACTAATAAATGTTGAATTAAATCAACGACCATGTGGGTTATTTCTATTTATCTATTTAGCTATTTATATGGAATTTATCATTAAAGTTTTAAAGTGTAAGTTCAGTCAACGAATATAAAGCTATAATCTAAAATAAATAATCTAAAAATATTATATAATCAATACAATCATTTACGTAACAAGCAGACACCGAGCTTAGAGTTATGTTTGTAACAGGTGTAATGGCTCGATGACAAGACGCAGAAACATCGACGGGTGGTCGGCCGCGGCCGCGGTGCGCCGTATGTGCCGGTGCAGGCGACGCGCGGCGGCGGCGGCGGCGGCGCGGCGCGAGCGGTGGTGGCTCACTTAGAGCGTGTTTAGGATGCTTATCCAGTTGATGCTCGCACTTATCGCCCCGATCCATATTGAGAGGTACCGTGCGAATGCGGCTCAAAACACAAATACTACCTACGAGGAGAACTTGTGGAACATAGAGCAGAAAATAACATGTGCGTGCACCTATAGGAACCTACCTATTAAGCAGTTTTAATGTTAAACGAGGCTTCTTTTCATTAGCGTCATGGCAAACTATTGTAAATTATAAATATCTAAACGTTATAAAGGGAAATTATTTATCCCCAAAAAGAGAGACATAAATTACACATATTTTTTTATGAATTCAAGTACCAATCATGTAAAGATGTTCCAACTGCTTAGTGATTATTTACGAGCAGGTATAGGGTGTTGCGTCGCGACTCGCGTCGTTCACCCCTTCTTCATAGTGAAATACGAGGGCAAGGGTTAAGTTAAAGGTTTTATTATTTTTAGGGATCATCCGACAATATGTTCATGAGGGTCATGTTTACGTCTCGGAGGTGACTGCGAACAGATAGCTGTGATGGATGGCGTCTCAATAGCTCTGTTAGTCGCGTTTACATACATATTGTATTGTAAGCCGATTACTCGCTCATTGATTGATTGCGTTTTTTTGTATGAAATGGATCGATGTGAGGTAAATAATTTTGAAAATGTATTATATTCAATAAGGCAACAATCGTGGTTTTTAATACCTAAAGTACGAGTATGTGCGTACCAAATTGCGACAGCGTAATTGGCATTATCAATTATTTAGAGTGGGTTAAATAGCCGACGATTCTATATTAATTGATATAATTGCTCAGATGACCGTGGACTTTATGCCTACAATGCTGCAGCACCAAAAATTAATAGATCCAAATTATTAATAAACTTTCAACAGTCCGCAGGTACTGTCTGTGCCTCCGAGTAAAAACATGGAGTTGTTGGGATCTTCATGGGATTCTTATGTTATTATAAAAATGCATAAATTCTATAAATGTATGACAAGGATAGTTCACATTATAGTTCGATAATAAAAACGCAGCTATTATATTGGACGTAGATATAAATTTGCATGAACCATAAAAAATATGTATGTATACATAATTATAAGTTTTTAATGTCGTTATGAGCAGGCTTGGCCGGCAAGTCCGTGATCGCAGTTTTTGTGTTGATTATGAGTAAGTACCTACAAGGAGATTGATGCGGAGACTGAACATTATCGAATTTAGGTCTTTCCTTCAAAATATATCATTTTTTCTATCCGTGGCGTAAGATATACCTAAGTCCATAAAAAGCTTTTTTTTTTCAATAAAATTAAACCTACACTAAAAAAAAAAGATTATTTTAAAATTGTGAGTTTTATGTGCATTGTATATATTTCTCAATATATGAAGCGCTCGTGGTGTAGCATGATTAGCCGTTCTTAATCGATCGGCAAAGTTAAGCTACGTCTGTCTTGGTCGGTACCTGGATGGGTGACCGCCTAGTGGTATTTCAAATCGAGCGTTTCCGTGCTTCGGAAGGCACGTAAAGCCGTTGGTCCCGGTTATCACTTAATTGTGATAGTCGTTAAGCTGGTTGGATGCCTCCTAGGCGGCTTGAAAAACTCCAACAGTAGGTTGGCCACTAGCCTACCTCCACCGATCCGCAGTGGGCACGCGTGGTGGAGTATCTGCCCATTCCCTTTCACCCTGATTTGTGAAAGGAGGCCTGTGCTCAGCAGTGGGACATTATAGGCTGATGATGATGATGATGATATATTTCTCAAGATTTGTCACTGTCCAAGGATATGCATTATCATTGCTAAATTTGCAACAATATTGAAAAATATGCTGTAGACGCGATGTTTGTGCTCTTTACAGATGAGAAATTCCATCATATCCATGGTCGGATCATATTAAAACTTTAAAGGGAGGGACCACCGTGGGATCTACTGTAATACACTACAGTTTAAAATCCAAATTGGATAAGCCGTTTCCGAGTAATCGGTGAACATATACAACGTGTTTTCCTCCTCGAAAACTGAACCGATTCAATAATTTTTTACATTAAAGGGTGTGTCTAGGTCTCTCTTTTTTGTATGCTAAAACCTTTTCGAATTTGTCTGGTAGTCCTTTTAATCACGGCGGAAAAATAGGGCATTTATTGTAATTTTTGGAGGGCCATATTTTCTTTACTAATTGGTTGCTGAAAAAAAGGAAATAACAGGGACGCGTCCAAAGAAGACCTTGATCATATGAAAAAAAAATGATTGGTCTAGAGGGATCATTAAGAAAGATAATAGGGGATTACATTTGTATGGAATAATCGCAGCCCGTGTCCCATCATAAGATGCTAAACCGTTAAACTGTTTCTTCAAAATCGTTTCCTGAATCGATTTAATTCACTTTTAATAGTTACTAAATCGATTCAGTAGGCGAATTTGAACAAAACCGTTCAGAAGTGCCTACTGAATCGATTTTGTAACTTTAAATATAAATATATATTTTTTTATTTTTTTTAACCTACTCCTATTTTTAAGTTCATCTTATAAAAATCTAACAACCACAAAGTTAACTAGGATAGTACCTACTTGTCGACCAAGTTAAACATCATCACAAAACTAAAAGGTTTAGTATTTCCTTCGCGAAACTGCTCTACCTACGGAAAGCAAAGGAAATGTTGGAATTCATTAATAGTCATGCCATTCGAGAGAATATAACCTGAGTGAATTAAACTTTATTTCCTGGTAACATAATCAATCAGTTCGAAGATGGAATTAACAAAAGGTTTAAATGGATATTTATTTTGCTTTCTGCAGGCGGAACTAAATGTGAACGTATTATCAAACATCATAATAAATTCACTACTTATCAGCCTATTATATACCTTCTCCAGACTTCATAAAACACAGTCGTCTAATAGCTAACTTCCTGGAGGGCAAAACTGCTCTACCTACGTGAAGCGAAGGAAATGTTGGAAAATTGTAGATAATACAAGTAATATCATAATTTTACTTATCATTAATGGTATTTAGTCTTTATCTTAATTGTAACTAGCGTTGTATCAGGTAGAGGTGAGGTGCGGCGCGGGCGCAGGTCGCGGGGTCGGAGCGGTGCGTGCGCGTGATGCTATCGCTACAAACGTCTTTATAAACGAGCCGATTCGCGCCGCCGCCACTGATATCACCACACCACGTGCTCTGTACTATGAATTAGATAGGTACATAGTATAAGATAAGTATAATTGTTGATGAATGAAGCGCTCGTGGTGTAGCATGATTAGTAATCGATCGGCAAAGTTAAGTTACGTCTGTCGTGGTCGGTACCTGGATGGGTGACCGCCTAGTGGTATATCAAATCGAGCGTTTCCGTGCTTCGGAAGGCACGTAAAGCCGTTTGTCCCGGTTATTACTTAATGGTGATAGTCGTTAAGCTAGTTGGATGCCTCCTAAGCGGATGAAAAATTCCAACAGAGGTTGATCACTAGCCTACCTCCACCAATACGCAGTGGGCACGCGTGGTGGAGTATCTCCCAGTCCCTTTCACCCTCATTTGTGAAAGGAGGCCTGTGCAGTGCCTCAGCAGTGGGACATTATAGGCTGATAATGATGATGATAATTGTTGATATTCCAGCTATAATACTTATCTATAATTTATATAGGTACGCTAGGTCAGTCCAGAATCAACATACAACGGCAGGTTAAAGGTCTCGGGGTGGAACCAAAGCCAAATGGATTGGCGAAAGACATACTGTTGACGAAATGTGTATTGGTAGACTTCAAAACTAATAAGAACATTTTGATACAAACGACTTAATTATAATGTAGGTACGTAATCTCTAACTAAGCAACATATACCTACGTCACAATGTCGCAGGCAATGTTATAATGCAACTGTGAATAACATCTATTGCTGCAGTGCTTAGGGAAAGGGAGCAGTACAGAAAGGTGACTCAGCCATGTTGTGGGGCTAATTGGTTAGAAAATACCCATTACAATATGGACTTTGTTTTATGAAGTCCAGAGAAGGTATATATAGGATGTTTTTTTTAATATACAAATTAGTCGGTAAACAAACATACGGCCCACCTGATGGTAAGTGGTTACCGTAGCCATATGGACGCTTGCAACACACGAAGCATCGCTCACTCGTTACCGACCTTTCCCCCTTCCTCTATGAGCTCTGGCGACCTTACTCACGCGCAGGAACACAACTTTACACAACATAAAGTTATTTGGCTGCGGTATTATGTAAGGTGGAGGTACTTCCCCAATCGAGCTGCTCTTACGAATAAACGCTATGCTCTACCTCTCTCGATTCGAATTTATTATGATGTTGGATAAATAACTTAACATTTAGCTCCGCGTGCAGAAAGCAAAACAACTATCCAGTGTACCCTTTTGTTTATTCCATCTTCGAACCGACTGATTCAGTTACAAGGAATTAAAGTTTAATTCACTCATAGATAATATTCTCTCGGATGACCATCCGAGAGAATATTAGAAGATGACCATGTACTTTATGTAATACTAAGATATACTAGTAAAGCTAGTAAGGTGAGCAGGTGATTACCTTAAACCATTTTAAACCATTTATTCCACACACATAATAAGGCACACAATAGACAATAGACACATACACAATAACAGATTTTAAAAATTTAAATAGTAGGTACATTAAACTGTGTGTAGCTAGGTAGTCAGCTCAGTGTACGCTGAAGAATATCGTCTAATCTACTAGCACCTCCGTGTAAGATCAATAGGTAATGGTCATTGAAATAAGGTGTTATTAATTCTAGTGCAAGTTTTAATTTCACAATGGGAATCATCACGCAAATAGTTGTAGCGAAGTTTATGACTCGTGTCATGGCTAGTTTGCTAATAATTTGAATAGATATGCATCGCATGCGGCCACACAACACCACACTACACCACCTGATTGATGGGTTACGCATGCACGAGCCGGCCCGCTTGTGTTGCCAATGGTCAGTTCCGTCTTTACCATAAGGGCACACGGCGGGGCCCGGGCCCGTGGCCCCACACTCACGGGGGCCCCGAAAGGCCGATATATTCGCTTACTCTTCGTTTTTAAATATATATTTTTTGGACTTTCCAACGGGGCCCCCAAATTCTTGTGTGCCATGGGCCGCGGCGTGGCTTAAGACGGCCCTGCCAATTGCTCCTCACATTAGTATGCCATCGATGTCATGTACACGCAAAATGATATCATTCCATATGCACCAACCGCGGCCTGCCAACGCCAATTAAGTGGGTGTCACATGGGAACAATAGGTAAACCAAATGGGGCTAAGATATTTAGCATTCTCATAGGTAAGTATTGCATCGGTACCTAATATTATATAACGACGAACATACGATCGGAATAGGTAGATTGATTCCATTGTACACGACTAGACTAGACAAACAAAGAAATATGACTAAAATGGGTCGATTCAATACAATATTATTCAAGTCTAACAAATACATTATTTTTTTATTAAATGGTTTTGCGTTTGGCCACTGATCCGCCCATAAGGGGCGATGACGAAGCCTTAAATGAAACACGCTTACCCAGAAGAAACCTATTCACTCTGGCCTTGAAAGTTTCTAGAAGTTTCTTGTATTTTAATTTTATTTCATTTTTCATTTAAATAAAATTCATTTAAAGAAAATTTCTGTTGTCTACCTATTACGTTTCATAAGTTACAGCCCACTGACTGACAGACGGAGAGACAGCGGAGGCTTATAGTATCAAATTGGGCCCCGTTTGGCACCCTTTGGGTATGGAATCCACGTAAAAAAGTGCTTACTTTAAGTAAATTAAAACTTGTGATAACACACGCTACAGGTTAGCAGTTTTATTAGTTCAGGAAAAATTATGATTCATGTAGTGAAGGAGAACTAGCTCTTAAATGCAGTTGCAGAAACACACTTAGAGGTGCTTGGCAACGGATTTTCAATTTGAGCGTGGTGTCAACTAGGCGGTACTATACAACTTTAGGAGCTTTGAGGAGACCCTCACGATGGTTTCTTTTACCAGAGCTCAAACTCAAGGTAGGGCTCGAAACCAGGGCCGCCGCAGCATCCACCATCACTGCTACCGAGCAGCAGGGGACCGGGGACAGCTGTATCAACCGCACTACCAGAACTACCACTTGCGGAGTTCAACACACCCCTGTGTGTACTAATGTTCTTCAAAATCGGTTTGGTGGTTTAGATGTTAAAGTCAAGCAAACACGCAGATAGAATCACTTCAACCTACTTAACGCTTATAGAAGGGTTTAGCTAGTAGGTACCCACCATATTATTTAAATAATAACATGATTATCTACGATAATTTATTTTTTTATCAAATTACTCATACGTTACTGTCATTTAATAACACTTGTCACTTTTATTATCTTATCACTTCCAAGAATTGCAAATATCTTATTATTATGAAACGATAGCATGCTTTTTCCATCCTTATCAGACGTCTCATTAGTCATGTTATGTGTTATTAATTTGATTTACAGATACATTTTTATATTCAGAATTTTAAATACGTTATCTTAGTTTACAATCGTTATTATTTAGCAAGATGACTTGTCATATATCATTCAACTCTGATACGATGAATGTTCAACCTGAGACAAGTAATCTGCAGAATGTTTAAGAATGGAGGATAAGCAGCAGAGCAATTATTAATCAAGCAATAAATGAATATGTGAGTGTTGCATTAGCATTAGCAAGTGTTCGGTTGCTTGTTAGACTGCGCTGGAGCAGTGCGCGTGCGGCGAGCGGGGCGGGGCGGGGCGGCGCGCGGGGCGGGGCGGGCGCCTGTGGGCGTGGCCTCAGGTTGCGATTGGCCGCTGCATGCAAATGCGCCGCGCCGCCTGCGCGAGCGCAATCACAGCCGCTGCCATCGCAGACCCACCATTGTTTTAAAAGCAAAAACGGGCAAACTCGTCCGAGCTCGTTTGTCGGGAACATGCTCGAGCAAAAACAAGAGGAATGCGCATAACAAGAAACGGCAAAAAAGGCCGGACGAAGCGCGGCACTTTTTACTCGGGATTTATGTCCCCGCGCAAACTCCCCCCTCCGCTTCCCGTGGCAGCTCGTCCTCCATCCCGTGCGCCCGGCGCGGTGCGCACGCGCAGTGTCGCGAGTCCCGGCCCGCACTTATCCTAACATCGCTAGTCTGTCGTCACTCAGCGCATTTTTACTGCGGCGCAAAAAGTGAGCCACGCCGCTCCCGACTGTAGCGGCTAGTGAACCCGACGATGACGAGACGCGCTGTTTAAATTGCGCTGCTCTTAGAGTATGTGCGCACACTCAATTGGCAACAAGGCCATTACTTTTAAATCACATTTACATTGAATGCACTACGGACGAGAAGTCGAATGTCGAGATGCAACGCTCAATTAAAATAAAGCGATAAATTAACAGATATAAAAGTGCGGGAGTTAACTTCATGTGTGCCTCCCATGCTTGATTTGAAATAATACTCGAAGAATACAATATAATCAAAATTGCCTAAACAAAATCTAAATCTGCACATGTACCTAAACAAACATACCTACTAGCAAAAACGCAGTAGGTTTACAGAAGCCTGTGAAAACGTCGAGAAAAGCAATTTTCTCTTATGCCCATGAAATGTAAATCCAGCTATCTGGGAGGACATTGCGAAACCTATTTGCGATGCGGGTAACGAGCGAAGTAGTGCAATAAGCAAATTGGCAGATATTCCAAACATCCGGTCGTCCAGCGCGTCTGCATGGTGAGACTAAGTGGCCCGACCCTCCCCTGGCACTCGCCCAACACACTGATAAAGTATCAACACTTGGACAATCACATTTTAAACGTATAACTAGTCATTCGATTTTATATACGTAAGAGAATGTTGAGAATTCTCTTAATTTCAGATTTACCTGTCTAAAATTCACTTGACACAGTACCTATTATACCTTTCTACCTACTCAGTAGGTACTTAACATACAAAAATACACAATTGCAATCAGTTAGTTGAATAATCATCACTCTCTTGGTAGCTATGCAAGTGTCTCAGGCATATTGTCATTTGTCACACACACATTTATTGTCTAAGAAGAGGCTAATAAGAAATATTCTCGTTACGTGCCTCTTATTGAATATTCAAAGCATTCACACAAGTCTCATGGCAGCACCTAATTAGTTTGACGTAGATAATTATCGAACATAGGTTATATCCATTGTAGATGCATAGAACGCGCAGAAATCTGTGCGCCATGATGGCGTGTCGTGTCGTATCGCCGGCACGACACGCTACCTTACGGCCCCGAGATAAGGGCGGCTCGCCGCTGGGTGTATAAATAACGCTCATTACGCGTCTCATCTGAACGCATTAGATTCGTTCCGAGTACGCATTCGTATTCAATTATGCGCCGGTACAAAAACTAGTTGCATTTGAATGACGCGCGCGGTCTCGTTACCCGCGCGTCGCGTCCGCGCGCCCAATTTACAAATAAAACGCGGGGAACGTCCGGCTTAGCAAAAACTGACCGCACTCCTCCCTGTGCATATGAATGGACCACTTTTTTGCGGCCGAGTGAAGCCTTTAATATGCCGCTCTATGAATCAGAGCTTCACTTCAAAACAAACAGCTTATAAGGTCTAACGCTTTAGCCACGGTAAAAGAAAGATCTTTAGATCTCAAGGTCTATCATAGATACTCAATTATTCATGAAGAAAACTAAAGTTTGGATGGTTGGTCGTACTTTATCTTCTCATACTGATTAGTATTATAAAATATGACGATATGGGATTGATTCCAATTGCACAAAATCCCAATTGGACAATCGCTCAAAACCTTTGTGGTGCACAGTTGGCGAAGCGTCATGTTAGCGGCGCGGGCGCGGGCGCGGAGGCTCGCCCGCTCCGGCGACAACAGATCGTCTGATTATGTAACGAGCGCGGATTCATCGGCAGCAGTTTTTGTCCCGCACAGCACAATGTCCAACGTGGACCGGCACGCATGGAAAATTCAACAGATTATCTCTGCCTCTGCCCTGCGCAAACGATGCGAAGTTTGTCCGATCCTTTCTGATCGCGACCAACTTATTATTTTATTTTTATTATATTAACATTCAAAATTTCACAATATTCTTGTTTATTGAGCTGCATCTTTATTTGTATCTTTACACTGTATGTCTACTGATGAACATAATAATACGTTACAAGTTAGTAATCATCCCTATTTTTTCCAACGATTTCCCGTAAAATCCCAAGGTTGTAATTTTGCTCAGCATTTTCACCTAGACAAGGCAAGATATTGTTTCACTATAAAATAAAGCCCTCCCTGTAAGAAAACTATTTAACCGGCTTAAGCAAAAAACACAATAATCGAAAAAGTATTACTGATAGGTGCGTGACGCAGGTAGGGTAGCGCAGGCGCAGTAAGTCAGCCGCTCGCTCCACTCAGCTCGTGGCGTGCTCGGATAAACATCGGCGCGCACGTCTCTCGGCGCGGGCGCATCGCGGCGCGGCGCGGCGCGGCGTGTCCTACCGTACCTACCTACCTACTACCGACAACACTGAGCCATCCACACGATTCAACACCTGTCACTACACTCAAATGATTTTATATTAGATACCTACGAGTAGGTACCTATACCGGCGGTAGAGTCAATTGTTCATAAGTGTCTTGGCAGGGCCTAAACTGTAAAATGAGTTTTAATTTAAATTATGATTTAAAACGATCAGTTAATTGGTCCACACAGTATGCATATAATTTAAGCAGCAAATACTTAATAGCTTTTACAGATAGTTGACCAAGATGACTACACTTTTAAACTTTGGAAGGCTCTCTAATCTTTTCAGGTAATAGCAACTTTTTACCTACTTCATAAAAAGGAGGATGTTCTCAATTTATCTGATAATACAAATACTATATATTTTACCATTTTAAAGCTATCCAACTTGGCAATGCCGCCAGCATTCTGTTATTCTCCGGCGTTATCTTGTCATATGACTTGTTCATTTAGATTATTTTATTTAATAAACGTTAACGTTGTTTATGCGAACATTTAAATTAGCTGTCCCCCGTGGATCAACCACGTTCCCGGGATGAAAAGTATCCCATTATATAGGTACACACATCGGTATAGAATTTGGCCTAAGCTCAAAATTTCTTCTTAATTATCAAATTTAGCATTATTCATTTAATCAACAAGTATGGCGTATACGAGATATGGCACAGTAAATTCAATTGTATTTTCCCATTGCTGACTTTTCGTGTTCATGTTTCTTGTGCATGAAATCAACATTAAAGAAGAAAATCTTTGCTGAAAATACCTATTTTGTATGAATTCGAGCTTGGGCTAAATTCTATGCCGGTGAGTTAAGCACTCAGGGACAATGTCGCTAACTATAAGTGAAATAATTTATAGAGTCGCATCAGTAGTTCAGTATTCCTTCCTATCCATACAAACTAAAAAATAAACTTAACTTTTTAGTGTAGCTAGATAATAGTATATTATGCACTAAGGGGATAAAGCAGTGTCTTACGTCACGGGCGGCATATTGGACCCTGAGCGTAACGAGGAAGTTATGTATAGTCCTGAGTGAAGCGAGGGGTTCAAATCACCCAAGAAGAAGACAGGCTTCTTCTTCTTATTTTTAATTTTGGCAACCAAGCCCAAATTAGGGCTCATATCTGCCAGTGTTTAGTTATATTATAGTTTCCAGTCACAATAAATCACTTCACATTAAAGTCCTCAGTCAGTCACCGTCCATAAAAGTCATGTTTTACTACAATGGTGGTCATTGTACTAAAACTCTTCACGGACATTTTGAGACAACTTGAAAAGTCACGATACACATAATTCATTTCATTTCACTTCACTGGTGCACATGGATGATCTTTATTGGGTAAAATACCACCAAAAATACACAATAAAACTCAAAATACACAAATTTATGAAAATAAAAATGAAAACGCTACGTCACTCTGCAAGTTCCCGCCAAAAAGTCCGAAGACAGGCTTTATTTCATACCTTCTGCGGGACAACCAAACACCGTCTTTTGTTTCACATTCTTTACAATCGCACCTGTTTTATTTATTTTTCTGTTTTGCCTATGGTGGCCAGTTTGATTTTTGAATTAACTCCCATTACAATGCCCGTATCTACGTTGTTTTCATACGAATGTTGACGTTCCAAATTCAAATCACATTAGGATTATCCCTTGGGATATAATGCCTTGTTTTACGTTGAGATTGAATGACATGTAATTGAACATTGTCGAGCAGGTGGTATGAATTTTTCACGCTTTTTCATTCAATAGACGTCGAACAATTGTTAATCCTCAATATTTCGTACCTGCATAAACGATAGATCAAATTAAAAGTAATTTCTTGCCAAGTGTACAGATGACTAGGTACTGTAATTGAGCCCTAATAAAGATATTACCGAGTAGGTTGGGTAGTTACATATATATATGGCCATTTATTTAAGATAGAAGTAAAACGCAAATAGAACAATATTTTCATATTTTCACGGTGCGGTCGGTGGTGTGGATGTCGCGTCGTGACCGGGCGATATCGCGGATCGGTGCGCGGGCGCAGGCGCAGCGCTGGCTCGACGGCCTCGACGGCGCAGCTCCAGCAGCGAGCGGTGGAGCCGCGCGGGACGAATAACTCGCGATCTTTATTGCCGATACCACACGACTGACTTATTGATTCCACCTTCAATTAGAACTGCGATGTGCAGCCTCCTGCCTCGCTATCTGCACCATAGATTTTATTAATAAAATGAACAACCCATTACCTCCATATAATTGATATTATTTAGTAAGTAGCACTTCTTATTTTCTATAGTATTACCCGGGGATTCATGTCCCTAGTACTTAATATGTAATAAGGTCGACTTATAAATTCAAATTGTGATTGTTCATTTCTATTGGTAAGATAAGGTATAATTAACGTCAATAAAACAAGCAAAATTGCCAAATTAATCCTCTATTTTAAGTTGAATTAGATTAAAAACCATAATAATTATGAAAAAATTCTGGCTTTTTATTATTCCAAAATTTTAAATAAATGCTATAATTTTTAAAGCACTGTCACGATAAAACAACTTAGTCGTTAAAAAGGTAATAATAAAAAGCCCTATAAATATATAACTGTCAGATAAAGATATGTAAGTAATTTCTTTATTAATTTAGATAACATAAATTAAGTGTCGCATGTGTTAAATGTTAGTATTATTAGATAGGAAGTACTAATTTATAGAGGCTGATTCGAGTATGCTTGCAATGAACAGCAAAGTCTCGTTGCATTTCAACACGAATACTTCGATCGTTATCACTGTAACTGTGACTTAATGAAGAAAGAATATACTCACTATAAACATGTCAAATAAATTATTGTAAGCTCCGAATGTTTTAATAGTTCATTTATAAACGTAACGTGACTGTATCGCTATATCGCCTTCGTGGTTAAATATTATCCAATGGGATGATGTCGTTGGTATATTGAGCCTTATTGCATGGAAATAAAGGCGTTTTGTGGTGAGATGACCCTGGCACGTTGAGCAGCTGTGTTGAGTGGTCTTAAATGTCACGCGGAGTAAAGCGCAAAAGACACTTGTAGAGCGCGGGCCGCCGTCGAGCGCTGCCAGCATTAATGGTACCTACACGATACTACATGGCATATCTTCACATCCAGAATACCTCAGAGTCTGAAGACAAAGGTCTTCAATCAGTGCGTGTTACCAGTGATGACATAAATAGTGATGTAAATAAGCTCAGAGTCACTCAGCGAGCTATGGAACGAGTTATGCTCGGAATTTTTTACGTAGCAGGGTCCGAAATAAGATTCGTAGGAGAACGAAAACGACGGACATCGCTCGAAGAGCCGATAACCGATGGGGAAGAAAGGTTCTCGAGTGTAGACCACGTACTGGAAAGCGCCGAGCGGGACGCCCCCCACCAGGTGGACCGACGACGTGGACCGACGACCTGGTCAGATCCGCTGAGCACCACTGGTTGCAAGCGGCCCAAACCCGTTCGAAATGGTGTACTTAGTGTATTAGCTATTTTATTGTGAATATTGAGGCACATTTTACTATAAAGTCAATGGGGGAGGCCTAAGTGCAGCAGTGGACATCCATAGGCTATCATGATGATGACACGAAACTAGAACCTAGGCTAGGGCGATAGTAGGTATTGTGTCAAAACCTTGGCCGAGAGAAAATAACATATGTACTCGAGTGTACAGTTCATTAACCAACTTACAGGACTTATAATGCACTACGCATTATAAGTCCTTAAGACTCACAGTACAATATCTTACTGATTACAGAACTCTACACTTGATCAACTTAAAATTTTGGGTATACATAATGGATAATCGTTATAATTCATCCATTAGGTGTGGCACTCCTAATAGGGCCGCAATTCTGTTTTTCATTGTAAATTTGTAATGAACAAATATGGCGCGTCAATAAACCCGAATATGAACTGTAGGTATCACAGCCTACAGCTATTTACAACGTAAGTTTTGTTCATGCAAAAATCTGATGAAAACGAATCGAGCTCGCTCCCGCGCCCGCCGCATGCATCTAACAAGAAATTCTTTCTTAAGAACCGTCAACGAGCAACTTCCGCCACTCATTTTATTAAATAAATATTGTAAAACCCAAAAAAGGGAATTAAACGTTTTAAAAGTATTCATCGTTTTTATGGAGCGACGATTCCTTCGAACAGGTTTTAAATAATGTGTGTTGCCAAGTTCAACCATGAGATTCGTTTCTATTCTAGGTGGGTTAATAATACATTTGGAAAAAATATCCCGAAGGAACTTGGTGCTGTAAAGGTCAGCACACACTGACTCACTGACCACTTGCACCGTTATGCGTTGCGGTGTCGTGTCCGGCAGACCGGCAACTTATATGAGTATAGTACACTCATTATTTATCATTGGTTCATTGACATAAACATCTTCCTTTGAAACTAATTTCTTTGTTTTACATATTTGGAATAATCGAATGTTTACTAAAATAACTTTAATAAATGCCTGCAAAATGCCCACTGTAATATTGCCGGTTTTTCTAAGTCAATGAATGTTTAGCAAACCAGCGTATGTGATTTTGTTGCAATCAGTTTCGAATTGAAACTATATTGAATTTTATTTTGTAAAATTAAAAAAAGTATGTATGTATAAGTTTTTGGAAAATATAGACAATATAGTCAGATTGTTAAAAAAATATATTTAAAAATGTTACCTTGCTGAGGTTCTTGCCTGTTCTTCTCAGTTGAAGGCCGACTTACGAACTGGCGGTAACTTCAGTAGCTGTGACCTTCATAAGTGCCCTACTAGGGCCTAAATTGAATAAATTACTTTGACTTTGAAATACGAAATACGAGTACTTTTGTGTGTGTTTCATGCAGTAACATTCATTCGTTTTGTATTTCATTTGGACCTCTAAATTTTACCTAACGTCGAGATTTGCTACAAAAACGAAGTACTTATTGTTTACCAAATATTATTATAACCAGGCTATACAGTTAATTATGTACAATAATAGTGAAGAGAGAAAGCAATTAGACCCTTTTATTGGAACATATAGATAGGGTTGTACAATAGCATAAAGTAAGATCGAATGATATTATTTACCAATGATGGCTCTGCGGTGGTGACTTCGAGTATCGAGACGAAGTTCACGTTTTAGAGTCCTACGATGAGCTTAAACATTCAGTAAAGGAAAACATCGTCAGGAAAGCGTAGCATGGTGGTAGGATACTTTGTTGTGCCCCTGTCTAGCCCACCCTCAATTTAATAATAGACTTATCAATTAAAAGGTTACCTAAGAGTACCAATAAAAAATATTGTGATAAACAAGTGTATTGTTTATTGCTTAAATACGTTAATAAACCAGCAACAATAAACAGCCGATTAATATGTTACTATATTTAATTAGATAATAAGCAAGCAGTGTGAGGCCAATTGAATGAATATTGGTTCCCGCGGCGCAGCAGGCACGGGCAGCGCTCATCGTCGCGGCTTAGCGTCGCGTCGCGTCGAGTCTGCGAGATAGCCATCGCGTATTAATATCGCAAACAAATATAGGGGAAACAAAAAATGCGAGGAGCGGGGCATGCGTGCGCGCATCCGGCCGCGACCTCGCCACCGATAGGGCTGCCGGCTGCGCACCTCCACTATCGATAACTACATCTTATCTTAATATAATTATATTTTAATTTAGACACATTTAAGTGCAGTCGTAAACGTTTTAAACCTATGTTTAGTGAGTGGCTCATTTTGTGGAAAATTATGAACGCGTTGAAATCTAATCTATTGAACATCTACGGTGTACAATCACATTAATAATACGTATTTTTAAACACAAAGCAGTATGAATCTCAAAAAACAATTTATCGATAAGTGTGAACAGCGACCTGCAAACATTCCAGAGCCAGAGCTAGACGAACAGCGCGGCACAGCGCAGGGCTGGGCAGAACGCAAAAACTATAACTGCCGTCAATTACAGTAGCAACTAGTTTTTAAGTCGCGAGAACTTTCTTCCATTTCCATATTCATTACAAAGAAAGGGTGAAATTATATGTGCACCATGAATATGCTAACAGCTGCGTGGTAAATGTTAAAGTTGAATAACACTGCGTGGGGCTCGGCCAGTGGCGCGGGCGGCGCGCGGCGTCTCGGGGGCGCTCGGCTCGCTTTGCGTGCGCGCTGACTGATTTATGCCGAGACTATTTGACGGAGCGCCGCAGCCGCGCCCGCGCCACGTCTCTACTCAACCCATATCGTGCTGACGGACGTCGGATTCAACATTAACAGCTATTTACATAATAATTTATTGTTTGAATTAGTACAAGCACCCACTATAAAACATGCTTAGTTAATTAATCTGCGTGTTGAAATTGAGATTCCACCGTGTGCTTTATTTTCTTCATTTAATGGGAATATCTATACTATACGACTACAACTTAGTTACAGAATATTTTAGTATTCAGTAGACTAACGTGAAATAAGATCGTTAAGTGGCAAAAAATCAGCCTACATTCAAATATTTTATAGTTCATAAAATTATCGCTATCTATCCTGATTACAGATGTCAGTGTGTCGATATAACTTCTTTTTCTTCTATACAGGTTGTAACAAAAAGTGTATATAGGTGACTGGTAATTAGTAAACGATACTTAGACACATGATTGTACTTATGATAACAAACATCTTTCCCAAAGAATCATATTTTTTAATTCACTTAGCACATGAGCCAATAATATTTAGTACCTAACAAGAATAACAATACACCATCAGCTTTTATTTAATTTATATATCCCTATTTGTTTCTTTGGGATAGTTGTTTGTTATCATGAGTACAATCATGTGTCTAAGTATCGTTTACTAATTACCAGTCACCCTATATACATTACAGTAATCCACTTTTTAGGCGCACAGATCGCAACGATAAAATGTTATATTAATATTAGCAAGGGACGCAGAATGATGATGACCCTCATTTACCGGTGACATGTCGGTTATGATTTTAATTCAATTTTACTTCTACCACCGTGCTATGGTTTATTCTCCATTATTTTCCTTCACTCAAACTCACCGTAAGATTCGAATTCAGGACAGCTTGGTCTCATAATAACTCTAGTCTTCTCAGTTTTAGTGTATTCCGAACCGGTGGTCGATTTAATTATATGTACTTAACATAAATAAGTGCCTTACGAGGGCCTAAGCTGAATAGAATACATAACTTTTTGATTTTGATTTCAGCATTCAAGTTTTGAGGTAAATAATTGAAAACTGTTTTACAAAGAAAAAATTTAAACCGGCTTCAAAGTACACCAAGAAATAATCAAATCCTGATCTGATGACAATGGGACCAAACGGGAAGTGTGCCCTTACAAACAAAAAAAATAATTTTCCGAATCGGTTCATAAATGACGAAGGATGAGGTAACAAACATATAAAAAAATACAACCGAATTGATAACCTCCTCCTACTTTTGAAGTCGGGAAATGTTTTCCTGTTATACCCAACATTTCTGTATAGCAGAGCCTTACATGCTGAGTAGGTACGGTATGTTTTTAGGAGGTACCTACCTGCACAATATTGCACCTTTAACAAATGTGTATTGTATTATGTGTGCGATTCAAAGTCGCGGAGTCGTCCAGGGGTGCTCGCCTATGAGCTGTGGGGGGTGTGGGGAGTGGAGGGGTGGGAGGAGGTCAAGTAATGATACATTCGCAGGCCGAAGTGAGGTGCGAGGTAATAATGAGTTATGTACGTGATCCAATTATTTGGGCGCGCGCTCATTACGCGCTAAGTGTGAAATATGGCCGGCTTTATTACTACCATCGCTGACTTCTCAACTCTCCCCCCTCCATATTACACCCTTTCTTCTCGCGGGGGGCAACTCCTTCCCAGCAGGGGTAGGGGGGCATCTGCAGCAGTGCAACTGTGCCGTACTAAATCATAATAATGTAAGGTGCGGAGCGTATACGGGTCGAGAAAGGAGTCGCTCATTTTTATGTGATGTAGAGGTGGTTGGATATCGTATTTGTAGGTATTGAATATCGTTTATAAGGTACCTATTTACTGTATAAGTATTACTAATACACTACTCATACTATCAATTATAGATTATTAATATATAAGTCAATGTATAGATAATATAATCATCGTAGTACCCACCAACGAGCCACATTGTTGTTTCAAATCTATTTAATAGTTTGGTGAAAATTGTGCATCAATCCATTTATTTCCAAATGCTTATAACATTATGTAGATAGAACTTACTACAATATATATGACATTTTATGTAAATCGATCCTAACCTATTCAATCATCACATTTAATTAACGTTCAATACTACTAATAAACTAAGCATTTCAGATGCCTTAGAAGTGACATAACGTTTTTTTATTTCATATCAGATTAAAAGTCCAAAACACACAGTATTTCAGTCGTGAAACTACATTTTAAAGATTTCTCGCAATTCCAAGTGCAGTAACGAGGCGAGGGTCCGGTGGTGGCGGGTGGGGTCCAAACTAGAGCGGGCGCTAGAGTTATTCCATTAATTAAAGCGGCGCGGGTCCCGCGACACCCACCCCCTCCCCCTCCACGCACCCCGCGCCCCTCGCCCCGGGGGCCGCGAGCAAAAACAAAGCAAGCAATAACGAGCACAGGGCTGCCGTTAAATCTTGCATCCGCCGCTATGGAATGTGGATTTATTGAAAGAGTTCACGAGTTACCCGCTGAAACAAGCGGCGCGGCCACGGAGCCGCGCGGCAACGGCGGCGGCACGGACGGGGAACTTCTTACCGGACTTTCGTATATGACAATACTTTGATATTAAAACACCAGAAGCGATAAAACAACATCGTAATTGACAATTGAACGTAAAAGATAATATGTGGCAATTGTTAATTTATTTATTTGTAAGCTTTTCAGAACACTTGTTCAGATAACCCATTAGAAAAGTCTAAGAACTAAGAATCGTGTTTTCATCATACATAGTTATTTTAAACTAGCTGTACCCCGTGGTTTCATCCACGATCCCGGGATAAAAGTAGCTTATGTCCTTCTCCATAGCATAGGGTATCTCCATGCCAAATTTCATGACAATCCGTTGAGTAGTTGAGGCGTGAAGGCGTAACAAACAAACAAACAAACAAAAGTATTAGTTAGGATAATTAAGGTGATGTTATTTATTGTGTCTTGTTTTTAGATGTCACCGTACTTATGATTTACAATAACATAATAATTGATATTATTCATATTAGATTATGCATAATGTTCTGTTACTATAAAGTTATAAACACAGCAAAGTATGAGACAATTAAAATAATACTGATGTTCACACAAATAATACAAGTTTATACTTATAACTCACATGTTTCAATGAGCGTCGACGATGTGCAGAACATAAAAGTGTTTTATTGTTAACATTGTTAGTGTATGTGTTGAGACGAGTGAATGTAATGTGTGGGGATGGGTGTGCGTGTATTCAAAAAATTCAAAATTCAAAATCATTTATTCTAATAGACCTTCGCAGGCACTTATGAAAAGTCTGACGCTAATACTCTACGTGGGTGATATTACTAATAGTTGATGACTATTTGCATATGTCAAACTTACGATAATGATAAGACATGCATTGCCAACCCTAACCAGTATTCTGTGACGGAGCGCGCGGAAGGCGCGGGGCGAGGGGGCGCGGGGCGCGGGGAGTCGCACGCTGTTAGAATAAAACATTATTCATAAATAGGATATTACGGCAGGTGCCTCCCGCGCCCGCGCCCGCGCCGCCCGCCCAGTGCAGCCGCCCGCCCGACGACGCCGCCCGCCCAGGGCAGGGGAGGGGACGCAAATGTTACTACAATGCAATAATAACTTGGAATTGTTCGAGGTAAATGAGATCAGACTTATATATATCGAGACAAGTCCATCACCAGAATTATGTTTGAGCAGACAATTAGTAAATCTAAAAGGCTTTCTTCAATCTCTATGGTATAACAGCTTGGGGTGGAACATTTAAAACCTACTTGCTTAGTGTTGAGCGGTCCCAAAGAGCAGTTTTGAAAGTCATGTCGAGCAAACCCTTTATATACTCAACTACAAAACTATTTTCTGAGATTAAGGTAGGAGGAAGTTATTTATATTAAAAATCTTACTAAAACAACATTCGTCCACTAAATTTGAAAAAAATACTGTAGCCTTCAAGCGTCGAAAGGATAAAATCTTCTTAATACCTAAATTTAATTCGGAACTAGCTCACAGGCACCACTGCTTTTTGGGACCGTTCCTCTATAATAGATTTAGTAGTTACATAAATATTTACCCCCTTAATTATAGTAACTGCAAGAAAGCTGTAACTGAATATCTGCTTACATTGGATTATAATAATACGGAAACACAACTAAAAATTCTGAAATAAATAAAAAGATTTGATTGGGAAATATTAGGGTAGTTTTGAATTCTGATCATATGTTGTAAGTGTTGTAACACAGCAAATGGACATATTTATACACACATACAGCAATTACCTTCAGACACAACCTTTAAAATATATATAGTCATGTACAGACATAGGTTTGATGATACTGTCCAGGCAACCAAAAATGTTGTGAACCTTGTGACAAAAAATATATATGTATATTCATTGGGAAGTACTTAGTATCTGTAACACAGGATTAACCTAGTACGGATGCTAAGGTGCTACTCCTTTTAGTGTGTCTTACTTTAATTCTACTGTTTACCTTGCTTTGTGTTGTTACAAGTTTTTGTTACAAAAAAAAGTATTTATTAGTTATCTTATTTTAAGTTTGTTCCTTGTGCTACTGCAGACGAGCTGGCGCTTGTGGCAGCCCCTTCCCTAAGGTCAGGCACCTTAGGGAAGGGGTTTGCCACAGTCGTGACGTTGCAGTAGCCTAAACATTATATTTTGCTTTTTGTATTTTATTTTAGCGTAAGGAGTTTATTTGTACAACTTTTAGAAATAAATTTCATTTCAAATTTCATTTAGAAATAAATTTCATTTCAATCATCCCGTCTCAATTTGTCATAAATAATTGATGGATAGACTCTACAATAGATTTTTCTTTTTTTATACCACATTTGTATACACAAAGTAAACAAGCATACGGCCCGCCTGATGGCAAGCGGTTACCGTAGCAATATGGATGCTTGCAACACACGAGGCATCACTCACGCGTTACCGACATTGTATTGTTTGTAGTGTATCCTCATTTCATAATATATGAAGACAGATGACCAGTTGCCTGGCTCACCCTTTAAATTAATCAGTAGATATGTTGATAAGCATTTTCATTCGAATAAATTAATCTAAAAAACGGCAAATTAATTAATTCAAACATGAACTCCGACGAAGTACCTACCTATCAGTCTCATCAAATGACCAATAAATCAGTATCCAGGTAATCTGATAATCATATACAGCGGTGGAGTTGCAGCAAAAAGTTATGTTATCTGCACATTTGCAACGCGCCGGTCATCCGCGCGTATATTGAAAAAGCGCAGATTTATAACAGTTGCATGCATGCGTGGCATCCATCGCGCACCGCGCGCGCGCGCTGCATCCAACGATATCAAATTAATCACGGCACTGAGTGCACTAGCCCGCCGCTGCCCGCCGCTGTGGGCGCACAGACACAGCACACGGGCAGCAGGAATATTGGACGAAATATAGGTACCTAACAACCGTTTCTAATTACTTACTTACCTCGTCGTAAGAAACTGTTATTTACTTTATGATATTGAGTTTCTGGACTCTTATCACTTAGTTCTTAATACTTAAAAATTCGAATGAAGTTAACTTAAGTATTATGTTTCATTACGAAGTCAAATATAATTATAAATTCAGTCGCGGTATGTAACAAAGTTGAAGTTATCTCTCTTATTCAAATACAATTTAACAGGTATTCGAATAGGATGAATATGACATTAACTACACAGACATGTTACGTATATGTAGAGACGAACAAAGACATGCATACAAATCTTTGTCCCGGTTGGGAATTGAACCCCAGACCTGTGGTGTAATAGTGAGGTTATTTAAAAACTCCACTCCAATCGGCCCTTCAACCGTTCAGCCGTCAAACTAATAGTTTTGATCTTGGTTAAAAAAAAACATTTGAAAATACTCTAACTATACTTACGCCCTACTATGTATACTATATCAATTCGATACCATCCTGTATTATGTGAACTAGAAAAGTGTTCACGAATAATCAAGACATAATAGCTAACTTCGGAAAACTAAAACTAATAAAGACATCATCACTCGAACTCACTACCATCACATTGAGTGTGGTCAAACACAAGAAACGTAACTTATCACTCGTTCAGTAGTAATTCTTGGTATTAATCGCAATAAAAGATGAACATGTTCGTTTGTTTATTTGTTTGTATAAGAAACGTTGTGTTTTTGTACTTGTTGATTCTAAACAAAGTAAAAAGTTATTTAGTAAAAGTTAGACAACAGACACTTATCAATCTTAGTAGATATCTGTAGACTTTGGTCTCGTACTCAAGACAATGCTTTTTCTGCCCCAGGATATTTATTTTATTTTATTTATTTAATGCTTTTTCTTAACATCAAACAATGTAATTGATTTAACCCCAAATTGCATAATTAAGTGGATACTGAAACAGCAAAGTTGTGTTTTATTTAATACAGAGGTTTTTATTATTTAGTGTGCAACCGAACATTATGTGCCGCGCCGCATCGCGCAGAGTGCGAGAGTCCACGCAAAAACAATAATGACGTGCGCATGAGACTATGGGTGACCGTTTAAATCGCTGCACCTTACATTTGCATAAATATAACATTTGAATGCATGAATAATGTCCCTGATGAGATTGACGTGATGTTGCAGAATCCATATGTGTACATAATGAGCTTACACTACACACTACGTGCACCTACACGAGTGTTAGCTGCATGCACTGCGTAATTATTAATTATATTTTGAAGCAAATAACTGTAATCGTAATGCTACTGATTCCAATACGTCTATGGTGGTTGCTCGGACTGATCGTAATCGCGTCAGAGGGAAAAAAAAATCTTAATAAAAAAATGATAATGATGAAACGACTAATCGATTGATGACCAGAACCGAATTAAAAAAGTCATGTAGGAAACATCACGATAATAGTCACTACACCTCGTAGCAAAGATGAAGAGTGTTCCTAGTAAGGCATAAACAAAGTAACGTTAAAATAAACGAGCTGATAATTGTAAGCATTAATGTGACAAATACAGTAGGATTGTAATAAATGTGAATCGATCAGCTGTGTACAATCACAATCATTCGCGTATTAATTGCGGCGGGCAGTGCGCGGGCGCACGCAGCTCGCGTTTAAGGGCATCTGTGCCGTGGGAACCGCCGTGAGACCATAGCGCTACATACCGCTCCTCGCCACCAAGAACCTGATAACACATCGACTTTCTTATCTCCCTAATAAACATTACCGTCACACATCAACGAATCACTCGTGATTTCTGTACCGGACGCGTAATGTACTGGTATCATGGAGTGATTACAGCAACGGAGTGTTGCAGGTAATTAGCAGAATGTCATTGCAGATTTTTAACATTCATAGTTGAGTCAAGTGGCGTGATACGTATGTGGCTTATTAATATTAATAACCATAGAATATACCTACAGTAGCTAAGGCTATATTAATGAATTGAATTTACATATTATAGCAGGATTTTTTTCCATGTTGATTTATATATAATTGTTAAGCGAATACTATGTTATTATTTGTAGGACCTTGTTGCGTATTTTTATTATTCAAGGCAAATCATTAATTACGTATAAATGTCAGTTTTTTTTATTAGATGATGTATTTTAAAATACTGTTGATTTCCGAGGAATTAAAAAACTATTGATATCACAGGACTAAAATATACCTAATTCCACATTAATTAAGTGTTTCATTAACTAGTTGATTCATAATAAATACTGAAGTATGTGGTAGATAAAATCAGTTTTGTACAAAAACAAAGTTAATATGCACTTTTGAACCACGCAATCCAAGTTTGCGAAAAGGAGTTCATTAAACGAATAGTGCATAGGTACTGCATATTCTGTTAAATAAATAAGTATACGATCAAAGCTGAGGCGATGATGGCTCACTGGTATTGACGAAGGTTGTGGGTTCGAATCCTACAATGAACTTGAGTTTTCGGTGAAAGAATACACTGTGAGGAAATCACAGCACGGTGGGACCAACAAAGCACCCTTATAGTACCTATACTGGGTGGAAATTTTGAGATGGCATATTTTCGAAACCTATGTTGGGTTAGTCATGCTGAACAACTTTTACTAAGGGACCAACACTGAATTCTCAATTATTTTTTTTTACTTTTCATACATTATGTTATGATCGAGCAAGGTTGACATTTACTATCGAAAGTATTTTTTTTTGAGAATTCACCATTGGTCCCATAGTAAAACTTGTTTAGCATGACTAACCCAACATAGGTTTTGAAAATATGCCATCTCGAAATCTCCACCAAACACCTACACGTGGTGTATTCCCATGACTGCACTTGAGAGCCAGTTCTCTTCTGGGCTTTGTGTGCTTAGCCACGTCATCACTGACCAAGGTGAGATTATAGTCAAATAGATCTGATAGTAAATAAACCTCTTTACCGCTTTTTTTGGTCAAAGGGCAAAATAAGTCCTATCTAACATAAAATAAAACGGATAGTTGACAATTTCGTAATATAGGTAACCATATTTTTTTTCATTGACCAGGCCAAATATCTTGCAGAGAGAGTGAATCCATTAGTAATTTATTTATTTATATCAGACAGTTTTCATAATTGTTAGTACACAATTAATCGTAATCTGGGGGCACGGGAGTGTCCTCGCCAAGACAAGCTAAGCAAAGCGCAAGGGCACTACTTACCTTTTCTCGAAGCGCTTCGCTGTTTTTTTTAATCCTTTTTAAATCACAGGGTTTGATTGGGTAATACAAGATAAACAAATTTCTCGGGATATGAATTCAATAGTACATTAATTAAATGTATAAAGTTTAAATTGCATAGCTTTTATTCTTAAGATTTTATTGATATCTAAAACAAACCGATGCCGTTACTGACTCACTGATAATCATCAAAATTCTTAGGGTACTTCCTGAAGTCCTAGAAAGCTGAAATTTGGTATGTAAGCTAGTATTAGTACACACACAACAAAAAAAGTATAAAGGAACTTTTACCCCCCAACCCCTTAAAATAGGGGATGGAAGATTGTATGAGACTTCCACAAATTTTGATGCTAGAGGTCTGAAAATTGATATAGGGACTCTTTATTATCCTAATGCTAACATCCTAGCTTAATCCTAACTAATATTATAAATGCGAATGTGCGTTTATTTGTTTATTTGTTTGTTACGCCATCACGCATCAACTACTGAACGGATCATCATGAAATTTGGCATGCAGATAGCCTGTGGTATGGAGAAGGACATAGGCTACTTACTTATTTTTTTCCAGGGAACGCGGGTGATACCGCGGGGGACAGCTAGTCTTTGAGAAAGTGAGATTTTTTGTTTGTTTGTTTATTTGTTACGCCGCGCCATTACCACATTTTTAGTAAACCACCCCCTACCCTATATTATAGTGTTTTAAGCCAAGCTTATATATAGCTCTTCATGCCCTAACTCTACAAGCCCTACCTTCACAAACTCTATACCTTAGCCAAAAATAATGTGGCTTGGCCGTTTTACCCTCAACCTTCAAGATTTACCTATTTTGGGAACCCCGTAGGGGAGAGCGGGGCCAAAAGTTCCGATTTTTAAACAACCCCAAAATTTGGTAAGGAAACTTAATTATAGCATTAGTATTAAGACATTAAAATTTAGTTATACATCTAACCTTGCTATAAATACAGTTTTTGAGGTTGTATTTTGTAAGATTTTTTTATAATTAATAATACAATACCTTAAGTCGGAAAGTAACAACATACCCCAGTTTGGGGCAAGTTTTTTTTTTTTTTTTTTTTTACTGTGTATAGGCCTGTGTTTGACCACAATCTCACTATGGTAAGTGATGATGTGGTCGAAGGTGGTAAGCACACAAAGCCTAGAAGGAACTGGCTCTCAAGTGCAGCTGACGGAACACACGGATAGGTGCTTGGCGACAGATTTTCAACTTGAGGGTGGTAGCCAGCCAGACGGGTACTACAAAGTACCCTACCACCGTGCTATGGTTTCCTCAAGATGTTTTCCTTCACCGAAAGCTCAAGCTCATTGTAGGATTCGAACCCGGGACCTTCGTCTCGGTATCCGACGTCACTACCACTGAGCTATCATCGCCTTATAGTTGTTAAAAGGGTGGGGCAAGTTGTTACGAGATCTATGGAAGGTGTAAAATAAAAAAATAAACAATATTTGATTTAACTAAGTATGTATTTAAGGACTCATAAACAATATCTTACGGATAGTTAGTTGTTTTTCGAAAATTTACTTATTATTAACTAAACATTTTTACGTTTTAACATTTATAATTTGTACTTAAAGATTGAAATATTACGTATCACAAATCTAGTCAATATAACTAATATAATAGCTTAAGTAGCTAATCAGCTTTGAAATTATCTATTCTTCAATCATATCAGAAAGTCATCAATAATATTATACTTGTAAATCATCACAAGATTCATCAGAACCGCAAGTGAGACAAAGATGTGTTAACATCTGGAACGGTTCTAGTTCTTACATCTTTGAAAATGGACCCATTCTTCATTAGAACGTGAGCTAGAGTAACACACAAGGGTCACAGCAGACTAAAACAATATATGTATCGTTAAATTATCCTCTTCATTCTCAGAACTCTCACTACTCATTTGTAGAACTAGTCATTTAATGAATTATCCCTTTTGCCTTTAAGGGTTCCCTTTCATTTTATCCCCGTAATTTCCTCTACCATTCCCTTCTCCTTTATTTTTTCTTACTTCTTCATTGTCAATGCTTACTATTCATGCTTTATTCTTGCTTTTTTACCAAGGCTTGTTTCTCAGGCTTGTGTCTGTTAAAATTGCGGATTTGCTATGAAGTTCTACTCCGTGATGGTGCCTTTAGAAAGGAACGAATTACTTTTGGGGAAAAAGGATCAACTTTTACAAGTTCTTGTATAACACCAGTAGATGCAGGCAAATTAACTTATGCTGGCTCTGTCTGACCCTAGATTTGCCGTACTTCAGTAATGCTTACAGTTTCATGCACATTGTTGGATTTGTCTATACTAGTTTCCATCTCTGAAACTTCAATATCAGTTATATCAGTATCTTTACAATATCATACAGATGAACTGGGGTAAGTTGTTCCGAGGTCACAACTTGCCCCCAAAGAAGGGAACATCTAGCCCCAAAAACACATGTGTTCAAAATTACAACATCTAGGTTAGGTTACGAGACATACACAGTTTTAGCACAGTACATCATGATATTCGATATATTTTTGAATAACAATACCAAAGAACTAATCGAAAATTATTTAAATTCGCTAGATATACCAAAAATATCAAACACGAAAATATTTACTTACGTGGATCAGCGACGTACATGCTCAGTTTTCAATGTACTGGATGTCACTGGCCCGACAAAGTTGGAATTTTTCGAGTGTATGTATGTATGTATGTCTATTTCTTTGGCACGCTCTGCAGCCTAAACGGCTTGATGGATTTAAACATATGAGGTGTCGTTAGATTCGTCTTAACTGTGGAAGTGTCATAGGGTATATATCTTTTTAAATGGCGTCTACGAATAAAAAAAGAGGGGGGGTATTAGAAACAAAAATTTCTTTATTATAATAATATGGGTATCAAATGATAGCTTGTGAATAGCCCATTCCATGTATGTATATATTGTAATACTTTTATGCTACCATTTTGACGTAAACTGGTAGGTAAGTACTGAGACTCTGAGCGGTTAGCCTACAACTCATTCTGTATAATACTAAAAAGTCTGAAATAAATTAAATTATTAAAAGAAACAAAAAAATCCGATTGCGTAAAACAAAAAATAACTGAAAAGAGAAAAACAAGCTCTCTAATCTATAGAATTTTGAATGCGTGTGTATCAACATAGGCAGTTTTTTAGAGCCTTTATTGTTTTGTTCAATAAAGCTGCTTAGCACTCGGCTTATATTCGAATAAATCCTGACACACTGTTTCTAGATCATCATTGTCATCTGCCTAACTTCAGTAAATTTGTTTGACCCACATAAGTGCCGTCCTGGGTCTGAATTGAATAAATGGCTTTGACTTTGCCTGCCCTGTTCCCAATTCTTTGGGTTCAGCGCAATAAGTACGCTTCTTCCATTCAGTCCTTCTTTTTATTCAATGGTTTTTATAATGTCCCTATGATCAGTTATTGCTTACATGCTTTTACTTATTTACAATCCAGTAATCATTCGTACCTGTTTTAATATCAAGTGACAGATTAATAGGAGAATTATAAATGAAAGTTGTTACCATCGTGTGGTCACTATACATAATTTAATAAATAACACACAAATCAAATAGTAGAACATGTTTCCAGCTACATATGCTATGTTTTATGAACGTGCCCCCATCCCGGTACATTCGTATGTGTGAGTTGTCGCCACTTCAAGCAGACACTCACATTCTGCTCTGACCTGGGGGGCTCAGAAGGAAGCTAAAGCAATATTGCTACGGAATTCATTATTCTCGGCAGATCCTACGTAATTCCAATATTTTTTTGTAAAATAATTACTCATTATATACATTTCAATTCATTAAAAGATTCGGCATTGATGAATTACATAAGATGTGCTGTAAATTCAAAAAAAATAATTCCGTTGGCAATATTGCTTAGCTTCCTTTTTATGGGGCCTGAGTTCCCTTTTGATACTTATCGCCTGACCTACGAGTACCTATGTGCATTCCAAATACTTGCGTATACCTGTTACTTACCTAACAACTAATTGTGTGAGTATGATTGTTGCAAAGCCTTATTGTTCTGTCAATCTCACCTGTTTAGATTAGCAACGGAATTAAAAACATCATACTCCTCACTGTCCGCTTGAGTACTATGAGAAAAGTATTAGTAATGATGATCAGATGTTGATACAGATTACAGTGTGAGTCCCACGCCACACGCACGCACGCACACGCACACAGACGGCGGCGCGGTGCGTGCGACATGAATGCGCATGCGCAGGTCCTGCCTGCGCCGGCGCCGCCCGCTTCTCGGTACCCGTTAGTAGATATGATTGACACTCAGCAAAAAATATTATTCATTAGCAAGCGCTTAGCAAGTGTACGTAACACGGAGAATGTTGCCTTAGAACTCGGAATGAGATCGTTTGTTTCGCAACAAAAAGCGGCCGCAGAGCTCTCGCACACTCGTTGAATATACAATTAGCTTATCTATCTTACACCAGGATAAATGTTGAAAACTTATATTTACAAATGAATACAAATAACAAGTTTGGGACTACGCAGTTGCCCAAACTGGAAAAATCTTTCAAAGTTAAAACCACTTTGAAATTAGAGCATTTTATTTCAAGCAACTAATACAGAAATAATTATACGAATGAAAGACATGGGTACCTACATCGCCAACTGAAAAATATCGCCTGTGCTACAACGACATCGTAGAGTTAGAGGGTAGATAAACAAACTTATGGCAATTTAAATCAGTACAGCAAACATCGGCGTTAACGAGTTCTTGAATGAACACCAAGTACAGTAGAAGCACAGCGAGGGGTAGCAGAGTAAAGCCTTATAAAGTAAAATAGCGAAGCTAATCGTAAAACAAGGGAGGTTAATAGCCAGGTCTAAAATACGAGACACTGAATGAACGTACAAAAATGTCATTGATGCGGCGTGGAGCTTCATAGAGGTTGTGCGTTTTTCCGCCGCCCACCAGTGGGAACAGCTTCAATTACGGGCCGGTTGGAACGCGCGTCGACGCCGCGTTTTTCTCTCAAGTCGAGTGTCTCGTTTTATGAAAATGTATGAGAGTGTGATACATGGTCACGTTCCCTTCTGTGCCTGCATGGGGGCTGCGTCACACCAAAATACTATGGGATTTCTTCGTAATTTTTGCGAACATAATTCAATGGTTGTGACATCTAATGACATAGTGAGGGTCCCAGGTTCGAATCCGTGAAGCGAAACCTAAGGAAACTTTTTTTTTCTTTTTTTTTTAATTTATTTAAATTTTCTATATTCACATGTTTCACATAAAGTTTCTGCCAAACTGTAAAATAGTTTGTCGGCAGCTGTTCCCACTTCAACATTGTACATTTCAAATATGTGTATACATGTGCTATGCTATTGTAAAATGCTAACCATTAATTCTTATTCTAAAGGTGGCTTGCACAACGATCCCAAATGATATCAAGCCAATAATTTAGAAGCCAATTCAAAAAAAAAACGCTGTGCAAGCTGGCACAAAGCACTTACAATAAAAGTTATAATATTAATAATAAATAAACACAATAATTATAAAAAACTAGCTGCCCGGCGCGACTTCGTTCGCGTGGTGCTACCCTACTCTATGGTGCTACCCTACCCCACCTTACCCTACTCTACCCCACTCTACCCTACCCTACTTTCTTTGCTTTAAACCTCACGGAGCCCGAGACCTTTCCAACGAATGCAAAACCGTGGAAATCGGTTCGTGCGTTCTGCAGTTATAGCGTCAGGAAGGAAAACCCGACTAATTTTTATATAGTAGAAGATACAATACCTACATACAATGGGTTATGGACACAATGATAGAAAATGCTTCTTAATTTTTTTTCAAGTTGATTTCTAGATTTCAAATTCGGTGCCAGTTCGTTTACTAGTGTCGTTACTATACATTTCCTAGTAACTATCTCACGGTGGTACACTTTGTAATACCCGGCTGGTACTCGTACCCTCACCCGGCTTCTTGAGAGTGCGGCCAAAATGCCAGCAGAAACCAATAAAGAATATAAATAACTGTAATCCAATCTGATTTAGAGGATTTTCTGCTTATTTTGACTGAACTATCCCATTTTAGCAGATTAATTTAATGCACCCTACTTATATTTCCATATCGGTGTATTAATCCGTTATTACCATAATGGCCATAATAGTAGACCAAACCTCAAAAGGACTTATAGTCATCAATCAAATTCATATTCAAATTGCTATAATTTTAAATAAATTACAAATACTATCAAGAACTAAAGGCAACCATATTATTGTTCTAGAGGTACCTATTTCGTTCTCACGAATGATAATAACTTAGTGATGTCACTGTCAGATAAGCCACTAGGTAGGTACTCTGTATATCTGTCTACCTTTTTTCAGAAAGACGTTACGTCTCGACGTGTAACATGGTAAGTTAAACAAAATACACGCATCACTAAAAGACCGATCTCTGACCGGCCTTCACTCATCTAATTCGTTTTTAATAATGCAACCTCCGGCCTATAATGCCTGCTGAACAAATGTAAGATCTATTTCATTTTTGTAGAGTTCTAAATCAACCGTCAATGAATATCGAACGAGCTTCTATTAATGAAGGTGTTTCCGAATTTAACTATTGTGTAGTATGCGCGCGCGGCTATAATTGTTACAAATGAAGGCTAATCGCCAAGTCGCGGGGCCTCCGGGCCTACATATTAAACGATACAAAAACTCGGCTAGAACGCTTCCATTTGCATTAAATACAAACTTCTGAAATGATATGTCTATAATTAAATAAATAAAATTATTGATGTGTGTTTTATTTGCCTCTATTAGAAATATTTATGTATTATTTTCGAAACTTATGTTGTGTTTGACTTACTAAAACGCGAAAAAAACCTTGCTCGATCGAAACAAAACGGATGTTTTTAGGATTCCACCCAAAAAGTACGAGTTAAAAAGGAACGCTTATTGTGAGTCTCCGTCCATCCTACCGATTGTCTATCCGACTGTTCCAGCGTCTTTTTTCAGCAACTACCAATGCAATCGACTTTGGTTATAGTCGGACTTGGAATAGTTTTAAATATTGCTAACCAACTTTACTACAAATAGCTGTCCCCCGCGGTTTCACCAACGTTCCTGCGATGAAAGTATAGCACTCAGGGATAAGGTAGCTTCTTATAAGATCCTTACTAATATTATAAATGCGAAAGTGAGTTTGTTTGTTTGTGTGTTTGTTACTCCTTCACGCCTAAACTACTCAACGGATCATCATGAAATTTGGCATGCAAATAGCCCATAGTATGGAGAAGGACATAGGCTACTTTTTATCCCTGGAACGCGGGTGAAACTGCGAGGGACATCTAGTTTACTATAATAGTACTAAATTTCAAAGAGGTTTTTATTTATGTTGCGTAATGTTCGACTTTAATGAAATTTACAAAAAAAAACTATTTTGACTAAATTATCAACATGAATAAGGTTAATGTCAAGTAACTATTAGTTAATCTGTGTTCATAGCTAGATAAAACAGCCCTGTGTGGTATGATGGAGGTCGGGTGATTGATGATAAAAGTGTTTAGGCGGGTGAAGCGACGCGCTCCGGTTACAATAAACACCGCACCGAGCCGTGCGCGGAGCGGAATGCCCCGCGAGCGAAGCGCTCCCTCCCACACCAATCACTAACTATTACTTCTAATACATGTCCAAACAGTACATTTAGCATAGTTACATAAAAAGACTAACATTATAATTAGGTATAGGTACGTAAGTTAGGGCATATTACGAACTAGTGGTAGATGGTAGAGTCCAGTAAGTCAAGGTTTAACAGAGTTTAACGTTCGAATTATGCCAGATTTTGATTTGATGTCGTACCTACATATTCAATTTCTGTACTCTGGTGGTACTCAAATTAAAATATCAGGGCCTATGTTCAGCAGTGAATATTTATAGGCTGCTAACTTCTAGAAGAGCACCCTGATGAGTTCTTTTTGCAACTTTTTTGAGAACTCAACTTTGAAGAGCTGCAGGAAAACCATTATGAAAAGTTGAATCTGTTATTTTCTTTTGAGTGAAGGAATACACTATAATGTTGTTCTCGATATCACTCTACCTCAGGGGTGCTCAAACAGTAGAGCGCGAAAGTTTTCACTGGTTCGTGGGAATTCCAGAAAAGTATAAAATAGATCCAAGGATGTTATAAATCTTCGGATGTATTCTTGCTAACAAAAAACTGTGTCGCTGAGAGTCGGCCACTTCGCTGTTCGTACAAGCCGGCACGCACACATTCACACATTAGTCGGCCATTACGCGGATAAACGTCAACAGAGTCAATACGTTTGCGGTGCCGTAAAATATTAAAATATAGCATCTCTTGTGTAGTGAAATAGTGTACAAACCGTAGAGACCGGAGGAAAAAAAAATACCAGGAATCACGTTTCACAGTTAAATTAATAATTCAATCACTTAGTTCCCGATTTTATACATCAAAACAAATATTCATTCTCCAGTGCAAAAGAATTAATGACAAAGTAGGTACACTTCCCGTTTGGTCCCATTGTCACCAGATCAGGATTTGATTACTTTGAAGTCGGTTTCAGTTTTTTGTAAAACAGTCCAAATATTGTTGTATGACGTTAGATAGTGACTGAGTGGCTGGTTTTGATAAACTTGCTTTAAACCTTCTTTTGCAATAAGGGGGATAGTTTTGCAAAGATTACCTACATTATTTATTCGAAATATAGAGTTTTTTTTTTTGTAGTTCGTGTAATACCTGTCATCATAAAGAAATTATGTTAGAACTATAGCGTCTAAATAATACGAGTTAAAGAGGCTACTGATTATGATACTACACCTTAACTTTAATATAATATTTACAAATTGATTGCATAAGATCCTACTTGGGTAATAAAACAAAGAAGCGAAACACCAACAATGACAGTCAATGATACAATATCAAGGTTAGAATAAACGACGCGATCGCAAAAAATTAAACAATTTTTGTCGCTTAATCCTGCGAGCGGTGGCGGCGGCGGCGGCGCGGGCATCTCAAATATGAGTAGCGATGATATTTAAATGACCGGCGGCAGCGACGCGCGCGCATCTGACTTCGCCGCTTTGACCGACCGCCCGCGGCATTCCATTCCGACCGCTGCACGCCACTTTGTTTGCTGCTACTGTTATATTGTAGACAACTATAGCTACTGTTATAGTATAGGCAAATATTATTTTAAGCACTTTCCACATAATACGATGTTCAGTTCCCAAAGGGTGGCAGCCACTTCATCCCCGGCATCACGGCCAAGCTGAGTCGATCGACGGATCCGAGTCGATGCAGGTGGTGGGAGAGCTCTAAAACTTTCAGTTCATTTTCAGTACCGTATCTACTTGCTCCAAAATGCATACTGTAAAAGTTTGTTAACAACCACATTGGGAGGGCAGGAATACCTCCTGATCCCGGGCCAGTCGACCGACAACCTACAATCATTTTGTTTCAATGGTTTATGTTTTACTTGGTTTAGTTAATTAGTTCACAATCTCGCCGTGACAAATGCCCCAAGATATTTTTGACTAAAAAAAATAAACCGGCCAAGTGCGAGTCTGACTCTGACTTGCTCACCGGGCTTCCTTAGACCTTTCTTGGTTTGAGCCATAACTGTTGTAAAAAACAGACTGCATTACTAAATTTGTTAGTAAACAAGTAATAAGATTGAATGAATTTGAATTAGAATTTTGAATTTTGCTGAAATAAACATTGTGACAGACGGAGTGGCACCATAAGGGTACCTTTTTGCCTTTTTTGTTCGAAACACTAAAAGGGTTCTATGCGTTTAGATGTCTGGTTTAATTGGATGTAATTTCAGTTTCATAATGTTTAGTTCGCTGTTAGGTTTGCAATTTGAATGTTATACGTAAATGGGACGTGTTGGGAATCGGCAGTTGTCTCGCGGGAGTCGCAGGCACCGCGGCAGTCGGCACTCCCTAACAAGGGCAGATCGTTTGAATGCGTTGGTTTTTACGAGCAGCCGGCCGCGACCGCTCGACCGCGGCGGCGCGCGGCGGCGGCGGAGGATGCAAACACGTCGCTCCCGAATATTTTCAACCTCCACTTTTTCACCGCTTTGAATAAATGAAATATTCAACGTCTGCTATATTATTATTTTTACATAGGACATTAGTTTTACATACTTCATCTAGCTTAAAATCTTCTATCAGTATATTTGCTATGTGAATACATTACACAGTGTGTTTATTGAACTAAAAATGTCATACTTCTATCATACACTGGGCAAGGTATAAAACAGGAACTACACATATTCGCTTTATTTATTTAATCGTGGTTCATACAAATACTGAAGAAAAATTGCAGATCAATTTCAATTGTAGGTAAATAATTCATGTAACAAATACGCATCACAACTTAGAGCTTTCTGTTAATTATGTACCTATATCTAATTTATGACAATTAGCTATACACCCAGTGTATCCACCGCTATATTGACAACTAGCCTACCTCCACCGATCCGCGGTGGGCACGCGTGGTGGAGTATCTGCCCATTCCCTTTCACCCTAATTTGTGTGCTCAGCAGTGGCTACCACGTGATGCCGTTACCGCGTTAAGAGATAACACACAAACTAACTTTCGTATTTATAGTACTTATTAGTAAGTATGAAGTATGATAATTTGTCAAATCAAGATTGAATGAAAGCTCAAGAAACCCATGACATTCGTCAGATCGCTTTCGATCCATAAACATTCGCGATGAAATTTTAATTCTACATTAAATCATACATTCGCGGAGCATCCGCGTGCGATTATATCGGCGAGTGCGAGACTGCGAGAGATGGTTGCTCCCACGGGCGGCGAGCGCAAAAACTTCTCGAGCCAGGGGTGCGGGGCGGGGCGGGGCGGCGCGGGGGAGGCGCGGGGGGGGGGGTGGATTATTCGCGCGTCTGCCGCGTGCATACTGATGCCGCGTAATTGTCGCGGGCAAAAACTAAACGCATGATAAAGGAGGAAATGCCACCTGAACAGGACGCGCGGACGAGACCACTTGGGATTTATGTACCACATCGTCATCTAATAATTTACTCTACCTACGTGATAGCATCGAGCAGCGAAAACTAAATTGATTCAATTCATTAATATTCCACGCTAACAATTAAGTGGCGGCGATACAAAATAAGAAATTTAATTACAATGTTAGGTACCTATATGCATGAAGAGTTTGAATGCGCGCATGCAAGTTTTTGCCTACCCTCCCTCCCTGGGAGCCGCCGCCGCCCGCGCCTCCACCGCGCGCGGACGGCTCCACCGGCCGCTCTCAAAGCTTTAATTGCTGTAATCACCGGCTTGTCATTTGCCTCCGACTGATTTAAACATTGCCGTTGGGACCTTTTTGCATCTATGAAAACACTAAGCCGAATGACTCCTTCGTTAATATAAAAGACTTTGACAGTCTTTACATTGAAGTTGGTTGTTCCTTAGCGTATCACTATTCTGTAAGCCTAAGCGCTTCAAAATCTATCCCAGGAGTTATGAGAAAAATGGCTTTCAGAACATTTATTGGCGAAAAATAAACTAAATAATGATAGTAGCTATTTTAATTCTCTAGACACTTGCAATACCTGGAGCTTCACTCACGTGTTACCGACCCTTCTCCCTGATGAGCTTTGGCGACCTCACTCAGGCGCAAGAACTCAATATCAAGTTATTTAGTTGCGGAATTCTGTAAGGCAGAGGTGCTTTCCCAATCGAGCTGCTCCTTTAGCAAAAATTGCCTCTCATTTTTTTTTTATTTGCGACCCAATTTCATTTTTTTTTTTTTTAATATATGCACAGGCGATGACATAAATATGTATACACTTTTTGAAATTCAAAAGCAATTTTCTCGCATGTTTAACATTTAAGTGTTAAACTATTACACAAATTATAATAGTATATGTTAGAAGATTCTGCCTTTATAATATCTCATAATTTCAATCAGTAGTTTAAGAGGAAACCGTTGTTGAATTTTACTAAGTGTATACATATTTAGGTCCTAGACTGTACATTGATAGCACGGAACTCACTGGAGATACTTTAACTTATGAGCAGAATTTGGTCTAAACCTGTCCTTTACCATTTTTGTTCAATAAAGATGAACCAAATAAGAAGTATAAAAAAATATTGTTAACCATATTTTTGTACACTATGGTAGAGATACCAAAGATTCTGGGGCCTTATATGCGTTGTAAATGTATTGACAATTTAGTAAAACTCTGACTGACCAATATTATGTAAAACATTACAATATAGATTAGGTAATAGAAGATATTTCTTTTATTTTATTTCATAGAAAAAAAAACTAGAATTAATATTTGTTTAATCGTCAAACGAATCAGTTAGCTCCGAAAAATATTTTAACTTGGTCTGCTCATTAAGTTATATGTTTGTTCGATGTATCTAAAGCAGCGGTCGGCAACCTTTTGGCAGGTAAGGGCCACAAGATGGCAAAATAAACTGAAGGCGGGCCGCACTTGTGATAATTAACTCTAGATTCTACCTGATACCTGCAAAAATCTTCAGTTTGCATGAAACTTTTTCAAAATCACCAAATCTGTCGCTGAATTGCGTTTACAGTTGTATAAAAATATCCTTCATTTTCACTTTTCCAATGAAAATTAATTCCAGCTTCCTCGACAGCCTTTTTACAATTCGGAAATTTGCCTTTTTCATTCATAAAAGTGTAGAAAAATCCGAGATAAAAACTTTTCAGTACTGCACCTCTAGTTAACAGATGGTTAACTAGAGGTGCAGTACTGAAAAGTTACTTCAGAATAATAAACAACATCTCGATGATCTGCTTCCGTATCTGACAGAAACTGCTGGAATTGACGATGAGTCTATTATATTTTTCTGATGTAGTTTATAGTCGATACCACGATGTTCATTACTTCTTTCCATGATACGACTTTGGAACATAATGCAATGAAAAAGTAATGGGATGTCACATCCTATCTCTGCCAGTTTCGTTTTAATTCTACCTACCAAATCCTTATTTTGTCCACTCATGTTCCTGCCTCCGTCAATTTTTACACTTACAATTTTTTCCCAGAGTATTTGCATTGATCGTTGCGCTTGTTATGGATCTGAAGCTAGTTCCACACAATACGGTCGATCGCGGTTCATTCATGCATTTATTTTGATATTTATAACTTATTTACAAAACATTCACGGGCCGCAAGCAAGACATCCGCGGGCCGCACACGGCCCGCGGGCCGCGTGTTGCCGACCGCTGATCTAAAGGGTATTTTTGATGACAGTCAGTAGCTAATGCACTGGCTTGTGCAGACAGACGGTGTTGACTACACTGCTGTCATTTCGTGTGGATGGGAGTGAAATAAAGCGAGTTTGAATATCTCACACCATCTGAGGCTTGTTGCCACATTGTAAGTACCTACATTGCATACCTACATTTTATAGGATAAAATGTAAAATGTAGGTTAATAGATCAATAATGGTAAAAAAAACAAATGTGTGCCACCCCGTGTTTAGAGATTGTTTCCGGGAATGTATGGTACCATAAACAGAAATAATATGTACGAATCATGGTAAGTGGGTATTCTTCTATGCATACAAATCCATATATCTATCTAGCTATCGCGACACAATCAAGTAACAAACTTATGTACCTAAAACTACGGTAAGTAATCTGATATCAATGATTCCTTTAATTCAAACTCAAGTCTAGCGAGGATTTATCCGTAATAATGGATTTTCCATTATCATTTTGAGTACAAAATTGTGGCAAACTACGACTTACATGCATCCGCGCAAGCGGCCAGACACTGATAATCTAGTTAAATTTATTTATTGAAGCTCGTGAGCCGGTCCACGGCCTCACGCCGTTCGTTATAATATCAAAGGCGCTGGAAAACATGCAGCCTAAAATAAAGGCAGGAAGAATTGTTCTTCAACTGGAAACGTTAAAAACTGGTAGGAATGAAATTAATCTAATTAATAAACTAATAACACGTTCATGTTTAGTTCTCCTGTAGCCAATCATTATTACTTAAATAGGTTGGTCGTTCTTATTTTCAATTAGGATGAATCTGAGCTTTCACTACAAAAAATACGTTGTCATAGAAGACGCGTACCCTCTTTTAATGATGTGATGACATTATCATATCATACAAACCAATAAATATTTTAAAGCGCTTTTTTGAAAAGCTTCTCTGATGACATTGAGAACCTTAGTGATACACATTGTTATGATTAGCTCACATTCCTAGGCGGATCGGTCAGCGACCCCGGGCGAGTAGCAGGGCAGGGCGCCGCCGGCTATGGGTCAGCTATCGCGATGTGGCGCTCACGCCTGCGCCAGCGCCGCTCTCCCGCCGTGTCATAACAGGTGATTTAGTTCTCTCAGCCTCCGCCTCGGAGCCCAACACTTGCACCATAGTTGACCGAACACCATGTGGATGATTAAGAAGCTTATATTTAGTTACCATTAAGTATTCATAAAAGACAAAGGCTTCCTATCCGATTAAAAACATTAGCAGTCAAGCCCTTGTTAGACCTATCAGAATCCCGTTACACATTGATGTACGGTGAATATCATTGCTCTGATTATATGCACCGTGTGATCGATTAGGAAGTCAGTCAGTAAACCCTCACATACGGCTCGGGCTTAAAAACGTCAACCCGTTTATGATAACCTTCTTACCTCCCTGTCACCACGATGTATATGTTTACCATGTGAGTGTCAAACGAGCGAGCATAGGAAGCGGCTGACGAACACCAAAACCGAATAAATTTTGTTGAAAACTAACAAATCCTAATTTGGACTAAGCGCTGACGTGGTGTCATCATCAATTTTCGACCCTCACACTGTCCGTCGGCGATGTGGGCTTCATCCTCACATGCTCGAGCCGACTCGATCGTCCACACAACGATTCAGTAGTACTTTCTTACCGCTGACCATCAGAATGTGGAATGAGCTCCCCATTACGGTTTTCCCTCAGCCCTACGATATGGAGTTTTTTTAAAATTGGCGCAAAAAGAGCTCTTCAAGGTCGGCAACAAATTTTCAATCCGCCTCATAGGCGGTGGTGACCACTTACCGTCAGGTGGACCGTCTGCCTGCTTGTCATACAGTTGACATTAAAAAAAAACAAAATTATCCTCGGTTTGTAAAGTTATCATTGACCCTAAGCCTATACGAGTTTAAATAATCTGGATTCCATAAAATCATCACAATCACAATCATACCTATACTAGAAAAATATTATTAAAATATTCAACAAAGACAACTTTTTATTACGAAAACATTCATAGATTGTAAATCATAAAAATAAACAACGTGAACTACTTACAATTTTACGAAAAATAAATGTATGAAATGATATTAATTATGGATAATAATTAAGTACAGTACAGATTTAATGTGATTTATTAGTTGCATGACCTCAATCACTATGAGTAAAGAAATTAAGTGCTGTAACATTATGACAAAAGATAATCGTGACAAACAATTTTATGAGCAGATATAACTTATAATGACATGGAGCAACATAATTTTAAGGAAAAATATGCGAAAAATAAAACGATAAGGCAAACGTACATACGTTTTATTTATTCGTTCTCGTTGTTCATAATGGAAATAACCTGAATTACTTACTCTGTTTACTTATTAATATAATTTCTAACAAACAAGAGGCTTTTGAGTGCTCAGTCGCACCTCAATTCATCGATAAGTGAATAATAAATAACTGACTACAATGGAATCGGTCACACAAAGTGTGCACAGCGAGATAGCGTCGCTTTCTGCAAACAAAAAGCTGTCGTCGCTGTAAAGAATTATAATATGAATGATAAGCTATCTATGCATACAACCAAGTATCTTCATATTCTATGAATAAACACGAGTGAGCAATGAAGAAAAAAAAATTGTTTAAGTCCACGTAGAGTTAACTTAATTTATCGACACTGCAGATCTTTATAGGTAGGACCTTAGCTACAGATGAGCTGAACCTGAAACCTGTACTTGAATAATATGATGCATTCCATCAAACCTATTATATCAGCAAATCTGACATTTCATCTTCTTTGCTACTTCTTAATTTATCGGTTTTGTAAGTCATGTCTTCTAATCTACCGATCACCTATCCTGAGGATATACAAAGAATGTCGCGTATTAAGCGCAGTGCCGTTTTTATATGGTTCTTTCCGGTTTCCTCATTAATCCTGTGGCGGTTTAGCTATTCAGTTTGTTTAGCAACTAATTTCTAATAGGTACTATCATTCCTTGTGGTGTATTCCGTTTAAATTGCTATTTGGTTGCCCAGCACTCTACTGCATGTAGCATCACAGGTTTTATCTCATCAATGGTATGAATCGGCTAATAATATTCTCAAAAATACATAAGCAATACACAAGAAGAAATAACACCTATAATGCAGTTACTGAGACTGTAGAGTGAATATGGAAGGTACACGTAATATCGCAGCTATTAAGCGGGCGGTGCCGCAGTGCGCGCATTATGTAAATCACCTGGACCTCAATTATGGACCTTTGTTCCTCGCTTAACCTTGCAAAACGTTCCGTTTTATAAAATCCTTTGATTTTATGAGCTCTACTAATGTGCACTAATAAAGACTTACCCAACGAACCTCCTCGTGTCGTCTCTGCAAATTACTCAGATATAATGCTGATGACCAAAAAGTATATTGAAATTGTTCTTGTCACGCATAAGTATGAACAACACGAGCAAGAGACGCACATTATTTTATTCGACGAAGTCGGTAAACAAGCGTACATCCCGCCTAATGGTAAGCGGTTACAGTAGCCATATGGACGCTTGCAACACATGGGGCATAAGTTACACGTTATCGACCCTTCGCCCGCTCCCAAATAGCACTGACGACCTTACTCACGCGCAGGAACACAACATAAACTAATAGAAACAAGATGAACACACTCAATCGTTTCTTCAGCGATGTTATGTTACGGGACTTTAAAACTGAAATGTCAGCCTCATAGCAGACTTCAAACACAAATAAGAATATCTAATGACATCCTACTATCGAACAGTGTGCAAGTAAAACTGTGGGAATAAGCTGATTTGTAATAAAACAAACATCGAAATAGATTAATTTATGTGATTATTGTTAAGTTCTTCTTTCTACATACAGTATAGTTTAAACATTGTAACATACATAATCAACATAAGTGACATGTGTAAGTTTATACGAGCGATATCTCGATAATAGCATTCGCGTGACTATACTAGCTATAACCAAATTTCATAATGAGCATCGTTGCGTCTCGTCGGCGGATATTGTCCCACACACTATCATTTCAACCGATCCACCCATGCATTAGTATTGCGCAACTAATATTAAACAATATTCTGCAGCGGTTTTATTTATCCCAGCCTTGAATGTGAAAGCATTGATTAATATTGTAATGAGCACGACGAATAACGTGTCCACTACCTCACAACAGCGATACATATCTGTCGTCACACATCGTTCGCTACTCGACTCTTAGCAGCTGAGTCACAAGAACAAATACTTTAATGGAAAGGTATCGTTACTGATCAATCGATTCCAGCTATTGTCGAAAGGAATATCATAGTAGAGGACGGAGGGTCAGTAATTGTGTATAGTTTGAGATAATAGCGGCATTCGCGGGTGCAATTATTTTTATCCGACGGGCGGGCGGGTGCGGGCGCGCCCGTGATTTGCGTACGCACATTATACCAAGAATGGTCCTGGCTCAGTCTAATCGACGACTGATAATAACACGTTCACTACGTGAGACGCCGCTGTCCCACGAATTATTACCATTGCAATGTTACCAACAGGTAAAAAATTATTTGTGTACATACATACAAAACCTATTCATAAGTATTTATATAACAGAAATGCTCACTTTTTGAATATTTGATGTAGACTTGATGTAATCAGTTAATAGCATCTTGATATCTTTTCCTGAATCCGTTCGTCGCATAATTCACGAAGTTTGTTCCTGTGCAAGCGGGCGCGAGCGCCCACGTGTAGCCGGCCTGCAGTATCATGGTATATTTTGTAGTAGATAAGGGCAGTAGTAGTTAGTCATTATGTAATCATCGAGCTCAGGTCGCGATCGCGACTCCAAACTATTAAAATGAACGACCGACCGCGCAAGCGCATCTCCCTACGATTCAAACCTAGTGATGTTATAATTATGACCGACATTAGTACTACGTAATATTTTTATTTCTCTACCCAATAATTATGAGAATAAAATGTAGAGTTAGTATACCATGCTTAGAAGCTTCTTATTATTCTTCTTATTTTTAATTTTGGCAACCGACTCCAAATTAGGGCTCATTTCTGCCAGTGTCGAGTTATATTATAGTTTCCAGTCACAATAAATCACTTCCCATTATAGTACTCAGTCAGGCACCCTCCATAAAAGTCATGTTTTACTACAGTGGTGGTTATTGTACTAAAACTCTTCACGGACATTTTGAGACAACTTGAAAAGTCACGATACACATAATTCATTTCATTTCACTTCACTCGTGCACATGGATGATCTTTATTGGGTAAAATACCACCAAAAATACTCAATAAAACTCAAAATACACAAATTTATGCAAATAAAAATGTTAACGCAACGTCACTGCAAGTTCCCGCCAAAAAGTCCCTTCTTATTATTACTCTAATACAAAATGTAAGAACCTCCTTCTAGATAACATTATATGAATAGTGCATAACCATTGAATAAATCACTTACAACTCAGTCTATTGACAGAAGCTTAATACAAAAGCAATTATAATTTAGCATCACGTAACCCGTATATTTATATATTTAAAGCGCGGCGCATCACTGGGTCCCAATCGGTCCGTACGCGGCGCGGCACGAGGGGAGGCGGCGGCGGCGCGGGCGCGGGCGCGGCCTGATTGGATTTAGTTTAATAACCATAAAGCACCCGCGCCGCCGCCTTAACCATAGACCTATGGAAATTGCTCTGCGATATAAACATAATGCACCTGTGCCTGTGCCCCACCAAGATGATAGCATATCGCCTAGATTACTTTATATCACGACGCGACGGGAAATAATAAACGATGAAATAGACTACAAATAAAAATGTACAAATAAGAAATGCATTAAAACTCTAAAAAAGAAAATCTCGCTCGCTATTTGCTATATGACATTATCTGAGCCATTATATTCTTAATTATTGTCAATCTAACTAAAGTTATCTTAGGTTTGTTTCCAAAAGAGACATTTAAGCGCTTAATACCTTGGCAAATAATGTCACAATCGATTTGCAACTTTTAGCGTTATAGGCAATTAACGGCCCATTTAAAATACTTCAAGTTAGCGGAGTAGACCTTATACGGTAAAGTATTTAAGAGTTCCAACATCTGTGGTCATGTCGGTCGGCATGAGCGGCGCGGCGTGATTAATATGATTATTTGATTGTTTAATCGCAGGAGCACGCGAGATATCGATGTGGCATCATTCGTACTCGCATCGTATCGATTCAGATGCACTTACCGATGCGCCCGAGGTCATGGCTTCCTATAATAGTATTGTAAATGTAATCATGCTGGGCTCATGTTTGTTTAGAATTATAGTGTGGCAATAAAACAAAAACATTATCTAGATCAGCATTTAAAGAGATTCATACTCCAAAACTAGGGTTTAGGCACAGAGTACTAATCATAATGTTCTGTGGTTTAGGTTAGTTAGTAGGAACTTAACTATCTCAGTCTAGTCTGACTGTCAAAAAGATTTTCAAACCGGGTGATAGAGTTCTTGCTACGTTCAAAAATAGCTTTACCGGTGGTGCCTAATTTAAATGAATTGAGTTTATGGTTGTGATCCAGGACAAGATGCATCCCCGTAGCGCACAACCTGGTACCAAATGGAACCAAATCTGGACCACTGACCCTTTGGTCTTTGGGTATATACACCTATGTTTTTAAGTGTAATTTGAAACCTAATTTTAGCACAACTTATTAATCAATCAATGTTGTTTTTTTTTTTTTCATTTACGGTGGCTGCCAGCTTCTCTGACCAGGTCGACTATCCACCGCAGTGGAGGGACGCCCCGTGACAAGTGCAGCAGTACGTTTTCGCCACTAATGACCCATTCTTCACCATCGAATCGATATCGGCTCTTCGAGTGACTCACTTCAGCTCACTGGTTCTACCACCTACATCCGTCACACACACTGGTTTAAAAAATTGTCTTCAATTCTTGTAGAGCTATAAATCAGAAATGCCATTTTTTATTAAAAAAAAGCATGATTTAAGTAAACTATTCCATAATGAATGAGTCGAAAATTCCTGTCGGGAACGCAACACTCAATCATAAGAATAATGTCGACTCAGGCAAAGAATTACAACTATGTTTGTAACATTAAAACCGTCTTTCTGATTGAGGTAGGTACTAACGACGTAAAAACATTTCGTTTTAATTCAATTCAAAATTAACAGCATTCAAGGCCTGCGCAAACGCAGGCTAACAAGATCAAGATTGACAAAACATTGTGGAAAATATCGAAATATTTTCCACGATGTTTTGTCGACCTTGGATGCGGGTGGGCGCTGTTTTATATGCGCCAACGCCGACCGTATCGTCAGGCGTTTAATGCTCCGACGCAATGTCACCCTTCCGGTATAGACAACACTTGAGAAAGAAATGGCAATTATATAAATGTATTACATATCAACACACTTCTGGTAAATAAAAGATATTTTAAGCTAGCTATATTTTGGGTGCTATATATGTCTGTCTAATAAACCTGATCACCATTCAGAATACGAGCCAAATTTTGCCTTTGAGTAGTTCTAGGAATATAATTCGGAGAGAGGGCATCATCTTTTAAAGACTACACATACCTACAATTGTGTTGTTTTTTATTTTCACTTCTGTACTCAAAGCATTGGCCAAAATTTTGCATAGACTGCGGTGACCGATTACAATAAGATTAATTCCATTAAGTTTTATATTTTAGATTTGGGGAGCATTTCCCCTGTTCGTATTCATTCACCAACAAAAAAGATTATGTATTTTACATGTAATGTCAATTAATAGCACATTAATTAAATTATGTAGCAATTTAAGAGTACCTGTAGATCACCTGATCTAAAATCGAACTCCTCAAAACTGTGATTGTTTTTTACTATGGACGACAGGCATGACCAAAATTTCAAAGTCAAAGTCAAATAAGTGTTTCTTCTTTGGAGTCGGAAAATTGGCACAGAAAGCTTCATGCAATGCATAATTTAAATAAACAGGGTACACATTTTTGTTTGTTTGATAAAATAACGTACTTAACTCTGTGGCCGATTGAAAAATCATTAATGAAAATGCCACAAAAGGACTGCCTTTTGTGGCTACTACTGAATGTCCTTCGATAAGGTGGGTGGCACCTGGCCACGTCACGGAGGTCTCCGAGAATCGAACGCGCGCACAAAAACGCTATAATGTGTGCGCAGCAAGAAACAACAACGAAACCATCAACGAATTTGTATCGATCGAAAATACTCAGAAACTCCGGAAAAATTGCCTTTTACGGACTAAATTAGCTATTTTGAAATGCTTTTCAATTGGTTTAGTCCTCTTCGGAATGTTGAAACTAAAATTCGATTCCGATTGTACCTACTGCGATAAGAACATGTCATTTTTGCACCCAAATGAAGCAACAAAACTTTTCACCAGATTATAGCTGTAGTAAAAATCTCAATCTGGTAAACAAAAATGCGGGTCCATGGCCCGGCGCACTTTGTGCTTCTAAGGTTTTAATTTGACGCGATCATATGATTGTTATAAACGGAATGTAAATAAATTGTTGTTAATAGAAGATCATTGATTAGTACTGATCAACTAAATTGCTTGCGGATAGGGGTCGATTAATCGGTGTCCAGTTGACAGTATTAAAAAACCATAATGTCCCCATGCGATGCGATGCGATCAGGTATTAATTAAAGCAAATAGACGCAGCCGTCGCCGTCGACCAGTCGGGGGGTGAATTGACCACGTTCATTTCAATTACAAGGGTAATTTACCAATTAAGGAATCTGCATGTAAACGTGTGGAGGGTTTGTTTGTTTATACTTAATGTGTTAAGTGGTAATTCTAATTCAGAAAAATGAGAGTTATAACAGGGTAAAGTAGATATGCTGATTAAGAAACCACGTCAGGGAAATCATTTCACAACCGAGGAGCGATGGTGGACGTGGGCATCAAATCAAACAATTCCTCAGAACACAGTCTGTTGTACAAGCGGTAGAACCCACATGAGAAAACAAGATCTCAAATTCAAATTCAACTTCGAAATCATTTATTCAAATAGACCTTCGCAGGCACTTATGAAAAGTCTGACTCTAATACTCTAATACCGGTTCGGAAGGTTGCATTTGCTGAGAAGAGCCGGCAATAAACTCAGCAATTACTCTTTTCAAAACAGGCATCTCGTCTTACCCTAAGGGGTTCTAAGCCACTTATGACCCGAGGTCAAGATCGTCAAGGATTCTAATAGCACGTCGCTTGTATCCAGGTGCTCCTTATCACATGTGGAGTACTGTCTCGATGTAAATTGCTCTATTGAGCACACCGAGCTTTTTGGATGCCAGCCTGCCAGGTTAGCCTTATCTTTCAAGTAACAAGCCAAGGATAACGATGTTCTTTCTGTGTTCTGGAATTGTGGTGCCACAGCAAAAGGAGTTTTCTTAGCGATAAAACCGGGAAAAAAATTACGTTCCTGGCAAAATTTATTAAAATGCGTTGTTGTTTCAACGATTCCTTGATCTTTTTTCGACATATTTACTGATACGATAGAATTTGTATAATAGGAATATCAGGTGTCCCATGGTGAACCAGACGGTGTTTTTTATTGCAGAACGGTTTTCCAAAGTTAGAGATGAGATTGTTCAATAAGATTATTATTTTAGTAATGAACTAAAATAATAAAAACACTGGTTAGTAAGTAAACTAGTCATTTTTCACGTCTAAAACAAAGCACAACTGCAATTTAAAATAAGTTAGACAAATTACCTGAGTTATACTTAATTGATTGAAACAATGGAGCAAGTCGGAGGTCAATCTTCCTAATTTGCATTCAATAAGATGATTGTCGACTGAAAAGACATCATAAATGCTTTAAGAAGACAACGATTGGGACCAATAGCGCTTCAAGTTTTGAACTAGGAAGTTAGAGCGAGCAAATAGTAAGTGAGTGGAGAGTGCGCACGCGCCGCCTTCCCGCCAGTGCCACGCCCACCCCCTAGCCCCCACTTAGTAAGCCCAGACTGGCTAGCCGATGGCTAGAGATGGAACTAGTTACAACACTCGTTAGCCGCAATGCAGACGACATTACCATAATTTCAAAACAAGATTAGTTAGGTACTTGATCTAGCTTGGTTAGACCGTTAAAAGACTCCTAGTGGCATGCAATTATGATTTTATCAACAATATTTTGCTTTAGTTTCATGCTAGCAAAGTTTAATAATAACCATACCAAAGCAATTGCAGAAGATTGGTTGTAAGACAGCTTCCTAGTAAGCGACCGAGCTAAAAATCCTCACGCACGTTAACAAAAGTACCGTGATAAAGATATCAGGAGATATATAGAGATCAGGATCCAATCCTTATTCAAAGAATCATTTTTTATATTAATCGTTTCCGATAGGGAGATAGTATGTACAAATGTGTTTATCATTTAAAAAAGAATTATGCACAAGAATGTATTCATGATAAAGCGATAATTTGGGCCCTCGTTGTATCAGTGATCAGGTACAATTTAAATTCCGGCCGATTGTCCGATGTGTCCGATAGCGAACGCTAATTGTTGACGTTTAAGCGCCCCGTCATTATCACGTCTGCCCCACACCATTCAATTTACACGATTTGATGTATGGGTCCACATATTCCTCGCAAGTCACCCGGACAATATATGGCTTGGTGATTTGAAAACATATATCAATAATTAAAAAATAATGAATGGCTACTTGGGTATTCTGAGACAGACAACGTAACGTAAGACAAGCGTAACGTTAATCAGGTTTTTAATCTAAATCATTGCTCATCGACATAGGCAAATGATCCTGTCCAAAAAATATTGGAAGTAGATTAGCGGCTCGGTAATTTTTCCCTTTAACTATGTTAGAAGTGGATGGAAATCACACACACACAGACATTTCTGAGAGAAAATATTGTTAGTGGACTAGGTACATACTCTCAATATCAATAACTGAATGCACTTGACATTTCATAGTCATATCCCACGTCAAAATATACATGGATACAGGCCGTTTCTCTCTCACACCACTCTTTCTTTTAGTAAATTCAATGCATAATAACAATCATAATTATAATGATGTTTCAACAGCTACCAAGCTTTCAACATGTAAGCAATTAATTTAAAATAAAAATCATATGCCAGTACACAAATATTTCACCTGTAATAAATTCCTTACGTAATTTTCCCATAGATATTATAATAATATCATCATGAAAAGAAGTATCGGCGTCCTCAAATCGATGTTTGTTCAAGATATGTGAAGAGTGACCTATTTGAACGGAGTAGCAGTGCTATCATGCAAACGGCGCCTTTCTAAGAATTTGGCAGTCGCGAATTGAAATCAATATTCACTGGGGTATTAATGCGGTGTTATCGCTGTTTAAACATGATCGATAACGTGTGGTGTTTGTGGTGGCGATATGTGGGTCAGCGGGCGCACCTGTTCGTCTGTCTGCGTACAACAAACCATAACGCGGGATACACTGTGTGGACTCCTTTATAATGAATTTTAAATATTTTGAAAAAATAGGTACGTGAATAAATATTTCTATTGTCAATTGGATGACGAAAAAGCTATTTGAATACGATTTTAAAATTCTGAAATAAAGTTAATAACTTTTTCGTTTGCAGATTTATAACAGGTCGAGATTTCGAGATGGCATATTTTTGAAACCTATGTTGGGTTAGACATGCTGAACAACTTTTACTATGGGACCAATAGCGAACTCAAATTATTTTTTAACTTTCCATATTAAATGTCAACCTTGATCGATCATAATGTATGAAAAGTAAAAAAAAACATTTGAGTATCCAGTGTTGGTCCCATAGTAAAAGTTGTTCAGCATGACTAACCCAACATAGGTTTCGAAAATATGCCATCTCGAAATCTCCACCCAGTATATATATGGGTTCAAAGTTAGGTGCTATAAATGATCGTCAAACTTTTCTGCTACATAATGATAGATATATTACGTATTAAAACAACAACATTAAAGACATAATAGATAATATTTCCTGTTGCGGCCACTTTCCATGCCATGCATGATAAGCTATCGTTACTAGGAAATTATGAATATTCATAGATTCTTGATAAATAGGTAACACTCACTTCACGGGATAACGGAACTAGCAATACTTACGTAGGGTAAAGTATTTACGTATTACAGTCTTTTTCACATAGGATGAGTCGTCAAGGTCAAGGGTTTTTAATAATATCTAGTGAAATTCCATTTGATAACTCTTAAATAGTACTCACAATATTTCATGAAACCTCGCTCTATCATAGTATTCCTTTATTATATCGAAATGAACATTAACCATTGAGAAATCTAATAAAATACCATGTGTCACCGAACTCATGCTATTTGAATTCAACTTATTTTTAGTCCTATTATGAGCCATTAAACTGTTTTCGTAAATATTACGTGTAGAGACAAATTGTAATATTTAAAAAAAAAACTTCATTCATGTTATACTTCTCAACCATTCTAATCCGATCATAATTCAATCAAGAATTCATTAAACATTTTAGGTATATGGGCATTCCGATTCTTGGATAGCCTATCCTTTCTGTACCTACATTTCAGCTGAAAATCAGCGCTGCTGATAGTAGTCAGTAGCACCTGTGATGCTGAGCTGACTCCTTTTAGACGGCACAGACTAACTGGTTTGTTTTATATATATATTCTTTAATGTAAGTATTCCGTGAAATAAAAGTATTTTCTTTCTTTCTTTCTTCTTACATGGACCACTTTAACGTAAGGAAAGGCGTAAGAGTCGTTACAAAAGACATGCGATCTGTCAAAGATCACCACAATACTATGACATGATGAAGCTGTCTGTCACAAATGTGCAATATATTTTACACACAGCATCAACTAGTGCATGCTGTACTCATCTTTAAGTAATGCGTAAAGTGTACTTATTGTTGAGAAGCCTAATAAAAAATGAAAACAAGTCCAAAGATGAAATTATGTACAAAAATCCTACCTGACTCAAATCCATAGGCACCAATCAGTTCAAAACCGCAAGAGTGTAAGATTCGTCCGATGGATGTAAATCCGTCGAGTAGTCACTTCAGGAGCCACATGAGCGGATGGGCTGAATCGCGACGCGTTTGCGTGTTACTGGCAAATACTGAAATATTGAGGTGCTTCGTACTTGTTCGTGCTTACTAATAGCGCTCGTAGTGCGTAAACTGTCCACCGACGACGATACGAATACTACTTAGTCATCTTACAGTGACATTCATTTTATTGGGAAAATTGAACAGGCTTTGTGACAAGCACCTACATAATTCACGTACCAATTATTATTTTTAGTATTTCGAGATTGATGTTATTCTGTAGCTAGCTGGCATTAACGTTTGTGGGTATACCAAATTATTTAAAAACATTATTTAAAATCGTTTATATTCATTGTTCGCCACAAATATCTAGCTACAAAGTTGAAACAGCTAATAGCCTGCATCCGATTATTTAACACTGGTATTTCATAACAATAACAGCTAATTATTTTTATTTTAAAGATAATAAAAACTTTAACGAGATGTTGTGTTGGCTTCGCATTTATATTATCGTTCAAGATTCATTGATGGCAACATTTCTAATACGTTATTCAACTGTGCAGCTACGTGACACTGGTTTGGGAAATTCAAATAAAAACACTTCATACTTAGGATTCGATGAACCAAGTCAGTTAACGTTCTACGCCTGCCTCGAGATATGTGATGTTTGCTCTGGACGATAACTTGTGGATATCGTGAAAGTTATCGTATACAAATAACTTGGAAAAGCGATCGCTCGCTAGTAGTCACTATCACGCACGAACTGTGTCGCAACACTCGCCACTCATTTTCATACTAGTGTACCATATTTACCACTTATTTATAACAGGTGGAGATTTTGAGATGGCATATTTTCGAAATCTATGTTGGGTAAGTCATGCTGAACAACTTTTACTATGGGACCAATAGTGAAATCTCGTGTTTTTTTTAATTTTTCTTACAAAATGTCAACCTTGCTCGAACATAATGTATGAAAAGTAAAAAATATTTTTTGAGAATTCAGTGTTGGTCCCATAGTAAAAGTTGTTTAGCATGACTAATCCAACATAGGTTTCGAAAATATGCCATCTCGAAATCTCCACCCAGTATGTAAGACCGTTTTATAACTCTTAATTAACCCTAAAAGAAACTCCTAAATTTGGTTATATCATCAAAGTAAGTGGTAAATATATAGTAATAGAAGAGAACCTACACTGCCTATAATTACTCAAAGCCCGGTAGTACTGGGACTAGTATATTTCTAGCCTACCTCTATTATGTAGGCAGGCTAGGTACTTACAGTCGCGGAATGAAAATGTTCGTCACCTTAGAGTTGGTTTTCGCTTGCACCAGATTGCAAGAATCAATTTTATTGTATGTACCAACATATTACCAGTGTATTTCCTAACAGGAAGAAACAGTGCTGCTAACATTTACATAAATATGACGTTTGCTATCGAATAAGGTTTTGCTTGTTTTTACATCACGTCAAACACAATTTATGGCTTTTGCGGATTAAAATATAAGTTTTTTTTTTTTTCAATTATGATATTGCCCTATATTCAATTTTAATTTGACATAAATAACAATAGTATATTACAGTTATTATACAGTTTCAAAAGGTACCTAATATGTGCTCGTGATACGTTGAATGAATCAAGTTGAAAACTGACGAAACTTGTCATTCCGCCACTGTACTTGTTGTTGCTTGGGTGGTTAGGTTGTATTTCTTATTGTACCTAATATTTAAAAAAACACTCATATAAATTAATCCTTTAACTGTTTGGCGATCAGCGCTGGTGAGGAAAACAATAGAAATCAATTGTTATTTCTTAACCGCAAATCAAGGGATTAAATAATATTGGAGCAATTTTCGTACTTCGGACATGATTTATAGTAATAGTGGGTAAGAAGTATAAAATGTTACGTGTAAAACAGTTGACTGAAACCTATTCAAATCGTAAGTAATTCAGCTGTTATAAGCGATGTCGATGAATAGTCAAGTATTTATTGCACGGCATCAACCGATATGCCAATCAAATATTTGCACGCCGCAATTATTATAGTTTCCACAACTAACATCAACTACTTATAGGATAGTTAATGATAATTATAATCTTATAACCTCGTCAAAGTTTCGACAGCTTAGAATTAAGTGTCTCGAATTACCCAGATATACGTACCTAAACTTTCCTTGAATTTGCTTCAACAAGATTACCTTTAACGATGATGTCGTCAAAAAAGCCAATATTGAAATATTTAAACCGAAACGTCAAAATAAATAATGCAACTTATAAAACAACTTTAATTTGTATTCAATTACATGCACTTGATAGAGTAAGCTTATAAACAAAATAAAATCAACGATTACATACTCAAAAAATTACCAATAGCACTGCACTGTCACTTGGGTCTCTGGTCTTTACCATATCATGTAATTGGATAAACACCATGACTTTCAAACATATTATCTGCATGTGTTCATGTATTCCCAGCATAGTCCATAAATGAGTCCCGTCGACCTGTAACATAGGGAAGAATCTGCGTGAGAACAGCTGCGTCATGAGACGTGATCACTGACTACTAACTAAGCAAGACTACCGGTTACCGGGCCGCGCCCGCGCCGCCACTGGCCCGCCCCGGCGCGGCGGCCCCGGCGCGACACGACACATGGACTGTGGGAACCGGCCGTGGAACTCGGTACACAACTACGAGATACATTATTTATTACACTTAAATGGGATACAAATTTCTGTATTTACTGAGGTACTTTGATTTCTTATCATTTGACTATTTTATAGAACCCCAAATCGTACACCTTGTGTGAAAACTAGAAAAGCTGGGTCATCCTACTTCCCAATTAAATTAGATGAACTGTCAGCAAATTTAGGCTTAAATAAACGCACTTGCTAATGAACCACAGTGGTCCGATATCAGGGTCCGCATTTTCTGCACATGGCTCATTCATGCGTCGACTGCAGGGCGCGGGCGCGGCGGCGCGGGCGTCTCCGCTTCATAAGGAACATGGCAACCCTAACCGAGGAATGCATCACACGCGTGCTTTTTGACCGTAAGTGGTCCCGGTAAGTAATGGACTAATCACGTGGGCGGAGGCCTTTACACCCGACACTAAAGTAAACTCATTTTTTGCGCTCTATAAGAAACCATGTCGATGTCGAAGGTATTTTCGTAATTGCATACCATGATTTTTGTTTGTTTGATAAGGTATTTATTTTGATTGATTCTATTCCCATATTGATGTTTGATTTAAGTACAAATTGTGGCTACCATAACCAGAGTAGTGTAGGCAGAAATAATAAGAAGACTTGTGACTAGAACTAGTCTCATAGATTTTTAAATAGGGAACTCTACAGAAGCAAATTCGTCAACATAGCTTATTACCTCAGTAAAATTGAAAAGGGTGAGGAGCCACATCGATATGAATTCAAGTGGTTCCACACATTATAATTCATCACAAATAATAAAAACGTAATGCACATTCATGACAACAGCGGGGAGTCGAATGCAAGTCGTATCTGCGGAGCGACCTCGCCAACCGATGACAAATTTATCGCGCGCGCACAATAAAAAGCGCTCGTAAAAATATTACAACATACTACGTAGGAATCCCTCCACCAGCCTGCCTCCCTTCGGCGACCCCCACACCTCCCACCGCCTCGTAGAGGGATCCCGCGAGAAATAACACACTTTGTCTTAGAGAGAATCGCGTTGCATACACGTGAAAAACTTTCAAATTGATATGGCATTATAAATTGACGGTTGATTATTAAAGTATTGTTATTTTACATAAACTTTAAATTAATTACATGATAATCAGTTTTCCATGACTCTTACACACTTTGAGAACGTGCGCGGTGGATGTTCTTTTTCAAACTTTTCAAAAGCAACGGGCATTCATCCCTAAAAATAATAATGTACAGTCACAGACACTCAGATACTCTGTGGTACAGTATAGGACACAAATATGTATACAACTAGTGAAACTTTCTCTTAGACTATTGATTGAAATTATGCAGGGCAGACAGACTTTTAACATATAATACTATATTTTCTATAATATTTCAACACAGTGCGAAAAAAATGCTTTTGGTTTTCACATATTTATGTCCTCGTCTGTTCCTAAAACCCCCACTTTTGTTCCTGCATCCAAGAAAATGATGTTGTTTAGCGAGTAGGTACCACGTCGGAGTGATCAGAGACATCTTCCGAGATCGTGGATGCGGTGCGGCAAAGTTTGGTGCCCCGTTCTGATATTGTTAGCTAAATCGGGGATCTATCGGCGATCGGACTCCGACTTACGTTTACGATTACTGCGCGCGAATCGCGCGATGCTTGCCACGCCACTGTACGGGCAAACACATTTGGTGTCGGATTTCTTGATACATCTATCTTGTTTAGTGTGATTGCGGCGTACAAATATTTTGTTATAAGCTTCGACAATAGCGTATTGGTATTTACTGGTATATATCATTGGTTACATTATCAGGAAAAAGCAGCAGGGCACGGAAATGAAAAATAAAATCATATTCACCTTCATATTACTGCAAGTATTTTGACTCAAGTTTGCTGGAGCAGCGCCACATAATTGATGGAAAATTCCAGAGCAGAACTTCACCATAGTCATCTGTATCTGCAAAGGAGAGTTTCACTACATTTTCATAAGATGCTACATAGACAGATTCTTAAATAATAAGAGGTTAATAAAAAAATATTAAGAAAAGTTAAATATTGAGTCAGGGTATAATTATGTATTTAAAACAAAATGTAGTATACGTAGTATATCAGTTATCTGGTTTCCATAGTACAAGCTCTGCTTACTTTGGGATCAGATGACCTTGTGTGAGGAATGTCCCAGGATATTTATTATTTATTAACTAAACACATGACCACTACATATTATAGGTAATATTCCCAAAATTCTAAATTGCAGTTTTTGTGAAAACAAAGTGTGGTCTCAGGCCACCCTACCCGTGTGTTATGGTGGCCTAGGAGTGCGAAAAATTTCAAGCATATCAGTACCGGCGTTTCTATCCTCGGTATACAGTGTGGGCAGCCTCGTCATATCTGTTTTGGACCCTTCTATTGGATCTGTTGAGGTTTCTTACCTGTCCGATGCTAGAGACGCCTGGCAGGCAGCTTGTCCAGGCACAAATATTCCGACCTTGAGTCACTCTCAGAGAGCGTGGGACAAGCCTCTTTGTGAAAAAACTTGGCAAAATTTATTTTCAAACTTTTCAATAGATACAGACCGCGCGCGCTTGTTAGCCGTCTCTCAGAGTGACTCAGGTCACTGGCTACAAGCTATTCCATCCACAAATACCGGGACAATGTTAGACCGTATAACATTAAGTCTGTGTATTTGTCTTCATCTTGGTTGCAGGACCAATCAGCCTCATCGCTGCCGCTGCGGAGACCTCGTCAATGAGCTCGGCCACCATGGGCTTTCGTGCTCCCTAAGTGCTGGTCGAATATCACGGCACTCGGCTATTAATGACATTATCCGCAGGGCTCTTGTTGTCGCTAACGTGCCTTCCGTACTGGAACCAGTCGGTATTGCGCGGGGCGATGGCAAGAGACCGGATGGTATGTCTTTGATCCCTTGGAGTGTCGGCAAGTCGCTGGTGTGGGATGCCACATGTGTCGATACACTCGCGCCATCTCACTTACCGGCGACTTGTAAAGCTGCAGGGGCAGCGGCGGCCAGTGCGGAAAATTCAAAATTCAAAAAATATGCATCGATTGGACCCAATTATATTTTTATGCCTTTTGCGGTCGAGACCTTGGGACCATGGGGGTCAGAAGCTCGCCGTTTTGCTCGCACCTTGTCTTCAAAATTGATCGAGACCTCCGGAGACCAGCGGGCGGGGAGCTTTTTCCGCCAACGCGTCAGCTTGGCTATCCAAAGAGGAAACGCTGCCAGCCTTCTGGGAACCTTGCCGTTAATCGGAAGCAGCGGCAGGCTTGAGGAAATTTTCTATATATAGATTATATTTTGTAAATATAGATTGTATTTTGTACATATTTGTTGTTATAGGTACAAACATTACTTTTAAAACTAAGTTTTCAAACAAGCATACGGTCCACCTGGTGGTAAGCGATCCCCATAGCCCTATGGTCGCTTGCAACACCCGGGGCATCACTCACACGGGCACACGTTACCGTCCTTTTCCCCCTCCCCATGAGCCCTGGCGACCTTACTCACGCGCATTATTTGGCTGCGGTATTGTCCGTGGGGCTCTACCGCGTATCTTTAGGAAAATCATTAATGATTTCATCCAATAACGCGGTACGATGAAGACCATTGCTGGGCCCTCATTGGATGAAATTCAAGCTCGGATGCTCTTTGAGAGAAAATCACTAAGCTCTACATCTCTTAAAAATATAGAACACTTAGTAAATTTTAGTTGACGAGCCGGTGCCACAGATCGTGGGTTTGATATACGATATACATATTGTGTCGTGGCTGTCTGTTTGTTTTGAATCTAGCTATAGTATATGTAGTATATCAGTTATCTGGTTTCCATAGTACGAGCTCTATGGTTCTTGATCTTGCTGTGCGTGAGGAATGCTTCAGAATAGTATTCATAATTAATGTTTAAAATATAACATCGTCGATAAAAATAAATCAGACAGACAATCTAACTGACGGACTAATCGTTTTTTTTTTCAGGAAACATCCCAATTCATGCAATCCTCTAGTACCTCGCTTACAAACAATAAATATTGTTAGTGGTGTAGCTGCAGAGTATAAATTAAATAAAACATGAACTCAAACAAGTCAGTTGTAATATATAGTAGTAATGCATTTAAATCAGCTGATCTAATAGTGTGTGACTTGCGTAGCAATACTCCCCTAGCATAAAAATGTTCGCCGGCATTTTACGATGATCATGCAAAACGTGCTTCAACAAACATAGTACCTATGCTCCTTAGAGCAATTATTGTTCCAGATTGTGTACTATTATAATTGAATGAAACGCTCGTGGTGTAGCATAATTAGCCGTTCTTAATCGATCGGCAAAGTTAAATTACCACCGTCGTGGTCGGTACCTGGATGGGTGACCGCCTTTCGGAAGGCACGTAAAGCCGTTGGTCCCGGTTATCACTTAATTGTGATAGTAGTTAAGCTAGTTGGAGGCCTCCGAGGCGGTTGAAAACTCCAACAGTAGTTTGACCACTAGCCTACCTCCACCGATCCGCAGTGGGCACGCGTGGTGGAGTATCTGCCCATTGTCTTTCACCCTCATTTTGTGAAAGGAGGCCTGTACTCAGCAGTGGGACATTATAGGCTGATGATGATGATGATGATGACTATTATGATTAGGAAATATAGGATTACCAAATATATTTTAAGAAAGAGTACTACATTGTCACATAATTATTGTTGTTTCATATCAATCTTAATAACAATCGTGAAACAACGGCATCCAATAAGCAGAATAAGCTATATTGCAACCAGCCCTTATTATTAGAAAATGAAGTGTTTAAGATAGTTGCGGTAAGCTGAGGTATTCTTGTATTTATACTTCACAAAAACGAATCTTAACGATTCGGAAGCTTTCCAAAAAACCTGTGAGAGAATTACAAAAATACAGCGACATGACCATAAATGTTATAATTTGTGCTTGTTTTGGAGTGAGACGAGACGCGAGCGTTTCACCCTAAAAACATTATAACGCTACCGAATTCAGTGTTCACCGATAAAGTGTAAGTGTGGCGTGTAACTAAAACGGGTCGCGTTACACCAGGAGCGGGGCGTCTTTACGAGCCATATTTATGGCTCACTCGTTGGACACTTCTTCGTTTTTTACGATATACATAAAAGCTGCCGTGAAAGATTTACGCGAAATATATTCCGGCTAATGCTGATTGCTCGCTCCGCGTTTCATTGTAGTAATGTTATTGGTAAATATGCTATTCGGCTGGTTTATTATACGACGAGGGAAATACACTAAATATTTATGTAGATTAAATTGTTTGAACGAATCATGCGTATGTTTAGGTGTTCTGATTTTCTACGTCCATATCGACGCTCGGCCACTAGCAGCTACAAATAATTCCAATAGATGGGAACTCTCTGAATGGTCAGTATAGAATGTGATTGTGAGGGTAGTAGTCGGCGGACGATCAATTTTTTGATAGTGTCAGTCGACGGCGACAAGTCATCTCTTACGACAACATTTGATTTGAGGCCCCACAAATTCAATTTGTAGCACAATGCCGCTAAAAGCGAGCCGCACCGCGCCGCGCACCTACCCGCCACAGAGATGTACTGTGGGGAGATGAAATGTCGCCCATCCACTGTCGAGTGTCCGAAATGGAAAGTAAACTGAAACCCAAATAAATATTCGCTTTAGCAACAATCGAGCTCGCAACTCACACAATTACGGCGGAATGGAAAACCTTAGATAAATAAAATCGGAAGCGCCGGAGGGGTCGCGGCGGGCCCGGGCGGGACGGGCAGGGGAGGTTTTTTCGCTAGAACAGAAAAAGCGAAGGCAGCAAACACAAACATCGAGCGAATGTAGCGAATTTTCAAACTCCATTCGGTTTATTGACATGGAGGACGCGAGGGGCGGCGAGGGCAAATTCAAATCCCTCGCCTGCCGCGATTTACAATAAATTTCAAGCGGAGAATATGTTTGCAATATGTCGGAGGTAGGGCTTCGCCCCTGAGCGCAGCCCGCACTCGAGACCAATTACTTTGCCCTTTCGCCCCCGAGACGCCCCGCGGCTGCCGGCCCAGCTTTAAGAGACCAATTTTAAACACTTGCTATGGAATGTCGAAGTTGTTTACAACGTAATCGAAAATATCTCGAGGGGATGCGGTGACATTTTGAATTTTATACAGATCTTTGAATGGGGCTCAAATTATGTTAACAGGGATTTTAGTTATTGCTTATGGTCGAGTGTTTTATCTTTTCAGTCAAACATTTTAAACATATAATGCATTGAAGAACTTTACTTCTGATAACGACAACGTTTAGAAGACTAATTTATTTTTAAGAGGGATGATTTACTGGGTTTCAGTCTCTCATTCTAGGAACATTCTTTAAAACCGAGTTAAAATTTAGGGGGGTGTAATGAGCAGTGAGTTATTAAAATAGATGTTTTTATTGAAATCATCGATATGATCCTTGCCTCGTCTTCAATAAGTAGCAGTGTATATCATGCCCCTTCATCGTTACCGATCTCGTTGGAAATTAAAACGATAGAAACATACAAACAGTGCAACGCCGCCAGTAGAAAACAAATATACAGATATATGTTCCTACATGAGACATGTCCCTCATTACGCGGCCGGACGAAATTCCACTATTTATTTATGAAATAAAAATGAAAACATTTCTGCGGAGAGCTGACGAATGGTCTCTCCCCCTAGCCCCCACGCCCCCAGTCCAGTCCGGTCACCTCCACAGGGAGGCCGGCTACTATATCTGCCAACCAACATATAATTCACCCACCTTCAAACGCGCATATAGGCGTACCTAACATGACAGTTACTTTACAAAATACGTTTATAAGAATAAATTACAATGTGTTTAATAGTTTAACTCATTGATAGGTATTATCTGATCACTATGGCGTGACGTTGATCTTCAAAGTATTAATAACGTGGTCTGAGTATTTCTCTCAGAAGGACTGAACAATAAAGAAATGTATTCTAAGATTATCGTGTAGAAATGTTCATAGACGGAGTCACGGTAGACAAACAGCTTAAAACCAAATTTCGTAGCCGACTTGCTACGAATGTTGTAGCAGGCTCTACGCCATATGTTAGACGTTAGAATTTTTTTTTTGCTATGCAATACTTGATCATAATCTACTCGTGATAAAGGATAAGCAATAAAGGTTTTATGCACGCAATAAGTACAAGTTAGAAATATCTTCAATCTTTCCATAATTTGCGCTCGATTAGTGTTAACAAGTCATGTTCGAAATTTAATTATTAAATCGAAAGATAGAAAATACAACACGGAAGCATTTGCAAAAAGGATACAAATAAACTCTAATTAAATTTAAATGGCAATTAATATCTTCAATAAAATAAATAAAATCCACCAGTTTAATAGAGGTAATCTCTCAACCCAACAGTTTTCTCAGCAGCTCATATTATGTCATGTATTATGTCCCGCCCGACTCGTTTCACGGCTGGGGCTCAAACCTCAAAGAGTACCAGATTTCACATGCGTTTCAGGCATGCAGTTTCCTTCAAATACCAGTTGTGAAACCATATTTCCACTTTGAACCCGTTTATGATGATATTATTGCGGATTAGTAACTAGAACACATTAATATATCTAATTACAAGTTACTATTTAATGCCTACAGGGTTGGGGGGGAGGAGGCCTCCGCGACGTACTGGAGGGCGCGGAGACCGGAAAGATTTTTCAATTACCAACTTTGTGCCGTTCACTCCAATCTCAGATTACAGAGCAATCGATGCTTACAGAGCCCTTATCTTTGTATCTACATTGACTTTCACTATTTCCTAACTGGATTTGAAAATAAAATAACTACTGATAATTTCTACAAAATGCTTCATATTTTTGTGACAAATTACATGATCGACGAGTTTTAAAATGAAAACCTTCCATGATTTATAATGCAAACGACGTATTGATTTGTAAGCAGATTGTATATTACCGTTATACAAGTTTTAACATATTATTTATTAAAACAGATTTATCCCTAAAAACAAAAGCGGCTCGCGTCCACAGTGAGCGAGTTGGTACTCTATGCACTGTGGAATTCTTAATATCAGTGCGCGCTAACTACGGCCGTATAATATTGGCTGTTGGGCGGCTCCCCTCCCCAGGCTGGCTCCACGGCTCCCCACCGCCCTCCACTGCCTCTACAACGTGTCTATATCGCAGCGCGTGCACTATGTTAGGATGACGATACATTTTCGACTCTATTCAGCTTGTTTTAAATATTTTTCTGCAATTAAAGATACCATCGAAATGGGATAGTTTTCTTTGTTGTTATTACTTTATTCCAACAATATGCGAGTGTGTTGCTGGCTTGTTCTTCTTTCACGCAGCAACGGATCGAAGTGTTATTTTTGCAAATTAAAAACAAAACTTAAGATTTAAACACAAAAAGAACTGAGAATTAAATTTTTATTTTAAATCAAATTTTTCTTTTTGTTATACAACAAATTAATCGTAGACATAATAATCGAATTTGTATCAAATCAAAATGTTTATTGGTGTTGAGACATGCACTACATACCAGTGATAGTAGTTATTTTAGTAAGTTCAAGTGGCATGTGTAGAACGCCTAACGTCCTCTAACGATTACACGGTGAAGTAAACGCTACTTTTAAATTGGATTCCGGCAACTAGGGCCTTTTGTTCCGACGCCCTGCATCACAAAGGAACGGAACGTTTGAAGCCAAATCGACGAGCGTAGCAATTCTATTTTTTCATTGCTCTCGTATTACATTTCTACCAAATGACTAAAGCAAATGCTTTTTCGGGCGTCAAGAATACGTATCAAAGGTCCTCAAAAGTACTTAAGCGTGACCCTGATTTTATTTTCTGACGTGTAGCCTATAAAATGATGAGTAAAGAAATTGCTAAGAACTTACAACAGTATTAGCATCAAATGTTTTGTTTTATTTATCAGATTCACACAATATTGTTCATAACGGAAAATAAAGTTAACAACAAGAGCATCGTGAGAAGTAATCCGATATTGAATCGGCGTTAAACAGCTAATAAAGTGCGTTTAATAAAGCGCTCTGTGTGGTTGCGACGCGGCGCGGCGATGGCGTTGTGAGGCGGGCGCGGACGCGACGTCGCTTTAAACTGCACTTTTTATTATTATTGCGCTTTATGAAACATTTAACGACCTCGCACCTCGGACGACCAGGTAAACAATGCCATTGAACCTTCCTACTAAAATAAAACTATGAAGATAAATAAACAACAACTAAATCTTAAGATTCTCGAAGAAATACTTTTATGTCGTATAGAGTCGTTTGTTTAATCAACATCATTAGATCTATTTAATGTCAAAAAAACTCTAGATTAGTAAACACTATTATTTAGTCATAAAATTGTAAGTTCTATTTATTAGAAAAGTAAATACAATCTAACAAATGGTTACACAAACAGGCAAGCGCATCTCGAAACTAAACAGTAGGGTAAGCAAGCCTTTGGCATTAGCATGTGCAATGCATGGCGGGTGCGGGGGCGGCACGCGCGCGTTCATTATGCATGCCACTGCATACATTGGCACCCCGGACCCCGAGCACAGGAGGGCCCCGGGGCCGGCGGCGCGGCGGGGACCTCGATCGATAGTGCACCCTACACACGCGACACGAATACATTAAGCAAGGTATTTGCATAAGCTGATGAGTGTGTACCGCTCTCTCATTATGTGCGGGGAGAAAATCAATGCTGTCGTAGTCTCGTGTTGTGATGTTTAGTGACAGTGTTTATGTGACTTTTTTCATCAGAGTATATTATTTTGTTAGGTAGATAGTAGATATAAATAAATAGTGTGTATATAAAAAACCGGCCAAGTAAGAGTTGGACTCGCACATGGAGGATAACGTACAATTTTAATAATATATGTTACCTTACTCAAATTGACTGAGAAATGAATAGTAGGCGCAACAAAAAAAAACACCAAAAGAAGACGTTTCCCCCTTTAATTTTAAATTTTATAACATTTTTATTATTTGTTGTAATAGCGGCAATAGAAATACATATTCTGTGAAAATTTCAAGTGTCTACCTATTACGGTTCATGAGATTCAGCCCTCTGACAGACAGACGGACGGACGGACGGACAGCGGAGTCCTATGAATAGGGTCCCGTTTGGCACCCTTTGGGTACGGAACCCTAAAAATCTTCACAGGGACAAAGGTAATTATGTTCTCCTAATATTAACATTTCACTCATATTTATAATATAACCGTTTCTCGTGTATTTTAGAATGATTTAAATAATAAATTGGATTTAATTATATTTTCAGCTCAATTGGCTTTGGAACAGCGTTAATATTAACACACCACCAAATAAAACAGTGCATATTCCGTGTAGTCCAGCAGCTCTCCCCAAACTCCTGAGCGCGTCGCCCTCCGCGCCCCGCGCCCGCCCCGCACTCGCCCCGCGCCCGCCCCGCACTCGCCCCGCACTCGCCCCGCACTCGCCCCGCACTAGCCCCGCACTCGCCCCGCAGCGCCCCGCACCGTCTATGGAGGCCGTAATTAAGCCTCTCACGACACTTTGCTCCTCGTTACGGTAGGTCCGGTCGAGACGGTACTACATATTATACACACATCTTTAAGCAGTAAGTACCTACTATAGCTAATAATATTCGTATACACTCGAGGCATTTCCATTGAATCTTTAATAATCAAACTTACTGAAACAAACGAACGAAACAGGTACGCGTTATTTTTTGTTGTAACTATTTAGATAGTGGCAAGTATTAAGATTTTGTGCTATTTGTTGTTCAAAATTCGAAATACGAGGGGTTATAGACGAATTAAAAACGAACTTTATTATACAGTATAAGCAGAAACAATCCGAACCATGAAGCTGAGCAGGTGGCGCTCAGGCGAGGCGGTGAGGTCGGTAGGGGGCAGTGGGGATGCAATAATTAGGCGCGCGGATTAGCCTCCGCCATCCGCTATCGCCGCGCCGAGCGAAATTAACTTGAAACTCGATGGCTTCTGGGGCCCCATTTTAGAAGACAATCGCCGACGTAATTAGGAGAGCAGCCAATTTCAATTAATGTGGCTCGTACTCCGCCGGGCCAGGTATTCGGGGATTGCTCGCGCCACACGCTCTTCTAGTAGGTGCAGATTAAAAATATTTCCTGCAGAATGTAGCACATACTTTAGGCGACCGTGTTGTTTTGTCGCGAATTGCTGTACGTTTATTGCATTCTGTGCAACAAATTGTTGGTAGAGTTATTTGTGTATTGTGGAAATGGTATAATACCTAATTTATAACTTTGAGTATAGACTTTCGTACGGTTCCTTTTAAGGAATAGCTATTATTGTTTAAGTCTTCGCTTCAGTATTTGGGACACTCCAAACAACAGCTTTTAGGTGTACCTAATTGTTGACCTATGCAAATTAGTGTTCATTTTATTGAAGTCTTATTGACATGACATACCTATTCGGTAAACCCAGGTGTGTCTTAGGATATAGGAACACTATTTAATATTCTTTTTTCAACGGATCATGTTGTAGGTACTTTATGAAGTGTTAGTTAAATAGGCAAATTAATTGGGTTAAATTATGACCAATATGGCAGAAAAAATCATTAATAATATCAGAAATACCTACCTACACATCATAAGAACCAGACTTAATTCGCGAACACCGTACAATGAGTTATATCGCTGGGCGCAGCAGGGGCGAAGGAGGTCGCGGGGAGGCAGGAGGGGGCAGCCGGTGCAGCCCGTCGCTATGGCAACCGCCCCCGCCTAATCAATTGCAGAAATATGTACGATCCATTACCAACATAACTGGACACATGCACCCCTCCGGCACGTATTGTAGATACGAGTATGCCGGGGGAACAGAATGCTGCGAGAGATGCCCTCACGAACTGGTCGCTTTATACGAGAGAGCGCTCAGTGACATTACACACACTTGGGAAGCGAAGAAAAGATGTATAGTCGCGAAAATATCGACACTATGATTTTCTACTAGTAATTCGTCCATTTCATCTGATATAGATGTGGAGTTACACTTATTGATGTACATTTGAGCGGCTCTTCCTCGTACGGGATGGAAACTTGTTCGCATACACTATGGGTATTCGAACAATAATATAACATTTTAAAGCGTTTCATGGAAATTGTTTTGTTGTTGAATTTTCATAAATAAAATAAAATGTGATATTGTATGCAAAGCACACCAGCACACAATAGCAACTATATTGACAATTGTACAAAGTACTAAACACAATGCAATTTTATCCTTCATCCTTAATCTTTAGTACAGGTTACTCTGTAACCTAGCTAAGGTGTTAGTTGCGACCTATTTTTATAAAGACTATAAGCCTATACCTATCATACATGTAAACTTATTGTAAAACTTAATTTTAATGTCTTTTCATTTGTATGCTACTAATAAACATTATTATTATTATTATTATCCACTCAGCCATAAAAGCTTTATTTGATATGTCATCATGCGTATCAAAAAACAAAACATTGTAATAATTATCAAGCATAATGCAAAATGCTACTAAAAATACTAAACACACAAAGTACAATGTGCAACATTGAAAATGCAATCAAGCCGAACCATTAACATGCAAAACGCAATATGTAAAAACAAAGTGCAATAAACAAACTGAAATAGAGACAATGCTAAACACCATAAAGATCACTAACCCAAGTAACTCGCCCGTCGCCGCGTCGTAGCTCGTAGCGGCCAGCGCGCCTCTACGCAGCCGTAGCACATGTGGCACTGAAAATAAATTATTTAATTTTTCAACATATTTTTGGTCTCATTATAAAGGCATTATAAAGAGAGGTAGAGCATAGCGTTTATTCGCTCAAAGAGCAGCTCGACTGGGGAAGTACCTCCACCTTACAGAATACCGCCGCCAAATAACTTTATGTTGTGTAAAGTTGTGTTCCTGCGCGTGAGTAAGGTTGCCAGAGCTCATAGGGGAGGGGGGATAGGTCGATAACGCGTGAGCGATGCTTCGTGTGTTGCAAGCGTCTATATGGCTACGGTAACCGCTTACCATCAGGCGGGCCGTATGCTTGTTTATCGACTAAGTTGTATAAAAAAAAAAATAAGGCGATATCATAACATTTTTGTAAACCAAAATTTAAATCAACTCATCTTACAATAATCCATTACTGATTTAATTTTGTTGTTGAACGCCAATATCACAGATTACAGAACAAAAGGCAGATAGAGCGCGCGGAACACGGGAATGAGGACCAAAAAGCAAATACAAATTGAATAATTGGACTGTTTTACAAAAAAAAATGGGTTCATAAATGACGGAGTTATGAGGTAACAAACATTAAAAAAAAACAACCGAATTGAGAACCTCCTCCTTTTTTTGAAGTCGGTTAAAATAGAAAGTGTTTTTCGTCAAGTTTCTTGCTTGTTCTTCTCGGTTGAGGGCCGTCTTCCGAACTGCTGGTAACTTAGCTAGCTTTGATGTTTGCTTCAAATGTTTCCTACTATGGCCTAAATTGAATAAATTACTTTGATGTTGACAAGTGAACCTGGCCTGGTAATGAATGCTTTTCTTCCAACATCACATTAACGGCGCGGCTGTATAAACTGTAAGCTATAACGATATATACAACAATTAAGGTAGTAGCAGAAGGCCACTAGAAACCCTTTCTTACTTTAAGTCGGTAAACAAGCGTGCGGCCCGACTGATGGTAAGCGGTTGAGCTATCCGATAAGATATCAGAGAATACGATGTCTTTGGCTTTACATTGATTACTTATTAAACAGCTCCAAGTGCACTTGTCACATACGTGGGACATGGTGGACGTTTCTTGAACTGGAAACTTGTAAAAACAAACGGCAAAAATTACAAAAAATTGTAAAAGCAATTGCGATACTTGAAATGGAATCTGGAAAGTTAAGTTACGTTAGTTACGATTTAGTTTGCGTAAATGTAATGTGTCATGAATTTTAATGCGGCATCTTTTCAAATTGTGTATATAGGCATTATTGGATATTCACTCCATGATTTTTCACGATTTTGTTGTAGCCATATGGAAGCTTGCAAAACCCGAGGCATCACTCACGCGTTACCGACCCGCGCCCCCTCCCCAATGAGCTTTAAACGATATGCTCTACCTCTCTCAATAACTGCTTTGTTTGGAGTCAATTGGAGTCAGACGGCCGTGCGTGAAGTATGTCACAGGATATTATTATTTATTGAGTATTGCTTGAGGATTGCAGAATTTACCCAGTGCTACGGGGCTCTCTAAGTAAACAATATTACCATACAGTGGGCAGTCGGAAAAAAATGTGACCGCACCGCTGTGGAAATATTTTTTAGAAAAAGAGACACCGTTGGATAGCTGACTTTGTTTTATTGATGTTATATTGTTAGCCATAGCAATTTTAAAATGGAAGTCCAAAGCGAGCAGAAGAAAAGATGCTATATAATATTCATTTCAAAAGTTTACGAATTTTAGCCACTGCCTAATATTTCACTAAAGCGTACCTAAAATAAAATAGTGATTTGATTAGTAAACAACAACCAAAGTAAGCTATGTATACATTTATTTTACTAGCAATACTACTATTTTACCATTTATACATGTGCAGATCTACGACGTTTATTATATGAAGATGCATCAGCGACGTAGAATCATCTGAAAAAGATAAATTAAAAGTTAAATTAAATATATCTCGTCTATGTAGCATATAAAGAAGAAGAGAAAAAATAAAAGAGTACTTCGGCCTTATTCATCATCATCAGCCTATAATGTCCCACTGCTGAGCACCGGCCTCCTTTCACAAATGAGAGTGAAAGGGAATGGGCAGATACTCCACCACGCGTGCCCACTGCGGATTGGTGGAGGTAGGCTAGTGGTCAACCTACTGTTGGATTTTTTCAAGCCGCCTAGGAGGCATCCAACTAGCTTAACGACTATCACAATTAAGTGATAACCGGGACCAACGGCTTTACGTGCCTTCCGAAGCACGGAAACGCTCGATATGAAATACCACTAGACGGTCACCCATCCAGGTACCGACCACGACAGACGTAGCTTAACTTTGCCGATCGATTAAGAACGGCTAATCTGCCACACCACGAGCGCTTCGTGCCTTATTATTGATTTATTATTATTATTTTTATACGACTAAATCGTATTTTATTATGTTATGTTTTTGATATTAAAGAAGTAAACTAGAATTGCATTCATAGCACTTATTTTGATTTGAATTTATTCAAATTAATATTATGAAGACAAAGTTTATTTGATAGTTTGGATGTAGAGAGTGTATCTCCGGAACTACTGATGCTTCTATCTTTTTAGAGATATATGTGATTATTATAATAATGGTATATGATATAATGAATGAATGAATGAATGGTATATGAAGCGCTCGTGGTGTAGCATGATTAGCCGTTCTTAATCGATCGGCAAAGTTAAGCTACGTCTGTCGTGGTCGGTACCTGGATGGGTGACCGCCTAGTGGTATTTCAAATCGAGCGTTTCCGTGCTTCGGAAGGCACGTAAAGCCGTTGGTCCCGGTTATCACTAAATTGTGATAGTCGTTAAGCTAGTTGGATGCCTCCTAGGCGGCTTGAAAAATTCCAACAGTAGGTTGACCACTAGCCTACCTCCACCAATCCGCAGTGGGCACGCGTGGTGGAGTATCGCCCAGTCCCTTTCACCCTCATTTGTGAAAGGAGGCCTGTTCTCAGCAGTGGGACATTATAGGCTGATGATGATGATGATGATATGATATAAGACTAAATAAATTATGGTCATCTTCACAAAACCAATCGTACATTATAAGAACAATATGACACTCTCTGCTTAACATAAATGCGAGTGCATATGACAGCTCTAGACATTCGAGGGAGGTCACTAGACTCCCTCAAACCAAAGAGCGATAAGGGAGGTCGCTGTATAATTACACTCTCCTCCTCCCCCCCCGCTCCTCCACTGCTGCACTCTCCTCACCCCGGTGATATTTCTCATATTACCCCACAATTAATTGATAATGCGCCCGGCGCGACCCAATATCCCGCGCACCTGCTACTGAAAGCTAAGATTAACATCGTTTATTGCTACACTATTAATCGTTTGTTTAATCGACGACCAGTCGCCCGAGAAACTAATTATATCCAGTAATTATATTACACGCGTATTTCCAACTACCCTTCAAAAATCCCCATAAAATGGACTCTAAAAAGACTGAGCACACTCCATTACGTGATTTAAAAATCATATTCAAAATTGCCATTGGAGGCAAACGAGCGTGCCCGCTATTCTATTACCGACCCTTGCCGGAATAAATTCCATCGAAGCGCAATAATAATAAAAAAATGTCGAGAACTTGTCGCGTGCAAAAGACGTGCGGTCACGCGGGTGCCCCGTTCCCGCTCTCGCCCTCCCGCCCTCCTCCCCATCCCTCGGGCAGCGCACCCTCCATGCCCCTGCACGAATATAATATGCATTATGCGAAATCCGTAACTCTTATGCTGGGAGAATACCTTAAACGAACCTCCGTACGACTATCAGCTCTCCTCCGGTAGATATAGAGTCTTCTGCAAGTTTGTAAAGTTCGGTTCATAAGACATTAGTAAGGTGGGCCGCTGTACGGTTTCCTTAGGGCGGGCGAGGCCTGCACTCTCAAGATAACGCTGGGTATTAATCATAGTATTATCGGCCGGTGCCGGCGTCTTTGTTATGACACCGCGTTATTGCAGTTTTTTCTCTATCTACCCTCGAGGACGCGATAAAAGGCTCGAGAGTGAATTTTCCGGGACAGATGTTTTAGTAATCCAGGAGATATATCGCGCATAACGCACCAATAAAACATTCAATGTTATTATTATTCTGTGACGTACCTTGTTAGGGTCACGAAGGCCAATATAATTTCGTAGCATTTGCGTAGTTGACATTGTAAGCTAGAATAGTGTAGTTATAATATTATAAAATCCCACTTGAGGTAAATGTCTTATAATAAATCCAAAGATTTTATAATGCAGAGGTTATTCGACAAAGCCAGCTTCTATTAGGTAGGTGGCTCATTACATGGAAAATCAAAATAAAAAAGGCACTTATGAACGTTAAATTAGTACATACAGTTGAATTTACCACCGGTTCGGAATATCTTAAACTGAGAAGACTCCGGCAAGAAACTCGGCAGGAAGACAAGAATAAATGGTTGTAATAGCTTCTCTTTGCATTTTCGTCCCCCTGGCTAAGTGACAATTGTTTAGGTAAGTATATTATGTATTAGTACTTAGAACAATAGCTGTAACATAAAAAGAAAGATCCACCAAAAAAAAACCCTTGCTGAGTTTCTTGCCGGAGTCCTCTCAGTTTAAGTGTATTCCGAAACGGTAGTAAATTCAACTTTATGTACCTACTTAACCCCAAAAGTGCCAGGGCTTAAACTGAATAAATTACTTTTTGATTTTGATTTTTGAGTAGGTGCATGAAATATATGACATAATGTTATCGTGATTCAAAAGTGACAAAATCACGATCGATTTATCACTCTATTCAAAGTATGAAATCAACTAAAGAGATAATTTTCCGTGGAAATTCTGAGAAGGGCAAGACGATGACTGGCTCAATCGAAGCTTACATATCATTGGAGCGACAAGTCAGCCCCAGACGGCGCGGGCGTCGCTGACGCGGCGCTACAATTTGTGTATGATTAATGGAGGGAGCACCACGGAATTGTGAACCGGAGAAAATCTGTAAATCCCACGGGACCGCTCAAAATATAATAGTTTGGATTTAAAGAGCGAATAAATCTCTTCCCACTATAAATTCACGAAAAAAGTTATAACGTTGAAAGTGGTTGCTTAGCCATTTTGTTCTTAAGGTTTTGGTAGGTACCTATTTACTTTCAAACGGAAATTTTATTTAAATCAAAGAATCGAAGAATTTTGTCATGAAGTTGGGACACTTCTGGCTCCTGAAATACAGTTTTTACTAGTTCGGGAGCCTATGGATTCAAATATAAATTGTATTATGGTTTATGACAATAAATGATTTGAATTTGAATTACCTTTATTTATGCCTATTACCTAAGCCAAGGAAATAGGCTGTACCTAAACTAATTCATAATTGTTGAAGGATTTCCCCATCCTAGGGAAAACTTCCTAATCCTATCGAGCGAAGCACACATGTACGAGCGTAGTTAACTTTCGCGTACGCACGTCGCGTGCTTGTATGTACGTGTGCGCGCTCTGGGATCATTTTTCACGTTTCATGAAGCGCTCTGGCGCGGGGCAGTGGATTAAAATACATTTCGCTAGTCGCGGTGATGGATGTTCGCTCGCCCCTCCGAGGAAAAGGGTTGCCCCCAGCCTCTCCCGCGCCCTCCTCCACCCTCTCGCCCCACACCCCCGCTGGGAACTAGGGGCAGCTCTCTCCAGCAGTAATAAACGATCAGACAATGGAGATAACGTTGTACTTATATGAATGTATAATTTCTGCTATTGCTTTTAAGCTTTATTTTATTGATTTATGATTATTATAGTCTAAACCTTAGCAAAAGCACACAGTTTAAAGGTAACCTACCCGTTTAATGAGCATATTCGATATTCGAAACTTTTAAACTTACTGAAATCAATTTAGATCAGAAGGATATCTGTTAGGAGTTCCCATGAACGAATTAATAACAGCTAAAAGTTAACAATGATCTTCGCTCGGTAGTAAGTTGACACCAGCCCCGAAAAAAACAGGCAAATAAAGTGGTAAGTGAAAGCAAATATGAGAAAAAATGTTCGGCTTGTATTTGCAGTGTATCGTGTTCAGTTGATAAAAACGACGCCATGACGCTTCCGATATTTGTGACAACTAACTTCTGATATTCGCACTGAGATCCAGAATCGCAGCGTTTAAGTTTAACCCCATTTGTTTACACACGCATTAGGAGGAAAGTTCAATGAAATGCAAATGATTCGAGTTCTACACTAAAAAGTTTATTTTGGAAAAAAAACGTTTAAAAGCCTGCTACGGAATTACGTAAATATGTGCGACATCAAAGTAATTGCAGAGTATAACCAGGTACGGCATCCATAATCCCAACTATTATAAATGCAAAAGTGAGTTTGTTTGTTTATTCGTTTGTTTGTTACGCCTTCACGCCTCAAATACTCAACGGATCATCATGAAATTTGGCTGGCATATAGCCTATGGTATGGTGAAGGACATAGGCTACTTTTTATCCCGGGAACGCGGGTGAAACCGTGGGGTACAGCTAGTATAATATCATAAATATGGAAGTAACTATTTTTGTTTATTTGTTACGCTCTCACGCCTTAACTTCTGAACCAATCATCATGAAATTGGTATGCAGATAGCCTATCTTACGGAGAAGGACATAGGCTACTTTTTATCCCGTGAGCGCGAGTGAAACCGCGAGGGACATCTTGTTTTAAACAATATAAGGTATGTATAATATGAAAGAGGACGTTTAAAAGTTCAACCTGCGATAATGTCAAGTGACTATCAAAATCAACGTCTATAAAGTCATTGTAGAGCGGTTACTTTTGCAAAAAGCTCAGAGCGAGCGGCGGCGGCGGCGGCGCGGCGACGGCGACGGTCAGCCAGCGAGCGGTATCACCGGATATTTCATTTCCTACATTATCCGCGTTTAACGCCGCCCATATTGCCAATAAGACGTTAATAGCTACAATTATACAATATTTACTCGGTTAGCTTTCGCTTAAACTACCTACCTACGTATGTGATCTTTTTGTAGAGGCAACTATAAGGTGAGCTTTTTGTAGAGGCAACTATTAGATTTATTTTATTACGTTATAAGTATTGAACAATATCCATGCTAATTTTGGTTATTTGTATATTACGCTTTTACGCCTTAACTACTCAACCAATCATCATAAAATTTGTCATGCAGATAGCTTATGGTATGAAGAAGGACATTGGCTACTTTTTATCCCGGGAACGCGGGGGACAGCTAGTAATGTATAAGTATCCGGAGATGAGAACCCTTTTGGAAACAAAAGGTATGTTCAATATTTTACCAAGTCGATAAGAAGTGTACTATTAAGAAGAGAATATCAGTATCAGTAGTAGTAGGAATTAGTATCAGTAGATTAAAAAATATGACTAAATTAATATCTACATTTATTATGAAACTCAATATATGTGTCTCTGTAATATTTAACCCCCATGACATGAACAATATGATCGGTTCCGGTTTGCGGTGCCAACATGTCACCGCAAAATGATAGTGTGCGATATATTGCACATTAGCTGATTGCTGGTGAGTGGCGAGGACCGGCAGTCGTCACCTCAGGCCTCAGTACCAGTGTTTGCTCGCCGCGCCGCGCCGCGCCCCGCGTGCGTGGACGGTCGCCTTCTCACCTATCATTCAAATACATTAAGCCGCACCTACGTGTACAGTCGTCACGGCTCTTTAATATTGTTATAGTCGTTGCAACGGAACACATTTCTATTATAAGAATCAGTTTTTTTTTTATGTAAAGAAAAATAATCTCACCTGCAAATTTTGATTGGCACAGACAAAGTACCTCAATAAGATAAAATATTTAAAATGATTTAGCAAATCGTACACATTCAATACTGCACTTAACTATCACAAAAGGAATCCAGGTGCGCAAGTTTCACTTTTACAAAAAAATAATATTAAACTTTGATACTCCCAAAAAAAATGAATGCCAAAAATACGTCTAAATGATACGTCGCGTGCTCGCAACTAAACATGAATAAAAAACAGCTGCACACCCAAAAGGATTGCGGAAGGGTTACACCCTTGGGGTGATCTGCAACCCTACCTTTTTAATGTCACGTGCTTCACAAGCCCGGCGATGATAAAGAACCCTTTCTATGCAAAGCGCCAATAAAAAGCCGCGGCGCGTGCATGCGCGTACTGATTTTAAACTGATTTGAATATAGAATATTTACATACTTCGAGACGAGCGCTGCTATTGGCCGGTGATTTGCGTACGGTCTTGCGCAATACGGGCCTACGTAGGTTTTTAAAGTGTCATTTTATAACAGCGACATTTGATTCGCTGACATGGTAGGTACATGTCGTTCGTACCTATAGTTATTTGCTTATTTATGAATAGACACGTGTCATTGTACTTACATAGCTCTATACATTGTTGTTTGCATACCGTGTCATATTTAAAATGTATTTATAATTTGAGATATGCACTTAGGTATACCTTATTTCTTGCATATCTCTATATAGCAGCTCTATGCAGCTTATCTATGCATTATATTTTACCTATTTATTTCATATCTATGCAGTTTTGGCGGTGATTTTACTATCCTATTAAACCAATAAACTATAGCAAGAAAAGCAGAATGGATCTCGAAGGAGGTCACATATATGATTTTCTTATTTTGTGGTTATGGTGAATAAAAGAAAGAAAATGTTTAGTAGATCAACGATGACAACGACGCTTGAAGCTCGATAGGTAAGAATAGTCGTAGAGCTAACTTGACCAACGTACATTAATGTTTTCAAAGTTTTAGTACATTAATTAAGCCCAATGTTCTCTAAAAAGGACAGTGAAAACACAAAACTTCCTAGAGCACGTAGTTTTATTTTAACTAGGCGGCATGTAGTTTCAAGTAAACACGGGCCGCCTAAGGCAAACACCGCCTTCAAAGTTGGTCTATTTCAGTTGGAATAGTAAAGGAAACCTCATTAGGGGGTGTAGTGTTCCCTTTGTAGTACAATCAGTGTATCGGTGCGCGCCGCCCGCTATCCACCGCGCGCCGCGCCGCGCCGGGGGGCGTCATTATCGAATTGTTTAAAATAACGAGGGGCTCGCCGTTTGTGTTGCCAGTTAGCCAGCAGCTCATGTGCCTATATTGTTACATCGGCAAAACATTACAAAAATATATTTTGTTACTCTGTAAGAAACAATCGAATGATCATTAAATAAAAATCCCTTTTAATGTGATTGAATAATAACAAAAAATGTTAATTTAGTTCTTCATAAAGCGTTGTCAGATGGACAAGACTCGTTTTTTACACAGTATGGGAAATAAATGTTCACTAGCTAGGAATATTACGTTAAGTATTAGTCTGTGGTATTAGAATGGAATTTATGCTCTTATTTAACACTTTTCAGCGTCATTTTAGCTGTGTTGAATTTTGCTCAGATGTACATGACTATATGTAAAAACGTTCAATAAAAATTCGAAATTATTATCAGAAAAGTTTTTACTTTGATCAAAGTTGTGAACATTGAAATTGGACACCCTGTATAAATATCATCGCTGATGAGATAGGTACCTATGTTAGCATTACCAGCTTTGTTTACACGGTTCACAGATCACAAAAATCGCTCCATTTGGTAATTAAATTGTGCCCGGGAGCTCCGGGCCCGGCAGGCGGCCCGGGCGGTGGCCCGGGGGGCAGTTCTGCAAACTTAAAGAGCAAACACCGACCGCCACCGAACTTTCCTATAAAATGTAGCTACTTTACCAAATTGCTTGTCAATTAAATTGAGGGCAGGTAAGGAACAGCGTCCTAGCGAATGGTACAGGAAATGTGAGAGGATATACTATAAAAGCAAGATATGATCGTCGCTATATGCTTAGGTTGAAAGTAAGACTCATTGAAGGGCAAAAAATAAACTTTATTTTCCGTTTTTCTCGGATAATCCTAACTATCCTAACTAATATTATAAATGCGAAAGTGTGTTTGTTTGTTTGTTACGCTTTCACGCTTTAACTACTTAACCGATCATCATACAATTTGTCACGCAGATAGCCTATGGTATGGCTGGAGAAGGACATACATTACATTTTATCCCAGGAACGCGGGTGAAACCACGCGGGACAGCTAGTTCTAAATAAAAAGTTTAACATGGGCAATTAAAATTAGTTTTTCATTTGAATAAATTTCAATACCTACAATATTATTGTATTACTCAAACAATTCCCTAAATCCAAAGAACTTTCGCAAATAAACATATAACCATAAACTAATATTGCCAATCTAGAAGAAGCTATAGAAACCCATTTATAAAGTGACCTTGCCATGTACCTACGTATCGTCCTGGGTCCTGCAATACGAAAGACGGCGCCCTTAGAAGATGATAAGTAAAACAAGAATATCCTTGATCTATTCTGATCCAAAACTAATAGAGCTTGTTCTAACGAAGTTGAAGAATGAAGTTAAGCAAATTGTTGTCAAAAACCTGTATTGTAAAAGCTGAACAGAGTCGGTCGGTACCCGTCTCTGAACGAGCCTGGGGTCCGAGCACGACACACAATAGTCGAAGCGAAGGGAGAGCGCAAGAACCCTACCTATTTGCCATGACAATCGACAACCCATGCGAAATGTACATATTGCCGAATTGATTTCTGTAAAGATACATTCATAACGGTGTTGTTTGATTGAAACATTGTTATAAAGATGCGACTTTAAAGATTCCATCTAAATACATTCGAGTAGCAATTCAATCAATTATATTATTACTTTACATATTGTTCTAGAGAATATCCCTGCCCTTTACGTGTAACAATGGCTACTTTTTATCCTCTACAATTTTTTGTCGAGCTAAACACTCCATTGCGCTCCGCTTTCACCTAATTAATTATAATTAACCCTTGCTAACGGTATTTATTTCTCCATTTTTCAACATTGATCCTTATGGCATGTGGGCTAAAGTAGACATTTATATTGAAAAATAATGTTCATTGGTACTGCAACCTTTAACTACGAGTCAAGGCCAAAGAAAGCTTGGCAGGTATTAATTTTGAACATCCAATTCAACAAATAATGAGAACATTATTAATACATTCCTGGCAATGGCCTTTTAACAACTTTAAAAATAAGCGTACCTATTTAATAAAAAAAAAACGCAACTAAGTACCTATAAATAAATAAAAAATTGTTCGAACTGTTTTAAATTTAACAAAAAAAAAAACAAGAATGCAAAAAGTAAAAGTACCTAAATATTTAAAATTATAAAGTCTTATTTGTTGAATGCCACGTTGCCTGCCAGTCTTTGTGTTTTAACAATTAAGTTCAGCTTTCTCCTTTAATTTCATCGTAGGTAGTGTTTATTACAATAAAAAAACTGTTATTTCTAAAGGTCAGGTGTTGATTATTTAATAGACGCACTGACCAAAATAATTACTGCAATTTTACCAACACTTAATTGTAAGGACATTGAATAGTTTGAATCAGATGATAGATAAGATTTTACGAAAGTAACTCAACGGGGAAACCCAAATCAACAATAACTCTTGATTTAAGTGTAATATATTTAATATTTCAACAATCATCAATATATTATTATAGGACGCGGCCCAAACGAGAACCAACGGGTTAAGATTACGGTACATCATCGTTACTAATCCTTGCAAATATTATAAATGCGAGTTTGTTTGTTTGTTACGCTCATCAAGATGAACTTTACCACGCAGATAGGCTATGGTATGGACTCTACTTTTTTACCCAGCCGCAGAGGACAGCTAATAAGTAACAGGTAATGTTATTGTTTTATGCAAAACGAGCGTAGATTACCGTCCATCTGTAATAATTATTTCATGGTAATCAATCATTAAGAAATATGCAAAGTATGCAATGATTACACAAATCCGTGTCACGGCTGTCCTGTGTCTACCGCTCACGATCCGAACCAATCAATCATCTATTATAAAAACACCACAATTGAAATTATTCATTCATTCACTTTAAAACTGAGACGTTTTATCACCGAGTACAATTTTAACACTTTTTTCTGTATTATTTTAAACTTGAAGATAAAAAATTGAATTACGATTGTACCTTTATAAAGCTCTATCCATATATTGGACACCATCGATCTGTCTGTCAGTCTGTCACAGAGATATATTTCAGCGACCACTTATGCTATTCATTTGAAAGATCATGGCGAGATCCATACATTGATTTGTAGAAAAAAAAACATTTTAGCGAGGTTTGAATCACTTCCAATGTTGAGATTACATTACCTACCAGCAACATTTTAATATACATGAAATATGTTATAAATCCCGCAAAACATAACAACAACATAACGGTTTTGCTCGCAATACACGCGATTCGCCGGCATGGCATAGAATGTCGCATTTTTATCCCGGGGTTCTAAAAACATTTTAAAATAAGATAATATTAATTAACTTACGAACTGGCGGTAACTTCAGTAGCTTTGACCTTCATAGGTGCCCTGCTAGGGCCTAAATTGAATAAATGGCTTTGACTTTGACTTTAACCTATAAAAAGAAATAACCTCATTTCAACATCTCTAAAAATGTTTATTTTTTGTACAAATCTCGCCATGATTCTTGACAGTTTTAAATATTGCTTCTTAACCAATCTTATAGCAAATGTTTTTTTTTTAAATAAATAATTTTATATTCTTTGGAAAAGGAGTAATAAATAAATTATTTGCCTTTGTTTGTATATGTTACTGTAAAAGCTCTAACCTCGGTATATCCTAAGATTTACCTGTAAAACCTATATAATAAGTAGAATAATTTACATTATTTTCAAAGCAAAGTATTCTGATGTCTGTAGTCTTAATCGTGAGTTATAGGAGGTTATAGCTAGTTACCTACACTACACAGCAAATAAGCCAATGTGCTCGTATTACAAAAGTTCATGGGCCATATTGAAATTAGGTGATACAACAAGTTAAGAGTACCTACTTACATCATTTAAACTCGTCCAAAATACTCACCAAGTCGGAGACTAAAATATATGCCATGTCACGCTTAACGCATAATTCGTTAAAAATTTGCCTCTGCGATCAATTTGCGCCCATTACACTCGGGTTAAAGGTCGATACCCACTGTTTTAACCATCTCTTGCTGAATAATATCACTTCTATGTCGCCGGTATAAGACTTAAATCCTATATAACAACGCTCGTGTGAGTCACGTCAATAGCATTATTCTAAAAAACTGTTCTAGACTTTAGAACTAAGGCAATGAGGTAGAGCTTACAGTGCAGGCGGTGTTTTGTTTGATGACAGCGATACAAAGCGAATTTGGCGGCGCCTCGGATAAGTATGCTAATTCAGGCAATTGGGAGCGCGCGCGGCTACCAGCATACTGATGTTAGGATAAAACAGGCAGAGGCTGACCTCATGTGCACTCACTCACACGCAACGTGCTCAATAATTGCTCATTCAATGTTATTAATGATTGGATCGTACGTAATATGAAACAATGGTGATTAGGCTTGCATGCTAAGAGTCCATAGACAAAATAATATACGAGTCTACAAAGTTACGACAAGGAACTATTAGAACTTGGGTATTCAGTGAGTACAAAAAAGCAAACATAATAGAACCGACAACTCCAATATACTTATTCATTTGTATCTGTTAGCTATACCCCTAACAGCGGCTGCTTGTTATACCCCTGATTAGCTTAAACATTCAGCGAGCCGATCATTATCATAACATGCCATTGCGGTCCATCCCTTTTTTGTCACCGGTCATCATCGTAACTAGTCCAAGCCGAGCCAAACATTCAGGAATGCAAACCGCTACTGTCTTTTTGCATTCCAACAAACGTTTGTACCGTTAAATTTGAATGTGTTTAGTATAGGGTGGTAGTGGTGTGCGTGGGCATAGCTGTGTGCTCGGTATGCGCATGCGCGTTGTCGCAGACTGATGGATGACAGGTGACGTCGGCGCCGCAAAGAGTCAGGGGCCCACGGCCTCGGCTGCAGCTATCCACGGAATCCTCGCCGAATATATATAATATAGAAACTAACCGCGGAATGTAACTACATTGCCTTTAATTAGTTCCACTTCAAAGAGCTATTGCGACTGTTAATGAGTAATTTGAAAGGGTTCACAATGGTGCCGATTCTGTTGTAAATCGCACTAAACTAATTTTAGTCACATCTCATCTCTTTCTTACGAACATTATTGAAAAAGGATAGAACATATTTTAGTTGTCAAATTAATCTTTGCCGTCTTATTTTGCGTGTATTTAGGCGTAACCACGATAGATGGCGACTAAATTTATATTGAAAACAAGCATTGGACTAATTTGACAGGACTAAACTTCTTACATCCTTTTCTTATGTTCTTTGTTAGAAAGAGACATAGTGAGATTAAAATTAGTTAAGTTGTAAACAACAGAATCAGGGCCACTGTCGAACTACTGAATTATACACTAGCTCAGTAATTAGAAGAGTTGTTTATATGGGAGTGTAGAAGGTAGCGTTCAAAAGCATATAAGTACCTATAAGCTCAGAGTATATAAATAATACGTACTACTTTAAGTATAATACCATAAACTGGAACTAAGTATCTGAACGCACACTAATTGCACCTCAGTCAACTAAACCAGAGACACAGAATAAATAATAGTACAAACGCCAGAGACCAGTCGCAGTACCTACCTATTTGAAGTTCATTATAGAAGCACGTGATGTTCATGCGTTATTTAAACTTATTATGTCATCGGAAATTCACTGTATATCATATATTGAAACAACAAGATTCTTGCTCCACCAGTGTGATAAACAAGACTATAAATTTGAAATGTTTGTCAAATACTCCATTTTATTTCCGACGAATAGAAATGTGATCCTGGAAAGGTGTGTGATCCCTGAATCGAGATCGAGCTCATTAGACATTCGCAGATTGCGGAGTGGCAGGGCCCGCGGTCGCGGCGGCGGAGGGCCGGGACGCGGCGGCGGCGGCGGCGCGGGAGACTCGGCGCGGCGGCGGGAGATGGTGGACAGATCTTGCGGTGGATACAAAGCGTTACCAGCCGCACTCCACCGCATCATACACACCGACACATTTAGCGTAATCTCGCATACGAATATCGATTCCAAACACTAATAAAATCATTATGCAGGTAAGCACTACAAGGTACACTACAGATATAATAATTTCATATAAATTATTACAAAGAATTTAGATCGTTGGATGGATACATTTGGAAGAAATTATTTATTATACGGTAAAGAGAGAAACACATCATGTTGTTAACATTAAACTCTTGTCACGCAAAGACGCCTTTATCTATCTTCTACGAGGCCTTAAAGTCCATGTTGTCTCATCAGTCTGGCCTTTGAGACATCAGGTTATAGTATAGGGAAACGCAGGCCAAGAAGTCAGTTCCCCTCCTTTGCTATTCGCATAAAAAACGAGGAAGCAAAGTGTTTTGTCGGTATAAACAGCATGGCTTTCGCGTATCTTTGGTGGTAATCGTAACGAACACCATTAATGAATTGCATCAAAGACTCGTGGTAGAGCCCCGGGATGTCTACAACGTGGATGGACATTCTCCCGGCGTCTTATGATTCGACGCAGAAATAGGGATGGAGGAATAATAATAATATCCTGGGATATTCCTCACACACGAGCATCAGATCCCAAACTAAGCAGATAACTGATATAATACATAAGTATTCTACTTTTTGTTTGTAAATACATACATAATTACACCCAGACTCAGGACATACAGATATGTTCATGCACACAAATGCATGTCTGTGTGGGAATTTTTACAATATTTTTGACCTGACTTTATCAGTAGAGACTTAGGAAAAGGAAACAATTAATTACTAAGAGGGCTTTACTAATGAGTCTGCCCCCCCCCCTCCCCGCACGAGCTGCGGCGCGATAGGGAGAATCTTAACCAGTCTTCCAGCTGACCCATCAATGAATGATGAACAATGAATCAATGAATGATGAACAGTTCCTGTGAATACTCTCCAAAATATATCCCATAGAGAATGGCAAACATGAAACAAACATTTTAGGGTCGGCAACGCGCGCGTGATACCCCTGGTGTTGCAAGCGTCCATAGGCTACGGTAACCGCTTACCATCAGGCGGGCCGTATGCTTGTTTGCCACCTAGGTGGTATAAAAAAAACCTTTTTTCAATCAATGCAGAGTTTCTCAGGGTTCAGCTCTCTATGCAACCTTATTTTTGATGTATATTAACGATCTGTTAAAGACCAGTATCTTTTGGTACTTAGACAACAGCCCTGTTGCAGAGATTATATTCCCAGCTTGCGAGCCACCAGTGACGAGATCCAATAGTTGAGAGAGTAGCCATGGTAGAGCATTTCAACGTGACCTTACAGACAGTCTCCGATTGGGGCAAAGCCAAACTTTTAGCTTGCTTGCGGCATCTGTGTTTCCCGAATCTTACAATCTATGGACTTCAAGGTCAGATTGAATAGGATTTTTCCTGGGCGTAGGCTCCGTTATCGTCCTTTATGGACGGACCAGTGGCCAATAGCAAACCCAATTAATTTAAAAAAAACGTCTCTAGGATAGTACCTATATAAAGTATATGATGTTATGGGATTCTTCAAAATATCTATAACTTTTATAATAATTATTTTTATTGGTGATAGTTCTTATTAGCCATAAAGTGAGTCGAAGCCGACCTTCGACTCATGCCCGGGTTCATCGACGAAAGGTTGCTTGCCTATTGATATACCACAAGACTGACAAGACGCAGCGAGCGACACCCGTACGTCGTCAATATTCCGAACAGAGCGACAAAAGCAGTTGGCGATTTGCAATTGCTCTAGATTAATTCATAAAAGCGATTATATTTGCGAGTTAATTCCAATAAATACTTTGTTGTTATTCACTCACATACATAGACGTATAAACGAAAACAAAATGAAATAAAACGAGCAGTAAAGCACATCGCATTGGTAGACAAAAGCGCCGACATGTTTATTTAGCAGCGGGGTTCCGCACGGACCACCGGGCTGCCCGCGGACCCCTGCCGCCACGCAATATGCTAATAATTGCCTCCAACACACGGGAAATATTTCACTTAGAAACAAATATTGTTAAGTACTTGTGCACCAGTCGGTACTCTTTCTAAAGTTCCCCTTATATAAAACGCAGCCATTTAAAAAGTACTCCAGTTGTCTTCACAATTATCAATTAGATTAGGTACCTACATAAGGTGGCGAAGCATGAATGATAATACATAATTGATTAAGTAGTTAGTATCAAGAAATTAAGTACCTACAATACTCGTATAATGGAGTACTTCTTGGTTTAATGCATATTTACAAATCAATAACATTGCGTGTTTTAACGAACTAGAGTTTTTCTCTTTTGTCTTCTTGATTTGTGGTCGTGTTGAAACTGTTAAATCATTTGAATGTCATACATAATGATCGTTGGTATCTACTGTAGTTATGAATTGTGACAGCATTTGGTGTAAAGTAGGTTTCATTCTATTTTTTTTTTGCGTTCCATATACTTTGAAAGTGTATATCCGTTACAGTCATCCACTTGACGCAGTAATCACGCAAGTTAAAATGGTATATTAATACTAGCTGCCCGGCGCGACTTCGTTCGCGTGGTGCTACCCTACCCTACCCTATCTAAACCATCCAGTGAGTTAATTCTACTGTACGTGTGTATGTCACTGAACGTTTAAAAAAAGTTAATTCTGTGATTTTAAACTGTGAATAAAAACTCCTATGTTCTTCTCTACATAGTGTTACGTAGAAAATTCGACATACTTCGATTTTCTGTGCACTCACCTTACTAGTGGGCTCATCCCAATATGCCCTTGCACTACAATTACACTGATGGTCATTTTACAACGTATTTTATCATTTTTCACATTTGATTTAACAATAAACATTGTTTATGAATTCCTAACCTTGTTTGTTTTGATTCAGGTGACAGATCGATGAAATATGCGACTGTCACTCTGACGTTTTTTTAGTGACGTTCCATTGCACTGACCGACCTTGGCATTGCGAATGTTGACGTAGTCGAGTGCAATTAGCTAGTTTCCCGGTCGATTCGTGTCAAGGTGAATGAAGAATGCATCGAGTCTCGTCCTTGTGTCACCTCCTTAGTGCCGGACGATGACTCTTTCACTTTCCATTTTGTTCTTGTTGGAGACACACTCCCAAGTAACTTTTTACTTGTTTTTTGGTAAGTTTCCACCTTTTCCAATTTTAAATTCAATTAGTGCTTGTGCCCTTGTACGATTGGTTAATTGTCGTAATTATTTTCAGTGGATCTACGACCGGCGCGTGCTCCGAACTTTGGGACGTCGGGCACGCCACGTTGTTTTTTTTTTAACCTTTTCGTAAGTACGACATCACGACAATGCTGTATTCCCGGCTTCGGTTTGTGTCGAACCCTTATTAAACGTATTTTTATTTTACAGTGCATCGTGCTGTGTAGGCGTTGCCACCAGCACGGGCAAGCTGTCGACAGACCGGAGTCGACATTGTCCACCTTCCGGAGGCAGGGACATTTTCCTCCATAAGGTATTTATGGTGTCCCTTATTTTTGCTAGGGAATCTATAACCTTATTGTGTAAATTTTCAACATGTGGGTCCTGCACGTGGCAGGTAATTTCCACTGTGCACATGGCACACGCTGTGCAAGTAGTAGGGTTTGCTCTGCCCAATCTTCAATTGTGGCAGAGTAATTTATTTATTAATTCCAATATTATTATTATTTTGTTTGTTTTATAATTTTCACTGGAATAGGGTTTTGTGTTACCGAGCACATGGCCGACACCTGGGGCTGGTGTCCGCTACTTTGTGTGCTCGGACCATGCGGTCATATTAGTAACACATTCAATTTGGCGAATTCCAGGAGGTGTACCGTGGGGGCGTTAAACCGCCACACCTGTTCCGTGGGGGCGTTACACCGCCACACCTGTTCTGTGGGGGCTTTTGTAACGCGACGTGTACCGTGGGGGCGTTAAACCGCCACACCTGTTCCGTGGGGGCGTTACACCGCCACACCTGTTCTGTGGGGGCGTTTGTAACGCGACGTGTTCCGTGGGGACATAGAACCGCTACACCTACTCCGTGGGAGCCACGTGTGTTCCGCGGATCGATTGTGCGGTACCACTTTATACATTCCACTCGCGGACAATTATTTAAGGACTGGCAGCCTTTACTGCCAGTGGCGCTCAATATTATTATATTATTTCAAAACCAATTCAAATTTACCTCTAAACCCACACACTGAGTCTAGCTGGCAAATTTTTCATGTAACCTTGTATCTCAACTACAATTAGTTATTACAGTTTCTTTTGTGTAAAAAATAACTGTTTACGTGTAAAAACATCGTGAAATAAATAACTGTTTACCGGGTTGCCTCATTTTTATTCATACCCCGTAAAAATTGTAACAGTGACGCCCGTACGTAGGGGCTCGAAAATTTTGGGGTAATTGGTGTGTCCTAAAGCTACACCAAAAGATTTGAATTGGTTTATTTTTTCTTTTGTTTACATGCTTTATCATGTTCTCCTCTCTTGAGCTTGCTTGTTTTTCTTTGCGCGCTTGCTTTTTCCGCACAAAGCTTTTTTAATTTAAATTATTAATTAAAACTTCTTTTATTATGCAGCTCAAGGGTGGAAATATATTATTTTAATGTATTTTTTGTATGTGTGATTATATTTATATTTGTATATCACCATAATGTGAAGCCAGCTCGACTTGCCCCTTTATTAATTTGATTTTAAAATAATATTTTTTTTATGGAGCGCCCAATAGTTTTCAACCTTCTAGGCCTTCCCGAATTAATTTACGAAGTTGAGATCCGCGATGTAGTACCGGAAGCTACCTTGTCGGCTCTCCGCGATCAGATACGGGAACTTGCGAAATTATTTCCGGCATCCCGAATTTTTTGCACTTTGCGCACACCCGCTTCTGAGTTTCTTGCTTTGCGGGAAATTTTGGACGAGATTGCATCGCGCTTTTATAAGGACAGGCGTATTTTTAAGAGGATTAACCGGCTTAGAGCACTAGCACATCATGCTTTCTATCGATTGCGGCGTATCACCTGTTCTGGTTCCTTGCGAGATAGAAAGCTTGCACTTTATTTTGAGTTGTGCGATTGGCTCGAAGAGATCGACGTGGTTTACGCCGATTTTTTGCGTTCTTTTGAACAGGTGCCTGAGCCATCATATGCGGACTGCATCGACGCGCTTAGCATCTCGCGTCATGTTTATGACGGCGTTTCTTCGGTGCACTCGTTTCTTCAGCGTCTGGACCAGATTTGCGACATCCACCGAATTCCTGAGTCTGTGCTGTATCAGGCAGCTCCCATATTGTTCTCCGGCGCCGCACTCATTTGGTTCCGCAGCGTCAGGAATGCCGTTTCGGATTGGTCATCCCTTAAGCAGCTGCTGGTGGATGATTTCACGCCCTACAGCTGCTATGATGATGATATGCTGCGGAGACTGTACTGCGTGAAGAGCTCACGGTCGACTTCCAATAGCACAGTGTCTGTTAACCCTGAGCCAACTCCAATTCTAGTGCCTATTTCTTCACCCGCGCCTGTACCATCTCCTGCGCCTGTGCCATCTGTACCTGAGCCTTTTCCATCGCCTATTCCTTGTCCTTTGTCTGTCCCAGTTCCCGAACCTCTCCTTTGTCCCGATTCACTTCCGGACCGCTGCGTCGAGTGTGTGGTTGAGTCGTCTGTTCTGGAGTCTGTAGCCGCGAAGCGGAGTCCTCCGAGACAGAAGAAGCACAAGACGAAGAGACGGTTCCGTATTTGTCGTCGGAAACCTCTTCCCAAGGTTCCTGTGGTCGAGGCTGTTCCTTTTGTTCCGACAATTTCGAGGGAGGAAAACAGAGCAAGACACGTCCTCGAGTTACTGAAATTTGACAGACTTGTTCATATCAAGTCTGATAGGGTCAGCTTGAGATCTATAGGTTAGTTTTTCGGGTCGCTTTCTTTTTTATTTGGGCTTGTCTTTTTGATTCCGATTTATTTTATCGCGATTTGGCTTCATTTTTTTTATTTCCTTTTGTATGGAAATTTGTTTTTCTGATGTTGATAGGTTGGTGGTAGGTGGTGAGCACCGTAGGCCTTTCTGCATTGGCCCACAATAGCGTGTGTCAATGATGCTGAGGTGCTTGTCACCTTACCTTTTAGGTCGTTCGTGGGTTCGATCCTTTTTTACTTTTGCCCAATTTTTTGGCAGTGGTAAAGTGTATTGCGTTGCAATACCTTTGTGGCCCTTTCAGGTCGATTGTAGTGATGGCGTTGCCTTACTTTTTGTTACCCCTTTTGGTCGGTTGTTCTATTGCGTCGCAATATTTATTATGTGTGTCACTTCGGTGATGTGATTGCGTTGCAATCTTTATTTTATTTTGTTTAGCCTCTTATTCCATTGGCGGTGGTTATTTTGTTGTCCCAGGCAGTATTTTAGCCTGTATGATTTAGCTTTATATAGCCCGGTCCGCAGAGTTTGACATCGTTTGAAAGAATAGTCCTGGCTTGTTGGTTTTATTTTGGAATGAGAATACTGGTTGTTAAGCATTTGTCAACTCTGAGGTTGCTCGAGTTGTTTATTATTATTTTTTTTACCCGGAAACGTTTTGTTTATCATTTTATTTTTGATAACTACATTTTGGTGTCCTATTTGGCAAGCCCCGCCAAATGGTGTTTTTTAATTTGTTTTTATACTTTTTCTTAAATTCAGATTGCATGTATTGAGTTTAGGGTGGATTCTTTTTACTTATTCACTAGTTTCGAGTTTTGTAATTTTTCTAAACCATTTGTTTTGAGTGATGGGAATTCGCGGTTGGTTTTTTTTTTCTTCCAGTTTGGTTGCCGTTTTTTCATCGGACATGGATATCAATTTAGTTTGGGGGTTCTCCGAACTAAACTTTAGGTGGTTTTGTACCCCACCTTTATTTCTGGTACTATTTTTTTTTGGTATCCACTTCGTTCGATGGGCATTTTTATGATCAAACTGTTAGGAACCTTTGTGTGGAGTTGGAGTTTTGCGGTTCCCTGATCTTTAAGGTTTCAGCTTGTAGTTCGGGTTTTTTCATGGAATGATCCCAAGGAGTGAGCTGGAGGGCCAGCTCGAATTTTTACTCTTACCTCGTAAAAATTCTGGTAAGGTGGGGGGTATTGTTACGTAGAAAATTCGACATACTTCGATTTTCTGTGCACTCACCTTACTAGTGGGCTCATCCCAATATGCCCTTGCACTACAATTACACTGATGGTCATTTTACAACGTATTTTATCATTTTTCACATTTGATTTAACAATAAACATTGTTTATGAATTCCTAACCTTGTTTGTTTTGATTCAGGTGACAGATCGATGAAATATGCGACTGTCACTCTGACGTTTTTTTAGTGACGTTCCATTGCACTGACCGACCTTGGCATTGCGAATGTTGACGTAGTCGAGTGCAATTAGCTAGTTTCCCGGTCGATTCGTGTCAAGGTGAATGAAGAATGCATCGAGTCTCGTCCTTGTGTCACCTCCTTAGTGCCGGACGATGACTCTTTCACTTTCCATTTTGTTCTTGTTGGAGACACACTCCCAAGTAACTTTTTACTTGTTTTTTGGTAAGTTTCCACCTTTTCCAATTTTAAATTCAATTAGTGCTTGTGCCCTTGTACGATTGGTTAATTGTCGTAATTATTTTCAGTGGATCTACGACCGGCGCGTGCTCCGAACTTTGGGACGTCGGGCACGCCACGTTGTTTTTTTTTTAACCTTTTCGTAAGTACGACATCACGACAATGCTGTATTCCCGGCTTCGGTTTGTGTCGAACCCTTATTAAACGTATTTTTATTTTACAGTGCATCGTGCTGTGTAGGCGTTGCCACCAGCACGGGCAAGCTGTCGACAGACCGGAGTCGACATTGTCCACCTTCCGGAGGCAGGGACATTTTCCTCCATAAGGTATTTATGGTGTCCCTTATTTTTGCTAGGGAATCTATAACCTTATTGTGTAAATTTTCAACATGTGGGTCCTGCACGTGGCAGGTAATTTCCACTGTGCACATGGCACACGCTGTGCAAGTAGTAGGGTTTGCTCTGCCCAATCTTCAATTGTGGCAGAGTAATTTATTTATTAATTCCAATATTATTATTATTTTGTTTGTTTTATAATTTTCACTGGAATAGGGTTTTGTGTTACCGAGCACATGGCCGACACCTGGGGCTGGTGTCCGCTACTTTGTGTGCTCGGACCATGCGGTCATATTAGTAACACATTCAATTTGGCGAATTCCAGGAGGTGTACCGTGGGGGCGTTAAACCGCCACACCTGTTCCGTGGGGGCGTTACACCGCCACACCTGTTCTGTGGGGGCTTTTGTAACGCGACGTGTACCGTGGGGGCGTTAAACCGCCACACCTGTTCCGTGGGGGCGTTACACCGCCACACCTGTTCTGTGGGGGCGTTTGTAACGCGACGTGTTCCGTGGGGACATAGAACCGCTACACCTACTCCGTGGGAGCCACGTGTGTTCCGCGGATCGATTGTGCGGTACCACTTTATACATTCCACTCGCGGACAATTATTTAAGGACTGGCAGCCTTTACTGCCAGTGGCGCTCAATATTATTATATTATTTCAAAACCAATTCAAATTTACCTCTAAACCCACACACTGAGTCTAGCTGGCAAATTTTTCATGTAACCTTGTATCTCAACTACAATTAGTTATTACAGTTTCTTTTGTGTAAAAAATAACTGTTTACGTGTAAAAACATCGTGAAATAAATAACTGTTTACCGGGTTGCCTCATTTTTATTCATACCCCGTAAAAATTGTAACAATAGTAAGTATAAAACAAAGACACTTTTTGCGTTTGTCTGTCTGTATATCCGCTAGCTCCTCCTATAAACCACGCAATTCCATCACGGTTTTCACCATAACTTAGGATGGTTCCGGATGGTTTATATAATAAAACCTAATTAATTTTTATGTATGTAGAAAAAACAATATATTTCAACCAAGTCGCGTTATTGCATCCACGTGGTGATTTCAGATCTAACAATAGGTACAAGGCAAACGTTAAATTATATTCGCTAATAGTCGGAAAACGGCAGTTACATAACGCACAGGCACATATCTCTGTAAAATAGGTATGAGTTTGTATAATGTTTGTCGTTGCAATATCTTATTCAAGCGGACGGCTCGCGGCGCGGTGCACATAAAACTGCAGGGAGGACATAAAAGCGCCATTCATTATAAGTAAACGACGCCGGGCGCTGCTAAAACCTGCCCATACACGGGGTTCACGGCGCGTACGATGCCTCTGCTCCTATTACCTATACAAAAGATACCACTAAAATATGTGGCTACTACAACCAGTTATAGGTACTTGAAAAATCTCTACTAGATATAATTACCTCCAGCTTCCATGGAAATATTAATGGGTCACACTGAGTCACACACAAGACAGCCTAGTTACGGACCGTTTTGTTAAAACAAGGAACAACAGAACAGTAAGTAGTTTAAAGAAATAATCAATAATAATAGTTCAAATAATCAGGCGGGCCGAATGCTTGTTTGCCACCTTAGTGGTATAAAAAAAAATAGAATCCAACCAAAAACTATGGCTCGCACTGTCAAAAAGTTACCAGATCTCATGTAGAACCAAGCTTATAACCCTACAAGCCCTAACTTCACAAACTCTACACACCGTACTCAAAGTATGTGGCTTGGCCGTTTCGTACCGTCACATGGGCGTAAGGTGAAAAATGTATTCACTGTTAAGTACGTAGTATTTATCTACTCTGAGCTGTTAATTACTTTTCAGTAATACAATAGTTCTTGTAGTAGCGTAAATAAACTCATATAGATTTCGAAAATGAGGGAGCTATGCATTGAATATGAAGCTAACCCTGCCTGGTGGAGAGAGATGTCAAGAGGGTCACAAGGAACGCGTAGGACGCATAGGGATGATAAAATAGGAAAGAAATAACAGTAAAATAGTACAAGAATATTCTTAATATATCGCGTACTTACAGAAATATAAATATTTTGGATCCCTACGTTCAAAGCTAACTGGCATAGGGTATTTTTTTTACATCAGGAACACGCACTTAAATATTTCTGAATCAATGAGCGCCACGAACCAACCTGTGTGAAAATATTTGACTAATGCCAATTCTCCTTTAAGAATAAAACTGCAAGATCTGAATGTTTTTTTTTATATACCACTAAGGTGGCAAACAAGCATACGGCCCGCCTGATGGTAAGCAGTTACCGTAGCCTATGGACGAGGGGTATCACTCGCGCGTTGCCGACCCTGAAGAAATCTCTTCACGCCCTTTTTGAAGAACCCCATGCTGTACTCCATTAGGAAAACCACGGTGGGGAGCTCATTCCACAACCTGAGCGTCCGCGGAAGAAAGCTCCTTTGAGCCCGCACAGTTGAAACAATTCTTGTTTCAATGTGTGAGGATGGATTCCCCGTCGATGTAATACAATCGATGGCAAAAATATTATCTCTATCGCTCTATCACTTAATATGGAAAGGCGACATCGTCAGTATGACGTAGTGTCCCACGCCGATTCGCCCAGCATCCATAAAACATCTCATACGCTTAGCGTGGCGTGGGTTAAAAACACGCGCGAGCGAGATAAGTCACATCAATTTTTTCTGCCGCCCGCTCAAAATCCCCCGACGACAGCCGACTCGACGGTAAAATATTCCCCTCTTTATGCGCAGAATAATAAGGCTCGCGTACCTAGCTCAACTCGGGATAAAAAAAACGTTTTTTTATTTATAAAAACAAAGTACCTATGTGTATTTTAATAACAGTTATCATAGAAGACACAAGGGCGTTTACTTAGCACTGGATATATTATAAAAAATACGATATTTTTATTCATCAATTATTATTCGATTCATATCGACACGTAATTATGATTAAATTCGTCAGTTGCAAATGAAAAGATGTGCATATTTATAGGCTAAAAAAAACTGTTCGCAATCATTACAATTTCACAGTCGTGACATCGAAAAAGTTTCTCTCGACTCAGTGACAAAAACACAACAAGCTTTGATAAAAAAAGCCGCTGGTTTTACGCCATACAGCCAGCGCAAAACGGCACACGACTTACCAACTGATGTTTATTGTATGAGCAGCTGAATTTCAAGTGTTTTTTCAGCTTTAATGGATTGTTTGCGTCCACCCTAGCCATAGACCGCATTAAACATGTCACTGAAATAACTTTCGCTAAACGATGATATTTCTTCGCGAACTTACATCATACAATCTCAAGTTTTAGCAAAATCCAGCAATTTTATTATAATTGATTTTTAAAACCACCACTTTTATTTCGAGTGGAGCCGATTTCATTCTTTGTAAATATTAAATTAAATGATGCCATAAATATGATTAGGTATGTCACGAAATAAAACGGTAAGTATGTATCTACCGTAAACTCTTCAAAGTTAGTTTTCATTAACAAATTTATCAGTGAATTTGACTGTGTGAATGTAGGAAATTAGGTATAGTACTTACCTATTCAGATTTCCTATCAGAAACTCTGTGACTCATTTCAAGAACCAGCCTCCAAGCATAATAAAATCTGTACAAATATAGCCGACATCACCCGGAATGTGTAGTACATATAATATGTACAAGTGTGTACATAGATAGATAAATGCGAGATAAGCGATAGCTTCCGCTCGGTTACCCGCCACCCGCCGCCGCCAGTCACCGCTCAAATATTAATCATGGCGGCGCTTTCAGGCCGACGGAAATTTCATAAAGCGAGTTTATGTTAATGGAATAAATTGATTGCCAGTAATGCCCAGTCACGTCGAGTCAGTCAGTCATACTCGGTAAAATAGCTTTGTGAAGGCAAATCTAGTAAATAATTCACGAAAAAGCTAATCTCAAATTGGTTTTATGTAGTCGTGAAAATGTATTATTAATGTCAATACAATTGATATGTAGATACAAGATCTACTTTTTACACCTATATAGTATAGGTAGAGTGTGATCGTAATAGCGTATTTAGTGACTAGACAAGGATAATAGCAATATCAGGTCACATGAAAACAAAGCGTCATCCATCATATTTAGCGATAATGCGTCCGCGACACTCCACAAGTTCCACAACGCAACCCTTTCAGCGGATATCACTAAAGCTAACAAATGTCAATACGGAGCTCATTCATCAATCATCATTCATTATTTATTAAACATCATTTGTTCATTTTGGCTCTTGGCATATCAATAGTGATAGTTCATCTGAATCCATGGACCGAGAAAAATAAAACAATTTGCAGTAGACGATGTTATGTTCAGTGTCTATGCAATAATGTATCGCGGTACTTATTGAGGACGTAACTAACTTACTTCCAGTTTACGATTGCCGTTTACCGGGGACTAATTTTCGCCGATTCCAACATAACGTTTACTATCGGCACGTTATAGTGTATTAAGCAAAAATTATAACACGGCGATGTATATGCCGCAGTGAAAAAACAATAAAACATTTAACAACGCCACGAGCCGCGGACATTCCGTCCACAGCCGACACAGATAATAACCGTGGACAATATCCCTTACCATTTATAATGTATCTCGTTTTATTACCATAGGGATGGACGGACCGCCGCGAGCTCGTGTATCTTTAATGTTACCTTTATAGGTGTGCTATTGTCTTACAATTCATATTAACTAGGATAAAAGTCATACTAGTCATATATACAACCGTCTGGGTTATTAACGAGGAACGAGTTTCATGAGTTCCACGAGGCTGCTGTACCTTGCTTCTTTTTTGTTCGTACATAATGCCTTTTCAGATGTTTTAATACCCTAAATCTAAAACATCACGACTACTAGGAAGATTCCAATTATACGATTGCCAACCGGTAAGCAGATGTAACTTTCGAAACAAACTCCGAATCAATCGATATTACAATGTGAAAAATGGTTCCTTTTTCAGAAAACTATATCTAAAATTGAATCTGATTCATTATGTAATGTTAATTTTAAACACCTCATCATCTGCCTGCCCTGTTCCCAATCAATTGGGGTCGGCGCAATATGTACGCTTCTTCCATTCGTCTCTTCTATCCGTCATACTAGTATCCACTCCTTTCTTACCCATATCATCTTTCACACAATCCATCCATCTCTTTTTCGGTCTTCCTCTTCCCGTATACCCATCCACTTTCATATTCATAACTTAGTTAATTTTAAACACCTAATGTACTTACCTAAATGTTTTTGCATGTCAGCTATTGACAAAGTGTAGGTATGAGATCTATAAACTGCTACTTACACCTTGTGGAATGTACAAATGAAATGGCAAATAAATGAATTTGACCAAATTTTTTACCTGTTGCAAAAAATCGAGTGTAGTATTTCGGTATGAAGACGCGTCGCAGTTACATTTCATTAGCGATATTTCTCGTAACGCCTAATGGCGCGTTACATCCAGTTTATTTGCTCCCAAGATGTAGTCGTAATAGTATAATCTTAATACCGCATAAAGCTGACATCCGATGTCATTAACTATTCGACATGATATTGCACTAACACTTTTTTTGGATATGACAACTATAACAAACCTTTCGAGGACCTTATACTCATACGGACATAATCCTACGGAACCAATGAGTTACTTTTAGTCCCGTTTTCACAATACAAAATAAAACAGGTAATTTATTTCAAGCAATCAAAGTTTATACAAGTTAGGTAATAAATATGGATAATTTGTTATCTACAACAATGTCAATTGTGTCTTGATCTTCGGTATTATATATTATTTATTTGCTGAAGGAATATTGTGTGAATTCTGAGTCTGTGGCTATTTTCTTGATCCCTTGGTCAAAAGTAAGAGAGGATTTTTATGTCGTATCTCAAGAACTAGAGCACCTAGAGCAGATCTGTTTGCTTCCAGAATTTGTCGCCAATTTTCGATTATCGCCAAATTATTATAGATGGTATTATAACTTTGGAACAATATTTTTTGCAACAAAATCTGATATTGGCGACAAATTTGCAACAGATCTATATTTCATATCCGTTATGGTGGCTCTGCTAGGAGCGCGTAACTCACACGTGCATTATATTCTCAGCTCTTAATAACTTAGGGGCCATCCATTAATCACGTGAGGCTTGAAAGGGGGGCAGGGGGTTTAGCAAAAATCACGAAATATCAAAAGGAGGAGGGGGGGGGGGGGTGCAGTAAGATATCACGTGTATTTATAACGCGATTTGTAAATTTGTCAAGGTCCTTAATTTCAGAATAAAATTAGATCATACTTTATACCTACCTGTATTTAAAAATTATACTCTAAAAATTTTAAGATTCTTTGTAGGTATTAAAAACTACACGTGATTTTGAGTGGGGGGGGGTTAGTCTTAAACCTCACCACGTATAACCAAGGGGGAGGGTTAAAAAATGCCATAAAAACATCACGTGATTAATGGACGGCCCCTTACCATAACCTAGTGTAGAGTCATTTGTTAACGGTCATATGTGCCTTATCAGGGCCTAAATTGAATAAATTCAATTTTAAGTTGAAAATAACACCACACGAATATTTTACGCAATACGTACCCACTCAAGCAGCCTACTTGTGGAAACAAGAGTCTCCAACAAGTACTTAACTATACGTAAGTGACCACATAAATAGTTTTAAAGATACGTCCTGCAATATTCCATTATGTAAGTACCAACTACATCCGTCCTTATTTATAAAAATGGATAAAAGTTACGAGTTACGCTAATCCTATAATAATGTCATAATCAATTGACAATAATACCTAATTGTCAAGTCGACTGACATTTCCGTCTTCTTTTTCTGCCAAGAAAAAAACAAATAGTGCCCGGGGCTAAGTTGCGATACGGTATGTACAATGTATGAGTGACCACCTGTCACTTCGGACATCAGTATAATAGGCTTTTGCGAACATTCTATACATATATGGACAATGTATAGAAATGAAAAGATAGTTGGGATACAGGCTTTAAAGATTTCATACTGATTAATGACCTTAACAAAGAAATGTTGCAACGAAAAAAAAAAGTATGAATGAATATGCATGATGCATTTTCATCTTGATGAGAAACGTTACAAAATATCAATTAATTACTTTATGTAAAGTTGTAATTAAAAACGCTTCATCAGTTATTATTACGGCAGAATTTTGTCTAGCTCTACTAAGTACCTACAGGCAATGCCGGTCGCAAAATCTATAAGTATTTTAAGAATAAACTTGAATCCAACATTATACCTACCAGCACAGATTACCTATAAGTAAAATGTAAGCATAATAAATTCTTGACATTTTACGCCCCCACCATAGAAATGAATAAAAAAGTTATTTTAGCAATTTCAATAGAGCTTGTGCAACGCTTTTAACGTTCAACAAAGCCGTTCAAATTGCGCATACGGCGTGTGTTATGCGCCGCATGACAAGGGGCGGGGGCGATGTGAAAATTTAAAATAAATCCCCATCCCAAACATGCAACAACTGCACGGGATAATCGCGCGCATTCCCAATGTTTACTACGAACATCAATATTTTAGAAATTTCATCTTTATTTTTGGACAAATAAGAACCTGTTTAGCGAAATCTTTCCCAATTATTTTATATTCCACTTTTCTACTTCGCATTGTAATGGTCACTCGAAATATTAGCACCATTGAAGAGTTCTCACGACTTGAAATTTATTTTTTGGAATGAATTATGTGTAACACGAGTGAGTTACCTACATTATAATCATTTATAGCTTTATTATGAGCGGCGATATAACGTCAAGGGCACCTATCTATTATGCATGGCAAATCAATTCGAACAAGGCAAAGTATAGAGAAGGACAAGATTCTAACGAATAATACCAAATAAGCTGGGTCCACGAATCTACATTGTTAGATTGTTCGCATATATTGTAGCAGATATAAATCTCCTTCCGTGCTCAAATCCCACTTGATACATTAAAAAAGAATATTAAAGCATGTTAAACACAAAACACGGTAAGCAACACGACCCCTAATTCCCAATGCCCAACATCGGCACACACCTCCGCAAATCGTAATCCTCTTAGAAAACATTTCCAATTTAAAAAGAATTCCTCTTATCCCTCCGAGGAGGGCACGCGTAAAAAATAAAAGGAAAAACTGTGTGACACGCGACGTAGGTAGGTATGGTACGTACGTATATAAGATGGTTTTTCACTGGCCCCTCACTCGATTTCTTACAGGTCGCTTCTTCCGCCGAGAAAGCATCTATTGAAACTCCACTCAGGCCGTGTTAGCTATCTATTTAGTATAAAAAGGGTCGAGAATTTTTCGAGATCCTTTTTTTATCCGGAGGTGGGTGCCCCCTCCTACCTGCCCCCTTCAGCTCGCACTCACGGGCGCGCTTCCTCCACGTTTCGTTATGCAGTATGCTACTTAATTTCCTTAACCTTTCTATATAGAGAGGTTCCCTCTTCCCTTGCCTTACATTTGGACGGCAATAAATATTTTTACATCCCCGCGACACTAAAATGTACCTACAAAAGCAATTTGTGATTTGTATACCCCCCGAGTGCCCTCGAGTGCCCCCTCGCGGCTCGGCCTCGCGGCGCACGTCACGGCGGCGGGCGCCCCTGTTCGCCTCCAGCATCAGTTCAAATATTTAAAGGGCGGCTGAATTTCATTTCATCCGTTTGGAGCTCTCGAGCGGTCCGCAATTGGATCACACGAGCGGTTACTGGCAGCTCCCTGAACACAGTTTTTTTTCTAAAATCAACTTATCCAAGCAAATTCGATTTCAATAGCCCCTAAGTAAACTTAAATTTGTATCAAACCCACAGCGATTTCCTACTGCAATAGATGTAGAGAATGCGAACATTGCACATGAAGCTAAATAACCCCAATGATGTTGATGATGAATGCTTACATTGTACTATTTGTACGTACTACACTCAGAGAATTATCTAAATTCACTATGTATATATTATCTATATATTTTTTTATCTATTTTTTTTTTTTTTTTTATACGACTAAGTCGGTAAACAAGCATACGGCCCGCCTGATGGTAAGCGGTTACCGTAGCCATATGGACGCTTGCAACACACGAAGCATCGCTCACGCGTTACCGACCTTTCCCCCCTCCCCTATGAGCTCTGGCGACCTTACTCACGCGCAGGAACACAACTTTACACAACATAAAGTTATTTGGCTGCGGTATTCTGTAAGGTGGAGGTACTTCCCCAGTCGAGCTGCTCTTAGAGCGAATAAACGCTATGCTCTACCTCTCTTAAATATCTATTTTATTATTTGGGATTTTTGTCCACACGGACATGTCAATCCCAAGTGGATAATAGAGCAAACTCAGATTTCATTCACTGAAATCACTCATGATCTTCATTACGAAAATTTTATTGAAAATTTTAAGACTATTCAAATTCCAGACTGAATCAAAGATGAAAATAACTACTAAAACTTTCAAGTTCCAACAAGTTTCAAGATCAAACATCAAAATGATAGTAAGGTCTCAGGTAAGGTGATCTGTCGTCGAATGCAAGTTCTATCAAATTAAATTGGTAAGTACCTTCGAGTCGAAAAAATATTGTTAGGTAGGTATTGGCCTTACGTCAATCCCCAAGTAAGAAAATAGGAAATATACCTCTCGTAGATAGAATCCACATAAGACGGGCGGCGCGCCTGGGGATCGGTTAACCCACGTTACAGTACAGGACGCGCTCCCGCCGGAGGATTCCGACTTTCCACAAAGAAAATAGCAATCAAAATTTGATTTACCGCCACCCGCGGCCATACATCAAACCGCTCTAATCCGCGGAAAGAGAGAAAGCCTAAAATCTATGGGGATCCGGCGACGTGGAATTGAAAATCCTACTGGCATGGCATGAGAAAGTCTTTAATATTTATGACCGAGTAAAAAAAACGTAGTACACAGGTCTATGAATAAATATATGAACAGTATCAAATCGACGGCTGTCGGTCCGCTGCCTCTCGGAGGGTGTGTAAATTAGGAAGTGGAATCGGAATGTAAACTTCTTAAACGTAATGCGCGTTTTTTGTTTCAGATTTCGATGTAACTACTGTTTAATTCCTTCAAAATTTACTAATAAAATGTATAATCTATTTCAGTCGAGTACCTACTACTATTATTTATTCTGTCTGTCTGTGCCGAGATATGTTCATATTTACAAAAACAGGAACTAATTATTACCTTTATAATAAGTCCAATGTTTTGAATTTAGCTTTATTTATTGCATTAGCAATTCAATAAAAATATCTGCATTGTCGCGAATATTCCAAGATATTGGGTGACACAAGTTACACACGAATTATTCATGACTACCAACACCCACCCCAATGCCTGAAATCTCATCCTCATGTATCTCATTGCAAAATATGTATAAGCTATAAGCCCGGACCGGCCTTCGCTCAATATTCAGTGGCATATAAAATCAAATAGGAATTCTTGATCAACCACTCAATATGCTATCGCGCGATAACTAGGTAAAATTCATATTTCGTAGATTTAATCACGCTAGGTAGGTATAGTATCAAAAAATTAAAGTTTTTTCTTGCTCGCTTGAATTATAACTGTACCTAAGTAATTCAAGTTTGTAAATGATTAAATATGAAAAACTCTGTTTCCCTGAAAGCCAACTGGAACTTAGAATGTAGCAAGATAACGCAATAAAGAAATTACGAGCGTGAAACAAAACTAGCATCCCCCACGGTAACGGCAATTTTGCATCGAGATCGATCGCCGGAGGGCACGCGGACGCGGGTCTGGAGCGGAGGGACCGGTGACCAATGTCGCATTAGGGAGTTTGCATGGGGTCACCGTAAGCCGTTTCCGATAAGACCCCCAGGCAGCGTGTGTCCGACTCTCGGTATTTTCGGCTCAATACTCGCTTATCTGCGTGCCACACGCCTGCAATGTACGTGAGCTGAATAATGCAGCCAACTCGCACACAAAATTGAAATTATTTTCATATAATATGTTATTGATTGAGATATCGTGTTGGCTGTAGGTACGTTATGCTAAATGTGTAGGTACAATTTACTTTTCTTCCTTGGTATAAGATATACATTAAAAATAGAAATACTTTATTGGAACACATCATGACAGGAAACAGTCTTTGTTTAATGTTTAGTTAAAGGCGATGATAGCTCAGTGGTAGTGGCGTCGGATACCGGGACGAAGGTCCCGGGTTCGAATTCTACAATGTGCTTGAGCTTTCGGTGAAGGAAAACATCGTGAGGAAACCATAGCACGGTGGTAGGGTACTTTGTAGTACCCGTCTGGCTGGCTACCACCCTCAAGTTGAAAATCTGTCGCTAAGCACCTATCGGTGTGTTCCGACAGCTGCACTTGAAAGCCAGTTCCTTCTAGGCTTTGTGTGCTTACCACCTTCGACCACATCATCACTTACCTTGGTGAGATTGTGGTCAAACACAAGCCTATACACAGTAAAAAAAAAAAACCTATTCAGATTGTTTTCTTAACTTTGCGGTAATAACTTTCTATATGTGAGCCAGTTTATAGTTATCAAGAAGTAATATATAAATACGGAACTCTTAATCATGAAATTAATTATCCCTCATTATGAAGGCACTCTAATTGTGTCAGGTACAACTTGGAAAAGTTGTCAGCGAAAAAATCTGTGGTATGTACCATACATATTTTTTGATAACATTTAAGATATTGTGGAAAATGTTCTACTTTTTCGCGGAGTTCACACGCATCACCTAGAATCAGTAATATTTTAATCATACAATTATCCGTTCAGTCTATGTGACTTCATGAAACAATTAAAATAACTGTTGGTTAGCTCTACAAGAGACTATTACCCGTGCTAAACAAAATGTTATCGGATATCTAAACTTAAGTAGTTGGGTAGGTACCTGCACAACACAACCCTCAGTCGATTACGGTGAGCAAAAACTTCACGCCACCATACCATCATGATTGAGATCTCGCGCGAGGGCCGTGTCCTCTCCACATGATAAATATCCTCTTCCCCACTTTTTACGCAGCGAGGGTGTCACGCAAAAAAATGAATAAGGAAATTTACCTAATGGCCGCGATTCTTTATTCTCCGTGGCCATTGTCACACGGACAATGCTAGTAATGGAGGGATGTCGTGAGTGGACTCCTCATCACACACCAGTTGGGTTTTATTCTTTCTTTAGTTTCATTTCAAATGTTCGTCGGCTATATATTTGTGAATATGAAGCATGTTCATATAGGTACCTACTAGCCGTCAAGACGATACACATTTTATTGTTCGCCTAGGTACTATACTACTAATGGTGCTATAATGTTAAGCATAATAAGTAGTTATTTATGCAACTGTTGTATAATAAGGGGTACCTATTAAAAGACGAATGTGGGATCACAGGAGCGTTTTTTTTTATTTGAAAACAGATTTTCTTGCGGTTGTTCTTAGATTGCTACCACACGCGTCATACTTGTGAACAGGTGCTGCTTGTGGGGGCTGGTCTGCTTAAGTTTGCCATTTATTTACTTATTAAATATTTATTCAATCTACTTTGTAATTTTGCCGCCGCGCCTGGGCACGCAATTGTTGTCAGTGCGATTAGAATGTAAATATTATGTAATGAATAATGAATGTAAGCGTTTTGAAAAGAGTAATTGCTGAGTTTATTGCCGGCTCTTCTCAGCAAATGCAACCTTCCGAACCGGTATTAGAGTATTAGAGTCAGACTTTTCATAAGTGCCTTTTCATAAGGTCTATTTGAATAAATGATTTTGAATTTTGATGTTTTATCAAAATCGGTTCAGCCGTTTGAAAATAATCGGCACTTTTCTAGTTGATGAAGGGATGTGAGCTTTCGCAAGCAAGACTGATCGATTCGAAATTTGGAATCCTGTACGTTCAATGACATTGAAAAAACATGGTTACTTTGACCTGATGCTGCAGCATCATCTGACATCAGCAGGATACCTAACTCCTCACCAACTTACAGTAGAGATATCGTGTTTGGGCTCATTGGAAAGGTCTCAATGAATAGATTATGATATAGATTGTGATCATAGTCGGGTGATAGAGCAAGTAAGAGAAATAAGGATAAATTTGTGAAGAATTCTAAGCTACTTTCACTGGTTCAATCGATATGAAATATTGTTATAGTAAGTAGGGTTACGTTTGTGGCGTAGTATAGGTATGAATGTGTAAAGCGAATTAAAGAATAAATGAGTGAATGTACAAGATTCGATATGCAGCACTGAACTGAATTTAATGTGAGACAAGATCTTGGGTCGCTATTTCATGTTTCGTCCCGGAAATTATGTGTGTGTGAATTTGGGGGTAGGGTTTTGATAGTAGCATGTCTACTAGTAGTTAACATATAACGTTTAAAAAGGATTTAATAAAAAAAATATAAAAAAAATAAAAATCCCGTCACAACAAAAGAAACACTAAGAAGTTTAAAATAACTAATATTTAATGGCCCTTTAATTGACCCTCTTTTTTGTGTTGTTCTTTGACTATTCTTAAACTTTAAATAGAAATTTAAATAACCGTCCAGGTATTAATTAAGACGATTTAAAAAAATAATTAAATAATGTTGAAATTGATTTTGTTTGTTATTATTATTATTGACAACATGATTATGCAATAATTGGTTTTCTCAAAAACAAAGCATTACATTTCTAAGAAGTAACTTATTTGTTGCTGATTTTTAGAAAGATAGAAAATAACTTCTTATAGTTATAGAAACATTTATTTTAAACCTTAGAGCTCTCTCTTAGGTATAAGGTATAAGGGAGCTGCGTTGTGCGGTAATCCATAAGTAGGTAGTTTATTTTTATTTAGGACAACCAACAAGGCATACATTAGGTATTTCACTGAGTAACATCCAATATTAACATTAATCTAAATGCTGCCTTAATTAAAGGATGCTAAGTATTTATTTAGATAGGTATCTAAATTATTATTAGTAGTATTATTAATAGTTTAACTACCTTTTAGATTAATTTAGTATTGGTACCTATTTCAAACAATAAACAAGGGCAATAAATTTCTGCCCTTATTATATTTTCACTACAGTAAAGTAGTTGAAAGTACTTATTTAGGTACCTATCTAATTTCATTAATAAATACCTAATAGATAGATTTTTTATTTTATACATTTTATTAGTATTTGGATCAAATAATAGTTAATTTGCTTACCAGTATATAACAATGTGAACCTCCTTAACACTGCAATCCACTAATGGCCAACATAAAAAAATCACATTGAAATATTTATATTAACCGATAAAGCGTTAATGAATATATTTAAATACATTCCAAAATAAATACCAAACTCTAATCTTTTAAATAATTTACATTTATGCAAATGATAGCATCTTCTAGTTTGAATTTGAAAGACATGATGTTACAAGCACTACCAAAAGGGCACTGCTGTGAAACGTTGAATGGAGAATCCACCGAGCGGTGACCAAACTTTACTCCGGACAAATACATTCAAAATTCACCAAACCCAGCTCTGCTATTGGATCTCAGACCCTTACCCTTTTGCGCGTGTGCTAAAAAACGAAAGGGTTGAAAACTTACCCTTTTTTTAAACAGCACCCCTTATTCTTTATCCCTTTCTGCAACCCTCCTGGAAATTATACTATAAAAAATGTTATCAATTAATTTAAATGTATACTTTTATAGTCTAACTTAGATCACTTTCACACGATTTAAAAAACATTTATATATTTAAAAGCTAAGGTAATACTTATATTACCTTCAATGAATGAAAAGTTTGCTCAAAGTTCAACAGTAAGTAACTTAGTAACTAACTCTAAAAGGAATCTACGATGTAATTATACCATAAATACCTATTAATTTAAGCCAAACGAAAATAAGCTGCGGAAGAAACCAGAAAATATAACATATACCAGCCAACAGTTCATAATCTTAATAAATTTTTACACTGAAAAAATACTCCCGGCCGCGAAAACTTGTAATTCGTTTCTTTTTACGCTGAAATCTTTCATCATCCCTCATAAACAATGTATTTTCACTATTTCTGTCTCAGTATTTAATATTTTTTAAACGTATTTAAAATAAATACGTATTATAATAATAAAGCGGAAAATCATATGAAAAGTTGAAAACCTCCGTGATTCCATTCCGTTTTGCAAAGTAGTTGACACTTTTGACACTGACATACATTGACATGACATTTAAAGGCTGATGACCTGAATCGTGTTCCAGACATAAATAATTATATTGTGAATAGTTTCAAGCATTGCTTTTCACCTGATATTTGTTCAAAAGAGATAGATATATACAGATGCTTCCAAGAGAACAAAGAAGAGTAAATATTATCAATTATATTAATGTTTTAAATAAGTAGCGTGCGTGACACGAAGCGAATAAATTTGTGAAAGAAACTAGCGAACTAGCGTATCTCGTAGGAAGAGGATAAACTAACAATAGAAACAAATATTACATACATTACGTACCTATTTGAGTTTTTAAAATGACTCTTTACCACTTTGGGAATTGCCTTGCGCTAGTTTATGCGCCGTATCATATGGCATATAAGTTTTCTGGCATGTAAGTAAATTACGAATCGATAGGTTATCTTACTCTGCAATAGATTCTACGAAACCTACACCTATTTCATCCTTTTTAGATCCGAATATGCAACATTCTCGAAGTGTGTTTATGCTGGAACTCTGTATATTTTTACACAACTATGCAAAATGCTACTTTTAGCCACATTTTTCCCCGACACTGATAGCAGCCATATAACTGGAGAATATAACATCTTCCTGGTAAGCTTATTATATATATTAAAATAACTACTGAAATGAAAACAGTCTTCACCCCTTTCAAATAGATATACTCTTTCCATTACACATTGTATGCTGGGCCCATCTACTTGCTCGAGATCTGAATCTTGCTCCAGCATATGTGTTGCTTGTTCCTGTAGTTCCAACTTGTTGATTATGCTATATTAAAACTTACCTACCACATCTGCTTCTTCATACACTTGGTATTTGAAAAGATATTACAATAATGCTTTGTTATATTATATTTTATTGGAAACCTACATAGATTATTATAAAAATACTAGCGGCCCGGTACGTGCTTCGCTACATATAAAGTGTAATAATAAAAATGTCATAAATGAATAACCGCTCAACCGATTTCATGCAACCTTCACATAAACCGACCTACTAAATAGTCCGAACAAAGCCTAAACATTTGGTTTGGATAGGTGAGCCCGTTCTTGATTATAAAATTACAACGAAAAGTGGCATTGATTTTTATGTATATTGATTCAATCTCCTCAAGATTTATTTACACAATTGTCTTTGTTATAGCACCACATTTTTATAAGTAACACAACCAAATTAGAGTTCCTATGTCATTATTTTATGCTTTTTACTGTTAAAATTATTATTAAATTAGTTTAAATTATAATTACAGGAATTCTTAAAGGCAACAGTGGACTTTGCAGACCTGCTAGGATTATATTTTGCTCTAAACTCTGTTCCGGGCAAAGGTCATGCCAAGATTCTGACTGCTGCTATTGGATGGGCAAGCGCAGAGGTAAATGTTTTATACAGTTAATGTCAGACTGTCACCATCATCATTATGATATTATAGTTAGCTCTTAAGTTTCTGTATAGAACAGAGAAATTAAACAAAAACTCATTTAAAATAGTGACAGTAAATAGCACAGTGACTACAAAAATTATTAACTTTGCTATTATAATGCTAAAAATAAAATCCATAAATCATTTAATTCACCTGTTCAATCTGTTCACCATGGGGGTTTTAAGATAATTATGTTCACAGATAATTATCCATTTGATATAATTAAAATCAAAAAGATCCATTCATCTTCATTTTGATATAATCAACAATAAACAAACTAAAGTTAATATCAAAGCCATTTATTCAATTTAGGCCCTAGCCGGGCACTTATGAAGGTCACAGCTACTGAAGTTACCACCAGTTCGTAAGTCGGCCTTCAACTGAGAAGAACAGGCAAAAAACTTAACTAGTAACATTTTTTTTTTTTACAATTGTCGAAAAAATCATACTTAAAACGTCAAAAAAACCTCTGGCTTACCTAGACGGCCGAGGCCCAGGGGGGGGTCATGACCGCCATGACCCCCCCCCCCTGTGTCCGCCCTTGCATAAACTTAACAAGGAGGTTAACAGGAGTTCCCTGGTGTATCTCCAAATTCTAAGGTCCAATACCAATTGACTTAAAACAGGACCACCTTGAATGAAACTGGATAAGTACAAAAGATTTTTTATACATATCCAGTCCCTAAAACTGCTTGGAACAACGAGGTACTTTCTGAACATGAAATAGGGGAAGTCGGTAACATATAATGTAATGTAATATGTGTCAGGTGATCGTGACGCGCAGCATCCCGCTGTGGGTGGGCGCCCGCGGGTCGGAGTTCGACTGGGTGTACGTGCGGTCGTGCGGCGAGTCCAACGTGTCGCTGGTGCACCACTTGGCGTCGGGCGCGCTGGTGTGGCTGTGGACGCGCAGCGACCTGCCGCGCGCGCACGCGCCCACCGTGGCGGCGCTGCTGGCGCTCACGCCGTACCGCGCGCTGCTGGAGGAGGCGCTGGCGGCCGCGCTGGCGCTCGACAAGTGGCCGCTGCTGGCCGTGCGCGCGCTGCACGCCGCGGCGCGCGCCTTCACCGCGCTCAACATATACGCCGTCTTAGCGCATCACATCGGAATTTAATTTATTATACTATACAAGTGCCACTCCTGGGTTGCAGTGCGGCCAAATATTCTACTATTAAACGGTAATTATTATTAAAGTTTTATTTTTTTCCGTTCTGTTCGAAAGCGTAGGTCTCGTGGCATGTCCATCTAATTCTCCTACCTCATTCGAGAGATTTAAAAAAAACGTTTTCAATATAATCTAACTATTTATTTCGGAATTAAGACGGACAGATTAGTTATTTCATACTTTTTATAATAGAAATAATCATTGACTATTGAGAAATCTTACAAATTACCATGTGTCACACGCACCATCCTACATCACATAGAGTATATTGCTAAAAAGTATATAATCCTTACAGATCCTTACATGAATTATAATAATTCGCATAAAGGTGCGTTTATTCAGTCTACTTTGTAATTTTGCCGCCGCGCCGGGGCACGAAATTGTTGTCAGTGCGATTAGAATGTAAATATTATGTGATGAATCTAAGCTTGTTTTGAAAAAAGTAATTGCTGAGTTTATTGCCGGCTCTTCTCAGCAAATGCAACCTTCCCAACCGGTATTAGAGTCAGACTTTTAATAAGTGCCTGCGAAATATTTTCTAAGCCTGCAAAGTTCTATTTGGATAAATGATTTTGAATTTTTCGAATTGGGGTACGTTATCAAAAATTACAGTTCAAAACGCCAATTTCGCCCACAAGGTATCCAAGTAAAACGAACGGTGAACGAATCACCGTTCGTTTTACTTGGAAACAGTTAAAAACGACATCGTGAACTGCAAATTTTGACCCACCTCCGAGGCAGGGTCGTTTGTGATCATATTTTGACATCTTTGAATCTGACAGATAAGTTTTGGAAAATTCAAAAGGGAAGCGAAAATTCTAATTTTTGTTGTAAAATTTGACAGAATTACTAACAGACAAGAGAATAATTTGTCAGATTAACTTTGTTTAAAGATTAACTGAAGGAAAAAGGTAGGTTGAGACAAGTGACAAGCAGGCGATGAGCATGCAAATGTCATTTTTGTATCTTATCATACGTAGTATCCCTAAGTCGTCTGTGATCTTATCGTTCGATATGGGAAATATCGTTAGTGGCAAAAGTTGCAAAATTGTTGAAATTTTCCAATTCGAACGCATAAACAAAAATGCCCATTTTGAAACTGTTAAAAACGACATCACTCCAATTCGAACGCACCTTTACAGGCAAGATAATAATTTGTCAGATTAATTTTGTTTATATACTATCTGAAGGAAAAAGATTGAGACAAGTGACAAGCAGACGATGAGCATGCAAATTTCATTTTCGTATCTAATCCAACAAAGAGTATAGTAATATATCGGCAAATATAATAGTTCGATTCTGGAAAAAAAAAAAAATGTGGCAAAAGTTCGAACGCATAAACAAAAATGCCCATTTTGAAACTGTTAAAAACGACATCACTCCAATTCGAACGCACCTTAAGATTAATCTGTAGAGTGAAGATAAGTGATTTATTGTGACTGGAAACGATAATATAACTTGACACTGGCAGAAATGAGCCCTAATTTGGGCTTGGTTGCCAAACTTCAAAATAAGAAGAAGATACCTATGGACTTTTTGGCGGGAACTTGCAGAGTGCCGTTGCGTTATTATTTTTATTTTCATAAATTGGTGTATTTTTGGTGGTATTTTATTTTACCTAATAAAGATCATCCATTTCATTTCACTTCACATGCACCAGTGAAGTGAAATTTAATGAATTATGTGTATCGTGCGTGACTTAACAAGTTGTCTGAAAAAGTCCGTGAAAAGCTTTAGTACAATGACCAGTGACTACCATTTTACTAAAACAAGACTGGACATTCCGAACCGGTAGTAAATTCAACGGTATGTACCAATTTAACGTTCATAAGTGCCTTACCAGGGCCTAAACTGAATAAATGACTTTTTGATTTTGATGATGGACCATTGTGAAAGTTACGACGAAGAAAGCGACTGAAGGCCTTTGTATCCATGGTCAGGAACAAATTAATTTAAAAAAATGTCAAGTTACTATGGCTGCATTCCGAATTAATGATATAATCGCTGTAATCGATTTGACCGTGCTTAAACATGGGTTAAACCCGTACCGAATTAAATAAAGACAGATTACGATGGCCCGTGAAACGTCATGATATCCGCCATATTGCGCTCACACCGACCATGCCCTAAACTGATATCACAGTGAGCGCTGTCAAAAGTTACGGTTAATTATTGTGTTTTCGGCAGAAAGTTGTGGTGACTTGCGCGCCACCTTACCACTTACCATCAGGCGGGCCGTATGCTTTTTTACCGATTTAGTCGTATAAAAAAAAACCTATTTATTGTCTATTTCATGTACATACTGGCCACAGTCTTTTAGTACTGGCTGTTTTGTAAAATTAAGTATAATATGATTAATTGTTTGCTTGAAAATATTACAGGCAGTCATTCAATGTCCTGACGCCTAACCCTACAGTTTTATAAGAGATTTTGTTTGTTGAAGAAGTTATTTATTCTGTTTGGTATTTCATAATAAGCTGAAACAACAATGTAACAAACAAGATGGGAATTATACATGAGATCGAATCCACGCAGTTTCATTTTCAGGTTCTCTCAATTCCCACAAAGTCTAATAAGATTCCTGGTTTTCTATTTGGCGAAGATACTTTTTATGATTTTATGAGAGAAAAATAATAAAGAACGCGAATATTCCTTTTTGCGAGTCAACTAATAAAAGATATAAGGAGTCCTAAAGCATTGTTAATTCTGATTTTATTAATTAAATTCTCAAATGTTCTGTTTTGAATACTGTGAGCGCGTTCACGAGCGTTCCGAATTGTTGACAGTTCTCAGCTGTTATAAACGTGATATCTAATTCGGTACGCAAATTATTGCTGTGAGCACTGTGACTCTGTGAGCGATATTATTCAATTCGGAATGTAGCCTATTATGATTGACATCACGCCTGGCAATGTTCTAATCAAAATAACCCACTGTATCGAATGACAGTGCAAAGTTCTTACTCGACGTTCTCGCCCCTCTCTTCCTTCCTTCGCCCCCGCCATGACCCATGCCGGCCATTTTATTTTCATTCCATTCCACAGAGTACTTTTTATAACTACCTAGCAATTCCATTCGTCAATATGCACCTACCTGTCATCCAGCGTTGCCATTAGGGTACGCACTAGTACGCATTGCGTACTATTTCATTAGGTAGCGTTCTCGGGTACTCTCCCACCAATTTTACTGTCAAGCCAAAAAATAATAATAATTAAAATCAAAATAATAGAGTTCAATAGTTTTAATTTCTGTCAAGTTTCAGCATAAAATGACCTCTAGCGACCCCGGTGTATTTCTTTTTAAAACACGCTCTTATTAGCTTTACTTATGTTTATATGTAATGGAATCATCAAACGTATTTATCATCAACTTCCAAACGTCAGATTAAACTGAAATTTAGCACACTTATCATGTACCGATGACAATACAATAATTTGGTACCATCGAGCTGATCTGATGATGTTTTCGGAAGGTAGGCACTGGAACTCCATAACGGAATTACGTATGTTAGCCGTGTTTGGACTTGTTGGAATCGTCTTGAAATGCAGTTTGACTGCATACGGTTTTCAGGGTATGATGATGGAGACAGAGGGTAGGAATCCCATAGCGGAGCAACGTTTCTTAGCCGTATTTGGGCTTGTTGCTGTCTAAATGTAAGCAATTTTTGTAATTTTGTAATTAAGTTTAATATTAGAATGAAAATTGTGTCGTGGGGCACTTTTCCTTGAAACCCAATAGAATTTCTTATCATTATTATGAAGAAACATCGTAAATTGCAAAATGAAAAGTGCCCCACGCATTTTCATTCAAATGAATCGACTTAATTATAAAAATTGCTTACATTTAGGGCCTTACAGGATAGACAGAGAATATAACATTATTTAACAATTTTAGTGCAGGGCTTTTTAAACCGTGATTTTTTGTTTTTTGTTTATAACCGTAATTTTAAAGCTTGATTTTAAAGCTTTTTTAAAGCTTGGAGTGCTCAACAGAGCGAGGCAGTACTTCACATCAGGGCAAAGACTGCAACTTTACAAGTCGCAGGTCCGGCCGCATATGGAGTACTGTTGTCATCTATGGGCGGGAGCACCTGGATACCAGCTTGGGCCTTTAGACTCGGTTCAGCGACGTGCCATCAGAATTGTTGACGATCCCGAGCTTACAAGCGGTTTAGAGCCCCTCAGTCTGAGGAGAGACTTTGCCTCCTTATGTGTGTTCTACCGCTTGTACAACGGAGAGTGTTCTAAGGAATTGTTCGACTTGTTGCCCACGGCTACCTTCCACCATCGCAACTCACGCCATCGACGGGGAATCCATCCTCACACATTGAAACCAGAATTGTTTCGAACTGTGCGGGCTCAAAGGAGCTTTCTTCCGCGGACGCTCAGGTTGTGGAATGAGCTCCCCGCCGTGGTTTTCCCAATGGAGTACAGCATGGGGTTCTTCAAAAAGGGCGTGAAGAGATTTCTTCAGGGTCGGCAGCGCGCGAGTGATACCCCTGGTGTTGCAAGCGTCCATAGGCTACGGTAACTGCTTACCATCAGGCGGGCCGTATGCTTGTTTGCCAACTTAGTGGTATAAAAAAAAAAAAAAAAAAAAAATATTTTTATTCCATATTCCAATTCCAAGGTTCATCATTCTGTGTTACTGTTTGTGGGTCACTGGTTTGGTTTTGTTCTTTCGTGGTTCCTTCGGTTTCGATGCGCAAATGTTATTTACAAAATGCAATTAATAAACTTACTTTATCTGAGCAATAACGAATATTTTTTTAGTCACTGCGTACTCAAAAGTTAAGTTTCGTACTATTTTTAGGTGCTGTGCGTATCCTATTGTGAAGTCACTCTGGCAACGCTGCTGTCATCAAACACGTGTTTGTTTTGATGAGAACTTAAGTTCTTATGTCGATTTATTTCCACCTCTTTTAATCCATAAATTCAGTGTTTTCCGTATTTGTATGACGAGATGTGTTGTATTGATAAATTTCCGCCACTTTAACAACATTTCAATACAGTGATTTCGGCATTTTTAAGTTTCGAAAATGTTGTATGCCCAAGTGCAACAGTTTACTCCAAGACGTTAAACTACATCAGTTTTCTATAAGTGAGGAAAATAAGAGACAGTGGATAAAGTGTATTAATTGTGAGACAATAACTTAACAGCGATCCACGCAAATTATATGTTTGTCACCTGAAGAGTGGCGCATATCGAAGCTTGGAGATTTCTTCAGGGAACCCGACAAATATCTTTTTTGAAGCAGGTAAACAACTATCGATCTACAAGTTGACTGTAATAATATAATATCTTATTATTATATTTATTATTCCTAGTCAACTCATAACATTTAAAGCTATAACCCAACCTTTGTGGTTGTGAAGGCATATTAAGTCTAACCCAAAATAAATGCCTGGCAAATGCAGTTATATTGAGATATATATAACACATTAATAACCATGGCTCCGCCAGAGTTAGAAATCTATTGTTTTATACGGTTAGTTCACCCTTATTCCTTATTTATTTTAACATAGGTTGACGGGCCAGTTGGTTAAGATTCCACCTGTTGCACCGCAGGTCGTGGGTTTGATTCCCACACAGGACATGCATTTGTGTGCATGAACATGTCTGCATGTCCTGAGTCTGGGTGTAATTATGTATATTAAGATTGATTAATTATGTATTTACAAACTAAAAGTAGTATAATAATATGTAGAATATCAGTTATCTGGTTTCCATAGTACAAGCTCTGCTTATGTTGTGATCAGATGACTGTGTGTGAGGAATGTCCCAGGATATTTATATATAGTTACAGAGATAAATTGCATTTTTTCAGATAACAAGAAAACTGTATGCTGTGATCATAGTTAGTCAAAGAAGCACCACAATGATCATTCATATTACCAATGAAAGTCGCAAGAACAGAAGTTTTTGGTATGTATACATCATCCAGCACTTTTTGAATAAATTAAAAGAAATAATATAAAAGTATTAAATTAAAAGTTTACTTTGATTATAAAATACTACTATGGGTAATGGTAATGGACATGCCATTTATAGATCTTTACTCACTTGACTAGAGCATGATGAGGCTGTTTCCACTTTACACAAGAATATTTAACATTCTGTCCATATTGATGATACATGAACGTTTAGGTTTTAAAATAATAACAGCTCATACAAATTTTCAGATACCTCTGTCCAACCATCAGCTGCGAGCCATCAAAGTAATGCCACATGTGTGTCTCTGAATAACACAATGCAAATGAACTCAGGTAATTTTTTGCCATTTAATATAATCTTATCTAGTAATGTGTCCCCCTGTCCCCTTTGTATTAGATTAAGTGCTGGCTCAGTATCTCCAGCAGTGTGTTCCATTTGTGTAGGCTATTTCTATGTAAAATTTATAGCTGACATAAAAATATAATAATTTTAATGCATAATTAATTATTACACCCAAAATCTTTACCAATAAATTGTATATACAAAAAAGGCAGATGATAGGAATGCCAGTCTCCATACTAAAATCTTCAAATCCTTCGACTATCTTGTACATAAAAAATAAAACATTTCAAAGATTTTGTCATTATTTTCGGCCACCTTTTTGATATTTTTTGTGACGTTTTAGGACAAAGACACCCTAGTATTTTTTGTTTGCATGGGTATCTCCAATCGATGTATATAGGCTTCATCGTACGCCACTATTTGAAAAAATAAAAAGAAACAATATGGAGCCTGAAGATTAAGCTAGGCTCCGATCGAAAATCTTCGCACTCCTTTACAGTTACTTTATACTTTGTTTACAGATATTTTAATGATGCCAACAGCAGTCCAGACCCATCCAGACCGTCACTACAGATAGACTTAAAAATGAAAATTTAAATAAATAATTTGTAAATAAATAATTGTTTCATTTATTATTATACTATAAGACCTTTTGAAATAAAAAATAATTGTATTTACCCTTTAGCCCCGGCCCTACATATCATAGGCTGTATGACTATTTTTCATTGCACCATAGTATGGAAAAAAAAAAAAAAAAAACGTCATGTTCAATTTCTGCATACGGTTTATCACCAATGTTCGTCAGATGGCGGTCTGAACCAGGGTTGGATTATGTACTATAATTATAGTATTTATACTATAATTTCGCCCTTTGTACTATATACTATCCACATCTAAGGATAGTACACTAAAATACTATAATTTAAAGTTTGCTCCCGAATGCTTATGGGGCGATTACATTGGCCAACCTGCAGGGGCCGATTTGGCATACATTGTTGGTTATCTGAGTACCTACATTGTAATAAAATACTCAAGATAACCAGCAATGTATGTCAAATCGGACCCTGCAAGTTGGTCAGTGTAATCAGCCCTTTAGTTTTACGTTAAATGAATATTTCGACCGTGCGTGCACAGTAGATGTGCGTGTATCCGACCGAATTCTGATCTTGCGATGTTTTCTGTGTTGATGGCCGGGGATTCCCCGATTATCCTCCGCATTACACTTCTATCTTTCCACTAATCTCGTTCCTTCCATTCCATTCGAAATTCAATCAAAGTTTTTCTTCAATTCAATCGAAATACAAAAAAAAATATTATCTTGTGACGGTATCAAAAGCGGTAGTAAAAGTGGGAATTGTACTGATTTTATTCCTACTGAGGATATGTTGATGAGATTCACAGAACAGAAAAAACAGTTAGAAAGCGCAAGTGGGCGGAACCGCCGTAGTACATAGTAAGCGTAGTTCCGCGCACTTAGAGCTCCGCTCAATTCAGTCGTGATTTGTCACTACATTGTTTTGGTGGCGTCGTAAAAGATTTAAAATGCCTTATTGTGCTGTTTTACAGTGCAAAAAACAATAGCCGTAAAAAAATTTTAGCGAAAGGAATCATACCATCCGTAAGTTAAATTTTGTGAGTAAATTAATTTAAAACTAAGAAAAACCTAATTGTCTTCAAGATGAATGATCGCGAACGAAAGTTGACTTTAAACTTTAAGGTATAGTTTCTTTCAAACTTAAAACTTACTGCTTCTCGAAGTTTCCATACATGCACTTGATGTGACGGTTGCTACTCGATTAGAGACGTAACACACTTCTTTATAGTATGAGTTATCGATAGTTTAAACTTTTACAGTTGTGATTAGTAGTGCCATTTTGATTTTATATTTAAATATTATTATTATTTATTTGAATGCGTTATGTTATATTTTTGTGATTTTAGATTTCCTAAGGCTCCAGATATAAAGGAAAAATGGATTCAAGCTACAGGAAGGCAAAATTGGTTTCATTCAAAATCAAGCACAATTTGTTCAGAGCACTTTGAAGACAAATATTTTATAATTTAAAAAAAGGGAAATAAATACTTGTATGAAACAGCCATACCAGAGCAAAAATAAAAATATTTCCAATATGTGTCCTTTTGTTATTCCAAAAGGTGTCTCACTGGACTTACTACAGAACACTCAAAGAACAGAATCTGTTTAATTTTCATAAATTGAATAAAGAGAAAATCTATCGACAACTAACAATTTTTATCCTTCTTTACCAAGCGTGGATTTTTACAAAACGTGCTTACAGTTTAAGGCCTTTGAATTTTATACTATCCTAGCTTCGCCCGCTTTGAATTCGTTTATAAGTGTCATTTCAATAATATGTGTAATTTGTTTATCCTACGGGAACTGCTAGTGAGTTCTGCAGTTCCCGGAAAAGTGTTTCCGGTACAAAAAGTAAATATATATATTATATTTATAAATTATATTTGATTTGTTGTTTTTCTTGTTTTTTTTTTTTATGTGTATTCGTTTTGATGATTGTGTATTTTATTTTGTAAAATAAAAAGTATGTATGTATACTAATGTTTTGAAAAAAAATAGCCACTATATAGTCAGATTGTAAAAAAAAAAAGAAAATAGATAAGAAGAAGATAGAATAGATTTCATTCATAATATTAGTGTCATATTTATAATAATATTAGCTGTCCCGCGCGGTTTCACCCACATTCCCGAGTAATCGTATTTCCCGGCATAAAAAGTATCCTATGTGTTAATCTAGAACATATCTGAGAATCTGTGTTCCAAATTTCATCCAAATCCGTTCAGTAGTTTTTGCGTGAAAGAGTAACAAACACTCACAAACTTTCGCATTTATAATATTATTAGGATATGCAATAAACATTTATCGATACTTTCACTTATGACGTCATCTATCACCTACATCACTAATTGAGTAGCTGACGAAATCGAATAGCGCATGGTGTTATAATCAGAATGTTATAAATCCATCGACATGCTACACGAATGTCAACTTTATCTTGAATGTAATTAGGATGATAATAACATCCACTGAAAATAACGCCATCTATTGTTGGATAGCGAAACTTACTCGTCAATTGTTTTCCTTCATCTTCATATTACAAAACGTCGTATACACATACTACAGAATAACAAAATGAATTCTATTTGTACATGTGAAGGTATATTTTCAAATGTAGAATCTGTGATTTCTGCTAGTTTTGTGTTGAATAAAATCTACCAATGAAACGAATTGTTTGTTTGTAGTGCAGTGTATGAATAATTGTTTATTTGTGTGAGTTTTGCCACACAGGTTCCCGTGCTAATATTGTCACTTGCGATTTCTACTGTTTTTTCTGTTCTGTGATGAGATTAAATGCCAAAGATGAAGATATAACTAATAGTAATATTCAAGAACTGATAAACTTAGAAGAGGAGTAAATTTTGCCATAATTGGTGTTGATTTTAATGACTAATAAGTGAAATTAAAAATAATGAAAGTGTACTATAATTTTTTATAAATACTATCCTTTTAATTTTTTTGTGCTATCTTTTTCAACGTACCTAAATCCAACCCTGGTCTGAACTTTAGTTCTCTTCAGCGTTGCCAGATTATACCGCTTTTCCGCTTTTTACACCGCCTTTTTGACAATGGATCCGCCATCCGCTTTTAGCCAGCGCGGTTCCGCTTTTTTCGACTTTGATAGGACATGAGGATTAAAATATTATCTTCCCACTAAAGACATTTTTATGGGCACCGATCCGTTTACCCTTTCAAATGGAAGAACCTAAAAAATGTCTATAGTTAAGCGGGCTCTTCATTCCTGCCAAAACTACGCCAATTGGGAGACAGCGCTATACGAGAAAGCAAGACAGAAATACTTGTATCTCTTTTCTTAGTATAGCGCTGTCCCTTTGTTGGCCAACATATAGTCCGTGTGAAATTTATGTTGTCAAATCACTGTTGTCATGTTAGTACACAGTGTTATGAAGTTGCACACGCGCAAGTTCAGATCGAGCTACAAGTTTTTCTCTGACTGTGAGAATGTGGATTGAACTTAAGTGATATCTTTTGTGCCTCCCTGAGCCACCTTCTGTTTCTGTTCTGTGCAAAAATTTCAAAGCTTCTCAAAACATGTTGTCAAAAATGACTTCCAAACTTTACAACTTCCCAAAAGCGGAGGTCGGGGTCGGAGAATCTGGAGACAATGCTGAGGATGTGTTTTCCTTCCAATGATAATAGCAAGCAAAGTACTTATACGAAAAAACATAATTTATTAAAGCTTGATGACTGAAATATGGTGTTAATTATTTTTATCTTTGATTTGTAATATGAGTATGAATTGAGTGAGAAAAATCGATCTAACGTTAAAACAGGAAATTCCGCTTTTTTTGTTGAAAATCCGCGTTTTTGGAGTACCGTTACCGCATTTTCAACTTTCGCATCTGGCAACACTGGTTCTCTTGGTAGTTTGTGATTGACATGTCTCTGCCTCACTCGTATTCTCGTTTTGCGAACAAAAAAAAAACATTCGTCGACCTAACTGCAAATAACTGTTCATTTTATTTCGATATTCTCGATTATCCCGTGTGGGCAAATGTTTGTACAACAGTACAGTGAATAAATTTAAATTAGCGATGCTACATTAAAGTGGCCTTATTTACGGTGGAATCGTTCGGTTGTTTATCGTTTGTCAGTCGCCCCCACATACCAACTAAAGTGATGGCTAAGAAGTTATTTACATAATTTCGCAAGAATCAGCAGCGATGCTGTTAGGAGGGCTGTTAGTATTTATTGTTTGTGTAAATGCTGAGCATGCTGGCTCACATCCCCTCACTAGGTGGAGATGCAGCGAGGATGCGGGTGGAACCTCTATGACACTTAATGCGTCGAAGGACGGGATCCTCGGTCGATACACGGCCGAGCTGTGCACCACAGTGCAGCGTGACGTCAATAGTTGGCGGCTGTACTTGTGGTACTTTAAGCATGCGGCCGTGTGCAACAAATCACATACCAGCGACCCCGAGTTGAGGCCTAGAAAGGAGCACTCTAAAGTGATGGAGGAAATAGAATTGAACTGTACATATGTAAGTTACTAACATGCACTTTTTACTGACTGCCTATTGTTGTCCTTAGATAGCCAGCGAAGCTACAATCTGAGGAAAGGCAAAAAATATCCAACTATGTTTTCATATTGTTGGCTTGGCACCGTAATAGTCTACACAATAACGTAAATAGATCATAATTATGATGAATTCTGATAGTGAGCTACTTTGAATGTATTGGAATAATTAAGCTTATTGTCTAAATTATGTTAAAAAGAAGTGTGTTGTTTGCAGGCCTGCCTCTCGGTTGACTTGGACCTCCTGTTCACGGGCTGCTACAGCCTACAAAGCAGATTTTATGTTAACAGTAAAAGCTTACCTGCAATTGAAACATATCACTACATTAAGAATAAGTTCCAGATATCAGATTTCCAAAAAAATAAACCAAGAGTAACTGTGACCCACCATGAGTGAGTACTAATAGTGCATTTCGAGCTGCATTTCAAAATATAGCAAGCATATTTTAGAACGGCCAGCTGCCTCCAACGGGCCTCCGAACAAGTCAATGGATGGCTTTCTAAACTCGTTTTACATTCATGTTTAATATAAATATTAATATATTTAAAAAATAGAGTTGTAGAAAAAGGAAGACCATTTTAATAAAGTTGATCACTATTGACTTGTATGGTAGGCCCGCAGTTGGCATGGTTGTTAAGACTCCTACCTATCATACTACAGGTTGTGGGTTCAATTCCCACCCAGGACATACATTTGTGTGCATGAATAAGTCTGTATGTTCTGAGCCTGGGTGTAGTCATCTGTATTAAGTATGTATTCTTTAAAATTGCATACATAGTTTACATCTTATGAGTTTATGTTTCTGAGATTGCCCCCTACATTCACACAAACTAACTTAACTACTTTGTTATAGGAATGATGAAGTAGTGGTAATTTGGTACTTGGGCATACCATTAGAACACTTTGAAATGGTCCTGTGTGAAGTCCGCAATACGACGGAAGTAGTGCTTGATAAGGTATAATTTTAATCTATTTACATGTTTCCCTATTGAACTTGTCACAAAAGTTCTCAATTAGGTACAGTCGACGACATAAATATGTATACAATTAGTAAAATTCAACAACGGTTTCCTCTTAAACTACTGATTGAAATTATGAGATATTATAAAGGCAGAATCTTCTAGCATATACTATTATGATTTGTGTAATAGCTTATCACTTAAATGTTAAACATGCGAGAAAATCGCTTTTGAATTTCAAAAAGTGTATACATATTTATGTCCTCAACTGTACTATATGTAGACACAAAAAAGATACACAAAGATATGTAATAAATACCATAATATCTCACTTGGCATAGCTGTAGACTACCTTATACAATGTGTAATAGAAAGGGTATATCTATGCTAAAGTAGTGAAGACTACATCAGCTATAGTGATAAGCGCATTAGGAAATAAGTTTAATATATTTATAACTATATCTACTTAAAAACATTGTTAACTTGTTTCTGTTGCTTGTCCAAATAAATAAATAAATTAAATAAATAAATATAGATTCTTAAAAAAGTCACAGCTCAAAAATAAAATTACAAATTCATACCAAATTTTTGCTTACAAGTTTATTGAATTAAAACCAATGTGTCACTCACTTAATTTGTGTCGTTATCTTTTCACGTCACTTGCTACTATTATTATAAAATTTTCTCTATTATAACTTTTGATACCTTAGATTTGATGTAAATAATGGGGTGTGGTGTGTCAGGTGTGTGTGAGCGCGAATGAGAACTGTACGAGCATGGGCGTGGCGGGCAGCAACGAGCTGAAGTGTTCGCTGCGGCCAACCGCTAGTGGTAGCGGTAGCGCTGGTGGCAGCGGTAGCGGTAGCGCTGGTGGCAGCGGTAGCGGTAGCGCTGGTGGCAGCGGTAGCGGTAGCGGCCCCGCGCGCTGCTACGAACTGAACGTGGAGTCGCGCGCGCCCTGGGCCACCGGTCTGCTGCAGGATGGGTTCGACGCCTTCGCTGAATTCTGTAACTATACTCTTATACCATACATACACGGTGGACATTTGAGATGGCTCAGTAAGTTTGCAGACACGCGAATATGGTCTTAGGATGCTATCGCTTACTTTTTTAGTTATTGCTATTGGCATTTACTGTGTTCGAAAAATATCACATTTCACATTCATTTTCTTAACAAAATTTATGGGTATAGTTTTTTTCAATTTGAAACATTCATAGTACCCTAACCTAAGACCATATTCGCGGGGCTTCAACCCTTAAGGCAGCTTGTCCTCAGTGACCCATCTCAAATGTCCCACCTGTATTGAACCAACAAATAATCATAGAATTTAATAATTCGGTCTCTAATTTCGAGTAGACTAACATAGGTAAAGCATAAATAAAGTTTTCATCATCGATTCGCTGACAGAAGTCGCCAGTAGCATCTAGTCTGGCGGGCCATGTCGTTTGTGGTTTTCTGTTTAACTACTACAACTTGTAATTCACGATCAACGGGGGACCCTCCCAAAAGGGGCCAGCAGGGCGGTATATATCTGGTTTGACGAGAGCATAAACCAAAAAAACCTATTTTATAATGTTCATTTAGTAGGGTGACCCATTTATAATAGGTGCGTCGTGACAGTGTATATGTAGATGACATGTGGTGATGTGTGTGTGTGTGGTGCGGGTGCAGGTGTGTCGGCGGTGGCGGTGGAGCGGGCGGGCGCGGGCGCGGGCGCGGGCGCGCTGGCGTGGGCGGGCGGCGCGCTGGCGCTGGCGGGCGCGGCGCTGGCGCTGGCGGCGTGCTCGCGCGCGCGCGCCGCCGCCGCGCACAGCAAGCGGGTACTGCGCTCCTGGCTCACAACCACGTACGTACACATTCTAATCAGACCCTCGTTTATTCTATTTAGGCCCCCATCCAATTACCTTGGCCGATTTATTGTTGTGGCGGAAGCGGCGATTCTTAAGTTACTAGCTAAGTTTCTATCCCATTGTATTTTACTGTCTAATGTTACTCCGAGAAAAATTGTCTTCTCCGATAATTCGAGTCTCATATCGTCGACTAGAGTATGAGTGTCCACCGCGTTGTAGAGAGAAAAGATTATGCTCCACTTTTTATGTAAATAAGATTTGCGAAACTTTTAATATTAAGAAATACTATCATCGGAAAATAAAACTACATCGGACGATTCATCTACCATACAGGAAAAACCATTAGTATATGCCAAAAACTAAAATGGACCTAAAATTGATCCTTGCGGTACGCCAGTTTAAACTAAAGACCCTGGAGACGTAGTACAACTAGTACCTAATTTTTGTTGGGGGCTAGATAGATACGATAATAATATAAGATCGAGTACGACTACGAACTCCATAATGTAAAAGTCTTGAAACTAGGGTGTGATGAGTTACGGAATCAGATGCCTTGGAAAGATCACAAAATACGTCAACCGTATCTTGGGAGTTCTTCCAGGCCTCAAAAATATGTATTAGACCGACCTTTTGTAAATCCAAACTGGCTAATGAAAGACCCAACTTTCTTTAGTTTTACCTTTTGGGACTTTTTAAAGGCTATATAGAATAAAAACCTGTTCCTATATTACGGGAAAGACAATGGAGCCGATTCGGTTGTAAATCGCAATAAGCTAATCACATCTTTCTAACGAACATTATTGGAAAAAGGTAGAACATATTTGTCTATTATTAGTAACTATTCAAGTTATATAAAAAATTCTATAGATTAAAGAGCTTGTTTTTCTCTTTTCAGTTAATTTTTGTTTTACGCAGTCGGGTTTTTTGTTTCTTTTAATAATTTAATTTATTCTGATCTTGTTCTATATTTTTATTTTGTGGTCCTGCAATTTTTACCCGACTTTCACATTACACACGTTTCACATTAATAATGTTATAATTAAATTCAAATACAAAAACTTTTCTTTGTATCTTGGGAACGCGTGTGAAACCGCGGGGACAGCTAGTCATAAATAAATTAATGAACGTTCAATCTATCTATTAAAATATTAATGGGTTTAAGGTAAATCTCTAATGCCCATATACTGGAACCATTTCTAATTACGATTCTGTATTTTTAAATACTTAGGCAAACATAGCAAATGTTATCGGGGCTATCTTCCCCTTTTATATAGAGCCCCGAACAGGAAACTCAATTTTCTTATATATTTTTAGGGTTCCGTAGCCAAATGGCAAAAAACGGAACCCTTATAGATTCGTCATGTCTGTCTGTCTGTCTGTCTGTCTGTCTGTCTGTCTGTCTGTCTGTCTGTCCGTGTATGTCACAGCCATTTATTTCCGAAACTATAAGAACTATAATGTTGAAACTTGGTAAGTAGATGTATTCTGTGAACCGCATTAAGATTTTTACACAAAAATAGAAAAAAACCGGCCAAGTGCGAGTCAGACTCGCGCACCGAGGGTTCCGTACAAACCTGTAGGTATATAAGTAAATGGTAGTATAGACCTGAGTATTTGATATTAATTTCAATTTATGACCTATTAAAAAAAAACTACTTACTAGATCTCGTTCAAACCAATTTTCAGTGGAAGTTTGCACCGTAATGTACATCATATATTTTTTATAGATTTATCATTCTCTTATTTTAGAAGTTACAGGGGGGGGGACACACATTTTACCACTTTGGACGTGTCTCTCGCGCAAACTATTCAGTTTAGAAAAAAATGATATTAGAAACCTCAATATCATTTTTGAAGACCTATCCATAGACACCCCACACTTATGGGTTTGATGAAAAAAAAAAATTTGAGTTTCAGTTCTAAGTATGGGGAACCCCCAAAATTTATTGTTTTTTTTCTATTTTTGTGTAAAAATCTTAATGCGGTTCACAGAATACATCTACTTACCAAGTTTCAACATTATAGTTCTTATAGTTTCGGAAATAAATGGCTGTGACATACACGGACAGACAGACAGACAGACAGACAGACAGACAGACAGACAGACAGACAGACAGACAGACATGACGAATCTATAAGGGTTCCGTTTTTTGCCATTTGGCTACGGAACCCTAAAAACAATAAATTTTGGGGGTTCCCCATACTTAGAACTGAAACTCAAATTTTTTTTTTCATCAAACCCATAAGTGTGGGGTGTCTATGGATAGGTCTTCAAAAATGATATTGAGGTTTCTAATATCATTTTTTTCTAAACTGAATAGTTTGCGCGAGAGACACTTCCAAAGTGGTAAAATGTGTGTCCCCCCCCCTGTAACTTCTAAAATAAGAGAATGATAAATCTATAAAAAATATATGATGTACATTACGGTGCAAACTTCCACTGAAAATTGGTTTGAACGAGATCTAGTAAGTAGTTTTTTTTTAATAGGTCATAAATTGAAATTAATATCAAATACTCAGGTCTATACTACCATGTACTTATATACCTACAGGTTTGTACGGAACCCTCGGTGCGCGAGTCTGACTCGCACTTGGCCGGTTTTTATTTTTATTAAAACTTATTTTGGTATTTATTAACGAGTAGGTATAACATGTATGCTACGCGTGAAGTTTTAAAGGTTAGAGGTAAAGTATCGCTATCTCGTTTCTAAATATATTCATCGCCCATTCTACATATGAGAATAACAAGCAAGACAGCCGTAACAAAAGATGCTTTTTACATTTCTTTATACGACTAGTAACGTGCTTCTGACAGTACTGAGATAACATACAATACATTATGTATCAATGACGCAAAATATATTTGCTGACCCGCTGTGACACTATTATCACTTTTATATAAACTTGCATGTGTATCGTGTCACAGACTAACATACACAGCCCATCCAATATCCATTATGGTAATCGTGTGTGCAATATTGATAGCGCGATATGAAGTAATATGAACATTGCAAATTTAGTGACAATGCTGACTTAAACTGTGGTCTTGTTTAACGATGTATTAATATAACGAGACGAGCTATCGATATTTATCAAAACAATGTTACTGAAGTGTTTTGTTCAACTTAATGTTGTTTTATCCTCATGCCTTATCACAATATCTACATTTTCCTTATTAATTCAGTTGATGAAGATGAGACTTGACCTTCATGTTTCCTAATAATAAACAACCGTTTTCACCCGCGTTACCGGAATATAAAGTAGCCTATGCCCTTCTCCATACCATAGACTGCATAACATATCTGCATGCCAAATTTCATGATGATCGGTTGAGTAGTTACGGCGCGTGAAAGCGTCACAAACAAACAAGCTCACATTCTCATTTATAATACTAGCAAGGATTATTTGCTGTTGCCATTGAACTTTAATAAATGCCGATGTCCCATTAACAATTCCAAAACGGTCAATCAACCGTAAGTTAATTTTATATAGTCTTAAATGATGTCGACGAATTTATTTTTAAGTTTTTATAAAAGTCACACATCAAGCATATTATCAAAAATTACAAAACATATTTTATGACATAAAAATATAAATTGTTATCGTAGCCTAATAGGACCTTCATTGCTATTATGTATATGCTAATTATTAGGCACCAAAAAGGCAGGCACAGATGTGTAAATATGATGGACAATGAGTACGAGAATCGGACCGAGCAACGCCGCTTAGGCGAGGCGAGACGTCCTTGTGCGCGACCTCCAAGTTTACCTGGATTGTCACCATTGTCCATTCATATTGTTCCTTATTACCTGCAGTCTGCACTTACCTGTACTAATTTTATCATTTTTTTCATGCTAGTCTTGGCCTGTTTTCTAATGATGGTATGTATTTTAAATATAATAAATCAGGCAATTTTTTTTAATCGACTTTTAAAATTTAACCAGTAGGTATATTTTATTTTGAATGAATTCCACGTAATCGAAAGTCCTGTGGCCTTAATACATCGGAACATTGTATAATTTCAACATTATTTACTATACAAATGCTAGGTGATTCTACAAGTATATATTCAAGTCAGGAATAACTCGTTACGAATATGATTGCCAACTTGCTTCGAGAACTGGTTAAAACGGCGATAACATGTAAAAATAAGTATGCATTTCTAATGTAGCGAACACTGGAGTTCTCCAGAGAGATCATGTTGAATCATCGAATTATGCAGGAATAAACAAGATAGGAAATGCCATATTTGCAGCTTCATATCTTAATTGTATTAGTTAAAACGTATCGACATTCCATGGCCGCTGGACAACCCAGCTAGCGCGTAAATATTACTGTTTATATGTGTGGTACAAATGCGTGTCCTATATATACACGCATGTAAAGCTCAGTACATTTGTGTGCCAACGATCTCAGGCACACAAATGTAGTGTGTGAAAACTAGTAATAATAATTTATTCAATATAAAAACATATTACATTTAACACATAATTCAAGACTTAACATTTACAGAAGGGAAAATACATTTATTAAAATTTAAATAATGTGTAGCTACGGGTAGCTAAGCTAGGCATGAAGCCTGTGTTATAGCCACCAGTACCCTACCCTTTTTTTAAGCGAATAGTGTTTTAAATGATAAAAAGGTATAACCGATAAGTAAATGTAGGTATATATAATATATGTATGCGTGTGTATGTATAACTGTATGTGGGGGTGTGTGTTAGTTGTGTGAGAGTGTGTGTCTGTTACTGCATATCCGCCCTGCCCTACGATAGCAATAATCTTAGATTTAGAACTACAAGGCAGATTATTATATTGTCTATATGTAGGATATCAGACATAAGTTTCGTTTCGTTTTGAGAGAGATGAGTAGAAAAATGATTGTGTGTTTTCCAGGAACGAACTGCAAGTTGTACCGACTTGTGGTAGCGTCGATGGTCGCGCGGCGGATGGGGACGGTGAGGGTGAGGGTGAGGGGGACGCGGGGTGTGTCGTGGACGTGGTGCTGCTGTACGCGCGCGAGGGCGCGGCCGGGCAGCGCGCCGTGGACCGGCTGCGGCGGCTCATCGAACACGTCGCCACTGGCACGGTACTCACCTTACATTCATCCCTCCACCCCACTTGTACCACTGTCACAGGGGTATCACAAATATGTCCCTTTAGAGGAACTTGAATCTTTTTTTAAATGGATATCTGGATCCCTGGCGTGCTTTAGAATCAATATGTTTTTCCTGCATCAAAAGTCTTCGAACAGCATGTGCACCAGAAATAACATGGTGTATTGGATTTCATGCAATCGGTCGATCCTGAAAAACCTTCAACAATGTTTTCCTGTTTGGGAGGTATGAGCCAGTGATTAAATCTAAATAACTGGCTTAAAATACTACTGGCTGGTTCACTACTGGCTTATCGGTAAAGTTAGTCCTAAGGAAAGCTGTAAGTTCGAAAAGTAAAGTCCAGTAATCAGCAATGAGCCAAGAAAGCTCGTAAGTGCATGTGCCAAAACGCAGTGGTAAAGTTTGGTCGCAAGTGGTGTGCCGCAGCTCGTGTCCCCACTCTGACCATGTCACAGTATGTATAGTAATGAGAACGTAGAGTTGGTGAAGAGTGAAATTAAATGAAATATTTATTCGCAGGGAGTATCAATCTTGCAATTTAAAATCAAAAAGAGTGAAGGTATAAGGTGTAAGCATGGTCAATGTGTTGCAGGTGTACGACATACACAGCGCTGCGGTGACGTCACTGGCGGCGCGCGCGCCGGCTGCCTGGGTGCGAGGCGTGCTGCAGCGCCGCAACACGCGCGTCGTGCTGCTGCAGACTCCCGCCGCCGCGCTCTACGTCACGCACACCTCCGATACTGATGCACACATGACACGTGAGTCTACACACACACACACTAGGTGGGTGCGCGCCGCAACACGCGCGTCGTGCTGCTGCAGACTCCCGCCGCCGCGCTCTACGTCACGCACACCTCCGATACTGATGCACACATGACACGTGAGTCTACACACACACACACTAGGTGGGTGCGCGCCGCAACACGCGCGTCGTGCTGCTGCAGACTCCCGCCGCCGCGCTCTACGTCACGCACACCTCCGATACTGATGCACACATGACACGTGAGTCTACACACACACACACTAGGTGGGTGCGCGCCGCAACACGCGCGTCGTGCTGCTGCAGACTCCCGCCGCCGCGCTCTACGTCACGCACACCTCCGATACTGATGCACACATGACACGTGAGTCTACACACACACACACTAGGTGGGTGCGCGCCGCAACACGCGCGTCGTGCTGCTGCAGACTCCCGCCGCCGCGCTCTACGTCACGCACACCTCCGATACTGATGCACACATGACACGTGAGTCTACACACACACACACTAGGTGGGTGCGCGCCGCAACACGCGCGTCGTGCTGCTGCAGACTCCCGCCGCCGCGCTCTACGTCACGCACACCTCCGATACTGATGCACACATGACACGTGAGTCTACACACACACACACTAGGTGGGTGCGCGCCGCAACACGCGCGTCGTGCTGCTGCAGACTCCCGCCGCCGCGCTCTACGTCACGCACACCTCCGATACTGATGCACACATGACACGTGAGTCTACACACACACACACTAGGTGGGTGCGCGCCGCAACACGCGCGTCGTGCCGCTGCAGACTCCCGCCGCCGCGCTCTACGTCACGCACACCTCCGATACTGATGCACACATGACACGTGAGTCTACACACACACACACACTAGGTGGGTGCGCGCCGCAACACGCGCGTCGTGCTGCTGCAGACTCCAGCCGCCGCGCTCTACGTCACGCACACCTCCGATACTGATGCACACATGACACGTGAGTCTACACACACACACACTAGGTGGGTGCGCGCCGCAACACGCGCGTCGTGCTGCTGCAGACTCCCGCCGCCGCGCTCTACGTCACGCACACCTCCGATACTGATGCACACATGACACGTGAGTCTACACACACACACACACTAGGTGGGTGCGCGCCGCAACACGCGCGTCGTGCTGCTGCAGACTCCCGCCGCCGCGCTCTACGTCACGCACACCTCCGATACTGATGCACACATGACACGTGAGTCTACATACACACACACACTAGGTGGGTGCGCGCCGCAACACGCGCGTCGTGCTGCTGCAGACTCCCGCCGCCGCGCTCTACGTCACGCACACCTCCGATACTGATGCACACATGACACGTGAGTCTACACACACACACACTACGTGGGTGCGCGCCGCAACACGCGCGTCGTGCTGCTGCAGACTCCCGCCGCCGCGCTCTACGTCACGCACACCTCCGATACTGATGCACACATGACACGTGAGTCTACACACACACACACACTAGGTGGGTGCGCGCCGCAACACGCGCGTCGTGCTGCTGCAGACTCCCGCCGCCGCGCTCTACGTCACGCACACCTCCGATACTGATGCACACATGACACGTGAGTCTACACACACACACACTAGGTGGGTGCGCGCCGCAACACGCGCGTCGTGCTGCTGCAGACTCCCGCCGCCGCGCTCTACGTCACGCACACCTCCGATACTGATGCACACATGACACGTGAGTCTACACACACACACACACTAGGTGGGTGCGCGCCGCAACACGCGCGTCGTGCTGCTGCAGACTCCCGCCGCCGCGCTCTACGTCACGCACACCTCCGATACTGATGCACACATGACACGTGAGTCTACATACACACACACACTAGGTGGGTGCGCGCCGCAACACGCGCGTCGTGCTGCTGCAGACTCCCGCCGCCGCGCTCTACGTCACGCACACCTCCGATACTGATGCACACATGACACGTGAGTCTACACACACACACACTAGGTGGGTGCGCGCCGCAACACGCGCGTCGTGCTGCTGCAGACTCCCGCCGCCGCGCTCTACGTCACGCACACCTCCGATACTGATGCACACATGACACGTGAGTCTACACACACACACACACTAGGTGGGTGCGCGCCGCAACACGCGCGTCGTGCTGCTGCAGACTCCCGCCGCCGCGCTCTACGTCACGCACACCTCCGATACTGATGCACACATGACACGTGAGTCTACATACACACACACACTAGGTGGGTGCGCGCCGCAACACGCGCGTCGTGCTGCTGCAGACTCCCGCCGCCGCGCTCTACGTCACGCACACCTCCGATACTGATGCACACATGACACGTGAGTCTACACACACACACACACTAGGTGGGTGCGCGCCGCAACACGCGCGTCGTGCTGCTGCAGACTCCCGCCGCCGCGCTCTACGTCACGCACACCTCCGATACTGATGCACACATGACACGTGAGTCTACACACACACACACTAGGTGGGTGCGCGCCGCAACACGCGCGTCGTGCTGCTGCAGACTCCCGCCGCCGCGCTCTACGTCACGCACACCTCCGATACTGATGCACACATGACACGTGAGTCTACACACACACACACACTAGGTGGGTGCGCGCCGCAACACGCGCGTCGTGCTGCTGCAGACTCCCGCCGCCGCGCTCTACGTCACGCACACCTCCGATACTGATGCACACATGACACGTGAGTCTACACACACACACACACTAGGTGGGTGCGCGCCGCAACACGCGCGTCGTGCTGCTGCAGACTCCCGCCGCCGCGCTCTACGTCACGCACACCTCCGACACTGATGCACACATGAAACGTGAGTCTACACACACACTTCACCCCAGGTGGGTGCGCGCCGCAACACGCGCGTCGTGCTGCTGCAGACTCCCGCCGCCGCGCTCTACGTCACGCACATCTCCGATACTGATGCACACATGACACGTGAGTCTACACACACACACACTAGGTGGGTGGGGTACTGTCTGATAATTATAATAATTTATTTATTTCTTCAAATATTGTACAGATGTTATAATTGAGGTGTTCAGAATATTCTAACTTTTCTAGGTGTAGAAATATTAAACACGATATAAGATTATTATGATACGAAACAAACCACAAAATATCACACACAGTATATTATATTATATTGGTTGTTGCGTGGTGTGTTTGGTCACAGTGGTGGCGGCGGCGCTGGGCGGGCGCGCGGCGTACCGCAGCCCGCGGTTCGGCGACACGCTGCTGCAGTTCGCGCTCACGCTGCTCGTCGACCTGCAGCATGACCCCACCAGCCACCTCTACAAGAAGTACTACGTTGCACAGTCAGTTCACTTTATTTACTTTTTTATTTACATTTTGATTGCCATTGTTAGGGCCCGGAGGGCGTTAAAAATAAATGAAATTAAATATTGGACTGTATAACAAAATAGGGTGGTTTTCATTTAATTTATTTATTTAATAAATGACGAGTAGCTAAACATTTTTTCGGTTCCAAGTTCTCTGCCGTTTTCACCCTGTAGCCGGCGTAGCTAATGAGCCTTCTATCTGAAAATCGCACATCTCTACGTAAGCCCCATAGTACTAAGGCTCTCTTTATCTCGAAACCGACTTTGGATTACAAGAGCGCTGCACGGCCTACCATCCAGCAGTATGACAGCTCTATCCAATTGGTGCGCATAATCCTATGAGAGAAAGAAAACCTTATTTTCTGTAGCTCCACAATTCCAGAAAAAGTCCCTCAACATCACGAAGAACATCAGGATTCTTGACGTCGATATTTCCAGCGACGTTCACTTCTGTAATCAGTGGGAAGACAAGGTCAAGTTGGCAACTAAAAGCTCAGTATGCTCAACAGAACGAACTAGTACTTCGATCGAGGCACAGACTGCAACTTTATAAGTTGCAAGTACGGCCCCATACTACTGCTGTCATCTGTGGACGGGGGACTTGGATACCAGCTTGGGCGTTTCCACTCCGCTCAGCGGCGCGTTTGTACCGGCTAAAAACCCACCGTGGTCGCCTGCATTACAGAGGGGCATACCTGACCACTCCACGCTTTGATAACCCGTCCCGGGGAAGTGTGATACCTCCCCCAGCACCCTCGCTGAGCTATCACACATTGAGTCGTGTCCACATCGACCCATCCTTCTCGTTGAGGTCGAATCTGGGCACTCATTACCCACGACCCCAAAGAATCCCGTCTAGTCTTATACTGTTGGAAGCTCCAGCTTGAGGGCAGGAGGGTCACGGCGGGCGACGCTGGCCGGACCCTCTCCCGAGGTCGCTCCGCCTCCTGGACTAGGGCGGTCGCACAGCGCGCAGGCCACGCCCTTGCACACCGTATCTCTGCTCAACATCGCCAACACGAATGCTGGCAGGAACAGATTCTTTTCAAGTTTGATTTCTCGATTAACTCAAGAGTTGGTATACATTGGTTCTATTTCATAGCTTATAAGAAATGATTTGTAGACATTCCATTCCTGAGGGAAAGAAAGTGGCGCAGGTGAAACCGCGGGTGGAAAGCTTGTAAAATGTTATGTATTCCAGGTTCTGTTCCCTCCCGACGGAGGTGTGGCGGCACCTGGTGCCCTACCGGCGCTACTCGCTGCCGGGCGGCGCGCGCCTGCTGCTGCGGGACCTGTGCGGCGCGGCCCGGCTCGACCCGGCCCGGCTCGGCCCGGCCCAGCGCGCCGGTCCGCAGCTCGGCCCGCCGCAGCTGGACGAGGGCGAGTTGTCGGCCCTGGAGGAGCAGTTCTCGCAGGCGGCGCACGAGTTCGTGCACCACGTAACAGCCAATCCCGACTACTTGGCCGACGAGCTCATCCTACTGTGATCATACGTTTGTCCTCTTATACATATGTATATATCATTGTTCTTATTTTTACGGCACAGGCTTACCGACGTTGGGTAGCTCCTATTCATGGAATAAATATTTTCTGACTATACAACATAATTCGGCAGTACGTCCCGTTCTAATCTACTGGAATCAAGGAAAAATTCTATGCATAATTTTGGCGGTGTCATTTCTAGTGACGTCCTGTCCGTAATTTCCCTGGATAATTTACATTGAAACTCATTCGATTCGTTACAAGTTAGAGACTCGTGTCACTTCGTACTTTCGTTACGAGACATACGGACAGATAGCTCCATACAGACGGGCTCTAAAAAATAAGGTTGCTAGTATTCTACTACTTAATTAACCGCTTAACAAAGGCGGTATAATGTAAATAGCCATGACAATAAATGATTTTCTGGAAATCAGGTTTGTCTTCGTAAAAAATCATGTCGACTTTATAGCAGAACACGAGAAGGCACAGTAGTGTGCTATCTCATGTCGCCTCCAAACTGATGCAATGCAGTATGAAATTTAATTAAATTTTATTTCTCCAATGTATGCAATAGTGATAATATTATGATTATTCATGTCCAATTTTACAACATACCGTAGTTATACGGATTAGAAAATAGTTTTTTTTTATAACAAAGTGGAAGAAACAACAAAAAAAATATGTAAAGATTTACCTCAAGGTAACGCAAACTTTGTTAGGTTATTTTTTCTATCATCCAAAAGTAAATTGACAGCTACTTTCAGAACCCCTAAGGCTTTATTAAAAAACAAATTGTTTGGCAACTATTAATGACTAATAACGTGTTTTCTACTTACATTCCAGTACTGCTGCATTCGAAAGTTACGTCATTTTCTAGTATTAATTCGAATGGGGAATGACTTTGACTCTCATTTCTGACTTTTGTAGTGCTCTAATTGCAATTGGTTCCATATAGACATTAGATCCCACCAAAAAATATTATCGATTGACATCATAAAAAAGTAGTATCTTTCTACTAAACATTGTACCTACATAATTCGAGTGACTTTGGACTTGTCGCGCGCACCAACCGCGCATTTACTATAACAGGAGCCGTCTAGCCACAAAGTGTTCGTCACAAAACCCGACACCGAAAATCGGTGGGTCGGTCCGCGTATGCGTATGCTCGTAGTGCAATGCTCGTAGCGCAATACTCGTAGAGCAATGCTCGTAGCGCAATGCTCGTAGCGCAACGCTCGTAGCGCAATGCTCGTAGCGCAATGCTCGTAGCGTGGCGCTTGCGTTACGTGCGTTGCGTGCATTGCTTCAGTGTGCCCGGACCTGTGCTGCATTGCATCAGGCTGGTCGCGGCATCATATACTGTGCAAAGTCATGATAAAATGTTTTATTACATTACTAGCTGTCCCCCGCGGTTTCACCCGCGTTCCCGGGATAAAAAGTAGCCTATGTCCTTCTCCATACCATAGGCTATCGGCATGCCAAATTTCATGATGATCCATTGAGTAGTTGAGGCGTAACAAACAAACAAACAAACAAACTCACTTTCGCATTTATAATATTAGTTAGGATTAGGATAGTTAGGATTGCTTCTAATAGTCAGTCAATTTATAATGGACGAATGCAAAAAAAACCATTCTATATTTATGAGCAGTAACAAAACCAAACAATAACTGTCTTCTTTATACTTATAAGCTTGACCGCGCGTGAGAGAGAAGGACTCACTTGTCACGATGCGCATCACGCCGCGTGCTGTATCGCACTACACAAGCGCAACGTGTAACCGACCTGTACTTTCAAGATAACTCATTTAAGATACAAACATAACGCGAATTAAATAATTTATATATTTGGTGAGAGGACCGGGCAGTAAACTCAGCAGTTACTCTGTACCCGACTTACTTTTATAATATATTTAAGTCTAAAAATACACAATGATGAGTGACTTAAATAACAAACTCAAGTAGACCAGCCCCCACAAGCCCACACCTAATATAAATAATGTGTATCGTTGCATACATTACACAAATTGAGACACATATATTTCTGTTAATCCCTTGACTTGCGGTTAAAATATTACAAGTTATTTCTATTGTTTTCCTCCCCCGTCAAAGTCAAAGCCAAATTTCACTTTCCACATACATCTTCAGTTTTCATAAAAGAATACATAAATGCACTCGAGTTAATATAGAGGGTAGTTGGTACGTGTACGCGGGCCATTAAAATATAAGCAAAAGTTGATATATGACTTATGACTGATATATGTATATATAAAAAGGTATGTAAATCTGAAAGGGGTGAAGACTACATCAGCGGGACGATTACGTAACTAAATTTCAACCATTTTCGAATTGAAATCGGTTCAATATATCGGTTTTCTCATATTTTTTTTACGTTCTGATAATTGCAAATACAAACATGAACCACTCACTAGAAATGGAACCATTTCCGATTTTGTAATATTTCTACCGATTCAGAGGTAATTTCAATCTGATTTTCATTGCAATAAAGTTACGTAATCAACGTACTGGTATAGATTTTATATAAAAAGTTTCAGCCCAAAATAAATTACTCAATAATTTATTATTCTTTATTGAATTAAATAATAACTAACATGTCACCACTCAATAGCGGTAATTATCATTTTTTATTAATAATAATACCGCGATATGTGTGCCTAGTACCAAAAAAGTGGATTTCTGTAATGGAGTCATTTGTTAACCTTCACAAGTGCCCTATAAGGGCCAAAATTGAATAAATGAATTTTGATTTTGATTTTGATTTGATTTTGGATATACACTTTCCGTTACACCCTGTATATATTTAAAATTCGATCTCGGTTGTGTCGGCCTTTAATTGTAAAAAAATATCGACTCACCCAGTCTTGATTGTTGATTTATAATAATTTGTTGTTGTTCGTTCGTTGTATATTTGTAAGATAATAAATATGTTATATATTTTATACATTTGTAATTAGATATACTTAGGATATATACATTTATGTATGTTTTATAACTTTTTATAGTAGTTATTAAGTATACACTGTATAATAGTAGTTTTAGTTTATACATTAGAATTGTACTTTTTACTTATTATCGTATGTTGATAATAAGTGTTAGCTTTATGTACAATTGTTTGTTGTCATCAATAAATAAAATTGAATAAGCAAAACATACAGAATGAATAAAACTTTATGAGATTTATCATCACAACACACTTGTTTCTACTTACCTAAATATTTCTAAATGTCTTGTATGTATACAATGGTGGATGTATTTAATTTTGCCGTAGTTATTATATCATACGTAAAATATCGTGTTCATCAGTTGGGTACTCTTTAGAAACTAGTTCCCGACGGTTCTATACTAATATTATGAAGAGAGAGTTCCAATTTTGTTACTTTGTGTGGAGGGAAATTATTTCATTGATAGGTACAGTCGAGGACATAAATATGTATATACACTTTGTTAAATTCAAAATCGTTTTTTTTTTCACTTAAACTTATGAGATACTAGCTGCCCGGCGCGACTTCGTTCGCGTGGTGCTATACTTCCCTGTGGTGCTACCCTTCCCTACCGTACGGTATGAAAAATAGTTTACGTCCTATTCTCAGACCTACTGAATATACACAAAATTTTATAAGAATCGGTCAAGCTGTTTTGGGGGTTTTTTTTACAAACACTGAGCCACACGCAAAGAGTAACGCTACGCTAGAATTATGCGGGCACTTAGTTTCTTGACATTGACTCCCTCCCGTACGGCCCGTGTGTGGCCCCAGTGACATGTTTTTCCTGCTACTTACATTTTTAAACTCGTGATATCTTTCGAATGGAATGTCCGAATTAAATAATTCAAAAAGTTATGTAAAGGTATTGAAATATACATGAATATGAAGTAATTTATTTTGATAAGGATTAATACTAAGATACGATTACAAGACAAGATAAGATTTCTATACATTTTGCAGTCAGGTCAATCGTAGGAGCCAAACATCCCCTAAACATAATTACAATTTCGCTGTACCTAAGTAAATAATTATAGCGCGGGCATTATTCGTGTGAAAGTGAGCTTCTACAATTTCGGGAATGTAACATATAAAACATTATCCCCCTTATTACAAAACATGGTTTAAAGCAAAGCCAGGTTTTACTGTCATTTGGTCACTTTCTAACGTCATATAATAAAAAGGGACGAGGCTATTTTAAAACCTGGTTTTCCCTTAAACCATGTTTTGTAATAAGGTGCACTATGTCTATAAATAAAATTAAGATATTTTTTTAGAGGTTTAAATCTTCTGGCGGCAATAACTGGCGTTTAAACGTTTAGGCCTGCTGGTTATATTAATGTTATTCAACCAAGTGACTAGGAAAAAGTTATAAGTACGTAATAGTTAAAGCGTTAATAAATACCTATGTTTTATATTCAAATTAACTCGTCCTTTAGTAAAATGTCATAATAATAGGTTACGTTCTTTTGATAATAAGATTTGAGTGAAATTAACTCTTTGTTTCTGAACTTTAATTTCAAAATCATAAACTCTCGTTACTCAATAACTATATTTATTACAATACTACAGCGCCAGCGTTATATTTGTTCGTTTCAGTATTTTTAAAAGATACACATTCTTTCACTATAACTTTTCAAATTGTACTGGTAACAGTATCTCAATTTAAATCACTCGTACCGGTAATAAGAAAACAAAACAGAAAGCTAATTAATAATTGAAAGAACTACGTTGACAAGTGACGAGGTTCCGTGAAATTTGAAATTTAGCGCGTTAGCGGCGGTGGTGGTTCGAGCGAGAGGTGGTTGTCGTGCGAGCGAGACGGCAACATACAGGTAACAGACATGGCGTCGCTATTCATTATGGCAGCCGACGCGCCGCCACACCACAACACACACACACCCGACCTCAACTGAAGTAAGTACCTATACAACTACAACACAACACCCGCCGATAAAAACGTGTGGACCTGCTGTTGAGGTAGGCTGCCAGAGAGAGACAGAAACACTGAAATGTTTCAGCATACTTGATACAACGATTATAATAAAATAATACAACCTTGAAAATTATCTAAAATGCTTGAATTTTCGGTTAAAACATTATTGATCAAGCTTCACTTAAACGCTTGGAGGATAACTAAATTATCTTGAATCATAGTAGTTTGTATACATGAAAGAATTATGAATTAGAAAAGTAAAACATTGACACTACAATGAATGTTCTTTTTTAAAATATAAGTTACTCTTCATTCCAGTGTAAACAGTATTATTGGACGGAACATCCATACTAATCTTACATGCGCAACTTTTTTTATCAGCGATTTATTATCAACCCACTATTATATAACATGAAGCTTGCGTCGATATCGGCGTCTCGCTCGCACAGGCGCGCGGGCCCGAGCGCCGGTCGCGGCGGGACGAGCCCCCAGCCGTCAGAGCGAGATGAAACATATTGCATTAAATTTCGATCCTATTCTGTAATGTTTTGTCCAATCGCGGCCGATCTCTGCGTGTTCCGGTTCTTTGTCATCAATGGGTTGCCGGGCGAGTCCACTTTGAGTGCCACTCGATAACGTTTTACGCTATTATTAAGCTACATAATAATATTCTAAATACCGTAAAACACCACAAAATACACAAGTGGAGTGTACGTCGAGGAATCATTCCTGGTGATGCAGTATTTAGCGTGAAAGTCGTTAAGCCCTTTCGGTACCAAGTAGCGGCGAGCACTTCAGCTGACTGCGTCGTCTCGTATCGTACGCGAGCTACTCTACTCACCGCCGCTTGTGGACCGGCACCGCACCGGCTCGGCTCTACTAACTAGTCTAGTAGTAGTCACGCGTCCGACCGAGGCGGCCACGTCGGGAGTGAACGCGACTCATATGCGGATATGTTATTCTTATTGAGGGTTACAATGCTTTTGGAACGTTTCCCATAGGCGCGTGCTTGCGGATCCGGTGCGAGTGTTCAGTACGGTAGAGTACGCGTACAGTATCGTAAAGTATTTCTGTGGAGTGCGGAACGCGCAGGGCAGTGCGAGACTGTGGGAGAGCCGAGGCTCAATAATGCTCAAATTCCTGACTCACAAGCTGCGGACGCATTCGTTGAATGAGGAGAACGTTTCCGAGAAGGTGGGTGTCGCCCGAGCAGGGCTCGAGCCGTGAAGGTCACACTCGCAGCGCCACCAGAAAATGGCCGCCTGCGAGAGAACAAAGGAGCGGAACCGTCGCCGGCTCCCCGGCCGGTCCGCTCGCCCTCACACGCCATACCTCGCGGTCCATCTCGTAGCCGGCTCATCCCTCGATCTCGCAGTATCAGTTTTAAAGCGAAATACCATGTAGATGTCTGCTTAATCGCCGGCGAAATGGCGGTGTGCGATGGCTGACAGGGCGGATTGATCTGTTTGATGATGTTTGTTTGTTTGTTGCAGGTGGAGGAGCGAGACTCCGGCACCGAGTCGGACGACGAGGCGGACCGCGCCGACACCGGTGAGTACCTGTGCTGTCCTGTGCTGTGTGTGCTGTAGTGAAGTGTAGTCGGTGTAGCGGCTGGAGGTGTCGCACTCGCCGGCCGGCCGGTGTGACCTACAACTACAACTACAACGCAGTGCTACACATTTTCACCTTGATATCATCCAGTTTGCGTCGAAATCTCGCATAAGGGAATCCTCCACAAACTGTGGACCGCGTCGCGTTCTGTCTGGTGCCGACCACCAGCCACCGGTGCACAGGTGACACTTTAAAAACTAATAAAATACAATAATACCTTGTGTACATGTTAATCAGAAGTATTATTAGAATCTTATTAGCATACTGACCCACCCGGTTGAAAAGTAGGTACCTAAGTATTGTTTATTTTTCTATTGAATCGATAAGAAATCTTTTTTCAGCGGGTTCCTTCGTGGCAGCGTTTTCTCTGTTAGAATCTCGTCATAGTTTGCGTAGCTCGGCTGATATTTTCAGAATATCGCTTTCTTTGTTCGTCGGGACGTGCGTGACCTTGAGGCGTGACCTTAAACTTTTATCGATAACTATGCAAATCCAATCGATGCAGTACAGAATACGATTATAACACCACTGTTGACATTCTCAAACCTGATAGGTATTCGCACCTTGGATGGAACTGAAAAATACAAAGCCTCGCGTCGAGACACTCCCATTGATTTTAATTGCCGAATAGACCGTGTAGTTGTTGTAGGTGGACGATTTGCTCTTTCTCACGATAAACGAACGAACACCCGGCGTCCGGTATGAGGCACCGACACTTGCGAGCTACTTAATACTTATTATATTTCATTTAAATATTTATACTGTGTCGTGGATACCTTTCTTTTCTATAGGTACCTCGGTAGGTAGGTACATATGCGAGGTACAGATTTGTCTTTTACACAGGATGCCGTTTGTGCTTTTTTGTCGTGTGAGAGCGAGCTCTAAGCCGCTAGCGACACCGGCATTCGATGATGTCTCGTTTTAGTTAGCATCGGTACCTACCTGTTCGATTCAATAACATCACTCAAAGGAAAAATATGTCGACCGCATCGATGGTTGAAAATAACCTTTTTACGTTCTAGGTAGGGAACTACTTAAATGAGTAATCCATGTATTTATTACCTACGGAGTATTCCCACATATCAGTTTCCTTCTGGGCTTTGAAGTCTTGCCCTCCTTCGGCCATATCGTGGTCAAAGATAAAATTATAAACGCAGCAGTTTTAGAAGGGAGTACCTACATATTATTATTATGAAGTTTTTGAAAGATCCCTAGTTTTGATAAGCTTGTATAGTCAGCTCCTTTCCCTTACCTTCCCTACCTTTCCCTAGTAGTTTGGTTATATTCAGAACAGATTTCCCGTGCGGTTCTTACCACATCCATTTCCTTTGTAACGCGATAACCTGTCCGTCCAGAGTAGACGTGGCATTCAGCCAGTCCCTGATAAATTTATCTATTACACTTTTTGATCCAAACTTGTAGGAATGTTATTATATCAGCAACTATTGACAATAATAACAATTTAAAGCGATCATAGTTCAGTAGCAGTCATTTCTAATTCTAATACCTTAGCGTATGTCGTGAGTTAGGTTATCCTAAAATGAGCTGAGCTTTCTGTGAAGGGAGACAACGTAGAACGGTGGTAGGATACCTCGTAGCACCCGTATCCGCCTGTCGCCGAAGACCTAACTTACCATAATGAGAAACAGATTGAATATTAATTCTTATATTAATGTATCAGGTCTATTCAAATATAAGATTATTGCCTAGTATTTATATGTGAAGTTGTGAACATAGTCGGGTGCAAAAACCTCCAACGTTTGTAGGCCCATCCTCGCTCGCTGGCACTCCGCAACATTTACTTGGCCCATTTTTTACGTCGGTTTTTACATCGACGTCGATAGATAGATACTCAGTCGGCATAAGATTGATATGTTCCGATCAAATCTACGTAACAACCTGTGTACCCCGTCTACTTATACATGCTATGCCATTTTAGGCGGTGATACATCCGCGTAGAGACTAGAACAGTTTGCACGGCTTTCACTGACAGGATACATTATGATTTATCCAAAGATAAATTGTCTAGTCTTTGACGACTGCCTGCTTAAATCTTTTTTTCAATTTTTTCTAAAGGAAAGCAGAATAATGTAGATCATCCTATAATTTAATACCTACTTCTGTTAATGTTATCAAAAATATAACCCCTTAGCATATGAGATGACATTTCGATATAAAATAGTATTTGCAACATCGACGCTAGATGGCAGAGAACGCCAGAGTTAAAGGCGTACATTGTTATGTCTACATACCGAGCTCGGATAGGTATACCTAATAAAACTCTAATCAATACATACATAACTTAAACCACGCTTATAAATGTATCCACTTCATGCAGAGACGCATTAAGTGGATGAGGGCTAGTTTCAAGTCAACATACACTGTGTGTTCCTGACTCTTCCAATCTAGGGAGTGTCAAGGATAGAGCGAATAGGTTTTTTCTGGGTAAGCGTGCTCCATCTTAGGATTCGTCATCCATGGACGTAAGCGCATTGAATTAAAAAAGAACACTCCCCTGTTATAAAATAAAACCGTACTACCGGGCGGAGGTGTAATTATCACCGCAAAATGTGTTTTGGCGTCTTCCAGGTAACCTATAAGAATATTTGAATCAGTTTTAATGAGATGTACACCCGCCTGGCAAAGTATATCTCTGGAACACTTTAACTTTAAACGTCGTTGAGTTACTAAGAACAAAGTCTAACTAGATCTGCTTGAATATAGTAGCATCCATAATTCTTTGTATACATATCATTAATATACTACACTAAGTACACCCCAACAAGCCAGGGTCGCGTCACGCCACGCAGTCTGCGGCGCGCTCCCACTGCACTGCTCCGAATACACCACCTCCACCCCTACACTATACTTACTGCTCCAACTCTATACTATACCCACTGCTCCACCACTATGCCCACTCTACGCACACGCTAATAACATAATTAGATTGCTACCACTTTTGTGTTTATGCCTTATCTTTACACACGTTTATTAAATTTTTCCATTACAACATTGATACGGCGCTCATTTATGGATTAAGCCGAGTGGTTAGTAAACAAACACTCGACATTAATATAATTTGAACATAAACTGTAATCTAAGTTTTAAGTATTTGTTCAACGTGTGGCGATAAGCACAGGCCCTTTTTAGGGGAAAAGGAAGCTAAGCAATATTGCTAACGGAATTCATTTTTTCGAATTTACAGCAGATCTTATGCAATTCATCAATTCCGAATCCTTTAATGAATTGAATTGTATATAATGAGTAATTATTTTACAAAAAAATATTGGAATTACGTAGGATCTGCCGAGAATTCGAAAAAATGAATTCAGTAGCAATATTGCTTTAGCTTCCTTTTTAGCTCCCCAGGTCGTGCAGTGCGTGGTGGTCGATGTGCGAGGAACGCACACTTTTTTTTTATACAACTTAGTCGGCAAACAAGCATACGGCCCATCTGATGGTAAGCGGTTACCGTAGCCATATGGACGCTTGCAACACAAGAAGCATCGCTCACGCGTTACCGACCTTTCCCCCCTCCCCTATGAGCTCTAGCGACCTTACTCACGCGCAGGAACACATCTTTACACAACATAAAGTTATTTGGCTGCGGTATTCTGTAAGGTGGAGGTACTTCCCCAGTCGAGCTGCTCTTTGAGCAAATAAACGCTATGCTCCACCTCTCTCAAAAATACTTTAATGAAATCCATTCCAGTATCTTTATTTGTTAAACCGGATGCAACTACATATTGTTTAGTGTCTGAGTGAAGCTAGACCGTACTGAGTGAAGTTAGACCGCGACTGTCCACTACCTGCCAGTGTCGAGACCATCCAGCGTATTACAGTTGCGTATTGCCAGCCATCTTCAGAAATAAAAATTATTAATGGTCGTCTATTGTTATAGTTGTGCGATATGGAATCTATAGCACCCTCCAGCGTACTTACTCTTCGAACTTGTCCGTTAGATCATCTTCGATGATTATGATTATTCGATTAGATCGCTTTAGTGCTATAGCTGGTCAATACGCTGTTAGCATTTTTTTCCCTCTTTCAAGAGATTTCTAAGATTCAAGTTCATCGTAACATCCGTTCAATTGCAGATGTCAAATATGTTATTCGTCTCCATCGCAAAATATCTACGCTGTTTGTTTCTTCCGTAAACGGCCTTTTCTATTATTTAACTCAAAAGTTTAAGCTACATACGAATACAACTGGTGTCCCACAGTATCATTCACTTCCCCATGGATGTTATATCTTCTGTTCGTCCACGTTCCGCATCCACCCTAAAGTTATTCGTACCTGCTGTATGGTCCGTTTCGGGCCAATTGGCTCCTGAATAACTTGCCAATATTAACAATTACGTCTTAAATTAACTATGTTAATTGAATACCAAGTAACTAATTTCAAATTAAACATATTTACAAAAATATAAAAATTAAAAACATTGCATAGTTTTAACACAAAATATTTAACATTTTTTTCCCGGCTTTTTAACATAAATGATAAATGACAACAAATTGTAGTAGTGAAAATTTTCCGTGTAGATATTTTAAAAACAATATTTTCTCATATCGTGTCAATACTTCATCAGATTACCTTCCTTGTTGTTATCTTTTTGCGAAAAACACACGCAGAGATTATTGTATTGTAGGATAATATAAATAAAATAGAAATGAAGTCACGCACAGCGATATATTACCGTACTATTATTAAATGACAATAAATCCTTGATCGATTGACAGATAAGACAAGCGATAGCGAAAAACATGAACTATTTATCATTGCGAAGTTATCTGCAAGCTCATACATTTAGTGTGGTGAGTGTTGACTTGTTGACACACGCCTGTACTTGATCTTGAATCTATAAGTATCCAATCTTATCCACGAATATGGGATCGATACGATATCGAGAAGGCTTATTAATTGTGCACTTATTTTGCAAGTTGATGTCACTGCGATCTAGAGGATTTATATTCACAGGAGCCTACCATGTCATAATCCAATAAACAATATTGAATTGATATTTATTAGGTTTGTTAGCTCGACTATCAGATAATATATTTTGACGATGATGTTTCCTGTTTTGCTATTCTAACTAATATTATAAATGCGAAAGTGAGTTTGTTTGTTTGAGCTTCACGCGTCAACTATTCAATGGATCATCATGAAATTTGGCACGCAGATTGCCATTGGTACTTTTTATTCCGGGAACGCGGCTAGTAATTGAATAAATATTATCTGAGATTTTGTGAAGTTAGGGCTTGTAGAGCTAGTGCACGTTAGGGCGTGTAGATTTATAAGCTTGGCTCTTCATGAGATCTCATAAATTGTGGACAGTGCGAGCCATATTGTCTCGTCTTGAAACATTTTATAAAATTATAGAAAATGTTTTTGGTGGCATTTTACTTCTTTTTGTTAGTTGCTTATGACATTTATTTTATTTGATATTTTTTTTGGGTAAAAGTTCCAAGTTTTAGGTTTTTTTTGGGGTATAATATTATTACACACATACATTAGTCGAGTGAATACGTGTGTCAGTAACGAAGAGCATAACAGGGTAAGTGACGAGCGAGTGTTGGATGGACCGGTGCTCGCATGATAATGAGTTGATATATAAATCGTGTCAACAGAGGTCATATCACCTCACTTTAGAAGAGAGCACAACTGTTGAAGATAGCAAATAAATATCTAAGCACAACAAGTGACTAAAGTAGGTAGGTACCTAGTCGCTTAGATAACGCGTGTTTACAAATTATGTAGAAACAATATATAATTATACCTGCAGAGCGTTTGTGATCATTTAGGTCGAGTCAAATCCAAGTGGTGGTAATTATTGTTGTTGCTCAATTGTGGGACGCAAATCTGCGGTACCATTTTCGTATTACATATTTAAATTTTCTATGGAAAATCTGCTACTCCTTCCGACTTCAAAATAGTAGTAAAGTTATCAGATCTCATGTAGAGCCAAGCTTATAACTCTACAAGCCCTAACTTCACAAACTCTACACCTTAGTCAAAATATGTGGCTTGCCGTTTAGCTACCGTGACATGGGCGTAAGGTTACTTTTCTGTAATACAATAGTTCTTGTAGTAGCGAAACGGCCAAGCCAAGATGAGTAACACCTGTCACCCACCATGTATGAAATGAAAAAACGCTTGCTAAACGTCTGTTCACTACTTCGGGTGGTGATAAATAAAAGGGTTGTCTGTCCTTATCAGAACCTAGGGTGTGACAGTGACAAGGAGGCTTGTCACGGTTGTCCTTGTCTGAATCTGTTATCATCGCCAAACAAGCGAGTTCCTCCTGCCTAGTAGAGTTGTATCGTAGCCGGTGTTTGTTCAGGTGACTGCCATTGATTCATCATCATACACAACACATGGCAGTGGCAGGCCGCATGTGGCTATATAGCCGCTTCGCTACAATTACTTTACACACTGTCTATATGATGTAATTATTACCATGAGATAATTTTTAGGGTTCCGTAGCCAAATGGCAAAAAACGGAACCCTTATAGATTCGTCATGTCTGTCTGTCTGTCTGTCCGTCCGTATGTCACAGCCATTTATTTCCGAAACTATAAGAGCTATAATGTTGAAACTTGGTAAGTAGATGTATTCTGTGAACCGCATTAAGATTTTCACACAAAAATAGAAAAATAAAACCGGCCAAGTGCGAGTCAGACACGCGCACCGAGGGTTCCGTACAAACCTGTAGGTATATAAGTAAATGGTAGTATAGACCTGAGTATTTGATATGGATTTCAATTTATGACGTATTAAAAAAAAACTACTTACTAGATCTCGTTCAAACCAATTTTCGTTGGTACAGGGTGGGCCAGAAAGAATTGCGAATTTGAAAAAATGATTAAAAAAAAACTTAGTACAATTCACATATAAATTTTTATTTTTATAAAAATTTACATCTGGGAAATTCATTTCTTAAAAATAACGTCATCCAGGTGTGCACCATCCCGCTGCAAACATTCTTCGAATCTGAACCTCAAATTGGTAAAAACTCGCTGGCACATTGCACGGGGAATAGCTGCCATTTCTTCCTGGATATTGGTCTTCAACTGGTTAATCGTGGCTGGGTTATTGGAGTAGACTCTACTTTTTAGGTATCCCCACAAAAAAAAGTCCAGTGGCGTTAGATCCGGACTTCTAGGAGGCCATGCAATGTCACCTCGGCGCGATATCAGTTTCCCAGCAAACATCTCGTTTACGACCGCCAAAGAGGCATTAGCTGTATGGCATGTCGCGCCATCTTGTTGAAACCATGTCGCACGATTATAGGCTAGACTAAATTTCCGGGAACCGAGCTACTTAACCCCACCACCCGCGCAGTCCCCTCTCTAAAGCTTCAAACGCAAGAGTGTTTTTAAAATCGTACGCCTTTCTGGCCCACCCTGTAGTTTGCATCGTAATGTACATCATATTTTTTTTATAGATTTATCATTCTCTTATTTTAGAAGTTACAGGACACACATTTTACCACTTTGGAAGATTCTCTCGCGCAAACTATTCAGTTTAGAAAAAAATGATATTAGAAACCTCAATATCAATATTTCAATCAGTTTAGAAAAAAATGATATTAGAAACCTCAATATCATTTTTGGTTTGAACGAGATCTAGTAAGTAGTTTTTTTTTAATACGTCATAAATTGAAATCCATATCAAATACTCAGGTCTATACTACCATTTACTTATATACCTACAGGTTTGTACGGAACCCTCGGTGCGCGTGTCTGACTCGCACTTGGCCGGTTTTATTTTTCTATTTTTGTGTGAAAATCTTAATGCGGTTTACAGAATACATCTACTTACCAAGTTTCAACATTATAGCTCTTATAGTTTCGGAAAAAAATGGCTGTGACATACGGACGGACAGACAGACAGACAGACAGACATGACGAATCTATAAGGGTTCCCCTTATAGAGGGGATGGAGAGGAGGATATATAAGGGTAACCCTTATAGATTCGTCATGTCTGTCTGTCTGTCTGTCTGTCCGTATGTCACAGCCATTTATTTCCGAAACTATAAGAACTATAATGTTGAAACTTGGTAAGTAGATGTATTCTGTGAACCGCATTAAGATTTTCACACAAAAATAGAAAAAAAACAATAAATTTTGGGGGTCCCCATACTTAGAACTGAAACTCAAAATTTTTTTTTCTTCAAACCCATAAGTGTGGGTTGTCTATGGATAGGTCTTCAAAAATGATATTGAGGTTTCTTATATCATATTTTTCTAAACTGAATAGTTTGCGCGAGAGACACTTCCAAAGTGGTAAAATGTGTGTCCCCCCCCCTGTAACTTCTAAAATAAGAGAATGATAAATCTATAAAAAATATATGATGTACATTACGGTGGAAACTTCCACCGAAAATTGGTTTGAACGAGATCTAGTTAGTAGTTTTTTTTTAATACGTCATAAATTGAAATTAATATCAAATACTCAGGTCTATACTACCATTTACTTATATACCTACAGGTTTGTACGGAACCCTCGGTGCGCGAGTCTGACTCGCACTTGGCCGGTTTTTTATGGATATAATAGGGGGTCGCGAATATAACTTGTGTGCAGAAATCTGTGATCTCTATGGATATGTGCCATTGACGATCGTTTGAGTAACATACACACATTCTTTTATTACTTTATAGATAGCTATAACATTTTTTTTATCTCAAATCTGAACGCTAGTACATATAATTACACCTTAGTTAGGTACTATAATATTTTCCTAATAAATCACTGTCAATTTATAAATGCAAGATATGCATATAGGTTACCCACAGTGTTAAATGGTCATGGTTCAGTCGATCGACGTATCAGGTTATTGGGAAATACATAACACAATTACCTATAGTGCCGGCGCCCGCCCTCCGGTGCTGCGTAGCTGTTCGATAATTCTGCAATTTAACGAAATTATGTCTACGAGTCACTTGACTCTATATTTTTAGAACTTCCGACGATATTCACAATATATTTTACCTGTGGCCTTTCCTTTCCCGATGCAATTATTCTAGGAAATATGGTTTCAGGCATGACGGAAACTTTAAATATAATAAAGGTACTTACTTACATTTTATCATCGAGGCACAATCCCTATAATACCGAGCAAACCGATTCTGCAACTAGTCAGTGATTTTGTACTGATTATGAACAGTAAAGACCAATCACTGCATCGTGTGTTCTCGACTTGGCCAATCAGAGCGCATGTGTCCTTGAGTTATCCAATCAGAGCGCATTTTCGGCGGTGGGAAATTGGCGGAATATATTGCAAGCAAAATGAACGTCATTGCGCTTCTTTGGGTTAATTGTTCGATGCAGTTTATTGACTCACCCTTAAAATAAAATGCAACAACAACCGCGACTACAATCGACTACCATCCGCCCCGCATTTTTACCCGTGTTCCCGGCGTATCTTATGTCTTCTCTTTATATAAAGTATCATCATGTGATATTCCAGGGTATATTATATCTAGGTGCTAAGTTGCACTCGAATCCGTTTAGCCATTACACTGAGATTGGGTGATAAACATTAATATACAATTGTATATCTTTAATATAAAAAATAATATTAGTAAGATTGAAATGTTTAGTAATATAACATTAGATGTAACTGAAACAATAAGAAACTTACTGGTTAAACTAGTTAAGGGACCAATTATATTGTATATTGTTAAATTACACGACTAAACCTTATTCAACATTGAATGTGAAGCCATATTATAATGTATCAGTCAGTAGGTATGTGAAGTTTCTTCTTGCATTAAATCCCTGGTGGAGTAGACGTCGAGCAGGTACTCCGCACGGCGATACTATGAATTAAACATGTCTCCAAAAGTGGATAAATTAATTGGAGGGCATTTCTCCGAAGCGATGCGATGTGCGGTGCGGCGCAGGACGGTCGCCGGCGGATGCGCTCCGGCGCGGGGCAGGGCTGGCGATACACCACATTCATGTCCAGAAATTATTTGCTGCCTTTTGAACTCTCATACATAAGAAATCTTTTGGAGAAGCCCGGGCAATGAGAATACCTTAAGGATTGGAGGGTTTTCAGTATATTCTGCAAAAATCTTTATAGTTGTCAAGATCAAAAAGGCCCGTTTTGACAATAGGGTGTCTCTTCTTTTCGCACTATTTGTCCCTTTTTGATACATTGACGTATATGTGCTGTCAGAATAGGCTTATTAGATCTTGCCGAATTTAACATCAGTTCATTCAAGTTAATCATATGTGTGCTAGTATATATGGCGAGAAAATGATGCAGTTGAGTGATTGTGGCAGTCATTGATATTATATGGAGTGCGACAGCCCTGTAGGTGGTGAATCGCGTTTTGCCCCATCAATTGATGATTGCTCGGTGAATGGGCCCCCTGCCTGCTTGTCCCGATATGGCGTAGCGCAAAAACCACGCGCCTCACTCAGGCACTGCGCGACGCGACGCGACCACTCCACCTCCACAACACGCGCTCCACGCTCGAGGCAAGCTCTTATAACAGTAACCTAAGTTGTCTGGAAAAATTATCGCCGCCATAACTTGGGCCCTTGTCGAGTAATTTCCTCGAACCACTTTTTTGTCGCTCTTTATATCCCTTACCTACATAGTAGTTGTTGAAGTTGTTGATAGTAGCTTAAAACTAAATTGGAAGTATTGGAACGAATATGATTAGCTTGATTTTCTTTGACTCTGTAATCTGTATTCATTATTAGTTCCTTGATAACGACAAACTTTTGGTGTTGTTAAATTTCACTATTAAAGTTCGATCAACCACTATTAATCCGTTGGATCTCGCGAGGGACGCGCGTCCTATCCTATTATAACAATTGATGTCAGTGTTATTTTTTCAACCGCGAGCCATAATATAAAAGGTTGGAGTAGAAACTTTAAACGAAATTGCTTCGGAGTTTTTAAATATTTCTTAAATTAAATTCTATACAATTTAAAGGAATAGAGAATATTATTGGCATATCGCATCTTTTCGTGATTGTGTCAGATGAATGGTAATACCTACCTACAATGTTTATGTAGATTTTGTCTGGTTAAGCATACCATAAGATCACCAGTTTACGAGCATGTCCGAGCCCATACCAGACCGGTATCGGTTTCGCAAATTCTCGAATGCTAATCTATGCATTACTCAGAACGCGTTTTGATTATGCTCCCGTGTCGCCGTGTCTCCGTTGTCGTGTCGTTAACGTATCGATGGCTCCAGGGTTAGATCGATGCTGTCATGTTGGATGGAGTCGCAGTCGCAGGTCGGCATCGGCACAATGACTGCACAAAGCCGGTTCTCACTCTGACAAACAATGCGGGGTGACCCAACGCAACCAGTTGATGTTTCGCTCCATTGTGAATCGTGAACGTGTTACAAAATATTTATACAGTCTTGTTTACTTGTTTAGAGGTTCAGTTTTGAATTCAAAACGTAACCTGCAGCGTCATCAGCTGCATGCATTAGGTACATACATTTTGAACAATATTTTCTTTTTCTTACTACTGTGTCCCTGACTTTGAATCATAAGTGTCACGAGTTTGATTCGATCGTGCTGTTCAGATTGTATTCTCAATAAGATTATACACAGTAATTTACACAGTTATCTCATAAATTCATCTAAACTATTGAACGTTTCCTCAATTAACCGTCAACGTTCGTGAATATGAATGATCCTCGTATCAATAAACATATCACAGCGTCTGATCTGCTACATTTAGCTGTAAATTGTGACTAATGTAAACTCTACTCGATGCTAATTGGTCCTAACCTTTAGTATTCTGTTTCGTTTAAACTCTTCTAAAATATGTCGAATCGATAATACGAGTATTGAACGAGTGGGCCTTGGCGAGGAATCTGAATATTTGCCATGAACACGACGTAAAGACAAATAAACTGGACATTTCAAGTCCCAAGAAGCGAATACATACTAGGAATAATAAGAGTCGCGTGCGCAATGCGCAGCCCATTCGTGCGAGATTATGAACTCGGCGACCAATCGCAACATGTTGCGGACTAGCGCCCTCCCCGCCGCCCCTACCCGCTCCCCGCGAATCAGCTGGGCCGTAATCGACGCATAATCAAAACCTACACGACTGATAAACGTATTGCGAGAATCGAACACCACGTTGCGCACGGTGAGAGAATTTTCTTAATTTAAGTCTTAGCCCGAATTCGAAAACTATTATTTGTGGTGCAACAAGTGCCTCGCATGTAATACTATGTAAGATGACTTTATTCGTTAAATAAAATGTTTGGTGCCTATTGTCTGATCTTCTTGAAGGAGGTTACTCTCTACAATCGGCAACTACACACCGCATAGTGACTCATTTCTCCACTTAATTTTGTAGATACCTATCTGAAATAATTTGTCGTTATTGTTCGACCATTGGGCTTTATTAGATTTTCCACCACGTTGTCTCTCGCTTGATCTTAAATAAAACCGTTTTACGGTTAGCTTACTTCCTACCATCGCCTGTGTCTGTAACAATACGATGCGATGAAATGTGATGAGTCCTTATGTAACGAGAGTGGTTTTTGTTTGTCGGTTATATCATTTTCATTGTTGCTATTATTGTCGATTGACGTTTCTTTGTAAATTTCTTACGCAGTTAGATTGCTTTGAGCGAAAATCAAGATTGATAGCTTACGATATTACGTCGTTTAGTTCATCGTTTATTTTGATGGGTCTTTTTAGGTTTGGGATAAAGCCGTTCTAGTAAATTGAATGAAGTTGGTATACTATAACATTGATCGAGTGCTTCTGTGTCTCGCTACTGTATTTTAATTTTTCATAGATTCTGGTGAAACTAGTTTCTCAGTTACTTGGTTCTGTTTCTTTTATCAATTCTTGTTTGACTGATTCACATTTACAACGTAGCGTTTTAATGGAATGTACAATATTTCAAATCAAATCAAATCAAAAATATTTATTTGTAGAATATAGGTACATACAATGGTGTTATTCTAAATGAGGACCACTATATCCACACCAAAATGGCATACAAAATAAAACATAGATATTATTAAATAAACACAATCAAAACAACTATTACATTACATTTAAATACAACAATAAATAATAAAATATCAATTTTTTATGTGAGAAATCAAAAAAAGGCAAGTCATTAGATATCCTGCTGAACAAATCGGGTAGTAATGTAGGTAGGTACCTAATATTAAATATCATTTAAAAATTCTTCTATTGCATAGTATGTCCTTTCAATTAGAAAATTGTGGAGTTTTGTTTTGAACTCGTCAATATTAATAAGTTGACGAATTGTGTCGGGCAATTTGTTAAATATATGTGGGGCCATGCAGAATATACTACTGTGCAATAGTTTTGTCTTAGATGGCAACAGTGCCAGCTTATTCTGATGTCTTTCACGGACTCGATGTGTAAATAGATTCAAATTTGTCTTTACGAATATTGCTTGTTCAAAAATGTACAGAGAAGGAAATGTTAAAATTTTTAATTTTCTGAAAAATGGTTTACATGAGTCCATTTGTCTCAAATTACACATCGATCTAATGCAACGCTTTTGGGCTTTGAAAGCACACAGCTTATCAGTAGAGTTACCCCAGAAGATAATGCCATACCTAAGAGTAGACGCAACATAACCGTGATATGCGGCTAAAAGAGCAGTTTCATTAACAGTTTTACTTAATTTGTACAGAGCATATGAGAATTTATTAAGTTTTTTACAGGTCTCCTCTATATGAAACTTCCATGTTAATTTATTATCTATGTGTAGTCCCAAGAATTTCGTTACATCCGTATTTTCAATGCGATTTCCAAGATAATTTATATATTTATGTACTGATGTTATTATTTCTCTAATTTTAGTTTCAAAAGTGTTTAAGCCGTCGATGTCATTTGCTTCGACCATACGTGATTTCCGTCAACATATCTGTGGGGCTTGTTATTAGTATAAGTTATGTCACGATACCGGTCAGGACCGGTCCCGCGAGCCGGTTTTTGCTCGAATATCGTTTTTTTACGAGACCCCGGCGCCGCCCGTGTCCTGTTGTAAAGTAATGAGCAACCCTACTCGCCGCGTTTGCACCTAAGGGACCCGCGGGATTTTAAAAACATGTTACTCATCATTTATATTTGGTGCTTCTATTTTGATATTACTATCAATCTGACGGAAAATTAAGCAGCATAATAAATTAAAAGAAATAATTTCTTTCTCTGAAATATTTTCTGGGTGAATTAGTCGTGAACATTGTATTTTTCACAGCCGATTTGTCTACTACATTGCTATGTGGCTTGCTAGAGTAGAGAAGTAATTTCAAATAATGTGCAAATATTGTCTACAACAGTATCGTTTCTTTATCATAATGACATGACCGTCTTCCTTTATGACTATCATCACCTTTCACCTTGACAATATTCATCACTTTTCAAGTGATATATCTATCTAATGGCAAACATAGTGTCTCCCGTTGGTTTTCACAAGCTCCTAGATGCAGTGCAGTTGCATGGCCGCTATTTTACCTCCGGCTTAAGCTTATTGTCACTTTTATCATTCAACAGATGTTACTTAACTCACTTTTCTGTGTCTTTCGACTTTGAATTGGCTTGCGTTTGACCACCATGAAAAATGATGATGCTCCCGAAGGTGGTAAGCAGAAGTACAGAGAGCCTGGAATCTAGATCAGGTTCAGTGCAGTGGCTAGAACACCGGTGCTTGCTTGGTTTTCTTATATTTTTTTTCAACTGGATTATTACCGAGATGTTGTATTTTAATTAATTAGTTCAAATCGGGTGGATGAAGCTTGTTCGGATCAAACACTGATGGCATCAATATGCTTGATTGTGCTCGATATTATATGTTTATACAACAGTACGGCGCGGTGTTGTGTCAGCTGTTTATCTGTCTATACACAGATAGTGGCTATTCGCGGGGATCGCTGAGGTCGCCAACCTACATAGCTATGGAGTATGGCGTTATCAACTACGGCTCCCAATTGAACGATAGCGCACGCACGCATTGATTTATCGTCGAACATGTTGACGATCTAAACTCCTGTTTGTTAGCATGTTTGTTAAGTTCAGTATATTCAGGAGTTTTGCAAAATTTCGATACACAAAATGTTTGGAAAATTACATTATTATTATATACATAATGTAATTTTAGGGCTCCTAAGATTCAGAGATAGAGTGTCATCAGGTTCAAATAAATCCCAGAAACTATCCTCATATCAATTCTAGAACAGATACCCCGTGGTTTGGCTCTCTGATAATAAAATTGGCAAGGGGTATCGGAACTGCTAGATAACTTTTCATTGTGCGTTTGTTTTATGTGGCCGTAACTTTATCGAGCGCGATTGTAGCGTCGACGGGCTTGGGCGAGCATCCCTTTGTGTGTTTTCGATTTATAGGTAAGTGGGTGCTTGGAAAATATCACGGATCAAGATTATTAAGTACTGTTTTAAATGTGTTGCTTCGATAACGGTTGATCAGTGATGGATGCCCTCATGAATTAGGTAACATATCGTTTAGAGTCAATATTTATTTCACTATACTACAATAGTACAAGCCTTAACATCACATACTCTACACACCGTAATCTATATATATAAAATGCTTTGTCCTGAATGACTGAGAATCAACGCACAGCCTAAACCGCTGATCGTAGAGACCTGAAACTTGGGAAGGTGTGTTCTTTGTATGACGTAGGCATCCGATAAGAAAGGATTTTCCGAAATTCTACCCCTAAGGGGGTGAAAACCGGGGGCAAAGTTTGTATGGGACAACGTGATTCCTTGGTCCGATCTACTTAAAATTTTGTATAAACATTCCTTAACAGAATTGATGGATGACGTGTTTCGAATTTTATTGAAAATCATCGCCTAACGGGGTCAAAAAGGGGTAGAAATTTATTTTAGGGGTGATTTGCATCGAAGTTGATATCAATACTCCTTAGTACTTTTGATTTAAATAACATTTTTTATTTTGACACATGTTTGAAATCTAAATCCGATTTTCACAGATTACAGAATAAGGCAGATGGAGCGAACGGAACACGGGAGTGAGGCGAAAAAAGTAAATACAAATTGAAACACACATACCTGGTATTCGCTTTTGAATTTTATTTGCTTTGTTTAAAAAACTTTTCTTCTTCTTTTAAAAATAGCAAATACAAATAAAAAAAAGCGAATACTAGGTATGTGTTTTTAAATTTGTACATAATTGCTTTTTTTGGCCTCACTCCCGTGTTTCGCGCGCTCTATCTGCCTTTTGTTCTGGAAACTGAAATGCTCTTTAAAATTGGAATGTCAAATATAAAATAATATTTAAATCGGATTAGAATTCGTAATTTGCTTGGAAGTTAATTTCCTCGGACTTTTTGGCGGGAACTTGCAGAGTTACGTTGCGTTTTCATATTTATTTTCATAAATTCGTGTATTTTGAGTTTTATTGCATATTATCGGTGGTATTTTATCCAATAAAGATCAATCCATGTGCACCAGTGAAGTGAAATGAAATGAATTATGTGTATCGTGTCTTTTCAAAAGTCCGTGAAGAGTTTTAGTACATGAACACCACTGTAGTATAACATGACTTTTATGGACGGTGACTGACTGCATGAGGACTATGTGAAAGTGATTTATTGTGTTTAGAACTTATATAATATAACTGGAAATTGGCAAAATACACACTAGGGCATGTAATATCGGAATGTTTTTCAATTCCGATATTGATTTCCGATATTGGATCTCAAATAAAAATATCGGAATTAGAAATTTTTATTAAAAATTGTACATATTCCTTATAAATAGCATATATTCCTTATAAACTTCACATAATTTTCTATCTATACTAATATTATAAAGGGGAAGAGTTTATTGTTTGGTTAAACTGGCTAATCTGTGGAACTGCCGGTCAGATTCGTTTTTTTTTCCCACTTATAGGAAGCTACATTCTCCCCGAGTATTATAGGCTACTTTTGATCTCGGGAACGCGGGTGAAACCTCGGGGACACAACTAGTTCGTTACAAAGTTGGATTGAAAACATCTTCTGCTCAGTCGAGCAATCCTGTCAGAGTGGTCGTGGTTGCAATAGATAGTGTACATGGTAGGTCTTCAATGTTCTCCTTGACTAGGGTTACAGCTTTCGTAGCGTTGCGAGTACACTCCTTGGACAATAAGACTCTTCATCGAGTGTTCGTTTCTGCAGATGTAACCAAATAACTTCAGAATTCGAAGCTGCAGTCGATGAAAGACTATCTGTTATTCTAAGCTCCTGCAGGATCGAGTTATTGGTGTGAAAGGCCGTCAACAATTTTCAAGAAGCGTCCTCAGCACCACATCTCCAGTGCGTCAATTTTCCGGCGATCTTGTAGGCTTAAGGACCAAGTTTCAGCTCCTTAGAGAAAGATCGGAAAGACCAGGCATCTCATAAGTCGAATCTTTGTTTTCTTGGTTATCCTGTCTTTCCAAATCTTTCCAAAATACCCTTTATTATATTAGCATCATCATATAAGCCCATGGATGTCCACTGCTGAACATAGGCCTCCCTCATTGATTTCCACTTCGAACGGTTCTGGGCCGCTTGCATCCAGCGGCGCCCAGCGACTCTGACCAGGTCGTCGGTCCACCTGGTGGGAGGTCGTCCCGCTCGGCGCTTTCCAGTACGCGGTCGCCACTCGAGAACCTTCCTTTCCCATCTGTTATCGGCTCTTCGAGAGATGTGGCCTGCTCATTGCCACTTCAGCTTACTAACTCTACGAGCTATGTCCGTCGATTTTGTTCTCCTACGAATGTCCTCATTTCGGACCCTTTCACATAGAGAAATTTCGAGCATAGCATGTTCCATAGCTCGCTGAGTGACTCTTAGCTTATTTATGCGGCCAGCAGTGAAAGACCACGTCTCTGTCCCGTATGTCATCACTGGTAACACGCACTGATTGAAGACCTTTGTCTTCAGACTCTGAGGTATTTTGGACGTAAAGATATGGCGCAGCTTCCCGAACGCTGCCCAGCCGAGTTGGATTCTTCGATTGACCTCTTTGTCGAAGTTGGACCTACCTAATTGGACAATTTGTCCTAGGTAAACATACTCGTCTACAACTTCGAGAACAGTGCTCCCAACAATCACCGGCATTGGCGGAATATGAACATTGGACATAATTTTTGTCTTGTCCATATTCATTTTTAGGCCTACCTGTTGGGAAACTCTGTTGAGGTAATTGAGCATGATGTTCAAAGCTTCCAGCGATTCCGTCATTATGACTATATCGTCGGCAAATCAAAGGTGAGTGATATGTTCGCCATTGATGTCGATGCCATATGCCTTCCAGTCCAATAGCTTGAATACATCCTCCATTACAGTGGTGAAGAGTTTCGGGGAAATTACGTCACCCTGTCTTACACCCTTCTGCAACTGGATTGGTACCGTACTCTCGTCCTGGACTCGGATTGACATGGTGGCTTTGCTGTACAAATACTTCAACACTTCGATATTGCGATAGTCAATTTGGCATCGTTGTAGACTCTGTAACACCGCCCATGTCTCAACTGAATCAAAGGCGTTCTCATAGTCCACATACGCCAGGCATAATGGCCGATTATACTCCTCAGTCTTCTGTATAATCTGGCGGAATATATGTATGTGGTCTATGGTACTAAAGCCTTTACGGAAACCGGCTTGTTCGGGAGGCTGGAAGTCGTCAAACCTACGTGCGAGTTCGTATATCGATATTAGCATAGATGTTAATATATTTAGTATAATTAATATTATATTAGTATAGAAAAAGATAATGGTGCCGATTTTGTTGTAAATCGAACTAAATTAATTTTAGAAAAATCACATCTCTTTCTTACAAACATTATTAAAGGATAGAACATATTTAAAGCTATGAAATTAGTATTTACCGTCTCCATTTGCGTGTATTTAGACGTAAAACGTAACCGATAGATGGCGACTAAATTTGTGTTGATAACAAGCATTGGATTAATTTGACAGGACTAAATTTCTTACATCCTTTTGTTATGTTTGTTAGAAAGAGATATAGTGAGACAAAATTATTTTAGTTGTAAACAACAGAATCAGCACCATTTTATGTTTATTTTTTAAACGCTTGTTTATCTTGCTAATATTTTCCTAAAAACAAAGCGTCAAGCGTTTTTTTATGGATAATGAACATCGTAGTTTGTTGAAAAAATACGCTCCCTTGCAACACTGGTAGGCAAAATTGATGTACGATACGTTAATTTTATAGCTCTAGGTGACCATACCTTGTGGCGCGCTTAGAAGCTTTATTTAAAAACTCAAATAGAAAAAATATCCGATTCCGATATTACGATATTGGATCACTCAATTCCGATATTGTAATATCGGAAAAAACGGTCCGAGATTCCGATATTACGAGATTCCGAGATTCCGAGATTCATGCCCTAATACACACCCGTGTGAGCCCATGGAAAAATTCTCTATTTCATTAGAATATTTTGAGTGTAGTTAATTTAATTTCTTTCTCATTTGTTGTTTTAATAATTAAATAAGGTTCTATGAGTTCGATTTTTTTGTGAAGGTATGATATAGGTTTTTAGTTTTAGTTGTAAAAATAATTGTTTTTGTTTTGTTTGTTGTGTCTAATAATCAGTGGCGTGCATTGGTTTTCGAAGGAGAAAATTCAAACCGTACGCGGGTGAAACCGCGGGGGTCTGCTAGTATAAAATATGTGGCTTGGCCGTTTCACTATTACAAGAACTATTGTATAACAAAAAGTTATGAACAGTGAATTCATTTTTCACCTTACTCCCAAGTGAAGGTAGCGAAACGGCCAAGCCACATATTTTGACGACGGTGTGTAGAGTTTGTGAAGTTAGGGCTTGTAGAGTAAGGGCATGTAGAGTTATAAGCTTGTCTCTACATGAGATCTCATGACTTTTTGACAGTGCGAGCCATATGTCTTGGCAACATTTTACATAAAAATGATTTAGGTGGGATACACATATTCTGAAAATGTCAGCTGCCTACTTATTACCGTTCATGTAATACAGCCCACTGACCGACCGACGGACGTGGAGTCTTAGTAATAGGGTCCCGTTTGGCACCCTTCGGGAACGGAACCCTTAAAAACCAACAACTTACAAAATAAATAGAAAATAGAAACCTAAACTAGTTCACTATGTAGGTAATCTACTAGCGTTTGTACAATTTGCAGTTTTGCAGAGTGAAGCAACTTCCACACATTTTCAATCCGACATTTAAAATAGGCGAACCATTAATACCGAAATCCCCCTTTTAGGTGTAGTTTTCAAAAACTAATAATGAGAATCTTTTTATCTATTTATGTAAGTAATCGTGCTAAGTTTCAAGTAATAAGGTTTTTCATATACACAAAATCCCCTTTTGTAAAGTTGTATTGTAAAGGTTGAATTTCTAAAAACACCTCTTAGTGGATGTCTACGTTATAAAAGGAACATAAAAATTTTGAATATAGTGGCTGTACAGCTCTCTGCTACTGTTACAGTTACAGCTGTAGGCTACAGGTTTGAACCCAAATGTTTATTACACCGTGAAGATGCAGAATTAACCACCTTGTTCATGGGATTGGGAAGGGGTTACTTAAAATAATTTAATTTAAAAAACCCGATTCTTGTGATTCGCGTGCTCGCTGCTTTGAACACAACATAGGTACGTTTTATGAAATGAAAACGAATTCGTAAACGGAAAAAATATTCCTTCGCATCGGTAAAAATTCTTGTGCGGATCGACTAGGCACTATAGGCAGGCTGCGACTGAGTCTAGGCGATAGGCCGGTTGTACCTTGTTTGCAAGCAGTAGGTATGAGGCGGGCGTTCACCTCTGAACTGAAACCAGGTCGAGAAGGTTACCGCCGCGCCGCCCGCGCCCGCGAACGCGAACCACGCGCACCGCACCGAGCTGTTTCTCTTACTTTTATAAAATAATAATCGTAGATACAGGAACTGCAATGAAAATTTGTGCTCAAAACACGACGCAAGTCAAATATCTTGTGGGAGGACCATGATGATTATAATCGCGAATTAGCCTAATATGATCATCCTGTGAATTTTTTTTTGGGTGATTTTTAGCCACATAATTTTTACTGTAAAACACTAAACATTATGATCTTGAGGAGTGATCTCTCTCTCTCTCTCTATTATCTATTACTTGCTTTGCATTAAGTAGAACAATTACCAAACGTAACGAGGCAATCAGTATTCCGCTCCTCGCCTTAAGACTCCGATGTAAACTCATGAATGTTTCAAGCGACGTACCAAAAATACATTTACAAATCCGGTGACTCAAACCGGGGAATATTAGAAATTAATCAAGCAATGAATACCTACCGAACGTAAGGAATCTAAATGTCGAGCGGCAAGCGGCGAGTTCATTAATTAGAAATGAATTAGCGAATGGATTAACGAAATCCTGGTACCTAGGTGCAGGCGGTGCGGTGGAGCCGGGCGGCGGCGGCGGCGGTAGCGCGGGGTCGTCGCCCGAACGATTAGAATAATTTGTTCTGGTGGAACTAGGCCGAGCTGCATACTGTATGCGCGCCCGCTGGCCTGGTCTGGCCTGCCTATCACATCTCTCACATTAGCTATCCAACTTTGCAAACTTTCCCTTGATGTTTAATGATTAAAGTAAATCCGTTTGTGACGAATAATATATTGAGACTAGCAGACCCCCGCGGTTTCACCCGCGTACGGTTTAAATTTTCCGCTTCGAAAACCAATGCACGCCACTGATTATTAGACACAACAAATCGAACACAGATATTTTTACAAATTAAAACTAAAACCATAGAAATAAATATACCTAGAAAGAACGTCGCCATACTACACTAATATACAAAACAGCCCAACTTTTATAGGCTGCTGCGCGTAACAGCTACGTTTTACGCTCCCTCTGCGTCATTCTGCTTGTCATAATGACGTTCATATTGATAGTAGTTGTTAAAATATTCCAATTAAAATCGTGAGAAATTTAAATATTGATCATTATTTTCTTTTTGCATTTTTATTTGATTTAGCCCCTAACAGTTAGAGCGTATTTTTATCGACGCGTGCACAGCTGCGACTCTCTATCTGGATGTATCCTTAATCAAAGACTAAAACTTATATTATACCTACACAAAAAAACGAACTCAAATCTTATTTAATTATTATAACAACAAATGAGAAAGAAATTAAATTAACTACAATCAAAATATTCTAATGAAATAGAGAAAATGTACTTTTTTTTTGGCGTCACACGGGTGTGTATTTTGCCAATTTCCAGTTATATTATATAAGTTCTAGTCACAATAAATCACTTTCACATAGTCCTCAACTCATGCAGTCAGTCACTGTCCATAAAAGTCATGTTATACCTACAGTGGTGGTCATGTACTAAAACTCTTCACGGACTTTTGAAAAGACACGATTCACATAATTCATTTCATTTCACTTCACTGGTGCAAATGGATTGATCTTTATTTGATAAAATACCACCGATAATATGCAATAAAACTCAAAATACACGAATTTATGTATATAAAAATTTAAACGCAACGTCACTCTGCTAGTTCCCGGCAAAAACTCCGAGAAAATGAACTTCCAAACAAATTTCGAATTCTAATCCGATTTAAATATTCTTTTATATTTGAAATTCCAAGTTTAAAGAGCATTTCAGTTTCCAGAACAAAAGGCAGATTGAGCGCGCGAAACACGGGCCAAAAAAGCAATTAGGTACAAATTGAAAAACACATACCTGGTATTCGCTTTTGAATTTGTATTTGCTATGTTTAAAATCTGCTGTATGCTAATTTATTTAAAAGAAAGTGTTTTCCGTTAAATCAAGTTTTTTAAACAAAGCAAATACAAATTCAATAAAGAATACCAGTTATGTGTTTTTCAATTTGTATTTGCTTTTTTTGGCCTCGCTCCCGTGTTCCGTTCGCTCCATCTGCCTTATTCTGTAATCTGTGAAAATCGGATTGGGATTTCAAACATGTGTCAAAATAAAAAATGTTATTTAAATCAAAAGTAGGTACTAAGGAGTATTGATATCAACTTCGATGAAAATCACCCCTAAAATAACTTTCTTCCCCTTTTTGACCCCGTTAGGCGATGATTTTCAATAAAATACGAAACACATCTTGCATCAATTCTGTTAAGGAAGGTTTATGCAAAATTTGAAGTAGATCGGACCAAGGAATCACGTTGTCCCATACAAACTTTACCCCCGTTTTTCACCCCCTTAGGGGTAGAATTTCGGAAAATCCTTTCTTATCTGATGCCTACGTCATACAAAGAACAGACCCTCCAAGTTTCAGGTCTCTACGATCAGCGGTTTAGGCTGTGCGTTGATTGTCAGTCAGTCATTCAGGACAAAGCATTTTATATATATAGATTATAACAACAAATGAGAAAGAAATTAAATTAACTACAATCAAAATATTGTAATAAAATAGAGAAAATAAACTTTTTTTTTTCATTGGCGTCACACGGGGTGTGTATTTTGCCAATTTCCAGTAATATTACATAAGTTCTAGTCACAATAAATCTTCTCACATAGTCCTCATACAGTCAGTCACCGTCCAAAACTCAAAATACACGAATTTATGAAAATAAAAATGAAAACGCAACGTCACTCTGCATGTTGCCGCCAAAAAGTCCAAGAAAATGAACTTCCAAACTAATTTCGAATCCTAATCCGATTTGAATATTCTTTAATATTTGACATTCCAATTTTAAAGAGCATTTCAGTTTCCAGAACAAAAGGCAGATAGAGCGCGCGAAACACGGGAGGGAGGCCAAAAAAGCAATTAGGTACAAATTGAAAAACATATACCTGATATTCGCTTTTAAATTTTTATTTGCTATGTTTAAAAGCTGCTGTGTGCTAATTTATTAAAAAGAAAGTGTTTTCGTTAAATAAAGATTTTTGAACAAAGCAAATACAAATTCAAAAGCGAATACCAGTACGTGGATTACGTAACTTTATTGCAATGAAATGCCAATTGAAATAACCTCTGAATCGGTAGAAATGTTACAAAATCGGAAATGGTTCTATTTCTAATGAACCACTGTTTGTATTTGCGGTTATCAGAACGTAAAAAAGATATCAGAAAACCGCTTTATTGAACCGATTTCAATTCGAAAATGATTGAAATTTAGTTACGTAATCGCCTCCCAGGTATTTGTTTTTCAATTTATATTTGCTTTTTTGGCCTCACTCCCGTTTTCCGTTCGCTCCATCTGCCTTATTCTGTAATCTGTGAAAATCGGATTGAGATTTCAAACATGTGTCAAAATAAAAAATGTTAATTAAATCAAAAGTACTAAGGAGTATTGATATCAACTTCGATGCATATCACCCCTAAAATAACTTTCTACCCCTTTTTAACCCCGTTTAGCGATGAGTTTCAATAAAATATGAAACACCACTTCCATCAATTATGTTAAAGAATGTTTATGCAAAATTTAAAGTAGATCGGACCGAGGAATCACGTTGTCCCATACAAACTTTGCCCCCGTTTTTCACCCCCTTAGGAGTAGAATTTCGGAAAATCCTTTCTTATCTGATGCCTAAGTCATACAAAAAACACACCCTCCAAGTTTCAGGTCTCTACGATCAGCGGTTTGGGCTGTGCGTTGATTGTCAGTCAGTCATTCAGGACAAAGCATTTTATATGTATAGATTACAGTCCACATAAATAGAGATAGGTACTCATTTATTTTCCACTAGCTGTCTGTCCCACGCAGTTTCACCCGCGTTGCTGGGATAAAAGTATCCTATGTCCTTCTCCATACCATTGGCTATCTACATGTCAAAGATCATGATGATCGGTTGAGTACTTAAGGCGTGAAAGCGTAACAAACAAACTCAATTTCGCATTTTAATATTATTTAATACTAACCTAAGTAATGAATAAAGTTTGTTATTATTCATTTTTCAAAACTATTAGGTACGGGGTATTAAATTTCATTAAAAATAAATGGAAGAATCATAACGCGTGGTCTGATTACCTTGAACCTCGGTATTCATAATTTTGATAAAAATAAAGAATCACTGAATTTTGAGATTTTCGAAAATCGACTCCTGATGGGGCAAAAGGGTGCTTAAGTTTTAAAAGTAGGTTTTTACTGCCTGGCTTGATTAACTTCAAAATAAATATTTAGGATCCTAGGAAAAATTTGTCCTGTCCTGACTTATTCATCAACGCAGAGCCTAAACCGCTGGGGCTACAAACTTGAAAGCACACAGTTCACGTTCCACTATGTTCCATTTATAGCCAAGTTTAAGTTTTTTACGACAATAAATGAAACTACGTACAGTACTCTTAAATACGAACAACTTTTACTAAGGGACCAACTTGGAAATAGCAAAAAAAAACAGCTGTTCATGAAAAGCTGAAAAAAAATGCGTTTTCAAAGTTGGTCCCATTGTAAAAGTTGATCGTATTTATGAGTACTTTACATGGATTAATTTATTGTCGTATCCACCCCTTATATTATAAATAAGAATGGATTTTTGGAAATTCCATTCCTCAGGGGGTAAAGAACGCGCGCGGAACTGGGCGCGGAAACCGCGGGGCGGAATGTTATTAGTTTTGTAGACCTATACGAGCTAGTTCTTCTACAAGGAGACCTTGTATTGACTTGACCCTACTTAAGCCACATAGTTATGCTTGGCCAGCAGCGAAGTGCTTTGATCCTAAATAGATCTTAGAGCCATCAAAAAGCAAGCAAATTAATCCTCCATCTTGTGGCGAAGGCCATTTTGAAAGTATACCAATATTGAATATTGCATATTGGTGCCGATTCTGTTGTAAATCGCACTAAACTAATTTTAGTCACATCTCATCTCTTTCTTACAAACATTATTGAAAAAGGATAGAACATATTTAAAGCTGTCAAATTAATCTTTGCCGTCTTATTTTGCGTGTATTTAGGCGTAACCGCGATACATGGCGACTAAATTCATATTGAATACAAGCATTGGACTAATTTGACAGGACTAAATTTCTTACATCCTTTTCTTATGTTCTCTGTTAGAAAGAGACTTAGTGAGATTAAAATTAGTTTAGTTGTAAACAACAGAATCAGGGCCATTGTATTGTCACCAGAACTAAAGGTGTGGGTATGCAAAAGTTCAGCTCAATTGGATGTCAAGAAGTGGTTCTAATTCCGCTTGCAAGATTTTACCTAAACATACATTGCAAGTCAAATAAAAGTTAGTAATAAGAATAAAGTTAGCTAAACCTGTCGCTTCGCTTCACACCCGACCCGCGTGTGTTGTTTGTTGAGATGTGATGCTGATTTTGGTCCGCACCGGCACTAATAGCGCGGCTCGTCTAGTACTCGCTGCGTTGTCGCTGTGCTAACTGCTAATTTATAATTGTGGCGTTGCGTGCTGCAATACGCGCCTAGTTATGCGTCGCGTGTCTACCAACAGTTAACTAAACACCGACCACTACGCTCATTGTATGCAATATAACACTTTTTTTCAGCACCAATTCTATACCATTATGTTTCATTCTAATTAAAGAAGCAGCCATTGTGAAAATTCCCACTCTCACAGAAACGACAAAAAAATTACATTATGTGTTAATTTTCGCATCTAAATGATTTAACGGGATCTATCAATGGCAGTGCAATTTATATTATGTTGCTCTGACGGACTTTTTATGGTGCTCTGTATTTACTCCTTGCTTACCTGCCGCTGAATCATCGGAGGTGTAATATTTTAAAACCATACCTAAATACTTAGGTACCTAACTGCAAAAAACAAAAAATTACTTTATTTGAAAATGGTAAAAATAGAGAGAACATAAGGTAACCACGTACTTACCTACTCACTAAATAGCTACATAACCGGATTAAGCACATGTGAGTGAACTTAGCAGATCATTGTCCAGCAGATCAAAATTAAATGTGAGTTCTTTTCGCATGCAGGTGAGTTCTATAGTTCCTGATACTTTTTAAAAATAGTTCTGGTGTTTTTACCTCGAAAAATTTCAATTAACGAAATGATCTGCTAACTTCCCGTAGCAGATCAAAATTAAATGTGAGTTCTTTTCGCATGCAGCTAAGTTCTGCAGTTCCTGATACTTTTTAAAAATAGTTCTGGTGTTTTTGCCTCGAAAAATGTCAATTAACGAAATGATCTGCTAACTTCCCGTAGCATTTTTCGGCAATTTAAACAATCCTCGAAGGCTGGAACTATTTCGCTTTTCACGTATTCGTATGAGAACTATAATGTAGAACCCGATTGGAGTCCAGAACTCACGTTCGAGTGTCAGCAGATCGTGTGAGAACGTTTAAAAAGTCGAAAAATATCATTTTCATCGGTTCAAACAGTCCTTAGAGGCTAGAACTCTTTCGTTTTTCACCGATTCGTAGCAAAACTGCAATGTAGAACTCGATTGACGTCCAGAACTCCCGTCCCAGTACCAGCAGATCATATGAGAACCTTCAAAAACTCGAAAAATATAATTTTCATTGTTCCAAACAATCCCCGAAGACTGGAACTCTTTCGTTTTACACAGATCCATTGTAGAACTGCAATGTAGAAATCGATTGAAGTCCAGAACTCACGTCCCAGTACCAGTACTAGCCTCTAAGGACATTTTGAACCCATGAAAATTATATTTTTCGTCTTTTTAAACGTTTTCACATGATCTGCTGGCACTCGAACGCGAGTTCTGGACTCCGATCGAGTTCTACATTGTAGTTCTCATAAGAATATGTTTAAAGCAAAATAGTTCCAGCCCTAAGATTCGTATGAAACGATAAAAACGATATTTTTTGACTATTTGGACGTTCTCGCATGATCTGCTGGCACTTGGACGTCGGTTCAGAACTATATTTGAAAAGGGAACTGCAGAACTCAGCTGCATGCGAAAAGAACGCACATTTGTTTTCGATCTGCTGCAAACTGATCTGCTACGGGAAGTTAGCACATCATTTCGTTAATTGACATTTTTCGAGGTAAAAACACCAGAACTATTTTTAAAAAGTATCAGGAACTATAGAACTCAGCTGCATGCGAAAAGAACTCACATTTAATTTTGATCTGCTGGACAATGATCTGCTACGGGAAGTTAGCACATCATTTCGTTAATTGACATTTTTCGAGGTAAAAACACCAGAACTATTTTTAAAAAGTATCAGGAACTATAGAACTCAGCTGCATGCGAAAAGAACTCACATTTAATTTTGATCTGCTGGACAATGATCTGCTAAGTTCACACACATAGTAAGCACTTCGGTCATTGATTACTCATGCAGGGTAATGATTTTTTATTTCTTCTCCATTTCGGCTTTTACGATTTGTTAAGTTATTTTGAGAGAAACTGTTACTGTTACTGTTCCTACGTGAATCTGAACCAAGGAAAAGCTAGTAGTTTTCACACATAATGTAACACAGCTTAGCTTAAAAAAATGTGGCGCTTTATTGAAATTATACCTACCACTTGCTACTTTTTTCAAGTAGGTACCTATTTTTTGCTTTTTATTCGTATTTGTGTGCTTTATTTTCTTGAGCACGCATTCTCTCAATTTCTCCCAAGTTTCCTTGTAGCAACTCTTAATTTTTTTTTAAACTTGAATATAAAAGTAAGTACCTATTCAAATGTAATCCAAAATTATGAAACGTGAACTTTTCTTTTTTATCCATGACTTCGAACAGGCCATTATGTAATATGCATTTAATGTGTTTTCAACATTGTTTTTACTTCGCGAAACTAACTTGTGTGGTTTAGGAGATATTTAGATTTCTTTAGGCACTTTTCAAGTGACTTTTCTTTGATGTAGTTTACAGTGTAGTTGTAAACTCGGTGGTTTACTAGTACCTAATCATTACATAACTGCACAAACTACACACCGCAGTCAAAATATATGGCATGGCCGTTTCGCTACTACAAGAACTTATTTTATTACAGAAAAAATATTAACAGTACCTACTTAAATAAATTTTTCACCTTACGCCCATGTGACGGTAGCGAAGCGGCCGAGCCACATATTTTGAGTAAGCTGAGCTTAGTCAACTATAACACTGTAGAGTTTGTGAAGTTAGGGCTTGTAGAGTTAGGGCGTGTAGGTTTATAAGCTTGGCTCTACAAGAGATCTGATAACTTTTTGACAATGTGAGCCATATGGTCCCGTCTCAACATAAGCAAGATTTTACATGAAAATGTTTTTAATGGGATCATATATTTCTTTAAAGAACAATGTACCTACTTAAAACACCTTAAATTTTATCTAGTTTCTTTATACACTTTTCTTTATAACAGAAAGAGAATCTATCCCAAAATTTGCGTCACATTATATAGATAGGGCTTCTACTATAGGTTAAGTAATTAATGTTTTAATACGGACATAACTCAATGTGTTTTCATTTTGTTTCAGGTGATTTTTGTACGGACGTTATCATGAAGTGGAATGACGTCACCGATATCAGTAAGTTTCCATTCATTGACCACACAATTCTGTTTTAGTAACCCAATAACATGCTTGCATAATCTTAACCTCATTGTTGTATTTGGATATTTATTGATCATCATTCTTTTTTGCATCTCACGATCCAAAGCAGTGCCATTGTGTTGGTATATGTGCCCCTGATAATAACTCTGCCTGCACTATTGAACAGACATAGCGGTGTACCCACTAATTGCAACGACTTTTGCACGGGAAAGAAAACTATAATCTTGTAATATATGTGTAATGCCCAGTAGTATAGACAGACTACTGGGCATTACACATAACGGTCACTGGCCGAATCTTTCTCAATTCTAAAAATATTTCCCTGCCTTGTTTAAAAAATCTACCGATAGGTAACAAAGAGAACAACAGTGAGGCAGTAGCTAAGGGTGCTAAGAGAGGTGTGCACCAGTTTCAACATAGCCAGTAATCGCAGAGTCGGGTTTCCCATTATTACGCAGATTGAACACTCCCACCATTTAGAGAAGAGTACCATTTGTCCGCGAAAGTATGCAGACGTATTTTACTATGTGTATTAACATTTTCACACCCTGATATAGCAGGAAAAAAACACATCAAAACTATTTTAAATCAGCATACTTAGGTCAGTAATTAGACGAAGTCATGGTTTTTTGGCATGCGTTAATTATAAAAGTACATTGACAACCCCCGTTCCATTTAAAATTATTCCCAAATTAATGTCGCTGTGCTCTGTTGAGAAATTGTTGCCGTATGTCGAACCTCGTAAAAGTAAACGGAACTTTAATACAATGATACAATTCTGTCCTCAATATTTGGTGTGTTGTTTTTGGCACCGTGCGGCACTTGGCTAGGAAGCTACTACTTACTACTATACTATAGATTGTGGAAGACGTACGCGCCCTGCGTGGGCGTGGGTGACACGGTACACCACTGACTGACGCGTCTACACTACACGTGGGCGACTCATACTTCACTGGAACCTCGCCCCGTATATCTTACTTTTTTTAAATTATGATTAGCCGTATCGAAAGGTGTTGTAATATCCAAATGAAGTGACCGAAAATAAAGTGCATTAAAGTTTTTGGTAGCGCAACGGTCTCGAATAATTTGGCAGCGGTCGCAGGAAGAATGGCATAATTGTTTAGTAAAGCCATTCATACAGAAATAGTATGGCCGGGTGATAAGCGATCAGGGATCGGTGTTGGGGCCAAAACGTGTGGAATCGTTGCGAGTCAACCGCGCGCCGCGCCGTTTGCGTCGGCCGGACGCGTCTGACGCTCCAATGAGTCGTTGATAAATTGCAACTGAATATAGAGTGACATTAGATTACGGGGACCTTCCTGATGATCGTTTTTATATCCCTCCCTCGAGCTGACGGAAATCTTCGTTTTTGATGTTTCCTATCATCGAATCCATTTAGTAGAGTCGTGATTCGTTTTAAGGTTATTCATGGAATATCACGCTCATCAATTGTTTGTCCTCGCATGTCATCTCACCTGATGAATATTTCACAATTGCAAGTTGTCCATGACTGGAAGGATGACATTCCGACGATGTAATTGTTCGGGTAATGCAAACTTGGGAAGTGCCCGGCTGCGGTTGCTGGACGAGTCTTGCGATCGCACCTGACACCATCTGCATGTGATAAGCACCCTCATGCGCCCATTCCATAAACGGTCTCAAATTCTCGTTCAAAATTCGATAAAAATCGAGATAAAACATGCTCTATAAGTCGAAGACAGGAGAGACGATCGAGTGCTTCAATAAACACAAACACGATCGATGCTAAAGGTCAAGGAATTTGCTGAAAGTGTAGGGACATCTTATCTTTTCCATCACAAAGTTTATAACGTACTTAGTTCATATTTTAAACAATGTATAAGTAACTAACACATGAAGTGAGTAACTCATATTGTAATGAATAACATTAACCTTGACAATGCTTGGAATGTAAGTAACGCGACATTTGGTGCCTTACCTACCTATATATTAGGTAAGTTCATACATAAATACGTTGGATCGTGTGGATAAAATGCAGCTGCAATAATGTTGTTTCTTTATAATTTTTGGTGGATTCCGATCTGAAAAAAGTAGTGTGATAAAATAGATTGCACTTTAAAAACCAGCTATCGAAGAGATCGAGGAATTGGGCGTTTAAAAAGTATGCTTGCAAGCAATGTTTATCTGAGTGTGACGGCTTGGCGGCCATGTTGCGCGCGCGCCGAATTGCAGATTACATCACTGCGCAAAAAATCGCGTGCGCGTTCAGCGCAGGAAGAAGCGTACCAAACTGGGGAGTGGGGCAGGTTGGGGGGTGCAGGAGGGGGGAGAGGGGCAGCTGGAACCTTGGCCTTGCTCGGGCCGCGGCCAAGGTGAGCGCTCAACGCTATACCGCAATTATACATGCGCCCACCAGTCTACCGGCACACACAACACATTATGTAGCTACAAAAGCGAGCGTGACTCCGACCATTGTAACAATCAAACTCATTATTGAGCTTGATATAGATATGTTAAAATCTTTAATGTATACGCCACGATTTCAATTAACGACAGGTTCCAAAGTTCCTGGAATTTTCCGTTTTTTACTTTTAAAATCCGCATGAATCTGAGTCTTTTTTTAATTTAACTTAAATGGGCATGCTTTTGACCCGCCTATAAGGGACGATGAAGAATCCTAAGATGGAACACGCTTACGCAGAAGAAACCTATTAACTCTGGACTTCAAAGTCCCGAGAGTCAGGAAACACTTCCAAAGTTCCACTCTCTTACTGTCCGCATTATAAATGAAGATGCAAAATGGTATAGTATATATGTCAATAACGTACAGGTGAAAATTATCCCGTCTTCTTGTGGTTCGGTGTAAAAATGGAGATGGTGGTCGCGGGTCGCGCTACTTGCGATTCGATGATGATTTGGTGAAACAATACCATAGAATAATTAATAGTACAACAATACAAATACAGTACCTACTCTTAGGTATTATATGCTATACTGTGATAATAATCATTATTGTAATCAGAGAATCCTTTGTAGATAATATCAAAGTTATTAATGAGCTGTTAAGAGTACACGTTATGATATCCGATGAAGCACAATTCACGCGGTCCAGACAAGTGGCAACTCAAACACCACTGTTTATTGACACCTTTCGAATGTTTATTGTTCCGGCACACAATCATCGACAACGGGTTTCAATAATTAAGTTGTTCGAATCTGAGACGTTGCTCCAAGTTCTATAAGGTTGACTTTTATAATTTCCACTTTGAAGATTTTACTTTTTCGAACTCCTGATCGTGGCTTATTTGTAGTATTTGGAAGGGTTTATTCACTCGATCGATAAACGGTATTGTTCCTAATCCTTTGACAATCAAATAGAAGTGAGGCTTATATTAAAGCAGTATACCCGTGATGCATGCTTTCATTAATTTAATTAACTAAACTTTTGTGCGTCATCCATGAAGTGAAATAATACGGATATCGTAAGTTTTGCTTGATTAAATTTCGACAACTCAGCTGTATTAAGTTATTGGAATGATTATTTCGTTATTAACGATTACGATAATTCAGGGAGACCGCTGCGAAGAGTAAAGCTAACAATAAAGGAGATTTAATCACATCGGGCCGGCTATCGTGATCGGATGACATTGTTTGAAGCGAATGCGAGCCGGTCTGTCGTGGCGAATTGGCTTCGATCCAACCTTGAACGTATGTGCTTTAGAAATCACAATATTATTGATGCAGATCTTTATCCAAAACAAGAAACTTGTGTCATACATAACATAATAAAATGTAGTGGTCTCGATTGATGTACCTTTGGCATTTAGGAAACCAATTAATGCGAGCGCTGTAAATTCTCTCAACGAAATCAATTCACTGCATTCTTAGCTTAGTGGACTAGAGACTTGTCTCTCATTAAAATAGAAAAAAATCTTTCATCTCCATCACCTCTTTTGTATGAAATTTCGAGCTTGGGCCAAATTTAATGGCGGTGAGTTTATGTTAGAGCAAAGAAATTAAACAAACTGTAGATTATGGGTCAAAATGATTAAGAAGTCGAAAAGCCCGAATAGTAACTTTTACAATAACAAATGTTCGGCATGAGTATTGAGTGAGCCAGTAGTACCTATAGGCAGTGAATGCGGTATGAGATAGTGGCAGCTCAACTCAAGTCTGCCCACGCGCAACGTCCGCGTCGTGTCACGGCGAGACGCGTTGTTGGCCACATTTGCATTGCCGGCGGTGACCACTTCTACATTTGCACCAGGATTTATAAACTTGTTGTTCATTTGAGAACGGTGTTTTTAATGCCACTTGATTTTCCGCGAAAGTTTATTCGTATTTTATGTATAATCTGGTCGGTATTTTAAATTCATAAAATAAGGTTTTGCAACTCCTTTGGCATTGTAAATATTTGGATAATGATTTTCTACTTAGAATAATAGTATGACAAATTTTCCGAGTTTATATATTTGTTTAGTGTTTAATTAATGTATGTAGTACCGTTATATGGCTATTATCAGCCTTACTCATAAACGCTATTTAAAGTTAAGTCATACTTAAAACCGTTATTTAAAAAAATCTTCACTCATAAACGCTATTTAGCCTTATTCACTGCTTAAAAACGTTATTTAAGGAGCTGTCAAATTAAACAACCTACGACTCTTGTTTAGCGCGTTAAATAGCAAAATGGCCGCCAAATAAACAGCTGATGCTTGATTGTTGTAAAATATTTTTCATTTATTACTGAAAATACGATGGATATATGATGTTAGATTATATAGAAACACCATAAATTACTTAAACTTATACTACCTGGATGACCGGCCTTTGCTCGTTTTTTTGTAAATCATATTAGTTTTCCTCACAAAAGAAGGACCTTGAAAAAAAGGGAAAATATGATCATCTGAACTCGAACAGGATCTTCTGGTTTCGGAACCGCCCGATTTCCCATCTGGCTATGATAATCCTGTAGATGGTGGCGAAATTTACCTTCGAAGGTATTCTAATGATATTGTAGCAGTTTTTCATTGCCTGAAAACACGGTTATAACGACGTTTCCTAAAAATGAAACTTAGCTAGACCGATTTATTGCTCCCGAAACCCCACGCATACTAAGTTTCATGAAGATCGTTGGAGCCGTTTCCGAGATTCAGATTATATATATACAAGAATTGCTCGTTTAAAGGTATTAGAGGGATGAATTTGTAAGTCATAGGTGTTTCATTTAGCATAATAAAACAACTCCTACTCTATTTCACATAGGTTGAGTCGTCAAGGTCAAGGGTTTTTACCAATATCTAGTGTACACGATGGTACATTTACTATGCTGGTTTTGTAGGTCGAAATAAAATGCCATTCATTAAATCAATACTTGGTGAAGCTCGGTACAGTAACGTGTTGTTGTTTCTATGGCGCTCGAACAAGAAGTGAATGCCTGCCGGCCTAATGCCGTCTCTTTTATACTATTTTTTTATCGGTGCCTAACGGTACGAGTGCGGGAGAGCGTGCTGCGCTCCTATTGGTCGATACGAATTTTTGGCCAGAACAATAGGCGTTACCGTGCCGAGAGCCACTTTCTATTTTTATTTTTACATAAGCCTATTTACATTGTTTTCCTATGTCTATTATTGCTTTTTATAGCTTAATTAACCCTATTTACTATTATTTATTTATTATATATAGGTAATAAAAAACACAACTATTCTATTTTTATTATAGGTACACTTAAGGACTAATATCTTACTAACTAAATAAGGTAACAAAGTTTATAATGATAACTTATGACTATTTACAACATTACGCGCCGTACATTTCTCCCGCCGTGCGTTACCGACGTTATCTTGAGTTGGGTGACGCAACTATTCTTGTTGTACGGTGTGTGCCTGGATAGGTAGAATAACCAGCTTCTTGGTAGGTCTGCGTAGTACTCCGCCCTTTGTTCTGACGTCAGCTGTTCTTATCACGTTGTCTGGTCCCGGATACACTGCGATGACGATTCCACGGGGCCACATGTTTCTTGGTAGGGTTCCGTCGGCGATAAGGACAAGGTGACCGATTTTGAGTGTTTCACCTCGTCCGTAGGGCTCCCGCCTGTATTGGAGCTCCGGTAGGTATTCACGCACCCATCTTGCCCAGAACATATCTGCCAGTCTCTGTGAGGTTCGCCAGTGGTTGCGTCCGATCAGGTCGTTGTCCGTAAAGGTACCGGGTGCTATTGATGATGACGGGCCGCTGAGTAAGAAATGGTTGGGGGTGATGGCCTCCATGTCCTCGGGGTCGACTGAGACATGTGTTAGGGGCCGACTGTTCACTGTATTTTCTACCTCTGCCAGCAGCGTCGTCAGGGATTCTTCTGTGGGGTTTTTCTCATGAAGTACTGTCTTGAGAGCGGTTTTCACACTTCTCACCAGTCGCTCCCACGCCCCGCCCATGAAGGGGGCGCTTGGGGGGATGAACCGCCAGTTGATTGCTCGTCGGCTCGCCTCCTCTTGAGTGGCTGTGTTGAGTGCTCGCTGTAGTTCTTTGTCGGCGCCCTGCAGGTTGGTACCGTTATCCGACCATATCTCGGTGGGGCACCCTCGGCGTGCTATGAAGCGTCGTAGTGCCATGATCGCCGAGTCAGAGGTCAATGACCCGGCGACCTCTAAGTGAAGTGCACGTGTTGTGAGACACGTAAACAGTGCGACGTATCTTTTCTGTGTTGTCCGTCCCACGGTGATGGTCAGTGGCCCGAAGTAGTCTACACCAGTATACGTGAAGGGACGTCTGTGGTGTGCCAATCTGCATGTTGGGTGATCACCGGTAGGGGGCGTTGGCGGCGACGCTTTTCTTATTCGGCAGGGTAAGCAGTTATGTATGACTGCTTTTACTGTAGGTCTCTGTTTGATGATCCAATATTGTTGTCTGCACTCGTTCAAGGTTGTTTCTATACCGGAGTGGTGAAGACGTCTATGTATGTGGTCTATGTAGAGACGGGTAACCGGGTGGTTTCCGTCCAGGATGGCGGGCCTTTTGACAGCTTCTTCGACTTCTTTCACGGCGTGTATTCTTGATTTTAGTGTTATCACTCCGTTTACTATTTCTGTCGATAGGTGGCGCAGTCGACTCCGTGTCGACAGCGGTCTGTCGTTGTTGATGGCGTCCATTTCTTCTTTGAATGAGTCTCGTTGACTCGCACGAACTAGTAGTGACTCGGCACGTCGCAGTAGATCACCGTCGATAGGTATATAGCATTTTTCGGTTTTCTTGTTTGACTGTAGGGGGCGTGCAGAGTGTTTTTTCTGTTTCTTGTGTTTTGTCCATGCCGCATCCTTTTCTTTGTTGTGTTTTGTTCGTTTGTATTGTACGACGTCTGTTTTCTTTCTGCACAACTGTATGAATTGCAGTACACGAGCGGTGCTTCTTAGGAGGCGTTCCCACTTGGAAAATCTGTCTATTTGCGGTAGGGCTTCACTGATATTTTCTTGTGATTTTTTGTTCTGTATGTGACATGTTCTTTCTTCACCGGTGTGTGGCGTGTCGGTGACGGTTTCCGTTGGCCACGTTGAGGGGTCGTCTCGCAGGAACGGCGGTCCGGTGAACCAACGGTGATCGGTGTTGAAGTCCGGGGGGACGTCACGTGTGGCATCGTCCGCGACGTTCAATTTGGTAGGCACCCACCTCCACTCGTTGATTTTGCTGTTTTCTTCGATTGCTGCTATTCTATGGGCGACGTACGGTTTGTATGAGCGGGCCCCGTTTCTCAGCCACGCCAACACTGTTTTGCTGTCACTCCAGTAGGTCTTGGAGTCTGGTTTTCTGTCGTGCTCTTCTATGATGGTTGTTGCCATGCGACTGCCCATCACTGCTGCTTGTAGTTCGAGGCGCGGGATCGACGTGACCTTGAGGGGTGCCACGCGTGCCTTCGCCATGATGAGTGATGTTGTCACCTGCCCGTCCGGTGTTGTCACGCGCCAGTAGAGGCTGGCAGCGTATGCTACTTCACTGGCGTCGACGAATGTGTGTAGCTCGATGCGGTCGGCGCTGCTGTACTGTAGGTAACATCTAGGTATTTTCACTGCGGCGAGGCGTTGTAGGTGTGACATCCACTCTGTCCACTGTGGCTGTAAGTCTTTTTCTATCGATTGATCCCAGTCGGTGCCCCGGCGCCAGACTTCTTGTAGTATTTGTTTGGCTCTTGTGGTGACCGGTGATGCGAAGCCGAGCGGGTCGAACAATGACATAACTATTTTCAATATGTCCCTCTTGGTGGGCGTGTCTTTGTTCACTATATCTGGTGGTAATCTCGCCAAGTTGAGATTGAAGGTAAGTTTGTCTGCGTGGCACTCCCATATGAGGCCGAGCACACGTTCTGTTGTACTGCCATCTTTCAAGTCTATTATTTGCTGTTTTTTCTTATCTTCGTCGGTGCTCAGAGTTGTAAGTACCGCCGGTGAGTTCGATGCCCATTGTCGCAACTCGTAGTGTGCTTCTCGGTGTATGTTGCGTACGTCGGTTGCTGTCTGTATGGCTTCTTCTTCGGTCGGGAAGCTCTGTAGGTAGTCATCAACGTAGTGGTTTTTTTCTATTGCGCGGTGTGCTGCCGGGTGACTGTCTTGATAACGTTTAGCGTTGATATTTTTCACGAAGATAGCGGTCGATGGAGATGAAGTGGCGCCAAATATGAGTGACGTCATTCTGTATTCTGTGACTTCATGGTTTCCACGGTGATCTTCTCTCCACAGGTATCGAAGTGCGTCTCTATCTTCGGGTCTTATTTTCACCTGCATAAACATCTCGGCGATGTCGGCAGTGACAGCGATGGGATGTTGGCGAAACCTCATGATGACTCCTGGGAGTGACTGTAGGAGGTCTGGACCGGTGAGCAGGTGATCGTTGAGTGAAACGTTCTTGGTTTTGGCTGCAGCGTCGTGTACCACACGTACTTTGTCCGGTTTCATGGCGTTGATGACTGGAAAATGTGGTAAGTACCACGTTCTATTTTCTTTAGCTTCTTTCGGTGCAGGTTCGGCGTACCCCTTTTGTATGAGCGCAGCCATCTGTTCGTTGTATTTCTGTTTCAGCTGTGGGTTTTTATCTATCTTCTTTTCTGTGCTGGACAATCTCTTCAAGGCGTTTTCTTTGTTGTTTGGCATGACGACGTCTGGAGTCTTCCATAACAAAGCTGTTTCGTAACGGCCGTCTTCACGCTGCTTGGTGTGTTCTTCAAGGATGACAAGTGCACGTTGCTCTGGGTCACTCTGGGGTTTCTTGGGTTCTATTGTGAGTGATTCTATTGCGAAGTACTGTTTGAGCTGCTCGTTCATGTCGTCATCTTGTTGCTGTATATGGTTGACTTGATGTAACTGTTGACCAAGTATGCGTTTGCGTGAGCCGTGGAGCACCCATCCGAGTGGCGTTAGGGATGCCACCGGCTGGTGTCTGCTGCCTTGACGAACTTCTGAGGCGATCAGTAAGTGCCAGTTGTCTTGCCCGATGAGTATGCCAGGAGTACCCACACTGTAGGTAAGTTGTGCTGCGATGTCTGTGAGGTGTTTGCAGCCGGTGATGTCGACGTCTGATATCTTCTGTGGCGTTATGTGCAAACCGTTGATTGTGTGGGCTTGTATGCTGTGTTCTCCCGCCGTGCCGCAAATGGTTATGGTGACACGTCGAGACTTCGATGCTTCAACTTCAGTGTTTCCAACTGCTTCGATTCGGAGTGGTTCTGGCGTGCCCTTGAGTCCGGTCTTCTTAGTGACGCTGTTGTCGATCAGAGTGACTGTTGATCCGTCATCTAATAAGGCAAAGGTGTTTATTTTGCCTTTTGGTCCCGACACCTGTACTGGCAGGATCTTTAGGTATGATCTTGACTCGACGGCCGCTGACCATATGTTGGTGACCACGTCGCTCTTCGTTTCGGGTTCTGCAGAAGTTGATTTCGGTTGGAAGTGAAGTAACTTGTGATGCGTACGTTGACATCCATCGACTTGACACTTTTTTGCTTGACATTGATGTGTTCTGGCTCTGTATCCTAGGCATCTGAAGCATAGGTATTTTGATTTAGCCAGGTCCCACCTGGCGTTAGTTTCTGTTTCTGTAAACTGCTTGCATTCTGTTGCTATGTGACCACGTTTCTCGCATACGGGACACTTTGATTCGTTGTCTCGCTCGTTCACTGTGTATGTTTTCTGTTTTCGCGCAGGCGCACGTTGAGTTTTCTGTTCGAAGTCTGTTTGTCTTGATACAGGTTCAGGCTGGGCGTACGGGCTGCATTTTTCGGCTTCTTTTTCTAGGAATCTTGACAGCTTAAGTAGGTCAGCTTCTTCGATGTTGTCTGTTGAAGTGAAGTCGAACCACCGGAACCGCATTTGAGGTGAAAACTTTTCTATTACTGCTCTTGTGACTTCAGGATTGTAGAGGTAGTATATTTTCTTGAGTGCTTGCAACGTGGCGATTATGTTGGACACCTTTGTGGAGAACACGCAGATGTCTCTTGCTGTATCGGAGAGGCGAGGTAACGAACGGAGACGCTCCAACTCGGCGAGTGCGATGGTGTCCGGTTTGCCAAAACGTGTTTCTAGAGTTTTCATGATGTCTTGTGGCTTCGAAGTATGTATTAACAGGCTCTCCACCGCTTCCCTGGCGTGTCCCCGTAGGCTGCGGCGTAGGCGTGTGATATTTTCTATCTCGGTGTAAAGTTCTGATGTTTCTGTGTACGCCGCCTTGTAAGACAGCCATTCTTGGTATGCACCACTGTAGGCAGGCAGGTCGGTGTGGCGATGCGGTAGTCGACTGCCTGATTTTGCTGCTAACGTGATTGCTGAGGCGAGCTCGCTGAGGTTCACTGTTGTCGGTTGTGGTACACCTGTAGGCTGCGGCACGACGGTAGGCTGTGGCACGACGATAGGCTGTGGCACGACGATGGGCTGCGGCAAAACGGCAGGTTGTGGCGCGACGGCAGGTTCTGTTTTGGTATGAGGTTGGTTCTCAATAGCCAGGATTGGCCGGTCGCTCTTCTGCACCCATTCGGCGACCCGTCGTGCTGTGGTTCTTTCAGAGACGACGGTAGCGTCGTCTTCTTCGATGTCTGAATCTGTTTCCGCCTCTAGGGCGGCCATTCTGGCGGCAGCATATTCTAATTGTAGGCGGAGGATTTCCGCCCTGGCTAGTGCCATTCTCTTCGCTTTTTCCCCTTTTCTTGACTTCGCGTCCTTTGGGTTGGGCGCAGCTGCTGTGGCCGTTTCATCACGATCCGCGACGGTTTCTGTAGACCGCGTGGTTGCTGTTTCTTCTGTAGTAGCGGTCTCCTGCGTCGTGGTCGTGGCTGTTTCGGATTCTTGAGCACTGTTGGCTGAATCTTCATTTGCTGATTGCGTTTCTTGTTCAGTTGCACCTTTCGCCTTGCTTGATCTCGTTGACGGCATTTTTCTATTTTTCTTCTATATTTGGACTGTTTTTCTTCTATAAATCCGGCGCTCGAAGGACCATTAATGTACACGATGGTACATTTACTATGCTGGTTTTGTAGGTCGAAATAAAATGCCATTCATTAAATCAATACTTGGTGAAGCTCGGTACAGTAACGTGTTGTTGTTTCTATGGCGCTCGAACAAGAAGTGAATGCCTGCCGGCCTAATGCCGTCTCTTTTATACTATTTTTTTATCGGTGCCTAACGGTACGAGTGCGGGAGAGCGTGCTGCGCTCCTATTGGTCGATACGAATTTTTGGCCAGAACAATAGGCGTTACCGTGCCGAGAGCCACTTTCTATTTTTATTTTTACATAAGCCTATTTACATTGTTTTCCTATGTCTATTATTGCTTTTTATAGCTTAATTAACCCTATTTACTATTATTTATTTATTATATATAGGTAATAAAAAACACAACTATTCTATTTTTATTATAGGTACACTTAAGGACTAATATCTTACTAACTAAATAAGGTAACAAAGTTTATAATGATAACTTATGACTATTTACAACATTACGCGCCGTACATCTAGTGAAGTTCCATTTTATTACTCTGAAATAGTACTCACAATATTTGATGAAACCTCGCTCTATCATAGTATTCCTTTATTATATCGAAATAAACTTTAACCAATGAGAAATCTTATAAAATACCATGAGTTACCGAACTCATGCTATTTGAAATCTACCTACTATACTTATCATTGCTTGTGCCGTGTGTGCTATATAATTTAACTAAATTTAATTAAAATATGAGGGTTTCAGATCAGGAGGACCAAGATAATATAACTAATATTAGTATTAACATACAAAATTTCACTAGAGATTTATTTACACATAATTATTCCCAACATTAATTCCATAAATTTATTCAATGTTGGAAATTCATAAATGCCTGTACGTTTTACATGTATTTCTTCAGCTATTTGGCTTTATTTTTCGATCGCTGCTTAAGCCAGTATCAGACTATGAATAAGAAATGTTCTTGTTCATAGTCTGACCTGAAACAATATAAATTCATACATTATTTCTTAAAATAGAAGATGAAATAGAATTTGTAAATAAACTTGTAAATATTATAATTTTTTGATACAAAAATCTAATTACCTTTTTATTCAGAGGTTAATAAAGTTCGCAAAAAAACCTTCTCATCCCAATTCGAAAAACGTGATCTTTTTCTCGTTCTGAATTAATTGTTAATTTCCATTTACTTATTAATATAATATTATAATAAAACACATAATAAAAGTTTTCAAATTGGTGCCGTTTCTTTTTTTTAAAAGCTCCATTACTGTCAAATGTATGGTCTTGATGTTGGTGTCGCCATATATAATATTATTTTTGCTCTTAAATCCTTCAATAACTAAATCATGACTAAAAAGCGTTTATGAGTAAAGAAAAGTTAAACACTGAATAATATTTTAAATAGTACTTAGCTATGTACTACTTAATCCGTTATTTAAGAGATTTTTATGAGTAAGGCCGTATATGATTAATTTAGCGCAAGGAAAGCCCTTAGGGTTCCGCACCCAAAGGGTAAACTAGGGGTAAACTAGGGACTCTATTACTAAGACTCCGCTCTGCCGGCTCTTCTCAGCAAAATGCAACCTTCCGAACCCGTATTAGAGTCAGACTTTTCATAAGGCCTGCGAAGGTCTATTTGAATAAAGTTGATTTTGAATTTGAAAATTTGTTCCATATAAATATAAATCGGGAACTTGTGTCTCACAACGCAAATGTATGGATACCGGCGCAACGGTTTGACGTTTCGTGACTTGCTCGCGTCAACGGCGCATTGAATCTTGATCTGCTCCTCGACCACGATAACTGTTGCTGTCATAGAACGCCTTCTCCGTACAATTTTAAACCTTACCTTCCTGAAAATACAATTATTTTCCCTGTTAACGATCAGCATTGACATTTGGAGATGTAAGATAACATTGCCCGCGAGAGCGGTGCGTCAGGCGAGTCGAAGCCCGATGCCGCCGAGGCCTTTCAATTATTCACAAGCAGAACAGTATTGTAGGACACGTTGTATGTTTGTTGCCCTCTGTCGATGTGCTGTACTGTACCTTATCTAACAATACTTTGTATGCCATGGACCAAACAAATCCGACACTAGGTGTCAATATCAAATAATGATGTACATAACATACATAGGTGAAGTAGAAGCGTAGGTCATGTTAGCTTTTGGCTGCTACAGCTAAATAAGCCACAGAAATCCCTTCGATTCACCATGAGAAAGCTAAAATCATTGTACAAACAAATATCTTAAATTTTTATTAATATTTGCTAGTTTATCAACGAACCCTTATTTTTCCCCCTTTTAGAGGTTGAATTTCGTGAAATCATGTTTGTGCACCCTGACGAATAAATAAATTGACCGGTTTCTCACAATCTCTATGAAATTATTTTACGTCAAATTTCGTCAATGAAACTTGGAAACAATCAGCAGATAGTAGTTATAACATTATGTTAGCCGATTAGTTAAATTCGCAAGCTTCCTTAGGGCTACGGTAACCGCTTAATACCAGGTGGGCCGTATGATTGTTTGACGACTAAGTTGGAAAAAATATTGCAGTTCTAAAAAGTGACTCTAGTCAATCTCATTATCAGAAATATTAATTTTATAGCGGATGAAGCGGATCATAAAAATTATACTTTTGGATCCCTACATCAAAGTTGTAAAGGTCAAGGTATCGCGACTTGTTCTTTCTATTTTGTTTTAATCGAAAAAGTATCTGTAGAAACTCATTGTAGCCAAACCGAGTCTTATTTCAATTTGTCCAACCCCAACGATGGAAATAATCCCTTATTAACGATTTGTATCGTTATTTTTAAACATTTCACCTCCGCTGGGCGGCCGCCGCCGCCGCCGCCTCCCGGCTTCGTGGTGCCATCCGCTCGCTTCGGAATACCCGACACTGTCGTGTTCCTTTTGTCGACCACTAAGCTGTCTATTTCTACCTTTATTTGAAATATTTGAATGCTTCGTTCAGTATCATTGGCATGAGTAGGCGTTTTATCACAATTACATATTGCATAACTGTTTGTATTAGATCTGTTTAGTTACATTTATATTTACTATGGTAGTTCTGTATAGAGTTGGAATTTGGAACGAAGCACTTATAATTAATATATTCAAATTCAAATTCAAAATTATATATTTGTTAAAATAGGTCAATGAAGATGTTACAATGTCTAAGGAAGTCTCACTATTTTATCCCTTTGTCAAGCGTACAAATTTTCATGTTTAGCACAATAATACCTATAACATACATTAATTATTTTGAGTATGTACAGTAATGAAACTATAGGCATATTTATATTTAATATTAAGATATACATTTAAATTTGTATAAGACCGTTTATTTCTAAAATAAATTTAAAAAGAATCTTTTTGTACTTGCGTACCTATTGATGCTGCTACATAAGATAATTCAGTAAATCGTTTGAACATAATAATGTGCGCCGGGGTGTTCATTCGTCACTAGTAGGTATGAGCAAGAATAGACTTTTAGTAGGTAGTAGTTTTTGACATTACTGCGTTGGGGTTGGGGGTACTCATCATATAATGTTTTTAAGCTTTAGCTCTTGCTGTTTTATTGAATTACTTTCATTTCATATTGGTGAAAGTTGCTTGTCAGCACTAAATATACTTGCCCTTTGTCATTCTTAATGGACGTCTTCTGAGCCAGCTTTCCATCCTCTTCTTTTCCTACAACACCATCCTCGATGTAAAACACTAACGTACGTGACTCCTCTGTAATTAGTATTTTTTTTCATCTAGTTATATTCCTACCGAAATCTAACCTCTATATTTAGGTTACCATCACTAGCAAAAGCAAACCGGTTCTGAAACATTTCAAATTTCTGAATTGCGTTTCAATATCAGACTGTTCTCCATGGGCGTAAAAAAAAGCGGACGTATTCTCACTAACAAAAAACTGTGTCCACAGAGTCGGCTACCTCTCACGCACACACTCACATTTAGTTGGCCATTCCGCGGAAAACAAGACCCTTTTGCCGTTTACCCGCATTCGATTAATAACACACCACATAAAGTGAGGTGGCCGACTTGAGCGGCACAGTTTTTTGTTAGTGAGAATACGCCCGCCATTTTTTACGTCCATGCTGTATGTACCCTAACAATATTGTCTGATTAGTTACAGATGAAGTGTACCAGTCGTAAATAGTTTATATTTTCAATCGGCATCAAAGGAGTGCACTCCTTTGATGCCGTGAATTTAACAGGTGATGTCGATATTTTTTACAAGTATATAATTAACTTTCAAAGTCAATCACAAAATGTGTATTTCTATTGCCTCTATAACTACAAATAATAAAAATGAAATACCTAATATTAAAGGGCGCCATACAAACGGCTTTACGTAACCCTTCGTGTGCGAGTCCGATTCGCACTTGGCCGGCTTTTTAATATCTCAGTCACGCGTGTATTTACGTTTTGTGTAACAGGTACCTAATTAGGTTACATTAGGCGTGTTTGTTTATATTAAATAACTGATTTTCCGTATATTATCACCTGCTACAACAATAATTACCTAATTAATTAATGCAACAAATATCAACTTAACCTGCTTCGGGTCAGACCATGTGGTAAACATAACTATAATGAAAAAATATTCAGCATCCATCGCATTTCACCGAAGAATCCGAAAGAGATTTTTGTATTTGTCGGTAGGTTACGTGGTATAGTGTTAGAACGCGTCCTTCTGCGGATTACCTCCTGATGATGGCTCAGAGGTAGTGACGTCGAATACCGTGACAAGGATTGGGGGCTCGAATCCTACAATGAGCTTGTTTCCGGGGAAGAAAAATATTGGGTGGAAACCATAGCACGGTCATCGGGTACTTCGTAGTACCCGCCTAGCTGGCTACTACCCTCAAGTTGAAAATATGTCGCCAAGCCTGACCGGTGTGCTCCAATAGCCGCACTCGAGAGCCAGCCCTTATAGGTCTTGTGTGCCTACCATCTTCTCTCACATCATCAGTGACATTATGGCCAAACAGGCCTATACCCGTGCGCGATTAGTGGAGACCTGGCGCGGTGACGTTATGACGCACCTACAGTTGCGTGCTTGTATACAATACGTCATGAAGCACGGCTCCTGTATGTAGGTACGTGTTGCGGGATTATTGCTGCATGCTAGTAGCACAATACGGGCGCCATCAGGGAAGTGCAGGGGAATTTGAATTGGGAAGCAGGCGAGGGAGTCGCATTCCACTCGGATGTCAACTAATCGCGCGAGGGTAGTAAATCTATACTAATATAATAAACTGGAAGTTTATTTGTTTGTTTAAACGATAATATCTGGAACTACCAGTCGGATTCAAAAAAATATTTCATTACCGCGGGGAACAGCTAGTCTAGAATAAAGCAGTTAAAGTGTATGCTTTGTTTGTTCCAGGCATGAGTGGAGGGTCGTGTGCGTGCGGGCGCGCGCCGAGCCCGCCGCTGTCCGCGCCGCACGCGCCCCCTCAACCGCACCACCACCCGCATCCCGACCACCACCACCACCCGCATCCCGACCACCTCTACGACCACCACTCCTCGGAGGAAGAGCTCGAGGTATGTTCACTACACTACACTTGCACTTGCACGTGACCGTTGTCGGCGATGCGATGTTACTAATGACTGATATCATGAAAATATTCGTAGTTGTAGACTTGTGCGTTCGGAATTCAAATTGTTTGTCCCACGTTCGCCCGTGGCTGCATTTCTGTCGATATCGTCTTTACGTATCAAATATCCTGCTCCTGCAGGTAATGCTATATTACCTAGAATGATCTAGATCGATCGTTCCTGAATCATTTGTTTATTCGACAACTTTTCCTCTCCCTCCTAATTATTATCCATTAAATGTAGTGGTATAAAAAAAAATTTTGATTGCAAAGATTGATCGAAGCTGTTAACATACTTAGTACCTCCGTAAGTTAACTGACATCATTTGTCCATATAGGTAACTATAGAACGTTAATAAATCAACTTATTATCCTTTTACATTAATAAATTTAAAAAAATCGAGAGAGGTAGAGCATAGCTTTTATTCGCTCAAAGAGCAGCTCGACTGGGGAAGTACCTCCACCTTACAGAATACCGCAGCCAAATAACTTTACGTTATGTAAAGTTGTGTTCCTGCGCGTGAGTAAGGTCGCCAGAGCTCATAGGGGAGGGGGGAATGGTCGGTAACGCGTGAGCGATGCTTCTTGTGTTGCAAGCGTCCATATGGCTACGGTAACCGCTTACCATCAGGTGGGCCGTATGCTTGTTTACCGAATAAGTTGTATAAAAAAAATAATATATACAAATACAAACTACCTAGTTTTGTATATTTTACATCATTATTATTTAGATCGCTTGCAGTTGTTGCAAATTGTAAACAGGGCTATTATTTATCGATAACAAATAATCAATTTTAACATAACTTACAACTTATTTACTCTCAACAAGGGTACTTATAATCCAACTACGAAAGTAGCAATGTTTAGTGCCACAATTGTGCAGTTAAATGGTGTTTATTTCATAATAAACAGGTACTACTAAATGCCACACATCCGTAAGTATTCTATTTTGGTGGAGCACAGCTTACGGGCGGTGTTTGACGCAGTCATACATAATAATAATTTTATTACGAAATACTCGCTCCGCTCAGCAAGTCCGAGTCAATACTGAATACATTAACTAACGCGAAAGCCGCTATATCTCGCTGTTTATCTTTATACAAGTAGCAATGGTCATCATAGAATTTTAATTCATCGACTTAATTGAATAATAACACGTGTACATAAATCAAGTGCCTACAAATGACTAAAGACTTAATAAAAAAATTGCAAGGTTTTAGGTACGGTGTTCCCAGCCAAAAAGACCGTTAATTTGAACCAGTCGCCGCCGCAGCTATTCTTTTTAATTTGTTCTGAACAATTTAATCGTTGTCTCCAGCGGGTCGGCCGGTTCCAGCCTCCCAGGTCCCACGCGCCGAAGCTAAATGTAATTCACTACTCGGGTATTAATCTTAATTTCGCCCTTCTACGTACAATACGATAGACTGAACAACTGAGGGATAGATCCTCACGAGTGTCAAATTAATTATTATTGTCCAGCAACCGTTAATAAAGTAAATTTGTGACGTATATAGTAGCGAGTTAGTCTAACCAATTTAATCATAATGGAAATAAGACTAGATCTACGAATAAGCTCAGATCACTGTAGGTATCTAGAAACCGATAATGATCCCTCTGCCAAATTTTATTTAAAACTAATTGGCTGGCTATGACTATCCAAAAATAACAAGACTATAAACATTTACCTACCTAGACCTATAAACACAGAAGTTTCATGAAATGTAGATATTTCTTGCCCTCTTTCATCGAATCACTAAACAGATAATTACTAAAATAGTAATTATCTACTCCACTCTGCCAGTTTTAATATTATTAGCTGAGTCACAAATACTTTGAAATTAATTTGATTAGCTTAAATAATTATTAATAAGTGCATGCATGATACTCGTTAGGGTCACCGCTCACTATAACAGCACGGCTACTCCTCGGCATTTACCTTGCCATGCAAGTGAGGTCTTTAAGGTGCTATATTGGAAAAAAATGATATCTTTGTGTCCCTGTATCTTAATTAATACAAGGGTTGGGGTTCTGAGTTTTTATTATATGATTTTTGAGATCTTAATTGAGTTTGCCAATGAAGGAAAACACGTTTGATAGAAATTTTCTCGATAAAGTTTAATTCCAAAGTAGCCTCTAAATAAAAATCTTTTTTACTGTAACTCCGTCAAGCAGGCGAATTTTACAGTGAAATTTAATGCAAAAAATTGGTAATTCATTCTTCTTATGATGTGAAGAACAGATTTTCCATACATTGCATGGTTATTTTATAAACAATTTATATTTGGTTTGGTACTTACGTCGTTTATTAAAAGCTGCCGCTTGCCTGGGCGAGTACCTGAGAGCACTATAGTCATCTCTTTTTGGCACATACGAAATTACGGTGAACGTATTTATTACTACTCTTGCATCGCTAGGATTATTCGGCCGTAGCCTTTGTCGACGACGGACCTATGCTAGTTGTCGCGACCGGCTCTCGTAGTTTTAAACATAAAATATTTTCGTAGCATATTCTTTATTGTCTTTAAAGATAGTATTATAGTTTGTAATATCGTATTAATTTAAGTTTAGTGTGATAATCTAGTTCAATAGTGCTTGTAAATATAAAGTTAGTTGTGTAGTTTTGTTTTTATTAATTTAATAGTATTTTTTTAGTGTTAAAGTTGATTTAATTATAATTTCACGACATGGGTAATATAATAAAGACCAGGAAAATCAGCATTGGGAGCAGCATTTTAGCAATTATTTATTACAGTTACATCATTATCAGTTTATCGATAGATTTAAAACGAACTTATAACCCTTCTAAGTAAAGTTTACTGCTGATATTGTATGGTCTGCATTCCTCGTACCAACCAACTTGAATTAGACGGGCTACATCCAAGGGCATTGTACTCAACACACACACATAGATATCTCGCTCCCGCCCGCCATCGTCACACAAACTGCTATCCGTCCGAGTGCGAGTTACAGACCATAAAAGCCACAGATAAAAGCTATGATAACAACTAATTTGTTATTATATTTACGGATTCTTATTCTATTACTTTATATTACATTTTATTACCAAATACCTATAACATGATTTGATTATTATAATTATTTCTTATGGTGTACTTAGGACAACTATCTCTTTTTATGCCTAATAATGAAGAATGTTCACTAATTTAGATTTTTAGGTCTCCGTATTTTCTATAGAAAATAAAAAATACGTGTGAAAGAATTATTTCGATACGTCAATTAGTTTCCGAGATATGGAATTTTAAAATGAGCGCGCGACGCTCGATTCCACCGGCCCGTACTCGATGCGTGTGACGTCATGTTCCAACGCTCGCTCAGTCAATCGCGCTCACAGAACAAATACCCTGACGGGGTCGCGCTCTTCCGTACGTTTCCCTAGATGATTATGACTTTTTTGGTTTTTACCCGACTGACCCGAAAGGAGGGTTATGTTTTTCGAGTGTATGTATGTATGTATGTCTATTTCTTTGGCACGCTCTGCAGCCTAAATGGGTTGATGGATTTAAGCATATTAGGTGCCGTTAGATTCGTCTTGACTGTGGGAGTGTCATAAGGTATATTATTTTTATATGGCGTCTACGGATAAAAAAAAAGGGGGGATATTCAAAACAAATATTTCGTTATTATAACAATATGGGTATCAAATGAAAGCTTGTGAACAGCCTATTCCATATATGTATACATTGTAATACTTTTGTGCTACCATTTTGACGTAAATTACAAAAAAACATTATTGTATTTGTTTCTTTTAATTAAATTTCCAATATAAATACTAGAAAATCATGTGTTGTGCCAAAATGTAATAATACAACCACCAGTCCACCGGAAAAGTTGATTTTATAATCGTTCCAATGAATGTCCAAATGTGAGAGAAATGGGTAAAAACTGTGAAGGGGTTGGATCTATTTAGAGACGAAAGCAAAGTTTATTGGTGTGAAGATAGTTTTGACGTAAGAATACTGACAGTCTATCTACTATGTACCTAACCACTTTTGTAGTGTGCAGTTATTTGATACCCCAGCGCAGCCGCGGTTTCACCCGCATGTAGCGTTTTAATTATTTTGCGCGAAACCCCTTATAAATTATCTGAAGTAAAAGAATCTTAAGTTATTCCTTATAACATCCGCTATCTACCAGTGAATGTCTCGTCTATATCGGTCCAGCCGTTTTGGAAATCAGCCGGAACAAACTAGTGTTTCACCCGCTTACAAATTGATATTTTGATATTACATATTCAATTTTATTTATTTGGATAAATAAAGTAGATTGTGTTCCTGCGCGTGAGTAAGGTAGCCAAAGCTCATTGGGGAGGGGGGAAAGGTCGGTAACGCATGAGCAATGCTACATGTGTTGCAACTATCCATTTGGCTACGGTAACCGCTTACCGTCAGGTGGGCCGTACGTATGCTTGTTTACCGACTTTTTTTTTTTATTTGACTTAGTCGTATAAAAAAAGATAAGACATAGAAAAGGTTAAGTACATCTATTCAACTCGCTACATTTGCAATATATCAATTTATTTAGTTAAATTTACTAAGAAGAGTATAAATAGGTATAGACAAACATAATTAATTTATTGTCTATAACATGAAACTTAAAAGGTAAATAAGTACCTACTTGCGTTGCAGCTATAAAATAATTATTTTAGGTATATTAGGCAGACAGGAGTAAGCATTTGCATTCTTTCTTCTTGCTTTTCGGCGGCAACGGAATAACTATTCGTCGATAAATAATAAAACTTTTAAAATATATATATGTAATTTGGACATCTTATTTAATTATGTTGTTTTATTATATTACATTGATTATTAGATTCAATTTAAAATAGTTTTACATGCTATTCTGTAGCGAAATGTGTAGACCTTATTTTAAGATTCCACCTAAATTGTACGACATTTTCTGGCGAAGTAAACAATTTCATTTCATTTCAACCAAAAGTCCATTTATTTTATGTAGATTTTACAGTTGCCCTTTTTCAAATCCAAAATACTTTCCACTAATAGCGCAAGATACCTACGTACCACCGCTAGCGGCTAATATGAGTGAACGGAGCGTTGGAACATGACGTCACCTCGCGGTCACGTGACCGTTAGCGGGCCTCGATATTTAGGGGAATTTTAAATGTCTGTAAAATCATAACTACTTGGTTTTTTTGAACGAAACAAAAACTAATGTATTTGTATACGTAATTGCTCTACTGATACAAATTTTCAAGCGCTTTTGCATACCTATTAACATTCCTCAATTTTGTAGATGCTATAAATGAAATAAAATATTTATGATTCACAGGGAACAATCTCCACAAAAATAATCCGTAGTGAAAAGGTCATGGTAGAACCCATAGAATAATTTTTGGCATCCTTGGTATCGCCCGCACCGCAGCCAGCCTATGATGTCGCAGATAATGTACCACCAAAAGCATCGCATTTTTTTTTGCGATTTCATATTTGGTACCGTAGTAAAAGTTGACCGTATACAGGAGTACTTTACGTGGTTTCATTTAATTTCGTATTGTCGTATCCACCCCGTATACCCTTTTCATTACCCGCAGCATATATACTTCATCATCATCATCATGATCAGTCTATAATGTCCCACTGCTGAGCACAGGCCTCCTTTCACAAATGAGAGTGAAAGGGAATGGGCAGATACTCCACCACGCGTGCCCACTGCGGATTGGTGGAGGTAGGCTAGTGGTCAACCTACTGTTGGAATTTTTCAAGCCGCCTAGTAGGCATCCAACTAGCTTAACGACTATCACAATTAAGTGATAACCGAGACCAACGGCTTTACGTGCCTTCCGAAGCACGGAAACGCTCGATATGAAATACCACTAGACGGTCACCCATCCAGGTACCGACCACGACAGACGTAGCTTAACTTTGCCGATCGATTAAGAACGGCTAATCATGCTACACCACGAGCGCTTCCTTATATATACTGATATATACTTACACAGTATAAACTCGTATTTACGTACAAATATGAGTAATTACTATAGCTTTTGGTTAAAAATCGTTTATAACAAGTGTAATAAAAAAATAAACTTTTACTGCTCTCCTATAAAATATACTCTGTAATTTAAACGATGGCGGTTCGGCTTTCGTGTTTCTGCCGGCGTCGTCCGAGTCCGGCCGAACGTATCTAGCGGTGGCGGGAATTTTTTAAAACTTTGATAGTTCTCTAGGGGCGGTGCCCCCCGCGCGGCGGGCTAGGCCACGCCTTTCAAGGAACGATTTATTTCCACGGTGTCATCTTAAATCGTATGCGTAAATTTTACAATGACTAAATAGATAAAATAGTTGACGCCTCGCGACAAGCACGCTTGCCGCTACTACAAGCCACTAGTCCTGCTGACAACACGCTTCCAGCGAGCGTTCCGCTCCCTTGCTGCGTGACGCCAGCAAGTGGTATCTTGCCAAAGCCGCGCCACTAATTTCACCGGCGCCGCGCCGCCCGCGAGCTGCCACCTCGCAGGCGGCGTGGTGACAGCTAGTGGTTGGATTGAGTTGAGGCGGTGCCGATGCGCCGGGCCGTTGCTGCGATGGAGCGGTGCTGACATAGTGAGCGATGACCCTTATTCGTAGTCCTGATTTTTTACGATAGAACTTATATTTATTATCCCTTCTCAGTTTCATTCCTTTCGTTGCCTAGTCACAGAATTTCAATTTGTCAGTTACCGTAGTACATTTAATCGGACAATATTTAATAAATTCTTCACAAATTACGGTAAATAATGTTTCGTACGTAGGTATTATTAGGAGTGTCGGATACGAAAGAAGTTTAGACTAGGTATCATATTTTTATTCCGATAGTCTAAAATATATTTAAATATCACAGGTACTTCCGCACCAACGATAAATTGCGAATACAAAAAGAATATTCTCCTAAGGCGTTTTGTAATTTTTTCATAGATATAGTTAGGTAGTTTGGTACTTGTAACAATTAAGAAGAACTCCCGCCCGCGCCGTCAGCGAATGTAACCTTCCAAGGGTAAAACTAAGGGTAATTACTCTGAGTGGGCAGTTTGTAGGGCAGGGGTGGGGTGCACTTAATAGTGCAGATGGAGGGACAATTTCAAGCTATCGAGAATGGCTGATGGCGTAATTGGCCGTTTGCGACGTTACTCAAGCTTTTGGTGGATGGTCGTGATTTGCTGAAGTGTTTTTATGTACGCCTCAACATTATTTTTTGTTCAATCTAAGATTTTAGACTGATGCACGTGTTACTTGGCCGGGTGTTTATGCTTCAGATCACACAACAATATAATAAATATATAAACTACTTTATAAATAAGTTTAAGTATTGGAAAGTTCATTCATTTATTCGTTACTGTTCATTGAAACTGTGTAATTTATTCTGTTTACTTGGTATTTAGGTTTTCCCCAATTTGTGAGTTTTCCGTTGATATTTAGGTCGTTAAATATCTTATCCTAGAGAATGTCGTGAAGCTTAATAAACCGTATTAAAAGTAGTAATTATTGAAGTGATGCAAGGGTAAGTTGGTCCTAGGTATCTCACAGAGGCAACGTCCGGCCGGCTCTTCACATGCCGCATTAATTCGCAACGACACGCCGCTACTAAATTACACTCGTACCTCCTCCTCCCCCCACGTCGCTGTCACTCACCGCACCCCCCTGCCCCATCACGACAACTATTACACTGACAAGTGATGTATTCTTCAATATTTTCGACCATAGTCGTTTGTGTCACTGTCAGGTAAGGATCGATTGACAAATTGGTATTTCCACAATAATCAGCGTCCCTAGTCGCTTGATACACATTTAAATGAGGATGCACCATATCCATTTTAAGTGCACTAAACTAAAAATATTTTACCTATATAGCTCTTTTACCGTAATTGTAATAGAAATATCGCATTTAATGGTATCTTTAAATTAAAGAACGTTTTGTTAGTTTTCTCAACACTTCGGTTAAGTATCCTTAGACGACGTAGGTTTATAATTTAAATAATTAATGTCCCGATTGATAATGATATCTTGCAATTTGCATCCTATGATTCTGACAATAGGTTCTCGCCTCTAATACCCATTATTTCCCATTTTTGTTTATTCATTTCTATATTACTTACTATCAATTCATTAATGCTAATGCCATCATGTGTTACCTTATCGTTAGAGACTTGCGAATAGAAATAAATGTGAGATTTATTGACTCAATACAGCACAAATCTATTTTAAGCAACCATTATTTACGATCTAGAGTCGTGCAAAATTACATATTTCATGAATATAAAAAATTTTAAAGCGTTGAAATCAGTAGAACGTACGGGAGCGCGTATTTGCGCCGCGTCGCTGGATGAGATTGTAATTTTTTTTTGTCTACAAATTTTCGCTTACTCGCCTGCACCCGGACTGGAGGCTGGAGGGCGTTGACATGCTCTCCTAACTTTTTAATCTGTGTTTCGTAATAGGTACCCATTACCCGTCGTATTTAACTCTTAGTAAATCTCTTCTCTTCTTTAGGCGATGATAGCTCATTGGTAGTGACGTCGGATACCGAGATGAAGTTTCCGGGTTCGAATCCTACAATGAGCTTGAGCTTTCGGTGAAGGAAAACATCGTGAGGAAACCATAGAACGGTGGTAGGGTACCTTGTAGTGCCCATCTGGCTACCACCTTCAAGTTGAAAATCTGTCAACAAACCAGAGCCAGTTTCTTCTAGGCTTTGTGTGCTTACCACCTTCGGCCACATCATCACTTACCATGGCGAGATTGTGGTCAAACACAGGCCACACAGTAAAAAAAAGGCGCACGAATCAAATTATTGTCTTTTGGCATATTGTTCTATTAAACCCATGTTTCTTCTATTTATTTGAAATGATTAATAACTCTTTCTTCTTCTTAGTACGCGTCGTCTCGTTGTCACCGCGCACTCTCTTTTACTATGCATTTATGGTTCTCCTTTTTAACCGACTTCAAAAAAAGGAGGAGGTTCTCAATTCGTTTGTATGTTTTTTTTTTTTTATGTTTGTTACCTCATAACTCCGTCATTTATGAGCCGATTTGGAAAATTCTTTTTTTGTCTGGAAGGGTACACTTCTCGTTTGGTCCCATTGTCACCAGACCAGGATTTGATAACTTCTTAGTTTACTTTGAAGTCGGTTTAAGTTTTTTGTAAAACAGTCCAATTATTTATTGATTTCGATGACCATATTCTATCTTTACCTAATACTATACCTACTAATCTATAACTAATGTTCCCTGGATAAAAATAGTAGCATATAATACTCGGGGATAAAGTACTTTCCTATTACTTAGTGAAAGAATTTTTAGAATCAGACTGGTAGTTCCAGAGATTAGCCCGTTTAAAAAAACAATCAATCAAAAATCTCTTTTGCTTTAGGAAGACAACTAGTGTAGTACTAATAAGTATTACTTAATAAACGAACACGAGGTGATTCATTGCTAATAATGGAATTTTTAAAGTAGTTTACAAGTAAGAATCCAAGACATTGGAAACCAACTTGAAATAATATCCCACGGTGAGTATTAAAGCGCATTATATGTATAAATAGTACAGAATAAATTGATGGCGGGCGCACGCCACACCGGCTGTCGTCTTCCCATTGTTACTCAGGAGGCCTGCGAACCTCCGAGCTCCGCCTCTGCTCCGTGCACCTATAAGTTCTACACCTAGAACCAGCATAAACTGCCTTGCTTTAAATTCATAGTAAATTGCATCGTCGGGGCTACGCCTAAATTGGACTGTCTTAGATTATTTAAAGTACCTATATTTCAATGATATGTCGATCGGGCGACATTTGCAGACATTTCGAAACTAATCTTTGATACTTTAAGTTGTGTAAGTAGAAAAAAAAAAGCGAGGCAGGAAATGCAATGGCGATCTTTTAGATTAATGATTTACCTTAAAGGTACTTGTAATTTAATTATTCCATTTATATTGCCAAATACTCTTCACAAGTTCTTATTTTTTTTCCCCGAGAGGCTCCCAAGTCCTCCTCTTAATAGTCTTTTATTTACCAGAATTTGAATTGTGTAAACGTACAGCATTTCATGTAAGTTCAGTTCGTGGACTGTATATCTTTTATAGTTGACAGCGTATTATATGTCCACGCTGGCAGTGAGTGTATAATGAACGACATTGTATAATGAACGCATCAACTGTCCTTTTCTGAACTAAATTTTGTATTGTTTACCCTTCCTCTTGTCGCCCTGTCTCGGATAATGCTGTCAACTTTGTAAGCTTTTTGTGTTGAAGCTACATGTACTATCAGGTAAGTATATTTGCCAGTTCTTTTCTTAACATTGTTATTTCGAGTATTCTCATTAGATACCTTCGTTTAACTGATTTGAACAGTCTTCAACAAACTGCTGATATTGTGTTTGATATTTTCCTGTCTGTACCAGACAGAACTGTCTCCATCAATGCAATGTTATAATATAATGTAAAGTTATGCATAAATACAATAAAGCAATGTTACATAGTAAACAAATTATAGTACAGGGTTTATAGAATAAATAAATAAAACAGTGCATAAATGTGGACTGCAGCAACATAGATCGATATGAAGGTCCGCTTCCACATTTTCGTGGCGAGCTCTCCACACGTGTTCCGTCTTCACTTGACGCTGTTCTGTTTCACTCGCTTTTTTTGTACACCAACAAGACAAAACAATCCGCGTTTTTATTCATTTTTTGCGTCTGCCGCCTGCATAACATTTGTTTATCTTGCGCTTGGCTTGAAATTAGAAATTCTTTTGTCTCCTCGGCTCTCTTTTAATTGCAAAAAGGAAACGGAAATAGCTTTCTATAGGAAGAAAACATCGCTTGATAGTCAAATATTCTATCTAATAGTAGGTAAGTACTCTTTCGATTTAACGATGTACTCGTACCTACTAATTATTTATAACAGTTCAAAATATTTGCACCCGGTTAATTCCAGCTAAAACCCATAGAAGTTTATTTACAATACCCATTTATTTCTAACCCTGAAGCTTTCGTTCTATGTGACAAAACTTCAAACAGATTCAAAGGAGAACTACATGAAACCGTTGATTAATTAAATACGTTTACGCCTACATACCTATTCAGTTTATGGTTTTACTCCCTCGTTAATATCGTGTGTTTATTTTCTAGTAAATAAATCTTATTCCTTGTTAGTGAAGGTGCACTCGTAGATTATGGATATAATTTTAAGGTTTCAATAAACTAACGTACTTGGGATCGTCCAAGTCTTTGTGAAGCGGTGAGGTGCGAAAATGTTGGTGCGGTGCGGCCGGCCGACTCAGGCCAGACGACGCGACGTCGCCGACACGTAACTATTATTGCCCGGTACCTGTCATATATGGTATGGTACCTATTGTCATTAAGGTTTTACCTTGAAAATGTATATACAAATTCGTCGAGGTTAGTATCAGGTCCATCTTTTTGTATAGGTACCTACGTGTTCGGTTGGCTAGGTTTTGGTTCATTTTATATTTCAGTATTAATGATGTCCATTTATTTATTTGGTACTAAAGGCACATGCGATTCCTGGTTCTCTGTTAAGTTTAATCAAAATCAGCTCGCTTGTTGAGGCATGAAAATGTAGGTAACTCTTGCTTTTTAGTTAGTCAGGATATCTTTTCCTGGACTTTTTGGTTTTAATTTATATTTTTTTTTTACTTGAAAGTATACGTATGATAAGATAACACAAAATTATTCTTGTGTAGGCATACAATACAACATTGTAATTCATCTAGCTAGCGTATCATATTCTAGTATTTATCTACTCGCCCGTAAAGACATCAGTGCATGGGCGTCTCGCCAAGGCAGCCATCGGGCAGTAGGGGCAGCTGCCCCCTAGAAATTAAAAAGCTACCAAAGTCTCGCACTACAAATACCTATTAGACTGTACCTACAATCATACATCGTCTGGAGAGCCCTTTGCTTCCGTGGTTTCCCGCTAGGGTTCATGCATAGGTATTAAATGAGCGGCCGGCTGCAGCATTAGGTGTTTTTTTTTTTCGGAGTCAATAATTGCCGGGAGCCTTCGACGCGTCGACTCAAGCGTTTAACGTCGCGAGGGCGGAGCCAAATTAAGCTCTACAATCAGACGCTGAAATATTCAGCAACGTCAGCTCAACCGTCTGTAATCGGCGACAGACGTATTTTCTCGACTCGACAAAGAGGATCGTTGTCCTAGCATCTGCTTGTTCTTTAAAAATCTTTAAAAGCGTTAAGTCTCTACAGGAGCTCAACTTCAGGAAAATCATAATCCTCCAGTGAAATATCGATAACGTCAGCTTTACGAGGTAGGGCCCCTCCCGTCCTTTCGAAATCACCCCAAAATAACGATAATTATGATGAAAATAGAACTAGTACTCGACAGGAATGCACGCGCATGGTAGCGACGACATCTAAAACATGTTCATCAAAATCAATACTCGATAGCATTGTTAGCGGTGAGGTGATGGCAGGTGATCAACGGTGCGCCGAGCGCGGTGAGGCTGGCTAGCGGAGCGGGAGCGGGCGCGGAAGGGGGCGCGGAAGGGGGCGCGGGCGAGGCGGCGCGGAAGGGGGCGCGGGAGAGGGCGGGCGGCGCGGCGCCCGTGGCCGAGTCGCGCCGCCGCGGGGCCTCCTCGCCGCCGCCCGCGCACCCCGAGAAGCGCAAGTGGCCCGCGCAGCCCTACCACCACCACCACCATAGCACCGACATACACGCCGACCTCGAAACCGACGACCTCGCCGCGAGACCCGCCTCCGACGACGACGACGACACCAAGGTATGCCATCCCCGACCTGATCTAATACCTCACCCGCCACCACCATCGCATCGACATGAGTGCGCTAACACTATAGGTAAGCCAACGAGACGAGATAAAGAATGTAAAAAATGTGTTGACAGCTGCTGTACCACGAATCACACAACGGCAGTTGTAGTCGACCAACTGACATCATTATTGCATGCGAGAGATAATGATCGCTCACTATCGTAATGAAACTCAGTAGAGGTCGATTGTTTACATATTTTATCTTCTCTCGTTGGCTTACCTTTACATGTGTGTGACGCTTAAAACATGTACCAAATTTTACATTCAACGATAAAATCGACTCCGATATTCATAGACTGTCGCAACACCCCACCAGATCTCGTCCCATTAAAGTGGCTCAAGTTGAGGGTCCTCACGACAGAATAGATTCCCAGGTAGTTGAAGCTCGTTTATTTGGAACTTGCTTCCGGCGTCTGTTTGCTAACTCTGACCAGGCAACACAGGCGCCATAATCTAGAGACTTTCAAGGCGAGAGTAAATATGTTTCTTTTGGGTTCGCGTTTACAATCATAGCCTTCATCATCATCCATTGTGGACTGGTCAGTGGCCAAACGCAAGCCCATTTAATCTAAATAAATACCCAGCCACCCTGAGCCGAAATTCGAGTGCCACCTTAGGTATCGTCGGGCGACCGTCCCCTTTTTTGTGGGAGGATACCAGACCCGGGTACGCAGGCCAAGTACCAGTTTAACTCCACGGTGGTGGCCATCTAAGCTATAGCTGTATAAGTACGGTCCCTCACGTCGTATCTCCGCACAGGCGACCTAGCCTACCCAGTCGGGTTTTGGCGGACACCAATCTCGCTGTAGGGGTGTCGAAGCCGTCCCCCGCTCTCAACGTAACAATTTTTCGGAATCTATTTTAACATCTCGTTGCAAAGTTTCGGTACGCTCCCTCCGAGCCGCGCGTTTTTTAACACTTTATATAGTGGTCAAAGCTAGATCTAATAAAAAGGATGAGTCGGGGAGACAAGATGGCGGTTGCAAGCGCGAGCGCAGTAACAAGTAGTCGATTGTGGCCATTTCAGATAGAGACTCCGGTGCGGTTCCGCACGTCGCCGCCGCTGGAGGCGCTGAAGGTGCGCGGCGGGGGCGCGGGCGCGGGCGGGGGCGGCGGCGGCGCGGGGTGCTCGTGCGCGCCCTCGTCGCCGCGCCGGCGCCGCCTGCCGCTGCCGCCGCCGCGCCGCCACCGACCCGCCCTCGACTTTGATAAGATGCAGCAGGTATGTCATCACCATTACTCTATATCCACTATCATTTTCGTTTCGTCCCAGTTTTATGTATATAGTTTTGTATTCGCCGTAGACTGCACCGTAGCTCAACCCGAATTCGAAGGCGCCCTGGTGGTCCTCATCCGCCGCGAGGGTTAGCCGATTGTACTCCTCGGTCCTCTGCATGATAGCGAGGTGTACGTAGGTTTGTGGTCTATGGTACTGAGAGCCTCGCAGGAAACCCGGCTGATGGAGGCTGGAAATCGTCGAACTCACGTGCGAGACGAATCGTAGTTACTCTCAAGCGCGTCTATAATCGTGGTTTAGGTGGGATATGGGGTTGTAATTAACTGTCTTTACCACCACGCTTCTGACTTCTTCCGACCGAAAATATTTATTTTAAATATATTATTGATAATTATTCAATACCGTTTCATGGGTAAAGTGATACCATTCGATATTTACTCTGCTTCGAAGTTGCCATCCCATCTCAGCGGCAAACATTACATAGATCTATTTATTTATTTGCATATTAAATGTCACTTGTCTGTCATAAGGTGCGTTCGAATTGGGGTATGGTAGCAAAAATAACAGTCCAAAATGCCAAAAACGATCACAACTGGCGTTCGATTTGGAAAGTTGTGGGCGAAATTGGCGTTTTGAACTGTTTTCGTTCACCGTTCGTTTTGCTTGGAAACAGTTAAAAACGATATCGTGAACTGCAAATTTTGACCCACCTCCGAGGCAGGTTCGTTTGTGATCATATTTTGACATCTTTGAATCTGACAGATAAGTTTCGGAAAATTCATACGGGAAGCGAAAATTCTAATTTTTATTATAAAATTTTAAAGAATAATTTGTTAGATTAACTTTGTTTAATGATTAACTGAAGGAAAAAGGTAGGTTGAGACAAGTGACAAGCAGGCGATCAGCATGGAAATGTCATTTTTGTATCTAATCGTTCGATTTGGGAAATATCGTTTGTGGCAAAAGTTGCAAAATTGTTGAAATTTTCCAATTCGAACGCATAAACAAATATGCCCATTTTGAAACTGTTAAAAACGACATCACTCCAATTCGAACGCACTATTAGTCGTCATTTATCGCCCAGGTTAATGTACTATACCAATAAGGAAGTAAACCGGCTTTTACTTTCTTACTTTGAAGCCTATGGTGTTGTTGTTGATGCATAAAATCCATACGCCGTCATTTCCATCGTGTGTCTTTTTCGCACTCCCTTAGGGAGAGTAGGACATAGCTATGCTTGTCTGTGACCCTTGACCGCTCCGTAGACTTGTTGCTCGATGCACTTCACAGTACCTCGTCTTGGTTAAATAGAGATTACTTTCTTATTTAAACATGTGTACGAACTTTGATGTTATAACACATTATACTTTAAAAATGTATTGAATATCTTTAAAATATGTCTCTTCTATAAGCAAATCGATTAAAATACTAGACTTTCTGCAATGTCTATTGCAGTCTTTTGTTGGAGGATCATCTGTGACATTGCAAAATGTTTTAAAGATTGCGTTTTTTTTACAAAAACATGTATCCCTTGACTTGCAGAATCAACATATAACTAAACAAATCTGCTGTCAATAATAGCCCTTCAACTTTTTCCGAATATGAATACTTACGTATGCGTGATTTATGCATGCGTGTTTAGAGAAGTACCTAATCGTTGACGGGAATATTTATAAGCGTTCAGGAATTAATTATATGTAGTTTTGTTATTAAATTTAAAAGCGCATTGCGTCTGGACTTGTGGGTTGGTGTGGGCACATGTCTGCGCATAATGATCGGCACACATGTAGTGTAGTGTAGGTAGTATATGTATGTAGTGTGCAGCGGAGTACGGGCGAGTGCGCGTTCCCACGGCAGGTCCCGCGCCCGCTGTGCCCGCGCTTACATGTGCGGTTCAAACAGGCGATCATGTCCTTTAACACTACAAAAGCACTACACCATACTCATTAGCAATATTCTTCTCTGTCTCCAGTCGTTCCTCTCGACAGTGATCTGTATTCGGTGATTGTTCCGCTCGATGTTAGTGGGTAATGTGTAACTTGGGGTACAAATACGTATCGTGAATTTTACCATTCAATTGTTATGTTGGCTCAACCTTCTTTCACATAGTTGTTTTTGATTGCAAAGATTATATCCTTATTTTCTTTGGTATTTCATTAACTTATTACATTAGGTATTGTAATAATGCTTAAAATAAAATATTCGTAGTGTGATGAAGATTATTATTAAATTATAACAATAAAACCTAGGATTTAACTGATTAGGATTGATAAATGAAGTGGAAAGTTTTTTTCCTAGCTAGAGATTACCTATTTTGATATTTGAATATAATGTGATCATGGGTAAATAGGTATAACAAGAACGACTAACATACATACCTTTAGTTCGAGATTGTTTGTCGAAGATTTAATTAATAAAAACGTTGGCAATCACTCGCGGTGCTCTCTCGCTAAGTAACGGATCGTCAGCTATAGTTGTATTATTAGACATGACAGCTGCAATTAAACATGTACCTACCTACCGTGGTGCGGCGCAGCGCGGCTACATAGGAAATAACGAGGTAGTCCACGAAGCGCACCCAAAAGAAGCCCACCCAGAGGAAGCCCACCCAAAGTAGTCCATCTTGCGCACCCGTAGGTGGGCTTCAAATAAAAAATTAAAATAATTAATTTCCTATTCCACGAAGCACACCTACGAATATTACTCACATAGTGCGGGGACTAAGAAATAAAAATGTCGATAGAAGAAAATATTTATTATTTAAAAGACGCAACTTAAATTTCTAACATCATTCAGTTTCATTATACTTAATAATGTGACACAAAATTTGTCATTTTTGTAATCTTACTATTTAAAATCACAGATTGTTTCTTTCTTTATGACGGGCCTGTTGGTCTAGTGGTTAGTGACCCTGACTGCTAAGCCGGAGGTCGTGGGTTCGATTCCCACTCAGGACAAACTTTGTGTGATGAGCATGATTGTTTGTTCTGTGTCTGGGTGTAGTTTATCTATAATATATGTGTGTATTTATAAATTATATAAGTATGTATATCAGTTGTCTGGTTACCATAACCTAGCTCTGCTTAGCTTGGGATCAGATGGCCGTGTGTGAGTTGGATATTTATTATTATTTATTCTATCTATCCAAAAAATAATTATTTTTGAATTTTTTTTCTATTATTTTCCTTTTTGTGCTCTTAATAAAATCACAGATTGTTTCAAAATTATGCAATAAAAACTTGGACAAATATCAAAAACATAGTAAATATTGTTTTACATAGAGATCTATGTTGAAGTTTTCTTATAGCTACCTGTTTGGTGAATAATAAAAATACTCTACTTTAACATAAAAAATCACAGATTGTTTCATAATTGCAATAAAAACTTGGACAAATATCAAAAACATAGTAAATATTGTTTTACATAGAGATCTATGTTGAAGTTTTCTTATAGCTACCTGTTTGGTGAATAATAAAAATACTCTACTTTAACATAAAAAATCACAGATTGTTTCATAATTGCAATAAAAACTTGGACAAATATCAAAAACATAGTAAATATTGTTTTACATAGAGATATATAGTTTTCTTATAGCTACATGTTTAGTGAATAATAAAAATACTCTACTTTAACATAAAAAATCACAGATTGTTTCATAATTGCAATAAAAACTTGGACAAATATCAAAAACATTGTAAATATAGTTTTCTATAGAGATATATGTTGATGTTTTCTTATACTTTAGTTTTGTGTAAAATCACAGACTGTTTAAATCACAAATCACAAAAATTCTTAAATAATCTGGAAGAAATGGGCAATTGAGTATATGCACTTATCAATTAAATAAATCACTATTAATCAGAATCTTAAAGAGGCCTTTGCCCAGCAGTGGGACATCAAATAGGCTAGTAAAAAAAAAAAAAAATCAGAATCTTAATTTCTCTAGACAGTGTCCAACTGAAATTAAGCCATTTTTATAATCTTTTATTGTGTTTTCGATTATATTATTTTTTATTTCAGCATGTTTTTGATGATTTGAATAACCCATTTTTACTCTAATTTCGGCATAATTATTGCAATTTTTTTGGAAGCAATCTAAAAGTTTTGCCAGATTTATGGCTCTATTTTTATTGAAAATTTTATTTATTTCAGAGTAATGAGACTCTGTAAAATTATTAGTTTTATTTTTTACGTTATAACACGACCATTTGTCATGCCATAACTTATGTTCGAGCCACTGAGTTACAATGTAATCGTTAAATCTAGAAATACTTTCTCCTTGAGGACATTCGCTCATGATGTAGAGCCAGGCCTCATCCAAGTCTTCCAGCGGTAAATGTGGCAAAACCGTACATAAGGCAACATGTTTTCTATGTATGCTATTCTTATTTAAACCTAAGTCCCTAGATTTTCTTTTTATTGCTTTTTTAAAATGAAAATAGCATCCCATTATCTGTGCGTTAGGAAATACTGCTGTAAAACTCCTGACGGCAGCTTCCTCAAAATCGCTTGTGAAAACATTGACTTGCATTTTGGGTATTTTTGTTTTTAATAATTGAAATAAGATTTTATAGGTCGATTTTTTTTTGTTATGTAATAAAGCATAGGCTAAAGGTTTAACGATATTTTCAACCGCACCGTGGATGCTATAAATTTGAAGAAATGGTTTAGGCGCGCATTTAAAAGTTCCGTCGCAGTATATATGATCGCAGCTTTCAAGTTCCTGTCTACTCTTCTGTGTAGCAAATAAAAGTATTCTCGTTTTTCCGTCGTTATAGTCAGCAAGTACAAAATCTTGAAACGGTTGAGGTACCTGGATATCAAATAAATACTTCTCTCAATTCATTTGTACTAAAATAAATAATAATATGAATACATAGGATGTGCACATATTGAAGATAGTAAGGTAAAACAAATAACTTTCTTTGAAACCCCCGTGACTTTCTTTCTTTCACAAAATAAAAGCAGCTAGTTTAGATAGTTACTCCATAAATCGTTCAATATCTGCGACTCAAAAACTGGTCACTACACTAACAAAACAAAATTCTTTTCAAAGTTAAATCAAATATTATTATCAACCTTATCCCATTAAAATAGAGTTGAAAATGGCATGCACACATTTCTTTGCTATGATATTAGCAAACTCTTACATGAGGTGTATTTTATTACAATAACGTTCAAATAAAAAAAAATACATAGATTTCATGTCTCAATATTTTCATAATATTCTAAGGAAATATGAACTCTACTTACTTGTACATCTATAGGTGACTTCGCAAACAATCTATTTACACCGAGAGATTTGTTTCTCTTATTGTAGAGGCCAGACTTAACATTTTTATATTGTGGCATATCACTGACTAAATTCAATCCTCGGTCCAATGTATCATTAAGTTTTTGCTTGTAGATTGTAGGAATGGGCTCCATGGTGGAAACTACTTGCTGCTCGAGTTCATGCATTGCTTCTTTAATTTGGGTCTCCAAAACGTTTGAGGCACATTTATGTTCCTTTATTTTAACAACTTCTTCCATGCTACTTAATGTGAGTAAGCCATTACACCCTTTTTTAATACACCGCCACAAGGCATTGCCGTTTTTATAAATTTTGTGTTTACTATATTGTTTGTTATTATACACTAACACTTGTGTCCCCTTCCGGCCAAGTACGTAATTAATAGATGGGTTAAAATTTCTACTACTTGGACCTGCCATCGGCTCCATTATTTTGTTTAAATAAATTGCACAAAAATTAGAAAAAATAACAATAACAAGACCGGCGCACAATTGCATACACTCAGCCCGTGACGTCGCGATAGTGTAATGAGAACTAAGCATGTAAACAAGTTCCGGAAACGCTCGGCTAAATTCGGGTTGGCTCGGGAATTCAGTGGCGGGCGCACGCGTTGACTATATTAGCGCATCATGTATACGTCTTACCTTTGGGATTTATATATGAACATTATGAAAATTACAAGTATTGTATCACATTATTATTCATTTTAAATAATAGATATTTTCTTCTATCGATATTTTTATTTCTTAGTCCCCGCACTATGCGAGTAATATTCGTAGGTGTGCTTCGTGGAATAGGAAATTAATTATTTTAATTTTTTATTTGAAGCCCACCTACGGGTGCGCAAGATGGACTACTTTGGGTGGGCTTCCTCTGGGTGGGCTTCTTTTGGGTGCGCTTCGTGGACTACCTCGAAATAACCCATAGAGTCGTTACATCGTGCACTAAACACTTAAGCAATGAACTTTCCTGGAAGTTGCGTATTTAACGTAAGATCAGGCTCTTCACAACATACTAGCTGAAGCAGAGGATAATAGTATAATGTCTTCACTTATAAAATGTTCTTCCGTTCCGATTGGTTTCTTGCATTGCTAACGATTAAGTGCATATCATGTTACTCAGGTATAGTATTATGTAGGCGTTTACGGTAGATTTTGCATTTTCTAGCGAAACGTAGAGTTAACCTTCCAGATTAAACGTTTTGATATTCCATTCCTCAATCAATATTGGCAACTCCTCACGCTACTAGCGATGCATAGCGAGTTTTGTGTGGGCCGTGCGTGTAGTGAACAGTTTGTATGCTTTATCGTGTATTACCCACATATTACATGGCAATGGCAGGTGGGTGGAGGTTCTACGCATAGAATATTAATTTTGATTTGATGCCATTTAATAAAATAACCTTTTAAATTTCCGGTGTTTTTTACAAGTAAACTGTTCTATGTCACAAGCCCCAGGCTTTCGAAGAAATTTCACCTCACCTGAAAATGTAGTTCATTGCATCCCCTGGATATTTTTTTAAAGATTTAATATAATAGTGATGCGGCCGCCGCCGCGCCGCCGCCCGTGGTAATACAATGGCGCTGCTTTGAGTCACTGTCACTGTGTTCATCGGCACTATTAGCGCGACTATGAAATCAGTCAAAATAATTTGTTATTCTTATTTGATTATGATCTATAATTTTGCTCCATTATTAGTAGTAGCACTACTGTTTAACACTTCTTACTCGTATAACAGTTAATACTAGGGTCTAATATTCGTTATCTATTGTTCACCGACGACCACGAACCTGTAATCGCTCTCATCTACTATATAAAAATAAGTCGGGTTTCCCTTCCTGACGCTATAACTCCAGAACGCACGAACCGATTTCCACGGTTTTGCATTCGTTGGAAAGGTCTCGGGCTCCGTGAGGTTTAAAGCAAAGAAAGTAGGGTAGGGTAGTGTAGGGTAGGGTAGGGTAGGGTAGGGTAGGGTGGGGTAGGGTAGGGTGGGGTAGGGTGGGGTAGGGTAGGGTAGGGTAGAGTAGGGTAAGGTGGGGTAGGGTAGGGTAGGGTAGCACCACGCGAACGAAGTCGCGCCGGGCAGCTAGTAAGATATAAAAAAATGATGTGCACCCGATTGTGCGACCACGCAGCTTTAGTTGTTCCACCTTCCGTGATGCGAGTGCGTTATCAGTCCTGCCGAGCGGCTCTTATCAGACATCTACAGGTCACCGACCTCGCTCGCATATACGGGTTACATACAACTGCATCTTTTATATCTATGAATATGTTTGTGTACTTTTTATTGGGCAAAAAAATGTTGCAGTTAAATTGTGCACCGAGTATGCCGGTAGCGAACTCACATTTAATTTTGTTTTCGAATGTGGGTTACTATCGTATTTTATCAATTTAAAGGACAACCCATACACATGTTGCTAGTTTTCCTGTTATTACTTCTAAAACATGTCTATCATCAATGTTTGAATCATAATATATTATGTAACAATCTAATGAGTCATTAATCCTTCTTTTCTCTGAAGGGACGAACTGAATACATGTGTCGGGGTTGACCGCGGTTATTTAACTCCATTTAGAATAGAATAGGTTCATACTTTATTGTACACACCGCATGTTAGAACATAGCTTGAAAGTATATTTATTCTGCAGTAAAGTGCAATTCGCGCAATCTGCAGTTAGAGTCCTCGTGAATCACTACGTAATAAATTTAAAGTATTTAAGATTTTAACGTTACCGTCACGAAAATATCATGTTTGTCCCTAAAAAATACTAGAAATAAAGATAAAACGATGATACCTAGTTTCAGGTTAGTGAAAGCTAATAAGTATTTTTCTCGGGAACTGCACTCGATTCTATAATAAAATCCCACTTGAATTGAACAGGTTTTCCCAAAGAAGTTGGGTCGGTGATACATAATGGGCGAAAACTGGCGACTTTTATATCTAGATTCATGCTTGTTTGTGACAGGTAAAAACAAAGGGAAATAGCTAGTAACCATTATCCATGGGAGTGATGGTGATTAAGGTGAACGCGAGCGAGGAGTAGGCAGTAGGAGTGCAACTGAATGGGGCGAGTCATTGAGCGAGGCCGGCACGCGGCACTGGTCGGTGGTCAGGGCATCAATGAGCGACATTCCTTGCGCGCGCAGACGTGCCTCCGCACCGGCGCCCCCTATATGGCGAGACGTGGAATGATAACATGGCGTATTTCACTTTTTGCCCATTCGCGATACGCGTGCGTGCGCTACTAATGCAACTTCGCTTTAAAACGTTCGCAATATATCAGTTCATATCCTACATTATTTATAAGGTAGATGCACGTACTTACCGCTCGTCAATTATATTTACTTGCTAAACTCTATAATAATGTCTATAGCAACATGGAAACTCATAGTCGAATGAATGTACCATAATTATAAACTAAGACGTTAACCAAGTGTTGTTGAATGCGAAAAGATAAAATGACATGTTGATATGTTACGTGAGAAGCGTAAGTACCTATGTTAACCATTAGACGTGAAAGCTCAATTAGGCATGTTGTGGCATGCTGTGGAAGCGACGTTCAACCATTCCATTCCAAAATTATGAACTCTACCATTATTATTTTTTGTTCAAATTCTGAAATCTTTAACTAAAGTAAAGTACAAATAAAATTGGTGCACCTCAGCTCAGAAACAGATAAGGGTGCGAACTGTTGTGATAAATATATTTTGATAGTTAATTTAGTTTAGTAGTTGATGACGGCGATGATATGACAGACGTCCGTAGGTAAAACAGATAGATCGAAACAATCATGAAACATGATGATTTAACACAATATGAGTTGCATTCAATCAGTTGTAATTGAGTGTTAGAGAAACTTTTTTTCTTTATTGGTAGTCCTCAAAATTCTTATGGATATAGTAATATAAATGGCCCGTGGTCGTAGGTAAGAACCCTTTATTATAAAACTCTTGCAAACGTTAGACCGATCATCAATGCAATGAAGGCAAAAATAATTATATATTATAGCATCGTCTCCTTTTGTGGTAGCTTGGTATAATAAATAGTATGTGTGCAAAGTTGGTTATTAACACTCGAGGCGGTATTAAGCTTATCATAATCGGGATTATACCTATCATAAAACTGTGCGGTAATGTAAGGTAAAAAGCACTAGTGCGTAATAAGCAGCATTAAGATACTAAAACGGTGCAATAAATGACACTTTACGAGCGAGTGTGTTGAAGTATATATTATGGCTTGGCATATTAATATATATTACCGATAGCTACGTCTGTGAAGGGTTTTTAGAAAATTTGGCATAGTGATAGATCTTGACGACGCGCACATATATCACTAATGTAAAAATAAATAAAATTTAAAATGTTGTTGAAAGGAACGCAAACTCATTTATCCAGTCCTGATAAGGTCCTTAAGAACGTAACAATTGACTCTACCTCCGGTTCGGAATACACTGAGAAGAATTCAACAAAACTCAGACCATCTTTAGTTAGTGGAATTTTGTTGTACAAACGACTGCGATTCTCGAGAAAAGACATAGTTTAGCCAGCCTGATTCCAGCAATTTTATGACTGATTTCGAAGGAATTCGCGCGCGAGGACCCCAACAATCAAATAGGCGAATTGGCTTTGCTAGTATTTTCCAAGTGAATAGCTGTAGTGCCTCACAGCAGAAGGCTGCACTATAGTTTTATGTATAGATTTAGGTCGCAGTGGTGAGTGGTACAAGTGTAACAGTGTGTTTGTGTCATATTCCAGCTGAAGGTGGGCGGCGGCGGCGTGCGGTCCTGGCGCGCGGTCGGCGGCGCGCACGGCGGAGAGCTCTCCGTGTTCTGCTGGTGATGCCGGACACACGCACACACCAAACACTCGTGCAGGTACACTGTGCTCTCCGTGTTCTGCTGGTGATGCCGGACACACGCACACACCAAACACTCGTGCAGGTACACTGTGCTCTCCGTGTTCTGCTGGTGATGCCGGACACACGCACACACCAAACACTCGTGCAGGTACACTGTGCTCTCCGTGTTCTGCTGGTGATGCCGGACACACGCACACACCAAACACTCGTGCAGGTACACTGTGCTCTCCGTGTTCTGCTGGTGATGCCGGACACACGCACACACCAAACACTCGTGCAGGTACACTGTGTTCTCCGTGTTCTGCTGGTGATGCCGGACACACGCACACACCAAACACTCGTGCAGGTACACTGTGCTCTCCGTGTTCTGCTGGTGATGCCGGACACACGCACACACCAAACACTCGTGCAGGTACACTGTGCTCTCCGTGTTCTGCTGGTGATGCCGGACACACGCACACACCAAACACTCGTGCAGGTACACTGTGCTCTCCGTGTTCTGCTGGTGATGCCGGACACACGCACACACCAAACACTCGTGCAGGTACACTGTGCTCCCCGTGTTCTGCTGGTGATGCCGGACACGCACACACCACACACTCGTGCACGTACTTGTGATCTCAGTGTTCTGCTGGTGATGCCGGACACACGCACACACCAAACACTCGTGCAGGTACACTGTGCTCCCCGTGTTCTGCTGGTGATGCCGGACACGCACACACCACACACCACACACTCCTGATGAGCTGGTTGTCCTAATGTGTTGTCTCTGTTTGCAGAATGTCGGCGGGTAGACGCGCGTGTCGCCGCCACAGCTGGCGCGCGCTAGTGCCGCGGGAGGCGTGAGGCGTGAGGCGTGAGGCGCGACTGCACACGTACAGCGACCCGCCGCGCGGTACTGGCGGCCACCGGGCCCCGACTCGTGATCCGCGACACCTACACTAAGCCCTTGTCGTTGCGTACTCTCACTACACTTTGATGGTGCACGTGACACATGGTAAAGCCAGTAATTTGACACTAGTTAAATTATTTCGTTAGCGAGGGAATTTTATGAAAGAATTGGTAATTTTTTTTAAATTAGTTTACCGCGCACAATCGCGCGTGAGGTTCCCGGTCCCTCGGCGCGGCCGCCCGACCGTCGCGCGGCGTCGCCGCTCCTCGTGTTACTATCTATTCTAGCCCCTAATCGAATATCCCTCTAGTAGAGTAAGACATTCAATTATCTAAATTATGTATAGCTAATGTAAACCGCAAGTTAGAACGGATCCCGCAGTCGACGCCGAGGGCGCGGCGGCCGCGGCTGCTCACAGTTGATCTTATTATGTGTGCGAGTACGTTTCGAAACATGTCTGTCATCTTACGAATAGTGAACGCTGTTTAGTATTAACGGTCGGGAAACTAAAAATATTATCGTAGCGGAATTATCACAGGCTCCCAGCACTCAGTTTCATATCAATTTTAATCACTACTTTTAAATGTTTTATCGAGAAAACCGGTTAGCGACTTGAGGAGCGCTGAATATGCGATGCGAGGTGGGCGGCGCGACCACCGGCCGGCTCCGGCTACCACCGTCTGCTGTGGACCTCCTTCCTTTATTGCACTCAAATAATGATCAAAGTACAAACTTACCAATACTGAAAACTATGATAGTACCTTATGCGTGCGTCTCTGTGTGCGTGGAGCGCCCGCTCGTGTAGTAGTGTGTGTAGTGTAGCGCGCCGCGGTCGGACCACCGTACGGCGATAACGTCTCGTTTCTACGCGCGCGTACGCGGTATGATATAGTGTTTTGGAAGTATTTACTCATTTTTAATACTATGTTTTTTAACAATTATCATTTACGCTCCTGTTCGTATCATTTTGATACTAGAAATTAGATGCGGGATTTTTATTAATGATAAATCGAAGATGTTACAGCTGGATTACTTATATTTTATACGAGGCCATTGCTGGGTTACGCGCCCGAGTTACTTTAATTTGTCTATTGTGATAAAATGGTATTGTTGTATCGTTCGGAGGACTGAAAACTAAAGTGAACGCGACGCCCGCCGGCCTGGTTGTGTGAAGCGGTCGCGTTCGCTTCGGTATTAGAGGTGAGGTACTAAAACACGCGCCTCAACTTTTGATCTCGAATCGCGACTGACGCGCTGAACGTTGGTGTCGAACGGAACATATATTTATCTCTTCGGCACAAACGTTTTCGCAAATTACGTGATTCTTTCATAGATTATATTTTACCACATTAAAAATGTCAATTGATATGAAGACGAGTTTGCGCTCAGTTGAATAGTGCAATATCAGATCGAGCGCAGTCGCATGACCGTCGCTCGTGTCGTTTATGTTTAGTGCGAGTGTCACGCTGCGGCCAGAGCGAGACGCGCGCTCGCCGTCCCGCTCTAGCCCGAGCGAGACCGCGCGCTCGCCGTCTCGCTCTGGCCGACCGAGCCGCGGACGTACACAAAGTGTACTTTGGTGGCGCTCTCTCGTCATTCGTACAAGTTTTGTCGGTTGTACTCTAGTTGTATACTTATGTTAGTAGTTTTTTAGCGGGGCTAAACTATTCTGTAACTTGTATTGTGTTATAAAACGAAATCGAAAAAAAATACATAATATTAAAAAAATGTGGTGCGAGTGGATTCAGTGAATTTAACGATAAAGACATTTAACAAATTTTCAAATTAATATGAATAAAAAGTACTAAGACTTTTTTTAAATCGCTTGGATTGAAAGATCGTATGTACATAGTGTTAAGTTACGTAGATATTAAGTGCAGACTTAGATGTAGTAGGTATAACAAATTGTATGACGGAGGCGCTCGGCGCCGGATCTATTGTTAACGTCTTCTCTTTTTTAATTGTGTTATTTTTTATTATAATTTCTGGTATAGTTTCGTTACTGACAGTTTCGTTGTTATCGATCCCAGCCTGAGGCGACGCTGCGAGCCACTCCCTACTATACTATAGTACACTATACCATACAAGTCACGTCTGAACCAAGCGGCCCCTTCATCTAATGACTCTTGTCTTAAATTTTTTGTTATGATTTAGTACCTCGAAATGCCATTATTTTATAATGAAATAGATTCAGAGTGGCCATGTTTCATGACCAGGGTTCCAATAACCGGGTTTAAGTGAAAACCTCAATAGATAAATCTTTATTTTTTCTCAACAGATATTTTTTTATGGATAATTTGTGAATAAAAATAATGCATGTTTTACATCAGGCTTTTTCAAGTTATTGGGTCCATCTGAATCTTCATAACAAGGACAGAAATATTCAATCAACTTATTATCTGGAATGGCTTTTTTTAGGTTATAATGAAAACATAAAAAGTGGAGTCAAGCTCCATCTGGATAGCTAATGGGCCCTAGGATTCTGATGTATTTTTAGATCCTAATTTAATACCTACTTTGACTCATTCAATGAAAATGAGACTCTATAAATACGTAGATTTCTAGATTTCACAATCTTTGTAACTCATGCGTTCTACTTGAGACTTAGATTCTAACGAGCTGTTTATATCATAATAACATATTGTTTGATTTTTTATTTAGTTTTGAACTTACGTAGTCTCGTGTCGTCTCTTCAATGTGGACTTGTAAAGAATAATGAAACAATCAAAAGTTTCACCCACAAGGATAGTACACAGAACTCGAAAGTCTGGAAAGTTCAAAAAAGGTTCAAGTAAAAACCGCATGACGTTACAAAGTTTGCTTGTCTTGATACATAGTGGGCTCGCAGATACGTTTGAAAAATCAGTGGTGATATTTTACAAAATAATTTATATTATGTTTTTATATATTAATTAACAAGCGTAATAAAGAGTGAGCATTGGCACATCTTATATCCGTGTTTCATTATCTCATATGTTTGTTATGTCCATTTTGAAACCCCATTTTGTCATTAGGTATTTAGGTCGGGTGAAAAAGCTTTTGAAACTGACTATTAATGTTGTTGACTCAAGCAAAGAGGTCACATCGACATCCATCCTTTCATATGTTCCCTCAAACTGAAAGGAATTCAAAATAAAGAACTGTACTTACGGGGGTCTTATTAATAAATAAGGTTTAAGACAAGTATAAGTTTAAGTAAGTAATACCTAGGATTAAAATATATCCGTCACTTTCTAATATCATATAAACAAAAAGGGATGAGGCTTTCTTAATACCTGGATGATACAAGACTGACTTAAACCTTATTTATTAATAAGCGGGTAAGTGACTTAAAGTAGCCGGATCATTTATTTCTTATTTGCATATTTCAATCAAGTAACTCTGCACTATTTGCGAAAAAGGTGGCAAACAGATCTTACAGATCGGTTTACTATATATACCCCGTGCTATTAAAGAATAGATTTTATAATGGCAGCGCTAATCATGCACCGAGGGTCAACCAGTAAGATTATAATAAAAAAGTTATAAGAGATGGTAGTTGGCCCCCAGAGAGGGCACATGCTGTAATGAATGCAAAAAAATAATGAGATTTCAATCTGGGCATAAAATCTCTATCTGATGACATTTTTGTCTGAGGCTGTCTAAATGAGGATACGACGCAAAGACGCTGATCCACTTGCTGATTGGCTTTTGGGCCCATGAACTTATTCACATTAAGGTTTAATATGAACTAAATAAGTGAACATTACAGTACAGTTTACATTACTTTTCCATAACACAAATCAACGAATTTTACTATATCGTTTAATTTTGGTAGATATTGGATCTTTCGTAAGATTGAGGAATAGGGGTTCAACCAAGTCTTATTTTTTCTTACGTAGGGGACCAGAAAACCAGAAAGTTGGCCAACGGGACAAGTTAGCTGGAATACATTTATTCCGTCAGAAAATAAGTGTCTAATATGTTGTCTGGCGAGTCTGGGATCTCGGTTTGTAAGGTTTATTTCCTATGAACACGACCTATTCTTGAAACGTGAGTTGGTTCTCGTTCTATAATAGAGACGGGCCTTAGAATTAGCAATTCCAATCGATTGCATGAATAGAAAGAAAGGAATAATGTGTGAGTGAGAGGGCAGTATTAGCGCTAGCGCCAAGAATCATGCACCATTTATATTTATAGTTATAGTAGATAGGTAGAAAACTTTTTTCAATTTTGTCATTGCGATATATCGAATAAATTTTGACATAAAATATTTGCTTTACGGATGACAATTTATTGAATTTACTAATTAACTGGAGGAATTGTGTTGAAATAAATACAGCAGGCCTTTTAAACAAGCAGTGAAGTGAAAAATGTAATAGAAATATATAAGCACTATGTAATAGCCCTTTTAACCATTTGAACACATGTACTCCATAACATAGAATAATTATTCAATGTTGTAAACTGAGGTTGTAAATTAAAACTAAATGGACTCCCTTACCGTACTGAAAAAACCATTAAAATCAAAGAAGCGAAATATATTAGAATCGACCAAAGTAAATAGAAAATTGTCAGCACGATGCGATACAAAACCAGACAATCCCGTCGTTGAATGTAACGCCTCATCCAATACTAAGATTGTATCAGAACAACCAGCCGTTAGGAACATATCTTTTGTGAAGCTTTTGAATGAAGTGTGTGTGGAGAAGTTACTGGTAGACACAGACTATTCATTGCCTGGGGCCAGGTCGCCCATGAACACTCCGGTGGAAACTCAGCCGTCCACCGAGTCCATAGTCACTATGTACAACGGTTTCTCGTCAGGCGATATGGTCACTAATTACTACCACACGTATGCCGATTATCCACGGGAACGCAAAAGTTCCAAAGTCAGGGCGCAACTCATGCTTGAAATAGAATATGGGATTTAATCTTAATTAATTTGTTGTTTGGAACAAATTTCTTTTTGATCCGTTTTGATGTCTTTTGATAACATGATAAGTCAGTTGCAAGGAAAATAATATTGTGAAAATAAAAAGATTCTTGATTATTAATTAGTAATTTTAATTACATTTAACAGGCAGTGCTATCTTCCTAGGAAATGCTTCGAGTACATAAATGTAAATACCTACACTGGTCTTGGAAGAGAATAAGTTATTCCGAATAGATAACGAGCTATGTCGAAAAACAAGAAACTTCTACCACAGACGTACAAAAAAATCTGGACAGAGCGTCGCCTTATATGAAATTAAGTATCCCAAGTATGCCGGTCCGTTTTGTAAATAGGTGTAATCAGTCCAAGTCAAGATTTCATTCTTTTATGTGTTTTCTACCACTTGTAAAATGGACAGTGTTCTGTAGAATTTTTTGAGCAGATGCCCACGGCTACCTTTTACTCGCGCAACTCTCGCCATCGTTGGGGAGTCCATGCCCAGTCCCCACACATTGGAACCAAAATGGTTTCATATTGTGCGGTCTCAAAGAAGCTTCGTTCCGCGGACACTCACACTGTCGTATGAGCTCCCCATAGTGGTGCATCCAAGGGAGTAAAGCATGGGGTTCTGGTGTGAAGGGATTTCTGCAGGTTCGGCAAAGCGCAAGTGATACCCCTGATGTTGCAAGTGTCCATAGGATAGTAACCACTTACCATCAGGCGGGCCGTATTCTTGTTAGTGGTATAAAAAAAAACTGCTTGTGCCAGTACTGATTTTACTCACACATTTGTAGAAAATATTGTGCTTCAGTTTCTTATAAGGCGATGCTCCGTCCAGAATTTTTTGTAAGTCTACAGATCATCACTCAGTACAACAACTCCGCTTCACTGCAGAAATGCAGATATGCAGGACTAGTGGCATGTACTATGGTGGTAAGCGCGTGCGCCAAGTGTCCTTAACTATTTTATCTTGTCATTATAAAATGTACTTTCAACGCACATAATTTAAAGGGATGGCAAGTTATTTGATGTGTCGGAGCGGTACTCTTATAGTGAGTGATGACCTTACGACTTCTACATACAATTTAAAATAACATTTCAATATGGGCAAAAATTTACCACAAAAGGGTTCGTAGATTTTTGTTCGGAGCCTGGCATAATCCTCAGGCGCCATTTTTTTTTGCAAATGTCCGCACACTATAAAACCCATATACATCGATTGGGGACACTTATAAAACAAAGGCTACATTCCGAATTAAATAATATCGCTCACAGTGCTCCCAGCAATAATTTGCGTACCGAGTTAGATATCATGATAATGACAGCTGAGAACTGTAAACAATTCGGAACGCCCGTTATCGCGCTCACAGTATTCAAAACAGAACATTTGAGAATTTAATTAAAATCTGAATTAACAATGCGCTAGAACTCCTTATATCTTTTATTAGTTGACTCGCAAAAAGGAATATCCGCATTTTTTATTATTTTTCTCTCATAAAATCATAAAAAGTATCTTTGTTATATGGAAAACCAAAAATCTTATTAGATTTTTGCCGAAAACACAATAACTAACCGTCACTTTTTGACAGCGCTCACGGTGATATCAGTTTAGGGCATGGTCGGTGTGAGCGCAAGATGACATCGGACATCGTGATCGCGCTCACAATAATATGGAACGGGTTTAAGCACGCTCAAATCGATTACAGCGATTATATCATTAATTCGGAATGCAGCCTTATAGTGAGTGATGACCTTACGACTTCTACATACAATTTAAAATAACATTTCAATATGGGCAAAAATTTACCACAAAGGGGTTCGTAGATTTTTGTTCGGAGCCTGGCATAATCCTCAGGCGCCATTTTTTTTTTGCATATGTCCGCACACTATAAAACCCATATACATCGATTGGGGACATTTATAAAACAAAAAAATACTAGGTGTCTACATAGAGTTAGAATATTAATAGAGCGAATGTACACGGCTACAGATCAAGCTATACATATATAGTATAAGCTGACCTCACATAGTACGGAAATCCTATATAATGCGAGATCAGCTTATACTGGAAATGTACAGCTTGATCTGTAGCCGTGTGTACTACAGTTCGGTCCGTGAGCACCGGTAATAGCTAGATTGATTAATCATTTGCAGCTGAGTTTCTTGCCGGGAGTCTTCTCAGTTTAAGTGGTAACCGGTAGTAAAATAAATTTTTGAGAATTCACTATTGGTCCCATAGTAAAAGTTCTTCAGCATGACTAACCCAATATAGTTTTAAAAATATGGCATCTCGAAATCTCCACCAGGTATAGGTTTTATCGTGCGCCGCAATTTGAAGAAAAAAAAATGGCGGCTGAAGAGTACGCCAAAATCTTCAATTCCTTAAAGAATCATACTTATGGAGATTATCCATCGGATCTTTAAAAATAGAATATGATAACAAAATGTCGTACAAATAAAAAGAAACATGCACTTTGAAAAAAATGATATCACTTTTCCGCTCGTATACAAAATATTAAAGCCTCTACGTCCATCCCACAGTATCACACAGTTTGTACAATAAATTAATCGAATCTATATCGGTCCACTTCTACTTATCGACTACACGGGTGTCACTTCTCTCGGCTGGCAACACTAAAATATTTTAGGAGCGTTCTACTTTTTTTGCCAGATTTAGGTAGTCGGTCGGTGAGGGAGGGGCGGCGCGGCGGCGCGCCCTCCGCCGCGCGCTCCTCGCCCTCCGCACCCCTCCCGCGCCGCCCGCGCGACATCAGCGTCAGCCAGTCGGTCGTGTCCCGCTTCTTCTTGACGGGCGACATCAGCCTCAGGTGCGGCGCCTCCCCGTCGAGAACGTAGTTCGGCAAATTTTTCGTGGGCGTCCCGAACGAGATGACTCGCCCCTCGGTCGGGGATCCTATCGCGCCGGGCGACCCGTCCGGCGATGCCGGGGTGCCACCCTCGCCCCTGTGGCACTTCGGCGGCGTGGTGAAGCAGCGGGCGGGCAGGCGGCCGCACCGGTCGGCGGCGGCGGGGCTGGCCTCGCGCGCCCGCTTCACGCCGGCCGGCACCAGCCGCACCTCCTCCTCGGGCACGCTGGCCCGCGCCCTCTTCGCGCCCCCCTCGGCCCGGTCGTCCCCGTTAGCGGGGGCGGGGGTGGGGGCGGCGGGCATGAGGTCGGCGAGGCAGCGCTTGGGGTTCCTCGCGGAGGTGGCGGCGGCGGGGCGGGCCCTCGGTCGCTTGGCGCCGGTGTGGCTGTCGGTGGGCGTGGCGGGCGCGCGCCGCTTGAGCGAGGTGGGCGTGCGGTCGGCGGCGCCCCACTGCGAGCGGGCGGCGCCCCACTGCGAGGCGCGCGGCACGGGCGAGGCGCGGCCGCGCACGCGCAGCGCCGGGTCGAGGTCGGGCCGCGGCTCGAGCGGCTCCTCGCCGATGCGCCAGATGTTGTGGCGCGCGTCGTCGCTGCAGGTGACTATCATGTGGCCGGCTGCGCGCTCGGCGCGGCCCCACGCGGCGCAGGTCACCTCGGCCCAGTGGCCGGAGAGGCGCACAATCGGCTCGGAGCCGCGCACGTTCCAGATGTAGGCGCTCTTGTCGCTGCTGCCGCTCACGAGGTAGGCGCAGTCGGGGCTGAGGCTGGTCTTGATGTAGAAGGTGCTGTTCTCGTGGCCGACGTACCGGCGCTCCGGCAGCGCGTTGTAGGTGGATATGTTGAAGCAGTATATGACGTCGTCCATGCAGCTCGCGTACAGCCTCAGCCGCGCGTCGTCGACGATCAGGTTGGTGTAGCCGCACTTGGTGGAGCTGCCGCAGTAGGGTATCGAGTGCTTGGGCAGCGGCTCGCGGCGGTAGACGTTGTAGTTCTTGCGCAGGTCCCACACCTTGATGTTGCCGTCGCACTCGCCGCAGGAGATGAGCGTGAGGTCGTCCTGGAAGACGAGGCCGGTGATGCTGATGGCGCGGTGCGCGTCGAGGCGCGGCCGCTTGCCGTGCGAGCCGGGCGTCTTGGGCGTGAAGCACGCGTGGCAGCTGCCGAGGCAGTTGTCGGGCTTGAGCACGAGCGCGGGCGGCGCGGCGCGCACGTCCCACACGAGGATGTGCCCGTCGCGCGCGCCCGTCGCGAACACACTCCCCGGGACGGGGCGGAACGCGGCTGTTTTCACGGATCGCGTGTGATTCGAAAATACTTGAACCCTTTTGGGTGCGCCCTCTGCGACGTCCCATAAACACGCCGTGTGATCTCCTGAAAATCGAATGTAGAGTGGTTAGTCCCGTGTGATACAAAATCAATACTACCTACCTACTAATACACTACTAATAACCTGATAGGCCGCCTAATACGTAGACTACGTATTAACGTAGTCTATTAAATTAATTAATAAACAACGTGTAACAAATTTAGACGCTTAAGCGTTAAACGGTTTGTTCAGAATCGTTTTATAAATCGATTTATGTAACTTATAATATAGGTTTTAAAGTTACATAAATCGATTCAGTAGGCGATTCGGAACAAATCGTTCTACGATTTAGCATCCAAATCTGTTACAAGTTGTATATATAATATATGTCACCTTATTTTTGTGAAAACCGTTAGTTTATAATCTCCCTAGCGAGATTATAAACTCCCCGATAAATTGTGAACTGTATCATACTGCTTACAATATAACGTATAAATTTCCGATAGTTTATAATCTATCCATGACAAACCGTCATATTGTAAACTGGCATCATACTTGAATGCGTCCGTCTGACGGAATGCACCTTGCGCGCTGATTGGTTAAACGTTATGTGTCCCGCGCCACCATCTTTGGCGATACGTAAAGTAGTTGATTGTTTTTATTGTTTCTTAAAAACAATTGATGGACATAATTAATTTTGATCACATAAAATGTAATGAGCATTTCTTTTATTTAACTCCTATGTTTTTTTCTGACTATGAATACAGAACGAACTACCGCCAAGACTAAACAATCAGGGACGGTTCACAATATGACGGTTTGACAACGTTAGATTATAAACTATCGAAAATGAATACGTTACGTAAGCAGTATGGTTCATAATATCTCGGGGAGTTTATAATCGCGCTAGGTAGATTTACACAAACATACGGTGACATATACATATTTATGTAACTACCTACATACGTATTCTACCTACACACAAACTACAAGAAAACTACAATAAACATGAAAATAAATTGGTACCTTTGATCTCTGAGATATATTTACACATTAACACACTTATTTGAACTGTAATTTTTATATAAGAAAAGAGGCACGATGCCCTATCTAAATCATTGATAAGAACACACATAAAAAGTGTCTAAGGATCAAGTAAATACGTTAAAATATCGCCGCAATTGAGGATTGTTAATTTAAGTTTTTGGATAGTTAATGATTATTTTTAGTGAAATTCACTATTTGAATAAAGAATTTTCTTTAAATTTTGATTCAAAATAGAAAATCAACTGTCAATCAGGATTCCTATAGAAGTGTGGAATTATAGTAAACCGTGGTAATGGCGTATTTACAAAATCATTAAAACACCGCATCGATATGGAGCGACGACATCATTTGACACGAGAAGAAATGATGAGAGCCGTCGGAATGTTGCGAGCTGGTTCCAGTACTTTTGCTGTCGCTCTTGGCACTACGCAGAGCGTCATAAGCCGCCTCTGGACACGCTATCGTATCACTGATAGCGTGGCCGAGCGACATGGAGGACCGGTACATACAAAATACTGCTCGACGGAATCGTACCATGACCGCCATGATGTAGGCTACGAGGCTCCACAGCTCTTCAGGCATGCTGATAAGCGACTAAACTAGACGGGCCAATTGGCGCAGTTGGTTAAGATTCACCTTACGCGCCGCAGGTCGTGGGTTCGATTCCCACACAGGACATGCATTTGTGTGCATGAACATGTCTTTATGTCCTGAGTCTGGGTGTATTTATGTATATTAAGTATGTATTTACAAACAAAAAGTAGTATATGTATTATATCAGTTATCTGGTTTCCATAGTACAAGCTCTGCTTAGTTTGGGATCAGATGACCGTGTGTGAGGAATGTCCCAGGATATTATTATTTATTTATTTATCCGAAATCGTTAAGTGAAGTGGGTCTGCGTTCCCGAAGGCCGCTGAGAGTTTTACCTATAGCACCCCGCATCGTATAGCGCCCGTTTACAATGGGCTCGCGAACAATGAAATTGAGACGAAGAAGACTGACGTTAGGCTGCTTTTCCACCAGAATTGTGCTATGCAGCTATGCTCCGAGGATGTATAGCTAAGCTGTGAAACTATGTGACCGTTTCCATTTGAATTTACCACCGGTTCGGACGTCCATATATGATGCACCAGCGAGTTTTAGTGAAATTAAGTACAATATTATTATCCAGCTCGACCCCAGGACTCTAATGACTTACTTTAGGTTAGGTTTGCATGACTATAATGTTGACGAGCAGGTGGTGTGAAAAGTATAATTATAATAGGAATTTGTGATGAGAAATCTTTGGATCCTTTTTTAGCCTATTGCGCGCACGGAGGATTGTGAGATTTCAAAATTCAAACTTATTCAAAAGTCATTGAACCATTATTAGGTACAACGAAAATGATAATTTTCATAATCCACTAAATATATATATAGATAACAATAACATTTTTATCATCATATTCTGGCAAACCCCCCATTGATTTCCACAACAAACGGTTTCCAGTGGCTCTGACCAGATTGTTGGTCCATGGGAAGTCTTCACATGACAAACTCACAAATAGGTATTCACTGTTGGTTTAACTTACAAGAACTGAGAGGGAGAGCGTAGCGTTAATTTGCTCACAGAGTAGCTCAAAATGTTATCTCATATCACAATAATTATGTTTCCAATTGCATTTAGTTACTTATGGCTTTATCATGTTAATAATGACTCTGCTAGTGTTATAATGTTAAAGGCACCAAGATAGCGACAACATACCTGAGACAGTGACGAAGCTCATGTGTCCGGGCATCCACGCCAGGTCAAACACTGCATTATTGTGGCATTGGAACCCTTCTATAGTACTAGCCGTACGTTTACTTGTTGTGTTCTGTAATTAAAGTTTTACAAATTATATTGTAGTAACTACATGCAGGGACTAAGTTAACTTGCTATAGTATTGTATTGCCTGTATTGATTTAATTTATATTGAATACTAGCTGCCCGGCGCGACTTCGTTCGCGTTGTGCCCTAGTCTACCCTAAATTTAAACATTCCCTGGACTTCCACAAATATTTCAAAACCAAAATCAGTAGAGCCATTCTTGAGTTTAAGCAACACTAAGGAACAGCAAATAAGAAAATAACTACTTAGGATACTAAAAGGTGGATGTTCTGAGCTTGCTTTACCCTTATCAAATAAATAAATAAAAATATATCCAATTTACCTACAATAAAAGCTACAAAGTAATCCTTTATCAATAGTGATGAAATCTCTGATCTTTGTGTTATCTTGAACAGATAATAATTTCCAAGCTCATATTGATAACATTGTTGAGAAAGCATAGACAATTTTGGGTTTCTCAAAGCGGCAAAAAAAGTTATTTCATTCACCACATACAAAAATTATATTATTCCACTCTTTAACTAGTTAGAACTCATTTATAATTCGCGTGTCCTGTTTGGAATCCCCAATGTACAATTTCGTTTCAGCATATTGAAACCATACAATATTCATACACCAGATTTCTAGCCTTGCATTTTTTAAAATATATTTTAAATGTATTTGCAATGATGTGTAGTGTAATGTGTATTGTTATATATCCTGTGACCCAAAGGTTGTCTGGAAGAGATCGCTTAAGCGATAAGACCGCCTGTTTTGTATCACTTCCTCTTGTATTTGTTATTCCTTCTTTTTGTGTATTGTTTATGTGGTGTACAAATAAAGTATATTTGTTATTTGTTGTTGTTGTAACCCATGTCTTAAACTTTTTATATAGTGTATTCAACAGATTTCAGCAGTATATCTAATTACATTGATGGTTACGACAGCTTCGTTTATCAGTGCCTTATAACTACCCCCAAATCCAATAACAAAGTGTTTTGATATTGTTCATACTGTCACACAAATATAGGAAATCCACTCTTCTTTTATTAAGGGTCAGCAAGAAATATGAGTTAAGGGCTAAATGTTCAGAATATATAAATAAATAAATAAGATATTCTCTTGCATGGTCAATGTTGTGAGCATATGTAATGAGTTAGTGGGTTATTTTGATACATGTATATAATAAAGACACTCAAATGTGTAAATAGCCACTGACTTCTAATAACATGAAGCTAGTCAACCAGAATTCTTTACGAATTATCTAAGGTTCACATTCACAAAACAACTAATTCCCAGTTGTATGTTACAATTTTATATTGCCATTAAAATACCAATTATCTACTAGTATCTTACCTGAATGGCAACTCTTCCGTCCTCGTTAGCGAGCGCGAGGATATGTTCATAGCCGGGAGCTTCAGAGAACCGGCACGCGAATATCGGCGGGTCCTGGTCGAAACTGGCCACTACGTTGGCGCTCTGCAGCCCGTAGAACGACTCCTCACTATCCACCACAAGACGCTTCAGAATATTGTCGTAGTTCAACTGGCAGTCTGGAAATATCCACAACATTTACAATAAACACCTGTGTCACCACAAAAACAAGTTACTTACTATCTAGAGCATTCAGTAAGTACTTACAAATACCGAGTTGTCGATCAATTAGCATTTGAACGTCATTCATTTTGATAGCATTCTTTGTTTTGCACGCAATAAGATGAAATTTAATAATTATACTTTTACTTTGAATGAAAGAAAAGAAATAATAATGCTCGCTTGGTTTCGTTCGTATGGTTGGAGGCGCGAAATTTGTGACAGTGACAGTTGAGAAAACGTCAGTCAGTTCTTTTTTTTTTAATTTGTTCTTGACCATGGATACGAAGTCCTTCAGTCGCATACATTTTTTTTATAATATCACTTTCTTATAGTCCGCAAATTATCAGTCACATGTTTTAGTAAAATGTTGGTCATTGTACTAAAGCTTTTAACGAACTTTTTGAGATAACTTGTAAAGACACGATACACATAATTCATTTCACTTCACTAGTGCACATGGATTGATCTTTATTTGATAAAATATCCCCGATAATATGCAATAAAACCCAAACCACACGAATTTATGCAAAATAAAAATGTTAACGCAACGTCACTCTGCAAGTTCCCGCCAAAGTGCAAAATTTCCCGTCAGTCTTCTTCTTCTTATTTTTAATGTTGGCAACCAAGCCCAAATTAGGGCTCATTTCTGCCAGTGTCGAGTTATATTATAGTTTCCAGTCACAATAAATCACTTCACATTATAGTTCAAGAGAGGTAGGGCAAACGGGCATAATTTCCCGTTCGAAATTCGGAGCAGCCCAACTGGGGAAGTACCTCCACCTTACAGAAGATCGCAGCCAAATAACATCATTTTATTGTGGTGTTGTGTTCCTGCGGTGAGTAAGGTCGCCAGAGCTCCATGAGAAGGCGCTGTGCTGGCAGTGTGTGTGGACCAGCAGTGTAGAACTGCCGTAGGACTGTGCAGGCGTGGCATGTTGTTGCGGCGGTCAGGGAGACCCGGTGAAACAGCTGCCCGCTGGCTGCCCGCAGGTTGTTGGGGTCCCGAACCCAGGGATCACTTAATCTCCGCCCTGGGAGGCTGGCCCGCCGCCTAGCGCATAATCCCTGGTGCAGTTGGTCGTGCCGGAGAAGGAGACCGGAGTGGACTCGGCCGACTGTGTCAGGGGGGGACCGGGGGCCCTTCCGGCTGCCGCACCAGCAAACCACATTACCTGTGCAGCACTCCGGTGAAATGACACTGCGCTTTGTCCGTTCCGCTGCCCGCACAGATACTTCTCTCAACTTCCTCTTCAACTCTCTTTAATAATGGCCAGAAAAAAAAGGAAAAAATGTTTCTCAGCGGCTACCCCGTCCACATTTTCTGTGGACTTCTGCAACATTAGGGGACTACACTCTAACATCTGTGCAGTCCACCAACACCTTGAGACTGCACAGCCGACCCTGCTTTTCCTTACAGAGACGCAAATATCCTCCCCTGATGATACATCGTATTTACACTACCCCGGGTACAAGTTGGAGCACAACTTTGTGCGCCGTGCCGGGGTATGTATGTACGTCAGGGAGGATATTTGTTGTCGACGTCTTCATGGCCTTGAAGACCGGGACCTGTCTGTTTTGTGGGCACGCGTTGACCACGGCGGTCACACCCGAATTTACGCGTGTCTTTACAGGTCCCACAGCGGTGACGCGGACACAATCCGGTTATTTGAGCACCTGCAATTGACGACTGACGTAGTACTTGAGCAGTATCCCTCTGCGGAGTTGGTGGTTCTAGGAGACTTCAACGCTCACCATGTTGAGTGGCTTGGTTCCCGGTCCACCGACTTCGCGGGGAAGACTGCTCACGACTTTACCCTGGCCTATGGCTTCTCACAACTGGTTCTTTCTCCTACGAGAATCCCAGATATTGAGAGCCATACAAGCTCCTTACTGGACCTTCTGCTGACAACGCGACCGGACAGCTATACAGTGACAGTGGATGCGCCACTTGGCTCATCGGACCACTGTCTCGTCCGGACGCAGGTGCCTTGCGCGCAGCTCGTCTCGCTCCGGTCACCCGGGCGTCGTCGCGTGTGGCATTATAAGTCAGCAGACTGGGATGGATTGCGTGAATACTACGCATCGTACCCGTGGAAGCGGCTTTGCTTCGCATCAGATGATCCTGACACCTGCGCAGTTGCCGTCGCTGAGGCGATACTGGGGGGAATGGAATGTTATATTCCAAACCCGCTAGTGGCTGCAGGGGTGAAGAAACGACCGTGGTTTAATCGGCCCTGCAAAGAAGCTAGGCAAAATAAGCAGACTTTGTATGAGGCTTGGACCACGGCCCGAACTAATCAGGACCCTAACATCTCTGATTCGAAACGCAAATTTAACGCCGCTTCGAGATCCAGTAAGCGAATGATTGCCAGGGCCAAATTCGATTTCGTCGGCAGAGTTGGTGAGAAACTGAGTAGCCTTCCCTCTGGGACTCGCGCTTTTTGGTCTCTTGCCAAAGCTGCTGAAGGGAACTTTTGCCAGTCGTCCTTGCCACCACTACGTAAGCCGGACGGAAACTTGGCCCATAGTGCTAAGGAGAAAGCGGATCTCTTAGGCTCTCTCTTTGCCTCGAACTCGACTTTGGATGACGGGGGCGCCACACCGCCTACGATTCCGCGGTGTGCCAGCTCCATGCCGGAGATAAGCATTACCCAACGGGAGGTCCGGCGGGAATTGCTTTCTCTGGACATCCATAAGTCGAGTGGGCCAGACGGCACACCGGCAGTGGTGCTGAAGCGGTGTGCTCCTGAATTGTGTCCAGTATTGACGCGACTTTTCGCACTTTCCTACACCAAAAAGGAAGTCCCGTCTTCGTGGAAGACTGCCCACGTGCACCCAGTGCCCAAAAAGGGCGACAGATCAGACCCGACGAATTACAGGCCTATCGCCATCACCTCCCTTCTCTCCAAAGTCATGGAGCGTGTGATCAACACGCAGCTTTTGAGATACCTGGAGGATCACGAGTTGTTGAGCGACCGCCAATATGGCTTCCGCCACAGTCGCTCAGCTGGTGACCTCCTTGTGTATCTCACGCACCGTTGGTCACTCGCCATCGAGAGTCAAGGTGAGGCATTGGCAGTGAGCCTAGATGTGGCGAAGGCGTTCGATCGGGTCTGGCACAGGGGTCTTCTCACGAAGTTACCAGCATACGGGCTTCCCGAGGGGTTGTGCAAATGGGTCGCCAGCTTTTTGTCCAGCAGATGCATAAGAGCCGTCGTCGACGGTAGCTGCTCCGATAGCATGGACATAAATGCCGGCGTCCCGCAAGGCTCTGTGCTGTCCCCAACACTGTTCCTTCTGCATATCGATGATATGCTGTCTATTGACGGCATTCATTGCTATGCGGACGACAGTACAGGGGACGCTCATTACACGGGCCGTGCAAATATCCCTCGTTCCGAGGTGGAAGAAAGCCGCGAACGGCTGGTGTCTGAAATCGAGAGTACACTAACTAGTGTCTCCGATTGGGGTCGACTAAACCTAGTCCATTTCAACCCCACCAAGACCCAAGCCTGCGCGTTCACCGCTAAGAAAACCTCATGGTCTGTGGCTCCACAATTCCAGAACACCTCCTTGAACATCAGCCAAAGCATCGGGATCCTTGGCGTCGACATTTCTAGCGACGTTTTGTTCCGAAGTCACTTAGAAGACAAGGTTAAGCTGGCATCCAAAAAGCTTGGAGTGCTCAACAGAGCGAGGCAGTACTTCACAGCGGGGCAAAGACTGCAACTTTATAAGTCGCAGGTCCGGCCTCATATGGAGTACTGCTGTCATCTATGGGCGGGAGCACCTGGATACCAGCTTGGGCCTTTAGACTCGGTTCAGCGACGTGCCGTAAGAATTGTTGACGATCTCGAGCTCACAAGCGATTTAGAGCCCCTCAGTCTGAGGAGAGACTTTGCCTCCTTATGTGTGTTCTACCGCTTGTACAACGGAGAGTGTTCTAAGGAATTGTTCGACTTGATGCCCACGGCTACCTTCTACCATCGCAACTCTCGCCATCGACGGGGAGTCCATCCTCACACATTGAAACCAGATTTGTTTCGAACTGTACGGGCTAAAAGGAGTTTTCTTCCGCGGACGCTCGGACTGTGGAATGAGCTCCCCGCCGTGGTTTTCCCAATGGAGTACAGCATGGGGTTCTTCAAAAAGGGCGTGAAGAGATTTCTTCAGGGTCGGCAACGCGCGAGTGATACCCCTGGTGTTGCAAGCGTCCATAGGCTACGGTAACCGCTTACCATCAGGCGGGCCGTATGCTTGTTTGCCACCTTAGTGGTATAAAAAAAAAAAAAAAAAAAAAAGTCTGTCAGTCACCGTCCATAAAAGTCATGTTTTACTACAATGGTGGTCATTTCACTTCACTGGTGCACATGGATGATCTTTATTGGGTAAAATACCACCAAAAATACACAATAAAACTCAAAATACACAAATTTATGAAAATAAAAATGAAAATGCTACGTCACTCTGCAAGTTCCCGCCAAAAACTTCCCGTCAGTCATTTCAGTCTTCTTCTTCTTATTTTTAATTTTGGCAACCAAGCTTAAGCATATTTCTGGCAGTGTCGAGTTATATTATAGTTTCCAGTCACAATAAATTGAAGAAATTTATGAAAATAAAAATGAAAATGCTACGTCACTCTGCAAGTTCCCGCCAAAAACTTCCCGTCAGTCATTTCAGTCTTCTTCTTCTTATTTTTAATTTTGGCAACCAAGCTTAAGCATATTTCTGGCAGTGTCGAGTTATATTATAGTTTCCAGTCACAATAAATTGAAGAAAATGATCTAAGACTTTTTGGCGGGAACTTGCGGAGTGACGTAGCATTTTCATTTTTATTGTCATAAATTTGTGTTTTTTGAGTTTTATTGTGTATTTTTGGTGGTATTTTACCCAATAAAGATCATCCATGTGCACCAGTGAAGTGAAATGAAATGAAATGAATTATGTGTATCGTGACTTTTCAAGTTGTCTCAAAATGTCCGTTATGAGTTTTAGTACAATGACCACCATTGTAGTAAAACATGACTTTTATGGACGGTGACTGACTGAGGACTATAATGTGAAGTGATTTATTGTGACTGGAAACTATAATATAACTCGACACTGGCAGAAATGAGCCCTAATTTGGGCTTGGTTGCCAAAATTAAAAATAAGAAGAAAAAGAAGAATGATCTAACATTTAAAAATAAATTATAAGTCCTGAAAATCATTGTTTTTCGCGCCCGCACGAGTAGCTCTACCGCGTAACTTTGGTGGTAATCGTAACGAACACCATTATTCATCTGTACTCTTCATTCTTCAAGTTTAGTGTGATAAACACTTGAATAATGAAGAAGATAGCAATAGCATGAATGTTTCGATTTCTCACATAGGGAATTAATAAAATTGTTCCTAAGATTCTTTCGAAGCAAACCTTGGCTCGAGGTTAAAAAAGACGCGCGTCCCTCGCGAGAACCAATGGAAAACAGAACTCAAGAGTCAAGATTTTTTGTGTGATTTAAATTGCACTATGTATAGGATAATGTTACTTTTCTATTGAAAATGTTACTTCTTCTTCTTCTTATTTTTAATTTTGGCAACCAAGCCCAAATTAGGGCTCATTTCTGCCAGTGTCGAGTTATATTATAGTTTCCAGTCACAATAAATCACTTCAAATTATAGTTCTCAGTCAGTCACCGTCCATAAGTCATGTTTTACTATAATGGTGGTCATTGTACTAAAACTCTTCACGGACATTTTGAGACAACTTGAAAAGTCACGATACACATAATTCATTTCATTTCACTTCACTGGTGCACATCGATGATCTTTATTGGGTAAAATACCACCAAAAATACACTATAAAACTCAAATTACACAAATTTATGAAAATATAAATGAAAATGCTACGTCACTGTGCAAGTTCCCGCCAAAAAGTCAAAATGTTACTTTTTGACCTGTCTTAGTCTAATGCAATTGGTCTAATGTTGCTTTTGACTATCGGCCACTGGCAACACTGATCTGTGCTTGCTAGCTTTGGGCTTGCTATTTTGTTGTGATGATGTGCTTGGAATTTCTTGAAATTTATGTACAATTTGCCTAGATAACTTATTTCATACCGTATCTAATTTATTTTGCTATATCGTATTTTACTTCCTTTTCTTAATGTGTAAACAAGTGGTAAACATTGAAAAGTAGAAATAACAGTTTGGTTTATCAAACATTTTGTATTTTTATTACATTACTTTATAACCCCTCAATTTGAATTACATAGACGAATGTAGCTCTGGGTCAGATATATCGTGATATTCAGAAATAAGAGGTGAGTAATTTTGAGACCTGTTGTAACTTTGTGTAGTAGATATGGTGCATACATTTATACGCATAATTTCTTGTCTTCAGGTGTATGGAATGTGAGGAATTCTTTGAAAATGGACGGCTTTATGTTGCGGCGACACGGAAATCTCGTGTTGTCAGACGGCAGCTCCCGGATAGTACCGCGCGCCACCTGCGACTGGACTTCGCCGCTGCGGTGCCTGCTGCGCCTCTTCGCACACAGATGCACCTCGGTGTGGTCTCACATCACTCGCCAAACACTTCAAAGGCCTCCCACCATGTTCTGCCAGTTGACTATCCCTTTATAAACAACATGGATGAAATTACATATTGGATTTACACCAAACGGGCACCATGCCTTTTCAATTATGACAACCTCATCTCCCGGCAGAGTCAAGAAGCACAGTGTTCTAACACCAAACCCATAAGTACTCGCAGTGCAAAGGAGGTGCCTACACCTAAAAAAAGGAAGAAAAGAAAACTGTCTATTCTTGATGATGACTCAATGTCAGAAAAGGTGCAAAATGTTTATTTTGATGTTTCAAACAAGAAGAACCAAAATACTGTATTGAGTAGTAGTAAATCTAACACATTAGACTCTGATGTAGATTTCAACATCAAAAACTCTTCCATAAGAGGAAAGTGTAAAAAACTTAAATTGCAAAAGAGCAGTCGAACAACAATACACAAAAAGAACAAAATTGTTACTTCCACTCCCAAAGTAACAGCTAATTTGAGACGCAGCTTGCGACGAGCTCAGCAGAGCCATTTAAATAGTTCCTTTGAAATTTTTAATGCTAGTGATGGTTTTAATGTTGACCGAGAATGTGCTGACAAAAATAAATCTTCTGTAGACCTCACATATAGAGACCAGAATGGAGATAGTAAGAATACACCCATTGCTAATAATAAAAAAAAGGAAACCATCCATAATGGCCAATTTGAAGACCTGAGTGATGTTTCTGGGTTCACAGCTAACTATATAAGGTCAACTAAAATGACTAAAACATCAAGAAAATTACGATGCAAGTCTAGTAGGAATCTGATAAGGGAGAGGCAAAGTGGACAGAAAAACAGCACAACAATAGTATGTGTGAATAAAGCTGTCAACACTGGATTGCCCAAATCTTCAGCTGTTATGAACAGTAGCACTGATTCATCACAAAATGTCTTAAATTTGGTGACTAGAAGAAATAATGGTAAATCTACAAGGGCTAACAAAGGTACTTCATTACTCAAATTCAGGGATTCAAAACCTAACAGAAGCAAAGAGAGCATGAATATGGCTGATGACAGCAAGCAAAAAAGCAAGACTAATCTGAATGTCTCATTTCAGTTGAGCACCACCTCCAGGTATCCTAAAAGATATAAAAAATATGCACCAACAGAAGATACTACCACGAACAATAATAATCATACAAACAACACTACACAAAAGAATCGAAAAATCAGCAAAAACTCAAGTGACTTTAACAATTCTGACAAAAAGGAAAATCCAGAAGATATATTTATTTCTAGGACAAGGAGCGGTAGAAACATAGGACTAAAATTACGGCAACCTGATAATTCTGTATTAGTTTTCAGTAACTCTACTGAACAAGTGAGCTCTATGGTGAGTGTAAATGTGGCTAGTCCAACACTGCAGAGAGAGAAATCTAAAAAGAAGAGGCAACAGAGGAATGCAAATGCTAAGAAGTCATTTGATAAGATTGGTTCATTACGGAAGGACTCTTTACTTGAAAAAAGTGGTTTTGCCGCATGTTTTTCAGACAGTGATGATGACAATGAACCTTTGAAACAGAGAAAATTTTTCTGTGCATAGACAAGTACCTGTGAGTTATTCATCTATGCAGAAAAGTTGCAGGCAACAACTAGGATTTAATATACAATTATACCTATGTACCTACCTAATATACTATATGTATTTCAAGATCACAGGTCCCCCAGACCTTATTTATTTTTTGACAGACAAAATGTGTAGAATTGATTAGTGTTAGTATGTACTTCAAACATATACATACCTGTTACATAGGCCCCACGGCGAATTTACAGATACCAGGTATTAAAGGTATGTAAAAACATATGTACCATACTTACAAATTTTTAGGAAAGCTGATATTTATATATGATACTCAGGGAACTATTACAATACTTTTTGCAAGCAGCCAGACCAATCGCAGCAGCCATAAATCCCCTTCATAATGATTTACATACCTTTCATACCTGGTACAAGTAAATAGGCCAAATATCAGGTATTTAGCTTGAAGTATGTACTAACACTATTCAATTCTACACATTTTGACGGTCAGAAAATAAGTAAGGTGTGGCAGCCCTGGGATCTTACTAATTAATATATGTAATGTAAAGCAATTATGACAGATATGCTTGAGGGTGTTACATTGTTGCTCAGTGCCTGTATCACGTTTTTGCACATTGTATATTCCAATATCGAATAGATTTTAGAGTCTAGTCTAGACATAATTGTATTTAACTATTTAATTGTAATAATGAAGTATGCAACACAAATGTAATTTGTGAAATAAATTCTTTGTTTTTAAATGTGCCATTGTATGAATGAGTGTATGTTAGATACAGACGGCAACACCAGTGAGTATTCTGTATTGGAACTGTGTTGTTTTGTGTTGCCAACTGTATCTGTTTTATCCATGACTGCATCAATGAGTTTATTTTAGCTAAGGATAAATATTGATTGAGCGTTATTTTAGTTTGTATAAATTTTCAGTTGTATTGTATTATTTTGTAGCTTGTATGTATTCTACATATTTAAATTAAATAGTAAAATTAAAACTATCTAACTGTGTTATTTTCATAGACTAGAAATAATCATGACTAGTTATAGGGGATGTACCTATCATATATTATATGTACATAGGTAGTTGGGTACGCATGGCTACAGATCAAGCTATACATTTCCAATATAAGCTGACCTCCCATTGTACGGAAATCCTATATAATGCGAGATCAGCTTATATTGGATGTGTAGCCGTGTGCCTCTGCCTATTGTCTTATTGGATAGACTATCTTATGCCCGATTCCTATAATTTACAGACCATTATCGGTTAAAAGTAAGACTCTTATATCTTTACTAATAATGAAGCAAAGACCTCAAAGCTTTGCATAGCAGACCCTCCCATATGGAAGTAGCTAACACAGGTAAAATTAGCTTACGAAATGATCTATGCCCAGTTTGGCAATAAGAAACCTACCATTGGTAAGCAAAACGATTCGTTTTTGTTTATAGAAACAGGGCATCAATCTTAAATGATTCTATTATTACAAGTATTTAATTTAGTTTCAACTGTCCCGTTGTCAGTAATGGAGTTTTGCACGTTAAATTTGACACACTTTCCGGTTTCCGATTGAGCTGAAATTTTGCACTAATATGCAAATCGCGTGACAATGCAATATTATGATGACGTGGAGCTGATCTGATTATGGAGCTGGAAGGTGGCCTTAGGAACTCCTTAATAAAACCACATAACCCCATCGAGTTTGGGCTTGTTTGATTCATCTTGATGAGAACTTTTTGGATGACAATGCAAGTACAAACAACAAAAAGTACAATCACCAAAAAAAGCTTGTATTAAAAATGTTTTTTTAACAAAAAACTTATAATTATATTTTCTATGATAACTACAACAAAGTAGTATTCGTTTTAGTTTTTACTCGTCAAAGATAGGCGTACAATCATGAATCAGTGATGATTTGCTTCGGCGGTGGTCCAGGCTTTGCTCAGCCTACTCTGTCGGATTAAAAAGAATACTTACCTACCCATATAGTTAAAGACTAGCTTTACTCTCAGCACTTAAATTTGCCATTAACGAGTGGCTCTTGTTTCCAGCTGCATACACATGTAAATATATTGTGTAGTCTACTTCAAGGCATCATTATACTTATAGCCTGTAATGCGGAATCTGAATGCAATCTTCAGGGCGATCCAACGCATAGGTACATACTTGTATATTTTCAGTACATTCGCGTTTACTATCTAAGCTCAATAAATAACAAGCAAGAATGGCTATGGGGGTAAACTTTACAAATAAAGTGGTGTTAGTGAGTGGCGCAAGCGCGGGAATTGGTGAGTCGACCGCCATTTTGTTTGCGAAGTAATGCGAAGTATGGCGCGGAACTAGCGCTAGTCGGTAGAAACGAGCAGAACCTGCAGCGAGTCGTCGACGCCTGCCAGAAGGAAAAGGGGTTGAAGCCACTCGCGATTGTAGCAGATTTGGCCACCGACGAGAGCTGTGAGAAAACTGCTAAGAAGACCATTGACCATTTTGGAAGGTACACATCACACAGAGAAGAATTCTAGAGTTCCGCGTTCCGAGTTCCGCGTTCACTACTGTACCTACACACACTGTAAATGGGATTTGTATGGAGCTTGTCCCATTGGCGGCCAGCAATAATTTCTATCTTCTTTATATATAAAATTCTACTGTACGTGTACAGTCGAGGACATAAATATGTATACACTTAGTAAAATTCAACAACGGTTTCCTCTTAAACTACTGATTGAAATTATGAGATATTATAAAGGCAGAATCTTCTAACATATACTATTATGATTTGTGTTATAGTTTAACACTTAAATGTTAAACATGCGAGAAAAATGCTTTTGAATTTCAGAAAGTGTATACATATTTATGTCCTCGACTGTACGTCGGTATCTAGGTTATATTATCGACTGCATCGCCATCTGCCGGGCCGATTTGTGAATCTAGACCATCGGGCGCCCCCCAAACGCATACAAAAACTATTCAAACTAGTACCTGCATATCTATCATCTATCGATGCTACATAGCTAACACATAGTAGGCGCCGATCACACAGAAGAGTTCTAGAGTTCCGAGTTCTGAGTTCCGTGTTCACTGTAATCTATGCAGCGCCTTTGATAATTGCACACAGAGAACAAGTCTTTCAAGAGAACGCGAGTTCTGTCGGAGTTCCATTCTCTAAAGCTGGCAGTGAGGTGACATATGTCTCAGTTATCACTGTCGTACTGAGTGACACAAGGCAGAACAGACAATGGGCATTCTCGCCCATGAGCGTCCACTAATGAAACATAAATAAGGCCAATGAGACGAGATAAAGAATGTAAACAAACTTTTGCTTGCTGTATGTATATAATTAATTAGATACACCTTTTGGTATATACGGAATACTAATTATATTTAATGCAACTACCTTGCAATTTCATAAGATCTTCAATTATTTCTTAATTCTTCAATACTCTTTTTCTCTAAATACACCACAGTAATATGCTTTCATATTCAAATTCAAAATCATTTATTTAAATAAACCTTCGCAGGCACTTACTCTTTTCAAAACAAGCTTAGATTCATTACATAATATTTACATTCTAATCGCACTGACAACCGGCGTACGGCAAAATAGACTGAATAAATATTTAATAAGTAAATAAATAGCAAACTTAAGCAGACCAGCAAGCAGCACCTGTTCCCTGTTCACAAGTATGACGCGTGTGGCAGGTATCACCCGCCCATATTGGAGGGAAGTGATCCACCAAGAGCTTCATTGACTGCATGCTGCACGAAATGCGTTCCCCATCACGAACGTGCCTTAGTATCCCTAAGAATCTTATGTCTGTATTGCGTAGGGACATTCTGATGTATAAGTACCTACCTACTCAACTATTACGTTAGGTAGTACAAATCTTTATTCTGTGCTATTACTCAATTCTGTGCCAAAAGCGTCTAAAAGTGAAAGTAAAAAAAATACATATGCACCGTACAAAACTTGTAAGATTTAACTTCAGAGTTGAAAATAGCAGACAATAAATTCAGACACAATTTAGGTAATATTATTATAAGATTTTGCAACACCCTAACAGGGTCTATATATAGACATAGGTAATAATACTGTATTGTGTTATGTTGTGTACATTGTGCAATAAAGAATAAATAAATAAACAATACCACCTATATAAAATACGAATAAACAGGCAGTATGTAATGCGTGTGTGCAAAATTTTATTAAGTAAGCATCTTCATTCAAGTGAATCTTAACTTCCACCACAAAACTGAGTAACTTAGTATAAAGAATTCTTTTTATAAATTGAACTTTACTGAACCCTAAAAGGTAATCATACTTACCGAATGGCGAATGTCATGTCAGTAAGGAAACAACATGCAGATAACTGCGGCAGTCTTTAACACACCACGCTGGGAGCTCGGCGTGTTCTTGTATTTTATAAATAGCCATGGAAGTTGATTTCTCTGATAAAGTGGTGTTAGTGACGGGCGCGAGCGCGGGAATCGGAGAGTCGACCGCCATCTTGTTTGCTAAGTGTGGCGCGAAGTTAGCGCTGGTCGGCAGGAACGAGCTGAACCTGCAGCGAGTTGCGGACGCCTGTAACAAGGAAAAGGGGGTGAAACCACTTGCGATAATCGCTGACCTAGCCACGGATGAAGGCTGTGAGAAGACTGTTAAAGAGACGCTAGATCACTTCGGCAGGTTTGTTTAACTACAACACTATTTGTTCCGATAATTTAAATAACTAAAATACTTAGGTATCCTGGGATTAACTCTATGGTCTGCGACAGTCAAGTTTTGAGTCGAGATAAAAACAATTGAATTTGGAACCTCCACCAATTATACAATAATACAATCAATATTTAATAAGTATTTATTATATTTACAATCTCGCTAGACAGATAATAAATTAACGGTGTTCACAAAATTACGGTGACATATCGATAATATGCATAATAACTAGATATTAGGTAAAATATGCTATTACCGCTGGCCTCCTCCTTGCATCCTATTCGTATGCCTCATTGCTGAGGGACGTGACCTTTGTGGGTTATCTTTTCACGGACTATTACTCGCCCGCCATCTGGATCAATCTTCTGCTGTGTGGATAGCAGCACACACACTGGTTTCCAATGCAGCGCGTAGACCGACCCCTAGGCCTCGTTCCCTCCAATTTGCCAGTAATTAGCAACTTCTCAAGGTTGTCGCCTCTCTTTCTTGCAATGTGGCCGAAGTACTCAGATTAGCTTTCTCTGTCTACGACTCAGATATTCGGCTTAGACAGGTTGTCGAAAATCTTTGAGTGATCTTGAGTAAGCTTAGAATGGATGCTTTGGTCCGGTGTACATAGAATTTGAAGCATCTTCCTCTAGCACCACATTTAAAACGCATCTATATGCATGCGCATTCGGCTTTCAATGCGGTTCAGCGTCCATATCTCGGAACCGTATGTACAAGAATATGGAGAACACCAAGGATATCACCAGTCTGTATATGCTATGACCGCTGGGGATGGCTTAAATATGCTAATGCATAGAATCCGGTCTTTAAACATTACACTCTGGGCTCCCCTTATCGCGTTTGCCTGCAGCTCACGCCCGCCTCGTGGATGATGAATGGGATTTGGAAAGATATTAGCAGTTTTATGTGCTGTAGAGATAACCAGTAGATAGGTAATGAAAAAAATTAAAATAATACTAACAATAAGAGGATAACAAGATAAAGGATTTCTTCATCACAAGAGAGAAAAAGCCTTGTACCTACCTACTAAAAATTATACCAAGGATGAAAGCATATAGGTAATTTAATTTTCAGGTTAGATGTGCTGGTAAACAATGCAGCAGTGGGAGCAAGGACGTGCATCGAGCTCACAGACATGGCGACGTTTGACCGCGTGTTCAACTTGGACCTACGCGGAGTGTACAACCTGACCAGGCTGCTGGTGCCGGCCCTGATCGAGAGTAAAGGCAATATCGTCAATGTGTCCAGCATTGCCGGGACCATGGTCGCTTTGGGCAGCTTACCTTATGGCATGGCAAAGGTAAATTATGCAAACCGAAGTTAGAATGCTGAAAGAAACAATTTTTTTTATTTTTTTTTACGTGGGGAAATCCTCCTGGATACCCGGGCACTCCGGGGGGAGCGGCCGGGTTATGTCAGACTCCTACTGACTAAAACCCCACGGTGTTCCTACATATCGCTGCCAGCTGGATATACGGGGGCGCCGAAGCATTCGTCCGCGTATCCAGCAGCGACGGCCTGATCGGAGGCCTCCTCTACTTCGACGGCAGAGATCGGAGCTCTTGTCTCCGCCGTCTCCTCCTGAGTAGCGTGCGGAAACACACGTTCCACTACTCGGGCCCGATGTTGATGGGCGGCAGACTACCCCTACCCTACCCTACCCTACCCTACCCTACCCTACCCTACCCTACCCTACCCTACCCTACCCTACCCTACCCTACCCTACCCTACCCTACCCTACCCTACCCTACCCTACCCTACCCTACCCTACCCTACCCTACCCTACCCTACCCTACCCTACCCTACCACTCATCCGGGACGCCACCCTAATTAAATGGCAGAAGTGCTATTCCGAGGCAACAACGGGCGCAATTACAAAGAAGTTCTTCCCAAACATCAGGCAAGCCTACAAAACCCTGAATAAGCTGGGACAAATGAATAATATTAGAGCTCAGCTATTCACAGGCCACGGAGGCTTCAGGGCCTATCTTCATAGATTTAAGTTAGCGCGCTCCCCACACTGCATCTGTGATGGTGAAACGGAAGAGACGGTAGAACATATTCTCCTAGAGTGTCCAAGATACATGACCTCACGTAGAGACTTCGAGATGAGTGTGGGATGCGTGTTGGATAACAGTTATTTAGGTAGGGTTGTAAACGACGACGACAGCAGAATTAAATTCATTTCCTTTGCGGAGGAAGTAATCAAAATAGCCGGGAAAAGCAACGGAGCGAGACTCAAATGAATATTGTTATCTATTTATTAATATTTACATATATTATAAAGTAGGAGTAATTATATATATATATATATATCTCTTTAGTATATTATTTTAAGTAGTTATGCTCTTTGGATGTCTATCCTTCAGATATATACATATATAAAATAGATTAAGTTTATTATAACACCTAGTATAAGAATGTAAAAGTAAATGTAACAGTAAAGAATCAATAAGACAAAAGAATCAAGTGCTGCAAAAGAAATAGCAGCAATAATTTTAGGGCAACAACACCCTGCGATGGCGGGTGCCTTTATTTTAAAAAAAAAAATAAAAAAAAAAAATACCCTACCCTACCCTACCCTACCCTACCCTACCCTACCCTACCCTACCCTACCCTACCCTACCCTACCCTACCCTACCCTACCCTGCCCTGCCCTACCCTACCCTACCCTATCTAAACCATACAGGGAGTTAATTCTACTGTACGTGTGTATGTCACTGAACTCCTCTGGCTGATTTGGGAATCTAAACCATCCAGGGCGCCACCCAAACGCATACAAAAAAATGCATTCAAATCGGTCCAGCCGTTTAGGAGGAGTTCAGTGACATACACACGCACAGTAGAATTTTATATATAAATAAGATAGGTTCCGTACTGTAATAGTATGCTCTATTACATTGCAGTATTGTTCACAAAACAACTTCATAGGTATCTACTAATTTTTCTACTAGGTCAATTATATCTAACGAGGTACTCGTTATTTTAGAACTTGTTTCTCAAACATGTTGCAATTATAGTCGACTCATTTAATGTTGTATAATTTCAGGCAGCATTAGATCATTTCACGCGTTTGGTATCCTTGGAGTTGGCGCCTAAAGGTGTCAGAGTTAATGCTGTAAGCCCTGGAATTACTGTAAGTACCTACCATCCATCCACAAATTATAGTTACCTACCCACTATACTTATAGACACTCGAGAGTATTTACTTTTGTCTAGAAAAATACCTAAATGGCGATAACCTTCGGAGAGCCAACTTGAAATTTACTTATAAGTAATGCCAGTAATGGTCGTTATCAGGAAATAATGTATTCTTATCATAAAGTCACAAAAAATAAAGTATTCCTACGTATAAATTAGGTAGACATGTTGTTTTCATAGGCGAGTAGATAATTATTAGTTTACTAACCTACTATCTATTATTAGATAGTAGGTTAGTTTAGTAACATATGTATCCATTCATCCATGATAGGCATGCCTAATAATAGGCATTACAAAGAATGCATAGAATGGATACAAAAAATATTAATCGGGTAGGTGCGACAGAATTTCTGTCACAGAAAAGCATGTGAAAAGCATACCCGAGGCACTCCCAAATAAAGCTCGTAATAAAAGTAAATGTATGGAAACTAGCGATCCAATTGAGAAGGGTGGCAAAACCAAATGCGATGTTTTTACTTTACGTAGCTAGATGGCAATGCAAGAGCAATTTATTTTAAAATAAAATCGAATGATTCTTAATAAGTATGATAAAATAGGAAATCATGCTTTTAAATTTAATGCATTTTTTTTTTCAAATTTTATGATGATTTTCCTTAAAAATATACTATCATATTTCTAATTATACGTCTTTATGGTTACTGGCAACACTTGCAGACGTCAAAGTGAAAATTTTATTCGGGCGTGGTCGTTTCTTAAAGTTTACTTCGTTTCGATAACTTTCTACAGCGTTCTATTCATTAGGTACCTAATTGGAGAAAATATCGACTTGGCTTACTACGGGACTATTGAACTATCTCTTCGATTAATAACAACTTGGCTTCATATTGAATTTGATGGGCTATTATATTTTTACTTGGACTCTTATCGGATTTTGATTTTGCAAAACGATTTGCTTTCAGTGCAATTGTAACAACTGAGTCTTTTGTTTGGAAGATGCCTAAAAAACAAGTTTTAAAGTGCTAGTTTGGATGTGTTATTGATGGTAAGTTCGACATAATGCAATATACCTGACATGTAAAACAGTATATTATAATAACGTAAAACTGGTTTATAGGTATGTTCAAAAGTATTTTTTCTTATATTACAGGTCCACTGCATCATTTTCCTAAGCCTGTATGGACTCACATGGATAGGTTAAATTCATGGAAATCTGTATTGAGCCAAGACATTCAAGAAAAGGGAGATAGTTATTTATTTCATTAAGTGCGTTTATGCCATAGACATTTGGAGCCATATTACTGCTTACCAAGTAATCTACTTACGAGAAACTCAATTCCAAATTTAAATCTTGGTAAGTTACATCTTGCTATGAAGAAAATAAATTATTCATATAAAAAAATAAGGAAACTACCTACCTATCTACATATATAAAAATCAATGCCACTTTTCATTGTAATTTTATAACTCAAGAACGGGCTCACCTATCCAAACCAAATTTTTGGGCTTTGTTTGGACTATTTAGTAGATGGTTTATGTGAAGTTTGCACAAAATCGGCGGTTCTTCATTCATCACATTTTTATTGTTTCACTTTATACGTAGCGAAGCACATACCGCTAGTATTATTTATAATTAACTAGAAATAATTATTTCAGGTTTACCATTACTCAGACAACAAATTAGAGAAGAACCAAGTATAATACCGGAAAGTACTGAGGTACCTATAACAGCTGAAACATCTCAGGATGTTCCGCAGGATGTTATGGTTCCTGAACCAACAGTTCTGTGACTACTAAAACTTGTAAGTATAACAATAAGGTATATTCTTTGATTGTGGTAGTGGATTTAGAAATCCAGTCAAAACCCAATTTAAGGCTGTTTTATGTGTATGATTTGAAATTGAATAATGAAACATGATGCATTGCATTATGTTAGACCGTTCTTTTCTTTCAAATCTTTGCACAGAAACCTTTACTGCAGTAACTTTATCTTTATATAATATAATTCTTCTGTGTGTGACATCACTGAACTCCTCAACCACTGGACTAATTTAGATGGATTTTTATGAGTGTGTTTGAGTGGGTCCCTATATGGTTTTGATTTACAATTGGACCTAGTAGGAATTCTAACTTGTACATTCTTATATTAATTTTTAAAATATGTTAAAATTTCAAATAATAGTCAACGCTTTTAACTTTCAACTTTTCATATTGCAGGTTCCAAGAAAAAATGTGCACGGATCCAGAGACTCAGTAATAAATGTAAGACCCAAACCAAACTGATAAGAAAGGCTGAAAAGCTTGTACAATCAAAATCAATATTAAAGGAAATGGAAAAAATTACGAACTGTGTTTTGTTTCATATATATTTATTTCACCTTTTTGTTCCTATTACTGTAACTGAAATATGTTGAAAATACTTGCTTTAAAATGTCATAAATTTTTAAGTAAGTATTTTCAACATATTTCAGTTACAGTATTTTAATATTATTAAATTTTGCATATTTCTATCAGCGCCATCTAGTGAGCGTTTTTTGTATATAACGTAACAAGAGCTCCATCTGTAGAGTAGGGTGGCAGCAAAAGTCTTGATATCCGTACCTGGGTGGCTCATCTATCTCTAGTATAGTGTATTATCTATGCAGAAAAGCTACGAACTAAATTCAATGGCTACATTCCGAATTGGATAATATCGCTCACAATGCTCACAGCAATAATTTTGCGTACCGAGTTAGATATCAAGTTAATGACAGCTGAAAACTGTCAACAATTTGGAACGCTCGTGAACGCGCTCACAGTATTCAAAACAGAACATTTGAGAATTTAATTAAAATCTGAATTAACGATGCGCTAGAACTCCTTATATATTTTATAAGTTGACTCCCAAAAAGGAATAGGTAGGTATCCGCTTTTTTATTACTTTTCTCTCATAAAATCATAAAAAGTATATTTGCCAAATAGAAAACCAAGAAAGTTATTAGTATTTTTTTTTATACCACTAAGCTGGCAAATAAGCATACGGCCCGCCTGATGGTAAGCAGTTACCGTAGTCTATGGACGCTTGCAACACCAGGGGTATCACTCGCGCGTTGCCGACCCTGAAGAAATCTCTTCACGCCCTTTTTGAAGAACCCCATGCTGTACTCCATTGGGAAAACCACGGCGGGGAGCTCATTCCACAGTTCGAGCGTCATCCAAAGTCGAGTTGGAGGCTAAGAGAGAGCCTAAGAGATCCGCTTTCTCCTTAGCACTATGGGCCAAGTTTCCGTCCTGCTTAGTTCGGGCCGTGGTCCAAGCCTCATACAAAGTCTGCCGAAAACACAATAATTTACCGTCACTTTTGACAGCGCTCACGGTGTTATCAGTGTATGACTTGGTGTGAGCGCAAGATGGCATATGTTATGACGTCATCTAGGGCGTTTCACGGGACATCGTAAGCTGTCATGTACGAATACGGTACGGGTTTAAGCTCGCTCAAATCGATTACAGCGATTATAGCTTCTTATTGATTATAGCTGGTCACAAATCTGACTCTAACAAACTGTACCTAATTCCACCACGGTTCGGAAAAGGAAACGGAACGGAAAAGGTTCCACTACGTTCCGTTCCACCATCCACTGCCCACTTGAGTGTGGAATGTGTAGCAGTATTATGTCGTCATAGATAGAGAATTGATCAAGAGTCAACTCTCGATGATGAAGTACTTAAATTGTAAGAATCTTTTTGTTTTAGGTGAGCACATTCGTCCAGCGGCTGACGAACTACTCAGACGAGGAGTACGCAGCGTGGCTGCGAGCCGCCGAGGGGCAGATCCCCATGGGGCGCGTGTGCGAGGGAGGCGACGTGGCCCGCATGATCGTGCACGTGGCCAGCTCGCACTCGCGCCTCGTCACCGGCACCGTCATACAAGTCGACGGGGGCTTGCAGTACGCCAGCCCAGGAAATGTCATTAAAGACCAAATAAAAAAGAACTGAATTTTCAGATATTTAACTGAATTATATATTTTTTATAACTTGCTTGCATTATTATTGAGTCTCGGTTTAATTATGTACATATGTATAATAAGTATTTATTTAGAAACAAAAAGTAGTACCTATATGTACCTATTATATCAGTTATCTCTGGTCTCCAATTCTCCATATGCCATAGTACAAGCTCTGCTTAGTTTGAGATCAGATGACCGTGTGTGAGGAATGTCCCAGGATATAATTATTTATTTTATTATTATTTTTATACTTACCTATTCTATTCTTAAATTGTTTAAATATAATAACTACATGTAGTGTATGGGTACTACAATTAATTGGAATTTGCTTTAATATGTTCAATTAACCTAGTTAGCCTTCATATAATAATTGAGTTAAGTTTCTATTAAATTAACTGTTATAATTTTTTTTTTTTTTTTATACCGCTAAGGTGGCAAACAAGCATACGGCTCGCCTGATGGTAAGCGGTTACCGTAGCCTATGGACGCTTGCAACACCAGGGGTATCACTCGCGCGTTGCCGACCCTGAAGAAATCTCTTCACGCCCTTTTTGAAGAACCCCATGCTGTTCTCCATTGGGAAAACCACGGCGGGGAGCTCATTCCACAGTTCGAGCGTCCGCGGAAGAAAACTCCTTTTAGCCCGTACAGTTCGAAACAAATCTGGTTTCAATGTGTGAGGATGGACTCCCCATCGATGGCGAGAGTTGCGATGGTAGAAGGTAGCCGTGGGCATCAAGTCGAACAATTCCTTAGAACACTCTCCGTTGTACAAGCGGTAGAACACACATAAGGAGGCAAAGTCTCTCCTCAGACTGAGGGGCTCTAAATCGCTTGTGAGCTCGAGATCGTCAACAATTCTTACGGCACGTCGCTGAACCGAGTCTAAAGGCCCAAGCTGGTATCCAGGTGCTCCCGCCCATAGATGACAGCAGTACTCCATATGAGGCCGGACCTGCGACTTATAAAGTTGCAGTCTTTGCCCCGCTGTGAAGTACTGCCTCGCTCTGTTGAGCACTCCAAGCTTTTTGGATGCCAGCTTAACCTTGTCTTCTAAGTGACTTCGGAACAAAACGTCGCTAGAAATGTCGACGCCAAGGATCGCGATGCTTTGGCTGATGTTCAAGGAGGTGTTCTGGAATTGTGGAGCCACAGACCATGGGGTTTTCTTAGCGGTGAACGCGCAGGCTTGGGTCTTGGTGGGGTTGAAATGGACTAGGTTTAGTCGACCCCAATCGGAGACACTAGTTAGTGTACTCTCGATTTCAGACACCAGCCGTTCGCGGCTTTCTTCCACCTCGGAAAGAGGGATATTTGCACGGCCCGTGTAATGAGCGTCCCCTGTACTGTCGTCCGCATAGCAATGAATGCCGTCAATAGACAGCATATCATTGATATGCAGAAGGAACAGTGTTGGGGACAGCACAGAGCCTTGCGGGACGCCGGCATTTATGTCCATGCTATCGGAGCAGCTACCGTCGACGACGGCTCTTATGCATCTGCTACACAGAAAGCTGGCGACCCATTTGCCCTCGGGAAGCCCGTATGCTGGTAACTTCGTGAGAAGACCCCTGTGCCAGACCCGATCGAACGCCTTCGCCACATGTAGGCTCACTGCCAATGCCTCACCTTGACTCTCGATGGCGAGTGACCAACGGTGCGTGAGATACACAAGGAGGTCACCAGCTGAGCGACTGTGGCGGAAGCCATATTGGCGGTCGCTCAACAACTCGTGATCCTCCAGGTATCTCAAAAGCTGCGTGTTGATCACACGCTCCATGACTTTGGAGATTCAAAATTCAAAATTCAAAATCATTTATTCAAATAGACCTTCTCAGGCACTTATGAAAAGTCTGACTCTAATACTCTAATACCGGTTCGGAAGGTTGCATTTGCTGAGAAGAGCCGGCAATAAACTCAGCAATTACTCTTTTCAAAACAGGCTTAGATTAATTACATAATATTTACATTCTAATCGCACTGAAAACAATTGCGTGCCCCGGCGCGGCGGCAAAATTACAAAGTAGACTGAAAAAATATTTAATAAGTAAATAAATAGCAAACTTAAGCAGACCAGCCCCCACAAGCAGCACCTGTTCACAAGTATGACGCGTGTGGCAGCCATCGCCCTCCTCGCCATATTGGAGGGAAGTGAGCAACCCGTCACACGACGCCGCCGCAAGCAAAGGCCTTAAAGTGAGCATGACTTACTTAAGTCTGCCTTAGAAATAAAAAATAACTAAAGGGAAACACTAAACACACAATTTGTTATCACTGTGACTATTGACAAGCTTAGACTAAATATCACAAAATAAAAAAATATAACAATTAGACAGACATAATAAATCGAGAGAAGGGAGGTAATGGCGATAGGCCTGTAATTCGTCGGGTCTGATCTGTCGCCCTTTTTGGGCACTGGGTGCACGTGAGCAGTCTTCCACGAAGACGGGACTTCCTTTTTGGTGTAGGAAAGCGCGAAAAGTCGCGTCAATACTGGACACAATTCAGGAGCACACCGCTTCAGCACCACTGCCGGTATGCCGTCTGGCCCACTCGACTTATGGATGTCCAGAGAAAGCAATTCCCCCGGACCTCCCGTTGGGTAATGTTTATCTCCGGCATGGAGCTGGCACACCGCGGAATCGTAGGCGGTGTGGCGCCCCCGTCATCCAAAGTCGAGTTCGAGGCAAAGAGAGAGCCTAAGAGATCCGCTTTCTCCTTAGCACTATGGGCCAAGTTTCCGTCCGGCTTACGTAGTGGTGGCAAGGACGACTGGCAAAAGTTCCCTTCAGCAGCTTTGGCAAGAGACCAAAAAGCGCGACTCCCAGAGGGAAGGCTACTCAGTTTCTCACCAACTCTGCCGACGAAATCGAACTTAGCCCTGGCAATCATTCGCTTACTGGATCTCGAGACGGCATTAAATTTGCGTTTCGCATCAGAGATGTTAGGGTCCTCATTAGTTCGGGCCGTGGTCCACGCCTCATACAAAGTCTGCTTATAATGTCTAGCTTCTTTGCAGGGCCGATTAAACCACGGTCGTTTCTTCACCCCTGCAGCCACTAGCGGGTTTGGAATATAACATTCCATTCCCGCCAGTATCGCCTCAGCGACAGCAACTGCGCAGGTGTCAGGATCATCTGATGCGAAGCAAAGCCGCTTCCACGGGTATGATGCGTAGTATTCACGCAATCCATCCCAGTCTGCTGACTTATAATACCACACGCGACGACGCCCGGGTGACCGGAGCGAAACTGGCCGCGCGCAATGCACCTGCGTCCGGACGAGACAGTGGTTCGATGAGCCGAGTGGCGCATCCACTGTCACTGTATAGCTGTCCGGTCGCGTTGTCAGCAGAATGTCCAGTAAGGAGCTAGTATGGCTCTCAATATCTGGGATTCTCGTAGGAGAAAGAACCAGTTGTGAGAAGCCATAGGCCAGGGTAAAGTCGTGAGCAGTCTTCCCCGCGAAGTCGGTGGACCGGGAACCAAGCCACTCAACATGGTGAGCGTTAAAGTCTCCTAGAACCACCAACTCCGCAGAAGGATACTGCTCAAGTACTATGTCAGTCGTCAATTGCAGGTGCTCAAATAACCGGATTGTGTCCGCGTGACCGCTGTGGGACCTGTAAAGGCACGCGTAAATTCGGGTGTGACCGCCGTGGTCTACGCGCGCCCACAAAACTGACAGGTCCCGGTCTTCAAGGCCATGAAGACGTCGACAGCAAATATCCTCCCTGACTAGGGATTGCAAAATCCGGATTTTTTTCAAATCCGGATTCAAATTTTATCATCACCTATAAATCCGGATTATCCGGATTTTTCGAATTTTTGTATTTTTTTTTTCAATCTATTGTAATTTCAAATTGTACGCGTAGTTTATGCTTAATTATTAGTAGTTTGAAGAGAGGTGTTCTATTTTATTGTATTTCCATTGCTTGCTTTTGAAAAAAAATTGGATCTTGTTAAAACAACTGTATTTTTAGGTATTACATTAGACGATAAGTTACAATGGGGTCCACACATACATAATTTAGTGAATAGACTTAGTTCTGCAGCGTATGCAGTGAAGAAAATCCGTTCTCGCACTGACGAATTTACGGCAAGATTAGTTTATTTTAGTTATTTTCATAGTTTAATGTCTTACGGCATCCTCCTTTGGGGCAGCGGTGCAGACATCAATAGAATTTTTATCCTGCAGAAGAAGGCTATTCGCGCAATATATAACTTAAAGCCAAGAGATTCCCATAGGGATAAGTTTAAAACCATAAATGTAATTATTATAACCATTGACAGTGTCGCCTCAGTACATATATGAAAACTTAATTTATGTTCAAAAAAATATACTTAACTTTCCTAAAAATAGCGACACTCATAGTTTAAACACTAGAAATAAGGACAAACTTGCTGTACCTGTAACACGGCTCAGCAAAGTTAGGGATTCTTTTAAGGGGCAATGTATACGCTTCTATAACAAAGTACCCAAATCAATTCAAGAACTATCTGTGTATAGATTTAAAAAGTTAGTTAAACAAAAATTGTGTAATAAAGGGTACTATAAAGTTTCCGACTTTGTAGAAGACAAGAACGCATTTGAATGACGTGTTCGCTTTACAGGCTATTTTAATTTAATTATCTAATATTGTCAAATTTATTATAAGATAATTAAAAAAAGAATATCCTTGCTGAGTTTCTTGCCGAGAGTCTTCTCAGTTTATGTGTATTACGAACTGGTGGTAAAATCAATTGTAACGTTCGTAAGTGCCTTATTAAGGGCTATATTGAATATACAATTTTTGAATTTGAATATGAATTAAACTGCAAGTCATATTTTTTAAAAAATGGGCTTGTATTTGGCTACTGAGCCGTCCATAAAGGATAATGACGAAGCCTAAGGTGGAGCACGCTAACCCAAATGGAACCTATTCATTCTGGCCGTGAAAGTCCCTAGATTCTAAGAGTCAGGAAATACAGTCGCCGGAAGCAAGTTTCACTCACTTGCTGTCCGCATTATAATTGAGGATACAAAAGAAAAATTTCCCCGTGTCTTGTGGTTCGGAGTAAAAATAGGGATGGTGGTTGGAATAAGGTTGAGCAATTCCTGCACACACTCTCAAAACATATCCTGTACAAAACCGATAATTAGTCTCATATTGGATGAGTCTTCTGGCTCGGCGGTTTATTGAGTCGAGGGTGAGAGCCTGGTGGAAAGGGCTCCGTTTGGTGGTGAAAAGACACACCTGCGTCTTGGTAGCATTAAAAGTGACCAGATTGGCATTGCCCCAATCGGAGACTGCCTGTAAAGTTACGTTCAAACGCTCTACCATGGCCTCTCGCAACAATTGGATCTATGACAACGGTGCTATCGTCTACGTACCCAAAGATACCGGGCTTCACCAGATCGTTAATATGCAGCAGAAATAAGGTTGCAGAGAGAACTGAATCTGATCTCTGTGGAATTGATTGCGAAAAGGTCCGACGAACACCCGTCTATGACTACATGAATAGACCGTTCGCTCAGGAAATTGTAAATCCAAGCGCACAGACCACCAGACATTTCATATTAAGGAAGCATGCTTAGAAGGCTGGTGTGTCAGACCCTTTCAAAAGTAAAAATTTTCTGAGATCAGCCGATGTACAAAATGCTTTCAGCGGTAACCCGACTATATAGAACTATCATTCTTGATATTACGTTGTGCAAAGAGTTGTTACTCGCGCCGCACGCGCATCGCCTCCATCTAAGACTCACTGGCCGACTTAACTATTAGCTAGATGGATGAGCGGTAGCAGCTAGCCGCGTGTGTGCCGAGCGGTGTATAGATTTCAGAGTAATACTGACCTAAATCCAGTAGGATATTTAATGAAATTTTTTAGTTAAACATCAACTATAATCAATTATGATTAAAATCCGAAAAAACCGGATTTTATTCTCAATATTCGGATTTATAATAGGCCCCTAAAATCCGGATTTTTCAGTCATTTTCGGATTTCGAAGTACCCCGGCACGGCGCACAAAGTTGTGCTCCAACTTGTACCCGGGGTAATGAAGATACGATGCATCATCAGGGGAGGATATTTGCGTCTCAGTAAGGAATAGCAGGGTCGGCTGTGCAGTCTCAAGGTGTTGGTGGACTGCACTGAGGTTAGAGTGAAGGCCCCTGATGTTACAGAAGTCCACAGAGAATGTGGACGGGGCGGCCGCTGGCAAACTTCTTTTCCTTTTATGTTTTCTGGCCATTTTTAAGAGTTGAAGAGAAGGGTTGAGAGAAATTGCTGTGCTGGCAGCGGAAGGGGTAAAGCGCAGTGTCAATTTCACCGGGGTGCAGTACAGGTATGTGGTTTGCTGGTGCGGCAGACGGAAGGGCCCCCGGTCCCCCCCGGGCACAGTCGGCCGGCCGAGTCCACTCCGGTCTCCTCCTCCGGCACGACCAACTGCACCAGGGATTATGCGCGAGGCGGCGGGTCAGACTCCCAGGGCGGAGATTAAGTGATCCCTGGGTTCGGAACCCCAACAACATGCGGGCAGCCAGCGGGCAACTGTTTCAGCGGGTCTCCCTGACCGCCGCAACAACATGCCACGCCTGCACAGTCCTACGGCAGTTCTACACTGCTGGTCCCCACACACTGCCAGCACAGCGCCTTCTCATAGAGCTCTGGCGACCTTACTCACCGCAGGAACACAACACCACAATAAAATGATGTTATTTGGCTGCGATCTTCTGTAAGGTGGAGGTACTTCCCCAGTTGGGCTGCTCCGAATTTCGAACGGGAAATTATGCCCGTTTGCCCTACCTCTCTTGAATAATTATAATAATTATTGCAATAATGGTATAATATATAGTTTAATTAGATCGCCAAGATACTTTGTAGTAGGATAGTTTCATATAAATAAATAATGGTATCGAATCGAAAGATAATAGTACATTATGATTAGGGATTGCAATCCGGATACTTCGAAATCCGAAAATGACTGAAAAATCCGGATTTTAGGGTCCTATTATAAATCCGAATATTGAGAATAAAATCCGGTTTTTTCGAATTTTAATCTTAATTGATAATAATTGATGTTTAACTAAAAATTTTCATTAAATATCCAGTACATTTAGGTCAGTATTACTCTGAAATCTATGCACCGCTCGGCTCACACGCGGCTAGCTGCTACCGCTTATCCATCTAGCTAATAGTTAAGTCGGCCAGTGAGTCTTAGATGGAGGCGATGCGCGCGCGGCGCGAGTAACAACTCTTTGCACAACGTAATATCAAGAATGATAGTTATATATAGTCGGGTTACCGCTGAAAGCATTTTGTACATCGACTGATCTCAGTTTTTTTTTACTTTTGAAAGGGTCTGACACACCCTCTTTCTAAGCAAGCTTCCTTCATATGAAATCTCTGGTGGTTTGTGCGCTTGGATTTCCAATTTCCTGAGCGAACGGTCTATTCATGTAGTCATAGACGGTTGTTCGTCGGACCTTTTCGCAATCAATTCCACAGAGATCAGATTCAGTTCTCTCTGCAACCTTATTTCTGCTGCATATTAACGATCTGGTGAAGCCCGGTATCTTTGGGTACGTAGACGATAGCACCGTTGTCATAGATCCAATTGTTGCGAGAGGCCATGGTAGAGCGTTTGAACGTAACATTACAGGCAGTCTCCGATTGGAGCAATGCCAATCTGGTCACTTTTAATGCCACCATGACGCAGGTGTGTCTTTTCACCACCAAACGGAGCCCTTTCCACCAGGCTCTCACCCTCGACTCAATAAACCGCCGAGCCAGAAGACTCATCGAATATGAGACTAATTATGACGAAACTCACGAGGCTCGACCATCGAAGAAAGGTTGCTTGCCTTATCAGTTTTGTACAGGATATATTTTTGAGAGTGTGTGCAGGAATTGCTCAACCTTATTCCAACCATCATCCCTATTTTTACTCCGAACCACAAGACACGGGGATTTTTTTTCTTTTGTATCCTTAATTATAATGCGGACAGCAAGGGAGTAGAACTTGCTTCCGGCGACTGTAGTTCCTGACTCTTAGAATCTAGGGACTTTCACGGCCAGAATGAATAGGTTCCATTTGGGTTAGCGTGCTCCACCTTAGGCTTCGTCATTATCCTTTATGGACGGCTCAGTAGCCAAATACAAGCCCATTTTTTTAAAAATATTACTTGCAGTTTAATAGAATTTTTATTCAAAAGCAAGCAATGGAAATACTATAAAATAGAACACCTCTATTCAAACTACTAATAATTAAGCATAAACTACGCGTAACGTTTAAAATTACAAAATATTGCAAAAAAAAATACAAAAATCCGAAAAATCCGGATAATCCGGATTTATATGTGACGATAAACTTTGAATCCGGATTTGAAAAAAATCCGGATTTTGCAATCCCTAATTATGATACATGTGTGCAAAGTAGGCGCGTGACGTGAGCCGCAGCCGGACGCGATAAGTGAGCCGAGAGTGTAATAATCAATGCACACGCGTGTCATACGACGTTTTTCAACACACTTGCGAGGAAAAAACAGACTTGTATTTTTTTAGATTCTTTGATAATAATCAACCACACAATGAGAATGTCAACAAATATGGCGCCGAGTTTTTTTTTGACAGCGGTTGCTGTATAATTTTACCCGTTTAATTTAAGAATGCTTGGTCTACATACATAGCACTTGTAGTGAGGTTGAGGACAAACTTATCATAATCGGGATTATACCTATCATAAAACTGTGCGGTAATGTAAAGTAAAAAACACTAGTGCGTAGGCGGGCCGGTTAGGCAAACCGGCCCGCCCCGGCTTCGCACGGGTGATACCTATTTTAGGTAATTTTTTTCACGTTGGGTTACATTATTGGAGTATTAGTAAGGATCCCTAATTTTTTTTAAATTATATAATATAGCCTATGTCACCCGGAGTTAGTGTAGCTTCCCAACAGTGAAAGAATTTTTCAAATCAGTTCAGTAGTTTCGGAGCCTATTCAATGCAAGCAAACAAACAAACAATCAAATCTTTCCTCTTTATAATATTATTATTAGTATAGATAATAAAGTACGTAGGTACCTAATTGTTTCGTGGGAAAAAGGGCTACGAGTTACGAATCTTGTCGTATCGTGCGTCACTTGGTAAACCCATTTTTAGGATTCCTTACAAATTACAGAACCCTATTAAAATTATTATACACATTCAAATTACGTTGGTTTTACCTAACCTACCTATCCACGCAACTGCAAAATTAGCAGACAGACATATTTTATTAACGTTTGCATATTTAATGATGTCCGAAATAAATACATTTATTATTTTATTAGATTTAATTTGAATATATCTTGGATATAAATAGGTGCCTCAGACGGAAGCCTAATCAGTCACTTAGTAGCTATATAATTATTATCATGGATTTCACGGGTAAGGTGGTTTTAGTGACTGGCGCTAGCGCGGGAATCGGGGAGTCAACTGCCATTTTGTTCGCTAAGTATAGTGCGAAACTAGTGCTGGTTGGCAGAAGTGTACAGAACCTGCAGAGAGTCGCAGACCTCTGCCAAAAGGAAAAGGGAGTGAAGCCACTTATAGTGGTCGCAGATTTGGGAACAGACGAAGGCGTTGAAAAGACTGCAAAAGACACATTGGAGCACTTTGGCAAGTTAGTATATTAATTACATAGCTTTGCTTCAATATCTTCGAGGAGCTAGTCTTCGTCCTTAGCTTCCAAACAAAAATGTCCCTTACTCCTGCTATTTACTTAATAGGTACCTACATACCATGAGTGTCTAAGCCAGAGGTCCATAAAAAGTCATCTAAATAATATACCGATTCAATAACTTTCTCGCAGACTGGACGTTCTAGTGAACAATGCGGCAGTGGGTGCTCGCACCACAATCCAGACTGCCGACATGGAGACCTTCGACCGCGTCTTCAACGTGAACATTCGAGGGGTGTACAACCTGACCAGGCTGCTGGTGCCAGCCCTGATCGAGAGTAAAGGGAACATCGTCAACGTGTCCAGCATAATGGCCACTATGGTCACCACGGCGAACTTGCCATATAGCCTTTCTAAGGTAACATTTGTAATGTTGTTTTTTATGATTATTGTGAGCTTCAGTTTTTTCAGTTGAAGGCCGACTTACGAACTGGTGGTAACTTCAGTAGATTTAACCTTCATTAGTTACCTTGTGTGTGTATTCACAAGGAAGTTATTAGACAAAAAACTAAGATAACAGATGCTCTCACGCATGCCCTAAAACTGAAATGGCAATGGGCTGGCCATGTAACACGAAACACAGACGATAGATGGACAATTAAAACTACCGGATGGAAAGGACCGACAGGAAAAAGAAAAGTAGGCAGGCCGAAAAGAAGGTGGGCTGACGACATTATTGAAACAGCAGGGAACGACTGGCAGACTGTTGGCAAAGATAGAGAAGCATGGAAAAAACTGGCCTTTACCCGAGGAGGGGCCCATATCCAACAAAACTCTAATAACATATAGAAAATAAGTAAAAACACTAGCTATAATGATTAAAAACATTTGCAATGTAACATAAGGATAAGGGAAATATAGGCTTTTTATTTATTTATAAGTTACCTTGTAGGCTTTGTACATAGATCTGCAACATACCTATTGGCAATGGCATCCACATACCATCATAGAAGTAGATCCTAGAAGCAAACATTATTATTATTTCGAAATTGTAGTAATGGTATCTTTTACGCATTTGTTTGATCCAGGCTGCGTTGGATCACTTCAGTCGTTTGGTCGCTTATGAGCTGGCTCCTAAAGGCGTCCGTGTGAACACCGTCAGTCCTGGAATAACTGTAAGTACCTAATATACATTTCTCTGATTCTAAATGCTCCTATCTTATAAGTTCTTTAATAAGCACTTGTGCTGTTCATTGTCCACCTGTCCGTCTTTTGGTTACATTACAATCAAAGAGTAGGACAGGTTTAGAAATTGGTAAGGCATTTATTAGAAATATTGATGTTATTCTAATTGCACACCTACTCAGACGAGAGGAGGAGACGTTGATCCAATTTCATGCCCATCTTACATGTTTTATCTATTAACCAGGTTAGCACATTCGTCCAAAGACTAACAGGCTACAGTGACGAGCAGTACCGAGGCTGGCTGAAGAAGGCGGAAGGCACGATCCCCATGGGGCGAGCGTGCACGGGCGAGGATTGCGCGCGGATGATCGTGGTGCTGGCGAGCGACGCCACGAGCCCGCTGGTGTCGGGCGCGGTGCTGCCGGTGGACGGCGCGCTGCAGTTCGCCGGCTCCGCCAACACACACATACTAAAGGACCAAGTCAACTGATAATATATGCATTTAAGAATAAAGAGACAATAGATATGTATTACAAATTGGACAAAAGTTCGGTGGCCAAATGTGTTTTTAGCTTTTTAAATATAGGTACTTACAAGACAAAATGGTTGTTTATTTATAAGTAGGTACCTAATGTAATTTATTGTATTGGATGATTTCAAATAAATCATTGTTTTAAGACTGTGTTAAAATGTGTTTAGAGCCATGGTTTAGGGTCTATATCTACTAAGTAAGAAAGAATACATAAATAACCTATGTACCTTCTTAATGTATATAACGAGACCTATTATATATAACGAGTTCATGGGGGTCGAAAGCCATTCTGGGAGCGGAAATTTAACACGCCACTAAAATATTAAAATTATAAATATTACCTACTATTAATAATGTTGCAACTGTGTAATATTAAAATGATTTATGTAGGTGGGTACCTAACCTACTTACACCACTTACACTGTTACTTAGTCGGTTACATAATAAATAAATATATATCCTGGGACATTCCTCACACACGGTCATCTGATCCCAAACTAAGCAAAGCTTGTACTATGGAAACCAGATAACTGATATAATACATATACTTCTTTTTGTTTGTAAATACATACTTAATATATATAATTACACCCAGACTCAGGACATACAGACATGTTCATGCACACAAATGTATGTCCTGTGTGGGAATCGAACCCACGACCTGCGGCGCTATAGGTTAAGACTCACGCCACGTCTTAACCAACTGCGCCAACGGGCCCGTCAAATATATTCAATAACCTTGGTAATTACCATCTTAAAGACACTATTTTGAACTTTCGACATACACGTGCCTAGATCACGGAATTGAATTAATATTTAAAACTAGTTATATAGTAGATACCTAACATAATCGGGTCTAGACAGAATCCGGTTCGCTATCCAGATTGCGCAGATACCTGCTTGAAGGTAAGTAATCATAGTATTTATTTATTCAAAAGGAAGTCCAACAGCTGTACAATAACAAACTTAAAATATATGAATACCTACTGAAATACAATTCACACGCACTGCATTATTTGAAAAAGTCATTGCTTAGTATTCGCCTCGCCGATATAACGCTTGTGCAGAAAATGTCTAAATCGTGTTGCCTAACGAGGGCGTTGAAGTTGTTGCTTGCTCTCCACATAAAAGAATTTTGTCTATAATTAGAATGGACAAGTGGAACATTAATTATCGGGTAGTTACGATACGCTCTAGAGGGAGTATTTAAATATATTTTACCAAGTAGTTCAGAGCAATCTACTGTATTTGATGCTATTTTCAATAAGCACGAAATATCAGCAATTTCACGCCGCTTAACAAGGGGAAGAAGATGAAATTTCTTACAAATGTTTAAATAGTTAGAGGACTTGTATGGAATTTTTAAACGATAATATAGATAGTGTAGTGTTTGTATCTATACAGTAGATATAATACACTGTCTCATGTACACCAGTAGAGGGGGTAGCTGTCAACCGGCCAGTCTGACATTAGACGCGGTGCGGGTTGGACGTGCGCTTGCGCTCGGACCTGGTGTAGTGGTGAGCCAGTGCTACGGAGTAACTAGTCACTAATCTGTGCAGTGGTGTCAGTGCGTGGACGCTACAAGTGGCGACGAGATAAAGTACGAGAAACGTGTGTAAAAGGCCAGTAAATAAAATTCAATTATTATTAAAAGGGAAGGAAGGTGACAATAAAAAGTGTGTGAGTTTTATGCAATGCGTACTAAATATTATACCATATTTATAACATTTCCTAAGTAGACGAACCCAGTAGTACAATAGTAAGAATAATCAGTTGGATCGTCATGGAATGTTGTTTACGCAAAATAATCCCAATGTAATACATTTCATTCCACTTCTTTAAGTGAAGTGACGATTTCGTCAGTGGTATTATGGATTGATGAGAGAATAAATTATAATGTAAGAAAAACTATAAGATGCTTGGGTACCTACCTTCCTTATCTTTTAACAAGATTAATAGAATGAAAAATGCTACTTATGTCCAAAATTATTCCGCAAAGGTAACAAAACAAATGTGTTGTCGAATAAATGATTATTGTTTATTCAAAAAAGGTACAAGGAGATTGCATTGAGCTACAAATCTTCCTAATTAAAAAGATGTCACTAATACCTTTATACCAGCATATAAAGGTTGCTTTGAACTCTCATTAGCAGGTTGTTTTCGGTAATATTGTATTTTCTATAGGCTTTATTGTACCTATTTGTTTCATACTTAAAGGAAGCGCTTAATTACCTATAGTAAATATAGTGACGGGCCCGTGTGCGCAGTTGGAAGATTCCACCTGTTGTGCCGCAGGTCATGGGTTCGATTCCCACACAGGACATGCATTTGTGTGCATGAACATGACTGTATATATGTAATAAACTATGCAGGTATATTTCAATTTATTTATTTGCTGCTTCACATGAAGCACACCTACACATACATTTTAGGTACATAGGTACCTAGTATGTTAAAGATGTTACAAAGAATAAAGTGGTATAATACATAAGCCCTGCAAGGGCATTGCAACATTACAATAATATTAAGTAATAATTAAATACATAAATCCAATTAAATTCAACAAAAATAAGGAATGAGTATTATTAGAATAGTATGTAATACAGTATATTGATTATATGAGTTACATGTCAGGCATATTTATCTGTGGTAGCTTTGAAGAATTCCTGCAGATTATAAAAGTATTTTTATAAGAAAGTCTTTCTAATTTGGATATAAATAATAAAGTATATCTTAGCTTATTTTCTTCCAGTATCAGTTTAGGAAGATTAAGATATATTATTATTGCACTAACATAATATGATACTGAACTAAACATTGTTAGTTTTGGATGTGGCAGGGTAGTGTTCTTCAGGATGTGAGAAAGATGAACGTGTTTGAAGCACCTGTAAATTGTCTCATAAAATTGGAATTGGGAATTGTCGTTACATAAGTAAATTAAGACAATAAGTAATTCATTAAATTGAAATTGAGGCTTCAGACTTCTTTTAAATAAGAGGTACCACCACCTGAAATGAAATGAAATGAAATGAAATGAAATGAAATGAAATGAAATGAAATGAAATGAAATGAAATGAAATGAAATGAAATGAAATGAAATGAAATGAAATGAAATGAAATGAAATGAAATGAAATGAAATGAAATGAAATGAGAAAGGCAAAGAATCGAAACGAAACGCTCTATCAAATTGAAAATAATCAGATAAAGGCGAATTAAAATTGGTAGTACCTCCATTGAATTGGAAATTGTCGGGAAGTTCAAATTAATACCTCCATTAAATTGGAAATCGTCTGGTAGTTTACATTAATACCTTCATTAAATTGGAAATTGTCGGGAAGTTCAAATGAATACCTCCATTAAATTGGAAATCGTCTGGTATTTTAAATTAATACCTTCATTAAATTGGAAATTGTCGGAATTGGGCAATAATAACAGAAGTACACATTCTAGAAAAAAAAAAAAAAAAAAAAAAGAGAGAGTTAGTGAAGAAATAAGCAAGCAGTTAGAGATAATAATACCAGAAATGGAAGATGCAAATAAGATGGATGGTTCAAGAAAGAAATAACATGGATACGACCAGCTTTACAGTAGTATACAGTTTTAAGAAGTATATGGAACGATGTTAAGCAAGATGTGGACCAGCATACATTAAAATTGAAATGTCATTGACAAGGCATACATAAAAATGAAATTTGGAATTAAATGACATAAAAGAAATGTAAGGAAAGAATAATGCAAACACCCACAAAATAGAATTCCATTCCATTGGAATTACTTGAATTCCATTCAATCGGAATTACTTGAATTCCATTCAATCGGAATTACTTGAATTCCATTCAATCGGAATTACCTGAATTCCATTCAATCGGAATTACCTGAATTCCATTCAATCGGAATTACCTGAATTCCATTCAATCGGAATTACCTGAATTCCATTCAATCGGAATTACCTGAATTCCATTCAATCGGAATTACCTGCATTCCATTCAATCGGAATTACCTGAATTCCATTCAATTAGAATTACTTGAATTCCATTCAATCGGAATTATTTGAATTCCATTCAATCGGAATTACCTGAATACCATTCAATTGGAATTACCTGAATACCATTCAATTGGAATTACCTGAATTCCATTCAATTAGAATTACTTGAATTCCATTCAATTAGAATTACTTTATATGAATTCCATTCAATAAAGATTACTTTGTTTGAATTACATTCAATTAGAATTACTTTTTTTAAATTACATTCAATTGGAATTAATTTGTTAGAATTCCATTCAATTGGAATAATTTGCAGTTCGATGGTGGTGATTCTATGCTGGCAGCATCAATCATATTGATAGCGGCCTGAAGCTGTCATCTCCAGTTGGTGCCGGGGGTCTCATGTGAGCACTTACTTTCTATTTGGTGTCCATGTGGTGGTGCTTGGGATAGCTTTGAAAGCAGTATCTGGTGAGTCGATTTCACGTTGTTTGCTAATATATTGCGTAGGTTCCTTATACGGTAACAAGGTACAGGTTCCCATTGCGTTGAAATAGTTATTGGTTATTGACTTAAATTGGATAATGGAAAAAACTTAAATTGTGGATATGTTTATTTACTTGTTTAGCAGTTAGAGCAAGATTAGAGCTATACATTTGCAAGTAGTACAAGATTAATCAGTCTACAAAGGTCTATTAGCTCTAAAAAGAATAATATCTATGAAAAGAATACCCAGTCCTATTACTTCAGACAATGCTTTACATCACAAGCTCATGGCAAACATTTTAACAAAAATTTTTTTGCTAAAGAAAAAAATAAATGCAGGTTCATCCCTGAATTGGATCCATAGTTTAGAGAATTTTACAAGTGGATGGTTTGCGAGATGCGAGGGATGTTCCAAAGATGGTTTTGTAACCGATATCTTCCAAGTTTACGTGAATGGTTCAAGCACTCATGTAAAGGACCGCGAGTACCATCTAAGGAAATAATAAAATTTTGGTAAAAGGGAAGGGATGCAGTGTTTGTATCTATACAGTAGATATAATACATTGTATCATGTACACCGGTGTTGGTTAGAATCAGTATTAAGATTAAAGACGTGTCTGTCGCGACACTGGGTGAAAGCCACAAATATCAAAAGTGTAATTTGCATCAGTAAATAATAATTATCTCTAGTATTGATTACCTACATTTGAAATAATTAAAATTTGTTAAAAGGGAAGGGATGTAGTGTTTGTATCTATACAGTAGATATAATACACTGTCTCATGTACACCAGTAGAGGGGGTAGCTGTCAACCGGCCAGTCTGACATTAGACGCGGTGCGGGTTGGACGTGCGCTTGCGCTCGGACCTGGTGTAGTGGTGAGCCAGTGCTACGGAGTAACTAGTCACTAATCTGTGCAGTGGTGTCAGTGCGTGGACGCTACAGATAGGTAAGCTACCGTCTTAATAAGCGGCGTTCAGTCACTCAGTTATTGTTGAATTAGGTGAATGCGGTAGATAATACGGAACGTATGGTACAGAAAGCTATACGTAGCCGCTAAGCAAAATTACGACAGTTGTTTAAATTTGTCTGCAACAATTAGCGTGCGTTAGTGCGATATCTACCTCTTTTTAGAAAGATGAGGAAGGCGAAGTGGTGGAGCACTAGGTACCTACATTATGTCACAAAAATTTATGTTCCCTGAATTTCATATCAACATTTTCTGTTGTTTTCCATTGATATTTTTGTGGTAAGTACGCCCGTAACACTGTCGCTATCTACTTATTAAAGCGATAGAGTTAGGAATATTTTTTCAAAGACAAAAATTGAGATTCTAGATATAGAGAACTAGCTGCCCGGGCGGCGCGACTTCTTTCGCGTGGTGCTACCATACCCTGTGGAGCTAACCAACCCTACCCTACCCTACGGGTATGAAAAATAGTGTAGGTAGGTACGTCAGATTCTCAGACCTACTGAATATACACACATTTCATAAGAATCGGTCAAGCCGTTTCGGAGTTTTTTTTATAAACACTGAACCACACGCAAAGAGAATATTACCTACATATAACGCTACACAGACGCTAAGCTCTAGATGTTGACTCCCCTCCCGTACGGCCCGTATCCCAGTGACGCCTTCCGCCTTACATCGCAATCGCAATATCGCATAAAAGGTGCTGGCTGTGTGCTGCCTAGCTAGCCGAGTAGGGTGAGCGCCTGAGCGGCTACCCCACAATTTTTTTTCTAATACTTACATTTTTAGACTAGAAATCTTATTTTAGAATTTATGTTATAAATCGAGCCATGAGAAATTAGTACCACGAGTATTCAGCTAGAGGCGCTATGCCAATTCCGATACGATTCCGATCTTTATATTCGCCAATCTCTACAAAAAATCTGATTTTAATATGATACAGTGACATCTACTGCATTTTATTTAAACTAATATCATGTGACGTGCGCTCATCGAAGAAAAACCACAAATAGTAAATGCTACTTGCCAATAGATGTCGCTAACAAAAAGTAAATGGTTTCATCACTAGATGTCACCACCACCCTTATTCTCGCAAATAAATAAATTTCATTTCATCCTGAACTAGCGTTGCATTTTAGTTATACTAGTGTATACTTGTACTACTGCTACATATGCTTATACTAGTTGTTCCCCTCGATTTCACTTGTAATTTAAAGATAAAAAATAATTCTTCGGACTTAGGAGACTTAATTCTTTCCATCCAACACCTATCTACAAGCTTCATAATTAAAAACTTACATTAAACTAGTAGATAAATAAATGTTGTTTTTAATTGTTAGTTGGTGTATTTTTAACTGGAAAACTACAAGACGGATTAGGTAAATGTAAAGGAATTCAGAAACAGCTGCATTTATTAAAGCTTCATGATGATTACTATACTTACTTACTGAGAAGAAGATTACACCTGCACTTATGTGCGAGTGATGTGCACCGTTCAATAATACAATACAATACAAAGTGACTAAATAAGTAGTGAACAATACTCACAAAGCGGAGTGTCAACAAGTCAGTTGGATTATCACACTTCACTGGGTTTTTAAATCGCATACTAGAGTGTACAGGACTTTTGTGATTTTGACGTGGGAACCGACTTATAAATAGATGTCAAGACAAGTGTTCTTCGAAAGGTGTTGAAAGTTATATGGTCCAGCGATTAAAGTGTGAAAAAATTTGCAAAATGTTATATTAACCAAAATCTTATCAAATTGTAGAAAGTGAATAATTTTTATTCAAATGGTTGAAAAAATATTTCATAGACCTATGTGTATCTATTCTATAATTTAAAATTCCATTCGTTTTAATTTAATTTAAACTTCTATGTTTGAATTCTTCTACTCCCCAGTAGATGGCGTGGGAAGTATTTTGGTTGATCACTTTTTGATTTGAGTTTGTGGTGGCGATATAACTTAGTCTACCTATAGATATATTATTATAGTATTATTATTATAGTAGATATATAGTATATTATAGTACAGTAGTAGTAATAGTAGTAGTAGTGGTAATAACAGGGCCTTCCTAATAGATCACTTTTGACAGCCCATATACATTATTATATTATTATACCTACATCCTAAAAGAGACAGACATGTGTGGCAAGGAGAGACACCTCTTGTCAAACATTACTTCTTAGCATGGCCATGGCATGGACATAGTTAAGCTGTCTCCCGCGGGTTTACCAGAGTCCCCGGGATAAAAAGTAGCCTCTGCCTCTCTACATACTTACCATAGGCTTTCTCCGTGGCAAATTTATCTCAATCGCTTCAAAGGTTAGGCGTGAAAAGGTAACAGACAGTTACTTTCGCATTTATAATATTAGTATGGATGAAAGAGACACAAGTTTCCTTTGATTGGCTGCAGTGCGACGTGCGTTTGTAACATAATATTGTTGCACAAGAGGGGCTACTGTTTTCAAAACTGTATTTTGTCTTCAGAATGTGTTACTGTGTAAACATTTTTTTTAATGAGACGCGATATAGCTTGTCTTTTTAACATTTAATGCTAACACTAGCAACTTGGTTAAATCTAGATTTTGACAAACTTTACTACCATACATTTGATAACTTCATCATACTAAGTTAATCAAAATTTAATTATTTCTTGCAAAGACTATCGTCAATATCTTTAAAAGAGTATTAGGTATTCAAGGGCAATATTTTATTTAAAAACTACTTGTATTACTAAAAGAAAGTACCTACACTACTGAAAGAATCATAAAAACTTAATAAATTATTTAAACTACATACATATCTGTCATAAGGAACTAAGGTTAGGTAAATACCTACTTAATATACCTACAGCAAATTAAAAACCAATATCATAATTATTCGTAAACTAACAAAATAAGTATTGTTTAGTAGGTATGTGAGCTTCAGTCTACAGCGTTAGTGGTCCCACCACTACTACCACGCGTGTAATGCGATACGCGTATTTGTACAAACGTTTCACAGCATTCGATACTCGACAGTTTTTTAACAAACCCCACTCAGCTTGCTGCATAAACATTCTGTACTAAAATACAAACCTGAAAAACTCCTACTGTTTTACGATATCTTTATTATTATAGGATAACTTATCCGTCTTATACCGCTACTTTTTCAATGTGAACGTATGAATCATGTTTTTTATTTAATTTATTTAAAAATAAATGCATCTTCAATTCTCAATGCTGCATTTTTTTCTGGTGACATCCCGTGCTCTATAAAAACTAATTACAATTTAAACAAAACAAAATTAACTGGACTATACTCACAATATTAAAGTTCATAAATTACTATTTATGCTCCACATATTATTTATGCTCCAAATAATATTTTTAACAGCGAGGGCACTTTTTTGAATCCAGAGCGAAGTTACAGATTCTAGAGTAGAATCCCGAGCGAATATTTGCGTTTGATTTCATTGGCGCTGAACACTAAGGTGTTCCAAATTCAAAAACTGCGCGGCAAAGATAATTGCGGCGCACTTATAAAGAGGACTAAAAACTCATTACTGCCCGCTAAAAGGTTCTTATAGAAAACACCACCTTTGGGTGCACTTAAAAGCGAACCAAGTCGTCCTTTTCGAATAGATGGGATGAAAAATCTTTAAACACACATCTTTACATTCATTCTAAAAAAACCTACATTTCTTTACCCACTAACACCACACTCGCATACAAACTCCGACATTCTTCCCTCCGCATTTACTGATTACCGCGTACTTAAACTGAATACACATTCTCATATAAATAATAGGCACAATAGTGATGGTATATCATATAACCTTTTCAGACTAACCTCTCGGAGGCAACCTGACACCGGGCAGCGCGCGGCGAGGGCGATTGTGCTCCTATCTAGTTTTTTCTAAAAGAATGGCGCCGCTCAAGGGCCGCTAATGAATTCCATGATTTCTTAATCAAATCGCCAATTGGGGAGGAAACATTGTGACAGGTGTGGCAAGGTGTTCATTCAAATGATTAATTGTTATATAGGTATCTTTTTGGTCTTTCGATTTTGAGTGGAAATGATAAATTAAGTATGAATTCTAAGTATGAATTATTGTTAATTACACTTTCGTATCTATGATAGAACCAACCCTAAGATTAAGTTGAGTTAGGTACTTGATTGCGTTGGAAATCATTGGTAGATTCATATAACATCACTAAATCCAGAAGAATCTCCCCTAAAGCATGCATTGAAAAATAAAATAAGAATTATAATTATATTCATTATGGATTTGTCGTCCAACATAATACTTTAGTTGGTAAACGTATTGAAAGGGTTGTAGTTGCATGTGTGCCCAACAGGGGGCGTGGCGCGCGGCGCGATTCATCTCACTCAACCCTCCGCCTCGCAGGCTGCGTGAGGAAAACTGATATCAAGTTCCCTCACTTCCTTCTTACCCATTTTATTTATCTCAAGTTCGCACAACCTATGCTTGAAATTGGAGAAAGGTGATTGGTCGTGTTGGGCTATCAAAAATAGACATGAAAAATATCTTTTTTTTTATTAGGTGTGGAATGAATGAATATATTTTCAATCATGAATTTAAAAATACACGATTTAATTCTAGCATTTGCTGACAACTTTGAACAACATTTTTCTCATAATCGGTCATACCTATTTTTTTTTGGCCACACTCCCCCCTGTAAAGAAATGGGGGGCACCTGGAAAAACACTAGACACCTACGCCAATGGTTAAAATGGCTTTAAAATATGTAATATATATACAAGTAAATAATGCAATATGTAACCTCATCATAATTATCAAATTAGAAGTTAAGTCATTTACTATATCTTATTAGATATAGTAAATGACTTAACAAAGAAATACGCCGGTTAGGATTATACTCCTTGCGTATCTAGTCAAAGTCAATAAATAAAATATTCCGGGTCATTCTTCACACCATAATTGAAGAAATTTAAAAATGCTAGGGTTTCATCTGCATATATTAAATAAATAGCAACAATGCTATGTAATTATCTACATATTTATTCCATAATTATAAATACTTCAAAAAATGATTACCTACTTAATGATCATAAAGAAAATGATTCCCTTGATTATGCAAAGGCATCGCTGTCAAAGAATTATATTCTATAAAATTGCATAAAATTAAAGCACAAAGAAAGGTGAATAGGTATTCGTAGTTTAAAAGTTAACTCAGTTATAAGGTTGACAAGTCAATTAGCGAGACATAACTTATTTTAAAACATATTAATACAATTGTACAGTATAACGAAATCAAAACAGTAAAACAAATACTCTAAGTATGCCAAGAAATTTGATTATTGTAGTTTAATAACGCACGTATGTTATGTTACCAAGGTATTTACTTATCTGCTATTTACTGTTTTTCACGTTAGAAATTATATTAATTTAAAATTTTAATAATTCTAGCAGAGGAGGATTAAGTTGGTCTACTGCGTTATATAAGATGCACTGTGCACTGTGACATGAAAACTTATTTATTCGCACTTTAATCAACTGACCATAGGCCTCAGCAAAGCCTTACGCGGCTTACAATTTGAGAACAAATGAAAATTCACCTTAAAGCCAACACATTACATTTTAAATTCTAATGAAGACATCAATGTATCAACCTTATTTTATTTAGTAAAGGAAACTCTGCTGTATTTAATGGTGCATAAAGGTGGGTTTTGATGTTGCGCTAACTGTAAAGGAAGGGTAAGAGCCTGTCCTCTGAATAAATTGTCCCCGATGTATCCCGCGCGTATTTCATAAGGCATTTACACCTTAGTAGGGACGGCGTACATTTGTACAGCAATTTATTATTTTTAATTACGTATAAAGTATAATATGAATACAAGGAATGAGTTCAAGATAATATAATACTGGCAGAAATAAAAATAATATACGACTCGATTGCAAGATGGTAGAGTCAATTGTTAATGTTCAAAAGTGCCTTAAGGGCCTAAACTGAATAAATGAGCTATTGCCTACTTTATTAGGGTTTCGTACCTCAAAAGGAAAAAGGAACCACCCTTATAGGATCACTGTGTGTCTGTCTGTCACAGTCTTGGCTTCGAAACTACTGGACCGATTAAGTAACACATATGAATTTCAGTGACCCAAACACGGACGTATATAGTAAATAAATGAATTTGGAATAGGGTCGGCAACGCGCGCGTGATACCCCTGGTGTTGCAAGCGTCCATGGGCTACGGTAACCGCTTACCATCAGGCGGGCCGTATGCTTGTTTGCCACCTAAGTGGTATAAAAAAAAAAAAACCTATCACTTTCGTTCGGTGCAAAAATTAGAAAATATAAAAAAAAGTTTTGAAAAGTTTACCGTATGACATCTAATGAAAAGGCTTGTTGTGTAGGTCTCAAGTATATTTTTTTAATCATTTTAAAATGATATACTTGAGATTGAGTCTTGACCATTCCCCCCACCTTATCTCCTAAACTACTGTGCCCAAAATTTTGAAAATAATACATTATATAGTTCTATATATATATAAATTACAGGAAAACCTATAAGAAGTTGATGATATTCGAACAACATGGTAAATCTTTCAATAATGTGCGTACAAATACAACAAACTTACATTAAGTTTGTACGGAACCCACACGATGCGAGTTCAAATCTCACTTGGCCGGTTTTATTATACGATAATATCTATAGTGAGACTTTTTGCATGATGAAGATGTTCAAGCAATAATTTTGTGGCAGTACGCGCGTACCTTTACCGCTCCTTAAGCGGCGTATCAAAAAGGATTATTGAACGCTATAAATATGGCCGCTGAGATTATAATAATTTGAATAATAACATTAAAATAATAATAATGCGCCTGTGATCCGCCGACGGACGGACGGATGCGCCCGCGCCGTATGCTCTTTAATAGATTTATCTGTGACTATACATCAATTTTATTGTGTGTTAGTGTTGTGTAAGTTTAGACGATGATTATTATCGGTTCATTAGTCACCGGCATCGATTTTTACCGATATTGTAATGATAAATGATCGTGAGTCGATATAGTGGGTTCTTCCTTTTTGATCATTATAGTTTCTGCTATATTTACTATAGCTGTTTTTCAATTCATTTAATTTAGTAATTGTAATGTAATATATATTTCACAGAGAGTGAGTAAGCGCCCAACATGCTGCGAAGCCCGCCCTTCCACCACAATACGTCAAATCAATTATCCGCATGAACAAAAGCAATCACCTAAATTATTAACCACAATACTCCAATTTTCAACTCACTGATCACTTTCAGAATGTCAGTATTAGCGCGCTTTTGTGACGTTGACGCTCTTGTTTCTGGGTGCGTTCAGAAACAGTCCCACAATGGATGCGTTCAGTCCGTGCTGTGTTCACAAACTTCCAAACATTACCTCCTGTGGGTGGTTTATTGTTTTATGAGCGGCATTACACGCTGCTCCACGCATTGTCCCAGGTTTTACAACAGACAATGACGGGACAAATCGAAAGAATTCAACTCCGTTGTCAGATCTATTGATATAGTGTCGTAATCTTTCATCCTGTCACATATTTTGTGTATCCATTCCTTATTGCCTACACTATACGTGATGACATATCCTACTAATATAAACGATTCGTGTCGCAATAATACGATTGATAGTTAACGTTGCGTCGCGGCGTCGCGTTGCCTCCCCCTCAGATATACATACAATGACAATAAAACATAATTTTTGCAAATTGAAAAAATATAATTTTACAATATGAATAGATTATGCTAATCAATAAGTCTCCTATTATAAATCATACTGTTTTTGATATTGGATACATTATGTTAATTATTTGGTATCATTAATAGTCGATTACATTTTTTCAATCGATTTCGATTGAGACATTCGGGATGAGTTACAGACTATTAATATAATTAACTAAACGGAACGCTAATGGAATACAATTTTGAAAACGGCGTATTTTTTATGTGACGTTGCGTAGGAGCGACATAAATAACCGTGGACATTATGGCGAGTGTAACAACAAGTCAGTGTGCGCTGCGAGCTGCGCCGGTTCCTTGAATTATTGAATTGTCCGCGTTTTGTGTAGGAGGCGCGGCGCTGTGTGCTTTTTGTGCTGTTTTGTCACCTCGCGCGACGCTCGTATTGTTTCAAACCCCGCTGGCTGAATTTAGTCGCTTTTACGAATGCTAGTTGTGTTTAAGTAGTTGTTTCTGCGGGAGTCCGTCCCGTGATCCATCACTCACGGTGAGAGCTACTGCGCGGTTTCTGAACGTACACCATCGACCTTGGAAACGTTCCTTATACTATATAGGCTGTTGTAAACTGAGTCGGCAAAAAATTTAATTATGTAAAGTGATATTCGAATGTTTATTTTGTTACGTTACCCACTGTTTATTATAAAGTATAAAAACGTTATTTTCAAGTGCTATAGGATTTTGATAATGGTTTGGTACATTTTGAAATTGTATATTTACTTAGCTTTGTTTTATGATTGAGCTTTCTATAAAATTTTAGTTAGGTATACCAACAATAGAATTAACAACTCACTAAAAATTAAAAACTAACATTAAATCAAAAGTCATTTAATATTAAAAAATACCTCTAAAAATAATAATAATAATACATTATGATTTATTATGTCAAATATAAAATAATAACATTCTGTAGAGTCTCTTCCCCAATAGATAGGCTCTGTTTAGAATGCGTCATAATGTCCTGGGGCATTGTCCACCGTGGTCACATTGTCCGCACAGTGGCCCTCAATGGCCCCCATAGCTTGTTTATTATTGTTTAACATTTAGAACAAATGACACCAGTCGAGGACATCATGTGGCTGAATGGCAATAGTGCCTTTGCCTCCGTTGACTTCGGAGAATCAAAAAAAGTTGATAGATTGAATTTGGAATATTATGATTGATTAGGCAAGTTTTGGAGGCAAGTTTTAGTTTCAGGGCTAAGAATTGGTTACATAGGTCCAAAAGTATATAGCTAACTACGAGTAAGTAGGTAATAGACTTAGGTACAACGCCTATAATATTTTACGAAGTGACTTTGAACTTTAGAAAGGAATAAGTACGTCTCAATAATAGGAACAAAGTTGATAAATAAACTAATCGAAAATACTATTTATTTTCGATTAGTTTATTTATCAACTTTGTTTTAATTAAGTGTATAATTTTGTCTATTTTGTGCTTTTCTAATGTCTATAAAATGCTTTAATTAAATGTTTAAAGATTTATCAATTTCAAGTCAATATTTCGCCTCAACTGTCTACATTGATTTACGTAGACTATAAAAGTCAAGTGTGAGTGGTGAATTTTTATGATTTTTCAAATTTTTACGATACAGAAATAGACAAAAGCAGTGACGACGTGAAGAGATAACTTTTTTTTTGTTCCTATAACATTTATTCTATTTTTTAAAATCGTAACGTTTTTAATTACCGTCGTCTTCATATCAATACTTAAAGATTTATTAATAATAAAATAAGGTGTAATAAAATATAATGTTTGGTGTATTTTATGCCTAAACATAGTTAAATTCTGGTTTTCATTAGTTTTATGGCCTCGCAAAATAATATAATGGTGTTATTTAGTTTTTGTAGTAAAAGTTAAAGCCTAAAAAATAAACAAGACTGCCTTTACAAAAAGCGAACTAAAAAGTTCAAAATGAAACATACATTTTGTAATCTAATTTTTTTGGCATTGTGAGAGTTAATTTAAAGTATTTTTCTAGCTTTAAGATGTTATATTGGAAGAAATGGACAAACATACATTACCTACATGAACCCTGAACGTAAGGATAACAAAAAAGAACTATACATTTCCAGTATAAGCTGATCTCGCATTGCATAGGATTTGTGTCCAATGGGAGATCAGCTTATACTGGAAATGTATAGCTTGATGTGTAGCCGTGTGTACATACCTAACCTACCTAAGGTTATAGGATGTCCTAAGGATGTCTCATTCGTAGCCTTCGCTTCGTAGCTTCGTAGTTAACCTGATAAAGGTACCTATTTGAAACTAGGAAATATTAATAAAACTATGTATCAAACAAAGTTCATGTTACTTCTTGATTAAGGTACCTACGTACCTTTATCTTGGGTAGCGAGCCCTAAAATTCCTCTCACACAAACACCGTACTTTCTATTTAAATTGTATTCTCAACAAATATCCCGTAGATTTGGGAACAAAAATTGGAATCAAAACAATAAATTTGGGAAACAAAAACACAATATCGTATAACCAAAACAAATTAGAGGGCACAATGGTGCCTCATTGTAAGAATGGTGACCATTCAGGGGCACCGTAAAACTAGGATTTGACACAAAAAAGTTATATGGCAGTTGTAAAGTTTGGACGCGACCTTAGAATACGCGTAACATGTTTATTGCAGGCCCCTTGCCATGTTTATAGGATACAGATCGTTTTTAGGGTTCTGTAAGGAGTTTACTAAAGAGCTTTGACTTTGGGGTAAAAACCCGCGTCAACAGTCATTAATCCGTCTAATATTATTAAGTTGTATTATTCTTGTCTGGATGCTGGTTTCTCAATCACGTCATACCATGCATTAAAACATACGATAATTTTGATGCATGGTACGACGATAATGAGGAAGATTAAACGATCCATAAACTATAAGTAGGTATAATATAGTAAGTGGCATGAGTCGTGAGCAGACTTCTAAACATAAAGGTTATTAGTGTTCAAGAATTTAATCACATTTATTTAACAACTTTAACTTTGATAACTTAACTCTTAGAACTTTTAAACTTTAATAATAATAATAATAGTTTTTTTTTTTATATATATCTATATTTAAATGTGTAAAAATAAGTGTAAAGATGAATAAATGGAATAATAATAAAATAATAAATAATAAAAATATTTATTTATCTCCACAAATTACAAGTTCGTGCACATACAAATGGTTAAACTAATTAAAGGTAACTAAATGTAATTTGTGGGAAATCTGGAGCCTAAACTAAGCCGCAGCCTGTATCTTAGAACACCAGGTCCCCCCTTAACTTAAATTGGTTAATCAAGAAAGTATCTAATTACTTTATGTTCAAAAGTGTGCTCACGGCTCGTGCCGCTTAAGTACTATACTAAACTCGCCCAAAACTGTGACTCTTTATTCTTAGCTTAGTACAGTTTCGTACATATTATACCGACTATCATTATTATTGACTCAGCTACACCGTAAATATAACTACTGAACCACAAGCTACCCCTATGTGTCACACTTAACGTTTTTTTTTTACACTGAAGGTGGCAATGAGTGGTCTAGTTTGGGCCAGCAAAAGTGCAGTTAAACTCATAAACTGAACAAAAAACTATTGCCTCGACGCTGTGGCCCTCTCATACAAATTAAACAGAGCTTTCTTTGTCTAAAGTAAATTGTAATGTAAACAATTGTAAAATATAATTTACAGCCCGTTTGTTTGACTGTCGCGTATAATTTATGGGTGTTCAAATGAGAATTGTTTTAAAAGAGTTGGGTGAAATGTCTCCATGTTTACATACTATAAAACACATTTAAAAATAAATATAAATAAAATGTAGTTTTCAACCGTCGGTTCTCGCGAGGGACGCGCGTCCTATTAGAACATTGTTTTTTTTTTAAATAAAGTTTATATTTATTAACAACAATATGTACAAAATACAATCTATATTTACAAAATACAAACTATATATAGAAAATTTCCTCAAGCCTGCCGCTGCTTCCGATTAACGGCAAGGTTCCCAGAAGGCTGGCAGCGTTTCCTCTTTGGATAGCCAAGCTAACGCGTTGGCGGAAAAAGCTCCCCGCCCGCTGGTCTCCCGAGGTCTCGATCAATTTTGAAGACAAGGTGCGAGCAAAACGGCATTGTTATATTTTTAACCGCGAGCCAATGAGTAAATTGAAAATTATAGTTTGTGAGTATGGATGTATGGATGTCTGTAACTGCAGGGCGAAACCTTTTAGGTGTTAGCCCTGTTTCCAGGTTCTTAGGGGGTTCTTAAGTCTTAACACGGTAACTTATGACATGGATATATTCGCTGAATCTATGTCCTAGCTTAAATACCTCTAGGGATATAGGCTAGAATACATTAATTATTAGAAATGTTTTAAATAGTCAACGAAAGCGTTAATTCACTTTATGAGGCATTAGGAATCCTACGAGGAGGTAGATAGGTATTTAGTTGCATGGTTGTTCTGCTACGTTTTCAAAAACACGTAATCAGGAAACATTTTAATGTCAATATTTTGTTAAAGCTATAAACCTATCGATATTTTGGCGACAAAACCATTAAAAATAATTACTATAAATAAATAAATAAATATCCTGGGACATTCCTCACACACGGTCATCTGATCCCAAACTAAGCAGAGCTTGTACTATGGAAACCAGATAACTGATATAATACATATACTACTTTTTGTTTGTAAATACATACGTAATATACATAATTACACCCAGACTCAGGACATACAGACATGTTCATGCATACAAATGCATGTCCTGTGTGGGGATCGAACCCACGACCTGCGGCGCAATAGGTGGAATCTTTACCAGAGTCTTAACCAACTGCGCCAACTGGCCCGTCTATAATGTTCTCCTTGATCTTCGATGACTATAAAAATAAATCAATAACCTGTTGTGTAAAATAATCGAAGAGTTATAATATTAACCGTCTAATGATGTCGGGGTCAATAATTACCGACATCTCAATTTGTTGGTCTCACGGAATGCGATCATGCTGAGCGCGCGCCGGCTAATCACGATCTATTGCCGCCGCTCGGGTCCGCTCGGGTCGGCTCGCCGAACGTGGACATAAATCACAATGAAATGCGAATGTAATGAGTCACGAGACATAAAAAATATTCGATTTCGATATTCTAAATGATCGTGGAAAAATTAGTGAGATCCATTACCATTCATTATAGTGGGGTGTTACAAATGGTGTCTTTATGAACACGTGTTGTTCGATGATGTCAATCGTTTTCTATTTATTATTATTTATAATGCTATATTTCACAAGATGTACATAATGTTTTCTAATATCAGAGAATCAGAGTAAATATATTCATTATAAAGTGGTAAGTTGACTGACAAAACAAAAATTAGAAACATTTTTTATAATGTCAATACGAATGGTTGCCGGTAACCATGAGTAACACAACAAATCTACTTGTGGTTATATTCGTGTTTATGCATGTAACTTATTACATCAAAATCGGTAGCTGGTATTAGTAAACGTGTTCTGAAGAATTGTTTAAGCTGATGCCCACGACCACCATCTACCATCGCAACTCTCGCCATCGACAGGGAGTCCATCCTCACATATTGAAACCAGAATTGTTTCGAACTGTGCGGTCTCAAAGGAGCTTCCTTCCGCGTACGCTCAGATTGTGGAATGAGCTGGGATGCCGTGGTTTTCCCGATGGAGTACAGCATGGGGTTCTTCAAAAAGGGTGTGAGGAGATTTCTGCAGGGTTGGCAACGCGCGAGTGTGTGTGCCCCCTGGTGTTGCAAGTGTCCATAGGCTATGGTAACTGCTTACCATCAGGCGGGCCGTATGCCTGTTTGCCACCTTAGTATTGTAAAAAAAACACTTTTTGTTGGCTTACTTATTCCATCAGACACACATCAGTTTTACTATAAAACTGTACTAAGATGTCATACAACTGTCATCATGTCCCAAAGACAATTAAAGTACGCAACCGTACAAACCGTATTTCTTCTAATATGTTATGAAATGACATGTTGATCGGACACCTGTTGACGTCTCTAACGGCAGAGGGCACCACAGTCGGCCTCGAGTAATTGATGAGCGCGGGGTCTGCGGGACCCCCGTCGGCATTTGGGGGTTACGGTGTGGATGCGTGGAAGTTAGAAGCTTACAAGAGCTACTTTCGAAAATACTTGATTGTTGTCTTTTTGGAAGGATCCTGCATAGAAATACGAGCAAAGAAGAACTTTAACAAAAATGATAGAAGAAGATTAAGATACTATAGGTACTAAGGCTCACCTACGTCAACCCTGGAGGGACAGGATGACGCAAACGGGCCTCAGACAATAATTTTATTACTGAAGAAGGATTAGTCAAACCACATGGAAAGATGGACTGACCTGCAAGATGGTCGGTCTCTGCTCGATACAGGTCGCAAAAAAACTGATGGAATGGTGTGCTTAGGGAATTGCCAGTAATTTTATTGTATATTTATGTCCAGAAGTGAACCGAAAAAGGCTGATGATGAGTCAACCCACAGAACCTAGATCCTTGCATTAGAGGAAAAGTACTTTAAATATGGCATTAGCAAGTTTTCATATGATATTAAAAGGAAATCATACAAAAAATTCATTCTGGATCCATTGATCCTGGAGGCACCACCCGAGCAGCACTCAGTGTCCATTTTAGACCTTTTGTTTACTAGAGTCATCGTTAGTTAATCTCCTTCCCTCGTGACTTGTACCCCACGCTTAACCCCACATACCGCAGGCTGCGCCCGCGCTTGCCAAAATAAAACATTAATATTATAACATACTAATACAATGGTTACACCTGCCTGCATAAGCAAAAACTTTTATGTGCTTACAGAAGGAGGGGGCTTGATTATCAACATGAGAAATTATGATGTACGTCGATATGCTCGTTAGGTTTAGCATTATATGTACCTACTGAAAATGCAGGAATCTAGCTGTTCATTTTGTATTGCTGCTTCTTAAGGTAAGTTGTAACCAAGGGGGTTGAAGATTTTCCTTAGATAATTGAAAGAAAAAGAAAGTAAAGACATTTATTCTAAAGTAACACAACACAATTACATACACATAGAAAGAAAGACAGAAAAACAGAGATAAATATAAATAATTGTGTTGTGTGACATCAGAAATGGACTGCGACTCAGTTATAAACTGTAAGCCTAGTACAGGTATCGGGCTACAGCACTGATTTTCAGTCGCTGCTAAAGGTGACGCCACGAACACCGTAATTAAAATAAAATAGAAACTAATTATTGCACGACTTAGTTTGCCGAGCTTGTATGGATTGCATCACCCCTCGCACCAAGAGCAGCAGAAAACGAGTGGAGTTCAACGAAATCAGTTCTAGAAACACCATAAGGAGCCTTTTCCTCTTATTGCAATTCAACTTACTCTCAAACGATTTGTGTCCCTGTCAAAGGACACGCACACAAAAGTGTTAATTAAAGTCTTCTTCAATAACGTACCTACCTAATCGAATCGCAACCCGTAACGTTTACAATAAATAATAATAAAATAACATAAAAATAATCGTTTGGGGTTTTAATAACGAGTTTATACGCGGACGTCACCCGTCGCGGCGCGGGCGCGGTGTAGTTTATGTGCCTGCGGAATTGAGAATATTATATTTTATTGTTATTGGTGTAAACAACGGCCTGTCGACGTAAACAGATGATTCTCCATATTTATTGTTATTACTCAATCAACCTCTTCGCTTAATCGATTGATTGGAGTTATCTTCACGGAAAAAACAACCTCATAAGTCCTTCTTGTGGAAGCCTACCCAAATCATTAATATTTTGTTCCATTTGTTAAATGATATAATTCTACATTATTTTATTAACCGACGAAAAAACGGAGGAGGTTTACAAATCGACGCGTATATATTTTTAGAAGTTAAAGATATTAGAGTTGACGTGAATATTAGTTATGACGAATAAATCGGTTCACGATTATTTAGTTTTCCCTATGACAATAGGTACCTATGTACGTAGTATTTATATACTCTGAGCTAGTAGTATTTGGCCTCGAACCTATCGAATTTTTAGTGTGTGCTCTACTGAAATACTCTAAAATTGATACAGTAAATCTTTAATACTGAATTAAATAATTCGTGTTTTTTTTTTTCATTTGACATCATTGATCCTTCTCAAAGCTTGTTGTTGATTATACAAAATGGTACTTAATTTGTTTATTTTTAGGTCTTAAGTTGTTCTTCTAAAATGTATGTCAGATAATTCGCAAATATCAATTATCAGATACGCTATCGCTATATATCGCTTTTGCGGAATCTACATCCAATTCGTTCAAAAAACGATTATACATCGTTCCAAAAGATTGAGTGTTAACAGTATTTGTAATCTAAGTATCAAAAGAAAATGTAAACCAATTACCCGGTTCCAAACTAACGTAACAATGTGTAATGTAATGACTCACAATACTGCTCCATGGAGGGGTGAGAGCACGAATAAAATTACCGATACAAAAGACTCGCGAGCAGCGCCGCGGGGCGCCTGTTATCGTACTAATTCACCTCACAAACAACTCCACACATCTATTTTGTACCTTAACACTTAATAATAAGAACTTGCTAATGGTATAAGTTAAATTTGTATGGTAAACGACGTCTTTATTATAAAAATATACACTCGTTAACAATTGTAACGCGTTGGTAGTGCTCAGATGTGTATCGCGGTCATTTCTACCCCCGTTGAGATGTGAGGGGCAGCTTAAGAATGTTTTAGTGAAAGGGGAACCTCCTGGCCCTTGTCTGGTTGGTTCAGGGGCCGTGGTCCATATGCGCGTTGGAAAATATGATACGAAGAAAACCTCAATTTTTTGCGTTCCGTACCCGAAGGTTGCCAAACGGGACCCTATTACTAAGACTCCGCTGTCCGTCCGTCCGTCTGTCTGTCAGTGAGCTGTATCTCATGAACGGTTATATGTAGACACCTGAAATTTTCAAAGGATATGTATTTCTATGGCCGCTATAGCAACAAATAATAAAAATGAAATAAAATTAAAAATTAATGGGGGCGCCCATCCAAGAAACGACTTTTTTTGGCGTTTTTTGTTTCATAGCAACGTTGAGTTACTTATTTAATATTGTGGGGAACCCTCCGTCTGCGAGTCTGACTCGCACTTGGCCGGTTTATTTATGTTCATATGATATGCAAATAAAATGCTATTCCTGTAACTTTGAAACGAAAATGAATTATTTATATAGAGAATAAAGATTGCCTTTCTAATAAATGGCATAATCAAGGAAATGAATAAATTAGTGTGTAATGAGTTTGAGTTTAATTAGAGGAATTAAAGGAACCTTTTTTTTTTTCCCGGAAGGTGTTAAAACCCTTCGAAATTAACTTTAAATAACTATTAGGTCCAGTTATAACAAAAAAATAACCTAAGAAATTGTTTTAACTCTCACTGGCTATACCTCTATGATATTTGGTTATTATTTTGTTATTCTTACATATAGGTAACAATACCGGCAATAGAACAATAAGACGCCATGTGTACTGTAAAACTATGAATTTACAAATTAGTAAATTACATAATTATAATTTGAAACCGCAGTAAAGTAAATAATCAGTGGTATAATAAATTTTAACGGTCGTCCACCTGTTATTAATGTGGTACGGGTTAATTGCGGCCTATATCACTCGGGGCAGTTTACTGCCGTGTTATCGAATACACTTTGTTTTACGCGTAATATAGTAGTGTGGTGGGGACTATCGTTAATTCAGAATTGTTTCGCTGTATTTCAATTTTACTGTCGCATCTCGATGATGTTGGATGTGGTGTTGTGTTTAAAATAGAGAGATATTTCTGAATATTATTTATGAGAGAGCCGAATAAGAGATAAACGAATGACAGTTAATCTTATTTCATAGTGCACTAGCTAATCAATTTAGGTGACTCTTAATAAGTGTAATTACTGCGGAAATTACCAATTTGATATGCGTTAGGTGTCCCTTAAGCATTATGTGGTCGGCTAATGTAAACGTGTAATGTTAGCACAACAAAAAAATAGAAAACAAAGAAAAAAATATAATCTTGCTGAGTTTCTTGCCTTTTCTTCTCAGTTGAAGGCCAACTTACGAACTGGCGGTAATTTCAGTAGCTTTGACCTTTATAGGTGCCCTTCTAGGGCCTAAATTGAATAAATGGCTTTGACTTTGACTTTGAACAAAATGAAAATGATTTTAATTAGTTTAAGCGGACACTCCTCTTAATCAACTACTACAGCATTGTTCAAATGGAATCAAAAACTTAACAAAATAATTCAAAACAATGAATATAGGCCTTCCTGCTCCGATATAAAGGTCATATTTGAAAGTCGACAATACTAAATGTCAAAAACTAAAACCGTGCACTAAAACTACAGTGACACTTTGAAATTGATGGCGGCTGTAACATTTTTAATGACAATGCACAAGTCAGTATAGTCAGAGCTTTCCCACTGTACCGAAGCTTTGTTTACAGAGGACAGCTTTTGTCGTTTTATTGTGCTTTTCATAAATATAAAGTTTGTGGATGTTATCGGATGAAGATCGCACGTGTGTGAATTTTATTGATATATTTGTTTTTTTAAGTGAAGTGAGTTTCGAGAACTCAAAAGTATATTCGTAACGTCAAAATACTCACCTGGATACCAGCTTGGGCCTTTAGACTCGGGTTCAGCGACGAGCCATCAGAATTGTTGACGATTCCGAGGTCACAAGCGGCTTAGAGCCCCTCAGTCTGAGGAGAGACTTTGCCTCCTTATGTGTGCTTGTACAACGGAGAGTGTTCTAAAGAATTGTTCGACATGATGCCCACGGCTACATTTCACCATCGCAACTCTCGCCATCGACGGGGAGTCCATCCTCACACATTGAAACCAGAATTGTTTCGAACTGTGCAGGCTAAAAGGAGTTTTCTTCCGCGGACGCTAGGACTGTGGAATGAGCTCCCCGCCGTGGTTTTCTCAATAGAGTACAGCATGAGGTACTTCAAAAAGGGCGTGAAGAGATTTCTTCAGAGTCGGCAACGCGCGATTAACACCCCTGGTGTTGCAAGCGTCCATAGGCTACGGTAACTGCTTACCATCAGGCGGGCCGTATGCTTGTTTGCCACCTTAATGGTATAAAAATAAAACCGGCCAAGTGCGAGTCAGACTCGCGCACCGAGGGTTCCGTACAAACCTGTAGGTATATAAGTAAATGGTAGTATAGACCTGAGTATTTGATATTAATTTCAATTTATGACCTATTAAAAAAAAACTACTTACTAGATCTCGTTCAAACCAATTTTCAGTGGAAGTTTGCACCGTAATGTACATCATATATTTTTTATAGATTTATCATTCTCTTATTTTAGAAGTTACAGGGGGGGGGACACACATTTTACCACTTTGGAAGTGTCTCTCGCGCAAACTATTCAGTTTAGAAAAAAATGATATTAGAAACCTCAATATCATTTTTGAAGACCTATCCATAGACACCCCACACTTATGGGTTTGATGAAAAAAAAAATTTGAGTTTCAGTTCTAAGTATGGGGAACCCCCAAAATTTATTGTTTTTTTTCTATTTTTGTGTAAAAATCTTAATGCGGTTCACAGAATACATCTACTTACCAAGTTTCAACATTATAGTTCTTATAGTTTCGGAAATAAATGGCTGTGACATACACGGACAGACAGACAGACAGACAGACAGACAGACAGACAGACATGACGAATCTATAAGGGTTCCGTTTTTTGCCATTTTGGCTACGGAACCCTAAAAAAGGTGGTTAGTCTCGAGAATCGGTATTAAGAATCTATGAAGGCTTATTTGAGTTTACTCGGTGGTGTTTGGTCCTCCCTTCCCTTCCAACCTTCAAGTTGAAAATCTATCACCAAGCACATATCGGTGTGTTCCGATAGCTGCATTAGAGAGTCAGTTCCCTTCTAAGCATTGTGTTTACCTACTCCGGCCGCATCATCACTAACCATGGTGTGTGCTTCGATAGCTTAAAAAGTTTGAATTCTTGAAAAAAACTCACTGGTTTTATCCAGGAACCCAGCGTGTCCCGGGACGAAATTTTCACAATCACGCACTATCACTTGTAGTGTGGAATAGCACAGTTTTTGGAGTTGATTTGTTAGTTTTTAACAGTTTTATATAATTATTAATTACGGAGCACGTACGCGCGATACCTCCGTTTTGGCGACAGTAACGCCACGGGTTGATGCGGCGGAAGTTTTCAAATTCTAGCCATAGAAAACCCAACTTTCCCCCCACCGAAATCCGCAAGGATTTCCCAGTGATGTTTCATGGTGAGTTTGTGGTCAAACGCAAGCCTAAACATACATTAAAACATGATTTGCTTTTAATTTTAAATAATATGAATAATCACTTTATAACTGTTTTTTTATTGCAGCAACAATATCGTTAAAATATTTATGACAAGTTAACGATATAAACTGTAATTGATATAAGAGCTATCCCACTATCTACAATGGACACATACCCTCGTTTTTATGGTCAATAAAGTTTTTTTACAACGTACGATATGTTTATCTAGGAGTAATTTTAATTGCGGCCCACCGCGCACCGTGTGTTAATTCATGGTTTATGGTCCTGCCTTTTTTGTCACTCGATCTTTATACCGGTATATACGAGTATGATCCTCTGGTAACGTATCTATTTCCACCATGCTTAAGTTGAAGATATGAGCACATAAACCCCACGGACAGTGCTTGACAAAAGATCAATTTGAGAGTGATTAGCTGTCAGGAGAGGACTATAAGGTAGACCCCACAACTTGAAGCTCATGTAGAATTCGAACCCACGACCTTCATCACGGCACTCCCCATCACTACCAGGGAGCTATCAGCGCCATAAAAGGATTTATGAAAGTTAACGAAAAGTTCAAATCCTCGATATCTTTGCAGCAGCAATTTGTAGTTACAGAGATATTCAAAGCTGAAATTCAACAGGTAGGTATTGTTACCCCCTAACTAACCTCAAGATATACATCCTGCCTCAGCCTAATTCGCATTAATTCAGTTTTCGTGCAGCTAATCATCTCATATCTCCTGATACAAGATGACAAACAGCGAATTAACCAATCCGAACTAGTGCGATCGGTCCCGCAGCTGTACGGCGCGTGCGCACCGCAGCCACTTCCTCTGATCTTTGACTCGGACAATTGCACGCATCTGCCGTCTTGCCCATCTCCCGCTATGACATAAGAACTGCTCAATTACTTCAGTGTCTCCCCTCGCGACCCGCTTCAGCCAACTGAAGTGAGGGACCGGCAAGCTCATATTAATCTGGACTGGTCACAAATAGCTGCAATGTTATTAATGCCGTAAATGTGAGGTTTAATGCAGGGCAGTAGAGTTTAAAGTTGATTGCGGCAGATGTGAGGTTATTTTGTAAGGAAATATATTACTCAATCCCATATTGTCACGACTCACGAGGATATGAATTGAAGTGGTTCGCGATCAACGAGGTGTTTCCGTCTCAGCTGTTTATTTAGAACTTCAATATTACACTGTTTGGACACTGTTGTAAACTTCTTTAAATACAACTTGAAATGCACAAACTTCTTTATGGCTTGACATATCTTCTGTTATGACATGACATGACATATACGATACGACACCTCAATAAGAATGGTAACATAGCATTCTAAATTAAAATGTATTGGGTGGATCCCAGATAAAATAAACTGAGAAACAACATTTTCTTTTAGCAATATTATGACCAACAATAAGCAAGATAAAACCTATAGCAGGTATAAGTATAAAAAACTGCGCCGAGTGAATAGTATTTTGGAGGAAAACTATGATGAAATTCATAAATGTACAAAACCTCTGCTATTAAGCTATGATGATGGGAATAAAATGGCAGATACCAGATCAAGACTTAGGCTGTTCAGGAGAACGGTTGCCAACCCAGATAAGCATCCGCCGTGGGAGTTTTCTTCCTACTTTCATGGGCCAAATAGTAGTTTTGATCCATCATACTCCGTCACCTCACATAATACGCGAGCTCAAATTCATAAACAAAGATCCGTAATTCCCACTTATCCATCGTTGATGTCAACTTTAAGATGGAACCCGTGCATTAAAGCACACTCATCCGTTGAATCTGTTAGAAGAGATATAGAAGAAGGCAGAAAGTTTCATTGCAGATGCCAGAATTGTAGCCAGAAGCGATGCCCATCTAAAGTGTCGGTATCGAGCACCACCAAACCGACTCTCAAAGACAATATTGTAATTTTCATTGACCAAGGCACAATGACTCCTATATTAAAAGAGGCGAGTTGCGGTCTGACTCCTGTATCTTCAACATTGGAAAGAGGTATTTGTTCGTCAGTATCAGAAATTGCAGAGAGAGATACAGAAATAAATGACAATTATCAAAGAGCTGATCCACGGAGTTCACCATCTATTCTAAAGAAACAGTGTTCCTATGCTCCTGAGGATTATTGTGGCTATCACAACATAAAACCAATAAAGGTTGATGAAGAAACGTTGAAGCACACAGACGTGGATGATGAGTATTCCAAACCAGTTCGCTCGAGATCGACCAAATCATTTTTTAAGTTATCCAATGACATGTCTAAGTGTAGAAAATGTTCTATTTCTAGAAATATATTGTACAACGAGGGGATCGACGATAAGGTGATGGATCGATTATATACAGAACCAATAACATTACCGCCTCCGATAGATTTCCATAATGACATAAACGGAATGTCAATGAAGAATCGAAACCATCATGGTAGACCAAAACCGATTCCATATAGTCACAGGCATGACTCCAAGTATCATATGAATTGCAAGCAGAGTAACGCTCCAAAGATGAATATTGATAAAGATATAGATGAAATAAGGCAACTGGTTGCCAGCTCGAAGATACTGAGGAAGCATTGTGGGGGGAACTACGTGAACCATTACAAACCGACGTTGATAAAGCTGCCGAGAAGAGTTCTGACATCCGACAGTGACATTGATGCGTACATAGCTAGTTCTAGATCAAAAGTTGTGTTATGCGGTGCCAGAGAGTGAAAGGGAAGAATTCGATGAGTATCAATAAATTAATTAAAAGTTATTGTTTGCGATTTGTTTGAACTTAACCTCGTAAGGGATTATGTGGCTTGAGGTGGAATAAGCACACCGAGCCTAACTGGGATCTGACTGATGGTAGATATCGAGACGGGTACTAAAAAGTAGCTTACCGCCGCGGAATTTTTAAGTTGGTTAGTCTACAATTCTTGATCATATTTTATAGAGGATATATTTTTCTTATTAAATTATGATTATAGCCTGGGAAATTATTGCGAAACATTATTGCCCATCTCCACCAAACCAATGCCTTAATTAGGATACTCCTACCAAATGTAAAATTGTGCGAAGCTGTCTTAGTCATTGTGAGTCGCGATAGAAATCTCCTAAACGGCATCTCTTAACTGCTTGCAGAAAATGGTTACAAATCAAATCCCAGAGCTGGGATTCTTTCGATACGGGATACCAATAATAAATTAATAAATATATCGTATCTACCCACTTTTGAAATAATAATTTAGAAAAGGTTACAACTGGCATACTTATTACAGAATATTTACCAATCTGTAAAGTGGACCACACAAATCTTTGCTCTTAATTTGGACCAAATAAACATATGCTTTATCCTTACATTGCGGTACAGCTGTTCTTTGCTCGTTGCCTGATGTTAGGCTAACAGGGTCAGCAGCTGCGGAGAAAGTATCCTTGATTGGATAATCTGGTGACAATTGGTGCGCGGACGCCGGCGGGGTGGACAACATTTAAAACGCATATGAATAATAATATCCTGAGACACAGATATTATCTTTCTTAAGTGTATGTTTTGTTTGCCATCCTAATAATTAAACTAGCTGGGTCCCTGGGTCCCACGATTTCACCCGCGTTCCCCCTTAGCCCCCCCTAGATCCGCTACTGTATAGCGGCCTCTGTCTCATTTTTCCGTCCATGAAACGTCACGCATCTGAAAAAGACATGGGAATTTTAACTATTGAGCGTTGCATACCTTTTTATGAATAAGCAGGATGTAACATGTCTTATTAATGTCTATATGTTATTTGTATTTTACAGCGTTGTACACCCCTGTCTCTGGAGGGTCACCCGGCACGCGTCGCCTGCGCATCGCAATCCTCAGACTTGATCCTTTGTTTATTTAGCGTATCTCCCCCGCACTGTTCCTCGACAACACAGTTATTGTTTTCATAAGCTACCTATATATCTACCTAATGTATATTTGTACAAACTTCGTCACAGACACTACATGTGACGGCGAGATCATAAGTAACCTATAACCTAACGGCCTTTCCGTTCTAGAGTTTACTTCTTTGTATCTATCTTACATCCATCATTTTAGACCTAGTCTAGACTATTACAAATGACGATTGGGTATTTTATATATTTTACAGCATCTAATACAGCTGACATCGGCAATCTTTGTCTGTGATTGCCGGTGTCTAAGAGATAGGAAATATAATTAAATAAAACATAATTGAAAGGCATATTGAATAATTTAAGTAATTAATTAATAATGTATAAATGTAATAATTGTAATGTAATTTTATTAATTTCTGATGTAAGGACACCACTATAATTTGTTTATGTATTTTTTTTATCATGTCTGAATAAAGGGCTTTATTATTATTATTAATACAGCTGACTTAGATCGTTGGTTCGAATCCAATGATAAAATTGAAAAATCCGTAATGGAGAACATCTTGAGGAAGCTTTAGCATGGTGGTAGGGTACTTATAGTAAGTAAGGTACTCGCTTGTGGACGTACCATCGTCATGTTGAAAATCTGGCAGTTTTATGAGAACCAGTTTCCTTGTCGGCTTTATAAAGGTTGGAAATACATTCGCAACCCCCTGAACAATAGCCAAAATGTCCGTCTTCTGAGTCTGACATAAAAAACGATATCAAACAAAAATGTTTGAGAATGAGCGTTCGTCATACCAACTTAAACTGATTACATTATTAAAATTTCCGTTTCCGTTACTAATTAAACACGACATAATAATTAAACATAATTCGTTAAAAGCGTAAATCTAATATCTACGCGATAGGCGGCAGGCATTATGACAATAATTTGATACAATAAAGATATGTAGACACGGCTATCAATCGCGAGGGGTGGTTATCGGATCACCCCATCGGCTCTTGGCCACATTTCTACTCTATCGCCATAGTATTGCATTTATTATATTTTGTATGGTGACCAAATACTGAAATGTTAATGGGACAATATCACCATAGAAATAATTGATGTTAGTTAGTTAGTTGAAGCGCTCGTGGTGTAGCTTGATTAGCCGTTCTTAACGGATCGGCAAAGTTAAGCTACGTCTGTCGAGGTCGGTACCTGGATGGGTGACTGCCTAGTGGTATTTCAAATCGAGCGTTCCCGTGCTTCGGAAGGCACGTAAATCCGTAGGTCCCGGTTATCACTTAATTGTGATAGTCGTTAAGCTAGTTGGATGCCTCCTAGGCGGCTTGAAAAATTCCAACAGTAGGTTGACCACTAGCCTACCTCCACCAATCCGCAGTGGGCACGCGTGGTGGAGTATTGCCCAGTCCCTTTCACCCACATTTGTGAAAAGGAGGCCTGTGCTCAGCAGTGGGACATTATAGGCTGATTATATATGATGATGATGATGATGATGATGAGTTAGTTGAAGATGGTAGAAACACAAACCTTAGAAGGGAATAAGTTCTTAAATGCAGTAGGTACTTGGCGATAGATTTTCAAATTGCGGGTGGTAACCAGCCAGGTAGTACAAAGTACCCAACCACCACGCTATGGTTTCCACACGATGTTTTCTTTCACCGTAAGCTCAAGCTCATTTTAGGATTCGAACCCGGACCTTCGTGTCGTCTAGGCATCTGACCTCACTACCACTGAGATCATCGGTTTAAATATGGCTGTCATTTAAAATTCTGAATATTTATACGAAATAAGAATGGATTCAATTATACAACAATCATGTCCACCCTACACGATACACGGAAGTGCAACAATCGTCCTGTAACGGCACGCACTGTGACTGCCGCTGTGCCGCCCATCCATCGATCATACCTGTAGCGTCCACGCACTGACACCACTGCACAGATTAGTGACTAGTTACTCCGTAGCACTGGCTCACCACTACACCAGGTCCGAGCGCAAGCGCACGTCCAACCCGCACCGCGTCTAATGTCAGACTGGCCGGTTGACAGCTACCCCCCTCTACTGGTGTACATGAGACAGTGTATTATATCTACTGTATAGATACAAACACTACATCCCTTCCCTTTTAATAAATTTTAATTATTTCAAATGTAGGTAATCAATACTAGAGATAATTATTATTTACTGATGCAAATTACACTTTTGATATTTGTGGCTTTCACCCAGTGTCGCGACAGACACGTCTTTAATTTTAATACTGATTCTAACCAACACCGGTGTACATGAGACAATGTATTATATCTACTGTATAGATACAAACACTGCATCCCTTCCCTTTTACCAAAATTTTATTATTTCCTTAGATGGTACTCGCGGTCCTTTACATGAGTGCTTGAACCATTCACGTAAACTTGGAAGATATCGGTTACAAAACCATCTTTGGAACATCCCTCGCATCTCGCAAACCATCCACTTGTAAAATTCTCTAAACTATGGATCCAATTCAGGGATGAACCTGCATTTATTTTTTTCTTTAGCAAATAAGTTTTTGTTAAAATGTTTGCCATGAGTTTGTGATGTAAAGCATTGTCTGAAGTAATAGGACTGGGTATTCTTTTCGTAGATATTATTCTTTTTAGAGCTAATAGACCTTTGTCGACTGATTAATCTTGTACTACTTGTAAATGTATAGCTTTAATCTTGCTCTAACTGCTAAACAAGTAAATAAACATACCCACAATTTAAGTTTTTTCCGTTATCCAATTTAAGTCAATAACTAATAACTATTTCAACGCAATGGGAACCTGTACCTTAGTACCGTATTAGGAACCTACGCAATATATTAGCAAACAACGTGAAATCGACTCACCAGATACTGCTTTCAAAGCTATCCCAAGCACCACCACATGGACACCAAATAGAAAGTAAGTGCTCTCATGAGACCCCCGGCACCAACTGGAGATGACAGCTTCAGGCCGCTATCAATATGATGCTGCCAGCATAGAATCACCACCATCGAACTGCAAATAATTCCAATTGAATGGAATTCTAACAAATTAATTCCAATTGTATATAATTTAAACAAAGTAATTCCAATTGAATGGAATTCAAACAAAGTTATTCTAATTGAATGTAATTCAAACAAAGTAATCCTAATTGAATGGAATTCAAATAAAGTAATTCCAATTGAATGGAATTCAAGTAACTCCAATCGAATGGAATTCAAGTAATTCCAATTGAATGTAATTCAAGTAATTCCAATCGAATGGAATTCAAGCAATTCCAATTGAATGTAATTCAAGTAATTCAAATTGAATGGAATTCGAACAAATACTAATTGAATGGAATTCAAATAAAGTAATTCCAATTGAATGGAATTCAAGTAATTCCAATTGAATGGAATTCAAGTAATTCCAATTGAATGGAATTCAAGTAATTCCAATTGAATGGAATTCAAGTAATTCCAATTGAATGGAATTCAAGTTATTCCAATTGAATGGAATTCAAGTAATTCCAATTGAATGGAATTCTATTTTGTGGGTGTTTGCATTATTCTTTCCTTACATTTCTTTTGTCATTTAATTCCAAATTTCAATTTTTATGTATGCCTTGTCAATGACATTTCAATTTTAATGTATGCTGGTCCACATCTTGCTTAACATCGTTCCATATACTACTTAAAACTGTATACTACTACTGTAAAGCTGGTCGTATCCATGTTATTTCTTTCTTGAACCATCCATCTTATTTGCATCTTCCATTTCTGTTATTATTATCTCTAACTGCTTGCTTATTTCTTCACTAACTCTCTTTTTTTTTAATTTTTTTTTTTCTAGAATGTGTACTTCTGTTATTATTGCCCAATTCCGACAATTTCCAATTTAATGAAGGTATTAATTTAAAATACCAGACGATTTCCAATTTAATGGAGGTATTCATTTGAACTTCCCGACAATTTCCAATTCAATGGTACTTTTAATTCGTCTTTATCTGATTATTTTCAATTTGATAGAGCGTTTCCTTTCGTTTCTTGTCGTTTCTTTGCCTTCCTCATTTCATTTCATTTCATTTCATTTCATTTCATTTCATTTCATTTCATTTCATTTCATTTCATTTCATTTCATTTCATTTCATTTCATTTCATTTCATTTCATTTCATTTCATTTCATTTCATTTCATTTCATTTCATTTCATTTCATTTCATTTCATTTCATTTCATTTCATTTCATTTCATTTCATTTCATTTCATTTCATTTCATTTCATTTCATTTCATTTCATTTCATTTCATTTCATTTCATTTCATTTCATTTCATTTCATTTCATTTCATTTCATTTCATTTCATTTCATTTCATTTCATTTCATTTCATTTCATTTCATTTCATTTCATTTCATTTCATTTCATTTCATTTCATTTCATTTCATTTCATTTCATTTCATTTCATTTCATTTCATTTCATTTCATTTCATTTCATTTCATTTCATTTCATTTCATTTCATTTCATTTCATTTCATTTCATTTCATTTCATTTCATTTCATTTCATTTCATTTCATTTCATTTCATTTCATTTCATTTCATTTCATTTCATTTCATTTCATTTCATTTCATTTCATTTCATTTCATTTCATTTCATTTCATTTCATTTCATTTCATTTCATTTCATTTCATTTCATTTCATTTCATTTCATTTCATTTCATTTCATTTCATTTCATTTCATTTCATTTCATTTCATTTCATTTCATTTCATTTCATTTCATTTCATTTCATTTCATTTCATTTCATTTCATTTCATTTCATTTCATTTCATTTCATTTCATTTCATTTCATTTCATTTCATTTCATTTCATTTCATTTCATTTCATTTCATTTCATTTCATTTCATTTCATTTCATTTCATTTCATTTCATTTCATTTCATTTCATTTCATTTCATTTCATTTCATTTCATTTCATTTCATTTCATTTCATTTCATTTCATTTCATTTCATTTCATTTCATTTCATTTCATTTCATTTCATTTCATTTCATTTCATTTCATTTCATTTCATTTCATTTCATTTCATTTCATTTCATTTCATTTCATTTCATTTCATTTCATTTCATTTCATTTCATTTCATTTCATTTCATTTCATTTCATTTCATTTCATTTCATTTCATTTCATTTCATTTCTGACTTCGACTTGACTTCGACTTGACTTCGACTTGACTTCGACTTGACTTCGACTTGACTTCGACTTGACTTCGACTTGACTTCGACTTGACTTCGACTTGACTTCGACTTGACTTCGACTTGACTTCGACTTGACTTCGACTTGACTTCGACTTGACTTCGACTTGACTTCGACTTGACTTCGACTTGACTTCGACTTGACTTCGACTTGACTTCGACTTGACTTCGACTTGACTTCGACTTGACTTCGACTTGACTTCGACTTGACTTCGACTTGACTTCGACTTGACTTCGACTTGACTTCGACTTGACTTCGACTTGACTTCGACTTGACTTCGACTTGACTTCGACTTGACTTCGACTTGACTTCGACTTGACTTCGACTTGACTTCGACTTGACTTCGACTTGACTTCGACTTGACTTCGACTTGACTTCGACTTGACTTCGACTTGACTTCGACTTGACTTCGACTTGACTTCGACTTGACTTCGACTTGACTTCGACTTGACTTCGACTTGACTTCGACTTGACTTCGACTTGACTTCGACTTGACTTCGACTTGACTTCGACTTGACTTCGACTTGACTTCGACTTCATTTTATTTCAGGGTCATAACATTTCAGATTTAATTGGATTTATGTATTTAATTATTACTTAATATTCTTGTAATGTTGCAATGCCCTTGCAGGGCTTATGTATTATACCACTTTATTCTTTGTAACATCTTTAACATACTAGGTACCTATGTACCTAAAATGTATGTGTAGGTGTGCTTCATGTAGCAGCAAATAAATAAATTGAAATATACCTGCATAGTTTATTACATATATACAGTCATGTTCATGCACACAAATGCATGTCCTGTGTGGGAATCGAACCCATGACCTGCGGCACAACAGGTGGAATCTTCCAACTGCGCACACGGGCCCGTCACTATATTTACTATAGGTAATTAAGCGGTTCCTTTAAGTATGAAACAAATAGGTACAATAAAGCCTATAGAAAATACAATATTACCGAAAACAACCTGCTAATGAGAGTTCAAAGCAACCTTTATATGCTGGTATAAAGGTATTAGTGACATCTTTTTAATTAGGAAGATTTGTAGCTCAATGCAATCTCCTTGTACCTTTTTTGAATAAACAATAATCATTTATTCGACAACACATTTATTTTGTTACCTTTGCGGAATAATTTTGGACATAAGTAGCATTTTTCATTCTATTAATCTTGTTAAAAGATAAGGAAGGTAGGTACCCAAGCATCTTATAGTTTTTCTTACATTATAATTTATTCTCTCATCAATCCATAATACCACTGACGAAATCGTCACTTCACTTAAATAAGTGGAATGAAATGTATTACATTGGGATTATTTTGCGTAAACAACATTCCATGACGATCCAACTGATTATTCTTACTATTGTACTACTGGGTTCGTCTACTTAGGAAATGTTATAAATATGGTATAATATTTAGTACGCATTGCATAAAACTCACACACTTTTTATTGTCACCTTCCTTCCCTTTTAATAATAATTGAATTTTATTTACTGGCCTTTTACACACGTTTCTCGTACTTTATCTCGTCGCCACTTGTAGCGTCCACGCACTGACACCACTGCACAGATTAGTGACTAGTTACTCCGTAGCACTGGCTCACCACTACACCAGGTCCGAGCGCAAGCGCACGTCCAACCCGCACCGCGTCTAATGTCAGACTGGCCGGTTGACAGCTACCCCCCTCTACTGGTGTACATGAGACAGTGTATTATATCTACTGTATAGATACAAACACTACAATACCTAAACTCATGTCTACTAACAAACGAACAGCAAACCAGAAATATATTTCCCAAACAATATTTAGAACTTTACAATGTGTGTACTTGGTCTTAGATCTTTTTTGAGTATTGGTTTTTCCTGAGAAAATAGAGGAGCTTGGCGACAGATTTTTAACTTGAGGGTGGTAGCCAGCCAGATGGGTACTACAAACTACCCTACTACCATGCTATGGTTTCCACAAAAACTTGAGCTTTCGGTAAAGGAATGAGCTTAAGCTCATTGTATGATACGAACCCGGGAGCTTTGTTTCGGCATCCGACGTCGACTGAGCTATCATCGCCATCTCAGATTCCAAGAAAAGCGAACTTATTTGGGTTTTCACTACTGAATCACACAGTTTTTTAAGTATTTGTTTTTGTAGTCCAAATCTAGAAATAAAATAAAATGACATATTCTGTCTTATCTGATTGGTATATGAACGTACAACCTGAACCACTGGGGTATTGATTTAGTAATTTTGTACACAGAACTTAGCAAGGCTGTTTTCGAAATTAAACCCTAAAAAGAGATCGCGGGTGAAAGAAGAATAGAATAGAATAGAATAACTTTTTATTTGGCAGTAAAACAATCAACTATACCTCACTTAAACTAAATTATAATTAATTATACTGGCAAAGAAGGGTAATCGCTCAGCAATATTGTATTGGTATTAAGCCACAACGCTGATTTTCAGCGGCAACCTTAGTTGACGTTTGGACGCCCCTGCTGTATGTATGGATGATCTTAAAATAAGCAAAACAACATGCTAAAATGAAATATAAAGAAATTATAATAAACGTAACAGTGAGCAGCAATTAGTAACATAACACAGAAGAAATAAAGTTTTACAAAAAATAATAATAAAAAATTCTAAAATACCAAATAATACCTTCTGTCGAATTTAGGGTAGTTTGGCAGTAGCCTTGATAACTTAACGAAAAGATAGAAACATTATAGCTGTTACAATATTAAGGATTAAACACACATACGACATTGTATACCAGTCGATTAAAAGCCGACAATAGATCGAGAATTATAAACGTTGAAAGAACACATCAACTGCTTTTTATACTAATACATGTAAATCTTCAAGGACCCCAACTTTCGGGCAACAAACAGACCGTATGTGAGTGCCATGATAATTTGTAGGTGTTAAAGGCGTGTCTTAATATAAATGTAATTAAAATTAACTTGCAACTGTGGCTCGCGTGTCTGTCGTGTCATTTATCATATGATTATGCTGGTAGACAAATACTTAAAAAAAATATTAAAGTGAATATTTCCAGCCCATTTCGCCTCAAGTGAGCAGAGATCCTGTAATAGACTTGTCTACGTCTTTTAGGTACATCTTTAATCTCGGCTCCAAATACCAGTAGGTATTTTTAGTAATTTGTTTGTTTATATGCAGGTTGTAAATACGAGGTGTCCAAGACTTAAGACACACACAAAAGTAGATGCATCTTAGAACGATTGCATGGCACAAACATTAAAAGACCAGTGCATAAGTCCATAGGAGTGTCTGCGTGACCGTCGCGGAACAGCCAAGCCATACTTTTTGAAAAACATTTTTTAGGGTTTGTAGAGTTAGGGCTTGAAGAGGCCTTATAGGTACCGGCAAAGGCTTGGCTCTTCACTAGATCTGATAACTTTTTAACGGTGAAAGCGTTATGGACTTGTAAGTTTTGGCAATAAATTATGCAAATGTTTTTGGTTTGGTGGGATATTATTTTCGAGTTTTTTTTAATTAAGCCCTCTCTAGGTCTATAAGTCGCTACTAATCAAGATGATTAATTTGAATCTTTTAGCTTTTAGTTCTACAACGTAGGGAAATAAATCATATCCAATTTGATAGTCGGATTTACCAATGAGACTGAGGCGTCAGTATTTATAAAGGAATAAAAAACTATTTGACCCTCAGTTTTAATGTTAGTCTGCCACTCTTGTGTCAAGCCTGGTCTTCCAAAGATCTCTTCGTCCAAAGGCTTGTGTTGGAGTGGTATTAGTGGTATTGATTTCAGTATATCGCAAAGTGCGTCATTGCAACTCAGCTTAAAAATGCATCCGATCATTTGTATGACATTATATTAACTTCATCGCAGAAAGGAATCCGCTTTGGTATGACACGGAACTTAACCGCATTTCTTTAGCGTAACTATTAACCATCAAATTAATCATAATCTAATGGAGTAATTAAATTGTTTCTTATTCAAATAGTACTAAGAGCTATTATGGTAAGTACCCACGTATCAAGTTTATTATTATTTGTCGGTGGATATCTAAAGATGTCAAAATGCTGACGGATCAATGTCTTTGATGTGCGCCGCCGCGCGGGGGTGCGCAACCGTTGGCTGATTTACATAAAAATAGTTTTATAATATTATTGCTTTAGGCAAGTTAATTGTGGTGGTAATTATAAGTTAATTAAAGGTATTGTTGTATTATTAGAAAATACATAGAAGTATAATGTTTATTCTTTTAAAAGGTTATAGGTAAATAAATTAAGTTTATTTGAACGAGATTTTAAGATAAATCTAATATAAAAATGTACAGTTAGACTGTTAAAAAAGACTTACAAAAGAAGACATTTCACATAGATATATTTTTATTTTTTAGTTATTTTTATTTCAACAGGTTGATAAGCAGGCAGACGGGCCACTCGGGACTAAAACGTTGTGTGTACGATCGAGGCGGCTCGAGGATGTGAGGATGAACTCCACATCTCCGGCGAGCAGTTCGATGGTAGAAAGGTGATGGTGGCACCAGATCAAAAAGTTCTCTATCAAAGTTATTTAATAGCTATAATAAATTACTGGTGTATTACCTCTGTTAAGAAGCTGTGCCCAATCAATCATTCGCATCATCGAGTGGCATCGTTAACAGCACAAATTTGATCGATATATTTAACTGTATCGATATAAATAAACATTCGAATCGTATCGAGACGAATTGCGATTGTTATGATTCGATATTTGATATTACGGACCTTTATTTGAACATCCGGTACGATTTGAATATTTTTATTAGCTTCAGACACATCATTATAAATTCTGATAGTGCGTTTTAGTTTTTTGCATAGTTTAGTGCATTTATTCAGTTTAGGTCCCAGGAGAGCAGTTATGAAGGCAATTGAAGTTACCACCACCGCCCGGTTCGGAAGTCGAACATCAACTGAGAAGAATAGGCCAGAAACTCGGGTAAGGTGACACTTTTAGTCTTCGTATTCGGAATCGAAAATATTGTTGCATTGCCAGAGGACAATGGTAAGCTTGATAAACTAACAACGATCCGTGACAGACGTGGTTTCCCAAGGATGAGGCTCTTCAAGAAGAGCTAATTGCAGGGTTGTTATTAGTATGTCTATTAGAAAAATGCTTCTCCTACATAAATTATGTGAAGGAAGTGAAATAATTTCTCAGCTGGAAAGAAGCAGCTCAAACTTGGCTAGTAAATGTTAAAACAATATTATGTAGAGAACAAACGAAGGACGGGAGGAAGGTTTGGAGGGAATCAACAGACAGGTCCGCTATGGAAGAAAAATGGAATACCAACATTAATGGAATGGGAGGTTCATGTCAGGAAAAAATATGGATTTTTCACTAAATATACTATACAGCGGTTTTTGGGCGCAAATATCGATCTAGTTAGGTTTCATCTCTGGGAAAACGCATTTTTCCGAGTTATTTTGACTGCTAAACCCTGTAAGGTGCTGGCCATGTATGTCATCCTATAGTATCTCATGTAAATATTGCATAAAAAAATAGTATTAAGTATATACCTAAGTGCTGGTCAGTTTCTTAACTTATCGCTCGTCACACTTCTGCTTTTGATAACATTAACTTTACAAATTAAAGTAAAAAATAAACTGAAAAAAAAAAATGGCCAAACATTATGAGCTTTTTATTCGATTTGTGGCGGGACGCTCGTGTCCCTGTCACATGATTGGTTTTGCTCGTAATGTCCAACAGATGCCGCCGCCTTTGATCTCACCGCCCACCTGGGACACCGGCGAACTGATATATACTGTAACACAACTTAATAGAGTTTAATTCTCTTCGTTAATTGATTGAGCAAAGGCATTTAATATCTTTATTAATGTGGCCAAGCTCCGATGATCGATGATAACTAAATTATTAGAAACAATTCGTTGACCGTGCGACCCTGGATCAGAATCATCGCAGACGAATCGAGACTCTAACTATGGACGATAAAGTGAAAATTACAGTAAGAGTTATGTGCAAGAGATAATCGTCAGTTATTGTATTTGGTTATCGTTGAAATACTTACTTTTTATAGAGTTAGTAAAGAAATAGAAATGGGCAGATGAATTTGGAAGAGGAAAGTCCTCGAGAGGAGTCGTATCAACATTTCAAAAAGAAGAAAAAAGTATTGTCGTAATTCGCAGAGTCAGTAAGCTAAATCTCTCGAAGTTCTCGAAAGCCTGAGAATCAGGTGCAATAGGCGATGGAAGCTCAGTGGTAGCGACGCCGTAACGAAGGTCCCGGGTTCGAATCCTACAAAAAGCTTGAGCTTTCGGTGAAGGAAAACACCGTAAGGAACCCATAGGACGATGGTAGGGTACTTTTTAGTACCCGTCTCTCCTCAATTAGATTCATAATTTAAATAAGAGCCCCACTACCATGAACTATCATCTCTTATAACAATAATACTATAACTTGTGTTATGTCCTTCTTAGACATCCAACGTCAAGAAAGGACAGAAGTAAGGTGACGGTGGTTGGCTTGGCACAGTCTAAACATTCTCAGCTCTACATGTAGAGATACAATCAGCCGAGTATTTGTCCAGCTCAACTCGAGATGCTCGCTCTACTACTGCTTTGTCGAACAATACCCCATTATCGACTAATGGAATTAACTTTATTGGTTTTGTTGGCAACACTCCGCTTTCTAAGATATCTGTTTGTTGCAATTAAAGTCGTCATTTGATCGATAAACTGATCAAAAACAGTAGAACTGTACATTTTGTAAGTAATTTTACAACTACCGTAATAATATTTGCAACGCGCGAATGATACCTCTGGTGTTACAAGCGTCCATAGCATAGGCTACGGTAACCGCTTACCATCAGGCGGATCGTATGCTTGTTTGCTACCTAAGTACCTAGTATAAAAAAAAACTTCGTGATTGTAACGTACAGTTTACGCCCGGCAGTATGATCTGCTTTCTCGAAAGATCTTTTTGAGGATAGGATAAAATTGTTCCAGGTTATGATCTATCTGCGTGCCAAATTTCATCACGATTGTTTATCCCGTTGAGGAGTCAAGAGGTAACAAACAAACAAACTCACTTTCGCATTTATTATATTAGTAAAGGTCTTGAGGTGTATACCTATTACTAAAAATAGAATTGTATATGTATAACATGCAAATGACCGTTCCACTTAGGTAATTACTCTAAAAAAGGTCGCAGCTCCTAGTGCAATGATAAAAAACATTTCTGAAGAAACGCTCTCAGGCACATTATTGGACACACACAGACGTTGCATTATAATATGTTATGGTGCGTCTATACTACGCGAAGCGAGAACGAGCCGATTTCAAGCGCGAGCCTACAACGAGCGCGATGCGAATCCCTGTGTTCGTGAAAAAACTGACAATCGAGCGGAGCGCAGTCGAGCATGCTACGAATGCTCGTTCGAGGCTCGCAAGCCCGTCCAGGCTACTCTCTACCTAACATACACGAATGGTCCTCGCAGTGTGCTCGTTCGTGGCTCGGCTCGTGCTCGGTTCGCCAAACATGGACGCACCATTAGGATAAAGAGGTACGGAAATAAAAATAACTACCACACTTAAGTGACAGAACTCGACCAATGAATAACTTTTTAATACCTTTGAATACCTCTATTTGGCAACGTTACATAAAAATGCACTTCATTTATACAAATCCAGATTTTCATTATATTGACCATTACGGGCAGGAGGACGCCACAGGTAGTGGGGAGTGAGTCCCATCGGACCCGGTGCCTCTGTCCCGTTAACGGGTCCGATGGGAAAAAAAGTGCCATCGGACCCGGTAGCTTCAGTGTGTGCGTGCACCGGGTCCGATGGCACTCATTTTTCAATCCGCCTCAAGAGTGCCATTGGCCCCGGTATCTCCCATCATCGGGACAGATACAAAACATAAAATTAGCCGGCGTCGCCGTTTTAACCGCCGGGAAGGATGGCACGGATCAAGTTTCCTATGCCAGTTTTATTATATAAAAAAACCTAAATCGACGTAGCTGAGCTGGTTACCAGGATAACAGAAGTTCTTAAGAGATTAGCTCGAGAAAATCAAACACAATTGTGTATAGAGCTCACAACACTGGCTTGATTCTAAAAGATGAAGATTACACAAGTAAAATCCAAATGCTTTTTAGCTCTTAACATGATATCTTTAAAAAATAACAATTTATAAAAATCTTATGGTGGTGGTAATACACTTCCAAACTTTTAATATTCTTGTACCTACCGCCATAAATATTTTGTCTGTCATAACTTGAAATTATATAAGATAATTCTTTAAAACTTCTGTTATCCTGGTATTATTGCGACCTTGACGAAAACGGATACCATGCAATGATGCTGACATATTTTCAACTTGTTGTGCTACGACTCCGTAATATGAGGCGATTCCTATTGTTTGAATGATAGATAAGGAAGGGTTGAAATCGTTTTGTATTTATTGTTTGTCTTCGTTACTCCTCGTGGCTGTGGCATATTTTTAAACACCTATTGCTTTTATGTTATGCTTACCTTAGACACGTATCAATTTACGTATTAGTAATTTTAGTAAATAAAATAATAATATTTATAACTTGACTAAGCCAGTATGTGTGAGTTCTATACTAAATTTACTTGATTTTCTTAAGCTTATCTCTTAAGAACTTCTGTTATCCTGGTAACTAGATCTGTGACGTTTGTTTATATAATCAAACTAGCAAATGAAACTTAATCCGTGCCATCCTTCCTTTTAAATCATTGACGCCGGTTTATTTTATGTTTTGTATCTACCCCGTTGACCGGAGCTACCGGGGCCGATGGCACTCTTTTTCCGATCGACCTCAGTGCCTCTGTCCCGTTAACGGGGTCGATGGGAAAAAGAGTGCCATCGGACCCGGTAGCTTCAATGTGTGCGTGTACCGGGTCCGATGGCACTTTTTTTCCCAACGGACCCGTTAACGGGGCAGAGGCACCGGGTCCGATGGGACTCACTCGTAGTGGGTTCAGATTCCACCTAGGATACGCAGGTGTGTGTTTGAATTTTTATTTTGAATAAGTATAAATGAAGCGCTCGTGGTGTAGCATGATTAGCCGTTCTTAATCGATCGGCAAAGTTAAGCTACGTCTGTCGTGTTCGGTACCTAGATGGGTGACCACCTAGTGGTATTTCAAATCGAGCGTTTCCGCGCTTCGGAAGGCACGTAAAGCCGTTGGTCCCGGTTACCACTTAATTGTGACAGTCGTTAAGCTAGTCGGATGCCTCCTAGGCGGCTTGAAAAATTCCAACAGTAGGTTGACCACTAGCCTACCTCCACCAATCCGCAGTGAGCACGCGTGGTGGAGTATCGCCCAGTCCCTTTCACCCCCATTGGTGAAAGGAGGCCTGTGCTCAGCAGTGGGACATTATCCGCTAATGATTATGAGATGATGAAGTATAAATAAAATGGTCTTAGGTTTTCCACCGGAGATGTAGCTAGGGATGTATTTTAACCCGTCCAAATAAGATCGTCCAGTATCCCTCGCTACTCAAATCTGGTGGAAAGGCAGCCTTATTGTCCCACTTCCTACTATCCTGTCCTAGTAATGTCATAAATTGGAAAGTTTCCGTCCATGTTCAGCGACGTATCAATTGAAAAGAATTCCATGTTCGATATATATTATGTATCAGTACTCACTATTGTTTCCGAAATAGGACATAGAGTACTTTTCATGCCGGGAACGCGGGGGACAGCTAGTATAAATAAGTATAGGTACATTCACAAGTGGTATATGGTCGTCTATCAGTTTCCATAGCACATGCTCTGCTTAGCTTGGTTCAGAGATTTCATTGACAAATAAAACTCGATCTTTAGAAGTTTCCGAGTCGAATGAATTAACGTATAGTGTTCTGTTCTGTCGTCCATATTTAATTGATATGAAATTCATTATGGTTATTCGACGTGATTCAATGTTGATGTGGAAGCAGCGAAGCGTGTGTCGGCTGTGATTGAGCCCTCGTGTTTTGGCGGCCTCTCTGAGGATCATCCGAGGGCTAAAACAGTTTCCATTTTCCACTCACGCGCACTATTCATATGTATACACTAAATTGTGTGGCGATGAAGAATTTTTGAATATTTGTTGTTAGTTGCAATTAATATACCTTTATAAATTACGACACTCGTGTGTCACGAAACGACCTCGTCTCATTGTGAAATTGACTGTTTAAATAAATATATAAATGAATGTTTTTTTTAATAGGCTCGTGGTGTTTAAAAGCTCGGTCCATGAAAGGCGATGACGAGCCTGAAGATGCAGTAAGTTTTGTCCTGAAAAGTTCATTCACCCCAACATTGAAACCTTGAAGAAAGGTTAAAAAAGTTTTCTAATATCTACATACGAAATGAGGATACAAAACAATAGAAAACGTAAACACACATAACATATATTCTGTGGCAATCAATCATGGTAATTTACAGACTCATAGTTTTTTTTAATCAGGCAAGCAAATAATCAAGTAAATGCTAAGTGGTCACTAACGCTTATAAAAATTTACATTAGGTACCAGGGCTACCTTCAAGACCGCACCTTCACGTATCGTATGGGTTGTAATTGTCATGTCACCCTGACATCACTATTGGGCCGGTGTTCACCGTTGCGCGATGATCACTCTGACTCGAACGTCGTCCCGTCATCACAAAAAGTTGCCTTCTGAGTACATATAAAATTAATATTTAATACATAATAGAAATCTGTTTATTTTTTTATTTAATTATGGGAACTAAGATGTCGAGATGGAAGGATGTCGGTGTTTTATAATTTTTATTTCCTATTGTATAAAATTACTAGATTTATTTAAAAAAAGTCATGATTAATCGTATACGGAAAGATTACAATATTTTAACATCACATCTCTCTCGCAACGTCGAGACATTCTAGATTTGCTGTTTTTTTACAAGATTATGAGAGGTATAAGATTGACTGTCCGCAAATCCTAGAGGGTTTTAAAATCATAGTACCCTTGAGATATCCGCGGAATAAGATCGCTTCTCTGGTTCCTTCTTTCCGTAGATCAGTATTTGGATGGAGCTCCCCTGTTCCTAGAATATGTAAACTATATAATAGTGTTTGTCAAGCAGTCGATGTAAATGCGGATCCATTTGAAAAATATAAAAAATGCATCAATGTTGCTCTCAACGAAAATTTGTTATGAATTTGTGGTGGACTACGATTGTTGATTGTTATCTGGTACCTACTTCTAAGAAATTGTACAAACAAAAAGTAGTATATGTATTATATCAGTTATCTGGTTTCCATAGTACAAGTTCTGCTTTCCATAGTAGAAGCGCTCGTGGTGTAGCATGATTAGCCGTTCTTAATCGATCGGCAAAGTTAAGCTACGTCTGTCTTGGTCGGTACCTGGATGGGTGACCGCCTAATGGTATTTCAAATCGAGCGTTTCCGTGCTTCGGAAGGCACGTAAAGCCGTTGGTCCCGGTTATCACTTAATTGTGATAGTCGTTAAGCTGGTTGGATGCCTCCTAGGTGGCTTGAAAAACTCCAACAGTAGGTTGGCCACTAGCCTACCTCCACCGATCCGCAGTGGGCACGCGTGGCGGAGTATCTGCCCATTCCCTTTCACCCTGATTTGTGAAAGGAGGCCTGTGCTCAGCAGTGGGACATTATAGGCTGATGATGATGATGATGAAGCTCTGCTTAGTGTGGGATCAGATGACCGTGTGTGAGGAATGTCCCAGGATATTTATTTATTTATTTATAGAGTCAAACCGTTCTTAAAAGGTTCGAGGGATAGCCCCTCCAGCGAATCAGGAAGTTGATTAAATATAGTGATGAAAAGAGTTTAAATATATAAACCTTCCTTGAAAAATTATCTAAGTGACACTGAAAACAAATCAAAATCCGTTGCGTGGTTTAGATGAAGTTTGCGGATAAACAGACAGACAGGCATGCAGACGCGGATAACAAATATAACTTAATATTACTCACGAGTCACGATTTAAAGAATCACATGCAGTCTTCAATCAGTTAATAGTGACTCAAATCACAATCAACAATTGCCGTTTCATGGAAATGTTAATAGATTTACAAGAAGCTTGTTTCATACTAACTATTAGCTCATAATACTTGTACTTGTTGTGACAGTTCGGTGGAATCATATAATTCGAGCTTGAAGTATCTGTTAAAGGTAAAACGAGGAAACTGCGGTACGGTAAGAATCTTTAGGCTACCTCCCTCCCTCCCTCTAGATACGCGTACGCGCGTCCCAAACCTAATCCATAAATTCGAAAGTGAGTTTGTTTGTTTGTTACGCCTTCACGCCTCAACTACTCAACGGATCATCATGAAATTTGGCATGCAGATAACTTTTTATCCCGGGAACGCGGTTGGAACCGCGCGGGACAGCTTGTAACTACATAAAAAAAAACCTAGGAACTACGCGTCAACTGAGTAACATATGAAAAGTACTTGCTGAGTTTCTTGCCGGTGTCTTCTCAGTTCATCTTGTATTTGGATTTTTGAAACCGGCGTAGAATCATTTTTGTTAATATTCATAAGTGCCTTATCAGGGTCTAAATTGAATACTTTTTGATTGTATATGTTCCAATATAATGTACATTTTAGTATCAATCAGCAGTCAGCACCCTTCTATAGGCTTTGAGCACATATCTTTTTTTGCCGCATCATCCTTTACCTCATTCAGATTATTGACGAATAAAAGCTCTTCTCATTATACTAGTATATGTATAAACATCTTCTATATACTATCTGTATCTGTAACTGTATTATATAATATTTAACCTTGCTATGTTTCTTGCCTATTCTTCTTAGTTGAAGGCCGACTTAACGAACTGGTGGTAACTTCAGTGATTTTGACCTTCTAGGGCTTAAATAGAAAAAATTGCTTTAACTTTGACTATAAAAGTATAATAGAAACTGACTGATAGACAGATGCACATTGCAGGATCCAGTTTGTAATTTTACTTACTCGTTCCTTACAGCGCGAGCTTAGGCATCCACTAAATAAAGGTTTATCAAAATTCAATACCTTAAGAGGTTAAAAGTTCCCCTCTTTAACCCCCGGGTTTAACCGCGGAGAACCTAGTTTAGAAGTTGTTCAGTTTTTTTTTATGTCATTAGGTTGATAAACAGGCAGTCTGTCCACCTGATGGTAAGCGGTCACCGCCGCCTATGGACATTTGCAATACCAGGGGGATTGCCGATGTGTTGCCGACCTTGAAGAGCTCTTTTTACGCCCCTTTTGAAGAACCCCATATCGTAAAGTTAGTTATAAATACATGCTCTAACATCTGTCTATATAAAGGACAGTCAATAAATTAAAATGTATTAGCGACTTCCTGCACTTCCTCATTTGCTTGTGCTAATTGAATCGTTTGCTCTAAGACAATATAGATCTCAAGGACACTGCATAATTGCTGAGACAATTTGTCCTCATTTATCACATGGACCGAGGAATAATAATGGTGGGAATCATTCATATTTAGCACAGCTAGCTGCCTTTCAACAATTTATTTCTGCATTATGGTTAAACATCAGTTACGAGACGGGAAATTTGTTTTTTTTTTGTTTTTTTCGAGTTACCTTAAAATTATACAAATTTTCACCACATCAAAGATATCCTATCAAAAATTCCATCTTCTTTTCAATACAGTTCATACATTAGCCATGTCAGAGAACTTTCCTCAAACTAACTTTGATTTCAATTGTGCATTCGCTTTCGATCACTGCATCATTCTTGATGGCTTTTAGTAAAATGGTTACTCAAGAAACGAAATCGAGTATACAAACAATTTTAACCCTAATATTACCGACGACTGTCGATCACGGGCACTGTGACCTGTTGTCCAAGGCCCCACAGACCGAGTCCGCCGATGCAAATAACCTCGGATAGGGTTACAACTTAACACCTCCGCTGCAATATTTAATCCAGTGCGAATCGCGAGGTAACCCTACGCCCGCCGCGCACAAAGCTCCCTTCAAATTGAGCTTAGGTCACAAAGACCCGAATGTATTAGCTTACGTGTTCGTGCACGTATGGGTTTGCACAAGTGTTTAGTATTTCGTGTTGAATAACAGGCCATTTTTTTACTTATGAAAGGTACTTATAGCAATTGAACTTTTAATTTTCTTCAGGTAGTGGAAGTGCAAAAACTCTGATTTCCAATTACTCATTACGGAAACAGCCGACGTAGCGTGCCATTATAAAAGAGTTGGTCATGTTCTAACGCGGCGAGCTCCTTGAGCATCACGTTTACCGACAGATACAAGGATTTGTGGATAAACTCCATTGTGGAGATGCATATCGCGTTACTGCTGGTTTTATGTGTCAAAAACGCCGAAAGCTTTGTGAATAATCCGCGAATTTCTGTGAGAACACGCTACAGGTGCGAACGGGTACACGTTTTTTAACTTTTAAATTGCTAATATTTCACATTGTGTCAAATGAAGCCTCAATAGGCTTTTGGGACCGATGCGGGCGATATAGGGTTACATTGTATTTATTAGCTTTCGCAAAAAAACCATCGATCAATCTTCCCTTGTTCGTCAACAACATAATCTAGTTTTGCCTCCATTAATCAAAAACGTATCAATTCCCATACACTAGTCTGTTTTTTTTTAACAATATGACAGGTAAATGCCCGGCATTTAGTGTTGAGCTTTTCTTCTTTTTTCAAATTATCTTTTATACTCATAAACAAAGGTATATAATCCTCTATAATGAGGATGGTAAGATTGGAAATCGAATATCGTTTGAGATTTTAAATGTAATTATAAGTTGGTATTTTATTATCTTTTATGGCGGCTTGACTCAATTAGAGAGGCGGCGTGTATCGATGTTCGATTTCGATCTCTCGATTGGGAACCCGATTTATTAATTAATCGATATACAAACATCGGGCCGTCATCGTTGTGATATCATTTTTAGATAGATAGCCCTCTGATCATAATGCCGGTACAGACACTCTTTATTTTATTAGTTGAAACTATTTATAAATATAAAAAAAACATAAATCATTTTTATGTTACCCATCCCTTTTTTCCATGAGCTTCAATAACTTAGTAAAATGTCTAAAATGCCAGAACTTAACAAAGAAACTTTCGTTAGAAATTCAATACCTATCGAAACATAATCTTCAGTAATACCCACACAAATCTCAACCACTTTCAAAATTCCCAAAAAACCTAAAAGACTTTTTAACAAAAATCCGATTACCAAAAACATTTATGTTTAATTCCATACAAAACTAATGTAGTGAAAACAAACTATATTCACTTTCGTAATCTATTTTAAAGAAAAGATTTGAGAAATAATATTTTATACTTGACAATACAACCTTTTTTAATCCCACCGATCATAGATAAAGAGGTACTTAAAATATGAAAGTAAAAAATTAAAAAGTTAGTAAAAAAGGGTTAAGTTATCTATGGTTAAATAGTGCGTAAATATTGCAGCGGCGTATGTTCTTCATCGACTTTGATACATTTTACATGTAGGATGTGTCCGCGGTCGAGGGCTCTCCAAACAGGATCGCTTTGCAATATTTGTAGGGTGTCTACATTTTGTGAAATAAATCTCGTTTTATTTTAATTGTAAAGGAAAATAGCGTTTAACTTCAGGCGTAGCTTTTGTTAATTTCCACGAAAATTGTATAATAATTTTGTTCCTTGTTATCAATAGATGACACTGTTACTGACATGTTTGTTTTCTAGATCGCGATGTTAAGGTTCTCTTCCAAATTATGACCTTGTTTTAGTCGCATTGCAAATATATACCTTACCAATAGTAAAAAGTTCAGTTCTTTTATTTACATCAACCGAATTCATACAAAGTGCTTAGTGTCCAGTGGCAGAGTGTTGTTCATGGTCCTTCGAGCCGGATGAATATCGGCAGGGCAGCATAGTACACGTGTGACGTGAGTGTGTCATATGTGTGTGCTATGGTGTATTTTTTGAGTTTCGGTGACTGCGGATGGTGGATTGCCATCAGAACGTGGTCAGGCAGGAGATCGCAGGGCGTCAACTAGGACGCAGATCTTCAGACGGTATCGGAGGCGGTACAGTCAGGAATAAACTTTGAAAGAGGGAGTGACGTCATTGAAGTTAAGTAGTGACGTCATTGAGGTGCAGTGATACTTGAGTTTGTGAGTACTTTTATCTGTATTTTGAAGATAGAAGAATTCATACGTCAACTGGAAAATTTGAATTAAGTAGATGTCATTTATTTGTTTGAAAGTTAGAATACAGAAAGTTTGGACTTAGAATAATTTCAAAAAAAAATGTACTTTGAAATTTTTTCGGATGTTGTTTTTAAAATTTTAAATTGATAGAGATTCTGTTTTTTCTTGAAATTTGTTCTAGGAATTGTTTTGATTGAAAATGGAGTCCATTTTAAATTATCAACTAGATTTATGTTTACGCATTTCTAATGCTTATAGCAATTTCAAAAAGAGTCCAAAGGATCGTATCACTAAAGAACATTTAGAGGGTCGATTAGAAATGTTAGAGCAACTATGGAATGCATTCATGGCTGGTCATAAAGATTTATGTCTCAGTGCAACATCGAAAGATTTAAAGCATACAGATTATTATAAGGATGATATCTATGATAGTACTGAGGAAACTTATATGTACTATAAAACTGAATTAAAAACTGGGTTGTCAAAGTTTAGTCCTGTTAATTCGAATGTAAATGTAATGTCTAAAGTAAAATCTTTTCATATAAAACTGCCTAAAATTAATATTCCATATTTTTCGGGGAAGTATTTGGAATGGTCGACATTTCGGGATCTATTTCAATCATTAATTCATGGTAATGATCAATTAGATGATGTTGAAAAACTACATTATTTAAAAGGTTATTTGGTGGGAGAAGCCGAGCAATTAATTAGACACATTCCAATTACCAGTACAAACTACAGCCAATGTTGGCAATTATTAGTAGAACGTTACGATAATAAAAAATATATTTGTCATTGTATTTTAAAAAGATTGTTTAGTCAAAGAAATCTGATAAATGAATCAGCTGTAGGTATTAAAGAATTGATAGACAATACCAACGATTGCCTAAGTTCGCTGAAGAATATTGGTATTGATGTGTCGACTTGGGATGTTATCATCATACATATCCTGACTTTGAAACTTGATCCGGAAACACGAAAGCAGTGGGAATTCCATATTTGTGCTTATTATTCCGAAAAAATACCTACTTTTAAACAGTTGAAAGAGTTTTTGATCAACCGATATCGAGCATTGGAATTTATAGGTACCAAATCAGTTTCCAGACCAAGAAATAAAGGTAATCAGTATAATGCTACAGCTAAAGCGACTACATCATTACATGCCAAAAATAATGTTCAGTGTCCTTTTTGTTCCAAGGAGCATAGTCTTTATGTTTGTAAAACGTTTGTTAAAGAATCAGTTGGTAATCGACGTAATTTTGTACTAACAAATAATGTTTGTTTCAAATGTTTGGGTAACAATCACACGGCAAAATTTTGCCAAGCCAACATACGGTGTCGCATTTGTAAAAAGAAACACCACTCGCTTTTGCACCCTAAGGGTAAGGTATCCTCTGACACTATCGAAGGTGAAAATGAAAAATCCCCATCAGATAATTTTGCATCATCTGAAGGTTTAAAAATAGAAGACGCAGATGAAATACCATCGCCGGGTATTTCTTGTTTTTCTTCGGGAAGAGTTTATAAGCAGGTTCTTCTAGCAACAGCCTTAGTTAAGGCTTGGTCAAAAAACGGAGCTCTGACAATTCGAGCTTTGCTAGACCAAGGTTCACAGTTGTCATTTGTAACAGAATCAACTGTGAAACTCTTAGGACTTAAGAAAACTCCCGTAAGAAAGAAAATTTCAGGTCTAGGTGGAAACAAAAACATAATCACTAGTGGCGTGGTAGATCTAGAGGTGTGTTCGAGAACCAATCCAAATATTACCATTAAGGTAAGGGCGTATGTAATGAAGTCTATTACAGGTCTTCTTCCAGTATGCAAAATGGAGCCTATAAAATGGCCAGAATTAAGTGCGTTGACATTAGCAGATCCTGACTTTCGAACTCCAAACAAAATAGACTTACTGTTCGGAGCGGAAATCTATAGAAAAATATTAGAAGAAGGAGTCAGGAAGGGCCCTCATGGTTCACTAGTCGCTCAAGCTACAAGTCTGGGCTGGGTTTTGTCTGGTGAGGTTAGTAGTTCAACCAATGCGGGCAGTGTAATGCATTGTCATCACATGAATGAGAATGAATTACTCAAGAAATGTAGGAAGCTTGAAGCCGAAGTAGGGCCCCTTAAAGGAAATTTCTATTATTATGATGAAAGGCAATGTGAGGGATTTTTTAACAATACCACTAGTCGAGATGATGGTAGGTACATCGTAAAACTTCCTATGATGACAGAAGGTCCTGACGTGCAGAACTCATTTCACATTGCCAGGAGTTGGTTTAAATCATCTAATTTAGCGATATTAAAAAAGAAAAAAGACTTACAACCAGTAGTCTCTGTATTTTGAATCCATTCATAGATGAAAATCAGTTGCTTAGAGTTTTTGGTAGATTAGTGCAAGCTCCGTTCAATGAAAGTAGAAAGTATCACATTATTGTGTCACACAACTCTTAATTAGCTAATTTGATTGTGGCAGATGCTCATAAATAAACACTTCATGGTAGACCTCAGCTTATGATTATGATGACGGCTTTATTCAATTCAAATACTGGATTTTAGGTGCAAAACAAATCTTTAGGTCATACTTTAGAAAATGTGTAACTCTTCCCGAAGTAAATTTCAAATCCTCGAAGGTGCGTTCCTTGTGAAGGTGGAAATATACGCAAAATATGATGCAAGATTTTTGACGTTGTTGGTTCAGAAAGTATCTTACTCAAATCGATAATAGGTATCGTTGGTCTTCACAAGGACTCAAATTTTGTCTCCGTTTTATGGCAAAGTGATTGATATTCATCCTGGATTGGACGACATTTTTCGAGTGGTGTTCGATTAAAAACTGAAATTGGAACCTTGTTGTCCAGTCTCTAAGATATGTTTACTTTTGGTTTCTGATAAATTTTATTTATTTAAGGATTTTATCTTATACTAAGATTTGAAACTTATGTGTGTAAAATATTTGTATGACAACTTTAATTTAGTTACTTTGTTTCAGTTATACTCATTCACATTCATATTGTAAACTTGTGTGTTATGGTGGGCAATATAAAAAGGACAAATGTCACTTTGTCCTTGGTGGGCAATATGTATAATAATTTTGTTCCTTGTTATCAATAGATGACACTGTTACTGACATGTTTGTTTTCTAGATCGCGATGTTAAGGTTCTCTTCCAAATTATGACCTTGTTTTAGTCGCATTGCAAATATATACCTTACCAATAGTAAAAAGTTCAGTTCTTTTATTTACATCAACCGAATTCATACAAAGTGCTTAGTGTCCAATATTGGTAATACATATTATGTTTGATGAGAAATTTGTGGTGATGCTGATGAAATATTCATATTTGTTACAATGTACAAAGCCTATCCACTAAACCAATGGAAATGAAAGTTAGAGAAGTAAAAGCGAGCGCGGAATGCGAGTGAAGCGTATCCGTTTCTGCTGTTCTCCTATAGACGTCGCATTTCAACCGATTCTCGTGAGTTTTTAGAATCGCGAGGTTCATAGACCCACTATACTCTATTTCACATAGCATAAGTCGTCAAGGTCAAGGTTTTTTTAACAATATCTAGTGAAATTCCATTTGATTCCTCTGAAATATTACTCATAATATTTCATTAAACCTCGCTCTATCATAGTATTCCTTTATTATATCGAAATGAACATTTGAGAAATCCAATAAAATACCATGTGTCACTGAATTCATGCTATTTGAAATCTACTATAGTACCTAGGAGTTTAAAATAATAACGACGAGTACGTATAAAAATATATATCCCACAAAACATCCAACATGAACGCCACCCTACACCACTCAAGCGGGATTTGTCCGCACCGTTGCATCCTTTTGCACTTATTAAACATATCTTATATCAATAATAAATCTGCTTAACCCCACCACTTCACGCGTCCCTATCTCATCAGTGATAGGGTTGAAATTGGCGAGAACTCAACACTTTCCTCAAGGATCGACATTGGATGCGCGAGCGCAGATGTGTTACGTCTTTGTTGTTAATTTGCGTTTTCCGGTTTAGTGGGCGCGTCGAGCTGTATTACTTGCTTATGTACCCGTCTGTGCGGTAGTTGAAGGGTTGAGAGTTATTAGATTACAGATTTAATTGTAGTAGTTAAGATGTACAGAGCATACTTGAAAGATTTGTGAGGTGGAAAATCGACCGCTGCTTGTTCCGATAGAACAAAGTATATATCTAAAAAAGAATTAGTGTTTTTTTACTAACTGTAAGAGGGTTAGAGCATAGCGTTTTATCGCTCAAAGAGCAGCTCGACTGGGGAAGTACTTCCACCTTACAGAATACCGCAGCCAAATAACTTTATGTTGTGTTCCTGCGCGAGTAAGGTCGCCAGAGCTCATTGGATAGGGGTAGGGTCAGTAACATGAGTGATGCCTCGTGTGTTGCAAGCGTCCATATGGCTACGGTAACCGCTTACCATCAGGCAGGCTGTATGCTATTTTGCCGACTTAGTTGACATTCATATCAGAAGACTCACAAGCAGTGAGTTAGTCTAACTAAAAATAAGGATATATGGTTAATTGTTCTTTTCATACAAAAAATGCATTTATTTGTATTTGTTTTGCCACAAAATAACATGGCATAAAACTCGAACGAGCGAACTAGGGCTCTACCGCGTAACTTTAGTGGTAATCGTAACGAACACCATTAATGAATTTCATCCAATCAGGGCCCAAGAATGGTCTTTATCGTCATACCGCGTGCGCGTCATTGGATGAAATAATGAATGGTGTTCGTTACAATTACCACCAAAGTTAAGCAGTAGAAGAGCCCCTGATTTCTGGAATATGGTATACTTAAATAACCCTGTATTTATACATTTTCCTGTCAGCTGTACAGCCATAGTCCACGTGATCGCTGTACCTATTAATTTAAATGTTTAATAACCCACATTACCATTGAAGAGACCAAGCGTGGGAGCCCGCGCACTCCGCACCAAACATTTGTAAACATTAGTGGGACTCGTATGATCGGTACATCGTACACACCCTTTAATTAAAACTATATCGACCAGTAAATACACCAAGAAAACATGTACGCTGTACACATTGAGCTGTTATTACTACGTATAGAGAAGACGCCACACATCACACTATGTTCCGTTCAAGTGAGGCCATCCGGCCACACTTGTTGTTGTAGAACGATGAACGAAACGCGTAAGCGCCGTGAAAAACACGGTTTGCGAGAAAAATACTCCTAAAAGCGTTCTGATAGCGCTAAGTGTTTCTACCATCGATATATTATCTTCTGTCTAGATTAAGGGTTACGTACCAGACAACATCGTGAAAGTGGCCGCTTGGAAACTCAATATAACAAAATTATGTCACTCATGAATGAATATTTTACGTTCAAACGTGGACCAACTGAAACTGAAATAGCGACAACGTGGTCTTATTTCTTCGGCCGTTTTTACAACTGTCACCCTTGTTCTAGGGTAATACTATTTCTATGGTTTCTACTGTCTGCTTAGACGACTAAATTATTGTTTCAATGCTAAAGAGAATTTTAGTTGAATCTTAAAAAAAATGGACATAAACTTTGCTTATGATAGCTTCTCTATACGCAGTAATAATAGCTCAATGACTGTACAGTGTTTGTTGTGGCCTGTTGTTAGCCACAGCTTTAAAGGGGAGGTTTAGTTTATTAAAGGATTTTGTAGCAGGTGGTAGAAAGTCTGCCGATTGTGTCTGTCTGGTGGTCGGGTGGTGATGATGTCGATGAAATTAACCATGGTCTGAGAATGAGGCGTCATAAACTTATGTACAAAGAGTATTCCTCTTTTAGATGATGAGTTTCTTGCCTGTTCTTCCCAGTTGAAGGCTGACTTACAAACTGGCGGTAACTTCAGTAGCTTTGCCCTTCATAAGTGCCCTGCTAGGGCCTAAATTGAGTCAATGGCTTTGACTTCGACTTTCACGTTAAAAATTAAAACTAAATATTCAAACAGGTGCGGGACTCATTTTGTTTACGAGCCCGTGACTAAAGGACGAACAGAAGCAGACTGACGGCAATTAATACGACTCTGTTTTGCCCTATAAGTACGGAAACTTAAAAAGGTAGCCTTGATAAAATTTGCCTTGAGTCTTCTTCAGTTTAATAAAGTTCTGAACGGGCGGTAGAGTCAACAGTAACGTTAATTCCTTTATCAGGGACTAAATAAAGTTTCTAGGGGTCAAAACTAGTATTATTAGACAGAATATACCTACTCCGCGTCATCTATCTCACGCTTACCAACATAAAGGTCGAACAAAAAACCGAAAATGGCCGCGGCATCAGAAAGGTGACACAACAATACGCATTTTATCACACAAAGTATTATTCAGGGTTGCCACATTAGCACTCAACAGGGCTACGATCCGATATCAACAACGCCTAATGTACCAACAATGGGAAAAAATATAAAAAACAGTAAATTCAAAAGAACTCCTGCACACATCTCGTATCTGACAAATTTCTAACAACAATGATATAAGGGTTAAATGGATAATGTTTGACAACCTCATAAAAGAAGTTCAAGAACCTTTGACATTCGAAAAGTCATCCAAAAATGAACTTTATAGTTCAAGACATAAGGTCATACGAAGGCTTTGATTACGTCATGAGAAGGGTCTAAGTTAACGTTGTTAATACGAAAAGGGCTATAGAAAGGCGGCTCGTTTGATGGCGTGTCGGATGTCTCAATCGGGAAGGCTTTGCTGCGCCCGCGCCGACTGTCGATTCACTCCCACACACAGGTGTATTCTGCTCGTATGAATTGTTTAATACCAATTGGTATTGTGTTTTCCATCTTTTCGCGGCGGTGAAGGAATCCATATATAGCATTATGGTAGGGCGACTTGGGTTGCTATGGTACCAGTCTGAGTCTGAAATCTGTCTTGGGACCCAGTTCCTTTCTGAACTTTGAGCACTTACCAGTCACTAGTTATGGTCAGATTGTAGACAAACACAAAGTAAAGAAAAACTAACTATACAATATTGACGTTCTCTAGATATAAGTACTTCACTCTTGGAGTATTAAAGTATCGTTATAGTAGTAGTTTTTATTTTCCTAATCGGTTGTTGACACAAACATGACAAGTGTATGTGGATTCTTTGAAGAAAAAGCTAAACATTTCATATGTACCACTATAGCTTCCCCCGCGGTTTCTCTTGAGGGTTAAGTTTGATTAAAGTCTTCTTTAGTGAATGCCTAGGAAACTATGCAAAATGTCAAATACCTAAACCCTATACAGTTCTAGCTGTTCAACTTGCAATCGGTCAGTTACTCCTTACGTAATATTAGATAAATATATAAAATTAAAAAATATATTTAAAATTCTCCAGAATAACACCTCAAGTATAACTAAACTATGTTTGTATAACAACATAACACATGTTAATAAGTTACGGTGCCTTTTAAATATCCTTCAAGAATAATTGCTTACAATAAATCAGGGATGAGCGTCGACAGGACTAATGCTGTGACGACAATTATTGTGCCCTTTACCCTACCACCTGTATGTCAAGCTATAATGAACCTTATGTTATGGTGTGTAGTTTTAAATTAGAATGAGAGGTAGGAAGGCTTTCATAGAAAATATGTCTATTGTTCCAATAATGCGGATGTGACGTATTTTTTATTTGATAGTCTTTTGTTTAACAAAAAAAACATTGACATTTAAAAAATAATAATATAATCAATGTAATACCTATAGCTCAGAGTATATAAATACTACGTACACCCATAGTATTTTTTTATATCAGGTAAGTTGACTCATCAACTATAATATAGGGATATTGGTGCTGCTTCTGTTGTTAAGAACTAAACTAATTTTAGTCTCACTATGTCTCTTACTAACAAAGAACATAAGAATAGGCTGTAATAAATTTAGTCCTGTCAAATTATTCCAATGCTTATTTTCAATATAAATTTTGTCGCCATCTATCGCGGTTACGTCTAAATACCCCCAAATGAAGACGGCAAAGACTAGTTCCACAGTTTTAAATATGTTCTATCCTTTTTCAATAATGTTCGTAAGAAAGAGATGAGATGTGACTAAAATTAGTTTAGTGCGATTTACAACAGTATCGGCACCATGAGCCTCCTTTATACATTCTAGAAGCCTGCAACTCTCAACAGGTTCTCATGTGTCACCTTTCTTAATATCTTGGTCGAAAAAGCCTATTGGATAAAAAGCTTAGTGGTACATACTGATAAATAACACATATTTTTGATTTATTAATCCTATAAGACAACATTCCAATAATAGAGACAGCAGCAATAGTTTCAGTAAAGATTTTTTTTATAAATGTGATAGTGAGTTTTGTACATGATATCCTGAGACATCAACAGCACAACCAATAGTGGTGAAGTATGCAGTAGCCTATAGCTGGAATGATGGAGACGAAAATAGCTATAATTTTAAGCTGAAGACAAACTAAACCAACTATAAAACATTAACTGAACAGAATTGCTCTACCACCACTTGTTTCGGTCGTAACTTGGTCGGTAACGCGTGAGTAATGCGTCGTGTGTTGCAAGCGTCCATATGGCTACGGTAACCGCTTACCATCAGGCGGGCTGTATGCTTGTTTACCGAGTAAAAATATACTGTTAGAACTTGAAACCAATCATAATTCTAAAGTTAGTTGAAAAAACCTAGAAATAAGATAATGAAACAAATTCTTAACAATGCCTTGCTGAGTTTCTTCAATTTACATTCAGACCAAGGTAGAGTCAATTGATAAATCGATAAGTGCCTTATCACGGCCTAAACTGAGTAAGTAAATCAATTCTGAATTGGGTATTGAGTTTAATTTGTAACAAACTCATCTAAAAATACAAAATAACAGAACATTCGTACATATAGAAGGTGAGAATTACAAAGTGGTTATCAACGTACAGTTACGAGTCGGTTGGAGGAACAATGTGTCCATTCTGAGGGGAAATTATTTGCTTTGTTAAGGAGGAAGCCTCGTTAAGTGTAAAGCTCAATCATTGTGCTAGTGATGCGGTGTTTTGGGCTCATGTCGATGGTTTTATGTTTTTTTTTTAATGTGGTGGTGGTGTGGTGGCCTACGGTGGTAAGTATAGAAAGCCTAGAAAATACCCGGCTTTCATGTCCAGCTACCGGAATACACCGGAGAGTGCTTGGAGTAGGGTTTCGTTCCCGGGTCCCGGGAATCGGGAATTCCCGGGAAATACGTCGTTCCCGAAGTCGGGTATTTTATTGCAATTTCCCGGGAATTCCCGGGAATTTCTTTATGAGATTGAATGCTCTAAAACACTTGCAAATATTGGTCAAAATTAACGAAAAACCTTTGAAACACAAAGATGTTGCATAAATTCTTAAAACAAATGTCTACATCTACCGAAATCGAACGAACTGAACTACAAGCTTAATAGAAATTTTTTAACCTATTTAAAGTAAAGTAAAAGGCGTAATTTAATTTAATAACCAATTTAATAACGTCTCACAAACACAAGTAGAATAAATTTTGAAGAAAATTTAAGTAAAATTTTTTTTAATGTGTATTTTTCGAGATAAAGCTTATCAGCGTTTTTGTTTTGAAAAATTTCAATATTGCCGAAAATGTATATTTTTTAAAATAATATTTTTATTATTTTTACCGATCAAAAATCAAGTAAAACACATCATCATATCAGCCTAAGGGTGTCTAATGCTGAACATAGGCCTCCCCATTAACTTCCAATTTGAACGATTTTGGGCCGCTTGCATCCAGCGACTCTGACCAGGTCGTCGATCCGCCTGGTGGGAGGCCGTCCCGCACGGTGCTTTCCTGTACGACGTACAGTAAAGCGCCCACGTCGGCGTACGTGGTCGCCAATCGCGTGTGTTTTTGTTCTCCTACAAATGTCGTCGTTTCCCTGCCTCGTAGAGAAATTCCGAGCACTCGTAGCTCGTTCCTTGTGAATTGGTAATTTTTGTTTTAAACACGATTGCTCGTAAAGTGATATTTATTGCACCGTTTTTAGTATCATAATATGCATAATTTAGCTTATTACGCACTAGTGCTTTTTGCCTTCATTACCGCACATTTTTATGATAGGTATAATCCCAATTATGTTAAGTTTGTAACTCAATGCAATTGATATGTGCGTAGACGAAGCAATTAAAACGTGTAAAACAGTTTCGCTTTCCAAAAAAAACTTGTGCGCCATATTTGTTGACGTTCTCATTGACTATGATCAAAAATCTACTTAAGAAAATATAATTTTGTTATTTTTCCTTACAAGTATGTTGTATGAAAAACGTCGTATGACACGCGTGTGCGTTGATCATTACACTCTTGGGTTTCTTTTCGCTTAGTAGATATCGCCTCGTATGTGATTACCAACTTTGCAAACATGTCTCATAATGTATTATTATCTACTTCTGAGACAATAAATTGCTAATTTAATTAAATTACGTGTTTTACTTAACTTTTTATACGTTAAAATAACGTAACTAACAACTTTTCAAAATTTCCCGGGAATCGGGAATTCCCGGGAAGTCGTTTTTTTTCATTCCCGGGTCCCGGGAATGGAAAAAGGTCGGGAAAAACGAAACCCTAGCTTGGAGCTTTCAGCTTCAGAGTAGTAGCCAGTCAGGTACAAAAAAAACCCTGACTTAATTATTCTACAATATGGATTCTAGGATTCGAACCTACGACATTTGCCACAGAGTCTCTTTAAGAATAACCGAAAACGGAAAAGATCATAGGTTACTTTTATCCCAAGAACGCGGGTTTTAATACAATCATAAATATTGGTGAATCCAATTTTTCCTTGTCGTGTGTATGATTCAGAAATCATTTACTAATGAGCCTCTTTGTGGAAGTGAAGTTGAAGTGTCCTTATAGAGGAGACAAATATCAGCTGCTTAGGATAATCGGCTTAAAACATCGATAAAAGTAACATTTAATCGATAAATGGCAATCACTATAAGTTAATCAACGCGCTGTAGTGTAGACCGCTGCGCGGACGCAGGCAGCGGTAATTAGATTGGGCGGCGCGTGCGTCGGTCACGACCCGCGGGACGTCTGCGCATGTATTTAAACTTATCTTACCGTTTGATGGTAAGGCTTCGAGACTGTATTGTTATGATCAGAACATGCACCAAGTTTGATGATTATGGAAATCTGCAAAACCCCAAAGGCTACGGCATCATTCTTCTGGTCTTAAAAACACTCACATATTTTAATGAGTACCAGGGGCGAGTACTCTGGCGGCAGTACCTACCGCAGACGGGTCTCTGACGCCTCGTAAGGGGTTGCCAGAAATAGTGTGCCATCTTTTATAACTAAGGGTAGGCAAGGTGGCCACTATATAAAATCTCAGTAGTTCGATAAGGGTTTGACCTTAAAAACAACTATGCGGATCTCCCGTATAGAGTTTGTTTGCTCAACAATAGATTTTTATGGGTTAATCATCATTATCATCAGCCTGTAATGTCCCACTGCTGAGCACAGGCCTCCTTTAACAAATCAAGGTGAAAGGGAATGGGCAGATACTCCACCACGCGTGCCCACTCCGGATCGGTGGAGGTAGGCTAGTGGTCAGTGGTACTGTTGGAGTTTTCCAGCTGCCTGGAAGGCTTCCAACTAGCTTAACGACTATCACAATTAAGTGATAACCGGGACCAACGGCTTTACGTGCCTTCCGAAGCACGGAAACCCTCGATTTGAAATATCCCAAGGCCGTCACCCATCCAGGTACCGAACAAGACGGTGGTAGCTTAACTTGCCGATCGATTAAGAACGGCTTTTAATGCTACACCACCAGCGATATAATCATGATATAATGTTGTAGGATTTTAAATACCAACATAAATTCAGTGAATTTCAAGAAATGAATTCCATCCGGCACAATTTTGTTTTAATCACAGACGTATGAGTAGTAGTACCTACAAAGTACTACTACTCATACGTCTGTGGTTTTAATTCTTTAGCCAATTTTTATTCATATACGTAGGTATAACTAATATACAAGTGAGCAGGTAGGTATATGACACACGAGTGATGCAAGCAAATAGCGAGGAGTGTACGCACATCTCTGGGCTGGGATGGACACGCGGAACACGATTGTTGTCACATTCTTTAATATTAAAGTACTGGCAACCTCAAACTTTTGGTTACAAAGAAAAAATATGTAAAGAGAACAGAGAATTTATAAAAAGAATAATAAGGAACTTGTTGATAAATTTTAGTCAGTGCAAGTTTATTTATGTTGGCTACGTTGCAAGTTGTCTGGGTCAAAGCACGTTAATTCGTAGCAAACAGGGCAAACAGGCAAAGATTTAATTAATCGTCGGATTAGATTCATCTTCAGATTCGGATTGGATTCAATGAATCCTGAAAGTGTCCATAGGTTTACCTGTGCTAGCTGATAGCAGGTAGCTCTGCTTGCTTGTGTTACCAGAATTTTGAAAAAAATAGGTTAGTCCCCATTTGAAAAGTGTATTTTTGGCCTGATTTTTGGCATTGGCCAGTTAAGTGGCGTTTGGGTATTAATTTGAAAGTAACTTACGTAAAGTTTTTTTTATACAGACTTATCAGTGGAATAAAGGTTATCCGAGATTTGTCAAAGCCAAAGATTTTTATAACCAACTAAGCATCCAAATAAATAAGATGTGACAAGTTTGAGTACCACAGCTCCTAGCTAGATCGAAGGATGCGGTACAAGAGTGCCATCCAACAATTGCGGCTCAAGTGAATACATCCTTATAAACATAATCGTTCGCTTGAGAGTTCGTCGCGCACACCACTCGCTTCACTTCACAGAGAGACGGAATAGAGAACATAAGCGGGAATAGATTGGAGTCTAATGTTTTGAAGATTGCAAATTGTTTGCGCCTGTGGCACATTCTTTACACAGAACCATCTGCTCCCAAAATGAGCAGAGCGTGTGTACTATGGGCACCGCAGATCACTGGTGCCTATTTAAGTACCTATTTTTCTTATAATATAAACTAGTAGCTGTCCCCCGCGGTTTCACCCGCGTTCCCGAGGTAATTGTTTTCCCGAGATCGAGTATACAGAGTATAATCTATCTTTGAACCATATTTCATCAGAATCGATTCAGTAGTTTTGGCATGCAAGCGTAACAAACATCTTTACTATTCAGAGCCATACAAACTTTCATATTTATAATATTAAGAAGGATAAACTCATTCAATTACACCTATATAGTGAGAACAAGTAGATATATGTTCATGCACACAAATGTTTGCTCTGGGTGGGAATTGAACCCACGACTTGTGCTGTGACAGTCAGCTATTCTTATTAAGCCGATCACAGACGTAGCTAGAATATATATTATTATGCCAAGCTTTAATATAAATTACAGAATATTGGACCCAATTATATTTTTATGCCTTTTGCGGTCGAGGCCTTGGGACCGTGGGGGTCCGAAGCTCGCCGTTTTGCTCGCACCTTATCTTCAAAATTGATCGAGACCTCCGGAGACCAGCGGGCGGGGAGCTTTTTCCGCCAACGCGTCAGCTTGGCTATCCAAAGAGGAAACGCTGCCAGCCTTCTGGGAACCTTGGCGTTAATCGGAAGCAGCGGCAGGCTTGAGGAAATTTTCTATATATAGATTGTATTTTGTACATATTTGTTGTAAATAAACCTAATTACAGTACAAGTTGGTGAAGTAACAGGAATATATACCTATTATAGCTGCGTGTGCGGACACTGAAAGATTTTTATTGAAAATATATCGAAATATATTGCTATGATTTATATTAATATAACAGGAGGAGATTTCGAGATGGAATATTTTCGAAACCTAGTTTGGGTTTACAAACAATGCCTGGAAGAGCTATTGGTCTATGAAGGAGCTAATGACGGGTAAATTGCCAATAGCGCTCAAACGGAAACTCATGGACATGTGCATTTTGCCTATTCTTACCTACGGCGCTCAAACTTGGTCCTTGACAGAACAGCAGAGGTCCGCCCTCGGAGTTTACCAGCGTGCCATGGAGCGTAGTATATTGGGAGTCAATCTTACAGACCGCATAAAAAACACTATACTACGATCCAAAACACAAATCGCTGATGTGTCTTTTAAGGCGGCTAAGTTGAAGTGGGACTGGGCTGGACACGTGTGCCGCATGCCGAATGATATGTGGGCAAAAATAACCACAGAGTGGACCCCACAAAATGTTAAGCGGTGCCGTGGCAGACCTCGCCGGAGATGGCGGGACGAATTAGACAATTTCAAAAATAACTGGTTCAGCGTTGCAGCCGACCGAGAAGTATGGAAAAAGGAAAGGGAGGCTTTTGCCCAGCAGTGGGACAGTATAGGCTAATAATAATAAAAAAATAATAAAAAAAGTTTGGGTTAGTCATGCTGAACAACTTTTACTATGAGACCAATAGTGAATTCTCAAAAAAAAAAACTTTTCATGAATAGTAAATGTCAACCTTGGTCGATCATAACATAAAGTATGAAAAGTTTATAAACCAAATATACATTAGTTATTATACAAATATACTATTGGTTCATAGAAGAACTTTTTTGTAACACTAAGGTGGCAAACAACCATACGGCCCGCCTGATGGTAAGCAGTTACCGTAGCCTATGGACGCTTGCAACACCAGTGGTATCACTCGCGCGTTGCCGACCCTGAAGAAATCTCTTCACGCCCTTTTTGAATAGTAAGACTCTAACGCACATATTTGGGTCTTTAGTCATTATGGCCCACTTCCCAATGTCCCGCAGGGTAATTCACACAATAATTGCAAATTTTAGATATTTAAAAATTTGTAAGTGCCATGTCTTTCATACTGTATGGTCGTGAAGGACCTTCTTGCTGTCCTCTGTGTGAAGGACACTCTGAGGAAACCGGTGAAGACAGTTCATCCGCTCCAGAAATAAACCTAAAGCTGACTACTATCTGGTGGTAGGGTACTTTGTAGTACCCGTCTGGCTGGCTACCACCCTCAAGTTGAAAATCTGTCGCCAAGCACCAATCGGTGTGTTCCGTCAGCTGCACTTGAGAGCCAGTTCCTTCTAGGCTTTGTGTGCTTACTACCTTCGACCACATCATCACTTACCATAGTGAGATTGTGGTCAAACACAGGCCTATACACTGTAAAAAAAAAAAAAAAACTTCAGATGCATGTTGGAGACCATAGAGAGAGAGAGATGTTAAAATTTTGCAACATTCATTCATACAGAAGGAAATAAGTTGGTAATTAAAATTATAAATTAGAATAGTTTATAACAAAAAATAACCACGCGCGTAGGTTCCATACTTACCTACTGACCAAGTTCAAAGTATTATAATTTGCTTACCGACAATAACTGCTTTAAAATTATAATTGTATAATAATGTGTAAAATACCTGCTGTTCGATCAATCTTACATGTTTAGTGGACACTTTATTGTGTGGTCAATTTTCACGTTTTATCAGTTTAGTTTTTACTACAAAATATTCACTAAAGGTACATACATGTTGACAGTATGTCCCTGAAACGTTTGCTTTTGCAAATTCATTGTTTATAAATTAGTTATGTTGTTTAATGCTTTAGGTAGGTAATTATTGTAGAGGTTTGGTAAATAGTTTGTAATTTTATGTGTTGGCTACTTATTCTGAACCTTAAATAAGTTTTTGTTAAAAATTATATTTTTACTACAAGCTTTATTTGGTGACTGTAATTTTTGTTGGCTGTACTTGCATTGTCTTCCAATACACTTATGTGTACCAAATATCAAGTCAATCAGACCACTGGAAGTGAGTGAAATTCGACTTGCAAGATTCCACGAGCAAGATTTTAATACTAGAAATAAGCATAAACTTGTGACCTCTGCTTATAGACTCCAAAAAGTGCAAGGTTCATTTTTAGGACTGAGTATACAATTTTATAATAAAATCCCTAATAAAATTTTGAATTTACCGTCACATAAGTTTAAGGAATGTATTAAGGCCGCTTTAGTACAGAAGGCTTACTACAATATTACCGAATATTTAAATGATAAAAATGCTTGGGTGTAGCGCTCGCTCTACAGGAAACATCTGATGTAATAAATTTAAGTTTGATTTTGAAAAGAGTAATTGCTGAGTTTATTGCCGGCTCTTCTTAGCAAAAGCAACCTTCCGAACCGTGCATTAGAGTATTAGAGTTTGACTATTCATAAGTGCCTGTGAAGGCCTATTTGAATGAATAAATTATTTCATTTCATTTCATTTCATTTCATTTCATTTCATTTCCACCCGAACAAACAAACATACATACATACATGGCAAGTTAAATAAAAGCTTGTAATAAGATACCAATCGGCACATTGATTTTGTAGCAGCTATTGTAGCGCTTTTACTACTGTAAGGTGTTATTCTAAGTCACACAGAGGGTGCTTCAAAGTGCCTCACAGCCGCGGCTCCATTACTACCTATTTCTGTACCTACACGCTACGTACGAAGGCTTGCTGACGTCACCAAAACACGCGAGGCCAGGTAGGTCTATACAAAAGCCAAACGTAACATTTTCCGCATGGAATTCGAGAAGTTGTGTGGGTTTTTATATCCAGAAGTCACGTCGCTTACGTATTCACAGCTTATGTCATTTTCCATACAAAGTAAACCGCAAACATTCAGGCACGTTGACAGCGAGTCTCTTGTCTAGACGTAGACCTATTGCTCAGATTTATTGTCAACACGGCACACGCTTTACATACATGCTTGCGGTAAACGGAGGCGTAGCGCCATCGAACATTAACCCAAAAAAGCAATGACGTTAATTTTGCTTAAAATCTATTCTGCTAATTTCCCACCACCGGCATGCGATCTGATTGGTCAAGTCACGAACATACGATGCAGTGATTAGTCTTTACTGTTCAAAATCAGTGCAAAATCACAGGGTTGTAATACCAAGCAATTCAATGCTTGTTATTTCTCTGAAGAGAATTTTCCTCGATGCGTATGCGTAACCACAGAAGTCAGAATAAATAGGTAAGTAACAACTTACGCAGCAATGGAACCGCGGTTCAACACCTTTGTACTTTTCCTCATTGATGAACAGAATCTGATTACAAGACGCCATCTTATAGTCAACAAACCTTCTCAATAGTAATATTAATATTCAATTAAGGCTAATCAAAAACCTATCAAGGGGTTCCATCAGAGGTGATTACCAGGTGATCATAATACAAGCGTACGTGACTCCCAGCACGGTCCCGCCGTAAACAATCAAAACAAACTATTTACTACATAGCTGTAGTCGTTTAATTGCAATTAAGGTGACATGTTGGCTAACAAACTATTTTGGAACGAGATTCCCATTTAATCAATCTGTGACGAAGACCACAGAGTAAAAATAGAACGATTAATGTCGTTGCTCATTCAAGAAACATTGAAAGTACCTGACGTAAAATCTCTTCTTCCTCATCGTCACTAAGCGTGGGGAAGTTGTGGTCAGATACAGTCCAAGGTTCCGTATCAATATCAATATCCCCCACAAGCAGTACCTGTTCACAAGTATTACGCGTGTGGCAGCCATCGCCCTCCTCGCCATATTGGAGGGAAGTGAGCGACCCGTCACACGACGCAAACAAAGGCCTTAAAGTGAGGATGACTTACTTAAGTCTGCCTTAGAAATAAAAAAATAAACTAAAGCGAAACTTCTAAACACACAATTTGTTATCACTGTGACTATTGACAAGTTTAGACTAAATATCATTTATATAGAAAATATAACAATTAGACAGACAAATATACCTATCGATGACATTATATCAAAATAAATAAATGAAGAACATTGAATTGAATTAATTAAATCATTCATTTCAGACATGACATTCAGGGAACTATTTGAATACTTCTGCAAGCAGCCAGACCAATCTTAGCAGCCAAGCATCCCCTACACACAATTAAAATGTCATCGGAGTATTTGCGCGAAAGCATTATTACAATGCAAATAAGACGATCATTGTAATGTTTGATCCATAGAATAATGGGTGGACGTCAGATGATCATCATCTGAACGTCCAGTCTGAGTCTGAGGACATTATATATGTCGGAGAATGAGATAGTTAGTTGAACTCGGTTGGATTATGTTATTATCGTGGTACAAGGGTTGGGTGAAATAGTAGCAACACTGATTTGACTTTAACGTAAATAACAGACTTAATGAGGGTATTTGTAAAAAGTAAGAATACTGATTTGGATATAACGTGAATAACAAAGTTAATAAGGGGATGCATATTGCTTTTGGGACAGTTAGTTTATCACAAGCTCTCGAGCTGTACACATCTCAGTGCAATCGTTGTTACACCTGGTTCTTAAGCCTATACTTATTTAAGACTACATGTGTGAAGTGAAGTGGAGTGATTATTTAATTGTAATATTACGACAATAAACACATTGGACCCGTGAGGAGTTTGTTGCGTCGCTTCTTCTCCTCATACGGGACTTTTACGAAGCGATGGTATAAGGTTGTTTTATTGCCTGCACTGCGCCCACCGAATCCTGATACCACTGAACCCTAATCGTGGTCTTTGTATCGCTTGGCTGTCGCTGACTCCGACATATATAATGCCGTCACGCAAATCCTCTAACGACATTTTACTTGTATTTAGGGAATGTTTGGCTGCTACGATTGGTCTGGATGCTTGCAAAAAGTATTGAAATAGTTCTTTAAATATCATATATAAAAATCAGCTCGCAGAATTTAAGAAAAGTACGTAATGTGCGCTCGTGGTGTAGCATGATTAGCCGTTCTTAATCGATCGGCAAAGTTAAGCTACGTCTGTCTTGGTCGGTACCTGGATGGGTGGCCGCCTAGTGGTATTTCAAATCGAGCGTTTCCGTGCTTCGGAAGGCACGTAAAGCCGTTGGTCCCGGTTATCACTTAATTGTGATAGTCGTTAAGCTAGTTGGATGCCTCCTAGGCGGCTTGAAAAAATTCCAACAGTAGGTTGACCACTAGCCTACCTCCACCGATCCGCAGTGGGCACGCGTGGTGGAGTATCTGCCCATTCCCTTTCACCCTGATTTGTGAAAGGAGGCCTGTGCTCAGCAGTCGGACATTATAGGCTGATGATGATGACGTAATGTGCATAACATACCTTTCATGCCTGGTACCTAAAAATTGGCTGACGGGACAAGTTAGCAGTACGTGGATGACGTAACTTTATTGCAATGAAATTCAGATTGAAATTACCTCTGAATCGGTAGAAATATTACACAATCGGAAATGGTTCCATTTCTAATGAACCACTGTTTGTATTTGCAATGATCTGAACGTAAAAAAGTTATCAGAAAACCGATATATTGAACCGATTTCAATTCGAAAATGATTGAAATCAAGTTACGTAATCGCCCCGCAGGTATTCATACGTTTGAAGTACGTACTAACACTACTAACACTACTGAATTCTATACATTTTGTCCGTCAGAAAATAAAGTAAAGTCTGGCGGCCCTGGGATCTCAGTCTATTAGACTTTTTATTGAAATTAGAAGATATATAAATTCTATAAATTGTTGCATAAAAGATAAAGATAAAAAATACATTAACTAAGTGATATTTAAACATTTCTTATTATTCAATAATTCGTTATGATTAATGGACAATGTCGGAGAAGCAGGTTATTATACAAATGGATACACCTAAATATAAGTCAATACCATTATTATACCGGTAATGGCATCGTTACATTGTCGCAGACGCATTGGTTAATTTGCACAATGTTTTGTTCAATTGTTTATACCCACTAATCGCAGTATTAAAGATTTCTTGGAAAGTATTAATCTATGCATAATTAATGATAATAAATAAAGGAAATACATTCCATTGGAATATGTCATAGGTTTGTTATTTTTTTTATTTTACACTAATTCTTTTACAATGGAAGATTGCTTCCCGGTTAGCTATCAACTACAAGTTGAAAATCTGTCGCCAAACACCTTACTGGTATCACAGCTGGTATGTTCCCTTGAGATCCGGTGGTAAATTCAACTGTATGTACCAATTTAACGTTCATAAGCGCCTTACCAGGGCCTAAATTGAATAAAAAACTTTTTGATTTTGATCCAGTTCCTTCTTCGCTTTGTGTGCTTACCACCTCGGGCACATCAGACTATCCATGGTACGCACAAGCCTCTGGTCCCAAATATCTAATTTTGTTACTAACTTTGCAATGTAGAATGTTTATTGAACCAAATAAAATCTGATAATCTGGGTTTCATGCTGATATCCGAAATAATTATTAGACCTACGGCCTTATTACAAGGTACTAGACAAAAAGATTCACACTCTTAGGGAGTTTAGCATGGTGTTCTTCAAAAGGGGTATGAAGAGAATTTTCCAGGGTCAGCCACGCGTCAGTGCATCTCTGGGGTTGCAAGCGTCTACGACAACCGCTTACCATAGTTTGTTTGTACTTAGTAGTAGGTATAAATAAAGCCTCCAGACGCTCACGTCTAACTAAAAACATGGTAAAGATCGATGGCGATTATTCATATCTATATAATAAATGTATTCATAATCGATTGTTGTATAGTCGTGCATCCCTCGAGGCCGATCAGTCTACCACGTGGTACCACGAGCAGGGTGGGTGGTGGTTTGCTAACAATCGCGTTTTGTTACGGCTGTCCGTACTGAGCTGGTGCGTGATAAATGCGTAGTTGATTGAATAGTTTTTGTAAAAAATAAGTTTTTCAGTTCGATATCTCAATCTGTTAATCAAGTTGGAGGAAAAAACTAAACGAAACTAAAGTTTTAGGGTCGGCAACGCGCGTGATACCCCTGGTGTTGCAAGCGTCCATAGGCTACGGTAACTGCTTACCATCAGGCGGGCCGTATGTTTGTTTGCCACCTAAGTGGTATAAAAAAAATAAAAAGCTTGAGATTTTTAATGCCTGAAAAATATGAACTACAATTAGCCCGTGTAATTTGACCAGTCCGTTTGATAGTTGGCAAATACGCGAAAGAAGAGAATTTGCAACTAAAGTATTTACGTAGTTAAGTACCTATTTCTGTGCCTAGACAGTTGTGCGAAAAGTTGGCGCGAGCATCTAGAAGGAACCCTTTTAATTCAGTTCCTTCTGGATATCCGCAAACCCTAGACGATCTTTAGGTTGTAAATATCCGAAACAAATCAAAATCAAAAGTAATTCAGTTTAGGCCCTGGTAAGGCACTTATGAACGTTAAATTGGTACATACAGTTGAATTTACCACCGGTTCGGAATACACTTAAACTGGGAAGACTCCAGCAAGAAACTCAGTCAGCAAAGGAGACTTTTAGCCCGTGAATGCAAGTGAAACCGCGAAGTTCAGATAGTATCCAAAGAATTAAAAGTAACGGTAGGCAATCAAATGAACGGCAACATTCTTACGAGTGACACCACAAGTGAAAATGTACAAAGTGCCCCAACTCGATGATGGATGATTAATGATCGGCTTCCTACTGACAAGCGTGCGTGATTGTCCGTTTGTTTGTGTGATTGTATTCAAATACTCAGGTATGTAACTATTGGGGGTGTGGGCTAAGTTAAACGGTCAGAGCGGACGCTACAGACAATGTTTTAGTACTATATGGTAGCAATATTTCAAAAGTTTTTTAACAATTCGTTTAAATGTACTTTTTACCCCATGATAACTTTGAAAAAGCAGAAGAAAGAAAATTAGAAACCTCATATTAAGTATCTTCCTTTATCTTCTTTGGATAGAGAAAAAGATAAATTTTCAAAACCTTATTATAACGCTTATAGTTTAAAAGCACTTGATCGCTAGACACAAACCCCATTATTCATAATAAAGTCATCAAACGTTGATTAGCTAAAATTCTGAATTCTTACCTGAACTGTCTTATCTGACACGTGACATTTGGTGATCGAAAGAGTGAGACGGAGGACACTATTACATTAATTTAGTTAAAAAGCGATTCTGAATAAGGGGGTTAGTGTGTATTTGTATTCTTAATATATGTAGAAAGGATACCTCCTATGACTTTTATTTACATTTTAATAGCGCCGAAATTATATGAATCGCTTATTAATAAGTACAATTTCTAAAGCAGTTGATTAGAACGATGGCCCTGTGCTATGTTTGTTTTTATTTTAAACAGCTATTTCCCGCTACAAGCTCCGCTTCCCGCTTGTCACTCATGACTCAAGCAGAGGTCTAGCAAGTGATAGATGGTGGGACGATGAATTTTAGCACGTTGCAGAATTCCATTGTGTCGCAGTTTTTGTCATAAAGTAGCGGAACAATCTTCTGTCGTTCTTATTGATTGACATTTCGAAGGTCCCACTTTAACTTCGAGTTTATCAAACCCTTTGATACCAGATACAATAAACATAGAATCAACTCTCCGCCATTTTGTGACGACATAGTTTGAAAATACTGTTGTAAATATTTAGACCAGCGAGGTTATAACATAACTACCTATATTGTAATCCGTTTCATGAAACCGTTCCAATATAGCTGATAACTTTCGGTAACAACATGTTATATAATTGGAACCGTTTCAATATTATAATATAATAATCGATCAAAAGTTTGTTTCAAATTGAAACTAGGTATGGAATTGCAACAAAGTTACGTAATCCAGGCACTGATGATTAGTGTATTGTCAGAATATAATACAAAAGTAAAAATTTAAATCACTTGACACGGGACTTGTAGAGACAATAACTTTAGTGGTGATTAAATATTAATTAATTCTACACGTGTAATTCTCATTACAATTACAGATTAATAACTTTTTTTGTTTGCATACTGTTGCTTGAGGAATAGAATATATTATTATTAATTCGACAACATGAGGTTGCAAATCTTTTGAAGTGCGACGTGAAAGTATTGGATACCCATACATACCAGCCATATAAAATAAATAATACATTGAACAAAGCGCAATGACGTTCTTTTTGAAATCTATTCCGCCATTTCCCAACCCACAAAGCGCTCTGATTGGCTAATGGACGACTCCTATAATTTACGGACCGTTATCGGTTAAAATTAAGACTCTTATATCTTTACTAATAATGATGCAAAAACCTCAAAGCTTTGCATAGCAGACCCTCATAATTATGAAAGTAGCTATCACAGGTAAAATTAGCTTACGACGAAATTATCTATATGCCCAGTTTGGCAATAAAAAAACCTATCATTGGTAAGCAAAACGATTCGTTTTTGTTTATAGAAACCAGGCATAAGTCATGGACACATGCGCTCTGACTGGCTTAGTGATTGGATCTTACTGTTCAAAATCAGTGCAAAAGCACAGACTAGTTTCGGAATGGGATTGATCGGTATTACTACTCTATAGAGTCATTATAACGGGATTTTTCCTGGATGTTATAACTGCAAGCGTCCAGATGGCTACTGTAACCACTTACCATCAGGCGGGCCGTACGATTGTTACCTCCTTCTTCGTATAAAATAGGTATTTATGAGTCTGTGAGTATATTTTTTTTTGTTTTTTTATACTACCTACTTATGTAGCAAACAAGTATGCGGCCCGCGTTATGGTAAGCGGTTACCGCAGCCTATGGACGCTTGCAATACCAGTGGTGTTACTCGCGCGTTGCCGACCCTGCAGAAATCTCTTCACACCCTTTTTGAAGAACCCCATGCTGTACGCCATTGGGAAAACCACGGCGGGGTGGGGAGTATCGAAATGTGTGACATAAATGACCTTATCTTTTGATTGATTTGTATTAGAAGCTTGATTTTATTAGATACTCCAAGGTAACGCAGACCTCAGTATGTACCTACCTATTTGATATAAATTTCCTCTACCGTTTTTCTTTTTGAGATACGGAACCATAAAAATCATAAGAAAGCTAATCAAACATAAATAAAATGATAGCTGTGTATGTTTGTCAAACATAACTACTTTATAGATTACCGATTTCCAATCAAAGCAACAAAAGACCTATCCACCGGATAATTCCCTGAGCTACATTGAGCTATAACGAGCTATGTGATTGTAAATGTAGTGAGCTACACGTCGGACCTCATCAACGCTTTTGTGGTAAGTCTGTATGTTTCTACACAACTGACGAGCAAAAAATCAACAGTCAATAATAACATTGAATAGAAGTAATGCTTTCTCGTTTGGATTTAAAACCTGCCTCGTTTTATAATCGTTCACTTTTAACATATTGCTGGCTCGGTTCAGAAATTACACTAAGGCGTACGGTCCGCCTGATGGTAAGCGGTTACAGTGGCCTTATGACGCTTGCAACGCCAAGGGCTAACGATAAAATATAGGTATATAGAGATGGCATATTTGCGAAACCTATGTTGGGTTAGTCATGCTGAACAACTTTTACTATGGGACCAACTCTGAATACTCAAACATTTTTTTTTTACTTTTGATACATTATCATCGAGCAAGGTTGACATTTACTATGGAAAGTAAAAAACACAGGCACACAGATAGAATATGTTCTGGATTAATAAATAGGATACTTTTTATCCCGGGAAAGCAATATATCCCTCAGTTACGCGGGTGAAACCGTGGGGCGCAACTAGTATTTCATAAATGTAAGTTTTTTTTTTATTAGTTTATCATTTTACAAGATGATGCAATAATAAACGGGCTTTTTAGGGGTTTTTCGGTATTTCATTTTAGGATTTAACCATCCATACCTATTTGAATAAAAACCGGCCAAGTGCGAGTCAGACTCGCGCACCGAGGGTTCCGTACAAACCTGTAGGTATATAAGTAAATGATAGAATATACCTGAGTATTTGATATGAATTTCAATTTATGACGTATTAAAAAAAAACTTCTTACTAAATCTCGTTCAAACCAATTTTCGGTGGAAGTTTGTATCGTACTGTACATCATATACTTTTTAATGAATTAATAATTCTCTTATTTTAGAAGTTACAGGGGGGGGGGACACACATTTTACCACTTTGGAATTGTCTCTCGCGCAAACTATTCAGTTTAGAAAAAAAAAAAATTAGAAACCTCAATTTAATTTTTGAAGACCTATCCATAGACACCACAAACTTATGGGTTTTATTAAAAAAAAAAAGTGTTTCAGTTCTGAGTATGGCTAACCCCCAAAATTTTTCGTTTTTTTTTCTATTTTTCTGTGAAAATCTTAATACGGTTCACAGAATACATCTACTTACCAAGTTTCAACATTATAGTTTCGGAAAAAGTGGCTGTGACATACGGACGGACAGACAGACAGACAGACATGAGGAATCTATAAGGGTTCCGTTTTTTGCCATTTGGCTACGGAACCTGTAAGTACGTTTTACTCTAACGACTTATTTATGATAAGAATATAACTTTAAAATTAAAACTTTCTTTTAAAAAAAAGTAAAAAAAAATGTTCATCAGTACATCAAATAGTTTTAAATGTACATAGCATTTTGGACAAAATATTTATCTACTTCAGTAGGTAGGTACTTACTTCCGGGGTCAAACGAAAGCCCATTAATACCTATTAGAACAATGAACATTCGGGAAATATTTACAAATGCCACAGCCTTGATCTTCATTACAATAGGAACAAAAAAAACCGGCCAAGTGCGAGTCAGACTCGCGCACCGAGGGTTCCGTACAAACCTGTAGGTATATAAGTAAATGGTAGTATAGACCTGAGTATTTGATATTAATTTCAATTTATGACCTATTAATAATTTTGAATATAACTTGAATTTTATAAGGTTTTGCAGTCGGGGACAAACCAATAACCTTTCAGTTTTTTCGGTGGTTTATTTTTTGTTAAAAAGTTTTTATTTTTTAATTTTTTGTGGCTATACTCAACTAATTACTACATGCTTAATTTTTCTTATACACAACTCAGCATTAAAATCTGTGAGTGAACAATAAATCATCCCTATTTTCCCACCCTTAGGGTAGGTATTTTTTATCCATATTTATATGGGACCACCTTCGAGGTATACCCTATCCAATAAAAAAAGAATTATCAAAATCGGACTACTCTGTCAAAAGTTATGCGTGATCATACATAAAAAAAAAAAAAAAAAAAAAAATATACGCGTCGACTTGTAAACCTCCTCCGTTTTTTCGTCGGTTAAAAAAAAACTACTTACTAGATCTCGTTCAAACCAATTTTCAGTGGAAGTTTGCACCGTAATGTACATCATATATTTTTTATAGATATATTATTCTCTTATTTTAGAAGTTACAGGGGGGGGGACACACATTTTACCACTTTGGAAGTGTCTCTCGCGCAAACTATTCAGTTTAGAAAAAAATTATATTAGAAACCTCAATATCATTTTTGAAGACCTATCCATAGCCCATCCACACCCCACACTTATGGGTTTGATGAAAAAAAAAATTTTAGTTTCAGTTCTAAGTATGGGGAACCCCCAAAATTTATTGTTTTTTTTCTATTTTTGTGTAAAAATCTTAATGCGGTTCACAGAATACATCTACTTACCAAGTTTCAACATTATAGTTCTTATAGTTTCGGAAATAAATGGCTGTGACATACACGGACAGACAGACAGACAGACAGACAGACAGACAGACAGACAGACAGACATGACGAATCTATAAGGGTTCCGTTTTTGCCATTTGGCTACGGAACCCTAAAAACATATCAGCAATTCTGATTCCATTTTTGAATCGATTCAATTGTTTGTTACGTTACAATATTCATTTAATTTGTGAAAACAAATGCGCTGATTTACATTTTTACGATCAAATAGATTGCTATTTGATCGTAATAATTTGATTTAGTTAGATTTAATTCTGTTTTATTCTAGCGACTTATGTCAAGTATCCGTCTATATCATATTTGATTTCAACCCGATTTAAAAGATACAAATGAATAAGCGATCACCTCTAACAAAAAAAAAAACCGCCTTCAAAGTGGATTTTCTTTAAAAAATATAAAATAATAATGTAGGTACCTACATGATACGACACTGTGATTATGACATTGATGACACCATTGGCGTATATATTACTAGTGTGATGGCACTGTTTTGAAGTATCTCAAGATTTGTCACTGACCGAGGATGTGCAGTGCATATCATTGTTTAATTGTCGATTCTGTTGTAAATCGCACTTAACTAATTTTAGTCACATCACATCTCTTTTTTACGAACATTATTGAAAAAGGATAGAATATATTTAAAGTTGTCAAATTAATAAAAAATGTTATTTTGCGTGTATTTAGGCGTAACCGCGATAGATGGCGAATAAATTAATTGAAAACAAGCATTGGACTAATTTGACAGGACTCAATTTCTTACATCCTTTTCTTGTATTCTTTGTTAGAAACAGACATAGTGAGATTCAAATTAGTTTAGTTGTAAACAACAGAATCAGGGCCAATATTGAATTAAATGCTTCAATCGCGATTTTGCTGCTTTTCTCAAAATATCTTTAAAGTACATGGTCACACAAGGTTACAAAATCTATACTAAAACCACCTCAGGATCTACCGTGATATAGGTTTATTAATTTAATTTAAGTAAACCATCCAATTCGCTTAAACCGTTTCCGCCAGCCTACCGGCAAAGCAGAACAGACTAAATCTGTATTTCTTTATACTCTATGTATGATATCACCAAATATAAATGTATACCTAGTATTATTTCCACAGATCCAGTAACTATTGCTGTGTTATACTTATGTAAATAGGACATACTTACTCAAATCACATAGCTTTTCAGCCGCGCCTTCTCTCGGGCAAACTTCATATAATTTTCTTTGTCTTTTCCCCGTCAGCCGATTTCGATAAAATAGATTAATTGACTTGTGAAACGCCTTTACTTTTTAATAGTAGGTAATTCAAAATAGTTGTATCTACCAATCAAAAACTAATTACATAATTTCCTAATAACTTTTTAGGAGATGAATTTTCTAAAATTATGCAACACGAGCTATTTTATTTCTTTAGAAGAGTAATTTACAAAGTGTCATGTTCGTAAAAAATCATAAGTAGTATAATTTTTTGAGTTTTCAGAAAACTCCTGTTATCCTTATTTATTTCATTACAGCAAGATAACGTTTTTCTTTTATCTTTAAATGTAATCTTGGATTAAAAGATTACAAAAATCGCTCTATGAACCATTCACCGTAAAAAGATTTATGAAAAATCCCTGGTATGCCGTTTTAAGGACCCTACTTGGATAGGATTAATTTGAACTTTCATTTTTGGTAGCATCTTATTTTGTTAATAGTTCGGCTCTTGATGAATACTATTAGGTTTTAAATTCACTATTTGTAATTCCTCGAATCACAAATGTCTAGTAGGGTGGGTAAATTAAAGATATATTTAAATGAGAACAATATTTTCGTTTTATTCATTATATCTCTTCATAACTTAAACTCTACATCAATAAATATACAACTTTGGAAATATTTACATTAGTATGATAGCGGAATGCTATGTTACACGTGAGGTTAACAGAATGTGCCTAATATTGCATTATAATCGGTGCTATAACAACACAATTAGAGATTACCTCTCACTTCCTCCACTGGTCAGTTTACACTAACAATTAACTAATACTAAATCACAGATAAATAAATGTCTCATGCTCATGCACACCCTTGAGTATTTGGTTCAGCCTCTATGAGATTACGAGTGGAGTGGAGTCACTGCCGCGTCAGCACAGTGATCGGCTTGTAGATGTGAGGCGTTAGGGGGTGGTGGGATGGCGAGGGCAGCTCGGGACTCGATGCTCCCGACGTAGGCGGGGAATGCATCATCGGTGGCGACGGAGGCAGCAGCGGTGATGTTTGAGCCAACATTGCCGAAGTTTGAGCCAACTGAGAGTTCTGCAGCAGGGATGATTGAGTCAGGAACGGAGCCGACGGCATTCTCTCGCCGTACAGAGAAGGTGCGTACGGCAGACTACTGTAGCCCATTGCTTCAGCTCCACGGAAAGCGGGGTGCATGGCGCTAGGCGCAACCGGAGGTGTCTTCATTTGCATCGGTGCATACCTCTGATATAACAACTGAGAGTACAGACCGACGAGCTGAGAGTATGTTGCCGGAGGATATGTTCCAGGCAGAGGAGCCCCGGGGAACAAGGGCCTCTTGAAACACGCGAGCCGAGATCTGCCGTTGAGCGCCGACCGACGGCGAAGTTTGCCGGTCGTACCTCCGATGAACACATCTTCGGCCGACGCGTCGAGCATCCAATAGTTGCCCTTTCCGGGGTCGTCGTAATGTCGCGGCACTTTCACAAAACACTTGTTGAGACTCAGGTTGTGGCGAATGGAGTTCTGCCAGCCCTGTCTGTTCTCCCTATAATAAGGGAAGTTGGTCATAATGTACTCGTAGATGCCGTTTAAAGTGAGCCGCTTCTCGGGGCTGTTGCGTATCGCCATCATGATGAGAGCGTTGTAGCTGTAGGCGGGCTTCTCGTGTTTCTTATCTTTCTTGTCATCGTCGTCCTTGGGCTTGGTGCAGTCGACGGGTTCGGTGCCGGTGACGTCGAGCTCAGAGTCGCTGAGGTCGGCCTCGGAGGGCGACGCGCCCGTCGACGAGGTGGTCGGCGATGGCGGCGGCTTATTCACCGCGTGATTCATCAATATAGAGTTTATACTGAAATCTCCTTCGAACTTCACCATGTTGATACACTTATAGCACTTGTTTATAATTTGGGAACGCGCTGCGTGTGCGCTGACACTGCGAGCGGCGAGTGAACTGGCGGGCGCGGAGGCGGGCGCGCCGTTTTATACCGTGCTCCGTAATCTCCGCCTATAGAGCTTTGCCTCTCCGGGGCGACCAATCGCACGGCGAGCTTTTCTATACATAGACACGCCCCACTTCCCGTAAGCTCGAGAGGGGATGGGAGAGTTCCCCCGTGTGAGCTTCTTCTATTGCTTCGCTCGCAACTCTGTGTAGTTTTATTTTCTTGCCCGAACGCGGCTCCGACGACTTTATTTATTATCTGTATATCTTTTATTAGTTCTGTGGGCACGATTATAAATCGATTGTGGTTTGTAATGTGATTAATGGTATTAAAAAGGTATAGGAACGAAAGTGTACCGAATGTTTTAAATGTTTCAATAGTTTCACTTTGTGATATCTAGCCATTAGTTGGTTGACATTGTTCCTATACCTAACAGCTGTATAAGCAAAAGAGATTAATTAATTAGATTAAAATAATAAACATTGGAATCAGTTCAATTGATTCAGAGATCGAGTTAACGAAAACTTATTCAATTATGTCGGCTTAATTACCAAGATTCTAAACAGTTGTTGGAATGTTAATAAATGTAATTACCTCATGTCGAATAAATGTGAACTATCAAATTAAGTCCTACCTACTTATATTTATCCAACGTCTAATCCTTACTAATCTATTAGCTACAGGTACACTGTTTTTTTTTAACAAAGCTTTTTAAGTTTATATGATTTAGCACGGACTGTTAAGATTCTTTGTTTGGATTATGCATTTAATCTATCTATTATTAATATATAATGGAACTATGAGAATTGCAACGTTGAAACAAAGATTTAAATACTTTGTGATTATAGTATTCACTTAGAAACAGTTATTTCGGATGAGATCATTTTGATCGGATTAAACTGCGAGGGTTCATGTCTAAATTTATTTAAAAATAGGAAAACTACAAATATTGTAGTAAAATAGCAAGTGGTATTAGTTGTATTTCTGAGATAGGTAGTATTTAGCCTAACCTTAGTTTTCAACTAGCTACTGTATGACTTTAACAATAAAGGTTATTTTATAGTGTGTTTCCTGACAGATTAACTTAATTTATATTTTGCCAAATACCTACTTCCGTCCGCGTAATGTTCAATAATTTATGAGTCATTGTGTCGCCGACTTAATTGATACATTATGTTATAATTTAGTACTTAATTGTTGCGTGATTATAATTAAATATAAAATTTACAAATTAGCTTCTAATTCACATGCAATTTTACATTATAATATTCGTACTGAAATAAATTATTCCTATGTTTCTTTCTGCAGACATCTCAGTATACCGCAACAGTGGTAGAGTCAACTGTAGCGTTCGTAGGTAGATAATGTGCCTTATAAATAAGAATATCCATAGCTTTTTAATTCAAGCCAGTGTTTAACGTTCTCTTCTATGGAGTTTTGGTTGGGTATAGGATTTGAAACTTAGGTGCCTATACTATGGCCAAGATTTATAATAAAAGTTATTATGAATCTTTATAAAAGTTATTATTATATATTTTATTGACGTGACGATGACGGCCCAAGATTAGCCTTAACATCACGGACAAATTCGGAGAGCAAGCTCTGAACTTAGCAAACATAGGTTGAGTACCTACCTATAGGTACCTACTTATAGGTAGGTTGATTACAACAAACATTGATATTTTTGTCGCATTGAAGTAAATAAAATTATGATTACAGTCCGATATTGGTATTATCCCGAAATCAAACATAGCAATAGTATAATAAATAACAGCGTTATCTGTTTGTTTATCTTACTTTATCCTTGGTGCTATGTTAATATCTTGTCAAAATATTATAACTTTGTTTACATAGGGATATACTTATACAATTGATATAGATTTTTTTTTGGATTTATATTTAATTTATTCAAAAACTTAATCGTCCATAATGGTAATAAAGGTGTTATAATTTTTAACATTTTATTTTTCATTTGTTTTACAGTAAAAACTTTAAAAAAACTACATTAGATCCATGACAAATGACCGTTATTTATTAAGGAAACAACAAAACTATCCATTGCCAGACGTCTCATGCGCGAAACATATAATAATGTCCCTCAATACAAAACACAAGAAATACTAAACCAACGGTATAAATTAGATACAGAATGAACGCATAGTCACATGTACAAAACATTTTATCATCATATAACGACTTGTTTATTCATATTCAATATTTTTGTATGATTTGTATACTGAATAAAATACAAGGTCAGCGATTTTAGAATAGTGATCCAATATGACTATTGGCGGAGAGATAACCTATATTCTAATCATGAAGAAAAACTAGCCTTCAAATTTTCTTTTATGATATTTAGGTTACGCTGCAAATATCGGAATTTCGGAAATAGTCAACATTGGCTGCTGCGTGATAACCGGGGAGGCTGACCTGGCGAGGTTTTGCTGGAGACGCTACAGTCTAGAATCCTAGACTCCTAGATGCAAGTGGGTAAATGTCGTGAAGACTATGGCGGCCGGGTAAAATTTCCAGACAAAAATACTATGATAAGATATGAAATAATTGATTGGAAGCTAAGCCGACTTCAAATATAACTTGCTTAGATAACATAGGTATTTTTAATCAGTTAAATAATTGATTACTTCCTCCTTAAACAATAGCGGGTAATATTACTGATAACCTAACTACTGCTACGTCACGAGTTTTTTTTTTTACGTATTGTACCGTACCCCTTTTTATGCATAAGTATAAGGAGTGTGAAGTTTTGCATAGTTTTTTTTTTTTATTAATTCGGCTTGCGTTTGGCTCATAAGGGACGAAGACGAAGCCTAAGATGGGACACGCTTACCCAGAAGGAACCTATTCACTCTGGCCTTGAAATTAAGTCCCTAGATTGTAAGAGTCAGGAAACACAGACGCCGGAAGCAAGTTCCACTCCCTTGCTGTCCGCTGTGTCCGTATTTTCGGTATGTCAGCAACGTACGGGTGAAATATTTCACGGCGTCGTGTGGTTCGGTGTAAGAATGGGGATGGTGGAATTAGGTTGAACAATTCCTGTACACACTCTCCAAAATATATCCTGTAGAAAACCGATAGGCAAGCAACCTTTCTTCGATGGTCGAGCCAATTTGCAATATGCAATTTACTTTTCAGCCCGTACGACAATTTAATCCATTGTTAGTTTTATGTAACTTCGATTTAAATGTTTTTTTTTAAACCATTGAGCTATTATTACTACGTATAGAGAAGACGCCACACATCACAACTATGTTCCGTTCAATTGAGGCCGTCTGGCCACACGTTGTTGTAGAACGATTAACGAAACGCGTAAGCGCCGTGAAAAGCTCAGTGGTAGTGACGTCGGATACCGAGACGAAGGTCCCGGGTTCGAATCCTACAATGTGCTTGAGCTTTCGGTGAAGGAAAACATCGTGAGGAAACCATAGCACGGTGGTAGGGTACTTTGTAGTACCCGTCTGGCTGGCTACCACCCTCAAGTTGAAAATCTGTCGCCAAGCACCTATCGGTGTGTTCCGATAGCTGCACTTGAGAGCCAGTTCCGTCTAGGCTTTGTGTGCTTACCAGCTTAGACCACATAAACAGTAAAAAAAAAAAAAAAAAAAACACGGTGTTTGAGAGTAAAAGACTCCTAAAAGCGTTCCGATAGCGCTACGTGTTTTCTACTGCCTGCTTAGACGACTAAAGTTGTCGAGATCTATAAGGCCCGTTTTGACAAGAGGGTGTCTCTTCTTGTCGCAATATTTGTCTCATTTTGACACATTGATGTACCTCCATGTGTTGTCAAAACGGACCAATTAGATCTCGCCAACTTTAATTATTGTTTCAGCGGTAAAGAGAACTTTAGTTGACTCTAAAAAAATGGGACATAATCTTTGCTTGTGATAGCTTCTCTATACGTAGTAACAAGAGCTCAATGTTTTAAACCAGGTTCACGCAAGTGGGCCTAAAAGTGATAATAAATAACCACTTTTGGACCACTGGTACCTACAAATCTGATAAAGTGACGTCAAGTAAGGATTGTCAAGTTAACATGCAAGCATCAGAATGACAGTGATGATCGTGATCCAAGATCAGTGATCACCGAGTGATGGTCCGTAGTGGCCTGAGCGACACAAATCTGACACTATTGTGGTGCACCTACCATATGTTCTAACAATGGAATGGATGTGGTATATGATTATTTAATGCTTCTGAGCAGACTTCATGGTGTGCAAGTAAAATTTTAAAATTCAAAATTCAAAATCATTTATTCAAATAGACCTTCGCAGGCACTTATGAAAAGTCTGACTCTTATGTTATATTAGGCACGCACTACAGCATAATAAAACAAAAACAGAGTACTACGTATAATCGTATCTTAATCCAATGAAAGAATCTCATTTATAGTAGCCACCAGCCTGGATCACTGGCCTTTATGTTGAAATCTGTCATTTATTCACTTGAATAGCAGTTTTTACATTTTATTGATACAGGACGCGAGTCCAATCCGCGAGCCGAGCCAACCGGTTGTGAAGAAATATTTTTTAAACAATAATTATAAGCTTTTAAACTGCCTTATCCATTAAACTTTAATCCCGAATACATATAACATCTGCGCCTGGCTCGAGATGACTTGGCCTTTATGCCCTTTCGATCAATCTACAACTGTATCGATTTATTGTGCGTTTAATTCGATTAAGTATCGATACAATCGGACGCACCGAGTTAGTTTAGTGCATAATAAACGTGTCGTATGAAGATATCTACGGTATTAGATATTTATCGATATTGGAATTCCTACACTATGACATCGTAAGTTGCTTTAATTGCTTTTATTATTATGAAAGAATAATGACGTCATTTGGGTTTAATGTTACAAACTGTGGATCATGAAATATGGTCCGTTTCTTTGGAAGTCCAATAATGTTAACCTTGTTAGGTCTTACAATGTCAATATCTGTTTTTAAAATATATAATTATTTGTTCCACTCATATAGTCTGCGTTAAAAATGTTAATTATTATGTTAAATAGTTAAAACTAACTGACAATAATTTGATGTAATAAATTGCTCTAAAAGTTGACGTAGCACCTACCAGTATTTCCGTATTTCGGCAGCTACTCTTGACAGCCAGTTCCATTCTAGGCTTTGTGTACTTACCACATTCGACCACATCGTCACTTAACATTATGTGGTCAATTAAACACAAGGCTATGTACAGAAAAGACAACAAAGCACAATTTCATTTCAATTCTCTAATACAGCTTACTAAAAATATCACAAATAAAAAAAACATATTTTTTTTGTTCACTAAACATATATATTCAAGAAAGATTATAAACGCAATTTATGGTAATTTTACATTATTATTACCCGACTGACCCGGAAGGAGGGTTATGTTTTTCGAGTGTATGTATGTATGTATGTATGTATGTATGTCTATTTCTTTGGCACGCTCTGCAGCCTAAACGGCTTGATGGATTTAAGCATATGAGGTGTCGTTAGATTCGCCTTGACTGTGGGAGTGTCATAGGGTATATTGTTTTTATATGGCGTCTACGGATTAGAAAAGAGGGGGGGTATTAAAAACAAAAATTTCGTTATTATAACAATATGGGTATCAAATGAAAGCTTTTGAACATCCCATTCCATATATGTATATATTGCAATACTTTTGTGCTACCATTTTGACGTAAACTGCAAAAAACCATGTTAAATGCAAGGACAGTAGGTACTATGAGCGGTACCGTACGTAACTCAACAGAGTTGCGATGGTTGTTAGCGTTACTTTACCGTACCACTCATTTACTTACTAATACTTACAACTCATTCTGTATAGAACTAAAAAGTCTGAAATAAATTAAATTATTAAAAGAAACAAAAAACCCGACTGCGTAAAACAAAAATTAACTGAAAAGAGAAAAACAAGCTCTGGAATATTACTTGAATGTTATAAGGTATTGCAGTCGGGGATAAACAAATATTACAAAAAAAACACATACCTAGGTTATTGGTTTGTCCCCGACTGCAATACCTTATAACATTCAAGTAATATTCCAGAGCTTGTTTTTCTCTTTTCAGTTAATTTTTGTTTTACGCAGTCGGGTTTTTTGTTTCTTTTAATAATTTTATAGTAGTATAGTGCAACAAGTTAGATTGTATGTATACTGGGTGGAGATTTCGAGATGAGATGGCATATTGATTTTTGAAGAAGTGGCCGAAGGTGGTAAGCACACAAAGCCTGGGAACTGTCTCTCAAGTGCAGCTGTCGGAACATACTGGTATACCTATAGGTGTTTGGCGACAGATTTTCAACATGTAACCAGGTAACCAGCCAGGCTGCAAGTACCCTACCAACGTCCTATAGTTTCTTAGCGATGTTTTCTTTCACCGAAACCTCAAGCTCATTATGGGATTCGAGCCCGGGACCTAGGGTCTCGGGCATTCGAAAGCACTACCACTGAGCTCATTGCCCCTTGAATATTTTTTTATCTACATTTAACCATGTTTCCTGCCATAAGTTTGCTCTGGTAATTCTATCTAGCTATTTCTATCTTATCTGGTATACTCTAGTCACTACGGTGAAAATTTTGTAGCTACAATCAGCGCCACCAGCGGATAGTATTGGAACCACAGTATTTCATACAAATGGGCGAGTAAACTTACCTACTAACACTAACTACAGTGAAATCTCTATATAACATTTAATATAAGGATATTTAATTAGACCTGAATAAATCATAATGGCTTTGTTGATAACAAAGCTATTACGATATATTTTTGCTTCATAAAACATATGGATTCAATTCGTTCAGCGTCATAAAAAGGACGTCCCATAAGAAAAAACATGTGTTGTAAGAGTATCACAATGGTCGCCTGTCTGTTTGCAAACCACGTTATTTATATTAATATCAATTGAAATATTTTAAATATTGATACAACTGCGCAAATTGGTAGTAAATATACTTCTTTCGCAAATGAATACTTAGTACAATACAAGCTGAGCAAATGTTTTGTCGCAATTCATTCAATGTATGATATTTTTCTCCATTAATAGTTATTGTTTTTTGAATTTATTAAAGTAGCAGTCACACAAATGATTAAAAATTAGCTTTCAATAAAGATGGAGAGTCAAAGCCAATTCAATTTAAGCCATTTACGACCTTATCTTTTTTTTTACTTGCAAATTAAGATTCTATAATTGAAATCTACAAGTAACTAAGAAAGAAAACGAGATTTCCATGTGCTTGTGTGTTTGTCCATTATCCTATAAAATAAAAATCATAAAAATTAAGAACTTTAATAACAGTTAAATCGACTTAAAAGTACATAAAAAATATGAAATAACGACGTAGTTCAGGAAGTGTCCTGGACTACGTGTCGTTATTTCATATTGCTTTGTCCCTGACCGATTGACCGAAGATATGCATATCATTGATAAATTGGCAACAATATTGAATAATTAGTTAGTGAATAATTACAACGACGTGCTACCGCAGTTTTTTTCACTGACTTCAAAACAGTGTTAGATTAGGTACATAGTTTTTAGTACCCTGAAGTCGATATTTTATTTTGTATTCTCTGAAAGAAGAAAGACAAGAAATAAGTCTCTACCTTGTTGGTCTAAAAACACAGCCTAGTCCCATTTTTGGCTTCCATTTAATCTACCTGCCATGGTCACCATAACCTTAAAAATCACATACCTACCTATGATGGCGCGTATTTGCTGAGCATGCTAAAATGATAAATATATATTATTAATGTGCGGATTCACCGTACATTTGTTCATACAAATAGTTGTCTTTTCTATGATATGATTCTTTATAGGAGCTGGTCGGTGAGTCAGGGTGGGGATCACGACTCGGCCCCACCTTCAATTGTCGTCGAGAAGCGTAATGTTTGTGACCCGCACCTTAAGTAAGGTTAAATAATTGATGCAGACAGACTCCTCGTCAATGATGCGCTAGTGATGCTACCAATACAGGACTCGATATCGATATGTCATCTATTTAGCTTTCACTCGCTTTATAGGTTTCTTTATACTTTTATTAATAGGGAATAGGAGCAGCAAATCTATAACAAATATGTATTCAAGGCCAGAGTGAAGGCATTTTGTGGTAAGCGAGCTACATCCTCAGCCTCGTCATAACTCTTTCTGAGGTCAGGAGACGGTCAAAAATAAACCCATTTAATAAAAAAACTAAATATAGAAATGATATCGAAAATGATAGCAACTCATACCTACCTACATAGCTCATAATTTGGCAATAATAAACATTTTGATTGTATGATGCAATTGTTTCTAACCAACATTTATAATAAGCAGCGGAAAGATAAACAAATATCTACGTTGATAAAATATTATTGATCATTTATCAAAAATAGCTATCTACTTTCCTGTTCGATAAGACAAATAAATAAACGCAATTTGATAACGGGAAATAGGAAATAAATTAATATTTTTAGCATTACTTAACATTATTATTAAATAAGAACGATGTCAATATCGAAGATGCGCTTGCTCAGTAAATAAAATAAATAAATATCCTGGGACATTTGGGAGTAAATGCCGATTCAGTCTAGCCTTGATCAAAAAACACAAACGCCGCAAGTTCATTCTATTCCTAGGATCAGTACTATACTGTGGTATCGGTATGTCTTGGTAGCTGCACTTTAGAGTGCGGACTAGACTTCAGGTGTGCTCACCATTGTCGGTCACATCATTACTTACCATGGTGAGTTTCTCAAACATAAACCTATCGATAAAAAAAATGTTATACAAGTTAATATTTCATCGATATGAGATCACTACCTAACTATGAGGTTATAATGTGTTGTATGTATGGAGTGTGTATGAAATTAAATTATAAGCGGCCGGGTCGCGCGTGGGCGGTGTCGCTCTCCTACAAGTTGACATTAGAGCTACCATTTGATCACAACTCGATAGATACTCATGATGTCACCGAGCCACTGGCACAAGAAAGACTTACTGTGCCACTGGTGTGTTCCGATAGTCAGAGATAGGAACTTCTTTCAGTAAACTTGTTTAATGACTTTGGTGAAATTTTAGCTCGGGTAGCAATAGGCAATTTGAGAGTTGCGAAGTTTTTTAAAAATGGAAGAAATAGAAGAAGGGCCGCTGCAGCAAGGATAGGATATAGGTTTATTAAGGGCCTATAAAATTATTGACATAAAAATAATGAGAGGCCTAATGGGCCTAATAATGCCTAAAGAGGTACAGGTGCCGGTAGAGCGTAGCGTTAATTCGCTCAAAGAGCAGCTCGACTGGGGAAGTACCTCCACCTTACAGAATACCGCAGCCAAATAACTTTATGTTGTGTAAAGTTGTGTTCCTGCGCGTGAGTAAGGTCGCCAGAGCTCATTGGGGAGGGGGAAAAGGTCGGTAACGCGTGAGCTATGCTTCATGTGTTGCAAGCGTCCATATGGCTACGGTAACCGCTAACCATCAGGCGGGCTGTATGCTTGTTTAACGACTTAGTGGTATAAAAAAAAAATGGTCCAACGATAATTTAATGAAAGAAAAACATTTTGTTATAATTAACATACCTAATTATTGTGTGACATCAGAAATGGTTTAGTAATAATGTGAAGATTTTATAGATCTTAGATCGTGAACTGGTAGTAGCACGACACTCATTGTAGTAATTAGATCATTGTATCACACACTAGCTGAGTTGGTCGCACGACGCCGACGTAAGGAAGATGTATCACCATTATGCGCTTCCTTCCTTCAACTAATTGGGCATTACAATTAACTGTCGCCTTTATGGAGTCCAATCATAACAGGAAAAGCATTCTGGTATCAACTTTATACTTCCTGTGATGTTGCATTTATTTACCGAGGGATTGATTACAGTAACCAGTAGGTAAGTGATGACCCGAAGGTGGTAAGAATACTGGCTGCTTGATGACAGATTTTCAACTCTGATCAATGTGAAAGAAAAATATATCACTTTGACCCTTATTTGAATGAATTGTTCGCTTCGCAGGCTATTGTTATGTATATTTTGTAAATTGTAATATTTATAAGTACACATTTAAAAAAGAAAAACTTGCTGAGTTTCTTGCCGGAGTCTTCTCAGTTCAAGTTGTATTTGGAACCGGTGTAGAGTCATTTGTTAACGTTCATAAGTGCCTTATCAGGGCCTAATTGAATAAATAATTTTTGAATTTGAATATTGCTTCTTACGTCTAGAACTTGAGAGTGGTAGTCGAGCGGGAAACAAAAACGGGGTACTTATCTACCATTATCTAATAATTTAATAAAAAACTATAAAATCTGTCCTGTACTTGTGATCGACTCTCCTTCTGATATAGGAACATGGGAGCCATTCTATTCAGTATACATCCAGGAGAGGCTGTCATAGGGGGCATACATACTATGATAATGAACGAACAGTAAAACAAAAACTATCATCAATTCAACAACAGTACTATCTGTAAACTGTATCTCGTTTCATTCGTCGCCAATAAATCTTTCATACCAAATGAATAAAACAAATTCCAAATTATAATAAGAAATAACGCCATCTTGTAACATGTTAATTGCTACCGATGCCCAGTCCCTTATTGCTAAGTTGTAATGATATTTGTAACGAGCTGTGTCGTGACTCCCCGTGGCCAAGCGCGATTGCCTGCCTACATCCAGATGGAAACCACGTTTATAATACCGCCAGGATCACGAATAATGAACTCTATATCGTGGTGATAACAGCTCTAAGATTGTAGTTGTAAGATGGTGAATGTTAGAAGTAGCTCTCTTGAATAGTAATGTGATTCAATATAAAGTGGCAGTGTTTACGATGTGAGGTATCCATTGAAGATTTTGTTATGCTTTTTAAAGTCACTTTTATTATTACATTTATTTAATTTTTCCGAGCTCCCAACGGCTTCTGAATCTTGATTTTTAATAAGCCTGCTAGTTTAACTCTACAAAAAAATATTACAGTATTTCTCTATCACCTGGCCTTAAAACCTCATCTGAAGATAAGAGCCAGAAGACGTATACCACCCACCAATATTGCATTCAGTTCCTAAACCGAACATGTGTGAAAATAACTAAGATATGGTTACAAAATAATATTTATATCGCAGTTTCATAACACAGTCTCAAATAAACTGTAAAATAATTAAAACGCTATAACAAGACGACTCAATAACGATCGATGTACCTCGCGCACTCCACAGTGGTCCAAGCACTAATGATTTCTCGCCAAAATAATTTTATGCATGAATGTGTCGGAGCGCACAGCGCGCGCGCCTCGTGACAGCGCGGCCGCGATATATTGCCCTGTTCATATTAACTTTATACCAGAAAATATCATAAAGAGGTGTGAAGTTGAGCGCAGAAACACAACATCAACTTAACGCAGCCCTAACGCTTCTGCCACGCAACTTGAAGCCTTAAATCTCAACGAGAATGAGCATGTTTTAAAATCGTGGCAATGTGTGACATTTAATTTTTTCACACAGTGTGAAATGAAATTAGAGTTGTCAAAAGTCGTCGTATTAAACCGTGATATTACAGTTTATATGCGGGCGATCGTATTAAGCTTGTCGTGTTATTTTTCAACATTTTGGATAAATATCAATACTGTTAAACAAAAAGTTTGTGTTTTGTTGAAAAATTACACCAAAAGAATTGTATCTTTAAAAGGTTTCGAGAAAAAACGTTTACATATAATAACAACATGACATAATTTTATCAACTTCATAATTAATATGCACTGTAAACAATCTAACTGCAATCCTGCACAAAATCTTTGGCTTTGCAAGCGAAATCGCATGCAAAGCCTACTCACCAGATATTTATGTTAGAAATATAATTGGCCATTGGAATAAATTTATTTTCGTTTTGCAGAAAAGGTGTGCAATGGGAATTATTGTAGACTCTGTTTATTGTAAAACGGTTTTCATTTCACATAGTTTTATTGTCTCGATTGTGGAGCTGACCAATATATTTGTATACAGATCGTAAACTGTTGTTATGTATGCAAATAGCTATTTAAAATTAATGCGAATATAACATTGCAAAGAATATACAATTTATTGATTTATATTTTCGAAAAGTTATAACACCAATACACCTGTATATCAATTTAGAGATATTTCTATTCTGAAGAAATGCTTACTGAGTGGAACACAGGAGAGTTTTTATGACGTTATTATACCATATCTTTGGTGAATGGGATATAAAAAAATACCAAATAATCGCAATTTTAACCGCGGAAAATATTATATTATACGTTTCTTTTGTTTAATTTAAAATATCGGTTATGGTGATGAAATCGTAACAAAGTAGTAAAGGACTTTCAAAATCCTCTAAAATTATATTTCTTTTACAGATTTCGCCATGATTCAAAATATGCCCTTAATTTGTACCACTGGGGCGTTTTGTAAACATCGAAAGAGACATCCAATCGACAAACCATAGCCACATAAAGGAATCCATATAGAACACCTAGCTATAACATGATGGACTTACAAATTTGCACACACTAAAGACAAAAGGCTACACAATACTGTCTACAACCCCACAGCAACCTTTAAACTTCTTTTCCTTGGAAGTGGAGTTAATTTGCATATAATGCGCAGTTATTGGCGGTGTGCAGGCAGGTGACGCGTCCCACGGCAGCCCGCGGCTTGTTGTCGACCACTGGTCACTGTTCCACCACCACCCTTAATTATTCAGAACTACTTGTACCTGGAACTTTAGGTGAGGTTAGATTCTTTGTGCTTGTCTTTAGACTAGCCTGCTGTCTTTTGAGTCTTGGAGATGGGAAGACTAGACCGAAGGGAAATACTTATAAGAGTATGTTACAAGCGTGTAAACTCCTAGGAAATACCTATTCCCTCTAGCCTTGAAGGTGTCAGGAAACGCTGACGCAGTACAAGCACAGAATAACTAATATGGTACGAGTGAAAATTCTCTCGGAAGCTCACTCCTCGATATAGGTATACATTCATCATCAGCCTATAATGTCCCACTGCTGAGCACAGGCCTCCTTTCACAATCGGGGTGAAAGGGAATGGGCAGATACTCCACCATGCGTGCCCACTGCGGATCGGTGGAGGTAGACTAGTGGGCAACCTACTGTTGGAGTTTTCAAGCCGCCTAGAAGGCCTCCAACTAGGTTAACGACTATCACAATTAAGAGATAACCGGGACCAACGGCTTTACGTGCCTTCCGATGCAGGGAAACGCTCGATTTGAAATACCACTAGGCATTCACCCATCCAGGTAATGACCACGACGGTGGTAGCTTAACTTGCCGATCGATTAAGAACGGCTTATCATGCTACACCACGAGCGCTTCATAGGTATACATAGTACATATATACCTTACCTACTCATAAATCTTTTGTTCAGAGAAGTTTTGAGGTTTCAGAGTTAGTCCCAAAGTGCTGTAAGTATATCTGTAAATAATAGATATACTGTGTCAGTAGACTTCTCATTACGTCTTACTAGCCATAGTATATTAAAACTAGTTGAATGATACCCCGTAGTGCTTTCTCACATTTTTCTACAAATCTTTAAATATTTCACGGCTACTTACCGACTCTATGGGGCGAGTAAGTCTCGTGGGGTTTGAGGTGAGGGGGAAATGGTAAGTTCGCAAGGTTCTAGTGGGTACTTACAGATGTGCCGATACATTTACAAGTGTTTCTCATTGTAATTGTAACATTTATTCCGATGATTTCTTGAGATTGTGGGAATTTTATTGCGAAGTGAATTCAGTTGGTGAAGTTATGCACTTTTTTTTTTCATGTGAAGATTGGAATTATTAAAATGTTTACTTGAATTTGGCATTGATTCTCCTTAAATCTGGATGAGAAAAGCAATATTTTTAAAATAGTCAACTAAAAATAGGAAATATGTTTTCGATCCTGCGAATTTTTCATTAAGTTTTTTTATTCGAGATTGTCGGTAAACAAGCATACGGCCCGCCTGATGGTAAGCGGTTACCGTAGCCATATGGATGCTTGCAACACACGAAGCATCGCTCACGCGTTACCGACCTTTCCCCCCACCCCTATGAGCTCTGGCGACCTTACTCACGCGCAGGAAAACAACTTTACACAACATAAAGTTATTTGGCTGCGGTATTCTGTAAGGTGGAGGTACTTCCCCAGTCAAGCTGCTCTTTTAGCGAATATACGCTATGCTCTACCTCTCTCTAAAATATTTATATTTATTTATTATAGATTAATTTTTCAGGTAGAAGAGATTTCCAAAATGAAAATCATTCTGATAATGACAAATGAAATGTTAAATAAAAACACAGACTGTTACGAACCATTAAAAAAATAGAAATACCACATGAAAATGCTTGAAAACAATACTCTTTAATTATTAACGCGGGGAAGAGTCCCCAACAAGACCAAATAACAGTTTTGTAGAGTTTTCCGTAAAATTACGGAACAATTTGCCGATACCGCGTACGGTAATGAACGCTTGTTCCGACGTTTAATCGCTTGCATATTTGAGTGGATTATTATATTATGGGCTATTCAGTTTTGTTCCTTGTACATTACGGGCTTTATACTATGAGAAATTATGAGGATTCGTTATTATAGTATGAAATTAATACTGTTTTACATCTTGTCATACAAGAACAGTAGAAGATCTTGGTATCAGAGATAAAAACTGCTAGAATAGTTGATCTCGCAAACAACTACTCTAACTAATCCATAATGCTGGATATAAACGATCCATTTAGACCTCAGTTGCCAAACTTTTTTTTTATTATCCCTCCCTGTAATTAATTGATTTTTCTGATAATCCATAGAATTCAATGTAAATCAAACAAATAAACAAAACGCAAGAACCACGAGTACCAGGGCGGCAGAAGGCATGAGAAGTCCGTCAGGTGTCGCAGCCCGCCGCGGTCGGGGCGCGGCGATCGTACGGAAAAAGAGCTGTTTTAATGTTGTGGTCACAGTTTATTTCATTACCCTCATCAGTTATGTATGCCTGGTACGAGGGACATTTAATTAACTGTAATTACGGTTTAAGTCATAGTTTACGGTGTGGAATTTTATATTAAAAGGTAAAATTAGGTAGCGTTAAAATGTGAATACGAAAATATTTATCGTAAAATAATATTCAATAGCAATTTTAATCATATCGCAATTTTATGATGACTAGCTCAATTTGTTCACTTCAGTAAAGATGTTAATGTCTGAGGGTACCTATTTATTTTGTTTATCGGGGATAAATATATGCACCTATTTGTGTACTCAGCCATATCGCTGTGCTTTTGTATGCACTCTCCAGACCTGACTTTGAACTTTTATTATTTCCCTGCTAACGTTACCAAGCATACAAATCAAAAACATACCTTCCTTAACTAATAATTATCGTGTACAGTTAATAACAACGGTGTGACAGAATGCCCCAGCGGTGCGGGTGCGGTTCGGCGGTTGTGCCGCACCGCCCCGCACAGTGGTACCCACTGTTTATATCTACTGAATATTCAACCGGGGAAATTTACCAACAGTGACATTGGAAACGGCCATTACGTACCGTGGATGTCTTTTAATATTTTACTGCTGGTATTAAGGGGATGATGCAGTCAAAGTCACCATTTGAGGTTTATGAGATAAAGACAAAGTTAGATGGCAAACCATAGTGCCTGAAGAAGTGACTAGTCATGTTCAGCAATAAAGTGTACAAAGACAGAAAACATGGTATCCAAAATAAATCTGTCGTGACATTGTCTTTTAAGAGAGGTAGAGCATACCGTTTATTCGCTCAAAGAGCAGCTCGACTGGGGAAGTACCTCCACCTTACAGAATACCGCAGCCAAATAACTTTATGTTGTGTAAAGTTGTGTTCCTGCGCGTGAGTAAGGTCGCCAGAGCTCATAGGGGAGGGGGGAAAGGTAACGCGTGAGCGATGCTTCGTGTGTTGCAAGCGTCCATATGGCTACGGTAACCGCTTACCATCAGGTGGGCCGTATGCTTGTTTACCGACTAAATTGTATTAAAAAAAAAAGACATCTAATATCTCGTGTGAAATGGATGCTTTTCATAGCTTGGTGAAAAATCTACTCTTCAATGTGGTGTTATGTCCCTGTAGTGAGTAACGTCACCAGAGCTCCACGAAGGTCTGTGCTAGAACACTGCCAGCACAGCGCTTCCTCATGGGGTCTCCTCAATCTCCTCATCCTCGATATGTAGGTCCAGCGGTATGTGCACCTAATGTCACTGTCAATTGAAGCCCTTTTGACCTTTTTCAAGGATGTGAAGAGGGTCGGAAGCATGCGAGAGACTCCAGGTGTTGCAGTTGTCTATAGGCCTATGGGAACCGCTTACCGGCAGGAGGCCTGCATGCTTGTTTTCTGACTTGGTGGTATAAAAATGTTATCAATAAATAGGTACTATACGTACTGTACTAAGGCGCTCGTGGTGTAGCATGATAAGCCGTTCTTCATTGATTGGCAAGTTAAGCTACCACCGTCGTGGTCTGTACCTGGATAGGTGACCCCCTAGTGGTATTTCAAATCGAGAGTTTCCGTGCTTCGGAAGGCACGTAAAGCCGTTAGTCGCGGTTATCTTTTAATTGTGATAGTCGTTAGCTAGTTGGAGGCCTTTTAGGCGGCTTGAAAACTCCAACAGTAGGTTGACCACTAGCCTACCTCCACCGATCCGCAGTGGGCACGCGTGGTGGAGTATCTGCCCATTCCTTTTCCGTGAAAGGAGGCCTATGCTCAGCAGTGGGACATTATAGGCTGATGATTATGAGGTACTATACATTACAGAAAATATACTAAGGTTTTCATCGCCTTAATACCGCCGATAGAACACAACACACAGAAATATTGTGATGTGAACTATATAATATCGATACATATTACCGGCGTTGCCTCCATCCCGCTTCATTATTCATGCTCTAATGAAACGCCACTCATTCCTTCATAGGGCTCGTTCAGCCGTTTTGTATCCCTACTTATATTACTCGTATATGGAGACAGCTCCTTCCTTATATATTTTCATTTATTCAAGTCCTTATATATAGCTTTGACAATTAAAATGACGATAAGGTAAGCGTTAATTACATACAGGGTTATTAGCAGCACGCGAATTAACAAACCTTCGAGGTTTGTCAAAATTCAAATTCAAATTCAAAATCATTTATTCAAATAGACCTTCGCAGGCACTTATGAAAAGTCTGACTCTAATACTCTAATACCGGTTCGGAAGGTTGCATTTGCTGAGAAGAGCCGGCAATAAACTCAGCAATTACTCTTTTCAAAACAGGCTTAGATTAATTACATAATATTTACATTCTAATCGCACTGAAAACAATTGCGTGCCTCGGCGCGGCGGCAAAATTACAAAGTAGACTGAAAAAATATTTAATAAGTAAATAAATGTCAAACCTGAAAGAAAGAAATACGTTTATTTAGACCCACCTTACATAATACAAAATTTATAGTAAAGTAACAAAGTACCTAACTATTTAAATTAAGATGTGTCGTAAATGGATCGACGAAAAGCCGCCACAAACCCTTTCAGCGATACTGACGGTTAACATACAAATACATACCTACAGTAAAGACTGGCTGTACAGATAACAGAACAAAAAATCAACAAAATATTGGATAGTATCAGAAGAATAAATAATTTAAACAAAACATAGTTAAAGTCTGCGACATTCCTACAATAAGCAATGAGCAATTCTACTGCGGACCATTAGGATGTGGAATGAACTCCCCGTTACGGTTTTCCCTCAGCGCTACGATATGGGGTTCTCCAAAATGGCGTGAAAAGAGGTCTCAAAAAAAAAAAGAGCATAAGCTTTCAGGGTGAAACATACATACACTATGGTAGAGTACTTAGTAGCACCCTGCTTGGCTGGCTACCACCCTCAAGATGAAGGAACCAAGTCGCCAACCACCGCTCCGGAGTCCGATGTGTTCCTGCTGCACTTGCGGTTATGGATTTCAAATTGGATTTTTGATGTAACTTATGACCACCATTATTAGAGAGCTAAGAGAGACCGTATCTACACTCACCGTTAGACCGCAGTTAAACAGAAGTCCATAATAAATCTAGTCTTATATACTTCTCCCATGTTTTTATAGATATAGTTTCATATCTTGAAGCCTCATACCAAACAAAACGACTACATAGCAAAACAAACTATGAGTGGCAGGCGGTACCTGCGCCCGCGCAGCCAGCCAGCGTCTCAGTAGCCGCGCGCGTGAACTGTCAAAATGTACCAACTACAGCTCCGTGACGTGACAGCCGCACGTTCAAATGAAATTGCTCTCTAATGTGATACGTTTGTGAAGATTCGATGTGATTATCGTATGTCTTTATTTATTTGCGGTCAAGTCGGCTCCGCTTTGGTTCGCCGCGGTAGGAGGTCAACAGGGTGGATGTGATTCGGGAAAAGGAGAGATTTTAACCAACCAGTATAAATCAATATAATATACATAGCTATTCATTGTGTGTAAGCCGTATACTTATGATGGTGCTTGTTATTAATTAAATGGTAGCATTCGACAAACTTTTTTCATCAGTATAGGTACATCGTTTCTCTTGATTTGAATTTTGCACTCTGGTAAATGATTCACAAGGGTTTAGTTTGTGTTAATCTGCATTCATTTTAACTTATCATTCGAAAGTCCAAAAATTACACATGACATGGTCGCCCTAGGTCAAGTGTCAAAACGAACACTATCTGACATCATAATAATGACAGGCGGTATCTCGCTGCATCGCTCGTTTGACCCCCTTACCTCGCCGACTTGATCCGACATGTCGTATCATACCACTTGGAGTTATTTTGTCATGTTGGAATCTGTTAGAAGCTGGCTCTATGATATTACTCAAAGGAGAGGAATGGTTGGACTGACCACAAACTCTTAAGATTCAACTCGGGTAGAATTAATGAACAGGCCAGCTGGCGTGGTAGGTAAGATAGATCCAGTCACAATACTGGTCGTGAATTCAATTCTAGCCCACATTAACATACCTGTTGGCTTGGGTCTACCTAGGGATCTTTGGGATCAGATGACCGTGTTTGAAGACCGTCACGGTCAAAATACGTCAATATGTGTGGAAAACATTTCTAACACAGAAACCGGTAAATTATTTAAAATACGTAAGGTATTTCATGTTATAAAGGTGGAGACGCAAATAGTAGTGTGTCAAATAAAGACCTACTGCTTATTTTCTAATACTAACATACCAAATATAGTAAATAATATTCTGATGACTTTAAAATCAATCAATCAATTCACATGACTTTAAAATCAATAAATCGGTGCTGATGACCGTTTGCATTACACAACCAACTACCAATTATCTAAGAATGATAATTGTATCGATAAAAAGTCTATATTAGAATTTCTTTCTCCAATTTTACTTGCAAAGTAAAGGATTTCAATCATCATCATCATCATCAGCCTATATTGTCCCACTGCTGAGCACAGGCCTCCTTTCACAAATGTAGGTGAAAGAGAATGGGCAGATACTCCACCACGCATGCCCACTGCGGATTGGTGGAGGTAGGCTAGTGGTCCTACTGTTGGAATTTTTCAAGCCGCCTAGGAGGCAACCATCTAGCTTAACGACTATCACAATTAAGTGATAACCGGGACCAACGGCTTTACGTGCCTTCCGAAGCACGGAAACGCTCGATTTAAAATACCACTAGACGGTCACCCATCCAGGTACCGACCACGACAGACGTAGCTTAACTTTGCCGATCGATTAAGAACAGTTAATCATGCATGCTACACCACGAGCCCTTCAAGGATTTCATTAATTCAAAGAAATAATAATTTCCCACGACTTGATCAAACTAATGGTAACAATATTAGGGAAACTCTTATAATATTACTGTCACTATACAATAGTTCATAATGGAGATATGTCCCATGCAAAATTATCAATGCATTTAACAAACTGGCTACACACGTGAAACGTGATACGAGTCCATTGAACGGTAGCAAGGCACACGGATAAACATCTACAAACATATTATTTTTCACTAAACTAAACATCGAATGTTTGGTAATGTCCTTTTTATTCAAGTCTTTAATGTGATCCTTATCTGCTGCTTTAAGCTGTAAGCTATTTTTAAAACCTTGTTTTGAATGATAAGCGATTTTAAATTCAAATCCGTTTCTATTTCCGTCAATTAATATTCATTTTAGCTGAAATTTGATCGAAAATGTGGGCTTTATTTCGTTCGATGTGTACAAACCACGTTCATTAACAGTCTCTTATCTCATTATTACATCGATGGAGCGTTTAATATAAATGTTCACAGTTACTTAGGAGATGCGTTTCGTCTCGATTTAGGCTATTTTTAACCGACTTCAAAAAAAGAAGGAGGTTCTCAATTCGGTTGTATTTTTTTTTATGTTTGTTACCTCATAACTCCGTCATTTATTAACCGATTTGTAAAATTATTTTTTGTTTGGAAGGGTACACTTCCCGTTTAGTCCCATTGTCATCAGATAAGGATTTGATTACTTCTTAGTGTACTTTGAAGTCGGTTTAATGTTTTTGTAAAACAGTCCAATTATTTATTGTATTAACTTGATTCGTGCTATCATATTGCAAAATAGCGTGAATGAATTTGTGTACAAAAGAATAATAACTATCCTACATTCGTATATATTCTTAAAGATTACTTAATCTTGTTTTAATTTTTGAATGAACAGTTTATCAGATTTTGCATAATAACATTGAAAAAAATCTTTTGAGACGAATTTGAAACTTATTTATCTCTTAACTAGAGAAGACGTTACAATTGAAAAGGCTAACCTACATTTACGAAAAAAAAATACTTGTAATCGAAAATCGACACTCCCAAACAAACGTATTTACGGCAAAAATGAAACCGGACATAACCGCAACTAAAAAAATAATAATAAGGAAGGCGACACGTCAGAAAACAGAAAACCGTATTGTCATTTTGTATTTCACATAAAATGAATAGGATTATTGCATTATCTGGTCACCCCACAATGATAACATCTCCATAGTAATATGATAGGTTTATTATAACGATATTTGCTAGTTTTCGGCCTTAGGCCTTTGTTGGCCTAAACAGGAGATGGAGGCCGATAGCGCGGCTCTTTGTGACCGGCCTAATGTGCCATACAATATTATATTTCGTTCCCGGCCTACAATAAAGTTTGTTTTTGATTTTCGAGATTGTAACTGTCTATTTTTGCAAGGTTTAGTGAAAGGGGAGTATTAATTATATCTTACTTCAAAATAAATAAGTTGAGCGGACTTTTCGATGTAGATAGATACTTACTTTAATCCCACTGCAAAACCTTATAAAATATTCAAAATTCTATATATTTAAAAGGTTTATTATTTTTTGCTGTTCAGTTTTTTCGGTTTTTTTTTTTTGTTAAAAACTTTTTATTTTATAATTTTTTGTGGCTATAATCTACTAATTACTACATGCTTAATGTTTGATTACTTTTATAATGTAATACACAACTCGCCATTAAAATCGGTGAGTGAACAATAAATCACCCCTATTTTCCCACCCTTACGGTAGGTATTTTTTATCCAAATTTATATGGGACCAACTTCGATGTAAACCCTATCTAATAAAATAATTATCAAAATCGAACGACTCTGTAAAAAGTTATATTCGTGAACATACATACAAAAAAAATACGCGTTCCTCCTCCGTTTTTTCGTCGGCTAAAAATCGCTGACTATTGATATTACTACTCTAAGGGATTGTTACTCGTTGATTAAGGATTAATCTCTATTAGAATGGCGAGGATGGAAAACCTCCGTGCAAAAATTGCGTTTACGCAACATTGATAACATATCGACCCTGACGCCAATGTGAAGTATCGTGTTATCAGCAAATACTTCATGTTTTCACTTTCCTGTAAGAAATGATTGTAGGTATATATATACTTATCATAAATGCGATTTGTTAGGATTACAATTGTGTTGAGTAAACGTTAATATTTTGTTTAAACAATACAAAATAAAGTTATCAGATTAGATTAGCCATGATAATGATTTTGTATTAGGGTTAGACAGACAACCTTAGACATGTATGAAAAGTAGTCAAAAATCCTCCAACTACGCAAAACTTGCATTATGAATAAATACATATCGTATATTCCTCACACACGGTCATCTGATTCCAAACTAAGCAGAGCTTGTACTATGGACACCAGATAACTGATATAATACCTACATATACTACTTTTTGTTTGTAAATACATATACATAATTAAATAAATAAATAAAATTACACCCAGACTCAGGACATACAGACATGTTCATGCATACAAATGCATCTCCTGTGTGGGAATCGAACCCACGACCAGAGTCTTAAACAACCGCGCCAGCTGGCCCGTCACTTATGAAAATCAGGCTGGACACAAGGCGCAGCTTCCCACTTCAATGCGGATTTCAATTGATGTTTTAATTTCTTACCTACAAAAAGTCCTGTTTTAACTCCCTAGGCCAAGCCTGGGTACGGCCATGTCACATAATAAAATTTTAATAGGACTACCACGTGTTCTACATTAATAGAATACAGTTTCGAGCAGAGAAACAACTAAGGTCGGCAACGCGCGAGTGATACTCTACCACGCGTGCCCACTGCGGGTCGGTGACGATAGGCTAGTGGTCAACCTACTGTTGGAGTTTTCAAGCCGCCTAGAAAGCCTCCAAACAAGCTTAACGACTGTGATAACCGGGACCAACGACTTTACATGCCTTCCGAAGCACGGAAACGTTCGATTTGAAATACCACTAGGCGGTCACCCATCCAGGTACCGACTACGACGGTTGTAGCATATCTTCCCGATCGATTAAGAACGGCTTATCATGCTACACCACGAGCGCTTCCTTAGTGGTATAAAAAAAAGACTGAGAAAGTGTAAAAAAACATACACATCAAATATAGAATCTCCTCCTATTTTTGAAAATCAAGATTTTTAAAATTAGCAGCGACAGCCCTATATATGAGATTGCCATATCTGCGATTTTTCCGATCGCAATATTTTTAGTAAACTGACATAAATTTTTAGTAACTCATCATTATTGCTATACTTTGTGCTCCATCAGTCATTGATAACTTATCTAATATGTATCAAATGCGTATAATTTCGTGAATCAATATTTAACTTATAATTTAGCAATTTGTTATGACGTTTTGGTTTTCTTATCTCAGTTGTTTTTGCTGTGTTTTTTATCTTTATGATCTACGATAAAAGATGACCAGCCTCTTTTTTCTATGAAATATTTCATAGAAAAAAAAAACATCATACAAATCTTAAAATGAGATTACAAGGAATAAGGAGTATTCTTATAACTTGTAATGGTGCGTCCATGCTACGCGAATCGAGCACGAGCCGAGCCACGAAAGAGCCTACAACGAGCACGATGCGAATCCCTTTGTTCGTGAAAAATCTGACAATCGCGCTCGTTCGAGGCTCGCAAGCCCGTCCACGCTACGCGAATCGTGCTCACAGTGTGCTCGTTCGTGGCTCGGCTCGTGCTCGGTTCGCCAAGCATGGACGCACCATAAGACAAGTAAAATAAATTTATAAATAAATATAATATTTACTCAGAACTCATTTACCACCTAAGTTACCTAGGTACCTACCTATATATTGTGGAACGAAAATGAACATAATCTTTCTGTACTAATATTGCACCACCTTATTCACAGTCTTTCGTTGCCTTTATCATTTAGCTCCTTCAGGGTATAAACACACATCCTTTCAAATCAAATGGGCCTCATGAAAAAATCAAATGCAATGACGTAATAGCCAAAGATATTTCTTCACGATGTCGCAAAGTGTTCGACTGAAGTAAAGCTGAGTCGTCTTTATTTTCAACTTCATATAGCAGAGTCTGTAAGTTTCTGTATTTTAATGTTATCATCTCTGTCATATTTTGTCTGTGAAACTGCCAGGAATCTCGGTAATATTATATTTTTAGATGACTTTTTGTTTTTACTTCTCAAAACTGCTGTTATAATAAAATGGCAACAACCGCTGCTTTGAGAGAAGTTATTAATAACATTTACTATAGAGTTTCCAAACTCTACATAGCCGTATAATTCATCATTACACAGACTATACAATCGGATAGGTATAATTATATCAGTGTATAACATTTTTCACGTCACGTTTACAAAGAAAGAACAAATATAATTAAGATAATAGTAACAGTGAATAGGCAGCACAATAGCGGCGAGAGTCGCCGGAACATTGTACAAAGGCGGTATAAAGGTGCTATAAAAGGCATATAAAAGTGTTATTACACGAGGCGACGGAGCCGACAGCGGCGTTATTTGCATACACACAAAGCAATATTACTACCGGTCACTCTGTATATTGTGTTATTTTTCTAATCAACTAAATTACTTTAGGGCGGTTTGATACAAGCGAAGCGATGATGGGCGAGTTCAAAGCCAAATCTGCGTAAGTGCATGATTATAATAAACTAGCTGTCCCCCGCGGTTTCACCCGCTTTCCCGGGATAAAAAGTAGCCTATGTCCTTCTCCATACCATAGGCTATCTGCATGCCGCTATTTCATAGCGATCGGTTGAGTAGTTGAGGAGTGATGGCGTAACAAACAAACAAACTAACTCACTTTAGCATTTATAATATTAGTTTGGATTAGTTAGGATTAGGATATTAGTTAGGATTATTAGATTAGATTATTAGATCACCCGCATGGAATAATACGAGAACAATGACCCTACTTTTGCAACAAACAATTTTTGTTGTATTTCATATCAAATAATAAGACAATATCATAACGATTATGATGATATTATCTGTTTGGAAGAAAAAAAAAAAGAAATGTCCACCCAATGTCATCTTTACAAAATATTATGAGATGATAGTTTCAGGATATCTAAACAATTATGAAAACGGGTTTATATGTATATGCTTTACAACAGGTTTGCTCATATTGAATAATTAATTATGGTGCACAACTTTTTTTTTTACTATCGGCACCAGTATCTGCGCCATACAGCAGGAGGCAGATTTGGTAAATTGTAATTATATAATCTCACAAGGAAAATAAGGACTCTAGAAAAACTTCTCAGTTTAATTCAAATGAAGACTGTAGAATAGTGTGGTGATCAACAAATAAACCTTGTGTCATAGCTCCAGGTACCAAATTTAATTGTTTTAACCATGCATCAAAACTTTACAGCTTTGATTCACAATACGAACGAACCTAAGTATAAATTTCAAAAGAGCCTTATCAGGGTCTACACTGAATTAATGAGTTTTGAGTCTGAGTCCACTAAATGATATTGTTAAGGTAGATGATGAGGCAGACAGCTAAACAAATTTCAAATGTATTGAATTAAGATTAAAGTTCTCAATCACAGCGAAATTATATGAAATCGCATACATGGCATAAATTAGGACTTTGCAATGATAAATATAATTACGCAGTTTTCAGTTATCGATGATAAATCAATAATTACTAATATAGTTACAAATTAACAAATTTGTTGGGATATTCTTCATTGAATACAAGGCCATCGGATGCCAAACCAAGATTTTGTACTATGGAAACTATTACTGAAAAAGGAAAAAACAATGGGAACCTTGTCGATGATCAGCGCCGCAGCCGCAGACTAGACATATATATAAATTAAAAGGTATAATCTTTTATTTCCACGATGAACTCATAGTAAATCGTATTCCATGGGCGTCGCCAAGGGGGGCAAGAGGGGCAGCTGCCACTCTCCCCCAATAGTAAAAAAAAAGCCGAATGCAAATGAAGCAAATTCCTAATACCACTCACTTGATTTACTTGAACATTTGTACCGTTCTTATTACAATCGCCGTATATAGTTAGTGGTAGTATTAAACCCTATAAGGACTCCTAAAAATACATTTATTTTGATCCCATACAAGAATAACAGTGGTAATATCTGTTAGCTCGAAAAATTCTGAAGGGGTGTTCCGCGGCGACGGCGGCGTCTAGCAAACACAAAAGTTGGTAGTCGGTCCGTGGAGAAATGACAGGGAGCGTCAGTTACCTCAACAATAGTACCGCTAGTCATGGCCGTCTTGGACGTGGATCCGCCCTAATTAGCGCACAGGTGGTTGACGAGCTGCTCCGATATACAGGGGGGTAATTAAAAAACAAAGATCTGGGGCACAAGTCTGCTATTTCAATTGTGTTCCAATGAACTTTCAGTGGTGTCAAAATTGTGACATTTTACAGTTTTGGTAGTCTACTTACTAACAGAATAGTGTCATTTACATCAATGCTTGGCTACTATCCATTAGGTTTATTTCATAACAAGAAATAATATTTAAAATTAACCATGTTGACAGAAATAATAATTGGACTGTTTTACAAAAAACTTAAACCGACTTCAAAGTACACTAAGAAGTAATAAAATCCTTATCTGATGACAATGGGACCAAACGGAAGTGTACCCTTCCAGTCAAAAAAAGAATTTTCCAAATCGGTTAATAAATGACGGAGTCATGAGGTAACAAACATAAAAAAAAAAAAAAACGAATTGAGAACCTCCTCCTTTTTTTGAAGTCGGTTAAAAATAACAAAGATATCACAAACAATCTATAAATTCGCGAGACAGCCCATAAATCCAGTCGATTAGTCCATGATGAATCTAACGACCAACATTTGAATCACAAGCTAGTTCCATAAGAATATGTGATGAAGCGTAAAGTGTGCTGCCCCATACCAAGTCAGGACAAGAATCCGGCGCGGGAGCAGTAGAATTAAAGTATTAATAATTAAGTGGTCGCCTAGCACACTGGACGCGACGCGACACGACGCATTAGCTACCAACTGTATACGGTACTTTATTGGTATCGATAAAACGTTAGCATTGTTGGGGACGACACGGCAACACATATTGTAGCACGTTTATATGACCTTAGTGTAACGAACTTGTTTTTGTAAACTTTCAGATACATTTTGTTAATTGATTAGAGTGACCTATTCCACTCTTCCATTTTCTGCGGTAAGCGTGTCATCCTTGTCAGGTTAGTAACTATCATATAAAAGAAACGATAAAGCCTATCACAAATGTAGCTATAATATATATTAATATAAATCATTATTATTATTATTATTATTATTTAGTTTAAGTCATTTAGTATAGTTTTGTTTTCATGAATAAATAAGTATATTTAAATAGAAATATAAATGATAGCGAGGCATATTACGATATATTTTCTTGATAATCTTTGAGTGACCGCACACACAGCTATAATATTATATTATTTCTGTTACTTCACCAACTTGTACTGTTATTTATATCATAGCCTATTAAGAGGAAATGCTGGGGCATTTGTTCCAAACGTAATCCTCAGTTTCCTCTCTGGATAAAGACACTAGACCAAAGATTATTTTACCATGTAATCTGTAGGTATCCCTGTAATTCACTGTATGTCCCTCGGTTGTGTTTTTCTTCATAAATTAATTATTATAAGAATTATGAGCCGTCTAAAATCACAAAAACATACCATTTTTAACGCCCTTATCAGACGTCCAGCGAACAAATTTGACGAATATAAAAAAACAAAGGAAAACCGACAGACATAGCCAAAGCCCTTCTTATTATGATTCTTGTTTTTTTTTTAAATCGATCCAGTTTTGGAGGAGAAAACCGGGGATTACGAAATAGCGATTTCGTCTAATTAAAATTGGTATAATCGGTCCAAGCTGTAGTGTATATGTGTGTATGTGTTTTGTATGGTATTAAAAAAAAAGTTGTCTCCATTGCCTACGGGTGGTATAGCCCGGGCACAGCGCGACAGCAATAGATATGTTAAAAACCTATTTTTCAAATTTCTTGCAGCCATCCTTTCCTCTTAATATATGTTATAGCTACGTATGGGATGAGCTTGTCGTAACTTATATCTTGTAATTTAAAAAATACTTACGTTTTGAATAAGTGCCCCCTTAGGACCTAACTGGCTTAGGCTTTCATTCAATGGAACCACACGCCTCTAATAGTCCATATAACTGCTCCCGGCAGACGCAACCAGGAATCCTCCGATTTATATTCAAATTAAGATGTGTTTGAGACGATTTACTAAATAGCGTGACTCTCCATTTAATTACATGTATCGACACAAGGGCCGTCATTCAAGAGAGAGTCACTCATTAATTCTGTCTTTTGTATATACCAGATTATTTTTGACATAGTGATATAGAAGTAGTACGATCACAATATTAAACTTTCTCTAAAAATCATACAAACAGATAAATTGTTTAACGAAGTTTAATATGTTATTGATCATTAAAAAGGTAACGCTTGGAAAGACCCTAAGGAGAAGCGCTAGAAAGCAAGACCCGATATAAGATGGCATGACGACTAGCCCACATCGTATTAAATATAAGTAGCCGAAGATAGAGACATGGTCGTCACCGGCGGAGGGGTTCTTGCAGATAAAACCAATTAATTTGATAAATTAGTTTGACTAACATCAGAAATAAGTTCATGTTTAACTTTACCCTGCGGCTTTAAGTTGGCATGACCGGTATGCAATGGAAAACAACACGAAACGACACAAGATATCAGTGTCTCATGGTTTCCCAACAGCAAAATATTTACGATACAGTTTGTTAACGAACTGTTAATACGTGATTCATGCAAATCGGACCGCGTTTGTTTTCCAATAGAACCGCTTAGATAACGCGGTTGGAACAATTAGTGGTCAAGTTACGAGAGGAGGCTGTTCATACTTGAAGTACTATCTATACATATAATAAAACTGTAGAATCGGCGTGTCTGTACATTGAATATATTTACCAAAAACTGATTGGGGGTGATGTAGAATGACTAACACAATACATAAATACCATTTAAAAAAAAAATGTCTGTCTGTCTTTCTGTCTGTCTGTTTGTCTGTTTGAACAGGATAAACTTCGAATCCACTGAATGGATTTGCATGGGGTTTCCACAGGGTGATTGAGCGTTGCTTGGCGCTTCAACTAGGCTTTGTTTCATCAAAATCGGCTCACGGGAAAAAAAGATATCTCAATTTATTTATTTACAGGCCGTCTCACGGCACAGACACAGAGGGACAGAACTACTAGATGGCGTTGTCTTTTTCCTGAATCGCACTATGGTTTCGTTCTCACAATTTTATGACAGGATCAATGATTTTTGTATAATTTTTTGGTTGATGAGAGCCATCAGCGCTCTCCCGTTTGACCATTTAGTTTTGTTCACTACAAAAAAAAGCTTCAAATAAGTACAGCTGCATCGACGAACTTACGAAAAAGGCTTACCTAAGTAAGAATCGAACCTGCAAAACTTCACGATGTGTTCTCATTTAAAGTTCTTTGCCTACATATGGCATAGCTCTGGGTCGAGTAACTGTTCCCACTGTACCACCCTCGCGGGAACTCTCCCGTGATAAAAGGCATCCTATTTTTAACCGACTCAAAAAAGAAGGAGGAAACTCTAAGTTGGACGCGTATGTTCTTTTTTCATGTATGTTCATCGATTTCTCAAAAACGACCATGAACAATTCAGATATGATGAAATTGCTTGACAGACTAAGTGGGAACTAGAAAACAAACAGAACACAAATAAAAATAAAAAAAGAGACCAGCAGTTCACAAAGAGAATATAGCTGATCTAATTTGCTGCCAGTTGGTGTTGGTAGTGTGCACAAACTTTGCAGGCGGCGGGCGATGCCATTTTGTATGGTGATGCTTATCTTCTAGCTGGAGTATTCGTCAGCCCTTTGGCTATAGGAACAGTCAATCAGACGCCTCGATATGTCGCGAAAAATACAATGAGCTCCAGGACATTAATGTCAGATGGACCTCTTATCATCGTTACGCTTCAAGTCACTCGATACACGAATAGCTGACACGAGAGCTCTGGCAAGAGCCCTATGAATGATGTCATTAAAGTCTGAGTGGAGCGGAATCCTGCCTGTGCTTTTTACGCACCATAGTATGTGGTGGCCAGCCTGATCGACAAAAGTACCATACTGGTAGCCATAGGCATATATAAGGCATATAAATAGTTACACTTACGACGAAGACAGGACAAATAAAAAACTTGCTGTTCGTCTTATGGCAAGCAGTTAACGTTGCCTATTGACGCTTGCAACACCAGGGGTATCACTCACGCTTTACCGAATCTCTCTCTACACCCTTCTTGAAAAAGTGTTTGAAGGTTGAGAGGAGTCGCTGTGCCGGCAGCGGTAGGTATTATTTGGTGCCTACTACATACTGGTCCCCTACACCCAGCTCTGGCGACCTTACTCACCGCAGGAACACAACTGCGATGTAAGGGGGAGGAACATCCCTGCTCGGGCTGCTCCAAATTAATTTCAACGAGAAGAACCTGCTTGCAGCCAGAGTCCAATTTCTCTTTCAAGTGGTTACGTTTCGGGAAATCCTTTCTTAACGTGTAGCCTATACCTACTCTATGAGGCATCTACTTTGCCACTAATAGTATAGTGCTTGGGATATCGTTATTAGTGACTGGTATTACGTTTTTATTTGGGTTCTGAACTAAAAAGCTAATAATGGAAACCTTATGGTGCCAGTTAGTCTGTCTGTTCGACTGTTACAGCGGTAGGTATATTTCAACAACCAGTAATGCTGTTGATTTAAAATTTGGAATAGTTTTAAATATTGCTTACCCAACCTTATTGCAAATATATATTTTTTTACTTTTACGGTTGTAAAGGTGAACAGAAATATCAAAGCAGGGCTACAAATTTAAGTGTGGTATCATGGTAAAGGGCTTTATTTGTACATTTTAAAACATGTTTCTATTATTTTTTAAGACTTTTTGACTGTTGATGAATAATGCCAATCTCCGAGGTTCGCAATGCGAAAAATCTGGAAAATGGATAGGAAAAATAAAACAATGTTTCTAACTAGCACAGTTTTTTCAATATCATCCATCCATTCCATTTTATCCAATTCCATCACAAACAAACTTAATTATGCGGTCCGGTTTTAAACAGCAGTGATGGCCCAATCCAATAAATATACGTCCAAGGAAGGTCAGAGCCCTCGGTGCGCGAGTGAGACTAAGTCTTGAGCTTGGCCGGCTTTATATAAAAGATTAAAATTACTCATTTAAAAAGCAAAGTCCTGGCTGATTGATGGATGGGAGCACGTGGTCCTCCACCAGCTGTCGCCGCGCCGCGCTCCCATCATCGCATTGGCCACAGAGTTCACAAGAACAATTAGGAATCTTCACGAAATTAATATCTTAGCGTTTATTACGCGAACAAATCTTATAGTCTACGCGAGCGAAGCCGCGGGCAAAAAGCTAGTTGAAAATGTAGTTGTAAATATAAGTGTTTAGGGTTAAGATAATGTCGCTTTTCTTTTCATATTTTTCGAAATATCCTACAAATGCTGTGATAAAAGAAATTTTACAGAATGTCGGTGAGATATAAACCAGCAAGACCTTTTGGTGTCACATAGATATATCATACCATATAAGTAATCTTGAAATGAAAGTATCTAGGGGCCGACAAATACTTTAAATAAAATTACGAAAAAACTGCAAAGTAATGGTTCTAGTAACTAGTTTTGGAACAAAATTATTAACGGATCTTATTGCCACTGAACCATCGAAGGGAATTAGGACACCACGCTGGCCCAATACTGATTGGCAAACTTCACATACCTTGGAATTAAATTTTGCATACATTTGCTTCCATCTTACTGTATCAGATCCTCAGTTTACAATAAAATAGCAATTTAAGTCATTTGTTATTTTGTTTACGCACCCAAAACTGGCTACCGCGAAATAAAATTACAATAAAAAATTTACTGCAGCAAAAATCGAATCAAATTCGAACGCTACCGCCGCGTCTTACGTCTTACGCCTTTCCCTCGCCTCGCGGCATATCGATAATTATATCGATTAAGATATAAACCGAGACGCGAGCGATGTTTCAACACCACTCTGTATCGAGGTATTCCGAGATAGCCGATTGAATAACAATAACTTACAGTAATTATGACAGCAGTTAAGTAGCCCGAGAATTTGGTAACTGCACCGCTCTCGGATAATATTGTAATGATAGATTATTTAATGCATCTTCAATGGTAATTTTATGGAACAGTCAAATCTAGTAGAGAAAAGTTTGAGTGTAACCTTATCGAGCATTTAAATACGTTTTAATTATAGGGCTGAGGGGATTAGGTTAGGGCTGACACTTTCATATTACCAAGAATAGTGTTTTTGTAATGTCTGACGGATTTACTAGCGTTTTAATAATTGACTTAAGTACTCAATATCAAAGAAAGATATTTACTGCGTGTAACACAAAGGTTATATCCATTACAGTAATCCACTTTTTGGTACACACGGCAACACATCAAGCTATACATTTCCAGTATAAGCTGATCTCACATTGTATGGGATTTCCGTACAATGAGAGGTCACCTTATACTGGAAATGTATAGCTTGATGTGTAGCCGTGTGTACTAGGCCCACAGATCCCCGAAGAGAAAATTGTATACAAGAGACGCAAAATGATTAGCTGGTGACGTGATGGTTATGATTTTAATTCAATTAATTAAACTTGGATACAAAAAAAATGTATGAATTTTTGAGTAATTTATGGTTTTATATAGAGTGTACACTGTATCTGATGTAGTAAATATAAGTGTTTAGGGTTAAGATAATGTCGCTATCCTTTTCACCTCTTTCGGTATATACCCTTTTTGTTGCACACAGTGTAAGTATGTTTTAGCATATCGAAATAGCATTAGTTATGGATAAGTTTGCTTAAAATGAAACAAGTTTATTATTGGCAACAAAATAGAGATCAAAATTGAATTCTAATTTTAACTATCTTAGTTTCAACATTTTTAGACAGTTGCCATCCCTAGAACAAGAAATATATTTTTGATACTTGAAATTAAAATTGAAATACACAAGGAAATTATTTATGAAGTCTCTCATTATAGGCTCTTTGCGAAACTGCTTAGTTATCTTAAGGACGCGTATGTTGTGTCGTATGTTTCATTATACGCAAACTCAGTTCCGCATAATCTTGATCCTCAATTATACTTAAATTATTAAAGAAATAAGGTTGGACATAATTATATTCTGTTTTTAATCAACACTTTGGTGTAAGGTAAGTGTTAACTTTGTGAGAATATGGAAGAACTACAATTAATGTAATTGTTTTTGAACATATAATACTTAAAAGTATTTATTTACTGACAGTATAAATTAAGAAATAAGTGGATACTGTACTTTGCCGTGTCTTATATTTATTAGTCGTCAAGTGTGATAGTGTGACTCTACATTTTTATACGTCGAGGGTACTTTGTAGTACCTGCCTGGCTAGCTACCACACTCTGGTTGAAAGTCACGCTTGAGAACCAGTTCCCTTATAGACTTTTGGTGCCAGCTTCGGCCACATCAGCTCTTACCATGGTGCGATTGTGGACAAAAACTAGCCTATTTAGAAATGACAAATTGCAAAAAAAAATACGCTTCGATTGGACCAAATTATCTTTTTATGCCTTTTGCAATCGAGACCATGGGACCATGGGGGTTCGAAGCTCGCCGATGTACTCGCACTTTGTCATCAAAATTAGTCAAGGCCTCCGTAGACAGGCGGCCGGAATTTTTTCGCCAACGCATTAGCTTGGCTATCCAAAGAGGAAACGCTGCCAGCCGGCTGAGAACCTTGCCGTTAACCAGCTAGTTTCTTGCCAGAGTCTTCCCAGTTTAAGTGTATTCCCGAACCGGTGGTAAATTCAACTGTATGTAACAATTTTACGTTCATAAAGTGCCTTACCCGGGCCTAAACTGAATAAATGACTTTTTGTTTTTTATTTTAAACCGGAAGCAGCTTGAGTTTCTATATATAGATTGTATTTTGTACATAATTGTTCATCAAAATTCTAATTACTATTATACCGGGAAAAATTTTGCTCCCTCGAGCTAGTATGTAAATATATGTTATTTACTTGCGGTTTGAGCTGCGCGTGCACCTGCCAATCAGTCAGTATCTCTTCTATATACCTATGTAGATATATAATACAAAATATATAAGATTAACGATCACCGCAACCAAACAATATACCAATAAATTACACCATAATCCCATACTATTGTCATCAAATTTAATATTATGTAGGCAATAGTTGCATCATTACCCCACTTCCGTCCTCCATAATAAATCGACAACCTTTAATGGTACCATGTATTACATTATGCATTGCTTGTTCCAATGTCATTGATAAAAGATATTGAACAAAAGCGGCAATGTATGTCGAATGATTTTGGTTAATTTTGGGGTGGAAAGTAAGGGGCGCGTTAAGGAAATACGCTGATTTATTTAAACGTAAGGTATCGGCTATAAGCTACTTGTTGGTAAAGAAGGAGATTACATACAATTTCAAGTTTGTGTAATATTTGACAATAAATAAATGAATGAACGAATTTAAATTAAAGGCACAAATATAGATAGATAAATAGACACTGAAAGACATTTTTCAGATTTTATGAGTTTAAATCTGCGGCGTAGGAACTAATTGTGTAATAACTCAGTCACACACAAGTCAGAAACATTAACTTGTTTATAACTTTAATAAAATCGAACAAAGACTCACTAAACCAAAAGTTAATAACTATGTAGGTACAATTTGATATATGGACGAAAAATAAATTTGAATAATAACATAAAAATAATAATATGAAACATATTTAATGGATATACCCTAACGCACATGTGGGGTGATATTGTGTACAGACAGACAATACGACCAAATTGAGATGTCACATTCGCCACGCATTCTGGTTTCGGAGTTATTGCTTAAACTGTGGGAGCGACAACAAAAACTATAATAACAGATAAATAAAGTCAAATATACATCACCAATTTATCCAACCAACCATTCAAAAGAATAATCCTTCTTAGCTATATCGAAATAAGGTCGAGGGTTGGGTTAAAAGGCGGTAAATGTAGCATGGTTTTCTTATAAATCATTATAGTTTTTGCGCAAGGGTTGGTTCGGTATTACCTGACTATAATAGTTTTCAATAACCATAAATCATTTTTACATAAAAAACACAATAGAGTTATCATCTGTTTGTCGTAAGAAATGATATAAAAACTCTTTAAAGATACCGCCAAAATTATATATTCGATACAAACAAGATTTTCCAGGTTTTTAAACCAACCGCAGAAATTTCAAACATCTATCTTATCGTAGAAAGTAGACCACATTAACCTCTCAAAGCTTTTTAACTAAATTTCCATTGACTCTACTACCACTTTGATTGAAAAGACTCCGGTAGCCAACTCAGGAAACTTTTTTTATGGATTCTTCCCATGGCGTATTGGGAATAACCTAAAAAATTGTTTCTTGGTCTCGTAAACTTCAATACCTATTTCTATGTTTAAATCAAGATCAAAGAACTTTGATATTACACAATATGTAATATAATTAATACTAGTATTAACTATCCTTTTGGAAACATACCTTTTATGTATGTACGACTAATCGTAACATAGTCCTTCGAGCTAGATATGACACTAAAAACCAAATTCGCACTATCAGCTTAAAACAGCAAATCTTCTTAACTTAATGAAAACCCTCAACGTTCAAATCTAACGATCAACTTATATATAGCCTTACAAATTACTCAGAACGACAAATCCACAAAATAATGTCCAACATAAAATCCACCCTAATCCCAGATAAACACCAGAGGGCTCAAACTACGAGTTTGTTTTAAAACTGCTAACTGATAGAACAACAAATAAAACTGGATTTAGACGCTGGAATGTCATCGAGGTACCAAAATAAAGATGGTTACAATACATGAAAAGCTGCTTAAGTTATTTAACTGAGTAAACCTTAAGCTAAGCGCCATAGAAGTACTACTTGTAAGAAAAAAACTGTAATTCAAGGTATCGAATTAGTAATGAATAGAGATTAGAGCTAAGATGACAGGTCAAGTTATTCGGCAAACTGGCACAACTGTAAATTTTCATTAGGTAGGTATATTACTTTATATAGGTAATGCTGAAGTTAGTGCACTGACTTGTGGTAGTAATTTTACGCCACTTAGTGCATTAAATTCAACGTAACAATTAACAGCGATTATAAGAGGTACTCTACTGTAGCGCGAAGATAAAAATATTAAATTGAGAATAAAAAACGCTTATTCATATTTTGGTTTTCTCTAAGCTCGAAGCCTAAGATATAAAGTTAAATATGCTTACTAAAGTCATACAAAATGATTAGAAAATAATATAGAAAATATTATAGGTAATATGAGGTTCTACATTTCTATTCTCTACATTTAGTATGCCTTAAAATGTTAATTTACTGTCAATGGTGCCGATTCTGTTGTAAATCGCACTAAACTAATTTTAGTCACATCTCATCTCTTTCTTACGAACATTGTTAAAAAATGATAGGACATATTTAAAGCTGTCAAATTAATCTTTGCCGTCTTATTTAGGCGTAACCGCGATAGATGGCGACTTTTATATAGAAAACAAGCATTTGACTAATTTGACAGGACTAAATTTCTTACATCTTTTACTTATGTTCTTTGTTAAAAAGAGACATAGCGAGATTAAAATTTGTTTAGTTGTAAACAACAGAATCAGGGCCATTGACTCTGCTTTAATTAGGTACAAATTATTAAACAAAATCATAAAACTAGTATGTTCGGTACACGTGTAGTAGTTAGTCACGCTGGCAATGTTATCCAACATGGCTACGTGCAATACAATACAATACAATAAAAAAAAACAACATTATATCGAAGGGTTACACCCCACCATAGTTACACATTTGAATTATTTTCATTTCATTATTAACAATACATTTCACCCGCTTTGAAATATGATTTGTTGGCAGCCATATTTGTTAAGCATCTACACATGCGCAAGAGTTATATTTTTAAGTATTTTTTACACACGCACACATGTATAATTGTATTTTTAATAGCAATGAAAGCGTAACGAAATCTTTTGTGATTTTGCACGGTGGTTTAAAATTATGGAATTTTATTTTTTGTATAAATGATGGCAACACCGTGGCTAATTTATAAACGTAACGGCTTTATGTTGTTTAACAAAGATATTCTGTTTTGACATATTTAATTCCTCTATCTATAAGATTATAATAGACAAAAGAATCTTGAGACAACGGATTTAGATAACTCGTACGTATGGATTATGTGACGCGATTAAGAGACCCAGGATTTACTTTGATCTGTATGTATAAAAATGAATCCCTATTTCCCTTGGTCAGGCCATAACTAGAGAACGACTTTACCAATTTCATCCATCTTTTTTTTAAAGTTTTCATATACAATGGAGAAGGTCCTTAAGTAAAAACAAATTCATCATCATCATCATCATCAGCCTATAATGTCCGACTGCTGAGAACAGGCCTCCTTTCACAAATGAGGGTGAAAAACAAATTAGGTAAGTTGAAATATAAGAAAACTTCACGGTATTGTAGGTTAGTATATCCCTCGCGTACGCGGCTGAAACAGCGGGGCGCAACTAGTTTCAAATCAAGACAAGATTTATTTGCAGTTTACAGTACTGTGCAATTTGCCATTACTACTTATATTTGGTTGAAACTCCTATTGAAAAATAACCAAGAATCCCAGCTTATTATAAACATACTATAAAAACATTATCGGAACGTAATATTTGTGACATCAATCTCCATCTCACATCTCAGTCCAGATTCAAAACAACAATGACAAAAATATAATATTTTTTCTCTCAAAAGCAGTGATTGACGCGCGGCTAGGTGGTGTGGTGCGAATGGCGGCGCATACGCAGGCGCGCGTCAAGCCCCGTATAACGCACGTTAACGGAGATGTTAACTGCGCCCCCCCGCCGGGAATAATGCCGCCAAATATTTATAAATGTTTTATTTCCACCAGAGAGGGATCATGTGGCTACATTTGTGCTGGGATTGAGTAATAGGTGGAAGCGGGAGCGGGCGATTGTTTGAATTCGAAAGGAAAAACAGGATGTTTGGCGTATGTGAAGAGCAAACTCATTTGTAATAATTTTACAAATTATAAGATTATTTTTTCTTAAATGAAAGACCAGAGTACACACCCAAGGAAAGTATAGGTATCAACAAATTAAATAATAAAGTTTATTTTTCTCTTCACAGATTTTGCGTTAATCTTAATTAATTGAAGATGTTCTCTGATCGAGACACGAAAAAACTATCTGTAATAAATTAAATATCTAACCTAACGTTTTTTAACCAGGCACATATTTGAATGTTTGTTCACCCGCTACCTCATAATTAGCCCTATTGTACGAAGCCCCTAATCGCGGGACGTTACACATAATGGCAGCGCTAGTTTGTCGCGAATGTAGATCGAATTATGTTTGTACACATGTTTAAACTTTACAACAGAGCTCTGAGAAACGTGGAGCTTTATGGGATTATTACTGTTTACACATCACACATTTACAAACAATATATGTTTGATAATGTTAATTTCTTGATCTGAGAATCTAAGCAAAATTTCCTGCATGTTAAAGGAATGAAAACACATAATTTGATAGCTAAATTTGCGAGACTAGCTATGGAGGATGTATGACTCTCTTTGTCTCGCTGTCTCGTGTGGTTAATTTAGCTATCCCCCGTAAGTTCACTCAAATTTCAATGATAAAAACCTATATGATTCTTCATAACATAGACAGTAGTTACGTCGTAAAAAGGTAACAAACAAATGTATTTCATTAGTCGTAATCCTATTGATGTGTTCCAACAGCTGCACTTGAGAGCCAGTTCCTTCTAGGCTTTATGTGCTTACCACTTTCGACCACATCATCAATTACCATCGTGAGATTGCGGTCAAACAAAGGCTAGTCAAAGAGTAACAAAAATATAAATTAGTAATATTTTATCACTTCATAATCAAATCGGATGCCAATGGCTCTGGTAAGGCACCTGAAAGTAGACTCTACACCAGTTATAATACAATTAAACTGATAACAATCCGGCAAGAAAATCAGCTTGGATTATTTTGTGGATCTTACTTTCTCAGTGAGAATACTTCTCTATTTTGAGTTTTTTTTTTTAGATAAACTCTATCACGACAATTGTTTAACTAAACCAACATATTTTATTCTATTCAAATAATATTCAAGGCAAATCAAAATTGATCAACAGTTTCATTCCCCGTTGATAAGTCAATCACAGAATTGGGACATCCTTTTTTATGTCAAAAATACTTCCCTATATCTCTTTTCAGAGTCACCCGTCGCCGACACACTGTCGACAATAGTTGCCAACATCAATGCCAACTAATTTCTTACGGTCCCGCGCTTTTATTCAATACAACACTTTAAAAACCTTGTCGAGCAATTTTCGATTTTATTATAAAAAGTTACGGTATATTATCGGTTGTATGGGGTGTTTGTGACTTCCGCACTAACAAACGTACCCACACATTAGCGGTGTAGTGAATATATTTAAAGATAACTTTATTATGTTAGTTAAAGGACGCGTTTTGGAATTATTGTCACTTTAGTGGAGCGATAAGGGTCGAGGACAATGCGTTTTAAATGTTTTATAATGTACAGATATCTAGTTATGAATATAAATTGTGTTTATTATAATTTATGTGATATAGCAACGCCCCGTGTCGTGGCTTACAATTAAATCCAGCTGTTGAATGTTTACTTGGAAACTGAATTTAAATTAACCCACATGAAATATCAAATAAAAAAAAAAAAAGCCTAAGCAGTAACCGAAGCACATAGACGCTTGCGAGGTATCTTGGACCTTGCTGACCCTGCAATAATCTTCCCTTTTTAAATAAACCAAAATCTGTAATCCAAAAACGCTTCAACGATTTTATAAAGCAAATGTTCTTGGTTCAGTATCAAAACCGTCGAGAACTGGTCCCCATACATTAAGTGAATGGCACATAATCCAGGCCGGGGCGCGCGGTATGTATAATGTAACACATTAGAACATCTTAATTTCAATCTCGATAAAAGGCATAAAGAACAGTTTTATAAAACCGTCATGGACTGATAAAGGTGGCCATTCGTGCGACGACACGATTTCAAAATTCAAACAAGTATCATATTTGCATTTTAAATATAATATTGAATTGATGGATTTGTATTTTTATTTATATTGAAGAGAGGTAGAGCATAGCGTTTATTCGCTCAAAGAGCAGCTCGACTGGGGAAGTACCTCCACCTTACAGAATACCGCACCCAAATAAGTTTATGTTGTGTAAAGTTGTGTTCCTGCGCGTGAGTAAGGTCGCCGGAGCTCATAGGGGAGGGGGGAAAGGTCGGTAACGCGTGAGCGATGCTTCGTGTGTTGCAAGCGTCTATATGGCTACGGTAACCGCTTACCATCAGGCGGGCCGTATGCTTGTTTATCGCCTAAGTTGTATAAAAAAAAAATAAAAAAAAAAAATATATATATATTTTCGTAGCATCGTAGCAGAGTCTCGTAGCGCATTTTGAAGACTTCAACGATGTGAACTACAACTGCAATAGGCTTTAAAATAAGTTTAAATTATCTGCTTTCACTACATAGAAAATATTGGATTTATATATATAAAATTAGTAATAGACAAACATTAGAATAAAATATGAAATTGAAACACTTTTTTAGGGTTCCGTACCCGAAGGTTGCCAAACGGGACCCTATTACTAAGACTCCGCTGGCCGTCCGTCCATCCGTCCGTCTGTCAGTGGGCTGTATCTCATGAACGGAAATAGGTAGACAGTTGAAATTTTCATTGAATATGTATTTCTATTGCCGCTATAACAACAAATAATAAAAATGAAATAATATTAAAAATTAAAGGGGGCGCCCATATAACAAACGTCTTTATTTTTTTTGGTATTTTGTTTTCTTAGCACAATGAGTTACTTAATATTGAACGAAAACCTCCGTTTGCGAGTCCGACCGACGCCGGGTTTTTTTACCTTGCTGAGTTTCTTACCAGTTTTTCACAGTTGAAGGCTGACTTCCGAAACGGTGGTGACATTAAGCTTTGATCTTCATAAGCCCTCCTTCCTTAAACTGTAAAAATGGCTTTGACTTCGACAGCTCAAAAAAAAATCCAGTAATATTATCAATGTGCCCATGAATGGGTGATGTAAAGTAAATTTATATGGAACGACATTAACTCGCGATGACACCCGCGCCTGCGCCCGCGCCGCACCGCGCGCCGCCACACGATTATCGTAATCATGTTGTGTCCCTTCGCGCGACCGTGCCGGCCCTTTGATGTGCCGACCACGGTGACCATACAACATGCACTTTTAAAAGTATCTCTATCTTATTAACTGTTACCTTTACACGAACCTCTGAACCAGTCGCAATTACATTTAAATGATATCCCTATATGCCAACTTTTATACAAATACATTCAACCGTTACAGAGCTAAGCGGTAACAAACACACACACACATGCGAATTTTACCCTTTAAAACCAAAACTAAAATCAATCAACAAAACTAGATCTTCATTAATGAAGTAAAAGGTTTAACACAACTTTAACACAAAGCCGATATGAAGATGGGTTTTACAGTCTTACACAGACAACCTCTTATGATTTTACTTTGCCCATGTAGTGCCATTTTTTATAAGTCTGGATTTATCCCAACAAAACTCTCGGAATGGTCCCCTACCGTCCACCCACGACCCGCTGCCTACAGATTATCATCTCGCGTTACATACAAGAAGAAATTAATGTGTTATTGCGCTCATTACTACAATTATACATACTTTATAACTCTATCAGCGCTGGTAATGCTTTAATATAGCTTTAAATATAACTTATATAACACAATATGGCTATTTAGAATTTTGGTCATAACGTTTTGGTGCCCATAACATTTTAGTACAGGATTATCTAAGTAATACTTGATAAGTTTACGCTATTATAGAGATTTAAGAATGATATTATGTTAGAAATACGGATTGAGTTCTTAAAGGTTCCTTTAGGTAAAATATTGTTCAACTTAAGGTAGTTTTTGTAGAAATTATATTAAAGTTTTTAGTTATTTTTTCGTGGTCTGTATTTTTTATTAATCACCGAACTTTGAGAATACAATCGGCCTATATGTCCCTCCATTGCTGCGTACTAAAGACTGTCTCTCACAAACAGTATTTTTTTTGCCGGGGCTAATTAAATTTAAATTTTATTCTGTGTAGTAATCACACAGAATAAAATTGGGAATAGGAATCGTCATTCATCTTTTATTAACTACATTGAATTCTGCTCCATTTTAAAGGATTCTTGCGGTTTAATAGTTATTAACTTTACATACCCTTACGGAGGAGTAAGGTGGTAGACTCCACCATTTACAAGGACTGCGGGGCTATTGCGTATCTTTGGTGGTAATCGTAACGAACACCATTAATTATTTCATCCAATGACGGGTACGCGGTATGACGCGACGATGACCATTCGTGGGCCGTGATTGGATGAAATTCACCACCAAAGTTACGCGGTAGAGCCCCAGGCTTGGCTCAAACCCGGGGATTGTAGGCCAACGTTTCTTGTTGAGAACACATATAGTAGGTATATGCAAGGTTTTTGTCATCCGTCGTCATCATGACGCACTTTATTATGTGCTAACATCGCTACATAAATATATAAATTAAAAAAAAAAGCTTCATGCTGGTAAAGTATTACTTCGCAGCACCCCCCTGCCTAGCTGGCAAGCATTCAACCCTAAGTTCCCGTTTAAGCTTACTTTTTATCTTCGTCCACATCATTACCAATCATGACGAGATTGTGACCAAAAAAGTGTATCTGGGAAATCCCACATCAAAAGTCCAAATATAATAGACGGTGGATTTGAGAAGTTATGGCATCTGTCCAAGCCTCGACAATCCGCAAGGTGTACCACATGGCCCAGTCCCAATCTCCGTGGCTTGTCACGGTGGTCCGTAATCTCAAGTGCTTATTAACTATTATTTGTATACATCAATGTCTATACAATATTCAGGAAAACTACACGGCGTGAGCTATTTGGTCGCCAACAATGAGCTGAGCAAAATGAGATCACTCTTGAGTAAAACTCTTCATTTTGTTCGGGTATTTTCATTCATTGCCACCCCAAAATAAGGCTTTGTAGTTTAGGTAGGGTTGCCACAACGATTTTTTTACGAGGCATATAAAACTAGGTAATGGATCACATAATTCACAGATATTCATGATATGGGTTACCTATATAGTTTTTTCTAAGTTATTTTTTTTCTAAATAGACGACTAATTTTTAAATTGATGCTTACTTACAGCCAATTCCAAAAGAGCAATACAATTATTGTCAAGATTTGGGCAAAGTTATAAAACATATCATGAGGCGACTGATCACGATCTGACTCATGTCTGTGACAACCCTTATATCGGTACGTGCCGATGTTTGCAGACGTTGTCCTTTTCCAGACACTAAATAAAATAAATAAATCCATACAGATAATCTGCCATGAATAAATATCCATCAGTCGCTTTGTCATCTGCGACGTATTTTCTATTGACAAGTTTAAAGGACAAAAACCAAACAACCACCTCTGCAATTCAGCAACTAAATCTCACACGATTTTAGCCTTTAAATCAAAATGCATAAGATCCTCAATATTTTTGACAACCTACAAGGAACTTGGTAAGATTGGCAACGAAACTATAACCTCACCATTGCAATTTAGATTTTATTATGAAGACCGAGGCTTTAAATAAGTTTGGATGTTTCAAGAGATTTAGAGTGAAGTTTTCGCTTAATCCGTCGGCGATCAGTTTTTGATCTGAGCGATGTTTTTTGAGTGAAATGTTCACTTTCGTCAGGACATCTGTCTTTACAGTAATTAGGTGTCGCGCGTGTGGCCCCGGGGCCCTCCACTGTGGTCCGCAGCGTTGTTTGCGCATAATTGTCTATTATTCTTTATAATAAACCCCTTTGTTGGATCTGTCATCGGTGTTTTCACTTTCAATGCTAATCCTTTAAGTTTATCTTGTAAATAGAAATCGATAGTTACTTTGTTAGTGAAGATTGAAAGTGACATTTGGCTATTGTTTTACTTGTTTTATTTTTTATTTAAGACCTTGAACCTCCTTCCTTTTTAATTTAACGAATTGTAGGAGAAAGATAAATAAAACCTATTAGAATCTCAGATAGACAGGTTCATTGTATTCAATGAACCATAATTATTTAATTTGGTAATTACACAAATATTTTCTTCGGCACTTTTTACCACCTTTCCATAATAATATATCCACACCACACCTTTTGTTAACTTACCGATACCGTCTAACATTTCCACGTGTACCTTATAATCATGTGTGAACAAAACTTTATGTAAAGTCACCTCCACACTGACTCCAAAATATCGTTAATTTACGCCTTATTAAGGAACAAAACGCTATTGTTTTGTGCGGCATCGCCCAGTGCCATTGTGAGGATGTGTGAAGATGATATGTTTATTACAAGGTAGCCGGGAGGGGGCGGAGCGACCGGCACGCATCACACGAGTAGCGACACCTCACCTGGGAGCGGCGCCTTTCGTTACAGATGTGAAGCTAAAGTGATTTATGCCTACCATGTATGTGACTCTGGTAGACTTTTATACACTAGCATGAGAAACAAGCAATATAATGTAACTGTAACTCTTTTTTGGCTACAAATAACCTTTTCCCATCCAATAAATATGAAGTCTAAATATGGTATAGTTTACTGCAGATTAGAGAAAAAAAAGCATTTATAGATTATCCGTTTAATAATAATTGTGTGTCCGTTCATGTAACAAAAGGTAAAATCCATCCAATAAAAAACGTGTAACATTTTTTTTATTTATTAAGATACACCAACAGTTATTACATCAAAAATAGTTTGAAAAAACATACATTATAAAATAAGCTAAATGCACAACCAATAATAGGTGTACAACACTTGCCACTAACTACAAGAGTAACACAGTTATTTTACTTAACCTACAGTAACCTAAACAACATATAGCTAAAACTTTTAATTCATTCGCTGGCTATAATAGTCAACAAAATAAAAAACTTCGCACTCTACCTTCGCTCTCCGACCTGTCGCGTCTGTACTGTACATAATCTCCAACGGTTGCGTTGAATCGGTTAACACCGCGTCATTCGCACTAATAAGCCAGAGAGTGGAGTTGTGCCGCGAATAATTGAGTAATCTAATATAATTGTCGGTCTTGTACAAGGAGTTTCACAACGTTACAATTTTCTTTCTATTCCGTTCGCGGAGGCAAAGGCTCATATTACTGGGCGGGGCCTTTTGTGCCAGAGTTCGCACCTGTGGGTTAATATGTGGTTTCATACGAAATAATAAATTAAATATTAAAAATTAACTGTTAATAATTATAAATTATATTTATAATGATTATTAATAATATATTATAAATTATTTTATAAATATAAATGTGTGTAAAATAACTATGTGTATTTTTTAATATATTGACAAATTATTTCCATTGGACAATCTCGCTTATTTTGGGATTACATCCCAGGATATTTATTTATTTAATTAGGTGCATTCATAATAATCTTTTCTGTACCACGAAGGGATCAAATCTGGTGGTTGTGCTGTTATTTTAATTTTGTTTTCTGTATGTACGAATAGATAGCTACCATCGACACTTTAGCACGCGTGCTCTTCAGAGAGTCACAGCTAAATTAAAAAAAAAAAGTTTTGAAAGTAGTTCGAATCATCTGTGATTTGTTATCCCATGTAACAAAATATTAATTGAAATCATATACCGCATAACCGTAATGGACATTTTAATAAATTACAAATAATTTTTTATGAACACGTTCCAGTAATCCATATTCGTTCACTTTCAAGAAATATTACAATTAATTTAAAAGTCTAATAACATAAAATAAAGTTGATAATTGCACAACATACGTAGACGTATTTCAAACTATGTTGAGGACTACAGTCCTCTGCGGTCTGGTATATAATAATAATTTCGAAATATTATTAGAAAGAGAATGCGTAACTCATTGTTAGGTTTAATTAAATAAATACATGGTTTCAACGTAGATTTAGAAAACTTGGCGATTTATTATGAAGTGTTGCAGAGTTAGATAATTAACGTACCTACCAGGAAGCATTATTTTGCAATGAAAGTAATTCTAGAGTTATTATTTTACTGTTAGATCACTAACATACTATCGTAGATCGTAAATATCAATTGACTGTTAATTAACAATTTTTTTATTATTTATTTATTTATCTTAACAACTATTTAAAACAAATAAAATGAATAATAACTACGAATTTGCTGCGGAAACGTTGAGTATTTTGTTTTAATATTTTCTCTAAGAGCCAGCGGAGCAAAGAGGACAGAGTGAGGGCACAATTAAAATATTGTCGGCGACATGCTCGTATCACTTCACCCACACGAAGGGATTATCCTGGTCAAGATTGGCGCATCCAATTCCACTTCGTCACGTTCATTCAAATGTTTCCATTTATTTTATTTGAATATTTGATACTGCGATACCTTTTAATATCTGAATCAAAGATGATATAACATAAATCTTGTATTTCGTTGCACTGTATATACAAAAAATACAAATTCTTTAGCGTCATCTTCATGAAACACGAATAACAATATCTGCCTCTCACTCACGAACATATTTAGCCTCTCAATTAAAGCAAATTCAAAGTAAATATAATATCCTGCAGTTTTATATTGACCACTAACTAGTTAGCAAGCAAAAATATTACCCGTCTGATGGAGACTCGTCTGTACTCAGTACTGTATTTTTTCCATCAGACGATTGCTTCATATGCGGTTACCGGACTAAAGTCTATCTGTAGTAAGTATCTATACAGTCTACGGCTACGCGTAGCGCGGGTTTCATCCAATTACTGACGGGAAAATCTCCCAAGTATGACGAAGATTTGATAGTAGTTAGTAACCTTTAGAAGAGAGCTATGTTCACCAGCAGACATCCTGAGGCTGAATTATATACTCAAAGCTAAAAATCATTGGCAAGAAATCTTTTAAGCCAAATGTAGTAAATATTGTGAGTCAAGAAGAAGGGTTCCGCTTGAAGAACACTGAAGCGTTAACACGTGAGCCAGGGTATCATAGCTCGAGAGAACACACGTGTTAGATATTAGTTTTGACATTTGTCTCCCATTTGACACGTATTTAAAACTAAAACTACATCAACCATCTCTCAAAAAAATTTTGCTCTACCAATAAAGATTTTATTTTTAGATACGTAATAGAAAATTTCAAATTTCTCAGAGCGATATCAAAGATAGTATTTGTTACATTTAACTTTAAAAAATCACATTAAAAAGGGCATCTAAAACACATTTTAATACTTAGTAAAATAACCATTTCATTTTCAATTTTACAAGATGCTTAAGACAAACGTCAATAGATCATAATCTCAAACTGCCAATAAAACCAATTCTTCACACTCCCATCTTAAGAAACCCTTATGTAATATCTCCCATCAAATATAATAGTCTCGACATCTGGGGTCTCTCATCACTAATAAGCCTCTCAATCTCACCCTTGACTCAGAATGATATCAATTATCGTCGAATTCCTTCCCACTGTAAAGACGCCTCGTTGAATGTTCCATAAGGTTTGTTAGGGGTGATATTTCAAGGGGTGATCATTTTATTGTTTTAAATTGATAGGCTTACGTTTAACCATAACCTGAGCATAGTGATGATGTAGCCGGAGATGATTACCTCATAAAGACTGGAAAGGAAATCTCAATTGCAATCGCCAGAACACCTTCCTTATTTAGATTTTCCACTGAATAAAGCTGTGTGTCAAGCTTGAAGTTTCTGGCCGGATACTTATAAGTTTGAGTAAGTATAAGTATTTTGAAATGAGTTCCTCACTTTTCCAAGGCCTTATTTCGATGCTCAGATAAGTGGTATCTGGCTGTTAATTTTAAATTAGAACAGTTCATCTATAGACTAATCAAGGAATAAATAGGTTTAATTTTTTATTGATTGATCGATTGATAAATCGGCTCTGAATTAGTTTAAAATCGATTGATTGATATCATTAATATCGAAGAAGAGATGAAGCATACAGTAAAGCTGAAATACTTTTCATAAACATTTGGACTTATAAGATTATCCTCACCAAGTCTAATCCTTTATTTATTCACAACAAAGCAGATTATATTTTTGCTAAGCCCCTCTAAAACCCATTGAATGTTTAGTAAAACTAGTAAAAGTGTAATGTGCCGTGTTTTCCGCCATTGTCGAAAGTATTTGTGTACGAGGACCTCATTTGAGATGGAGTCCATTTTCACTCTTGAACGAGTATCAAAAGGACTGTTGACTAAGACGCAAAGTGTCCTTTGAGATAGACCAAGGTGCAAGTTAGAAGTGGATAGCGAGCAAGGAAACGACCGGTTCAAACACATCTGTCACTAAACAATGTGATCAAAAAGCGATATCTTATGATTATTGATTACAATTTTTTTTGTAATTTACTAGTTGCGCCCCGCGGTTTCACCCACATATCCGAGGGACAAATTGCTTCCCCGGGATAAAAATTACCTTACGTGTTAATCCAGAACATATTCTATCTGTGTGCCAAATTTCATCCAAATCCGTTCAGTAGTTTTTGCGTGACAGAGTAACAAACATCCACACATAAAAACTTTCGCGTTTATAATATTAGTAATGATGTAGCAAATACGTTCAGTATCAATCAATAAAACTTAATACACATACAACAATAATAATCAATTACATAAAAACTTTACAATTATTATATTTTTTACAGTCTCCCATAAGTAAGTCGCTTTACTCCACAAGCGACAGCGTTTTGCGAATCGCTCTCCCTCGCACCACACTCTATACTCCGTACAATCTAGTCCCTTGTCGGCTTCTATTGCTCAAGCCGTCACTAATTGGGCCCAAACTGGGAACCGAACCGCCACCCACATTGTGAGACCCTCGACGACCACTTAATTATGTCTCTTTGGAGTTTTGAACACGTTGGCAACTGTCAACGAGCGAGTTAGCGATGCTTGATGGCTGATTTAGATTTTATATCTGTCAACGTTGTCGGTGCTTTTGTTCTGCACTTAATGATACCAGGTCTGAGATACGCGTGTTATAGCTTAGATAGGTGGAATATGTGTTGAACGAGCTGGGACTCAAGTCTTCTATTATAATTGTGGTCCAATGAACTATCAGTGGAGTCAAGATTTTACAGTTTTGGAAGTCTAATCCAATTGCGTCCTAAACCATTAGGGTATTTAGTACACACCGCACATTGGATCAATGCCAATGGAGTTTTGATGGGATAGTCAGAAAGTTTTTTTTTTAGTTAAAATAGCAGACTTGGCCCCTGGTTCTCAGGTGACCATAGGAGTCATAGCTACAAGCTGCACCTATGTTTAGCAGGGCTACATCTAGGGCTTAATTTCCCTGATACATTTTTTTTTTACAACTAACGTGGCAAACAAGCATATGGTACGCCCGATGGTAAGCTGTTACCGTAGCCTATGGACGCTTGCAACACCGGGGGTATCACTCGAGCGTTACCGACCCTGAAGAAATCTCTTCAGACTCTTTTTGAAGACTAATATTATCATTATTATTAATTTTTAGTACCTCTCTAGCTAGCTACCACACTCAAGATGAAGATTTGTTGCCTTACCTACCGTTGCTAGTGGATGTGTGAAGGTCGACAACAAATTGGCATTCCTCTTATATTGCTAGTGATAAAGGCAACGGAACCCTCACCGTCAGGGGCTCTACAGCATATCTTTGGTGGTAATCGTAACGAACACCATTAATGAATTTCATTCAATGAGGGCGCACCCAATGGTCATCGTCGTATCGCTTCATTGGATGAAATCATTAATGGTGTTCATTACGATTACCACCAAATATAAACGGTAACCCAGCTGGTTCAGGAGGGCAGTCTGCCTGCTTTCCAAAAAAACTACAGCTACGATTCTCTAGTCTAATTGCCTACCTAATAACGTAGGTGTTGTATAAAAACTCGGAAGTACAAATGATCCTCACAGAAATACCTCAACAGGGCGGCTCCTCACATCCTTAATATTTATTAATGGCAAGCACGCGAGGAATGCCACCCCACACCGCACACCGCACCCCCACACGATTGCCACCAAGTCAGCGACACTTTCACATGATACTTCACATATTTGTGTTACCTCTAATGGATCGGTTACCGCTTCGCTGACGCTTAGGTATTAGACCAAAGAGTTTCCGAAATAAAACTGGTGATGGTTAAAGGATACATTACTAACTTTTGGCTTACAGATGAGACATATAACAAACCTCTACATATGAAAAACCCAGAGCTACGAGTAAACTGATAAATTGCAATAATTAAAGTTCTCCTTAAGCGATATCTTTTTACTAGGGGTTTACTTTAGGGTATACAATACAGCCTATCTTTCTCAAATCGGCCTGCTAGTACCTGAGATAAACGCATTGAAACATAAATACAAACTCTTAAACTTTATAATATTAGTACAGAATTTTAAATAACAACATCAAAACAGATTTTGTGCGTGTGTCGCAAGGGAGACAGGCGCTCCACCACTCATATCGACATAATCACACCAAATACCCAAAATAAAATCCAATACAGAGGATGCAACACCCTCGAAGTGACACAAAGACAATCAACATTCCTGCTGGTTAATTTTTCATAATAACGAGCGCATGCGGTAGGTGGGGACAGCGGCATTTGTCGCGGCATGCCGCGCGGCAACCAAGCGGCGCGGCAACCACGCGCGGTTGACGCATATCCTCCAATTAGCCGCAACCACTTACCGTGAATTTCCTTCCTTTGGAAATTACAAATGAAATTTAAAGTACTCATTTAGAGATGAAAGAAATAATTGGTAAAGGATTTGAAGATTTCTGTCCAAGTAAAGATTTGTTTTGTAAGATCTGAGATGTTTTTCAAAGTGAGTTCCGGCAGCTGCACTCCAGGATTTTCCACCATCAAGGCTTTAGATTGTCGATGGTATATAGTCGATTGAACAGTCTCTTGGAACAGCTAATGTAGGCAAAGATAACCATTTATATAACAAAGTCTCTCCTATCGGAGATTGGTAGATGACATAGAGCAGATCGCAAAAATTACTCTCCTAATACTCAGAAGACGTTATCTGTAAGGTGTCTCATCATCATCATCATCATCAGCCTATAATGTCCCACTGCTGAGCACATGCCTCCTTTCACAAATGAGGGTGAAAGGGACTGGGTGATACTCCACCACGCGTGCCCACTGCGGATCGGTGGAGGTAGGCTAGTGGTCAACCTACTGTTGGAATTTTTCAAGCCGCCTAGGAGGCATCCAACTAGCTTAACGACTATCACAATTAAGTGATAACCGGGAACAACGGCTTTACGTGCCTTCTGAAGCACGGAAACGCTCGATTTGAAATACCACTAGGGCGGTCACCCATCCAGGTACCGACCACGACAGACGTAGCTTAACTTTTCCGATCGATTAAGAACGGCTAATCATGCTACACCACGAGCGCTTCAGGTGTCTAACTAAACTTTAATCATCCCATGAAATCTCATTAAAGTGATGAATGAACTTCAGGGCTGAGAAACCGTATTTATCACAATTAATTATTACAATATAATCTGCTCCTTTCTCTCATTAGCACCTTAAGCGTCACTCGCGCGCCGATGTGTGAAGCCAAATTAATGACGCTAAATATTTCCACAGTCCGGGAACAGGATTCACGCCGGGATCTTTGCCGGGAGGTCCGACTTCAAAGCTCATGCGCGGAGATATTAAAGTTGACAAATTACACGAAAATATTAACACATGTCATATTTTAGGAGACACACTTAGTATCAAGTTTTTGTTGATTGTGTGATTCTATAAAAAGTTTTCTTTATAGGTATTAACCAGCTTTTGAAGGGGATGCCGCGACGATAGCTCAATGGTGGGTTCGAATCCTGAAATAATAATAATAATCATTATTTCAGGTGTATACCCATAAAATACAATGCAATGTACAGTACAAATACAAAAGTAGAATTAAAATTACGCAATAGCATAAGGGTCAAAAGGACAATAAAATAAAAGACAAAGTGCCGTAGCACGGTCAGAACAGTCAGCAGTTCAGCAACTGCAGTGCATATTCCGTACAATATATTTGGTCATCTAATATTACCTTCACGGTGCACAGACAACCTGCACGTGTATATCGGATTATCCAGGCACTCAGATAGCGTACTGAGAATCTCATTCCTCGATCTCCTGATACGCGCCCAAAACTAAATGAGCTTAAGTTTTTGGTGAAGGAAAACATCGTGAGGAAACCATAGCACGGTAGTAGGGTTTACCAACTTTGTTATTCTGTCGCCAAGCCCCTACCGATGGTGTTCCGACAGCCGAACCTGAGAGCTACCTTCTAGGCTTTATGTGCTTACCACCTTCGGCCACATCATCAGTGACCGTAGTGGCAAACACAACCATGGTATAGCCATGATTATCGCCTCAAAAGGTGAAGAAGAAATTCGCCTTTTAACATGTGTGTCTCTAAATACTTTTGTCAACAGTGTCCTAATTAAGAAATAAATGATAATTTTTAACGACCCAGTGATTAACGAGAGAATACATGTTTCAGTTACATAATACCACCCAGGACGGCTCAAGTGGTAGATAACCTCCTTGCACAACGCTCGTGTATTTTGCTAAGTGCCGGCTTTTAAGCGATACGCATCTTTACTATGCTTTCGGGGTCTGTGGTGAAATGGAAAATCTACATGCTGCAGCTACCAAAACCATATAGAAGGTTAGTTCAACGTCAGAAGCGGGGCTTTGTGCTGAAGAGTTAATTAGCAATATATTATAGAAAAATTAAAAGGAATATTAGATCTTCTTGACCAACCATATAATTATAAGTGTTTGTTGAAACCAAGGTACAGGTCGGTTAACTAAAGCTGGCACGTTTCAACACATTTACACCGTCTCTCTCGCGCAAAGTCAAGCTTATGAGTATGAAGGAGACAGTTATTGTTTTGCTTTTGCTACTGCTCATAAATATAGAGTGGTCTATTTTTGCATTCGTCCATTACACTTGACTGATTGCAAATTTATGAGTACTGTGAACGTGCCAGCTTTCGTTAACCGACCTGTAAGAATTAAATTGTGTTATAGATAACTTGTGATATTGAAGCGCTCGTGTTGTAGCATAATTAGCCGTTCTTAATCGATCGGCAAAGTTAAACTACGTCTGCGTGGTCGGTACCTGGATGGGTGACCGCCTAGTGGTATTTCAAATCGAGCGTTTCCGTGCTTCGGAAGGCACGTAAAGCCGTTGGTCCCGGTTGTCACTAAATTGTGATAGTCGTTAAGCTAGTCGGATGTCTCCTAGGCGGCTTGAAAAATTCCAACAGTAGGTTACCACTAGCCTACCTCCACCAATCCGCAGTGGGTACGCGTGGTGGAGTATCGCCCAGTCCCTTTCACCCTCATTTGTGAAAGGAGGCATGTTCTCAGCAGTTGGACATTATGGCTGATGGCTGAGGGCTGATGATGATGATGATGATGATGATGGATACCTCTGGGATAATTCTGATTCTTGAACGAGTACCTGCCTATAACGTAGATGTCGTCAAGCACAAGTGAATAGGCATTTTTGTAACTTCTTCTGCGGCCATTCGACTGCCAAATGTAAGTCCATATTACTTACATTTGGCAGTCAATATTCTACGGAACCGAACTACGTTATTTATAATTTCCAATATTTTTTACACCAGGGTGCTTTCGTGGGTGGTGTGTGTCCCGTTTTTTAGCGATCTGAACCAAAACATGGCGCCAATAATCGGCCAGAGCCATCCCTGTGATGTTTATCCCTTATCTGACACAGTTAATTGATGTTTTATTTTTAATTGACGACCCTACGCAGGTATTTTTGGATATCAGATTCCATTTCTGCGTAAGATGGTAGCTAGTAGATATGTTTGGTTTGTTTATACTATAATAATAATAATACGTTTATTATCAGGCTACTAGAGGCCCATAGATATATACCTTACAAACTAAATTATAATTATATAATAATACTAGCTATGTGGCCGGCTTGGCCCGGGTGAAATTTTGGTTACATTATTGGAGTTTTCCTAGGGATCCCTATTTTTTTTTAATAATAAAGCTTCTCCCGGTGAAAGAATGTTTAAAATTGGGCCAGTAGTTATTCAGTATATTCATTACATACAAAAATCCAAATCTTCTCTCTTTATTATTAGTGTAGATGTAGATGTATAATGTAGATTATAACTATACTATTATCAACCTTTATTGGCTTACAGAAAATACCTTTGTAATTGTTGAGAAGTACCTCTTCTGGTTTATTGGACAGTGGTTCAACTTACACACTCGCGTAGATCAAAGATAATAATGATACATACCTATGTATATGAAATATTTTATACATTTCAATAAACACCCAATTCAATTTTAACTCGAGTAACTAAAAACGTCAAAACTCGTTTTCCCAATAATAAAACGTTGTTTACTCCGCAAACACTACATGCAATTTTTTTCGTATGCACATCGGCATTTTAAAGGTGCTCTTTGATTCGCCGCCGAATATTTTGAAAGCATCAGAGTTAAACAGCCGCTAAATCCGCTGTTTTACTTGTGATTATCTTTGTGAGAGCTCCGGGGTGGGCCCAACGCTTCATTGGTCTTGGAGCCTGCACTGATTCTGAAATAACAGTGCGTAACAATGAGGTGTGTTTTGAACATGCGGGCTGTTTAGATTTTTAAAAATATTATAAATATTTAGGTTGCATGAACTTTTATATTAATTAGTAGAGTTCACATAACGCAGTAGACAGCAGAACAAAGTGCTGATTGAAGAAGAGTAGATAGATAGATACCTCTTTAATTAATAAGAGTATCAGTCAGACTGTTCATAAGTGCTTGCGAAGGTCTATTTGAATAAATGATTTTGAATTTCGATTTTTGATTCTTTTGAATTTTATTGTACACCAAAAAACAGTAAACGAAAACAAACAAAAAAATGTCTATTCTATTTTCTATTCTATAATGAATATTTTTACACAAGTAGTCAGAAAATATCATGTTTCTATGTGTGTTTTAGCTTCAAATCAAAACATCATTAAGGATCACCTAGCTAGGTTATATCTCACAAATAAATGCATTTCCACCATAGGTAATAAATACTAAATCGTTCACATCATCCTCTAGAAAGTTTGAGAAATCTGATCTCCATAACTAGGAAGTTTCGACCCGACACAGATGTTTATCTACATTATACTGAATTTTATAAACAGAGCGAACATTCCTTGCAATGCTATAACAATATTATCTATAAATATTAGCCTCGATTGTGTTTACGATGAGGGTTGGTCTTTTGTTCGACCCACTGTGCGGTTCGCTGGCAAAATTACTCATGTACCCCGCTGACATAATCTAAACCTTACGCCACTAAATTTAAGGATCGATAAATTATGTTTCGATAAGTATGTTGGCAATTTTGACGCGTGAAATAGCGTGATCATGTTTGCAATTCACAGGATATGTGGGAATACGAGATTTTCAATTTAATCGAGATTTATGTGGTGGCGACAAGCGACACTCAAATTTCGTGCTGGTAGATGTTTTTAGGGGCATTAATTTGATACATTTTGTTTGGCATTGTCGGAAAAATAGAGGGATAGAGTATTGCAACGTGGTAGATGAGGTAAGTAGATAGTTTTGCACTTTTCAGAAATTACTAAGGTACAAGAATATGCACGAAAGGAAATGACATAAACCTGTGGTTTGCATAAGAAACTATCGCTTTAATTGATGCTAAGATAGGACCACACAATACATCCATAAAATGGTTTTCCAATAATAAACCATGGAATCGTTCCGAATGTTATATAACAATAAATAAAATCCCATTTTTTGGACGCCAACAATGTGTAAAGCGTTCCGTTTACGATTCACACGAGACCGACAAGTCCACACACGAGTGGGTTTCAAAAACGCAGTAAAATGTGCGCGAGCGCAGGCCGCACAGTGCGCCCGACGCGTCCCGCGCCCGGACAAAAACACCCTTGTAATGACTCCAACGAATATCGACAATTTGCTACGTACGATTGAACAACATCAATGCGATTTACACACCCCAACTACAATTCCTAACGGCTGTAAAAATAACTATTAGACTCACTGTTCTGGGTACTAAGTTGTAGAGTCGAATTTACTTTGTCGGCACAGAAACAATGTTTGCTAAAATGAAGACATAAGCGTCATGTATTGAGGGCTAACGCCATAAAATATTATCATTTATCATCTAGATGTGTTTGGTGTAGCAATAGTGGTTATTGTGGTAAACTTCGCGTTGCCATTATTAATAATGTCCGGGTGACATCTGCGTGTTACAGTTCCTTATTGTTTGGAAGCTATTGTTGAGAGATATTCAATCGTTTGCGTGAAATAAGATGTTAGTAAAATTCCCTGACTAATGTTGCAAGATACAGATCAAAGTTTTCAATAATGCGACCACTGCGACATTCTAAAATAATTCCTGATAATTATGCCTATCTTAATTCTGTTTTAAATTATGACGAATGAACACTATGGTAGTCGGAACTATACTATAGATAGATAGGTAGATAACTCTTTATTGTACACAAAGATTTGTTTTGTTTAAGTATGAAACAAAAATAACAATAAATTCTTAATATTAATAATTTGACTGTTTTACAAAAAACTCAAACCAACCTCAAAGTACACTAAGAAGTAATCAAATCCTGATCCTGGCCTGCTGACAATGTGACCAAAAGGGAAGTGAAAAATTCCAGAAAAAAAAAACCAAATTGGTTAATAAATGACGGAGTTATGAGGTAACAAACAATTTAAAAAAATACAACTGAATTGAGAACCTCCTCCTTTTTTTGAAGTCGGTTAAAAAGACTGGAAGATGGGCGGTCTTACCGCTAAGAAGTGATTTCTTCCAGACATTATAGACAATATTAAAATTCAAACCTCCGTTAAATTAACGATTTTACATAGCAACACCGGCCAATTAATCACAGTCAACGCAACAAATGAGTTGGACAAACATTCCTCTAATCCACATTTTGTACAATCATTCTGCGTGTACGCAGCTTTAGCAAAATGGCCGCGCTAATGTTGCGAAACATTTATTTAAACTAGGGGACCGGTGTTTATCGTTATTATTAAGTTGTAAGGGATTTAGATTTGACTTCCGCACATTCATCACGACACATAAAGCCGATTGAATCGACCGCTACGTCAGAGCGTGCCAAATCTATTGAAAGCGCACATTGCGCTTTTTTGTCCGGGGACACTCCGCGGCCGTCCCACTGGCCATGATGGTTTTATTGCGGGTGCATTTTACAAAATTATTGGACTCTTTTTTGGGCGTCGAAGTTATATGGCTGCTGTAAAACAATAAATAAGAGGATTGTTTGTGGTTTCGTCCCATTGTCGGGACCCCATACGAGGCGTTTAGTCACGGTGTGGTTTACAATATGGCGATTGTAAACCGATGATGGTACATTAAAGGCCATTGAAATGTGGCTTGGATGCGATGACGAGAGGTATTCTCTCGTGGTGAAGTAATGAACGTTATTTAGTAGTTCCTTTGAGACAATTGAAAGGAGTCCGTTGTGGGCAGTTAAGAGTGCAATGTTGTGTGAACCGCGGGGTGCTCCGGCTCTGTGGTCACTTGTTAACAAATTACTAACAGGTTATTATTGAGCGTAACTTTACAGCTGTAATCGCATTTCTACGTCGTATGCGTGACGAACAAAAACCATGTTTAAAACGAACAAAAGAACTACATATAATGAACCATTTAAAATCAAAGGAATCTTGATTAAAACGTTGATAAAACATGATCGATTAATCGCAAAATATCTTATCATAATATCCTTGTCCGCTTTGCCTCATCATCAGCCCATAATGTTCCACTGCTGAGCACAGGCCTCCCGCGCACATACGAGGGTTAAAGGGAAACATCTTACATAGGTAAGAATTACAATCACGGATAGAACCGAATAGGTTGCAATAGCAATCAAAACATTTCTTTTAAAATTATTCAACAATAGTAAATCATTTCCTTTCAAATAAAGCGTGTGCTACATGATAAAATGATATTAAAACTACTTCACATCTAACAGTGGTACAAATTACTTATTCAAAATATCTTCATGGTCCACTAAATCAAAAGTTTAAGTTTAAAGTACTCTCACGAATACAAACAACTTTTATAATGAGACGAACTCCAAAAGCGCAAATAAATCTAAAGTTTAATATAAAATGTAGGAAACATTTTCAAAGTTGGTCCCACACTAAAACTTTTTTATAATTATTAGTACCTAGTACTTTCAGCCTTGAAAATTTATTTATTCATATAAAAAGCACCAAGTATTTCTCAGAAAATGACGGTGGACAACTTAAAAAGCAATTCGATGACAAGTAACAGCAAATCTTAAGGGAATATTAAATTTGTGTGTATTGTTCTGAGTTGAGTGAGAACAGTAATCCCTGGGGAAGCCGGCGGCGCTCCCGCGTCGTTACTTAGCGTTTTGAACCGTCCAAACACAGCTCCTGGACTTTAAAGATTATACTGAGAAATATTACAACAACAGCGATTTCTTCAAGTAACTGTTGTTTAAAAATAAAAGGTCATTAAAGAACGCAGAGATGACAATAGTCTAGATGTAAATCAATATTGTAGGTATATTTCAGCTGGTATGTATTATCATATCAGTTATCTGATTACCAAAGTACCTTCCTCTATAGCTTCTGCTTTAATTTCAGATCTAGTCTGATATATAAAAGGAGGGAATGAGGAGAGTTTTAAATGTCTGACAATTGACTCTCAATGTTCAAATAACATTGCCGTATTTTATAAACCCCGTAATATTAAAGTATTCATTACAAAATAGCAGCTTTTGGTCTCGTTATGAGCATCGTAATAGTATATTATGATACATGTGTGCAAAGTTGGTAATTACAGACGAGGCGGTATTAGAGAGCCGAGAGTGTAATGATCAAAGCACACACGTGACATACTTTTTTCAAAATTTCATTGCAGAATTATAAAAATAAGTATTTAAAATGCGTCAAGACAAGATACTCCGGCATCGAGGATCAAATTTTTTGTATGGTCTTTGCTAAAGAATTACATATCCCACCAGGAAGTATGTAACTGCTACCAAATGTTTACATTTTCAGTAAATTCTTATCAATCCTATACGGTGATTCAAGTACTAAATATATTGCAAGTATATAAATATGTAACACAATTATTATTCATTCAATTTTATTGTCAGCATGGTACGTTAGTCAAAAGTTTCAAAGAACCCAATCAAATCTCAACCCAAAAGCAATATTAATAAAATTTTATTCATAAAATACAAACTTATATAGGTATTTTATACCTTCGAGTCAAACATTTTATATTTAATTTAATTTATTTTTTGTGACAAGCGGCGAGTTGACGGATATATTAAACATTCCCGACACCTCCAATCTACATAATCCTTTGTGTGAAGATTTATTTAACGTAAATCATTAAAGTCAATAGTCGTCCGCGCTCAGGCCGCGCCGCCGCCGCCGCCTTGCACAAAACCGCTGGATCACTTACCAACACTCTAATACTATTGTCATCAACACGAATCTACTAAACACGTCAAATTTCAAACAAGCACAAAAAGCCTTAAGATATTAACTCCATAAATCAGAAAAAACAGTTATGTTACCTCTAAAATAAGGTCCGTTTTCCAAGTGTTGTTTCAGCCGGCGGTTTTTCTTTTCCTAAAGGGATAAATAGAGATGTCGGTGCCACACGGTGCAGCAAAGCGGCCGACGCAAAAAACGTACAAAAGATCCAAGTTTTGGACACAAAGCGACATGGGGAAATAAATTATTTCATCTGCTCATTCCTTTCATGATAATATTGGCAAATGTTTCCATTTGAGACGGACTACGCCCCTGTTCGAATCCAACAGGAAAAAAGTGTTGGAGCCCAATCTATTAGCAAAGTAATGTATACTTTATCACCGTTACTATAAAGGTTAAAGCTAAGCGTCCTTTTTGTTTGGACAGTGGTTCGCGGTGCGTCACAAAGTAGACAGAAAGTCAACGTTTTTCTTTCATATTTTTTTTAATGCAACATATATTTTGACTGTGATGTTTTTATTATTTTCGTCCATGATTCCGTTCACTGTGCGACTGCTATCGGCGAATTTTTTCATAAAGGCGGCGTTTGCGCATGCCTAATGTTTAGTTAGTGCTGGCTGCGCCCGCGCCGCAGGACCATGTGAGATCTGTTCCTAGAAATACCGACAAAGTGGCTAAGTATCGGAGTAATGATATAAAGGAACACAATGGTGACTTTTTACAGTATTTTGGCTTCCGTTTATGAGGCAAGCAATTAATCAATGATAAATGGAAGACGGGAATTCTACTTTGCATTTGTTGTTTTTGAAATTTATGGGTATTTCTTTACTGTGTTCTTGTGTTGTATTTCTTCAGCTCGCGTTCTGTCATTACTTGTGATACGACGTAAAAAATCATTTATATCCATTTTGTGCTCAAAACTGCAATTGCGGGATAAATTCTGCTGAACATGAGATTCAAAAAAGCTGGAAAAGCACAATCCTTACAATAATTTGTAGATATCGGAGGAGGTTCATACTAAGCTAATATCGTTACGTTTGAGTGCATATTATGATCGTAGGATATATTTTATTTAAATATAAAAGAAATAAATAATAATCGTTATCATAGAATATACAAATAATTATAACATTTTCAGTTAAGACTTTTTCTGTAAATGTGATATAAGTAAGTTATCGTATTAGATAGATTTTTATCCACTTATTCATAATGAAGTTATCAAACGTTGATTAGCTAAAATTCTGACGTCTTTATCTGACACGTGACATTTGGTGATCGAAAGAGTGAGACGGAGGACACTATTACACTGATTTAGTTAAAAAGCCATTATGAATAAGGGGTTAGTTAGGATAACCAATGCTGTGGGAATTAGTCTTAATCCTCCATTACCTTCCATGCTAGCTTTCATAACAAGTACTTACAGATAGAATCCTCAAATCCAGTCAACTCCTAGCGACATCTACCTCCAAAACGTAGCATTCAAAAACATCTGTTATTAAACAATACATCCACATGAGGCTCTCTGTCCGTTGATTTTCCTCGAAGATCTAAAGAGCTATTGAACAAATTGTCCGGAAACCGTTCAGTAGTGATAAGAATATAATTGTATAATGAGAGCTCAGGGGTAGTGAGGGATCAGCATGGCGGCTGGGGGCATAAATCATTGGGACAAAGGTGTTGGTTGCTGCCTTTTTCGTTTCTCGACGTGTATTTGTTTTTTGATGTTAATTGTTGTATACATCTTGATGGATGTTTTCGCTGGAAAGAAGAAAGAAAGAAAATAAATTACAAAAGATAAAAAAAAAACTTTTTTTTTTTTTATAGAAACAGCGACTCAGTAAAACATTGTTATCTCGAATCGGGGTAACAACACTGATCAGTCAGTACCGTTAAACCTTTACATCCTTACTATCCTAATCTCAACTAAGTACCCAACGGATCAGCATGAAATTTGGCATGCAGATATCCTATGGTATAGAAAAGGACATAGGCTACTTTTTATCCTGAGAACGGGGGTGAAACCGCGACAGCTAGTATTATAATACGCGAGGGATCTCTGCCCGGTTATACCTATATGGGTTAGTGTGTTGTTAAATCGAGAACCATGGATTTTATCGTGCTTTTCACAAATAACTAAGAGAGATCAGCTTTTTATCTTTGCCCTGTAACTATAGGAAGCTGCACCGTGATAGTTTTAGCGTAACAAGTCAAAGAGAGGTACAGCATAGCGTTTATTCGCTTAAAGAGCAGCTTGACTGAGGAAGTACCTCCACCTTACAGAATACCGCAGCCAAATAACTTTATATTATGTTCCTGCGCGTGAGTAAGGTCACCAGAGCACATTGGGGAGGGGCGAAGGGTCGGTCACGCATGAGTGATGCCTCGCGTGTTGCAATTCCAAGCTTCCATATGGCTACGGTAACCGCTTACCATCAGGCGGGCCGTATGCTAGTTTACCGACATCATCGTATAAAAAAAGAAGAGAAATATAACCATGCGAGAAGAGCACATCTTTAGAGTATACATCATCATCATCAGCCTATAATGTCCCAATGCTGAGCACAGGCCTTCTTTCACAAATCAGGGTGAAAGGGAATGGGTAGATACTCCACCACGCGTGCCCAATGCGGGTTGGTGGATGTAGGTTAGTGGTCAACCTACTGTTGGAATTTTTCAAGCCGCCTAAGATGCATCCAACTAGCTTAACGACTATCACAATTAAGTGATAACCGGGACCAACGGCTTAACGTGCCTTCCGAAGGGAAACGCTCGATTTAAAATACCACTAGATGGTACCGACCACGACAGACGCAGCTTAACTTTGCCGATCGATTAAGAACGGCTAATCATGCTACACCACGAGCGCTCCTTAGAGTATACACTACATACTTAGAGTATACACTCATGGAAAATTAGAAACGGTGACTACCTAATATTAAACAAAAAAAGGTAACATAAAACTATCGTCAAACATCGACAAAAACATCATGCTGACTTTCTAAACTAATTCAAGCAAATCACTTGTCACTGAATCAATATGTAACTAGCGTAACAATGGACCAACAAAACAATTCGAATCATGGATCCAAAGTTAACATATTCGTACATCTCTACGGTAGTTAACAACTCAATACAGTACATAAAAACAACAGTAGTGGAACATTCGGAAGCGCACGCACAATGGGCCGTGACGCGTGCACATTTGGACAAAACATTGTGATAATAGAAACTTCATCAGCCGCGTGAAATCGGTTCAAACGTGCAGACACCCAAGTAGCGGGTAGCGTTACTAATTAAAGGAATTTGCTTTGTTTATTTTAGTAAAAACTTTTTAAATTAGAAACTTTATGTACATACAACGGCTAAGTACGAGTAGCCGTAGCATGCAAAAAATAAATAATTCTATACATACATTGAAGTTCATTCAGTTCATTAGATGTAACAACAATTAAAACTAAATCTTAAATAACTCGTGTGCTTATAGTAGGCATTATGTTTTAAATATACCTACCAGCATTATAAACCAAAGTTTTCTCTATATATAAAAATGAATCCCTGTTTCCTTGGTCACGCCATAACTTGAGATCGACTTTACCGATTTCATCCATCTTTTCTTTAAAACTTTTTTATACGCCGGTGAAGGTTCTTTTTTATAAAAAAAATAGATAATAATAATGAAAACTTATGAAAACTTAACGGTAGGGTTTGGTAGGATATCCCTCGGGTACGAGGGTGAAACCATGGGGCGCAACTAGTTCTAATAATAAAACCAGCTCTTTGAATATCTTATGCAAACTCAATGAGAGCTATCGATGTCGTTGAAAAAGTAATTATTTGTTAACGCAAGGGCCAACAATGAATAATAACCAAATAAATAAATTATTGGTTATGTATGCAGTCCCATTTTGTTCCGAAAAATAGAAGGAAATGTATGTCACATTTCAGCATTCGGAAATACGAAAATTGCCGCGAAAGGTCTTACACTAGCGCCACTCGCGGCGAATTCAAGCTCGATAGCCCTCATTAAAATAACATAACTATAGAGAGACATTTGAGAGAGGTAGAGCATAGCGTTTATTCGCTCAAAGAGCAGCTCGACTGGAGAAGTACCTCCACCTTACAGACTACCACAGCCAAATAACTTTATGTAGTGTAAAGTTGTGTTCCTGCGCGTGAGTAAAATCGCCAGAGCTCATAGGGGAGGGGGAAAGGTCGGTAACGCGTGTCGGGTGCTTCTTGTGTTGCAAGCGTCCATATGGCTACAGTAACCGCTTACCCTCAGGTGGGCTGTATGCTTGTTTACCGAATAAGTTGTATAAAAAAAAAGACAATTATGCAAACTATTCTAATAGAAACCGCGAAAATACACGAAAACTACATGAAAACGGCGACAGACACATCTATCCACATTTGTTGCACATTTCCATTCTATTATTTGAACAAACAAGATAGTAATTAACAAATTACCAACGCCATCTCTCGAAAGCGTTAACAAGCAATCCGTCAACCTGCAGTCGCGAGACAAAGCGCACAGTGGGACAAAAAATATGTCGCCGGACAAAAAATATAGTGAGCATTAAATCAAAGGCATTCGCAACGCGTTGTTAAATTTTGGCGGTTGCTTCTGTAGTTGCAATGCATGCATGGTACATTATAGAAACTATGTCATTCTGAACGGAGCACGGGCGGTCTTGTGACTTTTGTCACGGTAATGTGATAGTTTAGCATCTTTTGTTCAATGCTAGTAGTTGATTGATCAGTAACTATTATCTCAGAAATAAATACTTCTTCGTATATATAAGATATGTGTAATAATTCAGACTCCAAACTAAAATAAAACTATAATTATCACCTGTTTACAAAACTAAAATATGTATATCTGAATCGATTACAAGGTAAGTTTACACCATCGCAATCAGCTCGACGGCCGTATATCAAAGGTAATGATCGTCGCCGCGTGTGACCACCGCCTTATTTATCGATGCGCGATTTGTGGCCAAAAGACACGGAATCGCGCCCGGACGTGTGGAACGCGCTATTTGCATCCGCGAATTTTAAATATCGAACAATTTTATACACTACATGGTAAATTGAATTGGAATAAAAGTTTTAAGATAGGTTAAGAGATTAGGATTTAAGAGAAGTAGAGCATAGCGTTTACTCGCTCAAAAAACAGCTCGACTGGGGATGTAGGTAGTACCTCCACCTTACAGAATTTCGCAACCAAATATTTTTATGTTGTGTTCCTGCGCGTGAGTAAGGTCGCCAGAGCTCATTGGGGAGGGGGATGATACCTGGTGTTGCTAGCGTCCATATGGCTACGGTAACCGCTTACGATCAGGCGGGCCGTGTGCTTGTTTACCGACTTAGTTAGAAGTATTAAAAAAAATGTTTTTTGCCTCCGATACGGATAAATGAATGCATTTGTTTGTTGGATCATGTTGAGTATTCTAACAACGAACTATTAACGATGTATGTAACACCAAATAACTCTAAATAATGTATAACACAAACTTGTGTAACACATTATGAATCATGGCGTCGAAACATTTTAAAATGAGCAAACAATGCGTACGAGACACTACGAGACATGCGCATGAGCTTTACTTCACTACACAATGGACACGTTGTAGAAGTGATGTGTAAATAGGTATATTAGTAAATGTCCAATCAGACGGTACTTGACGGTAGAGTTAATAGCAATCTACTCTACCGTTTAAATACACTTCCTCTAATTTTCCTTCCCATAACATGTCATGTAGTCAATTAAAATATACTTTTCTATGAAATCGTTAAATAAATTATAGTTTTTTATAAAACATATATAAAGAAGGCTGGTCATATAGGGGGGATTGACAATGTAAGAAAAAGTATAGTTTCTAGCTGGAAATTTTGCCAAATTTATAATTCCCGTTTACCCGCGTGCCTACAACACACTACATATTTGACCAGAAACAAAAACTGCTAACCGTAATAACTGCTGTATTGAAATTCAAATCAGTAGCAGCGTCCATTTATTTTGAATTCTGTACGAGTTAAAAACAAAAGTAGAACAATATGGCGGTTGGCGCAACAGTAAATCTCTGCAACAGTGGCGCCATGAAAACGCGCGCTCATCTGTCAAAATTAGTCGCCATATTTATTAACCATAGACAATACGTGTCCGGCCGGGGCATTGTCACTTACATTTTAATAAATTGGACGACATATAAATGCAGTTATTTTAAACTATAAGCAAACTCGTACGTAACTAATAGTGATAACTTATTAATCTGTTACTTAGAAGCTATCTAAGGTATCCTTTGTAGGACAACCAGTGACATCAAATGAAAATCGCCAAAAAAACAATGTAAAACTAGTTAAACTATGGCCATGCTTAGAAGTCATATTTGACAAGAGGGTGTTTCTCTTGCCGCCTCATGGATGTATATGGGTTGTCAAAAATGACCTATTAGGCCCTATTATAATATAAGATACCCCGTACCAGCAAAAGTGGACTGCGTTTATCTACGGGCAGATACCGACGTATAAAAAAAAACAGCAATATGTATAAAAAGATATAAATAACAATAAATCCGGCCAGACGTTGTCTGTCCTAGTGACAGAGCTCAGAAAAAATAATAATCAATAATATTGAACAAATAAAAATACCAATCATAAGTATAAATAACAAGTATAACAATCGATACCATTGTCTCCCGAAAGAGACAAGTCGACGCCATATTTAAAAGTCATAGACAACAAATTGTAATTTATTGTCCTTCCCGTATTGTTATTTTTAACAATGGTAGTAAGTGAGATATTATTGAAATTTAAAACGACATTATCATTTGACAATAAAGTAATGTTCTGTTAAAAAAGACACATACATAGCAGATGAAATATTGAGATTATTATTCTAGACAGATACTCGTCTATTCTAGTCTATAATAATAAAGTTGAAGTTAGACTCTATGGATTGTGAACGCACATACCTACGGAGCGGCGATCGCGAGTATGCGTTTCTGACACCTGTTATCATCATCATCATCATTAGCCTATAATGTCCCACTGCTGAGCACAGGCCTCCTTTCACAAATGAGGGTGAAAGGGAATGGGCAGATACTCCACCACGCGTGCCCACTGCGGATTGGTGGAGGTAGGCTAGTGGTCAACCTACTGTTGGAATTTTTCAAGCCGCCTAGAAGGCATCCAACTAGCTTAACGACTATCACAATTAAGTGATAACCGGGACCAACGGCTTTACGTGCCTTCCGAAGCACGAAAACGCTCGATATGAAATACCACTAGACGGTCACCCATCCAGGTACCGACCACGACAGACGTAGCTTAACTTTGCCGATCGATTAAGAACGGCTAATCATGCTACAACACGAGTATTAGTAAAATCACGGAAACAGCTGATTTGATTAAAATGGGACTTTCATTAAACTATGCCTAAGAAAATACTGAACCATCCTGTGAAAGTCTCATCCCAATAGGATTAGCCATTAGCCCAATATTAACAGTTGTCAGAAACGCATTCTCGGCGGCCGCACTGTAACTTAACACATCAGTTTATGATAGAAATCATACTCATATAATTTTTAATATGAAAAGGTTGGCAAAGTGGCGGATTTACAACCTGAAGGTAAGTGGGCACCGCTAACTATAGACTTTTGCACTACCAAAATGATTACCAATGTTTCCAAGAGATACCATTTAGAATCTGAGCCATTTAGAAAGTCTTGATTTGTCTATGACGTATGTACGTCTTTGAAAAGAGAATCGTCTCGTCTAGTACTGTACAAACGAACATATGCTAATCGCTATTCAACGCCCCGTGCTTTGTACGCTTGGTAATATGCATCTTGTCTTATTATTGTCTTATTCATCATGTCTTAAATTAAATATCTTAAAATTAATTCAAGTCTACAAAATAAAATAATCATATTTTTTTTAATAGAAAACAAATATTACAATAGAAGCAACAAAACAGTAGGACACGATCATTGTGAAGTAACTAAGATATTAATGAGCAACTGTTTTTTTTTAAACTCAAAGTTAGGTCGGGTTCCGTACCTAAAGGGTGCGAAGCCATGCTATTACTAATCGTCCGCTGTCCGTCTGTCCGTCCGTCTGCCAGCGGGCTATATCTTATGAACTATTTTTTTATAAAATTCTAAATTAAAGAAACGTTTTCACGGAACTCTTCGTGTACGAGTCCGTCTCGCACTTGGCCGGTTTTTTCTGATGTTTCAATAAAATAACAGATTTAAAAAAAAAATGAGACAGACATCATTTCAAGCTCAATAAATCATTTTTTTTTTATTTTTAATTATATTGATCAGTGAAACTATCAAATTATTTTATAATATAAATAGACATTAATTCAAACATCTGCAAACAAAGGTATATTTATCTAATTTTATAATTTAACACGGTTTGTCGATCAAGGGGAGAACGTCCATACGTCTTCAAGATACCATCGACAAGCTTTATGATTGATCCACTACTACTCACCGAATTTGGATCCAACTTATAAAGTACAGCCCAAAGATTATTTGCTAGACAAATTGCTACCTTGACATAAGGTAATAAGATGATAGAGTTGTTCGTGAATAGAAAGATCCTAAATATTTAGTTCATGGAAAACTGACAACCGTAAAATTAATTATTTGACAATTAAATTGATCATTTGATGTTATAAACTTGAGATTAAAATCTTTTTTTTTTATATTGTTGATATTTGGGATGGAAAATTATTGAAATATATTTTTACTATTATTAATATTGTTTATACTTTATAGATAATGTAAATCTGTCTAACAATGAAACCACATATTTTTTATTTCATGCTATTTCATGATTCATATAGGTAGAAAGTGAAGAGATTTGATACCACTGGTGTTGCAAGCGTCCATAGGCTACGGTAACTGCTTACCATCAGGCGGGCCGTATGCTTGTTTGCCACCTTAGTGGTATAAAAAAAAAAGGTAGACTAAATCAGAGTATGAAATTCAAATTGCATCTACTATTTCAGAAAGTTTAAAAAAACAATCTCTACACAAACTCCAAACCGAAACTTTTCTGGCTTGGTACGTTTTTATCGTCCTTGAAAACGATAGGAAAATAGAGCCTTCCCGAACGTGACCGTGTGGCCTAATGGATAAGGCGTCGGACTTCGGATCCGAAGATTGCAGGTTCGAGTCCTGTCACGGTCGAACATTGATTCATTTTGATGATGGTTTAATTTAAATAAATATTTTCGACGTTACATTAATCTTTGCGCTTTCGTAAATGTTTTTTGAAAACATTAAAAATCGAAACTTCAACAAGAAATTTTCTTGTTTCATATCCGAAACTGAACGAAAACAAAACTTGTTTCAGTTTCAGAATATTTTCACCTGAAATTACCACTTCCGAAAATAAAACAAAACCAATGTAATAATGTTAAAAAAAACATTAAAGCGATACGTAAAATATTGATAAACACACCGATTAGGAGCGAGGGAAGTGCCCACCCGATCCATCACTCACCGCCAAGAAAATATTTATATGTACTGAAATAACGCGGGGAAGCTTCCGTCCATATCGGTATCGCCACATCTACTAAATACTTGCCATGTTATAATACTATTGTTACGAATATTAAGGCTAAGTATTTAGAACGAAACGTATTATAATGAAGCAACTAAGTATACCTAATGTTGCGATATTAAAAGTATTTAAACAATCAACGGATATTTTTGTATTGAATTTGAATTGTATTTACCATCCAATGTAGTATGTAAGAAATATAAACAACACCGCATATAAAGAGACGCGACCACAAATGTTTTCTTCTTGTGACAATTTCATAGATTTTCGTGACCTTATGAAACTTATTTTAAATATCCACAAATCTTCTCAAATCAGTATATCTATTGGTGCAATACCATATGAAAATACCCTTAGTAGTTACTGAGATTAGCATATAAAACAGACAGTACGATACAAAAATGTGGTGATGTATCATGATTCTCTAATTTCTAGGTAGCAGGTAAAAACATCCTTTAAAATGCGACTTTTAACATTAGTAGCTGTGTCATAAACAATAATGAAATCTCATTATTTTTTTCTACAATTCTCCAAAAAGGTTCCCATATGATAAAAATAAGTCCCTGTCACACGAGTCAGTCGGTCCGTCATATTTCCGCGTGGATGCGCCCGCGCACGCTGCGGCGCGGACGCGGTGCTTGCACGAAAAAATGTGACGAGGGTGATGCACACACGGACTTTAATCAATCTACACGGATTTGATGATGCAATGACCTCTGCTGCTGTAAAATACAAGATGTGGAAAGTGAAGGCTTTAGGTCTCTATCGTGGATACGAACGGGTCGCTTACATGCAGTGTCACCCAGAAACTTCTTCTACTAGGACGTTGGTTACCAGCTACCCTTACGGCGCTTTCCAGTCCTTAGTCACCACTCGAGAACAAGTACCTTACTGTCAACGACCTTTGCTGCTGTAAAATACAAGATGTGGAAGGTGAAGGCTTGAGGTCTCTATCATGGATACGAACGGGTCGCTTACATGCAGTGTCTCCCAGAAACTTCTACTAGGACGTTGGTTACCAGCTACCCTTATGGCGCTTTCCAGTCCTTAATCACCACTCGAGAACAAGTACCTTACCGTCAACGACCTTTGCTGCTGTAAAATACAAGATGTGGAAGGTGAAGGCTTGAGGTCTCTATCGTGGATACGAACGGGTCGCTTACATGCAGTGTCTCCCAGAAACTTCTACTAGGACGTTGGTTACCAGCTACCCTTACGGCGCTTTCCAGTCCTTAGTTACCACTCGACAACAAGTACCCGAGTGTCTTAGAGTTTAATTTATGCGGCAACATATTAATACACTAGGTAGGTTCGTAGGATGATGATCCAGGAATATTAACGAAACATAAAACCACTCGATATTTAGATTCTACAAAATATTATACGATCAAACTTCAATAAAAGATCAGAAATATGTGAAATATCGTAAATCTGTCAATACAGGCTGAATTTCAGACGCGAATGATGAATGTTTCCAGACGACTGGATCAAAGGGCGCGGGCGGACGTGCGCGCGCGCCGATCGACGCTCAATCAAATGTGGACCGATGTGTGCCATCGTGTATGATTTGCGGTTTGTGCTGTATTTACAACTGTGCATCACATCCTGGCCCAATCTATTTGTTGTGCTTTAAAGAAAAATGCTTTGAAATGTGTAGTGATTAAGGTCATATTGGTATAACAATATTTCCTATCGGAAATACAAGATCACTAGTTTTTATGATAATCATCATGGCAAAGGCTTATAATTAGCAATTAACTGAAATCTGTTTGATCAAAATTTGATAAATGTAAATGGCAGTATTTCTCAAAGTAGAATAATCGGATCCATAGGGCTACATCGTGGGTAGGGTAGACCGGGGGCAATAGTAGCACGGGGCAATAGTAACATCGTCCATATTTCGACAAATAGACCGAAATAAGCAAATGTGAGTGTACACGAGAATGCCTTGAGCGTGTTCCGACCTGCTAACCAGTTGGCCGCTCGGTGCCACGCGAGACGAAAGTGCTAGACGACCATTTTCGTTTTCGAGTGATCAAAGTAAGTAATTACTAATAATGTTTTGTCTTATTATTTGCTATGAAATAGCCGTGGTTTTAAAGTTTTACTGAATTATGATTCGTTAGTTATCAACGTTTGAAATGTGCCACTTTTTGATGATCAGTTAGGTATAGAAACCGAGATTTGTGTAATTTATGTGATTTTGGGTATTTGGGGACAATAGTACCATGACAGTCGGGGTCATTTGTAGCGTTACATTTAACCCCGCGTTACAAATGACCCAGAAAATAATATATCTCTTAATAATTAACTTTATTTTCTGTTTTAGCTTTTCATTATAAGCAGTCACGGATCGAAATCTCGAACATTAATTACTAGATTATTTCTTACCTTACCTACAGATGCCGAGGAAAAGACAGAGAAAAACAGATCGCGGTACAAAAGATCTTCTGCTGTACGAACAAGCGTATAAAGAAATTGTAAAAGGCATGTCTGTAAGAGCTGCTGCATCATCCATGTTCAATTTCAAATTGATTATTTAGTTATATTGATCAGTATTTTCATAATAATAATATATAGTTTTGTTTTGAGGAACGGGGTTACTTGTACCAGGGGACAATTGTAACTGTATAGGATCTGTGACTGTTGAATAATTTGATATTTTTGTAGTATTAAGTATTACTTAATTATAAATAGGGATGCCTTTGAACATCTCCTTGGCTGTGTTATTGATCATGAGTCTATTTTATTGTCTGAAACTGAGATAACTATGTTAGAATTAGTTGAACATAAGTACTGTAGTTTTTAGTCTTACTATTAATCCTCACACTTGAGACTAATGTAACTCAACAGACTGATTAAGTTAAAGAAATAAACAATAAATACTATTCAAATAATACATGATTTTGGGTTTTATTGACATCTGAATTTCTGGTACAAATGACCCGAACTAAGGGTCAATTGTAACACAGGGAATCGATGAACAAATACTCGATTTTGCAGAGTTCTAAAATGATCAAATAAAATTTTTCTCCAAAAACGTATAGAGCATAAGTCTAGAATGCCATATGTATCTGCGATTTTCACGCAGTAGCTTTAGATTTGGATTTATAAGTGGTTATTTCAAAAGTGGTTCTATTGTCCCCGGTCTACCCTACATCAATTACCTACTCATATTTGGCAAGACTATGTCGGCTAAAGTGAGTTCAGTTGAACAAAATTACTCCACAAGTTAAAATAAAACACGACTTAGGTTCTTTTTGTTTTTATAAAAATTTGGTATTTTATAGATATTACCCCGTCCTATAGATTTCTCATTGTAGGATTTAAACCAATGACCTTCGGCACAATATTTGACGTCAACTACCACTAAACTATCATCGCCTGATAACTTTTTCTAGTAGAGCAATGAGTAGGTACTTTCTAGATTACATAACAGCCACAGAGACTCGCGTAACTCGTAAACTTTCCAAAAATCATAAAGCAAACAAATCACACCGGAAACACAAATGTTTACATAAAACAGGTGTAATTAAATCATTACAGGAAGTGGATTGGATTGGTGCGGTGCCGTTTTACGTTCTACAACCGATGTTTACGTGTTTACACTGTAGCGCAGCGCCTTTGATTGCGTCCGCGTCGCTTTTGATCCACCATTTCATTTTGTTTTCCTTAAATTCCTGTTGATTTTTCTATAAAGGATTAGTTTAGGTGATTGACAGATAGGAAATAGGCGTACTTGAAACGGAACGTGTTTCATGTCAACACTGTGCGCTGTGCAGATGGATGAGTGTACTACGTGAAAAGGAACATATTTCAAAATTAATGTTTATGCACGCATGAAGAACGATATTCGAAACCTCGCTTTCAATAAACACAGCACGTTGGTAAGGTACTTGGTCATAATAAACACCATAATTTCGTCGAAAGACACGGTACGACGAAAACCATTGATGGGCCGTCTTCGGATGAAATGGTGTTAATTAATTACGAGACCATCAAAGATACCCGCAAGCTGTCCCTTCAACCCTGGGAAGGGGCACCTGGATACAAGCTTGGGACTTTAGACTCGGTTCAGCGACGTGCCGCTAGAATTGTCGACGTTCTGAGCTCCATTGCACAAACGGTTTAGAGCCCCTAAATCCGAGGAGAGACTTTGCCTCCTTAGGTGTATTCTACCGCTTGTACAACGGACAGCTTGTTCTATATAATTGTTTAAGATGATGCCCACGGCTACCTTTTACCATCGCAACTCTCACCATCGACGGGGAGTCCATACTCACACATTGAAACCAGAATTGTTTCGAACTGTGCGTTGTTAAATTAGTTTCCTTACGCGGACGCTCAGATTGTGAAATAAGCTCCCCGCTGTGGTTTTCCCAATGAAGAACAGCATCTGAGGATACGCTCTGGCCATATACCGTCGAATAGGTTCGCATTCTTGATGTAGAAAGTTGATTCACCCAATTGTGTTGATTGCGGAGTAGTCGAAGATGTTCAACATGTTCTATGGGAGTGTGTACGAAATGCAACTTATAGACAAACTCATTTTGGTGCGGATAGATGTATGTGACATCGGTATTGGTAATACTATTTTAGCTTATCCTTCGTCCGACAAAGCCAACATTTTGAACGAAATACTAAAATTAGGATTAAGTTCATAACTGTTACATTTTATTCCATTTTTTCGTCAATTTAATTTTTTACAAAGCGATATGATCGCTCAGCGACTAAGCCTTTCATTTAATGAAAAAAATGTGGTGTATTCCAATTATTGCAGGTGCTGCTTGTGAGGGATTTACTTATTAAATATCGATTCAGTCCTAATTTGTAGTTTTTCCGTCGGGGCTCGCAATTATTGTCAGTGCGTGCAAAGAGTAATTGCTGATTTTATTGCCGGCTCTTCTCAGCAAATGCAACCTTCCGAACCGGTATTTGAGTATTAGAGTCAGATTATTCATAAGTGCCTGCGAAGGTCTATTTTAAATTTAAACGATTTGAATTACAATTGAGATCCCAGAAGTTGCAATTCTCCGAAAATAGCTAATACCCAAGCAGTCAACCTTATGGCATTAGAAAAAGAAAGACATTAGTTTTTGTGAAAGTGCAACATGTGTCATAATTTTTGATAAAGTCAGCTTATGATATTATAAGGTTTCAGCGCTTGGTGATTAATTCAACCCTCAATATTGGCTAATTGTAATCACAACTGGAAGCAAGCGAGGCTTCCAATGAAACCCTACGGAGTACATTATCATAATCTTGAACTGCATTAATTGTGTTAGCATTACTAAGTATTTAATGCCTCGTTGTGCGAAGCTTAATCATATTTGCGATAATCAGATTACAAGACAACCTCTGAGGAAAATAAATTACATCGAAGCTTTAAACAGCATTTTGGAGATGTGGTTTTAGAAAACGTGAATAAATATACAAACATTACTTTGTTAGACACGTGGCGAAGCAGAAATTGAGGAGTTACTTGCCGGAGCAATAAATCAAATATACCATATCTGTTAAATAGAGTCAATACATAAGAAACACTATAAAACGTCCTTACACAAAACCTAACGAAGTATCTGAAGTCCTAATACGACAGAAACCTGCAAAAGGTGCAGTGGTGCAGGAGAAGCCAGATAATCTCAAGTGGATGATGGATCCAAAGTTTTGACAAGAATAATTTGTAACAGCGTTTGCGAATAGTGAATATGGAGGCGTTATATTTAGTTGTTTAATAATTGAGCAAGGGGCCACAGTTCATAAGTTGCCGATGTTCTGGGCCACCGCAAATACGATAATAAACAACCACTACGTAAATATCCCGAAAGCACTTCAAAGTGAAGTACATTTCGCCGACAAGCCACAAGGCGCGAGATGTAGCGATAAACCAACTAGGCGATAGTGTTGCTAAATATTTAAATTAAATAATTTTACTAGATTATTTTTTGATTCTTTTTTCATTTTCTTAAAAATTGTTTTCATTTCAATTAAAGTTGTATAATCTAAATAGGTACATATTTTTAGATCATATAAATGATTCTATCACGGGTATGATTTTCTTTTCGATATTATTTAATAATTTCGACGGGCATAACGGTCTGGTTGACTTGGAGTTGGATACCACAGGTAGGTATTGTTCTGTTTATAAGTAGTACATCAGTTACCTAGTTTACACAGCACAAGCTCTGTATACGGCTCTGTAGACGGCTGCCAACAATTGGCCCTGGCTACGTACAACGGACGCAGTCTACGGCTGGACGAAAGCCTCCAGATCCTTGAAGTAGAATTAGAGAAGATACGATGGCATGTTCTCGGGTTGTCGGAAGTTCGTAGAGAGGGGGAGGACACGATAACCCTCGAGTCGGGCCATCTATTCTACTTTAGGGAAGGGAGCCAACAATCTCAGGGTGGCGTGGGATTCCTCGTCAACAAAGCCCTCCGTGACAACGTGATGGAGATCTGCAGCGTCTCGGCACGGGTAGCGTACCTTGTACTGAAACTGACCGAGAGATACTCTCTTAAGGTCATACAGGTATATGCGCCGACGTCGAGCAGCTCAGATGAGGAGGTGGAGGCCGTTTACGACGATGTGTCAAAGGCCATGAATCGTACCACCAAAACCCATTATACCGTTGTCATGGGGGACTTCAACGCCAAAGTGGGAAAAGAATGCGGTGAATCTTGTTTGGGACAGCATAGCTATGGGCGCAGAAACCGTAGGGGCCAAATGCTGGTCAACTTCCTTAGCATGCAGGGGCTGTTCTGTATGAACACCTTTTATCAGAAAAAGCCCCAACGGAAGTGGACCTGGAAGAGCCCCGACGGTGTGACGAAGAACGAAATTGACTTCATCATAGCCGACAAGAAGCATATATTTAGGGATGTCTCAGTGATCAGCAGGTTTAATACCGGTAGCGATCACCGGCTTGTGCGAGGCACCCTAAGTATCAATTTTAAGCTCGAACGTAGTCGCATGGTGAGGTCTGCTCTTCGTCCAAATGTGCCCCAAGCTGGACATGATGCATTCCAACTGGAATTGAGAAATAGATTCGCCGCACTGGAGACCCCGGCAAATGTTGACGAGGATCTGGACGGCTTAATTGGGGTGATACGCGAAGTGGGAACGAGGCACTTTCGGAAAAGGCGGTCAGATAGGAAGTCCAAACTTTCTAGCGAGACCCTGGATTTGATGCGATTTAGACGTGAGACACCAGAGGAAACTTTGTCAGATCCCCAGTCACTCCACAAGAAAATCAGGAGCTTGGTGAGACGCGACCTTCGCAGCTGGAACACTCGCCTAGTACATGAGGCGATCGAGCGAAATCGGGGGTCGAAGGTCTTTACCAAGACACTGGGGAGGAGTCATCTGACAAAGTTAGCTACCTCGAATGGTGAAACCGTCACATCAGTCCCGGGGATATTGGCTGAAATTGAGGACTTCTACGGACATCTGTATGCTTCGCATGCACCGAAGTCTACACCTGACGCGAGAGACCCTAGAGCCCCACTTACCCGCCACTTCACTGAAGATCTCCCAGACGTAGATGTCGACGAAATCGAGGCGGCTCTCAAACAGCTTAGTAATGGAAAGGCTCCCGGTGAAGATGGAGTAGCCTCTGAGCTCCTTAAGGCTGGGGGTAAACCTGTTCTTGGGGAGTTGAGAAGGCTCTTCAACTCTGTAATAACCAATGGGACTACGTGGAGCAGAGGTGTAGTGGCATTGTTTTTCAAGAAAGGAGACAAAACGCTCCTTAAAAACTATAGGCCGATCACGCTTCTGAGTCACGTCTATAAGCTGTTCTCGAGAGTCATCACGAATCGTCTGGCATCAAGATTTGACGCCTTTCAGCCACCGGAACAGGCTGGGTTTCGTAAAGGCTATAGCACCGTGGACCACATCCATACTGTTCGGCACGTTATACAGAAGTCCGAGGAGTATAACCAACCGCTGTGTATGGCGTTTGTGGACTACGAGAAGGCCTTTGACTCCATCGAAACCTGGGCCGTTCTGGAGTCTTTGCAGCGATGCCAAGTCGACTGGCGGTACGTGGAGGTGCTGAGAAGTCTCTACCAAATGGCGACTATGTCCGTCCAAGTCTAGAACCACCAAACAAGACCCATCCAGTTGCTCAGAGGTGTAAGACAGGGTGACGTTATTTCCCCGAAACTCTTCACCAATGCTCTGGAGGATGTCTTCAAGACCCTGCGGTGGAATGGAATGGGCATCAATGTCAATGGTGAATATCTCACACACCTCCGCTTTGCTGACGACATAGTTATAATGGCAGAATCGCTGCAAGACCTGCAGGAAATGCTGTCCGGTCTTAATGCTGCCTCGAGACGCGTTGGGCTAGGGATGAACTTGGACAAGACTAAGGTCATGTTCAACGAGCACATCGTCCCTGTGCCCGTGTCCGTCGAAGGTGTAGCCATTGAAGTTGTCCAGGAGTACGTCTACCTAGGACAAAAGTTACAGCTGGGTAGAGACAACTTTGAGAGTGAAATCACCAGAAGAGTGCAGCTTGGCTGGGCAGCATTTGGAAAGCTGCGTCACATCTTCGAGTCACCATTGCCACAATGCCTGAAGACCAAGGTATTCAATCAGTGCGTCCTGCCGGTCATGACATACGGAGCCGAGACGTGGAACCTGACAGTGAAACTAGCCCACCGACTACACGTCACACAGCGAGCTATGGAAAGGGGTATGCTCGGAATCTCGTTAAGGGACAAAGTCCGGAACGAGATTATCCGACAAAAAACCAAAGTCTCTGACGTAGTGCAGAGGTGTAGCAGACTGAAGTGGCAGTGGGCTGGTCACATCTGTCGCAGAACCGATGATCGGTGGAGTAGACGGGTTCTCGAGTGGAGACCACGACTCGGCAAGCGTAGTGTAGGACGCCCTCCGGCCAGATGGACCGACGACCTGAAAAAAGTGGCTGGTGGTGACTGGATGGCGAAAACGGGAGATCGGGCCATGTGGCGAACCCTGGGGGAGGCTTACGTCCAGCAGTGGACTGCAATAGGCTGAAATGATGATGAAGCTCTGTATAGAATAGGATCAGATGGCCGTATCTTTCACCCAGTGTCATATTTTTGCAGTACGCGTAAACGCTAAATATTCCGCTCCCGCTTAATGCTTGTACCGAGGTGAAACGTGGAAACCAAAGCGTTTTGTTTACACACAATATCGTTCATTGGGGCACACCGAACGAATGCTCCAATAAACACCATCGCCCCGCGCCCAACACTTGCACCAACGCACAAATGTTTGATCAAACTTACTACAAAAGTTTCCATGCGATTACTACTTCAGAATAATATTTAAATAAAATAGTAATAGCAAAAGATCACTGGTAGGTGTAGGTACCTATTCAATATTTTCGACAATTGTCAATGATATGCAAATCCCCATCATCATCATCAGCCTATAATGTCCCACTGCTGAGCACAGGCCGCTTACACATAAATTAGGGTAAAAGGGAATAGGTAGGCTAGTGGTGAGCATCCAACTAGCTAAACGACTATCACAATTAAGTGATAACCGGGACCAACGGCTTTACGTGCCTACCGACACACGGACACACTGGCGGTCACCCATCCAGGTACCGGCCACACCAGCTTAACTTTGCCGATCGATTAAGAACGGCTAATCATGCTACACCATGAACGCTTCATATCCTCATGAGTGATAAATGATGAGAGATTCAACTCAACTTGAAAAAATTAGACTCCGCAATGGGTTTTCTGTTTTGCACTAATATGTTAACAGCTTCCTTGATACAATGATGAACTTTTTGGGTCTGTCCTTCAAAGTCTCATTCATCTCTCTATCATCAACTACTGGCTCTAGGACAGCTAACTGTTCAGCAGTGTGGTGATGGTAAGCATGTTATCGGCAACTTTTTATCCTGCAACACAAGCAACTGCAGATAAGACGAAGAGTAAGCCTAGCTGCTAACATTGGTGATGTGATATTTGTGACAATATTGGTATATTGGTCCAGATGAGTGGGTTTGTTTAATAGCAAACACAGGCGCGCACAACATGTAAACATCGGCCACATCAAAGGTTGTAGCGGATGCGTAAGCAACAATTCTTGATCCTTTTACAAGAATTTCAGGCAAGTATGCTGAATGAAAAGTTTCTTAACAATTTTCTCTTCTATAAAGATCGATGTTGCACTATTCCTTGGGAAATTGAAAAATTAAGATCCCAAATAAAAACAAAATTTGCACGGTGGTACATTTACATACTTCACCCACGCGATGTCGCAAAATAACTTTTGTAAAAGCCTTGTAAGCAAAAAGAGTGTAAAAGCCATCTGAGACTAATATCCTTTAGACTTTAGACCATTCCAAAAAAAAGCGTAGCTTGTGCAGCCCGCTTCTTTCGCATATCTTGTATTCCAATAGAACCGATCCGAGTCAAAGAATAATAAAATCTAGAGATAGAAACCACATCAAAATAACTAAACCACATGCATTGACCTAAAGCAATCCACGCTTCGCTACACCCGTCCACATTCCACATAATACAAAACAGTAATTTTCACGCGTCTACAAACATCTAAAACAAAACGACCAAGACACCGCGCGGTCGCTCGGAACATCGGCGGATTGATCAAACACTTTGATCTTTCGGATCACGCGCCCTTTACTTATATTACTTACATTTTATTAATTTCAACATATCATGTTGGTACCACATTAAAAAACCAACCTCAATAATGTTACAATAAGCTTTAATTTAAATTGCCTTTATTAGAACGTACTCCATTTGAATTTAGAACAATCTTACGTGATGTTCATTTTGCAGAATCACAACTCAGTGAATATTCTCATTGAAATATCAACACTATTTCACCCTCAATAGAGTTCAAATTCAACTAATATATTTTGAGTATATAGGATGTAAATGTCGGCTTGTCAATCGGTGTGATCTGTCAAAACGGTGAAGAGTAGCAGGCACGCGGTGTAAACATTTACACGTGGTGGTCGCGGTCAGTAGGTGCATTCTATTACCTACCAAGTACTGTAAAACGAGACATGAATTTAATATGTGAGCATGAGCTTTTATACGAATATGAACTTACATTTCACTTTGTAGATTTTGGATCGCAATGTTGGTAAGAAACGATCCACTGGAAGCAAACATGAATAGTTGTTGGATACATAGATACCCAAAAATATGGAGCAGTGACCATAAACATAAAGCGGATGTAACCCCGTGGTTTTGCAGCTAGTAATATACACATTATGAAACTAGCCATGTCCCGCAGTTACACCTGCGTTCCTGAATGAAAAGTAGAAAAAAATACTACTTCACCGGTGGTAAATTCTGTAGCTATGACCTGCTAAACTTGTAGATAAATAGAAATACAATTTCACCTCCTTTTGTTCAAGCTAGCCAGGATAGACAAACAAGCGATTGAGGCCTCAAACGCACAGGCAGGCGGCTTGCTTAGCGCCTAGAGGCTAGCGAGTAACTTAGTTAGAAAAACGAACGTTCTAGAATGTTCGCGACCGGCCGCACTGGGCGCCTAGCTAGTCGCTTAGCGTCAGTGCTGCAAACTCTCCTTCTTTTCCAGGAGATTCCATGATTTCTGGACATAATAAATCAATGTAAAGTGATTCAGATTCCTAATTAAACTGTGAAACTTGCAAAGTGACGTTGCGTTTTCATAAATTGGTGTAATAAAGAGCAATCCATATGAAGTTGAAGTGAAAGAATAAGAAATATCGTGAAAAGTGTTAGTACAATGACCACCATTTTACTAAAACATGTCTTATAAGGACACTGCCAGAGCGGACAAAGTAAAAATGATTTTTGTTACTAGAACTTATAATATACTGGCAAAAATAAAACTTAAGAAGGATTTATTTGAAAAACTTAAAACTAAGGAGAAGAATATAAAAATTCATACTATTCTAAAGAAATCAATAAGCGTATTTTTAAATTTCTCCTTTTTTTCCCTGTCTCCTGGATTTTTGGCATGAATGTACTTCTTTTTTGTATGTTGGGGTTGCAGCACTGCTTAACGTGTCGCAGTGCGGCCGGTCGGTACTAAGCTACTCGCTAGGTGACTTGCTAGCCTCTAGGCGCTAAGCAAGACGCCTGCCTGTGCGTATGTAGCCTAAGCCAATCAAAGTTATTAGAAACGTTCGAATGCGGTCGACACAGGACACCCGAGGAAGTGAGCTCGGTACACTGAGCCGGTGGTCCGGGTATAAGGTTCCCCACAAATTGCTCCCAGCGCCCTACTTAATGCAATCATACCAATTACTCGTAGAATATGCATCAGGCTAATTGCTTATTAACTTGTTTAATTTCATAGACTTATTGAAGGAAATGAGTAGGTAGAGTTGGAAATTTAGTGGCACTTGTGTTGTTTGGGATAAAAAATAGCTTTTGCTCCTCTCCATCATAGGCTATATGCCTTGGTTAGATACTCTAACTACGAAAAAGATCGTGAGTTCCATTCTCAGAACAGACATTTAAAAAATAACTAAATATCCTGGGACATTCCTCACACACGGTCATCTGATCCCAAACTAAGCAGAGCTTGTACTATGGAAACCAGATAACTGATATAATACATATACTACTTTTTTTTTGTAAATACATACTTATATACATAATTACACCCAGACTCAGGACATACAGGCATGTTCATGCACACAAATGCATGTCCTGTGCGGGAATCGAACCCACGACCTGCGGCGCAATAGGTGGAATCTTTACCAGACTCCGCCAACTGGCCCATCAAATTGTGTCAAGGAACGAAGTCTGAGTCTGGGTGTAGTCTAGTCTATCTATTTAAAATGTAATGCATGTAGTAAATCAGTTATCTGGTTTTTATACTACAAGTTCTGTTTAGGCCCGCCTGATGGTAAACGGTTACCGAGGCCATATGTACGCTTGCAACACACGGGGCATCCATCACTCATTCGTTACTGACCCATCCCCCCTCCCCAATGAGCTCTTATTTGGCTGCGGTATTCTGTAAGATGGAGGTACCTCGAAAACGAAATAACGCTAACAGTTGGATAAAAGAACAACGACGTTAACTTTTGAGAGAGGTAGAGCCACAGAGAAAAGAAATATAAATAGAGACGCTATGCTAGCGGAGCCCGCGCGCCACACATGACATCAAATGGGCATATATCAACCAAAACACGCGTCAACGCTTCGTAGTATCCGCCATACTTAGCAGAGGTGCGTAGCTCCGCGAAAAATATTAATTATGTCGTGATGCGCTATTATTTCCTATAGTAAACGAAGTGAGGAGTCGGAGTGTAACTCAAGGAGGGATTTCCTTTCATCGATGAGTCTACAAACCTTTATTTAATTGTGATATTTATAAAAATGTATTCGAGATTATGATAATTTTAGGTGTAAACGATAAACTCGGATACTACTGCAAAATTATACATTGAAGGCAATGTACTCACTTTATTTGTACGCAAGGTAGCGAGCGCAACTCCGCACCTGTCGTGACCCCAAAACACGTGCATCGATAGTTTTGTTCGATCCATATCGATAAAATTCATTTTTTTATCACTGATTTAATTAAGGCAATAGTTGAAAGTTATATCAATATCCGCATTCATCCGTTTATAGTTAAGCTTTCAAAACGAGAATTTCGAAACAAATAAATTTTATTTCAAGGGCAATAAACCGTGTAAAAATAACTTTTTTTTAATTTACTTCATCATGTTAAACGGTTTTTTTTACAGTTCAGTATTCTTAGCACAATTATTCTTATCGAACGTGAATTTTCTTACGGAATTTCTAAAAATAATTAAATTTAATATCGACGAAATTAAAATATCGATAATTTTATTGATATTTTATCGATAACTTTCGCTGCATTAAGCGAATAGCAATAAGTGTTGCTGCTCGACGCCAGTCGACGCAGCTATTACGCAATTATCAACATTATGTCTAATCCGTTTGAGTTCAAAATTGCGTTCCATGAAAATAACGCCATCTAGTGCCGAGTGGCAGAACTTTTTCGTCGATTGAATCTAGTTAGTTTGTAGATTACAAAACGACGTAAATATTTTGTACGCTATTGAAAAATAAATTTTATGTTAACGTAAAAAGGTATATTTTCATATGTATGACCTGTGTGATTAAAGCTATTTTTGAGTAAAATAGAAACGACCAATCAAAAGGATTGTTTATTTGTAGTACAATATATGATTTACCATTTATTTGTGTGAGTTTGGCGACGCTGGTTCCGATACAAATTCTAACGCATCGCCCTTCCAGTGTATTCTCTTTTCCGTGGGTAGAGCATAGCGTTTATTCGCTCGGCGAGCAGCTCGACTGGGGAAGTACCTCCACCTTACAGAATACCGCAGCCAAATAACTTTATGTTGTGTAAAGTTGTGTTCCTGCGCTTGAGTCCGCCAGAGCTCAAAGGGGAGGGGGGAAAGGTCGGTAATGCGTGAGCGATGCTTCGTGTGTTGCAAGCGTCCATATGGCTACGGTAACCGCTTACCATCAGGCGGGCCGTATGCTTGTTTATCGACAAAGTTGTATAAAAAAAAAACATTTAATAACATTAACAAGTGACACAAAATGTGTTCAAATCAAGTAAACAGCACCACAAACATCCCGCATAATAAAATCAAATCAACAACAGATATGTCGGCGATTATAATAATTGTACAGAAATGTTACTAAACTGGGAATCAAACCCGCCACCATTTGTACCAATTCTAACAATTTTGTGGAGACCTGCTATTGTGTCAATAGATTTTATTACATTAGGGCGGGTTTACAAACATAATAAAATGATTCTATTGAAACCTATAGGCACTTGCAAGAACAGCTTCTTTTAAGCTTTAATTTAAATTCGAGTTCAGTGCTTTAAGTCAAGTCCAAATAATATTCGTCACTTTCTGAAATTGTATACTTTTTGACTAGTTTTGACCCCACGCAACAAATTAATGTAATGTATTTCCTTCATGTGTGTGTGTACGCAGATCATGTACATAGAATATGTTACTGTCACTATATAAATATGTGTACGTTATCATTGTGGGTCAATAAATATGTTTTCTATCTTTCTTTCTAATAAAAAGAGCCGAAATGATCTTAAAACTGGGGTTTTGTTAGACTTGCTTTAAACTGTCTAAAGTAATAGGGGAGTAGTAGGGGATGAATTGAAGGGGGTCGTATATGATTGGAAATAGAGTTTAGCACATTTAACCCAGATAGCTTCCAGGTTGTGTGCTTAGGTGCTTACTACTACTGCTATTACTACTACTACTAATACTACTACGGTTATGATATGTAAAGCCCATATACAAAAAAATATTTTAAAATATTTATGTCTGAAACATCTGCTTATAAAAACAATGTATAAAAAATCTTATTTTTTTTATTTGGTTCTTTAAACTCTTCCTCAATGTATACCAACCTTAACGTGACCAATAATATTTTTCTTATAGAATCCGGTAAAGTGCGTATGCGGGAGCGCCGCCCGCGCAGCCGCGCCCTGCCGGGAGCGCACGAGTGTCCGGGAGGGTCGCGAGGGCAATCTCTATAAATACTAATTATTCTATTGTGCCTCCGTGGCTCGCGACGCGCCATGAGTAAGCGCCCGCACTCTGTTGGCTACACAGTCGTATATGAATTGAAGACACTCTTAAGATTTATTAAGCTACTAAATATCCTGCGCGGTTTCGCCCGCGTCCTCGATATGAAGTATCTAGTAGCGAAGGACATTGTAGCTTCCCATAAGGACGTTTTTTAGCTCATTGTACAATTTGGACCCACGGTCTTCGCAACGACAGCCGACGTCACTACCACTGGGTTATCAATCATCATCATCATATCAGCCCATGGATGTCCACTGCTGAACATAGGCCTCCCCCATTGATTTCCACTTCAAACGGTTCTGGGCCGCTTGCATCCAGCGGCGCCCAGCGACTCTGACCAGGTCGTCGGTCTACCTGGTGGGAGGTCGTCCCGCTCGGCGCTTTCCAGTACGTGATCGCCACTCAAGAACCTTTCTTCCCCATGAGCGACGTGGCCTGCCCATTGCCAATTCAGCTTACTAACTCTTCGAGCTATATCCGTCGTTTTTGTTCTCCTACGAATGTCCTCATTCCGGACCTCTTTCGGTTTCTGTGTTATCAATAAAAAATACTTATTTGACATATCAGTCAAATACCCTAATTCTCTCTGACTCAAGCAATTCTCATAATTTCTGTTGTACTCACTCATAAAATCATGATTCGAACATGACCCAATTTTCATTTCCTCTTGATTAATTGATACGGTTTCAAGTTCTCATTCTTTAACTACATCAGTTATTACCTACCTTCAGTGATCTAGGTATGTTGTATAAACTCAGGCGCAGACTGACGTCAACATAATGATACAAAGTACAATGCGCCGCACAATGGCATCCTTAATACAATTTGTACACAAAGGAATAATTCCCAATTGTAAAGGCTGGTAATGGTAGACTGTATTGTGGTACAGTCGACGCCAAATTGGACGGCAATGAGCCCGTATGTACTCTCCTAGTTGGCTGGGAGACTGGTCACCACAATGGATTTGTGTCTTCAACTCTTATTACAATCACATGCGAGGAACTGAGAGTGTCTATGTTGCACGCCGGAAGAATTGTCACCCACACGTTGTTGACATCTCGCTTTACTTCGCCATCCCATAAGTGAACAGCAAAAGAGTGGAACTCACTTCCGGGGTCTGTGATTCCGGACTCCATCATTCAACCAAAAGCTTGAAAGAAGCAAATATGGTAGCCTTCTGCTGGCTAATTGTTTTGAACGCTTGGGTTTCAATAGTATAGAATGCCTTCAGATAGCAACAATGTATTAAAAAGTAGTTTTGCATGATGATCAATTGATTATACTTAAAGACATCGACGGGCAAAACGGCGCGGTTGGTCTCTGACTCTGACTGACTCTCAGACTCTGGTCAAGATTCCACCTATCGCGCCGCTGGTCGTGGATTCGATTCCCACACAGGACATGCATTTGTGTGTTGTATGTATATTATTAAGTATGTATTTACAAACAAAAAGTAGTATATGTATTATATCAGTTATCTGGTTTGCATAGTACAGGCTCTGCTTAGTTTGGGATCAGATGCCCGTGTGTGAGGAATGTCCCTGGATATTTATTTATTTAAAGACTTTAGATAAGTTAAATTGCTCATCCTGTATGTAATCTATCTTCTAAATCCAAGATATAGACCATGTTATTATGGAAACGTCATACCGTCCTACATATCACGTAAAAAATAGCATGAATGAACTTTAATTGACTTAACAATAATGAAAATATATTTTTTCCAACAATTTTGATTTACGATACAGAAAATAAATAAAATTGATTGTTATTAATTGACGCCGCGACATAGATCACCCAGTAACCCGCTCGCTATAAACCATTTAGTTCAAGATGTCGTGACAATTGACCCTGCACCTCCTAACTGAAGGGGTAACATTATACGTTGGCACAAGCTATGAGTTTAAAGCGAGAATGAGCTACAGACGTAGATTATTACTTCAAAACACTGAACTATGCATTCAAGATAAGATAAGGCATACTATTGAAGTACTTATAAAAAAATTACAGACCGAGAGAAAGGAGCTAGTTTGACTAAGAGTAGATTTTCGACCAAACTATATTTCAGAATATTTTGGCACTCACAAATAACTCAGTACAATAGGTAGTGACGTTGGATACTGCTACGGTTTTTATAGACTTCAATAATGTGTCAAATGACAACAAAACATCTTAAAGAACTGACAAGTGTTAAAACTTTGACGCCACTTACCAGCACTTCAAGCCTCTGCAACACTAACTACACTAAACTTGTGGGCAAACCCAACTAGACTATTCTATAAATCCCACAAACCACTTGCAGCTCATAAGTTACACCACAATATCATAATATGCCAGCAGAGCGGAGCGAGCTTTTAAAGCAATCCGTTCCGCGGATGACCGCCGTGACTGATTCTAAATTGGAATAGGGTTACCAACACAAATAACGTTTATTTATTGCACTGAGGTATAGCTGTCACTTACTATAAAGTTGATGCGGCATCGAGGATCGCTTCATTATAGAATCTTCTAGATTCTGTAAGGAAGATCTAAAAGAAAGAAGAACTTAAAATAAATAACTTGACTTTAGGTCTACTGTGGTTGGCCACCTGTGGTATAAAATTTCGAACAAGTAGTAGTATTAGAAAATGGTCCGTAGTTTGGTGTGCTCTATAAATGATGTTTGGACCTTGCATATAACTATAGCAACACGTTTATTTCACAATTATCTGCGAAAAGAGATTCTGTTTGTATGGAATCTACCGAATAACCCTGAGAATAGCTAAAATTGTCCATAGAGGGGTGAAGTGTGGACAGTAATGGGTGCGTAGCAAACGGATGGCGTGGAAGAGCTATCATAATTGCTGTATTAGGTCGCGCCGGCATGCGGGCGGCTGCCGGTCAGCGCAGGAGTCGGGAACATTTGGATTACAATGTATTTTAAGAACTGAAAAATAGTCGATGAAAACTGTCAACCTACTTCATTTCTTTTACATACTTACTTGGAGTGATAAGCACACACCTATAAAGATTCATGTCGGTTACATAAACAACTTAAAGTATCATTAATAATTAGAGGAAAAAAGAAGAGATAAATGGATCGAAGGAAGAATGATGTTACTATGACACAAAATGATTTAATAGATAATGACGACAAATAAGGTGAGAATGTGTGTTGCCTAATGTATTATTCTAAACTCCATAAAACCAAAAATCTTCTACTAGCTGACGAAAGAACTTTATAGTAAAAGTTGCCAAGCCCTGTGGCCGCTGGCCAAGTTTGGCCAACGAGGGTGCCAACTAATCGCTCTGAGTGCTCTTTAAAATCATTCAATTATGAATATTGACCAACAAAATATTGTTGGCTCACGCTTGTTTTTAACAACTGACTATAACTAACGAGTTTTATGGCATCTTGTCATTTAGTATCTCTAATTTTGATGACGAAATAAGTGTTACCCACGTGTAACTTGGTCATTATAGGGCTTGGACTTTAGGAGACTTATTTTATAATTCTGTAAATTGGGTCTTTTGTCTAAACATACAAGACTTTGCATATTTATTATACACCATTTACATTTCATGTATAGCCACGGTAAACGATGCTATTATTGAATCATTTTCTTTTAAAATAATTCTTAGATATAAATCCATCCATAAAAACGGAAGAAAATCATGATACTACTAAATTATTAGTAAAGAGAAAGAGAGAAAGAAAGAAACTCATTTATTTGACGAACACATTGACCACAATGACGGGCCAGTTGGCGCAGTTGGTTAAGACGTGGGGTCTTAACCTATAGCGCCGCAGGTCGTGGGTTCGATTCCCACACAGGACATGCATTTGTGTGCATTAACATGTCTGTATGTTCTGAGTCTGGGTGTAATTATGTATATTAAGTATGTATTTACAAACAAAAAGTAGTATATGTATTATATCAGTTATCTGGTTTTCATAGTACAAGCTTTGCTTAGTTTGGGATCAGATGACCGTGTCTGAGGAATGTCCCAGGATATTATTATTATATTATTACATTAAAATAACAATATTGGAATTAAAAATAAACCAGTAGGTCTGTGCCGTCAAATAGGACACAGCTCAGCATAATGCTACTGACTACTGTCAGCAGCGCTGATTTTCAGCTGATGCCCTTAGTGATGTCGCGGTCGTAAGTACACGAATAAGAAAAAACTAAAAATAATAAACTTATACTTATTTTAATTTGTAGTCAAATTATTTTCTAAACTCGTATTACAAATACCATTTAAATGATGAGACCAACCTATCTCTAAGGAAGGATCACAATAGTAAATGACCCTCTCTGGGCAGCCAATAACAATCAGACGGTCTCCGGCTAGAGGTCCAATTATACGAGTTAACCTTTGCGCAGGCGCAGGGGTCACAATCTAATTTAATAACCGCATATTGTGAACAACTTGTCTACTTACGACGTACGATAGTATAAGATCTATGAACGTTTTAGGTACACTGGTCGTATTGTAGTCTTTTGTCGATGCATCGATGAAATGTAGAATAAAACTTCTACATTACCTGTCAATTCAGCTACGGTAGTTTTTTTTTATTCATAAATTATTTAGGTATTTAAAATATATCTTGTGCAATTTCTTGTAAGTGGAAATCGATGCCGAATGTCTTAAATACTCAGATTTATTAAAAACCAAACAAATAAACAGCTCTCGAACTCGATTGGTATTGAATTTCAAATTTTTTTTTACAAATGCACGCGTCCAGAAACCGAAAGTACTTGAGATAACATACTTCAGGCAGCCCCCGTGATTATTGTCGTAATTACACGTAATCTTTACGGAAAATATCGCATTACACGACCATTGTACTGTAGGCAAATATTTTAGAAACACACGTTATTCGACACCGGTACGTCAAGCGATACGATAATTATAGCAAACAATGTCATTTTATCTGATTCCATGTTTGTTCTTGCATGAAAGCTTTGTTCGGTGAAAAAAAAATTGAAAACAATGTGAAAAAACAGTGAGTCCGGCGCCGAGCCGGCAGCGCGCGGTGAGGCATTTGTGCAATTGTTGTGTGATGAAGCGTTTGAACGAGCAAATCAGCAGTTAAATGCTTTTAGCATTTTAACAAAAAACTATGTAAGTGTCGTCTGAAATGTAGCCTAGAAAAGTTTTAACAATTGATCTCAACTTATGGTTACAATTTAATTAATAAAACCGTCAATCAGGCGGACCGTATGCTTGTTTACCGAATAATCGAATAAATAAAAACATTAATATTTTTTCAGATTTTTCACATTCTGTTCGACATAACTTTTTCGTAGCCGCTTCGTAGCACTAATTTAATTGATCAATTCTACATCATCTATCTCTCTTACACTTCACCCTCATATCCTTGGGCCATCTGGGTTGGGCACAGTTTTACGTTCGTACTACGGACCGTTAGGATGTGGAATGAGATCCCCCATACGGCATTCTCTCAGCTCTACGAAATGGGTGTAAAAAGAGCTCTTCACGTCAGCTAGTTGGTAATCCCCTGGTATTGCAAATATCGACCGTCAGCACCTGGATTGCCAGATTATCAGCTTACTTATCCATAGCCATAATCTATAGTTTAATTTTGTCATAGTTGGACAGTTCTACACTTTTGTTTCCTTTGGTCGGAAGACACGTTCCATCTATTGTGACTGAGATCCTACCGAGAGTTACTTCTCCTGAAGACTTGTTAGCAAACTGAATGTTTATTTTCAGCCGTGTACCTACAACAATTCCGCGGAACTATTAACCCGCGGCGTGTGTAATGACGTCTCAATCTCACGTGCGCCCGCGCAGCGCAGGTGCCCCGCGCACATGTTAGGGTGTGCACCCACCAGAAAAAAATGGAGTCTTATTTATGAACTATATAGCTAAATTAAAAAGTTCTCTTATTTTAATATTAGGGAGATTTCAATTGTGATACTTGGAGGGTCCAAAAGGTACAGCTGAAACGTGTTTGTAAATAAAGATCGGTTTATTTATAACTCAAATTTATCAAACATTAGATTTAAGTTTTTTTTTAAGTGTGGTAGGTGCAGGTGTGTAGGTACATACATCTATTAATTACCTATTTTTTATTGAAAACTATACGATATACCTACAAATAAAAAAGGATAACAAACTAAACAAAATGCAGAAAGTACCTACTGTGTACAAAACGTTTGATTAAAATCCTTACTAATATAATAAACGGGAAATTTTGTATGTATGGATGTTTGTTACTCTTTCACGCAAAATCTACTGAACGGATTTGGATGAAATTTGGCACACAGATAGAATATGTTCCGGATTAACACATAGAATACTTTTTACCGCGGGAAAACATACGATCCGTTGGGATTGCGGGTGAAACCGCGCGGGACGTAATAAGAACATATAGGTAAACAAAAAACAAAAGTTCAATAGATCGATCGGATATACCAATGTTTTAATAATAAATGATAATGTCCACAAGACCAGTGGATATTAATCATCATTACACGCAATAAAGTTCAAAATAAGTGACATTGTAATAATTCAACAAAAATTAAAGTAAAATTACCTTTTACCATTACTCTTGCGCCTTTACTCTGGCGGCGTTGCTTTGATCTCAACCATTGTGTGTTTGATGTAGCCGCGCCGTTACTGGTTCGTGTTAAACTCTACATTACCGAAAAATACAGTAAACACGTATTCTGCTGAACCGCTTTCGTTACAATATAAAAAATAACCTTAAAAATCTTAAACCAGACTTTTACGAAGACCTTTTTATAAATGTCTAAACTAGATTTAACACCTGATTTCACCCGCGTTCTATGAATAATATACAAAACCTATGTTTCTCTTCACACCATATGCTGCGGTGGAATTCGTAGAGGTAACAAACAAATAAATATACAAACATACTTTTGCATTTATAATATTATAAAATATATGGTTATTGGTGATTTTCAAAGAGCCTAAAATAAATGATGCTACGACTGCCATCTAGTGAGGAAAGATGGCAACCTACAGCAACAAACTAATTGGCACCCAAACAGAATTGGTTCAACATTGATAGCATTCTGTATCCCAACTTACGTAGTAACTACTTCCGTGTATCATATAATGTGCCTCAGAACTTGCCAAAGCTTATTTTAGGAACACCAAAAGCATGAAGAATATGCATAAGATTTCGTTCTTGTGATTGGAACTACTGTTGTTTCGTCAGCTCCACTTGAGAGTTCCTTCTAGGTTCTTATAATGGTTACCACCTTCGGCCACATCATCACAAGTTTACCAAAAGTAAAAAAAAAAGTATTCTATTCACTCTCATCATCATCATATCAGCCTAAGGATGTTCACTGCTGAACATAGGCCTCTCCTATTAGCTTCCACTTGGAACGGTTTTGGGCCGTTTGCGTCCAACAGAGCCGAGGAAGGAAGGTTCTCAAGTGGCGACCACGTACTGGGAAGCGCCGTGTGGGATGACCTCCCACCAGGTGGACCGACGACCTGGGGCTCTACCGCGTAACTTTGGTGGTAATCGTAACGAACACCATTAATAAATTTCATCCAATCAGGGCCCACGAATGGTCCTCGTCGCGTCATACCGCGTGCGCGTCATTGGATGAAATAATTAATGGTGTTCGTTACGATTACCACCAAAGTTATGTGGTAGAGCCCCAGGTCGTCGGTCCACCTGGTGGGAGGTCGTCCCACACGGCGCTTCCCAGTACGTGGTCGCCACTCGAGAATCTTCCTTCCCCATCGGTTATCGGTTCTCCGAGCGATGTCGCCTGCCCATTTTTGTTCTCCTACGAATGTCCTCGTTTCGGACCCTGTCTCGTAGAGAATTTCCGAGCATAGCTCGTTCATAGCTCGCTGAGTGACTTTGAGCTTATTTATGCGGCTATCAGTAAAATACCACGTCGCTCTACCTCTCCTTAATTCTCTTGAGAGAGGCAGAGTATAGCGCGTATTGGCTCAAAGAGTGGAGAGGAAAAGTACTCCTTACAGTATACCACAGTCAAATAACCCGTGAGTAAGGTCGCCAGTATCTTAGAATAAAATATAAAATACTGTTTACCCCAGGAAAAACATTATTATAAGGTCTAACTAGACTTAATGCAATTATATTTAAACATACTTCCACAGTTAATGCAATCGTTATAAATACTTCATCCATGTGTGTACTAAGTACTTTATCAGGCAAGGTAAGTCAAAGAACAATTATTGTTTATTTATTGTTATTATACCATACTGTCTGAATAAATAAATAAATATTATTGTATAATGATTACGCCAGCAGGTAAGTAGAGGTAACGATGACGCTATTATTACGTCTTTATCGACAAACAAACACACATTTGCATTTATATAATAATCAGAAAATAGTAAGTAGCTACACTGAAACTCATCAATCTTAGACCGGTGTCCATCAAAATTGAGTACGGGATTCAACAACGGCTAACTATAGGTACATTGTCATACATTTTCTTCAAAAGAGTAAAATGATCGAATGTAATACATTGTTTACGAATAGAAGTAAGCACTCCGTTAACAACACAACATTCTAGACATGTTCCAAAATCTCAAGACCCAACAGCAATGCCTAACCGACCGCCAAATAAATAAAACATAAATAAATACAATCGGGAGTACAGCGCAGACCCACCACATGAACCACCTAGCTGTTCTGATAAACACACTACACGACTTTTAGTGCGTTTGTTGAGAAAAGAGAACTAAAAACAAAAGTTCTGAGAAGAAAAAACTTTGGCTAAAATGTTATGAAACAACATCACAGAGATGCGAAGAGTTCATAACGGCCGGATTGTTTGATAAACATCGCACTTCCAACAGATTGTGTGCGATGCATTAGCCTAATGAACACAAGTGGCCCACTATATAAATATCTATATTTTTGAACTGACGGCCCGCCACGCCCGCGCCTGCGTACGCGCAGATAGAAAAAAATTAAAAAACCGGCCAAGCGCGAGTCGGACTCGCAATCGGAGGGGTCCGTACTGTTTTTTTTTATATTTGATTTGATTGAATGAAAGGTAATTTTCGGTGGAAGTTTGCATGGTAGTGTACATTTTTTTTTTTAGTTATATCATTATCTTATTTTAGAAGTTACAGGGGGGGGGACACACATTTTACCACTTTGGGAAGTGTCTCTCGGGTATAAGGGTTCCGTTTTTTGCCATTTGGCTACGGAACCATAAAAAGAATATGTAAAAAGAGTAGGTAAATTAAGTATTTTTGTTAAAGCAAGATAATTCGAGACCAATGCAGATGCACACAGCATAAATAAATCAAAACCTGTTATAAAAGTTTTCAATACAGAAAGGTGCTTTTGAAAGAGCTTACCAACCGTAAGGAATCCCAATAATGTTAATATTCGATTCAAACGACACATCCACATGAATGGAACACACAATGACAGTCGCAAATTATATATCTTTTCAAATTTTCATAATCATACGTAAATCCTATTCTAGAAATACAATTTCGTAAGAAAAACATCCGCATTAAGATTCAGAAACGTATTCAATGTGTGCAAATAAACATGCAGTATTGAACAAGCTAAATGTGGACAAACACGATGACAAAAAACTATAAATATTTCCGATTGTGACCATTCTGCGAGTGTCCGAATAAGCCTTTTTCCTACGAGATTATCCTATGACAATGTGTTGAAAGGATTGAATGAGCCGAATTTGGAATCTCATATGATTTAGTATTGTCACGACAGAATTAAATATGGTTACCCTGTAATTATCTAGAATGGGTACGCTGTACTATTGAATGTTCTTTGGTATGTATAAGAAATATTGTGTTACCAGTATCGAAATGTTGACGTATCTATTTTAGTGTTTTGGTTTTGGATGATAGAACATCGCTTGCTCTAATTTAAAGTATAAATAAGTTTTCGTTAAAAAAAAATATAATACAAGCTTTTTAATGACTGTACTTTTTGTTAACTGTACTTGCATTGTCTTCCAATATACTAATGTATACCAAATATCAAGACAATCCGACCAGTGGAAGTGGGTGAAATTCGACTTGCAAGATTCCACCCGAATAAACATAGCTACATACATTGCAAGTTAAATAAAGGCTTGTAAAATCATTCAGTATCCTGAGTGTAACGCTTCCAAAAAATTCACGTACCTAACGCGTTTGCGTATTTCTAAGAGAACTTGTACTAAAAATTCAAACGCGTTAGTTACGTTAATTCGTTGCAAGCTTTACACTCGGGGAACAGTATATCTAGACAAATCTCTCGTTAAAGTGGAATACAAGTATTCTTTCAATAAAATTACTTCGTATACTCTTGGGCATAAATCCATCAAATGAAAAAGTAAATACAATAAAATGTCAATGAATATGTTTTCACGCCGACATTGTTTGTTACGAAACAATCCTCAAACAGAATGTACGAAAATAACAAATAATGTTATATCATCAGGGAGGAACTAAGATTGGGAAAGATAACCTTGGTGATCATTATCTTGATGTTTCTACGTCTACCTCACGTTGGCAAATCATTGTGACTCTTGGAAAATATTATATCGTATAAGTAGTATACTCGTTGTTTGGCATTTTAGACAGTGGCCCAATTAATAAAAATACTTGTTGCCTGACTTATGTTTCTGGGGAGAAGTTTTTTGGTCCTTCCCTAAAGATTCCAGATAAAGGAAGTGTCTCCAAGTTTGGATCAGATATAAGAAGCCAACCGTCTGTCTCCACATATATATTTTTTTACTACTCATCATCATCATCATCATCATCAGCTAATAATGTCCCACTGCTGAGCACAGGCCTCCTTTCACAAATCAGGGTGAAAGGGAATGGACAGATGCTCCACCACGGGTGCCCACTGCGGATCGGTGGAGGTAGGCTAGTGGCTAGTGGTCAACCTACTGGGAGTTTTCAAGCCGCCTATAAGGTCTCTAGCTTAACGACTATCACAATTAAGTGATAACCGGGACCAACAGGTATTACGTGCCTTCCGAAGCACGGAAACGCTCGATTTGAAATACCACTAGGCGGTCACCCATCCAGGTACCGACCACGACAGTAGTAGCTTAACTTGCCGATCGATTAAGAACGGCTTATCATGCTACACCACGAGCGCTTCTTTTTTACTACTAAAGTTACAAATATGCATTCGGCTCGCCTGATGGTAAGCGGTTACCGTAGCCTATGGAGGCTTGCAACACCAAGGGTATACTCGCGCGTTGCCGACCCTACAAAAATCTCTTTACCCCTTTTTAACGAACAGCATGGGGGCTGTACAAATATTTTGTTACCGTCAATATTATTGTTAGTCTACACATCATAGGCGTAGTCCAATAAGAAGACTCCTAACAAGTGTTTGTTCAACGTCTCTAATCGCTCAATTTAACACTGTCACTTCGGGCCGGTTTAAAATATCATGTCATAAACAGGTATTTCAAAATCCATAAAAACTAAGCCATATTTAGAACATATCCAGAATCCGTACGGCACGACGTTACCATATTTAAACCGAGATTAACAGCACCATTTTGGCGGGAAGTCGTCAGTTTCCGAACGAATGCGTCGCATAAAACAGCACAAAACGGGTTAATCTCCGCCCAGTAATCCCAAAACATATGTATCTGTCGTTGCGTTTTGACGTAGATTTACAATTATTTACCAGAATCGTTCGATGCACACCGCATGCGTCTACTCTCTATAATCCGCGGATTAGTGCGCGTCTTGTTTATGGTGTGACGTCTCCGTTTAATTGTCTGTGGTCGGGAAAAAGCGCGAGAGCGTTAAAACAAAATGGCCGTTTGATTTATGTCAGGGTGTAGTACGGTGCAGCTTTTCACAATATTTTTGAGCGCAAGATGTTTTGTATCGAATGAGAGATGGTAGGTGTCTAGGGGATTATGTCGGTGTCACGTTACGGTGACATGTTTTTGTTGGCAGCGGTTTTGGCGAGTATGTGGCGGCAGAGGCGGCGGCCGGCCGTACCGTTAATAAAGCACTTTATGTCGTCCCAACGCGAAAGCGACGCACGTAAATAACGTAAATGTTTGGACGGTAACGCGCGCTCGTTAGCGTTAACGATTCAATATTTAACGTGTCGCACGCCAATTCCTATTGTTGTAAATATATTTCAAGACAAATATTTCGTCTCTAAATTAATTTGTATTTAATTTGTGGACGGGCAAAATAGAGTGTTGGAGAATTTTAAAGTAGATGGTAAAATATGTTATGCTAATGGATGTGAGTCATTACTGACCGCGGTAACACTGAACCCGCCGATCCGGTTTATTTAAATACATTTTGTGACACGAGAAACTAAATTATTAATACGTCACGAAACAGATGACTGAAATTCATGGTCAGTATCAGTAGGTAGGTGTTACCTGTATTATCAAGTGGGTACACCTACATAACACATAAATAAAAAGCTTCTGGTGTACCTCACTACGCTCTTGTAGAAAGGTCATCCACAGTGCATTGTTCTGGGGGCCTACCATCAACTTTTAAAGCTGATTTTTAGGGTTCCGCTTAGACAACAAAGAACCCGTATAATTTCGCCATGTCGGTCTGTTCGCGGCTTAGCTTAGATACTCTTAGTACTCATATTAATAAACAGATTAAGTGATAAAATAAAATCATGATAAATATTATTTTGCGTACCTCCCCTACCTGTAGTTTGAGGAAGTTTTTTTATTTTATTTTTTATTTATTTTTTAGTCTATTCGTGTCGTAGGCTATTTTTCGATTCAGAGATCGCTTACAACACCAGGGGTATCACTCGCGCGTTGCCGACCCTGCAGAAATCTTTTCACACCCTTTTTGAAGAACCCCATGCTGCACTCTATTGGGAAAACCACGGCGGGGAGCTCATTCCACAGTCTGAGCGTCCGCGGAAGGAAGCTCCTCTGAGACCGTACATTAGGAACCGTTCTGGTTTCAATGTGTGAGGATGGACTCCCCGACGATGGCGTCCGTTACGATTACAACCAAACATACGCGGTATAGCCTCAGCCAGACTATCGCGTATCACTGTTGGGCCCTGATGACAGGAATAGGCCTATTTTAAGACTGATAGCTCAGTGGTTATGTTGCTGTGAAGGTCGCAGGTTAGAATTTAAAAGAGCTTGAGCTTTCGGTGATGGAAAACATGGTGAGGAAACCCGCCTGCCTAAACCAATGCAAATAAAAATTTGTCGCCAAGGACGTACCGGTATGACCAGGTAACTGCACCTCACACTCGAGGCTCACTACTGGTAACTGCACTTGCCTCACACTCGAGGCACACTCGAGGCAGTATTAAGATTAATACCGCCTTGAGTGTTAATAAACAACTTTATTTGCACACATGTATCATAAAATCGTAATGTACTATTATTTTACTGAAAAACAAAAAAAAAGTTGGCATGTCTGGTTCTAAACTCGAAAAACGGGGGTTTTAACGCCACCCTAATAATAGGGAATATTTGTCCTTAAATACGAATGATTTAATTATGAAAATGAGATCTACCGTTTTAAACTTTTATCACGAAACAAAGGTAGTAGGTAGATATACAAATATCTAGTAGGTAGGTAGGTTTAGAGTCTGGCTAACGATAGTAGACAATCAAATTATTTGCAAACATTTTACACGGAAATGTTAATAATGTAGGCCAATAAGTTATTCCAGGTATTCCATACTAATTTTGGGGTTGATATGCAATTTTGTTATTAATTTTCCGTCCATTTCTCTGACGGGCCTGTTGGCGCAGTTGGTTAAGATTCCATCTATCGCGCCGCAGGTCGTAGGTTCAATTCCCACTCAGGACATGTATTTGTGTGCATGAACATGTCTGTATGTCTTGATTCTGGGTGTAAAAATGTATAATAAGTATGTATTTACAAATAAAAAAATATGTTTTATATCAGTGATCTGGTTTCCATAATACAAGCTCTGCTTAGTTTGGGATCAGATGACTGTGTGTGAGGAATGTCCCAGGATATTTATTTTTTAGTCTCTACCTATAAAAGCCAAACTTTCGCCTATGCTCATGGGCACCCCCGCGTAGTAATATTGTTTTCTTACTTATTACACTAAAACAGTCAGTCTATTGTCTTTGTCTATATACAGCCTTCAGCTTCCTCAGGAAGCCCTTTGGGTTACTGTGTAAACCTCATTGAAACCCGTGTTGGATTTGTTGAGTTATAATGACCATAAATACCTAATACAAAGACGATGTGTTTAAATGAGGAAGGCGGTAAAAGTTTGAGTTTACATGAAATGTATTTTTTTTTATAATTCTATTATTATTGACAATCAGCGATAGGTACCCTTAACATATTTGCACTATTCATGGCAATTATAGTTTAGAATTGACACAGTTTTTATGCATTCTTCAAACTCGTTCTCAAACAAACGTGAAACTCGCGACACCACGTAGCTTATGTCACATTACCAGCATGAATCAAATTAGAAGCGTGAGTATTTGATAATATCAGCCTATGGATTCAAAACTAAGCTGTAATATGTTTATGCCAATAAATTATTATTATTATTATTACCTAATACAAAATAACAACTCCTCTCAGATGCAGTCATAGGCCTAACTTTAACCACTAGAATAATGTAAATTTTAATAAAAATCACAACAACCATTTTAAGCAATCCACTTATAATCTTTTATTGCGTCCAAATTATAACTTAAATTAAGCCTCTTAACATTAAACTCATTAAATAGAATCTTACGATAATAATAAATAGCGATACTTTATACAATAACTAAAATTCGTTTCACTATGCACTCATGGGCAGCGCGGCGCGGCGCGGGCGGTGTCACGCGCGGTTATCACAGTCTCGACACGTCACGAACAGTCCTTTGGTCGCCTTGGCCTCGATACCCGAGCGGTATCGACGGTAAGACTCGCAATCAACTATGCTTCACCAGGTGGGAGTCGGGCTCCTGGGCGGGCGGGCTCACCGCCGGCGCCAGCCCGTGTATCCGCCGGTACAGGTGGTGGTACGGGCTCGGCGGCGGCGGCGGCAGCCTCAGCAGGGGACTAGGCAGAGCGTACCTACCGTACACCGACAGCAGGGGAGGATACAGGCCCACTAGCGACGCGTAAGGGTTCCCGAACATCGGATGAAGCAACGCACCTCGTTTGAAGGCCGCGAGCCGCGACCTGGACGCTGCCGTGGACCTCCGCCGCAGCTTCCCCGTCGTCCCGCCGATGAATACGTCGTCCGATGATGGATCCAACATCCAGTAGTTCCCTTTGCCGGGGTCGTCGTAGTGCCGCGGAACTTTCACGAAACATTTATTCAAACTCAAGTTGTGGCGGATGGAGTTCTGCCATCCCTGCTTGTTCTCTTTGTAGTAGGGGAAGTTCTTCATGATGTACTCATATATGCCGTTGAGCGTGAGCCTCTTCTCGGGGCTGCTTCGTATCGCCATCATTATTAAGGCGTTGTAGCTGTAGGCCGGTTTTTCGTTTTTCTTTTCTTCGTTCGATTGTTTCGAGGAGGTCGGCGGCGGTGTCTCGGTGCCGGTCACGTCCAGCTCGGTGTCCGAGGGCGAGGGAGATCGGGAGGACGCCTCGGGGAGCAAGTCTCGGATTGCGAAACTGTGCGGAGGTGTCATCGTGGTGCGGCATGGCGCACCGCTCGCACAGAACTAAGGTGTCCGCGGAGCAACTGGTTACAGGCCCCGCCTTCGAGCACCGCCCAGCGAGGGAACCCCTCCCTTCATGTCGGCAAATACGTGCGGGCTTTACACACTTCGTTTTGCCGTCGTGGTACACTCTATGCATCGACGAATTAGATTGTTTTTTCATTGTTTATGTCCCGGGGAGTTTGTAGCTCCCGTTTTATTGAGGGAATGTACACATTTCGATAGGGTTGCGTTACTGTTAAAAAATAAGAATTAACGCGATCCGTCATGGTGTGTAAACAGTTTTTTTGTAATTTTTCACGCGTTGTTTAATAGTTTATTTAGTGTGACTGGTGTATGTTTAATGATGGTTTATTGGTGGTGACGGTCATTATTAATTGTTGTTTTTTAAACATTGCAGCAGATGTTCGCGGAACAATGTTTAATAGTAGGTAACATACCTAGTTGACAAATTAGTTTGTGCGTAACACCGATAATAATTAAACTGGTAATCATCGCTCACACTTATTATGGATGATTTTATTACAATCCCTATCTTAAGGCTTGCTATTCTTACATCAAATACCTGAGTAAACTTTTGATATGCAATTATCATATCTTTTTCAGCTTCTACATAGGCAATAATTCATTAATTAGTCAGTGAGGTCCTATGTCTATTTTGTATGTGAGCTTTAGAGTAATTTACAGCTGACTAGCTCTAGCTTTTGTATCTATTCTAATCTTAAACTGGCCCTGAAGCTAGAACATACCGGCAGGTGCTTGGCGACAGATTATCATCTCAAAGGTGTGGCCAGCCAGTCGAGTCAGAAAAGTACCTATTACGAATTATTTACTCCGTCCATTCACCTGAAGCTCAAACTCGAGACCTTCGGGAGAACGAAAAGAACGTGAGGAAAAATAGTAAGGTATAACGCATCGGTATGTATGTAGGTAGAGTCATTTGTTAACGTTCATAAGTGCCTTATCAGGGCCTAAATTGAATATTAAATGCTTTTTGAATTTTGTATTTTCGGTTTATAAATGTATAAATAAGTAATGTAGCTATTGATTTAAAAAGACATTAAGGATTGCGATTGCGAATCTAGGAGCTGCCTTAGAGCACTTTTTTAAAGAATAGCTTCGACTTTTATTTTAGAGTCAAGAGACCTCGATAACTTTGATAAAACAACAGCAACCATCGATTCTTATTGCGATTCTCGAGAGGAAAAAGGAGCCTACCATACATACCTAACTTCTGACGTCTTTTGAAGAAACACAATGAGAAAAAAAACGGTAAACCGAACAGATAAAACGATAATCCATACAGCTTTGATCAGTAAATATGAAGCCATTTGAATTAACTAAGGAATTCAATTCAGTTCATTAAATTGGTTAATATTATTTAGACCTAATTTATTATTACTGAGAAATACTTTTCCTTTACTGAAACAACTCTACATACACATACATACATACACATACATACACATACATACATACACATACATACATACATACATACATACACACAGCTCTGTTTCTGTCTTAGTTAAGTTATGTTAATAAAAAGTAAATCCTTAATTAGCATTAAGTTATGTAGTTAAGTTATGAATGTCACTACTTTATAGCTGTGGATTTTGTATCATAATAAAACAGTTGGTAGTCACGATCCATTTCTTTCAGTCCGAAAATTTTTACATTTGACAGAAAAGCTATTCCGTTTAGGTCAATCTGAATTGCTATAAAATCTGATTGGAGGCCCACATAAGTAACAATAATTAATAGCCATAACGAACGTTCGCTAGAATATACACCATTAAAAATACCTCCCAATACCTAAAAATCGCAAACCCTACCGTCAATGCCTGGCGCAAACATCAACACAGCCATCTGAAATTGTGTGAAGCCATCGTTTTCAGCACTGCATTACGTCCCGCCCACACCACGCCACGCCCCGCTCCGCACACCGAGCGTGGACGTCATTGTTTTTGCGCTGTTTACAACTTAGAATGTTCACAAAAGATTGTTTTATAATAGATTGCTTAGGTTGTGATGATTTGAGACGTCTGGACTTAGATAGCTAATATTACGCTTACATGGGTTAATAAAGTAGTGTTAAATAGAAACAAATTTATTATATAAAGAGGTAAATAGAGCTTTATGTATATAGGCTAAGGTCATGCATGAATTCCTACTAATAATAGATACCTAATAAAAACGTTGATCTTAAAAAAATACGTTAATTCAATATTTTATTCCTGACACTGCATGCATGTGTCCCGTCAATTGTGTACTGTAAGATACTGAATTCAAGGCCTTGTGTACTGACGAATTAGGCACATTATCAGTTACTACTGACATTATTAATTAAGTTTAATGTGTCAGATCCATACCAAAATTATTTTATTCAAGTAGACCTTTGCACTTGAGAGCCAGTTCCCTAGGCTGTGTGCTTAACACCTTGGGCCACATAATTTGTTGATTGGATTGTCGTCAAATACAGGTATATTCAAAGTAAAAACAAAAAAGTGTGGTTCTTATCAAAGTTTTGCAGCATTAAGAGAGGTAGAGCATAGCGTTTATTCGCTCATAGAGCAGCTCGACTGGGGAAGTACCTCCTAACATTATGCTGTGTTGTCGACAGACCTCATAGGGGAGGGGGCAAGGGTCGTTAAAGGTAACCGCTGGCGAGTTAAAGGTACCATCAAGCCGGCCGTACGCTTGTTTACCGAATTAAGGTCACCACTCAGCACGGCTACGCCTCGGCAAATACCTTGCCATGCAAATGAGGCCTTTAAATCGTAAATTTTACAATGACTAGATAAAATAGTTGACGCCTCACGGCAAGCGCGCTTGCCACTACAAGCCACTAGTCCTGCTGACCACGCTTCTAACGAGTGGCCCGCTCCATTGCTGCGAGAAGCCAGCAAGCTGTATCTTACTAAAGCCGCGCCACCAATTTCACCGGGGCGTCGCACCGCCCGCGAGCTGCCACCTCGCAGGCGGCGCGCAGGCAGCTAGTGGTTGGATTGAGTTGTGGCAGTGCTGGCCCGTTGCTGCGGTGGTGCGGTGCTGATATAGTGTGTGCTGAGCTTAAGTCCTATAAAATTAAACTTTTTTAAGACGATGATAGCTCAGTGGTAGTGACGTCGGATACCGAGACGAAGGTCCCGGGTTCGAATCCTACAATGAGCTTGAGCTTTCGGTGAAGGAAAACATCGTGAGGAAACCATAGCACGGTGGTAGGGTACTTTGTAGTACCCGTCTGGCTGGCTACCACCCTCAAGTTGAAAATCTGTCGCCAAGCACCTATCGGTGTGTTCCGTCAGCTGCACTTGAGAGCCAGTTCCTTCTAGGCTTTGTGTGCTTACCACCTTCGACCACATCATCACTTACCATAGTGAGATTGTGGTCAAACACAGGCCTATACACAGTAAAAAAAAAAAAAAAAAAAAAAAAAAAAAAAAAAAAAAAAAAAAAAAACCACAACAACGCCGTAATCGCCGAACATATTTTACCAAATCTTTGCACATACGTAGTTACTATCCTGGAATAAAACAAATTTCTTTATTTTAAAACATAAGGATTTCATAAAGTCATAACAACACATGCTTGTAGCTCGTAGATGTTGCTACGAAAAATGTACGATACGAGGTATAGATAGGTATGTAGTACACGTAGGAGGCGACGCGACGCGACGCGAGGCGAGGCGAGCATCAGCACGACATCGCACAACGGGGCGACCGCGGCGCGTGTTTACCACACGATTGAGCCAATTGATGGATCTCACTATGTAGATACCATGAGTTATATGGACTTGAGGACAGATTTGAAATCAAAATTGTACTTGCAAAAATCATATGAAAACAAAAAATGCCTTGTTGAGTTTTTATACCTGACTAGCTGCCCGGCGCGACTTCGTTCGCGTGGTGCTACGCTACCCTATAGTGCTACCCTACCCTACCCTATCCTACACAACCCTACCGTACCCTACCCTACCCTACCCTACCCTACCCTACCCTACCCTACCCTACCCTACCCTACCCTACCCTACCCTACCCTACCCTACCCTACCCTACCCTACCCTACCCTACCCTACCCTACCCTAGTATGGACTTTTAGAAATATAAGTTGGCAGCACTGTACGGGGTTCTCATCCTCTTTATCGCTGTGCTCGAGCCCACTATACGTGTCGTAAAATAACTTATTAATATTAATACTTAGAAATACATGTAATTATAATACGTGTCTATAATAAATTATTCCCTCAAGTGCCACAAAGTGTTTTTTTTTTTTTTTTTACTGTGTATAGGCCTGTGTTTGACCACAATCTCACTATGGTAAGTGATGATGTGGTTGAAGGTGGTAAGCACACAAAGCCTAGAAGAAACTAGCTCTCAAGTGCAGCTGACGGAACACACCGATAGGTGCTTGGCGACAGATTTTCAACTTGAGGGTGGTAGCCAACCAGACGGGTACTACAAAGTACCCTACCACCGTGCTAATAATTCAAAACCACAATCTTCCACATATGTATTTTCCTGTGTTCTCAAGGATATAAAGAAAATATATTATAGAATGTCCCCATTGATAGATGGTTTAGATCTGACTCTACAAGAATTTCACATTGTCTTTGAACTACTCTTCAACATACACAGCTACAATATATGTTCTTTCTTTATACAACTTAGTCGATAAACAAGCATACGGCCCGCCTGATGGTAAGCGGTTACCGTAGCCATATAGACGCTTGCAACACACGAAGCATCGCTCACGCGTTATCGACCTTTCCCCCCTCCCCTATGAGCTCCGGCGACCTTACTCACGCGCAGGAACACAACTTTACACAACATAAAGTTATTTGGCTGCGGTATTCTGTAAGGTGGAGGTACTTCCCCAGTCGAGCTGCTGTTTGAGCGAATAAACGCTATGCTCTACCTCTCTTAAAATGAAATTAAGACGTTCAATGAAACAACGTAAAACAGTGCTCATCTTTAAAAATGACATCATTAAAAATGTCCTGAATAAATCTAAACGCATAGTAGCTCCAGCAGGGTGCTGAATCCGCCGGTGGCTACGGTCGTGTTTAATCGTCACTGACAAATATTTAACAAACGATCTAGCTCTCTGTCAATCGTAGGTTTTACTGGATTTTGTTTACATTTCTACCCAAAATAGATAAGAGTATGAAATTCTGGTTATTCTAGATAATTATTCAAAATAATAACCAAGTAAAATCAAAAATTGTATTTTGTTTCGTTTTAGTTCCTAGCATAGCAATCGAAATGCATGAGTTAATGGCATGATGGATTAATATTTCACTACTGTACGTTTTTATTCTATATCTGTGATATACAAAATACTATTTCAAAACGAATTTAAAAACACAGACACAGAATCCCAATAAGAGTTGCCAAAAAACGATAACCCAAAAAGATGGCAACTTTTCCGCGCGGCAGTCGTTGACACTCGTTACTGTTGCAGTAAATACTAAAGTAAATAAATAAATACGAGTGCTGCGCGTGTTTTTGTCCAGATTGGAGCAATTACCCGCCCCACTGTGCAGAAATGCTTACTGGGCGCGCGCGCGACGCGAAACAATGTTTCGGTTTGTTGGTCTCCTTGTCAAAATCTCTTTCATCCGATTTCAATGAAATTGCTGAAGTTTGTTTTTACTTTGATGTTTAGTTATTGAGAATATTAATTTTAGAGTCCTTCTGGAATTATGTAGAGTACCTAGGCGAGGATGGCTCCGAACAAGATGTAGAGCGAAAAATCAGATTACAAAAACTTTTCATAAGTAGGTACATTCAGATATTTCCATCTGATTTGATCAGCTGCCGGAACACAGGTAGTTTTTTTTATTTATTTTCTATAAACAAGCTTAGGGCCCGCCTGATGGTAAGCGGTCACCGTAGCCATTTGGGAGCTTGCAACACACGGGGCATAACTCACAAGTACCTACTGTCCCTTCCGCGTTTCTCCTTCGTCCTTTATGTTGTGTTCCTGCGCAAGGAAAGTTATTTGGCTGCGGTATTCTGTAAATATGCTCAGTGTCAGATATTCAACTTGAGGGTTTGGCTTGAGCCAGCTACCTCAAGGTGCATTCCGATATCTACTACCAAACCAGTTTTCCAGCACCTTCGGCCTCCTCATTTACCGTGGTGAGATGAACAGCTCCACTTACATAATCATTTATCGCATGACACATCACCGTGGGAAACCATACTAGTACGAAACAGCATCAACACCAGGCAAACAAGATGAAGCCACTCCAATGAATCCAATCAATGGCCGCTCAGAACAAATAAACATTTCACCCTAGCAAACAAATTCGTGTTTATAATCTAAAGAGAGGGTGTTAACTCTACGAGACACGTTTAGTATTTCAAGGTCATGAAGATAGGGTTACTATAACCATGGAAATTCAAATTCAAAATCATTTATTCAAATAGTCCTTCGCAGGCACTTATGAAAAATCTGACTCTAATACTCTAATACCGTTTCGGAAGGTTGCATTTGCTGAGACGAGCCGGCAATAAACTCAGCAATTACTCTTTTCAAAACAAGCTTAGATTCATTACATAATATTTACATTCTAATCGCACTGAAAACAGCTGCGTGCCCCGGCGCGGCGGCAAAATTACAAAGTAGACGGAATAAATATTTAATAAGTAAATTAATAGCAAACTTAAGCAGATCAGCCCCCACAAGCAGCACCTATTCACAAGTATGACGCGTGTGGCAGCCATCGCCCTCCTCGCCATATTGGAGGGAAGTGAGCGACCCGTGAGCGAATAAAGAAATAAATAAAGCTTTTTTTAGAAATATGATGATACATGTTATTGGCCTCGGTGACGTTAGATATTTTAAGATATTCATTCCAATTGATTATCAAAGCTTACAGGCTTAAAGCTTAAAGCCACCATTGCATGGTCAAAAAACTATATAGGTTACCGGCGACATTGACAGACGAGTGTTTATGTGTAATTTTTTCTGAATTTTTCCCGTAGTGTTTTCTGCTTATTTATTTTTATTATTAGGTATGGAAAAGCTCTACCTAATGCAGAAACAATTTGTTAAATTCTCTTAAAAAAAACGCTGATCTACATCATCTAATATAACCCAAACTAACCTAACCCTTTAATTTGAAGCTATATTTAACTGTAATGGTAGACGATAGGTCCCGCAGCTAAGGCCGGTCGCAAACACGGCACCCGCGGCGCTAGGCGTCGCGCACGCCTAACAAACAGCGCCCTCTGGCGACTGATCAAGTGCCGGTTGGGAGTGCGCGCGCCACAGGATGCGTGTACGCATTTGTGTTTAACCCTTTCATTTCATATGTGATTTTGTAATAATTTTATTGTTAGAAGATTTTATTGTTGTATTCTCATCGAAGGTGCAGTATACGCGACTTTGCAGAAATGCAAATATACTAATAAACTACTGTTCCTTCAAAGTTACTTATTAATTGAGGTATTATAAATAAGTAATTTTAAAATGATTATATATATATATATCTGGGATACATATTAAAATATATCGTGGTTAAATAGTTACCTATACGCCCTATACATATTAGAATATTTTTTTATAGTTCTCCTGAGGTATCGACCGCCATCTAGCGGTGAAAATCTGTATCGACGGAATTAACGTATTTTCAAAGCATGGAAATGCTTACATTTGGAGTAGGTACCTACACATCTTGAGTGTCATGCATAGTAGTTTTATACTGAAATCTTAGCATTTTCATCAGATTTAGATCACATCTACTACGGAATAATCCCATCAAAACCATGCCTGTTTGTTGTATTGATTATTGATCATTTGCTAGAACAAAAAAAAATCTACCGTATTTCCTGTACTGCCTTGATTTTCTCAAAAACCGGGCTCAGCAGTTACCGTTTGAAAAACATAATACAGCATTAAATAAACATAATTCCTCAAACCAAAGCGAGTCAGCACTCAAAATGAAACTCAGCAAAGTAGCCGTTTCATCTTAAGGAGGCGAACACTCGAATCCCGGCTAATGTTGTTGAAATATTGATTAATATTGTCGCCATGTTGGATTGCCACTCCATGGCGGAAGCGCAAAGAGCGGAAGGCGCCCTCTACCGGATAACGTTCCGGTTTACAATAGATACTTTTTTCGAGGCATTGTTAACTTGCCAGCGCTGAACTTTGAGAGCACTTTAAAAAAATATGTGTTCTTTATAAAAATGTTGCCTTGGTTTAATACCGTTATAAAGGGTAACACAAGTAGGTATATCAGTGGCTCGATTCTCGTAATATAACGTCAGCGATGTCGTAGCGACATCAACTAATTAAATTGTGTTTCGTGAAATATTTTATATATAATTGAACTGTTTTACAAAAAAACTTAAACCGACTTCAAAGTACACTAAGAAGAAATCAAATCGTGATCTGATGACAATGGGACCAAACGGGAAGTGTATCCTTCCAGACAAAAAAATAATTTTCCAAATCGGTTCATAAATGGCGGAGCTATGAGGTAACAAATATTAAAAAAAAAAAAAATACAACCGAATTGAGAACCTCCTCCTTTTTTTGAAGTCGGTTAAAAATACATTCAAACGTGTAGGGTATATGCCTCAACAATTTGTCTATAGGATCGTTTTTGAATCGTTCATTTGACATTATAATAGTAAAAACACACAGTTTAATCGTTGAAGTCGCTACGACATCGTTGAAGTTTTGTTACGAGAATCGAGCCACAGATTAATATAAAATTAACTGTAGTCTTGGAAATGGAAATAAATATTAAATAAAGACTTTTAACTGGTCGCTAGTTACGTGTCACATACTGAAAACTTGTTATTACATAGCTTCGATTTAATTATGAATAAATTATTAAATAATACGTACTTAAGCATTAATTAAATTTGTTTATTGCCTCAATCAGAATGGTGCTTGTAAAATTATTTTAAACTGCCTGTATGAAGTGTTCGTTCAAAAACCAATTTTCCAAATAAAGAAAAATATTTAAAAAGAACAATAGTAAACTTTTTAACGCCCAATTGAGCAATCATCTCGAAAAATACTGCAGAATAAAAATCAATTTTAGGGTCACCACAATAAATGAATAATTTTATTGTAAACGTTACTTTATAGTAAAGCAGTAAAGTTCAGATTCGATAAACTTACTCGACAACTTCAATTAATTAAGAGAACACCCCGTTCTATTTTCAACAAATAATTCCAAAGTAATTGTAACGCTGAAGGTATTGAATTAGAACTCAAAATAATAATATCAATAGCATTTAGAAAAACAAGGATATTTTTTTTTTAAATAAATACATAACAGAAATAGGTCCTTTAAAATTCGAACGCACCTGGGATGTTAGAGCACGCTTCTAAATTTAAAAAGGCTATAAGGGTATGGTAGTGTTGTTTACAAATCGGTTAGAAACATCGATAGATAACGTTTCTTTTTATATTAGTGGTCATTATATCTACCTGTACCTAGCTGTATCCCGCGGTTTCACGGGGATTCGGGGATAATGTAACTTCCTACTATGGGTACTTGCGTCAACCTGGGTTAAAATTTCAACCATTTAACCTTAATTTTATCCCGTAATTCCTAGTTAAATAATTTTCAGATACGAATAACTAGAACCGGAGGGAATACATTTTTTTTTTTTTATACAACTTAATCGATAAACAAGCATAAGGCCCGCCTGATGGTAAGCGGAAAAAAAAAAGAAGACGCTTGCAACACAGGAAGCATTGCTCACGCGTTATCGACCTATCCCCCCTCCCCTATGAGCTCTGCCAAATTAACAAATAAAGCTTAAAATATATTTAAATATGGTAAATTTTGTTATATATATAGTTTTATGCCACCGCAGAAACAGTTTATATATACATATAAACTAATTTTTGATTAGATTTCTTTTTTAACTTACTAGGATAGGTAAGTTCTAATCTTAACCCGAGTACATCTGAAAAGGTTTGAATGAAATACAGAAACTTCATTTTTTAAAACACTGTGATCAGTAGGTATATAAAGATTTTAGATGTTTCGATTATCGACTAATGGCCAACACTAAAATAAAAATTATGAAACATTCGTAATCTATGGCAATTGTAGAAAGTGCGTTTAGAAACCCGCTGGTCACTTTCGGCAACTGAAAAACGCCATTTTAAAACCATTAGCAGTGCATTGTTGATTTTAACTTTTGTCCTTCACACGAACAGCTGATGTAATTGTTACATATTTCAAATGGGCTGGTTATTGTTAAGCCTACCAGTAGACATTAAAGTGTCCTTTATTAGAATAAAAGTTAGTTTTGGCCGGAACAGTGGCTTGGCTATAACTTAACATAGAAGGGAGACGTCAAAAAGTACGTGTCTCTACATACTGTTTGCTTTCACGCATCCAATAGTATCTTTTGTTAAGACGGTCAGTGTCTTATTTAGAAGCACGTTATGATAATTTACTCTGTATTTCTAAATTAAATAGTACTAATGTTCATCTCATTATATTTATCAGGTTTTCAGATAGAGTCATATAATCAGGGGCCCAAGTCTGCTATTTCAATTTGTGTTCCAATGATCTTTCAGTGGTGTCAAAATTGTGCCATAATGACACTTCTCTTAGTAAGTAGACTACCAATTACTGTAAAATGTCACAATTTTGACACCACTGAAAGTTCATTGGAACACAATTGAAATAGCAGACTTGGGCCCCAGATTAGGCCCGGTGCAAACATGAGGCGGGTTTAAATCATTTCAAGTTTTTATTGATTTTTACCTAGAACAATATTTCAGGGATTAGCGACCGATGTAGTTCATTTGGCATATTACATTTTAGAAAAAAAATACTAAGTGTACCCATAAGCATTAACACTAAAGTACCTATACATATTTATTACGAGTTTAAACCTAATCAAATGGCAAAATAATGATTTTTTATTAGTCAGTACACAGTTTACAAACAATTTCACAGTTTTATAATTGCATTCGTTATTAAAAAACGTGGATGTTTTTTTAATGAATCAGACCTTTACAAACATGCTTTGATGTTGTTTTGTTTTCGGGTGTATCTTTTTTAAACACGATCAAATTAAATAATGTATCTGTATTACCACATTATGATTATAATGTGTAAGTAGGTATAGCTTACTGCTAGTGACGTGGCAAAAGTGGGTTCAGATCAAATACATCAATGAGCTTCAGCTTCCGTTGAGGAAAACATCATGAGAAAACCATAGCACGAGTCGCTTCACGTTGAAAATCTATCGCCAAGCACCTACTTGTGTAGCTGCACTTGAGAGCCAGTTCCTTCGAGGCTTTGTGTAATCACTAAGTACTGCCACATTATCACTTACGATGGTGATATTATTGTTATTAAACTTAAAAATAAAATAGGCACGATTTTGATGAATTGTTAGCAGACACTCAATGTAAGTTTAATAATACGCCACTAATCGTCGCATGCGTGTGTGCACCCTTTCCATGCACGATTTCTCCCAATTTACAAAACAATTCGATCCCACAAATCTCCTTTATTAACGAGATTTCTGAACATACCTAACACATTTTTTTTGGTCTGCATCTGTCGTTAGTCTCGTGTCCATTCTGCCAGTTCTTTTTTTTTATTTTTTTCCGCGCTCCTTTTGCAGTTTCAAGTCGATCGGATTTGTCACCGGGGGGTCGGGATTGTGTGGTACTAACGATTGCTTACGAGTTTTGTTAAAGTTTTGCGCTTTGATTGTCCGAATGTGACGGATTTGCGATTTTAACGCTATTTTAGCTCACGAAAGGACATTCGAGCGCCTAAAGAGGATTAGTGAAAGCGGACTGGCTAACAATAGGGCGGTATGGATAACAGTAACACACTCTCATTGAAAAAATACATCTATGAGATTTTAGTGGACAATCCAATGAAATTTTAAGAAGATAAACATTGATGTGCCACGTCAAGTTTATAGAAATAAATGACACAATATTTTCTTGGATATTGTTATGGTCACGACGAAATAAAATTGCAACTCACGACTTCACGTGAGAATCAAATTGCAATAATTTTCTCATCATCACGGCGGTGTCACCATAGTACATCTCTATATGTGTTCACCAAACAAGCCTCCGGAGACCAACATCTCAATTCGTACATAAATCATCTGCCTACATTCTTATATGTATCCGATTTAATTAAGTCTTTACGATCGTTTGCGACACGTGAGCGCGAGGCTGAATGGCACCGCGCCTTTGCTTTGTGAACGACAACTAGTGTCGCTTTGTTGGCAAGCAGTGGGAGGTTGCCCCGGTTTCCGAGCGCACCTGTCAAACGAAACACAGATTCGAATTTTAAATCTAAATTTCTGTTACTAAAGTTGAAAATGGTACGAGCCTCGCATTTGATAGAGCGTGGGTTTTTATAAGAACGTCTCAATATGGCGCGACGACGTGTTAAGAAAGTATTGTCGGTTTGTAACAATACCGATAATTGATCGTGCCGAGTCTACCTCATGCAGATGCCGTCGCACCCTTTATTTGTAACTTAGATACAAAATTTATTTCATTTGTTTAGATGTCTTTATATAGGTTAGGAGTAAATCTTTTGACATTTTAAAGGTTGGCGCTTCGATGTCAAGTTTTTATGCGCTACCCACATATTTGTTTCTGAGAAGCTACAACAGATTGCAACTGTGGAGATTGACGACATTTTACTGACTTTAACAAATCCCGGTTTCTGTTATTGAAACTCCTTCATGAGATAGTACACTAAAGACTTTTATTGAGTATTCACCAAAATAACACTTCATCGTTACATACTTTGGGATTGAAAGAGCATTTAAATGAAATCCTGGTCAAGAGTGGAGTTCATCTTCAATACAACATTATAGAAACAATGATCATAGCTAAATAAAGCTACTTTATTTTCAAAATGGAAGCGAAGCGAAGCATCTCGTGCGGTAGGTAACATATTCATGAGCTTATATTATTCTGGCCACGTAGCTGAAGGCAGACATTGAAAGCCAGTGTTTACGAACGTACCAGCTGACAATAACTAACGTTTAAAGAATTTGTCACGAGTACGAGCGGAACACCACGCTTTGCACGAGACACTGGTTATATAGTTAGCTATATGAATTAACGATCCTTGTATCAGTATTAAGAGATGCTGTTTAATTTATGGTTGGTACGAATTATAATGAAAATCCTACTGGCTTAATGACTGATTGAAAGGATTGAACTCCTATTCAATCTGATAAAAAACAAAGACGAATGGTAGAAAACGGACTAATGTTACAAAACCTATGTATTATAAAATAGATAACTTTGCTGGTAATGAAGTATCTTGACATTGATTATGCGGTATAACCTACGCGCAAAATAACAAGACAATTAGGGAAGAATTAGAATAAAAGGGGACCTTTGTTTAATAATATATCCAGATTGAGTGGCAAAGCTGTTCACGCGTCGAAAAAAATAGCCCCTAACTGTTAGGGGCAAAATCAAATAAAAATAAATGAATATGCAAAATACTGTTTGGTAATTATATTTCTTTCAATTTTAATTGGAATAGTTCAACAACTGTTATCATTATGAACATCAATATCACAAGAAGAATGACGCAGAGCGAGCGTAAAACATAGCTGTCACGTACAAAAGTTGGCCTGTTTTATATAGTCGTGTAGTATATGGTACGCTCTTTCTAGACATATATCTAGGAATCTGCTGGTGTTTAAAGATTCCATTAAATCCTCTTTAGACGAGCATCTTGAGCAACTCTGCCAGTCTCTATCTGCTACCAGGCTTAACAAAACCCAAGACAAATACAACGCATACCTTACCAAAATCAAATGCTAAGTATCTTCAACCAAAATAAGTGCCCGTATACACATGTAAATAAGCATTTCGTTGTAAAGGAGAGCCCAAAACAATCCATCAAAGATGTCTGACTGTTTGTCATTGAATAGGCCCTCTAACGCGCTACCGTTATTTAACTATAGAAACAGTTGTTCAGGATACTCTGATAAATGTCTCGTCACATATTTTGTTATAAAAATTTTAAATGAGACTTCACGTTAGTTTTGACTCAAAGTTTTGTTTTGGATGCTTCTTCTTGATTATTATGAAAAATAACTTTAATTTCAGCGCCAATTGCACAAGACATTTTGGAAATTAAAAAATGTAAGACATTGGAAATTAACGAGCCTTGAACATCGGCGTAAGGTTTCGTGTTTGTCGGTCTTCTATAGGATATATTTTGGAGAGTGTGCTACAGTATTGTTCAATCTAATTCCTCCATCCCCGTTTCTCCATCGTAACACAAGACGCCGGGAGAATTTCCACCCATACGTTGTGACATCCCGCGTACCCGGACACAACGCTTCGCTTCATCGTTTCTTATACGAACAGCAAAAGAGTGGAACTCTCTTCTGGGATCTATGTTTCCCGACACCTACAACCTATATGTATTCAAGGCCAGAGTGAATAGGCTTTTTCTGGGTAAGCGTGCTACATCCTCGGCCTCGTCATAACACCTCTTAATATAGGGTAGGTAAGTAAAAAACATATATCATAATAGAGATACAGTCAAGATGAAGGCTTTTTGAAATTTTCATAACAAGGAACTTGCTCGAGAAGTAATTTAATTGGAACCATCGAGGAAAGATCCCTATAGAGTAGTAATAATCCTCATTATTGAAAGTGGACGTGCATATCGTTGCTCGCAAAATTTACGTATCTACCAATACGGGATACTAGTTCCTATAATCACTCAGTGTAGTTATATTTACCCGTGCATGTTATTAAATCAGTGCAAAAATATTTGAGCTGCGCAACAGGTATGACAAAGACAAAAACATACTAAAATATATTGCTTGCGCCGTTTTGCCGATTTCTACTAGCGGGACACCTCCACTTCTCCCCCGCCGCGATAAAAGACAACATCATATTTTTTATCCCTTTTATACAAATCAGTGCACCATATAATGCTAAAGTGCGAAGTTTGCCAAACCACAATCGGTACTAATGATTCAATTCAGTGCACACGTTGTAAAAAACACTATCATAACCTATGTGCCAACAAATCTCCGTTTGCTGGTAAACATTGGGTGTGTTCTAATTGTAACTGCAAGCGTCCTAAAGGTAATAACAATAACTTGGGGACAACAACGGCCAGCGACTCCTCCCCAGGTATTCTGGACGACAATAATGCCGCCGCTGGAAGGAAGAGGTACGCTTCGCAATCACCGCAGTGTTCTCCAAATAGTCCCCCAAGTGAAGATCTACGCACTTTAATCCGTGAAGAGCTAAAGAATGTCATGAGTGAATACATGTCAGAATTAAATGGAAGCCTAAATAAGCAGTTAAATGAAATTAAAAGCGATGTTAATGACTTGAAGCGCTCATTTGAGTTTTTTAACGAAGAGTTTGAAACACTGCGAAAAGAATCGGCTGCCTATAAATCAGACATACAAAAACTAAGTAACGAAAATGAATCGATTCGCAAGCAGCTCAACATGCTAGAGGGTCGACTTGTATACTCTGATCAATTATCCCGTGCCGCGAACTTGGAAATCCAATGTGTTCCGGAAAAAAAATCGGAAAATATCCTCAACATAGTCAAACAAGTATGCAACACAGTGAAGTGCCCTGTTAATGATAGTGAAATATTTCATTATACTCGAATTGCTAAGGCTAATTCCAACAATTCCCGCCCGAGATCAATTTTGGTGAAATTCTGTAACCCACGAGTACGGGATAAACTGTTAGCCGCTACCTTGCAATTCAACAAAACCCACCAGAACGATAAGCTGAGTACCAACCATCTAGGATTTGGAGATGACAAACATAATGCCATATACGTCGTAGAAAATCTTTCCCCAGAAAACAAAGCAATCCACGCAGCGGCCCGAGTTCGAGCGAAGGAATGTAACTACAAGTTTGTGTGGGTCCGTGGTGGAAGAGTATTTATGCGGAAATCAGAGTCGTCCGAATTTGTATACATACGAAACTTAGATACTCTCAATAAAATTGTGTAGTTTGGTTTAGGTTTTTAACTTAATATAATATGTTTTTTATAAAATTGCATGTCATTTATATTGCCGTGTATTTTTAAAATTCCCGTATATAAACAAAAATTATCTAAATATATACTACCAGAATGTAAGAGGCCTGCGAACAAAGACGAATGAAGTATTTAGTAAAGTAATATGTTGCGACTATGATGTAATTATTCTATGCGAGACATGGCTTAACCACAGTATATATAACTCGGAATTATTCAATGATAGTTACATTGTTTATAGGCGCGATCGAGAATCAAGTGGATTTCATAATCACAAATCGGGGGGTGGTGTTCTGATTGCCGTAGCTAAACACTTGAGTTCCTGTAGAATGATGGCTTTTGAAAGTAAATGCGAAGACCTATGGGTGTCAATAGACATTAAGTTGAGTAACAATAAATCAGAAAAATTATATTTATGTGGTGTCTACCTCCCGCCACCTATTCAAAAATCTATACTAGAACATTTTCTAGATACCGCCGGCCACACAATAACAACACACGACAATATTCTGATAGTTGGGGACTTTAATCAAAGCTGTATATCTTGGAACTTAATGAATAAGCATCATTTAAAGGGAAATAGTACTTCTTGTAGTATACTACCCAACGCACTTTTAGACTTCATAGCTTTAAATGAACTTAATCAGTTTAACCATGTAAAAAACAGCACTAACAAAACTCTCGACCTAGTTCTGTCCAACATATCTATCGAAAACCTGTCTGAATGCACGGATGCTATTAGTGTTATAGATCCCTACCATCCCCCCCTAGAATTCAAAATACCATTTTCCAAAAATGTTACGTTCTTAGATAAAAATAATGCCCTGAAACATAACTTCTATAAAGCTAATTATGAAAATATTAATAAAGATCTCAACCTAATAAACTGGGATGATAAATTCCAACATTGTTATGATGTCAATGAAATGACGGCTACCTTCTACAATATACTCAGAGAAATTATTGTAAAACATGTTCCTTTTACAAAAAATAAGCGCGAGAAACAACCTCATTGGTTCTCAAAAGACCTTATAAGGGTACTAAAGGAGAAACACAAATACCGTACACGATTTAATAAATATGGTAACCCTCTAGACAAGTATACTTACACAATTTTAAAGGACAGATGCTTATACCTAACTAATCAATGCTACAAGAAATATATAACCAATATTGAAGACTCGATCACATCCAATCCAAAATTTTTCTGGTCTTACATTAAACACAAAAAAAGTCGAGGTTGTTTCTATCCATCAACAATGTACCTTGACAATGCCATCGGTAAAAATGGTGCAGATATAACTAACCTGTTTGCTTCGTTCTTTTCGTCTGTTTACAATCCTAGCTCCATTGATCAGAATGCAGAACGTAAAGTCAACATTCAAGACAATTTTCTTAGCACTGCAAGTACAGTCACACTCGATTTCGATCAGGTCTTAAAAGCACTAAGAAGCTTAGACAAATCAAAGGGCGCAGGCTCTGATGAAATACCCCCATTATTTATAGGAAACTGCTCCAAAACATTATCATATCCCCTCACCCTAATATTTAATAAATCTCTGCACACGGGAACTTTTCCTAATATATGGAAAGAAGCTAAAATTGTACCTATACTTAAATCTGGCGACATATCATTGGTAACAAATTATAGGCCTATTTCATTACTTCCCGTGTTTTCAAAAATATTTGAATCACTCCTCTACCCTTTACTATCTTGGAAAGTTAAACATCTCATTACCCCTCATCAACATGGCTTTATGAAGGCGAGGTCTACAACATCTAATCTCTTATCTTTTGTGAATGAACTTTCTGACTCTGTAGATGCGAACATCTCCATGGATGCGATATATACCGACTTCCGGAAAGCCTTTGATAAAGTCGACCATAGCATCCTCTTGAATAAACTCTCACAATGTGGCATCACTGGCTATCTTCTTAAATGGTTCACATCGTATCTCTATAATAGGAAGGCTAAGGTAGTTTTAAACGGATACTCATCTGACCTATTTTTGACCACCTCTGGGGTACCTCAAGGTTCACAGACAGCACCCTTGCTTTTTAGCATATTCATCAACGATGTAGTTTCTATATTTAAACACACAAAAGTTTATCTTTTTGCTGATGACCTTAAATTAACAAAACCGGTAAATTCACTTTACGACACAGCGCTAGTGCAAGAAGATCTTAATAGGCTTAGTGACTGGTGTAAAGAAAACAAAATGGAACTAAACACAGAAAAATGCTGTTATATAACACTCACAAGAAGCAAGAAAAGTATTCCAAGGAACTACTTGATAGATTCTAATGTCCTTCAAGAGGTTTCTGAAATGCGAGACCTTGGAGTGTTTATAGACAAAAAACTAAGATTTAATGTACACATTGACAAGATGGTAAAAAAATCACTAAAAATGTTAGGATTTATATTAAGAAACTGCAAGCACTTCAAGAACTCAGCTCCTAAAATAGCCCTTTATAATTCACTTGTAAGATCTACCCTCGAATATTGTAGTCCTATCTGGTCGCCTCAGTACGATGTGTACACTAAACGCATAGAAGGGGTACAAAAAAGGTTTCTGTGGCATCTCTCTTTTCAAGATAATCTTTCAAAGAAACTGCCAACCTACGATGATCGCCTAACTCATTATAAAATGTATGAACTTCAGAAACGCAGGCAGTTATTGGATTTGTTATTTGTTCACAAGCTGTTTAATGGTGCCATAGATAGTCCTGATCTCTTAGAAAATATCAACATTCATGCTCCTAGAAGACTCCCACGAATTAGAACCTTCGAAATATTTAAGACAAAATCATCCAAAAGTAACCTGGGTCAGCATAAATCATTAAACCGGATACAAAAAAACCTGAGCTTATTTTTAAAAAACACAAGTATCGATATTGGCCATCCTCTTCCCAAATTTAAAAAATCTGCTTTGACATACCTAACGACAAATTCAATTCAAAATGCAAAAGATAATAAGTAGGTACTTACAATGTAACTATTTAAACTCAATTACGTCGTCTTTTCTCGCACTACCTCCTTTTTTAGCATAATATGTCTGATTTGTTTTAATCTTAAATAAGTAATATAAAATGCATACAATATATATATATATTGTATTGTATTGTATGTATATATATATATCAATATTATTATATAGATATTTACTATTTTAATATGTTTAAGTTGTCCACATTTGAATGTCGTGGCAGCCAATAACTGAGGGAGCACTTATGTAAAAATTTTGATATTATAAATGTAAATGTGTTAGTGTTAACGCCTTGCTGGTTGTCCTTAAATAATAAAAATAAAAAAAATAAAATAAAATAATGAACAATCAAATTCCGAAACTCGTCAGTGATTTGTCACTGAATTTGAACAGTATGCACCAATCACTGCATCGCGTGTTTTTGACTTGGCCAATCAGAGTGCATACGTGCTTGACTTAGCCAATCAGAGCGCGTTGTCGGCGGTGGGAAATTGGCGGAATATATTTCAACCAAAATGAACGTCATTGCGCTTCTTTGGGTTAATTGTTCCATGATTGGAACCGTTCACACACCTGCAACCTTTACCATTGAATACAAATAAAACCCATTCGTTGGACGATGTATTTTCTCACATATTTATTCAAACAGACCCCAGGACACTCCAAAATCAATGTTTATTTGTTTATTCACCCGCCATTTATACAGCAAGATTCACCCACGTCCAAAAGAATACAAATCTGAAAACAAAAACATCAAATCCCAGTTCGCGAGTGTCGGACAATGGCGGGCGTCATTATCAAAACATTAGCACGCGGCTAGCAGCGGGACGCCAATTATTTTTACTTGCAACCCCATCATGCGTGATTATTCGCACTGGCAATACTGTTACACTCGTTCATCATCGGTCAGTCGCGTGCGAGGCGCGGCGGGGCACGCGACTAAAGTTTTTTGAAAAAATACTAGATGAGGTGGTGTTCATTTGTTTATTATTAAAAAGCTCTTGTTTGTATTATGCTTCAAAACACTTAATTAATTAATAAGAAACTCCTGGACAATAATGAATAAATCCAACATTTGCAGTCTCTTTAATCCAAAGAACAGTTCAGGGACTGTGATCCTTTGGAACACAATATCGACATTATTATCGTCGACGAAGTTCGTGTTAATCCTTATTTTATTGCATATGCAATCGACTGTTTCCATTGAGATAGAAAAAAAAGAAACGTTGTACATCTTTGTAACGTGCTAAGACTCGACAGTTGAAGGAAATCGATCAGCTGACCATATCCGTAGTCTTGACTGTGTAACCTTCGTTCCTGGACCAGAATAGCACCATTCTAGCAATATAAGGATAACAATAACAATGTAAGATATTTTACTGAGACATATATCCATCATATCATATCATACAGCATTGATACGATTTGAAACAAATTATTAAGAGTTCATTTTGTTTTGTAACTATGTCCTACTTCTTTGCCCCAGGAGACAAACTAACCACACTCAACATGAAAATAATGTAACACAACATACGAAGATCTTACAAAGAAGGTCTAACAATTAATAATTATTAAAAAGTTACCTATGACAAAAAACTATAGTAGGTACTTACTTACCTACATAGAAATAAATCCTTAATCAAAGCTTACCTATTACTAAAACATTTCCTGAAAAGCCATGACAGGATACATTAATTACCTAAAAAAAACGAAGATTTCCAAAAAGATTTTTAAATATGTAGCCTTACTGAGTTTTTCGACGGTTCTTCTCAGTTGAACTTCCAAACCGGTGGTCACTTCACTAGTATTGACCTTCATAAGTGCCCTCCTGGGGCCTATGTTATCTGTGCCTATGCTGAATTTTAATGTATACGAAATCCTCCGTCAAATTCTGACTTGGTAAATTCAATTTACGCCACCAATCTTCATTGCACACGATGGACAAAGAAAAAAGCAATCGAGAATCTATAAGCCATTGAATATGAAGCAGATTTTAAATTCACAGAATCCACTTTCTCAGGGACGTTAACGAAAATCCATGAGCACTAGTGAATTCGTTGAATATTAATAACAAGCTACACCAACAAGCAATTAGTACTCGCGATCGACCGTCCACCGGTGCGTGCGAACATTCACAATGGCGACGTGTTTAACACAAATAGCCTTAATCTGCAATTCCCGCCATTGTCCCCCCTGTTTGTGACGATTAAGCGCCAATATTTCCCGCCCTTTATGTCTAACCGTTCAGAAATCGCCACTCGACCGCTCGCTGCTTTCATCATTCGATTCCTTTTCTTGCGATTCTTAATTGTGGGAAAAGAACACTTGAATATTTGAAATTTATAGTCTATGATTGTGGGAATTCTTTTTTTTTTGTAGTAATTGGCACCTTGGCTTTTGATTCTATATTTAAATGTAGCACATTAATTCAATTGTTGTGATAATTGATTTGAAAAAACCGTGACTGACAGACGCATGTTTTAATTCTAGATAAGTATCAGTAATTGATACCTAACGGTTAAGCAATCACTGATTTTGTAATTGCACTGCAGAATTAATAAGTATGATAATTATAAATAATCGTCTGAGAATTTAATTTAATCTATATTTGATTAATATTCTGGTAAGCTAAAAGAATGCTGAACAATGGCTGAACACTTAGTTATGAGATGAATATAGATGAAATCTCTACTGCTTTTAAACTTTACATCACATTTATGTGCCCCAAAAAATCACCTATTGTTGCTAACATATTATGCAACACAACACAATAAAAATTCAAAAATAAACATCTAATAGGAACAAGTCTATCATAAAGATAACATTGCTTTCAAATTAATTAAGCTTGTTTGTGTAACGGTAGAGCTCAGAGATCGCATCAGCGCCCGGAGGCATGACTGCCAACCTCTCGTTCAAAAACAATTAAAAAACTATAAAAAGAAAAAAAGGGGGTGATTGTAGGGACGGCCCGAGGCGCGGCTGTGGGAACAACTCCATTGTTTCTGGACTATAGCATTGTGATTGCTCACTCGCAAGCGGTTCTCGAGCCGCAGACAGTCTGTGCCGTTTGAAAACAAGTCGATTGGAGTTGATTCGCGGCTTCATAGGTGCATATGCCATTATTTTTTCATTAAATCCCATGTGATTGTTTTTTGGTTGAGTTTATTCGCCGGTTCGTACACGTCAATGCTCGCAGCGAGGGAATTGTAGAGTCAATCGGCCAGATGGATTCATATTTAAGCAACAATCGATCGGAAGAAAAAACTAGCATGGTGACGCTGGTACCTGACTGGGTGACCGCCTAGTGGTATTGCAACTCGAGCGTTTTCCGTGCTTCGGAAGGCACGTAAAGCCGTTGGTCTCGGCTACACTTATCTTTGATAGTCGTTAAGCAAGTTGGAGGCCTCCTAGGCAGCTTGTAAACCCTAACAGTAGCTTGACTACGTCGCTTTCACCCTGTTTTGATCAATATGATTGTGAATTTATGATTATCATAAATATAGCCGTTGGTCCCCGCTACACTTCAATTCTATATCAACATCAATCGGATATGGTCATAGATAACCGCTGCCTCACCATACTTCAAAGTACCAAGACCATACTAAATCAAAAGCCAAACGCTCTGCCCATCACTTCGATAATAGTCATGTATAACGTGAATTTCTCCCAATCGAGAAGCTGATCTCCTGTCCAATTGATTCGCCACTCCAAAAATCGACCAAACACTTAAAACATCAACTTTAAACTATCTTTTTTTATTTAATAACCGGGCACGTGCTAAAACAATCGAATAGACACGTCTGCGTGTTGATGGAGCGATCGCACGTTTCGGACCAGCCGCCCGCGCCGCGTCTCCTCGAGGGCGCTTCACTGCGGGCGCGTGCCGAATCGCGCCGCGGCACCTACCCCGCCGTTGTCTATGCTGTATCTATAAACAGTTCGAGAGCCTAATTGACGCACGTGTTTGCACGTCGACGTGACGTGTATTGTTTGGATAAGCGGTTTTTGAAGTTGCAAAAAATACCTTTAAAATAGTGTACCCCATCCATCCGCAGTTAACTGCGTAAGAGAAATGTTAACTCTGCATCATACTTACTTTTTAAATTTCCAGTTTCTAGGCGATAAGGCGGCTACGCGTATTGCTAAATAGTCACGGAACCGTATTACTTCCGTAAATATATCTTTATTTACAACAAATATGTACAAAATATGATCCATGTATAGAAAATGTCCTCAAATCTGCCGCTGCTTCCGATTAACGGCAAGGTTCCCAGAAGGCTGGCAGCGTTTCCTCTTTGGATAGCCAAGCTGGCGCGTTGGCGGAAAAAGCTCCCCGCCCGCTGGTCTCCGGAGGTCTCGATCAATTATGAAAACAAAAAAAACAAAAAATATAATTACCTACTCACATCTCAACGTACGGTTTCAGAAATCTGTGCGTAAGCGAAAAACCCTATCCTCTAACAAAGGCTTTGTAGTAATAATAATTCAGTGCCTATTTCAAAAAACATGCTAAAGTCTAAACTTGGTCTCTAAAATAGATCTCTGTGGATAGTACGGTAATAAAATAGACAAGATAGGCAGATACGCCCGAAGCAGAGAAGCTCTTGCGAAACTATTTCCAGAATGTAGGTAGGTATGCGACAACCAGGTACAGTCGCTCTCATGTTTGTGTGGTAACAAGGTGTCCAGTTAGTGTCAAGTGTACTCCGCTCCGGTACCCTCACAGTTGTAGGCATCGCTGTTGTAGATATGTTTCAGAGATAAAATAGCGGTTTTTGCAGAAAATCGTATACCTTGAATTCCTCCCATTGTTATGTTCTAGTATTATGTAAGAATTCTGCTGAAAATATATGAATTACCGGTGGTAAATTCAACTGTTTGTAACGTTCATAAGTGCCTTACCAGGGCCTAAATTGAATAAATGACTTTTTGATTTTGAATTGCCGTTGCATGCGTTGCATTGCATTGAATGCCGGTACGAAGGTTTTGGCTTTGAATCCTACATCGCACTTTAAATGCAGGAGAAGTCAGGTATTAAATCTCTATATATAAAAAAAAACCCTTGGTGACGCCAATGACTTGAGAACGACTTTACCGATTTCATCATCTTTTTTTTAAGTTTTCTAATACTCTGGAGAAGGTTCTTACGGTTTTTTTAAGTAAGTTGCGTAGAAAATTTAAGAAAACTTAACGGCAGGAGGGTAGGGTAGTGTAGGGTAGGATATCGCTCGGATAGGCGGGTGAAACCGCGGGGCGCAACAAGTAGGTACCTAATAAAAAAAAAAACTTGAGAATGAACATTTAGCACGGTAGTTGCCTACCACTCTCAAGTTGAAAATCTATTGCCAAGCACATACCGGTGTATTTTAAGGTATTGGCACCCGCACTTGAGATTCGTTTTCCTTCTACGTCGGTTTGGTGTGTTTACCACCTTCGGCTACGTCATCACATGCCGTGGTCGGTTGAAGTCAAATATAAGCATATCCAAGAAAAAGGTCGGACAATGTCTAATTGAGGTTTATTTGTATAGAAATTATCATCTGTTATGAACATGGAATATCTGCCCGGTCTGAGAAAATCGGACCATAATCTTATAGGTATCTAAATAAACTTGAAACAGATACACCACTGGCATTTCATGTCAGTAACTAAACGTGATATGTTGGTAAGCCTTTGAATAAAAATATCGAATGTTTCCTCAATAAAATTGTAAATTCGTGAAATTTAAAACCAGTAGCGCCATCTATGGAGACATTAAACAAAATTTTAAAAATCTCGCCATCTATTGTTGAGTAGAAGTACTAACGCATAAATAAACCATGAAGCTATTAATTATTCTATGCAATTCTATGCCATGATATAGTTCCGAACATTTTATTTACTAGATATTTTCAATAAAATAAATGATTTTTGGACAAAGCTCTAACAATATCTTGTAATAATAAGAGTATTTACTAAAAGGTAATTAGATAATTTATCATTCCGTTTATAACTCAATCAATTATTCAATGTATTGGAACATAAATTTACACATTATTAAAACCTATCTGTCATCAAAATAATTAATACGTAAACCATAAGAGAGAAGGTTTACAAGAAGCGAATAACGAAACTATATTTAAAATGATCCGTAATATAAGTTTTCACTTAGGTACCCAAGACCTTCCACCGTGTTTTATTTTCCTCCAAATGTCACCCATGAGTCTGCAAACAAGCAACACGATCTCCCGTAATCTGCGAAAATAAGAAAATTGCTTCTCAAGTTAACATACACACCCAACGTAATGTGACCCTCTGCGTATGAGAATTTGATGTTGTAACAGGGGTCTATATAATTTGGTTGTGTTTGCGGTCAAGTTACGAATTACGACCGACAGAGGGCCAGCAAATATTTGACATCGAGTAATTGTCACTCGAGATGAGGTCTCTGTTTACGATGTCCCTTGGCGTGGAAAAATAATAAAATACGACATCAAATATTGGACTAAATGAAACTTTTTTGTACAATACATTCATTGCGACACTGAATTTAAAAACAATATGTATTCCTTGTCATGTCATTTATTGTTTTATGACATTGTTTACTATTTTTATGTCAATCGACAGTTGTCGTATATTTTCAGATGCTCTTCAGCATTTATCTTCAACATCATGAACGCCCATAAGCTATGGGAGTACAAGGAATACATAAACGTGAACGGTATGATGCTGAGTAGCGAGCTGATTTCTGTGCTCCAGAACTCCTTAACTTTACTCCAAGTTGAGAACCATTTCAACCACGTTCAATACTGGGGTCAGCTCTACGCTATAGACTTCGATTATCACATCGCCGTTGGAATCAACAACGACGCCATGAACGATCGGAAGTATTTCTATACAACAGACTTCAAATTCTGGGGATTACTCCCAAAACCGAAGAAAAAATACAAGCAGCTGTCCCTCATCACAACAACTCCATTCCGTGGGGATCCATCTTTAAAAATAAAGGTACTTGACGAATCTTTTGAGGAAAACTATCCAGACCGTTGCAAATTCATGAAGGAGGAATGCCGTCTATCAGCTACGATAAGCAATATTTGTGATGAAGCTGAAATTTGCGCTCGGGGACAGCTTATAAAGCAACCAGATGGCACAGTCGTTATAAGCCCCAACTTTTACGGGCTGACAGCTGCAGAAGCTAAGCATTTGAAGTCTTATCTTCACATCAGGCCAGCGCAACAACGCTGGAACACCAATCTACTTTCTAGGCAGGACTATAACTATAGCATGGATTTCTTGGACTCCATTGATCAGGACATTCCAAGTGGGTGTTGGAATCTGTCAATAGAACAAGCGGGGAGTGTAGCCTATTTGAAGAGTTTATATTGGCCGGGCATGTTCTTCTTCCACAAAATACGAACCCCAGACGCAGGTTTTCTGTATGTTGGCAACGGACGGAAGAATTTAGACGTCCCTTTCCTTCTTTAATTTGTTTTGTTTCTTTTAGAGAAGTTAAACATTTGGTTTAGTTTTATGTCGGTTTTATGGCATATGAATGTGAAAGTATTTTAAGTTCATTACACAAATAAACTCAGTTATTGTGATTACATGGAAAACTTACTATGTAACTTATCCTTTGTTTCGTGAAATGTTAAACTCTCTTCCTAGGCGTCTAGCCACGTAGGGGAAGGTTGCTATGAATGGACCACATAACTTTACGATCTCATATCTCAAAAAGTATTAGTTGTACGTAGTATTTATTTACTCTGAGCTATTGCGTTTGCGTCTACGACACTTCTCTATAATAATTGGCACAGCGCCTCTAGAGGAATACTCATGGTACTAATTTCACCCATACAAATTTATAGTTAACGCAAACGCTTTAGTAAGCGTTTACTATAGAGAGGTAGAGCATAGCGTTTATTCGCTCAAAGAGCAGCTCGACTGGGGAAGTACCTCCACCTTACAGAATACCGCAGCCAAATAACTTTATGTGTGTAAAGTTGTGTTCCTGCGAGTGAGTAAGGTTGCCAGAGCTCATAGGGGAGAGGGGATAGGTCGATAACGCGTGAGCGATGCTTCGTGTGTTGCAAGCGTCTATATGGCTACGGTAACCGCTTACCATCAGGCGGGCCGTATGCTTGTTTATCGACCAAGGCTGCATTCCGAATTAATGATATAATCGCTGTAATCGATTTGAGCGTGCTTAAACCCGTACCGAATTGAGTAATGACAGATTACGTTGTCCCGTGAAACGTCATAGATGACGTCATGATATCCGCCATATTGCGCTCACACCGACCATGCCCTAAACTGATATCACCGTGAGCGCTGTCAAAAGTGACGGTTAATTATTGTGTTTTCGGCAGAAATTCTAATAAGATTCTTGATTTTCTATTTGGCAAAGATACTTTTTATGATTTTATGAGAGAAAAATAATAAAGAACGGGTATATTCCTTTTTGCGAGTCAAATTAAAAAAGATCTAAGGAGTCCTAGCGCATTGTTAAATCAGATTTTAATTAAATTCTCAAATGTTCTGTTTTGAATACTGTGAGCGCGATAACGGGCGTTCCGAATTGTTAACAGTTCTTAGCTGTCATTATCGTGATATCTAACTCGGTACGCAAATTATTGCTGTGAGCACTGTGAGCGATATTATCTAATTCGGAAGGCAGCCTAAGTTGTATAAAAAAAAAAAAAAAAAAAAAAAAAACTATCGTGAATTCTTCACTCCCTGGCAGAACCTCCATCTCATGTATGTCGCTATCTATATTTATAATTAATAAGTGGAAGTTTTTTGTTCGATTGTTTAAACGCGCTAATCTCAGGAACTACCAGTCGTATTCGAAAAAATCTTTTTGTTTAATATATTATGTTTTGTGTATAACGTAAATGCAGAATGTATAAAGGTCAGTTCACACTGAGGCGCGCACTTCTTAAAATAGCAATGCATGGTGCCGTATCTGTTGTAAATCGCACTAAACTAATTTTAGTCACATCACATCTCTTTCTTACAAACATTATTGAAAAAGGATAGAACATATTTAAAGCTGTCAAATTAGTCTTTGCCGTCTTCATTTGCGGGTATTTGACATAACCGCGATAGAGGTCGACTTTTATATTGAAATCAAGCATTGGACTAACTTTTTGGCGGGAACTTGCAGAGTGACGTAGCATTTTCATTTTTATTTTCATAAATTTGTGTATTTTTAGTTTTATTGTGTATTTTTGGTGGTATTTTACCCAATAAAGATCATCCATGTGCACCACTGAAGTGAAATGAAATGAATTATGTGTATCGTGACTTTTCAAGTTGTCTCAAAATGTCCGTGAAGAGTTTTAGTACAATGACCACCATTGTAGTAAAACATGACTTTTATGGACGGTGACTGACTGAGGACTATAATGTGAAGTGATTTATTGTGACTGGAAACTATAATATAACTCGACACTGGCAGAAATGAGCCCTAATTTGGGCTTGGTTGCCAAAATTAAAAATAAGAAGAAGAAGAAGCATTGGACTAATTTGACAGGGGTCAATTTCTTACATCCTTTTCTTATGTTCTTTGTTAGAAAGAGACATACGTGAGACTAAAATTAGTTAAGGTGTAAACAACAGAATCAGAACCTAGAACTTCTTCTTAAGTTTATTTTTGTAAAAATAATAGAGATAGAAGAAACGACTCGTTTTAAACGTACGTTTCGAATATTTTTTAGTTTAATTTTGTACATACGTATTCGCGATTGACTGCCGGCCGGCAACACTGGTTAACAATTTATTCATACGGGACTTTTTGGCGGGAACTTGCAGAGTGACGTTGCGTTTTCATTTTTATTGTATCAAATTCATGTATTTTCAGTTTTATTGCAAATTATCGGTAGTATTTTATCCAATAAAGATCAATCCATGTGCACCAGTGAAGTGAAATTAAATGAATTATGTAAATCGTTTACAAGTTGTCTCAAAAAATCCGTGAATAGTTTTAGTACAATGACCACCATTTTACTAAAACATGTCTGCGGGTCTATTTCCTAAAATTGGTGCGTACGTTTTGAAGAAGATTATCGATAATCATCCGGTGGTTTCATTACCACCAAAATGCTATTTTGTAAAAAGTACACACTTAATGGTGGTCGTGAGTGAATGATAATAGAGTTTCGTTTATTCAACCTAGCCACGCGTTGATACATTTTTAAAGTTACTTTAAATGCAATTATTAATTTATATTAAATTAGGGTTCCAATTGTTGTCAAGTTAAAACATATTTACCGTTTGTTATTTGCTTCCTAGAGCGTTCTTTGTGAATCATAAAAATAAAGGAATAAAATGAAAAAACCGAACGCGCAAAGCAGTGTTACTAGAACGTTATAAAAGTCCGATGATATTTTTTAGTAGCTACTTTATCTTATTGGATTACACATTGTTTTCATAACAGATATGTATTATTTCAATTATTTAAGTGTAAAAGTATGCATTAGATCTAAATTGGCATAAGTAGCTCCATTAAAAGTAAAAGAAATTATATCTAGAAAATGTTTTGGCTGAAAATTAGTAAGATGAGTCTGGCAACTACGAGTGTTGCCAGACTCATCTTACTAATTTTAACCTAACCTAACCTAACCTAACCTAAAACGTCGTATAATAACAAAACAAACGATAAAAGTTAAAGTTTGTGATCAAAATACAAGAAAGTAGACCACAAAAATATAATCACTCCTTTAAACTAGCTACTTTAAAGTACCTATACCTTCTTGCTGGACTAAAATCTTTCAGAGTATACAAGAGTATATTACACCATAAGGGCCCTAAGCACCTCGCCCCAGTATATACTGTAGTCTTTGCCTCGCCCTAAGGCTACATTATCTCTGTCCACCTAAAGTTGGACACGTGACGATGTGTCCAATGATTATATCGTATTAAAATTCTAGAATGCCGGCGAATAAAATTTGTCGTCTCTGGGCCACAAGCTCGGCAGATCCACAAGCTACGGCCGCCTTCATATCCCAGCTTAACGCTGTTGGGATTGGTGACATCAAAACCCCGGATAAGTGAAGATGTAAGTAATTCATAAGGTTATTTAAGTACCTATCTTGTCATTTGTTTTCTGAATGTATGTTTACTCTTATGATTTACATTATGCTCTGCCCTATACTTAGCGCACTAACTTATTATTATATTTATAGGGCATGTCTTGTAAAGCTACCTACAAAAAGTGACAATGTTATGTATCTTGATTTTTGGAATAGTGTATATAATTATATTCACATTTTATAGGACTAGGATGATATTTCTTGTAATTAAATATTATCTGTCATATACTCAATATTAATGAGGAGGAAGGCTTTGGTTAAAAGGTATATAATACTGCTTTCAGGTTACAACTGAGGACAATACAGCCACTTCCAAAGAAGCTGCCACCTTCGCCCATTGCAGTGGGCCCACTGCCAGAGCACTGCAGATTGAGGAGCGCAGGGTGGCTGCAGAGAAGAGACTTTCAGATGCAGTGAAGAGTTTGGCAACAGCCATGGCCACCATGTCTGCCATAGTCCAAAATCGATTCAAATCATTGTTTGTCATTTTGGAGTGCCTTCTTAGTGCTTAATCATAATAAATGAATTCGAATGCCTACATAGGGAACTGATAATGGTATTTGTTATTATCTCTATATAATTATATTGCACCAATTAATAAAAAATAATACAATTCTTATTTAAAATAGATTTTTAATCAAATAAGTTATATCAGGCATATTAATAAACTGTACCACTATTTCGGAAGGTTGTTCTTGCTGAGAAGATTATCGGAAAGAAACTACCAAATATTATTTTATAATTTTTCATGTGTAACAAATAGTTTTAATTTAATAAATGATTGTTTATTGTGCTTTTTATTTACTGTAAAAGGTGTGACTCAAATTACTACTTGATAAATTCCAGGTATACAATATCATATACATATTTAACAAGGTTCAAGAGGTGACAAACAAACATCCTTTCACATTTATAATGTTAAGTAAATGCAGAAATTACTAATAATCAATCTAGTGTATATACTATAGCTACTATTGAATATTCTGTGACAATAGTAAATAACCTACCTTAAATAGGTTAAATAATAAAGACGACTTATTTACTACAAATCACAATTCTAATACTATAAAGTGTACATACAATAACAAATAAATGAATCTCTAGATATACAGAAAACTAAATCTTATTCACAAACTAATTCAATACAATAACTACTATGTACTTAAAGCTATTCAATATAAAACTAATATATCATCTTATACATAGGTACACCTATTCTCTATACAACTAATTAAAATAGTACTTATACATAAAACTGCATTTCTTGATGCAACATGTGTTCTTTCACAGGGCTGCAGTTCCAAATGTGTGTCATGCCTCGCAAGTAAAATTCGTAAATCTGGATCACAAATCTGCAAAACAAATAGCCAAATTTTATAAGCATATTAAATAAAATAACTCACAATGTTTTAGAATAACAAACCACCATGACATTTAGGGAGTGGTTATACTTCATCATTGAGAAGGTGGCTTATATATTAAAAAGCCTTGATTCTAAATTCTATGTTTGTTTTAATGTGTTGTAAGGTTCCTGATTTCTGGAGGCACAGCAGTAACTCTTTTTGTGGATGCCATAAGCGTGATCAAGTTCTTGCAAAGCATTGTGATATTGGCCTTATAAGTGGCAATATCTAGTGAAATAACTTTGAGTAGGTACTGTTGTTAGAGCTTTAAAAGGGTAAGTAGGTAATAATAGTTTCGGAACAAGGTTATACCTATAGGTTTTATACGTTTCAAAGGATGAAATTATCTGAGAACGGAGTCTCCGGTAGCAGCATGGGCCTGCTTAAGTCCCTCTGCATCCTCCACTCTATCCTTCCTCTTGACTTTAAGCGTTTATCCTCCGCAAATCCCAGCAAATACGTTCTCGCCATTTCACGCTCAGTACACATGAAATATACAAAAAAATACGAAAACCAAGAAACAGCACTTAATATTTACGCAAACACTATGAGAATATAACAATAAAATGCAAAAACTATACAAAATATGATAAATTTAGCTGAAGAAGGGAGCACATTAGTCCCCGGCTTCATTTGACATTAGCGAAACTTAATCGTTTTCGTTTTTTTTTTTTTTTCTTCTTACGTGATACCAAAAAATGATAATCATGTGTCAAAAACATAGGGTTTTCATTCATTCAGTGGTCTTTAGTGGTAATCGTTTGACTGGTGGTCGTGTGACAGTTACGTGATACCACGATGATCACCAAAACTTAATCAGACTTCAAAATGACATTAGTACGATTACCACCAAACTTAGGAAATAGACCCGCTGGACGGTGAATGTATGCGACTGAAAGACTTTGTATACATGGTCAAGAACAAATTAAAAAAAAAAACAGTTCTTTGAAAAATCATTCAATTCGGTTCGCCCGCGCTTGTGTCGTTTCCATGAACCGGCTTTTCTACTTTGTTCTTAGGTTTAAATAAAATTACCTATATCGCATAGAAATAACTCTTGAATCAGACATAAACGTAATATAATGTCTACAACCGGTCTAAACGGTACTGAGGATGCCGATATGGCAGAATTGGCAGCTGATGATGGTGAGAAAGTTGTTACGATGATGGACGTTCTCCAAGAGCAACAAGACTTTGAAGACGATGCTAATGCTGTGCTGGGAGCCTCTGACGATAAGGACTGCACTTATTCTAAGGTAAACTAACCTCTCTTTAGACATCGTAACTGAAACTTACTTACGTCGGCAAAATGGCTGGCGTTACGACTAAAGACTAACAAAGGTGCTTCAGAAATGACGTCCCTTTCCCAACCTACATAACGAGAGTTTATTTCGTGTAACTAGGTCGAGGCACAGCTATATTTGACACAACATTTCGGGAAAATAAACATTGTCGGTGATCTTATTTAATTCGTATCACAGTAAAAGGCGTACTTGTACATACTTTTATGCGTCATATAATTCTATGTAAACTAAATTGATCAATATTTTATATCCCTCCATAGTCTTTCGTTTTTGCATAACTTCGGTATGTCTAGTCACTTTGCATACATATTTTATGAGAACATAATATCTATTTATCCTATTACCACTGACAAATCCCACATTTAAATAAAATATAGCCAACGGCCAAAGGCCAACTTGAAGATGTTGGCCTTGTCATAGTAAACTATAGATAAAAACCCAGCAGTATGGTTTAAGACATTTATTTCTCAAAAGATTACAAATCTAAGTAAATTAAAAAAAACTAAGGTAATAGACTGTTCAGTGTATGTTGGTGGATGTCAAAAAAGTTATTATAGGTACAACATTCTCAGATGTTTCAATAATATTCAAATGATTTTTATTTCAGGGCTACATCAAGAGGCAAGCTCTCTATGCTTGCCTCACATGCTGTACAGAAGCTAAGACTGATCCTTTGAAGAGAGCTGGGGTATGCCTAGCTTGCAGTCTTAACTGCCATGAAAACCATGAACTTGTTGAATTATATACCAAGAGGAACTTCAGGTGTGACTGTGGCAACCCTAAGTTCACCACCCAACCTTGCCAGTACACCATTAACAAAACAGAGCTCAATGAAGACAATAACTATAATCAGAATTTCAGCGGACTCTACTGCACTTGCCACCGACCATACCCTGACCCTGAAGCTTCAGAAGAAGATGAAATGATACAGTGCATAATTTGTGAAGATTGGCTCCATGCATCACACCTAGAAGCAACAGTTCCAGCTCAAGACCAATATTCTGAGATGATTTGTAAAGGGTGTATGGAGAAAAATGATTTTTTACATGACTATAGTAATTTTGCTGTTAATGTTGAAACTGTAGATGTAGATATTGTAACTGTTAATGGACTTGATGGCAATGAAACTGAAAAGGTAGTCAATGGTAGCAATGAAGAGGACAAAATACTCAATGATAAAACAGTTGAAGATATAACTACTATTTCCAGTGAAAAAGCAACTAAAATTGTCAATGATATTGAGATGACAGAAGAGCATAGCAAAGAAACTGAACCATCACAAAGTTTGGAAGAGAAGAAAGAAGAAGAATCTGTACAGTCTGATATATTGAAAGAAGAGAAAAAAGAATCAGAATCTGAAATAGTACCAATGGAAGCAGACAACACAGAAAAAGAGGTGCCAGAAACAGAAAACAAAGTAACTGAAGGTGGTGATGTTGTTACATCAAAAGAAGAGGAAGAAAAAGTAGAATCAGCGGAAGAATCCACCAATCTGCCTAAAAAAGTAGATGAAACTATCAGTACAGATACTGTGGCTACAAAGACTGCCGAAGAAATTGCTGAATTAGAAATGGAAAAAGCTTTACTAGAAGAAGATGAACCAAGTGGGAACTCTGAAAAAAAGATAGATGATGAACCTGTTAAAACAGAAAGTGAAAAGGACGAAAAAGAAGATACCAACATAGAAAAGGATACGGAATCTAAAGCAACTGAAAATGTAATTGATTCTGATAATCAAACTTCAGAAACTATCTCACAAAATAATGAGTCAGAAAAAGTTGATGACAAAGTTATGGATATTACAGAAAAATGTAGTTCAAATAATTTGACAATGGAACCTAGTACAGAAGAGAAAATGGATGAAGATGTTAGTGAAGGTCAAACCAAAGCAGCACCTAGTGAAGAACAATCTAAGAATATTGCTACTACATCATTAGAAAACACTAACAATACTGACACTGACAAAGTTGATGACCAGCCATGTCAGAAAAGTACTGAGGATTCTGAAAAACAAGTTACCGGGGAGGAAACAACTGCCACTGAAGAAAGCTTGGTTCCAAGTGAAGATACAGCTAAAGAAACACCTGAGAAAACAGACAATATTAGCAAGTCTACTGATGACAATGAGATTGATGAAATTAAATCTATATCTACCAGTGTAACATCTCCTAAGCCAAACGAACAATCACACGAAAAACTTATCACAGACAATGAGGATAGTCCTGTAGTATCTGAAACTAAACCAAACTTAGAAACAGAAATAGAACCAAAAAAAGAAAAAATAACTGATGATACTGTAAAAGATCAAAATGAAAAAGAATCTAGTAACATAGTCACTGAAAGTGCGACAGACATGGAAACTATAATACCCAACGAAAATAAGGCTGATTTGGAAACTATAGATACAACATCTAAATCTACTGGAGATGAAACTAATGCAGATGAGGTAAAGGAATCTGTTGTGGCCTCTGCAATAAAAACCGATGAAAGTGATGTGTTAAAAGCAGAGTCTGACAATAAACCTGCTGAAGAAGAAAGTAGTGACAAGAAAAAGGATGAATCTCCAGTAAATACTGAAACCAAATCAACAGACATTGATATGGATGGTGCAAAAACTACCACAGTAGCAACAGATTATGTAAATAAGGAGCTTGTAGACCAGTTGGAAAGTACCAATCATAATAAGGAGATTGATGATCCGTCAGAGAGCACAAATGAAAATAAGAGGAAGATGTCAACAGAAGAAGTCACAGATGATATTTCAGTAAAGAAAGCTAAATTAGATGAAATAAAGAAGTGTGTCAGGCCTAGTGGAGTCAAGAAAGTTCATAAGGGAGCTACGTTTTGGCCTTCAAACTTTCGACAAAAGCTTTGCACTTGTAATGAGTGCTTATCAATGTACAAAGACTTATCTGTTCTATTCTTGATAGACCCAGAAGATACTGTTTCTGCTTATGAAATGTTAGGTCAAGAGAAAATCAATGGTGGTCCCACAACACAATATGAAAGAGGCCTAGAGGCTTTGTCATCTTTAGACAGGATCCAGCAAATTAATGCTCTTACTGAATACAATAAGATGAGAGATAAGTTGCTAGATTTCCTTAAAAGTTTCAAGGACAGAAAAGAAATTGTCAAGGAGGAAGATATTAAGGCCTTTTTTGCTGGCATGAAGCCCAAAAGAGAGCCTGATGGTGTGTATTTCTGCAGATAAATTAATTATAAGGACTCATTTTAATATTTTTTAATTCACAAGACTACATTCCATGCTCTTAATATTGATTTGATATATATCATCTTGTCATGGAAGTTTCACAGTTATTGTATTAATAATTAAATACTTTTTGTGTAAAATCTTCGTTTTATTTCGCACCAGTTAATTGCAGTCTGATTATTAATTATACACAGGGAAATATCTATTGTACCTATTATGCATTAATCATTACATTTTATCAAAAATACTAAGAAATTATCATACTATTCAAATTCAAAATCATTTATCCAAATAGACCTTCGCAGGCACTTATGAGAAGTCTGACTCTAATACCGGTTCGGAAGGTTGCATTTGCTGAGACGAGCCGGCAATAAACTCAGCAATTACTCTTTTCAAAACAAGCTTAGATTCATTACACAATATTTACATTCTAATCGCACTGAAAACACTGCCCCGGCGCGGCGGCAAAATTACAAAAGTAGACTGAATAAATATTTAATAAGTAAATAAATAGCAGACCAGCCCCCACAAGCAGCACCTGTTCACAAGTATGACGCGTGTGGCAGCCATCGCCCTCCTCGCCATATTGGAAGGAAGTAAGCGACCCGTTATTTGAATCAATTTCAATCTATACTGTAGTCTTTGATTAGTATCATGCGGAATGATAAATCAGTACAATTTTTCCTGCACAATATTTTAAATATAATTAGGAATAGAAGCAGAAGAGATGTACGCTGGGTCCAAGCCAGAACTTTCCTTTATTTTAATCAGTCTTGCTAACGACGGTAAATATCCCGCCAAAAAAGGTACTCTGTGATCCCGCCTTTGCATGTGACGATTTGTTGCAGCCGACGAATGCTTCCAAGGATAACTGCCCCTATTATTATTTATTTAAAACAGAATTCTAACAATATAAGGCAATTACATACATTTTAGAGGTGTCGATGTTGGCTATAAAATATTGAGTAATTCGCTAGAAGGTAGGAATAGGAATTCAATTTAGTTAGGCCCTAGGAGGACAAATGCAGATGTAAAAGCCCTTGAAGTTACCAGCTCAGGGTTTTGAAATCTAAATATAATAAATTTTTAATAAATGAATTATGAAAAATTATAATAATTGAATTAAAATTGAAACTAACCTATACAAATAAATAAATTTGAAGTGTGTGTAATTTCAATATAACAGCATTTTTTACTACCTTTACTAAATAGGTACATATGAAAGTCTATAAGTACGGAAATTATACGAAAATTAGGTTTTGTTAAAAAAAATATTTTTCATATATATCGGCGCGGAGACAATTTTTAGTATTTAATTATTGTTTTCATGATTATCTAATGTTTTAATTGAATCTAAATTGTTTAGTTTTTAATGTAGTTAGGGAATTGGATTGCTATTTGATATTGCTAAAATAACAAATAGTAATTGAATCTGATTACTTCATGTTGATATCCGTGTTGTGATTTAATGTTAAAACTAGGCTGTTCTGTTCATACAATAGTTCTAAATTCATGTTTTTAATAGGAATGATTTGTCAATGCATTTGTAGATTTATTATTATGATTTAAGTTTCTGAGTAACTGATTTGATTGTTATCAACAAAGCGGGAGCGTTATGGCGCGTGGGCTGTGATTGGCCGGTAGCGCCGACCAATCACAGCGCCGTACCGGGATATTTGCCCCCGCTTTGTAAAACCGATTTCCGTTTATTAAAAATTAAAAAACGCGTTCTCATTCTTGTTGGAGACGCCGAGGTGAAAACTAATATTGTAAACACGCTACTCAAGTAAATCTGGTGAGTCATTACACATTTATTTGCTTTATTGCTGTTTAATTTATTTGATCAAACCTTGTTTTGTTTGCCTTGGTTATGAATAACTCTGACAATGATAATGGTGACGTCAGCAATGCTGACGTCACCATTTCTAAAAACCCTTCTGGTGATTCTCCGCCGTTATCAGAAGTGGGATTGACACCCACTTCAGCCGGTCTTTCTGAATTGCCACGATCGCATCCTACCAGTGGCGAGGCATTGACTGTCGGAGGAGTACCGTCGGAGTTTTTTGTACAAATGATGCAGATGATGCAACGCGTGTCTGATCGTATCGCGGTGCATCCCGAAAACAAAATTAAAATTAACGAGGTTTTTCTACCGTCATACGATCCGGACGCAAATGTGGGCATTCGCGAGTGGTGTCAACATGTTACAACAGCTATGCAGAACTATAACCTAAGCGACTATGATGTTCGTATGAAAGTTAGTAGTCTCCTTAAAGGTCGGGCTAGGTTGTGGGTAGACAATTGGCTGGTAACTACTTCCTCGTGGCAGGAACTCCAAGATAACCTCATAATGACATTTGAACCAGAAAACAGATACTCTCGTGATATTATTAGATTTCGTGATCACAATTATGACAATAGTAAGGATATTGCGGAGTTTCTGTCTCGAGCGTGGGTACTTTGGAAACGCGTTACAAAAGACAAGTTGGGAAACGATGACGCGGTCGAGGCAGTAATCGGTTGTATAAATGATGAACGTCTGAGAATCGAGTTGATAAATGCGCGTGCTACCTCCGTTCCTGAACTTATCTCGGTAGCATCTTCAATACGGGTTAAACGATCGCATTCAAGTTCTACCAACGGACATCAAGTCCCAAATAAACGATCTAGATTCTCAGACAAGCCCATGTTGTTTTGTAGTTTGTGTAAAAAACCGGGTCACGCATCGCGAGACTGTCGTTATAAAACGCCTGATGCGCATCAACCGCGTAATGATAATAAAGAAGCATCACAAAATGTGAGGCCTACCTGCACATTTTGCTCTAAATTGGGACATACCTTCGATACTTGCTATAAAAGAAATCAAATGATAACTTCAAATGTTAATTGCGTAGGCACGCCTAAATTGACTTCAATGCCGATAACTATAGGTACGCTTACATTGCATGCTATATTCGATAGTGGTGCCGAATGCTCGATTATACGCGAGTCTATTGCAGCTAAGCTGCCCGGTAAAAGAATTGATAATGTTAATTATTTAACTGGCATTGGACAATTTACTGTCGTATCATTAACTACATTGGTAGCAATTTGTGTTATCGACAAAATAAGTATAGAACTAGAATTTTATATCGTTCCTGATTATGAAATTTCTGCAGACATTCTTATAGGAATGAACCTTGTCAATAACACGAATCTTAGTGTAGTGGTATCCTCTAGTGGTGCAAAATTAGTTTTAAAACCGGTGGTCATGCACCTACGATCTAATAATGAAATATTTGATAAACTCGATTGTGATTTAACGGATCCGGCTCAAGTATGCGAATTACGATGTTTGTTAAATAAATATGCACATTTGTTTATTCGTGGTTATCCAACTACGCGAGTAAATACAGGAGAGTTGGAAATACGTTTAAAGGACCCAAATAAATTCGTAGAACGTAGACCTTACAGGCTAAGTCCGGTCGAACGACAAAAAGTCAAAGATATTATTAATGAATTACTTGAACATAAGATTATTAGAGAAAGTAAATCCGCATACTCAAGTCCTATAATCCTTGTGAAAAAGAAGAACGGTGATGATCGTATGTGCGTAGACTACCGTGAATTAAATAAAAACACTCTGCGTGATCACTATCCATTGCCAATCATATCTGACCAAATTGACCAACTGGCTGACGGACTCTTTTATACATCGTTTGACATGGCAGCCGGATTTCACCAAATTCCTGTATCAGAAACGTCAATTGAGAAAACTGCATTTGTAACACCCGATGGGTTGTACGAGTATCTCGCCATGCCATTCGGTTTAAGTAACGCTTGCTCAGTGTACCAACGGTGCATTAACAGGGCTCTGTTGGGCACGGCTGCGCAGGTGTACGTAGATGACGTGCTCTGTAAATGTAAAGATTTTTCAGAGGGTCTGTCACGCATCGAGCAAATACTCATTGCTTTGCAAGGGGCTGGGTTTTCTATAAATATTGATAAAACTGCCTTCTTTAAACGCTCCATCGAGTATTTGGGCAATGTTATCTCTGAGGGACAAGTAAGTCCTAGCCCAAAGAAAGTGGAGGCTTTGGTGAAGGCACCAATACCAACAACAGTAAAACAGGTTAGGCAATTTAATGGCCTTGCCGGTTACTTCAGACGATTCATTCCCAATTTTTCTCGCACTATGGTACCATTATATGAATTGACTAAACAAGGCGTAAAATGGGAATGGAACGACAGACATGACGAGGCTCGCAATTTAATCATAAAACATTTAACTACTGCGCCTACCCTATCACTATTTCAGGAAAACGCACCTATCGAGCTTTACACGGACGCGAGCAGCCTGGCTTACGGAGCGGTGCTGGTCCAGGTGTTGGATGGACGCCAACACGCAGTGGCGTACATGAGTACACGCACCACCGATGCAGAAAGCCGCTACCACTCCTATGAGCTTGAGACGCTGGCAGTGGTGAGAGCAATCAAACATTTTCGCCAATACCTATACGGGAGAAAATTTAAGGACCACAAAGGGCCACCGTTGTACCTAAATCGTTTCAATGGAGTTTGATAAACTCCTACCATACAGCACTCAAACATCCAGGGTGGGAGAAAACCTTACAAAAGGTAAAAGAGTCTCATTGGTTCGATAAAATGAGTACAATCGTAAGAAGATTTGTAGATAACTGTATAGTTTGTCGCTCATCAAAAGGCGTGTCGGGTGCCGTACAAGCACAACTCCATCCTATACAAAAGCCCACTGCACCGTTTCAAGTGGTGCATATGGATATCACTGGTAAACTAGGTACGCGTGAAGAACAAGAATATGTCATAGTTACCATTGATGCCTATACAAAATATGTATTACTAGATTATGCTACTAACAAGAGCCAACACAGTAGCTTGGCAGCTTTAAAACGTACAATCCATCTTTTCGGTACCCCTGTACAAGTTATCGTCGATGGAGGCAGGGAGTTTCTGGGAGAGTTTAAAAATTACAGCGAGCGCTTTGGTATCAATATACATGCAATATCACCAGGAGTTAGCCGAGCGAACGGTCAAGTTGAACGCGTCATGGGTACGTTAAAAAATGCTCTTATCATGATCAAAAACTATGAGACAGAACTGTGGCATACAGCACTTGATGCTCTTCAATTGGCATTGAACTGTACAGCTCATCGTACCACTGGAGTTGCTCCACTTACCCTATTGACCAGAAGACAGCATTGTGTTCCACCGGAGCTCCTAAATTTAGTAAGACTTGAAGACGAAACTATTGACTTTGATACCCTTGAGAGACATGTACGTCAGAAAATATCCACCGCTGCACAATACAACAAGCAACGTTATGATCAGAATAAAGCAGCAATACGTCATTTTCAAAGAGGAGATTATGTGTTGATCAAAAATAATCCCCGTAATCAAACATCTTTAGATCCAAAATTTAGTGAACCTTATGAGATTCACAGAGTCCTTGAAAACGACCGATACCTGGTGAGGCGAGTGGTTGGACGAGGACGGCCGCGTAAGGTTGCACATGACCAATTGCGACGTGCACCCCAACCGGGCGAGCAGGCAGCCGTATCGGAGAATGAAGATAATCAGTCGCCCAACAACACAGCAGACGAGGTGCCTGATGACACTGCGGCAGTGCCAGAACCACAGCCGTCGACATCGCGTGCCGATTATTGAATGATTTGGTGAGTTGACACATACAATTATTACACTCATTATGACATCATGTGAAACACTTGAAAAATAGCATTCCTACAAAAATTTTTAAAAATACTTACAATTCTTGTTAACATCTATCCACAACAAGTACCACATGAAGTCATTTATATTGATGCAAATGCATATTACCGATGTGTATTATTTATTGTTCCAAATAATTGTTTTTAGAACCTCTGTGTACCACGGTGTAAGAGACCACCCAGAGCACAGCATCGTCCTTATCCTAGTCCCTTAGATCCTCTGTGTACCACGGCGCACATGACCGCCCAGAGCACAGCATCATCCTAATCTACGAGAAATAAAATGGCTCTGCCGATAGCCATCACCTGTATAATTGCACAACCTCGTATGTCTGCGTAAGAATATGAGAGTTCAAATATTTTACTTTAGAGCCTTTGTGTACCACGGCGTACAAGACCGCCTAGAGCACAACATCGTCCTAAACCTTATTTCCTTAGAGCCTCTGTGTACCACGGCGCACATAACCGCCCAGAGCACAGCACCAACCTTATAAGAAATTTTCCAATGACATTATAAACAGAATACCGTAGTCTACAGTATATAGTAGCCTCCAGTAGCCTAACCTATGTGCAGTGCATAGGCAAGCACATAGTAAAATAATGTGACTTTATCCATGCATACCTGAACACTTGATTCAAATCAGTTACAGTGATTTACTGGGACACTGCATATTTTCACACTCAAAATGTTGCCGTGATGGCACATCATATGGGTATCTATCTCAGATCAATATACTTTGTTTCAGATAACGGCTGGTGCAGAGCACGCACCGCCTCTCAGAATGGCCGTATCGGCGCGGAGACAATTTTTAGTATTTAATTATTGTTTTCATGATTATCTAATGTTTTAATTGAATCTAAATTGTTTAGTTTTTAATGTAGTTAGGGAATTGGATTGCTATTTGATATTGCTAAAATAACAAATAGTAATTGAATCTGATTACTTCATGTTGATATCCGTGTTGTGATTTAATGTTAAAACTAGGCTGTTCTGTTCATACAATAGTTCTAAATTCATGTTTTTAATAGGAATGATTTGTCAATGCATTTGTAGATTTATTATTATGATTTAAGTTTCTGAGTAACTGATTTGATTGTTATCAACAAAGCGGGAGCGTTATGGCGCGTGGGCTGTGATTGGCCGGTAGCGCCGACCAATCACAGCGCCGTACCGGGATATTTGCCCCCGCTTTGTAAAACCGATTTCCGTTTATTAAAAATTAAAAAACGCGTTCTCATTCTTGTTGGAGACGCCGAGGTGAAAACTAATATTGTAAACACGCTACTCAAGTAAATCTGGTGAGTCATTACACATTTATTTGCTTTATTGCTGTTTAATTTATTTGATCAAACCTTGTTTTGTTTGCCTTGGTTATGAATAACTCTGACAATGATAATGGTGACGTCAGCAATGCTGACGTCACCATTTCTAAAAACCCTTCTGGTGATTCTCCGCCGTTATATATATTTTTTTTGTTGTCTGTATTTGCATTGTCATCCAATATACTAATGTAGGTATACTAAAAATCAATCAAGTCAATCCGACCACTGGAAGTGGGTGAAATTCGACTTGCAAGATTTCACCCGAACATAGTTACATGCATTGCAAGTTAAATAAAAGCTTGTATAAACTTTTTTTTTTAAAGTATGGGTAAAAAAAACTTACCATACCTATTACATAGAGAGGGACAAAGGTCAATTTGTTACCCAGTAACATAGGGAATGCCTAACAGTAAATAAAAGTCAATTGTACGTAAGATATTATCTTTATTATGGTAAAATGTGTGTGCGATTGCATCACGCGTACAATATATCATAGTGTCCGGGCCGATACAGCAAGTGAACCAGAGGCTTGGTGCCCTCGGGGAAGTCGTGGGCTATCACCTACACAAAAAAAAACAGGTTTATAAAATAAAATGATAAAAAAAAAACATGGGAGGTTGAACATCTTTCTAAAACAAAGAGAATAAACATAGTATAATTATTTGCTTCGGTTTTTACTAAAATTATAAAGACGAAAAAAAGATGGCAAACAAGCATACGGCCCGCCTGATGGTAAGCGGTTACTGTAGCCTATGGACGCTTGCAACACCAGGGGTATCACGCGCGCGTTTCCGACCCTGCAGAAATCTCTTCACACCTCTTTTGAACTACCTCCTAACTAACTAGCTGACTCCTGAAACACAGCTCACGCTAGTTCAGGAATCAGGGCTATTTTGAGTTGTACACATTGTTATATACTTAAATAAATATTATTATTACCAGTCAGATTTCAATGTTGGCTATGACTGTGCCCATCACTTCATACTAATTATTGATTATTGTTATCATTGTAAAAAGGAGAATTTTGAGAATTTATTTATTAAAGCTAATGTGTTGTTCCTTTTTCACAAACCCCCTTATTCATAATCCCTTTATAACCAAATCAGTATTATAGTGATATCTGTCTCACTCTTTCAATCACCATACATCACATGTCAAATAAAGACTTCGGAATTTAACTATTTGATGTTTCATAACTTTATTATGGATAAAGGAGAAAGTACATACAAACCAAGATTTATCAAGCTACCCAATTTTGTTGTTGTTATAAATATTTGAAAGATAAATCAGCCCTCATGTAAAGACTGAACTAAGTGACTCTCACACCACACGCCAATCTCATTCAGTGTTTCAGTGTGCAATAATTATTTACATCAAGAAAAAAATGTTTAATTACCTGCATGCCTTCCCCACGGTCCATGTATCTTACTCTAACGCCAACATTGAGTGCATTGCTCAGGGCAATTATGTGAATATGATCAGATTCCTTGTACATTGGCTCCACTTCCTGGAAACAAGGTTTTTTCCTATTGAAACTTATTACATATTTAACGCAGCTTTTGGCTTGCAAATGGATTGTGCATCATATAAAACAAAATTAATTTAAGATTTCTATGCAAGGTATTATCCTAAATTTCTGGAGGTTCCGGCTTGGGTTTATTGAGAGTCAGGCAGTCATTTTACCCTTCATTATGGTCTTTGATTAAAAGCAAGACTCAATTTATTTCTGTAGGTAAGTTATTCCTGTTTCTAACATTGTATCACAATTATTAAAACTTAGATAGAACTATAATTCTTGGTACTTTACAATTACACTCAATTGAAAATAACTTCTTGTCGCATGTTAGTTTTATGGTCATAATTTCTATATGTTTTAGACACTGTTCATGTTTGTAAAACGGAGGAAGGCGTTGATATCTGCGACACAGTTAGTCTATACTATTGTAGATGTCATTGTTTCAAATGTAATTTGTAATGGTGTTTTATGTGCCTCAAATATTTTTTTATCTTATCTTATCTTGGTAAAAAATAAAGTAGCTACAGAATAGTGTAATATAGTGCAGATCATGCATATCTATATATGATCACATTCTAGTATATTTGCTATTCTGATGTGATTGACCTTCTAGATTGCACATACTGTTTAATATATCTTAGTATATAAGCTTGATCATTATTGTCATTAGATTTAATTAATTAATTAACTATGGTGTGTGTGTGATCTAAAGTAACCTCAGTATTTCCATTCCTTACTACTACCTACCTGTGAACACCCATTGTTACAATAGCATGCAATTCTGTAAAATTATTTGCAGGAGCAATGTTAATTCAGATAACATCTATAAAAAATACGCATCTTCAATCTAATGGGCTATTTACCTGTCTGCAAAACTCAGTGACCGTACGAGGTCCTTCAATAAAGTTCTGGTAAAAATCTTGCTGCGTCTGCAGCTGCCCCGAAGTGACGAGGCGCAGGTAAACTACAATGTAGTCTGAGTACCCTTGCTTGTTGAATTTATCATGTAGCTCCGTGCGGACTGACTCAAGGGTTTCTGCATTACCAGCAGCCTGTTCGCCTACTCTTTGAACTACTTCCATAAACTGAAAATAAATTTTGTTATAGTGGTTAGATACAACCAGAGTGAGGAGACTAAGGGAAATTGTAAAGTATTGGTGCTATAAAATAATTTGACTGAACTGTTATTCAATGTATCAATGTAATATATAGCTTATTTATTACCACCTTTTTAATTTTAAAATGAACTAGAACACACTGCTTGTGTGGCTAATTTCGAAATACAAAAATAGCATATAAATTCTAACAATAATAATAACAAATACAAGATAACCTCAAACTCACCGTCTCATAGAAATCCTCCACTGTGAACTGAGAGAAGCCTAGTGCGACCAGAATCTCCTTTGAACTCTTAGCTATTTCATAGAACTTATCGTATTCTTTCTTATCAGTGAGGAGTTGTTCTAAATACGCATAAGAGAAGGCTCGAAAGAAACAGTTTCCGTCCGGCCGAGTTCGCCTAATGTTCTTGTATTTTGAAGTTAGATCTTTGACTTTTAAAAGATATATAGGATCCTCGTTATATTCCTTCTCTAATGACTGCAACTCTTCCAGGTCACCGACGAGAGGTATTGTTTCTGAAATCTGAAAAACAAACAGAAAAGACAATGTCATTGTTATGAAGCAATTTTATATAAAACAACAACCTTTAATCAAATAAAGACCCAATTAACAAATAGCTCACCTCTTTTTCTATCTCCCGCTGTTGTTTCATTATCAACTCATCTTGATTTATTGAGTTATCGACTATATTACCGGTGCAACCGCTACTGCTCGATGCATCGTCCGCCATTTTCAAATAAAAGTTGGACTGACGGTCTGACAGATGAATTGAATGACGGACGACAAATGACAATCGAGCGAAATTGCTAGCGGTGCGTTCTGTTTTAACAAATACGACGCGTTCAGTTATTGCATGATTGTTTTTCCCATTCATTCTCTATACAAAATTAATTATTGTACCAATTTTTTCATGCAGCTAGCATAACGTTGAGTGGAGTCCACCCATCGCTGTTCCCGGTGGACACACCAATCAACATGATGTGATGCCTCGTAGTACAGACCAACCTTTTTTTTTTCTCTAAAAAGACCCAATTATTTTCTTCACGTTCATTAGTTTAGTCGTTTCAAACCACGCCTATTTTTGCCAAAGATCTTGTATGGACAGATACTATAAGAAAATAATCTAACATAAAGGATTTATAAAGATCTGAATAATCAATTATTATTTGTCATAGAACTTCATTTATTTTAAATCTTATTTAAAACTAAAATATATTTTTTCTTAATATCTAATCAGCAAACATATCTTCAATCTTTTTCTGTACTTCTTTCTCAGTTTCAGAGTTAAGTTTGTCAGGCAACAGTTTGACTGCTTCCAAGTCAGCTGGCTCGTTGTCGTCAGCAGGTGCTTCTCCTTTAGCCTGGAAACAGAAATAATATGTTTTATTTGAAAAAAATATAAACTTTTTTTAATAAAACTTAACTGCCTAACTAAGTTACTACACTCAGCCTAAACCAGTGGGTCTAGAAGTATTAAATTTAAAAGACAAGTTACTTGGATTTTCGAAAATTCGGCACCAAAGGGATTATACAGAGGATCGCGGATGAGAAGCAAAGTTAGAAAAGTTATAGGAGTAAACAGCATTGCTAGCTGCTCTCATTTTTGAGAGGTATGGATGGCCGTGGCCTGGCAGGGCCACATAAGAACCATTTTGAACCAGGAACTAGCCCCCGAAGCTGATTGCACTCCCAGTTGACTGACACTATCTTTTTATAATGTGTACCTTCTGCAGCTGTATCTCTAGCTGCATGAGCGCGCGCTCGAGGCGGTAGTTGTCTGAGACGAGCTGCGCCCAGCGCCGCCGCAGCGCTCGCAGCCGCGCGCCGCTCGCCGTCTGAGACCGCTTGCGCTCCCAGTTCACCGACGCTATCTGTTTCCTATATACACACAGACACAAAATCTATACTAGTATATACTAAACCTGAAAGTAGTTTGTTCAGAACATATCCCAAAAAGAATATGTACTCATCAACATTTCATCTTATCAAAATCTGTGCATAAGTTATAAGCTTGTGCTGCGTTTTATGTAAATAAAAAATGTTGAATGAAAAGAACAGGTATACTTTTACATATATGCAATCACACCTAAACTTCTCCACTCAGTGTTTATACGGCCACATGTATCCAGAGAAACTACTATAGTTCCATTAGCCAATCGATCCTATTTCCATAATAATCATCTACCTGTCCTGTTCCGTGGGATCACATGATAGCATATAGGATATCCCTTTTTCTATAATAATACCCAACAAAAATAATATTTGAAAACTTGACTCACCTTAACTGTCCATGAGCATTTTGTGACTTAGTAACTAAAGACTGTAATATGCTTAAATAGGATCTCCACGATTCTGCTCCGTAGTTCAACTGCAGCTCTAAATTGAGCACCCTGGTGGCCTGGTGTGACAGTTGTGCGTGGGAGTTGTCTACTGACTCTGCCCAGGCTGTAGGTTCACCGAGACGCCCTGCTGGAGGTGGCGGCAGTTCATACCTTTAGAAAACAGTTTTGGTGGGTATTTAACATTGATGTTGCAACTTGTTTTCCCTGTAATATAGGTACAGATATGAGGTCATATTGATTTAAGCACAAACTTACCTCTTCATAGACAGTGGTTCCATGGGTAATCGTTGTTGCACTCGTTCCATTTCCCTCTGTAATGCTGAAGTTTCGAAAGCAGTGCTCGGTTCAGGACCAGCATTCTCCAAGTAATTCTTGGTAGGTCTGTATCGCCGACATTCTTCCTCTACCATAGCCAATGCCTGAAGGTTTTTATATTAATAAATTGGGAAAACACGATTATAACCAGAATTCTTTAAATCAAATAGGTTATTGTAATCACTTACCGCTTCCCTGACTCCGGGGTCATCGTAACCCTGATCTATGTACGGTAATGCATCCACTACTACTTCTCCTGCCATTTTCCTGAGTTTCAAGAATTTTACAGTGAAATAAAAGTAGTAATCAGATTTTGTAAACAATAACAGGCAGACAGCGAGCGAGCGATGTTCACAGTGCTGCCAACAGACAAATCAAAAAGTAGACAAAAAAAGGGTTTGTTTCTTCTTCTTCTTATTTTTAATTTTGGCAACCAAGCCCAAATTAGGGCTCATTTCTGCCAGTGTCGAGTTATATTATAGTTTCCAGTCACAATAAATCACTTCACATTATAGTCCTCAGTCAGTCACCGTCCATAAAAGTCATGTTTTACTACAATGGTGGTCATTGTAGTAAAACTCTACACGGACATTTTGAGACAACTTGAAAAGTCACGATACACATAATTCATTTCATTTCACTTCACTGGTGCACATGGATGATCTTTATTGGGTAAAATACCACCAAAAATACACAATAAAACTCAAAATACACAAATTTATGAAAATAAAAATGAAAATGCTACGTCACTCTGCAAGTTCCCGCCAAAAAGTCCAAAGGGTTTGTTTCATTTGAGTGAGTACTTAACCCATAGAGGGTATTTTGAAAATACCCTGTATGGGTTAAGTGGGAAAATACTAATTTCAACCAAACTAATCCCTCTCAGTGTTGCCAATTTAGCGACTTTGTCGCTAGATTAAGCGACATTTTGACACTAACAGCGACTTTTTATTCTCATTTAGCGACAAAAAAAACTAGCGACTTTTCTAGCGCCTTTTTGATGTGAATCGTTTCTCATTTAAGTTTATTTGATTCCACATTTGTGTAACTATAACTATACAATAAATGAATTTACAATCCTTAGTTCATTCCATATTGAACACAACTGTAGCTACAATCGAGAATGGAGAAATCGAGAGAATATTTAGTGCTCTTAATAATAGTAAAATCATAGCTACGAAATCGCACGGGGTTAAAAATATTGAATTCCATTTTAATGAATAAAAAATATTATGATTATGATTTACAATTAGAGGTACTCCGACTTATTGGCACCAATAAAGCCTACACATTTACCCAGAAAAATCAACAACCATCGACCTCGACGGCGAGTGATCCTCAAGTTCCGCAACCCTCGACTTTGAGTGCGATTGTTATTGATTCGGATGATGATGAAGATTTTATATATATATTTTTTATATTATTATTATTAAATTTGAATACTTTATTATTTTGAGTTTCACTTTTCAAGCATCATTAAACAAGCGAGTTCTAGAAAAAAAAAAAAAACTGGCGACTTCTAGCGACTTTTGAACCAGCCATCTAGCGAGATTTGATTTGGTAGAGTTGGCAACACTGATCCCTCTTATTAATAAATAAGGTGTAAGTCGGACTTTTTGGCGGGAACTTGCAGAGTGACGTAGCATTTTCATTTTTATTTCCATAAATTTGTGTATTTTGAGTTTTATTGTGTATTTTTGGTGGTATTTTACCCAATAAAGATCATCCATGTGCACCAGTGAAGTGAAATGAAATGAATTATGTGTATCGTGACTTTTCAAGTTGTCTCAAAATGTCCGTGTAGAGTTTTACTACAATGACCACCATTGTAGTAAAACATGACTTTTATGGACGGTGACTGACTGAGGACTATAATGTGAAGTGATTTATTGTGACTGGAAACTATAATATAACTCGACACTGGCAGAAATGAGCCCTAATATGGGCTTGGTTGCCAAAATTAAAAATAAGAAGAAGGTGTAAGTCAGGCTTTTTGGCGGGAACTTGCAGAGTGACGTAGCGTTTTCATTTTTATTTTCATAAATTTGTGTATTTTGAGTTTTATTGTGTATTTTTGGTGGTATTTTACCCAATAAAGATCATCTATGTGCACCAGTGAAGTGAAATGAAATGAATTATGTGTATCGTGACTTTTCAAGTTGTCTCAAAATGTCCGTGAAGAGTTTTAGTACAATGACCACCATTGTAGTAAAACATGACTTTTATGGACGGTGACTGACTGAGGACTATAATGTGAAGTGATTTATTGTGACTGGAAACTATAATATAACGTGACACTGGCAGAAATGAGCCCTAATTAGGGCTTGGTTGCCAAAATTAAAAATAAGAAGAAGAAGGTGTAAGTCAGTCTTGTAACACCCAGGTATTAAGATAGCCTCGGCTCTTTTTGTTTATATGACATTAGAAAGTGACGAATATATTTAAAACCTAGGTATTACTATACTTGACTTACACCTTATTTATTAACGGAGGTATATATAAAACCCTATGGAAAGAAAACTCCTCATTGAATAGTGTTCTATACAAGGTAAATATACCTTCTTAAATATGGCACAAATGCAGAACCAAACACCCGGTATATAGATTTAGTTGGCATTATTAATTCAGATGATGGCTTGACATACATGTATGAAACCAATATCACCAGTTTTTTTTCTATATAAGAGGAGTGATGTCGTTTTTAACAGTTTCAAAATGGGCATTTTTGTTTATGCGTTCGAATTGGAAAATTTAAACAATTTTGCAACTTTTGCCACTAACGATATTTCCCAAATCGAACGATAAGATACAAAAATGACATTTGCATGCTCATCGCCTGCTTGTCACTTGTCTCAAACTACCTTTTTCCTTCAGTTAATTTTTAAACAAAGTTAATCTGACAAATTATTCTCCTGCCTGTTAGTATTTCTATCAAATTTTACAACAAAAATTAGAATTTTCGCTTCCCGTTTGAATTTTCCAAAACTTATCTGTCAGATTCAAAGATGTCAAAATATGATCACAAACGACCCTGCCTCGGAGGTGGGTCAAAATTTGCAGTTCACGATGTCGTTTTTAACTGTTTCCAAGTAGAATAAAACGAACGGTGAACGAAAACAGTTCAAAACGCCAATTTCGCCCACAACTTTCTAAATCGAACGCCAGATGTGATCGTTTTTGGCATTTTTGACTGTTATTTTTGCTACCATACCCCAATTCGAACGCACCTATTATAGTTTTGAATTCTCGCTCGATATAATGACGAGTTCTGCGATCTATTTATATGCTTATTATGTTTACAAAATACGCATTAGAAAATAAGAAATTACAGTAAGCACATTAGTTTCCATGATGTATATTTATTTCTGGCATATTTATTTTAGTTGGCATTTTCATATTTTTAAAACGAAAACACTGAACGTCACTATGACATTACTTTACTAATAATTCCATACTACTAATAATATAGTTCATAGAACAGTGGTAATACGGACTAAATTGCAGTACGTCTTCGTGTCGTCAGCTGGCTGGTACCTAAACTACGAACGTATTTGTTTGTTTGATAACTTATTATTAAGGTTGCAAACAGTGTGCGACCTATTTGTAAATAGCATAGAGTAGTGTTCCCTGTTTAAATAGTGGAAAAACAATGGTGTTGGTGTGACATGTCTGACTTTGTCATGTGAAAATGGTTTCTTTGGTGTGCGGTAATTTTGAAGTGTTTAGGTAACAATCTAACGGAAAATACTATCTATGGACAGTGCGTGCTCTGCTACAAACCGTGAGTAATGTTCTAATTGGTAATGGGCCACATATTGCTCTACAATGGATTTATCAAAGATAACGATACCCAAGTTGGATGGTACAAACTGGGTTCAATGGAAGTATCGGATGAGCGCTCTTCTAAGAGGCGTTGATAACTTGATAGATGTTGTCCAAGGTAGCATATTGAAACCGGTAAAGCCTGAAAGTGGGACTGGTGATGCAGTTGCTGGGGCTATGGTTCTTTATGAAGAAAATTTAAAAAAATATACCAAGTTAGATTGTACGGCATTACTTCTTATTACTAATAATATAACAGATGAAGCACTTGATAAAGTTCTGAGATTCTCGACGTCCAAGGAAGTCTGGGATGAACTTCATAGATTATATGAAGGCGTAAGTGAAGATCGTCTGTATGATTTATGTTTAGAGTTCTTCAGATTCAAAAAAGATCCTGAAGATGACATGGCTACACATATATCGAAGCTGAAAAATCTCTGGTATAGATTACGACAGGAGTTAATAAAAGAGGAAGATGGTAAGGAGCTCCCTGAAATTTTATTAATCTGTAAAATCTTAGATACACTGCCAGATACTTATTTTTCATTCAAGTCTAGCTGGTTATTAATGTCAAAGAAGGATAGGACAATAGAAAATATAACTTGTCAGTTATGTGCACACGAAAAGGCACTTGGCAGCTGCAAAGATGGTGACTCTGGTTGTGAAGCCTTTGCGGTGAAAACCGGTAAGAGATTTACTAGAAAAGGGGATGATGTAACTCCAGGAACTAGTGGTACCAATACTAATAGGAAAATTAGATGCTACAACTGTAAAGAAGTTGGTCATCTTAAAAAAGATTGTCCTAAGAGGAGTGGATCTCATCAGGTTGTTGAGAGTAATAAATCTGTTAATATGGTGTTACTGTCGTTGAACTCGGTTGAATCTGACACTGATCGTGAAAACTGGTATGTAGATAATGGTGCTACAAATCATGTTACGATGCGTGGGGATTTGTTTCAAGATTTTGAATATTTTGGTACGGGTCATTCTGTAACAACGGCTAATGGAACAGTAATTAAGGCTGTTGGTAAAGGATCATTGAACATTGAAGCCAAGGTTAACAATAAGATTGTTAAATCAGCATTGAGAGATGTTTGGTATGTTCCTCAGGTTAGCAAGAATCTGTTTTCGGTTCTGTCAACTCAAGATAGAAATCCAGGAAGCTTATTTGAGTCGCAAGTCACTACTTGTTTGATGAAGATCGATGGACAAGTTAAAGCAACAGGACATAGAGAGAGGTATGGAGGTCTGTACAAACTTAATTGGAAGATCGTACCGCCATCTAAAGTAGCTGTGAACTTGGTACACAAAGTAGACATGTTGCAACTCTATCATGAGCGTATGGGTCATCAAAATAAAAGGCATGTAAAGAAACTAATCGAGAGGGAATTAGGTGTTAAAACCAAAGAGACTGGTGAGTTATGCGAAGGTTGTATATTTGGTAAGTCTCATCGACTTAAATTTGGTGTAAGAGAAAAAGCCACCCATCCTGGAGAACGCATGCACACGGATGTGTGTGGTCCATTTCCTCTGTCTATATCCAAGTATCGTTACTTTGTATTGTTTAAGGATGAATTCACGCGTTATAGGTTCGTGTACTTTCTTCGAGAGAAATCGGAGGTACATCAGAAGCTCAAAGAAATGTTGGCATATGCAAAGACAGCTGGACATACAGTGAAAGAACTTCTGAGTGATAACGGCGGAGAATTTGACAATCAGAAGGTACGGAAAATACTGACGGATGAAGGTATAAAACAACGATTAGTTATGCCTTATACGCCTGAACAAAACGGGTGTAGCGAAAGGGAAAATCGGACAATTGTCGAGACAGCGAGAGCTATGATGCATGCGCGTGAGGAACTACCTCAGGTTTTGTGGGCGGAGTTGGTAAATACTGCTGTTTACATTTTAAATAGGACAGGTCCAACTACAGTGGAACACAAATCACCATTTGAGCTTTGGATTGGTAAGAAACCTCAAATAAAGCATCTGAGGATTGTTGGATCGTCTTGCTATGCGCATGTACCGAAGCAGACTAGGAGAAAGCTGCATAAAAAGGCAGTGAAATGTATCCTCGTTGGATATGATAATGACGATGGATATAGACTCTGGAATAGTAAGAATAATTCGCTGATACGATCTAGGGATATAACGTTTAATGAAAATCCCTTGAGTTCGGAAATTGCGAGAAACACTTCTATGGAAGCTGAAATTGAAATTCCGTTGGAATTGCCACAGTTACATGGAAATATGGGTGACATAATTCCTGTAAGTTTACCCCAGGTTGTCAATAATGAAGATAACTTAGACAATGATGAACATGAAGGTACCAGCATTTACAATGAAGTTGAAGGTACGGAGTTCATAAGTAGAGAGGATGTTTCTACTGAGAATATAGATGCATTTGATGACGCCTGGAGTGATGCTTCAGAACAGAGTAATGAATTAGAGGGGGAAGGAAGAGATGAGATCCTTGAATACAGCGGAAGGGTATTAAGAGATCGGTCAACACTTCGTCAACCTACAAAATACAATGACTATGTTCTGAACTTAGCTATTAGTGATTACAGAGAACCTACAAGCTATAGGGAGGCGATACAGAGCTCAGACCGGGATTTTTGGTTGCAAGCAATGGATTGTGAGATGAATTCCCTGATTGAAAATAATACTTGGGTTCTGGTGTCGCTACCTAAGAACAGGAAAGCCATTCCCTGCAAGTGGATTTACAAAGTTAAACTTAATGCTGATGGGTCAGTAGATAAATACAAAGCAAGGATGGTCATAAAAGGTTTTAGTCAAAAGAAGGGTATTGACTTTGACCAAACCTTTAGCCCTGTGGCCAAAATGACAACAGTTAGGAGTGTTCTGGCTGTAGCTGCGAGTGAAAACTTAGTAATGATGCAATTTGACGTCTCAACGGCATTTCTTTACGGGTCACTCGAAGAAGAAATTTTCATGAAACAACCCGAAGGTTATGATGATGGAACAGGTCGGGTATGTTCTTTGAAAAAGAGTCTTTATGGCCTGAAACAGGCTCCAAGATGTTGGAACAGACGCATCTTAGAATTCTTTAAAAGAATGGGTTTCAAAACCAGTGACTCAGATCCGTGTCTCTTCATAAAGGAGACGTCATCTGGTGAAAAGCTAATAATTGCCTTATATGTTGATGATGGTTTGGTGGCGGCAACAAGTCAAAATTTAATTGATCAATTTATAGGACAAATGAAGGAAAGCTTCAAAATCACGACAAAACCGGCTTCATATTTTCTCGGGATAGAGATTGAGAAAACAGCTGAAGGAATCAGAATTTGTCAAGGATCTTACGCAAAGAAATTACTTCAGAGATTTGGTATGGAACATTGCAGACCGGTTATGACACCAATAGTAAAAGATGTTCAAGTACAAAACCAGTCTAGTGATAACAAAGATTTGCTTAAGTGTTACAGACAAGTTGTAGGAGCATTGGCTTATCTTATGGTTGGGACAAGGCCTGACATTGCTTATGCCATTAGCGTAGTTTCCAGGAGTCTAGAAAATCCGAATGAAGAGGCTTGTATTAGGCTAAAGAGGATCCTACGGTATTTACAATATGCGACTGATAAAGGAATATTATATCGGAGGAACTGTAAGACTGGCATTGAATGTTATAGTGATGCAGACCACGGAGGTGATAGCACTACTGGACGTTCAACCACTGGCGTATTGTGCATGTATGCAGGAGGAGCCGTATCTTGGTTAAGTCAACGACAAGCAAGTGTGGCTATATCCACGACAGAAGCAGAGGTTGTGGCTGCTAGTGAAGGCGCTCGAGAATCTATTTGGTTAACCAGGATAATTGGAGACATGACCAAAGTAAAGAACCTACCCAGCTTGAAAGTTGATAATGAAGCTGCAATCAAGCTCGCCGAAAATCCGGAATACCATAAACGGACCAAACATATACGGATTAGACATTTCTTTGTTAGAGAAATGGTTACCAATGGAGAGCTGAAGATTAGCAAAGTTGCTTCGGTTAATCAATTAGCCGACTTATTGACGAATGCTCTTGCAAAACCAAGATTGGAAACATTACTCAAACAAATTGGTCTTCAATGAGAGAGGATATTAAGGTTGCAAACAGTGTGCGACCTATTTGTAAATAGCATAGAGTAGTGTTCCCTGTTTAAATAGTGGAAAAACAATGGTGTTGGTGTGACATGTCTGACTTTGTCATGTGAAAATGGTTTCTTTGGTGTGCGGTAATTTTGAAGTGTTTAGGTAACAATCTAACGGAAAATACTATCTATGGACAGTGCGTGCTCTGCTACAAACCGTGAGTAATGTTCTAATTGGTTATGTGGTAGCAGAGCGTAACGTTAAATAACCGTAACAGAACGAAAACAGTTCAAAACGCCAATTTCGCCCACAACTTTCTAAATCGAACGCCAGATGTGATCGTTTTTGGCATTTTTGACTGTTATTTTTGCTACCATACCCCAATTCGAACGCACCTATTATAGTTTTGAATTCTCGCTCGATATAATGACGAGTTCTGCGATCTATTTATATGCTTATTATGTTTACAAAATACGCATTAGAAAATAAGAAATTACAGTAAGCACATTAGTTTCCATGATGTATATTTATTTCTGGCATATTTATTTTAGTTGGCATTTTCATATTTTTAAAACGAAAACACTGAACGTCACTATGACATTACTTTACTAATAATTCCATACTACTAATAATATAGTTCATAGAACAGTGGTAATACGGACTAAATTGCAGTACGTCTTCGTGTCGTCAGCTGGCTGGTACCTAAACTACGAACGTATTTGTTTGTTTGATAACTTATTAGTTATTTTTGTATTGTATCAATCAATATCGAAAATGCAAGACGCAATGATAAACCAGGAATTCGCCAATTTGGATATATCAACCGTATGCATTTCTTCTATTTGAATACCACAATACACTTATTTGAGACCCCGTAACTTTAATGAGCGTATATATAATGCAAAGTAATTTTTTTATTTAGGTGGCTGCACTACAACAAAAGCGTACGTTAGCATTCGTTAATCATTTTGTGATCACCAATGTGCAGTTCCTGAACACTTTTATGAAGCAGTGTGAACAAAAGATGATGCAGTTTGAGAGGAAACTTGAGAAAGTAAACGCTGCTATGGTTCTTTTGGAATCCCGTGTGAGTAATCCTAACCTTAGCAGCATTAATCAAAAATACTTCTTATGCCCAACCTCAAGTGTGATGTAACCTGTATGTAACCAGCAAACATGTATAATGATACTTAGATATTTGAAGACCACCTCACAACTGTGTTGAGGTAGAACTGTCAATCACAGTGCAATTGCTTTTCATTTGTTTAAAAGTAGTACACCACTTTTACAAGTATGTACCTACGCAATTAGTAAAACTGGCTATTAAATAAAGATAAAGGTACTTGCATTAATGTAGGAATATTTGACCTGAAACTTGCCCTATCAGTATATTTCTAATAAACTTACACAGGAACAATAACACTTAAATCTACAAATAATTTTACAGCTCTCATCCATTCCTGAACTTAACATTCCAACACCAAACACAGAAATTAAAGATGTAAAAACAACAGATGAGACAGACATCATCAAAGAAACAAATACAGAAGCAGAGAATACAAGTGAAGTTATCAAGGAAGAAGAGACTAGTAAACTAGCTAGGCCTGAATATGATAGATTTATAAAAATGGTGCAAGTTGGGGTCCCTCTACAGGCTGTCAAGTTAAAGGTGTCTTTGGAAGGGTTGGACCCTAATGTTTTGGATGAAATATTGAGTAAATAAGCATTATGCAATATAAGTATCATAAAGAAACCTTATTTTATAGTGTATCAATCATTTCAAATCTGCTTTTGAAAAGGATTGTAATCTGAACCTGCATCATTGTTACGTTAGAGATTGTTACATTTTGAAAGTATACTCTTAAAACTGATAAATCTTTATTATTTTATGCATGAGTGCATGAACATGCATCTGTATGTCCTGAGACTGGGTATAATTATGTATTTACAAACAAAATTAGTAAGTATAGTATCAGTTATCTGGTTTCCATAGTACAAGGCTACAAGCTCTGCTTAGTTTGGGATCAGATAGACGTGTGTGAGGAATGTTCCAGAATATTTATTATAGCATTTAAGAATTTTATCAGAACATGGCTCACAAAAGATACTTTTATTTTAATAAATGTTTACAATAATGGATATCAGTTTAAATTCTCTTCAAATCCTTGTCTTTTTGTGGTTCCAGGGTGTTATACAAAATTATAATCAAGAATAACTAGTTTTGTTTAACAAGCGTTCTTAAGATATCTTTAAATAGGGGAAAAGCTATGCATAAAAGTTATGGTGATAAGGAAATAAATTAATTAAAACAAAGGTATAGTTGGTAGTCTTATTTAATATCCAGCCTAGAACTGAATCATCTGTCCCTTCCTCTTCTTGTCACCTCCAAGCTCGAAGTGCTTGCATCTCTTGAGCGCCACCTGTGACCTCACTTTGCAGTCGGCACACTCAAGACGGAGCACAATTTTCTTTGTGGTTTTCGCCTGAAGTTATAAGTACATTGTTACAATCTGTAAACTATTGACAAGTTTACATTTTTTGACACTCATTGAGTAAGATTTAGGGTGGATTGTTTATTATGATATGAGTAAATGTTAAAGATTTAGTTAACTATTAGTTGTACAAATTGTTAGTTCAAAAGATGTAAAATATGGTTTGATATAGTCAAATCTTTAAAAATGTATGTTAACACCCTTTAAACTCATTGGCTTGCAGTTAAAAATATAACAATGACAACAATAGTTATAATAGAATGTATGTCCCTCGTGAGAACCGATGGGTTAAATCAACATGTATGTACATAATCTAAATTATTATTAGATATGTGAATCAGTATAATAATTTGTATGATAAGGCATGTGAGGCCTACTCTGAAATATGAAACAACTATACTAGTCCTAACAAAACTTGTGGTATCACTAAATGTGAGAAGTATAATTTATATTTTTTTTTTTCTCTGGAACATGTAACTGGCTGAGATATCACAGACCACAATCATACCAGATTCCCTAACCCATAGTAGGTAAGTTCCATATTAAAATGAAAAAATATAACCTCTAAAATGTTTTGTTTTTATTCCCACGAAAAGCTCAAAATATTAGCGACATTTCGCAACAATCTACTAGATATCAATGGACTGGTCGATTTAACATTCAAGACTTTTTCTATGCGGAACCGGCACAAATAGGTTAACTTACCTTTTTCTTGAAGATTGGCTTGGACTGACCACCATAACCTTGCTGTTTACGATCGTAACGCCTTCTGCCTTGGGCAGCGTGCCTTTCCTTGGACTTTTTGTACTGTGAAACCTTGTGCACCTTGTGGACCTTGCATTTTTTGCAGTAAGTCCTGCGCTGTTTGGGTACGTTCACCTGAAATTGGTAAGGGTTGAAAATAAAATATACCCGGCAATCGTAAGTTTAATACATAGTTATTCGTTTCCACAATAGTTTTATTGAGATTCTAAAGCAGATTTAGTGATTTATATAGATACATTTTATAAAAAACACCAACCATTTTTAGGTTCGCTTTGCACGATATCAACAAACGTCAAAAAGAAAGAAAACGTAACTTTGACAATAATGACAATTAGAGATTTGACAACAAGACTTATAGTGCGTTCGAATTGGAGTGATGTCGTTTTTAACAGTTTCAAAATGGGCATTTTTGTATTTGCGTTCGAATTGGAAAATTTCAACAATTTTGCAACTTTTGCCACAAACGATATGTCCCAAATCGAACGATTAGATACAAAAATGTCATTGCATGCCTGCTTGTCACTTGTCTCAACCTACCTTTTTCCTTCAGTTAATCATTAAACAAAGTTAATCTAACAAATTATTCTCTTACCTGTTAGTATTTCTATAAAATTTTATAATACAAATTAGAATTTTCGCTTCCCGTATGAATTTTACGAAACTTATCTGTCAGATTCAAAGATGTCAAAATATGATCACAAACGACCCTGCCTCGGAGGTGGGTCAAAATTTGCAGTTCACGATGTCGTTTTTAACTGTTTCCAAGCAAAACGAACGGTGAACGAAAACTGTTCAAAACGCCAATTTCGCCCACAACTTTCCAAATCGAACGCCAGTTGCGATCGTTTTTGGCATTTTGGACTGTTATTTTTGCTACCATACCCCAATTCGAACGCACCTTTAGTGTTAACAACAAAAAAAAAACGAAATCTAAATCAAATCCGACACTTTAGAAATAAATAGATTAGTGATTTTCGTAGATTTTTCAGAGTCATTCGGTATAGGTTCGGTATTTAGAACAAAGTTACTCAAACTTAGTTATCGGTATGGCAACCAAATTATTTTTAGTCGGACTTATTTTTTGCCAGTTTCGTTTTAGTAAAATGGTGGCCGTTGTTTGTACTAGAAATTTTCACGGACGTGAGACAAAGTCAAAGCCATTTGAATAATTTAATAAACTTAAAATACATGAATTAATAAAAATGAAATATAAACGCAACGTCACTTTGCATTTTTGGAAGTTCCCACCAAATATTCGACTCGACTTTTGAGCTTAGCGTTGTCTTATAATCTGCGGTAGTGGACGCAAGTAGGAACAGATGGTTTGATGTATGGAATTGAAGCAGCAATTTATGGTGTATACTGCCATCTCTCTCTCTCAATGCTTTCCTACTCTTTTTTGACAATATTTGTCGTGGCGTCATTTTTGTCGTTTATTTTTAAATTTTTAACTTGTTGGAGTTTAAAAATGTTGGTTTGGTGATAATTCGTAATTTCTGTGAGTGGAAGGATAATTGTGTGTAACGAAGTCGCCAAAACATTTGCATTCAAAATGCCACCGGTCCGGTTTTATAGAAAATGTGAGATATGTGGAGTACGTACTCGTCGGAATAATAATGAAAAAAGAAAATTTATGGCACGACTTCCCTTAGATGAAACCCGGTAAGCATGTTATTTGTAAGCATGTTATTTGTAAAGGTTTACAAGTTTAAACTTATGTTTTAAACTTAAATATACCTCTATATATATTTCTAAATGTTGTCTACTAGTGCTGAACCGGTGATTTATCGATAGTTTTGAGACCTGTTATCAATGTTACTGTTATTCGAAAAAAGAAGTTCCAAATATCTGTTATTTAGTAACAGCTGGTATTTTTACGACAATGAGTATGATATTTATTTTTTTACTTTATTTTGTAATAACTTATATGTCTTGTTTATCTATATAATCGCCAAACTACTAACGCAGTGTGTAGGCTTAGCGATCTTTTTATAGGTAGGTATTTGAGAGACCCTTGGACCACATAAAATGAATCTTATCTCAAAATTTAAAAATATTTCCGCCATATTGAACTTTATTTCACTGATTGCTTTCAGTAATTAAGGTTAGTACCAATTTTTTACAGTTGCAGACAATGGGTGAAAATAATTGGTAACGAAGATCTGGCCTATGTTCCAATTGAGAAATTGCACCAATTAAAATATGTTTGTGGTGATCACTTTCAACACAAAGATTTTAATCGCAAGAAAAGTCGACTTAAGAGAAGGTATGTTGATATAATGTGTAAATTATATTGTGTACAAATCTCTTTTATTTTCATGTAATTAATGTAATATAATTTATTTTCAGGGCTATACCATCTGTGGGCATTCGTATGGAAACATTATCAGACGATGTACTTGAGCAATTTCCATACCATGTCTTTAAATCAGATGAAGAACTAAATCATATACCATCTAAATTTAGTATTGGTATGATCATGTAATAGTATTAATCGGTCTATTCACGCACAAATTATTATCAAAATGTTATTTACGTCGCGAAATTTTACGGACCAGTTGGCGGCTTTTAGACAGTCGAAACAGCCGCGCGCTTGCGAGCACGCAAACGATACTCAATGAGACGTTTTTTTTCCATAGAGTTTTATAGGTTGAAAATACCTGTCAAATCGTGTACTTAAGGTTCAAATTAGTTCGAATTATCAACAGTTTCACAGGTATTTTCAACCAAACTCTCTAAAACCCTATGGAATGAAAACGTCTCATTATGTCGGACAAAAATGTTAATAATGAAGTTTTTATTTTTATTTAATAAAAAAAAAAAAAACTTAGCTTACTAATAATTTTCCGTTATATTATTGCAATCTTGCTCAGACTGATAATAAGTAATAATTTATACTGTGTACTTCATATCTAAGTGTAGATTTTTCACAAATATACTTACAAGATTATGTACCTAATTAAAACATGTTGTTTTTATTAAGTACTTACTGGCGTACAAACTATTTTAATTAGGTATTCTTTAATTTACTAGTGCTAAACACAAGCTCTCAAAGAATAATACATTATGTAGTCTTAAGAATATTTTGAACACAATTAGTCTATACTTTATATTTAAATGTTGATTTTTGACATACTTTCATGTTAAATTGATAATAAATAAATATTTTTGGTACATACTTCAATGAAGAGTTTTTTTATTATACCCCTATGCTTAAAATACCTGTAAAACTGTTGTCAATTCTTACCAATTCGAACCTTAAGAACACTAATTGACAAGTATTTTGACCATAGAAGTATCATAAGAAAACTCTTAATTACTGTTGTTCATTAACACGTGATATGTCTCAGTATATACGTTTAAAAAATATAGAAGATTTCTGTATACAATACAAATATTTTTTTTTTGTGTTAATGTTATTGTGTAATATTTAATAAAAGAAGTGTGATGATAAATGTATGTTTTTCATTTCAATTGCCCTTTTAAATCTAATAAAAATACTGTCAGGTGTGCAAGCATGCGCTGACGTCATACATTTTATCGATATCGATAAAACAACCCCATACTTGCCAACACCACTATTTTCTCCGTTTGCTCTGTTACGTTGGTATTAGGTACTTTTGACAGTGAAATGACTCTTGACAGTGTCGTTGCCTAAAAATGCAGCTTAAATAAATTCCATTCAGTTCATTCAGTTCTTAGGGAGTCCCGCCTCTTCTTAGCGTAGCGTTATATTCTCTTTGTTTCTCTCTATCTCTATATTATCTGTGATGTATAGTTTATCTAATCTGTAATCGTTATTTTGAGCGCGAAAATTGACAGTGACACTAACAACAAATTATCATTTTTTTTTTATTCCTAATCCTATGTTCCTACCTACTACCTTTGATCGAGCTCGTAAATAACAGTAAACTTTACTAAAACGTTGTGAAAACTAAGTAATATAATGAAATTCGCTATACCCGAAATCTCGTGGCACAACAGAGATCCTGTTTTGAGTGTGGATTTTCAGCCGAATGCTGATTCCAGTGAACCTTTGCGACTCGCCACTGGTGGGACTGATTCACATGTTTTGGTAAGTTTTTAATGTATTCAGGGTTTAGTACGACAAAAATGCTTCTTATTGTTAGTATTTGTACAGACAAATACACAATATTTAGGTACAGACCTAGAGAGATTTCCGTGAGAGTGTATCTTCCAGGGTTAGTTTTTTAATTATTATAACCATAAACTAAGATCCCTGTTTCTGTTACTGTTGTACTATTTAAGTACTAACGCTTCGTATAGGAACAAATATAATACTATTTGTTTGAAAAATTAAATTTGTTTCCATAGATCTGGTACATATCCACAACAGACACCGGTTCTGTGAACTTGGAAGTGGCAGCAGACCTCACTCGGCATCAAAAAGCTGTGAACATAGTACGGTGGTCGCCTAATGGTCAGTACTTGGCTTCAGGAGATGATGAATCCATCATATTTATTTGGCAACAGAAGACCGAGAAGGAAATTGCACCCATACCTACCTTGGATGGCGAAGAACAGTATAAAGAATCATGGGTTATTTATAAGGTTTGTATAAGTTTAACTTATAGAAAAATCTATTGGCCTTCTGCCAGACAGTATTCCACTTTTACTGAACTCGTTTCATAGTATCAACTTCCAAATCAAAAATAAATCTACTTGTTTTAGTTATATGGATTTCTTACTCCAACAATAGCAGTTTTCAATAAGCGTAACAAGTTCTGCTAATACTGATAAACATAGCTTACAATTAAATGGTTACCAATTACTAGTCAAGCCATTTATTTACAAGGTAGACTTTCGACTTCTGAGATAGACTTTGATCCGGAACTAGTGAAGAAAAAAAGAAGGAAGGACAGGATATGCATGTTAAAAGGTTTCAGCACAAGTTTCTCTCACCGTTTCTATTGCTTCCAAAGTGGTAATTTGTACAATAAAATAAACAGAGTATTAGAAATTTACCCACAAACTAAAACTTCATGTAAGGCTGTTGTTAGAAATTGGCTCCAAAAAAACACACACACACAGACAGAGGCATAAATTAAATATTTAAAAAGTTTTCTTATATAAATATATTTTTTTATTTTTAATGTATTTAATCATTACTTTGTTTTATATTCTCTTCCGAAAATTTACCTGCATCTACATAAAATGTTTGATTAATTAAGGAAATCATCAACTACTATTATAACAAGTGTTTGTTCCATGGGGTGGGGTCCTGGTGATCTGTAACACAGGTTATTTCCTATTTCAGACACCAGCTCTTCATAATCACTAACTGGGTACCTACCTTTTTTTGTTTAGTTTTTTATATGTAATGTAAACTTGTGAAGAGAAATAAATAAATTTATTATTATCTCTTTATTTTCACAGTTTTACATATTTACAACACTTAATAACTCTTTATTTAGCTTTTATCTTAAAAATATATTTTTTACAACATTAAAATTAAAAATATTATAAAAAAACCTAATCCTATAAACAAATACGATTTATTATTATTATTTGTATCTTTACGCAGATTGAGCACTTCCACCCTTTCGAGCATATAGCTCTCGCGCTTCACTCTGGCCGGCCAGTTATTATTAAGGTTTTTTTTAGTCTCACCTGTTTGGTATCAAATCAATGTAATCAAATCTTGCAAGTAACATTTGACTCGCTTCCTAGTGTCAGATTGAGCTGAAATTTGGCACACACATTGGTTTTTATGACAATGCACAATTACCTAAATGCTGACATTTTTAATCCTCTATGGTGGATGCCTCAAAATGGAATTGTATAATTTCCACAGTTACCCCTATTCAATTCAATTCATTTATTGTGACATAATTACCAATACAGGTGTGCACAAAGACAATACATGGAATTTATAAAATTAAATTGGGATAGTTATACAATTACATATATCTGATTATTATTATTACAACCAAAACTACTACTAAAACATTTTTTAAAGGCATTCCAAATTAAGTTATGTTAGTAATTCACATAAAAGAAATAATAATAATTTATATTTAAATTTAAACACAATAATATTTCATATATTTTTTTTTTTTTTTTTTTTTATGTCAATAGGTTGACAAGCAGGCAGACGGGCCACCTGATGGTAAGTGGTCACCGCCGCCTATGGACATTTGCAATACCAGGGGGATCGCCAATGTGTTGCCGACCTTGTAGAGCTCTTTTTGAACCTTTTTTGATCTTCACACTTTGTACACATTTATATAAACATGATAGATATGATATATCTATGATATGGGTAACAAAGTATAGTTACCAATGTCAATCCAATACTAATAAAAGCTGGTTTTAACATAAAAATTATGAAGCCACTGCCACTGGTTCAGAATTCAGCCTTCAACTGAAAAAACTGACAAGTATTTCAGAAAGTAAACATTTTTCAGATAAATATTTCCTATTGCTTCCTTTCAGACACTCCGCGGCCACATGGAAGATGTCCTTGATATCAGTTGGAGTGCCAACTCAATACACCTTGCTTCAGGCTCTGTAGACAACAAGCTCCTCATGTGGGATGTCCCTAGGGGCAAATATAGTAACATCCTCACTGACCACAAGGGTTTTGTGCAGGGAGTATCTTGGGATCCCAAGGGACAGTACATTGTGTCTGCAAGTACTGATAGGTGAGCCACCTTTAGTTTTTTCATAATAATATATCAGTAGTGAACTGCAATAATGTTTCCTTGATTATTAATAGCTCTATCACTTATGACATGACTTATTCTTATTAAGTACTGTGGCTTTCAACAGTATTCTAAATACTAAGTATAAGCACAGAATATTTAATAGTACTTGGTATAAGCTATCTTTGTTCAAGGTTAGCGGGGTTTCATTATATCAAAATAATTTGTCCACAGAATGTTCCGGACCTTTGATGTAGCATCAAAGAAGGTAGTATCCCGTAGTAGCAAGGCCATGCTCCCGTTCCCAGCTGACCACCCATTCCACAACACTAAAGTACGTCTCTACCATGACGATACTCTTCAGACCTTCTACAGGAGGCTACAGTTCAGTCCAGATGGGTTGTTGATAGCGGTACCGGCGGGGAAGGTAGAACCTGAGCAGGGGAAGGTAGAGGGCAAGCCCATTAATGCTGTGTATATTTATACCAGATATTCTTTGAAGGTGTAAGTATGATTGTAATTTAAGTGTGAATTAGAAATTCTTTTTACCCAGCTTTTGGAAACTTCACAAAAAAAATTGACATCACTTAACATGGGATCAATGATCATGAGATAGTGTAAAATATTCTTCTAAAAGATAATTGTATACCTAAACTTGTACGTAGTATTTTCGTGCTTTGCTTTTTGCTTGAATAAACTTTGTTAATTTTATTTTCTTCAAAATGACCGAACGAATGTAGGCTGCTTGTCAGACTCTTTCACGCAAAACTATGGAACCGATTTGGATGAAATTTATTTATTTATTTATTTGGCACAAATTAGGCACATTTATTTGAAATAACATGTAGGATCCTTTTATGCCGGCAAAACATAAACCCTCAGGAATTCCAGGTGAAACCGCGGGGGCCAATAATTAATAATCAAGATAATGATAGCTATATATATAAATAACCAGTATTCAATGATCTGGTCACTCTGCAGGCCAGCGTGCATCCTGCCATCGGGCGAGCCGGCGCTGGTGACGCGGTGGTCCCCGCGCAAGTATGCCGTGCGGCGAGCGGGGCCCGCGCCCGCCTTCCCGCTGGCGGGGCCCCGCCCCGGCCCCGGCCCCGGCCCCGAGGGGCCCTACCGCATGGTGCTGGCCGTCGGCACCAAACGATCCGTACTGCTCTATGACACGCAGCAGAAAACTCCTATTGCACTCATATCTAATATACATTATACTAGGTAAGTCATTTAAAGACAATTTTTAACCGACTTCAAAAAAAGGAGGAGGTTCTCAATTTCTTTTTTTGTTTGGAATGGTACACTTCCCATTGTCATCAGGTCAGGATTTTGTTTACTTTATGGTGTACTTTGAAGTCGGTATAAGTTTTTTGTAAAACAGTCTTTTATTACTAGAATAAACAAATCAGTCAAAAGTGCACAAGAGTACAATAGTTTGTTGGAGACTAGAAAATTCGGTTATTTTCTGGTGAAAGAACAATAGCTTTAAACCAATAATAGTCATAAACAATTTGTGTCAAAATCCTTCCTATCTGATGAGTCTTTTTAGTAATCAGATATTATGTAGTCCTGGCAGGGCCACCCAAAAACGTTTTGAAAACAGAACCAAAAAAATCGGATATTTGGTGACAACTTCAAATCCGTTATGTTGACCCTGCTAGGAAGTACCACACTAAGATATATAGTTATTGGTTTCAAATATTCCCACTGTGTATTTGTAGACTGACAGACCTGACGTGGTCTCCGGACGGGCGTACCCTGGTGGCGTCCAGCACGGACGGGTTCTGCTCCGTCATCACCTTCACCGAGGGAGAGCTGGGGGAAGTACTGCCTGACCACGTTCACATAGAACATACTACTACAGGTATTACACAAGTTACTATTTAACTCTTATTGTTAGTATGGCCATTATATTGATGATGTCTGGAAGAAGCTGCACTCTGGACAGGTGCACATTGTACAAAAGCCAGTAGTAAGTTAGAGTTAGATTACCTATTTTGTATGTTGTTGTTTTCCCAACGCGGCAACGCAAAAAAGAGGGCTGTTATAAGTTTCACGTGAAGTATGTGAGTCTGTCTGTGGCACCATAGTTAAATGGGTGAACCAATCTGAATGGGGTATTTTAAGCTTGTGTATGAACTTTGTAAAAAAAAAAATGGAAAAATAGCCAATAAGTTTTTCTAAAAAAAATATTTAAATGTAACCTTGCTGAGTTTCTTGCCTTTTCTTCTTAGTTGAAGGCCGACTTCCGAGCTGGTGGTAACTTAATTGGCCTTAATTGCATAAATGGCTTTGACTTTTTCCAGCATTTATCACAATTGTTTATTTCCACAGAACCGGTAGAAGTACAGTCAGAAGACCAGCCCGAAATAAAAAACAAGACAGAGGACACAAAACCCACAACTCAAAAGATAAACTCTTACATGAAATTCAAAACGCCTTCTGAGAAATCACCCAAAAAACAAAAGACTGAAGTCCAACAAAAAACTCCCATTAAAATAGACGTTTTGGAAGATGTAGCTATGCCCTCCTGGTCGGATAACAGCAATAGTGAAATGATGAAATCTAAAAGTGAATCCATGGATGTTGATCATCCAGAAATAATGGTTATTGAAGACAGCGAAGATATGAAACTTGTGTACGATGAAACTGAGACAAATCAGTCGCAGAAAGCAACTGAAACTAAATTATCGCCGAAATTAGACACTGCAACAAAGACCGTAAGTCCTAAGCCAGAAGACAGTAATTTCATGAAGCATGCTAAAGTGACTGATGTGAAAGAACCGGCGGCGGTGGCCGTGCCCAGTCCAAAGGCTCCGAGACGAGTCAATTTTGTAACATTATCCAGCCCTAAAAATAAGAAGAAATTGTAGAATATTATTATACATGATGTTAATTTAAGTTTTATAAATTGTTAAGGTATATTTAATCAGTATTTCATTTATAAATGACTGTTAAACAAGTGGATAGTTTAAATAAAAAACCCATTTAAAAGTAAACATTTATAATAAATATTTACAATTTAATGCATACTTCTATCACATTTCAAATAAAAGTGCGTATAATATAATAAAATATATCTTCATAGATAGAAAGTGTCCATACTTACCTAACTCAAGACACGTTGCTGTTGAGTGAAATGTTGTCAGAAAATCAACTTTGCCCCTTGAGAATAATTTACACATGCGAAAGATTTGAGGTCTTTCGGGAAAATTGTTCTGTAATTGTTTCAATTTTTTTTTTTTTTTAAAGATTTTAGATAAGCTTAGCACGAAAACATTGAAATGCAATTGCTGCAATTCAACATAATAGTGAAATGTGATACAATTATAAACACATTCATTTTAAATTACCATACACATAAGATTGCTTTAACTGATTTCAGAGAGTTCTCACTAATTCCTTTGTTTTATCATTTTTGGATATCGTTGTACCTAATGTACGTTGCAGTAACATTATATACTTGAAAATGTCAGATACGAGTATCATATACTTCTAAAATAATCTTGCTGACTCCGTAAATCGTGAAAAAAGCTGTTGTTTGTAGCATCGCTCAGTCTTAGCAAATTCTACAATGTCTAAGTAAGCCACTGATACACATAACAGTTATATAAATAATCAAAAAAATATGAGCTTTGAATCAATTAGTTGAAGATTAAAGGTTTTGAGAGAGGTAGAGCGTAGCGTTTATTCGCTCAAAGAGCAGCTCGACTGGGGAAGTAGCTCCACCTTACAGAATACCGCAGCCAAATAACTTTATGTTGTGTAAAGTTGTGTTCCTGCGCGTGAGTAAGGTCGCCAGAGCTCATAGGGGAGGGGGGATAGCTCGGTAACGCGTGAGCGATGCTTCGTGTGTTGCAAGCGTCCATATGGCTACGGTAACCGCTTACCATCAGGTGGGCCGTATGCTTGTTTACCGACTAAGTTATATAAAAAAAAATAAGGTGACCAATTTTAGTCTACTTCGTTGCTTGAGTATTTTTGTGATGCCATATTAACGGGGTTCATGCATGTAGTCTGTTACTTAATTAAAATTATACTTATTTCTAGTACAGCGCCGTTTAACGTACTTTACACTTAATATAATCAGTGAACAACCTACAAATTCCAAACGTACATTATTTATCATGCAAGATACAAAATAAATCACATCACTTGAAGAACTACAATAATACAATTTGGAAGACAATTTGAAATTAGTGAATCATACATAATTATTTAGAAGGATTATAATTTCACACACAGATATTTGTTAAGTTGATGTGTATCAGTGGCAGTGTTTAGACCAAAATCGTCATTATACATATTGTAATAAGACTTATTATTTGTCGTTTTATCGGTACAATTTGGCGAAGTCGCGCAGTAACTTTGTCGCTTCTCTCGGTTTCTCGGCTCTGGAAAAACAGTTAAAAACTAATATTATGGAATGTTGTATTAATACGTTAAAGATTTGGCTTCAAGCAGCGTGGGACTTCTTGGCATCTCCAACATGAATTTGAATTCTTAGTCTGTCGCTAAACTTTCACCAATAACAGATTTTGACGGCCCCAAATTCAAAAAGTTATTTGGGTGGTAACTACAGTGAATTAGACCTTTACATAAGTAAACCCTTTTGGGGTCTAAATTGAATAAATGGCTTTGACTTTGACTATTAGTTTTCTTAAGAATTAGAGCACTTAGAGCAGATTTTTCAGGGTTCCGTACCGAAAGGGTGCCAACGAGACCCTATGACTAAGCCTCCGCTGGCCGTCCGTCTGTCTGTTAATAGGTTGTATCTCATGATCCATAATACAAAGACAGGTGAAAATTTCACAGAATATGACAAAAACCGGCCAAGTGCGAGTCGGATTCGCAAATAGGTTCCGTACAATATTAACTAACTTATTGTGCTATGAAAACAAAATACCAAAAAAAAGTTCTAAGACGACTATCCTATACAATTCTAAGCAGTGACATACTCCTTACTACATTCCTTGCACTTTTTGTCGTAGACTCTTTCGCACAAAAAGTGTGTCGTCTGCGCTGCACACTGGCCGGCTGATGAGTGGTTCCGAAGGCGGAGTGACTGACCTCATGGCGTACTGATGGAACTGCCAGCACTGCTGGTCGGTGGCGGCGGCGGGGCGGTCGCGCGGCAAGTTCTGCAGCGAGGAGTGCAGCCAGTCGGTGTGGTGCGCCTTCTGCCACACCACCAGCTCCAGCAGCAGCTCGCCCACCTCGCCCAGCATGTACGAGTGCAGGTGCAGCACGCTCGACTCCACCACCGCGTACGTCAGCTGCTCGCCGTACGTCAACAGTGCCGCGTGCGCTAGCGCTGGGGACATTATTACGTTACGACTTGCAGTTTTGAGAGAGGTAGAGCTTAGCGTTTATTCGCTCTAAGAGCAGCTCGTCTGGGGAAGTACCTCCAACTTACAGAATACTGCATCCGAATAACTTTATGTTGTGTAAAGTTGTGTTCCTGCGCGTGAGTAAGGTCGCCAGTGCTCATTGAGGGGGAAAATGTCGGTAACGCGTGAGCGATGCTTCGTGTTGCAAGCGTCCATATGGCTACGGTTACCGCTTACCATCAGGCAGGCCGTATGTTTGTAAACCGACTTAGTAGAATAAAAAAAAAGTTCATTCAACTATTTTAGTACTTTGTGACCTTGGGGGCTAAAGAGGAAGCTAAAGCAATATTGCTACGCAATTCATTTTTCGAATTCTCGGCAGATCCTAAGTGATTCCAATATATTTTTGTAAAATAGTTACTCATTGTCAGCAAAAGTAAGCGAAAACGTACTCCCTCCCATTATCAAACAGGGAAATTAAACTAGATCCGTACCAAATCTAGGACACACTACACATATGTAGGTGCAGTGATTGGTTGGTACCGTTATTAACCAGTGCAAAAGCACTTACTACTTAGTTACAATAATTTTTTTTTTTTTTTTTTTATTTTTTTTTAACCAAACATGTACATTTATGTATTTTACGCTTAACTCCGCCAAACTGCATAGCAGTTTGTTGGCAGATACAGTTCTCATTTTTAATATTTTTGTACAGTAACACACGAACAAAACATACTTTAACTTAATGGCTAATATGTTAATTATGTTAATTTTGATGATAATCATTTCAACAAATGTTACATAATTATATAAACTCAAAATATAATTACATAATTTAAATTTTTGTTAATTTGGTTAGTTGATTTTAAAGCATAAGATTTACTACATACATAGGTAGGATATATATATATATTTATAATTTACTGAGGTAGTGCTGTTTGACATTTTTCTTAAATAAGTTTTTTGATTTGGCATTATCAATGTTACTATTATTTATTTCATTGTATAATGTGGGTACAACCCAGGATCGAGTACGTTCACCATAATAGTTGAGGATACTAGGCACATTGTACTTTTCACTTCGGTTCGAGCGAAGAGGGCGGCTTCGGACTTGCATTATCTTATAATCATTTGAATTATATTGTTCAATTAAAATAGCACAGTTACATATTTCTTTGATTGGTAAAATTTTACATAATTTAAATAATTTCTCATATTCTTTGTTTAAATCTTTTTTAATTTTATTATCTATTAAGTGTTTCAAGAATCTTATCTGCAGTTGTTTTATTTTATTTAAATGTGTAGTGAATGTCAGTCCGTAGCTACCCACTCCGTAGTTAATGAGGGACTCGACGAGTGCAAAATAAAGTGTATACAGAGTGCCCCTGCTTAACATGTGTTTAAGATGATAAAATGTTCCTAAGAATATTCGTAACTTGCAGCATACACTTTCTATATGAGTGTTCCAGTTTAGATGCTTATCTATCGATAGGCCCAAATATTTATACGATTCTACCTCCTCTATTCTTTTACAAACACAATCTTTTTTAATATTATGCAAGCAATCGTATGAGTGACCAATAATTGCAATTTCATCATTTTTAAATTTACTGTATGGTGAGAATATCCTCATACACTTCGTTTTACTAATATTAATTATAATCCCATTATCGTGAGCCCACTTTACCACGCTATCAAAGTCCCTTTGAATTACAGTTTGTGCATTGCTTATATTTTGATCCGCATATATAAGACACGTGTCATCGGCGTACATGTAAGTATTACATTTTTCTATAACATTTGCCATGCTGTTAACGTGCATTATATACCCTACAGGGCCGAATACTGAGCCGGTTGGTACTCCGTACTTGACTGTTCCTGGATTACTTTTAATTCCACTAATGCTCACTTTCATTATTCTATTAGACAGGTAACTGCGAAACCACTCATTCATCGGACCCCTAATCCCGCATTCACTCATTGCCTGCAACAAGCCGTCGTGATCCAGCGTGTCGAATGCTTTTTTAAAGTCAATGAAGACTGCAATCACTTGCTTTCGTTCATTTAAATACCTATTTACGTCGTCTGTAAACGTTGCCAGTGCTGTAGCAGTACTTTTTTTGGGGCGAAAACCATGTTGTATGTCGGAAATAACATTATTAGATTCTAAGAAGTCTACAATCTGAGATACAATTGCTTTTTCAACTATTTTATTGATAGTACTTAATATTGCTATTGGCCGGTAGTTAGAAAATTCCATATGGGATCCCTGCTTATAAACTGGTCGTATGAGAGAAACCTTAAGCTCGTTTGGGTATTCTTTCTTCTTGACGGATAAATTTATAAAGTGAGAAATGATAGGGCTTATTTCGTCTTTATTATCTTTTATATCTTTGACCCGTATTTCGTCAGATCCCGGCCGAATTAAAGGCCTAAAGGATTTTTCCTGACAGTAATCACCTAAAGCTTAGTTATGGAGTTCCCCAAGGAAGCAACATTGGGCCTCCACTCTTCCTCATTAACATTAACGATCTCTTACAGCTAAAACTTCAACAGTGCAAAATCATTTCCTACGACGATGATACAGTGCAAATTTTTCCGCCGATGATACAGCGCTTCGAATGATAGCTGAGAAAAGGTATTCGAAAGTGCTCAATTGGGCAAGCTTAAATTAAATATTGAAAAACGTATGTTTTCAAATAGGCAAAAGGGGTCTTAGCCATATGGACGCTTGCAACACAAGAAGCATTGCTCACGCGTTACCGACCTTTTCCCCCTCCCCTATGAACTCTGGAGGAACGCGCAGGAACACAACTTTACACAACATAAAGTTATTTGGCTGCGGTATTCTGTAAGGTGGAGGTACTTCCCCAGTCGAGCTGCTCTTTGAGCGAATAAACGCTATGCTCTACCCCTCTCGAAAAAAAGACGCATCATAATTATTCCCTATCATGAAAATGGTGCTCGTGTAAAATCTTGTTGACCTGGTAAGCTCTAGGATTCGTAGATACGTTTTTAAGAATCTCAGGCATGCACTGGAGCCGAAATACACACAACATGAGGTTATTTCGCTGTGTGTAACAAGCCTAGAGATCGTTAAAAGACAAACCTCTGATCTGCTGCTTGTCGCTCCTAGTGTTGTTGGCCGTGCGTACGAAGTCGTAGAGGAACTTCATCACTGAGGAGTTGGCCTCGCGGTGGTCCAGGCTGGAGGCCAGGGTGGCGCACTGGACCACCGGGCCCACCGCGCCTGATGACAGGAACTCTAGCGGGATGCGCTGAAGGTACCTGTGGGACGAACAAATAGTTTAAGACAAATTGTCGAAAATCCCGACCCTCAAGTCTTTATGTGTGTTCTACAGCTTGTACAATAAATAATTTAATAAATATCCTGGGACATTCCTCACACACGGTCATCTAATCCCAAGCATATATATAATACATATACTACTTTTTGTTTGTAAATACATACTTAATATACATAATTACACCCAGACTCAGGATGTACAGACATGTGCAGCACACAAATGCATGTCCTGTATGGGAATCGAACCCGCGACCTGCGGCGCGATTAGTGAAATCTGAACCAGTCTTAACCAACCACGCCAGCTGGCCCGTCACAATAGACACTGTTCTGAGGAATTGATTGACCTGATGGGTCTTCGTGGGATAGAAATGGAAGAAAATAATGTATATCTTAATGATGTTGTTTCTGCTGGATTCCATCCAGGTCAATTCTCTTGAGGGGCCAGTGGGAATGCTCGGAGCACCCCAGACGCCCTCCACATCGACCTCCTGCTGTGAGGCCGAGCCGTGAGAGGGATGGAGGCTTAACTGACTCGAAACCGATCATAGAGACGATTAGTGGATAGGTACTCAAAGGATTAGAATGTCGGGTGGTGCTCGGAAGAAGTTCCGATGGCTTTCGGCGGCGAGCATGGGAGTTGACTCCCATGCTCGCCGCCGCAAGCCGAAGTCCTCGCAATCCGCCGAAAGCCGTGGAGCAACATTCCGAATGATGAAACAAAAAACTTAAACTGACTTCAAAATACACTATGAAGTAATCAAATCCTGATCTAATGACAATGGGACCAAACGGGAATTGTATCCTTCCAGACAACAAAAGAATTTTCTAAATCGGTTAATTAATGACGGATTATGAGTAGGGCATGAATCTCGGAATCTCGGAATCTCGTAATATCGGAATCTCGGACCGTTTTTTCCGATATTACAATATCGGAATTGAGTGATCCAATATCGTAATATCGGAATCGTTTTTTTTTTCTATTTGAGTTTTTAAATAAAGCTTGTAAGCGCGCCACAAGGTATGGTCACCTAGAGATATAAAATTAACGTATCGTACATCAATTTTGCCTACCAGTGTTGCAAGCGAGCATATTTTTTCAACAAAATACGATGTTCATTATCCATAAAAATGCCTGACGCTTTGTTTTTAGGAAAATATTAGCAAGAAAAACGAGCGTTTAAAAAGGAACATAAAATGGTGCTGATTCTGCTGTTTACAACTAAAATAATTTAGTCTCACTATATCTCTTTCTAACAAACATAACAAAAGGATGTAAGAAATTTAGTTCCGTCAAATTAATCCAATGCTTGTTATCAACACAAATCCAAAGAGAAAGCCTTTGATTCAGTCGAGACATGGGCGGTGTTACAGAGTCTACAGCGATGCCAAATTGACTATCGCTATATCGCTATATCGAAGTGTTGAAGTGTTTGTACAGCAAAGCCACCATGTCAATCCGAGTCCAGGACGAGAGTACGGTACTAATCCAGTTGCAGAAGGGTGTAAGACAGGATGACGTAATTTCCCCGAAACTCTTCACCACTGTAATGGAGGATATATTCAAGCTCTTGGACTGGAAGGTATCGACATCAATGGCGAACATATCACTCACCTTCGATTTCCCGACGATATAGTCATAATGACGGAATCGCTGGAAGCTTTGAACATCATGCTCAATGACCTCAACAGAGTATCCCAACAGGTAGGCCTAAAAATGAATATGGACAAGACAAAAATTATGTCTAATGTTCATATTCCGACAATGCCGGTGATTGTTGGGACCACTGTTCTCGAAGTTGTAGACGAGTTGTAGCGTTCGGGAAGCTGCACCATATCTTCACGTCCAAACTAACTCAGAGTCTGAAGACAAAGGTCTTCAATCAGTGCGTGTTACCAGTGATGACATACGGGACAGAGACGTGGTCTTTCACTGCTGGCCGCATAAATAAGCTAAGAGTCACTCAGCGAGCTATGGAACGAGATATGCTCGGAATTTCTCTACGTGACAGGGTCCGAAATGAGGAAATTCGTAGGAGAACAAAAATGACGGATATAGCTCGTAGACTTAGTAAGCTGAAGTGGCAATGGGCAGGCCACATCGCTCGAAGAGCCGATAACCGATGGGGAAGGAAGGTTCTCGAGTGGCGACCGCGTACTGGAAAGCGCCGAGCGGGACGACCTCCCACCAGGTGGACCGACGACCTGGTCAGAGTCGCTGGGCGCCGCTGGATGCAAGCGGCCCAGAACCATTCGAAGTGGAAAACAATGGGGGAGGCCTATGTTCAGCAGTGGACATCCATGGGCTGATATGATGATCCTAATATAATAAAATTAAGTTTTTTGTTTGTTTAAACGGTGAAACCGCGGGGGACAGCTAGTTTTAATATAATGAAACTGAAGATTTTTTTCTGTTTGTTTTAATGCATTTATCTATGGAACTACCAGTCGGATTCCATTTTTTTCCACTAATAGACTAGGAGATTTTCCAATAATAGCATGGAGGACCTCTTGGCTCATTATGAAACCACTAATCTCCAATTCGGACTTGCAATCAACACACAAGATGAAAATGTTAATTATAATTAACGAATAGAAGGAAGAGAAGAAAAGGAGAGAGAGAAAATAGAATGGACGTACTGCGAAAAAGATACATCTACCTCGGCTCTACCAACTTCAACATAGGAGACTGTGAAGATGAGATCAGAAGACCATGCGCAATGACAAGATCAGCAGTAGGAAGATTTGGAAAGACAGTAGGATAACCAGGAAAACAAAGATTCGACTTATGAGATGCCTGGTCTTTCCGATCTTTCTCTAAGGAGCTGAAACTTGGTCCTTAAGCCTACAAGATCGCCGGAAAATTGACGCACTGGAGATGTGGCGCTGAGGACGCTTCTTGAAAATTCCGTTGACGGCCTTTGTTGAAACTTTAACGGCCGACGACTTTGACGGCCACACCAATAACTCGATCCTACAGGAGCTTAGAATAACAGATAGTCTTTCATCGACTATGCAGCTTCGAATTCTGAAGTTATTTGGTTACATCTGCAGAAACGAACACTCGATGAAGAGTCTTATTGTCCAGGGTGGGAGAGTGTACTCGCAACGCTACGAAAGCTGTAACCCTAGTCAAGGAGAACATTGAAGATCCACCATGTACACTATCTATTGCAACCACGACCACTATAACAGGAGTGCTCGACTGAGCAGAAGATGTTTTCAATCCAACTTTATTACGAACTAGTTGACGCCGAGGTTTCACCCGCGTTCTTGGGATCAAAAGTAGCCTATAATACTCGGGGAGAATGAAGCTTCCTATAAATGGGACTAATATTAATTATATTTTTTAGCAGATTAGCCAGTTTAACCAAACAAAAAACTCTTCCCCTTTATAATGTTAGTATAGATAGATAATTATGTAAAGTTTATAAGGAATATGTGCTATTTATAAGGAATATGTGCTATTTATAAGGAATATGTGCAATTTTTAATAAAAATGTCTAATTCCGATATTAATATCGGAATTCCGATATTGAGTTCCAATATCGGAAATCAATATCGGAATTGAAAAACATTCCGATATTACATGCCCTAATTATGAGGTAATACATAAAAAAAAAACAACCGAATTGAGAACCTCCTCCTTTTTTGAAGTCGGTTAAAAAGTAGCACACTTCCGGAGATTACCAAACTTAAAAACTTTACTTCTTCATAATATTTGTATAGACATGAGGGCACGTGATACAAGTTAGATATGAACTCACCGTATACACAGCCGGAACAGATCATCAACAGTGTCAGGGTTATCTTTGAGCGCGTGCGGCTGCTGCAGCAGGTGGAAGGCCCGGGGCAGCAGGGCCTGCAGCAGAGCCACCAGCTCGGGCCTGCAGTGCACGTCCACGGCCAGCTCGTCCAGGAGCACCCCCGTCAGGTAGAGCACGCAGGAGGGCGCGTGGCTCAGGTAGAGGCGGCGCAGGGCTTCGCTGAGCGCCGACAGTAGCGGGGCGGAGGCCGCGCCGCAGCACCGCACTGCGAAGCGGAGCGTGCGGCACACCCGCTCCATCACGCGCCCGTCGCTTGCGTATCTGTGGGTACCGTCGCACTGTTAGCTTTTGGCTAACGTCTATTGGGACTAATGTTCAATTCGTTTGAATATAATAATTGAGGTTTTTAACACACGTTCGGAAGTTACAGGGACCAAAATACAAACATGAATCAAAGTGATTTTGATGGACTCATGCCGAAAGTAAAAGTCAAGGTTAAAGTTAAGTCTAAAATCAAGACCAAAGTCGAACGTCAAGGTCAAAAGTCAGTCAAGGCGAAAAGTCATTTAAAGTATGCATGGGCGACCAACAGCACCTCACTAGTTTTTTAATTGAAGTTCGGAGTGGACATTTTAAATGGGTCAGTGAGGACCCTAAACCCCTTTGCTGACAAATATTCAAAATCAAAAAGTCATTATTCAGTTTAGACCCTCGGTAAGGCACTTATGAATGTTAAATTGGTACATACACTTGAATTTACCACCGGTTCGGAATACACTTAAACTGAGAAGATTCCAGCAAGAAACTCATTCTCAAGAGACCAACCATATATAGTTATAAATAAGACAATGATTGTGACGAATGTCGGGAGAAAAAATACTACAATTACCTCGAGCCTACGATAAAAGAAAACATCGTGAGGAACCCATCGCTTAGTTTCGTGGGCACTTTGTAATAGCTGCCTCACTGGCTAACACTTACAGGTACCACATTTTCAACATGAGAACATGTTAAAATCTATCACCCGTAAGAATGCTTTCTTTCAAACAAACCCACAAACTTATCTGAATCGGTGGTCAAAAGAAGAACGACGCCATTTTAAAATGTCAAAGAGAATATAAACACTAAGTTCGTTATTGCGATAATTAAATGCGATAACAGCGACTTTCTCACCGGGCCAGATAAGTTTGTGAGACTATTATGTATGCACACATTATTTAAAACTAAACAAATATATTTCTCTAGCTTTTACTCCGCAGTTTTACCTAAGTCCATGTGTAAATTATCGAAATTCTTTGATCCGCGATTGAGTCACAAACATGCAAACTCACATTGATCATATAAAATAAATAACCTGAACAACAAGTAAACATGTACCTATTTTATACCTATAAATAAAAAATTACCAACCCTAAATAAATTGTAATTTAAAGTCAATACTTGTCCATAACATCGTGCAGTACTGGCCAGGCGTCGCTCAAGGCGGGGAGGCACGGGTGGGGGAGGGATCCGCTAGCGGCGGATGTCGCGGATGTCGCGGATGTGCCGCACGTGGCGGATGTGGGCACATCCACGTCACGGAACAGCGCCGACAGCCGGTCCAGCCACACCACCGGGTCGGTGTTGGTGCCCTTCTTCAGCTCCTTGTTGGACTTCACCAGCTCGGATAGTCCGATCAGTTGCACCGATGTGGCTTCGCGCATCGCTACGGATAGCTGAGTGGGAAAGTAGGTCACTTGAAAATCTGTCGAAAATCAACTGGTGTTATGACAGCTGAAGTTGACAGCCAGCCCCCCACTAGGCTTTTTGTGGTAACCACCTTCGGTCATAATCTTCGGTCTCATCATCAGCCTATAATGTCCCATTGCTGAGCACAGGCCTCCTTTCACAAATGAGGGTGGAATGGAATGGGCAGATACTCCACCATGCGTGTCCAATCTGCTCAATCTGCTGTTGGAGTTTTCAAACCGCCTAGAAGGCCTCCAACTAGCTTAACCACTATCACAATTAAGTGATAACCGAAACCAACGGCTTTACGTGCCTTCCGAAGCACGGAAACGCTGGATTAAGAAATACCACTAGGCGGTACACCACGAGCGCTTCAAACAAGTTTATTCACTGTAAAATAGGCAACGGGGTCGCTGTTGATTGTTTGTTTTCAAATTGTCAACTTGGCAGCAGTTACGTCGAATGCCATGACGATGGTGATTTCGAATCATACAATGAGCTTTGTCTTTTTCGCTCTTTGGTCTCCGGTCATTGTTTCTGTACAAATAGTTATTCTACATGCCCCAAAATTTTACGATAAGCGGGCACCTGAGTGTAAACGTATTCATGACTCCTCGAGAAAAAAGAAACATATCCTTCGAAAATTGATACATTGATAAAAACTATACCACTAAAACTATACTATACTACTCGTGCCCGTAAGGGGCACGAGTGGTGAGCACAGTTTGACACCTGCGCAGTAGTTAATTTTTCGGTCTGTTTGGCGGAATGAAGCAGGGGAGAGCGCCGAGCTGCACACGATTGGTTCGTCAGTCGATGCTCGTCGTCTATTAGATTCTCGCGTGACATTTGGTCAAAAGTGTACATGCGCGAGCTTGCCCCTACTACTGCCTATCTGTGCTCACCACTCGTGCCTCATACTATACCAATGACCAACATTTTTCAAATATAAGTTTTGTTTTTGTATCGGCAACCTAAGTATCACCGCTATCCACCACAACCCTTAAAATCCCAGAATGCCACAAAAATTTATAAAAAAAAGAAAAAAAAAACCGATGGCAGGCTGCCGATGGAGGCGGCGAGCGCGCGCATGAGCGTGGCGGAGGTGTGCAGCGGCAGCGCCAGCTCGTAGATGTATAGTGTAGTGTAGTGTAGTGTAGTGTGGTGTAGGGTACCTGGTCGGGCGGCAGGCTGCCGATGGAGGCGGCGAGCGCGCGCATGAGCGTGGCGGAGGTGTGCAGCGGCAGCGCCAGCTCGTAGATGTATAGTGTAGTGTAGTGTAGTGTGGTGTAGGGTACCTGGTCGGGCGGCAGGCTGCCGATGGAGGCGGCGAGCGCGCGCATGAGCGTGGCGGAGGTGTGCAGCGGCAGCGCCAGCTCGTAGATGTATAGTGTAGTGTAGTGTAGTGTGGTGTAGGGTACCTGGTCGGGCGGCAGGCTGCCGATGGAGGCGGCGAGCGCGCGCATGAGCGTGGCGGAGGTGTGCAGCGGCAGCGCCAGCTCGTAGATGTATAGTGTAGTGTAGTGTAGTGTGGTGTAGGGTACCTGGTCGGGCGGCAGGCTGCCGATGGAGGCGGCGAGCGCGCGCATGAGCGTGGCGGAGGTGTGCAGCGGCAGCGCCAGCTCGTAGATGTATAGTGTAGTGTAGTGTAGTGTGGTGTAGGGTACCTGGTCGGGCGGCAGGCTGCCGATGGAGGCGGCGAGCGCGCGCATGAGCGTGGCGGAGGTGTGCAGCGGCAGCGCCAGCTCGTAGATGTATAGTGTAGTGTAGTGTAGTGTGGTGTAGGGTACCTGGTCGGGCGGCAGGCTGCCGATGGAGGCGGCGAGCGCGCGCATGAGCGTGGCGGAGGTGTGCAGCGGCAGCGCCAGCTCGTAGATGTATAGTGTAGTGTAGTGTAGTGTGGTGTAGGGTACCTGGTCGGGCGGCAGGCTGCCGATGGAGGCGGCGAGCGCGCGCATGAGCGTGGCGGAGGTGTGCAGCGGCAGCGCCAGCTCGTAGATGTATAGTGTAGTGTAGTGTAGTGTGGTGTAGGGTACCTGGTCGGGCGGCAGGCTGCCGATGGAGGCGGCGAGCGCGCGCATGAGCGTGGCGGAGGTGTGCAGCGGCAGCGCCAGCTCGTAGATGTATAGTGTAGTGTAGTGTAGTGTGGTGTAGGGTACCTGGTCGGGCGGCAGGCTGCCGATGGAGGCGGCGAGCGCGCGCATGAGCGTGGCGGAGGTGTGCAGCGGCAGCGCCAGCTCGTAGATGTATAGTGTAGTGTAGTGTAGTGTGGTGTAGGGTACCTGGTCGGGCGGCAGGCTGCCGATGGAGGCGGCGAGCGCGCGCATGAGCGTGGCGGAGGTGTGCAGCGGCAGCGCCAGCTCGTAGATGTATAGTGTAGTGTAGTGTAGTGTGGTGTAGGGTACCTGGTCGGGCGGCAGGCTGCCGATGGAGGCGGCGAGCGCGCGCATGAGCGTGGCGGAGGTGTGCAGCGGCAGCGCCAGCTCGTCGGCCGCGCGTGCTGCCCCCAGCAGCGCCGGCGCGTGCCGCCACACCTGCTTGCGGCACGCCTGGCAGATGCTCTGTCATACAACACAACACGACCACACATTACTGTTGTACTTACATCACATTTACGAATAATACACAATAAATTCAATATTGGTGTAACGAAAATTAAGTGTCAGACGAATCAACACAGTCGAAAGTCAATGTGCAAGTCTTAATACACGACTCAAATCAAAAGACAAGTCAAAAGGAAATTACCCAGTGAAACCTTAAGTCGAAAGGCCAAAATCAAGTTTTAAGTCGAATCGCGAAAGGCCAATCAAAAGTCACAACGATATTCTTAAGTCAAAGCTACAGTCGGAAGGCCATAGTCAAGACGAAAGTCCTATCTCAAGGCAAAAGTCGAAAGCCGTATCAAGGCTAAAGTCAAAAGGCCAAAGTCTATTCAAAAGTCAAGACGAAAGTCCAAAGTCAAGGCTAAATTTGAAAGGCCAAAGTCAAGGCTAAAGTCAAAAGGCCAAAGTCTAGTAAAAAGTCACGACGAAAGCCCTGTGTCATGGCTTAAGTCAAAAGGCCAGTCTATTCAAAAGTCAAGACGAAAGTCCAAAGTCAAGGCTATAGTTGAAAAGCGAAAATCAAAAGTCAAGGTGAAAAATCGAAATAAGAAGCCGAAAGCACCGAGAGTACAAAATTGGAAGTGGAAAAATTGGAAATGGAAAATTCAAATGCTTCACAATTTTCGGTTGATCCAGTGCATCGAGGAAAAATCCTTTTAGAATAGTAATTTATTTATATTTCCGCAACTAGTCAATGATTTGTCACTGATTTTGAACAGTAAGGAAGGACCAATCACTGCATTGTGTGTTTTTGACATGTCCAATCAGAGTACATGTGTCCTTGATTTAGCCAATCAGAACGTATTATAGGCGGTGGGATATTGGCGGAATATATTTCAATATGAACGTCATTGCGCTTCTTTGGGTAAATTGTTCGATGATCCAGTGGCACAGATCGGTAGGCAGCAGCATGCACATGTGGCGGTAGGTGGTACAGGTTCTGATACTTGGTACGGTCGTGCAGCAGCTCTCGATCCAGTCGCACAGGTCGCCCAGCAGCTGCACGCACTAGTTGCGGTAGTGGTAGTGGTGTGTTACCTGCAGCGCGGTGGCGGCGGCGCTGGCCAGAGCGCGGTCGTGCAGCAGCGCTATGAGCAGCCGCAGGCACGGGTCCAGGCACTCGCTGTGCCGCTCGATCCAGTCGCACAGCTCGCCCAGCAGCTGCACACACTAGTTGCGGTAGTGGTAGTGGTGTGTTACCTGCAGCGCGGTGGCGGCGGCGCTGGCCAGAGCGCGGTCGTGCAGCAGCGCTATGAGCAGCCGCAGGCACGGGTCCAGGCACTCGCTGTGCCGCTCGATCCAGTCGCACAGCTCGCCCAGCAGCTGCACGCACTAGTTGCGGTAGTGGTAGTGGTGTGTTACCTGCAGCGCGGTGGCGGCGGCGCTGGCCAGAGCGCGGTCGTGCAGCAGCGCTATGAGCAGCCGCAGGCACGGGTCCAGGCACTCGCTGTGCCGCTCGATCCAGTCGCACAGCTCGCCCAGCAGCTGCACGCACTAGTTGCGGTAGTGGTAGTGGTGTGTTACCTGCAGCGCGGTGGCGGCGGCGCTGGCCAGAGCGCGGTCGTGCAGCAGCGCTATGAGCAGCCGCAGGCACGGGTCCAGGCACTCGCTGTGCCGCTCGATCCAGTCGCACAGCTCGCCCAGCAGCTGCACGCACTAGTTGCGGTAGTGGTAGTGGTGTGTTACCTGCAGCGCGGTGGCGGCGGCGCTGGCCAGAGCGCGGTCGTGCAGCAGCGCTATGAGCAGCCGCAGGCACGGGTCCAGGCACTCGCTGTGCCGCTCGATCCAGTCGCACAGCTCGCCCAGCAGCTGCACGCACTAGTTGCGGTAGTGGTAGTGGTGTGTTACCTGCAGCGCGGTGGCGGCGGCGCTGGCCAGAGCGCGGTCGTGCAGCAGCGCTATGAGCAGCCGCAGGCACGGGTCCAGGCACTCGCTGTGCCGCTCGATCCAGTCGCACAGCTCGCCCAGCAGCTGCACGCACTAGTTGCGGTAGTGGTAGTGGTGTGTTACCTGCAGCGCGGTGGCGGCGGCGCTGGCCAGAGCGCGGTCGTGCAGCAGCGCTATGAGCAGCCGCAGGCACGGGTCCAGGCACTCGCTGTGCCGCTCGATCCAGTCGCACAGCTCGCCCAGCAGCTGCACGCACTAGTTGCGGTAGTGGTAGTGGTGTGTTACCTGCAGCGCGGTGGCGGCGGCGCTGGCCAGAGCGCGGTCGTGCAGCAGCGCTATGAGCAGCCGCAGGCACGGGTCCAGGCACTCGCTGTGCCGCTCGATCCAGTCGCACAGCTCGCCCAGCAGCTGCACGCACTAGTTGCGGTAGTGGTAGTGGTGTGTTACCTGCAGCGCGGTGGCGGCGGCGCTGGCCAGAGCGCGGTCGTGCAGCAGCGCTATGAGCAGCCGCAGGCACGGGTCCAGGCACTCGCTGTGCCGCTCGATCCAGTCGCACAGCTCGCCCAGCAGCTGCACGCACTAGTTGCGGTAGTGGTAGTGGTGTGTTACCTGCAGCGCGGTGGCGGCGGCGCTGGCCAGAGCGCGGTCGTGCAGCAGCGCTATGAGCAGCCGCAGGCACGGGTCCAGGCACTCGCTGTGCCGCTCGATCCAGTCGCACAGCTCGCCCAGCAGCTGCACGCACTAGTTGCGGTAGTGGTAGTGGTGTGTTACCTGCAGCGCGGTGGCGGCGGCGCTGGCCAGAGCGCGGTCGTGCAGCAGCGCTATGAGCAGCCGCAGGCACGGGTCCAGGCACTCGCTGTGCCGCTCGATCCAGTCGCACAGCTCGCCCAGCAGCTGCACGCACTAGTTGCGGTAGTGGTAGTGGTGTGTTACCTGCAGCGCGGTGGCGGCGGCGCTGGCCAGAGCGCGGTCGTGCAGCAGCGCTATGAGCAGCCGCAGGCACGGGTCCAGGCACTCGCTGTGCCGCTCGATCCAGTCGCACAGCTCGCCCAGCAGCTGCACGCACGTCTTGCGCACGGCACAGTGGGTGCTATCCGGCATAGACAGTATCGCTTCCACCACCTTCGGTACGTACTCGTACTCCTCGCTGAATAATGGAATGAAATACATTAAAATAACTCATAAAATGTATGTAAATAAAACTATAGTCATGACAGCACACACAATACCTGAAAATACACGGGTCACCCCAAATTTTTGAATATTCAATATCTATAATATGAAATAAACATAATAGTATATAAATGGATACAGCTTAATTAAAAACAGAGATACTCACGGCAATATATTCTTAGCAACGGACTGCATAACAAATAGTGCAGCCTCCGTCTTTTCCCAGGAGTTGTCACCGTGCAGGGTACCAAACATCTGCCGGAACACAGAGCTCGAACCCACAATAAACACTACATCCTTGATTAGGCCCATCACTTTCAAACGGAAATCCTGTAGGTAGTTAGAGAATGGTTAAGAATTTCACAGATTTAATTCTGGTCTAGAGGTGTCTCAAGCTACTAAGAATTTAATTTGATAAGCATCTTTAAAGGTAAAATCAGTTATGTACTTCAAGTACATCATTTTATTGTTTAGTTATAATACTTTTCCATGACTTCCTAACTGACAACGCACACTGGAACGCACAGCATTAACTATCTTACTTATAAATGTGAAAGTACATTTTTTGTTTGTTTTTCCTTAATCCACATGTAACTGACAAACAATAACTTGATTATCTGTATGAGAATTTAAAGGGCTAGAAATAAATAAAACTTAGAAAAAAAAATGGCAAAGCATCTATACACATAAACTTTAAATCTAATAATTATTTATACACACTAACATGAAACTCATCTCCCTCATCAGGTAGGCCTGAGTGGTCAGGCTCGCACTGGCAGTGCCTGGCGAGCGCCTCTATCAACCTCTCTATGTGAGGCTTGAATGCGTCTGTCAGAAGCTGGTTGTCCCTCTGGTAAATCTCTTCAGATAGTCTATACCACAGGTTGAAGGTAATTTCTGCCACCTAGAGGTTTATATGTTGTATTAAGTCATATAGTCATAGATAACACATTGAATAATGGCATAACAGCTGCTGGCATGAATTCGTGATATTTCTTATGTAAAGTCTTACCCAAACTAACAGGGTTTGCCTCATTGACCTTACCAAAAAGTTGTATTTTATACAAGTAAATATTTAATTTTTGACGTGCCAGTTGGCGCATGACAGGCCAGTTGGCGCAGTTGGTTATGGTCATCGAGGAATAATCCCTTAGAGTAGTAATACCGAGCAATCCGATTCCGAAACTAGTCAGTGATTTGTCACTGATTTTTAACAGTAAGGACCAATCATTGCATCGTGTGTTCTTGACTTGGCCAATCAGAGCGCATGTGTCCTTGTCTTAGCCAATCAGAGCGCATTGTCGATGGTGGCAAATTGGCGGAATATATTGCAAGCAAAATCGATGTCATTACGCTTCTTTGGGTTAATTGTTCGATGGTTATGGTTCACCTTACGCGCCGCAGGCCGTGGGTTCGATTCCCACACAGGACATGCATTTGTGTGCATGAACATGTCTGTATGTCCTGAGTCTGGGTGTAATTATGTATATTAAGTATGTATTTACAAACAAAAAGTATGTATATGGATTATATCAGTTGTCTGGTTTCCATAGTACAAGCTCTGCTTAGTTTGGGATCAGATGACCGTGTGTAAGGAATGTCCCAGGATATTTATTATTTATTATTATTATTATAATTTACATATTGCATCGCAATCATTGATAGTCCTCATAAATTGATCAATTTACGCACAGCCTATAACCATCCATAACTCAAACTTGTAATTTCTAATATAGGTTGCTGTTATGGCATTGGCATCTACTATGAAAGAATTTCAGGAAATTCCACCCTTCAGGTCAAGAAAATACAAATGTCCAATTTAAGTATGCTCAGATGTCATAAACCACATTGAAAATCCTGGATTAACAGAAATCAAAATCAAAAAGTCATTTATTTAATTTAGGCCCTGGTAAAGCACTTATGAACGTTACACACAGTTGAATTTACCACCGGTTCGAAATACACTTAAACTGAGAAGACTCTGGCAAGAAACTCAGCAAAGCTTTTTTTTTTGTTGTGGAAGATCTTTTCATATTACAGCTTTTTTTCCAAATACTTATACAGAGAGTTATACAGAAGCAAACTTTGAAAGAGAAACCAAACAAGGATGATGTAAAAGTAATGAAATACTATAAGTGTTCGCAATGACAATAATTCCTCACAGAAAAATTTAGATACTAGTTAAAGATTCCCAAAAAATTGTTATGGCTATAAACTGGTTATCTAAGATCTAATTATTTCAACTCAGTGCTTTTTTTTATTAGGTCTGCCAACATATATTACACTTCTTAAAGTAAATAAAATTATGTAAATCAAAACTACCATAGTGTAAATACAATTAAAGGCAAACACAGCATGTTATTAAACTAAACTAAGGAGTGGTGCGTGGTATGTGGTGTGCTTAACAAAGTTAGAACATAATGCATGAAAATATCATCAGAAATTTATTCATTTATAGCCTATTTCAGATTATTTATTACAATTATATATAATTCTATTTAAGTTTCCATTCATTAAGTTTGATTACTAATCTGTGTGTCCTTTGGCGAAGGCCTCCTCCAACTTTTTCCATTCCACCCTATATAGGGTGGATCATCAGAAATACATAACATTATCTAAATAAATTATTTAACATAGGTTTTCCCCATGATGTGGATACAATTATTAATGAATAATCCTAACTAATATTATAAATGCGAAAGTGAGTGTTTGTTTGTGTTTTTGTTACGCCTTCACGCCTCAACTACTTGGCATGCAGATAGCCTATGGTATGGAGATGGACATTTTTATACCGGTAACGCGATGAAATCTCAGGGGACAGTTAGTAAATAATATATCTACTCAACACCTCTGTGAACCTTGAGAGGCAAGTCCGATTTTCAATAATGCAATGACTTAAAGCTATCATATACTAAGCATAGCATAACTTAAACATACAAACTTACCTCATAATCATGGTATCCAACACAAACCAATGCTAATTCCAAAGATCTCATAGCAAAATGTGATTCCCCACTTTCAGTAGATACAATTATTTTCCCTAAAAATGTTTCTGCCAATTCTGTGAACACTCTTGCATAATTAGCTGCTTTCTCCTCCTCCTCATGAGCCACGGCCATGTGGTAGCTCTCCTCTAAGGAGGCTATACTATCAAATAATAGCTCCTCAACATTATCATTGTTGTTGTTCCCCACTATACAATGCAATAAAGCACAAATACAATCTGAAGCAGCATCATGCAAAGTGTTAATTGAATTGTGATCTCTTAATATCTGCAAACAAAAACCTATCACCTCATTCTGTGGCACTTCCTGTATATTTATAGCCCGGACTTGTATCCATGATGTCATACATTTGATTATTTTTAATGCAACATGTGAATTTTGTGAGCTACTTATGCTTTCCTTAAGAAATAGGGTGACTATGTGAGAGTTTGACCGTAATTCTGTCTTAATTTCTTCACGTCTGTTCTCACCAAGTTTTAGATTTGTGGAGTCGACTTCTTGAGGCAGTACAGTCAATATTTCTAGTAGGGCATAGTCATTTTTGTTTGAGAATGATTTAATTAGGTCACTAATACAATTCTGCCATGATGGCATTTGCAGGGCTAAATCCGCTAACGCAAGGGACAGTTGCGTCAGGATCGCAGATGTAGTGTCGGGCGAAGCACCCTCCAGGTGTGAAACTAGGGAGTCCCGCAAAGACACTGTAGCTTCGGGAGGTAATTCAGACAGGTTATGTTGCACTTTAGATCTCATTGTTTGCGCCGCGAAATAGCACGAATGAACATCTTTCTTCTGCTGCAAGAGCTCGTCTGCTATCTTCCATGAATGTATCTGCAATTTCGGAACAAAATGTAGTGTGTCGGATATACCTAATTCTTGGAATTCAGTGATTATTCCTTAAAGTGTACGTTAATATAAATACTATTCATCGTTTAAGTTGGATTTACTCACAGATTTCTGCACATCTGCCAGCCAGACCGAAGCTTTTTCCTTTTCATTTGCATTGGGGTTATCGTACAAGGCACTGATTGCCTGGTAAACAGTGTCCATTGATGGAGTCTCCATGATGTTATAGGGTATATTCTAAACCGGTCTCAACGCCACACTTTTGGAACACTTGTATGATGCACTATCATATCTAAAAACGTGGAAAACGACCTAAAAAATGAAATAATTTCACAAACAAGCAGTCGGACGAAATGCTTCATTAAAATTGAACCATAAACAATTAATTTGACAAGTGTTGTCAGCTCATTTATTCAAGTTAGTGTTTTTTATTCGCCAAAATATTTTTAGTAATAATTATTTAACAAATAGCAACACTTCTTAAAATTTACTTTATATTCTATATTTGTTTATGGAAGAAACTTAATAATAAGACTGTTTTGCACTCCAACAAAACAGTTATTATGTGTGTGAAGAAACACACAGCATTAAATGAAGAAGCATCCATAGATTTTTACCATATTAAGCATGAAATTGTATACTTTACCTCTTCTCTCCTCTATTACCTGTCTCTTTCACTCACAGCAGAGCGCGTCCTATGCCTGACCTGGAGCGCACATGTCAATGTCAACTCATAGCATCTTCTAATCTTATAAACACCAGCAAGAGCCTTGCTCCAATGCTGTGTGTTTCTTCACACACATAATAACTGTTTTGTTGGAGTGCAAAACAGTCTTATTATATGTGATTCAAAACACACAGCATTAAATGAAGATCTGTTTGATATCTGCTGGTGAAAGAGTACATACAAACGCTATGTGAAAATAAATAAATCTCATTATTAACCATCATGTATATAGATTCGATATTAAATAACATTTCTTTAAAAAATAAAATAATCTTTAATCATGAGAAACAATAAACAAAATTTAATTCACTTAATAATTTTGTGAATAATCATACATTCAACATACTTTTCATTTTCTTAATCAAAAATTAATAAAAAACTTAACGGAACCTCTTGAAACAAAGATATTATTATATGTATTAATAATCTAAGAAAATACTAGATAAGTCCTCTACTAGGATTTCTTATATAAAAAATTTAAACTTAACAATTTTATTGTTCAATAAAAAAATAAAAACAAACTTAAAAATTATTCTGAGGTCAATAATTAAAAACTTAAAAATTATTCTGAGATCAAAAATCAATAAACGGCTCTAAGTATGCAGTACTAATTAGATAAAATGAAATTATAATATTAAAGGTCTAGAAAATTGTCCAACAGTTGGTCCTTATTATTTTTATTTGGACTGTGGTTACCTTCACTATGTATGGCACGACAGTAGAATTTTCTAAATGTCTGGGAACTTCTCCAATTAGCTCTAGACATAATCTCTTCTATAGGTCTATTCTCTACAAAGCTTCTAGAGGCGACTGCTGAACGCACACTGCCTGGTGATGCATCTATACCAGCTTCTCTAAAAATAGTTCTTATCCAACCTGCTATCATTGTTTGAGTAGCTGGTTTTATTGTGCCTGTGATGGATATAAAAAGATTTGTTATATCTGTTCCTTGATTATGCCTGCTCTCTGTGACCTTAATTAATGTTTTAACATGTTGCACTGGGCATATGCGTCTATCAGGGTGCTGTTTTAATAACCAACCCGATTGTCTTCTATTAGAACTATCTGTTTTTGAGCCGAATTTTGGCCACAATATTATCTCTTTATTAATGTCATCCATTATCAAACTGTCTTTAGACAATTCCAAAAGTGTTAGGTCGTGAATTCTTCGTCCTGAAGCTAATAGTAAAATTATTGCTGTTCTTCTAGCTATATCAAACAATGTTTCTTTACTTGGAGTATTTTTAAGCCAATTAAAAAGCAGTTCTGTATCCCAAATGGGTGTTTTCCTCTCTGGTGGGTTTATAAGGGATATAGCTTTCAAAACCTGGAGTACAAAGAAATTTTTTGATATATCTTCTATTCCAGTAGCTGAGTAAGTGGATATTGCTGATTTATGTAGGAGTATAGTCCGATATGCAAATTTGTCTTTAAGGTGTAACTTAGCCAGAAACCTAGCTACGTCATTACCCTTTGGAACTTTAGGGTCAATCATGTTATCTTTGCACCATGAAATCCAACGTCTTATTGGAGCTTTGTACGTTGATAATGTAGAGTCTCGCCAGCTTCTTTTTAGGAGAGTTCTTTCCTCTGAAGACCAGTGGGCTATTTGATTGGCCCACCCCCAATCTTCCATGCTAGAAGCTCTAGCTTCTCCACCTGTGGGGGACTTCTGCCTGTTGTGAGGTCGATCAGGTTCTTGGGTATGTTCTTTATTGGCACTGGATCTGCTAGGGCCCGCGCCCTCAGATCCGTTAGCCAAAAGCATTGTGTCCAGAGCGGTGCTATTACGATATAAATTCCCGTCGCTGAGTTGAGGTGGCGCAGCACCCGTGGAATTAGATTGGGTGGTGGAAATACCCACGCCAGTGCAAAGCTCCAAGGTCGACTGAAGGCGTCGTAAAAAATGTCTGACCCATCTCTGGAGTCCCATGTAACGTAGCGGTCTACAACCGCGGATTCTTTTGTGGCAAACAGGTCGATGCCTGGTACACCCCAAATTCTGAATACGGCCTCCGAGGCCGGGGGCAACAAGTGCCATTCCGGCACTGGTCGATCTCTGGATAGGCGGTCGGCTATGCCGTTGTATCTCCCCGGGAGGTACGCCGCCGAGAGTGTGACATTCAACCTTTCGGTTAGCTCTAAGAGCTTTGTTGTCAGTTCCAATAAGGCTAGGGAGCGCGTGCCGCCCTCGTTCCTTATATACGCCACAAGCGTTCTGTTGTCGGATTGCACTAGAATATGTGCATTTTGGAGACACTGTTGTTGAGAGCTTACCGCACCGTAAACCGCGAACAGTTCTTTTACATTTGAGTGCCACGACTTCTGGTGAACTGACCACTTGCCCTTCAGATACCTCTCGTTGAGGTGAGCGCCCCAGCCCGCATCCGCTGCGTCTGTGGTCAAGAAGTGGGTTACCTCTCTTCTGTGCAGTGCTACCGAACTGTGGGTTATGGCATTCTGCCACCATCGTAGTTCCTGCTGAACTGGAGGAGGTAGGTCTTTTTTCTGTCTTGTCTTGTGTGGAGCGAAGCTTCTCAGGAACCTTTGTGTTAGTCGACAGTGCAAACGTCCTCTTGGGGTCGTTAAGTTTGCAAAATTGAGGAGTCCCAGTAACGTCTGAGTCTCCCGTATGGTACAACAACCCCTTCTTAGAATGGTGGATAACACCTTTTCTATTCTTGCTACTTTCTTTAGAGGTAAGGCCATGGTACAATTCTTGGTGTTCCACATAAGGCCTAAATATTCCAACTCCTGAGAAGGTACCCTGACGGACTTCTGGTAATTGACATGCCACCCCAGGTGTTCTAGAATATTTAAGGTCTCCGAGACCTGATTTTGTAACCTGCTTCTGTCCTGATTGACTAGGATGTAGTCGTCTAAGTATACAAGGAGTCTTATTCCCCTTGCACGCAAGATCTCTGCGATCCAGTTGGACACTGCGGCAAAAGTTAGGGGGGCAGAAGACAGGCCAAAGGGTAGAGCTGTCAGCTGGAGTACTTGCTTGTTGTAATAAATCCTTAGGAACCGACGGTGTGACTCTGCTATTGGCAAATGAAAATAGGCCTGTTGCAGGTCTATCTTTGCCATCCAATCGTCCTTCTGTAGGAACTCGGCCACATCTGTCTGGGATACTAGCTGGAAATGCTTGGTTGCTACATGTCTGTTCAGACCTCTCAAGTCGAATATGGGACGCACACCCCCATCCGGTTTCTTTATTAAAAACATTTTTGAAAGGAAACCCGAGTTCAAAACTGATGGTATTTCCAAAATTCCTTTTTCTTTTAAGTCCTGAATTACTGATGTCATTTCCATAGAAACCCTTGTGTTGAATCTGCTTAGTAAATAGGGTGTTAAATGAAGGAGTGGAGGTTTTGTCTTGAATGGAATGCGGCCACGGGTAATAGTCTTTAAAATGAATTGGTTTGCACCAAGCTCCTCCCATGCCTGTGCATGGTGCTTCAAGCATCCTCCCCGGAATGCTTGGCTCCTGTGTATATAGTCACTTTTGTTTTTGGTTATGATTGGCATTGTTTTTCTTGCCATAATTGCCTCGAAAGTTATGACGTTTGTGTGAGGCCTTCTGAGATGGAAAGTTATTTTGTCTTTTGGAATCCTGTGGTTGTGTCATAGGTTTAACTCCCTTAGAAGTTGTTCTTCTATCCTGTTTGTAACTTGAAGATGGTCTATTCTGACTGGTACCCTTATCTATTATATATTCCGGCTTGTTCAACCATGACTGGGAACCTCCGAGGGACTGAATGACAGGTTGTAAGGCTTGTCGACTGAAAAGGTAATCAGCACTTGGGGGAATGTCCCGTAGAGTGGCTTTTAACATTGGACTGTAAATTTCTTACAGAATTCTCTCTCTTCTTATCTCTATACACTCTCCCCTTCTGCCACAAATCATTTGCATTATCTTTTCCGAGCACTTGTGAAGTGGAGAGCCTGGTCCCAGTAGTCCTGACACCTTTTCAAACAGAGTCTTAGGATTTAATTCACCTGGGTTTCCTGCACCCCAATTAAGAAGATCTTGTAAACCTTGCTTTAACAGTTCCTGCTGTTCTAGTTCTGCATTGGTCAGTCCTGCTAACATATTTTCAGCAGAAGCTAAATAATCTTTTGATTTGTTAAAATGGCACAATTCTTCATTAACTTTCAAGGCAACAAAACCGGGAGTAGCTAAATAACCCTGCAATACTGACTTGTACCGTATGCCCTTCCAGGCTTGTGTATCAAAATGCTGAAGTTGATTAACTTTTTCAATCCTTTCCTTCTCTGCAGAGGGAATAACCCTCTTTTCATCATAGTCAGTATTTAAATCACCTAATTGAAATTTGTTTGTACTCAGACAAGGATTAATCAAATATGGAGGCTGGGAACTTGATTGTTCAACTCGGTTACTGGGTCCAGGAGAACTGAGGTACGTATCTTGAGTGTTGGAAGCGATATACTGAGGTAATTGAGTCAATATACCGGAAATGTAACTAACTTGATTCATTAAAGAGTCAATACGCGGGTCCTGAGTAATGTGTTTATTGTACTTATCACAAATTATAACTTTTTCACTTGAAAACGAAGAATTGATCAGTATTTTTTAAAGAAAATACGTAAGAAAAATTTTTCCTGCTTTTAGCGGTAAAAAATTATGACGCTATGTGTTGACATTGACATGTGCGCTCCAGGTCAGGCATAGGACGCGCTCTGCTGTGAGTGAAAGAGACAGGTAATAGAGGAGAGAAGAGGTAAAGTATACAATTTCATGCTTAATATGGTAAAAATCTATGGATGCTTCTTCATTTAATGCTGTGTGTTTTGAATCACATATAATATAAAGTGAGGGCACAGAGTGAGGGTAATCACTTTCATAAAAATACTGTGCTAAAAAATTTAGGCTGGTTTTAATATCCTCATAATTTTAGGTCGCTGGGCCGTAATTTTATAAATTCAAGAACTGTCTTGGGCCGGAGTAACTAAATATTGTATTTAGTCGTTGGGCCTTACGAAACGAGGCTATTATTTTGCAATATGGTCAGTGTTATAACGATTTCGAAGTTATCGTAAAAATTATAATTGTTTTTGAACGTTTTTCGTTGTCAATGTTGGCCGCATGTTGGCTGTCACTGGCCGTCACTAGCGTCACGTCACTGTCGTTCAAAGAAATGTCAAAGTGATTTGACAAGTTTTTCTTCGCAAGCCGCAAGTGAGTGAGTGAAGTGAAGGATCAATAGTAGGTACTTACTTAGTAAAAAATATATAATCAACCAACCAACTACAAATGTTTCTCACGAGGTCGTCGATTGTTCGTGGTATTGTAGCATTACCGAAGCAGGCGTCCACGCGAGCGTTACATACAACCCGAGTAGTCATGGCACAGATTAAAGTAAGTTTATAATAATTATACGAAGTAAATTACATAACTGCCGGCTTATTTATGTTTTCAATTGGCAGGTTGGAGACAAATTGCCGGCAGGTGATTTGTTCGAGGATTCTCCGGCGAATAAAGTGAATATTTGCGAATTGACGGCGGGGAAGAAAGTTGTACTGTTTGCGGTGCCCGGTGCCTTCACACCGGGTTGTTCAAAGACCCACTTGCCGGGCTACATACAGAATGCCGATAAAATGAAGTCCGAAGGTATCTCGGAGATCGTATGTGTGTCTGTGAACGATCCCTATGTGATGGCCGCATGGGGAGCCCAGCATAACACTAAAGGAAAGGTAACTGCTTCTAGAACATGCTATAGTTATTAATATACAATAGAGTTGTTTTTTGCATGATAACTTTATCAAAGTTTAGTGCCCTCACAGCAATACATAATAAAACTATTATAATTTGCTGGATGTGGGTGGGGAGAATAATAACTTGAAGACTGTTTTTTCGAGTGTATGTATGTATGTATGTATTTAGTTGATATTTTTAATGAGTATTAACATTCTTAGTGCTCCGGGTTTAATTAAATAATGTGAGGTTATGGTAATATTACTCATTACAGGTACCTACTTATCTGTATCTTATATTTAATTTAAAAAATTCAACTTTCCACACTTTACTTTAAATAGGGTGACAATTAATTAAAAAAACTTATTCAACAACTTTAGTTCCTTTCACTTTACTGAATTGTTTCTGCCCTTCATTTGCTGTTATGCAGTTTTATTAATTATCCTTGAAGGTTCTTGTTGTTGACATTCATATTTTTCACAGAAAACCTCTTAATAGTATTATTAACAAGTTCTTTAAAATTAACTTGTTCTGATAAAAGCAAACTGCTTATCCAAAAATATGCAATATTTAAATTATTCTGAATTGAGTTAAGTAAAACATAAAATACCTGATTAAAGGAACAGATATGAGATACATTAATTGATTTTTACAAAAAGAAAATACATTGTTAGGGTTTTAATGATTGCCTTCCAATATTGTGGTTGTTAACATGTTTATATAAGAGATATTTTATTATTATAATTCCACACAAATAATGCAGGTTTAGCCTCTTGCAACTGCCTTATAATTAAATAGTAAAAGTAATCAAAACAACATTATTATTCATACATAACTTTATAAAGTTCAATATTATTCTGAGGTCAAGCTTCAAATAATCTATAGCTGAAATGTTTACAGTGTACCTCAATAATGATAAGCTATTTGTGTCAGTATCAGTGTAGGCAACACACCACAGGCATATAAGAACAAGCACACTTAGTTATAAAATCAATACTCCAGCAAGTTAAACTTCATTCTCATTTATTATTTATACAATGCCCCACAAACAATGCTATTATTACTGTTTGATTATCAGTTGGAATGTCCATTTCACTTATTCTTGTTTGATATATGTTGTTCATGGATCACAAACAAATATTATGTACTGAAATAAGTTTTTTTTTATTTCTTTAAATTGAATCCATATTAGTAAATTTTACTTATGTACCACCTAGTAATGTAGCTTAATTTTTACAAGCTTTTATTTAACTTGCAATGTATGTATGTATGTTTGTTCTTTCGGGTGGAATCTTGCAAGTCTCACCCACTTCCAGAGGTTGGATTGACTTGATATTTGGTGTAAATTAGTATATTGGAAGACAATGCAAGTACAATCACTATAAAAAAAAATGAAATTTGTAACAAAAAACTTATTATTTACTAGTTTGTCAGTGAGAAGTTTTCTTATGATACCTCTATGCTCAAAATACCTGTGGAAGTGTTGATAATTCAAACCAATTTGAACCTTAAGTTCACAATTTCACAGGTATTTTGAGCATAGAGGTATAATAAGAAAACTCCTCACCACCCAATCATTTGAAAATATTATTTTCTTCTTTCTGCATAATTAAATGATTTCTCAATGATTAAAATGTGTTTTATGTAATTCCAGGTTCGCATGCTAGCTGACCCCACTGGCACATTCATCAAGTCACTAAATCTCGGTACAAACCTGCCACCACTTGGTGGCTTCCGCTCCAAACGATTCTCAATGGTTATTAACGATAGCAAAGTGGAAGAACTTAATGTAGAACCAGATGGTACTGGGCTGTCTTGCTCACTTGCTAACAATATTAAAATTAAGAAGTAATCCTCCAATTTAGACCTTGTGATCATGTACACCTAGAATATAGAATATACTGTCTGAGCACTTTTTGTGATATACCAAAAGTTGATCAATTTATAAATCTTTTTTTAAATTTATTATTCCCTAAATATGTTGTTTTTGTTATTATCCCCGTAACAAACAAACCATGGACAATATGGACATGCAATGAATATACAAGGACATGGTATATTTTTATTTTTCTACTAAGTTTAATCAAATTATAAAACATACTGTGTTTGTATCCATAGGTAATCAATCAATAAGACAGAAAGAAAATATCTTAATTTTGTATTTATTAAATTATAGGGATACTTCCCTAGACCCGGAACAAGTAAACATGTTTATGCACGCAAATGTTTGATGTCCTCTGTCCATTGCATGGGAATCAAACTTCAGCTGTGTAAGTGGTGTGTGTGATAGATAGGGTATCTTGCTAACCGGCCGGCCGTATATAAAGGCAAGTGTGTTGAAAATTAGTTCATGGCCAGCCCGTCAAATGAATGCACGTTGGTTTTGGGGACTTTATACACCAAGCCACTTGAGGTTTTCGTCTCATCCCAGAGCTATGCCATCAGTTCACCAAGCAAGTGAAATGAAATAAATACGTACCTATACTTTTCAATTCGTCTACAAAAATCCATAAATTAACGTCCATCATTCCACTAAAACTTTTAAGACTATTTCAAAGAAGATAAGGCTGAATGATTGTCAACCTTTGCATGCCGTTTGGACAACGAAATAAACAAAAATAATCTGTCATTTGTCATCAAAAAATTATGTGCACGCACTCCGTAGGTAGTAGCCGTAGGTGCACCCTAAGGATAGCGTTATATTCTCTTTGACTAGTCTATAATAAAAATATTATGGCACGACTTCGTTCGCGTGGTTTTCGCTTACTTGCTAGGCCTACCCTACCCTACCCTTTTTATTCTAGTAATTCTGCTATTCGGGGTGGAGAAAAATCCAACAAATCAAACATCATGAAATGGGTTCAACCCATAGAAATAATAGAGTTCGAAAAAACAAGACTTCGATTTATTATAAGCTCGAAAAAATAAGACAAGGCTGTATGGTTTAGCTATTGCCTGCCTTTTGGTGAATATTGCAAACAACAAAAATCATCAAAAAAAATATGACAGTTGAGTTGACACAAGACATTGACTGAATTTGACTGTCAAATGTTGACAAAAGTAAACAATATTTGGCGTAGATATTTGGCCTGTCCTAGGTTTCGTTGAAAAATTTAATTATAATAATGTCATTATGACTAAAAGGAGCAGTTATGATTAGAAAAGTGCACAACAATTACATGTACGTTACCATAGTATTTCTTTGTACTTTAATTTATTTAGTTAGGGTTGTTTTTACGGAGATATTTGAGGACGAGACTGATCAAGTCGACGAGTGGCTGGAACAAAATGATCTTGGGGATTACAAGAAACTATTTCGTGAATATGGTGAGTAATTTATGATTATTAGAGTTATTTATTAATATTTATTTGTTATGTCGAGCGAGAAGTCCTTCCATTTATTAAAAAAAGATTTTTAGAGACGTTGGAATGATGTTATAATGATCCTTGGTGCCTAAGGAATAACTTGAGACATCCTAACTAATATTATAAATGCAAAAGTGAGTTTGTTTGTTACACCTTCATGCCTCAATTATTCAACGGATCATCATGAAATTTGGCATGCAGATAGCCTATGGTATGGAGAAGGACATAGGCTACTTTTTAACCCGGGAACGCAGGTGAAACCATGGGGGACAGCTAGTTTAAAATATTATAATGCATGGGGTTCTTCAAAAGGGGTGTGAAGAGATTTCTGCAGGGTCGGCAACGCGCGCGTGATACCCCTGGTGTTGCAAGCGTCCATAGGCTACGGTAACCGCTTACCATCAGGCGGGCCGTATGCTTGTTTGCCACCTAAGTGGTATAAAAAAAAAAAAAAAAAAAAATTATAGAACCTCGGGATAAATTTTATACCATGCTGTAGAATCGCAAGTATTGTGACCAAAACCGTTATGTTTATGTTTTGCGGGGCTTATAAAATATTTCATGTATATTAACATGTTGCTGGTAATGTAACCTCTACATTGGAATTGATTCAAACCTCTCTAAAATGTTTAATTATTTTGTACTTATGAATGTATGGATCTCGCCATGATTATTTATTACCTACCTAGTAAAAGAGACTTAGCCATATTTTGTAAAGGTACCTAACGTTATAGATGCTTATTTCGTGTGCTTTAATCTATACTAATACTAGCTGACCGGCGCGACTTCGTTCGCGTGGTGCCTACCCTTATCACTTAGGGGTATGAAAAATAGATAGTAGCCGATTCTCAGACCTACTGAATATGCATATAAAATTTGGTAAAAATCAGTAAAGCCGTTCCGGAGGAGTACGGTAACTAACATTGTGACACAAGAATTTTATATATAAGATAGTAAAGTGGAAGAGTTTTTTTGTTTGTTTAAACAGGCTAATCTCTGGAAGATTCTCCCTAGATAGAAGAATCTCTCTACAAGTCAGATTCGAAAAATTCTTTCACTAATAGGAAGCTACATTATCCCCGACTAATATTATTATATATATTATACATATACTTTTTATCCCAGGAATGTGGGTGAAACTGTGGGGATCAGCTAGTTTATGATAAAATGCCACACTAGCCTAAGTGTATCCTCATAATAATGAATTGCTACTTACCAGAATCAATGGAATGTCTGAAATTTATTGAGTAAAACTACTCACTAATTATATAAATTTTAATTATAATTCTAAAGAGATAGGTTTTTTTGATCTTTTAATTTGGGTTTATGATTAGGGCGGCCACCCGTCCTGATATATTGGTAGGTAGGTACTGTCACTGTCATTAAATCTCATTACAATGTAAACAAATAATATAAAACGGTTTTACAAAAAACATAAATCAACTTCAAAGTACACTAAAAAGTAAGTGTCTTTTCTTAGGCTTGTGTTGTGTGTTGACCATCATACCACCTCACCATGGTATCATTAACATTGAGTAAGGAGTTCGAGGTTTGTAAAGCAGTGGCCCTGATTCTGTTGTTTACAACTAAACTAATTTTAATCTCACTATGTCTCTTTCTAACAAAGAACATAAGAAAAGGATGTAAGAAATTTAGTCCTGTCCAAAATTAGTCCAATGCTATGCTTGTTTTCAATATAAATTTAGTCGCCATCTATCGCGGTTACTAAAATAAAATACACGCAAAATAAGACGGCAAAGATTAATTTGACAGCTTTAAATATATTCTATTCTTTTTCAATAATGTTCGTAAGAAAGAGATGTGATGTGACTAAAATTAGTTTAGTGCGATTTACAACAGAATCGGCACCATTGTGTCTCATCATCATTAACTCATTACTAATAATTTGGACTGCTTTTTAACCTTATGGCCTAACATCAATAAGGTTCATCTAATCAATGTTTATATAGATATAGTATAATAATGATAGTAATGTAGTCTCGAATGTTGTGAAGTATTATTTTAGAAGGGCGAACCTACCGGTCTTTATTTGTTTTTTATCACCTAGTGTTATAAAGTGGGTTTAAAAATTACGAGTGCAAAAATTTCACCCCAAAAATGATATCAATATCTCTGGGATGGGTTCCCCCGGGCCCAGGCCGAGGGAGTCACTGACGTTGCTCGGCTCCCACCCCACCCGGCGGCCCCCACCACCCAAACAAATACAACGGAGCACAGTCGCGCCGCAGACACCGCGCCGTGCGCACGTCTCTTAACTATGCATATCTACACACATCACTTAATATGATCGTTTTAATTACACATGTGATAAATTATAACATAATATAATTGACAATTCGTCTTAGCTATCATAAAATTAAATTTTGTCTGTATTTCAAGTGATTTCGATCAATGTTTAATTCACATTAAAGTAGTGGGGACGGTACAGTCAGTTAGTGGTTGTTTGTTTGAAATTAGTAATCTTGAAGTAACTTTTCCAACATGTGGCAGTTTGAGGACTCTGAAATATGCTCTATAGGGATGATTCATCCTTCCCACAGCCGGCACTCTGGTCTCTCGATGTTGTCCGGAGTGTCGCAGTTTTCAGGTGGGTCTCTATATATATTTTGCAGCGTTATAGTTAAAGGAATTAAGGAGACAATCGCTTAAAGAATCGCGTGGCTTACTGTAACGAGGAATCACTTAGTCCCATTGTCTCGCTAAACCTTTTAGGTACTTGGGTTGTGTTATGTATCTGTTAGACAGACCGCATTGAAGTTTTCAGTTCGGAATCTAACAAGATTGGAAATTCCATTTAAGTTGGGATATTACCATGTAATTTATTTAAGTTTGCGTTATTGTTCTAGTCATGTTCTAGTTTCGAATAAGGATTTAGTGGTGTCTGGGAAACACAAAGACCTCATTAAAGGCAACTAGGTACTATTATTTCTTCTCTATTACCACAGCTATTACTTCGGAGAAACTAAGAAACTTTCAAATATTGTTATTATTTACAAATACCTATTTGCAGGAGAATAATGGAATCTAATTCTTCTGGTGAATTTAATCGTCAGTCATTCTTGGATATTGCTTAGCTAATTGGCTAAGGTTAAAACGTATACTTGAAGATTCAACTATCGTTACTCAATCGATATATTTAACATTTATTGATCTATATTTTGACCCAACAACGGAGCCTTATCGTGTTTGGGGTAATTTATTACCTACGTGATTGATTCCAATATTGAAATACAATTAGAACGAAATCTTCTGTTTGTATTAGGGCTTTAAAAGACCTGAAAAGAGTAGTAAGCATTAGAATATGACCAAAGAAGTTAATTTGTGGCCTATACGCAAACATTCACTGGGAGATTACTTCCAAATGATTTTGATTTGAGAACTGTTCTGATGATTTAACGTGATAATATAAATCTTGATGATTTATGCGAACGGAAGGTTTGAACCGGAAAGTTGGCCATGACATAGACCCCTGTCACCAGTGTCGACATTATCCTTTACGATTATTTGGGGTCGGCGTAAACCGGTGGAAAAATAGTTCGTGGAGTATTGTGTAGCGAATTCTTTGAATGATTAAATATGGAATTCAAATTAAACTGAATGAAAGCAGGTAACTGCTAAGAAACTTATTACAGATATAAATTGGTAGTCGGTGTATGTAATAAGGTAGTAAAGAAATTCTTACCAGAGAAAATAAGGTTCCGTAGTCATACTTAACGCCCACTCACGCTCGTTCAGTTTGGCTCTGTGCGGTGCCAAAAGATTCAACCACTTCAACGACTGTGCTCTGGCTATGCTCGTGAAATAATAAGATGATATTGGTTTCTATATATCCCTTGGTATTAAATTCTAAAAAGAACGCCGCGAGAAGTCAAAATCTAAAAGAGTTCGCCAATCCGCACTGAGCCAGGTTGGTTGATTGTATGTCATTTTATAAAAAGGTGTCGGATCGGCGACGCACAGTAACCAGTGACAATCAGACGGGCTGCTTATTTGCTACCTCGGTTGTATGCATGCATTTGTTATTTTGGCGTCAAACAAGTTTTTTTATACCGCTAATGTGGCAATCAAGCATACGACCCGCCAGATGGTAAGCGGTTACCGTAGCCGATGGACACTTGCAACACCAGGGGTATTACTCGCCGTTGCCGATCTTGCAGAAATCTCTTCACACCCTTTTTGAAGAACCCCATGCTGTACTCCATTGGCAAAACCACGGCGCGATATTTATTATTATTTATTTGACAACCAGGTATGCATCTCTAAAATACATATTTCTTCAGCGTCGTCATCAAGTAACGACAAGAAAAAGAAGCCAATGTAGTAAATTTGCAGTTAACCTGTTAATCCGCTCAATAAAGATAATTGGTTGCGTTAGGTAGGTAGGTGTGGGCTTACCGAAGTAATCCGGGGTACCTTACAACCTCCGCTCTGCGTATTGATGCACCTGAGGTTCCACTAAAGATATACTTACGCCATTTTTGTTTTTAGTATATTTTTTTGCGATTTAAAAGCGACCCGGTAATACCGGGCCGGTATGTCTCAGTGGCAGTGACGTCTAATATCTTGGCGAAGATCGTTAATTCTAATTCTAAAATGATCTTGAGCTTTAAGGAATACACATATATAAACTGAGAAGAGACCGGGAACAGCATTAAAAAAAACGTTATACGGCGTCGTAACGTACCGATCGCTATGCCATCAGCTGCATTAGAGATTGAGAGCCATTCAGTTCCCATCGAGGGTTCCTTAACACCTAATTAATCAACCATTAGTCCATCACTTTGATTTCATACATTCAAATTATATTCAAACAGACCTATTTAAGAAAAACCTATAAATACCGTTAGTGGACGAAATATGCGTTTAAAAAAAACATTGGACATACCATAAGAGTTACAATGAAAGCAATCCAATTCTCATCATGCCATCAAGTCGTTAAACTCCTAAAAGAATAATATCGTCGTAAAAAGACCGTCGACCTCACATACAATTTTAAAGAACAGCAAAACAGATGACAAGAGCAAGCGCTACTTTACCGCATAAAATAAAAACAGAGTGAAATAAAACCACTGTATGCAATTGCACTGAGGTTGGAGCTATACAACTAATTATGTAAATACTAAATAGTAGGATGTTGGATAAGGGATGAAAGTAAGCGTGAAGTAAATTGGTTGGATTGTTACATTTGTGTTCTTTAGCGGCCGTAATGGCACTAATTTACAAGAATAATGTTTTGTAATTAACTTTTTTAAAGTATTGGTACAGACAGTTTTCAAATTGTTGACTGCCCCTAAAAAATAGTTACCCGGTACTTCATAGCACTCGCCTAGCGTCCACTCTCAAGTTGAAAATCTGTTGCCAAGCAGAATTTCCATAGGCGATGGTAGCGTTCTTACCATCAGGAGCACCTTTGTCTGCCGTTTTTGTTGCTGCTGCCAGTCATTGTGTCAAAATCTATAAATTAAGTAAACCAGAGTTATCACAAAAACCAGCGAGGTGTCAGACAAAATAGAAATCCACGGCGATATTCGCCACCATAAATTTAGGACCCTCCATGTGCCTTAATTTGTTTGAACAGAAGTAATATAATAACAATTTACGTTGATGTGCAGTACCAGTACGCCATTGTTTTTGTAGGTAGTAAAATTACCATACGGATCCGATGGGGAGGGAGCGGGGATGACAAGCGGCGATAACAGTCCGGTTACTGCTAATATCGTGGCATCCACGATTAATAACAGCTGAGCAATATTTTTGAAAACATGGGCAAAGTACTTACGAGACGAAGAGATTAAACAAAAAACCGGCCAAGTGCGAGTCAGACTCGCGCACCGAGGGTTCCGTACAAACCTGTAGGTATATAAGTAAATGGTAGTATAGACCTGAGTATTTGATATTAATTTCAATTTATGACCTATTAAAAAAAAACTACTTACTAGATCTCGTTCAAACCAATTTTCAGTGGAAGTTTGCACCGCAATGTACATCATATATTTTTTATAGATTTATCATTCTCTTATTTTAGAAGTTACAGGGGGGGGGACACACATTTTACCACTTTGGAAGTGTCTCTCGCGCAAACTATTCAGTTTAGAAAAAAATGATATTAGAAACCTCAATATCATTTTTGAAGACCTATCCATAGACACCCCACACTTATGGGTTTGATGAAAAAAAAAAATGTGAGTTTCAGTTCTAAGTATGGGGAACCCCCAAAATTTATGGTTTTTTTTCAATTTTTGTGTAAAAATCTTAATGCGGTTCACAGAATACATCTACTTACCAAGTTTCAACATTATAGTTCTTATAGTTTCGGAAATAAATGGCTGTGACATACACGGACAGACAGACATGACGAATCTATAAGGGTTCCGTTTTTTGCCATTTGGCTACGGAACCCTAAAAAGGTGTTATGAATCATCATAAATCTAACAAACAGAATCAAAATACCACATGGGGTTCTGGGCGTCAATGAAGCTTTCAATGATTGGCAAGACATTTTCAAATTTTAGGCGATGATATGTCAGGTAGATACGTGAAATGCCTAGACGAAAGTCGTGGACTAGAATCCTCAAATCCTACAATTAACTTGACTTTTCGTTGAGGGAAAACATCGTTAGGAAACTATAGCACAGTAGTTGTTTTGTCCGTGTTAGTAGATTTCTTTCTGGCTCTAATCTTTCACCACGACAAGTACCTATAAAAGTTTTCTAGCATCTGCTCTTTAGAGCCAATTCCCAGCTAGGATTTATTTGCTTCCCATCTTCGACCACATAATTAATTACTATGTATTGAAATTAAATTCGTTACTATACGGTCAAACACAAGACTAGATATTCAAATAAAAACAAAAAACCAGCGGTTACCTAACAACTCACCATCATGTAAACGTTTGCGCGCTTGTGAACCTCAATACTCGTAGACTATTATCAGCAGCAAATCTTAGATCCATGTCTTTTAGATGTTTTATCTTAGATCCATTAACTTCAATCTTGATTTCACTTGCTCGACTGACCCCCTTTGAATCTCTAATCTTGATCTTGGGCTTTCCAACCTTGCTTTGTTTCTTGATCCAACCTTAATTTTTTATTCCGGTTATTATCACCTAAAGTCCTAGGGTCAGTTTTCTACGTAATATTTTGCTTTATTTTCTACAATCTTTCGCGAGATGCTTTGTCCTATGTTTATCTAAATCTGGTAAACCATTACAGCGCGATTGATTAACAAACATCCGGGCAAACTTTCACAGTTATAAAATTATGTAATATTAGTAAGATACCAATAAAAGGAGACAGATTTTATAATATCTTCATCATTGAACTTATAGTCATATCAATTACTTATAAACCTAGACATTCTGGTTACAATTAACTTTTCAACGCGTCGTTTAACATTTTGCACCGAGTAAAATGTCTCGTGTGCCACTTGGAACTAATTCAAAAAGGTCAGCGTCCATTAGAGCGTTCGTTGTCAAACATAACTTATAACAACCTTGCACGTATTTGGCCGGTGTATTTGTTTTGAAAACTAACATTTATTGCGAACGTTTGAAGGTCGAGACCATCCGTATGAAATGAATTTCCGAGAAAAGTTTTTACTTGATGGTATTTTGGAGGATATTGAGTTAAGTTATAAAATTGTGGAATGGGCTGAAAAAATAAGTGTCGTTAGAAATTTTATTGGAGATGTTTAAAAATGTTCGTACCTACCGTAGATGGAATTTTTGATTTTAGTTATTTTCATGGAAACAAAATGAAATCCTCCCTCACACAATCAAACAAGTTTTTGCATGTTTGTCTTAAAATCTTTATAAATAATAATAAATAAATATCCTGGGACATTCCTCACACACGGTCATCTGATCCCAAACTAAGCAGAGCTTGTACTATGGAAACCAGATAACTGATATAATACATATACTACATTTTGTTTGTAAATACATACTTAATAACATATAATATACATAATTACACCCAGACTCAGGACTTACAGACACGTTCATGCACACAAATGCATGTCCTGTGCGGGAATCGAACCCACGACCTGCTTATGGTTGGAAGCTCGCGATTTCTTTTGTGATCATCAGATTTACACCCACAGCAGTTGAATTTCGAACCTTTCTTAGTACCTACGAAGAAGCTCAACAGAAGTACTCTCCAGATTTCATGGTTTCTTTGACTTCGAGTAAATAGGCTCTTTAATTGACTGATTGATAATAATGAGAGACGCCTAGGTATTTTATGTTGAACAGGGTTTCTTGTAAACCTGAGCTGTTGCTCATATTGATGTGTCGGTACTTCCGCCCCTTAAGCAATGCATTAAAGGTAACCCTATATAGATGGTTAGTTATTAGCGTAATGTCCCAAATCAATATAAGTGTACGCATAGCGCACATCCGTTAATTAATTAGTGTCCACACAGTCGATTGCCTCTCCCGGTGCAGTGCGCCCGGGGCTAGTGTAAGCGCAGTTGGAAATGTTGGAATTGTCCATCTGCAATAGCGCATTGGACACGCGCCAAAATTCGCGCTCTTTTCCAATATCTACAGATTATACCATTTTGGGAGTTTTTGTTGAACATTTAAAATATATATTCCTGAAATACCGATGGATGTCTATCAGAAAATTATGGCATGTATGTTAATGCTGATTATGAAAACTATAATATCGTCAAAATAGAAAATATATTTATATATAGTAAGCTCATAATCATTTCACGTTCCAAAGTTAATTTTATAAAGTAAAAACACATCCCTCTCTTGACAAGAACCCTTATTCTCATGCGCCTTTTCGTGTCTCACGTGAGCTACATAATTTTATTAACTTTTGGATCTCCATACTTAAATGTTTTTGTTAAAAGTTACAACGAGTCCTTAGCATTATTTACGCCACTCAAAAAGCCGCTTAGACCATTATTAGAAACTGAATTATCACAGCAGAATCTGAATCATTCGATAGTGAGGTATCCATCGAATACGATGAAATAACTCAGTCAGCCTATCGATCTACAGCCGCATAAACAGCAATGCTGCATGTCGCACAAGCATTTGCATACAAGATCCCTTCGGATCGGGATGCATCTGTATTTACGAGCACGTCCACCTGTAGCCCCGGGCTGGCCCGGTCGTGGGTTCGCCGGCCCAGTTCCCGCGCCCTAGTTTCATTTCATCCTGGGACGCAACAAGTGATGCATGATTTGTTATGTAATGTTGATGACATCTCTGTCGACTCTTAAGAATCTTAATTGTATAAAAGAGTCAATAAACATCTTCATTTGGTAGAGGATAAACCAGTTAATTGCCAGCAAAACATATCTCAGTATTTGAAAGACGTACTGTTAATTTAAATTATACTAATTAAAAATCTTTTATTCAATATAGGCCCTAATAAGGCTCATACGTACGACCGATAAAAAACTCAGCAAGGGTTTTTGTTTACAGAATCTGAAAATACATTATTAAATAGGTAATTATCATGGACGAATAGATTTTCTTAGTCTATGGTAATTATGTAAAAATATCATTTGAAGCGAATAATTCATTCAAATGCGTTCTTGTATTCTATAAAATCGGAAACTTTATAGCGACCTCCCTTCACAACCTTTTGTTTAATTATTTTTTAAATCTATACACAATTAGGATAGTTCTTGAATTTCTTTGTGTTAATTGTTATAGAAACGTATACATTGCCCCTTGAAATGCCGAATGCCTAATAATACATGTATTCAGATGATGTTGTCGTTGTAAAGTTTTCTAAATGTAAGCACGTGAATCTTTTGAAATGTTATAAGAAAATTCATTTATGCAATGCATTAAAATTACAGTGATACTAAAATCAGACTCACGTAAATTCTTAGCTCACTTAAATATTCAAAGCGTATATTGAAATGATTGTTGGCCAAGAAGTAAATTCCTTACAGTTTCTTATTTTATTTTATTGTTGTCTCGCAAAAGTAGGAAGTATATCCTGCAATCAAGTCTGATACCCATAAATCCTTCGTTGGAGCTGTGACTAAAAAGATTTGAGAAAAAAAGAGCATCAGTGAGGATGAAAAAGGCAAAGGTCACGCAAGGAATGCTTACGCGAAACGCTTTGTTTGATAAGGTCGGCAGTGTCGACGGACCAGCTGTTAGGCATTTACTGAAACAATTTCGTGGCGTGATAACTGCTAACCAATATTTGCTCAAAGGCTTTGGTTACGAATCTGTGCACGAACGGCAAAGTAAACTTAATGAAATATTTGCAGACTTGTACCGTTTATTTTTATAGATAGGATATTAAACAAAACAACATATTTGTGAAAATTTTCGATGGAGTTTGTTTTGAGAATATTTTCTTTACGAAGTCGATGGTATAGTTTAGTAGCACATACCACGAATAGAGACACGTAAAACACAAAACTTGGATTTTCGCCACCACAAAGGAAAATGAGGAAGGGCCATAAGACTGATGGTAGATAGTCATGGAAAAACTTTGCCGATAAAAAGAACATAAGGAAGTACGATGTGGTTCGGTTCGTTTGCAACTTCAATTAGACAGCGCTTGGCATAGCCCACGGAAGAGCAAAAATTTTGTTTATTTTTTGTATGAGATTTGGTTTTACAGCTTTGGCTTTTCTCAGTATAATTTGCTTTTTAGACTAATGACCGTTTATAGAATTGGGTCAGGAGCATACTTTATTAACCTACGTTCAAGTCATCCGATTGCTTGTGTGTGGGTAACGACTTACTTCAGTACTTCAATATTAAGTAGCCTTGCGGTCTCTACGAGTCTTAATTGAATATCTGTCAATGAATTTCTAGGAGGTAAATGGAAATCAAGCAAGACGTTTCCTAAATTATCAGCTAAATTGCTGTGAGAGACGAGAATATTGCCGTTTGTGCGATCTTTCGGGAATATAAATGGCAATAGTTCCACGTGTAGGTACATATTAATGATTTGATAGTTCCGAGCCGCTCATAGCTCAACGAAATTGATATACAGTTGAAGTTTCCTTCGTATAAAATTATTCTTCTTTTCCAACACGTGATTTTTTAAATATTAAAGTAATAAAGTGAAGTTATAAATAAAGTTTCGATCCACGTTTTTCAATTCAATTATTTTTATAATTAATTGAAGGATCAAAGTATATTAAGTTTCCTTACTTTGTGAACAGGGAAAATTAGTTAATGGGTTTGAAAACTCATGTACAAAGAAACTGCGTCAAAGTAACGTTATTAAAATAACCATATCAGTAAAAAAAATCGTTTTTATTCAAAGATCTATGAGATGGCTTATTTTCAAAACACGTTATTTTCATGTAACTTTGGGTAACCTTTTATTTGACCATAATCGCACTACACGCGTTCCCTGGATAAAAAGAAGCCTATAAAACTCGGGGATAATGTAGCTACCTATTGACTTTCTTGACCCCTAGATGAGGCAGCAGAGGGCTTCCACAGAAACTGTCCATCCCGATCGGTCTTGAGATTCGCTCTTGATCTCACTCCAAGATTTCTCGATCTTCTTCGCTTCGTCAAGCACGTGGCAAGGTTGTTTGGGACGGCCACGCTTTCGCTTTCCCTGGGGACACGTGTCCATTGCCTGCTTGGTCGCTACCTATTAGTGAAAGAATTTTTGGTATCCGACTGGTATCCACTGTGATCGGTGGAGATAAACCCTCTTATAAACGTAACGATCAAATGCGCGTTGACGCTTCTATGAATTTATAAAGGTGTATTGTGTGTTATACATACAATGTAAAGTTTAGTAACGTAACCAATAAAGAATTTAAGGCACAACGGTTGCAACTTGCGAACGAAAGTCATAAAATAATTGTTGGTTATTGTTAAAAGGTGAACCTTCATTTCAGTGAAACATTTCTACAGCCTTGTATTTGTTTACAACCGTGGTATTTGTGAAGGAAATATAAAAAGTCTGGCTTAGCATGCGAGCTGTAGCTACCATGACGTGTCTGTCTAGATAGTAATCTAGCCAAGTCTACAACTAGCACATATTACTTGTTCTAGCAAGTGTTGCATGTTTAAATGCAATTTAAACTTTGCCCCGTTTTCAATGTAGCTTTTCGTGTACTTTTCGGTGTGTTACTTGAATAGGATTTAAGTTACGGAGTGGAATTAACTTTGCGAAGTCTTTTTGTTATACCTTTTGAAGCTATATTTGAATTATTAATGAATGATGAAATGAACATTTATGCAAATTTTAATTGCCGGTTATCATATGCTTTCTGATTTAGTTGATACTATATCTCTTTATATAGATTGTATTTTTTATTAATTACAGTATTATTCTTATGTATACAATTCATTTATATTATCATAATTAAAACTAAAACTAAGTTGATACTTGGTGTAGTTCCGAACAAAATGGAAAACAACGATGTTCGAGCATGTGGGACCAGTTTTCCATTCTTACTGAACTCACATTGTTTGTAAACTTTTCAATCTCAATAATGCTGACATTCAGGACCTTTTTCTTTGTTTTTTTTTTATTACTGTTATTATTATAATATCCACGACGCTAATATCTATATTATCATGTAGTAATATGGTAAATACTCGTAATAAGCCAATAACGGCAAGTTAATGCATATACCTAATTACATAGATTATGGCTGGCTGTCACCTTCGAGAGTTGAAAATCTGTCGCCTATTACCTAACGGTGTAATTCGGTGAGGGCCAATTCCTTCTAGACTGTATGTATACTTACCACCTTCGGCCATATGACTTACTATGACGAAATTGTGGTCCCAGCACAACAGAGAATCTACTAAAAAAACGATGCACGATAGTCCGATCATGTTTTCAAATATTAACCGATAGAATTGCATCAAATGTGACTACACATAAATTTTGTGCTATTCTATTGGCTAGGTAACTCTAAACAGAAATCTTGCTACATGCAACCTACATTAACTGATATTATTAACTTGTACTGCTTATACCGACAGATGCCTGATACGAAAGAATTTCGCTTTAAGCTTATAGGTCGCACGTCCTAAATAGAACCATGACAGGATTTGGTAACCTATTTTAATATTTTTTTTCAACCACGTTCTTGGGACAAAGGTATCCTCAACTCAATCCTCGTATCTCAAAGGATCATGGCGAGATTTGTACAAAAAAATAAAGATTTTTAGAGACGCTGGAATTACCTTATAATTGATCCTTGGTGCCTAAGGAACAACTTGAGCCATTTAAAATATTTTTAGAACCCCGGGATAAAAATGCGAATTTCTATGGCATGCCGGCGAATCGCGACTATTCGCGACCAAAACCATTATGTTGATGTTATGTTTTGCGGGGTTTATAAAATATTTCATGTATATTAACATGTTGCTGGTAATGTAATCTCAACATTGGAAGTGATTCAATACCCTCTAAAATGTTTTATTTTTTTGTACAAATCAATGTATGGAGCTCGCCATGATTCTTTCTGTGTCCAAGCTTTTCATCAATATTGGGTCGGTATTTTAACCGCTATAAAGTACAAAACATACAAACTTGCCTACTCTTGTATAATATACCTAAGCAAGTTATGATATTTGTAGGATCTATGCAGGTATATGTGAATAATAAACCCGCTACTAAAAATAGCGCTCGTGGTGTAGCATAATGAGCCGTCCTGAATCGATCGGCAAAGTTAAGCTACCACCGTCGTGGTCGGTACCTGGATGGGTGACCGCCTAGTGGTATTTCAGATCGAGCGTTTCCGTGCTTCGGAAGGCACGTAAAGCCGTTGGTCCCGGTAATCACTTAATTGTGATAGTCGTTAAGCTAGTTGGTGGCCTCCGAGGCGGCTTGAAAACTCCAACAGTAGGTTGACCACTAGCGTACCTCCACCGATCCGCGGTGGGCACGCGTGGTTCACCCTCATTTGTGAAAGGAGTCCTGTACTCAGCAGTAGGACATTATAGGCTGATGATGATGATGATGACCCAAAATAGAATGGTATCGCCTGTTGGAAACGAACATTGGGGTGTGATGACAGCCCCTTAAATAGCATGATCAACTTGAGCAGCGATCCTGTCGTGTCTATTGTGGCGTGTGCCAAAGCTCGGGTGTGGACTGTGAGGGGTCACGTCACGCACTGCTCCAATCAGAATCGTGTTAGGTTACATACAATATACCCACTGTTGGCATCGTTATAACAGGTGGAGATTTCGAGATGGCATATTTTCGAAACCTATGTTGTTCAGCATGACTAGGTAATCCAACATAGGTTTCAAAAATATGCCATCTCGAAATCTCCTCCCAGTATATTCTGATGCTGACAGAATAATTATATACCTTAGCTGGTACCATGCCCACCAGCGCAGTGGTTACCTACCGTAGCGATTTGGAAGCTTGCAACACACGAAGCATCGCTCAAGCGTTAAGTATCGACCTTTCCCGTTTCGCCAAGGAGCTCTGACGATCTTACTCATAGGAAGACAAAATAAAGTTATTTGGCTGCGGTATTCTATAAGGCTCTTTGAGCGAAAAAACACTTTGCTCTACCTCTCTAAAATTAATTATGAGGTTGTTTCCTATTGAAACTGATTGCAACAAACTTACGTTATCCACGTACTGAATATCGACTGATAAATATAAATTTTATTCTGCCCCGAAACCTTGTGAACAAATTAGGTATGAGCTGCCGTCCTTGTAATGAAATTGGACGATATATCACACGCAATGATAACGAAGGCCCTATAATAGTAGGTACTTTCTGTTTTTTAGAGGTCTATTCTAGGTTTTATGTGAAACAGGAGTCGTTCTCGATACCTCATTGGACGCTACATTACACTGAAGGTAAATGATGACAAATGTAACAAGACTATTGAAAGGGACCAAGTACGGTGTCGCACATTTACCCACGTAGAAAATGTGCTGACATGGTTTGGGGCAGTTTGTTGGGCTAGATATTTTGGTAAACTTGCAAGGAAATGGATAACACCAACACTCATTATTGAGTTGCCGAAAAACTTAACAAATAATGTTATTACAAAGAAGCAATTAAAAAAGGTCATCAGGAAACACTACCTGTCACTATGTCCATAAATCAATGACAGTTGAAATTATCTTTTTGGCAGTCTCTCCAGGATTTATATTATTATATTATGTACCTACTCAGATTATCTCTAACATACACTTATGAAGGTAAATGAAACATGAACACACTTGCCGACAAACTGCAATGCCGTTTGGCAGATATTTCAAATGTAAAAGTGTAATTTTTATTACGTAAATAAATAATTAAAAAAAAAAAAAAATGTAGACTGCACGCACACGTGAATTTTGCTACATTCACTTTGATATTTCTTGTAGGGCATGTTTTTGATCAGAAAATGTTATACTTTCGAAGAGCTCTGTCTGCGACTATAAATCATTCCATTGTGAAAAGGAAATGGGCCCATCAGGTGTATAAAAACCGAAAGCGAAACCTTTTATGTTTCCACATTGCTCAAGGTCAGACATTTGTCATGTCGGTGTTCAGACCTTTTTGTCCTGGCGCCTGTCGCTAGCATTAAATTCAATGTCACGATTATGTCAGCTGACTGCGGCCATTTTTAATGTCTTATTCTTTGTCTTATTATTATCATTTAGTTAGATATCATGTCCTGAATCTCAAATTATTGCAACCCTGGTGTTAACCCTGTAATTGGCGCTGTAAAGATATAATACCTACTGGAATAAATTGACCTAGTTTCTAATTACGCGCGGCGTCCTAGTAATTCCATTCTGCTCCCTATATCAGAGATTAGTGGATGATTAAGAGTATTCTCTTGAGGTTCCCATGTATGGGTCTATACTCCTCACCGAGTTATTAATAAGCCAAACTGGTCAATACTACAGTACTTTACAGAAGTAGCGGAGAAAAGGGCTCATGGAGATACATGCCTATCTAATAAGAATAAAACAAATGAGATACCTACATATATGTTTCTCTTTACGAAAAAAGCAATGCTGAAAATGTATCCCAAATTTAAACTTGTACAACACATTCATTGGTTGTAAATCCCAGAAAGTCTGTGTATGTGCTCCAGTGCACTGAAGCACTGCAGAGTACCTACACTGTACGTATCTGGTGTATAAAGTGGATAGCGAGTTACAGTAGTACCCAACTAATATGGCTTACCAATGTACCTGGCGTACCTGCGTAGAAGATACATATTCAAAGCGCGGGAAATGCTATTGGTCGGCAGCTGCCGCCATGTGTGCGGAGGGGCATCACTTGCAAGTGAGACGGAACTAACAGCTGCACTGTATTATGAACCTTATAGTAGTGTTCTAAGGTTGATTGTAAGTTTTAAGCATTCTTTCGTTAATCTTCGGGCCATACTTTCTTTTCTGTGCGAACGAAGATTCACGACGCGCCTTATCAGTTGGGTACTACTGTACCTAATAGGGAATGTTTTTTTTATGAGCTGATGTTCAGTTTATGGTATTTTTAATTTGTCAGATCGATTTATTAACTTCTTTTTCGACGTTAATTTAATAATAATAAACTTTTTATTGACGCTAATATAACCTCCATTCTGACAAGGCCAAGGCTGTTGTTACTAGCAACATACTGACAACAAAGCCTTTTTCTTCGAACATTAACATTATTAATGGACGTTGGACATGGATTTTACATTATGATGTTGTTTGCGGCAATAATAAACCATTATTGGGCGAATAAATATTTCTCAGCGTTGTTTCTATTGGTCTCACGTTGGGCGCCAACAAACATCATTATTGTCTTACACGAGTATATTTCGTAGAATCTTTTGTATATTTCTCTTCTGGTTTTCACTTATTATAGCATAATGAGAGAAGTATAACTTTTCACAATGTCTTACGATAGACTTTTACAAAAAAAAATGTACCTGAAGGTAGAATGACTTAGCAGTTTAATTTCTCGAAATGTTTGCTAACTTAAGCCAGTCGAATGTTTTAATAAGAAGCAAATTACCATTGAAAACAAAATAAATATAGCGTTTGTTGTTATTTCAGGTTTTTTATGATTATTATCGTTGATGAACAAAGTTCAGGAGGCGTAGGGCAAACTCACCCACTTACCTTCCTCGCCCTCGGTTAAACTTTGCTATTTATACAACCTTTTGTGAGCCAATGAGCGCTTTCTACTCGAACAGACTAATTTGGGATAATTTGGCAAATTAGGAACTTGAGAACAACAACGTTGCCTATTTGCATAGAAATATTAATTAATAATTATAAGTTTCCTTTGTTAGTCACATGCTTCTGGGGAAAGATAAAATCATACACATTAAAGAATAAAATTACGAAGTACTTCGCCGTAAAGTCCAAGTGCAAGTAACGCCGCCGGTTTAAATTAATCTTCGTTATTCAATTAGATTAAATGCACCCACACCAGAACGATGTTATGTTTATAAATAACTAGCTAATGAATATATTGTTATTTTCTAAAGGCATATCCACACTATCCGGATGCGGGACGCCGGACCAGCTGGACCGCTTGCCGGAGCTGCCGGCGGCGGAGGAGAAGCGCCTGCGACGAGCTGCACAGGTGCTGCAACAGAGGCTCGTGCTGCGCCAGTGGCTTGGCACGCATCGGTTGCAGCATGCTTATACCAAGTACGTTATTCTCTTTAGTTTATTTTACTACTAACTGCGCAGTTTCTAAAAGTAGCCAATGTCCGGATCATCATGAAATTTGGCATGCAGATAGCGTATGGTATGGAGAAGGACATATGCTACTTTTTATCCCGGGAACGCAGGTGAACCGCGGGGGACAGCTTGTTGCAATATATATAAATGTCCTAAACCATTTCCCTCCATCCCGGAGTAGTCGGGTAAAAAGTTAAGCAAACTTTTCTAAAGACGACAAGCAATGTTCTGTTCCTTCGACGGTAACGTCACTTAAGTATTGCGGAGATAGAAAGTAGTTACGTTAAGTTTGACCGTATGCGGCAAAAGTTATCAACTTAGTGTAGGTACCATTTAGAAATACAGTAGGTATACTTACTTTTGCTGGCTATAAAAGTGGTGGACATAAATTTCTTAGAATTATGTTATAATTGCCCTGCATTGCATAAAACGGGAGTTTGGCTGGGGTCGTCGTCGAGAGTGGTTGTGTCCCGAGACACATGTGCCAACCATCCGCCCCGAATGCGAACCTTTTTTGCGTTCCGTTCAGTAAAAAAAAAATAAAAGAACACGTGCGCGTATCGGTCGTGTATGTGGGTGTGCGTGCGTGAAAGTTAGCTAGCAGTGAAGCAAACTCGGTGAGATTGTTCCTTATTTATTATTATAATACATAATGCACTTGAGGTGACGGCAGATCTACTACGTGATCAATATTAGAACCATTGTGTTTACCGGACAGCTAGTTAGTATATACATAAGCTAAAGCGTTCGGCTCTGACTGCGACCATCGGGTGGAAGGCCTGCCTGCGGGTAGCTGCCGAGGCGTGCCGATGGCTCTCCTTGGGAGCTGGTTGCCTTTGGGCCTCTTGGGCGAACGGAACGGCTTACGCCGACCGTGGGACTTGGCGTGTCAGCCCTCTGACTTATTAAATTATTCCTGAATTGGCCGCCTACCTGAGAGTCGTGTATACCTAATAGGTTGCGTCGTGTAGGATCTGGCTGGAGAGTACTTGAGAATAAGTTTTATTAGAAAAGGAACATGCTACATGTAGGTTTCCACGCAGTTTTTATCCACTAGTTATAGATAATATTTGCTTATCTCCTCTGATGCAGTGGACGATAAGGAAAAATTGTTTATGTAAATTATTATCTGAACATATATGCTTTATCCGGGCGTGGTGTTCTATACTAGAAACTGCTCCGCTCACATCTATCATCACTCAACTACGAAAAACAGTCGACGAACGTCGCATATACGTAACCAGTGCTGACAAACTTGTAAATTTACAATAAAATTCGAAAATATCTTAACATTTCTGGATTATGCAATATTCATAATACATAAATCAAGACGACACAAACAAGGATTCATTGACCAAGCTTGCTTGTCTTACTGGTGTAAAGCTTCCATCCAGAGAAGAGATGGCATGTAGTTAATTGATTGATCCAAACCCGGAAGATAAAGAATCTATCAGCAACGAACCAATGATTTCAATACGCCAGTAATATATAAGTCGATGCAACGAACTGCATTAGCTGAAACAATTATAAATCATTAACAAATGCCAGAGACCTTATTAGTTATAGCCCAGTGGCACGCAGTCTGCTCTCACTGTTTTGACAATGGTTAGCATCCACATCTAATTCTATGTGCCATCAACGTACCTATGTCAAATTTGATCATTCTATTAATTCGAACAAATCGTACAAAAACAACACCTGGAGGTTTAAGGAAATTTAATCAGCTGAAGGATGGACGGTTACAGCTTTCCTTATATTTTTGTATGTACAATTAGTTTTAGAAACGTCCGTCTGTCCCCACATCGTATAACATCATAGGTCTGACGTTACAGACGCAGGGGTGATATTATGATTTTAAATGGATGGGTCGGTTCATTTTAGCATAGCTATCAAATCAGAGCTTATTCTGCTTACATCTCTTATCAAATAACTAGAATGGACGCTTCGATGAAGGAAAACATTCGACTTAAAACTACGACAAAAACACACAAGTATAAAACCAGACCAGATATTTACGACACAATAGATCCCTGGCGAATCGCTTAGGCTCCCACATCTGGTGTCCATCCAGTTGTCAACTAATAACTTAACTTTCTGTAACACAAAAAATAGGTCCCGAACACCATAAAAAAAAACTACCATCAAACAAAAGAATACTTAGTACTTCACAATCGCGGCGGCAAACGACAAGAACACGTGCAATAAGTGCCTGACTGCAAACAAAAACTCTCAAGAATGTCGTAAAAATTCCAAACCGCTGAAACAAAAAAAAAGGTCAAAGGGGCTGCTGTGGTATCAGTGCGATTCTTAAAGTATGTTCTACCAATACTGTACAAGTTACTCTATAATATAATTCATACTTGCTGAACCATAGCATGTTAGATTCACTAAAGAGGTTTAATCGCTCAGTTTTATTTCAGTTTAGCCTATAAGCTCTCTCCCACAGACAAGTGCAAGCTGCTAGCTTGATGGCCACCACCCGAATGCAACATGGAGCATCGGAAGACACCGAGCAGATTGCCATACAAAATAAGGATATGAAAAGTTCAACATACAGTAATTAGTACAACAATAAACTGCCCCGACGACATTAGCCACAGTACTTTGAACAAAAGCGCAACGTCTGTACGTACCAATAAGAATAACAAACATGGAAATGTAAAGCATACTGTAGTATACCTGAAAAAAGGCAATGACAAGGGCTCTTATATGAAGGTTGTAACACCGCGGATTCACGGTTCTTATTGGAATAACCACACTTTAATGGTGACCAGCGCGGGTCACTATTAACCTAGGCCCAACAAGTGCAAAGAACAAACATCTCTTTAAAAGAAGGTACATATACCCAATGAAAACGTCAGCGTCAAGACATTTATAGAAGTATGCAGTAGCACTAAGCAACTATTAAAAATAAAAGGTTTTTAATCTCAGCGATCTCAATGCGCAGGAAAATCATTACTAGAGACCCACGCCGCAGTACTGAAATAAATGCAACGCCAATCCGGATAACGTCATACGGAAGGAGCAAGATACGGAACTCAAACGCATAAGCTTCAGAAGGTTCTGGCAAACCGGAAACAAATCATCTCAATCTAATTAATATATTCGTCATTTTCACCAACCCCATCAATCATGTACCATAGAAGAATATGTAACACGTATCAATTCATTGACCGTAAATAAGAATGGTGGCAAATCAATCCTATTAAACTCATTAAAGAAACAAAAATCCAATAAGCAAAACAAAAGCGAAAGTGCATGTGTTACTTTAATAATTGAGCAACTCCATTAGACTATAATAATTCACAAAATATATTCACTTTCAAGGCATAAAACTCATGGGAAATTTGATGATATCCGGAAAAGGGCACGACGGGCGTCCCATAACAAAGAATTAATTCCAACATTCAAATGTGAGAAGCTTGACAATGGGAGGACACTACTTACTTCAAATTTATACAAACCATAATTCAAAAAGGCAAATACGTGGAGGAAAGGCGAAACGAAAGCTCATTAGGATATCTACTTGGAATTTAAGAAAGGATATTGCGAAGGTAATGCGGAGCAAACGAAACAGCACTGCAAAAAACTATAGAAAACTATTCAAATCATCACTATCGACCTCCCAGAAGAAATAGCAAACCACTAGAATACGCCGGCATGGACAAAAACACCAAACGCTCTTTCAACTGAATCAATCAAACTGCATCAATCAGGAACCAGGACAAATCAGCGGCATTTCAACAATCTACTCTAGCTCCTGACATTGAAGAAGCATCACGTCGACGCTTGATGTCTTAGTACTTAAAGATACAATACATTAACATTACATAAGGACAAACAAATTCTATGCCAAACACAGAACGACAAAAAAGTATATATCCGCTGGAAAAAGGAAACGGAACTACTTATACCTTCGCCATGCCTCACTACAATCCTGAAGTACGAAGTGTAAAATACATGGACGAAGAAATACTTAAACCTTATTTAAGCCACGGAGAATAGAGGCAACACTGACAACACTGGAAGAAGAAATGTAAGAAATAGGTATCCTGAGACATTCGCTTGTGCTATAGAAACCAGACAACTGGTATACTACATATACCTACTATTGATTTGTGTGATAGATACATACTAGAAAATACATAATTGCACCCAGACTCAGGACATACAAACATTGTCATGCACAACAATGCGTGTTCTTCATCGATGCAGATGGGAATCGAACCAACGACCTGCGGCGTGATAGGTGAAATCTTAACCAACCAAGAGAGACGAGACTCGCATTTAAACCACAACGAAAGGATCTAACGACCATTATAGTCATTTATTATTAATACAATATTTATGGACGACGACGTCATCACAGTATCAACAAGCAGGTCAAAACTATGCTATAAATAATATATATCACATGCACGATGAAAACAATAGGGCTCAAAATTAACTTAACTAGGAAAAAATAATCTGCGACCAGATTAACATTACGGAAAGTCATATACCCAGCATGATGGAAAGCTATATGAAATCCAAAATACTCGGAAACACAAAAATATGTTATCCTGGAGGTTTCTCATTCCATTAACTATGATACTTAAGTTTCTAAGCACACATCTGAACTACTATAGTCCCATTCTTTACACAGTACACCAAGAACTAAACCGAATGGTGTGTCTGAGGAAACTAAATTGAATCGAGAATAATAACAAAGAAAAAGAAATACACAAGAACATCATCATCATCATCATCAGCCTATAATAACGCACTGCTGAGCACAGGCCTCCTTTCACAAATCAAGGTGAAAGGGAATGGGCAGATACTCCACCACGCGTGCCCACTGCGGATCGGTAGAGGCAGGCTAGTGGTCAACCTACTGTTGGAGTTTTCAAGCCGCCTAGAAGGCCTCCAACTAAATTAACGACTATCACAATTAAATGATAACCGCGACCAACGTCGATTTGGAATACCACTAGGCGGTCACCCATCCAGGTGCCGACCACAACGGTAGTAGCTTAACCTGCCGATCGATTAAGAACGTCTTATCATGCTACACCACGAGCGCTTCCACACAAGCACATACCGAAGCTGAAAGCGACACGGAACCTCTCAACCACAGAAGCTATGCTCTCCGAAATCGAGGTCCAGCATGGAGGAAGTTAATCAAATGAACAACAACGAAATAACCTCAACCCAGGAACTAAATACAACTACAAAGAGAGAAGAAAGAAGACAACATACACCAACGCTCATCCCTCTCTATGATACCCGTCTTCCCACTTTCCAATATTGGCTATAGGCTGAACAGTCGGTCGATTGTGGTCAGCTGGTTGCGGTTGGCTGGCCTTCCTCTCCCATCCCAGAGCGTGTCACTCCTATATACCACGCACTCCTCGGTTTATCCATGGTTACTCCGATACAACTATTCAGGTACCAGTCATTATAAACTAAGTTAGTTACATGGTGGTTGATGCTTGAATGGTTGTATAGGACATGGGTCGGTCTTGTACTGGCTGAGACAGTGCTAATCATCATCATCATCATCAATTGCCCTGCATTGCATAAAACTGAATAAAGTCATCATAAAATATTTTTACTGCTTTAATGTGAAGTTGCTTGAGTGGAATTACTAAAAATTTTAAGTTTGAAAATATTCTTATTCAAATAGGTACTACAACATACTCAACGGTTTTTTTAAATATCTTTATACAAATGCGTGAAGAGAAAGCTTGCCCCTTAATAAGCTACATGGAGACATAAGATTTGGCGGAGTTAGAGGTAAAATGGAGGATGAAGTGCAGAAAGCTAAAAAATACTTAATTTTATAAATTACGGTCCAATATAAATCATTCATTAAATAGCACGCTATTTTAATACTTCGGTAAAGCAAAATCCATTTAATATTGTTAGACAGCTTCTGCTGAAAGACTTGCGAAGGTTTAGCAAAATTACAATATCCGATATCGACAGTTCTCATAAGGAGCACCATTCTCATGCAAAAGAAGCCGCAATTTCCATCAAATTGTTATTTTTATAGAGACTGCAGTGAAAATTGTGGAAAATCAGAATACGGTACAAAAGCTGCGGAGTGTGAAGCAAGTCGGTTCTTTTTTATTCCTTTTTGGTGAACCAAAATTGCTCAGAAAATTTATGATTATCCAGAACCAGGTTTCCGCAATCTAGCTACCATTATTCGTACTGAAACTCGTTGCCGCTCTCGGTTGCAATCTGGAGGTCGTTTCTTACAACCCTAATATAATATTGTTTGTGTCACCCCTCTGGGAAATTGTTAGTGACATATTGAAACGGTTAGAGTTACATCTTCCTAATGAAATTCGAATATATCCCCACATTCACATCGGTGTTTGAACTTCGAGAAATCTTGAGGACCTGGTTCGATGGGTCCAGTGCAAAGGCTTCTAACCTTAAGCAAGACGCCTATCGGGCCTGGTCACAAGCGCATGCTCGGAATGATCCGGATGTATCCAAACTGAGGAAAATATACAATTCTGCCTCTTGGTCCAGCAAGAAGCAAATTGCCAGAGCAAAGTTCCAGCACATCGGCAGAATTGGTGATCGACTTGTTGGTTTCCCTTCAGGGAGCCGAGCATTTTGGTCGCTTGCCAAAGCTGTCGAGGGTAATTTCTGTCGTTCGTCTCTTCCACCATTGCACGCTTCGGATGGCTATCTGGCTCACACTGCAAAGGAGAAGGCCGATCTTCTCGCTGCTATCTTTGCATCGAACTCAACATTTGATGACGGGGGAGCCTCACCGCCTACTATCCCGCGGTGCAACAGCTCAATGCCAGAAGTTCGCTTCTTGCAAAGCGCAGTTCGGCGAGCTCTACTCTCCCTTGACGTCCGTAAATCGAGTGGGCCAGACGGCATCCCCGCCATTGTGCTAAGGACGTGTGCTCCAGAGTTGTCTCCAGTGTTGACGCGCCTCTTCAGGCTTTCCTATACCGCCGGACGTGTTCCTTCTTCGTGGAAGACTGCCCTAGTACATCCGATTCCCAAAAAGGGGGACCGAACAGATCCGACCAACTACAGGCCTATAGCGATAACCTCCCTTCTCTCTAAGGTGATGGAGCGGGTCATCAACACTCAGCTGCTCAGGTACCTAGAGGAGCACCAGCTGATAAGCGACCGCCAGTACGGCTTTCGTCATTGTCGTTCAGCTGGTGACCTTCTCGTTTACCTGACGCACCGATGGGCTGAAGCCATAGAGAATAAAGGCGAGGCATTGGCAGTAAGCCTAGATATCGCTAAGGCCTTCGACCGGGTCTGGCACAGGGCACTTCTATCGAAGCTACCGTCTTATGGAATTCCCGAGGGTTTGTGCACTTGGGTGACCAGCTTTCTTGCTGATCGGAGCATCAAAGTCGCTGTTGACGGATGCTGCTCCGACGTCATGAATATTAATGCTGGCGTACCCCAAGGCTGCGTGCTATCGCCCACTCTGTTCATCCTGCATATCAATGATATGCTGGAAATTCCCAGCGTTCACTGCTATGCGGATGACAGCACCGGCGATGCCCAATATACTGGCCGTGCTAACATCCCTCGGTCCATGGTGGAGGAAAGCCGAATGCAACTTGTGTCTGAAGTCGAGACTTCCTTGGAGCGGGTCTCGGAATGGGGAAGACTTAATTTAGTCCAATTTAACCCTTCGAAGACACAGGTCTGCGCGTTCTCCACGAAAAAAACCCCTTTCGTAGTTGCACCAAAGTTCGAAGACACTCCCCTCATCATCTCAAAGAGTATCGGGATCCTCGGTGTCGACATTGCGAGTGATGTCCAGTTTCGAGGTCATTTGGAGAGTAAAGCCAAGCTGGCTTCAAAAAAGCTGGGTGTGCTTAATAGGTCTAAGTGGTACTTTACACCACTCCAGCGGCTGCAGCTATATAAAGCGCAGGTTAGGCCGCATATGGAGTACTGCTCACACCTCTGGGCAGGCGCACCCGCTTATCAGCTCGATCCACTTGCCTCGGTGCAAAGGCGGGCCACTCGTATTGTTGGCGATCCTGAACTCACTGGCGGTTTGGAACCTCTCAGCATTCGGAGGGATATAGGCTCCCTTTGTGTGTTCTATCGCCTATATAATGGGGAGTGTTCTAAAGAACTTTTCGACCTGGTGCCGTCATCACCCTTCTACCACCGCACCGCTCGCCGGCGATGTGGAGTTCATCCTCATATCCTCGAGCCGCCTCGATCGTCCACACAACGGTTCAGTCGGACGTTCCTACTGCGGACCATTAGGATGTGGAATGACCTCCCCATTACGGTTTTCCCTCAGCGCTACGATATGGGGTTCTTCAAAAAAGGCGTGAAAAGAGCTCTTCAAGGTCGGCAACACATCAGCAATCCCCTTGGTATTGCAAATGTCCATAGGCGGCGGTGACCACTTACCATCAGGTGGACCGTCTGCCTGTTCGTCAACCTATTGACATAAAAAAAAAAAAAAAAAAAAAAAAAAAAACTTAGATCTGACTTTGCATAGAAAGAAAGAAAGAAAAGACATTTATTCTAAAGTAACACAACACAATTACATACGCATAGAAAGTAAGACAAAAAAAACAGAGATATAAAAAAAATGTGTTGTGTGACATCAGAAATGGACAGCGAGCGACTCAGTTATAAACTGTAACCCCAGTACAGGTACCGGTAGGATAGCAATCTGGATCTCAGTGCAGCTACCAGAAAACACCTAATGTTCGGCGCAGTTGCGGTTAAAGCTTTTACGAATTCCGAATCTTTGAAGCGTGCCTTACAATTATCGCCATTGACTTGAAAGCCGTCGAGAATTATTAAATTATTCTATTTAAATATTTGGTCGTATTCATCAGTATATAACAGATAATCCAAACAAAACCTTATAGTTAAAAACATAATGCAGAATTCCGAATGCCAGCGTAAATCACGGAGGCAATGAGATTATTACATTTAAAATTTATGGCAAAAACACAATCTGGCGCCGATGCTCTTTAACGGGCGGCCGCTTTCATATTCATTGGCTGACCCTCCCCATCCTCCCGATCAGACCTCCTGCTTCCATAACAATGCTTATTGAAAGTCTTTATCTATGGAATACACTCACCTAACACAAATGAAGGGTATTTCATCAATAAATTTCGAATTCTAAGTACACCTATTTCTGTTATTGGCAAAGTTGATAGGTTTATTCTTGGTTTGCTGTTATATGGTTGTATTGGGAACTAAACAATTTTGAGCATGTCCAACATTCTTTAGCAATTTAAAAGAGATAAATTGCAACGCGATTGTGATCCAAACTGGATATGACTGGCTAAGGTTTTGACATGATAGAAATAAGCACAACACGTCTATTTTAATAAAATAATTTTGTATTGATTTTGATACTTTCTATTCAGCCAAAAATATCATCAATTATAGTTTATTGTAGCTACATCCTATCTATTGAGTAATTCGTATATTTGAACCAATTTAAATGCAGCGTTACACACGAACACGGTATTTCGAACTACGAATTGGACGTGTGGCTTCCATCAATAGGTTACCTACCACCTGCGCTAGGTTATTGTTCGTTGGCAACTAGGTCAACAGGCTCTATACGAGCACCTTATTGTCTTTTATACGTGGCCACTAAAGTTTCTCGCGGTATGTTTTGACGAAGCTCTTTGACACTATTTTTTATGTATACTACTTTTAGAATTTACAAACCACAGAGCAAGGAGTCCTGCGCGCCTATATAGAGTAGAAAACAATGACAATACTCCTCCCCCATGAATTGAGCATAGCGCATAACCATGTGTGAATTGCCGTAATTCTAATACTCGACTCTATACTACAGCACTCTGTTTCAACAGCACTAAATGATAGACAATCTGTTAATGTAACTTTGCTGCCCCCTGACATGCTTGAATATTACGCAATCTGTTGACCAAGGCGTCCTAGGAGGGGCGTTTTTGGGGTTCCGTAGCCAAATGGCAAAAAACGGAACCCTTATAGATTCGTCATGTCTGTCTGTCTGTCTGTCTGTCTGTCTGTCCGTATGTCACAGCCATTTATTTCCGAAACTATAAGAACTATAATGTTGAAACTTGGTAAGTAGATGTATTCTGTGAACCGCATTAAGATTTTCACACAAAAATAGAAAAAAAACAAAAAAAATTGGGGGTTCCCCATACTTAGAACTGAAACTCAAAAATTTTTTTTCGTCAAACCCATAAGTGTGGGGTGTCTATGGATAGGTCTTCAAAAATGATATTGAGGTTTCTAATATCATTTTTTTCTAAACTGAATAGTTTGCGCGAGAGACACTTCCAAAGTGGTAAAATGTGTGTCCCCCCCCCTGTAACTTCTAAAATAAGAGAATGATAAATCTATAAAAAAATATATGATGTACATTACGGTGCAAACTTCCACCGAAAATTGGTTTGAACGAGATCTAGTAAGTAGTTTTTTTTTTATACGTCATAAATTGAAATTAATATCAAATACTCGGGTACCATACTTACTACCATTTACTTATATACCTACAGGTTTGTACGGAACCCTCGGTGCGCGAGTCAGACTCGCACTTGGCCGGTTTTTTTTCAGAATAAATTAAATCACTCTAATTTCAGTAAGTTAAAAATCCTCATAAATTTTCCCCAGAGAAAGGATGCGTAAATTTATTGCTTCTAAATGAAACCTTATCTTTTAAGTTTAGCGTTAGTAAGTAGAGATCTTTTCAAATGCTTATCAAAAGCTCGGTAGCGTGTTCAATTCCCCGTTTCGGTTGTTGGTACCAGATAAATTGCACGTACGCGTCACTTCAGCTTGATATATGACTATTTATCATGCCCCATTCAATTTGGCAGCTGCGAAAGGCTTCGTGCTCCCCTTCCGGACCCTTTTGATTCACTTAGCTCATATTTCTTTTGGAAATGTTTGTGCTAATGTCGTTTTTTTTCAGCCGCGTTTTTAGGCTGATCTTATATAATGAGTCCTGTGTTCTTGGTCTTCGTGGAATTCTTGTCTTTTATAGCAACTGCTTGACAAGTAGGCAGACGTTTTAGGTTATGCTGCAACCTGATAGGCTGAGAATGAGCTACACCGCAGTAATTTTCCCAAGGTTCTTCAAAAAGGGTGTGAAGAGATTTCTGCAGGGTTGGCCACGCGCGAGTGATACCCCTGGTGTTGCAAACGTCCATATGCTACGGTAACAGCTTACCATTAGGCGTAGTAGTATGAAAAAAAGCTCACCACCTGGCAAATATTCAAATACAAGCGCTTCTTGGCACATAGAGGCTTTCGACGCAGTTTACACCAGTGGCTCGGTTCTACCCGTTTGTTTACCCCAGTTCTCGTGCGAGCGTTATGTGCGCCTAGGAATAGGATAGTGTTTTGTTTGTTTTGACAGCGGGCCATAATGACTAATGCAAAATTTGAAAATAAAATAGAATAGGCGCTATGGCCCGCGGGCCATTCGCGAGTGGGACATAATGACTAAAGACCCATTGTTCACTATAGGTACATACGGCTATCAGTTTGCAAGTCGACACAATAGTAACATTTTAACTAATTTTAATGTCGACTAAAATACGCAAGGTAACTTGATACAGAGCAAAGAAATTTACAACTGTTCTCACAATAGTTTTGATTATCGTAGTATTGGTTTGAGATAATTCCAGTTTCTTACATATTCGTAGTTCATCGATCCCAAAAACCCAATTGATTTCTTGTCCTATGCAATCTTAATCGCGCCACTTATCAGTAATTCTTTATGAATTTTAGGATCGCATGAATTTGACACTAGTCTCGCCCATAAACTTAACCATCGGCCTTTTATTCTTCAACCCTTCAGGCCGCCATAAACCGTCGACGGAATACGAAACCTTTCGCAAATCTAACGAATCGAATAATATCTTATCTCGCGGGAATCAAATACGCGCAAAGAGACGATTTTAAACGCTTCTATCGTTCTATGAAGGGATTAAACTTGACATATTTGGCACCTCTGCTGTATTTAAAGGCCTCATAAGATCGTGCAGTTTCAGGATCCAAGTTCTAAAGAGGCCTTCGACTAAACAAAGGTTTTTGTAATGTAACAGTACGTTACAGGCTGCAGGCCCACTGGCTTGTTAAATATATCCTAGGAAATGTATTATCCATTAATGCATATGTAAGAGGGTAAGACATGGGATGAGGAAGACCAATGAACAGTTGAGTAGAAAATTAGTAAAGCCGTGATGACTAGCATTAGAGGGTTTGAGTGGAATGTAAGTAAGTATTGCGTCGGTTGGCCCGAAATTATTGGATCAGAGCAGCCAAATGTTTATGGTAAGAGGTAGTAAGCAAAAAATCCTTATTCATTCGTTCAATTCCTACAATGCGCCAGTCATTGCATTTGCGCATGCTTTTAATTTAGTCGAATAATTCGATTCTCGCCAACGCAGCCTGATAACATCGGGGTTGCCGGAAGGCGCGAGGCCGCATGCATAATTCCCCCGGCACTCATTTATTCACGTTAAAACGTGGTAGTGTGGTAGACGGTGGTAGTTACGGCTAATCTTGGTAACGGAGGGTGTAATGACGCGGTAATACGCGCCCGCCTTGCCGCCTACAAGTCGCCTACTCTTGCTAAAATTATCATTAGATATAGCATTGTAGCAACTAAACGTGAGATAATTTTCATTTAAATCTTTCGCTTTACGGATGAAGACGTTCTTATTACCTGTAATTGTGGTTTTGACATGTGTTATTAATTTGAAACTGAAAATATTGGGGCTAAAATATCTCCGTTGAAAAATCGCCTATCGTTGGCCCATTTATTTTTGAATGTTTCATAATTGAATTTGTTGGTATCCTGCAAACAAGCAGTTCTTTATGTAGTAACATAAATTGCTTCGGGCAATGGAGTGGCTAGTCTTATTTGTTCAAAGAATGGCAAACATTGGTGTTCGTTTCACGGTAGAATAGTGCAGTCCATAAATCCTGTTTTTCCGTTGGGCTTGTTCAAATAATGTTCCATTTGAGGAAAATCATTTGTTGCTTTATTTTTCGTAATGGATGCTAGCTGCCTTCGTTTTAAATTCTTTATAACGTCTTATTATGTTGTATGTAGTGATGGTTTTATCAGTCCTTATATTATAAAATCATCGTAGTTCCCCCAATATGCCTCAAGTTTATTAACACCTATGCCATTAAAAATCAATGCTGTAGTTAACTACTGAGCTTATAGTTTCCAACTGAATCCCTGTCCATTTCTGATGCCAAACAAATCATCTTTTTCCATTCTCTGTATATTTAATTTTATTGAGTGTCCTTCAGAATATGAGACTCACTAGGAGAGTCCTCAACGCTCACGGCATTGTCCGCAGCCTTCTTGGCCAACTCCTCGACCTTTCAAATAGGAAATACATTATTCAAAATATATTTATTCTTTCTTCTCTCCTTTCGAGATATCCTTGAAAGATCGGCGTTTCTAATAACGTAAAAGTGTACGTTGCTCCAATCAATTCACAAAGAGGTTTACGTCATGAGACTGAATTGCATAAAGACTGGAACATAGGAACAATATGCGAAGTGCCATCAAAGCTTTAGTACGAAGAGATTAAAACCGGATCACCTGCCAGAGGGGATAATTCAATTACGGGCCGCCATTCACTGGCGATTAGTCAATGACGCCTGTCGGCTGCTGCAGTTGAAATGTTCCGATATAGGATATGGATGGCAGATAGTGTTAATGATGGCATTCACTGAATGGAATATGGAGTTGAAGCTTATTATGTCACAACCCTTTTACATCAATTTATAGGGAATGATTGTCGTTAATACTGCATTTAGATGACTTGATTATTACGCGATGATAGTTTTGTTGATAATGTGGAATGTCGTAATGTTAGTCGTGGTTGGAATCCTACAAAGAGCTTAAGTTTTCTGTGAAGGAAATCATCTTGAGGAAACCATGGTGTTGGAGTACTTTGTACGTACAGTGGCCGGCAAACAACTTGAGCCATGACCTTGAGTGCGCAGTAGACGATTTTAAGGTGTCGTTGGTGGAAAGAGAGGTGCGCGGGGGCATTCTGTCGGCACGCGTCCACGCTATTGGCCGAGCATGAGTGTACATGCGCGAACTTCGTCGACTTTGGCTCAAGTTGTTTGCCGGCCTCTGTACACGCCTGTTTTGCTACTCTCAAGTAAACAATCTGTCGCCTATGTGTTTTGGTAGCTACCCTTGAGAGTCAGTTCTCTGTGATTACCACCTTCACCATCATAGTGAGATTGTAGTAAACTCATGAAAGAAATAAGGTGGTAGGTGTGTGACCATCTATTCAACCTCTTAAACCTATATATATAAGACGGGCAAGTTGGCGCAGTTGGTTAAGAGTCTGGTAAAGATTCCACCTATTGCGCCGCCGGTCGTGGGTTCGATTCCCGAACAGGAAATGCATTTGTGTGCATGTACATGTCTGTATGTCCTGGGTCTGGGTGTAATTATGTAATTTAAGTATGTATTTACAAACAAAAAGTAGTATATGTATTATATCAGTTATCTGGTTTCCATAGTACAAGCTCTGCTTAGTTTGGGATCAGATGACCGTGTGTGAGGAATGTCCCAGGATATTTATTTATTTTAATTATATTTTAAAGTTTCAATTATCATCAGCAAAAAAACCTGCATAACAAAGTGCGCACACAGGGGCTTAAACTCAACCGCGTTTGCGAACAAAAGGGTCAAATTGGTTGGCTGCGTTGGCGCGCACCGGAGGATGTGGCTAAAAGTTTGGCAATGTTTGAGTATGCGCCTGCTTCAGACGTCCGCGATCCCGCCGGCGGGCGCCGATGAGTGTCGGCTTACCGCCATCGTAAATAGCTGCGAATTTTTTTAAAGCTACATATCTACATCTACAATAATATTATATAGTAGCTCTACTAAGTTTGTAAGTTTGGAGACTAAACATTCCTTGTCAAACTAAATATGAAGCTATACATTGTCTCTAAGTGCTCGGTGCATCCTGGGTGCACTAGTGGGGACAGCTAGTGAAATGATAAACTCAAACTTTGATTAAACTCTTATGAACGTTATGCAATTGACTCTACCACCGATATAACAGGTGGAGATTTCGAGATGGCACATATTCGAAACCTATGTTGGGTTAGTCATGCTGAATAACTTTTACTATGGAACCAACACTGAATTCTCAATTTTTTTTTATAAATTTCCTTACATTATGACCGAGCAAGGTTGACATCTACAATGAGAAGTTTTTTTTTTTTTGAGAATTCACTGTTGGTCCCATATAGTAAAAGTAGCATGTCTAACCCAACATATGTATCGAAAATACGCCATCTCGAAATCTCCACCTGTTATATATTCTATATTCTGTTATCTTATTGAATTTTTGTGGTGGCGTTGGCTGAAGGCACTTTCAACTCATTAATTTCTCTAAGGAAAATATAACAGATTTCAGCTGCTTTTTCATTAAAACCTTAAAAACCAAAATAGGTCGTGATTACATTGATAACATAAAAGTTAAAAGGATGATGGATGGCCAGAGGTATAAAAAGGACTAGCTGCAAGACTGAACCCTAACAAAATTAACCATAAAGCACTTTATCTCCATAATCTTGGTAGATAATACGATAGCCGTTTTCGCGGGTGGTTAGTTAGACCGGGGCCCATTAGCAACGACCCGGGTCCCGCTGACCCCTGACCCTAATGCGACACGACGAACCCTGCGTAACCCTCCTTAGATTCGGGGTAGTATAGTATAGTACAAGGGGATGGACGTGATTATCTTTATTGAAATATCTGTAGTATAGGAAAGGTCGTGTTTGCTTGTGATTTGTTTTACCTGCGATTTGCTGAGTCAGTGCTTTCATTTATGTTTCTGGGTTAAGCTTAAGTTGTGAGTCATGTACTATCTCCTACTGCAACATTGGCCTGTATTCATACGAAAGTTGTGCAATGAATAGATCAAATACCGTACAGTCTTTCTATGACATGTTAACGTTTGCCGAACGGTACGACGAAAAGAAAGAGACGAAAGTCTTTACTAGTATAAGATTTAGTAACTTATAAAAATAGTACGATGATAAAAAGATATACTTAACCCGTGAGGTAAGTTTAGTAGATTTTTCTTTCAAAAGTTTCCCCAGAGGACCTAAATTGCGTAAATGTCTTTGACTTTGAGACTATTTGCATAATTTTATTATAATGTTGTACTTAACATTCGTGAATCGTTTACGGAATTACTAATAATCTAAAACTGACTGACTTATAGACGACGCACAGCCCATACCTGTGGGTAAACCATGAAATTTTGCACAAGAGTGCAGGCACTGTGCTGGCAATTCTCACCTGCTTTATATCAGGGATATCAAGCAGGTGAGAATTGAAGAAAGGATTTTCCGAATGGGGTAAATATTGTATCTTGGTTAACCCGCGGGGTGGAAAGGCTTCGCCGTCAGAAACACGTTTGTGAAAAGCGGAATAAGCACAATCTAAGCCGTCCGAATTGGTAATTATAACATCCCGAACAGAAGCCTGAACAGCCGGTTCGTTAACTAGTTATTAAGTAGTTCTCGGCTGGTTAAACAACTGTTTGTTACTGCGCTTTCTGGTTGCATCAATTTTGCTATGTGCCATTTAGAATGGTCATTTTCAGTCAGAAACTTGTCAGAAAGTTTTGGTAAAATCACTTGCTAGTTTGACAAGGTCTTGGAAGTAAGATACACTGCCTGCCACGCCACAGGTCGTGGGTTCGATTCCCGCCCAAGAAAATTATTTGTGTTAATGATCAAGCCTGGTTTTTTTTTTTTTTTTTATGTTAAATTGGCTTGCGTTTGACCTTCGACTGACCCCAAGAGGAGTTAAGGTATCGGTGTAATTATCTACATGATTATATATTTAATAAAAACTGTTGTTTCGATTTAATTTAATTTTTGGTTTTTAATTCTATTTTTAATGCACCGTCCAAATGTCCGTGATTCACACGTGGCTTCAGCCGAAAATCAGCGCCGTAGTAATCTGCAGCACATGCTGAGCTGGGGCCATTTGGACCCACGATATCATACACTAATTTACTGTACAGGTCGGTTAACGAAAGCTGGCACGTTCACAGTACTCATAAATTTGCAATCAGTCAAGTCTAATGGACGAATGCAAAAATAGACCACTCTATATTTATGAGCAGTAGCAAAAGCAAAACAATAACTGTCTCCTTCATACTCATAAGCTTGACTTTGCGCGAGAGAGACGGTGTAAATGTGTTGAAACGTGCCAGCTTTAGTTAACCGACCTGTATTGTTTTTACGTCTTTTAGTTTGTATATGTTGTATGTTATTATGCTGTCTTTTTTTTTTTTATTGTCTTGTGTGTGTATCTGTGTGTTCAATAAATAACATTTTATCTTTATCTTTATCGAGCCGACATCTCACCAAGGGGATTGAAAATTCGCCTCACGTAATTTATGGACCTCATATGACTACTCGTTATCTAGCATCTCGATTTTCTTTCCAGGCTACTAAGCCTAGACGTGACATCATTAGAAGATGTATATTGGCTGGAAGACAAGACAGCTCGTCATGTCCTCGACCCTAAGGACTTCGGCGCGTGGTCTGCCGCGCGACAGAGCCTGCCCACCGGCAAAGAACAGCTGCAGACCCTGAAGGCAGACCTGTGGAGTGCCGTTGTCAAGAATAGTAAGCATCAAGACGCTTGGACATGGGGTGAGCATTAGCAACTTCTGTTGTGTCGTGCTTGAATCGTTATGGGTGTATACTGGGTGTAGATTTCGAGATGGATTTTTTTCGAAACCTATATTGGGTAATTCTGAATAACTTTTACTATGGCAAATATACACTAATATCTCGTTTTATTTTTTTTATTTTCGTCTTTATGATCGAGCAAGGTTGATCTTTAGTATAGAAAGTAAACGTATTTTTTTTGAGAATTCAGTGTTTGTCCCGTAGTAAAAGTTGTTCAGCATGACAAACCCAACCTAGGTTATAAAAATATACCATCTCGAAATCTCCACCAAGTATATGGTTACTGTGCAAACATTGATAGATTGTTTCATTAAGTTGACAAAAAGACAGACGTTCCATATGATGGTAAATGGTCACCACCGCATGTTAATGGATAAGCAATAACAGGATTCAATTGTAAACAAAATGTTCAGCCTATAAAATGTCCAATTTTAGCACACATTAGTTACATATTGCAGCATTTCTCATCATAAGTGTAAAGTAGATTTCTATAGTTTTAAGCTCCATATTGCTAAAAACTTAAGTGCGCGAGAGTACTATTGACGCAATAATGGTATTGTCGCATTACCATACCAACCATAGCTGACACAGTTTGAGGATTCAGGCCGACTTATGATTCTCCTCGATTGGTAGTAATTTCTTACATTTTTGGGTAAGCGTGTTCCGTAGGCTTCGTGACCGTCCTTTATGGACGGTTGAGTGGCCACAAGCCCATTTAATATTGGTGGTGGGCGGTGGTCGGTGGTGGGTGGCAGGTGGTATGCTAGTGGTGTCGGTGTCGGTGTGCGGGCTGGTGACGCTGGCCGCCATGACGCAGCCCTCGCTGGCGCCTGAAGCCAAGCACTCCCTGCTGCAGTACGTCACCGGGAAGTATCTGCATCCCGCCAGTTGCACGGTCAGTACACATTTTGATTTGACAGAGTTTGTAATATCACTAAGGAATCCAGGGACATGGATGTGCCCCCGCCAAGTCGAGCAAAAGAGCAAATAAAGGCACGGCCGTACAATCTTTTTCTCAAAGCCGTTCGGGCCGTTTTCGATCCCCCTGTAACTTCGTTGTGCAAAAAACTAGAAGCCTACATTTTCAGGGACCAAGAGAGCATTACAAAGCTATATATATTTCCAATTACATTAAATTTGAACCAGTAGCTTAGGAATTCCTGCACGTCAAACTTCGATAATTTTGTCACTGACTGACACACTCACTCACTCACTGACTCCTGTCACATGGGCGTAAGGTGAAAAATGAATTCACTGTTCATTACATTTCTGTTATACAATAGTTCTTGTAGAAGCGAAACGGCCAACCCACATATTTTGACTAAGGTGTAGACTGCAGAGTTTGTGAAGTTAGGGCTTGTAGAGTTAGGGCGTGTAGAGTTATAAGCTTGGCTCTACATGAGATCTGATAACTTTTTGACAGTGCGAGCCATGGTCTTGGCACAATTTAAAGGTGCGTCCATGCTTAGCGAACCAAGCACGAGCCGAGCCTCGAACGAGCACACCGCGAGCACGATTCGCGTAGCGTGGACGGGCTCGCGAGCCTCGAACGAGCGCGATTGTCACTTTTTTCACGTACAAAGGGATTCGCATCTTGCTCGTTGTAGGCTCGTTCGGGGCTCGGCTCGTGCTCGGTTCGCCTAGCATGGACGCACCATAACATGAAAATGTTTTTGGTGGGATTCGTAATTTTTGCGAAAAAACTTACTAGAATACTGAGATTACAGCTTTTTTTGACATATATGCTTAACTTAACTAACCTTAAAGTTACAAAATGTCCTCAAAATTATTGTAAATAAAAAACCTGGTACATTACTTCACACACGGTTATCTGATCCCAAACTAAGCACAGCTTGTACTATGGAAACCAGTATGGTTCTATGCAATAAAGACTCATTCGAACACATTTTGTAACAAACTGCAAACATTGCTGAAAAGCCTGAAAACTACGCAGCAAAAATTGAGTTACTTTAAAAGTATTTATGAAACTAAAGCACGCTTCAGAGGCGAGGTGCTTAGCGTATATTTCATGGTAACGACCGCGTTATAATGTAATTTAGGACCTAATCGACCCAGCTCTACTACTAAAGCGCAGATAGTAAATGATCTACTGTCGTGCTATTTAAAATGTTCTCTACACTGTATTAACAAATTTTTTGCGGGATGATTATATTCATCGAAAGCTCATTGTTGGATTTGAACCTCTGACCTTCGTCATATCATTCGACATCACTACCTATCATCGCTGTAAAATATCTGTGGTATAATATTATTATTTGTATCGGTGATGGACTCGTTTTCCTCTAGTCTGTTTAATATTTTGATTGGGCTGTAAGTTTAACTCGTGTTGTCTCCACACTGTCTGCGCAGGTGGAGTGGGGTTGGGAAGAGCCGGTGGCGGTGGGCGAGACGATGTGGTTCGTGGTGCACTGCTACCAGCGCAACGGGCACCCCTACCCCATCTGCGACACCGACAACCTCGCCGTCACCATCTCGCACGGCACCAGGAAGGTATCACTACACTACACCTCGAACTGTGCGGTCTCAAAGGAGCTTCCTTCCGCGTACGCTCAGATTGTGGAATGAGCTCCCGTGCCGTGCCGAGCTGCCGTGGTTTTCCCAATGGATTACAGCATGGGGTTCTTCAAAAAGGGTGTAAAGGTGTTGCAAGCGTCCATAGGCTACGGTAACCGCTTACCATCAGGCGGGCCGTATGCTTGTTTGATACGTAAGTAGTATACAAAAAAAAAACTACACCACACTATAGACTACACTACACCATAGACTACACTAGACTAGACCACTACACTACACTACACTACACTACACTACACTACACTACACTACACTACACTACACTACACTACACTACACTACACTACACTACACTATTGACTACACTATACTATAGACTACACTACACTACACTATACACTACGAGAGAGCCACTAGAGAAATAAACCTCTGCACTGCTAAACTCCCCTACTGATTTTGATTTGAAGCAGGGATTGGAGGAGAGTAACCTAGATCCTAGAGGGTACTTATTATTTTAAGAACGCGGTTGAAATTATTTGGTTTCAGGTGTCAGCAGTAATAGAGCTGGGTTCAGGCGACCCAGCGCAAGCGAACACAGCGAGAGTGAAGTTCACTGTGAGGACCGCAGGCGTTTACATCATATCAGTCACAATTGGTAAGTCGGTACATTAAATCCCTTCAGAAATATTTCAAGTGATAAACTTTTAATAACCTCCAAACAAATGTTTTGGCGGTAGAAACAACCTTTTCCAGCATTTATATTGGTTTAAGGGTTATATAAAAGCCCCAACAATAAGTTTGACTGAACTATGGATTGAATGATGGTGTTGATTGGAACCTTTGTATAGCTAACGTTTATAGCTTCATTTGCCATAAAATACTGCAGGCAAATGTAAGGTGTCTGCTAATTCTCATTAAAAGCGTTTGGCCTTAATTGAGATGTTAAAACACCTTACACCACTTAAGTTTATATATAAGTTAATATGAAAGCTTTGAAATAATAAAATAAAATACTGTAGTAACTGGAGTCCCAAACCAATTTTAAATCTTTAAGACAAGGGCTATCTCCTCACTCAATTCGCGTATTTTGGCGATGAAGATTTGTACCCCTAGTTTGGTGAGCTTCATGACCCCCTCGAAGGTATCCCCCTGGCAACCACTAACGTGCCATCTGCAGAGCAAACGACGTTTACGCCTGAGGGGATGTCGACACGCAGAACCATATCGTACGCGAGGTTCCACAGCAATGAGCCCTGCTCTGACAGGGAACGGATGCGTAAGACAACTATCTAGAACTATTCGAATGTTCTAGATATATCTAGGGGCCTATGCTATACGATGGACAGTGCAAGAAAACGCTCGCGCGGGGGGTTGTGGGTATAATCTAGCAGTAGCTTCTTCTTCCTGCTCGTTCGGTTCTAATTGCTTCGATGTACACGAGACATCCACTAGCGGTTACGCCGGCAAAGAAGATAATGTTCTTGCAGAGACAAAGCTTTCTCGTCTCGCTAGGTGTGCGTCAGGTCGTAATGTAATCGTATTGATGTGGTAGGCGGCGTGTCGACGTGCGGCAGTCCGTTCCGCAAGTGGTTCGTGGCGGGTCGCGTGGAGGCGCGGCGGTCGCGCGTGGGGCGCGCGCACGCGGCGCTGCTCTACGTCGCGCACCACGCGCGCAACCTGCACATACACCCGCGCGACCAGTACGACAACCCCGCGCCGCTACCCGACCACGAGGCGCCCAAGGTAACATATACAACATGTGTCAGGCGCCGTGTGCACTCCACGCGCGCAACCTGCACATACACCCGCGCTACCAGTACGACAACCCCGCGCCGCTACCCGACCACGAGGCGCCCAAGGTAACATATACAACATGTGTCAGGCGCCGTGTGCACTCCACGCGCGCAACCTGCACATACACCCGCGCGACCAGTACGACAACCCCGCGCCGCTACCCGACCACGAGGCGCCCAAGGTAACATATACAACATGTGTCAGGTAAAATCGCCTGTATAACAACTGATCACAAGGACCATCCGTTCCTACACCAAACGTGATTGTTACAGGGGTTCTCAGTAAAGATCAGTCCCCTGGGCGGTGAAGTGGACGAGAAGCTGTCTTCATCAGCTACGTTCCAGTATGACTCTGTGAACCAACGCGTTACCCTGGCGTTGTGCTTCGACTGTGCCGGGATCTATCACGCCGCTATATACTATGATAATGTGCTGCTGCATAACGGGGAGTTTGACTGCATTGTGCTTACGGGTGAGTTATGGATTCCTTCGAAAATTGCGTAATATATTTATGTAAAATCCTTTCCCTCTATAATTATTCGCGAAGTTTTGGACTACAACCATGTATGAGAGATGGTCCCGACCTTCCTAAATAAACTTTAATGATATTTCAGAAGCACAATATAAATTTTTAATTTTAAATTTAATAACTCAAGAAAAGCATCGGAATTTTGTTTTCCCTCGAAATCGTTAGTTAGAATAGTTTTTTTAAGAGGTAGAGCATAGTGTTTATTTGCTCAAAGAGCAGCTCGACTGGGGAAGTACCTCCACCTTACAGAATACCGCAGCCAAATAAGTCTATGTTGTGTAAAGTTGTGTTCCTTTGCGTGAGTAAGTTCGCCAGAGCTCATTGGGGAGGGGGGAAAGGTCGGTAACGCGTGAGCGTGCTTCGTGTGGTGCAAGCGTTCATATGGCTACGGTAACTGCTTACCATCAGGCGGGCCAAATGCTTGTTTAAGAACTAAGTCGTATAAAAAAAAACATTTAAAAGATAGTGATCAAGCTGTGGAGACCTGTTCTTGTGCTTTTCTTTTCTACCAGTAGGCCTCTAATGGGCTTTTTTTGTGGCTATATCATCAGCCAGTCCAGCTCCTCAGATAAAGCGTAGGCTTCGCGTAGCGATATCACTGCTTTAAATATTTATATCCATTGTTCATCCAAAATAAACCGTAGTCAGAGTCCCCAAGATAACTTATGGACCATCACGATTATTTAAGGATATATATTGTCTACAGTAACATATCAAAAGACACGTATACTAATTATACGATGATGTGTGGTTGGTAGCAAGCGACACAGCGACAGTGCAACGCAACATATCCTCCAAACGCCACAACATCTGCTTCGAGGCGCGCCTTATAGCTGTGGGTGGGGTTGCGGGCAATGCGGGTGCTAGTGCGGGTGCGGGTGCGGGCGCGGGAGTGGACGCGGGCGTGAGTGCGGGCAAGCCGCGCCGCGTTTTGTGCTGCGTCTCGCCCAAGCATCTCACGCTCAAGGACTACTTCCTCAAGTTCATACCCAAGCGGATCACCTCCTTCAGACTCTGCCCATCAACAAAGGTAATTTAATCATAGCTTCATTATGATAGAGCTTAGATTAGCATGATATACTTCTTTAAAGTATACCACGCGACATTTTTTGTGCTAAGAATCAACTGAATATTTAAGTGTTGGAACCTACACTATATGTATATTGTAGTATACCGTGTAGGTATGTTGTTCTTTTTTTATTTGGAATTTTGTGAATTGTACCAAAACCATAAACAGGTACACACGGCTACAGATCAAGCTATACATTTCTAGTATAAGCTGACCTCCCATTGTATGGAAATCCTATACAATGCGAGATCAGCTTATACTGGTAAAGTATAACGTGATCTGTAGCCGTATGTACATTCTAATTCAATCAAATATTGTTGTTTTATGACTTCTGAAAGGGAATCTAGATCGTATAATCCATACGATGCGAAATTAGTTCTTTCATAGGTTATCATTTTTCAAACTTTTAAGGTAGCGGTGATCTTCTCTTCTCACCATCTTTTGGCGTTATAAGCCGAATTGAGAGGAGTATGTGCTGGTTGTGGAAGGGATAACGGCATTGGTCCTCGCACAGAGCCTCCTCCTCGTACTTTAGTGACCCACAACACCATATCAAAGGTTGATAATCTTCCCCAGTAGGGACGCTCTAAATTTTAAATCGGAGAGAGTTATGCTAGACCTCTCTTAAGATTATTTTGTATAACGCCAGATGGGAATTAAAAGGGACGGCTGAATTGATCCGTATGTGCTAGAGGTCCAGGTATAAGGCTAGCTCTTGTTTGGTGTCCAGTTGATCCTGCTGCCGCGGGAGGGTCCAGGTCCGGGGGGAGAGTTCTGGGTGGAGGATGGAGTTCAGGCGGCGCTGAGACTAGCGGCGCCCGAGCGGGACCTGCTCGCCGCCACCTTCACGCAGCTGCTCATTGCCAACTGTGGGGGCGAGGACTCCTTCAAGGTACACCTACCTAGATTTATAAAACTAACGTGGAAACTTATATTTGGATACCATAGTTAGCAACTGGTACCAAACCATCGAACAAATCACCCAAAGAAGCGCCATGACGTTCATTTTGTTTGAAATCTATTCCGCCAATTTCCCACCGCCCGACAATGCGCTCTGATTGGCCAAGTTAAGAACACACGATGCATTGATTGGTCCTTACTGTTCAAAATCAGAATGTTCATATTTATTTATTTATATATGTACAGTATTTAAATATGTATTCTTTCCTCTCAGTACCTATTATTATATTTTCTACATCTGTTTTTTTATATTTATATTTATTTATTATACTTACTTATTTTATTTCAAATAAAAGTATTTAATTATATTGTATTTATATGAAGACAATATTGTGTGTAATTTATTTACCGAATTGTATTAAATAGTACCTACACCACCGTCTATTAACGTGTCTTAATTCCTCTCCATCCAATGGTTGTCTGGAAGAAATCGCTTCTCAGCGATAAGACCGCCCATTGTACAGTATTTTTAATATTAAGAATTTATTGTTATTGTTATTTTTATACTTATTGGTGTACAATAAAGAGTTATCTATCCATCTATCTATCTATCAGTGATTAGTTGCGGAATTGGATTGCTCGTTATTACAAATCTAAAGAGATTTTTCTTCGATGCCCCAAAGACATGTGACAAAAGATGTTAACTCGGCAAAAATTTGGATGTTTCTTAAATTCTGGCAAAAACAATTCCATTGCTTATGTTAAATACATCCGTGTTTTGGATCTATTGTAATTCTATCGCAAACGCTCCCGCATAAGTGCTATTATCATAACTAGAATCAGTTACAAATACCCATATAATATATATTGTTTGATGTAAACAGAACAAACAAGACTTCTTCTACAGCGAGATCCGCAAGGCGCACGCGCGACATCCGCACGAGAAGCTCGCCATCCGCGTCGTGCGCTCGGAGCTGGTGCGGAGCAGCCTCAAGGCCACGCGCCACCTCACCGTCGCCGACTGGTGCAAGAACTTCGACGTCACCTTCCAGGGGGAGCAAGGTACTCGCATTCTCATATTACTTGGGTACTTTCTTAGCCCATATTCAAATAAAAAAAAAACATTTATTCAAATAGACCTTCGCAGGCACTCATGAAAAGTCTGACTCTAATACCGGGTCGGAAGGTTGCATTTGCTGAGAAGAGCCGGCAATAAACTCAGCAATTACTCTTTTCAAAACAAGCTTATATTCATTCCATAATATTTACATTCTAATCAAACTAGTAGACTGAATCTAAAGTAAATAAATGGCAAACTCGGCGCAGACCAGCCCCCACAAGCAGCACCTGTTCACGCATATGACGCGTGTGGCAGCCATCGCCCTCCTCGCCATATTGGAGGGAAATGAGCGACCCGTCACACGACGCCGTATAGAATATAGAGCTGTTTTGACGATCTGAAAGTCTACTTGTGCCACATTTGCAGAATTTTGTGACCATTATACCTGAATTGAAAATCATCTACCATAGCAACCTCTAGTCGGAAAATGGTCTTGCACTATGCGTTTTTAAAGGAGTAAACGTTGTTTTATGGCACAGTATAAAATGTAGGTGTGTATGTTACTTGTTAGGCGTGGACTGGGGCGGGGTGCGTCGCGAGTGGTTCTCGGTGGTGTGCGGGCAGCTGTTCGACGCCAAGTTCGGGCTGTTCGCCTCCTTCCACGACTCGCCCACCGGCCTCGTGCACCCCAACCCCGACCGCCCCAAGCATCTCAAGGTACACTACACATACACACACACACTCCCCCCCCACACACACACACACACCTCACTTACAAGTCCGAACGACCCACCGAACTCATCAAGTGTGCCAAGTGCGCTTAATAATAACTAAATGACAAATAATATTAAACTTTGTGTCTTATACGTAACAGTGACATTTAGCGCACAAAAATTTAAAAATATTTTTGTTACTTGAAAACAGCATTTTAGAATATCTTGTATATATTTCCTAACAATGATGACATAAATCAAAGATAACTTGAATTTCTCTACGTGACCGAAACGAGGACATTCGTAGGAGAACAAAATTATCGATATAGCTACACCACAGTCTACAACACAGGCCTGCCTAGTGTAGACTCAGCTGAATCTTTTATAATGTCCTCAACCAACATCTATTTGTGTCATTACAATTATTATTTTTATCTGTAATAGGTTAAGCTTTATCAAATAAAGATTAAAGCTCGTAGAGTTAGTAAGCTTCAGTAGCAATGTGCCGGCCACATCGCTCTATGAACCCATAACCGATGGGGAAGGAATATTATCATGGCTATCACGTAGTGGTGCGCGCCGAGCGGGACGCCTTCCCACTGTGGTGGACCGACGATCTGGTCAGAGTCGCTGGGCGCCCCTGGATGCTAGCGGCCCAAAACTGTTCGAAGTGGAAGTTAATGGGGGAGGTCTATGTTCAGCAGTGGATATCCTTAGGCTGATATGATGGATGTAACATACAGATGGATGGGCGGAAAGCAAGCTAGCATGTACCGTTGCAGGATAGAAGAGAAATAGCTGACCTAGTTTATCTACAGAAAATAGCAAACGGTTCGATTGATTGTCCTGAGCTCCTGAGTAGAATTGCATTAAACGTCCCGTATGCGTCCCTGAGAAAGCCAAACCTTCTGCACATTCTATTTGTGAACTGCACATACAGGCAAAGGTAATATCTCATACGAGCGAGCAGATCTTTTAAAGAATTGTCCCGCAACTTGGATTTGGATCTGTTTAACACCAGTACATCACAGATGAACAATCTTATGTCTAAAAGATTCTTCAATTAATTTTCTATTACCTATTTCCTACGCGTGTCCTGTCTACTTTCTTTTCTATTGTTATTCTTATAAATGTTATATGTTAAATGGCCTTCATGTTCTATGATTATATTATTCTGTATATGTTAGCTGTAAGTTTTCCTAAAAGAATAAAATAAAATAATAAACAGAATGTAAAAAATATGGTGGTTTTTTCCAGCTAAAACACTTCGAGCTAGCGGGCAAATTAGTGGGCAAGTGCCTGTATGAGAGCGCGCTGGGCGGCACCTACCGGCAGCTCGTGCGGGCCAGGCTCACGCGCTCCTTCCTGGCGCAGATCATCGGCCTGCGAGTGCATTACAAGGTACCTATGTGCTCTCTGCTGCACTAGTACCCAACTGATATGGCTTACCGATGTACCTGCGCAGAAGATACATTTTCAAAGCGCGGGACATGTTATTGGTCGGCAACTGCCGCCATGTGTGCGGAGGGGCGTCACTTGCGAGTGAGACGGAACTAACAGCTACACTGTATTATGAACCTTATAGTAGTGATCTAAGGTTGATTGTAAGTTTTAAGCATTCTTTCGTTAATCTTCGGGCCATACTTTATTTTCTGTGCGGACGAAGATTCACGACGCGCCATATTAGTTGTGTACTACTGTACAGAACACTTGATACAGATCACTTCGAGCTTTGTGTATAACCCAAGTGTTTTATTTACTTCCCCAGTATTTCGAACAAGACGACCCAGAACTTTACCTATCGAAGATCAAATACGTGCTGGACACAGACCTGGACTCCTGCGACTCTGTTCCTGAGATATACTTCGCGGAGGATGTGTACGACTCGTCGGGCCGGCTGGTGGAGACACACGACCTTGTGCCTAATGGCTCCACGATACGAGTGAGATTAACTTGTATTACTCTCTGGTGGGCGCTTATCGTTGAATGTCGGGACACGTTGTATACGTATATGTATTGTATTGATGCAGGTTCGCAACAGCACAAAGCTGCAGTACCTGGACGCGCTGGCGCAGTGGCGGCTGGCGGCGCGCTGCCGGCTCGAGACCGACGCCTTCCTGCGCGGCCTCACGCTGCTGGTGCCGGACAACCTGCTCGCCATCTTCGACGAGAACCAGCTCGAGCTGCTGGTAGCTATATGTGTACTAGTTGAGTAGGTGTGTGTGGCGGGCGGCTCGAGACCGACGCCTTCCTGCGCGGCCTCACGCTGCTGGTGCCGGACAACCTGCTCGCCATCTTCGACGAGAACCAGCTCGAGCTGCTGGTAGCTATATGTGTACTAGTTGAGTAGGTGTGTGTGGCGGGCGGCTCGAGACCGACGCCTTCCTGCGCGGCCTCACGCTGCTGGTGCCGGACAACCTGCTCGCCATCTTCGACGAGAACCAGCTCGAGCTGCTGGTAGCTATATGTGTACTAGTTGAGTAGGTGTGTGTGGCGGGCGGCTCGAGACCGACGCCTTCCTGCGCGGCCTCACGCTGCTGGTGCCGGACAACCTGCTCGCCATCTTCGACGAGAACCAGCTCGAGCTGCTGGTAGCTATATGTGTACTAGTTGAGTAGGTGTGTGTGGCGGGCGGCTCGAGACCGACGCCTTCCTGCGCGGCCTCACGCTGCTGGTGCCGGACAACCTGCTCGCCATCTTCGACGAGAACCAGCTCGAGCTGCTGGTAGCTATATGTGTACTAGTTGAGTAGGTGTGTGTGGCGGGCGGCTCGAGACCGACGCCTTCCTGCGCGGCCTCACGCTGCTGGTGCCGGACAACCTGCTCGCCATCTTCGACGAGAACCAGCTCGAGCTGCTGGTAGCTATATGTGTACTAGTTGAGTAGGTGTGTGTGGCGGGCGGCTCGAGACCGACGCCTTCCTGCGCGGCCTCACGCTGCTGGTGCCGGACAACCTGCTCGCCATCTTCGACGAGAACCAGCTCGAGCTGCTGGTAGCTATATGTGTACTAGTTGAGTAGGTGTGTGTGGCGGGCGGCTCGAGACCGACGCCTTCCTGCGCGGCCTCATGCTGCTGGTGCCGGACAACCTGCTCGCCATCTTCGACGAGAACCAGCTCGAGCTGCTGGTAGCTATATGTGTACTAGTTGAGTAGGTGTGTGTGGCGGGCGGCTCGAGACCGACGCCTTCCTGCGCGGCCTCACGCTGCTGGTGCCGGACAACCTGCTCGCCATCTTCGACGAGAACCAGCTCGAGCTGCTGGTAGCTATATGTGTACTAGTTGAGTAGGTGTGTGTGGCGGGCGGCTCGAGACCGACGCCTTCCTGCGCGGCCTCACGCTGCTGGTGCCGGACAACCTGCTCGCCATCTTCGACGAGAACCAGCTCGAGCTGCTGGTAGCTATATGTGTACTAGTTGAGTAGGTGTGTGTGGCGGGCGGCTCGAGACCGACGCCTTCCTGCGCGGCCTCACGCTGCTGGTGCCGGACAACCTGCTCGCCATCTTCGACGAGAACCAGCTCGAGCTGCTGGTAGCTATATGTGTACTAGTTGAGTCGGTGTGTGTGGCGGGCGCGGGTCGCGAGTGGGAGCGGTACTACTAGTAGTGTGTGTGTAGGTGTGCGGCACGGGCGAGGTGTCGGTGTGCGACTGGCGGGTGGCGGGCGCGGGTCGCGAGTGGGAGCGGTACTACTAGTAGTGTGTGTGTAGGTGTGCGGCACGGGCGAGGTGTCGGTGTGCGACTGGCGGGTGGCGGGCGCGGGTCGCGAGTGGGAGCGGTACTACTAGTAGTGTGTGTGTAGGTGTGCGGCACGGGCGAGGTGTCGGTGTGCGACTGGCGGGTGGCGGGCGCGGGTCGCGAGTGGGAGCGGTACTACTAGTAGTGTGTGTGTAGGTGTGCGGCACGGGCGAGGTGTCGGTGTGCGACTGGCGGGTGGCGGGCGCGGGTCGCGAGTGGGAGCGGTACTACTAGTAGTGTGTGTGTAGGTGTGCGGCACGGGCGAGGTGTCGGTGTGCGACTGGCGGGTGGCGGGCGCGGGTCGCGAGTGGGAGCGGTACTACTAGTAGTGTGTGTGTAGGTGTGCGGCACGGGCGAGGTGTCGGTGTGCGACTGGCGGGTGGCGGGCGCGGGTCGCGAGTGGGAGCGGTACTACTAGTAGTGTGTGTGTAGGTGTGCGGCACGGGCGAGGTGTCGGTGTGCGACTGGCGGGTGGCGGGCGCGGGTCGCGAGTGGGAGCGGTACTACTAGTAGTGTGTGTGTAGGTGTGCGGCACGGGCGAGGTGTCGGTGTGCGACTGGCGGGTGGCGGGCGCGGGTCGCGAGTGGGAGCGGTACTACTAGTAGTGTGTGTGTAGGTGTGCGGCACGGGCGAGGTGTCGGTGTGCGACTGGCGGGTGGCGGGCGCGGGTCGCGAGTGGGAGCGGTACTACTAGTAGTGTGTGTGTAGGTGTGCGGCACGGGCGAGGTGTCGGTGTGCGACTGGCGGGTGGCGGGCGCGGGTCGCGAGTGGGAGCGGTACTACTAGTAGTGTGTGTGTAGGTGTGCGGCACGGGCGAGGTGTCGGTGTGCGACTGGCGGGTGGCGGGCGCGGGTCGCGAGTGGGAGCGGTACTACTAGTAGTGTGTGTGTAGGTGTGCGGCACGGGCGAGGTGTCGGTGTGCGACTGGCGGGTGGCGGGCGCGGGTCGCGAGTGGGAGCGGTACTACTAGTAGTGTGTGTGTAGGTGTGCGGCACGGGCGAGGTGTCGGTGTGCGACTGGCGGGTGGCGGGCGCGGGTCGCGAGTGGGAGCGGTACTACTAGTAGTGTGTGTGTAGGTGTGCGGCACGGGCGAGGTGTCGGTGTGCGACTGGCGCGCGCACGCGCTGGTGGCGGGCGCGGGTCGCGAGTGGGAGCGGTACTACTAGTAGTGTGTGTGTAGGTGTGCGGCACGGGCGAGGTGTCGGTGTGCGACTGGCGGGTGGCGGGCGCGGGTCGCGAGTGGGAGCGGTACTACTAGTAGTGTGTGTGTAGGTGTGCGGCACGGGCGAGGTGTCGGTGTGCGACTGGCGGGTGGCGGGCGCGGGTCGCGAGTGGGAGCGGTACTACTAGTAGTGTGTGTGTAGGTGTGCGGCACGGGCGAGGTGTCGGTGTGCGACTGGCGGGTGGCGGGCGCGGGTCGCGAGTGGGAGCGGTACTACTAGTAGTGTGTGTGTAGGTGTGCGGCACGGGCGAGGTGTCGGTGTGCGACTGGCGCGCGCACGCGCTGGTGGCGGGCGCGGGTCGCGAGTGGGAGCGGTACTACTAGTAGTGTGTGTGTAGGTGTGCGGCACGGGCGAGGTGTCGGTGTGCGACTGGCGGGTGGCGGGCGCGGGTCGCGAGTGGGAGCGGTACTACTAGTAGTGTGTGTGTAGGTGTGCGGCACGGGCGAGGTGTCGGTGTGCGACTGGCGGGTGGCGGGCGCGGGTCGCGAGTGGGAGCGGTACTACTAGTAGTGTGTGTGTAGGTGTGCGGCACGGGCGAGGTGTCGGTGTGCGACTGGCGGGTGGCGGGCGCGGGTCGCGAGTGGGAGCGGTACTACTAGTAGTGTGTGTGTAGGTGTGCGGCACGGGCGAGGTGTCGGTGTGCGACTGGCGGGTGGCGGGCGCGGGTCGCGAGTGGGAGCGGTACTACTAGTAGTGTGTGTGTAGGTGTGCGGCACGGGCGAGGTGTCGGTGTGCGACTGGCGGGTGGCGGGCGCGGGTCGCGAGTGGGAGCGGTACTACTAGTAGTGTGTGTGTAGGTGTGCGGCACGGGCGAGGTGTCGGTGTGCGACTGGCGCGCGCACGCGCTGGTGGCGGGCGCGGGTCGCGTGTGGGAGCGGTACTACTAGTAGTGTGTGTGTAGGTGTGCGGCACGGGCGAGGTGTCGGTGTGCGACTGGCGCGCGCACGCGCTGGTGGCGGGCGCGGGTCGCGAGTGGGAGCGGTACTACTAGTAGTGTGTGTGTAGGTGTGCGGCACGGGCGAGGTGTCGGTGTGCGACTGGCGGGTGGCGGGCGCGGGTCGCGAGTGGGAGCGGTACTACTAGTAGTGTGTGTGTAGGTGTGCGGCACGGGCGAGGTGTCGGTGTGCGACTGGCGGGTGGCGGGCGCGGGTCGCGAGTGGGAGCGGTACTACTAGTAGTGTGTGTGTAGGTGTGCGGCACGGGCGAGGTGTCGGTGTGCGACTGGCGGGTGGCGGGCGCGGGTCGCGAGTGGGAGCGGTACTACTAGTAGTGACTAGTAGTAGTAGTAGACTTGCAGATGTCCAATCTCTTCAAGCAGACTTAACACGTTTGGATCACTATTGTTTAATCAACAAACTTGACCTCAATCCATCGAAATGTTCTGTAGTGACATATACACGTAAAAAAAATATTTTATCTTCTAACTATACCTTGAAAAACCAAACTCTTCAGAGAAGCACTGCTGTCCGTGATTTAGGTGTTACACACGATACGAAGCTCCTGTTTGACAGGCATATTGGGGATATAGTGGCTAGAGCTTCTAGAGCATTGGGATTTGTAATGCGCATCTCTTCTAGCTTTAAGAATGCCAAAACATTTAAAATTCTGTACTGTACTTTTGTCCGATCTATATTGGAATATGCCTCGCAAATTTGGAATCCCCGTTATGAGAAGTATGTGGTGCGACTAGAGCGAGTCCAAATGAAGTTTATTAAGCATTTATGTTTTCGTTTAAGAATTCCATATAAGTCCTGTAATTACTTAAACGTTTGTAAAAAATTTCATCTTCTTCCCCTTGTTAAGCGGCGAGAAATAGCGGATATCTCGTATTTATTGAAGATAGCATCAAATGCAGTAGATTGTTCCGAATTACTTTGTAAATTAAATTTAAATACTCCTTCTCGATCGTATCGGAACTATCCATTACTTAATGTCCCGCTTGTCCATTCTAATTATAGACAAAATTCTTTTATGTGGAGAGCAAGCAACAACTTCAACACCATTGCTAGACATCATGATTTAGATCTTTTCAACACAAGCGTTACATCGGCGAGGCGATTACTAAGCAATGACTTTTTCAATTAATGCATTACTTATGAACTGTCTTAGAATTATTTGGCGGGTATGTATCTGAATTATTATTTTATTTTCATTTCCATGCTATGTAAAGAGTGTGTTGTTTAACTCATCACAGATTTAGTTTTTATACTAGTACCTATAAGTGAAGACCTGTTATTGGCTTCCTGATGAATATTAATGTTTTAAGTTTTGTATTTTAAATAGCTGTTGGTCTTCCCATAATAAATAAATAAATAAATAAATAAATAGTGTGTGTGTAGGTGTGCGGCACGGGCGAGGTGTCGGTGTGCGACTGGCGGGTGGCGGGCGCGGGTCGCGAGTGGGAGCGGTACTACTAGTAGTGTGTGTGTAGGTGTGCGGCACGGGCGAGGTGTCGGTGTGCGACTGGCGGGTGGCGGGCGCGGGTCGCGAGTGGGAGCGGTACTACTAGTAGTGTGTGTGTAGGTGTGCGGCACGGGCGAGGTGTCGGTGTGCGACTGGCGGGTGGCGGGCGCGGGTCGCGAGTGGGAGCGGTACTACTAGTAGTGTGTGTGTAGGTGTGCGGCACGGGCGAGGTGTCGGTGTGCGACTGGCGGGTGGCGGGCGCGGGTCGCGAGTGGGAGCGGTACTACTAGTAGTGTGTGTGTAGGTGTGCGGCACGGGCGAGGTGTCGGTGTGCGACTGGCGGGTGGCGGGCGCGGGTCGCGAGTGGGAGCGGTACTACTAGTAGTGTGTGTGTAGGTGTGCGGCACGGGCGAGGTGTCGGTGTGCGACTGGCGGGTGGCGGGCGCGGGTCGCGAGTGGGAGCGGTACTACTAGTAGTGTGTGTGTAGGTGTGCGGCACGGGCGAGGTGTCGGTGTGCGACTGGCGGGTGGCGGGCGCGGGTCGCGAGTGGGAGCGGTACTACTAGTAGTGTGTGTGTAGGTGTGCGGCACGGGCGAGGTGTCGGTGTGCGACTGGCGGGTGGCGGGCGCGGGTCGCGAGTGGGAGCGGTACTACTAGTAGTGTGTGTGTAGGTGTGCGGCACGGGCGAGGTGTCGGTGTGCGACTGGCGGGTGGCGGGCGCGGGTCGCGAGTGGGAGCGGTACTACTAGTAGTGTGTGTGTAGGTGTGCGGCACGGGCGAGGTGTCGGTGTGCGACTGGCGGGTGGCGGGCGCGGGTCGCGAGTGGGAGCGGTACTACTAGTAGTGTGTGTGTAGGTGTGCGGCACGGGCGAGGTGTCGGTGTGCGACTGGCGGGTGGCGGGCGCGGGTCGCGAGTGGGAGCGGTACTACTAGTAGTGTGTGTGTAGGTGTGCGGCACGGGCGAGGTGTCGGTGTGCGACTGGCGGGTGGCGGGCGCGGGTCGCGAGTGGGAGCGGTACTACTAGTAGTGTGTGTGTAGGTGTGCGGCACGGGCGAGGTGTCGGTGTGCGACTGGCGGGTGGCGGGCGCGGGTCGCGAGTGGGAGCGGTACTACTAGTAGTGTGTGTGTAGGTGTGCGGCACGGGCGAGGTGTCGGTGTGCGACTGGCGCGCGCACGCGCTGGTGGCGGGCGCGGGTCGCGAGTGGGAGCGGCTGCTGGGCTGGTTCTGGGCGGCGCTCGCCAACTTCTCCACCGAGGAGCGGGCGCGCCTGCTGCAGTTCACCACCGGCTGCGGACAACTCCCTCCCGGCGGATTCCAGGTATTATACCATATTTAACTCTGTTAAATCCTTATAAACATTGTACTTTTCAGTTCAAGTTGAGTTCTTCTCAGTTCTAGTTCTATTTGGAACCGTTATACCGACCATAAGGTATAAAAGACGGCACATTATTCCTGCCAACCCCTTACGAGGCGTCAGACCATCTGCGGAGTGATTAGGACAGCTGACGGAACAGTTTTCGGCGCTAAGTGACACTCCATGAACGTACGTTTCAGGAGCTAAACCCCCGGTTCCAAATAACGGCGGCGCCAACGTTCGGCGCGCTGCCGACGGCGCACACGTGCTTCAACCAGCTGTGCCTGCCCGACTACGACTCGTACGAGCAGCTCGTGCACGCGCTGCTGTGGGCCATCAACGAGGGCGGGGAGGGGTTCGGCATGATATAGACACCGTTTACATTATGGCCCTGTTCATTTTCCTGATGATTTTATGATAAGGATATCGTAAATGTAAGATTATGACCAAAACCCCGACTCTTGTTGTTGTTTATTCGATTCGCAGGCAAAGGATCTGAGCCATACAGTATTAAATCAAGTTTGATATTAACGATCGTATGAAATGTTTAAAGCCAAGCCTAATTTATTATTATAACCCCGATTCTTGCAACGTCAAGTTAGACATATAGGCGGTTATCCATAAAAAAAGTCGATACATTTTGACAGATACCCGTAATGTTATTCGATCTAAAGCTCCTTGAAAGCAAAAGGTCTTACTGATTGTCTTAAATTAAACTGTCAAAATTAACTCAAAAAGGGGCAAAAATTTAAAATCGAACAATTGTATAAATTTGCTGGCTCTGTTTAGCTGTACGCCCTATTTATGTAAATAATTTAATTATGTAGCTATTCTATAGTTAAATATGTATGTGGAACAAAAATATGTATATGTATGTGTGTTGTAAAAATAAGAGATCTACTAGTCATAATCTACGTCAACGGATAAAATACTTTAGTAACGCTCCCGTGTTTGTTTAATATTAGTTTTAAAATAAAACAATCGGATTCCTGCCAAAGACGAAGTCCATCGTGGAATTGAAATCGTATGACAATAAACGAAAAAAAAATTAAGCGCTTAACATCGTATTATTGTCGATATTTGTATTTTTAAGGCAGAATAAGTATTAATGTTTACTTAAAGCGTAAAGTATAGTACTACCGTCTCAGCCAATGTATGTCTTACCGTCTTACCGTCACCACAGGTCGTCACCAAATTCTGCTGATTAAAGGAATTCTTGGGTGATATTTAAGAATTAAATGGAAAAGCAACCCTATCAGTTTCGCGAGTTTTCGCCAATATCAAAAATCCATGCTCACAGGGCGGGATCTGCAAGCCAAACGGTAAATCTTATCGTAAAGCAATAAGGTTTATTTCTCTACGTCATTCTTCAATTTCACCCGACACTTGACATACCTAATGAACTAGATAATTAACGTTTTTTATCGCCTCTGTTGTATTGCAATAATTTATTAATTCATTGGGAGCTGTAGAAACAATCTTTTAATTTATATAATGCTTAAAACCCTTACGAAAGGAACTATATTGAACAATGTATAAATTAATAATTATTTACTGTTTGAAATAATTTATATAACATTTTGTGTGTATCACGCACGTAGGTAGTCAAGCGTAACTTCTATTATTTTAGAAAATTTACTGCATTTAAATGTGTACTTCAGCACAAAGATTTGTATGAAATATGGGAAACAACTGCAGATTAAATAATAGTACTCTAAATATCATTTAAAATGTGGAATGTCATATGATCTTTATTTACTAAATATTATAAGTAACAAAAAAAATTAGAAAATTCGGAATTTTCAATGACACATATGACAATGAGTTATGTGTTAGCTATTTTAAGCGAGTCGTTACAAAGCGATGTCGTTGATCTTACTTGATCTCTCAATGTATCTCATGTACTTAATCGTTGTTGTATTGACCAAGCGCAGTGTGTACAATATTATACAGTTTATTTCTTCTTATGTAGTACAAACACTTTGTGGCCTAAATGAATGTATGACTCCGCGAATAACTCCAGTAAATCATTTAGAATTAGACGAATTATTAATTAATAGTAATTTTTAATTAAATTTAAATGTAATAGCGTTAGAGCCAATTGTAATTTTCATAAAATAAGTATTGTTTGTGCTTGTGCACTTGACTCAAACTGAACACGCAATTTGCATTTATTTATAATATATATAATATTATTTATTTTTTATTTTATCATAATTTAGTTTTAAATTATTAATTATGATTAAAAAGATTAATACTGTGAAATAAACAACCCAGACAGAAACACAAAAATAAGTACAGACGTACGTGTCTGTACAGTACAGTTACTTCATTTGGTTTATTGATAACTTATTAAAAATAGGAAAAAAAAAACAATATTCATGATATAAAAAGTTGTTGTGGCCCATGAGGGGATCGAACCCGCGACCTTCGCGTTATTAGCACGACGCTCTAACCAACTGAGCTAATGGGCCGATGTGTATAGTAGTCAAAAATACAGTACCTTTACTTTTGCTTTGTCACCGATGATTTATACTTGAGTAACGTATGCAATAATTATTTTGATAAGATCTATTTATGTCGGTATAGATTTCTTTCTTTCACGCTTTATTCTAGTCACATATATTGTAAGATTATCTGATTGCAAGTGTGCATTATGACAAAAATTACAAAAAGAGATATGCAGCTTTGTTTTGCTAAATTCCTAGAGTTAAGGGTATTTTCCTTTCTAGTATATATAGCTTTTTATTCGCGGGAGTGGAAAAGGGCTATAATGATGAATATTGTTCTATTTTCTTTTTGCACAGATATAATTCTTTTTTTTAGATAGTATGAATGTCGAGTTGATAAATTGTAAATATTCGTTTGAATTCAATGTTTGTGACAGACTGGGGGCGCTTCATACGGCGTAAAAGTGCAAGGCAATGACTTTCTGTATACATTCAAAATTAATGGTGCCTGTTACTGACCGATTATAATGACCCAAATAATGTGTGTTAAATTCCTAATCCTACTCGCATAACTCGGACGAAACACGTTTTTATGTATACCTACTTATGAAAACCTTTAAAAATCGATCATAAATGTCGGCATGAGACTGTACAATACATTTATGTTAATAACTGCAATTTTACGTAGATAGCCGATGAACGCAACCCCCAAGTGATAGAATCCATTCCAAAATGTTGATATTTTGTAGTTGACATTGTTGATTAGAGTGTAAGACTGAGATAAATAAATGATGACACTTAAAACTTGTCTTTGTGTTTCACTCATCATCATCATCATCATCATCAGCTTATAATGTCCCAATGCTGAGCACAGGCCTCCTTTCACAAATCAGGGTGCCCACTGCGGCGAGGTGCTCGGTAGGCTAGTGGTCAACCTGCTGTTGGAGTTTTCTAACCGCCTAGAAGGCCTCCAACTAGCTTAACGACTCACAATTAAGTGATAACCGGGACCAACGGCTTTACGTGCCTTCCACTCATATATTTATTGTATTTCCAGGTACCTTCACTCTACTAGTCGATAAATAAAAATTCAATGAAACATTAAATAAATTTAATTGTGCATAAAACAACAATTACTTATAAATCTAAGACTTACCTTATCAAAACCTGATCTTCATTATCAGTAAAGCGCCTACAAAATCCTGTATAACTTGTTAATAATTACGCTCAAAATACCTACCTTACAAAACCTACCTGAAACTGGCGACAGCACCCCTTACTGCCAGTTTCTGAAAGCCAAATCAAAGTTAATGTGTAATCAAAACTGTTGCAGTCTTTGTCATTTCAAATTTCATTGACAATGACAGGAGCTACTTTAAACAAGAGATAATCTTTGATTTGGCTTTCAGAAACTGATCCCTATTATTTTTAATAATTAATTTTAATTTTTACATTTGTTATACAATAACAAACATTTAAATTTACATAATATGACTTATATTAGAACAGTGTCATTATAATAATGTGTTAACAGCCAGATCTCGCTGGCACGAGGCTCCAAATTATGGCTTCTGGCCAACTAACAGGATACCGGATCCAAGTTCTAGCCACTCCCAGCATTCTACAAATAATTATTGAGATTAAAATGTTTCTATGAAACAACACTTATAACTTCTCAAGTAGGTATTTAAGAATCTCTAAAATTGTAAGCAGAGTATTTAGGTATAATTTTGCCAATTTTATTGTCAACTGCATGTTTTGTACAATTTAATTTGTGGAGATGAAATAAACATTTATTATTATTATTTATTGTCTATGAAGAGTAGATTGAGATTAAAGTAGAGAATAATAATAAAGTATTAGGTATGTAGAATACTCTAAGGCCCTCTCGCGTCATCCTGGGGTTAAATAAGTATATCTTATATTGTCAAGTCAACCTTAGGAAAGAAAGCAACTCATATTTACTTAGTTATTTTTTATACCACTAAGGTGGTAAACAAGCATGCGGCCCGCCTGATGGTAAGCGGTTACCGTAGCCTATAGACGCTTGCAATACCAGGGGTATCACTCACGCGTTGCCGACCCTGCAGAAATCTCTTCACACCCTTTTTGAAGAACCCCATGCTGTACTCCATAGGGTGCACCACGGCGGGGAGCTCATTCCACTATCTGAGCGGAAGAAAACTCCTTTGAGCCCGCACAGTACGAAACAATTCTGTTTTTAATGTGTGAGGATGGATTCCTCGTCGATGGCGAGAGTTGCGATGGTGGAAGGTAGCCGTGGGCATCAAGTCGAACAATTCGTTAGAACACATGTATAAGCCTGTGTTTGACCTTAATCTCACCATGGTAGGTAAGTGATGATGTGGCCGAAGGTGTTTCATGAGTGGTGTTCGTTACGATTACAACCAAAGTTACGCGGTAGAGCCCCAGGTCACGCAAGTGGGTCTGAGGTAATCCAGGTTGACTTCAGTGAGTATAAGATAACCCAGGTTGACGCAAGCGACCCATTTAACACGAGTTGACGCCAGTGGGCTAAAGTGATTGAAACTAGTGATCGACTAACCTGGTGAGTGGCTTGGGCCACCAGGCCAGCTGTTCCTTGGTGAGGGTGAGCTCCGCGTCGAGCCTCACCAGCTCGCTCCTCACGAGGTCGAGGTCTCCCTTGAGGACGGCGCTCTCGTGTGCGGCGAGCGCCACCAGCGCGCTCAGCGCTTCACACTCCGAGGACCAGTGCTTGCGAGCCCTGGGCAGTGGGGACATTAAGGCATCAGCTCTAAAGTCCCTTATAGTCATCGAGGATATTCCTTTAAAGTAGTCATACCGAGGAATGGTGGGAATTGAATAAAATTATTAAAACTTGTTCCCGTTCTCCCCATCGATGCAATGGAAATTCTTTTTTCATGACATTGTATACATACAACACCATAAATTTAGGGCCAAATGTATGGTGATGTATGATGGTTCGCGGGATGCGGGGCGGGAGACAGAAAAATGAGGATATCGGGAACAATTCTTAATTATTTTAAACAATTCCAACTATTAACTATTAATAGGGTTAATGGGGATGCGGGCAAAGGGGACAGTGGGAATATACCACTTTGGCGACCTTACTCACGTCCAGCTAAAACAACATTCAGGTTATTTGGCTACGATATTCTGTAAGGTGGAGGTACTTCTTCAGTGAAGTTCTCTATGAAGGATAAAAACGCTATGCTCTACCTCTCTAGGTCCTTCATCATCATTAGCACATTCACCTTGTACACTTCACATGCCTTTGAATTTGGCTTCATGGGATTCCTAATGATGTTTTCATTCACGGAAGACCAAGGTAGTTGACAATTTGACATAGCTCTGCTTTGAAGCTGCAGTGGCCTAGTAAATTCTTTAGAATCCATTTTCAAAAGCCCTGTAGCGAACCACTACATAATGAAGTTCTCACGCCGAGAGATAGATGGCGTTGCGCCACATTATCCTGAATCGCGCATACAAGCCCACTACATCCTGCATCGCGCTTGCGAAGATTTCTCGGCGATCTGCATATATACAACTGTCCAACCTAAACATTTGGACCGCGGTCCCCAGGCACGATGACCCAGCCTGGCGGAAGATCTTCCCTTTTCAAATGGAGGTGTCATCCACCTTGCACCTCCATAGCCCTTCTGCTTTACTAGAAAATAATCTCTCTAACAACTTAAAAAACACTTACTCCTGCTCGATTCTCAACTGTTCCATGGCGTCGTCCAGCAACTTCTGGTTGGCTTGTGCCTCCCTCCTCAGCGCCGCCACTTCTGTTTCCGCTGCCGATAGCAGTTCCTCACTTTGAGCTTGTTCCTCCTCTATCATTGACAACTGTTATAAACAACAACCACATTAAGATGTCAAAGAAAAAGAAGGGACCTAAAAATTATACATGTGTGAATAAGAATATGAGAAAGTGGTTTGTACGATGATCGTGCCGTATAGTGAGAGTAAAGGAGGAAGATGCTATGACCCTGCATAGCTCCTCAAATATGGTAGCGGTGCGATTTTAGCTAAGGCTGTGTCTCTAGAAATAGATGTGTGGCGAGATGTTTATGGATGAACCATGTACGTTGGACCATACATTAAGGGAAAATCTTCCGCTAGGCTTGGTATCGGTCCACTGTAGATGTTGGACTGTTGTAGTATCTGTCTGAACTTCGTTAGCACGAAAGTATTAGGGGACATTTAATCTATTGCAGTGTGAACTTTAATTGATTGATTGATTTAGTTTGAATGTTGCCCTAATGAAGTGATAGTTGATAGTACAACACATCCTCGGTCCGCATATCTGGTGGAAAGCCACCGTAAGTCGTCAGTAATTGTGTTGTGTGTGTGTGTGGGGGCGTGGGGGGGGTGTGTGTGTGTGGTACCCTCTGATAGGCTTGGTCCCGCTGCGCGGTGGCGTCGTGCGCGGCGCGGCGCTGCAGCGCGGCGGCGTGCTCGCTGGCCGCGCGCGCCGCTCGCACGCACTCCAACTCGTTGCGAGTGTTGCGCCATCCTACATACAATACAATACATACACTACCTGTATCACCATTCTCGTGTTTCTACTACTAGACGGTGACGCTAGAAGATCTACTATCTTACTTAATTGTAAGAGCAATAAGTTGGCCCCGGTAACGTTATCGATACCACTAGCGACAATGGGTGAACATTTTGTATCACGATTCGAACAGCATGAAAAAATTCTGTTCTAACTTCACCAACTCTAACATGTTCCACGATCACCGCAGCGACATCTTGATAACTTACGCGTACAATGTGACCCAAAATTTCGCATATTTCCTAGCTCTACATAAAATTTTACAAGGATCATCAAAGTTCTCTAACCTATACTCAATTCCGAAGCCCGATCTTCAGCGACGCAGATATCGTTTTCCAAGGAGAGTTTTTCCTGTGAAATTAAAATTTGCACTAAGATTTTTCAATACACAATTTCTAACTAGGAGACTAGGAATTTTAGCAGAACATTATTCAGAACTCTAGATTTGTGGCAGAACTGTAGAATTGTAGATACCATGTTGTGTAGCTGTTGTTATCGAATTCAATTGAAACGGTTAGTGGCTTTAGCACAATGTTGACACTTGGACAAGAAATAAATAATTCGTAAAGTGTATCACTTTCTATAGAAACCACTTATATCAAGTGGGTACTTGTCCCACTAAGAAATTTGTGCTAAACTAAGATTCTTAGTAACAAATTAAGGACAGGTAAACATTTAGCTACATTATCAACTATTACTACCCATTTGGTCAGTATCGGATGAAGGACTTATGATTCCCAAAGGTACCTTGAACCAACAGTCCCACAATGAGCTATCGGGAAGGGGAACACTTACCCCCTTATTCATAATACAGTTATCAAACGTTGATTAGCTAAAATTCTGAAGTCTTTATCTGACACGTAACATTTGGGGATCGAAAGAGTGAGACGTAGGACACTATTACACTGATTTAGTTAAAAAGCGATTATGAATAAGGGGGTTAGTATTTTCCGTCTGCCCTCAAGTTGACAATCTGTCGCCAAGCTCCAACTGATGTGTTTCGACCCTTCCACTTTAGAGCAAGCTCCTGTCTAGGTTGTTTGTGCTTACTAAGTACTTGAACATTACTAATGTAATCTTCCTTCAATAAGAAATAAAGCAACAAAACTTTGTGCAAGGTTCGCTAACGGGGTGTAGAAGATCATAAATGCTACTTTTATCCTAAAAACAGGTAAAATACGGCGAAAACTAGTCGGTTCGTAATTATATATTAAAAACTCTACAGTTATTGACATACCCGTTCCAGTACAGCCTTCTCCAAATCTTTATCCCTGAGCAACTGCTTGAGTCTCTCAAGCTCACGCATCGCCAATCGCACCTTGGCGTTGTCAGAATCTAGGAGGGACTTGAGAGTCGATACTTGGATGCGGAGGCGCTCTGAGCATGACACCTGGATATGACATGTGTGTAGCAGATTATTTATTGGTATTAGGTTCAGACACAGCTGCATCATCTACCTGCCCATACGTACGCTTCTTCCATTCGACTCTTCTATCCATCATATTAGCATTCACTCTTTTCTTATTCACAAAACCTTTTCTTTTAGTTTACCTAATCTTTTGCTTCCTCTATGTGAACTTTAGCTGTCTCCATACAGCCCTGAAACTCTTCTATCGACTTACCTGAAACTCGAGAGTCTTCCGCAAGCACTTGACTTCCTCCCTCCTGCGTCTCCAAGCCGCGACCAACATGAACCTGCTCACAATGACCGCGGCCTGCTCTTCCGCCACACTGTGGAGGCCCGGGGACCGCACTACGGGCAGCTCGTTGTCGTTTCTGACAACAATTACTACCAGTTGTGATGCCCACTCAAAGGAGAATGAAGACCAATTGTGAATGTTCTGATATTTTGCTAATGGCATCCAGGGCCTTATCAGCTACTTAATTGCTACTGTATGGTATTTGTAACAAGCAATGGGTTGGGCAAATGTATTTCTAGAATTTATTCAATTTGCTTTACACATTGGTGTTGGTAGGCCAACATTTTCTTCTTGTATAGCCTCATATAGTAACGTATAATTTACTTCATTTTAGTTTCCTTTACTATGTTAACCTTCACCGAAAAATTACAGTGAAGCCGTAAGATAATACCTACTAAGTTTAATACCGTGCCAGAGTTCCGCGAAATTAGCAACTGAGCCATGGCATGCAGCTTTGAGATGTTGTCTCATCGTAGTAGTAACTCTAACATTTGCCCGTAAAATAATTCAATCCCCAGTGAGGAACGCTTACCTCTCCTTCTTCCTTCTCTTCGCAGGCGTCAGGTCCTCCATTGAGACGGACTTGGGTGATATTTTCACGGGTCTGGCGGGCGTGCGGTTCTTGTACTCGTCGAGGCAGCTCCTGATCCTGGCCAAGTTGGGGCTCGGCTGGCATATCTTGGCCGTGAACTTGTTGACAGGGGCAGAGAACAGTTGCTTCTTCGGATGGGCTGGCTGGACCCTCCTGAAAGGAATTATTACATTACGACACTTTTTATGTAAATAAAGAGTCAAAAATAAAAACTGGGTATATAAAATAGGTACTTTATATTAATAAAAAGACTACCTACTGCTTGTTTTGTTGTGGTTTAAACCTAATGAGTTAAAGTTTCATAGCATTGTTCAGTCACATCCCGATTGATTTGTGAATGAAAATGTTTTCCTTGATCCACATACCTACCTACCTACGTAGTTACATACGTAAATCCAACTGGATTTCCCAGGACACCAACTCACACCCTCACTGACGTAGCTCAATCTGGTGCATTCGTACCTAAATACCACATACATAACACCACATTTACCTATCTACTTAGTAACTTCATTCAGTAATATTCGGATTCCGAGTTCTAAGAGAGTGGTTGGGTGAACACTACAAGAAACTTGAGATTTCGGTAGAGGAAACTGTGAAAACCAAACAAGGTGGTAAGGTAGGAGGTACAATGTAGAACGGAACCCTTGGCAACTACCAGTTGGAAATATGTCGTCAAGCATCTTCTGGCTAATTTGAGGCAGCCAAAAGTTTTTTATATGCAACGAAGTCGGCAATTAAGCATACGGCTCACCTGGTGGTAAGCGGTTACCATAGCCATATGGACGCTTGCAAAATCCGGGGCACCCCAGGGGTATCACACTTGCGTTAAAATAGAGCCTTCCTAATAGGTCACTTTTGACAGGCCATATACATCCATGTGTCAAAAAGAGAAACAGTGCGGCAAGGAAAGACACCCTCTTGTCAAATATGACTTCTTAGCATGGCCTCTCTATACGTAACCGAACCTTCAGTTATCTTAATCACGCACAGGAACACAACATAGAGGCACGATGCCCAATGTAAATCTATGCACAACTTAGTCTTTTGGTTCCCTGCTCCCTTACTTTGGCCACTTCAATTCTGAGTGGCAAGCATTTCACCATGCAGTAGGAAACTTCCTTGTGGAAATAAACTTTAAATGATAATTATTGACGAAGTCCGTACAACGGTAATTTAATGTTTCACATGCGTCAACCTATCCCAATAATAGATTAAGGAAAACCCTTTTCAGGATCACTACGTTATAGTAATGGAGTAATTTCCATGTTTATTGATACCAATTATGAAATAATGAGTCAGAGTGGTGGCCCAAGATGTAATACGTGTGTTTCAAGAGATGGAAACCCTATTAATTATGTAATTCGAAGGTGTGTGGCAAGTTTGTGTTAATATTTTGTAACTATTAAAAGCGCCGTAGGGCTGAACAGATTTAGACTAAAGAATGTATATCCTGGGTACCTACTTCACACACGGATTCTAGACTAAATAGAGCTTTATACTATTTAGTTTATACTTAAGATATAATTTAATCACTACAAGTCTGTCTGGCTAAACGCGACAGTTGTCTGGCTAAAATAAGATGATGAATATTGAAGATGTCGGAAAAAAACATGCGCCATTGAGCTATTATTATCTATACGTATAGAGAAGACACACATCACAACTATGTTCCGTTCTAGTGAGGCCAACCGGGCACACTTGTTGCGCCGTGAAAATCACGCGTGTTTGCGAGAAAAATACTCCTAAAAGCGTTCTGATAGCGCCACGTATTTCATCTTTCTGCTTAGACGGCAAATTATTGTTTCAGCGCTGAAGAGACTTTAGTTGACTCTAAAAAAATGGGTCATAACCTTTGTTTATGATAGCTTCTCTATACTTAGTAATCAATAGCCCAATAGTAGCTCAATGTGCCGCGCGGATAAAAGTACTGCTCTGCTTTGGTACAGGAGAGACTGTTCGGAAGATGGAAGCTTTTTAGACACAAACGTACCTACTATACCTACCTAAAACAAATATGTACCTAAGTCTGTGGACCTGACAAATGACGTCAAACCACAGAGTCAAACATATAATAATATTCTAAAGATATGTTGAGATCCTGGGACCTAAGATTATTGTACCGAAGAACCGCAGCTACAAGTCTGCCGTAGATAAATGTATCTCAGATATTAACTACATAATAGTCCATGCTACAATGATATTAAACATATCACTGCCATGCTAAATACTTAGAAATAAGCTTATCTTACGCAGGAGTCGTTTGCAAGTTATGCCTCTCCCTGGATAGTTCTCGCTCGGAAATATCCCCTGCCCCTGATCTGGCGACCGGTGATACGCTCCGAGGCAACTTCAATACGTTTTCAGGCATTATTACACAAAATTGTTAAGAAAAAAGCTTTGAAAATGTAGGTTTTGATGGTTATAGTGAAAGATCGCAGTGACATAAATTTTAATAATTCGAAATTGGAATTGAGGTTCATTTTTAGTTTTTTATAAACTGCCTGTTTTATTGTTATCTTTAAAATGTTGTATGTAGGTTTTATGAATTTTTGAATAAACCATATTTTATTCTTTAGAGCTACGTGCACTGCGGTTTATAAACGCACGATTTTGTTTCAATTCCTTGATATGAATATGTGGACATTATGTCCACGGTAATGTCGATTGAAATAAGAAAGTGATATCACCCAAAATCAATTTGGGTGTATGCCTGGTCGAGGAACAACAGACACCATACTTGCACTTCGTCTATTGTGTGAAAAATACAAACGGGTACGAGCTTGCCCATGGTGTTTACCGATCTCGAGAAGGCATATGACGGAGTTCCCCGAGAGGTTCTGTGGTGGGCTTTGAAAGAGAAAGGTTTGCCTGGGAAATACCTGCAGCCACAGAACATCCTTGCCTGCAGCTGATCCAAGCGATGTACAGTAGTTCCAGTCTGCGGCTGGCTATACCCATAAGTTCAGCGTGGCTGTCGGTAGGTTTTCCGGAACCGGTCTCTTTTTTGAGAACCGGGAATTTCGGGATTTAGGTTTAAAGGAACCGGGATTTCCCGGTTCTTTCGGTATTTTCGGTTCTTGGTAGATTTTGTTATATAAAGCAGTGATACCAGTGGCGTGCATTGGTTTTCGGACTAGGTAGGCAGAAGAAATCATGGCCATACACGCCTAAATATGCCTCCTAGATAGATTATGTTTTTTGACCCGATTCGTAACATTGTTTAGGTCAGCGTATCATTCCACACACATTTGGGATGATTCATTAGCAAACAAAATACATAATAACAGAATAATAGATTCGAATAACAGCACCCAGATAGCCAGGTGTTTTATAAACATAATATTCTGTGTTAAAATGTCTAAGATTTTTACCTTTGTTTTAAATCCATGAATGTTTTGGAGTTGGTCTACCTACAGCAAGTACAAGCAACAAACGAAAACTGACTAAAGGAATAATTTATCGACACATTTTGCATCTTCACCACAAAATTTCTTCATTTCATACACTATACACTTCATAGATACACTTCGCAAAATCACAATAAGTAAATAACAACATCATTGCATACAATGCCAGCCAAACCATAAACAAACCAACACAAATAAATTGCGAAGTTATATTTGAGTTGCTCTAATGTTGGTAAAGTAGTTGTAACTGTAGTCTTTTTAATTTGGGTGGGTTACTTTACTTACTACTAGTGCGTTCGAATTGGAGTGATGTCGTTTTTAACAGTTTCAAAATGGGCATTTTTGTTTAAGCGTTCGAATTGGAAAATTTCAACAATTATGCAACTTTTGCCACAAACGATATGTCCCAAATCGAACGATTAGATACAAAAATGACATTTGCATGCTCATCGCCTGCTTGTCACTTGTCTCAAACTACCTTTTTCCTTCAGTTAATCATTAAACAAATTTAATCTAACAAATTATTCTCTTGCCTGTTAGTATTTCTACAAAATTTTACAATAAAAATTAGAATTTTCGCTTCCCGTATGAATTTTCCGAAACTTATCTGTCAGATTCAAAGATGTCAAAATATGATCACAAACGACCCTGCCTCGGAGGTGGGTCAAAATTTGCAGTTCACGATGTCGTTTTTAACTGTTTCCAAGCAAAACGAATGGTGAACGAAAACAGTTCAAAACGCCAATTTCGCCCACAACTTTCCAAATCGAACGCCAGTTGTGATCGTTTTTGGCATTTTGGACTGTTATTTTTGCTACCATACCCCAATTCGAACGCACCTTACAGAGAAGGTAAGGTTACTTTTGGTCCATAAATCGCGAATGTCAAATGTCAGTATGCTACGCATAGCAAAAGCGTGATTTATGCTTTCGTCGTATTATCTTAAAGAAGTGTGTGTGTGTGTATGAATATGCCGAAATCGTTTTAGTGTGCGTGAATTGCCGTGAATTTGAGAGGCGAACTCGCGAGTGCCTGCGCGGCAAAGTTTGAAATTTCGTATTGAATGTTAGGTTAGAAATTTTTTGTTTAGAATTTTTTGATTATGTAGTTTAATTGAATCAAAATATTATTGAATTGAATCTTATGAGGTAGGCATTGCTTATTTGCCTATATGGAATGCACGCCACTGAGTGATACGCCTCAAAAGTATACCACGATTAAATATTCAAGTAATTTTTAAGTAATAAAAAAAACTTAAGAATAAAATTTTAAGTAATTAAAAAAAAACTTAAGAATAAAACAGAATTTAATCACTCAAGTCTTCTCATAGTCATTTTTCTTCTATTTCCTATTGTCATAACTAAGTAAGACAAGACTTTGGAAAATCGAATTTATTCTTTTTATTTCTTATATGTAGATCTTGATACGAAGTTGATGGTAGTAAAAAAAAATTGAATGTAATGGTGACTTATGAATTAGGATCCTTCATCCCCTAGATGGGGCAGTCTTGAGCATCGGGCTTCATCTCACTCCAAGACTTCCCGATTTTCTTCACTTCGCCAAGCACAGTGTGTCACTAGGTTTGTTTGGGACGGCCACGCTTTCGCTTCCCCTGGGGATTCTAGTCCATTGCCTGCTTGGGTGGGCGCATGTATGACTCAACAGGCATATGTCGTCGGCGTTGTCTAAATCCTCCAAGACGTTGGAGATTACCCACTCTATCCCGCGGTGCCCGTTCAAAAAGAAAAGCGATCAAAAAGAGGAGGGGTGATATGAGGCAGCCTTCTCGCACACCAGCAATGACTGCACGGATGCACGGCGATATCCTTAGAAATGACGCCATCATGTGTCACTTTACAAGAATAGTTCTTGTTGATAGCTTTGATTAGTTGAATTATTTTCGGCGGCACGCCAATTTCATGTAAGCTAGACCATAAGCTAATTCAACGTATCAAAAGTTTTTTCGAAGTCGACAAAAGTATGGTATAACTATCTCTGCCATTCTGATACTTGTTCCAGTATGATACGAAGAGTGTTGATTTGGTCGGTATACGAGAGGTTCGAACGGAAGCCTGCCTGCTCATTGGCAGAAGAGGTTTTACGGCATTCGATCTAGCCAAGATAATCTTGCAGAAGACTTTAGAAAGCATCTTAAGCAAAGTAATAACTGCAGTGATAACTGTGTCCAAAAAAGGTGATCTTAATCTTTGCATAGACATTATTAGACATTGGAAAATCGAAATTATTCTTTTTGATCGTGTCGCAGTCGCGTATGTAGCTACTACATCCATCCTTCCATCCTAGCAACTAGCAACTGCGAGCGAATGTAGATTGTATAGCGAGCGCATCATTCAGTCGCACGTTATTTCTTTTAGCACTGAATATTATTATTCATATTAGTTTTGAACTTTTTAACAGTAGAAGTAAGTAGTAATGTGAATCGCGTAAATACCGAAAAAAATAAAATTCCCGAAAATACCGAAAGAACCGGTAATCAAATTTGATTTCCCGGTTCCATTTTACTGACAAAAGAACCGGGAATTCCCGGTACTTTCGAGACCGGGATTTCCCGGTTCTGAACCCTAGCTGTCGGCTTACATCAAGGGTCGGTATACGCAAAATATTTTTTTCAAGATCGATTCTTACCAAATTCTTACTTATGGAGGTTGCTGATGAATGAAATATATTAAAAACCTTGTACTTCCACCTAAACACGTGATGCTGTTCCTTTCTTGCTACTTCATAAAATTAAGGGACGATTTCAATTCTTTAGTGATTCCTTTCTGGATTCTAATTTAGCTAGAGCACCATTTTTAATAATATCGTAAAGTATATTCCCTGCTAATGGTCGCGTGGCCAAAGCAAAACATTTTGATATTCCCATAGAGTAAACAATAGCATTTAATTGAATAGGTAAATCTTTAACTGCGCCAAATAACTCTTGCCAAGACATTGCTAGAGGTCCGGCTGAATTAACAGCGCTTTGCTATCAATAGCTTCCCAAACTAATATACAAATTTACACTTTGGACGAGTGCCAGCGAGCAGTCTAACCATACTGTTATAGAGTCAGATATAGCGTAGTCTCGTTCAGTCACCTGTTGAAGGCAACCAGCCAGTCGACTACGAACATGCTGTAGGTATGCCAAGCCACGTGGATTTCAATGTTAATGCTAACAATCCCTTTAGAACACGATTTGAATGCGCCAAATTGCTCGTATTGTGAGCTTGTTTTTAAGAGTTTTGCTACATAACTACCTATACCTGCCTGGATGATAAAATGAATTCGATTTTTCAGAGACCAACCTAGAAGAAGTATACAATGATGAATGTTGGTTTTTTCTACATAAATAAGTATCTAAGTAGTGGTTTTCATGTGGTTTTCGCAATGGGGTTATTCAAAAAAGGTGTGAAGAGATTTCTGCAGGGTCGGCAAATCGCGAGTGATAGCCCTGGTTACAAGCGTCCATAGGCTTCGGTAACCGCTTACCATCAGGTGTATAGGGCCGTATGCTTGTTTGCAACCTTAGTTGTATAAAATAAAGTAGATCACTATTTACCTACCTATGTGGCTATGGGCATATTTTGCATTAAAGTAAGTACTTACCTAATATCTAATCAAATGAAATGAAATTCTCTATTTCGCCAAAAATATCGTACGTGCAATTTGCCTGATTCACAATTTTTAAAATGTTCCTAGTAACAAAGATTTGCAAGTCTCTAATAAAAAAGCTTTCTAAATAACACTAAAAATCAATAAATTCCCGGTATAAAAAGTTACTCTATTATATGCGAAGCCCTTCCAAAAATAAACCAAGGTCATGAAAAACTTTGTTGGTTGGTTGTTTTGTAAGGGTGGTCGCGTGCGGCGCCGGCGACGTAGCGGCCGGGACCCGGGCGCCGAGTGAGGGCGCCAGCCGGTGCGTCGCCGGCTGCGCCCTCGCCGCCACCCCGGCTCGCTGTGTGTGACACATGCCTGCCTGTGTCAAATACCCTGTAATTGACTAAATTCTGTTGTTTTTAGGGTTCCGTAGCTTAAAAAGAAAAAAGATCCCTTATAGGATCACACGTTTGTCTGTCTGTCCGTTTGTCACAGTCGATTTGCTCCGATTAATTTAACCTTTAACCCTTCCGACTGCCGCACCAGCAAATCACGTCATCTGTGCAGCACTCCGGTGGAATGTCACTGTGCTTTGTCCCTTCCACTGTCCGCACAGCGGCTTCTCTCAAACCTCTCGTAAACTCTCATAGTAATGGCCAGGAAAAAAATATTTTGTTTTATTTTAAAATAAATACAGTTCATTACTTATAGATACAGGAAAACCTATAAGAGGTCTTATATTCTTCAAACAACATGGTAAATCTGTCAACAATGTGCGTACAAAATTTAATTTGGAGTTGGAATGTAGGTATAGGTGGAAATTTGAGACGCTTAAGGGCGCTTTGCAGCCACGTGAATATGGTCTTAGGAGACTATCCCTTACTTTTTATATATTGAATCCGCATAGATTTTGTTAAAAAAACATACTCAGGGAGAAAACGGCAATTTTCGAAAAATATATTCAAACACAACATGAAAACAGATGTTTTCATGTTGTATTCATTGTATCGATCCTGTCTCCGACAAGGATCAAAAGGCTCTATGGGCCATGTTAGATTTGAGTACCAGAAACGTCAAAAATCGATAAAACTTTACCTACTTACTGTTGGGAAAATTTATTGTAACACAGTTGCAATAGTTATTTGTTATGCCAGGCTACTTGTGTTTTTTGGTGCGACTAGGTACCTACTTGTATTGAATCCTGAACGTAGCGAGGTTTTTAATGGTACGAAATACAAAATAACTTCTGCCAAGCGAAACACAAAATTGGTAGCTGTCCTAACTCTCCCGTTTCAAATTTCCTCTTCTATATAGCACATCAATGTACAATGTTGAGTTTGTACGGAACCCTCTCCACGAGAGTTCAACTCGCAATTGTCCGGTATTAATATGTAGGGTAAAGAGTAGCTTTGTTTTTTAAAAATGAATCCCTTTTTCCCTACGCCATAACTTGAGAACGACTTTACAGATTTCATCCATATTTTTGATACAGATAGCCTATGCTATGGAGAAAGATATATAGGCTACTTTTTATCGCGGGCGCGCGGGTGAAATCTAGGAGGACAGCTAATAAATCGGGAATTGCTCTTTTATAATGAAAGTTCATTATGTTATGATACAGACACTTTTATTGATAAATTCCGAAGATAAAGACAATAAAAACTGTACGATAGCAATTTAACTAAGTATCCTAATTTAGGTATTTTACACTGAAACTGAACTTTTTCTCTATACCTATACAAACTATTATTCAAGGAGACGAAGTGACCTAAGTTGGTAGCATTAGCTCCACCCACTATTCTTTACAATCTGTGGTGCCAAGGCGATAACTCTTAAAAAATCCTGTCGATCTACGTTTTTTTTAAATGAAATATACCTATATACACCCTTATTATATCATTGTGTAATATGAGTAGCGCGTAGCACTGCATAATTTTCAAAGGGTGAAAAAAGGGTGGTAAAGTATTTTGTATATAGAAGTTTGAGTCGAGGGAAAATGGCGGGAACTACGGCGCCGCACGCAATGCTGGGCGCGTCACTATGCCGCCATCTGTGACTCACGGTCATAGACTAAATAAACTTTCTAAAATTATAGCTACATTGATAGAGTACAGGAAAATTGCTTGTAATAGTAATGAATTTAGTAGGTATTACTTCACATTATTTTTTACATTTTAATAATATTGAGTCGAGTTTTTTAAAAGTAGGTATTCACGATTTATTAGGCGCTACGTAGTCGCTTCGTAATGAAACCGCGGGCCCGCGGGAACAGCTGGTACCTACCTAATACCTAAATAATTAAGTACTAGCTGTCCTCAGTAGTTTCACCCGCTGTCCCGGGATAAAAAGTAGCCTATGGCCTTCTCCATATTGGCTACTTTTTATCCCGGGAACGCGGGTGAAACCGTGGGGGACAACTAGTCATAAATATTTCAAAAATGGCGGGACTAATTAGAAAATTATTTCTAACAAAAACTACTTATCTGATGGAACTTTATTTTCACAGCCATGAAACAATCCGCCGTACCATAATCGCATTCCCGATCGTTGCGTTTTCTGCATTTGAAAGATCGAGCCGATTGTAACAATATCGATGTGCGTAACGCGATGACTCACTTCCAAATCTACTACTGAAATATTCTGAAACACCCACGCGCGCCTGTAATGAAGGCATCGCGGATAAAGCCTTGTGTGTGAGTGTGACTCATCTTATCCTATCATCCTTTGACCTTTCCTCTAATCTACTAGGTACCTACCTACCTACCTACCTACCAATATTTTGATTTTTTTGTGCTAGGTATCGTACATACCTTGTATATGTATGTATTCAGCACATTATTATTGTTTATTTCATTATTAATCCCATGATTAAATTTGAATCAAAAAAGAGTAGAATAAATAACTAACTAGTCTAGCAGTATTTTTATTTTCGCGGCAATTACACCTTTGAAACCAATGAAATAGCAAATACGTTTGCAGGTGTTTCATTCTCTCTCGCGAAAAAAGTTTCGAGTTCGCAGTGCGCATGCGCTGCGTCCGTATACGTCACAATGTGTCCATGTGACACACCCGCATCCAATCAACGCCAGTCTTTTGCAGTGTGACGTCGGGTTGGCACGCACACAGATATCTTTTATCAGTTTTTTGACGTTCACTCATTGAAGTGCTAGCGTAACTTCGGTGCAATTTAATTTCTTGGAAATAATTTGGTTTTCATCAAAATAATAGGTCCCCGTAGACCGTTTCGTATTCGTGATAATAATCTGAGTGTGTCGGAGTTCGCGACATAACCTTTGTTGATTCTTGGAAGTGGACACTGTGATCGAGACGAGACCTTGATACCTAACTAGTTTCCTCGGACGAGCGAGAGCGAAGAGACAGTTATTATTATAGGATCATTCATGCTGGAGGTACGTTATTAGTTTACAATTTGTGAATTCGATCGTGTTGTTTATTTTTATAATCGGGAATAAGTTGAAAGTGTGGTTGAGTGCGTACAAATTACAACGCGGGACACATTCTGAAACTGGGAAGTGTTAAAAGTCGCCTGAGTTATGACGAAGTTAAAATAAATGTGCGTTTTGATATTGTCGTGCGCGGAAGGACCGCTGTGAGTGTCCGCGGCCGAGACAAATTCGTAATAAAGTGCCATGGACAACGGAGGTAAACCGTGTAAAACAAACATGCATGTTGCCCTTTAATCGTTTTCGTTGATTGACAAATTGACACCTGCGCCTAGCACTGCACGTTATATTTCCTTTTTATGTGTACATACTTGGAGCAAAGGTATCAGCTCATATCATGCGGCCAGGTCTGGTCAGGTTTCGGTGCATCTCAGCCAGTCCCAGTCAGTACCAATACTATAGCTTACATTCTGTATGTGCTAGTTAGCTCGGTGGTTGAGTGTAGTTCTATAAATATCCCAAATGCTGGCCGCACACTGTCCATGGATATTGGTGTAGTTTGCTTTAAATATTCATTTGGTTATTGCAATGCTGTGGTCTTAATTTATTGCTACATTAAAAAGGTAATTATACTCTGCACTATCATATTAATTTCTTTAATTGATTGTTCTATTTTAGTAACATTTACTTTCTTATTGTGTATATTATTTAGTTGCTATTTGTGTAACAATATAGATTGTAAGTCCGATTCCATTTCATTGTTTAATACTGTGTATATTATTTGTATAAAAGACATATTAAATAAACAAAACATCATATCAGAAGACTTGATTCTTAATGGTGGCACTCCACTGACATATTCACATTGACTCTATTTGGACCTTGTCCTAAGTTAACTTGTTTGTAAACAAATGTTCCAGACATTATTGCCAGTGCAAATCTCAAACATATGTGAATGAACATTCATTCAGGGAGTAGCCTAAGGTGCAGGTTCACATATTACTGAATAAAAAGATACTTAATATTTCAAAACATACAATCTTAGAAATAGGTAGGTGCATACTCCACATGGTCATGCCTCTCTGCCAATAAGCTAAAACTTCACCTGATAATGCATCTGACTCATAATTATTGGTTAATTAGGAGAAACATACCACCCAAGTGCGACTCGGACTTGCACATGAATGAAGGATACCGTACCACCATACAATCAATTATTCACCATACAATTAATATCTGATGTGTCTATTTCACACAGTGTTGAAAGTCACTTTGCACTTGTATACTGGGTGGAGATTTAGAGATGGCTTATTTTCGAAACCTATGTTGGGTTAGTCATGCTGAACAACTTTTACTAAGGGACCAACACAGAATTCTCAAAAAAAATTTAGAGAATTCACTATTGCTCCCATACCTAGTAAAAGTTGTTCAGAATGACTAACCCAAAATAGGTTTAGATAAAATGCCATCTCGAAATCTCCACCTGTTCACTTATAGATTTTATTAGATAAAAAATAAAAACACAATTTTAATCTAAAACTTGATTGCTAAGTACCTAATAATATTTAATGGCTGCTTTGTATGCAAATTCCCATCAAACAAAACTTTGTTTGTACAGTAAACTAAAACAGGTAAAATGTTGCTTTAATGCATATTACTAAAGTTGTAACTTGTAAGGGATAGCAGTAGCTGTTTTTAATAATTTCTAACATTACAATTATATCACAACTTCATAGTTTTTTTTTTAATATTTAAAAGTTTAATGAAGATAGCCATGGACTTTTTGGCGGGAGCTTGCAGAGTGACGTAGCGTTTTCATTTTTAATTTCATAAATATGTGTATTTTGAGACTTAAAAATAAGAAGAAGAATGAAACCAGCAATATTCTTTAACACCTGCTTTCTAATTTTTAAAACCAATTTTTTTTGAAGAAATGCAACAGTCACAGACATTATTGTCTGTTTTCAGATTTATACACCAATCAATCCCATTCCTTACCAGGATTAACCAAGATTGGAGTAGAAAGTTTTGAAGTAGCAAGGATTATTAGATTAAAGCATAAAGCAAATATCTGCTTCATAGATTAAAGAGAAAGAGTGCCGCCATGTAGGAGTGCCCATATAAGAATTCATGTTATGTCTCATTTAGATTAAAATCTCTCAACAAATGCACTTCCCTACTGTCTTGAATAAAGCAGCAGTTACTTTGTTGCTCTAAATTGCTTGAGATTCTTGATATGTTAGTCCTTCATTGGCATTCTTGGTATGTACTTACTTCATGAGATTTGTTACAAACATAGTCTGTTTGAAGAGACAAAGCAGACTTATTACTTTATCCTCAAAGGCTTTTAAAAATTGGTATATGAAAAGCTGAATTTAAAGAAGATGCACTTATCTTTTTATTTTTTAACCCCAATTCACAACTCAATTATCTATAGATATACCATTTGAATGTAAAAAATTCACTATTCTCAATTTTTTATAGCAAAATTGGCATTAATTTAAAATCTAAACAAAAGATTACTGAATCGCTATTCATATTGTTTTGAAATTAATTGTATCATAAATAACAACAAAAATGATTTTTTTTTTATTTATTTGCTTCCCAGTGCATAAAAATAAAGAAGCTTGATACCTTGTATCTATGTATTAATAATTTTGCTGGTCTTCTGTTATCCAGATGCTTGTTAACTTAATTTAGATGCCGTACCATGCTCTAAGTTGTTTGAAACATAAATGTTGAATCATCATTCTATAATATTGTTGTTCTATGACTTATCTATAATCTACAAACATGTTCCACTCACATTCTACTATAAAATCTGCCCAATTATGACTATGCATCTTTTATGATCTGAAAAAGTATAGAATAAAAAAGATGTGTAAACATTGAACTCATAAAACTATGATTAGACTATTGGTGGATTCCCACGTTGCTCGCATTCAGGGATGCACAAATCCATTTTATTAACGAATTTGAACCATATTGCTAACACTATAAAGTTTGGAATAATAGATGTATGTCTCAGAACAATAAATCCCCACAGACTTTAAATTTAATAACATTAGGTATACAATTTAACTATAGTTCATATAAAATATCTTGATACCTTTGACAGAAGTCTGAGTGATATGAATATGAAACTCACTGCTCTACAATAAGGTTCATCAAAATTATTATTTAATTAAACACATTTTAAAGAGGTTATCACCTTATATTTATAGCAATAAGGTACATTTCAAGATAAATCTGACTACTGTAACAGGTATCAAGCTATATTTTAAGAACTAATGGGAGAGCATCAACTACCAAGATGCTATGATCTATACCTAAAAAAAGATAGCTTGATCTCTGCAACAGTTGTTTGAGTCATAATAAAATTAACCTTATTGATTTAGCATAAGGTATATCTGTATAATAATAAAATCAAACACAGATTAGACAACAACCTTATTGTAAAGCTATAAGGTTAATTTTCATATGAGTAAAACAACTCGCAGAGATCAAGCTATATTGTATAAACCATAGTGAAAAACTTTGATTCCTTGACCAGAAGATTTCAAATCTGATTCAGAGTCAAAGCCATTTCAATTTGGGCTGTAGTGGCATAATGGATGATTTTTAATGTAATTTGGTAAATAAATTGATGATAATAATAATATAATTATTAAAATATGTAGTTTTAATATGCATATTAAATATTCTTTTACGTGTATTTTGTTTGTATGATGGTTCAGTTAAGAAACTATTTTTTTTTTACTGAATCTTATTATTGTTATTAATTTTGAAATAGTTAGGAACATAAAGTACAAATACCTACGCAAATGTACAAAATGCAGAATGTGCAATTCGCAAGATTAGCTAAAAACAGAACATAGGTAACCATAGGCATAATAACAACATTCCTAAAACATTTTTTCTATGTCAAGCAAAAATTGTTCGTCTCCTAACGGTGATTGTGACGTAGCAGTGACGTCACGTGCTGTTTATTTACTTTAATTTATGATAATTTTCGCTTACTAATGTGGTAGCGAGGTGCTTATCATGCAAAGCGAAGTTTAAATTGGAAACGATATTACGTCCTTCATCTAGCTTTATATTGATGTTTCTTGAATTTATCACTGAAAAAGGGAGAGTTTAAAACTCTTCGAAAAAGTAGATAAAAGTAGGTCGCTGAAGTCGCAAGATCTAATTGGCCAGTTTTGACAGCACATTATACAGGATGATAGAGGGGCGACTTCTAAGGCTTGCAATACGTCTAAGTTTATCGATAAAATCTTCATATGAGGAGTCATACCCCCTGTTCCCCTCGAATAGCAGCCATTTTTATTTTTCTGCACTAGCTTCCGTTATTCCTGATATTTTGTGTTATAGTCGTCGTAGAAGGATGAAGAAAGTGTTACATAGTAGCTAAAGAACCCGACCGACTATCTAGTAACTTAATGTTTCATCATAGGGCTTGAACGATTATAAAAAATAAATATTGTCCGCGATACAGTAAACTTTCAGTAAATTTGACACTACTACAGGACTTGACCTTACTCACTACTCTCGCGGCGAATTCAAGCGCGATATCCCTCATTGAAGCACTCGTGGTGTAGCATGATAAGCCGTTCTTAATCGATCGGCAACCATCGTGGTCGGTACCTGGATGGGTGACCGTCTAGTGGTATTTTAAATCGAGCGTTTCCGTGCTTCGGAAGGCACGTAAAGCCGTTGGTCCCGGTTATCACTTAATTGTGATAGTCATTAAGCTAGTTGGAGGCCTTCTAGGCGGCTTGAAAACTCCAACAGTAAGTATCTGCCCTTGCACCCTGATTTGTGAAAGGAGGCCTGTACTCAGCAGTGGGACATTATAGGCTGATGATGATGATCCCCCATTACAAAATACAAATTAGATTCCAGTTCTTTGGAAATAGATAGACGGTCGAATGATAGATGATAGCATTTTAAGCTTTTACACGGAAGTCAGTATAATCTCAGAGTAAATAAATACTACGTACAAGTATAATGCTTCTTTCTTTCCTCTGTGGTACTATGGATGTCTTTAACATTAACGAAGTGGTTGATTATTATTATTATTACCAAGGATGATATAAAACTTATTATTACTAAAGTATTAGGAGCTCTATGAGCGCCCTTTTCATATGTATTATTTTCACAGACATACATTTAGAAGTGTGTCTATGAAAATATCTGTGATTATATTTATCAAAGTAATACTGCAAAGTTTATGTCACCTTAACTTTTTTATTTGAGTATATAAGTCATAAGTGCTCATTTCTCCTCCTTGCTAGTATTTATTCTATCAATTATCTAAATAATGTGTCAATTTACCATCATCATCATCTTCATCTACCTGCTCTATTCCCAATCATTTTTCGTCGACCTAAAATAAGTTTAGAAGAGTCCGTGAAAAACCGCAGTATCATTCGATACTACATCGCTGGTCCCCACAATCAGCACTGCGCCTCTTCATGGAGCTCTGGAGACCTTACTTCCCGGAGGAACACCACACCACATTAAAATAATGTTATTTGGCTGCGTTCTTCGTTAAGGTACCTACTTCCTCAGTCGGTCTGTTCCGAATTTGAACTAGATTTTGATCTAGTATACATCTCATCATATACGAATTTCAATTATTAGGACGTGGTTAACCCTCCTTCCGGGTCAGTCGGGTAAAAAGCTAGTTCTCTTGTACCGCGTTAAATTTTTTCCTTGTTCTTGTTATGACAATATTACCCCATATTACCTATTGATTCAGAAATTTCTCTTTTGTAGTCTGCTCCATTTCCGCCCACCAGGGATTGATCGCCAGCGAATTCTACATTTAAAAATATTTGTTCATTGCCCACGTGCGTGTGATTCGACCAATAAGTCTTCAGCTTTGCCCAGCATATATCATCGATTCATTTGTATGGTCAATATATCGTCGTCAATTATCATTCACTGAATATGTAATTAGCTAAACAGCTATGTAACTACTGAGAAATAATATAAAATGCAACAAGGAAATAAGAAATAAATACCTTTTACAAAAAACTTAAACCGACTTCAAAGTTCACTAAGAAGTAATCAAATCCTGATCTGATGACAATGGGACCAAACGAGAAGAGTACCCTTCCAGACAAAAAAAGAATTTTCCAAATCGCTTCATAAATGACGGAGTTATTATGAGGTAACAAACATAAAAAAAAAAAACAACTTACAACCGAATTGAGAACCTCCTCCTTTTTTTTGAAGTCGGTTAAAAATTAATCAAATGTATTATAAGTTATTGATCAACATCAAGAGCGCGGCTGACAATTGACATTTGCTGGGACCTGCTGGTCCATGATCCAAAAAAAGATCTACGTGCTATCATAAGTCCTATCTAACCTTAAATAGGGATACAAATGTCTCCACCGCTTCGCACATTTTTATGGCGAATGGTATGAATGACCCTTCAGGGAGTGAACTCTAGCCGCTACCACAGTCTAATAACCATACAGTCGGTCGACGAAGCCGTCTAGACAGGGCAATCGTGCGGGGTGTGAGGGACGAGACGCGGGAAAGCCGTTACCGACCTGCGAACAAAATTATGTTAGTAGCTCGGTAAACAGCATTCAGGGCTAACGCGTGTTTGTGTCTGTAATTATTTTATTTAAAATGGTGCAAACGACGTGTGCTCTGAGAGACTGCAAGTCTTCATCCTATTTAAATAAAGATCTGCGGTTTCATCAGCTTCCACACACAGACGAAAGGTAAATAAATCATGGTTTGTTATCGTAGAGTGCATACAATAATAATTTTATATTTGTCATGTCGTGTCACGTTAATAACGCCAACAAAATGGCCGAATGGCGGACGGTAAAAAATATCTAATAGGTACACAGGTATAGGTAACAGGCACAGGGCATGAGTGTTTGTTTTTTTTTTTTTTTTTCAATAGGTCTGATGATGGAGTAGGAGGGTAAGCACTGGAACTCCATAGTGGAAAATCGTATCCTAGCCGTGTTTGGGTTTGTTGGAATTGTCGTGAGATGAACTTTGACCATGTATGGTTTTCAGGGTCTGATGATGGAGTAGGAGGGTAAGCACTGGAACTCCATAGCGGAACTTCGTATCCTAGCCGTGTTTGGGATTGTTGGAATGGTCGTGAGATGAACTTTGACCATGTATGGTTTCCAGGGTCTGATGATGGAGTAGGAGGGTAAGCACTGGAACTCCATAGCGGAACTTCGTATCCTAACCGTGTTTGGGGTTGTTGGAATGGTCGTGAGATGAACTTTGACCATGTATGATTTCAGGGTCTGATGATGGAGTAGGAGGGTAAGCACTGGAACTCCATAGTGGAACATCGTATCCTAGCCGTGTTTGGGGTGGTTGGAATTGTTGTGAGATGAACTTTGACCATGTATGGTTTCAGGATCTGATGATGATGTAGGAGGGTAAGCACTGGAACTCCATAGTGGAACTTCGCATCCTAGCCGTGTTTGGGGTTGTTGGAATTGTCGTGAGATGAACTTTGACCAAGTATGGTTTTCAGGGTCTGATGATGGAGTAGGAGGGTAAGCACTAGAACTCCATAGTCGAACATCGTATTCTAGCCATGTTTGGGGTTGTTGGAATTGTCGTGAGATGAACTTTGACCATGTATGGTTTTCAGGGTCTGATGATGGAGTAGTTATTATAATATTGTTTAAAATATAATAATGCTAACAATGTTTTATTGTTATCTGCAATAAATAATTAATTTTGTAAATATTGTTTACTTGTGACAACCCTGGCCGTCGCGATACTGTCTAGACGTTGTCGGCATTTTTCACAAGATCAAAGGCGTCGGACGACTGTATGGTTATTAGACTGTGCCGCTACCGTCCGTCCGAGCCTCGTTATCACAAAGCTCGATAGTGTGATATCGCACTGGGGTTATCACGCCGGCCATGACCTATCTTAGTTTAGCTTAGCGAAAATATATTTTTTTACTAAAAATTGGTGTATGGTACAAGTAGTTTTGATTTCTTCTTGTAGTGTCTCCATGGAAGTTATAATTTGGATACTGCCCCTTATAGACTTTTCTTGTGGTTTCGAAGAAATTTAATTTTTACTGTCTCGTGCATAAATATTTCGTCAATCAAATTGACCTCTATCGCTAAAATCTGATTTAGTTTTTTGTATTGCAAGGGTTTTTTAGTAGATTTTTAAAGCAAAAGTGGAATATTTTATTGGGGATATTTTTTCATTTATTTACTAAAGGCACCTAACGATCAGAAGTTGACGATAATAACTACGTGTGGGTGTGCATGAACATGTTTGTATGTACTGAGTCTGGGTGTAATTATGTATATTAAGTATGTATTTACAAACAAAAAGTAGTATATGTATTATATCAGTTATCTGGTTTCCATAGTACAAGCTCTGCTTAGTTTGGGATCAGATGACCGTGTGTGAGGAATGTCCCAGGATATTTATATTATTTATTAGTATCTCATTCATCTTTTACTACTTATTTTTACATTTTTAAATATAGATATATAAAACAAACTATTAGGTATTATTAATGTACACTTTTTGTCAAAACCTATATTTTGTAAAATGTGCAAATAAACGCTTTATTTCCCAGTTGCGAGCGAGTCTTTTTGTCCTTTTAAATAGCGAGTTTTGTGAAAATTTTAATCATGATTATAAAATATATTTGATCATTATAATATTAAGCTTGTTTATCAATTGCATTTTACGATAATTCGTTTAAAAATAGCTTTAAAATAACAACATGTTTTAACGTTATTAATTTTTGTTAAAATAAAGTTAATTGATATTTGTGTGTAAATTAATATCACGTTATTATTGCCAAAAAAAATAATTCAAATTTAGGTTGGTGACTCGTTGAATAACTCCTATTTCTTACATCCATCGAGATATCAGGCAGTCCAAACAAACAACGATGGAAGCAAATGATGAGGACCAACGGAATCCTGTTACTAAGACTCCGCTATTATACTACTTTATACTAAGGTATCAATCAAGCCATAACGGCTTACCTGATGGTAAACAGTTATCGTTGCTTATTGACACTTGGAACAGGGTAGGGCTATCACTCGCACGTTCCAGACCCATTAAAATTTCTTGACAACTCTTTAGAACCCCGTGCGAACAATATATAAACCTATTTTGTTCTAATAAAATACCCACTATTTTGTCTTTAAAATTCAAGATAAATTGGTTCTTTTATACTAAAAATATAGATTTTCAAACTGGCCTCAGAAAAGAGAGGAAAAACCAACAAACAATGCGTTATACACAGTTATACAATCGCTGTAAAGTCAATGCGGGCTGACTGTATGTAACAGGCAGGACTGATTGTTGATTTTACTGAAGAATATTTACATTCAAATGAGCTCGTTTTCCTGCTCCTAATCGCCGTAGTACACTATTGTAACCGGCTAGCTTATCCCGCATCTTGAATTTTTAAACTAATTTAAGGGGTTTTCTGTTTTTTTTTTCCTAATGTAAATACCCACTGGTCATGAAGTTTCGTTCAAATTACTTAATTAGTTACTTTAGTAATCGATTTCGATGAAATTTAGCTTCATGCCCAAGCTAAGCTTGATTTACTTGTGAAAACCCTATGAAAATCCGTTCAATAGTTTTGATGTAGGGTGTTCAAACATGGAGGGCCGTAGCCTCCTTCTGCGAGACCGTAATGGTCCAGAAGGAGGCTGCTGAACGGGATCGGGAGAGGGCCGATCCCGCTCGGAGACGACGCCGCCGAGGCGCAGCAGTGCCTCGTGGCGGCCCTCCTGCCCTGTAGCTGGGGCTTAGAATCACAGCTACGGTGTTCCCCTGCCTGTCGTAAAAGGCGACTAAACGGGGACCTTCGGGGTCGTGGGCAATCGGGGCGGGGGCCCTGAATGCCCAGAAGCGGCCCCGAGGAGGACGATGGGTCGTTGTGGTCACGACTCATCGTGCGATAGCACTGCGAGGGTGCTGGGGGGAGGTATCACACTTCCCCCGGGACGGGCTATCACAGCGCCGCGCGTGGAGGGGCGAGCAGGTACGCGATCTGCACGAGAGCCCGCCCCCCTCTGTAGCGCAGGTGGCGAGCACCGTGGGGTTTTAGCCGGTAAAAGTCCGGCATAACCAGGCCGCTCCCCCCAGGGCGGTCGGGTATCCTAGGAGGATTTCCCCACGTAAATAAAAAAAAAAAAAAAAAAAAAAAAGGGTGTTCAAACAGACAGGCTGATACCTTACCCAAAAATTAAATAAAATAAAAATATTACATAAAAGGCCGACTTCGGAGATCAAAAGTTCAAAGTAGGGCAAGTTTAAATGGGGTAATCATGGAAGGGCTTCGTTTGTGCATTCCAAGTTGCGTAATTTTTGACTTATAATTGGAAAATGTGAAAAAATACCCTTATCTCCGAAGTTTAATAAGCAAACATTCAGAAATATTTACAGTTTATCGACATTGACGTAAATATTTCATGAAAAATAGAACGGATGTTTCTTACTAGCATAGTTTTTTCGAATTAATCAAAACGTATTCCTTCACAAATAAACTTAATTATGCGGCCCGGGTTTTTACAATAGCTATGGTTAAAACCAATAAATATATGTCTAAGGAAAGTCCATAGAGTAAAAATATTAATAGAGTGACAGCCACAGACATAATTCTAAATAAATAGATAACGCAAGTCCTTCCATCCGTATGAAAACCAAGCGTGTAACTTTTTTTGTACCTACCATAATGTCACAAAATTGATTTGGTTAGGCTGGCATTAGATTTTTAACGTGAAAATGAAGCTATCCTATTTGTCAGCTAAGCATATTGCTCGCTACACATCTTTGGTAGATATGCAGCCTTTTGCGAGTTCCCTGTTCGCGCGAAACCGTTGCAAAAGAAGAACATTGTGCCCCATTTTTGCACAGATTTTGACACGCGAAGTACCTACACTCGCGGTATCTATTTAGATGTATATCTGTAGTGACAGCGTAGTAAAGGGTAAAAACTAACAACATTCGAAAATCTGATGATATGATTTCCTTGTCATTTGTTCTCGGTAAAAGTATCGATGAAAAACGAGAAATTGGCATCCATTATATGTATTTAGTCGTTCAATCAAACTGAACGCGCAGTTCGTTTCAATGCAGCATTGCACATACCCGTGATTACGGAACATACTTAATCTAGTATTGGAACCCTCGATGTGCTAGTTAGACAGGCTCGCACTTAGATTTTATTTAGTTTAACTTCTCGGTATATTAACAAAATAAGATAATTTGTAAAGTTATCGTGTCAGGTCATTTTATCCATTATTTATAATCACAATGTTATTGTTTGCAACGGTTTGTAAAATCCAGGAAATTAATTAATGGCTTTAAAATTTGTTATCTATACATATAAAATGCTTTGTCCTGAATTACTGAGAATCAACGCACAGCCTAAACCGCTGATCGTAGACACCTGAAACTTGGAGGGTTTGTTCTTTGGGCGAACAGTCCCAGTCAAGCTACTCTTGGAGCGAATAAACGCTATGCTCTACCTCTCTCAAAATATTGGTTTTTAGTTTTAATTGTTAAAATATCTGTTTGATTTGTTGTGTCTAATAATCAGTGGCGTGCATTGGTTTTCGAAGGAGAAAATTCAAACCGTACGCGGGTGAAACCGCGGGGGTCTGCTAGTCTACTCATAAAACTAAACATAATTGTGTTGATAATATCACGATTTGTAAAAGTACAAGGTTCCATCTGTCTACCTCTCACTAATTGACTGACTGGACAAGATTAGATTTTGCAGGAAATATTCCTAGAGTACACTTTTTTCACTCTAACGAAACCAGAAACTGTTTTATTTTTATAGATTTATATTCTGAGTCTCTGTCTCCGTAAGTCTGCTTACAACTCTAGAACCACTGCAAGGATTTTGATGCGGTAGAGGGTGCTTTCAGAATGTTTTAATCCTTAAATCATTGCGCTGTGTGTGAATAAGAAGCGTCGCACACTTAACAGTTGTATTCAATATAATCATTGGTTGTATTATAAAAGTTTTGCGACTGCAGCGGCAGGATTATGGTTGCTCCCAAAATGCGGAAGCCGAGAAAATGCGTTTCTAAAACCTATTAATATTGACCGTATCACGGCTAATCTGATTATGTTAGAACACTAAGCTATGCCTAAGAAAATACTGATCCTTGCTGTGAAAGTTACATCGCGATAGGTTTAGCCGTTTCCGAGAGCCAATACAAACAGGTGTCTGAAACGCATTATCTCGGCGGCAACACTGTATATGTAGGTATGTTAATTTATTAATAGATATAATTATTATTAGTTCTTTGTTTAGTGGTGTTCACGTACTGTATGTAATTAAAAGGCTACTTACTATACGTGCCAACTCACCAGCTCGACCTTCCGTAACCGCTTCTAACTACAAAAAAATGTAACCATTTTTCTTTCCCGCCAAGTCAACAAGTCAATGTACGTAGAACGGGAAACGATAAATAAACATAATAACACCATCTAGTAACACAAGTTAGAACTAATACCTGCGGGCGATGTGCCCGCGCAGCATAGTCCGAGGCAAACATTAATATCTATATCCTCAGAGTAGATAAATACTACGTACAACTATATCTTCTATCTATACATATAATAAAACTGTAGAAAAGTCGTGTCTGTACATTGAATATATTTACCAAAAACTGATTGGGGGTGATGTAGAATGACTAACACAATACATAAATACCATTTAAAAAAAAATTGTCTGTCTGTCTGTCTTTCTGTCTGTCTGTTTGTCTGTTTGAACAGGATAATCTTCGAATCCACTGAACGGATTTGCATGGGGTTTCCACAGGGTAATTGAGCGTTGCTTGGTGCTTCAACTAGGCTTTGTTTCATCAAAATCGGCTCACGGGAAAAAAAGATATCTCAATTTATTTATTTACAGGCCGTCTCACGGCACAGACACAGAGGGAGAGAACTACTAGATGACGTTGTATTTTTCCTGAATCGCACTATGGTTTCGTTCTCACAATTTCATGACAGGATCAATGATTTTAATATAAGTTTTTGGTTGATGAGAGCCATCAGCGCTCTCCCGTTTGACCTTTTTGTTATGTTCACTACAAAAAAAAGCTACAAATAAGTACAGCTGCATTGACGAACTTATGAAAAAGGCTTACCTAAGTAAGAATCGAACCTGCAAAACTTCACGATGTGTTCTCATTTAAAGTTCTTTGCCTACATATGGCATAGCTCTGGGTCGAGTAACTATTCCCACTGTACCACCTTCGCGTTAACAATCCCGTGATAAAAGGCTTCCTATTTTTAACCGACTCAAAAAAGAAGGAGGAAACTCTAAGTTGGACGCGTATGTTCTTTTTTCATGTATGTTCATCGATTTCTCAAAAACGACCATGAACAATTCAGATATGATGAAATTGCTTGACAGACTAAGTGGGAAATAGAAAACAAACAGAACACAAATAAAAAAAAAAAAAGAGACCAGCAGTTCACAAAGAGAATATAGCTGATCTAAGTAATTTGCTGCCAGTTGGTAGTGTGCCCAAACTTTGCAGGCGGCGGGCGATGCCATTTTGTATGGTGATGCTTATCTTCTAGCTGGAGTATTCGTCAGCCCTTTGGCTATAGGAACCGTCAATCAGACGCCACGATATGTCGCGAAAAATACAGTGAGCTCCAGGACATTAATGTCAGATGGACCTCTTATCATCGTTACGCTTCAAGCCACTCGATACACGAATAGCTGTCACGAGAGCTGGCAAGAGCCCTATGAATGATGTCATTAAAGTCGGAGTGGAGCGGAATCCTGCCTGTGCTTTTTACGCACCATAGTATGTGGTGGCCAGCCTGATCGACAAAAGTACCATACTGGTAGCCCTACTCATATATAGGGCATATAAATAGTTACACTTACGACGAAGACAGGACAAATAAAAAACTTGCTGTTCGTCTGATGGCAAGCAGTTAACGTTGCCTATTGACGCTTGCAACACCAGGGGTATCACTCACGCTTTACCGAATCTCTCTCTACACCCTTCTTGAAAAAGTGTTTGAAGGTTGAGAGGAGTCGCTGTGCCGGCAGCGGTATGTATTATTTGGTGCCTACTACATACTGGTCCCCTACACCTAGCTCTGGCGACCTTACTCACCGCAGGAACACAACTGCGATGTAAGGGGGAGGAACCTCCCTGCACTGGCAGCCAGAGTCCAATTTCTCTTTCAAGTGGTTACGTTTCGGGAAATCCTTTCTTAACGTGTAGCCTATACCTACTCTATGAGGCATCTACTTTGCCACTTATTTTTAGTATAGTGCTTGGGATATCGTTATTAGTGACTGTTTTTATTTGGGTTGCGAACTAAAAAGCTAATAATGAACCCTTATGGTGCCAGTTAGTCTGTCTGTTCGACTGTTACAGCGGTAGGTATATTTCAACAACCAGTAATGCTGTTGATTTAAAATTTGGAATAGTTTTAAATATTGCTTAACCAACCTTATTGCAAATATATATTCTTTTACTTTTACGGTTGTAAAGGTGAACAGAGTGGGCCCTGCAATTTTAAAGCAGGGCTACAAATTTAAGTGAGGTATCATGGTAAAGGGCTCTATTTGTACATTTTAAAACATGTTTCTATTATTTTTTAAGACTTTTTGACTGTTGATGAATAATGCCAATCTCCGAGGTTCGCAATGCGAAAAATCTGGAAAAAGTATAGGAAAAATAAAACAATGTTTCTAACTAGCACAGTTTTTTCAATATCATCCAAATTCCTTCACAAACAAACTTAATTATGCGGGCCGCTTTTAAACAACAGTGATGGCCCAATCCAATAAATATATGTCCAAGGAAGGTCAGAGCCCTCGGTGCGCGAGTGAGACTAAGTCTTGAGCTTGGCCGGCTTTATATAAAAGATTAAAATTACTCATTTAAAAAGCAAAGTCCTGGCTGATTGATGATTGATGGATGGGAGCACGTGGTCCTTCACCAGCTGTCGCCGCGCCGCGCTCCCATCATCGCATTGGGCACCGAGTTCACAAGAACAATCTTCACGAAATTAATATCTTAGCGTTTATTACGCGAACAAATCTTATAGTCTACGCGAGCGAAGCCGCGGGCAAAAAGCTAGTATGTACATAATAGCCATCTAAAAATAAACAAACATAATGTAGAAATGGTATCGTTATAATTCAGGGCGCATGCGTCTATCACAATAGGTACTTGCCCACCCACTTATGAAATTCTGAGAAGTATTATCGTTATTAAAGATGCTAAATACTAGGCAACAAGTCAAATATATATTTTTACCCGACTATTGAGCTTTCGACCTTGTTGTCTTTTGTATGAGTGTTCGTAGAACATACATAATTTAGGAAATGGGTCCCATGACCTATGCTACATTGATGGCCGCTCTACAAGTTCTAATCATGACTGTGATGGGATCTAAAGTTTACTTAACAGTGCACTTGTATGTAAGTAGAATCCTATGCTCAGTTTATTGACGTCAAAAGTCAAAGGGAAATCCATGTATTTAATTATTTACTAGGGTAGGGCTACTGCAAATGCTAAAGCTACTGAAGTAACCATACCACCACGTCGAATGCTGTCAATCAAAATTCAAAATCATTCATTCAAATAGACCTTCGTAGGCACTTATGAAAAGTCTGACTCTAATACCGGTTCTGAAGGTTGCATTTGCTGAGAAGAGCCAGCAATAAACTCAGCAATTACTCTTTTCAAAACAAGCTTAGATTCATAACATGATATTTACTTTGTAATCGCAGTGACAACAATTGCGTGCCCCGGGGCTACTGAAAGTTAATATCGCCAAGTTCGTATAGGAGAATCCAGCAACAGCACTTGAGAGCCAGTTCCCTTTAGGTATTGTGTGCTTTTGGCCACATCACTTACCATATGAGACTATCGTCAAAAAGATCATTTTTTTTTACTTGTTGTTATCTTATAGTACCTTGTTATCTTATAATAAAACGGCAGGCTCTAAAGTAAACATAACTAATTACAATAAACACTGATCACAATAATAGTGCGTAGAATTAATAAATCAACTTTGTGTTAATAAAAATGTTTATGTATCAGCTATTCCTAACTTGGCTTCAGGTAGGCAAAGATCAGAGATGTTCAGGAGAAGTACCCGTTCATTGTATGTAACTATGCATATAGGCATTAGAAGTTGGCTCCTTGCCACTCACATCTGTCTGATTAAATTATCATAATGTTTCCTAAACTGTAGCTAAATCAAGTCATTGGTTTCAATATTTTATACGACATTAACGGTAGGTACATATTATTTAATGAACGATCAACTGATTTATCTATCTATAATATCTATCTTCTATACGGGGTGGCAGGAAAAGTCAACCTGGGGGCCTACCACAAGCTCTTAAAACAAGGTTAAAATAACCTTATTTGTGTTTTGTCTTGTTTTGACGTTGGATGTCAAAGAGGGACAAAAGACAAATAAGGTTATTTTAACCTTGTTTTAAGAGCTTGTGGTAGGCCCCCTGTTCCTTGAAAGAGGCTACATTATAGAGGTCACTTGCATTAAATCAACCAGGGGGTCGGAAATAAGCGAATGCGGGGAGTTATTTAGGATAATTGAAAGGCTTGCTATTGACACAACATTTGGTATGTAGGTAGCATATACAATACTGGGACAGTATGATTGACACTAGTCTGGTATTCGCTGGTCCACAAGCTTTAAAAAAGGAGAAAAAACATTTTTTAATAAAACACTGTAATCCACGTGCGAACACTAAAGAAAATTAGCGATACATAATATGTATATTGCATGCCATAATATTAAACCAACAAACAAAATGACGCATGATTTAATTGAGCAGAGTCAATCTGCAATTTTCGTTTGCTGTTTGAGGAAAACGCGTGGCAAACTTAGTCACATACGTATCTAGACCTTATACTTGCTGGCACGATCCAATAATCAATTGTGTATGAGCCGCTGTCACAGACAGTCCTATCCTTGGCTTACTAGTCGATTTATTTACTTCTTAATAATGGCGCCTTTGAGGACTGTGCATCGACAATCTGTCCTTGGCCAGCCTGTGTTGACTTGCCTGAGTGAATATCTCGCGTACCTCGTAACTGACTTGAATGAGAAACCGAAGAAGCTCGGGAAGTCCAAGTGTATGTATTTTGTTGTTTGTGTACCGGTGTTTTGAACGCTATTATTTTGGTAGTCGTGCGGGATTTTTTAAATTAGTTTCTATGGAAATGTCGTCTATGAGTGCGATAGAATTATGAACTGTTATATTGTTATAGTTGTATGTTTATGATGAGAATAGTATTTCTATTATGATTTTGAGAATTGTTTTTTTTTGTAAAGAAAATTAAGATTATTAAGAAAATTTTCGTAAAGAAAAGCGTCAAGGTATTTTTCCTTCAGTTCCGTAGTGAATCAAGGAATCTTGATAGTATCGTCATGGCTTTTTATTCGGGGATCACTATCTAATCACTACTATTTTTGAGTTTCTTGCTGGAAGTTTTCTCAGTTCAAGTTCTCAGTCTCTTACTAGCCGGTGGTGTAACGTTCTTTAGTGGCTTATTAGGGCCTATATTGAATAAACGATTTTATGAATTTGAATTTAATATAGGTGCTAAAGCAGACTTTTTACATATTTACGGTATGAAGTATATGTTAAGTGGTAGGTATGATTGTTTGTTATGGTATCTCCCCTTGAGGGAGGAAGAGGCCCTTATTGGTTTTCCTAGCGTACTTACTGTTGTTGTGTTTTTGGTAACATTGAGTAAGTCTTCTGAAAATGGAGCGGGTTGCGATTTCAACTTTTTAGATTTAGCATAAAAAATACGATTCAAGTAATGAAATTATGAATGTAATAATGGTTTTAAAAATATTTTTTAAACTATATAAAGTTTCTATGAATCTTGAAACTTTGTAAATTTCTTATTTTGTAACTAATACGATTCCAATACGCCCAAGCACGGCTAGGAGACCTACTTTGCTCCGCTATGGGGTTCCAATGCCTACCCTTCGACTCCCATCATCAGACCCTGAAAACGATACACGGTCGAAGTTCATCTCACGATTATTCCAGCAACCCCAAACACGGCTAGGATACGATCGATGCTCCACTATGGAGTTCCAGTACTTACCCTCGTACTCCATCAGCAGACCCTGAAAACCATAGGTGATATGATCAAAGTGCATCTTACGACAATTCCCAAAAACCATATGGCTACGGTAACCGCTTACCATCAGGTGGGCCGTATGCTTGTTTACCGACTAAGTTGTATAAAAAAAAACCCCAAACACGGCTAGGATACAATGCTCCACTATGTAGTTCTAGTGATTGACATCCTTTTCTTTTTTTTTTTTTTAATGAAAAAGAAAGAAAGAGAATACATTTATTTATCAAAAATCGACGCACATAAAATAAAACAATAGTTAAAATTAAAATAATAAAAACAATAAAACAAACGCTTAAATTAATAATTGGACTGTTTTACAAAAAACTTAAACTGACTTCAAAGTACACTAAGAAGTAATCAATTCCTGATCTGTTGACAATGGGACCAAACGGGAAGTGTAACCTACCTGTAAAAAAAATAATTTTCCAAATCGGCTAATAAATGACGGAGTTATGAGGTAACAAACATTAAAAAAAAAAACATACAACCGAATTGAGAACCTCCTCCTTTTTTTGAAGTCGGTTAAAAACATAATAAGTACTTTATACTAAAAAAAAAAAAAAAAGCTAAAACAGATTAGGGAAACTGTACGCCGCATTTCTGACAAATGAGGTTAACAACTCAGCATTTTGCTGCAATGGAAGTGAATTCCGTCACAGCACTGATTTTCAGTGTCAACCCCCGTGACATTCCGATGCCAATAGGACCTAAACTTACAAATTTACAAATTTACCTTCATCATTTTATTAAATAAACTAACATAAAAGAAAATGGTTGGTCTGTTCGGGCGTGCGTGTGTGTGTGTGTGAGTGAGTGTGATATAAATAAACTATAGGAATATACTATATATAGATAATATATATAAAGATTATTGCAGCATAAACACATATAAATATACACATAAACATATATACATATAAATATACACATATATATAAAAGTCAATAAAAATAAATAAAAGACAAGATCGGCGAGTTGCCTTAGGGGCGGAATAATGTAATCTTATGAACATTAGCCATAAGTGGGATCATTCTTTTGTTCCTCGAGAAAGTGTTTTTTAAGTGAATGCCTAAATGATTTCACTGATTTCAAAACTCTCATTGGTGGTGGTATATTATTCCAGCATTGAGTTGCAGCATATTTAAAGCAGCCCCTAAATGCGGCTGTCTTATGCCTGGCGATAACTAAAGGCCTGACAGACCGGATGGTATACTGTTGAGACCTAGTTTGCTTCCATTCGATCTTATCAAATAAGTATTTAGGGTATTTTGTAGCTATCACTCCAAACAATAGGCAAGACAAATGCAGTTTTCTCCTTGCTGCCATATTTTCTTCATCATCATCATTTCATCATTGTCATCTTTTTTCGTGTGGAAATACTCCTAGCATACCCTACCGCCCCGGGGGTAGCCCTCTTTATCGGCCCTCTCCCGATCCCGCTCAGCAGCCTCCTTCTCACAGAAGAAGACTACGGCCCTCCACGCTGTATCGGCAGGGAGAGATTCCGTCCGATCTCTTGGACCAGGATCCGCCGCTCAGGTTCCCACGCAGGGCACACCGCGAGCGTGTGCGATGCGGAATCCTGGTCACTCCCACCGCAGTGGAAGCAGGCCGCCGTGCATTGCTTGCCCTCCTACTCCATCATCAGACCCAGAAAACTATATATGGTCGAAGTTCATCGTACGACAATTCCAACAAGCCCAAACACGGCTAGGAAAGGTTACTCCATCATGGAGTTCCAGTGCCTACCTTCCGGATCCATAGTCAGATCAGCTCGATGGTACCAAATTATTTTATAATCTCACTGCCAAATACAAAAAAGGTGTACATATAAGGGCCTAGTTTTTGTGATAAATTAGAAAATCGACAAAATATTGGCAAATTTTGAAAAAAGATTCGCATTTGTAACATACTACTACTTACTTAAGTTAATAATTTATTGAAAATTATTTTATTTACTGATAGGTGATATTTGAAATTAACTGTCAAATGAACCCTTTTCAAATCAAATCCTTTGGCAAAGGAATCACATTTTTTCTGCACAGCTATGCAGCTCTCTAAAATAAACTAAGAAAATTAAAACGGCGGCCATTCCCAACAATCAACCCCAAACCCAATCGACCAGGCGCTAGCGCTTAAACAACTGTTGCAGATATATTTATTCAGTTTAGGCCCTGGTAAGGCCTTAAACTGTGCTATTGCAATGAAAAAAAATCTTAAAAATACTAATTATTGAATATCTTATCTGTTTATAACCTACGAACTGTGTGTATCACGCGCGCTGGCTGGCATTACGTTTCATAGAAATTCCAAAGTAAACAAAATATGTCAATTGTTATCATTATTATTTTTATACGGCAAGTATGTTAGAGATATGTGCGTTTTTTTTTAATTAATACAATCGCCTTATTCTTGGTATAAAACAAGTGGTGTTCAAACTTGGTCCAGAGCCAATTGACAGTGGGATGGCACATGGCATCATATCGGTACCGATCATATTATTCAATGGTTAAAATCCTTGTAAAAATAAGGAATATTATATTTAATAAATTTTTTAGGTATCAAAAATATATAACTTCATTATCTTTACTTATTTAAGCAATTTAATTTATGATAGCCGTAAGTTATCCAATAAAAATAAAATAAAAAAACACGCATACCACATTGATAAGTTTTTGTTACCGCTTGTATTATTGAAGCTGTTTTAGCTGCTTCGATTCGGACAACAAGCAATTTTCGGGCCGTAGTTTGGCGGCCACTGCTTCAAACACTGGCGACCTCTACAATGATGTGCAAGTGACATAATATCAATGTTATAAGACCGTTATGCCCAAACTCTTCGTGTGTTCTATTTGAATTAACAGTGAATTTGTGCCTATGCTTATGATTTAAAGTCTCTTTTTGCACCTATCACACTAATTAAATACCTATCACCACAGAAATCATGCACCAAAATGACTGTAGGTACCTGTTTATGGTTTTGTACAATTTACAGAATTCCAAATGAAAAAAAAAAACAACATACCTACACGGTATATATAATCTGTTTTTAGGGTTCCGTAGCCAAATGGCAAAAAACGGAACCCTTATAGATTCGTCATGTCTGTCTGTCTGTCTGTCTGTCTGTCCGTGTATGTCACAGCCATTTATTTCCGAAACTATAAGAACTATAATGTTGAAACTTGGTAAGTAGATGTATTCTGTGAACCGCATTAAGATTTTTACACAAACATAGAAAAAAAACAATAAATTTTGGGGGTTCCCCATACTTAGAACTGAAACTCAAATTTTTTTTTTCATCAAACCCATAAGTGTGGGGTGTCTATGGGTAGGTCTTCAAAAATGATATTGAGGTTTCTAATATCATTTTTTTCTAAACTGAATAGTTTGCGCGAGAGACACTTCCAAAGTGGTAAAATGTGTGTCCCCCCCCCTGTAACTTCTAAAATAAGAGAATGATAAATCTATAAAAAATATATGATGTACATTACGGTGCAAACTTCCACCGAAAATTGGTTTGAACGAGATCTAGTAAGTAGTTTTTTTTTAATAGGTCATAAATTGAAATTAATATCAAATACTCAGGGCTATACTACCATTTACTTATATACCTACAGGTTTGTACGGAACCCTCGGTGCGCGAGTCTGACTCGCACTTGGCCGGTTTTTATTGATTGTGATGAAGTTAGATTGTAGACCCCAGATTTGATAAAAGTTGGTAAGGTAATTCGCGGGAAAAAGCTAGTTATACATGTACACAAACCAGATTATTACTGTTCGTGAATACTATACTATATATGTTAGCAACTCGTTTTAAAAATTGAAATCAATTGTTAAGAGACAAATAACCCACAATAAAATCTTGATATCAGTCCAAATATCTTAAAATGTGACCGCTTATTAGAGCATGCGTCTGCGCAGCTCCGACTAGACTGCGTGTGACGCGAGCGCGTGGGCCGCCGCCGCCCGCCCCGGTCTCCGGGCATGCGGAGCAGTACAGTGGCCGGCAAACAACTTGAGCCATGACCTTGAGTGCGCAGTAGACGATTTTAAGGTGTCGTTGGTGGAAAGAGAGGTGCGCGGGGGCATTCTGTCGGCACGCGTCCACGCTATTGGCCGAGCATGAGTGTACATGCGCGAACTTCGTCGACTTTGGCTCAAGTTGTTTGCCGGCCTCTGTAGGATAGCGCCTGTGTAATACCACAGTACATATATCAAAGATATATATCATAGATATATGTACCGTGGTAATACTGTGCATCATAATTCATAACAAATATTCGCGGGGTAAAATTGGCATCAAATTCACCACCTTTTTCCCTGTAATTTAGATGGATCTCAAGGATATACTTAGTGAGTTATTATTTAGCTTTTATAGCATTATTAGGAACGTGTAGTTGGCGTGATATTACAAAAGAGTTTTTTTTTTTTATTTATTTGGAAAACAAACAGCTTACAATAACTAAAACAAGTAGAAGAAATAGATACTAAAAGCAATATAGTTTTCACATACAAAGACTAATACAGAAGAGTTAATAAGGAAGAGGTGAACAGTTATACAAAAAAAAAATGAGATAAAAGCTAGCGTGTTGGGAGGCCGAAGTACGAATTGGAATATAGATACTTTGCCTGATTAGTACTTGTATTAAATAAATCTAAAGGTAATTTATTTATAGCACTATTAAAATGCCTGCCGGCTCTGCAAAAGAACGTATTCTGCCTATAGTTGGTATTTGCATTGGGAATTAATAGACGAGCTTTTTTTTTTTTTTTTTACTGTGTATAGGCCTGTGTTTGACCACAATCTCACTATGGTAAGTGATGATGTGGTCGAAGGTGGTAAGCACACAAAGCCTAGAAGGAACTGGCTCTCAAGTGCAGCTGACGGAACACACCGATAGGTGCTTGGCGACAGATTTTCAACTTGAGGGTGGTAGCCAGCCAGACGGGTACTACAAAGTACCCTACCACCGTGCTATGGTTTCCTCACGATGTTTTCCTTCACCGAAAGCTCAAGCTCATTGTAGGATTCGAACCCGGGACCTTCGTCTCGGTATCCGACGTCACTACCACTGAGCTATCATTGCCTTAAATCGCTGGATGTCTTTGGGACCTACTAGGGACACATAAATGAATGTTCGCTAGTAAATAAGGGGAATCTATATGTCCTCTTGCAATCTTCAATAGGAGTTACATCTGCCACAGTTCGCCGGAACTCCAAGGGACGAATATGATGCCTTTTACAACGCGCGTCGTAATTGTTATCACGAATTTTTGTTTTAAATTCCAAGTATTTCAAGAACCTTCGCTGAATTGTTTCGATTCTTGAAATGCTGAATCAATTTTACCGGATAAATGTTGCAACAAAAGTCCCAACTATACCTACCTATAGATCTTAGGATATTTTTTATACCACTAGGTGGCAAATAAGCATAACGTCCACCTGAATACGTTACCGTAGCCTATAGAAGCTTGCAACACTACGGCTAACACTTCACACCCATTAGGGCTTTGAAGAAGGTTGAAATTAGACAATTATATAATTCAAACGATATCTCCGAAATCTATGTATGCACTATATAATGTAAAATCATCATAATACACGTTGGTAAAATAATCTTGATCCCCTTTTAAACTTCACTTCCTGAGTATATTATTTAGACCCAATTTTACAAAACGACGGATAAGCCATTTATACACGGTAGAAATATGGCTCTTGTAATTTGTATAAATAATCTGTCAAACTGTCCTATTTATACTATAAGTAAAGTCACTCGACGTTGGTAAAATTGGGCCTTAAAGTGCCCAATTACGGACACATGCGCATGCGCATGGTATATGGTATCCAATGCACCTATGTTCTACACTAGCTAATTAAATATATTTAATACAGTAGAATGCAGATCAGTATTCCGCATAGCTTTAGCTGTAAATCATGTGATTTTGGCTTATCTGTCTCTAAGTTCGTGTTTTTTTTTGTACGATGATTTCTTTCTTTTCAGTACTGCTTAGTCAATTATCACATTTGGTTATTTATTGCCGCCTAATCTTTATGCATCACGAAACAGCAACTATAAAGACCTACAAAATTGAAATTTCGCAGGTAGAGAAATAATTTTCCGAAATTCAATCGCGGTCTGTCTGTATTCTTATACGTCAATGTTCAAGTCAAGTTTTTAGTTGAGATTTAAACAATTGAATTTGGAACCTGCACCAATAATATTAGGTTTATTTTTGATTAACACGATATATTCTTGAGACTTGATCAGTTGATCTCGATTTATAATATAGGCAAAAGTGGTAAAATATGTTATCAATAACAAGACCCGTCATTTTTGAAATGTCTCGTTGCTTTGCACTATGCTAGAACAAAACTTGAAGCATTCACTATCACTATCTATTCCACTATTCAATAGAATAACGACCATACATCATACATCTGCTTTGTTTCCAGACGGCGGTAAACCCCCCGGACCTGTAGAACAGAATTATGGCCAAGTTACTGAACTGAACATTAGTGATGTGTGTGAGTATTATTTAATTGAACAACATCATCATAAGCAGCCTTTATAGACTGTACTCTATATATATCTGCCTCTTCATTTCTTCAATGGACTTCTGCTAGAATAAGTGTCATTCTGCTAGAATAATTGTCATTCAATCAAATCGTACCTATCGGTCAGAATGGCTACCGAATAGATCTGAATTGAACTGCAGGGGATTATTTCGATCTTCGTATCTTGACCTTCGTATAAGCTATTAAAGCTCGAGGTATTTTATAACGTAAGATTAACCTCCATATTTAGTCTTATCTAAAAACGCATCCATACTTGGATGCATTTTTATCGCATACCATATATTTTCACCGTCATTGGATGGTAAAAGTATTAAAAACCAGTCTTATCCACTAGCTAGTGCCATCTTTTATTGCCCTTGCTACTGGGCCAGTATATGTATCTATTAGTATAAGGAGAAAACACGTTTAAATTCTAGTTGCTAGAGTGCACATATCACAATAACCTTGTAAATATATCGTGTGTTATTATTATCCTTACAGAGACTGTCCCTCGTTACCGGCTATTAGAAGAGACCCCTTAATATCTCCATAGGTCAAATCTAGCTACTTGCATCCAAACTTGTAGTGATAGGTATCACAGTATTATTTAACAAAATTACGGCAATTCAGTTTCATTTTGAGTAGGATCCTTGAGTTTTTGCACTGTACTTTGTGGTACCCACCTGTCTGGCTACCACCTACAAGTTGCCAAGCACGGTATTCCGTCAGTTACAATTGAGAGCCTTCTAAAGGACGGCAGGCAACACATTGGCAAAGTCTCTAATATTGCTAATGTCCTTAGGGGACGGCAGCCCTCCTATACCATCAAGTGGATCGTTTGCCTAGTTGTCAACCTTAATAATAAAATCCCTTGAGACAAAAGCATTGTAAAACAATATGATGATATTATAAGCGAAAATTCTACTCAATGGCAGTTTATACGGTGGATAAACATCGATTGTCAGCTTGTTGCCAAATCGGAAACTGGTAATACAAGGAAAAAAGTTTTTCGAAATGTAGATTACGTATGGTTGCATCGGCTACGCTTGGGGCTTATGCCGTTCATTCAAAATAATTCTCTATCTATATTCATACATTTAATCTTCTTCTTGCATAATTGTTTTCTCTTAAATATCCTCTTTTTCTGATGGATTCTCTTCATTGGGCAGTTAAATATACGTGCCAAGATCCTCATAATATTTTGAAAAAGTTGAAAGTAGTAGTTCTGTTTAGGAGTATAGTAAGGGGCACGAGTGGTGAGCACAGATTGACACCTGCGCAGTAGTTAATTTTTCGGTCTGTTTGGCGGAATGAAGAAGGAAGCGCCGAGCTATACACGATTGGTTCTTCAGTCAATGCTCGTCGTCTATTGGATTCTTGCGTGTCATTTGGCTACTGTGATTTGGCCAAAAGTATACATGCGCGAGCTTGCCCCCACTACTGCCTATCTGTGCTCACCATTCGTGCCTCTGTTAGCAGGTAGGTGTTTGACAGATTGGGCCCGTACCAACATTATAGATTCTTTGTCCTCGTTTTGTATCTGACTGTCAGGTTTATGAAACGATTGTTCAAATTCAAAACATGCTGGGCAATCCTCTCATTTATTTATCTATCTTTAACACACTGTTGGACCCAGTTCCGATGGCATGATATTATTTCTTTTTACAAAGTATACGGCCCGCCTGATGGCACAAGCGGCTTTCTTAGCCTATAGACGCTTGCAACACCAGGGGTATCCCTCCCTCCCTCATCGATTACTTCTCCAGTTGAAAACCTCTTTGATCGAAACCACGCTATGCTTTATCTATCTACCTCTCTTGATAATCTAAGGGGTTGAAGAGTATAGTCCACTACGTACGTAGGCCTAGTATAACGAGTGTTATTTTGTGTACAGTTGAAGCAATCTCGATCGCGGACCCGTGGTTCGGCGCGGGCGCGTGCGTAGACGACACGATGGCGCGCCAGCCCGCGGCTTCGCCCGCTACTCCATTCATGCGGATCACTGAACAGCCGGCCAGCAAGAGTCTTAGGTGAGTTCCTTACCACTTTAATGCTGATTCTGTTTTTTCCAGTCCTTAGAAATTTGTACAGTAGCTTGTTTTCAACTTGAATAGATTTTTAGAATTTAATTTTGGTGCATTTTGGTGGGAAAAATGTGATGTTTGACCAAAACAACGAAACTGACCATACGGAACACACCTGATAATTGAAAACTATTAAAAATCGCATGATTGTCCTGGACTGTGTATTTGGAGTCAAGCTAGTCTAATAATGTAAGTAAAGGTAGCATTCGGTTATTAGCGACCGCCACCCACCATTCAACTACGCGATCAAAGTCGCGGGGCGACCCCTAGCTTTCCGATGTCAGCGAGCGATGGCGACATCGCCACTTTTCCCGCAGTTTTTATGGGTGACGGTTGTGTTCTATTGCAATACGAAATTAATATCTTTTATAAATTAATTTTGTTTTTATTCCCTAATTCTATCAACTTCTCGTCCTCTTTCGGTGAAAACGCTGAAACGCTGGTGAAAGCGGGTCGCGGTCGCTAAGAACCGAATGCTACCTTTACACTTCCACATGAAAGCTGCGTGTTATCATCCGTATATATATATGCGTTCGTCTCGGTTTGAAAATAAATAATAATGAGTGTAAAAGGTTATCGTTCACTACCGATAGTGTTCGCTGAGCACTGTTGTCTCCGCTATTGTTTGATAGCATTCTACTGGCTACCGGCAAATATTTGGTCCTTTAATGAAGTTGTCGTTTTATATGGAAAATGCAAAACGATTTTATTTTTCAATCCTTTGGATAGCGGTTAAAAGAATAACAATGAAATCATTTTTTGTTATTATAGGACTCAATAAGCCAGGCCGTCACACATATTTGTCCATATCTTGAAAACTACTGAACCGATTCCGATTAAACTTGCACTGTTCCTTAAGTTGAAGTAAATGTAAACCAATAATAATTGGACCGTTTTACAAAAAACTTAAACCGACTTCAAAGTACACTAAGAAGTAATCAATTCCTGATCTGTTGACAATGGGACCAAACGGGAAGTGTAGCCTTCCTGTAAAAAAAAGAATTTTCCAAATCGGCTAATAAAGGACGGATTTATGAGGTAACAAACATAAAAAATAATAAAAAAAAAACATACAACCGAATTGAGAACCTCCTCCTTTTTTTGAAGTCGGTTAAAAAAAGAATGGTTACAATCCGATTAATATCTTCGGAGATATGCGTGGACAAACATTCATACATACACCTATGAAATTTTGTTTAATACAAGCTTCTTTGGTGAGTGTACTTTTTGTTGACTGTACTTGCATTGTCTTCCATACACTTATGTGTACCAAATATCAAGTGAATCCGACCACTGGAAGTGGGTGAAATTCGACATGCAAGATTCCACCCGAACGACCAAACATACACACATACATGGCAAGTTAAATAAAAGCTTGTAAAAATACATTGTAGGGCATTAGCTAGAAGTTTATGCTACTGCAGATTTGTTCTACAATTTCCAGTTTCAAGGAAGCAATTTCCTGCTACTATTTTACCTACAGGGATGTTAGGAAATTTTATTTTGTTTGCATGAGAGCACATTACCTGCACAATAACAAATGTGACGAGCGTTTTAGGTATTTGCCATTTTGACCTTGTAACGGAAAGGCTATTATACAAATTGGATGATCTCACAAATCGCGAAAGAGATTTTATACTTAATATCACAGATTACAGAATAAGGCAGATGGCTTTGTTTAAAAAACTTAATATAACGAAAAACACTTTCTTTTTAATAAACTTTGTTTAAACATAGCAAATACACATTCAAAAGCGAATACAGGTATGTGTCTTTCAATTTGTATTTGCTTTTTTGGCCTCACTCCCGTGTTTCGCGCGCTCTATCTGCCTTATTCTGTAATCTGTGATATTAGGTATAAAATCTCTTTCGCGATTTATGAGATCATCCTTTTGTTCTGTAATCTGAGCCTAATATGCAGTCCCCCGCGTTTTCACCCGCGTTTCTGGGAAACTTACAAGAATTTGTCCTCAAACTTTAGAAAGGGTTTTTTGAGCCCTACAAATCCAATGTCTGTTAAATTATAAATACGTATAGGTAGCTATCTCTGTATAGTCCCGCCCGTGTCAAGGACGGACATTATAAAATACTTATAAATACATGTCTACGGCCGGCAGCCGAGACGGCAATATGAAAAAAGAACACAGTATTAAAGGTATAATACCCATATACCTACCTAACTGGTTCTAGATCTCTGAGGATAAATTCATCGAAGTATATACCTGTTATTTATTTGTATAAAAACAACGCCTTTTTCAAGAATTCAGCATTTTATATTGTATCTTATTTAAAAAAACCACTAAAACATTAATGATGAAACAGCAAAAGTGTTTACCGAACAATGGTAAATCCAGGTAGTAGTAAAAAAGTTGCAAACCCCCCTGCGGCCTGCAGAATCTTGAAATATTGCACTCGAATTTAAAAGGAACCTGTCCTTATTAATACGAGTTAATAAGGAACCTGTCCTTATTAATACGAGTTAATAAGGAACCTGTCCTTATTAATACGAGTTAATAAGGCACCTGTCCTTATTAATACGAGTTAATAAGACACCTGTCCTTATTAATACGAGTTAATAAGGCACCTGTCCTTATTAATACGAGTTAATAAGACACCTGTCCTTATTAATACGAGTTAATAAGGAACCTGTCCTTATTAATTCGAGTTTAAATCTTAGAGATGGATCTTGAGGGATACACTGACATGCCGACAAGAAGGCAATGCATACTTGAATGATTAAAATAACGTAGGCATCCACTCAGAAAGAATTTAATAATTCACCCCCCTCGGAATAAAATAGGGGTAGAACCGCGGGGCAGAAGACTAGTCCAATATAAATTAGTTACTAAACTACAAAATAGGTCTTTCACGAGTAGTCTTAGATTTTTTTATTGACCACAAGCACCACCACAAATTACTAAATACCTCCGACTATACACAATAGCCTTTATCTGTATTTATGTGTGGTTACCGATAAAAATATCATCTTCATTATTAACATGCAAATAACATGTAAACACAATAATCAAAACCAGTAGCACAAAGTATTTGACAAGAATGCCGCGAGCTGCGCGGGCGCAGTGAAAGCGGAGACATGTTTACGCGCATTTACGTCATCTGACCGAACCGATGAATGGATATTACGATTTACGTCCGCACAAGCTATGTAGTCAGTGATACATTAGTCATTGTGGTTCTAATTTAAAGTCTGACCTTAGTCCCCAGATATTCTATCTTTGATGTTTTGCGTTGTCGTTCTGTACTTATAAAAAAAAAATGTAGCAGAACACCAGTTTTCCTGAAAATTATCATATTTTTTTTGTATTAATCGCATTTCCTAGTTACCTAACACAAGCTAACCATTTGATAGCCCGATGAACGTAATATTACTTATGAAGAAACTGCTCAAACTGTGTCTCAGTTCTCGAGGTAGATTTAGGTATTATAAATACACAAACGATGACGCCAGCAAACTGAACGTTTACGAAATTTAATCCAGATCAAAAGAAGCGAAAGAGAGATAAGAAACCACAATTAACAAACGACGTATTGAAGAATTAATTAGTTGGTTAAAAGATAACTTCTCATAATATCCAATAGAAACAATCTAGTAATGATGTCTACCAAACCACAATTCATTCAGACAAATACATACTTATCGAACTGGAATGATAAAACACATCGAAATAAACAAAGGAAGTGAACATAAAACATAAATATGTAGGTCCAACAAATAGTACATACTACAAGTGTAATTGTTGTAATGATATTGTCTACTGACACGACACTGGGACAATTATTTTCCTCTATTGGACATAGACGCCACACCGTTCAACTAATATCACATTGTTATGCTATTTTGTGTCTTGCTACTTTATTTTTAAGTTCTCATGTTCCAAGAGCTGCTGGTATAGGTGTTGCTTCTACTACTCTATACTTATCATGGGCAACTTACTTTATTGCTTATAGCTTATAGCTGGTGGGTACTCTTTCAGTCCAAAAATGTTCTTCTGCTATACCGCTCGTGCGTGCTTTACTCTTATCTTGAGGGAATAATGCTGTATTCTTGTTTTGTAATGTAGAAGCTGATGCTAGTGTATACTCTACTAGTTTTCTGCTCCTGGTTTTCTCCCGATCTCCTATTTAAATGAAGTTCAGATAAACTTGTATACCTTTACGTTATGAGAAGCACTGATATATCATTATCAATTGGTTAGGACTAGGGAATGCAAACCGGTTTCACCGAAAATCGAAAAACCGGTTATTCGGTACGGTTTTGACCAACCAAAAAAACCGGTTTTACATGGCACCAAACCGGTTTTTCGATTTTTTTCGGTTTGTCTTTCAATGTTTGGAAAAACTAACAAAGGAAGATTTGCCGCCGTTTTGTAAACTGAGTGCAATGCATTGAGTATTTTTGTGATAAACTGAAGTGTGTTGATGTGTATTGTGTTGAGCTGGTAAGAAAATAACTTATAATAATGATTGTTTTTATGATAGATATTAAATACGTTAAACTTTTTTTTAACAATACTTAGGCAACAAACAAGCGTACGGCCCGCCTTATGATAACCAGGTACCGTAGCCTATGGACGCTTGCAACATAACGGTTATCACTCGCACGTTGCTAACCCTCAAGCTTTTTGAAGCGGGGAGCTTATTCCACAGCCTGAGCGTCCGCGGTAGGAAGCTTCTTTGAAACAGCACAGTACGATGGTAGAAGGTAACTGGGCATCAGGTCAAACAATTCTTCTGAATACAGTCCGTTGGAAAATCGATAGAACACACATAAGGAGGCAGTCTCTCCTCAGACTAAGGGGTTTTAAAACACTTGTGAGCTCGGGATCGTCGACAATTATAACAGCACGTCGCTGAACTGAGTCTAAATACCAAAGCTGGTATCCAGGTGCCCACAGAAGACAGCATTACTCCACTTGGGCCGGACTTGCGACTAATATAGTTTCAGTCTTTGTCTCGATAAGAAGTACTACTTCGCTCTATTAATCACACCGAGTTGTTTGGATAACTTGTAGATGATTTTGGAACAGAACGTGGCTACAAATATTAACGCGAAGGATCCCAATGCTTTTCGTGATGTTAAGGGACATGTTCTAGAAATGAGGAGCCACAGAAAATAGACTTTTCGCAACGGTGAATGCGCAGGCTTGCGCTTAGTGGGGTTGAAATAGACTAGGTTTAGTCTACCCCAATCGGAGTCACTATTTTGTGTACTCTCGATTTAAGACAAGTACTTCGCGCCTTTTCTCCAATATAGAACGAGGGATATTTGCACGGCTCGTGTAGTGTTCATTCGTTGTAAAATAAATTCAAAAGGAAAGAAACCGTGTAGTCTATATAAACGAGTATCTGATGAAGATGAATTTACAGAGTTAAATAAACTATTATTTCCATCAATTTGATGAAAAAGAGATGGATGGATTGTGTGAAAGATGAAGGTAAGAAAGGAGTGAATGTTGGTATAACGGGTAGAAGAGACGAATGGAAGAAGCGTACATATTGCGCCGACCCCAAATGATTGGTAACAGGGCAGGCAGATGGTGATGATGAATTTTAGTTTTCTTTTATACTCTCTTCATTAACTTTAACCGACTATATAATTCCTCAGTTTCCGATTTTTAAAACTTAGGCACGGTTATTACCTATAATTCGAGCTATAGAAATAACGTGGAAAAAAACGAGCGAACATTAAAAAAAACCGGTTTTAAAACCGGTTAATCGGTTTTACCTCTCCATAACCGAAAAAAAAACCGTTTTCATTTTGCCACGGTTTTGCATTCCCTAGTCAGGACTTGTTTTGTAAAATTTCGTTTTAAGCTCAATGAAAGAATATAATGATAATATATAAAATTAAGTGTTCTACTTATTATTAGCCTATACTGTCCCACTGCTGGGCAAAGGCCTCCCTTTCCTTTTTCCATACTTCTCGGTCGGCTGCTACGCTGAACCAGTTCTTTTTGAAACTGTCTAATTTGTCCCGCCATCTCCGGCGAGATGCCACGGCACCGCTTAACATTTTGTGGGGTCCACTCTGTGGTTATTTTCGCCCACATATCATTCGCCATGCGGCACACGTGTCCAGCCCAGTCCCACTTCAACTTAGCCGCCTTAAAAGACACATCAGCGATTTATGTTTTGGATCGTAGTATAGTGTTTTTTATGCGGTCTGTAAGATTGAGTCCCAATATACTACGCTCCATGGCACGCTGGCAAACTCCGAGGGCGGACCTCTGCTGTTCTGTCCAGCAAGTTTGAGCGCCGCAGGTAAGAATAAGCAAAATGCACATGTCCATGAGTTTCCGTTTGAGCGCTATTGGCATTTTACCCGGCATTAGCTCCTTCATAGACCAATAGTTCTTCCAGGCATTGTCTGTGCGTCGTGTGACTTCTTTATCTTGCCTACCCTGGAATGAGACTATCTGACCTAAGTAGATGAACTCATGAACATATTCAATCATCACACAAGTGTTCTACTTAGCAGTGTTAAATTTTACCAGACTTCCTGAATCACGTGCACATTGATTGATTAGTTGCCTCAGTGAAGCAGTTTGTTCTGTTTCCGATCGGATCTCCGCGCGTGGAATAATAAACTGAGCTATGGAATGTACAATGTAGGTCACCACTCACCACTTGTCTCTAATATTAGAGGATTTTATTTTCTTCTTTTTGTGGCTGTTGCATCGAACGGGATTTGTTGTAAAATTTCTCAAGTTATAAGCAGGTGGAGAATGATTTAGGAAATTGTGTGTTGTAGGAAGAGTAGATGATGTGATGGTAGTGATAAAAGATCTTGAAAGTCATCTCGATTCCACGAATATTGGCAGAGGAAAAGTTGCACTATAAACGTGTACGAAGACGTCAATTTACTTAACAAATATAACTTATGAATAAAAATGTATGAGGAAAATCAATTATCACATCCATAGATAGGATGCTGCAATCTCTTGGGGCTCTTTAATCGTATTTGTAAAATTATTTGTGTTTTCTTACTTCCTAACTACGACTTATTGTGGATCATAATATGTCTTGTATAGTATGAACAATGGCTCATTCTTGATCGAAAGCCAGTTAGCGTCTCTATAATTATTAACGTGTTCTGTGTGCTTGTATTATTTTGATAAATGTTTATTATAAAAAAAAAAGTCCCAAGTATTTGGTTAGTAAGAGTTGTATAACTGAGCAATATTATTATGAATAGCATTTTTCGATACTCCAAGACCTAAACTGAATAAATAAATGACATTCAAAGCGATTGCGATAGGTGGGTGGAGTTGGAGAATAATCCCTAAGTCTTCATTAGATTCACATTCAATCATTCACCTCTTCAGTTTGTGAAGCAAGCGTGTATAGGCTATGTAGCCGCTCACCGTCAGGCGGGCCGTGTTTTTGTTTCCTACCATGTATCATTAATTAAAGAAATACAATGAAAAATGCAAATTTTGCCTTGGACCACCCAAGAGATCCAAGAAGCTTGCTAGGTGGGCCAAGACATATTATAATGTAAATCTAACAGTGCTGCGGCTTTTATTGCGTCATGAAGTTATGATTCCTCCGTTTGTTTGTCAAACTGATACCTAGACTAGTTACATACCACAGATGTGAACGGTATAGATCTGTTTACATACACCGGTGCCGATTCTGTTGGAAATCGCACTAAAGTAATTTTAGTCTCATCACATCTCTTTCTCACAAACATTATTGAAAAAGGATAGAACATATTTAAAGCTGTCAAATTAGTCTTTGCCGTCTTCATTTGCGGGTATTTAGACGTAACTGCGATAGATGGCGACTAAATTTATATCGAAAACAAGCATTGGACTAATTTGACAAGACCAAATTTCTTACATCCTTTTCTTATGTTCTTTGTTAGAAGAAGATATAGTGAGACTAAATTTCGTTTAGTTGTAAAAAACAATCAGCACCATTAATTACTTAATCTACACCTGTCTACACTGAGCTGGTTACATACTTGTTAAATTGATTCAAAAGGAAAAAGTGGGCATTGTTTTGCTTTAATACAATGCAATTTCTGATTTGGAAAAGACTGGCCATTTCAAAACTTCTTAGGAGATTTAGTATCTACAGGAACCCGTATCAGGGTTGGTCCCTCCTAATAAAATCCAAATGGGCTCTTTAAATACGAGGGTGTCGTATAAAGACTGTTTTTCGTGTGCGAGTTGTGCGACTTACAAACCACGATACGACGATACTATGACAAAGTGAGTTAGCCGAAATTTCAGTTTAGCGATGATCAATAATATATAGCGAATAGACAACAAAACTGAAATATATTAATTGGGTGGTGACATTGGTTTTGATATCGTCAGTTGACGTTCGATAGACTGATGTAGCCCATATTTTTTTTTTAAACATACGCCCGTTTCTCATACGTATTTACACCGTATTGCTTACTCCATAAAGATCAAAATGGCAGTACCTTTGATTTTGATTTTTATCTAATTGAACTAAGCAATAAGGTTTGATATTTATTCTCCTTATTCGTACCACCATATAAACTACCTAAATTCATGTGCATTTTCTCCTTGGTGCAGATTCCGGTATGAATGCGAGGGCAGGTCAGCGGGTTCGATCCCCGGCGTGAACAGCACGCCCGAGAACAGAACGTACCCCACTCTGAAGGTGTACAACTATGTCGGCCGCGCGGTCATCGTGGTCTCCTGTGTTACCAAAGATGAACCTTACAGGTAAGAATGGGTTTACTCATAATTTAATTGAACGTCAGTAGCTGCTCCCTGAGACCAAATGGAAAATTTTGTTAATTAATATTTTTGAATTTGTGGGATTTTCGTTCTTGTAATCCATTTTAAGGGACAAGCAGGTTATTGATCCTCCTGTAGGTAATAGTCACTAGTAATAGTATTTGTGGATTTCATGTATTGGCAATTATTTAACCGACCTTATAAACTCTTAACGTGAATAAGGCCACCAGACAGCTCTGGTGCTCTTCCCCCTCCCCAATCAGCATTGGGGAGGGGGAAGAGGTTTCTTCAGGGTCGGCAACGCGCGAGTGATACCTCTGGTGTTGCAAGCGTCAATAGGCTACGGTAACTGCTTACCATCAGGCGTGCCGTATGCTTGTTTGCCACCTTATTGGTTTTTGACGCCATTTCTGAAGATCCCCATATCGGGACGATCAATCTACATATTATACAACTTTTAACAGAAAGGGTATATGTATATCTGAAAAAAAAAAAAAACACTCAATATAAATTATTCAATATTTTATACCAAATATTTTCTTTCTAAGTTATTGAATTAAAATCATAACTAACGTGTCTCCGCTCAATGAGGGTCATTGTCTTTTCTTGTCATGTTGTCACTCACTATTATAATAATAAAATTTTCCCTTTCACTATTTGCCCCCGTAGACAAGATGGTTGTCGACAATCGCCATCGTTACTAAACTTTCTTTATATGGGATTGACATTTCAAATTGAAATATCACGTGTTCTCTTGTGTATAACCTGTGCTCCTACTAAAAAAAGTCGTCGTCCCCTCAGGCCACACCCCCACAACCTGGTGGGTCGCGAGCGCTGCGACAAGGGCGTGTGCACCATCAAGACTGAGATCACCGAGGACAACTTCGAGTACCAGTTCAAGAACCTCGGCATCCAGTGCGTCAAGCGTAGAGACGTGCCCGACGCCCTCAAGGTGCGGGAGGAGCTCAGGGTCGACCCCTTCAGGAGTAAGTACCTTACCACTACACATATACCTGCCTCCTTCGATTCTCCATCCTACTACAGTACTACCCAACTAATATGGCTTACCGATGTACCTGCGCAGAAATGCTATTGGTTGGCAGCTGCCGCCATGTGTGCGGTGGGGCGTCACTTGCGAGTGAGACGGAACTAACAGCTGCACTGTATTATGAACCTTATAGTAGTGATCTAAGGTTGATTGTAAGTTTTAAGTATTATTTCGTTAATCTTCGGGCCATACTTTCTTTTCTGTGAGAACGAAAATTCACGACGCGCCTTATCAGTTGGGTACTACGGTACTAGTTTGTAATAGTTCGGTTTCAATAATTTACGGACCGTTATCGGTTAAGATTTATTAAAATTAAGTCTATTATATCTTTACTAATAATGAAGCAAATACCTCAAAGCTTTGCATAACAGACCTTCCCATATGGAAGTAGCTATCATAGGTGTGAAATTAGCTTACGAAATGATCTATATGCCCAGTTTGGCTATAAAAAAACCTACCAATTCGTTTTTGTTTATTGAAACCGGTCATTATTCTGTGCTATTTGTAGCCAGACGTAATATAAATAAGTGCCAAAGTTTAGATTTAGTGATATCGATCATAAAATTTAATAAGGTTTGTCTGTTTTGTATCGCGCTAAATATTGGTACGAACGTTGGGTTGGCGAGCGTCCATTATACGTTATATACGGTGTAGCAACCTTGGTTTGACGAATTTGTGATTGAAATATTAACATTTTAGAAATCCATATGAAATATGTTTGGTATATAGAATTACTTATTTTATATGATGCGGATCTACCCCCATATTTATTTTTGTTCCTGACTTGTTTCTCCGAACGATCAACATACAGCGCAGCTCAATGATAAACATACAGATAGTATTGGCTTTAAACACGGTTAATACATTGTTCATATGTTTCTTTAGTTTACCGACAATGCGCTCTGATTGGCTAAGTCAGACAGAGTACACTAAACCTTTAGATGCAGTGATTGTTCGGTACTGTTATTTAATCACTTACTTGCACTTACTATGTAGTTGCGATTAACAATAGATTAACGTCCAACTTAAAAAGCAGTCAGACCTGATATTTAAGAAACGTATTAAAATTAACGCTAACCAAAGTTCATACAATATAAACTGAAGCAAGAAGGGAGCAAGTCGATCGCTTCGGGCGTTCGGCGCGTCTCGGAAATAGCCGCGACCGAAATATCCATAATTGTAACGCGTCGCACGCGTCCGCGCACGGGCCGCTTTGTTCACTAATTGTAAGCCTTTAGCAGACAGAATTAAACGGTGACCTAATTATAATATACTAGTTGTCCCCCGCGGTTTCACATTCACATTAAGTAGCATATAACACTCCTGGATAATGTAGCTTCCTATTGGTGAAAGAATTTTCTAAATCAGATAAGTAGTTCCGAAGATTATCTCCTACGTCTAAACATACAAACCTTACAGTATGAGGCACGAATGGTGAGCACAGATAGGCAGTAGTGAGGACAAACTCGCGTATTTATACTTTTCACCAAATCACAGTAGCCAAATAACACGCAAGAATTCACTTGACAGCTCGGCAAAAAAATAAGGACGTAGTTTCGCCCTATAAACGAGTGAAACGCCAAAAGGAAGCCGGGATTCTTGTAAATACATGGCCTCACACACATATACACCATAGGAAGCCGATCGGTTGTCTTTCCACATTGGTTACGTAGGAAATTTTCGACTTCACTTCCATTTTCGCTTGACACTCCGTCTTGATTTTTTATACGTCTATGTCCATAATTAACATATTAGAAACGTATGTTTTCTTTTGTTAAAAAAAATAAGAATATATGGTGTGTTGCAGTTCCTCGTGACGTCACGTGATGGTACACTTTTCACAAACAAGTGAAGCCACGACGAGCCCCACTCTTGAACTTTGACGCGCTTTATTATAATCTTATTATATAAGATTGTTTCAGTAGGTTAGGTCACCAATAATAATATATTTTATATTTATTCCTAGCACTACCGTATTTTGGACTGGTCCAATCATGAATACTGTTATTATAGCAAATTATTTTGATACATATATCAATGAATACAAGGAAAATTGTATTGTATTTTTTTATTGATTTCATAAAGCAACAAATACGTGTCCATTTTTTTGTTGCAAATTTTGTGGTACTCGAACTCACGACCTGTGGAGTCAACACCAGCTCCAGCTACATTGTGTTAGATAAGATTGTTTCAGTAGGTTAGTTCACCAATAATAATATATTTTATATTTATTCCTAGAACTACCGTATTTTGGACTGGTCCAATCATGAATACTGTTACTATAGCAAATTATTTTTATGCATATATCAATGAATACAAGGAAAATTTAGAGGCGGAATCGAATATGCGTGAAGTGAAAGTGTACCGGTGTACGCGGGATTTCCCCGCAGGCTCCGTTATGTTATACAATATAGGACGAGTTTGGTAGCATAACATTATTATTATTGTCCGACCGAAGGTCGAAGCCGAAGGTTTAAAAACCCTAAGAAATTCAGTTCAAGATTCGTTAAATATGTTTTTTTATGTTTATGTTGACTATTTAAACAACTTGATTAACCCCCTCACTCATAAAACGTCATTTGACTAATATACTGTTTAAAGGGTCACGTAAATATAGTCACTCTATTGTCATTGTCAAATAATGTGGCATTATTTATGTGACCCTTTAAACAGTATATTAGTTAAATAGCCTTGCAATTTGTCAAAAATAGTAATTATCTCTCGAGCATTCGTAACAAACTCTTCAACACCTTCGCCCATTTTCGCCGAAGCTGAACCTTCGTATCTCTGATAAGTTAAAAAATATATAATAGAAATGTTATCCGGGATAAAAATGATTGCATATGCTCTATGTACCTATATGCCAAGTACCACCTTGTTCAAGAGTAGCAAACATAAATAAATAAGTGTTACTTATGATAGTCTGTAGTGTTATCATGTTGTCAATTATCATTTAGTGACATTGTTTAAATAATAGTATCTTAATGTGTTTGTACTTTAAATTAATTTGTGTATAATGATTTTTATAGCCAATCATAGTCTTGTTTTAAAATTGCATAAATATCGATATGTATCGATCGTCCACACAACGTTTTAGTCGGACGTTCCTACTGCGGACCATTAGGATGTGGAATGAGCTCCCCATTACGGTTTTCCCTCAGCACTACGATATGGGATTCTTCATAAAAGGCGTAAAAAGAGCTCTACAAGGTCAGCAACACATTGGAATTCCCCCTGGTATTGCAAATGTCCATAGGCGGCGGTGACCACTTACCATCAGGTGGCCCTTCTGCCTGATTGTCAACCTTGACATAAAAAAATGCAAAATAAAAGTAAAGGGTAACTGACTGAACGTACTAGTCATACATTTATAAACGGTACGCGCTAATAGTTGTCGCGGGCTTTGTAATTTCAACTCTATTTCGATGCACTTAAAACCTAAGATCTGTATTATAGAACGCCAATCAAAGCAATCAAAGGTTTGAGTAAAAATAATTGGAATGTTTTACAAAAAACTTACCGACTTCAAAGTACACTAAGAAGTAATCAAATCCTGATCCTGGTGACAATGGGACCAAACGGGAAGTGTACCCATCCAGACAAAGAAATAATTTTCCAAATCGGTTAATAAATGACGGAGTTATGAGGTAACAAACATTAAAAAAAATATACCACCGAATTGAGACCTTTTTTTGAAGTCGGTTAAAAATATTAGGAACCTTGCTCTATGAGTTAAGAGCTAAAGAGTTAAGATAAACACAATCTATTCTGGAGACTTAAGTCTTGATTAATCCTATTAGACCTACTCCTAGGTGTTGCAAGCGTCCATAGGCTACGGTAACCACTTACCATCAGGCGGGCTGTATGCTTGTTTGTCACCTTAGTGGTATAAAAAAAAAACTCTTAAAGATAATGTTTGTTTCCAGCGGGGTACAGCCATCGCAACCAGCCTCAGAGCATAGACCTGAACGCTGTGCGACTCTGCTTCCAACTGTTCCTGCAGAACGAGACGGGGAAGATATGGCACTCGCTGCCGCCCGTCGTGTCGGAGGTGATCTTCGACAAGAAGGCCATGAGCGACTTGCAGATCATGCGCGCCAGCCACTGTTCGGGCACCACTAGAGGCGGCACGCAGGTTATACTGCTCTGTGAAAAGGTACATACATCACACACCTAGATATTTGTGTCACAGCCACTTATGAATAGATCAGACTCTAGTGGTCTAATGTACAGTTTTGAAGATTGTTTTTGTTGCGAGTGTGGATACTCTAAATGTCATATTTTTTGTACTGCTGAACAAATTTGGCTATGGTTAAAAAAGCCAGTGTACACACTTCGGATTTTTAGTCTTTAACTCCTAGTGTGGTTCTTCTTAGTATGGATAATTGAACTGTTTTACAAAAAACTTTAACTGACTTCAAAGTACACTAAGAAGTAATCAAATCCTGATGACAAACGGCAAGTGTAAGCTTCCAGACAAAAAAAAAACAAATTGACTAATATATGACGGAGATATGAGGTAACAAACACAAAAAAAATACAACCAAATTGAGAACCTCCTCCTTTTTTGAAGTCTGTTAAAAATAACCGTAGGTTCAATCGGGCATTCCCAATTTGAGAATCTTACTCGAAAAATGCCCCCTAGCACCAAGTAACACAATGTTTTGTTCAGGTGACCCGCGAGGACACAGCCGTGGTGTTCTACCAGGAGGAGAACAACGTGGTGCAGTGGGAGGAGACCGCCATCATCGCGCTCGTGCACAAACAAGTCGCCATCGCCTTCCAGACGCCGCCCTACAAGAACCCCCACACTACCGAACATGTCAATGTGAGCTTCAAACACTATACTAATCCTTTTTATTATTCTTAAAACTGTATACAAAATTGAAGATCATTAACGTATATCAAGAAAATAAGAGGTCCAAAGTGGGATCCCTGTGGGACTCCTGTATTAAAATTGACTTAAATTGTAGATCGTTAATGTATATTAAGAATAGAAGGGGTCCTAATGAGATCCCTGCGGGACTCCATTAGGTACTAGGCTTCGTACTATAGAGTACCCTATTAGTTAAGTACATGCGTTTACTGCAGTATGACTGAGTGTAGCCCAATTTTTCGCTACTGCCCTTCTTTGTATCATAAAATTTTATGTTCTATGTATGTTATATGTAGTCATTAACATTCCCCTTAATTGAGAGAATAAATAATATTGTAGTTGTGGGACTAGAGAAAATACCAAGTATGAATCACTATCACGGTCGCGGCATGGTCAATAATTACAGTTTACTATTTATTTAATTTTATACACATTATTTGTTTATTGTTTCCCTAATTTTCTCATTAATCACGTGTAAATTTGCATGACGTGGGCACGATACAATTAATATTCCTCATTCATTCTAAATACACTTAAATGTGTTAATGACGGGCCAGTTGGCGCAGTTGGTTTAGACTCTGGTAAAGATTCCACCTATTGCACCGCAGGTCGTGGGTTCGATTCCCGCACAGGACATGCATTTGTGTGCATGAACATGTCTGTATGTCCTGAGTCTGGGTGTAATTATGTATATTAAGTATGTATTTACAAACAAAACGTAGTATATGTATTATATCAGTTATCTGGTTTCCATAGTACAAGCTCTGCTTAGTTTGGGATTAGATGACCGTGTGTGAGGAATGTCCCAGGATATTTATTTATTTATGTAAACCTTAATAACTGTTTATTTAGATGCAATTTTGAAAACTGATTTAAATGACTACCTCCCATACACATTAAGCATACCATTCAGGTAAACTAGGACCTTCATCAGTAGGTCACTTGATAACCCAAAATCTTGATACCCTCAATCAAATGTGGCTTCTTAGCTTAGCATTAGATATGTAACATAATTATATGATCCGCAGGTAATGTTCCAGTTGAAGCGTGTGACAGACAACGCAAGAAGCAACTCGCTACCCTTCGAGTACATCCCTGACTTCGCAGGTACCGCGCGCAAGCCGCTCCCAGACCTCTCCCTCCTCACGCTCCTCCTCAACGACAGACGGACGGACGACAACAACAATAACAACAAACACGACAAACGAGACTCCACCGTCACCTCCACCAGCGACACTATCGTCATCGACGAACCAGAGGTCATCGAGGTCATCGAGACCGAGGTCCCCGATGTAAACGGCAACGTTGTCGATAGCGAGCCCGAAATAGTCGATACTAACGAGAAAAGTCTCAACGATTTACTCGATCAGGTCGCTGAACTCGACGAGATTTACTCGGAAAATCGTACGCGATTAGAAAACGTAACTACTTTGAGTAACGATACAGAAACTGACGCGGAAGATTTTAACGATGCAGGGACTTATACTAGCCTACAATTGGCGTTCAAAAACCCCGTCACGATCATCGAACCTGAGACCCTTCCTTACGAAGATGTCCAAGTACAAACATATCGCGGTCCGATCATTGAATTTTCGCCTCTAAAACGCGATACCGACGACGAAAGAGCACCACCGTTGCCTCCAAAACGCGTCCGCAAAACGACCTCCACCGACGCGTTTAAAACTAGCCAGACCTCCGTAGATAGTATTCTAAAACCCGGTCGTCAAATACCCGTCACTCGTAACCTGGATAACCTAAAACCGGATAAGCCTCTGACGGTAGCTAAGAGCGAGTCAGCGCTACCGCCGGTCAAAAAACGCTCGTTCTTCTCGCGTTTATTCAGAAGGAAGGATAAATCTCCCGCACCGAGCGTTAAATCTGAGGGCAAGAAGGAATCGAAGAGCAAACCTGTCGGTCGTTCTGTGAGCAGCGTTTCAGGGTTGCGTCCTTCTAAGTTTAAGTCATCCGTGTCGCATACATCGCTTAAAGATAACGCGTCGGGCACTGGACTGAGCTACGCTGATAGTATCACTCATATATCGCTTCACGGTGATGGTGATGACAAATCCACTTCCCAGAATTCTCTGCGTCGTCCCGCGAGCTTGGCACCACTTCCCCCGACAGATGGCGGTACAATCCTTGTGGCAGAAAGTGTTCTAGCGTTAGACGCGTCGGCGTTTAAAAAGCTCCAAGACGACTTGGATCTAACTGAGGCGGAACATTACGCGTTGTATATGGCAGTCGCTCCGCACGCGACTGTGTCGGAATTCGACGAAACGAGCTGCTATTATTCGCCGATAGATGGCAGTAAATTTCATTAACACTCGATAGTGTTGCGTTAGTATTTTTTTTCTTTAATCATAGTTAAATGGTCATCTATGGAAAGTTACGGAGAACGTACATAATACGGCAGCTATACGTCTACTTATAGGATATTTTTATTATTCATTATAAGTAAAAGAGCCAAAGTTTACCCCAAAAAAGGGGGCTTTTCACATAGGATGAGTCGTCTAGGTCAAGGGTTTTTTACCAATATCTAATGAGATTCCATTTGATTACTCTGAAATAGTACTCAAAATATTTCATGAAAACTCGCTCTATCATAGTATTCCTTTATGATATCGAAATGAACATTAACCATTGAGAGATCTAATAAAATACCATGTGTCACCGAACTCATGTTATTTGAAATCTACTTTAGTCTTTACTCAGTACATACAAAGTACTAAATACTCAATAATTCTAGTATTTACCTATCCCGAGTCTAGTCGGTCCAGTATGCCAAATTTTATAAATTTTTATACTTTTTATGTACTTACATTTTGACGATTAAGTCCTTCATACGCAGCTTTAGAAAAATAAAAGTGCCAGATAAGGTTCTTGTCAGTAGGTGTATTTCTTCACTGTACTGGCGGAATGAAAAGGTTCGTCAGTTTTCAACTTGATTCATTCAACGTATCACGAGTACATATTACCTTTTGAAACTGAATAGACTACACTGAATTAGAGAAAATAATGATTTAACTATTCGTTATCAAAGTTCAAAATTATTTAGATCAAAGTTGTTCGACTGTTTATCTTGTTTGTTGGTTTAACGTGCTATTGTTATTTATGTCAAATTAAAATTGAAAATAGGGCAATGTCATCATTGAAAAAAAAATACTTATATTTTATTCCGCAAAAGCCATAAATTGTGTTTGACGTGATGTAAACACAAGCAAAACCTGATTCGATAGCAAACGTCTTGTATCGTCTCGTCTAGCATTTTCTTCCTGTTGGGAACCTCACTGGTAATATGTTGGTACATACATTAAAATTGATTCTTGCAATGTGGTGCAAGCGAAAACCAACTCTAAGGTGACGAACCTTTTCATTCCGCGACTGTACATTAAAAATTCCTTGTCTATGAAATGCACAGGAAAGAAGGAGACATTGAATTTAATATGATAACGATGCATCGAGGAACAATCCCTTAGAGTAGTAATACCGAGCAATCCGATTCCGAAATTAGTCAAGTGATTTGTCACTGATTTTGTACAGTAAGGACCAATCATTGCATCGTGTGTTTTTGAATTGGCCAATCATAGCGCATGTGTCCTTATCTTAGCCAATTAGAGTGCATAGTCGATGGTGGGAAATTGGCGGAATAGATTGCAAGCAAAATCATCTTCATTACGCTTCTTTGGGTTAGTTGTTCGATGTAATGATGCTTAATAACTTATTATGTTTTAGATTCAGATTACTTAAGAGGTAAAAGACGGAAGACTCTGATACCGTCTATTTTGCATTCTACGTTTGAACAGGACAGTAAGTGTCGTATTACATTTTATTATAATATAACAGGTGGAGACTTTGAGATGGCATATTTTCGAAACCTATGTTGGGTTAGTCATGCTGAACAACTTTCAATATGGAACCAATAGCGAATTCTCAAATATATTTTTAACTTTCCATAGTAAATGTCAACCTTGCTCGATCATAAAGTATGAAAAGTAAAAAAAAAATTTGAGTATTCAGTGTTGGTCCCATAGTAAAAGTTGTTCAGCATGACTAACCCAACATAGGTTTCGAAAATATGCCATCTCGAAATCTCCGCCCAGTATTATTGTGTAATTCGGTTGAGGGTATATTGTACATGAAAACCAGGGTCCCTGAGCATATAGTGTTACAAGTAACACTAACCCAAAAGTTTTTAAATGCTCAGTTGAGGTATTAGGTAAATAATGTGAACAAATATTATCCTTATTAATAATATCTCTAAGTATATTATCTAACAAACTGTACTCAAAGTATTTTGTATGAATTAAGGCTATGAACACACTTATTGCTAGCTGAAAGAAGCCTATGTAAGAAGCCTTTGCTACTTGAAATCTGTTTTCATAGCCCTTTATGTTATAGAATAAAATATATATTTGTGGCGAAGGTACTAACAAAATTATAGTTAAGATACTAATAAAGTAATGGGTAGTGATTTTGATATTTAATGAATGAATGAATAAGGTTTTATTTAAGAATTTAGCAGCTTAATTCACTGCTTTTGTCTGTCAGTTAGTCAAAGTATGTCTTGCGTTTTTAATTTATAAATGTTTTATATAAAAACTCGTGTATACACGGCTTTTAAATTGTTAACAAGTCGATAGTAAAATATTTATTTATTTGTTTTGTTGATTTGTCTAATGTCTATTGGGGATTTTGTTATGTTTTGTCTTGTTTTTACTTTTTAACTATACATGGTGTTCATTTAAACATACTTAATTAAAACTTGTACTTAATTTATTTTAAATTGTAGATATTGAAAAAAAAAGTTGCTGTTTTTTATTTCCTAAATGGAAACTAGAAACTTATATATTATGAACTGAGATAACCGCTATGATATCATAGCGTTCTGCAGTTCAGTGCTACAAGTACAAAAATATTATTCGTTGCGTAACATTGTCTAGGAGCTAATGTGGATATGTGTGCTAATCGATCACTATTATAGTTTCGGAGAGAACTTGTATTTAGTAAAAAAAAATGTGAAGTAATTTTCTGACCTATTCTTCTTGCGATGTATAACTATTTTATGTATAGAATTATATATCTGAAATGACCAATGAGTCTCTTAAATAAAAATATATTATTATACCGATTTTAATTATTGCACTTATACGATATTATTGAGCATAATTAATATGCAAAAAAACACAAATTATTATATTTATCTATTATCATCGAAAAACTATATGATAGGTACAGTTGTTCGGGGTAACACTGAGTGTATTTAATATAACAGTTATTATAAAAATATTTGATAGTAAATATTTTACAATTTGTTATGTTCATTAGCCGATATAATCTTATGTCTTATAACTGCCGCGGCTTAGCCAAGTAGGATAACGCTATCAAATGATGTACAATTTTCTGTAGCTTTAAATGAACTAGCTTATATAAAATGAATATCGCGAATTGTAAAAAAAACTTATCTGGTTTTATTTTTAAAGAGGTGAATGGTTTGAAAGAGTTGGTCTTTATTTTTTCATTGAATATTCTATTGGCATAATTCAAAACCTCTTTATAAATAAACTGGTATCTAAATAGTGTTTTCTATAAAATATAGAAGCTTGTATAGTATTATAACGTGTGTAAGACACAAAACATATCTCAGATCGAAAGTATATGAAATTATTTACTAAAGTTTTAGAAGAATTTACAAATGAAACCACCAAATGATTATTTCATAGCATTTTATAGGTTAACGCTTTCGCTGCAAATAACTGATTACAAAGTTAAACTTTTGCAGCTTGAGTGTTAAACAGGGTGAAATATACATTTAAACATTTATAGAAACTATTGATTTATGATTAATATTGATGTTACTATTTTTCTAAAATTAACAAAAATTGTATTTTTTTATGTTTTTCATGTTTTCGTAAATATTCATCCTGTATAGTCCGATTTTTTACACTTTTATACAATAACAGATGTATTTGGTGATTATCAAAGCTTGAGTGACGCGTCAATCTAGATATATTAATATGCTAATAAAATTAAATATTATAATAATATTTTTATTTTGTATGTGTTAAAAGTCAATAGCCAATTCCTGAATGAAACTGAGGTACGGATATAATTATGTGGCATGGTTGTGTATTTGTATAATTTTGTTTTACACTTTCACTCGACGATATTTTGTTTTTCAGACTGTTCTCTTTGTTTTTTTTATGGTATTTTAATTTCACACATATTCATATTAGCCTTTATTTTTTAAGTTTGGAATTGACTTAAGAAAATGCATGTTTTGTTTTTATTGTTTTTAATATACGGGGTGGATACGACAGAACGACAATAAATGAAACCACGTAATGTACTCATAAATACGATGAACTTTTACTATGGGACCAACTTCGAAATCGCAAAAAAAATACAGCTTTTCATACATTTTTGCCGAGGAGACATGTACCTTTTGTAAAAAAAGCAGTTTTTTTTTTTTTGCGATTTCGAAGTTGGTCCCATAGTAAAAGTTGATCGTATACATGAGTACTTTACGTGGTTTAATTTATTGTCGTATCCACCCCTTATATGCATGTCGTTTTTATTTCCGCTCATAGATTAAATGATTTAGTTTAAACTACAGATAGAATCGACCTGTATATAAATGTTGTTAGTGAATTTGCTGGGTGTCGTTTTTTTCTATTGTAACTGCATGTTTCTGTAGGTACTAATTTCTACAAAACTGTTTTGGGATTTAAACTTAACAGGTACATACTTATTTTCAATAAACTACATTTTATGAAAAAGCATGTCACCTAATAAGTTTATCATCCATATATGCATCTTTTCTCTTTTTCTTTATAAAAAGGAGAAAGGGACAAAACAATTGTTGTTGTAGTTTGCTTTAAGTATAAGATAACGAATAACGTAATGGCCTATTTGAATAATGTCTATGAATATTAAAGTCGGGATTCCTGGCACTGCCACAGGATCGATTACGCTTTTGATCGAATTTCAAGAATTTTTTACCTCCTCTCAAAACTAGAAACATTAAAGTTCATTCTAATACGCCATTAGTTATAAGTAAATGTTTGCTTTAGATGTTATTTATATTGAATATTGAGATATGTGTATATCTTTATTAATTCATCATTGTGTTACAGGGTCGTTCCAAGTGGATCCGATGCCCATTAAGTCTGAACCAAGAGGTAAGCGCCCATGCTTTTATAATAATATACTTTCTGTATATTTTTTTTTGTTAGTGATCTATTTAATTTCATTTTAAAATAATTTCATTATCGATCCTGTCTCCAACAAGAATCAAAAGGCTCAAGTTAGGTTAGGGTATTCGAAATGCCACAAATTGAAAATAACTTTTTTCATCCATTTTGTTAGGAAATAAGTTTTTGTTAAAAATTTCATTTTAATTAAAAAAAATTTTTGGTTACTGTACTGTTTTTGACTGTTCTTGCATTGTCTTCCATTATACTAATGTACACCAAATATCAAGTCAATCCGACCACTAGAAGTGGGTGAAATTCGACTTGCAAGATTCCACCCAAACAAACATAGCTACCATACATTGCAAGTTAAATAAAAGTTTGTAATTAATCTATGGTACATGTATCACAACATGGATGACAATCGTCATCGACAGTAAACTATCAACCTTTGTATGGGATTGACATTTCACATCGAAATATCACGTGATTTTTAACAATCTCTTATGTCAATCGCATACAGAGTTTGATCGTTTACTGTCGATGATGATTGTCGACAACCAATGGGGGCTGGTGACATTACTATACAGGGAAGATTTGGAGATGGCATATTTTCGAAACCTATGTTGGGTTAGTGCTGAAGAACATATGCCATCTCGTAATCTCCACCCGGCATAACTGCTGGGGTATGAGAGATTACGTGTCAAAGGTAATATAGTAATGTGTTGTTGGTATATTGTTATCAGACAAGACGCCGCCGCACCACATGAGCAGTCCGCCGCTGCAGGTGTACCCCCCTCAGTACGCTGAACCGGTAACTATATTATATTCTCTCGATATCGGAAACGGATTCGAAAATTTCCGAGGCGAATTTCAGCAATTGCTTTTTTAATTTCCGAAAACTTTTCTATGAATCCAATTGATATTTCCGTAAAGAAACATCAAAAATATTCGAATTCGGAAATTAAAATAGTAATTGCGGAAAATCGCCTCAGTAGTTTTTGAATCCGTTTCGGATATCGAATCCGAGGGTATTAAAATAGCCCTGCTGTAGTATCTCGTAGGATTCGGTTGATTTTTCAGATACAAAATATCCTATGTAGATTATATCCCTAGCTCATTGTTGTGCCTATTGTTTGTCCTCAATCTGACTCGGTAAGTGATGGTGTGACCGAATGTGGTATGCACAGAAAGCCTAAAAACTAGCTTCTGAGTACTGCTTGGCATAAGATTTTCAACTTGAGTGTGGTATCCATCCAGCCAAGCGGATACTACAAAATTTACCACCGTATATTTTGTAATGTGTGCCCAGTCACAGAATAATTTAAATATTTATATACTAACTGTGACCCGCGGTTTCGCATTGAATGGACTAGAATGACTAGATCACTAAAAAAAATCTATTTTGTCCGTCTTTTACATTATCAAAAAATATTAGACACGAATTTTTTCTTTTGTCAATTAAACAAAAAAATACGAAGATATTGTGTGTTCCGCGTGGTGTCAGGTTAGAGTAAACTTTTTACTCTAACGTGACGTCACGAGCCCCCACTTCCGAACTGTTTAATGATATGGTAAAGCTAAAAATATTTATTGATAATATAATTGACTGACTAATTATATATTTTTTTTACCCAGGGATCATCCCTATTTATATAACCTCCGTCAATGAACGGTATATCTAAACAGAGAAGTTCCCAAATCAGCTTGACAGTGCCTGCGTTCTAACATACCAACTCCTCGGCGTTATATTATTAAATAAGAGGTAGAGCATAGCGTTTATTCGCTCAAAGAGCAGCTCGACTGAGGAAGTACAGGTACCTTACAGAGTAAGGTCGCCAGAGCTCATTGGGGAGGGGGGAAAGGTCGGTAACGCGTGAGCGATGCTTTGTGTGTTGCAAGCGCCCATATGGCTACGGTAACCGCTTACCATCAGGCGGGCCGTATGCATGTTACCGAATTAGTTGTATAAAAAAAAAACATCCTGTTATTACAGAACTGGGGCATGCAAATGGAAATGCAACCCAACCCCGCGGCGGGCGCGTCTCAACTCAACCTGTTCGCGCACGACATGCCCTGGGCTACAGCCGGTGCCAGCTACCAATCAATGCAACCGCTACACACGCTATCGCCACTCTCCCCGAACGTGCAGTCATCCCCCGTGCACATGCAGCCGGTGTCTCCCCACCCGGCAGGCAGCCCGCTGCACCAGGCGGGCTCCCCCATCAACCAGCCCATGTCTCCCATACACGGGGGAGTTTCCCCGAACCATATGGGGCATATGACGACTAGTTTAGTGCAGCAGCCTAATTATATTCAGGTCAGTTTTTTTCATAAGTTTTTTTTTTTCTTCAATGGCGTCACTCGGCTTGTGTATTTTGCCAATTTGCAGTTATATTATAAGTTCTAGTCAAAATAAATCACTTTCACACAGTCCTCAGTCAGTCACCGTGTCACCAGTCATGGTGGTCATTGTACAAAAACTTTTCACGGACTTCTTGAGACAACTTGAAATGTCACGATACACATTCATTTAATTTCACTTCACCGGTGCACATCTATTGATCTTTTGGATAAAATACCACCGATAATATGCAATAAAACTCAAAATACACGAATTTATGAAAATAAATTTGAAAACGCAACGTCACTAGGCAAGTTCTCGCCAAAAAGTCCTTTCATAAGTTTTATTGAATAGCAACAATAATTTTATAAGTAAAAGAGCTTTATAAGCGCTCCGCTTTAGCTATGAGTCGCGTCGGAGCGTCAACGATACGACATGTATGACAGTGGGCCATTTTTGAAGTTCAAATCTTGTGTTGGTAACATATCTACCTCTTTACTTATAATATCATTGGGTAGCAATAAAGATCCAAAAACTTGTGTTGTTCAAAAACGCACGAATCCCGGGATAAGATTAACTAAATTATTCCAAAAAAAAAATTGCAAAAAGCAGATTATTTATTTTACTTTATTGTTCAAACAGATGCCTCCACAAAACATGATGGAGACATCTCAGCAATACAATCCGTCTCTATCCACCCTGCTGATGGAGCGGGGCGAGGGACAGGGACAGAACATAACGTTGAACTCGCTGGAGCTGTCGTCGCTGCTCGCGGACCGCGGGCCCGACCTCTCCGACAGCCTCAACAGGCTCACCACTAGCGAGTTGCAGAACTACCTCAATTAAACGAATCCCGGCATCCACATCAAAAATCCCGGGAATCCGAAAGATAACTTCTATAGTTGTTTCAGTGATGTACGGTTGATACCGAATCCCGGTACTGGACTACAAGTGTTTATTATTGAACTAGAATTTTAACATTTTTGTGATTAGTTTTTTACAGTCATCTTTTGAACATACGTAATTCCAATATAAGTGGATTTTTATAGAGCCTTTGGATACTCTCAATACGTAACCAGAAAGTCATTTTCTAATTAAGATTTACAATTGATACAAGCAAATTTTGTTTTGCAAAGGTTTTGTAGTACGTGGTCCATAATGGCGAGCCGTTTGAAAAAATACGCTCATTACGAATTTTATATGAAACACCCATGGCACACCCACTCCCAGTTTCTAGAAGCCTGATCAATGTTTACCTCTTGTCAAAAGTATACCTCTGTCAATATCATATAAAATGAAAAAGAAAGGGATATTTGCGATCTTAGATCAACTTGGATTAGGCTTTATGAAACAGGCGGTTGTACTATGTATGTGTTGTTATATGTATGTGATCTGCGGCTTGTTTCATGTGGACACCATGCTTTGTGCTATTTTGTAATGCAGCTCGCTTAACAACTGTGTAAATGATAAATCAATCACAGGTAGGTGGGTAAGTTTCGAATCATATTACTTTAAAGCATAATGTAACATAGAATATCGACTTCCAGATCTCGGAAACAATAGTTGTAACAATTCTTAGTATATAGATTTTGATATGAATGTAATATACAATGATTGTTGTTCAAGAGTTATTTTTTATCTGATTATAGTTTTAATGTTGGTGCTAAAAAATAGAAGTTTTGATATATTTTATGTGGCTGGACAAATAAAAATTGCAAATAAAACTTGAGACATTTAAGTTGTACGATTATTTGCGAATACCAATAATGATAAAATGTCTAAACTGCATTGACACAGTCTATTAATATTATATTCAATATTTATCACCATTACAATTTTTTATTTTATCCAGGGCATTTTTATAATTGTGTAAACTTTTAACTATACAATCAGGAAAAAAAAAACTTTTATTACAGATAGTTCCTGGATCAAAATGTATGAAAATTAAACTATTCGCGATGTTGGAGGGGTTAACAAAAATATCCTGCACTTCAACCGTTTTTAGATTCTTTTTAATACGAGTAAATGATCAATGTTAGATAATATAATAAAGACAAATGGAACTCAATATCGATTCTACTAGTTTAGAAACGAGTATTTTTGGTTTTAGATTGTTACATAAAAATACACGCTTAGCATTACTCTGGCGATGTTAGCGCGCGATAATTCAGGGTTGCTAGACGTGTGAAATAACAACCCTGGCAATATTAATAAATGGGTACTCCATCACAGGAATCATCACATGACTAGTTTTCGACTACAGATATTAGCTCTTATCTTACGTATTTCATTAGATTAAACTAATGTCGTTGCGGACTTTACGAGATTCTATTCTAAGCTATGTGAGAATTTAAGAGTAAGATAGAAAACCTTTTTAAAGTGTTGTAATTCATCTCAATTAAGTTTTAGTTTGTATTTAAGCTTGTTCGGTTATGATATGTTACCAAATAAAATATTTGAATTGTAAATAAATGTGGAAAGAATATTGTCAAAAATAAATGATGAGGTTCGTTTTTTTTAATCAAACAAAGTACTTGGTGGATAAGACAACTATTCGCAACTTAAATTAGTTAAGTCGATTTATATCAGAAGCATTTACTTGATCTAGAAGCACTATTGCTTGTTAAATAAATTCGAAACCGACTCAGCAATTATACATTAAAATGAATTTGATGTCATATTGCGTAATATACGATATACGTGTAAAGTTGGAATGTGCCTTTGCCTGAAATACCTACAGGGTCTTAACTTTAACAAAGTTTACGGTTTTCATTCAGTATACCAATGTTCATCAATATTCAAATTGTTATCAGTATGTAAGTAAGTATTATTTCTAAAGAGTTGATAAAAAAAAAATGTGAAGCAAACACCACGAACAACACGAGATAGGCCTAGATTTTGATTCCATGCAGTGTCCAAATTGATATTGATTATGTTAAAGAACATTCTGAAATTATGTTAACCTCGATCGAGAACTAGGCACTCGATCAGACATAACCAGACCATAACATTTACCTTTATTCTTAGAACTAAGTGGAAACATCACATTTGGATATCGAGCGCGTAAAACGTGTTATACATAAGTATGCATTGAAAATGTGTGAATTATTTTTGTTGTCATTTTTTTATTCTGTAAAAAAGAAATAAAATATATAATTAATTATGTTCTCTTGTTATTTCATGTTTATCCTTTAGACATAATTATCATGAAATACTAAAGACTTGGTGACCGCCTAGTGGTATTTCAAATCAAGCGTTTCCGTGCTTCGGAAGGCACGTAAAGCCGTTGGTCCCGGTTATCACTTAATTGTGATAGTCGTTAAGCTAGTTGGATGCCTCTTAGGCGGCTTGAAAAATTCCAACAGTAGGTTGACCACTAGCCTACCTCCACCAATCCGCATTGGGCACGCGTGGTGGAGTATCGCCCAGTCCCTTTCACCCTCATTGGTGAAAGGAGGCCTGTGCTCAGCAGTGGGACATTATAGGCTGATGATGATGATGATGATGACTAAAGAGTTATATGTGTAGTTTAATGTTTAGTCGTGTAATGCTGATTTTAATAGGTAATGTACCTATACAGTTATACAAATACCCCAAGCAATTCTGCTGCTGCCCTATGTAGCATACATAGGGCTTATTAATCCTTATCTAATTAAATAAATTAGTTACGACCGGCATTTAATGTAGATAGTCTGCTCTTTAAAGAAAATCATTATCATTAATATTTTAAAAGATATCACAGATTTAAAGTTAACAAGAAACAGTATTCGCGATATCGTAAACGGGCGGGCCGAGACGGGGGCGCTGCCGCGCAAATCGCTCGACACCACACGACATTGCACCCGTGCGAAGCCGGGGCGGGTCGCTAGTATAATATAAAACATGGATACCTAACAGAAAAATATTAGATATCTGGGGAAAGTAGGTAAAATCGCGGGGCAGATCATAGTAACAAAAATAATGATCTGCCTGGCATAATATTTATTATTACGGGATTTATATTTGTCCTTTGCCCACGTAAGGGTGCTAAGGCCAAATCTTGGGCCGGCATCTTCAAGTAAATTAAAAAAAATACCGGATATAAAATCCCGTATTCCGGAACATGGTTTAGGTTGATAGACAACACTATTTTTGTTTACTGCTGTCAATACTTAAAAACAGTTACAGCGCGTTCAAATTTACAAAATGTAAATCATTAGCTTGAATCTTACAAAAAGAAAGAGATAAATTGATACATTTATTACAAGAGAAAAGCAAAAGTATAATTCAAATAATGCTCAAAGTTGGTCAAATAAAAAAAAAGCAATCCAATTAGGGATGGGCAAATGGAAAAAATATATCGATATTGATAGTATCGATATTTTTCAAATATATCGATATATATCACCCAAGAAATATCGATATTTCGATATATCGATATTTTTTGCCCAATTTGCAATTATTTATAAAAATTGCCTAAATTATCGAAATTTTAAAGCAAATACACATCTGGCTGTTTCAACCTAAGTTTTATTATTTAAAAAAAAAAATCGAATTGCTTGACACAAAAATTACTCTCTATTAGAGAGTAATTGGTTCGGATCTAGTATCGTTTGGCAGTTGTATGGGGGTAAAAATGGTTGTAGTTGGTAGGGGTTGGGTCCCTGATTATAACGCTACCACTCTTATTACAAGGTAATCCATATTTTTCGAGAAATTAATTGAAATTGTTTCTAACCTCAAATCAGATTAAAAGGGAAAACGAAACGTAAAAATGGGCGATTGACAACCAAATCTATACACCTATATTGTCTGTGGTGTAAAATGTCTCGCAAATTCTATGAAACGGAACGTAAAAAAAAAAAAAGCGTCATGTGTCAGTGTCATTCGATTTCGTTCATTCCGTTTCTTCCTGAGTTGCGTGAATGTGTTCTTGGTGCTTTTATTGTGGTTTCCTTCGACGACTTTGGCTTTCCATCTGGACTTTGATTGTTTGCATTCACGATTGACCTACGCTTGTACACTGGACACCGATTTTTTTAATGTGTTTTATTTATGGTTAAATTTGGTCGAATTTGTTCCAAAACCGAATCGGGGCACCCCGACTCTACGCAGTCTTTTCGCTACTACCCCTAGAGTGTATATAAAAAATCGGAGGCGCGAAGGGAGAGCAGCCCCCGCCCACTGTAACGATGGATAGGCACCCTTGCGAGCCGTAGCGGCTGAGGCTGGTCGCCAGAGGCGACCAGCAAGCCGAAGCTGCGGAGGGGAGTTTGGGTTCCTATCCATTGTTACGTAAGGGCGAAGGGGTTGCACTTCCCGCAGCGCCGGAGCCGTTGCAGAAGCAACTTTTTAGTGTTTTGAGGTTAGGTTACAATAATTCGTTTTTCTCAAGAACGGTGCGTTACCTTTTCATGGGAGTGGTGCCAGGTGAGAGGGGGTACCACCCCCTACCCCCCCCGCCCCCTACCCCTCCCCTCCTCCTGCCAAACGATACTAGATTTTAACCCTGAAAATAAATATCGAAAATTGATATATCGCGGGAAAAAATATCGCTAATTAATATCGATATTTTTCTGAAAAAATCGATATTTTTTACCCATCCCTAAATCCAATCCAAAAAATCCAACCAACTTGCAACTTTGCTTGCGACCAACCCAAAATTGTAAACAATAAACAAACAAACAAAACACAATCAATAAATTTTAAATCGGACAGAACTACGATGAAGATTACTTGAATAGTTTAAATATCGGTCGTGTTCGTAGTAATAATAGAAGCTATAAAATGTACGACCAATCCAGTTCAACGGTGCCGGAACCGAAAAAAATTGGTGTTTGGGCAGAAGGAACGCATATCGAGGCTAAGTATGAATATATCTTTATAAGCTTTTAAAGCTCTTGTCTAAAGCCTTAGAGATACGTAGTATCTCTACTTAGTTTGCGCTTAGAGTATCCATTTACTAAATACTCAAAGTCTAAAGCATACGAAATTCATCTTAAAATCTGAAGCAAAAATATAACGCAGGAGCTAAGCTTGCTTGAATTAGTTGCACACGAAAACCAGTTTGATTTGATTTTTAATATGTTGGAATTTGGATCTTTCTTCAGTCACATATCTTATCACAAACTGAGCAGAGCTATGAAAACCAGAATGTAGGACATAATCAAAATTGGTTTTGTACCTTACATTACAATACTTATCCATCATACAATTATTACAGGGAATATACATTACCAAAGAAATCACCTGATTCCAGTGATGACATACCAACAATTCCAGATTTGGATGATTTGCAAGATATATTGGAGAAAGAAGTATCTATCCCACCGGTGTGAGTGTTTTTTTATTAAGAAACTTGATAACTTATTAAAACTTCTCACTTGCTTGTAGAGGCAGTGATAATGATAATCAAAAGTCTGTCATTGCTTAAAATATGTTTCTTTGTTATGTTTCATTATACTTGTTGGTTACATAGGTATTATTTCATTTATTAGGAATAAGTTTAATTAATTAAGTTTATTTAATAGTGATGCTATTTCCAAGAGATATAAAAACAAAAAAAGTTTTTTGTAAAACTAATTCTAAGCTTTCTGTCCCTACAAATACAAATCAAAATACTACTACCTAATAAGTGCAACTAATGAAATGCACCATTTAATTTCCAGTTCTGAACGTAAAGACACAGAGACAGTATCAGCTCTAACAGAAGTCGAAGGAGGCATTAGCAGCTCTGCAGACAGTGTTGAGGCAGTGCTGCAAGTGTTGAACTCTTACATACCGCAAGTTGAGATGGATACCACGGACACTGTGTGGACAATAGACTCTCTATTGACTTCTCTCGCTGATGAAAGCAATGAAGCTGTTATATGAACTTTATTAGTAAAGTAACCAACCAGACAAGTGTGAGTCAGGCCTTGCTCTATTAGGCCGTTTTCACGTTGGGGTTCCTTTACATTATATATCAGAGTTTTCATTATTCATTGTTTGAATACAATATATGGTGCAAAATATAGAGAAATTCCATCCTTAGTATTAAAAACTTTGATGCACCATTAAAGTTGTCAGTTAAGTTAAGCACTGTTTTTAACTAAGTCTATCTTAAAAACTAAATTAGGTATATATTATTTATTTATCTTCATGTTTGGTCTGAAATGTCAGATCCTAGAAAATGAGGGTGCACAAAAAAAAAACCAAATGATTTCATTATCTTCATCAGTTTATTTTGTAAAAAAATTCATTATTTCACTAATAATAATTGCTAATAACAGTTAGCGACATATTAGTAACAATAAAACATATTCCGTCCAATTGTTATAAGTTAAGACATGGGGAATGTTAAGCTTAAATGATAATACTTAAATAAAATAAATATAAATTAACATGAGTGTATTAATCATTGTACTGTAAGAAAGAACTTTTAAAATTAAATAAATTTTTCACATATTTATGTAATTCAGTTCTAGTGTCAGTCAATAAGGATATCTTTTCTTTGGGAATAAACCTGAAGGGTGGTAATCCATGATTTGAGAGCTGAATTATTTTAATTCATACAAGACAAACTAGAGGTCTAGCAATCAATGACTGCAGTAGTAGAGGGTGATGTTACTGTAGGTACTATCACATTACTACCACAGACCAGCAGGGCTATTTTAAAATGCTCCGATTCGATATCGGAAACGGATTCAAAAATTACTGAGGCGATTTTCCACAATTGCTATTTTAATTTCCGAATTCGAATATTTTTTGATGTTTCTTTACGGAAATATCAATTCGATTCATCGCAAGGTTTAGGAAATTAAAATAGCAATTGCTGAAATTCGCCTCGGTTTTTTTTAAATCCCTTTCCGATATCGAATCCGACGTTTTAAAATAGCCCTGCTGGCCTGAATAAACCTGAGCCTGTTGTATTTACCTTTGGGTACATAGCAGAAATACTTCTGACAAGTCATTCAGTCCTAATATATTTATGTATAATGAGCTGATGGCTTACATTAAATAAAATATGGGAAATGGGACACATCCCAGGAGCAAATTCATTAGCTATATTGGTCCTCACTAATTAAATTGTGACAAGTTTTAGGTAGTTAAATAATTGATTTTACAAATTATAATATTGAGCAGTATACAAAAAATTCTGTCTCCTCAGCAATGGTAAAACAAAACTGCTCTGCAAACAACTAAACCATACAAAATGTCATGTAAGTATAAGACTTAGTTTAAGATCAACAATTTGTATCACTAGTACCGATTGTCCTATGATCTATTTGAGAAGCTGTGAAGTAAACTTTTACTTGTACCACCAGCTGATCGGAATGCTATATATACCGTTATTATTAACACTAAGTAAGACGGTAATATTGTCGCTGCATACAACTGTTTATAGTTTAATAAACTTAAAGAAGATACAAATAAATGCGAAAGGACAACCCACAATATTTTCAGGTAGTTTTTGTCATCAAAACCACTGAAAAAAATGACACTCCAGAATGTGTTTAGGAGTATCATGCAGAGTGTCATTGCTGCACTTGTTACAAAGAAATATTCTGTGCCGGAGTGAAGGCCGAGTGTGCCTGGTCCTACCTGTAAAGATATTAGAATGATTTAAATGTATTCCTAATCTGAGGATTCATGCAAATAGTCTTAAAGCTGCCGAAATATATAAGAATTTATAGACTTTCATTTATGATTTGTCAGCCTATAGCCTAACATTTATGGAAAATGTATTCATTTATGTTAAAGATTAGATATTTTCTTACAATATTTTGTAGGAATGCTTACCGAGTCAGCCAAAACATTGATGAGGGCAAAGGCACCACTCATAGTCCCGAAGCCAAGGCCTGATACATAGGCCATTTCTAGCTTGTTGACACCAATATTTGGATTCTCAGATATCTCTTTGAGACCTGCCTCTGTGCGCCGTAGTAATTTGTACATGCCGTAACGGAATCCTTCCTGAAATTAATTCCTTTGTGTAAATCTGAGTAGGAGGAATGGACTTCAAAAACCTTTCTCAAGCTGTCAAAAGGTTAAACAATGTGATATCTATTCAACATATTTTCCTGTGCACTGCAAATATGAACTCTACATGAATAGTTTGAAGGTATATTGTATCATTAAAGACTTAGATAAAACTTATTTCCCTCAGTTTCTTATCTGGGATGGTACAATATGGTATTATACAACTTGTATAGATATCAAATAAATATAGCTAAAATGCTCTTCGCAACTGAAAGCAAGCTGGCAAGGTAGTAGAGTATAGCATCTACCCACACAAGGAGCTTATAAATATAATTATCACATCATAGAAAACAACAGATATACATTTAGACATACATGGTCATTCTAAAATGTCCTAGAGCTCTCTTTACGTTCAGTCGTGTTACTCATCATTAGATAATTAAGTAGGTACAAACCTGAAATATGATAGCGAAGACCATTCCGAACGCGAGATAAGTCCGCAGTGGCGTAACGGCGTACCACACCAAAGAGGACAGAAGGAAGGACAGCAGCCACCCAAAAGCTGCAGCTATCATTATGATGATGCGTACCGGGTCGTTCGCCACCGTAAACCCGAACATCACCAGGGGAGCTCCGAAGGCAAGCAGGGAACAACTAAAAAACTCTGCTAAAGTCATCCTGCTTGCAAATTGCACCTAACCACTAATAAACAAGAAAACTAATTTAAATACTATATGAAGCTGCCGCAATAGAGGCAGTTTATTGTTAGAATCTAAATTCGGGTACTCATAACGGCAAATAAATATGTTTTGTGTTAAAAAATGAATCACGAACGAAAAATTATAGCTTGTCAACGTCAAAGTCAGACTTGGCAAGGCAAATGTCTGTCAACAATCTGTCAAGATGACGTTTGAAACGTTTTGCAATGCGGTTACAAAAATGTAGATAAGATTTAACAAAGAAAATGAAAGTTTTTGTATGATATAAAATTATTTAATCTTACCAAAGTATAATAATTTACCAGTTTATAGTTCAGTATCTACAATTGTTTTCATACAAAGATAAAACAAACAATCAGCGCGGGCGAATTTTTGACATTTGCGTTTTATTTCACCTAAGAAGCCCCAGATACCTACCTCCCTCTCCGCAGTGTTGCCAATTTAGCGACTTTGTCGCTAGATTAAGCGACATTTTGACACTCACAGCGACTTTTTATTCTCATTTAGCGACAAAAAAAACTAGCGACTTTTCTAGCGCCTTTTTGATGTGAATCGTTTCTCATTTAAATTTATTTGATTCCACAGTTGTGTAACTATGACTATACAATAAATGAATTTACAATCCTTAGTTCATTCATTCCATATTGAACACAACTGTAGCTACAATCGATAATGGAGAAATCGAGAGAATATTTAGTGCTCTTAATAATAGTAAAATTAAAGCTACGAAATCGCACGGGGTTAAAAATATGGAATTCCATTTTAATGAATAAAAAATATTATGATTTACAATTAGAGGTACTCCGGCTTATTGGCACCAATAAAGCCACATTTACCCAGAAAAATCAACAACCATCGACCTCGATGGCGAGTGATCCTCAAGTTCCGCCAACCTCGACCTCGAGTGCGATTGTTATTGATTCGGATGATGATGAAGATTTTATATATATATTTTTTTATAATATTATTATTAAATTTGAATACTTTATTATTTTGAGTTTCACTTTTCAAGCATCATTAAAAAAGCGAGTTCTAGAAAAAAAAACTGGCGACTTCTAGCGACTTTTGAACCAGTCATCTAGCGAGATTTGATTTGGTAGAGTTGGCAACACTGCCTCTCCGACTCCGAACAAAAATAACCTAACCTACAATGCATTATAAATAATCTTATATGCATAGAAATAAAATAAACATGTTATTTCTATGGATAAATGAGAAACCTACGTTCATTTCGCACTAAATATGCCTCCGAAACAAGCGAAGAAAACATTGTGGGTAGATTGTGAGCGGTGCGGTTGCAGTATAACCTCAAACGACAAGAATGTTCATGTAGAATTGAACTGCGTTAAGGATCAAGTGAAATGCCCATATGTGGAGAAGGAACAGTTGTTTACATGGTTGGAGCGAGCTGGGGCGGCTCCCGATGGTGCTCCGAGAGATGCCGTTATGGTCCATCCTTCGGCGGGAACCCTGATCGGCGCGGTAATAGGAGGTTCTTTGGAGTTGAGAAGAGAGGGCGCTCCTAAAATGGTGAAGAGGATGTGGCCTTCGAAGGCGTCAGCGCCAGCCGCCATCATAATACCTGCAGCTGGTTAGTGTATGCAAGAGAAAGACTTATTTTACAGATTTTTTTATTTGGCTAGTTTTGTATTTGTGAGATGTTGGATGAACTTAAACATCCAGTCTCTTTCATAAATATTGATTGATAAATGAGCATTCTAAAAACTCATAATGGATCTCACAGAGCTGTGTTCTAAATACATCTTGTGCGACTTAAATAGACACCTACTGGAATGAAAATGTTCAGCGCAAGCACTGTCTAGTTAAGTTGCATGGGTTGCATAAAACACTAATAATATAAACTAGTGATTTTTTTCTTCTATGCCGGAAAGCTTCCATAGTCTGAGCACAGCAGGTTACCAAAGATGCATCACAATGGATACCAATGAAAAACTGCCTTTTTGTCTCCATTGTTAAACCTCTGAATCCATATTAAATTTTGCTGGGTCGTAATAGCATGTTATCTATTGATAACAAACTGCTCATATACAAGTCCATATTAAGGCCATCTTGGACATACGGCATACAGCTTTGGGGCAGTGCAAGTAAATCTAACATCGCAATATTGCAAAGAATGCAGAACGCAATTTTAAGAACATTAGCGCACGTCCCTTGGTTCACTACTAACAACGAAATCCATTTACATCTAAACATGAACACTGTAAAAGAGGAAATTCAGACATCGACAGAAAAATACCAAAAGCGGCTGGAAAAACACCCGAATATACTTGCGACGAGTCTACTCACGCGCAGCTACCAAAAACGTCTAAAGAGAAAAGACATACTGTAGTAATATTTACTACAGTAAATACAAAGGGTAGCTATCCTCACTGGAGGATGCACTTGACGCGACAAAAGCTCAGAAACTATCTGCTTATAGTAGAATACTGATTGCAGATTAAAACAAAAAAAAAAAAAAAAAAAAAAAAAAAAAAAAATATTAAATTTTGTATGCAGATATCTTAAAACAAATAAATAAATATCCTGGGACATTCCTCACACATCATCATCATCTGATCCCAAACTAAGCAGAGCTTGTATTATCGAAACCAGATAACTGATATAATACATAATACTACTTTCTGTTTGTAAATACATATTTAATATACATAATTACACCCAGACTCAGGACATACAGACATGTTCATGCACACAAATGCATGTCCTGTGTGGGAATCGAACCCACGACCTGCGGCGCTATAGGTGGAATCTTGACAAACCGCGCCAGCTGGCCTGTCATATCCTATGATATGGAGGGGGTAATAAGCTATTTATCCCAGGAAGGTGGTTGGAACTTAGAGACAGCATTTTTTTACATCTTGATGACTATGTGAAGCATAAATCTTTATGCCTTTGCTTACAGCTGAGGGAATCAATACCACACTTCAATAATATACATGATAGACATGATTGTACAAAATATATGTGAAAGAACAGTAAAAAAAAAAACCTGTTTCAGATTTGCCCGGTGCATGGAGCAATGACAACAAGAAAATAACAGTAACAGTTATACAAGATGAAATCACATTAGCATCCCACATCGCAATCAAATTCTTAAATCATAAAGTAGACTCAGATATTTGTGACATATTAAAACAACATTTCTACAATAATTTTGTATCAATAGGTACTATACTTGTTTACTATTATTTTGGTAAAAAGCTAGAAATAGAAGTAATCAATGTTAAATCTGAGAAACAAGGCGATAATGTAAATAAAACATGGTTTATTTTAAGTGAAAATACTATATGGAGTAAGGAAAAAGATGTTGCTAATAAAATCAAGAAGAAACCATTAAGTTTAGGTGGTGTAGATGACATATTAGAAGAAATACAAACTTTTATCAAAATCTCATTTAATACAAATGGTTTAACAGCAAACTTTCAACCTACCAGAGGATTATTGATTTACGGACATTCTGGCATTGGTAAAACTGCACTATGTAAATATATTATAGAAAATCTAAACTGCCATCACACAGAAATAAGTGGTCCCACAATTTTTAGTAAATATTTTGGCGAAACGGAGGGTACAATGAAAAGTTTATTTTCAAAAGCAATACAGAATGAACCAAGCATTATACTAGTTGATGAAATAGAAACAATTTGTCCAAGACGATCTTCCGGTAGTACAGAGCAGGAAAGAAGAGTAACATCAGCTTTTGTTTCACTCTTAGACAGTTTACATGATGAAAATAGCAGAGTATTTGTGTTAGCAACCACAAGGAAGCCTGAAGCAATAGACCCAATGCTGAGAAGATTTGGTAGACTAGACAAAGAAATAGAGGTACCAGTGCCAGATAGAATAAGACGCAAAGAATTATTATACAGTTTGCTAAAAAATCTACCAAATAGAGTATCGTCAAATGACATTGAATCTATCTCTGACTTGGCACACGGCTATGTTGCTGCAGATTTAGTAAATCTCTGTACACAGGCTTCAATGAAGTGCATAAAACGTTCTAGTGAAGCTATAGAGAAAGAGGATTTGATTGCAGCATTGACTATAGTGAGGCCTAGTGCCATGAGAGAGTTATTGATAGAAGTACCTAATGTCAGATGGTCAGATATTGGAGGTCAAGATGATTTGAAGTTAAAACTGCGACAAGCAGTCGAATGGCCTTTGAAACACGCTGAAAGTTTTAAACGATTAGGAATTAGACCTCCAGGAGGAGTATTACTATATGGTCCCCCAGGTTGCTCCAAAACTATGATCGCAAAAGCGTTAGCAACCGAAAGTGGACTCAATTTCCTATCAATCAAAGGTCCAGAATTATTTTCCAAATGGGTTGGTGAATCAGAGCGTGCAGTTAGAGATTTATTTACAAAAGCGCGACAGGTTGCACCGTCTGTTATATTCTTTGATGAGATGGATGCTATTGGCGGAGAAAGAGGAGCTGGTGAGGGCGTCCACGAAAGAGTTTTAGCACAGCTCCTAACAGAATTAGATGGAGTGGTTCCTTTAAATTCTGTAACAATTCTAGCAGCAACAAATAGACCAGATAGAATGGACAGAGCATTGCTTCGTCCTGGAAGGCTAGATAGACTTATTTACGTCCCTCTTCCAGATTTCGAAACAAGATTGCAGATTTTAGAATTGAAGCTTGATAAAATGAGTACAAGTGATGATGTTAATTCACACAGTCTTGCAACTAGGACAGATGGATTTTCTGGAGCTGAATTGGAAGCTTTATGCCATGAGGCAGCTTTGAATGCTTTGGAGAAAGATTTAGAATGTCCAGCTGTGAGCATGGAACATTTTGAATATATTTTAAAAGATTTTAGACCGAGAACACCGGCATCATTGTTGAAAGTTTATAAAGAATTTGGTTTAGGTCAAAAATCAGGATGATTTTTATATTTTTACAAGAGTAAATTCAATGAAAAGTGCCATCGTATATTTTATTATTTATTTCAATAATATATATGAAACCTTAAAACTATTTGTATATAAATTAATATTTAATCTAGTACTTATTTAATCACATACATTTTATTTCTAATACTCATTACTCTTGTTTAAGTTTTCAATCGTCAATCAAGTTTTGAATTTGAAACTAGTTTACAAAATTAGTGACGCGTTATCGATAAGATATCACTGAAATTCTCGGTTTCCCTGCCATCAGTGAGGTGTCCTTTCAATGATATATTATCGAAACCGGCGTCTAGGCGGTCAACAACCAACTAACAACTATGGGGTCATGTAACATTCCTACAAACAGGGTAACTGGCAAATCGCATACTGAATCTTGCCCTAAACTCTGAACCAGAATCACAGAGGACAAAATTATAGATTACAAGAGATAGCTGTATGTGCACTGGCTGGGCGTTAGTTGCCTTCACATACATTTGAATTTGTCTTCTTCGGCATGAAGGTTTCCGACCAATGTTTTCTTTCATCGAAAAGCCAATGGTGAATCCGTACATAAATTCATTAATCAAAAATTTAGTTAAAGTTGATTTTTCTTTTGCCATGATGGTGGAAAAGACATTCCTTTATTGGAAATAATAAGCAGTTTACAATTTTCAGTGATCATGGTCACTATAGAACTCCAAAGGGGACTTGCACATAATTATCCCTGTAGGTTTATTCTGAAATCCTGGGCCAAAGTTTAAGATAAAGTTCTCAACAATCATAAACAATGGATTAATTAATTTTTAAAGGTAAACTCTATTTATAAATGCAGGTTATGTTATGCGCTAGTTTTTGAGACGTTATTTGTATGGTATTTATTCCATTCGATTATAATCCCCATAAAATTTTTTTATGTCCAACATTCACATAATTCAAGTGTGTCAATTAAATCCCGAAATACCCAAATTTTTGTAAATGCGTATGTCAATATTGGACATAAGAAAAACAATTCTCAAATTCAGTTAGTGAATTTTAGCTCAGTCTTTTGTGAAAGTAATATTTCAACCTGAATTCTTTATTTATATCAGTAGTTTGCCGTGTTGGTATATAGTGTAGTGGCATTGAATAATCCTGTAAATTGAAGATACACGTGAAACTACTATATTTTGCAGTTCTATAAAACAGAGAAACAATGTTGCAAAAAAAAAAGCTATCTCTTTTGTAGCTAAATATTGCTATAAATCAGGTCACTACTGCCACCGATCAGCAGACTCTATTACTGACGTAACATCACGCCACAAAACAGAGTCGGTGGCAGCCACACACTATCAACAATCACCTGTGGCTAGCCACATAGGTCTTCACCAATATCATCTATACTTTACAAGCCACAGCCTAAATTTAATACACGATATACCAACAGCACAATGAATGAATGAAGTTTAAACGCGCAGTATCTCAGTGTGTCTATTATAGCATATAGCGATCCAGTCGGGCTGCGTGGCGCCCCACTGTATCTGGTTGACCTCGCCCTCGGCGGCCGTGTACGCGAGGATGGGGTCCTCGATGGCGCGCGGCATCTGCTGGATGTCCCAGATCAGCGCCTGGTGGTCGTCCCCCGCCGTGCAGATGTGGCACGAACTGTCACATGTCACAACCACATTATTACAGTCTTATGTCAACAGGTTGACTAGCAGACAGACGGGCCACCTGATGGTAAGTGGTTACCGCCGTCAACAGACATTTGGGGGATTTCCAATGTGTTGCCGACCTTGGAGAGCTTTTATAGTATGTTCAAATTGCAACAAAAAAATTGCTGGGAGACATTAGTGTGCCAGATTCACGGTTAATGTTTCTCTTGGGTACTTCACCTATTGATTTTTAAAATAGTTGTAGAATGACGCAAACTTTTTTTAAGCCTACAAAAAAGTGATGTGCAATCGGGGTTTAAAACTTTTGTTTTTTAGTGCAGTATAAAAAACACTGCAGTAAAAGGTTGATTCATTATTTACTTATGTACAAGCCGACAAATATCTTTTCTGCAGAGTTCCTTGCCAAATTCCAGTTGAAAGCTGATTTTTGGGGCAGAAGCAATATTGGTAGCCTTCGTGAGTGCTATTCCCGGATCTATATAGAGTTGAGTGAATACCTGTGTGGTGCCCAGGCGATTCCGTTGACGCAGGCGCGGTGGTTGTTGAGCCTCGCGACCGGAGTGCACGGCACCCGCACGTCCAGGATGATCACTTCGCAGGCGTCCATGGCGACGGTGGCCAGGTAGTTGGGGTCCTGCTTGTTCCACGCCAGCCGCAGCAGCGGCGTGTGCTGCGGGTCCTACACCCGACACGATTACATATTATTATACCACTGGCGTAGCGTGAGTTTTCGCCGCCCGGGGTGGAAACAAATTTTGCCGCCCCCTTATTTAGGTCTCAAACTCAGAAAACTAAATAAATAGTAATCCTAAAGTCGGTCCAAATTTAAGGTGCGGTATAAATATGAAATGAAATCAGTGACGGTTTTATCAACAAGCTTGAGCGGGGCGGGCGGCAGATTTTAGGAGCGGTAAATTAGGGGACCGTTTTTTTCACATGTCTTGCAGAAAGAAGCACCTTATTTATCCCAACTTATTAGTCGGTTCATGATTAAACTTTGATTTCCTCAGAAATACCAATAAAAATCTTATGCAAGTTCAACCAAATAGTACATTACAGTATAGTACAGATAAAGGCGCCAAAAAATCACGGCGGCAGCTTATACCTACTTGGGAAATGTGTAAATCCACTAATGAATGAAATAAATTAAATATTTATGAGATATACTTATCATTCATAGAAATAATTAATTATTATTTACTGTGAAATTTAGCCGCCCCCTAATAATGCGGCTGGGGCGGGTCGAACACTACGCTACGGCAGCGAGTCGGCGGTTGGGGTCCACTGTGGAGGTGGTGTGGAGCGGTGGTGTTGTGTTGTGTTGCAGACTGACCTCGTATATGAATGGTGGAGTGTTCGAGGTGGCGCAGGTCGAACATGCGCACGGACCCGTCGGCGCCCACCGACGAGCGGTGGTGTTGTGTTGTGTTGTGTTGCAGACTGACCTCGTATATGATGGTGGAGTGCTCGAGGTGGCGCAGGTCGAACATGCGCACGGACCCGTCGGCGCCCACCGACGAGCGGTGGTGTTGTGTTGTGTTGTGTTGTGTTGTGTTGCAGACTGACCTCGTATATGATGGTGGAGTGTTCGAGGTGGCGCAGGTCGAACATGCGCACGGACCCGTCGGCGCCCACCGACGAGCGGTGGTGTTGTGTTGTGTTGTGTTGTGTTGTGTTGCAGACTGACCTCGTATATGATGGTGGAGTGTTCGAGGTGGCGCAGGTCGAACATGCGCACGGACCCGTCGGCGCCCACCGACGAGCGGTGGTGTTGTGTTGTGTTGTGTTGCAGACTGACCTCGTATATGATGGTGGAGTGCTCGAGGTGGCGCAGGTCGAACATGCGCACGGACCCGTCGGCGCCCACCGACGAGCGGTGGTGTTGTGTTGTGTTGTGTTGCAGACTGACCTCGTATATGATGGTGGAGTGTTCGAGGTGGCGCAGGTCGAACATGCGCACGGACCCGTCGGCGCCCACCGACGAGCGGTGGTGTTGTGTTGTGTTGTGTTGTGTTGCAGACTGACCTCGTATATGATGGTGGAGTGCTCGAGGTGGCGCAGGTCGAACATGCGCACGGACCCGTCGGCGCCCACCGACGAGCGGTGGTGTTGTGTTGTGTTGTGTTGCAGACTGACCTCGTATATGATGGTGGAGTGCTCGAGGTGGCGCAGGTCGAACATGCGCACGGACTCGTCGGCGCCCACCGACGAGCGGTGGTGTTGTGTTGTGTTGTGTTGCAGACTGACCTCGTATATGATGGTGGAGTGCTCGAGGTGGCGCAGGTCGAACATGCGCACGGACCCGTCGGCGCCCACCGACGAGCGGTGGTGTTGTGTTGTGTTGTGTTGCAGACTGACCTCGTATATGATGGTGGAGTGCTCGAGGTGGCGCAGGTCGAACATGCGCACGGACCCGTCGGCGCCCACCGACGAGCGGTGGTGTTGTGTTGTGTTGTGTTGTGTTGTGTTGCAGACTGACCTCGTATATGATGGTGGAGTGCTCGAGGTGGCGCAGGTCGAACATGCGCACGGACCCGTCGGCGCCCACCGACGAGCGGTGGTGTTGTGTTGTGTTGTGTTGCAGACTGACCTCGTATATGATGGTGGAGTGCTCGAGGTGGCGCAGGTCGAACATGCGCACGGACCCGTCGGCGCCCACCGACGAGCGGTGGTGTTGTGTTGTGTTGTGTTGCAGACTGACCTCGTATATGATGGTGGAGTGCTCGAGGTGGCGCAGGTCGAACATGCGCACGGACCCGTCGGCGCCCACCGACGAGCGGTGGTGTTGTGTTGTGTTGTGTTGCAGACTGACCTCGTATATGATGGTGGAGTGTTCGAGGTGGCGCAGGTCGAACATGCGCACGGACCCGTCGGCGCCCACCGACGAGCGGTGGTGTTGTGTTGTGTTGTGTTGTGTTGCAGACTGACCTCGTATATGATGGTGGAGTGCTCGAGGTGGCGCAGGTCGAACATGCGCACGGACCCGTCGGCGCCCACCGACGAGCGGTGGTGTTGTGTTGTGTTGTGTTGCAGACTGACCTCGTATATGATGGTGGAGTGCTCGAGGTGGCGCAGGTCGAACATGCGCACGGACCCGTCGGCGCCCACCGACGAGCGGTGGTGTTGTGTTGTGTTGCAGACTGACCTCGTATATGATGGTGGAGTGCTCGAGGTGGCGCAGGTCGAACATGCGCACGGACTCGTCGGCGCCCACCGACGAGCGGTGGTGTTGTGTTGTGTTGTGTTGTGTTGCAGACTGACCTCGTATATGATGGTGGAGTGCTCGAGGTGGCGCAGGTCGAACATGCGCACGGACCCGTCGGCGCCCACCGACGAGCGGTGGTGTTGTGTTGTGTTGTGTTGCAGACTGACCTCGTATATGATGGTGGAGTGCTCGAGGTGGCGCAGGTCGAACATGCGCACGGACTCGTCGGCGCCCACCGACGAGCGGTGGTGTTGTGTTGTGTTGTGTTGCAGACTGACCTCGTATATGATGGTGGAGTGCTCGAGGTGGCGCAGGTCGAACATGCGCACGGACCCGTCGGCGCCCACCGACGAGCGGTGGTGTTGTGTTGTGTTGTGTTGCAGACTGACCTCGTATATGATGGTGGAGTGCTCGAGGTGGCGCAGGTCGAACATGCGCACGGACCCGTCGGCGCCCACCGACGAGCGGTGGTGTTGTGTTGTGTTGTGTTGCAGACTGACCTCGTATATGATGGTGGAGTGCTCGAGGTGGCGCAGGTCGAACATGCGCACGGACCCGTCGGCGCCCACCGACGAGCGGTGGTGTTGTGTTGTGTTGTGTTGTGTTGTGTTGCAGACTGACCTCGTATATGATGGTGGAGTGCTCGAGGTGGCGCAGGTCGAACATGCGCACGGACCCGTCGGCGCCCACCGACGAGCGGTGGTGTTGTGTTGTGTTGTGTTGCAGACTGACCTCGTATATGATGGTGGAGTGCTCGAGGTGGCGCAGGTCGAACATGCGCACGGACCCGTCGGCGCCCACCGACGAGCGGTGGTGTTGTGTTGTGTTGTGTTGTGTTGCAGACTGACCTCGTATATGATGGTGGAGTGCTCGAGGTGGCGCAGGTCGAACATGCGCACGGACCCGTCGGCGCCCACCGACGAGCGGTGGTGTTGTGTTGTGTTGTGTTGCAGACTGACCTCGTATATGATGGTGGAGTGCTCGAGGTGGCGCAGGTCGAACATGCGCACGGACCCGTCGGCGCCCACCGACGAGCGGTGGTGTTGTGTTGTGTTGCAGACTGACCTCGTATATGATGGTGGAGTGCTCGAGGTGGCGCAGGTCGAACATGCGCACGGACTCGTCGGCGCCCACCGACGAGCGGTGGTGTTGTGTTGTGTTGTGTTGTGTTGCAGACTGACCTCGTATATGATGGTGGAGTGCTCGAGGTGGCGCAGGTCGAACATGCGCACGGACCCGTCGGCGCCCACCGACGAGCGGTGGTGTTGTGTTGTGTTGTGTTGCAGACTGACCTCGTATATGATGGTGGAGTGCTCGAGGTGGCGCAGGTCGAACATGCGCACGGACTCGTCGGCGCCCACCGACGAGCGGTGGTGTTGTGTTGTGTTGTGTTGCAGACTGACCTCGTATATGATGGTGGAGTGCTCGAGGTGGCGCAGGTCGAACATGCGCACGGACCCGTCGGCGCCCACCGACGAGCGGTGGTGTTGTGTTGTGTTGTGTTGCAGACTGACCTCGTATATGATGGTGGAGTGCTCGAGGTGGCGCAGGTCGAACATGCGCACGGACCCGTCGGCGCCCACCGACGAGCGGTGGTGTTGTGTTGTGTTGTGTTGCAGACTGACCTCGTATATGATGGTGGAGTGCTCGAGGTGGCGCAGGTCGAACATGCGCACGGACCCGTCGGCGCCCACCGACGAGCGGTGGTGTTGTGTTGTGTTGTGTTGCAGACTGACCTCGTATATGATGGTGGAGTGCTCGAGGTGGCGCAGGTCGAACATGCGCACGGACCCGTCGGCGCCCACCGACGAGCGGTGGTGTTGTGTTGTGTTGTGTTGTGTTGCAGACTGACCTCGTATATGATGGTGGAGTGCTCGAGGTGGCGCAGGTCGAACATGCGCACGGACCCGTCGGCGCCCACCGACGAGCGGTGGTGTTGTGTTGTGTTGTGTTGTGTTGCAGACTGACCTCGTATATGATGGTGGAGTGCTCGAGGTGGCGCAGGTCGAACATGCGCACGGACCCGTCGGCGCCCACCGACGAGCGGTGGTGTTGTGTTGTGTTGTGTTGTGTTGCAGACTGACCTCGTATATGATGGTGGAGTGCTCGAGGTGGCGCAGGTCGAACATGCGCACGGACCCGTCGGCGCCCACCGACGAGCGGTGGTGTTGTGTTGTGTTGTGTTGTGTTGTGTTGCAGACTGACCTCGTATATGATGGTGGAGTGCTCGAGGTGGCGCAGGTCGAACATGCGCACGGACCCGTCGGCGCCCACCGACGAGCGGTGGTGTTGTGTTGTGTTGTGTTGTGTTGCAGACTGACCTCGTATATGATGGTGGAGTGCTCGAGGTGGCGCAGGTCGAACATGCGCACGGACCCGTCGGCGCCCACCGACGAGCGGTGGTGTTGTGTTGTGTTGTGTTGTGTTGCAGACTGACCTCGTATATGATGGTGGAGTGCTCGAGGTGGCGCAGGTCGAACATGCGCACGGACCCGTCGGCGCCCACCGACGAGCGGTGGTGTTGTGTTGTGTTGTGTTGTGTTGCAGACTGACCTCGTATATGATGGTGGAGTGCTCGAGGTGGCGCAGGTCGAACATGCGCACGGACCCGTCGGCGCCCACCGACGCGAACATGTCGCGCCCGCCGCCCGCGCGGCTGAACGCGATGTCGTACACCTCCTGAAATACAATACAACACAACACTGTTAAGAAACCGCTTAACATCATCCGCGCGGGAGGAGACGCGCGGGCGGCGGACACCACTCCTACGCCGCGCAACCCCCACCATCACCGGGCGGCCGCCGACGCAGTCGCGACCCGCCATCAGACTACTCGGATTATTGTACTCATCGGCGACAGACTATCTTTTGTTAATATTTTTGGCTGGCATTAAACCATTCTATTTTATACAGTCTGCTATTTAATTTCTACGTCCACCGGACCCTAACACAACACTATACAATACAATACAACACTATTTATTACATACGTGTCGCAAAATTCAACGATAAGCGGCACCAGAGGATGGACCTGCTCATGGCTATTCAAGAAAAAGAATTTTAAGGCGATGAGAGCTCAGTGGTTTTGACGTCGCCGCGTCGGATACCGTGACGAAGGTCCCGAGCTCGAATCTTACAATGAGCTTATACTTTCGTTGATGGAAAAACATCGCAATGAAACCATAGCACGGTGGTAGGGTACTTTGCAGTACCCGCCTGGCTGGCTATCACCCTCAAGTTGAAAATCTGTCGCCAAGCATCTTTCGGTGTGTCGGAACACACCGAAAGATTCTTGAAAGAAGCTGCACTTGAGAGCCAGTTCCTTCTAGGCTTTTTTGTGTAATTAATTCTGGGATTTTTGAGGGTTGTAGTGGATAGCAGTGCCAGTTAGGATGCTGATGCAAAAAAGAACAGAAATATTTGAAAAAATGTGGTCATGGTTGTTTAGGGGTGTTCTTGGAATTAAATATTTTTTGTAAATAAAAAAAAAAAAAAAAAAAAACGAGTAGTCATCAGCAAGTCCACCTCTAGTGCATGTATAATTAGCTGTCTGTCCCCAGCGGTTTCACTCGCATATCCCGGATAAAAAGTATTCCGCTAAGAGTATAGTGTTGTTTATTACTACAGGTCTTCGCAGCGAAATTTATTTTATGTTGCAATCACAAAAAAGCATAGTCTGGTTACCATGTTACAAGCTCTGAAAAGTCCTGAAATAACAACCAACCTTATCATGAGCAATCAACTGTGTCTTCACATGGCCGGACACTTCATTAACCCTGCCCAGCACTTGGCCGGTCTCCAAGCCCCATATAGTGCAGGTGGTGTCGATGCTGCTTGTTCCGATGAGGTTGGGGTCCACTTCGTTCCAGTCGAAGGACGTGAGGGGGGCGCAGAAGTCAGAGTTCTTGTTGTTGTTGAGAACACATTCAAAGAGAGTGTAGGGTTCCCCTGCACGCCATATGCGGAGGTAGTCACCTGGGGAAACATGATTTGATCAAAACAATGATCATTATTTTAAGCTTACTTTCACAGTACCACACTGTTTCACCCAAGTTCTTGGGTGAAACAGTGTGGTACTTACTGTTTTCTATTTAAAAGTAAGTATCTTTTCTGCTATTTTAGATGCTATGTGTAAGGCTCAATTTACATTGACAAGGAACAAAATGGAACGGAAGCGTCAATTTCGCCTCGTCACACTAGAAGGCGCGAGAATTTTCGCCAATTTCGCCTCGTCACACTAGAAGGCGCACGAATTCGCGAGAATTCTCGCTACAGCGCCTTCCGGCGAATTCAGACGGCGCCGAAAGTAGCTACGGGACTTTTTTTTTTGTTTTTATACGACTAAGTCGGTAAACAAGCATACGGCCCGCCTGATGGTAAGCGGTTACCGTAGCCTTTTTTTTTTTCATACGACTAAGTAACTACGACTTCTCGAAAATGCGCGAGACTTCCCCCAATTAACATAAAACTAATTATATGCACAATTTCGTTATGAACAGGTGCTGCTTGTGGGGGCTGGTCTGCTTAAGTTTTCTATTTATTTACATATTAAATATCAGTGCGATTAGAATGTAAATATTATATTTACATTGACAAGGAACAAAATGGAACGGAAGCGTCAATTTCGCCTCATCACACTAGAAGGCGCGAGAATTCTCGCCAATTTCGAACCAGTATTAGAGTCAGATTTTTCATAAGTGCCTGCGAAGGTCTATTTGAATAAATGATTTTGTTTTTTTTTTTAAAGTGGCATTTGGTTAAATGTTTTAAAGGTATAAATCGATTGCAAATTCAACAGCAGTCAGCAAAGCTAGTACATTAAAATCAGTTAATAAAATGGTACATACCACTGGTGGCAAGCAAGTCTGGGTACACCCCCTTACTGTCAGGTATCCACATGATCTTGGTAGTGGGGTAAGGATGATCAAATGTGCTCTTGGCACTAAACTCACTTGTCTCCTCATCAAGGGATATTATTTGTACCTGTGTGCAAAAGTTTGTTCATTTTACATTGGTGACTACTTTACCTGCTGCAAAACTAATTTATTTAATAGTTTAAGCCCTAGAAAGTTGGTTATGAATGTCAAAAGCTACTGAAGTTACAACAATCCTTAGATTACTATTATAGTTTAGATGCTTGGGACATAGAGTCTATGAGTATGTGAAACAAATGAGTATGTGTAATTAAAAAAAAAAACACGTTGATCTCTTCCCACTGATTTTCATGACGCACACTCACGAGGCGCCGGCAGAATATCAGCGTTGGGGGGTACCTCAGAGTTGGCCGCCTTTTCTTTCCGAACACACAGATTCGATATTTATTTATACTTTATTTTACTGTTCTATTTTTATATTTACTATTCATTTGTGATTTTGAAAAAATATAATAATTTTCTTTCTTTCTTTAACAATTTATTTCACTTTTAGTAACAGCTCACCATGGTCAGTGATGATGTGGCTCAAGGTGGTAAGCACATGAAGTCTAGAAGGTAATTTGTACTCAAATGTAGCCAGTAGGTACTTGGCAACCAATTTCCAACATGAAATATATCTGAATCAAGTAATGATACAGCTCTAAAAGGATAAAAATACCACATTCTTTATAAGTTGGACCAATGTCACCATACAAATGTCAGCTATGATCAACCAGATACCAGAATAATATAATTATGACCTTAAATGGTAAGAGTTTGTCTCAAATGTCAAGAGTGATCTAAATGAGATGATAAACACACCTTATTGTTATACTCCTCGACAAAGCTGCCCAATGCCAGACGAAACCTTTTGTCCGGACGGACAGACCAGTTCATTGAATACAGTGGCCATGGTGCTTGATACCTGAAGATGTAAATATGTTTTATTAATGGTATACCAAAGTTAGGTTTCTCTTAGCAATATTATGGTTTGGTTTGTCTGTCTCAGATTTCCGGGCATCTCCTTGCTTTATAATCTAGTGATTAGAATTTGGACTCTTATGGTCACCACCACAGAGCCACCTCAGCATCTCAGCATTGGACTGTATAAAATAAGTGTATAATGTTCTTACTTGTATATCTCCTTTCTTTTTGTGCTTGAACTTGTTGTACTGGAGCTGCTATGTGGCATAGACATGATTCTTTGGATGTCAATTTTCTGTAAATATTTGCATCACTATTATAATAATTTTGGAGTGAACATTTCCAATTAACGTAACGAAAACATTGTTAAATAGCTTCGGTATACGTCACATTTCTTATCTACATACAGAAAACAATCTATAAAATCGAACTTCCAAGCATTTTTAGCTAGCAAGTTACATAGAAACTGCTAAATTTACCTCGTTTTTAACAGAAACTAACCACTCCGTGGGAGTCTTCTTTGGTTTATTTGAATGATTGCGTTTTGAAGTTCAATTCAACGTAATAATCGTTTGTTTTACTGATTTATTTATCCTTTTAAACACATGTAATTAAACAATATTTTTACAAATTTGACATGAGGAAATACCTATTACATTTGTTGTTTTTTTTGTTTTGATGGATGATTGACATTTAGCTTAAGTGCTGCCAATGCCATGTCCTAATTTTCTATACAATAATTTTTTTTTTTTTTTTTTTTTTTTTTTTTTTTTTTTTTTTTTGGCTTTGCTTAGTTTGCATTAGCCAATGACAAAGGTAGGGAAAACAAGGATATAAAAATTAATAAACGAGGAATTTGGAACGGGAAAAGGATTGGTTTCTATATAACTAAATACATATAATAAAATACATATATTTACAATACATATTGGAACAATATTATAGTTTGATATCATTAGTATCAATAAATCTGGCTAATATGCTATATACATCTGCATCGTTATAATGTAGTAAACAAACAATAGATGTAGGAAATGGAATACGGATCGCCAGGAGTTCATCAGTAAAAGCAGACCTATTATACAATGTACAGGCAAAAAATATATGGTTCAAGTCCCATACTCTCCACAAGAACACATAGGATCATCAACAATTTTAAATTTGAACAAGTGTGCAGGGGTACAAACATGACCCAAACGGAGTCTGCATAAAATAGAAGTGATTCTTTTGCTAAACTGAAGATTGCTAAACCACGGCTTACGTGGAATAGACTTCTGTATTAATCGATAATGTTTTCCTTTGGTGGTATCATCAACCCAGAGACAACTCCACGCGTCATGTAAATAAAGTTTGGGCAGAGAAACCAAGTCATGACAATAATTCCTATATGGACATACATCTCCGACATGAATAGCTTCGTTAGCTAACTGATCAGCTTTTTCATTACCAGAAATGCCCACATGGCTTGGAATCCAAGCCAAAACGATTCCATAACCCCTTGATGAGCATAAGTATAAAAGGTTTTTAATATCAAATACAATAGGAGACTGTTTATGAGACTTGAAGGGAAATCGTTGTAAAGATTGTAAGGAACTCAGTGAATCACAAAAAATTATTGCTTTTGATAGCTTCAGCAGGAGTACATACTCAATGGCCTTTAAAATACCATAACTTTCACCAGTATATACACTAGATTCAGGAGGTAACTTAATTTTTTGTGCAATTTTATATTGTGAATGGTAAACCCCAACGCCAACACAACTAGCATTGGAATGTTTAGACGCATCAGTATAAATGTGATGCCAACCAGTCCAGTCATTGTCAATAATACGCCTAAATTCGACATCTTGATTGGAATCGCTCTTTGATACTCCTATATTGAATTCGATTCGTGGTGGTACAATGAGAGAATTGAAATTATGACAATACAAGGGTAATTGATTACTTTGATAAGTTGGAGCATCTAATTTATTATATTTACGCAGACTTTTAACAAGACAAGGTGCATCCTTATTTTTCCAATAATTTGATGAATCTACCTCTTCAGCTAGCTGTTTTAATTTATAATGTAATGGATGACATTTCAATTGCAAGCTACAGAAATAATATCGATCACTTAGGTACTGTCTCCTTAGCGATAAAGGGGGTTCACAGCACTCCACTTGAAGACAATTTATTGGACTACATTTCATCGCCCCCGTAATAATCCTCAAAGCCTTCGATTGAATGCCATCCAGTTTCTTGAAAGCACCCATATTTCCTGGATGTAATAAAAATGTTCCGTAATCTAACACACTTCTTATCAGGGCATTATATAAAAGTCTCATGGAAGAAGGATGTGCTCCCCACCAAACACCCGAAAGACATCGCAAAATGTTTAAATTACGCTCACACCTTTTCAAAATATATTCACAGTGAGGAATTCCAGTTAATTTAGAATCTAAAATTACTCCCATAAATTTTGCCTGGTCCTTCACCGGTAAAGATAAACCTCCATACTCAACATTAACCGTTGGCAATTTCCGTTTTCTAGTATATAGTACAACAGAACTTTTAGTTGGTGATAGGGCAAGATCATTGTAATCTAGCCAGACCTTTAACTTAGTCAAAGCCGTGGTTAAAGATTCACATATATCATCTGTTTTATACCCAGGAACATAAAGAAGCAAGTCATCCGCATACTGAAGAACATTAGCGTATCTAATAAGAGAGCAATCTAAATCATATGTGTATATGTTATATAATATAGGACTAAGCACGGAGCCCTGAGGCAATCCCTTCCAGATTGTTCGACATATGCATGTACTGTCACTTGAATCTATTGGGTATTTAATGAATCTTTCATATAAAGAATTTACAATAAAATTTACTAAAAGAATAGGAATATTTAGTAACATTAATTTTTGTTGTAGGATTGAAATATTAACATTATCATATGCCGCACTTATATCTAAAAAGGCTGCAACCAAAGAGTCATTTCTAGATAGCGCTAAACGTACATCTGTGGTAAAAATGGCTAAGCTGTCAAAAGTACATTTACCTTTCCTAAAACCGAACTGAGTATTTGATAATAAGATATTGTGCTCTATAAACCATTCCAATCGATTTTTGACTAAATGCTCTGCAATTTTAGCTAGTACCGAAGACAAAGCTATTGGCCGATACGATGACGGATCTGAACTCGTTTTATTTGGCTTCAATAGCAATATCAAAGTTTGGGTTCGCCAAGATTTGGGTATTTTACCAGAGAAGATTACAGTGTTAATTAGAGAAAGGTAATAATTAAGACCATTATTATCAAGCTTAGACAAAAATGAATAAGGTATACCATCTTCGCCCGGCGCCGAGTCCTTAACATACGAGAGAATTCCTTTCAGCTCATACAGAGTGAAAGGAGAATTAAGGTCTATTTTATTATTATTAATATTTGTTGAAGGTGCTGGTACTGAAGATGGAATCAAAACATAATATTCAGGAACAGAAGGTGGAGCCAAACGATCCATGATTTGCTCGGCAAGAGTGGGAGTAATATTATTTTGTTGTGTGTCATTGAAAGCAGACCTATACCTCCTAATATTTTGCCACACAATGGACGGTTTAACATTAGGGCAAAGTGATGCACAGAAACATTGCCAGCCTTCAAACTTTTTTCTTTTAAGTAGTTCCTTAGTATTATTTGCAGTTTGTATATACTTAATAAAGTTATTATCAGACATTTGAATACAATATTGTCTTTCTGCCTCTTTCCTTTGTTTAACTGCATTAGTACACTCTTCATCCCACCATGGTGGAGATGGTATCTTACTAGGTCGACAATTCTTCAAGGGGAAGGTTTCATTAGCTGCCTCAATTAATATTTTAGCTAACATCTCAGAGCAAACAGATGCATTTTCATGAGATACTTGAGGCATTTCTAACACCATCTGCTCAACCCTCCTTCTAAACACACCCCAGTCACCATCATCCAATTTATATTTCATACGTGGTGGCTTGAACTGCCTTGGAGGTTTCTTAAAAGGAAAAGTGATTAATAATGGGAAATGATCACTACCATATCTGGATGTCAGAGGGCTCCAAGAAAGACAAGAAGCAAGATCGGGTGTACAAATGGATAAATCGGGGGCACTGGGATCTTCCCTAGGCCCACCAAGGCGTGTTGGCAAACCAGTATTTAAAATACATAGGTTATGTGAATCAAGAAGATCCAAGAGCTGTTCTCCGTGACAAGAAGAAGAAGAGTAACCCCAACTCTGATGACGAGCATTGAAATCCCCCATACATACAAAGGGTTTTGGTAATAAATTAAATAGATTGTTAATTTCATTAAAAATTTCGATACTGGGTCGAGGATAATATACAGACACATAACATATATTATTTACAACAGCAGCAACAATAGACAAATTGTTGCTGTGGGCTGGAAAGGATAAAGTAGTAAATGAAAAATGGTTATTGATAAGCATAGCTGCTCCACCATAACCATCATGTCTGTCATCTCTGAGGCAGGAAAATCCGGTGATTCTAAATACTGAATCAGGTTTCAACCATGTCTCCTGAAGACAGATAACAAATGGTTCATATTTGTTAATTAAATGTATTAGTTCATTTTTCTTATTATTAATACTTTGACAATTCCACTGAATTGCTGTGGCCATTGTGATTGTTAGAAATTTGATATAGAGCATCAATTACTGTTGCAACGTTGGACGGTGATATTAAGCTAGACTGTGATAATAACTGAATTAAAATTTTGATTATGTCAGATATTTTCATGTTTTCATCATTTTTGTTTACTATGGGTTTTGATCTAGGTAATATAGGATCTTTAATAATTTCAGAATGAGCTGCGCGGTCATATGCCTTGGAAAATTTAGGAGGTGTCCTAGGCTTCAAAAAAACTGTTTTTTTATAAGAATGTGTAGAATTCGATTCAGGTATTGATTGATGCTGCGAAGAATGAATGTTGTTGGGGGATGGAGATGGAGTTGTATGTAGTAGTAGGGCATCAGAATATGAAATCTTTGATACCGGTGGATGTAGCTTAACAGCTTCCATATATGAGATGCAACTTTTGCTCATTGTCTCTTTAATACCTTTTTGTCTATTAAATTCTAAACACTTTCTATCTGTAGCTTGGTGAAGACCTTTACATAAACAGCAAAAATAATCATCTTCCTCAATATTACAATTATCCCCTGAGTGCCCTTGACCACACTTGAAACATCTTGGTGTGGACCTGCATTGATTTTTAACATGGCCAAACCGGCAACAGTTATAACACTGCACAGTTGGATAAATATATAAGTCCACTGGCAAGGCTGTGTAACACATGAACACACGTGTTGGAAGTACCTGACCGTCAAATGTAACAACAATAGTACCAGTATTTTCAAATTGTTTACTACTATTTACCACAATCTTCTTTTTAATTCTTCTCACTTTTAGAATCGACCCACACCCAATTGGTACATTAATGTTTGCCATAACATCATCATCTGACCAATCCGTGGGAACACCCCTTATAACTCCCATACGTGTTATATTGAAAGTTGGAATGAAAGCTTTATATTTTCCTACTGCCAGGATTTGATTTGACATGAAAGAATTTGCATCTTGGAAGTTTGAGAAAGATAAACTTATGCGATTTCGTCCTATTCGTTTGAGGCTACCATTCACAATACCCCTAATTTGATTGTTTCTCAGGAAACGCCCGAAGGTGACAGGATGCAGGGTTGTAGTATCATTATTAGTGGACATTTCTTTTTGAATATGAACCACATAAGGTGCAACATCAGTGGCCTCATAAACGTTGCGACCAACTGGTACATGGGTTGATTCATTGTTAACTTTATTACTATTGTCATGACTAGTGCTATGAATAATTGGTGTAGCTACAGACTGTGACTCACAAAGGCGAGGACTTGAACCACTTAACACATCATCAAGCTTTTTATCTTTAACTAAACATCGACAATCAGTCGGCTTTTCCCTTTTACTTCCATGTCTCCTTTTTCTTTTATGACATGACCCACATAGAAGTATAGTGTCGGCCCTTTTACGTTTTAATTTATTGGAGTCCGAAATTGAGGAGTCAGTGTCCATGGAGGACTCTAGCGCTCCGATCAGCATTTCCATAGGCGAAGGTGGAGGAAATTTCCCTCCGCCAGGGTCATCGGGCGGATCGCCCATCTTAATAATTTACATAAACTTACTTACCAATAATATGTACAGCAAATTATACACTTATAAATAAAATATACAATAAAATTAACTGCAAACTAACTAATACCGATCCTTTACACCTTTTAAAATTTTAATTAGAAGCTCCGAAAGAAAAATCGCGTCTGGATTTTACAAAGTTTCCCGCGCTTTTCTATACAATAATTATTTGTATTATAATACTTTTATTTGTTTATAGAATATCCGCTACTAGTACCTCAAACATTTAATTATGACAGTAATAACTTTTAAAGAAATATACGACAAAATGTAAGTATTTTTTCTTAAAGTTAAGTTATTTGTTTAAGTCTAACCAGATTTTATCGTAAAATGGGTATTTTTTGCATATTTGAAGGGTTGACAAACCTACAAAATTTACTAAATGGTAATTCGTAAGATTATATCGCATATAAAATTTTTTGGATTATATATTACGGCTAGTAACACTATAAATGTAAAAAACAACAAGACTTTTTGGCGGGAACTTGCAGAGTGACGTTGCGTTTTCATTTTCATAAATTCGTATATTTTGAGTTTTATTGCATACTAGCTGCCCGGCGCGACTTCGTTCGCGTAATACCCTACCCTACATTTAAACCTTCCCCGGACTCCCGCGAATATTTAAAACCCAAAATTAGCCAAATCGGTCCAGCCGTTCTCGAGTTTTAGCGAGACTAACGAACAGCAATTCATTTTTATATATATAGATAGATATTATCGGTGGTATTTTAATCAATCAATCAATCCATGTTTTTGTTTTTTTTTTTAATGTCATTAGGTTGACAAACAGGCTGACGGACCACCTGATGGTAAGTGGTCACCGCCGCCTATGGACATTTGCAATACCAGGGGGATTGCCGATGTGTTGCCGACCTTGAAGAGCTCTTTTTACGCCCCTTTTGAAGAACCCCATATCGTACACCACACCATTATATGTGCACCATTGAAGTGAAATGAAATGAATTATTTGTATTGTGACTTTACAAGTTGTCTCAAAAAGTCCATGAAAAGTTTTCACGGACTGCTTGAGCCAAGAGAAACACAAGATCCATCGGAAACACGGGTACCGCTACATGTACAATACGGGAGCCATGTTATATAAAGTGTAGTCTTGAGTGTAGTATAGAAGCACGCAACAGTAACGTCACGGCGCCATGTGTCAACTTATCACGCCCGAGTAGTAGGGGGAAGTGGGGCACAATGATACAAGAGGCACATAGATACACATGCATTATTTCATTTTCAAATGGATCCATTTGGTAATATCTGTAAAACTTCTGCGCCTTTAAAATGTGTGAACGTGACTATTGCAATCGCGTCGTCAGCCTGTGAACTGGGGGCATTTTACAAGATTATGAGTGTTAGAGTGCGGCAAACTAAAAAAATACTTGAATTGTAAAATTATTTCAGGGATCTTCTGTGTTATCTTGTAAATATCTATATATGCCAACCATAAATCAGGGCATCAAGTATTAAGGAATTAGTGATATTTTTCAAATAAATAAGTTAGTTTATTATTTGCTTTTTGAAAAAAATAATTAAAACTATAATGTTTTGACACATGACATTTGATTTTGAATTTTTCTGCATCAATCTGCCCCACCTCCCCCTACCTACCTATAAGTGCTTGCACCATATACACGCCTACATAATTATCCATAGCATAGTTGACATTCTAACAAGATCCTTGATAGATACATGGTATTTTAATATTCGTCTAATGAGATTATTCATATGTTAAGTACCCAAGTTAGTCACTACTCCAACTACATTGTGACCTACATTATCTATAAACTCTTCGAACCGCATTCCTGCCTGTGTAGTAAGTCGACCTTATCAATTCAAATCATGCCCAGAGAGCTCCGGTTAAGGACAACGCTTTCTTTCTTGCGTCGACAAGCGTTTAGGGACTGTGCTTATGTAATTAATTACGCAAGTCACCAGAATGCTTGTATCTTTTATTGTTTTAGGAAGTTGAAAGTCCTAGATATTGCTAGTGGATTAACCGTGGGCACAGATTGAATACGAACCAAACTTAATGGCGGCTGTGAAGTGCGCTGCGAGCCTGCTTTGCGCAGGTTCACTCCACTCGAATGTACCGCATACCTTCGTTTTGGCTACTGCGCAGCATTCCGCGCTTAGGCGCATTTAGGTGATATTAGTATCACAGCCGCCAATAAGTTTGACTCAGTCTGTACCACGTCTGTACCTACCTACTTAATGAGAACCCTTCTTGCTGAAAATTATGTTGAATTATAAAGAGCGACAGCATTGCTTGTAGCCGCAGTGTAGGCACTTTGAATGCCGAGTTACAAGCATTATCACGTTACGTATATTTATTTTATAATCTTTGAATAAACCTATATTATAGGCGAATGCTCCTACCTATAGCTTACTTACGGCAGATATAACCCCAGACAAGCTCTATACTTACATACTGGAGCTCAGTTAAGGTCACGCTAGACTTTTGGTCAAATAACTTGAAACATTATCTGAAAAAACTGTCTGGTAACAAGCCAGAGGGGGTGGGTACTTATTCACTCCGAAAATCTAAAAGGTAGGTACTATAAACCTCGTCACCGGCAGATACTATAGATATAGTGTCACTGGACATCTCACTCAGAAGATTACACATCCCAGATTAGAACCAGCCAAAGAAGACAAGCATACGGCCGGACTGGCGGTAAGCGGTTACGGTGTAGTCTAATGGGGGTTGATGAAGTTGACTTGCGTGCGATTGAAGCTGACGAAAAAGCAACCAGATTTTTGAGTTATGCAAAAAAAAACACGTGCAAATTTGTCACATTAATGTAGTATTTATCTACTCTGAGCATTAATTAAACTAAGTTTCACCATTAGAACTGTATTTTGATGGTAATAAATGGCAAAAAAACTGTTTTTTTTTTTATTTATCATTCCTGCAATAAGGGGTGCGTGAGTTTGAGGTCTTTCTTGAAGTGGTACGCATGAAAACCTATTTGGGAACCACTGCTCTCATGTGTTTTATGATATCTTCGCGGACAGCCTCTTGAGTTTTATGTTCCATATATTTAACCATTATTTGTTATAAGTACTACGCTATTCACTGGCTCGTTAGGTCAAGGCTCTAATATTAATAGTAATCCATTGTCCGTTCGTCTAGTTCACCATTCGTCATATTTTGACAACCATTGCCCGCAGTCTTTGTTCGGAAAGGTTAATTTTTGATATTAACTAGTTGTTACGTTCTGAAACGAGTTCGATTCAATATTTGTATACGAATGTTCTTAGAAATGTTATCTTTTGCCTTGATATGTTCTAGATGTATTAGATTGATTAAGAAATGTCTATTTCAATAGCTTAGTTCGTGATTTTATTGTAATTAAATGGCCTGATGATAAAGTACCTAGGTATGTTAGAAACAATAAATATTCGTTTTTGATATTTTAGCAAGGAGAACTATTAGTTACATACAAGAGTTTACACAAAACGAAATTGCATGGTTTTATGACTAGATTGGCAGTAGTAAAGATCAGAAAAGAAGCAGCTTCGTGGGGGCCCGTTTATGCTGTGTACACTTATGTACCTAATAATAACCAATAGCATTAGTGATTGCTGATATATAGCGCTGTGATAGACGGACAGACAGACGTTCGGAGTGGCACCATAAGGGTTAAAATACGCGAAACATTATAGGCTGTTGGAGCGATCTGGCTTGCTCATTGCCACTTCAGCTTATCGACTCTACGAGCATTCCATCGCTATTCGAAAGTCTTCAAAATCAAAATCAAAAAGTTATTTATTCAGTTTAGGCCCCGGTAAGGCATTTCTGAACGTTAAATTGGTACATACAGTTGAATTTACCACCGGTTCGGAATACACTTAAACTGAGAAGACTCCGGCAAGAAACTCAGTAAGGCTCTTTTTTTTGTGGAAGATCTTTTCAATGATTACCTATATCGAATACGGTCACTGTGCATGCAGTTTGCGAAGCTTCTTATTCACACACAGCGTTATGATTTAAGGATAAAAACATTACATTATATCAAGAAAAATATGTAATACTTATGGATATTATTGGAAATATAATTAATTATTATTAAGCTTTTAACTGTTATTTGAAACCTAAATAATAATGAGAGAAGCGAGTCTGTTATCTTGTAGCGAGTCGGTTTTTGAACGAATCTCCCGTTTTACATACTCTACGTATCGTGGTACACGGTATCCCCTCCACTTTATTCACCAGGCGGGGAGCAGATGCAAATTTTTATCTGTGCGTGCGACCTATGGTCATTGGCGTTTTGTTTCTTGTGGCGTTCGGTTGTACTCAGGTGAGTATAATTCGAACTATTTGAATTTCATAATTATAACGGTGTTACCGTTCATTAATGAAATATTTTTATTAATAAAATTTTATAGTTTCAGTAACTATAATGGATGCAGAGTTGCAAGATGGAGCTGGAGAATCCTCAGATTCTTCCTCTTCATCATCAAGTTCGGATTCTCCCGTGTCAGTTCCGGCGGCGCCGGGCCCTGTCGCAAACGATCGACGATCGGGTTCAAAGGCAGGTAAGAAAAGAAAGGCTGTGTCATCACGAAAGTCTAAGAAACGCCGTAAAACTGACGATGCAATTCGCACGCTGGCGGAACAAATAAGTGATATTAAAAATTTTATATCGAGTAGCGTTGCATTCCAACCTACCCACCATTCTACTTATGTACCTGATTACAATGCTGATCCCGATGTTCAATCTGATGTTAGTGCGGATGTTAGTGGGGAACTTTATGCTGACAATCAACCAATGCCCTGCGAGGCTCCTTTTAGTTTTGAGTTTGCATTAAATACTACTCTCAAAGAACCATCCATCCCAAAATCATTACCTGCGCATGTCGATTTAATCAAATCAATGCAGCATTTTGAGACTGAAAACTGGGATAGTGTGCGCTATGCGGATGTCCAGAAGCAGTATTGCTCAAGCCCAGGCTTTAATTTTTTGGAGACAAATGATGAGCTTAAGCCGTATGATAAATCCAATTCTCTTGCATTAATTGAGCGGGGATTTGCAGCGATAACGCAAGCCGTTATTAAGCATAATGATTCCGCTCAGAATGGTTTTAAATCATTGATTGACTGGGCAAGTTCTGCTCAAGATTTGTCTCCAAAAACATTAAAAGAAAAAGTTGATGAAATGTTTGTAAAGGGTAATTTTCAAAAAAAATTTGGGGATTTATTGCAATTAACGTGTGGCCATAGGGCAGAGCTGATACAGCAGAGACGTGACTCTGTTTTGCGTTCAGTAAAAGACAATTTTGTGAAAGCAAGCTTACGAAAAATCCCGCCAAGTTGCGATTACCTTTTCCAAAAAGAATTGTTTTCCCCTGCTGTCGAAAAAGCTGGTGGTATTGCAAAAGTATTTTGGCCGCCCCGGGCGCCATCACAAAATAAAACCGCTGCGCAAGCACGGCAACCACAGCAAACTCAGGCACCGCCTAGTTATGCTCATAGTAATTATTTAAATAAACCAATACCTGCGCAAGGTATGCACTACCCTGATTTCAATTTCTCTGATGTTTCAAATAGATTCCCCACGCAGGGACTATTGAATAATAATTTTCCGGTACAAGGACGTGACTACCCTCGCACTCAAAGACCACAAAATATTAGACCCTCGCGTTCGAGGTCGAATCGTAACTTTCAAGGTCAAGACGTTTATCCAAGCACAAGCCGAGGCCAAGGCAGATTCTCAGGACCACCTATACCACGCATGCAATCCAAGCGTAAATTCTGACTCGATATTTCAAGCGGGCAAACTCACCAATTTTCTGACACATTGGGAAGAGTTGCAGGCACCAACATCGATTTTAAAACTAATTCAACATTTCCGAATCCCTTTTATTGCCAAACCCCCATTACTTGTGCCAAATTTAGAAAATCATCCGTTTCAAACGCCCGTGTCGATAGAAATGGACAAAATAATAGATCAAATGTTAGAAATGAAAGTGTTGGAGCCTGCAAATCACAGTCCCAGCTTTGTATCTCCAATGTTTCTGATACCGAAAAACGATGGTACTGTACGCCCGATTTTCAACTTAAAAAATCTCAACCGATATGTATACGTGAGCAAGTTTCGTTTAATAAATGTGCACAGAATCTCAACTTTTCTACAACCAATGGATTGGCTAGCCAAAATCGATTTATCAAACGCTTATTATCATCTGCCAGTGGCCAAGTCCCACAGATGCTTCCTCAGGATAATTTATCGACAAAGACTTTTCCAAATGACTTGCCTACCTTTTGGCCTGTCATGTGCACCAAAAATTTTCGCTTGCCTATCAAATTGGGTGGCACAAATTCTCAGGGACAGGGGAATACGGGTGGTAGTTTATTTAGACGATTATTTGCTCGTCAACCAGAATCCCCAGGTCCTATATCGTCAAATTCACAAAACGACTCAAATATTGGAGCACCTCGGTTGGCAAATAAATTACGCAAAGTCAACATTAGCCCCTCAGGTATGCGTTCAATATCTAGGCATAGTTTGGAATTGTCACGAAAACAAGAAATATCTCCCGGCGCAAAAATGCATCAGCTTACGGCAAAAAATATTAAGTCTACTCAACAGAAAGACTGCAAACTTAAAAGAGATCCAAAGCATAGTCGGGTCCGTCAATTTTGCCAGCTTTCCAGTACCCAGAGGGCGCTTGAATCATCGAGCCCTTCTCTCTCACTGCCTGGTACTTTTACGGCAGAACCCACGGTATCGACATCCAATCCCTCAGCCGGTATTGAGCGAACTTCAATGGTGGAGTGTGAATATCACGAAGTCCTCCCCTGTTCATTACCCTCCCGTATCCAATTATTTAGTGACCGATGCATCCGGTGTGGCTTGGGGCGCCCAGATAAACAATATGAGGCTGTCGGGACAGTGGTCTCCCACAGAGATGATTCTGCACTCCAATCAAAGAGAAATGTTAGCAATTCTATACGTCTTAAGAGATCACTGTCAGCACCTGACAGGTTCGTCATTGTTAATTCAGAGCGACAACAAGTCTGTAGTTGCGTACTTGAGGAACGAAGGGGGTACGAAGTCACTGTCCCTAATGGAAATTACTTACCAAATCCTCAATTTATTGGATCTATACAAAGTCCACGCCGAGATACACTACATACCAGGTCGTTACAACGGCGAAGCAGATCACCTGTCCCGTCTGACACTTCCACCACAATGGCATCTCTTACCTGTAATAACCGAGAAAATCTTCTCCAAATGGGGAATACCTGTAATCGATCTCTTTGCATCGGCTGCAGCGCATGTAGTCCCAAGGTACGGGACGCTAGATGTAACGGATCATCGGGCTTACCTTCACGATGCCTTCAGTCAGTCGTGGAGTTACCCTCTAGGGTGGGTGTTTCCACCACCCTTCCTAATACCTCGTGTGTTACAACACCTGAACTTGGCAGAGGGAATATACCTCATAGTAGCCCCGAGATGGAAAAAAGTATTTTGGAGACCCGACCTCAAAAACCGTGCTCTCGATCCACCATTCAAGATCCACAACCTGGATCAAGTTTTGATAGATGCCGCAACGGGACGTCCCCCCTTAATGACCCAGGACATGGTTCTAGAAGTATGGAGATGTGGGGGTGGTCAGAAAGCTTAGCAAGTTGGTCCCAAGATCAAAAAGATTTTTTACAAAAAAGTTGGCGAGATTCATCACTAAAATCGTATAAATTGGTGTGGCAAAAATGGTGTATTTGGGCTACTGAAAATTCAGTTAATATTTCGAAGCCGAGCGGTTCAGATTTGGCAAAGTTTCTATTAGATTTATACTTAAAGCACGGTCTTGCATATAATACTATTTTGGTTCACAAATCTGCAGTATCTACTCTTTGTGACCCCAACCTGAGTGATCGTTTAAGTTCCCATCCGTTAGTTAAACAGGTTTTAAAATCAATTAGTTTAAAAAATGTTAAACCTAAGAAAGCCCCCATATGGGATACTGATTTACTAACTAACTGGCTAAAAGATAAATCTGTAGATATAAATAGTTTATATGAATGCTCAGCTCGTTCTGCTATGTTGCTTTTACTATGCTCAGGACGTCGTGTCCACGATTTAACCTTATTGACTATTGATGATGATAGCTGTATTATTTCTAGTGATTCATTATTATTCTGGCCCAAATATGGATCAAAGACCGACTCGGTAACCAACAGGCAATCCGGTTGGCGCCTCTTTGAGAATAAAGATAACCGAGCACTCGACCCTATATTTTGGATAAAAAGAGTTATAACCTTATCCCAGAGTAGACGATCCAATTGTAATCAGAGTAACTTATTTTTGACTACGTGTGGTATACCTAAAGCGGCGTCTCGCACTGTTATCGCTGGTTGGGTTAAGAAGGTTCTAGTACAGGCAGGTATTAAAGCCAGCCCTGGTAGCGTTCGACCTGCAGTAGCATCAAAACACTGGGTCCAAAATTGTCCTCTTGACGATATATTGGCTCGAGGAAATTGGAGGTCGGAGACCAGTTTTGCAAAGTTTTATTGCCGTGAGGTTAGTGTAACAAAACCATCACAATCTGTCACTGTTCTATTTGAACCGGTAGATGATTAGTTTGAAGTAGAAAAAGATTTAATTTTTGTTATATTTTGTTATCTACCCACTTTCTCTATGTTATCTTTTTGTATCGAATCGTTATCGAATGTATTAGCCATGTTTTTATTTTTATGAAATACTATTTTTTTGTTATTACATTATAACCATGTACTAAAATAATTTAAGTTTTCTTATATAGAAGCAGTTTGTACAATGTTGATTATATAATGATACCTGATTGATAAAGATGATTATTTGCGTTGTTTATTTTTAATACCTATGTTGTAAGCTTAATGTCTGAACCTAAACATGGTATTTAAGTGAATTATTATTTCTGTATCATGTTCTTTGATAATCAATGTTTATTTTACGTCAATATACAAATTATTAAATTGGTGATAATCTTTTTAATTATTTATCCCATCTATTTTGTTTATTTTACAATAAGTACCTACCCACCTATCTTATTAAAAACAATACTATGATCTTATCCTATCACATTGGCGTTATACATATATCCACCCACCAGGCGATAACAAACAGGTCTCATTATTTAGGTTTCAAATAACAGTTAAAAGCTTAATAACAGCGTTTTACCTACCAATAAAACGCTTATTAAGCGATATACTTTATTTGAAACCTAACACTTTAATTCTGCCTGGTAGATCCAGTTCAGATATTAGCTAGGTATTTACTTTTGAGACCCAATGACCATAGGTCGCACGCACAGATAAAAATTTGCATCTGCTCCCCGCCTGGTGAATAAAGTGGAGGGGATACCGTGTACCACGATACGTAGAGTATGTAAAACGGGAGATTCGTTCAAAAACCGACTCGCTACAAGATAACAGACTCGCTTCTCTCATTATTATTTAGGTTTCAAATAAAGTATATCGCTTAATAAGCGTTTTATTGGTAGGTAAAACGCTGTTATTCTGAAAGCACCCTCTACCGCATCAAAAGCCTTGGAGTGGTTCTAGAGTTGTAGGCAGACTTATGGAGAGACAGAGCCTCAGGATATAAATCTGGAAGATCTTTTCATATTATACAGCTTTTTTCCATCTTCATTTCGGACCCTGATGATAAGCGATAAATAAGAGAAATAAGATGATATCGCGTGTACAATTCGTATAGCATAGCTCGCTGAGTGCAATGAGCTTATTTATGCGGCCAGCAGTACAAGACCACGACTCTATTCTGTTCAAAGACGTTAGACTCTATCTATAAGTTATTAACAGGAAACAAGCTATTTAAAGTTAATAATTTCCGTTGAGTTAAGTAATTATAGGTAATTTATTGGCTTGAAAACAATAGATATATGTTAAATGTTCACGATTTTATGAAGCGGTCAAAACACGTCACAGGGAAGTGACCTCTCGGTGATCAGATTATGACTGAAGACAATGCCCAGCGACTGGAGTCGAACCTTGACCCACGACCTTTCGTTCCGTGCTAAAACAATTACTGAACGATGAAAGGTTGACCATTCATATTAAGATGCCTGAGATATGGGTGTTTGTGAAGGCTTGTTGCGTGTGCGCATCGAAGCTTTAGTCGGTTTCCGTTCAAGCGAATATAATATCCTAACCTAACTTTAATATTATAAATACGAAAGTGAGTTTGTTTGTTTGTTACGCCTTCACGCCTCAACTACTCAACAGATCATCATGGAATTTGGCATGCAGATAGCCTATGGTATGTAGAAAGACATAGGCTACTTTTTATCTCGGGAACACGGGTGAAACCGCGGGGGACAGCTAGTATTATCCTTACTCCTTACTAATATTATAAATGCGAAAGTGAGTTTGTTTGTTTGTTACGCCTTCACGCCTCAACTACTCAACGGATCATCGTGAAATTTGGCATGCAGATAGCCTATGGTATGGAGAAGGACATAGGACATACATACTTTTTAACCCGAGAACGCGGGTGAAACCGCGGCGGACAGATAGTTTTAAATAAAATTGATTTTGTCTTTATTTACGTCTTTCTCCATGTCTGCCTGGGTGGCAATGTGGCAAATTTAGTCAACATTGGTTGTGCTGTTGAATTATCATTATCAAAGCAAATACCTTGCTAATGATAATGATAATTCATACCTGATTCAACAAAAATCAATGCGTTTTCCCTGAATTTTACTGTGTCAAACAAATCGTGTGGCAATTTATTGAAAAATCTTTGAATTATATTGTTGAATTGATTGAAAATCAAAATGAAAAATGGAAACATACAATCAAAGAAGTCCCTGGGGGCCTACCACACGCTCTTAAAACAAGGTTAAAATAACCTTATTTGACTTTTGTCCCTCTTTGACATCCGGCGTCAAAACAGGACAAGAGACAAATAAGGTTATTTTAACCCTGTTTTAAGAGCTTGTGGTAGGCCCCCTGTTAAGATATATACACCCTCTATAACAATTATATACATGCAATTCTTGATTATACAGGAAGGTGCAATAAATACATATTTAATTGATTCTTATTGAAAATAAAAGATCAAGTGTAATTAAATATGTTTTACCTTACAGGATACAAATATAATAAAACATCGATGATAGCTCAAGGATAGAGCGATTCAATAATAGATTGGTGTTTGCAGAAACTGATACGGATATTAGGCTAAGACAACAATTAATATGTATTGAAACGTGTGTTAATAAGATACGCAGTAAAATATGCCTTAAGACCCTGTTAACTAATCTCAAAATTGAAAGAACAGTGAAGAAGTACCTAACTTGGGATTTTGTGACCGCTTGCAGTGTATGCTATTGGTGAAAGACACACCACGGGTACAGCATGGGGTTCTTCAAAAAGAGCGTGAAGAGGTTTCTTCAGGGTCGGCAACGCGCGAGTGATACCCCTGGTGTTGCAAGCGTCCATAGCTACGGTAACTGCTTACCATCAGGTGGGCCGTATGCTTGTTTGCCACCTTAGTGGTATAAAAAAAAAAGAAAAGAAAATCATATCTTCATCGTGAGGAAATCACAGCACGGTGGTAGGGTGCTTTATAGTACCCACCTGGCTGGCTACCACCCTCAAGATGAAAATACATTGCCAAGCACCAATCGGTGTGTACCGACAGCTACACTTGAAAGCCAGGTCCATCTTAGGCTATGTGCTCACCACGTTCTTTGGCCGAAAACTTTCATTACGTTCTTAGGTAAACAAGCATACGGGCCGCCTGGTGGTAAGCGGTGACTGTTGCCCTATAGACGCTTGCAATACACGAGGCATCGCTCACGCGTCACTATTCCCCCTTCCCCGATGAACTCTGGCGACCTTACTCACGCGCAAGAGCACAACATAAAGTTGGCTGCGGTATTCTGTAAAGTGGAGGTACTTCCCCAGTCGAGCTGCTCTTTGAGCAAATAAACACTATGCTCTACCTCTCTTACTGTTCCAGAATTGTACATTGAATAACAATACATAATTGAGATACTTTTAATGACGATTATTACCGCTGCATCTGAACATGGCCAATGATGACTCAAAATTAAAAGTTTGATTTTTATAAAACTTCAAGTACAGAGCCCGAAGTACTATCAAAACGACGAACAGAAATGCGGTGCCAAGCAATATGAGGTGAAGCGGTATTTCATAAGGGTCGAAACCGTGGAAGCCGGTAGCTTTCTTGTAAATATTTTTCTTCAGGTGATATAATCTAAGTGTTTTCCGCTTTAAGTCAAACATCTAGATTTGTTCATTTCCTTGGAATGTATTCCTGCAATAAAAATGTTTGTTATTCATTATATATATATATTATAAGTAAAGAGGTAGATAGGTTACCTACACAAGATTTGGACTTCATAAATGGCACACTGTCAGACATGTCGTGTCGTTGACGCTAGTCATAGCTATAGTGAGCTAACTATACCTTGTAAAAGATAGTTTGATCTCTGCGACAGTTGCTTGAGTCATATGAAAATTAACCTTATGGCTTTAGCATAAGGTTTATCTGTATCATTATAAAATCAACCACAGATTAAACAGATGACCTTATTGTAAAGATATAAGGTTAATTTTCATATGACTCAAGCAACTGTCGCAGAGATCAAGCTATTTTTTACAAGGTACAGCACAATTATAACGAGCCACTTGCGGTGCACTTATAACCTATCTACCTCCTTACTTATTAAATCATTGGTAGGTAATGAGAGCGCGGAAACAGATATGTATGTTACATATCAATCGACATAAAATGTAGGAGAGTTCTTATGCGCAGGCCGGGAGAAGATTATGAGATAGAAAAACAACAGGGACCTGATTCTCGCATATTCGATATCAATGTCTAAAAAATCTCATTTTGACAGAAGTCCGCAATGATATCGTCTCTGCGACATCGATGTCTAAAGCGCGAAAATCGGAGGCCTGGCGTTGCAAAGCATTAGCTGGTAAGAAAGAAGTTCTACTGATAAAGAGTTGATACGATGATAGAGCGCTGATAGAGACATTGAAAGCCACAGCACAGGTTTTTTTTTTTTTTTTTTTACTGTGTATATTCCTGTGTTTGGCCACAATCTTACTATGGTAAGTGATGATGTGGTCGAAGGTGGTAAGCACACAAAGCCTAGAAGGAACTGGCTCTCAAGTGCAGCTGTCGGAACACACCGATAGGTGCTTGGCGACAGATTTTCAACTTGAGGGTGGTAGCCAGCCAGACGGGTACTACAAAGTACCCTACCACCGTGCTATGGTTTCTTCACGATGTTTTCCTTCACCGAAAGCTCAAGCTCATTGTAGGATTCGAACCCGGGACCTTCGCCTCGGTATCCGACGTCACTACCACTGAGCTATCATCGCCTTAAAAGGTCTAAGGTATAGGTCGTGCCCTATACTCATTGACTTTCTTTGAAAGAAGCTACAGCAAGGTGGTAGGTGAAGTGAGGACCTACCTGCTTTACTACCTTCAAATTGAAAATCTGTCACTCAATATCTACTAGTACGTTCCATCAGTTGCACTCGAGAGGTAGTCTCTCAGTGTGGTTTCAAGTGACCTTCCTAACATGGAGGTTCAGGTTATGGTATGAGCTCCCAGTCGTTCCCCCAACAACACCAACAAAAAATTTGATCTCTAAGTCCTCCGGATTAAGCTTTGCGTCTTATAGGTAGATAAATTATACTTGAATAATAAAGCAGACATGTTCATTGACACAAGAGTTTTATACGTGGGGAATCGGGTCCCAAACTGCTTCGTGGCCCACTAAACACTTGTAATAAACCTTTGTGAATACCTCAAGTCCCTTCAGGTTTCATATAAAGCAGGTAGAGTGATCTACACAAGACGGCTACGATCACCAGCAACCCCGTCCATGCCACGGCGCTGCACAGCTGAAACACCGGCCTCGACCCTCTCTGGTTATGCGGGCAATTCAGTTGGAGACATTTCTTCACTATCTTTATCGGCCCCTTCTGATCCCCGAAGAATTTCTTAACATTAAACGATTTAGACCACGCATTAAACTTGCTTTTTACATCAGGCATGAGCTCACTCATATTTAAAAAAACTATTGGGTATGTAGATGCTCATTGTAGGCCTGATTACGATGGTCCTGGGTGGTTATTATCATTTTTTATAACATGTTTTATTATTTTTGTAACGTAATGAAAGACAGGTTTTGATGTTGTTACATTTTGTGACGGTTCTTTATTTTATGAGTGACGTAAGTACGTCAATGGAAAGACGATCTCCAAGCTTATCTCATTAAAAAGAGGCTTGAACGGTTTGAACATAGGTTCCAACCGTTCAAAGGAATCGGCCATAAGTGATGATGTGGACACATCATCACTTATGGCCGATTCCTATAATTTATCGGTTAAAATTAAGACTTTTATATCTTTACTAATAATGAAGCAAAGATCTCAAAGCTTTGCATAGCATATGGAAGTAGCTATCAAAGGTAAAATTAACTTACGAAATGATCTATATGCCCAGTTTTGCAATAAAAAACCAACCATTGTTAAGCAAAAAGATTCGTTTTTGTTTATAGGAACCGGGCATTAGGTAAGCTATTTAGTTGTCAGTGAGATCAGAATGTACTTAAGTACCATATGTTATGTAATAAATCTAAGCTAAGAAAAGAGTAATTGCTGAGTTTATTGCCGGCTCTTCTCAGCAAATGCAACCTTCCGAACCGTTATTAGAGTATTAGAGTCAGACTTTTCATAAGTGCCTTCAAAGGTCAATTTGAATATTTGAATAAATTATTTTGAAATGAGGTTTACCTCATCCTCTAAAGTTGAAAATACAGTTTAAAAAAATCGAGCGTTATGGCATAAAAAATACAAAACACGCAAAGATGAAAAGGATTCCTATCGCATGTTCTTATTGTGTTACAAAAGCTGTTAAACAATGCACATGATCGATGGTTCTAGACCAGACTAGTCTAAGATGTAATATAACGACATGTTCACAAATCATTTTATTGTTCTTTGTAGTATAAAATTCATACCTTCAAAAGGCTTTAAAATTCTATTGGTATATTCCTGGTGGTATATTCTTTACGCACCTATATTATTATACTATACTATTGTTTATATGTATGTCAGTCCTGTATAACTTAAGGTGCCTGAACTAAACTGTACCAAGTTTGATTCGTCTTCAAACATTGTTTCTTACAGTATGCATATTCAAAGCACAATAAGTCACCTCATAATTTGCTAAGCTTACAGTAATAAGTAGTATTTTGAATATTCATACTATTGTGTCCATTCTTTTCTTAAATAATACCCATGTCAATTTTATTTACATGCTCAGCTGAGGATGTTCATTGAAAGAAAGTATTTTTTTGCAAAACAACAGTCCTTGACATATCTGGACCACTTAAACATTGTGGCAACACAGCGTATGCAACATTTAACCAATTTAAAAGTACCCAAAATAATCTCTAATTTCATACACGTAAAGTAGCAAATGTATAGTTGAGGTATATATTTAAATTGGTCGGGTTCTACTTGCGATGCAGCCCGCGGCAAAGTTATTCGTTTCGGTGTTGGTGTATCGTAAGAGTTTACTGGCTGAATAACCAATGGCCATTGCCTCGATTTGGATGTTTGCATGTTTGAATATGTCATCTGTCATTGTGCTCACTAATTTTAGCGCGAATTTTTAGAGCAACAGTTTATTGTATATTTGAAGCATCTATTCGTTTGTCTGTCCATATGTTAAATTGTAGTTTTAAATAATACATACCTACAGCGAATCGCAGGTATTCTGTCCTGAGTCTGGGTGTAATTATGTATATTAAGTATGTATTTACAAACAAATATACATGTATTATATCAGTTATCTGGTTTCCACAGTACAAGCTCTGCTTAGTTTGGGATCAGATGACCGTATGTGAGGAATGTCCCAGGATATTCATATATTAATCAGGAATGGTACAATCTTCACAACAATTATGACTAATTAGTGAAAATCCGCGATGAAAAGCTCGCAAACAGTTCCAGTTTGCGTTTCTAGAGACCTCACTTTACACTAGCGCCAAGCGCGTTAGTCCCCACAAAAGTCGCAAAAAATGTTGTGTTCCTGCGCGTGAGTAAGGTCACCAGTGTTCATTCGGGAGGGGGAAGGGTCGGTAGCAAGTGATATCAATTTGGTGGAAAAATACGGGAGACTTTACTACCAAACGTTATATATATCTCTAAGGTGCAACACAGACGACACACTTTTTGTGCGATGGAGTCGACGGCACATAAAAAGTCCGTCGCGTATTTATGACAGATTCAACGCACACGACAAACATCTTCGTTAATTCTGTCGGAGGAACTCTAGGGACGTACACGCTATGGAAATGCATAGATTGCAATATATTATTTTGTACTTGAAATATAGAAAAAGAAGAAAAAATAGAGAATTTTGGTTACATCCTATTCTTTCGCAGAGATCACTGAAAAGACAGTTTCATATACATTGTAGGTGTATGTATATATTTTTGTCCACGCATTTTTCCGAAACTATTAATCAGATTGTGACCATTCCTTTTTATTGGCTTAAATTTACTTCAACTTAGGGAACAGTGCAAGTTTCATCAAAATCGGTTCAGTAGTTTCAAGAAGAATCTATCGATATGCTACCATCATGTTGAAATGAAATGAAATGAAATGAAATAATTTATTCATTCAAATAGGCCTTCACAGGCACTTATGACACTTATAAATAGTCAAACTCTAATTCTCTAATGCACGGTCCGGAAGGTTGCTTTTGCTAAGAAGAGCCGGCAATAAACTCAGCAACGCGTTGGTACGCGCTAATCACTAACGAGTGCAGACCAAAGAGTATAGTAACTATCCATAAAGGGTGCAGACTACCGACTAAAGTGTGCATAGATAGTCTCAGATATAAAAAGGTACTCTATGGATAGTCTGCGTTAGCGCGTGTTGAAGCAAACGTTTAATTTTTACCCGCACTTTTTCTACTGTCTGAAATAGTCTGAATGAGTTACTGCATAGAATTGTACAGGTTTTATATTGATAAACGTGCGCCACGGATAGTATGTCGTCTGCGTTGCACCTAAACTTCAATCTTATGTGTGTGGCAGCCCTATTCAATACATTACTCTGCGGCTCATTTAAACAGGAAAATGGCACATAATAATATAATTTAATGTAAAAACGCTACCGTCACGAATTTGGTTCAATAGATCACGACGTAACGTAGGTATCGACAAAAGCAAGGTGACGAGGCCGTGGGAAGCCAATTACAATGTACAATATACCTACAATAATCATGTTACGAAAGTTTTCTTAATCATATTACTGGTAATCTCTTTATAATACAATCTTATTAGGTATTTTTAATCATATTGAAACCATCTATTTTTTTACCATAGACAGCGACTTGTGTTAGACCCAATCTTACCTAATAAAGTTTATAGAGTTTAAGTAGGTATAAATATACCATGAAGTCACATTAGTGTATGGCAAACGTTTACAAACTTATTGCCAATTTTCATTACAACCGGCTCTGGAGTTTATCCGGGAAAAGTTAGCGAATAAACATATACGAGTTTGTGTATTTTTCCATCCATTCTCTCTTAATATTATAAATGCGAATGTGAGTTTGTTTGTTACGCTTTCACGTCTGCACCGCTGAACCGATATTTGGCACGCAGATAGCCTATGCTATGGAGCAGGACATAGGCTACTTTTTATCCCGGGACCGCGGGTGAAACCGCCGGAGACAGCTAGTTATTATAATAAGTGTTGGTCTTCCAAAAGGAAGCATTCGGAATAAAGAAAATATAATGGAAAATCATATTAGTCATACTAAACATATTGATTATCCTCGGACGGAAGAAGTACTTGATTATACCAACCGGATTAAAAGTTATACCTCAATATAGACAGACTATTGACGTGACAGACAACCGGACACGCGGTCGACCTTGCTTTGTCGTTACCTCCGCCTTTACGCTAGGCGTAAATAGATCAATTTTGTCAATTACTTTATAGTGCTGCACTGAAGAGATTCAGGTTTTAGTTTCTAATTGTATCGATCCGGTGTAGTTCTTACGATTTTTTCGATGATATTATAGTTACAAATACTTCACTTCCACATTTCACCTTTGGTTGTGCCGTTGGAGCGTCAAACAAACAGACAAAACACTTTCGTGTACTTATTATATTAGGTATATATTAGTACATTATGATACATGTGTGCAAAGTTGGTAATTACACTCGAAGCGGTAGAGCCGAGAGTGTAATGAACAATACACACGCGTGTCATACGACGTTTTTCAACACACATGTGAGGAAAAAAGCTGACTTATATTTTTTGAAGCAGTTTTTTAATAATAATCAACCACACATTGACAACGTTAACAAATATGGCGCGTAAATTATAATTTTTTTTGACAGCGTTGGGCTGTTAAACTATTTTGCCCGTCTAAATTAAGAATGCTTCGCTAAACACATATCACTTGCAGTGAGGTAAAAACTTCACATAATCGAGATTATACCGGTCATAAAACATAATAATGTAAAGTAAAAAGCACTAGTGCGTAATAAGCTGCATTAAGATACTAAAAACGGTGCAATAAATGTCACTTTACGAGCGAGTGTGTTGAAAAATATAATACTTAGGACTAGCTGTCTCTCGCCGTTTCACGAACGTTAACGGTATAAAAAGTAGCTTATGACAGTGAATTTTCAAAATTGGATCAGATCTTTAGAGATTACTTCCTACGCACAAACAAACAAGCAATGATTTGAGACTTTAGAAAAGAGAAGGAGTTAACTTGAGCTCGTAGAAGCTTAGAGTTGCTAAGTTTCTACGAGCTCAAGTTAACTACGCTACGATTTTATTTAAACGTTGCAGTTTACAGACATAATGGTATTTCAACAGTTAAGTTCACTTAGCTTTGTAAATTACATTCAATTTGCCATTTGTGATATTACATACTACCTACTGAGTTTTATGGTATGGAATTCGTGTTGGTTTTTTCTTTCTTTGTGACAAGAATTTAATACACAGCTATTCGAGTTATCGTATGTAATCTTTACACAGCTTATGTCTCTACAGGGAGAAAAAAGCACAGACATGAAAAAAGCCACCCTTACAATAAAGAGGTTTACAATATGGTCTATGGTCTATGGAGGTCTTCTTGGAAACACATGTTACACGTTTCCTTCACATTAAATCACGTTGAGTAATTAAAAAAAAATATTTTTTTATTTTATACCACTTAGGTGGCAAACAAGCATACGGCCCGCCTGATGGTAAGCGGTTACCGTAGCCTATGGGCGCTTGCAACACCAGGGGTATCACGCGCGCGTTGCCGACCCTGCAGAAATCTCTTCACACCCCTTTTGAAGAACCCCATGCTGTACTCCATTGGGAAAACCACGGCGGGGAAGCTCATTCCACAGTCCGAGCGTCCGCGGAAGAAAACGCCTTTTAGCCTGTACAGTTCGACGCAAGCAACCCCCCAAATCTTATCCACCAATCTCTCTTTTCTCATATCCCTTTTCTTCTTCGGTCTTCCTCTTCCTATACATCAAGAATCCTGTATTTTCGCAAAAAGCTCAACAGTCCAAAGTGCGTTCTACTCGCTGATTGGTCGCCGCGCACGACCTTGACACGAGCGCCGCTTGCGCAGCGAAAGTGAAATGAAAACTTGGACAATAGAACATTCTGGTTGACACAGTAGATGGGGTTTCATGGCGTTTGTTCAGTATTACTGATACGTATCTCGTTACTGATAAATTATATTTTAAAATGTCGGTGTCGTTTGAAGATAAGTATGTGCTGTATCGAATTATTTGTTTGTTTCAATATATTAAAGTTGTTATTATGCCGGTATGTTAATGGTTTTTTTTTTTTTTTTTTTCTTGTGTGCCTGTGTTTGACCACAATCTCACCATGGTGAGTGATGATGTGGCCGAAGGTGGTAAGCACACAAAGCCTAGAAGGAACTGGCTCTCAAGTGCAGCTGTCGGAACACACCATAGGTGCTTGGTGACAGATTTTCAACTTGAGGGTGGTAGCCAGCCAGACGGGTACTACAAAGTACCCTACCACCATGCTATGGTTTCCTCACGATGTTTTCCTTCACCGAAAGCTCAAGCTCATTGTAGGATTCGAACCCGGGACCTTCGTCTCGGTATCCGACGTCACTACCACTGAGCCATCATCGCCTTATGCTGCGTCTAATTGCGTCTGTTGAAAAAGAAGAATTTAGTTTTTGTTTGCTTTTAGGAGGTTGTTGTAAGTAATGTAAAAAGTATAATGGCTATGATCTTATGAACTATCTTATTAGTTAATTGAAAAAATCATGCTTATTTTGTTTTGTACTGACTGTACCTACCCCTTCGACATCTTATGGAGTAGAATTAAACTTAATGGTGCGTCCATGCTACGCGCGAATCGAGCACGAGCCGAGCCACAAACGATCCTACGACGAGCCTACAACGAGCACGATGCGAATCCCTTTGTTCGTGAAAAAACTGACAATCGCGCTCGTTCGAGGTTCGCAAGCCCGTCTACGCTTCGCGAATCGTGCTCGCAGTGTGCTCGTTCGTGGCTCGGCTCGTGCTCGGTTCGCCAAGCATGGACGCACCATAATGTATAGTAATAATTTCGATGGAGAACTTTGGGAATTGTCTCAATTACCTGCTGAGTAAGATGCAACTTAAAATCAGTATTTTTTAAATTGAAAAATATAATAATTATTCTTTGGAGAAGTTTGGGAATTAATGTATGGAATTCTTATCTTTTTTGTACAAAAGAATGGAGTAGTTTGGGAACGAGTCCCTTCGTGTGGCATATATAGCCGTGTGACTCCTTATGACCGGACAATCTATGTATTCTTGATTTTGAGATTGGGATATTTGACATTACATTTCATATACTTAAATCGTGTCAAAATATGAATTATTTTTTTTTCAAAATTAAGGAAAGATTAAAGACATGTAGAAACATGACCTAGGTTCCATAATGGACATAAAAAATTCTATTATATTCTAAAATATCCTTGAAAAACATTTCATTTACAATCAAATACCTACCACAATAATTTTTATTGTTTTCCCGCCATTATCATTAGAGCAATCAAAAATTCATTGCCAGTCAAATAAATAAATTTTAAATCTAATTTTTGACATTTGTATAATACGACATCACTCTGAGGTTCTTTTAACGTTTTTTGAAATACAAAATTGAATTATTCAGATTAGTCCCTGGAGAAGATTTGTATAATAACATGTCCTCCGCAGCTTCATCCATGTTTCCGGAATAAAAAGTAGCCTATGTATGACCCTCTTCATTCCATAAGCTATCTGCGTGTCAAATTTCATCGCGATTGGTTCACGTATTCCTAAATAACCATGCTATCAAATCGTAGTCATAAATCTAACAAAGAACATAACATAACATAAATATTCTTTATTTGTACACCACTTTTTTTTTTTTTTATACCACTTAGGTGGCTAACAAGCATACGGCCCGCCTGATGGTAAGCGGTTACCGTAGCCTATGGACGCTTGCAACACCAGGGGTATCACGCGCGCGTTGCCGACCCTGCAGAAATCTCTTCTCACCCCTTTTGAAGAACCCCATGCATAGACAATACACAAAAAGAAGGAATAACGAATACAAGAGGATGTGATACAAAACAGGCGGTCTTATCTGGCGGGCTTAAGCGATCTCTTCCAGACAACCTTTGTAAGCTTTGTAAAAAACATTGTTAATTTTGTCGTAAGTAATGATATTTGATTGAGTCATGTTTTAGAACATCAAGAACCAGTGATAGCCGGGACCAACGGTTTTACGTGCCTTCCGAAACTCACCCATCCAGATACCGCCATCACACAGCACGGTGACTGCTGAACTTTGCCGATTGTACCGTATTGAAATTTTGAATAAATACGCTATCTTTTCAAACTACTTGCCGGGGTTAGTGTAACTGTACCGTGGATAAACGAATCTAATTTGTGTAGATAGGATTTATCGTTACTTTTGCGACTTAGTTCTGGACACATGCCTATAAATAAAGCATATCTCATGCGGAAATCGATATCGCCAAAGTGTGATGTGTGTAATGAAGATGTGTCCGGAACGAAGTCATAAGAAAACAGCTGGGTGTCGACTTCGACTCGTCAGACCCGTCGGCAAGAATAGTCTCGTATTTTTCGACGGGCCGGTTGGCGCAGTTGGTTAAGACGTGGAGTCTTAACCTATAGCGCTGCAGGTCGTGGGTTCGATTCCCACACAGGACATGCATTTGTGTGCATGAACATGTCTGTATGTTCTGAGTCTGGGTGTAATTATGTATATTAATTAAGTATATATTTACAAAGAATAGTAGTATTTGTATTATATCAGTTATCTGGTTTCCATAGTACAAGCTCTGCTTAGTTTAGGATCAGATGACCGTGTGTGAGGAATGTCCCAGTATATTTATTTTATTTTATATAAAATTGTGATAATGGCCCTTAAAAATTTATGTTCTTAATTTAATTAATTATAATTGCTATATTTTTGTAAACTTTTACCGAGTTTCATATTCGCAATAGCGAATACATTCCTTAAATAAAGAAAAAAGTCACTACAGCCAACAATTCGTAAACACATCAAAACCGTGCAGTGAGTGGTACCTCAGAGTGTTTTCATACTATACAAAATGACCAATAAGTCCTATGATTAAGTAGGTGGTGACCACAAGTGGTAAACAGCATGTGGTGGCCTCACAACACAAGCGTGGTGCAATCCTGCGGTCGGTCCCTTGTTATTCCGTATTGTTACTTTGTGTTTGCACTTAGGGAGATATTTGCATGTATTTCCACATTTTCTTTGCATCGATGACAAAATACGTGTTATTGATTCTGTGAGCGTATTTAGGTTCTAGGTTAACTCAGGCTGTGTCTTAGCTGCTATTTATTGGGTTATTTGGCAACGTTTGAAGTACCTACAGTTTACTAGTCTTCTTCTTCTGTTTGGCAAACAAATCCAAATTAGAACTTATTTCTGCCATTGTCGAGTTATATTATAGTTTCCAGTCACAATAAATCACTTCACATTATAGTCCTCAGTCAGTCACCGTCCTTATAAGTCATGTTTTACTACAATGGTGGTCATTGTAGTAAAACTCTTCACGGAGTTTTTGAGACAACTTGAAAAGTCACGATACACATAATGACTGTATTTCAGCACTTCGAAATTTGAAACATCGATCGACTGTACTGCGAATGTTCGTGAGTTCGAAAAACGTTGATTCGAATGTATGCTATTGCGAAAAACTCTGATTCGAATATATTTTAGTGCGAAGTACGTGAGTACGAAAGTATGCCATTTCGAAAAACTCTGATTCGAATATATTTTAGTGCGAAGTACGTGAGTACGAAAGTATGCCATTTCGAAAAACTCTAGTTCGAATGCTTAGCATCGCCAAAGATCCATGTTAGTTCAGTTCCTAAATAATAAAACAAGAAAATAAATGGTTGATACCTAAATAAAAAAAGTAATCAGCGAGATGCGATTTAAATAAAAACCGGCCAACGGTCTGAGTTTGACTCGCTCACCTAGATGTATAATTTCTTGGTTTGGGCCCTAAATGTAGAAAAAAACCGGACCGCATAACTAAATTTGTTTGTGAAGGAATTTGTTGTATCTCTTGCACCGTAGTAGGTAGACACTTGAAAAGTTCAATGAATATGTACTTCTATTGCCGCTGTAAAAATTAATAACAATGAAATAAAATTAGAAGTGAATGAATTGCAAGGGACATACTTCTTTACGGAACCCTTCGTGTGCGTGTTCGAGTCTCACACTTGGCCGTTATTTTAATATTATTACAATAATATAAGAAATATAAAAAAAAAATATTTTACGTTGCGATCTCGTTGATGTCTAAAGTACTGTACAATCTGCCTGGCTGGTGTGCTACGAAAAGTAAACATTTGTTTGTTAAACTTTGCTTATAAATTGTTTTTATGTTTTTCCATTGTTTTCAGTTTTTAATTAATATTTATTTTTCAGATTAAAATTTTTATTTTATACTGGCTGCCCGGTGCGATTTCGTTCGCGTGGTGATACCCTACGCTACCCTAATTTTTTTTTTTTTTTTTTTACGTTGGGAAATCCTCTTGTATACCCGGGCACTCCGGGGGGAGCGGCCGGGTTATGTCAGACTCCTACTGACTAAAACCCCACGGTGTTCCTACATGTCGCTGCCAGCTGGATACACGGGAGCGCCGAAGCATTCGTCCGCGTATCCAGCAGCGACGGCCTGATCGGAGGCCTCCTCTTCGTCGACGGCAGAGACCGGAGCTCTTGTCTACCCTACCCTACCCTACCCTAACCTACTGCCACTGCGGATTTGTGGAGGTAGGCTAGTGGTCAACCTACTGTTGGAGTTTTCAAGCCGCCTAGAAGGCCTCCAACTAGCACAATTCAGTGATTACCGGGACGGCACAGAAACGCTCAATTTGAAATACCACTAGGCGGTCACCCATCCAGGTACCGACCATGACGGTAGTACCTTAACATTGCCGATCGATTAAGAACGGCTAATCATACTAAACCACGAGCGCACGGTAACTGCTTACCATCAAGCGGGCCGTATTAAGCACCTTAGTACCAAAAAACTTTGCAACTGGTTTTACACTAATTCAAGTTATACAAAGTCACGCGAAGTCACGCGTGAATACTTTGTATTTGTGGTTTAATTAGTGTCGTACCGTAATAGACGATTATAATAGTACGTAATGCTGCAAATTAGCCAGATATACGAGTTCCCGATGAGTTAGCCGCGCCGCCGCCGCACGCGATGTCAGCTTGTTATATACGGCTTATATGTTCAAGGAGGTATGGAAGCTGTCAGCAACTAATTACCGGGACCATAGAGATCGAATATAAATAGAGCCACTGTACAGTAGTACCCAACTGATAAGGCGCGTCGTGAATCTTCGTTCGCACAGAAAACAAAGTATGGCCCGAAGATTATTGAGAGAGGTAGAGCATTTATTCGCTCAAAGAGCAGCTCGACTGGGGAAGTACCTCCACTTTACAGAATACCGGAGCCATAGGGGAGGGGGGAAAGGTCGGTAACGCGTGAGCAATGCTTCTTGTATTGCAAGCGTCCATATGGCTACGGTAAGCGCTTACCATCAGGTGGGCCGTATGCTTGTTTACCGACTAAGTTGTATAAAAAAAAAAAAAACTAAAGAATGCTTAAAACTTACAATCAACCTTAGATTACTACTAAAAGGTTCATAATACACTGCAGCTGTTAGTTCCGTCTCACTCGCAAGTCACGCCCCTCCGCACGGCGCGCGCTAACATGGCGGCAGCTGCCGACCAATAGCATTTCCCGCGCTTTGAAAATGTATCTTCTGCGCAGGTACATCGGTAAGCCATATTAGTTGGGTACTACTGTACTATAGTATGTGCCGTGAACAAGGGCATTTTTTTACTGTATTTTACAAAATCTCACCATGGTAATTGATGATGTGGCGTTATAGAGAGAGAGGTAGAGAGTAGCGTTTATTCACTCAAAGGGCAGCTCAACTGGGGAAGTATCTCCACCTTACAGAATACCGCAGCCAAATAACTTTATGTTGAGTTCCTGCGCGTGAGTATGTTCGTCAGAGCCCATTGGGCAGGCGGGAAGGATCGGTAACGCGTGGGTGATGCCTCGTGTGTTGCAAGCGTTCATATGGCTACTGTAACCGCTTACCATCAAGCTAGCCGTATGATAGTGTGGCGTACAGCTCACGACCCCATACTGGCAAAGCTATATAAATCATAGATAGAGGTATATATTTACTGTTCATGGAACACTTTTCTCTTGGGCCACTTTTTAATTTGTAGCTCTGTAATATTTATGGAGTAAAGATTTAAATACAAAACACAGCTTACTATTTATTCAATGGTGAACTAATCACCATACTGGTTTACCGACTTGTCATTTTAATGTAATAAAATCGGCTACTAAAAAAATATTTGGACCAAAATTTAAAACATCTTAAGCGGAATACTCAGTTTCAAACTTTCCTCGTTAAACAAGAAGCTATAAAAAGGGAAAATAGTTGTTAAACAACACTAACTGAGACAGATAACCAGGCACAGCTTGACTGCCAAGTGCACAAACTGCACAGGCTCAGGGTTATACATATGTATGTGTTAAAGATCTATCTATTCGCTTCCATTACGTGAATTGTTTTATTTTGTGTGCAGTGTAGACTCACCGAAAGGAAATCTGCTCTTGAAATTAGATTCATGTATAATTAACTATCTGTCCTCTGGGGTTTCACTTGCGTTCCCGGGATAAAAAGTAGCCTATGACCCTCTGATAAGCCCTCTGCGTGCCAAATATCGTCGCGATCTGTTTTGCGGTTTCAGCGTGAAAAGGCGACAGACTGAGTTATATTCGCATTTATAATATTACTAGCTGTCCCCCTCGGTTTCACCCGCGTTTCCGGGATAAAAAGTAGCCTATATACTTCTCCATACCATAGGCTATCTGCATTCTGCATGCCAAATTTCATGATCATCCGTTGATTGGTTGAGGCGTGAAGGCGTAACAAACAAAAAAACTCACTTTCGCATTTATAATGTTAGTAAAGGATTAGGATAGTTAGGATTAATATGGTATGAAACTGATTATTTATTATCGAATAGGTCAGGTATTTTCGTCTGCAGTTGATTAGTCGAGAGAGTGCCCTACGGTAGATTAGTTATAAACACGACACGAAGTGCTAAGTTGGGATAAAATAATAGTCTACTATAAAATAAGACAAACTTAACTTGTTTCCGGACTCTTACAATCTAGAGACTTTCAAGGCCAGAGTGAATAGGTTTCTTCTGAGTAAGCCCTCCATTTTAGGCTGTGTCATCGACTTTTATAGGCAGGTCAGCGGCCAAAGGCAAGCCTATTCAATAAAAAAACAAAAAGAATCAAAACGAGATCCCTGAGAGTGACAAGAGTGATATAACTCTTAAATAATCATGGCGAGATTTGTACAAAAAAATAAAACATTTTAGAGTTTTGAATTACTTCCAATGTTGAGGTACCATTACCAGCAACATATTAATATACTTGAAATATTTTATAAACCCCGCAAAACATAATAACAACATAATGGTTTTGGTCGCGTCGCGATTCGCCGGCATGGCATAGAATGTCGCATTTTTATCCCGGGGATCTAAAAATATTTTAAACACCTCAAGTTATTCCTTAGGCAACAAGGATCAATAATATCGTCATTTCAACGTCTCTAAAAACTTTAATTTTTTGTACAAATCTCGCCATGATTCTTTAATACTATGACAAGTTCCCTCTATATCACTCTTTTCACACTCTAATACGTCTTGTACTAATAAAAGTTCAACTGTTAAAAAGATAATTTTAAAGAATAAAGGGCACGAGTTCTTTCTATAAAACATCATCTTTAGTAAATGGAATCTTTATCATTATGTTGAAGACTGAAAAGAAAAACTGAAAGAACGACCAGTATATTGCAGTTGGTTAACATGGGGCTATTTTGTTTTAACCCTTTAACTACAAGAAGTTAGTATGCCCCAATATAGTGGGGCTCATCGGTTTTTATCCGTATTAAATATTCATACAGAAAGCTTGGTAAACTAGGTACAAATTATGCACTTACTGTACCTTGAAATAATCACAATGAATTAATATAAGTAGTCTAATAATAGTTCATTCATGTCTAATAAATAGCCTCGTATTACACTAGACTTTCTCTAATATAACAACCGCTTTTTAACATTCCGGATTCGGGATTATCGAACGAGGAAGCCGGGATGCAGATCGATCCGCGATCACCGAGCGGTGAAAACTAAGAATGTAATTAATATAATAATAGTTTGGGGGGGAGGTTATAAAGTTAGCGCAGGCGCGTTCACGCCATTCGCCGCGCGTACCCTCCGCGCATGCGCCCGCCTCGCGAGTGATAAAAAGTGACAGTTGTGACCCAAAATGGCGGCCAAAATTTACGTAAGTGCCAAGAAAATTAAGTGTAGAAATTGTGGTTTTAGAACGCACCCCTAAGGATATTGGATATGCGTACGAGTGGCTACGGAGTGTTTACAATAGTGTTATATGGTTTATAAGGTGGTTCTAAGCCACATTTCTACGCTTATTGTATGCATGTGAATTTAAGGCGCGAGTTTGCGATCTATTTTGTGAATTTTACATGAAATGTGTAAAGCTTTTGTTATTTGAATCCCATTCTCATGACAAAAAAAATCTCAACGGCAAATTTAATTGCTATCGATAAAAAGGCTCATTTGTGTTAGTTGATTTACAATTGGATTAATTTTGATAGATATTTCTTGTAATGTGTATATTTTAAGAGTTATACAAATTCAAATAAATATATTTGACCTTAAGTAAAACCTATTTTTAATATAATTTCAAATAAAATTAACTAATAAATCATTATCAATGAAAAAATTACACTAAAGAAGGTCAGAGTTGCAAAAAACTTGTGCAAATTAATTGTAACTTTATTCAGAGTTAAGCAATACGTTTAAAGCCTAGGTCTAGATTGTACTCACAACACACTTGGAAAGGACAATTGCCTGTCCGGGTCGTTCACCCTGTAACTTTTGCTTTCTGTACTTAAATGCCCCAATTCCATGTGACCCACTTTTGCATTCTACGGGTTAATCGGCAAATACCATAAACGAAAAATCTTATAATAATTGCAATCTGTCAATCAAAAAGAACCTGAATTCAGTTTACAAAAATAGTTTTTATAAAATAAACAAAACCACTGTAATAATTCCCGTATGAACGAAAACGTTTTTATAAACGAATTATTATTATCTTGTCAAGTAATTCATTTATAAAACACGCTTTTTTCGACATTTTATGTTTTATCCCTAACTCTACATAATTATTAATTATTACTAATTTTTAATTATTAGAAATTACATAAAAAAGCCCGTAAAAAGGCTACACGAAAACAAACATTTGTGAGTTGTCTCGCGTCTCGTGGGAAACTTCACTTTTATTACCATTCAGTGACCTCTGCATACTCCTTCAGATTTATCGTGAAGGCTTACGTTGGAAGCTAATTGTTCATTGAGATATATCATTACATTTTCCTTTTACAACACACCGGCATAGCATAGTTGAAAAAATAATAATTTCAGACATTTTTTTATAAGGAATGCCTTTGTAATCTCTTGTTCATGTATTAACTTTATTCAGTTCTGATAAAAGTAGTAGGAGGTAATTTATTTTTGAAAATTGGACAAATTTTCAAAAATAAATTACCGAGTTAGCCCGCAGCATCGATTTCCCTTTATTCAAAATAATAACATTTTCAAAATCCCTTACATAGATGATCGAGCATGAATTTCTTGACCCTCCAGATTGAGAAGTATACAACCTATCAAGTATATAATATACACTGAGTAGCAATATAAAAAAGCCTCTTGAAAAGTGCCTAAGTCATTAGGTCCTTTCTTTTTACTCATTCTTTAACACATACAATTTATTTTTTGTTTTCAATTTGGTATTTTTAATGCGTCATTAAATACACTTGAATGTTGTTTTTCACTTCAAAGGTATCTTGGGTGGTTTCGGAAATATATCACGATAAGGTAGAGGCTATTGCTCGTCAGTGTATACAAGAGGCTGTACGTACAAAGCTTCACAACTCACACGCTTTCTAACACTTATTTATGATCGTTTAATTTTAACTACACTCACTGATTGATGAACGGCTTCCACTGTTACATGTAACGAGATCATAAACATTTAAAAACGATCCTATCCATCGTACAATCGATTAATATTAAAGTATCGTTATCGAAAGTGAAAAGGCATCGAAAGCGAGTGTCGTTGAAAAGTGAAACCTATCGCAGGAAGCGTGTAGAGCCTTAGCGAGAACAAATATACGTGTTTAACTCGATTTCATACCGATAAATCGGTATTAACTGTAAAATTGTTACTGTTACACTTGCGGCGATGGTTGCGCAACGAATGATCGAGTTGTGTGTAATCGATTTGTAAAATCTAACAAATGTAATTGGACAGAAAAGAAGTAATATATCGTTCAATATAAAAATTATGGAAAACAAAGCCATAAAATTCCAATTTCTCTAAAAAAAAATTTTGTGCAAAAATACATTTTTTTTTAAATTTAATTTGACAAATTTTTGTTGTTTTATTTTTTATTTTATTTTATTTATTCAGATAGCAAACGGTCACAAATCAAATTAAATAAATCTAGACTAAAATACACAAAAAGACCTATGTATCATAAATGTTTCATCATCATCATATCAGCCTAAGGATGTCCACATTGTCCACTGCTGAACCACGCTGAACATAGGCCTCCCCGATGCGTAACATAATGGGAGGTTTTTTCATTAATGTTTACTTAATAAAAACCATATATTAATTCTTATTTTTAATAGTTGTATACATAATCTTAATATAATCGCCATTGATACATTTTTAACTATTCTGTTGTATTATTTCAACAGTAATAATAATACACTACTTTGTGTTGCGTGGGCGCAGCTACGCCGCACTCAATGATAATTCACAGATTTATAGCAACACTACATGACAATACTCGTATTAATCAATGTCGAATCTAATATAGAAATGTGTAACATGACTCACTGGACAGACAAAGAAGGGGGAAGGTCGAATATTATTGTATTTTATAACGTAAGTCTACTTATGAAAACACTGACATACTTATGTGTATAGAAAACACATAACATTAGTCTTGGAGCATGAAATTTTGCACAAGGATTACGGAATCTTGCTCCTGAAGGCCAGAGTGAATGGGCATTTTCTGGGTAAGCGTGCTACATCCTAGACCTCGTAATAACCCAAGTAGCATAACAAGCTGTTTAAAGGCTGTATTAAAGTTCGTTCTTATACTAAAAGCTGAATATTCAGGCTGTAAAAAGGCTGTATAAGCGCTTATACAGGCCTTATAAGTGTAAAAAGGGCCCACATTACACAGCTTATTTCGTTATTGGAGCTGTATAGAGGCTGTATAAACAAAAGACAAGTATAAAAGCTGTATTAGGGCTGTTATTAGGTGTATAGAGCAGCCTATACTCTACGGATATCCTCTTATAAGTATCTTGTAAGAATAATAGTTCTAAATAGGTTGTCGAAGAGAATTATGTGAGAATAAAATAAATAAAACTATTTACGATGCCATATTGAATGGCGACATAATATTGTTATTAAAATGGAAAGGATAAAATCTTGGACATGGATATCTAATGCTGTTTATTGATGAATTCAATGTGCAAATTTTAATTTATTGTGAACCTGTGTATGTTTTCCGACAAAATATTCACGCGCCAACAAAATAATCAAGCCAAAATAAAGAAATTATACTAAATACAGTAAATAAGTGTTTGTTTTTAAGGTTAGGAAGTTAAAAATATATTTATAAATAATAGAAATGAGTATACAAGATCATTATTCAAGATGATAACCATGATACGGCTATAGTTATTATGAAATATTCCTTTAATTGTAATTTAAATGTTGTTATTGTAAATATAAATGTCGACAATTTGCTATACAGCCTAAACGATACTTGGAGTGTGTTATAAGTCTTAGTAGCTGTACTAAGTAAGTTATGAACGTTTATTGCTGTATTAAGTAAGTGAACACATGCTTAATACAGCCTGTATACAGCTTGAACGATAAAACCAGCTTGAAGTGTCAGAAAACACTTAACGCTGTATTATAGAGTTATAATATCTGTTTCAGAACCCTAAGCTGACGCGGATCCCTTTATACAGCCTGTATACAGCTTTAACGATAAAACCAGTTTGAAGTGTCAGAAAAAGCTTAACGCTGTATTATAGAGTTATAATATCTGTTTCAGAACCCTAAGCTGACGCGGATCCCTTTATACAGCCTATATACAGCTTTAAAGATAAAACCAGCTTGGAGTGTTATTAAATTCTTAACGCTGTATAGTAGAGTTTTGATATTCTGTTTAAGAACCCTAAGCTGACGCGGATCCCTTACTAAGAATGTTATACAGCTAGAGCTGTATAATATCTCATAAATCACTCTTATAAGTATTAAAACTGTTCTTTACACTCTTGTAAGTCTCTAAAAGAACTCTAAGTTCTAAATGGGCTGGTTTATTGATGTAGAATATGCTTGCGTGCTGCTTGGGAACTCCTACTGGAGCAGTCAAAGGCAAACAACAAACAACCCCTAAAAGGGTCGATTTAACCTGCGGAGTGGAAAGCTACTGACAAACAAAACTGCACCTTAAAAGAGTTCTCATAAAGATCAAAGGATATAAACTAAGATACCTAAACTTAATTATACCTGATTGAAGTTATCATAAGCTCGTACTCGTAGGTCATGATGCGGGGTGCGCGGGATGCGGGGAGCGCACTGCAAGTGAGGGTCGATGCTAGGGCTGCCAACTTTAAACAAGGATATTTATACTGAGTGCTCCCTGTTGAGGTTCCCCCAAGGAGTACAAATAGGGCTCTTCAAGAAAGGTGAAGAGAGATACTTATGCTGCCAGCGTCTATAGGTTAAGGTAACCGCTTACTATCAGGCAGGCCGTATATTTATGTGCTACCTTAGGAGTATAAAAAACACGTCTCTCTATCTACCTTCATAATTCAACTCTCTTTCCGCCTATCATCTCTCATCATAACATGTCTATACCAGAACAAACGATCACCTTTTATTCTCACTTTTCCCAACAGACTACATTAATTTGTTGTTTTTATTTTTAGTTTAATTCTTTTAACTTTCTTTGTCTTTATTCTTAAATGTTTCACTAAGAAAGTGGTCCACAAGATACAGGTTATCTTAGTTTGTGGTCCAACAAACTATGTAAAATATCTTTCGTATTGCACAATAAATATTATTATGATTTTAGCCACGTTTGTCAACCCTATTGTAGGCTGCGCGAGCGCATGACTGTTGTCGCAACTCGGCCCCGTTCCCAAGAGCTTGAGGACGCGGAAGTCATTCCACCAGATGCGAGGATGTAAGGACTATCTCTATTCCTATATTTTGATCTCGATTATTTAAATACGAACTATGCAATTCGCATTGTATGTATTGGACAGTGAATGTAATATGATATACTGGCTTCTGGGGGAGGATTTACTCGCTTTTCCGTTATTAAAAGTAACGTCTACTCGATAGTGAGTTGGAAGTATCTTGTCAGAGGCTTCGTAGTTTAAGCAGTTAATAATATACTACGTACAGTTAAATTGTTAAAATTCCGAAGTCTTTATCAGACACTTGACGTATGGTAATCGAAAGAGTGAGACGGAGGACAATAACATTGATTTAGTTTGGAAGCGATTATGAATATAGGAGGGTAAGTGTATTCGGTACCGGGGTGGTAATTTTGGTTCGTTCAGGGCGTAAACTGAAAAATCAACTTTTTGATTTTGATAAGTTTATTTTCAACACACGTGCTCGTAAAGGGACATTTATTGCACCATTTTCAGTATCATGCAGCTTATTACGCAGTATAGCTTTTTACTTACATTAACATTCTATTTGGTCCATGCATTAACGCACCGTTTTATGGGATAATCCCGATTATGTAAAGTTTGTACATTCTTAATTTAAACGGATAAAACAGTTTGACAACGCATCGCTGTCAAAAAAAAACCTTTGTGCCATATTTGTTAACGTTCAAATTGTGAGGTTTTTTTTTTATACGACTAAGTCGGTAAACAAGCATACGGCCCGCTTGATGGTAAGCGGTTACCGTAGCAATATCGACGCTTGCAACACACGAAGCATCGCTCACGCGTTACCAACCTTTCCCCCCTCCCCTATGAGCTCTGGCGACCTTACTCACGCGCAGGAACACAACTTTACACAACATAAAGTTATTTGGCTGCGGTATTCTGTAAGGTGGAGGTACTTCCCCAGTCGAGCTGCTCTTTGAGCGAATAAACGCTATGCTCTACCTCTCTTAAAAAATCAAAAGGTTATCAAAAAATCTAGTAGTAAGTATGTTTTTTGCTTGCAAGTGAGTTGAAAATCGACGTATTTATCATTATTACATTCTAGGCTAAGTACCTTATTACTTACTACCTCGTGCGTAATGACCAACTTTGCACACGTATCATAACGTACCGTGATCTATCTATATGTTTGCCACGATCCAGACATGTATCATAATGTACCATTTTCTATTATGTTTGCCACGATCATTTAGTGATAAAGCTAGGAAGCCAGAGAATTTTGGGACACAAGTTTTCTAAAAAGAGCTTTATTTCAGCAGTTTCGTAAACTCAATTCTCATATGATTTACAAAACATCCTGACAAACTTACAATTTACACGATAAAACCTGTTATTACAGTATTGGGGTCAGCGCTTTAAATATAATGCCCACACAATAGAACCGTAATGACATATTGTTATACTTTATCTAATATCTTAATCGTAATCTGCTTTTATGTTTTTGAATGCAATGGATTATTTCGCGACGCGTGAAATGTGTTTTTGGGTGTGTTAAAGCTTGCCTACGCTCTGATATAAAAAATAATTGCTAGGTCTATTGTATTTACTCGTAATTTCGACTTCTTGCTTTGTAACTTATTCTATAGTCCCACAAACTTATCTGTCCCGGTGGTAAAAAGAAAATAAACACTACGTTCTCGGTTTTTTGCTTCACCAATGCGATAACAGCGACTCTCTCACCGGGCAAGATAAGTTTGAGGGACTATAGCTTGGTTTATTATGAAGCATATACAGGTGGAAATTTCGAGATGGCATATGTTCGAAACAAATCCTTTTTTTTTTTTAGCATTCTCTGTTGGTCCTATAGTAAATATGCTATCTCTAAATCGAGTATATACCTACATACGAAAGCATATAGGATGAAAAACGAATCTTAATCATGCAAATACATTGCTGAGGGTAAGTGGTTACCATAGCCATATGGATGCCTGCAACACACGGGGTATCACTCACGCGTTACCGACCCGCGCCCCTTCCCCAATGAGCTCTGGCGACCTTACTCACGCGCAGGTACACAACATAAAGTTATTTGGCTGCGGTATTCTGTAAGGTGGACACAAGTGAAGTACTTCGCCAGGCAAACTGCTCTTTCATCGAATAAACGCTACGCTAAATAAATAAAATAAATATCCTGGGACATTCCTCACACACGGTCATCTGATCCCAAAATAAGCAGAGCTTGTACTATGGAAACCACATAACTGATATAATACATATACTACTTTTTTGTTTGTAAATGCATACTTCAAATTCAAATTCAAAATCATTTATTCAAATAGACCTTCGCAGGCACTTATGAAAAGTCTGACTCTAATACTCTAATACCGGTTCGGAAGGTTGCATTTGCTGAGAAGAGCCGGCAATAAACTCAGCAATTACTCTTTTCAAAACAGACTTAATAACAACTTAATATACATAATTACACCCAGACTCAGGTCAGAGTCTTAACCAACCGCGCCAGCTGGCCCGTCATTAATTGAAGCTATTTTAGTCACATCTAGACAAACAATGTAAATATTATCTAAATTTCAGGTCATGTAGACCTCGTACAGCACAAAATGGTGCTAATTAAGCATTTCTAGGCCTTAATTACAGCGATGTAGAGATACAACAGTTTTTACGCTGACATCTCGACAGTCATGAGAGACAAGTGAAACTTTAACAAAAACTCAAAACACATTGTCTTTGAGTTGATAATAACCATGTAAATGTGTACAACACTTGTGTTCTGTGCATTAAGTACATACAACTCATTCATTCATCTTCTACTATATAAAAATAAGTCGGGTTTTCCTTCCTGACGCTATAACTCCAGAACGCACGAACCGATTTCCACGGTTTTGCATTCGTTGGAAAGGTCTCGGGCTCCGTGAGGTTTAAAGCAAAGAAAGTAGGGTAGGGTAGGGTAGGGTAGGGTAGGGTAGGGTAGGGTAGGGTAGGGTAGGGTAGGGTCTGGGTAGGGTAGGGTAGGGTAGGGTAGGGTAGGGTCTGGGTAGGGTCTGGGTAGGGTAGGGTAGGGTAGGGTAGGGTAGGGTAGGGTAGGGTAGGGTAGGGTAGGGTAGGGTAGGGTAGGGTAGGGTAGGGTAGGGTAGGGTAGGGTAGGGTAGGGTAGGGTAGGGTAGGGTAGGGTAGGGTAGGGTAGGGTAGGGTAGGGTAGGGTAGGGTAGGGTAGGGTAGGGTAGGGTAGGGTAGGGTAGGGTAGGGTAGGGTAGGGTAGGGTAGGGTAGGGTAGGGTAGGGTAGGGTAGGGTAGGGTAGGGTAGGGTAGGGTAGGGTAGGGTAGGGTAGGGTAGGGTAGGGTAGGGTAGGGTAGGGTAGGGTAGGGTAGGGTAGGGTAGGGTAGGGTAGGGTAGGGTAGGGTAGGGTAGGGTAGGGTAGGGTAGGGTAGGGTGGGGCGGGGTAGGGTGGGGTAGGGTAGGGTAGAGTAGGGTAAGGTGGGGTAGCACCATAGAGTAGGGTAGCACCACGCGAACGAAGTCGCGCCGGGCAGCTAGTTCAGTATATATATCATTCGTTCGTGTCAGTTTCGTAAACTGTGGTAATTATTAGTTTATTGTATAAAGTTATAATCATATGACCAATGCATTCTGCTACCATATCCAAAAGTTGAAAAATCGGTCGTCCATCCTAGACCGTCCCATAAAATAATTCTTTGATCGTTTATTAATGTTTATGGAGTAGAAATGTAAAGTGCTTATCCAGATTATTTAAGCTATCGCTGTACCAAATCCAACTCTAAATTCGTCAATCCGTTAAAACGTGATTAACAAACATAATTATCAATCGTCATCAGAATTGATCTAGACCTCCGGAGACCAGCGGGCGGGTAGCTTTTCCCCAAAAGAGGAAACGCTGCCAGCCTTCTGGGAACCTTGTCGTTAATCGGAAGCAGCGGCAGACTTGAGGAAATTTTCTATATACAGATTGTATTTTGTAGGTAGGCATATTTTTTGTAAATAAAAATGTTATATAAATTATATCTCAAATAACCTATAATTACTTATCGATCTTATAAAAATAGAATCATTTTTAACAATAAGTGATTACTACCATTATCGTTATAAAAAAAAACCTTTCAAATCCATTAGGCCGGATTAGCAACACCAATAATTCGATTACCCACTGCGTTGTAATGCGAACTCAATTATCACTTATTGACTATTGTAATAATGATAATCGAATTGTATCTTTGATAATTGTGTAACCCTTGCTACACGCATTAGACTAGCCTCGCACTTTCACCACTGATTCCCAAACCTTAGCGGTTTCATGAAAATCCGTTCCTCAAGTTTCAAGGTTCTATAAATATATATAACCTGCCCCCGCGGTTTCACTTACATTCCCGAGATGATTGTAGCCTATAGCCTCGGAGAATGTAGCTTTATTTTCTTGAAAGAATTTTCAGAATCGGTTCAGAAGTTCCGGAGATTAACACCTTTATCCAAATATAAAAACTTAGCCTCTTTGTGAACAGCAAATATGTACAAATTACAATCTACATATAAAGAAAATTTCCTCAAGTCTGCCGCTGCTTCCAATAAACGGCAAGGTTCCCAGAAGGCTGGCAGCGTTTCCTCTTTGGATAGCCAAGCTGATGCGTTGGCGGAAAAAGCTCCCCGCCCGCTGGTCTCCGGAGGCCTCGATCAATTTTGATGACAAATTGACGGTGAGCTTCGTACCCCCACGGTAATATTTTTTCGGCCGCAAAAGGCATAAAAATATAAGTTGGCCCAATCGATGCGTATTTTTTGAATTTTCCGCACTGGCCGCAGCTGCCCCTGCAACTTTATTAATTACTGTAGATCTGTCGCCGAGCTCCTATATATCAGTGTGTATTGTAAGTTTTGTACTTACCATATTTATTTATTTATTTATTTATTTATTTATTTACTTACTTACATCTACTTTTACAGGGATACCCTAATACAGTAGTGTAGAACTAAGAACTAACTTCACAATTTTCCGTGTAGCACAAAATTTGGATTGCTATCCTTGTGAATTCACTCAGAGTACAGTGGAATATGTCGGTTTCCGCAGCAATGAATATATCCAACACTACCATACAACAAGTTAATAGGTACTGTTATCAACTTCGAATCTCCATCGAAGTATCCTTGAGGTTCTTGCATACTCCTTAGCAGAACATCTTACGCGCTCGCACCATCTCGCATGGTGACTCTGTAAAGATCGAATAGACCAACAAGAATCGCCAATTTTAAGAAAATCTAGTCTTTCTTTCTCTTCTGCGCTCGCCCCCTCTCGCCTGGTGGTATTGTAAAGGTCATACAAACAAACATAACCTTTTCATTCAATGTAAAATGCTGATTGACGTAAACAAGTTTCTTAATTCCTAGGAAGGTCAATACTTCCGAAAATATACCCGTAAGCCACTGTCTAAAGATCTGATTAAGAGCTGTGATAGTGTAAATCAACACCTGAAGCTATGTTTAAAGTGTGAATGTGCCCCAAATGATTTGTGCCCCAGAGCGTTGTTTACAAAAGGTGAACATGTGCCCCAAGATATGATCGACGTCTTTTAGAGTAGGAAAAAGGTCACCTAGGCTGTATTTAAGGTCAACTTGGAACGTGGTAATTTAGAAAATTGAGTTAATTATATTATGAAAATATCTAAAGATGCAATAAACAATGCAAAACATTCAATATTGATATCTATCTAATAAAATAACAATGCCTGAATGATTCAACAACATAAATTAAATACACAACAGACAAACATCCATCTCTGTAAGGACATCCAAGCGAATGGTGCAGCGTAAAATGCTGAAACGCTGGTTTCGTAGCCTTTGAGACATTTTGGTTCATACAAAAAATATTTTTACTTCCTAAATTATCTAAATAAAACTTGCATAATGTACTTGACCTATCTACCTCCCTACGCTATATACACTAAAGTTAGGTCTTCCTCTCGGTTTGCGTTATAAAAACTTCCATTCTTCATTATTAAAACGTTTTAATTAGTATTGAAAACGTGAGGGAAGCCTCTAAACGCGGAACTCCAGGGGTCAAGCAAGGAAGACTATTGTTTATACTCACGACCTCTAACTCAGCGTGAAGATACGCTTAATTACACGGTTTTACTGGTCTTTACGAGCATTTTATTTTAATTTTCCACTTCACTTCCCGTTTAGTAACTATATAATTGCATTATTATAGGTACTTTTATTATTTTATGTACGTTTTTTTATGATTATTGTTTTTATTCCGTAAAACAATAACTTTTTCCTTTTTTTCTGCAAACAAAAACAGATTTCTGCAAACTTTTTTCAAAAATCGATTCAGTTATTAGTTGTACTGAAAACGTAACAAATAGAAAGATAGACTTCACGTTTGTAATATAAGTAAGAATTTCACATCGCACGGGACAGTTGACGCAGATTCCACCTAACGCGTCGCAGGTCGTGGGTTCGATTCCCACGCAGGACATGCATTTGTGTGCATGAGTATATCAGTATGACTGGAGTCTGGTGGTAATTATGTATGTATTAAGTATGTATTTACCAATAAAAAGTAGATGTATTATATCAGTTATCGGGTTTCCATAGTACAAGCTCTGCTAAGTTTGGGATCAGATGACCGTGTGTGAGGAATAATATCCCAGGATAAATTTAGTCCCAGGATATCTGTTTAAGTATTCTATGATTGAATTAATAAACTTTTAGACTAAATTGCTTCACCGTTTTTAAAGAGTTTCTTTCACACCCCAAAAACCTTTCTTTTAGACTAGATTTTAACTACAGACAAAGAAGATCTATAGTATTATACAAAGATTTTCATAGGGCATCGTGCCTCTACCCAGATGGATAATCCGCCTTACTAAAGCATGACATTTAATTTCACTCCGCTTGAGGGGCTCCCTGAGCAAATCGCTCTCAGTTCGTACTGCGCACGGCTGTCAAATACTGTCAATTCTGGCTTGTTTATTTCATGTTCCCATAGAGGCGACTATCCTTCTGGACGTTTTAAATTCTTTGGTATTATAGTATACCTTAAGCTTTAACTTGTCTCAAACAAGATGCGTATTATGACATCCTGACAAAGTCGCAAACAGCGACATCCGTGGGAACAGTTCACTAGCCTTGCAGAGTCAAGAAGGTTCCGCGGCTCTTCTTTGATTGTGAAAATAAGCACAGTTTTGCGCAATTTCTTTTAATGATTATTCGATTGAGCTTTTATTTGCCATTTACTTGATACTTAGGTACATACTGTCTGTGTGTACACACAGCATTGGCTTTACAGAATATGTCTTACTAAAAATACTGTAGGTAGAAAAAAAATATAGCCTTGCTGTGTATCCTGCCGGTTTTTTTTTCATATGTATTACTGTCTTATTCCGGCTAATAGTTTGAATAAGTCACAGACGTATGAGTAATAGGTACCTACACTCATACGTCTGTGGAATAAGTAACCTATTGAAGTATGTGATAAAGCTAAGGTCACATAAGCGGATAGTAACAACTAGGTAATTAATGTATCCGTTCCTCGTAAAGCAGTCCCACATGCGCCGGTCGTGATCACTGCATAGGTCAGTTGTGGCACTAGCTTTATACACAGAACATAGTTCTAACTGTAGAGATAACGAGAAACCTTCAAACTTATTTGAAACTAATTACTTGCTAGGTGAAAATATGTTTTTTTTTAATGTGTTTCCTACATTTTTTATTCGTAGAAAAATCATAGACAATTTCAGTCGATATAAAAACTATAATCTCTCTTCCGAAATGTCAAAAATGGTGGGAATGGAGAGTGCGTTCGCAAAAAAATTTAATGAAAAATAATACAAAATCTATATATATAAAAATGAATCCCTATTTCCCTTGGTCACGCCATCACGCGTGAACGGCTGGAACGATTTCGCCAATTCTTTATTTGTTGTGTTTGTTATTGTTTGGAGAAGGTTCTTATGAAAGAAACAATTAAGAAAGTTGCGAGGGTAGCGTAGGGTAGGGTAGAGTAGGGTGGGGTATAGGGTAGGGTATGGGGTATAGGTTAGAGGTAGGGTAGGTTAGGGTATAGGTTAGTAGGACACCACGCGAACGAAGTCGTGCCGTTAAACGCATTCAATCTGGGTACTGAATTACTGATAAAGGTCCAAGGTTACGACTTTCTTTACAATGCATTTGTTCGACTTACATAATTGTATATTCAATTTACCTCACAAAACTACCTTCTTACCTTGAAAAACCATTACAAAACATTGTTTTTTTAATATTAATCTGATAATAATTTAATATCTTATCCGGATTACCCAAAACAATAAAAATTAACTGCAAAAGTCTTATAAAATCATAAATAACCAAATACACGTTATAAGGATCTAAACACCGGACACATTAGTGTTTCATTGCGTGTCTGTGTGTTCGTAAAGCAAGGTTGATACGTAGATAGCAGCACAATGCACTAAGATAATGCTAACATGCAGTTTTAGTGTGGTATAATGTAGTTTTTCATGTTTACAAGGCTGAAATTGAAAGTGCATTATATACAACTGTTGAAGTAACTTTTATTCGAGTAAAGTGTGTCATGAAAGGATATTGTGGAACTTTACTGACAAGAAGGTGGAGACGACCACTTTAGGTGAAACCAAGTAAAGAGTAAATAAGTACCTATATATAAAAAAACAGCCAATCCTCCATAAAGGCCAATCCTTGTCTAAAATGTATGAAACAGCTGTTTTTATTTTCCGACTTCGAAGTTGGTTCCATGTTCACCCTAATTCCACCATCCCCATTCTTACACCAAACTACAAGACGCCGGGAAAAGTTTCACCCGTACAGTATTACCCAACTAATATGGCTTACAGATGTACCTGCGCAGAAGATACATTTTCAAACTGCGGGAAATGCTATTGGTCGGCAGCTGTCGCCATGTGTGCGGAGGGGCGTGACTTGTGAGTGAGACGGAACTAACAGCTGCAGTGCATTATGAACCTAATAGTAGCGATCAAAGGTTGATTGTAAGCATTCTTTCGTTAATCTTCGGGCCATACTTTCTTTTCTGTGCGAACGAAGATTCACGCCGCGCCTTATCAGTTGGGTACTACAGTACGTTGTTGACATACCGAAAATACGGACACAGCGTTTTGCATCCTCATTTATAATGCGGACAGCTAGGGAGTGAACTTGCTTCCGGGGTCTGTTTCCTAACGCTTACAATCTAGGGAGTTTCAAGGCCAGAGTGAATAGGTTCCTTCTGGGTAAGCGTGTTCCATCTTAGGCTTCGTCTTCGTCCCTTATGGGCGGGTCAGAGGCCAAACGCATGCCCATTTTAAAAAAAAAGTATTATTTATGAGTCATCCATCGTCTTCACCCTGCAGAACATCATTTAAAGCTGAAGTCAAGATTAAGACAACTGAATTTAGAAACTTCTCTTGTGAAATAAGATTAATTTTCAATTAACTCAATATATTCTTGAGGCTTGACTTGTGTTTTAATTCTCGAGATTATTACAGTCTGGGTTTTAAATGTTTTTTTAATGATAATATCTATTATTACATATCTCAGCAATTCTTTGCCTTGATCTACGGTTTAAATACCGAAAGACTTCTTGATAATAAGTTGCATTATCAATCTTATAATCTAAATAATATTTGCATAATTCTTTCGTACATTGTATCCAAATGCGGTGTTTTGTAAATTAATATTTCAAATTATTCATTAATTTATTTACATCAATTCTTCATTTGATCTTTCTTACAATTAATTATGATACATACATAGTTTATTTTATTAACCTTGAATTAGTAAAACGGTTTTGTGGTATCCTAATAATAGCATGACAAAAACTCGTTTGAATGTTTGGCAATGTTTGTTACTCAATCAACATATAACTTGAAGGAATTGAATGAAAATTTGAATATATATATGATATAGAGCATAGCGTTTATTCGCTCAAAGAGCAGCTCGACTGGGGAAGTACCTCCACCTTACAGAATACCGCAGCCAAATAACTTTATGTTGTGTTCCTGCGCGTGAGTCAGGTCACTCATCTGGAAGGAGGGAAGAGTCGGTATCACGTGAGTGATGCCTCAGGTATCGCAAGCGTCTATTAGCTAACCGCTTACCATCAGACGGTCTGAATGCTTGTGTCCCGACTTTGTAGTAAAATAATATAGTAAAAAAACATATATGTTAACATAAAACTATATAAAAAAATAAGGTGTAAGTCAGTCTTGTAACACCCAGGTATTAAGATAGCCTCATCCCTTTTTGTTTATATGACTTTAGAAAGTGACGGAAGTATTTAAAACCTAGGTATTACATACATCTTATATATTAATAAAGAGGTATATGTCCAAAGGGCATCTCAAGACGTTTCCAAGAAGTCCAAACACGGCTAACATACGTTGTTCCTCTGAGGAGTTCCAGTGCCTACCTTCCGGATCATCAGATCAGCTTGATAGTACCAAATTATTGTTTTGTCATCCAAACTATATACACTAGCAAAACTTTTCAAGTTGTCTCAAACAGTCCGTGAAGAGTTTTAGTACAATGACCACCATTGTAGTAAAACATGACTTTTATGGACGGTGACTGACTGAGGACTATAATGTTTAGTGATTTATTGTGACTGGAAACTATAATATAACTCGACACTGGCAGAAATAAGACCTAATTTGGGCTTGGTTGCCAAACTTAAAAATAAGAAGAAGAAGAAGTGAAGCTAATAAAAAGCGCGTTGTATAAAAGAAACCTTTTCGTTTTTTTTATGTAGCAACATAGGCTTGTAATCCAATCAAAACGATTACAATCGAATGATCAACCATCGAACATTAAACATATCAATCATTAGCTAAACGATTGTTTTTAGAAAGTGAACATTCGGTGCGATTTTGCAACAGCTTTGCCATAATTATTGTTCGCGGTACATTAATCTTGGACAATCATGTGTTTCAATTTACATGTACACTGGCATATTGTAATTACATACATACTCTTCGCCAGACTTCACTTGTTTAATTATTCTAAGTATCATCTATTCGTAAGCTCGGCATTCGATTATATTTTTGCTTTTATTTTAAAGAAACCGTGTGGTATTCTGCTTCGTCCGTCTGTCTATCTGTCAATCACAGCGGTATACTTCAGCAACGATTAATGCTATAAAGAATCATGGCGAGATTTGTACAAAAAAATAAAGATTTATAGAGACGTAATGGTGCGTCCGTGCTTGGCGAACCGAGCACGAGCCAATTTAAGCCACGAACAAGCACACTGCGAGCACGATTCGCGTAGCGTGGATGGGCTCTCGAGCCTCGAATAGAACGAGCGCGATTGTCAGTTTATTCACGAACAAAGGGATTCGCATCGTGCTCGTTGTAGGTTCATTCGTGGCTCGGCTCGTGATCGATTCGCATAGCATGGACGCACCATTAGAATAACGTTTTAATTGATCCTTGGTGCCTATGGAATAACTTGAGCTTTTTAAAATATTTTTAGAACCCCGGGATAAAAATGCGAATTTCTATGGCATTCCGGCGAATTTGACTATTCGCGACCAAAACCGTTATGTTTTGCGGGGTTTATAAAAGAGTTCATGTATATTAACATGTTGCTGGTAATGTAATCTCAACATTGCAAGTGTTTCCAAACCCTCTAAAATGTTTTTTTTTTGTACAAATCAATGTATGAATCTCGCCATGATTCTTTGTTTAGGATACATTTAAACATTAATTAACAAAACAATTCACAAATAACTTAATTAAATGAAGCTATGCATATCACGACTACATACTCTGCTCTACATTTGCCATTACCTATTTATCTAAATGCTACTATCTTAAGCCCGCGGCGTCGCCTACACTCACTCGGATCGTGCACTGCACGTAGATATGATATACAGTTGGACATGCTCTGTTGGCCACCTGTGGGCTTGTGTTGGCGTGTCGTGGGGTACAAGGTCGATTGTTGTAAGTGATTTTTTATATAATTTGTTAAAAAGTGAGCAAATATCTAGTGTATTACACACGTTAGTCTTCAAAAGTAACAGGCTACGGTAACTGCTAACAATCAGGCGGGTATGCTTGTTTGCCACCTTAGTGGTATAAAAAAAACAGACATGGAGGTTTTTGTCACATGCAGTGTTTTTTTTTTGGAGCGATAATGTCTTCAGAAGCACGTCTGTAGAGTAGACACATTTTAAACAACAACGAATGTACGAGCTTATTACGTACATCACTATAGACAGTAATAAATTATACCTATTGTATAAATAAACAGTAAAAGCAGTTACCTAAAGCTTAATATATATAACGTTAAGTGTCATAAGAAAGTGATTGTTTATGTTAAATTTTAAGTGATTGGAAGAAAAGGCAAGGTTGAGGTCGATAAGGTAGTGACAGAAAAAAATATACTCGCTCTATTGAACTCAATTCTTCGACAAAAAATATTTATTACATAACTCTTTATTGTGAAATAAATACACATTTAACTCTGATTTAACAAAACTTGTATCATATTAAAAGCGCGCGCGTTGAAGTCTTTTCTTCATGCTTAGAATCATGCGCAAGCGTCGACCTACATGTATCAATTAAAAAGTATAGTTTTAAGTAAGACATCAAGTATTTTTACATAAAACAAATACCTTATATTAATTATACTTTAATAACTCATAAACTACAGTAGGTATTTATGTTTTCAACACACTCGCTCGAAAAGCGGCTCTTGTTGCCCCGATTGTAGTATCATAAAACAGCTTATTACGAACTGGTGCTTTTTACTTTACACTACCGCACTAGTGATTTATGATATTAATCCCGATTATGTTAAGTTTGTATCTCTCTGTAAGTGAGATGTGTGTAGACGAAGCATTTTTAATTTAAACAAATAAAACAGTTTGCCTCGATTACTCAACGGATCATCATGAAATTTGGCATGCAGATAGCCTATGGTATGGAGAAGAACATAGGCTATTTATCCCACGAATTCGGGTAAATCCGCGGGGGACAGCTAGTAACTTAAAATTGTGTTTCTGCGCGTGAGTGGCGGTTGCCAGAGCTCATCGGGGAGTGGGGATGGATAGGTAGCGCGTGAGTTGCAAGCATCCATAGGGCTTCGGTAACGCTTACTAACAGGCGGGCGTTTGTTTAGTCTTATACAAAAAAAACCCGGCCAAGTGCGAGTCGGACTCACGCACCGAAGGTTCCGTACAAACCTATACTATATTAGTAAAATATATGGTATTTTTATAGGTATTATAGACCTGAGTATTTGATATGAGTTTCAATTTAATATCTCTACGCGTTCATGAGGAAAGGGTTAGTAATTTTAAAATTATTTAAAATATTTTTATTATATGATGTACCTAACTAAAAAAGTATTCTTTTCGCAATGTTTCCTTTATCTGTGCTATAAGACGTTGTTTCGGACCAAACAAAATTCACGGGAATTACCCTGTAGGTTTTGATTCCCTTGCGAGTGTCGAAAATTTGCAGTACAAACTGCTGTGTCTTTTGGTTGCGTTGGCTTAGAAGTTTAATTTTTTCACAGCTCCAAGGGACAGTGGACCTGAGTATTTGATATGAATTTCAGCTTGATACCTCTACGCGTTCCTGCGAAAAAGGGTCTCGACAGACAGACAGAAGGAAAACAAAGTGTTCCTATAAGGGTCCCGTTTATTTCTTCTGAGGTACGGTACCCTAAAAATGCAAAACCCTAGTACGGAGAATGTAATACGCAAAGTTATACGGTATCTCGTACCTAGATCTTATAATAAGTGTGTCAGTGCAGGGTCTCGGAACAATTTCCTTCTGTTGTAATATTCTTGTTAGAGATACTTTTATACTTTCTCTTGTCATTTGACGTATAATTATGTAATGGTGCGTCCATGCTTGGCGAACCGAGCATGGCCGAGCCACGAACGAACACGATTCGCGTAGCGTGGACTGGCTTGCGAGCCTCGAACGAGCATTCGTAACGTGCTCGACTGCGCTCCGCCCGATTGTCAGATTTTTCACCAACACAGGATTTCGCATCGCGCTCGTTGTAGGCTCGGCGAAGGCTCGTTAAGTACGTCCACGCTTGAAATCGCGAGCAACGAACGAATTCTGTTCGTTTGGACGCACCATAAGGGAGCGCACTGTTGGTACTTTTTAAGCTTTTTGAATTTTATGGCTTATTTTGATAGTTGAGCGCGAGCTTCCAATGCTTAAATGAAATGCAACAAATAAAAATATAGATATTTAAGGACAAACTGAGGGATTGAAGCACAGGTCGAATTGCACAGTCTTACAAAAATGTTTTCCCCTGCCGTGTGTGCAAAACACACAGGGCCTTAATTAAGGCCGCCTTGTAAAAATCAAATTTTCAGAGATCTTTGAGATTCTGCTTTTTAAATATCAAAGCTAGGATTCGTATATATATTTTTCTATTTTATGCGGTAAAAAAGGGCCTGACAGTTTTTTGTTAGTTACATTATGTTCGTAGAAAAAAATACAAGAATATCTTAATTTTGGCATCACGACACGTGAGGAATACAAGCCATCTCCCCATAGTTTCATCACAGTGATAATAATTTTGATCTTATTATGTCGAATTGATTGAAATTTTTATTTGCGTAAGCTCTTAAATAAAATAAATAAATCAGGCATGCAACAATCTAATCAAACTTACTTGGCATTTAATTTTTATTCAAATTGGTTTAATAACTTAGATTGTAAAGTCCAATAATTGCGTTTATTTTATTTTAACGAACATTTTTAACCGACTTCAAAAAAAGGAGGAGGTTCTCAATTCGGTTGTATGTTTTTTTATGTTGGTTACCTCATAACTCCGTCATTTATGGACCGATTTGGAAAATTCTTTTTTTGTCTGGAAGGGTACACTTCCCGTTTGGTCCCATTGTCATCAGATCAGGATTTGATTACTTCTTAGTGTACTTTGAAGTCGGTTTAAGTTTTTTGTAAAACAGTCCAATTATTGGTTATTAAAATGATGTAGTTCACTAAACTTATCAGTTGACATACCGTCACGGCCGCACCCGTACCCCAGACCCCATTCTCCACATGAAGTTATAACTCTTGGACACATTACTTTAAAGCTTACATAAGCTTGCTCTACATATTGCCCTTAAAACTAGTTTGTACCGGGTTACTGTAGGGTTGTCGGGAAGGCGTTTCTTTTAATTCAAAACTATTGAATACTGACTGTTTGATTTGCGTACGATAATCTTTGGTTCTCAAACATTGTAAACGTAACTTATTTTTTGTTTTTATATTATTGTAGATTGTGTTGTGTACTCGTGTTACAGCTTTTATAAGCGTTGTTTATGCTACTTTCTTTAACTAAATATTTGAATACTGATGAAAAATTGTTATTGGTTTCATTATAATAATGTTACATCAAAGTGTACAAAATACAATTTATACTCGTATACTGGGTGGAGATTTCGAGATGGCATATTTTCGAAACCTATGTTGGGTTAGTCATGCTGAACAACTTTTACTATGGGACCAACACTGAATTCTCAAAATTTTTTTTTACTTTTCTAGCTACTTTCTAGCTTAACGACTATCACAATTAAGTGATAACCGGGACCAACGGCTTTACGTGCCTTCCGAAGCACGGAAGGCACGTAAAGGCTTTAAGAAATATTTCAGACAGTCGGTAAACAAGCATACGGCTTGTCTGGTGGTAAGCGGTTACCGACGCCATATGGCCGCTTGCAACATCTGGGGCCCCCTGGGGCATCAATTTTGCGTTAGCAATCGTTCTGCCGTACTCGAAATCCCTGACTCATAAATCTTTCCCACAGAAAGTAAAAAACTATAGTTTATAGCACTGAGTGACCTAAGCCTGCACTTATTACACGCTTCTCCGTGACTTATTATTATTATTATCACAAGTGCTATAAAATAGTATACTAGTGACTTAAATCTATTATTTCACGGCCAAGATAACACTAACTCACGCCGTGCAATAATAGAGTACTTAGTCAGTCAGTTACTGTCATAATCGTTTAATATTATTATGATCTTTTCAGTTCCTTAGTTTTTTTTGTTTTTTTCATTGAAAATCTATCATTAATAACTAACTTTATTAACCCAAAAAGCTGCGACTGTCTAACAGAATGTGCTAACAATACAGCTTTATCGAACCAGCAGCAAAAACATAAATATGTTTCATAATATAATCACGAAATAAACATAAAATCAATCAGCTTCTCGGCATCTCATTATATTTATTAGAAGGTTTATTATGCAGTAATATTTTATTATCTGTGTGTATGTAGTCATACTTGACACGAGGAAGTAATGTGTTTGAATCGTGGAGAATTATTGACTAATTTAACTTAATTTCATTACACGGATTAGATCGTTAGTTTATAATTTTTACTGCAATTCCATGTTGGAGTCAGATTAGAGAGGTAGAGCATAGCGTTTATTCGCTCAAAGAGCAGCTCGTTTGGGGAAGTACCTCCACCTTACAGAATACCGCAGCCAAATATCTTTATGTTGTGTAAAGTTGTGTTCCTGCGCGTGAGTAAGGTCGCCAGAGCTCATAGGGGAGGGGGGAAAGGTAAAACGTGAGCGATGCTTTTTGTGTTGCAAGCGTCCATATGGCTACGGTAACCGCTTACCATCATGTGGGCCGTATGCTTGTTTACCGAAAAAGTTGTATAAAAAAAAAAAGATTAAAAAATAGTACATTGGGATACATGTGTGCAAACCTGGTCATTACAGACGGTATTAAGCGATAAGGAAGCCGAGAGTGTAATGATCAATGAGCACGCGTGTCATACGTCATTTTTCAACACACTTGCGAGGGAAAAGAAGACAGAAACAGTAGTAATAATAAGCAATAAAATCGCTTGTGTCTTGCACCCAATTAACACTTCCAATAGTACATTCATAGAAAACTGTTGTTTGCACATGTTACTTACACAGTTATTAGCTATTGTTACAAGTTATATAACATATAACGGTTATATTACGTGTTTCATTGCAACGTTAATTTTAACATTGAGACATTATTTTTTATGAATCATTAGATATAATTAACAATAATATTATTTAATCTCGCCGAGTCACTTTTTCATGAAATTATTAGAACTTTTTTGATAATTGAAAAAAATAGCAAATGGCCACTGAGCTGTCATAAGTAGTTTATGCCCACGTTTCACCCGCGTTCCACGATAAAAAGTAGCCTATGTTTCTCTCCATGCTTTGCTACTAGCGAGGTAAATTTCATCATAACTGGTTAAGCTCGGAAGATTTAAACTCTGTTTCGAATTTATAATATTACTGTAATCATTTTGGTATGGATCACCAAAAATCTTTTAGTTACATCAATGTTGAAATCAATGGTGTGTGTGTGTACGAAAACTATGTGTCAAAATAACTCAGATGATGAAACACTACGTTTACAAGGAGTACTTAATAATAAGTAAAAAAATATGTTAGTGTATTGGCAACACAAATTAATGGAATTACACAGTAGCGATCTGTTGTGTCATAATGTGATCTGACCTTAACTTTTGAAGTGCATGCCTCACGGCGGCGGCGCCGATCCCACAGAGATAGTTCTTGAGTTCTGCGTTCCACATTCACTATTTTACACACAGCGATCAGTCTAGAGTTCTAGAGTTCTGCAATATTCGCTACCGATCACACGTCATACACTTTTTAGGGTTCCGTACCAACCCTAAAAGGGTGCCAAACGGGACCCTATTACTAAGACTCCGCTGTCCGTCCGTCGGTCTGTCTGTCAGTGGGCTGTATCATGAACGGTAATAGATAGACAGCTGAAATTTTCAGAGAATATGTATTTCTATTGCCGCTATAACAACAAATAATAAAAAATTGATATAATTAAAAATTTAAGGTATATTTTTGGGTTTTTTTTTTTCACAGCTAAGTTGAGTTACATTACATTACTAACTAATAGTAATGTACATGTCCGACTCGCACCTGGCCGGTTTTTAGTTACTTTTTAGGGCCGCATAGATTACAGTGAACACGAAACGCAGAACTAGAACTCTCTCTGTGGGATCAGCGCCTTACTTGTAAAAATACTTACTGAGATTTACCTATTATTTGTGTATTTTCATAAACTTTAGCTAATATAATATATTATATTATATAATATAATATATATATTTAAGAATATAAGAACGGTATAACTAAAATTAATGAATTTAAATTATATGTAAATTACTAGCGGCCCGTTAAGTGCTTCGCTACGTATAAAGTGAAATAATAAAAATGTGATAAATGAAAAACCGCTCGACCGATTTTGTGCAAACTTCACATAAACCATCTACTAAATAGTCCGAACAGAGCCTAAACATTTGGTTTGGATAGGTGAGCCCGTTCTTGAGTTATAAAATTACAACGAAAAGTGGCATTGATTTTTATATATATAGATATGTAAGCTAAGAAGGTAGGTACTAAAGTTGACAAGATCTAACTAAACGATCGACAAGTTCTGGTTGCTAACAAAAAAAATGCTTGTAGATGATAATGATCACCAAACCGTACGGACTTTTTGGCGGGAACTTGCAGAGTGGCGTTGCGTTTTCATTTTTATTTTCATAAATTCGTGTATTTTGAGTTTTATTGCATATTATCAGTTGTATTTTATCCAATAAAGATCAACTCATGTGCATCAGTAAAGTGAAATTAAATTAGTTACTTATGTGTATCGTGACTTTTCAAGTTTTCTCAAGAAGTCCGTGAAAATGTCTTAGTACAATTACCACCATTTATAAAATAAATAAATAAATATCCTAAGACATTCCTCACACACGGTCATCTGATCCCAAGCTAAGCAGAGCTTGTACTGTGGAAACCAGATAACTGATATAATACATATAGGTACTACTTTTTGTTTGTAAAAAAATACTATTAATAATTGTTGTATTGTAGTAAAACATGACTTTTATGGACGGTGACTGACTCAGGACTGTGTGAAAGTGATTTATTGTGACTAGAACTTATGATATAACTGGAAATTGGAAAAACACACAAGCAGAGTGACGCCATTGAAAAAAAAAGTAACCGTACGTTTTCAAGTAGGATTTGGCTTGAAGCAATCAAGTAATTTCATCGGTATATAAAATATGTAACCAAAATATCAAGTGAGATTTAAGAGTTATCGGAAGCAAAACCGGTCGCCATTACCTACCTCAATACCAATGACATTGTCATTTACAAAACCGATCGTAAACCTGAAGCAGTCCTCACTATATATGGGGTGATGTACGAAACTGGATTCTCAACCTTTAATAAAACTGTATAATAACTTCCTTACTATGTATGTACATACCTACTTCGCTTTACCGTCACACCTTTACAATTTTTGAAAATCTCATATTTGTACAGTGTATCTATATATGCATCCCTTTAGAGTAATAAAACCGAGCAATCTAAATTCGCAATAGCAAGTTTTTTTTTATTGAAAAGAAGATGCTGGCCCAAAAATATACCTTAGCCCCCTTACGCGGACAAATCGGCGAACAAGCTCTCAATCGGAGTATTAGTAAGAACTAAATGTTATAGTGCGTCCATGCTTGTGGAACCGAGCACGAGCCGAGCCACGAACGAGCAAACTGCGAGTACGTTTCGCGTAGCGTGGACGGGCTTGCGAGCCCCGAACGAGCATTCGTAGCGTGCTCGACTGCGCTGCGCCCGATTGATAGTTTTTTCACGAACACAGGGATTCGCATCGCGCTCGTTGTAGGCTCGTTGAAGGCTCGTTAAGTACGTCCACGTTTGAAATCGGGAGCAATGAACGAATCCTGTTCGTTCGAGGCTCGGCTCGTGCTGGACGGACCATAAGAAACTTAGATTTCAAGTCAAATATCTAAATATCTGCTACTAGCTTCTGCCCGCGGCTTCGCCTACAGGAAACAAAAATGAAATTTTTTCTACAACAATAAAACAAAACCAAACAACTTCATTCCGCTTCGAGGGTATAAAAAACGCTGAGACACGTATAAATTAATTCAATCTTCAGCTTAAACATAAAATTTGAAGCTCCTAACTTCGAAACTGACGGACTTTCATACAAACTTTCATCGCCTAGTTTACCCCCTTAGGGATGGAATTTCGAAAAACCCTTTCTTAGTGGATACCTACTCTTCACAAAGAATACTCTCAATTTCATGCCTCTAGAACCTGTGGTTAAGGCTGTGCGTTGATATCTCAGTCTGTCAGTCAGTCAGGACTTTGAATTTTATATATCTAGATTCCTACCTTATCTATCTTATTCTGTGGAAAAAGAAACCTACCAGTTTTGATTTTCTCATACATACTTATACGCGTTTCGCAAGTATTAAAGCTTAAACAGTAATTCGCACAAGCCTTAACTTTCCATTGTCAAAGTGAAGATTCTTGTATTCTCACGTAGGTAATTGTTTGTATTTTCACGCTTTCAATGGGCGAGAGGAAGGTCGAGTGACGAAACTAGTCCATCCTGTACATATACAAGTATTTGTCACACAATATTACTTGCACACTCGATGCAATCTACAATAAGCCGTAATAGCTGTATAATAGAGTGGTAATTGTATTTGTTAATTACACAGCCTAATTAGCAGTTTCAAAAGCAAATAAAAAATATTTTATTGCTGAAAAGTTACGTATGATATTGTTTTAATATAATGGTGCGTCCATGCTTGGCGAACCGAGCACGAGCCGAGCCATGAACGAGCACACTACGAGCACTATTCGCGTAGCGTGGACGGGGTTGCGAGCCTCGAACGAGCATTCGTAGCGTGCTCGACTGCGCTCCGCCCGATTGTCAGTTTTTTCACGAACACAGGGATTCACATATGAAGGTACGTCCACGCTTGCAATCGCGAGCAACGAACAAATCCTGTTCGTTCGAGGCTCGGATCGTGCTCGCTTCGCGTAGCATGGACGCATCATATCGAGTTTTTATTTTGTGGCTTAATTAACTTATAAGTACATTGTAAAGGTTTCGCAAAGTATCAAGTTTGTAGAGTCAAGCTTTCTGCCCTGTGGTTTACCGCCCCTATTTCACCACTTTAGGGGAGGGCAAGAGAAACTTATCGTCCAATTGTAGTGCATTCAAACATACATACAAAATATATGAATTCTTCAGCTTTATTAAAGACTAGCTGTCCCCCGCGGTTTCACCCACTTTCCATTACGTTTCGTTTTATTGTCAATTATTTGGAAAAAAAAGCCAAACATAGTCAGATTGTCCAAAAAATATTAAAAAAATGTAACCTTGCTGAGTTTCTTGCCGGATTCTTCTCAGTTGAAGGCTGAGTTCCGAACCGGTGGTAACTTCAGCAAATGTGACCTTCATAAGTGCCCTTCTGGGGCCTTAATTTAATAAATGGCTTTAACTTTGTTCCCGGGATATAAAGTATCCTATAATACTCGGGGATAATGTACCTTCCTATTAGACTTAGATCCAGAGATTAGCCCGTATAAACAAACAAAAAAACTCTTCCACTTCGCAAGTTGTATTTCATGAAGAGAATCGCATTCTTTGGACTATTTGTATGACGCGCGCGACCACTTACGTAACATTTTTACGCCCAATTAAGGGTTAACCAGTTATAATAATTTCACATACATGCATGGGTAAAACCCTTATATTCCTAAATTAACCTTTTTTTTCTTTTCAGGTAAGTACTACATTCCAATTTACCAGTCGACCATTCAAGGCTTGAAAGACGACAATTTATACCTTCTATATGTAGAGGGCATCTTACTTGGGTCAATGAATGCAGGTAAGTGACTCATGTACTAGATGGTACTAGTAAGTTCACGCAGACCTTTTGCATTTTCCTTTACCTACTATAAACCGGTTTGTTGAAGAAGTACTTAACTGTTGAGCTGTTTAGTCGGTTTATCAATGCTTCCGGATTTATGAGTGTGAAATGATTAGCTGTCCCCCGCAGTTTTACGTTCGGGGATAATATAGCTTCTTATTAGTGAAAGAATGTTTGAAATCGGATCTATAGTTCTAGAGATTAGCTACATTCAAACTTACAAACTTTCATCATCATCATCAGCCTATAATGTCCCACTGCTGAGCACAGGCCTCTTTTACAAATCATGGTGAAAGGGAATGGGCAGATACTCCACCACGCGTGCCCACTGCGGCGAGGTGGAGGTAGGCTAGTGGTCAACTTACTGTTGGAGTTTTCAAGCCGCCTAGAAGGTCTCCAACTAGCTTAACGACTATCACAATAAAATGATAACTGGCACCAACTTTACGTACCTTCCGAAGCACGGAAACGCTCGATTTGATATACCACTAGGCGGTCACCCATCCAGGTACCGACCACGACGGTAGTAGCTTACAAACTTTACCTTTTTATAATATTAGTGATTTAGTGATGTCGGAGGACGAGTTCGAATCTTACAACTTTGAGAATTCCTCGATTCAATCTCACTCAGGAAAAGCGTATGATAGGGGCATAGTCAAAGACAGCAATAGTGAAGGCCAAAGTTACTGAAGTTACCTTATTTGGATATCAGGCTTCAACTGAGAAGAACAGGCAAGAGAAATATTTTAGATATATTTAGAACAATTTGTATTTATTGGCTATTAAAAATTACAACAATGTTAGCAAACTACTAACAGTGGAGTGCAATGCTTATGAGTTCGATATAGAGGAATTACTGAATATTCTTTAAGTTCATGTTCTCATGTAAATGTGTCATGCAATCAAATAACCCCAGAATAAGGGTGACAGCTGTAAAATCGGCCGAAGAAATAAGACAACGGTGTCGCTAATTCAGTTTCAGTAGGTCCACGTTTGAACGTAGAACATTGATTCATGAGTGACATAATTTTGTTTTATTGAGTTTCCAAGCGGCCACTTTCATGATGTTGTCTTGAACGTAACCCTTAAAAAAGACAGAAGATAATATATCAATGGTGTCATGTGACTGTTTTTTCCGGAATACATTTCTTTACACCTAAGCATCATTTCAGCACTACCAAACAACAATGAATTAATTAGTTGGTTAAATAGAAAATTTGTTACTTAACTCGATATTCATGCGTACACGCATTCTTGTAAGCCGTACACGTGTGTGTATGCAGCGGACACGGCACAACCTTGCGGCCGGCAGCGGGTTCCCTTCTAATACCATTCCGATTTACTGTCTCACTTGCAGATTAATTAGTTGTTTAACTGTCTAGTCCATTCAGGTTTTCCATTCGAAGGTTCTTTGAGAAACAACACATAATGGATTTTTTATTTAAAAAATAAAATCTATGTATAAAAACTAGCTCAGAGACGTTCAGTTTAGGCCATATGGTTCAGTCGTGAATTTCCAAAAATCCTTTCTTATAGGATGTCCAAGTTATAATACTTGTGAACAGGTGCTGCTTGTGGGGGCTGGTCTGCTTAAGTCTGCTATTTATTTACTTATTAAATATCGAGTCAGTCTACTTTGTAGTTTTGCCGCCGCGCCGGGGCACGCAATTGTTGTCAGTGCGATTAGAATGTAAATATTATGTAATGAATCTAAGCTTGTTTTGAAAAAAGTAATTGCTGAGTTTATTGCCGGTTATTCTCAGCAAATGCAACCTTCCGAACCGGTATTAGAGTCAGACTTTTCATAAGTGCCTGCGAAGGTCTATAATAAATGATTTTGAATTTGATTTTGAAAAAGGAACCTTTTTTTAACCCCAGCATTTTGGGCTGATAGATCAGTCAGGACAAGTCTTTGATTGACACTACTCTCGGTCATCAGCAGGTTTTAACAAATATATAACATACTACTCTGTTGAAATTTCTACCTCTTCGAGGATAATTGTCCTGGGACATTTTTGACACACGGCTATCTGATCCCAAGCTAAGCAGAGTTTTTTTACTACCTACTTTATATTATTTATTGTAATGTTGTTATGCCTAGACATAACTGCCTAGAAAAACTTGCTTTGAAAAACATAATGACTGAGGACATTTATTTCGCAATAATCATTGATAAGACGATTATTATTTTGTTTTTTTGTAGTAATAATCTAGGTCAATGTTAAGTGATGATGCTTTTGTGATGTAAATAAATGATTATTTCAACGAAAACGCGAAAAATAGCTTAATTTAAGGTGAACGCATACTTATCCGAGCCGAACGCGGCGAACGAATCGAAGTCTAGGAGGGCTCGCACACATATTCGCACCGCAAGAACTTGTCACTGGAGTTATTTTACTATTGTCGAGAAGACTTATGGAAGAGGGTAGTTCAAAAGTGGGCAATCATATTCATAATATGGAATAATTAAATCAGTTTAAAATTTCAATGCAGGGAAGTAATCTACTCGTATTTCTTTGACATCGACCACTTCACAACTCCGAGAAGAAGATCTGAGGCTTCCCCATCGTTCCCAGAAGATGCTATGCGATGGTAGGAGATAGAATCTATATAGCTAGGTACTTATATATAGCAACGCAGATGATATCAACATCGCGTGCCGGCTCTGGTGCACGGAAGATCAACAGCGCGACACAGACGGACGGACGGACAGACATCCGTACAATAAACCAGTAATGAGTATGTAATCGTGGAGTCACGCGAGCTGGGACATGTTATTATGTAATGTAAGACGAAGTCTTTATCGTCGAATACTCTACTTTCCGTACCGGATCAATTCACACCGAGACGTGACGCGTTCGTTATTTAAATCACATTATATCCCTTGGGATTTACATATAACTCTTTCCTTACATTCAGATTGCGTAATATGTAATTGGACATTATCAAGCAGGTAGTATGAAATGTATCTTATTTATTCCAAGGTCTGTATATGTGCCATGTTTCACCCAAACCCCTAAAGCAATTACAACGAGATTTAGCAGCAAACATAGGCCGCACAACCTTTCACATTTCTCAAAATTAGAAGGGGCTATAGTAATCCTAAAGCCATGTATTCACTGAGAAACATGTTTCAGACACAAAGTTTCAGAAACAACACGTAAACGTTTACGAAACAATGTTTCGGGGTCTTGACCATCCACATCTCACAACCGCAACAGGTTCACATGTTTCAGAAACATATTAATTTGTTTCAGAAACACGTAGATTTTTCGGAAACAGTGTTTATAAACAATTGTTTCTCAGTGAATACATCGCTTAAGTCTTAATGTTTCTACTTAGATCTCTTTTGTCTTCATAACACATGAATCTGATGCTTAGGGAACAGACGAATTATATCACATAAAGTAGCTGCTCCTTCAAAAAATATAAATTTCAAGAGAAACTTAAATCATTGTGAGAGCTCAAGAATAAGATCATGAAACGGTACAATAAAAAGTTTATTTAATCCTACACTTTCCCCACATTTTTAATAAATCGTATGCGCTTACGCAGTCACGCAACTCTCATTTGAATACGTGCAAAATGGGCATATAATTCAGTGTTGCCATTTCTTTGTTCAACCTGTATATATGACATTTTAAGTACTTATTTCGTCAGTGAAAGTACTCGATTGATATGAAGGAAGTTTCATAAAATTAGAATCAATTAGCAACTAGACTATGAGCTATTTTTTTCTCTGACTTGTTTCTTTAAAGCGGTCACTGCGCAGCTCCCTTGAGTCACAGTGTAATGGTACATACCCTAAATCTCTTTTCAAATCTAATCTAAATTACTATGGAAACCAGATAACTGATACGGCATTCTCAGTTTAAGTGTACCTATTCCGAACCGGTGGTAAATTCAACTGTATGTACCAATTTAACGTTCATGAGAGCCTTACCAGGGCCTAAACTGAATAAATTACTTTTTGATTATGATTTTGCATACTATATTACTTTTTTTTTGTAAATACTTACTCAAAATACATGATGCTCGCTTATATGTACTTCGGTCAGCAGCTAAGCATTGCTGTCCAACGTATTTTTGATTAAATTAACTACGTTACAGACACGTGGTCCGTAATCTTTTTGCATTATGGTTTATTAATTTTCTTCAGTTCCATTTTCACAATTTGGACATCTTGGTCCGCGCTATAAATAAATTATTCTAATACATTTTTACATTGTACCTATTTATACACATTGTTATTCTATTAATTTATATTCATAATAACTAATATTTGATACAAATTAGCTTTTATGCGTTTTTATTACTTTTAACGACTTTTTTGTCTATGTGAGATAAATACTACAAAATTTCAATTTTTTTTCTACAGTTGTTGTTTATTTTTAAATAATAGTTTTACATTACAGTTTTATACAGTTACCATCTTATTCATAATCGCTTTTTGACTAAATCAGTGTATAGTAATGTAATAGTGTCCTAGGTCCTAGGTCTCACTTTTTCGTTCACCAAATGTCACGTGTCAGATAAAGACTTCAGAATTTTAGCTAATCAACGTTTGATAACTTTAATTTGAATAATAATAATTGAATATGAAATAGTATACTTTAATTTTAATATGAATAAGGGGGGCTAGAGTTTATACATTTCAAGCAGTACAAGTTAATGAAGAGAGCTTGTTTACCACGGTGGAAATAACCGCGCGTATTTGAGCTTCCACTACTTTAGTGTCTCTATTTTTCATCGACATTTTTACTACGCCAGTAAGTCTATAGCTGAGGTCTATAGGTTATGAGAGATAATTTGGTCGGTTGTCGCTGCCATCGCCAATATTTATTATTTTCCCCGAGTTTTCTCTGTGTATATAGAGTCAACTGTTAAATCCAAAAGTGCCTTATCAGGGCCTACTGCATACATGAGTATTTTTATAAACAGTGAACTATTACGCAGTAAACACTCGTAAGGCTTTCACTAGTGTAGTCATGACCTCGCGATGAACACTTGACGAGTGGCGTATGTGGAACCAGTTTCTGTCGTGGTGGTACCTGCTGGATACCAGCGTATGGGATAGTTTCATGATTTTATTTATATTTTAATTCTACCATAATATTATTGAATACTTTGTCTATGACTTACTTATACACTTTATTAAATCTGACATGATTATATGACGATAAAAGACCCGCATTATCATTTTAGACTTTTTTTTAATGTCCTTGCCACTGACTCAAATACATTTGTTGTTGTGGCCCTTAACTACAAACATTTTTAAGAGAGGTAGATCATAGCGTTTATTCGCTCAAAGAGCAGCTCGACTGGGGAAGTACCTCCACCTTACAGAATACCGCAGCCAAAATAACTTTATGTTGTGTAAAGTTGTGTTCCTGCGCGTGAGTAAGGTCACCAGAGCTCATTGGGGAAGGGGGAATGGTCGGTAACGCGTGAGCGATGCTTCGTGTGTTGCAAGCGTTCATATGGCTACGGTAACCGCTTACCATCAGGCGAGCCGTATGCTTGTTTACCGACTTAGTCGTATAAAAAAAATGGCTTAAAAAATACAATTAATATACAAGTTCGATATAAATTATCGATCATATAACAATAAAAGTTATAAGATTATATTAGTAAGGATTAAATATTATAAGTTAGGATAATACATAGATGAATCGAAATACAAAAGTAACTCAACAATTATTACACTTATTTAAAAAATAATTGTAAAATCTTTTAAATATATTTTAATGGTCATCTATTAACAGCTGTTTACCCTGAGTAATCATTCAAGGACATCAATCTAGTGAAAGCAAACGATATAGTATCGTTTGACCGATGATTTAAATCGATCATTCGATTGTTCGCTAATCGATTTATAAAGAGTTAAAGGTCGTGGTCAGGTCTCTACGCAGAATTAATTTCGTTATTGTGCTCTGTCATTAAAAAGTTGTTAAATTAACTGTCATTTATTACAAGGTTTCTAAGCTATTGTGAACCAATGAATCTGATCTTTGGTAATGAATTAAAAATAATGTTTTAGATGTTTTAGAATGGAGGCTTTTTTGATCATATTATAATAATAGCTTTCATTAATTATCTTATCTTGCATCTCAGTTGCAGTGGCCAGTTTTGACAAGAGATGTCTCTTGTTGTAGCACTATGTCTGTTTTTGATACATTATAGCACTTTATAAGTATTTTATTTACAACAAATATGTAAATAATACAATCTATATATAGAAAATTTCCTCAAGCCTGCCGCTGGTTCCGATTAAAGCAAGGTTCCCAGAAGGTTGGCAGCGTTTCCTCTTTGGATAGCCAAGCTGACGCGTTGGCGGAAAAAGCTCCCCGCCCGCTGGTCTCCGGAGGTCTCGATCAATTTTGAAGACAAGGTGCGAGCTGTTGATACATTGATGAATGTGCTGATAAAATGGGCCTATTAATCTTGCAGACTTTAAGTGTTTTTTTTTACCGGTTCATTAGGATTATGTTGCTTTCTACTATGTAAGAGCATGTGCCTTCCTCGTTCATGTAGCACTTGCTAAATTTTTTATATCGGCCTGCCATTGTTGCTGTCTTCCTTTCTTTCTTTTGTCTAGGACTCTTGGGCCCATTTGCGTTTCTTGCTTCTTATAACCCCAATTTAGTTTTTTAATATAGTAGGTTAAATCAGTAATATTTGTTTTCCTTGGTATTTGTCTTATTTGTATCAAAATTTTTCTTTTAATTTTGAGCATGCTTGGCTCCATGTGTTGGCAGGTCTCAAGCTTACCTACGTGTATTAGGATATCTCAAATGTCTTCCATGAAATCTTAGTCTGAGGAGAGACTTTGTATCCTTATGTCTGTTCTACCGCTTGTGCAACGGATTGGAACCAAAACGGTCTCGTACTGAAAGGTTTCAAGGGAGCTTCAGATCGTGTACGCTCAGGCTGTGGAATGAGCAGCATTGCAGGGTCGGCAACGCGTGCAGGGTCGGCAACGCGCGAGAGACGCCCCTGGTGTTGCAAGCGTCCATAGGCTACAGTAACCGCTTACCATCAGGCGGGCCGTATGCTTGTTTGCTACCTAAGTAGTATAAAAAAAAAAATGTGCTCCCCGTTGTGGTTTTCCCAAGGGAGTACGGGATGGGTTTCTTCAAAACTGGTGTGAAGAGATTTTTGCAATGTCTGATACCAGTTTTTTTTTTTTTCATAAAAGCCTATAAAGGAACTGCATTGCAGCTGGTAGCCAGCCAGGCAGGTACTAAAGTACCCACCATGCTTTGGCTTCCTTACGATGTTATCCACCGCGACGTTCGTACCACATCGACAAAGCCACAGACTACATAAAGACTACCCGACTTACGCCACACGTACGAGTATGTATTGTTTCGTAAACTGTTATCGTGCATTATCGTTCGGATCTGTGAGAGCCACAATCGAGCAATATTCTCACACTCCGCTTATCAAGGGCATGTATTGCTTGTTTCAATCGCCACGCATCTTAAGTAAACAAAAATAGTTAATTGAGTATCAATAACAGTCGATGGTAATTGTAATTGCTGAGGATCTTGTTGCAATTGGTGTTAGTTAACTGAAGCGCTCGTGGTAACGTGTAGCATGATTTGCCATTCTTAGTCGATTGGCAGAGTAAAGCTACCACCATCTTGGTCAGTACCTGGATGAGTGACCGCCTAGTGGTATTTCAAATCGAGCGTTTCCGTGCTTCGGAAGGCACGTAAAGTCGTTGGTCCCGGCTAATCGTTAAGCTAGTTTGAGGCCTTCTAGGTGGCTTGAAAACTCCAATAGTAGGTTGACCACTAGCCTACCACCACCGATCCGCAGTGGGCACGTGTGGTGGAGTATCAGCCCATTCCCTTTCACACTAATTTGTGAAAGGAGGCCTGTGCTCAGCAGTGGGACATTATGATGATTATTTAACAATTCAGAGTCAATTCTAAGTTTAGAGCGATGAAGATAAGCTTTGCAGCAATATTTTTGTAATAAACATATCGAAGACAAAGAATTTAAAACGTCCAGAAGGATAGTCGCCTCTATGGCAACATGAAATAAACAAGCCAGAATTGACAGTATTTGACAGCCGTGCGCAGTACGAACTGAGAGCGATTTGCTCAGGGAGCCCCTCAAGCGGAGTGAAATTAAATGTCATGCTTTAGTAAGGCGGATTATCCATCTGGGTAGAGGCACCGATGCCCTATGAAAATCTTTGATCGAAGACATATTTTTTATACCTGGTGGAAAACGAGTAAGTCTGCAGACGCTTTCAACATGGTTGTCACTCACGTATTGCCGTCAAACCACGCACAAAACACTATAACGCAAGTGAGTAGTAAATTGCGTTGAAACTAAATAGAGCTATGGAAACCAGATAACTGATATACATAGATATATAATTACACCCAGAATCAGAATAACAGTCATGTTCGAGTCAACCCACAACTTGCGGTGTGGTTGTCTTGGCAACGTACTCCATCTGGCCCGTCAATAATCAAGATATAGATGACAATTGATTTGCAACAATCGATTCAATCTACAAGTTAGATATAGAGTATCGATTAAAATCTACATCCATCATGGTATCGATAGACATCGATTGCCGACATCGCGTCACTTGTGAAATGTATCGTTCATTAATTATTTGTGGTATAGATTTATATCAGCACTAGGTTGCACACATACCCTTCACACTTATTCCCATTTTACGCCATTTTTACGCCTGTTAAAATATCAGTTTTGATGTATATGATATGATGTCTTCAAGATTTCGAGATGGCATATATTCGAAATCTATGTTGTGTTAGTCATGCTGAACAACTTTTACTATGGGACCAATAGTGCATTCTCAAATTTGTTTTTTACTTTTCTTACAAAGTGACAACCTTGCTCGATCATAATGTATGTAAAGTAAAAAAAAAACGAGAATTCAGTGTTGGTCCCATAGTAAAAGTTGTTCAGCATGACTAAACCAACATAGGTTTCGAAAATATGCCATCTCGAAATCTCCACCCAGTATTTTACATGTTCCGAATTATACGTTATTTTGTGACAATGAGAATCATAATTTTCCTTATATTGTCTAGAAATATTATAAATTAACCTATGAATGTTGAATTTCAAAGACAAAACCGTTTATTCAATTTAGGCCTTAGGAACTCAAGTGAGAAGAACCGACAGCAGTCTTAGCTAGGCAATTTTTTTTCAACAATCCTTATCCTCACTAATATTACAAATGCTATTGTAACGTTTGTTTGTTACGGTTTTAAATCACGATGAAATTTGGCACGCAGATAGCCTATGGTATGGAGAAGGACAAAGGGAATTTTTATTCCGGGAACGCGGGAGACAACTAGTCACTTATAAAACAAAAATTCTAACCCCACTGCCAAGTGTAAAGCCATAGCTAACGGTCAACGGTCAACACTTCCAAGTGCAGCGCGGTGAAACCTATGCGCGGGAGGCTCGGCTTTCTACCGTCCACCGCGCATGCGCGATGCGAGACGTGCGCGCGCGCCGGACATGTGCCGACGCTGCCAGAGAAAGTGATATTGGTCTAGGATTCACAATTAGACTAGACAATTATAAGTAGTCAGAAGATCAAAATTGCCCAGAAATATTTACTCCAGATTTCAAGTATCTATATCTATCGGTTAAGGATGTGCGTCTGTCAATGCTAGATTTTTATTATGTAGATTTGGGTTGAGGCTTTGATTTGTTATGTGCAAAATTAGACTGTATAGCAACCCTAGCCAATGATTAAATATTTAGATACAGGTCATTGAATGCAAAAAATTTAATGTTCATATAAAATTGCATTTACCACAATAACTTCTTACACATGCCTTTTTTTAAATAACCCATTCGTCGATCAAATTCGTCAAAATATATAATGACACGCCTGTAGCTTGCTCTACTTCTGACAACATTTTAATTTGCAATCACAAAAGGCCACAGATTAAACAAAGAACTGGTGCACGATCAAGCTATTTTAGCCACGAAATGACTGTCCGAATGACTGCCGAGGGTAAACGCTCACGATTACTACAAATTCCTTTTAAATTAAGGGTCAAACTGCAATTATTTTGTACAATTGGAAGTATAGATACAATCTGTACCTATTAAAAGGAAATGCTGGTGGGGTTTGTTCCATACAAACGTAATCCTCAGTAGAGCAATGATTATTTAACCATGCAATCTGTAGGTACCACTGTATATCCCTCGATTGTGTTTTTCTCCATAAATTAATTATTATAAGAATTAGGAGCCTTCTAAACTCACAAAAACTTAACATTTTTAACGCCCTTATCAGACGTCCAGCGAACAAAATTGACGAATATAAAGAAAACAAAGGAAAACCGACAGACATGGCCAAAGCCCTTCTTATTATGATTCTTGAAAATTTATTTTAAATCGATCCAGATTTGGAGGAGAAAACCGGGGATTACGAAATAGCGATTTCATCTTACTTAAATAGGAATAATGGGCCCAAGCTGTAGTTGTCTCTATCGCCCTCGGGCGGGATAGCTCGGGCACAGCGCGACAGCAATAGATATGTTAAAAACCTATTTTTCTAATTCCTTGCAGCCATCCTTTCCTCTTAAGATTTATTCTGTGGCTATTTCGTCCAAGAGAACTTTGCTATGATATCGCTGACGGTGGTACGCTCACAAATCTTGGAAGGAACTGGCTCTCAAGTGCAACTGCCTAAGATTTTCAACTAGAGAGCTAGACGTAGTAGTGTTGTATACTACACTAACACCATGCTATAGTTTCCCGATAAAGTTTTCCTTCGACTTACACCTATCACAGATTAATGAACACCATGAAATTTTCCAAATGTTGACAATTTATCTTATGGTGCGTCCATGATACGCGAAGCGAGCACGAGCCGGGCCTAGAACGAACAGGGCTCGTTCGTTGCTCGCGATTTTAAGCGTGGACGTACGTAGAGCGCGATGCAAATCCCTGTGTTCGTGAAAAAACTGACAATCGGGCGGAGCGCAGTCGAGCACGCTACGAATGCTCGTTCGAGGCTCGCAAGCCTGTCCACGCTACGCGAATCGTGCTCGCAGTATGCTCGTTTGTGGCTCGGTTCGCCGAGCATGGACGCACCATTAGAAATTCTTAATAATTTTATCTATCCATCTCGTAAGTACCTTTCAACACAATATTGAGGTGAAACGCACTCTACCAAGAAATACTGTTTCAAATTGTCATTTGATTGTAGCGATTTATTTGTCATTTGCATTTCCCTGCAATATTCAGTAAAGGGCACAAACTTTCGACACTCTTTTGATGATAACTGATAATGTATGGTCTGAAATAAACAGAGAGTGTAATTAACAATTAATTATTGCTGAGTTTCTTGCTGGAGTCCTCTCAGTTTAAGTGTATTTCGAACCGGTGGTAAATTCAACTGTATGTTCCAATTTAACGTTCATAAGCGCCTTACCAGGGTCTAAATTGAATAAAAAACTTGTTGATTTTCATTTAACAATGTACATTTCCTCTTCACCTCAATACGTAGTGTTAAGTGAGACCATATATTAACAAAGCAAGTTCTTATCACTATCGTAACGGCAACAAATGTAATTGGTTAGATTATTCAATAAATAAACGGTAATAATCGTAAGAAGGTCGGCGCGGTCGACGCATCGGTAACTCTACAAGTCTAGATATATTATACTTCTCAATTTATTCCGACCTTGACCAGATGACTATTAGAGCGGACACTTAGTTGGTTTTGTATTTTTACACCGCAGAAAGAGTAATGCGGAAATGTTGTTGAAAAATAAGAATTATTCAACGCTAAGTAAAAAATTATGTTCAATTTGAGATGGGGCTAAGGCGCGGACTGACTAAAATTTTGACAGCACTCGTTCTTCACTGGATTAGGGTTGAAAATGGTAAATCATAAATGTGTCGAGTCGACTCTTTGAAATGGGCTATGATTCTGTATCTAATATATTCTTAAAAATAAAATTGTTGTCGTGGCTGAAAATACGGAGAATTTCCACGCGAAAGATTTTTTTGTGACGTAACTTACGATATTTTTATTGGGAATTTCAAAACATTTTTTAATATTCTATTCGGTTAACTATTTTCTCAAAACCCTCTTCTGTCCACAGTATTTTTTTGTGTTAGGTATTTTCATTGTGCGACTCTCAAAGAAACCCATTTTTATGAATTTGAGTTAAAACCTCGTCTTAACTGATAATGCCTAGTACCTACTAGTTCATAGTACGCATATAGGTATATATTTAATAACTAGTTGAATTTTCAAGTTTGAAAGTAGGTAAAAGAATACAAACTATGTTTACTGTGGGAGCGTGTTGATCCAATGGTAAGAGAGTAGACCGCAGAATTCTAGACCTCTCGATGTGAGATAGGCCCTAAAAGCTCGGCAAGGACACAAATACGCCTATGAGGCAGTATGAGATGCTATAGAATAAGATAGAAGAATATAAATATCAGAAATTACTTAACCCGGGTGAAAATAATAATTATTTCAGTTTTGTAAGACCTTACACCGTACCGCGGGCGATTTCTAGCCATATTAATAAGTACCTACGTAACGTAAAGTTGTACAGGCTGTTACAGTTATTTAAATACAGGGTGTTGCGAGATCGGTACGCGAGCCAAGTGTTGGTCAATTCAATAAAAACGCAGTTACAACACTATCGATTATCACTTGGAAATAAGTGCACTTTTACGCGGTTACAATATTTTATAATAATAACATTTAAAGCACGATATAATAATGTACTTAGTGCCTACTCTCTCACTCTCACTCACACTCACATACTCACAAACACATACATCCATTATTTCATGCACAATCTAATTGTAATGGTCCATGCTTGGCGAATTGAACACGAGCCGAGCCGCGAACGAGCCTGCAACGAGTCTACAACGAGCACGATGCGAATCCCTTTGTATGTGAAAAAACTGACAATCGCGCTCGTTCGAGGCTCGCGAGCCCGTCCACGCTACACGAATCGTGCTCGCAGTGCGCTCGTTCGAGGCTCGGTTCGTGCTCGGTTCGCTAAGCATGGACGCACCATTTTATATGTTTTCTATAAGTACTCTGCTCATCGGATACATAGGTACTGGTATCTTCCTTACTTTAATTAAAAGATAAGTATTAAATTGTTAATCCTTTATTGGCTATAAGATATATTTAATAAGATAAATGTATTTATTTTTTAAGAGTTGTGGATTATGTATAATATGATAATGATTATTATAAATAAATAAATACTCATTTTTTTATGGTAGTAAACCAAGGCCCAATTTCTCAATTGCTTTCTACCGTTAGGTGAACCTCGGATAACTTATTCCTCTGATAAGTCTATAGAAAAACACTACTAATTTCAAATTAACAGGCCATTGAAAAATGAGTCTTGACACTAGGTAATAGGGCCGAATGGAGGAAGCATACACATGTATTGCGCTGACCATTAATCATTTTGGAGACACCTGTTACTATTGGCCAAATCAAGGAAACGGTTATTCTGATTATGGTGGGACTTCACTAAGCTATTCCTAAGAAAATAATGTACCTTCCTGTGAAAGTCACATCGCAATAGGATTAGCCATTTCCAAGAAAAGCACAATATTAACATGTCAAGAGTTAGACAAGATGGTTATCGACAATCGTCATCGAAAGTAAACGATCAACCTTTGTATTTGTGATTTTAACAATCTGTTATCTCAATCCTTGTCAATCCCATACAAAGGTTTATCGTTTACTAACGATAACGTTTGTCGACAGCCATCTTGTCTAGGGTGGCTGAAACGCCTCTCGGCGGCCGCACTGCCAACTAAAAATTTGTTTTTAGAATTCCACATTATATTAATTCTGGCATTAGTGATGTTTCCTACTGAACTTGGCATACTCGGCACGTTAGGGGCTCTACCGCGTAACTTTGGTGGTAATCGTAACGAACACCATTAATTATTTCATCCAATGACGCGCACGCGGTATGACGCTACGGTGAGCATTCGTGGGCCCTGATTGGATGAAATTCATTAATGGTGTTCGTTACGATTACCACGTTTACCACCAAAGTTACGCGGTAGAGCCCCTGATCTACTTATAATGCATATCCCTTGTTCATATGTCTGTGGCATATCCTTATTAATCCTTAATAATCCTCCTTAAACCTACATTAAAAAGTCAAAGAAACTTTGCTCTACAAATAATGATTAAAAAATTGTATTAATAAAAAAAAAAAAAAAAAAAAAAAAAAAAAAAATTTATTATACACAGGCCACCCACTCCTTACAAAGCACCTACAGATAGCAACAAACATGTATTACCTAATCTAATGTCACGACATCTCTGCGACGATGACGGCCCCAAGCTGTAGGCCAATAGTCCTCAATGAAAGATCACTTGCTACGTTAATTACAATGTCATATGAGCATAATTTGAACCGGTTATTCGAGTTACACATGTGTGTAATGAATTTTGACAGCAATTTTGTCATGGTATGTCAAGTGCATCGGTATGGAGTGAAATGGAATAAAAAAAATTACCGCTAAATTGGCAAATGTTCATACGGCTACCTTGCATGCGTCTATCTATAGGGCTACGGAAACCGCTTACCATCAGGCGGACTGTACACTAGTTTACCGACATCGCCGTAAAAGAGAGAAAATAATCATAAGAAAAAATTATATTTAATCGTAGTTACGTTACATAATGGTGCTGATTCCGTTGTAAATCCCACTAAACTAATTTTAGTGACATCTCATCTCTTTCTAACGAACATTATTGAAAAAGGATAGAACATATTTATTTTCTGTGTATTTAGGCGTAACCGCGATAGATGGCGACTAATTTATATTGAAAACAAGCATTTGTCTAATTTGACAGGACTAATCTTCTTACATCCTTTTCTTATGTTCTTTGTTAGAAAGAGACATAAGTGAGATTAAAATTAGTTTAGTTGCAAACAACAGAATCAGGGCCAGTGTGTAACTATTTTACTAATTTCACACCAACATTATCGCATTAGAATTCTCGAAACCCAAAAATTCGGTAATAATAAGAAATTTTCCACATTCTATTACAACACATGATCATCCTAGACATTTTAAAAGTACTCCACATTGCTTTGACGTTACCCAACCAAGCGAAAGTGAGACGTTTCTAAAATATTAAATAGGTTTGTATGAATAGAAGTAAATTGTAACATGGTATAAAAAGCTAGTAGGTTACTGCTGGCAGAACACCAAGAGACTAAAATAGGTAACAGAATTTTGTTACTATCTAAATGTCTAGTATTGTATTTTTACCGACAATTCCCTCCACCCCAATTAGCTCTGGGGCTAATTAATTTCATCCAATCAGGGCGCACGAATGGTCATCGTCGCGTCATACCGCGTGCGCGTCATTGGATGAAATAATTAATGGTGTTCGTTACGATTACCACCGAAGTGACGCGGTAGAGCCCCTGGGTACCTTACTCACGCGCAGGAACACAACATACAATTATTTGGCTGCGGTATTCTGTAAGGTGGAGGAAGTACTTCCCCCACAGAAATAGATATCTTCCTCAGTCGAACGCTCTTTGAGCGAATAAACGCTACTCTCTACTGGCCGATTCCTATAATTTACGGACCGTTATCGGTTAAAATCAAGACATATCTTAACTAATAATGAAGCAAAGACCTCAAAGCTTTGCATAGCAGACCCTCCCATATGGAAGTAGCTATCACAGGTAAAATTAGCTTACGAAATGATCTATATGCCCAGTTTGGCGATAAACAATCTACCAACAAAGACCCTACAAATAAAGGAGGAGGTTCTCAATTCGGTTGTATTTTTTTTTATGTTTGTTACCTCATAACTCCGTCATTTATCAACCGATTTGGAAAATTCTTTTTAGGGTTCCGTAGCCAAATGGCAAAAAACGGAACCCTTATAGATTCGTCATGTCTGTCTGTCTGTCTGTCTGTCTGTCTGTCCGTGTATGTCACAGCCATTTATTTCCGAAACTATAAGAACTATAATGTTGAAACTTGGTAAGTAGATGTATTCTGTGAACCGCATTAAGATTTTTACACAAAAATAGAAAAAAAACAATAAATTTTGGGGGTTCCCCATACTTAGAACTGAAACTCAAATTTTTTTTTTCATCAAACCCATAAGTGTGGGGTGTCTATGGATAGGTCTTCAAAAATGATATTGAGGTTTCTAATATCATTTTTTTCTAAACTGAATAGTTTGCGCGAGAGACACTTCCAAAGTGGTAAAATGTGTGTCTCCCCCCCTGTAACTTCTAAAATAAGAGAATGATAAATCTATAAAACGGTGCCAACTTCCACTGAAAATTGGTTTGAACGAGATCTAGTAAGTAGTTTTTTTTTAATAGGTCATAAATTGAAATTAATATCAAATACTCAGGTCTATACTACCATTTACTTATATACCTACAGGTTTGTACGGAACCCTCGGTGCGCGAGTCTGACTCGCACTTGGCCGGTTTTTTTTTTGTCTGGAAGAGTACACTTCCCGTTTGGTCCCATTGTCATCAGATCAGGATTTGATTACTTGTTAGTGTACTTTGAAGTCGGTTTAAGTTTTTTGTAAAACAGTCCAATTATTGTTTATAGAAACCGGGTATTAGACATTGAGGTCAAACACACGCCAACGCAACTATAGTTAAGTAATTATAATTTAATATCACTTAAACATCTAAAAGTAGATATTGTAATTAAAATTTAAAGATACCATCAATCACAAGCAATAACAGCTCGTATATAACAGGTAATAATGATTCAAGTCGTTAAAAGTCACGGTCGCTAACGTATGTCATTATGGATCAATTTCAAACAAAAGGATAGGCAATTTTGTTGATAATCAGCCAATTTGACATCTCACTAGTGTTGTGACACGGCTGATATAGAAGTAACGAGCCATTGTCAGCTAAATGTACTATGTGTAGCAATATTAGTACCTACATTAGTAGCATGTGATGAAATATTGACCATCCTATAATGTTGAAGTGGGTTTTTCAAGGGAGTGAAGAGATATTTGCTATTACTGTATTCTATCTGGCCCATACAAAATGTATGAGATTGACATTTGGTTACGCTAGGATCTAGCGTATCCTTATGTCAATCTCATACATTTTGTAGCGTTTCTATTCGCGCAAATGCAACGAAATGTACTTTGTCTAGGAGTACTGGGCCCCTGGCGTTAACATTACAAATACAAATGCTTTATTAGGCGTTAACATTAGGTTATTTGGATATTATATTAATCGATACATTAACGATAATTTGACATAATCTTTGCTTATGATAGTTTCTCTATACGTAGTCATAATAGCTCAATGGTTCAAGCATCAGTCAATACTAATGGACCAATCGGCTTTACGTGCCTTCCGAAGCACGGAAACGCTCGATTTGAAATACCACTAGGAGGTCACCCATCCAGGTACCGACCACGACAGTGGTAGCTTAACTTGCCGATAACGGCTTATCATGCTACACCACGAGCGTAAAATCATTTAAATTAATAAATACCAATACTAAAACTCTTGCGCAATAAATATACACCTACAATAAATCAGTGTTTATTGCAAAAAAACTAGATCAATCAACGTGCTAAAGTGAACCAATTATTGCATTAATTAATGTTTTTTTTATATCAAATGTCAATTCATTTAGTATATTACTTTTAATATATAATTAACGTGTATATCGTCGTTTCGTAATTTTCAATATCAAATTGAAGGTTTTAGCTATTAATTTGTAATAAAAATACGTTTAATAGACCTACAAAATCATTAAAAAATCATGTTTAATTAATTATGTCACATTGTGTATTAAGAAAACCCATAATTTGCTTAATTAATTGGTTTTTGCCACTGAGTTTGTTGTTTCATAGTTTTATTGCAACATTCTAAAACATTTAGGAAAGCAACAGCGCCTCTGGCGGAAAATCTTGATAATATTGTTTTTCCAGTTTTTGTTACGTTTTTTCACAATAAAGTCAAGCGTATGGGAAATGAGGTAAGTCATTATGTTTATGTATTAGGTCGAAGGACACAAACCCTGGAGAAACTCTCTGGTAGTTTAGAATAATCTGGATAATACACATTTTGCTACAGTGATTGTACTGTCTTTAAAAAAATGGTTTTGTCTTTAATAAATTAACATGACCTTTAAAGTGTGGATACTTGGCTAGCACACAGCTAAGTATAAGTATATGTGTAGTTAAAAAACCAAGCTCCCTAGAAGAAAGCTACTTTATTTCAGGGTGCCTGTTTTTGTTTAAAATAATATATAACTCATGTGACTGCCGATGCCGCGTATAATATGCCAAATTCCGCATGCATCTAATTGACTTTTATCTAGCTAGACCTACTGGTACCAAAATTCCGGCAATTTACATCAGCCAAGTAAATGGATTCAAACCACAAATAGTATCAAATATAGAATGTCGAAACAATGTAGGCGCGCCATACATTGTAAGACACTTTCACAACAATTCCGGGTATCATGAATTGTCTAAAAAATAACCTGACGTCACTCGCAACAATTGCTCTAACTTGCTTTCACTGTTTATTGACTCGTATTATGCGCATGAGTACGACTAGGGTAGCCGCGTCACTAGGAAAATTAGGACAAGTCCGGTTTGAAAGGTGTCTCATTAGATGTTGTCTTTTTATGGATATTCGTAATTTTCTGCTAATAAAGCGCTTTGTGCCGTGAGAAGTTAGTTTCGCTGTATTTGGTATGTGCTAATGATGTTGCGGTAAGTGTGTAATATGTCTTAAAAAGGGGTGGGAACAACTCTTCAGTCATTTAAGGTGTAATAAAACTTAAATGAAACATTTCGACAATTGAAAATAAAACAGAAGTGATGTGAAGAACTGCTTGGACCTATTTAGCATACCCAACTATTTGTCACCAGCTTTTTATAGTACTTAGGTAGCAAACAAGCATACGGCCCGCCTGATGGTAAGCGGTTACTTAAAGATGCTTGCAAAACCAGGACTATCACATGCACGTTGCTTTCCCTGAATAAATCACTTTACACTCAGAAGGGTACCTTTGGTACTTAGGTAATTGCTGTTCTTAGAACACTGACAATACAGTACTCCTCAAGAAACTCTGACAACCTTACTCAGTTAGCTCGGAAATGTGTGTGTCTAAACCAAATTTTATAATTTATTGTACTAGCTCCAAATATTAATTGCTATGACACAATAAAAAGCCTGTACAGCATAATAAATGTCACAGAGTTGCTTACATGAGTTATGCGTTAAGCTAGAACCTCGGGCAACTTTTTTAATGGAACTGTATCACTTTTTATTGCGTCATGGCTGCCCTAGCGGGCGGTTATGTCAGCGGCGCGTGCACATGTAGGTCGGTATGCGGCCAAGTTTTGTAATTAGCTTGTATTATTGCATTATGTACTCAGGGGTTAAAAGATTATCATCGTAATTATTACATTATTACTATCATGATATATTAATTGGTTTTGTCATGCTTTGAGAATTTTGACTTACCTACAATTTGTAAGAATTGTACACCATTTATTGCCTGAAGCGCTCGTGGTGTAGCATGATAAGCCGTTTTTAATCGATCGGCAAGTTAAGCTACCACGGTCGTGTTCGGTACCTGGATGGGTGACCGCCTAGTGGTATTTCAATTCGAGCGTTTCCCTGCTTCAGAAGGCACGTAAAGCCGTTGGTCCCGGTTATCACTTAATTGTGATAGTCGTTAAGCTAGTTGGAGGCCTTCTAGGCGGCTTGAAAACTCCAACAGTAGGTTGACCACTAGCCTACCTCCACCGATCCGCAGTGGGCACGCGTGGTGGAGTATCTGCCCATTCCCTTTCACCCTGATTTGTGAAAGGAGGCCTGTTCTCAGCAGTGGGAGACTATAGGCTGATGATGATGATGATGATGAATTCCTGTAGTCAAATCAAGTGAGCAAGGAAAGACCAATCGCGCTCCAGCCTCATACTGATACTGAAAGCACTGTAACTGTTATAAAGATCGTGGATCCGGATGTCCATTTTGTAAGGGATGTAAGGATCCAATAACTTTTAAAACTCATTCGTTATAAAAGTCACTGGATCCTTGTTGGCAACGCTAGTGGGCATTCCCACTAGCGTTATTGAAATATTGATATTCATATAAAAAAAAGTATTATACAAGTATTGCATGTTAGGTGAACGTCCGAGATGAGGCTGATCTTGACCTGACAACCTTGGGTTAACTTGGTTACCGTGAGGTTAACGGTCAAGCTATTTGTCCAATTATAGGGTCAATGGGTCTTTGATTTATTACGCATGGGTGATTAATTTTAAGATGAGTATTGTTTGCTGTATTGCGTGAGTATGATACTAGTAATGTCGTAGTAAAGGTACGTATTCCCTAGATTACTAGCAATGTATTTTGTAGAAAGTGTTACGTTCTAATAAAGTTTTGTAATCTGGTTAATTAGCCGGAATTAGGTAGGCATTAATTTTAATTTGAAAAACGTAATGAATGGAAGATAACGCGCTCCAAAACAAATAATTTTCTTGATTCGTAAAAGTTCGGATTTTACTACAATGTTTCTTATCAATAGTTTGGATATTTAGATGTTTGTGACTCTATCGCGCATGAACTGCTTATCTTATTTGGATGAAACTTGGCACAGAGATAGAATACGTTTTGTATGTATTTAAAATATTATCCCGGGAAAATATTATATCCCTCGACAAACCGCGGGGCGAAGCTAACTAGCTTCCGCGCTAAAATAAGCAAAATGTTCTCTTTGTAGAGAGGTACCTTCCTATTCGATTAAGGTTAGTAGACTACTCAAAAAGTTTCTAGACATATTATATAAACAGAATAACTAAGTAAGACAATAAGTACGTACTTAAAATAACAATATACAGCGAAACCACAGCACATGTAATAGCTAATCGTCAAGGCTTTATATTATAATCACATAAATCCAATATTATAACACGACTAGCATTATGAACGGCTAATTCACTGCCTACGAATGCAGACATCATTATGTACAATTGTACATATCTTAGTAATATTTATTGTTTTATTAGAGTTCTCTACAATCATTCAACCACCTATCACGCCGCAGGTTCTTTTCCCGTACATTTGTGTGCATGAAAATATCTGTATGTGAGTCTGGGTGTAATTAAGTATGTATTTACAAAAATATGTAGTATATTAGTTGTCAGGTATCCATAGTACAAGCTCTGCTTATTTTGAGATCAGATAGCCGTGTGCGTCTGAGGATATTTATTATTTATTTATTTTATTTAGTTACTAGATCTCCGGCCCAACCCATATTTTTTAAAACGTTTGCTTACTTATTATAAGGAACTTCTGCGCAAAATGACATGCTTCGAGACCCACCGGTTGAGGGCGGCGTATTCTGTCAGTCACTCAGGGTTACGCAAAGAAATTGAATATGCGGGGTTACGTAGTACTTTTGTTTTTAAATGAAATGAAATTTATTTTCTAAAAAGTTGTACAGAAAAAATCCTTACGCTAAAATAAAAATTTAAAAACTAAAATACAATGTTTAGGCAACTGCAACGTCACGACTCACGTAATTTATTATTATTATTATTTCCATTTCTTTTTTTCTCTCCCTTCCTTCTATCTTCCTTCCTTCTTCTAAATAGAAATGAAATAGTCGGAACATAAAATCGTATAGCGTTTGTGTTTAGTTATTATTCCTCAGAGACGTAAGGTAACCGCAGAGCGACAGCTATTGGAAAATATGTTCAAATACTAAAGATACCTTATTCAGCCAACAGCCCCTTTACCATGAGCTCTTACTGCGATTATTTTTAGACTGAACGGAATCGTTTTGAAGTCATAAGAAGTATGGAGGTATAAGTTAGAGAACATCCATTTAAAAAATCATCCACCATCGTTACTGGGGACCGCGGTCCAACTGCACATGTTGGACAGCTGTATATATTCAGATCGTGGAATAAATGTCGTCAGCGCGATGTAGGATGTTGTGGTGCCATCTTTCTGACAAGTTCTGTAGGTATCTGTCAATTAAACAGATAGGTGATAGATGTCGTTATAAACGTATAGAAAATAGTGATAGTTGATTTTAAATACATTTTTGGTACAGTTTATTAGCAATATTAGTTCATGGTTTTGAGGCGATGATAGCTCAGTGGTAGTGACGTCGGTTACCGAGACGAAGGTCCCGGGTTCGAATCCTACAATGAGCTTGTGCTTTCGGTGAATGAAAACATCGTGAGGAAACCATAGCACGGTGGTATGGTATTTTGTAGTACCCGTCGGGCTTGCTACCACGCTCAAGTTGAAAATCTGTCGCCAAGCACCTATCGATGTGTTCCGACAGCTGCACTTAAGAGCCAGTTCCTTCTAGGCTTTGTGCGCTTACCACCTTCGATCACATCATCACTTACCATGGTGAGATTGTGGTCAAACACAGGCCTATACACAGTACAAAAAAAAAATATGGTAGTACCCCTCGGTAAATGCCTCCTTATGTAGGAGATAACAAAGTGTAATCAGAGCAGAAATTGCTGCAACATTAGCCTTGCACATACTCAAGCGAGCAATTAGCGTGTAGCGTCTCCATTACAGACCGACATGGGCGTGTTACAACTATATTTCAATTTGGATTTCCAAGTATTTTTAATTGAGTAAAACGTGTTTTTGTACATTTAAGAATTTTATGTTTTGTTGAAATAATTTAATTGCCTTTTTGAAGGCTTCTGACTCTGATCACAAGAGTATTTATGCTTTGTAGAATGAAGAATTCGCACTATACACTGCTGTCTTCAAAATCCCTCGAACGGATTAAAAAAAATCAATGAATCTTAATGAGAGATCAATGAGTTGATATCATTTAAACTTCAAAATTATCAACAGCTCTTTCCATTAATTTATCAAACATCACTAACTATATTTATTTCTTTCTTGCAGGTATTATGTCTAGTGCTAGCGACAGGGATGGCGGCAGGAGCACGGCCACGGCAGAGGCTGCAGCAGCAACAGCAGCAGCAGATCGACGATGCATACGAATATGAGTCTCAAGCGCAGGAGCAAGGAGACCAAGTAACTTGACTTAGTATAAGAAAAAATCATTAGTTAAGGGATCTCTGAAAACTTGTTGGTATTTTTTGGGCTACTGACGATAAATTCTCAAGAATAGTAGGCTATAATACCGAAGCATACAATGCACCAACTTGCCGCAATTCTTCTCTACGATTCAATTCTACTGCCCGTGTATCAGCAACTGTTATTTATATATTAGCTATCCCCGGGATAAAGAGTAGCTCCTTCCTAGTATTTCCTTCTGCAAATATTATAGACTATCTGCGCCCTCATCGCAATCAGTTCAGATTTTAGCCGAGAAAAGGCAGAAAGATTTACTTTCGCATTTACAATTTAGGGATTTTGTGATGCAGATAGACATTTTTGCTCGAGTTTCTCTTTCTTTTACAAATCCCATGTTTATCCTCATCACTTGTAGACTAAGGCATCTTGGAAATAACGATAGAGAAGACCATATGACTACAGTTTTAACCGATCCCTAATGTACTTCCAGGTGGTGTTAGTCCAAGCAGACTACAACCAGCTGTACAGAGCTAACGACAGACTGGATGGGGACTACGAACCCCGGCCCCTCCAGCGAGCCCCGCCCAGGTTGAAGCAGCAGCAGCCCATCCAGGAGGGGCCCAAGCAGCCGCCCGTGCAGACCATCAGAAATTATAACAAGGTGAGCTGGAGTGATAGCTTGGGGCATGGAAATAGGGAGATTTATAGAAACCCCGTGTCAAAAGTAGCTAATCACGAAAGTACTCTGTCACATTATGCAATTCAAGCTGTCAAGAGAATGTCAATGGCTTATTATGAAAGGATACTAAAGTCTATGTACCTTTGACGCTGATAATATGGACATTAGACGTCTCCTAGTAGTAAGATGTTACATCATAAGCTGCCTAGTAAAGAAAAGAATTCACTGAATCCTTAAAAGAAGGGCCAGCGACAGAGTTGAGACTCGGAGACACTTAACATTTTATAAAGACCAAATCAGAAAATTGAAACACCAGTAGCCTCTGTATTTGGCTTAGATCAAAAAAAGAGATAAGTCTCGGGAATCTCTATAAATGACTACTAAACATGTAGACTGCAATTCCTAAAAGCTTCTATAAATATTTTCAGGTAAACGATGATGGCAGCTTCACATTCGGCTACGAGGCAGCTGACGGTTCCTTCAAGGAGGAGACCAGAGGTACCGACTGTGTCGTGCGCGGCAAGTACGGCTACGTGGACCCCGACGGCAACAAGCGAGAGTTCACATACGTCTCCGGCAACCCTTGCGACCCCAACAAGCCCGATGACGAGGAACAGGATGCACCTGGACCAGACTCCAACGAGAGAGATGACCCTGAACCCAACTACCCATCCAGGCCCGCTGTCAGACCAACTACCTCGAGACCACCAACAACCTACTTCCAAAATGACTTCAGAGACGCCGATGAGGATGAAGTAGAAGAAGAACCTCTTCAGCACATCAGACAGAGAGTTGTCCAGCGCCCGGTGGCTAGAAGGCCTAGTTACCAATCCCAGCAGATTGCTATCACTCCAAGACCACTGCCAGTTACTACTCCTAGGGCTTTACCACCAGCGACTACTTTCAGACCTCAGCTGGTCCAAGTCACAGCAAAGCCTCAGCTGCAATACAGCCCAGAGCCCAACTACGCTCCAGAACCTAACTACTCTCCATCACCGGCTCCCGCTATCCACACCACACCTAGGAATTCAGCTGGACAGATCGACTTTGCTGCGGAATTCGCAAAATTCCATAGAGAAAATCAACAATCGACAACATCAGCTAACTTGGCTAACCCTACGAAATCGACCGCTGGTTCACCAGCGCCCAGCGGAAACCCGTTATATTCGACCGAGTTAGTATACGATCCTTCAAGCGGACAATACAACACTCAGCTGTTCCAGACCCTACCACAAACTAAAGGGGAATTGAACTTGAATGGAAGACTGCAGCCTTACGTGGCTCAGCAACAACAGCCTCAGCATCAGAGGCCATTTATTCCATCTCCACAAATTCCATCCGTACCGTCTTCGCCCGCGTCCAGCGTACCTCTGTACAGACACCAACTCCAGCAGGCGAACCCTCAAGAGGTATACCAGAGACAGCAAACTGAGAGTCAGTTCCAGAACTCGCAGCAGTTGTTCGCTCAGCAGCAACAGTTACAGCAGAGCCAGCTGCAGAGAGACAGAGCCGCGGCCCGCGCTCAGGCTCAGAGGCTTTCCATAGGCCAGAGCCAAGCTCAACCCCAGAAACTTCAGGCTCCTTCTCCGCAGTACTACTACGTAGCTAACCAAGGAGAATCAGGGTCCACCGGTCAAATCGACGCCTTCTTGAGAGGGCACGGCATTCAGTTCTAGTTTCTAGATGTATGTAACTGAGTTAGATAATTTCACTATCGACCAGTCATTCAAAGTCCCCCAGTCTGAGAAGGCCATATACAGTACAAGTCTCAAATCTGACTGGTTGTTTAGTATAGTCGAGTTCGTAAGTGTTTTTTGAAAATCTAGTTGGATGGACAGTGGCGGCCGGCCGCACCGTGTACATATACGCTGTGTCTAATCAGTACCTTAATGTAATTCTAGTAAATAGTTGTTAAGTATAAAATAAAAACGAATTGGAAACGATTTTTGTGCGCGATAGTCCACTGAGCGCGCGTGTTCTGTAAAATACTTACAAAATGTAATTTGTAATATTTTTTGTTTAAATAATAAATTATATTTTTTACAAATATGTGTTTTAATTAAACGATGTAGTTATAAGCTCCCTGACTTAACAGAATAGCCGGCCGGCCCAAGTGAAGATATCTAAACAAACTAAGGCACAACTACCTACACCTACCTACTACCGTAGCACTTGGGTTCAGTTCTGAATAAATAAAATATAAACTAATCTTACACACGGCTTTTTTTGGTTACGGTATCCGCTTACCGCTTACAAGAGGACCGTATGCTTGTAAAGGTACCGAAGTCTCATAAAAAAGACAGCAATACCTACTATAAATACATAAATACTCCATTTCAATGGGATACCCGTTTCCACGGTTTGACATTTTCTTTTCTGTAAATATATGACTGTAACTCTCAATAATAAAAAAACTATTCGACTTGATACCCACCCCATGACCTCAACGGTACTTTCCATCATCGCATTTCTCGTTATCGATGGAGAAGTGCATCCTCACACATTAGAACCAAATACCGCACTGTGCTGTTTCAAAGAATCTTTCTACCACGGACGCTCAGACTAGGTATGGAATGAGCTCCCCGCCGTGGTGCAACATGGGGATCTTCAAGAAGGGTGTAAAAAGATTATTGCGAAGTCAGAAAATTAACTAAGTAGGTACCTATTTCATAAAATCAAAAAGTGATTACATATTATATGTCACATTTGACTCTACCACCACCGGTTTGGAATACACTACACTGAGAAGACTCCGGCAAGAAACTTGGCAAGGCATTTTGTGGATCTTTCTTTTAGACAACTTTTACTATTACAGTACATACATTTTATTATTATAACCATAGACATATAAAATAATTGGACTGTTTTACAAAAAACTTAAACCGACTTCAAAGTACACTAAGAAGTAATCAAATCCTGATCTGATGTGGGGGGAAGTGTACCCTTCCAGTCAAAAAAAGAATTTTCCAAATCGGTTAATAAATGACGGAGTTATGAGGTAACAAACATAAAAAAAAAAAAAACAACAACACCGAATTGAGAACCTCGGTCGGTTAAAAATCAAGTCGGAGTGTCATCTTATAAGAAAGTGAAGCAAAAAATGTCCTACGTGTGCGTGAGTAAAATCAGTACTGGCCATAGATAATACACTAGGTACTGGCCCAAGCAGGCACAAATGGTACTTAGCCTAGTTATTGTCACTGTCAACGTCTCAATACGGAATGATAACCGATCGGCTGATCGGCGGATCTATATGTGTGTGTGAGGCCATGTATTTACAAGAACGCCGGCTTCCTATTACTTGCGTCACTTAGGAACACAGACCGTTCCGTCTTTCATTTTTTCTTGGTCTCAGATTATAACGATTATCGTGCACATGTGCGTCGAGCCACAAAATGTATGACAGCTGTTGAAAATTTGGTTTCGACTGCCGGGGGACCTTACAATATAATTAAGTCTTTCATACATACACTACAAGCTACAAGCAAGTAGATACATGTGTGAACGACCTCGGTATCAAAAAAAAAAAATTCAAAAATTCAAAATCATTTATTCAAATAGACCTTCGCAGGCACTTATGAAAAGTCTGACTCTAATACTCTAATACCGGTTCGGAAGGTTGCATTTGCTGAGAAGAGCCGGCAATAAACTCAGCAATTACTCTTTTCAAAACAGGCTTAGATTCATTACATAATATTTACATTCTAATCGCACTGAAAACAATTGCGTGCCCCGTCGCGGCGGCAAAATTACAAAGTAGACTGAATAAATATTTAATAAGTAAATCAATAGCAAACTTAAGCAGACCAGCCCCCACAAGCAGCACCTGTTCACAAGTATGACGCGTGTGGCAGCCATCGCCCTCCTCGCCATATTGGAGGGAAGTGAGCGACCCGTCACACGACGCCGCCGCAAGCAAAGGCCTTAAAGTGAGCATGACTTACTTAAGTCTGCCTTAAAAATAAAAAAATTACTAAAGGGAAACACTAAACACACAATTTGTTATCACTGTGACTATTGACAAGTTTAGACTAAATATCACAAAATAAAAATAAAAATATAACAATTAGACAGACATAATATATCGATGCATTTATATCAAAATAAATAAATGAAGAACATTGAATTGTATTAATTTAATTACAATAAGTAATATAATCTGTAACCTAAAAACATAACTTATAATAATAATAGCATACTTTGAATTAAAATGGACCTTGAACTAGCTGCTCAGTGAGGCAAGTGCAGAGAGAAGCTACTTCCATACATTCTTGTCGTCAATATAATGAGACACTTTATAATAAGCCCTACTCAACAGCCGCTTTTTAATATGTTCCTTAAATTTAAAAAAGGGCATACTGGTCACGCTATGAGGAATTTTATTGTAAAATTGGATACAATTCCCAAGAAAGGACTTATTTACTTTAGCTAATCTAAATCTAGGTACAGTTATTTTGTCTTTGTTTCTAGTGTTTCTATCATGATAGTCACTATTGACTGGAAACAAATTAATGTTCTTGCGGACATACATAATATTTTCAAAAATGTACTGAGAGGGCAAAGTTAATATATTAATATCCGGAAATACATTTCGTAGAGATTCGCGAGAACCCAAACAGTAGATGGCGCGAATTGCCCTTTTTTGTAATACAAAAATTGATTCCAAGTCTGCGGCAGAGCCCCACAGCAAAAGGCCGTAAGACATAAGACTATGAAAATATGCAAAATAAATTAATCTGGCTGTATTAATGTCCGTCAGTTGCCTTATTTTGCTGACTGCAAAAGCAGCGGAGCTCAGTTTACCACCTAAGGCTTCCAGGTGAGCACCCCACTGCAATCTACAGTCTATAGTCAGACCAAGAAAAACAGTCTTATCTACTACATTAAGTTTATTACCATCCACAATAACACTGGTATCAACTTTTGGTACATTTGGTAATGAAAATCTTATACATTTTGTTTTTTTAGAGTTTAACATAAGATTGTTGGCAGCAAACCATTGAGACACAGTCTTCAGAGCGTAGTTAACTTTTAAAAGATCTTTGTCTTTTCTATCTACTTTAAATATCAGAGACGTATCATCTGCAAACAAAACGACATCTGATAGTTCTTTCACCATATAAGGTAGGTCATTTATATAAACTAGAAACAGAAATGGGCCTAAAATCGAGCCTTGAGGTACGCCTAATTTGACTAAGGAGCCCGATGACACACTACCATTGATTCCTACTTTTTGTTGGCGCCCTGAAAGATAGGAAACCAAAAGATCGAGAGCCACTCCGCGAATTCCGTATAACTTAAGTTTAAGAGCTAGCGTTTGGTGATCTACGCAATCAAATGCCTTGGAGAGATCACAAAAGATACCAATAGCATCGTGTGAGCACTCCCAGGCCTGAAAAATATGCTTAATAAGTTTAGCTCCCGCATCCGCAGTGGACTTACCTCTCGTAAAACCGAACTGATCATCATGGAGTATCTTGTGGTTATTAAAATGCCTTAACATTTGGTTTAGCACAATCTTTTCAAAAATCTTACTTAATGCAGGAAGTACTGAGACCGGTCTGTAATCTGAGGGATTGTTTTTACATCCCGATTTAAAGATCGGAACAATTTTGCTGTATTTCATTAAATCAGGAAAGTTGCCCTGTTCGAGACATTGGTTAAAAATTAGGGCTAAAATAGGGGCAATATTAAAAATAATTGACTGTATAACTTTAACTGACAAACCCCATAAGTCTTCTGTATTTTTCATATTTAGTGACTTGAAAGCCGTGATAATGTCATAGTCACTAACCTGGGTGAATGCGAAGTCTGGAATGTTTCGTTGAAAAGTCTTCTGTAAAATCGATTCTGCTAACGTGGAAGACGAAGCAAGATTTTTAGTAGCCTCCATAGGTATATTTGAGAAAAAAGTTTCAAAAGCAGATGCTACTTCTAATTTATCTGATATTAGTTTATCATTAATTTTAAGACAAAACATTATATCGCCTTGACATTCAAATAATTTAAAGTGCTGTCGATATGATGGATTATATGGATGTATGTCACATTGAAATAAGTGGGTAGTAAAACCCAAGTTCGGCAACTGCATCAAACGAAGAGCAATGACGTTCATTTTGGTTGTAATATATTCCGCCAATTTCCCACCGCCGACAATACGCTCTGATTGGCTAAGTCAAACACAAACGTTGCAGTGATTGGTCTTTAGTGTTCAAAATCAGTGACAAATCACAGACTAGTTGCAGAATTTGATAGTTCAGTATTACTACTATAAAGGGATATTTCCTCGATGCTGAGGGATTACTGAGAAAGTATGTTATGAAATTGTTCAGAAAATGTAAGGCAAATTAAACTGGCTAACAACACAATCTAGCGATATTCACAAGAAACAACAAGTTAGTTTAGTACCATTGTACGGTGCCCGTGGTGTGTGCACCTTGTTTCGATAAGAATTTAAACATTTGCCTCTAGATGTCATGTTTATTTTAATTCATTGTTTCTATATGTGGGCGGCTGAAACAAGCCATACATGGGTATTATGGCTATTATTACTTTTTAGAGATTACCTACCGTCTGAAATGGCAACTGCGTAGGTCTGATTAAAAGCATATACAATCCTCTTTACGTAAAACGCTATTTAACTTACATATGGTCACGTAAAAAACGTCACATTGTTTGACAAGTACAGTAAGGTAGAGTTATTTACGTGACCATTTTATCAGTTTATTATATAAATTAGCGTTTTATGAGTTATGGCAGTTAGTATTTAGAAGTGTATCTATATATTATGATATAATAACATTTTATAAAATACAATCTATATTTACAAAATACAATCTATATATATAAAATTTCCTCAAGCCTGCCGCTGCTTCCGATTAACGGCAAGGTTCCCAGAAGGCTGGCAGCGTTTCCTCTTTGGATAGCCAAGCTGACGCGTTGGCGGAAAAAGCTCCCCGCCCGCTGGTCTCCGAAGGTTTCGATCAATTTTGAAGACAATGTGCGAGCAAAACGGCGAGCTTCTGACCCCCATGGTCCCAAGGTCTCGACCGCAAAAGGCATAAAAATATAACTGGGTCCAATTGATATAACATTTTGATATGGCTATATCAATTAAAATTGTTTAATATATAAAATAGTCGGTGTTTGTTTCCGGACTCTTACAGTGTACCTAGAGACTTTCAAGGGTAGAGTGAAGAGGTTTCTTCTGGATAAGCGTGCTCCATTTCTTCACCATCGTTCTGCATGCGCGTGCGCAAGCCGATATATTAAAGATAAAGATAAAGATAAAGATAAAGATAAAGATAAAGATAAAGATAAAGATAAAGATAAAGATAAAGATAAAGATAAAGATAAAGATAAAGATAAAGATAAAGATAAAGATAAAGATAAAGATAAAGATAAAGATAAAGATAAAGATAAAGATAAAGATAAAGATAAAGATAAAGATAAAGATAAAGATAAAGATAAAGATAAAGATAAAGATAAAGATAAAGATAAAGATAAAGATAAAGATAAAGATAAAGATAAAGATAAAGATAAAGATAAAGATAAAGATAAAGATAAAGATAATTTATTTATTATTGACAAAAAAGTTACAACTGTACAACTAGTAACAAAAATTGTTTTTCGTCGTTGCTCCTACTATCAATTTCAGAGCAAAATATCACAGTTGAGTTACATTATCGGCAAAATTATGTTGATTTTATTTATTGCACGGAACGAGTCCGACTTACACGTACCTATTTTAATTTTTTTTATCATTTTGCTCGGTGAAGTAAAACTCTATCCCCCTTATTACAAAACATGGTTTAAAGTAAAGCCAGGTTTTACCGTCATTTGGTCACTTTCTAACGTCATATAATAAAAAGGGACGAGGCTATTTTAAAACCTGGTTTTCCTTTAAACCATGTTTTGTAATAAGGTGCTTTAAGTTTACTAATAAGTTTACACTCGGGGTACAGGTCGCAGATCTTTAATACATAACCAACCAACACAAGTAAAGATATGTAAACACTTTTCTTCTGTGCAGCAATTTTCCCATTCAGATGTGTTAGAAACAATAGAAATGATACCCATGATTATTGATTATGTAACAGAAATGCACGTTAAGTGGCAACATTATGTCACTGATAGAGTAAGGAGATTAGTAGGACGATATACCTTAGTCGGGAACACAAAAATCCTATAGAAGTTACTGCCTGTTATTTTTCGGTACATATACAGTTCGATTTCAGTCGCAATATAAGCATTGGATAATCAATTTCTCTGTTTAGTTTTAGTTATTAGTTTATTATTATTTAGATTAAGATATTTAGTATAGTTTTATTTAGAATTTTCAATATTTCTCTGTTAAGTCTAAGCTGCAGCCGGATTCCGCTTATCTAACCATATTACCATTAACCAAAAATCAGCCTTTGGTTTACGTAGTAACTATTTAGTAATCTGTGCCTTAGTCGGCAAAAGCCTAGTTAGAAAAAAATAATTGAATTTTGTATTTTATTTTGAGTCTGGAAAACGCCGCGTAGGCGACAGATTTTTAACTTGAAGGTGGTGTTAGCCAGCCAGCTATGGTCAAATTACGATGTTCTCAGTGTTCCCAACCAAAAAGTTAAAAAGGAACCCTTATGCATGATGTATGCTAGGCCGTGCCGGGCACGATCATGAACACTTCATGTAAAATGTTCGTGAAGTTCTGAATCCGCGCCTCGTACGGGCCACAGCTCGTGCCCGGCACGCCCTGTGCCACTCCGTCCGTCTGTCCGTTCGTCACGGCACTATATTTCAGCAACCACTAATTCTATTGATTTGAAATTTGGAACTAATAAATATTGCTTACCCAATCTTATTGCAAATGAAAATTTTCTATAATTATTTTTATCTTTGCAAAATGGGTCGATATGGGATATGGGGACCGAAATTTCACAGTGGGGCTGCATGTTTAAAAGGGGTATCGTTATGGAGAGCTTCTATTGTATATTTCAGAACAGGTTTCTCTTTATGTTGCCTAATTTTTATTTGTGATGAAAATAAAAAAAAAACACATTTTTTAACCTTTTCGCCGAAGTTCGCACAGCCTAAAATAATTACAGTTGATAGACGTTTGATATAAATATTACAGTTTTGAAATAATCAAAATTCCCAACAAATTTAGTTATGACGTTATATGACATTACAGTAAAATCTACGATAATTAACAAAGTTACAATCTTATATGACGTCACTTAAAAACTAATAAAGAACACAAATAATAATTGAAATGTAATTAGCAAATTATTAAAATGTCATTAAAATTGCATTTGTAAATATTTTTCAGAACAAAGTATGAACAATTTGTGACAAGACAAAGATAACAATGAAACCTTTGTTTATTCACACAATGACAAGCTCCCAGAGGATATTAGCTGGGAGTGGTGGGGCCATACATTCCCACGTTAATAATAATGATTCAAACACCATAACTCACGCCACAAAATAAATTATGGGAAGGAATAATCTAGACTTTTATGGACGTATTCTGCAATACCACAAAAAGCAATCCTTCAAAAAGGTAGGAACGGCAGAGGAGAGTCGCTTCATTAATTTCATCCAATCTAAAACCGCTCCAACACTTAATTGTGACATTGACTGCCGTGAGAACAGACGAACAAACCAGACGCCCCTGAATTTATTTACCAACAATATTTCAAAAACAATCGAGCAATTAAAACGGCCTCACAATAGTTATTTCAAATCGCTATTTATCTTTACACCCTAAAATGCCCTAAAAACATGTCATCACGCGCACAAACTTTGGCAAAACGACTTGGGTAATTAAACAATTGGGATCTTACGGCACGAGTAGATGTAAAGAAAAAAAGATTTTCCGTTTCAGATAATGAAATGACAACAATGGGTGGCGCTTGCGCAAGACATTCGCACGGCGAGGACGCGAGTGGGGCTATATTTTATATAGGGGACCGGCGTGCGCCCGCGCAGCCGTAGCGCCGACATGCCGCTGCGGCTGTTCAACCGAGATGATCCTCCTCATCTTGCTCGTGGGCCTCGCGACCGCTACAGCGAACAACTCCACTAACGCCTCAACTGAAAAACCAAATAATTCAACTGCAGAAATCTTAAAGGCTAGCGAGACGGGTGATCCATCTAAACGAGAAATAGTTAAACAAATAAAACGTGTCAATGAAGATGGATCGTACACGATCGGCTACGAGGCCGACGATGGAACGTTCAAGATCGAGAGCAGAGATGTTCTAGGTAATGTGAAGGGAACTTTTGGATATGTAGACCAAGATGGTGAGATTAAGCGAGTTACGTATACTTCTTCAAGTGACAGTACGCCGGTACCAGTGACAACTCCAAGTACCACTCCAAGTTCCCCGACGATGGTTATAAGAGTGAATAAAACAGTTTCTTCAACAACCAGGCGACCTCTTGCCACAATAGTGTATCCGACTAGAAGCAGTTTTACTACCAGAGGAACAGTGATTCAAGCGATACCGAGACGGAGGTTATCAAGTTCCACGCGATCTTCAAATATTCCCGAAACGACTACAGAGAAAGTGAAATCTGTAGAAACAACGACAAATATCTTGAACTTGTATAGGGCGAAAAGTGAAGACAGTGTAAAAACCAGAACGCAAATTTTAAAACCTATGCCGACGATACCGAGAGATGATTTAGTTACAAAACAGACAACAACAAAGTTACCTCAAACTGTGAAACCTGTATACGAACAAATAACTGAGAAAGCTGCTGAATCAGATACTAATAAAGCTAACACATTCAGGCGGGAGTTGTCTGGTACGAGCCCTAACCCCCGAATGGTCAGTTTACAGCAATCTGTCGGAGATGACTCCACAGATGTGTACGGAAGTCATTTATCTCTGGGAACAGTCCGTCCATTATTTACTACGACCACACCTCGTGCCAGATTGATCCCAATACACTCCCTAGTGGCTGCAAGACAGAGAATCCACCAGCAGTACCAAGAAGCACCACTCCAGGACCAGGAAACAACCATCGAAGCCAGTACGGGGCGTGTATTTGATGAAGAAAATGTAGTGACAACAAATGCAGTGCCAGTGATTCATATACCAGCTCAAAGGGATCCCGACGACCGAATATACCAACAGCCTATATACAGAAGGCCATCACCTGTCATCCAATTCCGTACCAGAGAGTATTTGAGAGACAACCCTGGTGCAGCTGTGCCTATTGGAAATCAGCGGCCCTTTCTCCAATATGAGCTCCAGAACAAAATACTGGAGCCGCAGTATTTAAAGGAGACCACACCACCACCACCCCCACCACAAGTTAAAGCCACTGAACCTTCATCAGGATCCTATGACGTAAGGCCAGTGACGCGTATTATACCAATACCTGTCGATGAAAGGGGTGTTCCTATCCAGGGTTACCAGGCAAGATATGTAAATCCTTACAGACCAACTCCGCAGCCTATATATCAAAGATTCGAGCCTCAGGATGAAGTAGGGCCTATATCAGCGCCAGTGAGCACCAGAGATTTAAAGCGCTTGCTCCAAGTTCTGATTCTAAGACAGAACCGATTACAAGCGATTATGGATCAGATGATGCCGGGTTCACCGCTGCAGCCGTTGCCTCTCTACCGCCAAGAACAGGACTACAGGTATCAAGTAGCTCGCCAATACGATGACGATCGTTACGACTATCGATACGATCGCGACCCCCAGTACAGACAAGACGTATATTCGAATCAGATTGGTTACGATAATCAGCAGTACGAAAGCCAGAGATACATTCCTCGAAGAAGGTTTTACAGCAGACCGTATGATACGGCGGGATCCTCATCCAATCGTATAGAGGAAACTCCAGAGTTTTTACCTCCTGATGTAAGGGAGGCTTTGTTGTTGAAAATGTTGATGTTAGCCATAAGCCCCGACTATATGCCGACTGCGGCGCCACCCACTGAGCTGACCACCGCTGCACCACCGAGAAAACAAGTGAGGAACATCCAGATACTTGGTGAAGAAGGCTCGATGGAAAGCAAACCTATGCAAAGGCATTAAGGTACATTTTAATGTATATTCTTTAACTTAACTTGTTCGAGTGCTAATAATAACAATAGAATACTCATTTGATGTAAATATTTTTTTGTAAGATTTTGTGGTAAATGATTTTTAATTACTTTTTTGTTTGATTTAACAACCCGTGACACCAAAACACAAAACAATCAAAATACTTGGATTTAATAAGGAATTCACAGAAATTGTCCATTTATTGTCGCCGGCTATGTAACATCACGCGCTTGTGAACCCGCAGGGCACAGCTAGTATTTGATAAATAACCTTGTCACATAAAATTGATGAATTTTTTGCTTAAATACTGTCAGTTGCGTGATTGTGTCAATAACAACAATAACAACTGATGCAAAAGTTCTAAGCTAATTGTAGGCAAGCATGCGAACCTAGATACGTATATTAAAGATAATTTATTTAATATAGTCCCACACTAAACTTAGAAGTAGATATAATATTGTGTCTATTTTCTTATATAGCTAATCAGTTCGATGTTATTGAAACTCAATAATTGGACTGTTTTACATAAAACTTAAACCGACTTCAAAGTACACTAAGAAGTAATCAAATCCTGATCTGATGACAATGGGACCAAACGGGAAGTGAACCCATCCAGATAAAAAAAAAAATTTCTAAATCGATAAATAAATGACGGAGAGACGAGGAAACAAACATAAAAAAAAAAAAAAACACAACCGAATTGAGAACTTTTTTTTGAAGTCGGTTAAAAATAGCAAGAACAAGTAATGAAAACTGATTCACGCAATTTGATTCACCCATCAATGGGTGATGAATGTTTTTGTATTATATGAGCCATATTTGAACGTTCCTCTTAAAACCGTAAAACTGACTGAATGAACAAAAATAGTTAATTATAAACATTGAGCTATTGTTACTACGTATAGAGAAGACGCCACACATCACAACTATGTTCCGTTCAAGTGAGCCACACTTATTGTTGTAGAAAGATGAACGAAACGCGTAAGCGCCGTGATAATCACGGTGTTTGTGAGAAAAATACTCCTAAAAGCGTTCTGATAGCGCTACGTGCTCCAACTGTCTATTTATGGCCGATTGCTATAATTTACGGACCGTTATCGGTTAAAATTAAAACTCTTATATCTTTACTAATAATGAAGCAACCTCAAAGCTTTGCACAGCAGACCCTCCCATATGGAAGTAGCTATCACAGGTAAAATTAGCTTACGAAATTATGTATATGCCCAGTTTGGCAATAAAAAAACCTACCATTGGTAAGCAACTTTAGTTTTTCGATCACCATACGTCACGCGTCAGATAAAGACTTCAGAAATTTAACTAATATAGGTTTCATAACTTTATTACGAAAAGGGGGTGAGTGTCTACGACAGTGATTAATCGATGTAAATTGTTAATTATACTATTGTTTTATTTGATTGAAATATCACACGGCCAGTATGGGAACCGCCCATATTATAATAGACAAAACAAAACAGAACAAATAAAGATTTATTAGTTGAAATAACATATATAGTCAAGTCATGTGAATGATAATAAACTTTATGACATACAAATCCAAAAAAAAAAAAAACTTTTTTCCAAATTCAATTGTTGTAATATCGACTCAAAATACACCTAAGCTTTGATTGATCTAAAAGGAGAAAAAAAATTGCTGCCGATTTCTAAATTCGATCTGAGTATCCATTATTTTGCGTTTGTGGATTGATAATAAAAACTGTTGCCGTCTTTGTCATTTCAGACGTCATTGACAATGACAGGAATACTTTTAACAAGAGATTAACTTTCTGAAACTGGTAGTTAGTTTCAAATATCAATCCCAAAATAAAGGACAGCACGTAACTAGATTTCAATCATTTTCGAATTGAAATCGGTTCAATATAGGTATCGGTTTTCTGATAACTTTTTTACGTTCTGATAACTGCAAATACAAACAGTGGTTCATTAGAAATGGAACCATTTCCGATATTGTAATATTTCTACCGATTCAGAGGTAATTTCAATCTGAATTTCATTGCAATAACGTTACGTAATCCACGTACAGGTCGATATAAAAATCAGCCGTTATAGACAACATATCAATGCATATGCAAAACTGAAAACTATTCAATCGCTAAAAGTTTATGACGATTTTTTCGTCTAAATTCGATTTGCTAAAACAACTTTGGAAATTGCTCCCATTTATTTTTTCTATGCGTAATTATACAAGGTTATGTTTTCGAAATATTGCATCTGTCATACACTCAGTTATATTTTGCGTCGCACAATAGTCAGCCTTCACGGCTGCGACTCTTGCGCATGATATAATAAACAGGGTAATATGTAAAATTAGTAGTTGGGAGAATGGATGCCGAAGTTTAGGTAGTTTTATTGTGTAAATATTGTATAGTATGCCTGGAATATTATTTAAATAAAATAGTTAAAATTGTACATCTATTACTAATACCCTGTGAGCTGTACAGCTCGCGTGTCTCGATACTTAGGTATATAGTATTATGGATATTAAAAAAAAAAAAAAACAAAAACCGAATCGACAAAAATCTTCCATTAATTACCAAACCGGCTCACACAATTTCACGAGAATCGGTTGTGAAATGCAACCTGTCGAGAACAGCCTGACATTTAGACATCATCATCATCAGCCTATAATGTCCCACTGCTGAGCACAGGCCTCCTTTCACAAATGAGGGTGAAAGGGACTGGGCGATACTCCACCACGCGTGCCCACTGCGGATTGGTGGAGGTAGGCTATAGTGGTCAACTACTGTTGGAATTTTTCAAGCCACCTAGGAGGCACCCAACTAGCTTAACGACTGTCACAATTTAGTTATACCCGGGTCCAATGGCTTTACGTGCCTTCCGAAGCACGGAAACGCTCGATTTGAAATACCACTAGGCGTCACCTACCAGGTACCGACCACGACAGACGTAGCTTAACTTTGCCGGAACGGCTAATCATGCTACACCACGAGCGCTTCCAAAATATTTAGACATACGAAAGCATTTAAGCCCAAGCTGAAACGGAGACGCTAATATAGCAACAACTTCTCAACAGTTTAGACAGATATATGCTATATGATCTTTATTAACATACTAGCTGCCCGGCGCGACTTCGTTCGCGTAATACCCTACCCTACATTTAAACCTTCCCCGGATTTCCACGAATATTTAAAACCCAAAATTAGCCAAATCGGTCCAGCCGTTCTCGAGTTTTAGCGAGACTAACGAACAGCAATTCATTTTTATATACATAGATAGATTTACACCAAGTGATGAACTTTTTGGTTCATAATTTAGAACTCCTGTTTCTCCTATTTATTTTTCTAAACGATAAGGTCACTTAATAGGTAACACATGATTGTTTTCCACATGTACCATTATGCAAGCACCTGGGAAATAAGACACGCATGCACTGTAAGAGGTGCAAGCTGTTTCCCATGATGTTATTATTTCTGTCGAGCCAATGGGAGCGGCTCCCACGGCCTCGGCTACATGCTAAAGTAAAAAATATCAAACAATACAAGTGCGTTATTATACGTTTGTTGTGTAATTATGTCTGGGGAATGTTTGAGTTTTTAGATCCTCGTCACCAATACTGGAACGCCACTTAAAATAGTGTCGTTATCTCATACAACCGAATTGTCAAATAACTACTACAGCGACGCGCGCGCGGTCTTGAGTCCCCTGTGCTTGAGTTCTGGAAAACCTTATAAACTTCAAGTTATATTCAAAGTTCTATATATTTAAAAGGTTCATTATTTTTTACTTTTCAGTTTTTTCGGTGGTTTAATTTTTTTGTTAAAAAGTTTTTATTTTATAAATTTTTGTGGCTATAATCTACTAATTACTACATGTTTGATTACTTTTATAATGTAATACACACCTCGCCATTAAAATCGGTAGTGAACAATAAATCACCCCTATTTTCCCAGCCTTAGGGTAGGTATTTTTTAACCAAATTTATATGGGACCAACTTCGAGGTTAACCCTATCCAATAAAAAAATTATTATCGAAATCACTACTCTGTAAAAAGTTATGCGTGATCATACATAAAAAAAAATACGCGTCGTCTTGAAAACCTCCATTTTTTGCGTCGGTTAAAAATGAAAAAAAAATGGCATTCATTATGATGCAATCTATGCGAGTACTGAAACAGAAATAAAACCAAAAATATAACTCAAATTACTTTTTTAATTATAAAAAGAAATATGCTACATATTTACAAAATGAGATTTGAAATTCGACTTAAGCTAGTAGGATCCGAACGTGATGTCGTGGAGCGGCGCCGCGCCGCCCTGCGGCAGCGCGTACTCCTTCAGCAGCTGGTCCAGCATCGAGAACGGCTGCGAGGGCCGCTGCTGGGGAAACTGTTGCGGGGCGAAGCGATCCTGGGCCTGATTGTTGAACTCCTGGTACTCGATCTGGGGCTTGGGGGCAAACTGCTGGACTTGTGGGGCCGGTCTGAACTCTTGTTTGGGCTTGTACTGCCTCGGCTGAGCGGGCTCTGGGCTGAAGAAGTTGTTTTCTACTGGTGATGGAGCTGCTCCAGCGAAGAATGCAGGCTAGAAGTGAGAGGAATTTATTATAATACTCATATTAATGCATTTTTACTATGAAGGACTAAAACAATATTTAAAAACCGGCCAAGTGCGAGTCAGACTCACGCACCGAGGGTTCCGTACAAACCTGTAGGTATATAAGTAAATGGTAGTATAGACCTGAGTATTTGATATTAATTTCAATTTATGACGTTTTAAAAAAAAACTACTTACTAGATCTCGTTCAAACTAATTTTCGGTGGAAGTTTGCACCGTAATGTACAGTCGAGGACATAAATATGTATACAATTAGTAAAATTCAACAAAGGTTTCCTCTTAAACTACTGATTGAAATTATGAGATATTATAAAGGCAGAATCTTCTAACATATACTATTATGATTTGTGTAATAGTTTAACACTTAAACGTTAAACATGCGAGAAAATCGCTTTTGAATTTCAAAAAGTGTATTTATGTCCTCGACTGTACATCATATATTTTTTATAGATTTATCATTCTCTTATTTTAGAAGTTACAGGGGAGGGGACAACATTTTACCACTTTGGAAGTGTCTCTCGCGCAAACTATTCAGTTTAGAAAAAAATGATATTAGAAACCTCAATATCATTTTTGAAGAACTATCCATAGACACCCCACACTTATGGGTTTGATGAAAAAAAAAAAATTGAGTTTCAGTTCTAAGTATGGGGAACCCCCAAAATTTTTAGTATTTTTCAATTTTTGTGTGAAAATCTTAATGCGGTTCACAGAATACATCTACTTACCAAGTTTCAACATTATAGTTCTTATAGTTTCGGAAATAAATGGCTGTGACATACGGACGGACAGACAGACAGACAGACAGACAGACAGACAGACAGACAGACAGACATGACGAATCTATAAGGGTTCCGTTTTTGCCATTTGGCTACGGAACCCTAAAAACCAACCAAGTGCGAATTGGACTCGTACACGGAGGGTTCCGTACAATATTAACTAACTCGACTATGTTATGAAAAAAAAAAACCTTTCTATGGGCGCCCCCTTTAATTTTAGTTTCATTTTTATTATTTGCCTGCCTATTACTGTTCATGAGGTACAGCTCACTGGCAGGCAGACGGACGGATGGACGGTGCAGAGTCTTAGTAATTGGGTCCCGTTTGGCACCCTTCGGGCACGGAACCCTAAAAAGATATAGTTATATGAAATCTTATGAAAGCTCGCACACTTGCCCGCTTCCAGGTTCGGACGTTTCGATGCGGGTAAGTTTGGCGTTCGGGTCGGATAAGTGTGCGTTCACCTTAAAGGTGCGTTTACGCTTGGCGAACCAAGCACGTTCGTCGCTCGCTCTGTTAGGGTGCTCTAACTATAATACTTTTGACTTTTTATAATAAAACTGTTAATTTTTATCGATACGTTTTATTAAACACCATAACACTAGAAGCTACAAAACCGTCGGTGCTCAAAAGGGAATGATTTCGAATTTAATTTTTGTTCCCATTTGAGCACCGATCCAAAATATGAATCAGTGCTGAAAAGGGAATAGGATCGGTGCTCAAAAAATCGGTGCGCAAATGGGAATACTTCCTGAAAAGGCCGCTCAAGCAATCTTGCTAGTGCACTTAGTTTTTCGATTTTTCTGAATATTTTTTGGTAAATTAGTTACTTATGCATTATACATAAATACAATTTAATTAAAAGAATTATTAAAAGAACGGATTTTTTCATTTTTCATTTTCATTTTTCAAATTGCATAAGATCAGGCCCTAAAAAGGAAAATAAGCAACCTTGCTCACGCAATTCATTTTTCAAATTTAAAGCAGATCTTAAGCAATTCATGAATTCCAAATCTTTTACTGAATTGAATTGTATATAATGAGTAACTATTTTACCAAAAAATATTGGAATCACTTAGGATCTGCCGAGAATTCGAAAAAAGGAATTGCATAGCAATATTGCTTTAGCTTCCTTTTTAGCCCCCCAGATAGCCAATTCTCACCCATAGAAATTGATGCCCGATCGAAAAAAGTACGAATTCGAACTTTTATCGAGTGTAAATCACGTTGCGTTATTCTGTCAATTTCGAGGACGGCATATGTAGAAGGAAAACCAGTCAACTCGAGCTTTGATTGGTCGGAACCGTTCGAATTGACGGCCCCCTCTAAACTCGAACCGTAAGTTTTTTGATTCGAAGGTTATTTCGAAGGACGCGAGAATTGGGTACCTGCTGCAAATTCGGAAAAATGAATTGCATTTGCGATATTGGTCGAGCTTACTTTTTAGAGGTTTTCCTCAAACAAGAAAATATTCAAATAAACCTTCGCAGGCACTTACTTGAGGGTGGTAGCCAACCAGGCGGGTATTTCTAAGTACCCTACTACTATCATGGTTTCCCCTTTTCTTCACCGAAATACGTTTAGAACTTTTCTTTCTTGTCAAGCAAATAGATTTGCTTAAATAAAAATCCTATAAAAACACTAATAGTTACCTTAGGTGGTGTAGGAGCCGACTGTTGCTGCGGCCTGTACTGCGGCTGTGGCTGCGGCCTGTACTGCGGCTGCGGCGGGGGACGGTTCTGCGGCTGCGGCGGCCTGTACTGCTGCTGCGGCTCCGGCCTGTACTGTGGCTGAGGGCGCGGTTGCGGCTGCGGGCGAGGCTGTGGCTGCGGCGCGGGACGGTACTGAGGCTGCGGGCGTGGTGGTGGTGCGGGATCTTCGTAGTCGTAGTCTACGGACTGGGAGCGGCTCCCTTGCTGTAATATTATGATTATGCGTTAGATTTAAGACCGGTTTCTTGAAAAATTCATGTATTCAGTTATTGTTGTGTGAGACGATATAACTTAGTACAATTTACTTCCTAGCAAAATTCCAGGTGAATAGTAAACACTGCTTAATACTAAATTAATTACTTTGGATGCGCGTAAGCGTATAAGCGCTTATTAACGTTGATTCCTAATACTTAGGTAGGATACAATTGGATCATTACATTGCGAATTTTACATACAAAATATTATTCACTTAAATTTTAAATGGGTATTTTTTTATACCACTAAGGTAAAAGGTAAGGCAAACAAGCATACGGCCCGCCTGTTGGTAAGCGGTTACCGTAGCCTATGGACGCTTACAACACCAGGAGTATCAATCGCGCGTTGCCGACCGTATATGATGTTTCTAGACCACATAGTATCAGACAAGACTGATGACCTGCGAAACGTTTCAAGTGGCAGGGGTCCCGAAGAGGTGGCGACCTACAGTATAATCTCAGAGTATATAAATACTACGTACAAGTATAATCGTACTCTATGGTGGCGAGTAAACGTTTATAGGATGATGATTATGATTTACTACAGTTTTGTAGACCGAAAACAACAGAGAAAAGTTCCTGACCTTGCTAGGCCTGGTAGACTCGTCAACGAGGGTGGGAGGCGCCACGGTGATGCCCTCGCCGGCTGGCTGGAAACCGTACTTGTTTGCTCCGTACTCTATCACCCTCAACTGAAATAAAAAATCAAGTTCATAAAGTTAGTTATAATTTGGATCCTACCATGAGGGCTTACGCTTGCCCTGAAGAAACCTGCTGACTCTGGCCTTGAAAGTCTCTAGATTGTAAGAGTCAGGAAACAGACGTCGGAAGTAAGTGCTGTCCGCATTATTAATGAGGATTCAAAACTTTGTGTCCGTACATTCGGTGTTACAACAACGTGCGGTTAAAAAAATTCCTTGTGTCTTGGTGTGTGGTGGTGGTCTTGGTGGGTCTTCTTGCGTTTCGGTGAAAAATGTGGATGATGGTATCGGGTTGTATAATTAGAAAGAAAATGGGAGGGGAAAGATGTTTGGCTATCTTATACGACACGATGAATTTATTAGTAAGTAGCCTATCCCAGAGCGTGTCACTCCTATATACCACGCACTCTTTGGTTTAACCATGGTTACTACGATATAGCTATCCTATTTGAAGGCGATGATAGCTCAGTGGTAGTGACGTCGGCTACCGAGACGAAGGTCCCGGGTTCGAATCCTACAATGTGCTTGACCTTTCGGTGAAGGAAAACATCGTGAGGAAACCATAGCACGGTGGTAGGGTACTTTGTAGTACCCGTCTGGCTGGCTACCACCCTCAAGTTGAAAATCTGTCGCCAAGCACCTATCGGTGTGTTCCGATAGCTGCACTTGAGAGCCAGTTCTTTCAAGGCTTTGTGTGCTTACCACCTTAGACCACATCATCACTTACCATGGTGAGATTGTCGTCAAACACAGGCCTTATACACAGTAAAAAAAAAAAGGTACCAGACATCATAAACTAAATTAGTTACATGGTGTCGGTAATTGTTCTGATTGAGAGTAGTGCTAATCATCATCATCAAGATCATAAAAAGAATGATGGTAATGCGAGGAAAAGGAAGACCAAGGTTCAGCTTCATCAGCTTATAATGTTCCACTGACGAGCACAGGCCTCCTTTCACAAATCAGGGTGAAAGGGAATGGGCAATATTCCACCACGCGTGCCCACTGCCGATCGGTGGAGGAAGGCTAGTGGTCAACCTATCCTATTGTTGGAGTTTTGAAGCCGCCTAGAAGGCCTCCAACTAGCTTAACGACTATCACCTTTAAGTGATAACCGGGACCAACGGCTTTACGTGCCTTTCGAAGCACGGAAACGCTCGATTTGAAGAGAGGTACCGACCACGACAGTCGTTGCCGATCGATTAAAAAGGACTTATCATGCTACACCACGACCGCTTCAAGCTATAAGTTTGGTCTATATAGCTATAGCTATAGCTAGTAAAATAAAAGTCATGTCGTGTCGTATAAGGAGGTGCTAGGAAGGAGTGGGGGAATATTCACAGGAGCAGAGCATAGAAGAAGAATTAAGTACCTATCTATGAGTATAATGGGTACCTTGCCAGTGTCATCCTTGTATCCATACTTCCCCTTGACTTCTCCTGCGGGGGACTTGGTCTCGATCTTGAATGAACCGTCAGCAGCTTCATACCCATATGTGTATGAACCATCTTCGTTGTGCCTGAAATTGTTGTCAATATATTTTGTTACTTATTTTTAGGGAATTAAAGGCTAAATTAAAATATTGAATAATATAGGGTAATTGGTTTAGTATTAATCGGTTTATTAGTTTAGTTTTTAACCTCATAACTCCGTCATTTATTACCCGATTTGGAAAATTATTTTTTTGTTTGGAAGGGTATACACACATCCCGTTTGGTCCTATCAAGTCGATCAAATCCTGATCTGAGTTCGACTGACCCCAGGAGGAGTATGACGAGGCCGATGATGTAGCACGCATACTCAGAAAAAGACTATTCACTCTGGCCTTGAATACATATAGGTTGTAGGTGTCGGGAAACACAGACCCCGGAAGAGAGTTCCACTCCTTTGCTGTTCGTATAAGAAACGATGAAGCGAAGCGTTGTGCCCGGGCGCGGGATGTCGACAACGTATGGGTGGAAATTCTCCCGGCGGCGTCTTGTGGTTTTATGGAGAAATGGGGATGGAGGAATTAGATTGAACAATACTGTAGCACACTCTCCAAAATATATCCTATAGAAAACCGACAAACACGAAACCTTAGGCCGATGTTCAAGCCTCGTTAATTTAAGTATAAATTTAAGTTTGCCGCCGCCCAGCAAGGTCTGAAGCGCCGCAAATATGCAACCTTTGGTGATGGGTACATATTTGCGGCGTTTGGGGTTCAAACGCTGGGCCCGTGGGGGCCAGACGCTCACCATTTGTTTAACCAGGTCTCACATCGTCTAGTTGAGACCTCACGTGACAAGAGGGCTGGCGTTTATCTAGGCCAACGAATAAGCATTGCCATCCAACATGACAATGCCGCCAGCATTCTTGGTACGTTTAACTTTAGTTAATTTTTAATTTAGATTTAAGGTTTTATTGATCGTGTAAATAGTTTCTTGTTTTCTAAAAATAAAGTTATTCTTCAGTATAAATACATTAAAGTATAAGTATGGATATGTGTTAGTAAGGTGGGCCAATAGTAGCCTGAAAACAAAGAAGTATTATGATAGTAATATACCTGTTGATCTGTTTGAGTATGGGCACGGGCGTGGTGTTCTTGGTCTCTGAGGCGATGTAGCGCGGCGCGCGCTCCTCCGCGTACTGAGCTACCACACACCCCACTAAGCCAAGAACCGCCTGAAACAAACACCATGTTGCCTTCAATTCAAAATCAATTATATTTTATATTCAAATAGATTGTCACTGACTTTAATACCGGTTCGGAAGGTTGTGGGAGAAGTAAGAAGCCCTATAGTGAAAATAGAAGTGAACTGGCTCTCAAGTGCAGCTACTGAAATACACCGTTACGTGTGGTTACGCGCTTGAGAAGAGAGGGTTCTTATGAAATGACACAATTTTGCATGATTTGGGAAACGAACACCTTGGGTTCTACTGCGGCAGTCAATCTTGATGAACTGGTTAATTCGGCCGCCTACGGCCGTTCGACGGCCCAGCTGGCGCGGTTGGTTAAGGATTCCACCTATCGTGCCGCAGGTCGTGGGTTCGATTCCCACACAGGACATATCCGAAAATATATGTGTGTCCTGCATACATTTGTGTGTATGGACATGTCTGCATGTCCTGAGTCTAGGTGTAATTATGTATATTAAGTATGTATTTATAAACAATAATTGGACTGTTTTACAAAAATCTTAAACCGACTTCAAAGTACACTAAGAAGTCATCAAATCCTGATCTGATGACCAAACGGGAAGTGTACCCTACCAGACAAAAAAAGAATTTTCCAAATCGGTTAATAAATGACGGAGTTATGAGGTAAAAAACATAAAAAAAAAAATACAACCGAATTGAGAACCTCCTCCTTTTTTTGATGTCGGTTAAAAAGTAGTATATGTATTATATCAGTTATCTGGTTTCCATAGTACAAGCTCTGCTTACTTTGGGATCAGATGACCGTGTGTGAGGAATATCCCAGGAAGTTTATTTATTATTATAATATGGAGCTGCCACGTCACAGGTAGCGCACTTAGCACTTAACTAGTTTGGGTATGTTAATTATAGAAACATTAAATAAAATATGTAGTTCAATCAACGTATTGGCAAAGCAGACCACTTGCCCTTGACATCGCGCCTAGCGTGGTTTCGCGTAAAATTTCATGTATTTTAACAAACAACCGATTTTAGCTTTGGTTTAAATGATGAGATATAGCGATCGGTACTTGTGTTCAGAAACACGATTGAGATTCTTATGCACATGTACGTCGAAGCTATTGAAGTTGCCACCCGTTTGGAAATCAGCTTACAAATGAAAAGTACCGGGAAGAAAATAAAGGATATTTTATATATAAGACTCTGGTAAAGATTCCACCTATTTCGCCGCAGGTCGTGGGTTCGATTCCCGCACAGGACATGCATTTGTGTGCATGAACATGTCTGTATGTCCGGAGTCTGGGTGTAATTATGTATATTAAGTATGCATTTACAAACAAAAAGTAGTATATGTATTATATCAGTTATCTGGTTTCCATAGTACAAGCTCTGCTTAGTTTGGGATCAGATAACCGTGTGTGAGGAATGACCCAGGATATTATTTACTTATTTATTATTATGTATTTATATATTTTTTAACAAACTGAATAGTATACTCCTGCACTGCGCGGTTTCAAAAGAGATTCCGTCGATCGTGGTTATCCAAAGGGTAAATACAGTATGGGGTTCTTCGAGAAGAGTGTGAAAATATATTTGAAGCGTTGGCAACTTAATTTACATCTGCTACCTTAGTATTATAAAAAAAAACTATAGACTCTTGCATCACTAATATATCCTCAGATTACAGAAGAAAAGGCAGATGGAGCGCGCAGAACACGGAAGTGAGGCCAAAAAAGCAACTTCATTGAACAAAAAACACTTTCTTTTTTATAAACTTTGTTTAAACAAACCAAATTAAAAAGGAAATACCAGGTATTTGAATTTGTATTTGCTTTTTTGGCCTCACTCCTTGTTCCACGCTCCATCTACCTTTTGTTCTATCATCTGAGGGTATATCATATCACTCGCGCGTTGGCGACCCCGCACCCCGAAACATCTATTCACTCTTTATCTCACCCCATGCTGTACTCTACCACATATAATAATCGTCCACCATCTACCAAATATATAATCATTCGGTACTCGCTACTCGACTATAACTTGAACGGAACAAGTTAGTGTTGTAAGTTCACGCATAGATGACTTTACGTGTCGAATAGTTGTATTTTATTACAACACGACAAGTTACATTATTTTCTCGTTATATTTATTGTGAGTTATTGGTATTGAATGTTATTATTAAGCAATGGGTGTAATGTGCTTACAATATAGTATATATACTTACAAGTGGTCGAAATTCGACCTTTTATTAATATTTTTTAACTTTCTTCACTCCTTCTCTATATAAACTTCTACTATGTCAAATCTCGAACTTCTCCGTACGCGCAATATGTTTAAAAACGTATAAAACCGGCCAAGTGCGAGTCGGAGTCGCACATGGAGGGTTCCGTACAATTTTAACTAACTCACCTTTGATATGAAAAAAAAACTCTAAAGAAAAGACGTTTCTTGTATGGGCCTTGTATGGCTTGTATGGGCCCTTAATTTTTAATTTTATTTCATTTTTATTTGTTGTTACAGGGGTCATAGAAATACATATTCTCTGAAAATCTCTCTCAGCTGGCTACCTAGAGATACATACAGCCCACTGACAGACAGACGGACAGACGGACGGACAGGCGGACGGACAGCGGAGTCTTAGTAATTGGGTCCCATTTGGCACCCTTCGGGTACGAAACCCTAAAAAAGGGTAAGTTTCCCCTTCACGTAACTATTGTACTAGCTTTCCGTGACGCGGATTAACTCACAGTCCTGAATATTCGGGAAATACATTCATGTTCCCCTACGTTATAAGGAACTGCTGTGCAAAATGTAATGATTCTTGAACACCCGGTTTCGGCTGTGTCTTGTCAATAACCCATAGTTTTATTAGGCAGATTATATTATAGACAGAATCGCTGTAATAAATTTTTCCTAATCGAGAGACCTTCTTCTTACATTCGTTTATTTTAATAAAATATATATATACCATTTTGATAACTGTAGCACAACTGTTTACATGAAAAATGTACATATTGGTAAGTAAATATACAAACATTATTTTTTAATTCAAATTAATCAGATCTAATACAACCACATCCGTGGATACAAACCTACCTAGATACTACAAAATTTAATAAGATCCACCTAAACAATAAGGTAAGTAGGTATATAAACTAACAAAAAAAAACATTCGCGATATAGTAAACACTTGAATCGCAGTTGCTAGAATTCATTGTCTCATCCGCGAGCCAACGCGTATCATGACTTATACAATAGTAAATATACTTGTATAACTCCAAATATAATATAAAGTGTGGGTGGAGGTGGACGACTATTATAATAAGCGACACAAAGGGTCTGACAGATGGAAAGTGGTGTATTTAGAGGCCACGGTCCGGTCCACCGCGAGCCGTTCACTGCCTACCTGCGCAAGCGCACTACCGTACTGATAAGGGTTGCCAGACCTATAAAACTGGATACCAATTATTTAAATCCAGCGGTTTCCCAGTTTCAGCGAACTCACCCGCGTTCCCGGGATAAAAAGTAGCCTATGTCCTTCTCTATACCATAGGCTATCTGCGTGATAGATTTTATCGCGATCGGTGCATAGGTTTTGTCGTGAAATGGTAACAAACAGACATAGGTAGATGTACTGAGCTAATTTCGTATTTATAATATTTGTATGGATAAGATTCATTTTTTTTTTATGTCAATAGGTTGACAAGCAGGCAGACGGGCCACCTGATGGTAAGTGGTCACCGCCGCCTATGGACATTTGCAATACCAGGGGGATCGCCAATGTGTTGCCGACCTTGTAGAGCTCTTTTTACGCCTTTTTTGAAGAACCCCATATCGTAGCGCAGAGGGAAAACCGTAACGGGGAGCTCATTCCACAACCTAATGGTCCGCAATAATAATAAGGTCTAGGCTGAAATACACTTAGACTAATAATAAATAAATACTAAGGTCGACAAGAGTTCTTCTGCAGGGCTATTTTAAAACGCTCGGATTCGATATCGGAAACCGATTCAAAAACTAAAATAGCAATTGCTGAAATTCACCTCGGAAATGTTTGAATCCGTTTTCGATATCAAATCCGAAGTTTTAAAATAGCCCTACTGGAGGGTAAGAATAGCAAAAACATGGTCTGTTAGCTACATGAGTGGCTGCCATCAAAGGGTTTGCTTGGCAAATCGGCTACTGGCGCAGGATATAATGACATAAGATGAAGGAGATATGAAACAGAGAGTGTAGACATGTAGAGAATGATTGAGAAGGAAAGAATAGACACGGTAAAGAATTAGTGATGAAAAATGGAAAATAATTCAAAACGATATATAAATCAGGGTGAACTTATGTTATTCAAAATATTTGGAAGTATGCATCTACAATATAAAAGACCAAAAGATAAAGTGGGCATATCATCAAATTAAATAATAGAAATCAACACTTCTCTAAAGAAAGTCAAACAAATGAAAATACGAAAAGTTTGAGCGCTTTGAATATCCTAACTCCTAACTAATATTATAAATGCGAAAATGAGTTTGTTTGTTACGCCTTCACGCCTCAACTACTCAACGGATTATCTTGAAATTTGGCATGCAGATAGTTTTTTTTTTTTTTTTTTTTTTATACCACTTAGGTGGCAAACAAGCATACGGCCCGCCTGATGGTAAGCGGTTACCGTAGCCTATGGACGCTTGCAACACCAGGGGTATCACGCGCGCGTTGCCGACCCTGCAGAAATCTCTTCACACCCTTTTTGAAGAACCCCATGCTGTACTCCATTGGGAAAACCACGGCGGGGAGCTCATTCCACAGTCTGAGCGTCCGCGGAAGGAAGCTCCTTTGAGCCCGCACAGTACGAAACAATTCAGGTTTCAATATGTGAGGATGGACTCCCCGTCGATGGCGAGAGTTGCGATGGTAGAAAGTAGCCGTGGGCATCATCTTAAACAATTCTTCAGAACACCGTCCGTTGTACAAGCGGTAGAACACACATAAGGAGGCAAAGTCTCTCCTCAGGCTGAGGGGCTCTAAACCGCTTGTGAGCTCGGGATCGTCGACAATTCTGATGGCACGTCGTTGAACCGAGTCTAAAGGATCAAGCTGGTATCCAGGTGCTCCCGCCCATAGATGACAGCAGTACTCCATATGAGGCCGGACTTGCGACTTGTAAAGTTGCAGCCTTTGCCCCGATGTGAAGTACTGCCTCGCTCTGTTGAGCACTCCGAGCTTTTTGGATGCCAGCTTAACCTTGTCTTCTAAGTGACTTCGGAACAAAACGTCGCTAGAAATGTCGACGCCAAGGATCCCGATGCTTTTGCTGATGTTCAGGGACGTGTTCTGGAACTGTGGAGCCACAGCAAATGGGGTTTTCTTAGCGGTGAACGCGCAGGCTTGAGTCTTAGTGGGGTTGAAATGGACTAGGTTTAGTCTGCCCCAATCGGAGACACTAGTTAGTGTACTCTCGATTTCAGACAACAGCCGTTCGCGGCTTTCCTCCACCTCGGAACGAACGTAGTCTATGGTATGGAGAAGGACATAGGCTACTTTTTATCCCGGGAACGCGGGTGAAACCGCGGGGGACAGCTAGTAACATTATAGTTGTATCACACACGAGTATTAATGAAATAGTTAAATAAAATAATATCACCCTATAAACATTAGAAAAATTCGGACATTACATTAAGCATGGGTATTTCAATTATTAACACCTGGCAACCCTAGATCAATTAAGGATCAATTTACAAGATTATGGTTGGTCAGTAACATGATAACAGGGCGCGATAGTACCAAGTACCTCACAACTGTATTGCTGCCTCTAATTGCACCTAGGAATTAGATAAGTACATATAACTTTGAGCCGTTGTTAGTAATTTAATTTGTAAATAAATTCAACCTTTGTTACAAAAATCATAGACGATTGGTAAGAAGATCCCTTAATTTTTTAATGGAGTTTCAAAGTTAGACAGAGCTAGAACCTAAATCCGTGGAATTTACTCACAAAAGGAAGGCATAGAAGAAACAGGTACCTAATTAGATACATTTTTGCACAAGATACCTCTTCAAGAAAAGAGACCTCTTAAGAGAATCTTTAAATTACCATAATGACACTGATTCTGCAGTTTATGACCTAAATGTAATCTATACTATAATAATAATATAATAAAGCGGAAGAGTTTTTTTGTTTGTCGGGTTAAACGGGCTAATCTCTGGATCTACTAGTCGGATTCTAAAAATTCTTTCACTAATAGGAAGCTACATGATCCCCGAGTATTATAGGCTTCTTTATATCACGGGAACGCGGGTGAAACCGCGCGAGGCAGCTAGTTTCAGTAAAGATTAGACGCGGTTGGTAAGACCTCTTAATTTTTGGATGGAGTTTCAAAGTTAGACAGAGTAAGAACCGTGGAATTTACGCACAAAAGGAAGGTATAGAAGTAACAGGTACCTAATTAGATACATTTTTGCACAAGATACCTCGTCAAGAAGAAATACCTATATTTAAAATACCATAATGACACTGATTCTGCAATTTATGACCTAAATGTAATTTCAAATACACATAAACCACTTTCTCTGCGTAGGTTTCTGGTAAAAAAAGTATTACCAAACTTCGCAACACAGCACTATTGCATGCATGGTACGTGCTATTAACACTTCACTATGGGTCCAATTAACTCGGTTAACAAAGAAACCAGAGCACCGTGACGTCACTTATCACTTGTCTTGCATTCTTTTCATAATTAAGTTTCACTTTGACAACGCAATTATCTCACACTATCACTGAATGACATTTGTAACGAATATTAGAATTAACACGGTCTTCTTTGCTCATAAATAAAAATATATCACTGGCTGAAAAATTATATTTAAAAATGGAACATTTTTATTAAAACAAGCTTACGTTTTATTAAGAGCAAAGAGGAATTCGATAATCAAACAAGAAAACACATGCATAGTTTCTAAAAAAAGAAAATTACAGTTAAACTTTTTTTGAATAAGGAAAATTACTTGGGTTTGAAAATCGAACGCCAAATGAATTCCCGATTTTCTAAAAAAAAGATTCTTTTAAATTTCAAATTTAGAACATAATTCTGAACGTACCAATCGCACTAGCGGCGTCATGTTGTCAAGTCGGAGGCGCGGCGCAGGCGCCGGTTGCTTTTATAGTGTTTACGGGGCGGACCTTTCACTAAAATTAATATTTTTCGGACCCGAGGGTGCTGTTGCTAGGAAAATTATAGGGTAAGTAAAGTTATTACTTACTGATATTATTATCATAAATCTTAACATTGTCCGCGTCTGTGTCAAGGTTGCAAAGATGCGCTCGCGAATCAATTTAATCTTCATTAAGTTAGTCCTCCTTAAAATTTTATTTACAGAAAGACGTCCCGACGTCTCCCTCTAGTTCTACTCAATGATTGCTATAATGCTATTTTAAGACCAACAACGCCAAGACGAAGACGCCTAGATGATCCTTAGGATGTTTTCCCACCAACCAAGCACCCAGTTAAAATAGGTTCAATCAAACTGGAAGAATCGTTAGTAGAGGCTACTCCATGTGGTAAGATATTTTGGTGATGATTTTATACATCACCATCATCGGCATGCTCTTATGATGCGTCCATGCTTGGCGAACCGAGTACGAGCCGAGCCACGAACGAGCACACTGCGAGCACGATTCGTGTAGCGTGGACGGGCTTGCGAGCCTCCAACGAGCGCGATTGTCAGATTTTTTACGAACAAAGGGATTCGCATCGTGCTCGTTGTAGGCTCGTTGTAGGTTCGTTCGTGGCTCGACTCGTGCTCGGTTCGCCAAGCATGGACGCACCATTACATATTTCTTTTAGAGGGGCACCAATGTGTAACAAGGAACAGGACTATAGCTTAGTCCATGGCGTGGGTTGAATTTGACATCTTGGATATGCAGTTTTTCTTCACTGAAAAGACCCAATCGTTCGGTTGTTTTACATTTTGTGAGTTAAGTTCCCATCCTGGATGTGCGTTAAGAAACTTTTCTTCAAAAACTGATCTTTTGCCAAAGAATCGTCGTCACCATTATGTATCAACAAGATCCTTTAATTCCTAACAGCATAACGTCTAGATCTAATTTCTAGACCACACCCCTGAAATGACTTCCGTCGTTTAACTGATTCTCGATGAGTTTCCTAGTTGTTCTGTAGTACAAGCGTAATCTAGATGCTCGCTGGCTACTGTGAATACATAAATAATAGTGTTGTAATGAGAAATAAAATGGTGCTGCGGATATTTGGTGCGGATTATGGCCAATTTGAGACTTGTATTTGGCTAGGGAATCGTGGCACCACAAAAAAACTGCAATTTGATAATATAAGATATTGGTGCCCTGCGACAGTATGGTAGATTATCTAAGTCTGGTCCAAGTACCAAACGTAATAATAATAAAAAATCTGAACATGAAAGTATACATGTTATAATTCCATATAAAAGAATTGGAATTGCCGCCCCTGTGAAGACTCCACGAGTCTCGGCCAAACTCTATGCGACTTAACACTTAATTAGAAGATGAAAAGGCTAAAATATATAATATAACAGTTGATTCAAACATACCGTTTACTTGGGATCAAGTTAAAAACTATAGCTTAGCACATCCTGGTATGTTCCATCCGGTAGCAGTTCATACCTAAGTAGATCCATGCTCTTCAGGGAGCATAGAAAAGTTGGTCACCCTTACACAATACCGCAGCTAAATAACTTAATGTTGTGTTCCTGCAGTGCTATTCTGTAACGTTCATTTGAAATATCACTTCTGAATCCGCGATGAGATTAAAGTTTCATATTCTTAAAATGAGTGAGTTCGACACTAGCGCCACTTAGTGATGACGGATGTGAGATGAACCACGACAGGTGAGTATTGTGACGTTACGAATATACTTTTGAGTTCTCGAAACTCACTTCACTTCACTTGGCCTTGATTTTATCTTGAGAATACCAATACAATGACAAGCGGGATGACAATCGAAGTGAGTGTGAGTTGCGAGGTGAGTTGCGAGATGACTTTCGAGATGATTTACGATAGCATAGCTGGTCGCCAGCGCTCATTAGTAAGCGCGCGTGAGTTGCAAGCGTCCTTTAATAATATTATATTAATAACTTTATAAGGCCGCATGCTTGTTTGCTGAGGTTGTATTAAAAATAGTGACGTTTAGTGTGTACAGAATAATACAAGGAGCTTGAACTTTCAGTGAAGGAAGACATCGTCTGGAACTTCCAAATTGGAAGCCATATCACGTTAGGCTAGTCTGCCTGGTGCACTATGTGTTATGACAGTGGCACTTGAGAGCCAGTTCCGCTCTATCTTTTGTGTGGTGATATTTCAACATCGAATACAAAAAGTGTGCAATACGGATATGCATTTCAAATTAGACTTTATTACGCAAGGATACCTGTTCGATTGTATTAATTTGAACTTTTCTAATTGGTTTGTCTGTCCTTTCTATTATCTACTGACTTGTTGCATAGTTGTTTACCATTCATGTTTTACATATAATTATGTTGATTGATTTTATTATCTAAGCATTTTGCATCCACATTTATAGTGCGGACAGCAAGGGAATGGAACTCGCTTCCGGCGTTTGTTTTTCCTGTCTAATATAGGGACTTTTAAGGTCAGAGTGAATAGGTTTATTCTGGGCAAGCATGCTCCTTATTCGTTTGTCATCGCCCTTTATAGGCGGGTCAGAGGCCAAACGCAAGACAATAATTTAATTTAAAAAAAGCAAGAAATGTGCGGTTAAAATAACGTCTTTTAATTAACGTAGAACCTCACTAGCTTGTCTGTTTTCCGATCGCGTACTTTAATTGTGTCTTTCTCAGACCACAGATTTATAACTAAAAAATCTTATGTAACAGTACCTTTAAGTAATTTGAATACATGTCCAATCTGTGGTGAATAAATAAATAAAATAAATATCCTGGAACATTTTTACGTGGCTATCTTATTCCAAACTAAGCAGAGCTTGTACTATGGAAACCTAATGCACCTTATTACAAAACATGGTTTAAAGGAAAACCAGGTTTTAAAATAGCCTCGTCCCTTTTTAGGGTTCCGTAGCCAAATGGCAAAAAACGGAACCCTTATAGATTCGTCATGTCTGTCTGTCTGTCTGTCTGTCTGTCTGTCTGTCTGTCTGTCTGTCCGTGTATGTCACAGCCATTTATTTCCGAAACTATAAGAACTATAATGTTGAAACTTGGTAAGTAGATGTATTCTGTGAACCGCATTAAGATTTTTACACAAAAATAGAAAAAAAACAATAAATTTTGGGGGTTCCCCATACTTAGAACTGAAACTCAAATTTTTTTTTTTCATCAAACCCATAAGTGTGGGGTGTCTATGGATAGGTCTTCAAAAATGATATTGAGGTTTCTAATATCATTTTTTTCTAAACTGAATAGTTTGCGCGAGAGACACTTCCAAAGTGGTAAAATGTGTGTCCCCCCCCCTGTAACTTCTAAAATAAGAGAATGATAAATCTATAAAAAATATATGATGTACATTACGGTGCAAACTTCCACTGAAAATTGGTTTGAACGAGATCTAGTAAGTAGTTTTTTTTAATAGGTCATAAATTGAAATTAATATCAAATACTCAGGTCTATACTACCATTTACTTATATACCTACAGGTTTGTACGGAACCCTCGGTGCGCGAGTCTGACTCGCACTTGGCCGGTTTTTATTATATGACGTTAGAAAGTGACCAAATGACAGTAAAACCTGGCTTTACTTTAAACCATGTTTTGTAATAAGGGGGAGTGGTTTTTATAGTTTTTTAGTTAGCAAACAAACATACAGCCTAACTGGTGGTAAGCAGTTACATAGAACCGGGTTTGATAACCTGTGCTCGTAAGTTTAATTCTGATTTTTACTTACTTTTTACCAACATTTAAGTTGCTGGGCCAACATACATGCCCAACTTTTGTACAGTTGCGGAATGAAAAGGTTCGTCACCTTAGAGTTGGTTTTCGCTTGCACTAGATTGCAAGAATCAATTTTATTATATGTACCAACATATTACCAGTGAGGTTCCTAACAGGAAGAAATAGTGCTGCTAACATTTAAATAAATGTGACGTTTGATATCGAATAATGTTTTGCTTGTTTTTACATCACGTCAAAGACAATTTATGGCTTTTGCGGATAAAAATCAAAGATTTTCATAGGGCATCGTGCCTCTACCCAGATGGATAATCCGCCTTACTAAAGCATGACATTTAATTTCACTCCGCTTGAGGGGCTCCCTGAGCAAATCGCTCTCAGTTCGTACTGCGCACGGCTGTCAAATACTGTCAATTCTGGCTTGTTTATTTCATGTTCCCATAGAGGCGACTATCCTTCTGGACGTTTTAAATTCTTTGATAAAAATATAAGTTTTTTTTTTTTCAATTGACATAAATAACAATAGCAGGTTAAAACACCAAGGTTTTAGTTTCTCAAAACATAAAATAAAAACAATCTTGTTGACAAGATAAACAGTCGAACTACTTTGATCTGAATAATTTTGAAGTTTGATAACGAACAGTTAAATCATTATTTTCTCTAATTCAGTGTATTCTGTCTATTCAGTTTCAAAAGGTAATATGTGCTCGTGATACGTTGAATGAATCAAGTTGAAAACTGACGAACCTTTTCATTCCCCCACTGTACAAATAGCAACAACGAAATATAGTCTAATTAGAACAAAATTCCACAAACCATTGATCCAAATTAATTACGAAATACAGCTGCAGTAACCTTGGTAACCAATTTTCTCCCATATCTAGATTCAGACCGCGTCGTGTTACAGTTGGCAGCCCTGGGCGACCTTCTCAGGGCTGCCAAACCCTGAATACTCGATCGTCTATGTGACACAGAATTTCGTGCAAAAAATATATTCGTCGGAAAAATCGTGAGTGTCTTTTGATTGCACAGACTAAACGGACGGCACTCTCGCTATTACAAAACTGAGGCACCGTAATGGCGGCGGCTGTTTATGTGTGATTTAATTTAGGGTTGCCATGTAAGGCTAAATTTACCCATTTTTTATTATATTATACTAAGACAAATATGTAACGGTAGACATGTTTAAATGAAAATTAAGTGTAGGCAGAATATACCGTACTATTTTAAATTGTGAATGGTGGCCAAATCTCGCTATGAAAATATCCTAACTAATATTATACACAAGCGAATGTGAGTTTGTTTGTTATTTTTTTTGTTATGCTTTCACGCTTCAACTACTCAACCGATCCTATGAAAGGGGTTCGAAGATTTTTTTTCAGAGCCTGGCATACTCATCAGGCACCATTTTGTTTTTTATTTAAATAACGGCGCTCAACCCAACCTTTATACATCGCTTAAGGACACTCATACGAATATAAAAATAATGGCGTGCCTATGTCCTAAAACATCACGTTACATAGTTATTTGCAAAAAAGATCGATGTTTCAATAACCATGACAAATTACTCATTAAATGTTTTTACGCATTCTATGGTGCTAGAATAGTTATATTGGTTTATTCCCACAAATATTGAAATTACTGACATATCAGCATAAAATATGTACAGCAGATATCCGTAATAGTATTCTATTAATAAATAAATATTCTGGGACATTCCTCACACACATTTTAAATACAATAAGTACCTATATTTTACAACCTACGCGGTAAAATAGAGAATACCTACACATAAACTATGGCTAAGTTGTACTTTGACGTCCAGCGATCTGGGAGTTAAAGTTTCAAATTGGGGAAATAACTGGATTACGATTTTTTTAAAATCAAAATCGTGAAAATCTATGCAATATTTTGCCACTATTACATTTTGACGCGTCAAAGTAATGTTTCGTTTTATGTAAGCAACCAATGATTATATAATCAACAAACTACTACTACTATATTCTAACTTCATTGGTTACTTAAAAATATTCATACTTATTTACATAGATATTTTTCTATGGTATTGAATAGAATGCCACGAGAAGAATAGGTAAAGTATAAAATGAAGGACAAACAAAACAATCTTTTTTGAATGAACCAGATTGGTTAGGTTAGTTTGAACTTTGATAATACTGTGCGCGAGCCAAGCGTGTGCAGCGAGCGGTACCGCGGCAGCGGCGGCCGGGGGTTAGTTACAAATGTATACACTATAAAAAGGATCCACCCTTTCCCCCCACCCAAAAAATAAAAATAATCGTATCTAAAAAAAAAAACCCCCCCCGTGCGCAACGTTTCCTTAACAGAGGGGGTTCAACACCTACCCCTTCCCTATTCACCCTTAAATCGATGAACGTCAAAGTACATTCCTACCTAAACTATTCTTTGATTATTTAAGGGTTCCATCAAATAATTCGTTTTCGAAAAGTGGTCCGTTCGCCAAAAAAGTTTGAGAACCGCTGATATAAAGTATGTGTACTAGTCGCGAAAGTTTGAAATTAATTTATAATAAAATACTTATTAATGATAACCATAAAATATAAAATTCCCATATTTCGGGTAATTTACAAAAGTGTATATTGGCAACACTGGCTTTGTCATTAATTCTTTTGTACTGGTGAATGAATATTTGTTTTGATGTATAAAATCGGGAACTAAGTGATTGAATTATTAATTTAACTGTGAAACGTGATTCCTGGTATTTTTTTCCTCCGGTCTCTACGGTTTTTCCACCATTTCACTACACAAGAGATGCTATATTTTAATATTTTACGGCACCGCAAACATATTGACTCTGTTGACGTTTATCCGCGTAATGGCCGACTAATGTGTGAATGTGTGCGTGCCGGCTTGTACGTACAGCAAGGTGGCCGACTCTCAGCGACACAGTTTTTTGTTAGCAAGAATATATCCGAGTTTTATAACATCCTTGTTTGATTGATGTAATTTTAATAGTTGGTAATCGATTCTACTTTAAATATCTGAAATATTCTTTTTTTTTATACTTCATTCTACTTTAAATATCTGAAATATTCTTTTTTTTTTATATCAATAGCTTGACAAGTAGGCAGACGGGCCACCTGATGGTAAGTGGTCACCGCCGACTATGGATATTTGCAATACCGGGGATTGCCAATGTGTTGCCGACCTTGTAGAGCTCTTTTTACGCCTTTTTTAAGAACCCCATATCGTAGTGCTGAGGGAAAACCTTAACGGGGAGCTCATTCCACATCCTACTGTTATCATCTTATTCTAGTTCGCTTTCAAAGCCTTGGAGCCTGCGTACTTTTTATTTACATCAGCGAGAAGGTAGGAGACTTAAGATATGAGAAGAGAAACGTTAACAATTTGATTGATCTAATTTTGATTATGTATGGAAGGCACCCATGCACCAACGCACCAATGCATCGATCCCATCGCAGCTCCAAATTAAAACCCGATTGTCCACCATATGCATTCTTTCGTATTTCGGCCACATGGTGCGCAAGGCCATGAAAGTTCGGAAAAACTGGTCATAGTTGGGAAAACGGAAGGAAAACGACTACGTGGTCGTTCGCCAACTAGATGGTCCGATCTAGTAAAAGACTCATCGTCCTCCAAATTTTACATTGTCCTACCTAAGGGACGCTTTGGTGGGTTTTTGGCAGAAACCGGTGGAGGCAGATCATACACTGTAGAAGAAAACCCGATGCTGACCACGATCCTCAGATATGAGAGAACGACTATAGAGTGAGAGAGATGTATGGATGGACATGATAGTTAAATCTTTCTAGCAAAGTAAAAAACATGGAAATTGTTATTTTTCTTTTTCTGCTTCTACGTCACAATACGAACAAAATTATGTATGACAATCTTGGTCACAAGTTGCTAGAAGTTATCAAAATTGACCTCTAATTGTTTGTCAGAATGCTAAGAGCTAAGTTTTTATGGCTAAACATAGTGAGGTCCCTGCGAGATCTGCTCCACCTCGTCAAACTTTACGCAGTATAAAACCATGGTCAAGGAAAATATAAAATAATATTTTGGATAACTTCCAGCAACTTGTGAGCAAGATATAATTTTGTTCATATTGTGATATTGGTACACCAAGCCACATTTTTTGACTACGGTGTGTAGAGTTTGTGAAGTTATGGCTTGTAGAGTTAGGGCGTGTAGAGTTATAAGCTTGACTCTACATGAGAACTGATAAATTTTTGACTGCGAGCCATATGGTCTCGTATTGGCAACATTTTACATGAAAATGTTTTTGGTGGTATATCAGTTATCTGGTACAAGCTGCTTAGTTTGGGATAAAAAATATCTTAATCCAGGTCATCTAGGTGATCTATTTATGATTGCTTTGTTGTTGAAGAGTCAAAAGGTCACAAACAAATTCACATTCGCATTTACTACAAATAAGTGTCCGCAGTGGGCACGCGTGGTGGAGTATCTGCCCATTCCCTTTCACCCTCATATGTGAAAGGAGGCCTGTGCTCAGCAGTGGGACATTATAGGCTGATGATGAGATGAAGTGTGTAGCCTTCAGGAGTTAGTTATTATAAGTACACCTAAACTCTGTACCTAAACTGTAACTATAATAAAAGTTGAGAGATAGGTGCAGTGATTGGTGACCTTTGCTTCAAAGAATGCAGGCTTACGCCGAGGTAGGCAAGTTTAGAAATTTTCTACAGTTGCTTTACATTTATATATATTATTGGTAAGGTAATATGGTAAGTATATTACATGTTAAATACTAAAAACTATATGTACAAAAAACGAAAAAAGAAAAACATAAAGCTTATTTAAAAAAAATTAAAATTAAAATAAACTATCTTCTAAATTATTCATGGTACCCATTATGCTAGCGGCGTTACCCCGCTGAACGGTCAAGCTTAGTCTCTGGGCAAAAAAACACTTCGCTCTCAAGTCCCCAGAGGCTAAGACCAAACGCTTGCCAATGTCTTCTACTATGGATTTAGTGTCTGATGACCAAGGGCCCATAGTCTCTACCGCAAGCGCCGCAAATTCATAGTCGTCAGTTAGACATGAGTACTTGCGGCGCTTGAGGAACTGCGCATTTTCTGCGGCCGCTCCTGCTCTGTGGCGCGTGCAATGGATGTGGGAGGCTGCCAATGTATCTACACAGGTAACATCCCACACCAGGGCACGGCCTAATCGCCATGGCACCAATGTCACACCATCCGGTCTCTTGCCATCGTCTCTGGAGAGGCCGCTGGGTTCCAGTTTAGCTGGGACGGCGGCGGTGGCAAGAGCCCGGCGGATTAGGTCATTTAGCGTGGCATGGCGATATATCCGACCTGCACTTTTTATGCAGGAAAGACCATGGAGTCCTTGATCATCAACATGACAACTACAACTGCGACAGGTGTGAGGTTCGCAAATTTTGGCACCTAAGCGAAGACATATGGCAATACGGAGCACCGCCGCCTCTAAAAGGGTACCTATGTTAGCTGAAGGGAGCGAGTGCAACCAATAGCCAGATTCTTTCTGAGAAACTGCCAACAGTCTAGCTTTATCTGTGTCATTACTGTGCTCAAGAAGACAAGCGAATTTAGAATTTACCTGTGGCGAATCCCACTCTTTTTGTGACTCTCGATTATTAGGAATATTTTCTCCCGGGGATGAAGAAATCCAGAAAGTCAGTGCATCCGCAAGACCACTGACACGAACATCAGCTAATGGTAAATTAAGAATTTTGCTGATGAGTGTCAGAGTGCTGTGAGTTGATGAAAGGAAAGCCGGGAGAGCTATACTTGAAGCAGTCCGAATACTAAGGCCACCTAACCTAATAGGAAGTGTTGCTTGTCTCCAAGAGCGGTCGTCAAACTGTAAATTTAAAATTTGGGTTAATGCATTTTTCATAACATTGTCTATCGGGTAGATTACAGCAGGAAAATGCCAAAAACTACAACTTCGTAGGAGATACAAAAATTTTGGAGTGAATAGACACAGTCTAAGGATAAAAAGTGCCATGTGTGGTTTTATTTTAAATAAAAGATCAGACGACTGTTGTAATTTTTCTAATTTAGAATTTATATGGTCAGGAAACGCGTCGTCGAAAATTGGTGCACCAAGCAGGGAAAGGTTACCTTTATCTGATACTGAGATATTTGGCATTAAATTATTAAAATCGCTGAGTAACTTGAATTTTGTTACGTCGTTTACGTGATCAGCAAAAAATATTTCACATTTGTTAAAATTTAGCTTTAGACCAATGTTGTTGAAGCTGCTGGTGATGGTTTTAAGATCACTAATTACTGAAGATGCGTCTCCTGCCAGTGAGCCATCATCAAGGTACCAAAGGTTAAATTTTGAGACAAAATTTTGTATGATCGGGTTGATTGCCAAACTAAAAATTACTGGTCCAAGGGGATCACCTTGTTGGCAACCAACACAAGACTCAATCTCTTTTTCTCCGTAAAATAATTTAGAAGGGGCCCCATAAGCTTGGAAAAGGTATTTTGAAATTTCAGGTAGTTCTTTACATTTATTATTATACCGAAGGCGGTTTGTTTGTTAAATTGCCAGATAAATACCAATTGCCAGGATATGATGGAGGTCAAAAACCAATACTGACTTCGCAATTTCACCCATTCGACAATTCCAGAGGGACATTGATTGGGTGAAACGACTGTATTTAAATTCGGAATTTCGGAATTCGAAACACCGATCGACTGTAGTGCGAATGTTTATGAGTGCGAAATACGTTAGTGCAAAAGTATGACATTGCGAAAAACTCCTGTTCGAATATTTTTCATAATTTTACATTCATAAAAAATCTTATATAGATAATTATTTTAAACGGGTTGGATACGACAATACAACATTAAATGAAACCACGTAAAGTACTCATGTATACGATCAACACAAAAAAAATACAGCTTTTCATACATTTTTGCCGAGGAGAACCTACCTGTTTTGTATGAAAAGCAGTATTTTTTTTGTGATTTCGAAGTTGGTCGCATAGTAAATGTTGATCGTATTTATGAGTACCCACCCCGTATATAATTTCTGATATCCTTTCCCTAAGTTATAAGAAAGAGCGCCAATCAGACCAAATAATATTATTTCTTTATATTTTTACCTAGGTATATAAAAGTTGTGCTTTCCCATACAGTCCATAGGGAGAAAAGGCGAGGTAGAAAACCCCTTTCAACCCCTTAGCGAATTTGGGGTTGAATGTTGAAAAACGCCGAAATACTTTACTCAATTCAATCAATTAACATCAAAAATTACAGAATTTCAAACAAACCTGGTGCTTGGCGACAGATTTTCAACCTTGCCAAAAAAATAAGTTCAGTCTAAAAAGCTAGTTCCATTCCCACATAATAGATGGCGCCACCTGTATATACAAGTTAGCTGCGCACCCGCAGCCTGTGAGACACTGGTTATATGCAGGTTTAACTGGAAACCAGTTCGATTGCGAGTCATACATAACCAATCAATGTCCCGGAAGTTCAGGCGGGACGACCTTGATCGCACTTTCATAAAGGCTGAACTACTATATAAGTGTAGAGATAGGTATAACGTATATGTAGGTTAGTCAAGTATCTGTTATTGAAAGAGGTTGCAGGTATCCCCAGCGGTTTAAAGCCGTTTATTTACCTACCTACCACCTATCGCGCCGCAGGTCGTGGGTTCGATTCCCGCACAGGATATGCATTTGTAACATGTCTGTATGTCCTGAATCTGGGTGTAATTATGTATTTACAAACAAAAAGTAGTATATGTATTATATCAGTTATCTGGTTTGCATAGTACAAGCTTTACTTAGTTTGATGGACGCATTGGACACACCATTTGGTGCGTCCATGCTACGCGAAGCGAGCACGAGCCGAGCCTCGAACAAACAGGATTCGTTCGTTGCTCGCGATTTCAAGCGACGTACCTAAGGAGCCTACAATTAGCGCGATGCGAATCCCTGTGTTCGTGAAAAAACTGAAAATTGGGCGGAGTGCAGTCGAGCACGCTACGAATGCTCGCTCGAGGCTCGCAAATCCCGTCCACGCTACGCGAATCGTGCTCGCACTGTGCTCGTTCGTGGCTTGGCTCGTGCTCGGTTCGCCAGGCATGGACGCACCATAATGATTGTGTGTGAGGGATGTCCCAGGATATTTATTTAGTAGCTATAGGCTCTAGGAAAGTATTGATTGAAGTCAAAGCCACTGAAGTTTGAATGTCAGCCTTCAGCCTGAAAGAAATGAAGAATGTTCACTAATTTAGATTTTTAGGTCTCCTTATTTTCTATAGAAAATAAAAAATATGTGTGAAAGAATTATTTCGATACGTCAATTAGTTTCCGAGATATGGAATTTTAAAATAAGCGCGCGACGCTGGATTCCACCGGCCCGTACTCGATGCGTGTGACGTCATGTCACATCGCTCGCTCAGTCAATCGCGCTCACAGAACAAATACCCTGACGGGGTCGCGCTTTTCCGTACGTTTCCCCAGTTGATTAGGCTTTTTTGGTTTTTAAATTTCCAATATAAATACTAGAAAATCATGTGTTATGCCAAAATGTAAATATACAACCACCAGTCCACCGGAAAAGTTGATTTTACTAGTTCCAATGGATGTCCAAATACGAGAGAAATGGATAAAAACTGTGAAGGGGTTGAATCTATTTAGAGATAAAAGCAAAGTTTATTGCTGTAAAGATCGTTTTGACGTAAGAATGGTGACAGTCTACTATGTACCTAAACATTTATACACATTTGTAGTGTGCAGTTATTTGATACCTCAGCGCAGCCGCGGTTTCACCCGCGCGTAGCGTTTTAATTATTTTGCGCGGAACCCCTTATAAATTATCTGAAGTAAAAGAAGCTTAAGTTATTCCTTATAACATCCGCTATCTACCAGTGAAAGTCTCGTCTATATCGGTCCAGCCGTTTTGGAAATCAGCCGGAACAAACTAACGTAAGACGACGATTTTTTTGCGTGGAAAAATAGTTATTCTTAAATAAATGAAACGTTTACTTCTTATAACATATGCTTAACTGAGAATAAAATCCAGTCAAAATCGGTTCAGCCGTTACGGAGATTAGCCGAAAAATTATTAAAAATTGGATTTTTTTTTATAAGAAGGTACCTACATATATGTATTATGTGGTGTTGTGTGTATACTCAAAATAAACGAATTTTCTTTCTTTCTTTCTTACATTTTTTTTATTAGCGTGGGGAAATCCTAGTAGCATACCCGACCATCTCGGGGGGAGCGCGATCAGATTATGCCGAACTTTTAGCGGTTTAAACCCCAACGGGTGTCGTCAACTTTCATGTGCATTTAATAAAAAGTTGTAATTTTGATATTACATAACAGACACTTCAATTTTATTTATTTGGATATATAAAGTAGATTATGTTCCTGCGCGTGAGTAAGGTAGCCAGAGGTCATTGGGGAGGGGGGAAAGATCGGTAACGCGTGAGCGATGCTTCATGTGTTGCAACCGTCCATATGGCTACGGTAACCGCTTACTGTCAGGTGGGCCGTACGTATGCTTGTGGTAAACAACTTAGTTAGGACTTAGTCGTATAAAAAAATATAAGACATAAAAAAGGTTAAGTACCTACATCTATTCAACTCGCTGCATTTGCAATATATCAATTTATTAAGTTAAATTTACTAAGAAGAGTATAAATAGGTATATAATAGACAAACATTACTAATTTATTGTCTATAACATGGAACTGAAAAGGGAAATAAGTACCTACTTGCTTTGCAGCTATAAAATAATAATTTTAGGTATATTAGGCAGACAGGAGCAAACATTAAGAGAGGTAGAGCATAGCGTTTATTCGCTCAAAGAGCACCTTGACTGGGGAAGTACCTCCACCTTACAGAATACCGCAGCCAAATAACTTTATGTTTGTAAAGTTGTGTTCCTGCGCGTGAGTAAGGTCGCCAGAGCTCATAGGGGAGGGGGGAAAGTTCGGTAACGCGTGAGCGATGCTTCGTGTGTTGCTAGCGTCCATATGGCTACGGTAACCGCTTACCATCAGGCGGGCCGTATGCTTGTTTACCGACTTAGTCGTATATATTATAAAAAAAAAAAAAAAGCATTTGCATTCTTTCTTCTTGCTTTTCGGCGGCAACGGAATAACCATTCGTCGATAAATAATAAACCTTGTAAAATAATTATATATGATTTGGACATCTTATTTAATTATATTACATTAATTATTAGATTCAATTTAAAATAGTTTTGCATCCTATTCTGTAGCGAAATGTGTAGACCTTATTTTATGATTCCACCTAAATTTTACGACATTTCTGACGAAATAATCATTTCATTTCAACCATAAGTCCATATATTTTCAAATCCATAAATCAAATCCAAAATACTTTCCACTAATAGCGCAAGATACCTACGTACCACCGCTAGCGACTAATATGAGTGAACGGAGCGATGTAACATGACGTCACCTGCGGTCACGTGACCGTTAGCGGGCTTCGATATTTAGGGGAATTTTAAATGTCTGTAAAATCATAACTACTTGGTTTTTTTGAACGAAACAAAAACTAATGTATTTGTATACATAATTGCTCTACTGATACAAACTTTCAAGCGGTTTTGCATACCTATTAACATTCCTCATTCTGCAACACATTCGGTCGGCAACACATTCAGTATCGCACGTCCATAGGTGACGGTGACAACTTACCATCAGAGAAACAACCTGCCTGCTGGTCACCTGTTGCTAAAAAAATAATTAATAAACTTAGTTCAATGACACCCCTATAAAATGTTGAGCTTACTCAAACTTGTACGTAGTTTTTAGGTATATACTCTGAGCTAAAACTCATTGGAAGATCGTACCAAAGTTAATGTTGTTCTTTTATAATTGGTTACTTTGTACATCAATATGTCTGTGTCAAACACCTTAACTTAGTAATTATCTAGGTACTATTTTGAAAATTATTTCAACAAATAAAAAATTGTTTTGAAAACTTCCATGGCCAATAAGCAGATTGAAAGATGAAGTCCACCAAATCAAACTGGACCTATGTATTGGCACAGAATATTTAATAGTACATGTATTGGCCTTAATTATCCTTGTATTAAGGGCGGTATCGGACCCAGAAGTACGACCTAAAAATAGTTTGTAGGATTTTACAGTGGCCAATTGCATGTGTACACTTGTTTATTGTCTCGCCTCGTACTTACTTATGTTACTAGGAAGTGACATTTTGAAACTACAGTGTGGAACTTTATATTGCCATTGGGAGATTGCCACAGGGTAAGCAATTAAGACAGATAATGACGGTGATGATGACGGGCCAGTTGGCGCAGTTGGTTAAGATTCACCTTACGCGCCGAAGGGCGTGGGTTCGATTCCCACACAGGACATGCATTTGTGTGCATGAACATGTCTGTATGTCCTGAGTCTGGGTGTAATTATGTATATTAAGTATGTATTTACAAACAAATAGTAGTATATATATTATATCAGTTATCTGGTTTCCATAGCACAAGCTCTGCCTAGTTTGGGATCAGATAACCGTGTGTGAGGAATGTCCCAGGATATTTATTTATTATTTATTATAAATAATTATTCTAAAACTACAAATAAACAACTTATTGGCTTTTCGTCGATTATGTTTTTGGAAATTTTTCAGACTCGCGACCTCTTCTAAAAATTTTACGAGAAACGGTTGTGAAATGCGACCTGTAGAGGAGAATAGACAACTGGATAGACAAACGAAAGGATTTTTGTCCAAGCTGAAACGGAGACGCTTCGCTCGCCCGGTCAAAAATCAAAACGTTTTAGAGTCTGCCTGAAGAAATTTTTAGTCTTACAGAAGTAATATTTTCGAAACTAGCTGATAACTATCGGTCTGAGAACGCAATAACCACTCAGAAACTTAGATACCAAAAAAAAAAAGCGACATACGTCTTTCTCTTCATAATCCAAAATCTCAGTGAAATCCCAAGCAGCACGCCGGCGTATTCAACATCAATAAACCAGCCCATTTAGAACTTGGAGTTTTTTAGAGACTTACAGGAGTATCAAGAAAAGTTGATTTACTTTTAAGAGTGATTTATGAGTTATTAATACAGCTCTAGCTGTATAAAATCAATATTAAGGGAACCGCGTAAGCTTAGAGTTCAGAATATTAAAACTCTACCGTTATACAGCGTTAAGTATTTTCATTAATGATTTTAAACTTCATACGATAGTGTGAGAAGATTCGAGCTTGGTATAAATTCTATAGTACATAGTGTATTTTATTATCTTTCACACAGTCCAGACATCTCTTTTCCAATCTGCGTATCTAATATGAATAAACTAAAGAAACAGTCCCGCGCGGTTTCACCCGCATTCCTGAGGAGTCGTATGTTTTACCGGGATAAAAAGTATCCTATGTATTAATCCAGAATATTGTCTATTTATGTACCAAATTTCACACAAATCCGTTCAGTAGTTTTTGCGTGAAAGAGTTACAAACATCCATACAAAATAAAGCTCTACTTCCACAGCCTACTCTGTGCACAAGGCGTGGTCTACATTACATCTGCGCGACGAATTCACTCCATGCCAATGTACTTGTCGGATAATTTTGGAGGTCTCTTGGTGACCTTAACAATTCTAACCGATTAGTTATAGGTGTTATATCTATGAGTGTTTTATTAACTCGTTACGAGTGAATGGGTTTACAAAATGACCCGACTAAGACCAGGATATGCGTTTCTATTTTTACATTTAATTTCCTCATATATTTTATGTGCATATATGAGCTAATTCGTTTTAATTCGACTTACAAGTACATAAGACGCGACATATTTGCGTTATTGTACGCCCAAAATAACAATAATCTTACATTTATTAAAGTACTTTAAGTCTCCAAAAGGAGAAATCATGATAAAAATTTTGCTCATTCTTAGATACTATAATTTTGCATACATTTGTAATTATTTTGTAATTGTTTCAAACATAAATTATTTTGTATCTTGATGGCATTTAGAACTGTTGACGAATAACTTGAAACCAGCTTAATAGCTTCGGTATTACAGATTTACGTCATTGCTTGTGTCAAAATGAACTAAAATAAGTGTAATAGCACAATTCATGTGTTTATGATCCCAATCCAATATATCGATACCAATCGTAATTGTCGTAATTTTAAGACGACCTTGTAGCGGTACACGCTTGACATTTTACCAGAGGATTGTGTCATACGACACTGCAACAGTAACTTTAATTTTTATTGGATTCAGTATTCTCGTTAAATTTCTTTATCCCTGTCCATTTAATATGCGGAATAAATCTTGTAAAAACTTTTTAACCAAAAAAAATAACGGTCTTCAAAGTAGAATAAAAAGTATGAAATTACTCTTATCTGACACTATTTTGAAGTCAGCGAATGAGCATGACGTGTTCTATAGCAAAATATTTCACTGACTTCAAAACTAGAACTTAGTGTCTACACTATTGGTGATATAATAATGAAATGTATTAAAAAAGTATCGGAAGGGGAAAATAGAGGATTGTTAATTAAACCACGAGACGGACAACTGGTATGTTTCAACAAGGCAGTTTTTATGTTTCCCCTTACCAATTAATATATCTAACGACAGCACAATTCTATTTTCATGTTGTACAAATAAAAGCAGCTCCCAAACTTTAATTTTATCATCTCATTTCCACAAAATCCTGTGAAAGAAAAACTTGGCTCACTGTGGCATGAGTCACAGGGCGCGGTAAGGCCGTCCACTGTCAAGACGGATGTAGAACCCCTACTACAGTATTTCCGCTCCATGATTGAACCAGTTGCAGTGCTTTTACCATATTTCGGAAACCATCCAGATATAGCTTTAATTTGCCGGCAAAAATAACTACTTGTCGTTAAATTCTTAATGAAAAGAAAATACTTTGTCTGTTTTTTGACCGAACGAGCGCAAAGAGCGAGCGTCTCCGTTTAATCTTGGACAAAAATGCTTTCATATGTCCAGATGTCAGGTTCTTCTTTACAGGTCGCATTTCTCAACCGATTCTCGTAAAATTTTGTTTGCAGGTTCGTTAATGTTAAGGATCTTTGTTTATCCATTTTTATGGATATTTGAGAGAGGTAGAGCATAGCGTTTATTCGCTCAAAGAGCAGCTCGACTGGGGAAGTACCTACACCTTACAGAATACCGCAGCCAAATAACTTTATGATGTGTAAAGTTGTGTTCCTGCGCGTGAGTAAGGTCGCCAGAGCTCAAAGGGGAGGGGGGAAAGGTCGGTAACGCGTGAGCATCGAGGAAAGATCCCTTTAGAGTAGTAATAATGTACAATCAAATTCCGAAACTCGTCAGTGATTTGTCACTGAATTTGAACAGTAAGCACCAATCACTGAATCGTGTGTTTTTGACTTGGCCAATCAGAGTGCATGCGTGCTTGACTTAGCCTATCAGAGCGCGTTGTCGGCGGTGGGAAATTGGCGGAATATATTTCAACCAAAATGAACGTCATTGCGCTTCTTTGGGTTAATTGTTCGATGCGCGTGAGCGATGCTTCGTGTGTTGCAAGCGTCCATATGGCTACGGTAACCGCTTACCATCAGGCGCGCCGTATGCTTGTTTACCGACTTAATCATATAAAAAAAAACTTATTGTCCTGAATAACTGAATCGACGAAAAAATTGCATATCTTTATCGAGACGCGCGATATTTACAGCTCACAGAGCAACTTGTTTTTTTTAAATTAAAATTCTATCATTGACATCTGCCTGCCCTGTTCCCGATTATTTGGGGTCGGCGCAATCCTACACTTTTTCCATTCGGCTCTTGTACCCGTTATACATTTCTTCTTCATATCACCTTTCGCAGAATACATGCATCTTTTACCTATCTTCCTCTTCCCGTGTATCCATCCACATTCTTATGCATAACTCTTTTAGTCACATATCTTTCATGCCTCCTCCGTGCAACAATCAGTTCCCTCTCTACTTTTCATTCACTGGCGCTACTTTCAAACTTCCTCTTCATCTTAAATTCTTATCACTCCGTATGAAGAAAATTGAAAATGAGTCATCATCATCATCATCAGCCTATAATGTCCCACTGCTGGGCACAGGCTGTTCACAAATGAGTGCTTTTCCTAAATTACCCCAAAATTTTACACATAGTGCCAATGTATGTAGGTAGATGAAGCAAGTCAAGTGGGAAAACCCTCGTAGTAGTAATGGATTCTATCATCTGTGCAATTAGTAAATCGACAAACATACGGTACGCTTTATAGTAAGCCGTTACTATAGCCTAGATTCTTGTAACAGGGGTATGACCCACGTTTTGTCGACCCTCCCTTCTTGAAGAGATGTTCCAAAGAGTCACTGTGCACTGTCTATATCATATCAATAATTAAAGATCCACTTTCTCCATGACAATAAGGAAATGAAAACAAAAGTATTATTTACATAACATTTTATTTAATCATCATCTACAATCGTCACACGTATAATTCTGTAAGTGTGACATGTCGGCCATTTTGCAATCGGCGCGTGCGCGCAATCGCGTTTGAATCGTTGATCGAACGTTCTTATTTATGTTTCATAACTGTTTGTTAACAACTTTATACAGAGATTGATATATATTGGTTATCCCTTGCAGAATTAACAATTGTCTTATCCTAAACACTGGAGCCATCTAATAAGTCGCTTCATATCTATGTGCCAAAAGTAGACAATCGTGCTGAAGCCCTCTTGTCGAATATGGGAAGCCCTTAGTTTAGATAGATATTTGGTTTTATGAATTTCGATACCTAATACATAGTTCTTTAAATTGAATCAAGAAGTAGATACGGTATCCAGTTAAACTATGTCTAGCTGACACACTATTATCCTCAGTTGTTAACGAAGCTGTTGTCTTGTGAGCATATTTTGTCGAGTGAATAGTAATCGATATTTTCTTTTATGTTTGAATTTAAGCTGCGTCGGCTTTTCATAATTTACTTGAAGACTTGGTACCGTATCTTCCCCTTTCAGTTTTTCTCTATAATTTGAGCGATTTATTTTATTCTCTAATGTATTTTATTCGTATATTTCTCGCAAATTGCGACTCTTTATAATATTATGTATTCATAAAAAAAGGTTCACCGATAATAATATAATTTATAACACAAAAAAGTTATTTTTACCCCAGAACTTGCAAAAGTGACTTTTCTTTTGCTGGCTTATCGCACGATTGTAAATCTTGTACAGAAATGGAAAAGTTTTTTGGTATAAAAAATAATGGTGAATATTTGTACTTATGTAAACTTGAAAAATAGGTTGGAATTAAATATAATATTAATATTTGGAAGAGTATCAATAAAAATAATGAGGATATGAGAATATCCCAGGATATTATCATTAATACAAGATAAGGAGAAACAAGAAACGTATATACTGGTATATGTACCAGTACTTATATACAAATTATTACATATTTATACACATATATAACCTATCTACATATCGATTTCATGTACCAAAATATCAATAAGGCCAGATCGAATAGGCTTTTTTTTCGCGTACCTGAATATATATGTTCTGTTATTGTTAATATAACGTTTTGTCACGAAAGAAGACCATTAATTTTACAAAAACATTGACTAGTACTAAAATATACAAAAATCGTAAAAAAATCGTTCGTATCCCTTTGGAGGTAACAACCTAAAATACTTTGTACACTATTTTACACTACAATTAAGCAGATCAACCGGTAAAGTTGATCGAATATGAGCCGGTGTTAGGATCGAAGTTCTGAGCTGGGTGTCCTGCAAAGGGATTATGATTCTGGTTCTGATAATTCTGGGCCTGATAGTTGAGATTCTGATTCTGGCTCTGATATTGGTTGTAAGGCTGTGGGGTGAACGCTTGGTACGAGAACTGAGGCTGTTGGTGATAAACTTGACTTTGGGGGCGTTGTTCTTGAGGAAACTGCTGAGGAGACTGATCAAAGAGGTTTGTCTGCTGAGAAAACACAGGGGATGGACGTAGCTGAGAAGCCTGAGACTGGAATCTTGGCTGAGATTGGAAAGTCGACTGACGATACTGCTGGTATTGAGGTTGCTGATATTGGGGCTCTGGTTGCTGATATTGGGGCTCTGGTTGCTGGTATTGAGGTTCTGGCTGGCGAGGAGCGGGTTGTGAAGGCTGATGGAACTGCTTGAATGATGAGATTGGTTGTCTGGACTGTGTTTGCCTGCCGTTGTATTTTGGGTCTTCGTATATCTTAGGGTCTTCTCGGTATTGGCCGTCGTCTTCCTGGCCGTCTGTGAGGGCGTTTGAAGAGGGGTCGTGGAGGGTCGGTGGGGGGACGTTGATGCCAGCACCTGCAATCAGAGATAATAATGAAGATTCAATAACGGCCTTCTAAACGAACTGCAGAAGTATCAACGCATTGAAAAAGGATCTACAAGTGCCGACAAAATAGCCATAAAAGATGGCGATGGGCTTGCAAACTCACTGCCTATCATTTCGACTATTTACTTCGTGAATATTTAAGTTAGTCTTATTTCGCCTGCATTCGTACCATGATCACACAACCTGGGGCCCAAGTCTGCTATTTCAATTGTGTTCCAATGATCTTACAGTGGTGTCAAAATTGTGCCATAATGACACTATTCTGTTAGTAAGTAGACTACCATAACTGTAAAATGTCACAATTTTGACACCACTGAAAGTTCATTGGAACACAATTGAAATAGCAGACTTGGGCCCCTGTAGACTTTGATGTAATTAAACATAAAGTACAGGCTTAAGCTTAGATTAGAGTCCACATCGTCAACAAATAAATAAAAAACAACAACTTTTTGTTGTGGAGAGAATAAACACAATTTTCGTCTGTTCATAGCCCATAGAACAATAAAAGTAAAGATTGTTAATGGATTTAAAGTAACTATTAAAAAAATCTCTAAATTCTGTCTAGTGTAACTAAACTTCATAATTACCCAATACTACTTAAATAGTACATAATTACCCCGTTATGTTAAAACAATCAGGCCGTGAAGGTTGGTCTTGAACAGTGACCAGACGAAGATAATTTCGCCATAATAAGAACGAGTGGTTTGCCCTGAATCATACTGAGTGGAGCTATGAATAGAGTCTACGCAGTATGCATGGAATGTACAACGAAATTTATTTGAACTGTTCAAGTAACAACACAAAGTATGGCAGTTAATAAAACTGTATTAACAACATTGTTTATACGGAATGAAAACAAAACTAATAGGTTTTTCTACGTCTTTAGGCCTAAAACTCCCGGGAAGGTAAGTTGAGGAACTTTTAACGAAAGATATTTCAGCTGATATCTTTGATATAGCTCATCGCTTTTCCTTGCGTTTTCGGTTTACAGCTCTTATACAAAATAATTTGAAAGAAAATAATATGCACGCCAATTAACTTCTTCATTACTCAATTTTAATTCTGCTGAAAATCTTATTTATCACCAGTGGCTGATTTACCAGCAGGCTCAGTAGACTTTAGCCTAGGGCGGTAGATTTGAAGATGATTTTTTTCTCATGTTTTGCAGAAAGAAGCATACTTTACCCAGGCTTATTAAGTCGGTACATGATTAAATTTTGATTTAATCAGAAATATACCCAAAAAAAATCTTATGCAAATTCAACCAAATTGTATCATAGAGGTGTCAAAAATGTACGGCCTATACCTACTTGGGAAATGTGTAAATACGCTACTGAATGAAATAAATTAAATATTTATGAATAAATAATAATAAATAAATAAATGAGATATAACTATTATTATTATTTATTGTGAAATTTTGCCGCCCCTAAAAGTGTCGCCCGGGGCGGGCCGCCTCCGCTACGATATGCCATTGCTTCACCTACCATTTTTAAGTAAACTTCCCAATACTCATGAGTAATTCTTAATTATGAATACAAGTAATAAACTTGTAACTATACAATCATTTTAAACTAGGTGACGCTGACCATATAAATTCAGTTGCCAAACACGTAAACAAACATAATGAAATTGGGGCAATTGCGCCACTTTTTATCCGAGCACCGCTAATTCCCATGGACTTGGAAACCGGTACATCATCGATTACCATCACGTTATTAATTAGATGCTTTGGTTTCAATGTTGTGTCTTAAAGCCGCGCAACTTAGTGTAATAAATGTATAACCAGCCCTGGGTTAGGCATTATGCTGAGTACCTACCCCCTTACTCATAAAGTGCTATTTAACTAATATGCTGTTTAAAGGGTCACGTAAATAATGTCACATTATTTGACAATGACAATAGAGTGACGTTATTTACGTGACCATTTAAACAGTATATTAGTTAAATAGCACTTTATGAGTAAGGGGGCTAATATAATATAGTCCCATTATATCAATATATGGTAATTGCTTACAGTATGAGGCACGAGTGGTGAGCACAGATAGGCAGTAGTGGGGGCAAGATCGCGCATGTAAACTTTTAGCCAAATCACAGTAGCGACATGACACGGAAGAATCCAATAGACGACGAGCATTGACTGACCAACCAATCGTGTGCAGCTCGGCGCTCCCCTCTTCTTCATTCCGCCAAACAGACTGAAAAATTAACTACTGCGCAGGTGTCAATCTGTGCTCACGACTCGTGCCCCTTACTATACTTTTTTGTGCAGTTTAACATCCTACAAATAATATGCTTTTCTTTCCGATTGTTCCACTTTTCAACCATATCTACAATAATCTTTGCCTTTTTGATGTTACTTCTCACTATTTGGAATTTTCTTTGAGTATTTTGGCAGCGCACCCTATACGATTTTTTATGAAACTGATTATAAAGATTTGTACGAGCGCTGCGATCCGCATTTCATTTTTATAAAAGCGTCTTCAATACTTGCTTTATTTAGTGCAAGATCTCATGATCAAATTAGACATTAGCATATCAACCTTAGTTCAAGTTGAGTGACTGAACTCACCTTGTGGCTCAAATCCTCTCTGACTGCTAGCTCCATAAGATATCTCCCTCAACTTCCCACTCTCGTCAACATATCCATACTTCCCGGCGACGTCCCCACTTGGGTACTTGGTCTCAATCTTGAAGGACCCATCAGCAGCTTCGTAACCGTAGCTGTATGACCCGTCGTCGTTCTGCTTGTTGATCTGCTTGAGGATTGGCACTGGGGTCGTGGTGGGGCCGTTGTGGCCCTGGGATTGGACCAACAGCCATGCTCCGCAGAATATTAGTGTCTGGAAGTAGAAAGAAGGCTGTGCTAAACAAATAAATAAAATAAAATTCATTCAGCTCATTTTTGTTCCTAACTATGCAGCTGTTTGTGACTCGATCACGCATAAACATTAACGGATTTGGATACTTTTTATTTCGAATACTGAGGGTTGGAGACTAGTTTTATGAGATACGTATATTTATTCATGCGCCGGGTCCACGACTGCGCACGCGCACGAACAGTGCGGCTCGTGTGTAAATAGCATGGACACCTTTGAACATTTCGCGCGCAAATTATAATGTTCTCTCACGGACACGAATAGTACGGTTCGTATGGACATTCATATGGAATATTTTAGGTATAACGCGTGCTTCAATTGCGCACGTGAACCGTTCGCGCACACGTTGATTTTGACGCATATCATAATAATATGAGTCAAAATCAATGCGCGTCAAAAAAAATTCTATTACCGAAACCTTTTCACAAATCCTAAAGCAGTTTTCCTTAACCAACTAACACAAAAAACATTATAAACGGCTCTACTTTTATTTGTGCCCATACCATAAAGAGGCGGCGTGAAACCGAGCTAACTACAAGTGACGCAACAACGCAAGACCCATAGACAAGTGGCTGAAAAGTAACGCAACGACGCAACCTTGATCTTGGGCCTGTTGGACGCATGATGAAACTGCGCCTGCGCTCTGAACTAGTTTAGTTCATTCACATCTTTACAATCGTGAGATTTTAATGAGTCGTGGATAATTTGTGAATTCATTCGGGAATAAGGTAATACGTAAGCTGTTTAACGGGGCTCACTGTAGATGTCGCTGTACTTTTTGTCAAGACTAGTCCTATTAGGTTGTTTTGTGGTACAGGCTTACTGTTGCAATGATAAGAGTAACGTGGCCGATGGTGGTAAGCGGTTGCAACACACGAGGCAACTCACGAGTAGCCGACTCTTCACCCCATCCCGATGAGCGACAGGAACGGGACAGCGCAGGAACAAAACATATTTTTTTTGTACATCCCATTTTTTTTTTTTATGAACAACTATGTGAGGACCCAAAATTTGGCCTTATTACCCGGTTACGCGGACAAGTCAGCGAGCAAACTCTCAACCGGGAGCAAGCTCTCAACCAGGAGCAAGCTCTCAGCCAGGAGCAAGCTCTCATATCATTCGAACTCCTCTTTTATACGAAATAACGCTATGCTCTACCTCTCCTGTTGTCTACTTTGTCTAGACAAGCTTGGTCACTAAACTACGGACATCGAAATAGGTGACAAAGTAAAGTTCCTTATATACCACAACACTTGTGGAAACAGGAATGCCTTTGTCCAAAAAAAAGTAGCAACGCTATGAAACAATCGGCGCCAAGGCGTTGTCCAATTGAGTGAATGTCCTGCTTCGGCCTTCGAGACATGGCACTCATAGGTACACAACTATTAGGTATTTATTGGTTTATGACCGTAGTTATTATTGGCCCTTTGGAGTTTATTTTAGAACTATTCCATTATTCAGCTTAGATAGCTCAGTGGTAGTGACGTCGGATACTGAGACGAAGGTCCCGGGTTCGATCGAATCCTACAAAGAGCTCGAGCTTTCGGTGAAGGAAAACATCGTGAGGAAACCATAGCACGGTGGCAGGGTACTTTATAGTACCCGTCTGGCTGGCTACCACTCTCAAGTTGAAAATCTGTCGTCATCTATCCGTGTGTTCCGACAGCTGCACTTGAGAGCCAGTTCCTCCTAGGCTTTGTGTGCTTACCACCTTCGACCACAACATCACTTATCATGGTTATTGGTATTTGACTCTACCAATGCATCCAAGAGCTCGTAATACTTAAACTGAGAAGACTCCGGCAAGAAATTCAGTAAGGCATTTATTTTCTTAAAGTATCTTAAAATACGTCTTACAAATATTAATAATGAGTAATTATATTTAAATAGCCTGTGAAGCGAACACTTCAATCTACTGCGTTCTTGTCTTATACAAAATCAGAAACTTTACAGTACCCTTTCATACACAACCTCTGTTTAAATTTTTTAAATACACAGATTATTTTTGAATTTCTTTGGGTACTTTGATAAAGAAACATATATTTCCTATTGAAAGAGTCCTTACTTTACTGATATGAGTTACTGGTACAGCAAACTGATAATTTGACTGATAAGTAATCTTAATGCGTAATCTTTAGGTGCGTCCATGCTTAGCGAACCGAGCACGAGCCGAGCCTCGAACGAGCACACTGCGAGCACGATTCGCGTAGCGTGGACCTGCTCGCGAGCCTCGAACGAGCGCGATTGTCAGTTTTTTCACGTACTCAGGATTCGCATTGTGCTCGTTTAGGCTCGTTCGTGGCTCGGCTCCTGCTCGATTCGCCAAGCATGGACGCACCATTTGAAAGGAACACTTACACTACGCATGTCGACAAATTAATATAATAACTGTAGAACCTATATATACCTCTATTGTCTTATATAAGTAAAGTAATTCGCGTTCTTGTTACAATCAATATCTTGGGCAATAAGTTATTATAGATCGTTATTGTTGATATAAATACCAATCAATTTTCATTGCTCAATATTTATAAGGTAATTTTATTACAACTTTTAACTTTAACACTGTAATTTAGAATGTCTTAAACGTTTAATTAACAGATTTGGTTAATATGGTGCTTTTCCGTGTGATTAAAATATAACAAGAAAATTCATAAAAAAACACGACTAGCGTTACAATAAGGGTCAGCTCACACTGAGAGACGACGCGACAGTTCTATATTTTATTGCTTTCTTAAAAAGTGCGCGCGCGTCTCTTTTTGAACAGACCCTAAGTGAATTTTTCAGAGGGTTCGGTACCCAAAGGGTGCCAACGGGACCCTATTGTCCCTATTATTAATATCCGTCAATCCGTCCTTCCGTCCGTCCGTCTGTCTGTCAGTGGGCCGTTTCTCACAAACCGTAATAGGTACACTCCTACAAACTGATCCAATAACCAGCAATAAGAATGACCTACCCGGCGGCAAAATAATTACCATTTGACTAGATATAATTATATGTCACAATAACGCCTTTAAATATTCAAAGTAGATAGAATATTGATGTCATAAAAATTGGCCTTTCATTCCCGCAATAGCACCACAGATTATGAGTTCATATGTAAGCGGAGCAGACTGCATTCCTTCGTACACGACGCGACGGTATACACCTACGATGTAATGAGGTACAGTCATCGTAATTTATGCATCTTAATTTGGTATGTGTCAAAATTGCTTCAACTGTACTTTTGCCAAATTAATCCTTATGCTAACTAATATTATAAATGCGAAAGTGAGTTTGTTTTAATTGTTTGTTAGTTACGCCGTCACGCCTCAACTACTCAACGCAAATCATGAAATTTGGCATGCAGATAGCCTATTGTATGGAGAAGGAAATATATTTTTTTTTACTCGGGAACGCGGGTGTAACCGCGTGGGACAGCAAGTTTTCTATATTTATATGCCAAAAGGGTAGCGATCCATCTAATGCTAGTAGCTATATCTATGGACATTAGCTATAGCAGGAACCTGGGGACCTTTAAAAAACCTAAAAGGTCTAAAAGCTCTCAACTGCTACAAAACACCGGAGGTCCATGCCTCTTATTACAATTGTTTTCCAATGAACTAACAGTGGTGTCAAAAACATTTGACAGCTTTGTAAACTATAATTAATTTAGTAATAACGCATGGATCCATGTCAATGGTGTTGTAACGCGATCGTATGAGAATATTATTTTTGATTTAAAATAGCAGACCTGGACCCCATTAGTTGCTTGGCGACAGATTTTGACTAATAATTACTTTAACACCGTGCTTGGTTTCCTCACGAAGTATTTCACTGAAAGCTTAAACTTCGACGGGTCGCTCACTTCCCTCCAATATGGCGAGGAGGGCGATGGCTGCCACACGCGTCATACTTGTGAACAGGTGCTGCTTTTGGGGGCTGGTCTGCTTAAGTTTGCTATTTATTTACTTATTAAATATTTATTCAGTCTACTTTGTGATTTTGCCGCCGCGCCGGGGCACGCAATTGTTGTCAGTGCGATTAGAATGTAAATATTATGTAATTAATCTAAGCTTGTTTTGAAAAGAGTAATTGCTGAGTTTATTGCCGGCTCTTCTCAGCAAATGCAACCTTCCGAACCGGTATTAGAGTATTAGAGTTAGACTTCATAAGTGCCTACGAAGGTCTATTTGAATGAATGATTTTGAATTTGACTTTGTATTGGACCCCACGACCCCCTTCATGGTATTAGCATGGCAGCAAAAGCTTTAATGCTCTATCTTACGGCAAACTATCAAAGAATAATCAATTTTAGAATGCCATTATTTTCTTCAACCAATTTTACCTACTCTTGAAGAAAAAGTATTGAATAACAAAGAGAACTAAATAATCCAGAAAATATTATCGACGCAACAGCACAACAAGTCGGCCTTGTTAATCAAGAAAAACCACACGCAGTAAATCAGACTTTTCCATCGTGTAAATAGAGTTTATATTCATAAGATCCATTTGAAGATCGGAATGTAATGTCGTGGTTCAGAGTAAAAAAGGCGTGACATTTGATATCTGGTTGATTTTCCGGAATTAATTAAGAAAATAATTATATGTAGGCAGAATGTGTGAAGGCAGATCTAATGGGTGCGCAAGAGTTCCATACATTTGTTTCCAACTTGTGATTATGACAGTAAGGTGAAACAATATTGAAGTTAATGCATACATGTTTTTAAGGGTCAAAAAGAATTCTAAAATCACAAATAAAAACTTGTACTTTTTTTTTATACAATTAAGGTGGCAAACAAGCATACGGCCCGCCTGATGGTAAGCAGTTACCGTAGCCTATGGACGCTTGCAACACCAAAGGTATCATTCACGCTTTGCCGACCCTGGAGAAATCTCTTCACGCCCTTTTTGAAGAACCAGATGCTGTACTCCATTGGGAAAACCACGGCGGGGAGCTCATTCCACAGTCTGAGCGTCCGCGGAAGAAAGCTCCTTTGAGCCCGCACAGTTCGAAACAATTCTGGTTTCAATGTGTGACGATGGATTTCCCGTCGATGGCGTGAGTTGCGATGGTGGAAGCTAGCCGTGGGCAACTTCTTACTTCTTCTTTCTTATGAAATCTTTTACTTTTTTAGGGGATGATTTTATGTGATGAGCCCGGCCGCCCGAGCTACGGCCCGCCCCATCAGGCGGGCCGTACCACCGCTTACCATCGTAAGCGGTTACCGTAGCCATATAGACGCTTGCAAGACACGAAGCATCGTGCAGCTTACGCGTTACCGACCTCTCCCCCCTCCCCAATGAGCTCTGGCGACCTTACTCACGCGCAGGAACACAACTTTACACAACATAAAGTTATTTGGCTGCGGTATTCTGTAAGGTGGAGGTACTTCCCCAGTCGAGCTGCTCTTTGAGCGAATAAACGCTATGGTCTACCTCTCAAAGTAGTTCTACCTCTCTAGTTTCATTAATGTGTTTTCAAACAACAACATACGGTAACCTTCAAAAAAATACACCGGGAATAACTTAACGCGAATGTCATTCATTGTTCACCCAGCATTGCGTAAAACCTGACCCAGTTGGAAAGCCAGGCGTTACCTAAACTTATCTACTCCTAGGTAGGCGTGGAACAGCATACTAATGCACTAAATTCGACTATTTGGAATATTAATAGGACTTCGTCATTGACGGTATGTTTTGGAGCTAGTTTTGTTATTTTCCCTTAATTATAATTTATTATTCTTATAGCGTAAGTTTATGTATATTGAGGTCATCCAGAACTACTGTTTTACACTGAAAAAAAGGTTCCACAAAACTAGTTATGTAAGTTGACGTTTTGTTGTCGGGAAACTAACTTTAGTTACATTTAATCGAATAATTTAGTAATGAGCCAAAACTAGTTTTGTTACTGGTAAGTTTTAGTTCGCAAGTCACTCTGTTTAGAGTATTAGTAGTCAAATTTTGTGTTACTGTTAAATAAAAAAAAAACAGTGTATTTTCTTTACATTTATCTTGGGTATCTACAGAGTACAGAGATCGCCAATTTGTTTTATCGCTCAAATTTTCACCGTGTACTAACAAATTGTCTCAATTATTGGTCATCTTATAGTCTCCTTAAATTATTCAGCACCAGTACATATTGTAACTAAATAATAATCATTATTAGTAATACATGTGCCTTAACAAAAGTCGATTCCATTGGATTCCATTTAAACCTTCTTTGATACTTAATTTGGCTATAAAGCACGTGTCCAATTTTCCAAGTAGGCACTATACTGCTGAAGATTGTTAATTAATTGGCCATGACACGCTTGGCAATTGGTAGTTTGTTTGTTTTGATTTAGTAGGTAATTTAGTAGTGGTAGCTTAGCTATGCAATACTTAAAATTCTAGATAGATTCGTAGATAGTCTACTGTTCTCTACAAATCTACGTTTTGTAGACTCTAGTCTACAGAAACAAGCTATTTTCTTAACAACGTTACCAGATAGATTAGGGATGTAAAAGAATACACATTAGAACGGATAGGTAGTCTACTAATCATAATTCACAGAACATCGACTGTCTCACGAAATCAGTCAAAAAAGTTTTCCTAGGTACCTTTCCCAGTGAGCTTTACGATGTAACAAGCTATTTTTGATTCAAGAAAGTCTAAATACATCTTAAGACACCATTAAATTAATGAGATATGATCAAAATGGCGAGAAACTCGTATAATTATGATGTTTAGGCGCATAACCACAGATTAAAGATGCTTAACGAGTAAACTAGAACATTATGGCTATATGTGTAAGCAACAATGTAACACCTGAGATACAATTTCCAATTTGTACATTATAATACGAAGTTCAGTAGCCGCTAGTGTTGAGATACTTCCTACTCCAGTCCAGTTCTCTAAATTACTTGATCATCTAGCTAGAACGTAAGCCTTCGTTACACCACAATGCTATTATATTTCGTAAAATAGCATTTGGTTAGTGTTTTACAAACCCGTGGCAAAAGATTTTTTTTGACATTTATAAGTAGGTACTTATAATAGTCTTAGGCTCTGGTGAGGTCACCAGAGCCTAAGACTATTATATTTATCGTGTCAGTAAGTATCTTTTGAATCTCTATTTTTTACTTTCTACATACTTCAGATCATATAAAATAATACAATTCTAAAGGGCTATCGGGTGAATCTAGCTGGACGCAGGAGTTTCTTTAGGAGAGCAAAAGATTTTTGAAAGTTCCTCTCCAATTGCCAACTAACGGGTAAAAGTAATTAGTAAATTATATAGATATTGCACAAGTATACTTTACAGAACCTTCTTCATAGCTGCAGTGAGTGGTAAGAATCTCTGCTCTCTCCCTTATTTCTTCTGATATAGAGTTGTTTTCTCTAAAGCCTATGTTATAGCACATATCTCAGTGGATAGAAGCCTTTATATTTCGTAAGGGACCACGACCACGCCTACGCTTACCTAGTGGCTACCACGTTGTACTTTTTGCATTCCTGTGTAGTTTCTTGCAAACTATGTCGACACTAATACTGTAATGATCGTTTCAAACTTGATTGATATGAAATTATTTGATATGATTTAATATCTGTGTACGGGCGGCCGGGGACCTCGTGTAATAAGACGCCGCTTAGGACGAATGCGCGAATCGTGAGATCCCTTTTCCCGTACTTTATTTTATTTGCTGGATTGCCAAGGGCGTCATGAAAAGCCGTATGGTTGGTATATAAACGATTTATTTATTGAACTTTAACACTTCTGTGACAATCTGTCTGAATACAATAATTAACAAACTTTTTAAATTACATAGATGATTTACACAAATATACGTAGACAATGGGTGCCTGATGCTACACTGATAATTTACTTAGCCGCTACTATGGCATCTGCCTTACTGTTTACCGATGGGGTAACTAACTAGCCGCTACTGTGGCATCTGCCTGACGTTATACTACTTGATGGTAATCTCAACTTGGCATCTGCCTTACTTGGTACTGTCCCGGTACTGTCCTACTACTGTGACATCTGTCTGACTACTACTACTACTATACTTAGTAGATACTTGCTGTCCTGGAATCGATACTAAATGAGAAAAATGTACTGATTATATGCAAATTATAAACGCTGTGTATACGACTCACGCGGTGAGCGAGTAACTTTTTTACGAGAGAAAACATATCTTTTTCTTGTCTAATTTAAGTGCATTTAAGTAACCTCTCTATCTTGCATATAGCGCTAACCTTGTCTAAAAGTTCTAGAAGGATCTAATCCAAAAAGTGTAGTCCGGTTACCACATCTCCAAAGGTTCTCCGATACATTTTGTCTCCCTTTCGCATATATAAGGAAATTTTATTGTTGATATTTATAGTTCCGGGTAAAATCACGTAAATTTCAAAATATGATCAGGGTTTCATTCAGGGCTTGTAGTAAAACTTATTATTTAGGTCTTACGTTAGGTAATGCGAGTTTAAACAGTAAATACATAGTAAGTAGTTGGTGTGCACATATGGTGCTTACGAAACAATTCCAACTAGATTACTATGCCTAATCGAGTGTTTTGTTGACATGTTAACACTTTTTTGTTAACTTAGGTTTCAATATGAATACTAACTTTATCGTGTAACAAGTTTTACATTTGTAGAGGGTTATTCACGATTCTAAAAGTACATTGTAAATCTTAGTTCTACCTAGACTTTGTCTAGACTTTTACCTATGTTTAGGGTTCAAGTACTGTTTATTTACTATACAATTTATGTTGATACGTATTCTAAGGGTAATCATTGTACACTCGGGAGTAAACTCTTTAATATTTCTTATTTCTAAACATTTTAATTTTAACAAAATATTACGTAATCATAAAAAATAACAATAAATGTCCTGAACACAACAAGTGTCCCGAACATTCTCCCGCCGTTCTTCGACTACGGTGTCGATGAAGACATTTCCGGTTGAGGGACTACTGGCTCGGTGGGCAGGATGATCAGCTTCTTCGTGGGACGTCGTAGTGTTCCGCTTCTGGTGCGCACGTCGACTGCTCGTACGATGCCATCAGCTCCGGGGTAGATGGCTTCGACGATCCCTCTTGGCCATGTGTTGCGAGGCAGGTTGTCGTCGGCGACTAGTACGACGTCTCCAATCTTGATCTCCGCGCCTCTTCCGTGTGGCTCCCGCCGGTATTGCAAATCGGGGAGGTATTCTTTCACCCATCTTGCCCAAAATCGGTCGGCAAGATGTTGTGAAGCTCGCCAGTGTGTTCTGCCGATGAGGTCCTTTTCGTTGAAGGTGCCTGGTGCCGGAACTCGCGCTGACCCGCCAAGAAGGAAGTGGTTGGGGGTCAGCGTTTCTTCATCCTCAGGATCTGTAGACACGTGCGTAAGGGGACGACTGTTGACTGTGTACTCCGCTTCAACCAATAGAGTTGCGAGTACTTCTTCTGGGGGATGTTGCTCTTGAAGTATCACTGAGAGGGCGGTCTTAACTGATCGGACCAGCCGCTCCCAGGCTCCTCCCATGAACGGAGCTCCTGGCGGAATGAAACGCCAGGATATCATCCTCTTGGTGGCTTCGTCTTCAGTGGCTGCGTCGATGGATTGACGCAGCTCTTTGTCAGCGCCACGCAAATTTGTCCCGTTGTCTGACCAGATTTCTGTAGGACATCCTCTCCGTGCTATCATCCTTCGCAGGGCCATGACCGCAGAGTCCGTCGTCAGGGATGCTGCCAGCTCCAGGTGAACCGCCCGTGTGGTGAGGCAGGTAAATAGTGCCCCATACCTCTTCTGGCGACTACGCCCGACTGTGACTGACATCGGGCCGAAATAGTCGAGACCCGTGTATGTAAAGGGCCTGACGTGGTGAGCCAGTCTGCATGGGGGGTGGTTTCCTGTGGCTGGCTGTGACGGCATATTTCTTCGAATGCGGCATGGTAAACATCGGTGGACCATCATCTTCGTGACTGGACGTAGGCGTAGAATCCAATAGTATTGGCGACATTCGTTTATTGTTGCCTCTACGCCAGCGTGCAGCAGCTGTCTGTGGGTATATTCAATCCACAGCTTCGTTGTTATGTGATTTCCGTCGAGGACAGGTGGAGACTTCTCGAGGCCGTCAACATTCTTCGTAGCTCCGATGCGAGACCTCAGCAAAATGATTCCGTCGACTAAAGCGACAGATATTGGGCGCAGACGACTGCTGGTAGATACAGCCCTGTTGTTCTTCAAGTCTTCCATCTCTGTAGGGAAGGATTCTTCTTGGCTTGCTCTTACCAGCAGTTTCTCGGCTTCTCTCAGAAGGATGGCGTCCAATGGCACGAATCTTCTTGCTGTTGCATCGGGTTTGGCAACTGTTGGCCTTGGTTTTGACGCCTTCTGTTTGCGTCTCCAATCCGGATCTGCCTCTGTGTTCTTCAGCGTGCGTTTGTAATGTGCACGCTGTTTTGTTCGCCTGCACAGATTGATGAACTGTAAGACTCTAGCTGTAGCGCGGAGATATCGTTCCCACTTGGAGAAACGAGCGCCGTCAGGTACGACGTGGCTCAGCTTCGTTTTCTCGCGCTTCTCGGTGATGTTGAGTGTCTTCTCTTCACCAGTCAGTTCCTTCTGTGTAGGTTTCTCGGTTGGCCAGGTGCTCGGGTCGTCCATGAGGAACTCTGGACCCTGATACCATCGATGCTGGCCATTGAAATGAAGCGGGACGTCGCGAGTTGCATCGTCTGCGACGTTAAGCTTCGTAGGCACCCAGCGCCATTCGTTCAGCGTACTATGTTCTTCTATAGCCGCGATGCGGTGGGCGACAAACGGTCGGTAGGATCTGGATCCCGTTTTCAGCCAAGTGAGCACCGTCTTACTATCTGACCAGAAAGTCTTGGACTCTGGTTTTCTGGGGTGCTCGTCTATTACAGTGGCTGCCATCCGACTTCCCATTACGGCAGCTTGCAGCTCCAGACGTGGTATCGACGTGAGCTTCAGAGGAGCTACTCTTGACTTCGCGATGATAAGCGATATCTTCACGAGTCCTTCTGGTGTTACTGCTCGCCAATAGAGCGTAGCGGCGTATGCAGTTTCACTTGCGTCAACGAATACGTGCAGTTGAAGTGACGTGGCATTGCTGTAGTTGAGGTAGCAGCGGGGTAGAGCGACTTGTTTTAGGCTCTTCAAGTGACCCATCCAGTCTAGCCATTGGAGTGCTAGGTCGGGGTCCAGGGTTTGATCCCATTCTGTACCACGGCGCCATACTTCTTGAAGTATCTGCTTTGCTCGTACCGTGACGGGTGATGCCAATCCGAGTGGATCGAAGAGTGACATCACAATCTTGAGTGCTTCTCTCTTTGTCGGGGCTGCGCTGTTGAGGATAGCCGGTGGTATTCTTGCTAGATCCAGATTGAAAGCAAGTTCATCTGATCCCGGCTTCCAGATCAATCCTAGTACCCTTTCAGTTCTGGTACCGTCGCTAAGGTCAATAACCGACTGTGGAGTTGCGTTATCGTCTAATGCTTCTAGGACTTTACTTGAATTGGAAGTCCACTGACGCAACTCGAAGTGACCTTGCTTATGGATGTCGCGTACTTCTGAAGCCGTCTTGACTGCATCTTCAATCGTTTGAAAGCTGTCCAAATAGTCGTCAACATAATGGTTGTTGACAATCGCTGCGGTGGCTTCAGGATGCGTTTCTTTAAATCGCGACGCATTGTGATCTTTAATGTAGATCGCTGTAGATGGGGAACTCGTGGCGCCGAAGATCAGTGACGTCATACGATATTCTTCGGGTTCTCCATGTCTACGCTTTCCGCGCCATAAGTATCTTAGCGCGTCTCTGTCTTCAGGGCGAATCTTAACTTGCATGAACATTTCAGCTATGTCAGCTGAGACAGCGATGGGGTGTTGCCTGAAACGCATCATGACCCCCGGTAATGACTGCAGCAAATCAGGACCCGTGAGAAGGTGGTCGTTCAGTGAGACCCCCTTTGTTTCTGCTGCAGCATCATGGACTATTCGAATCTTCCCCGGCTTCATAGGGTTCACCACTGCGAAATGTGGTAGGTACCACGTCTTATTAATCGTTTTCGCCAGTGGAGCCGGTTCAGCGTAGCCCTTCTCTATAAGTGCTGTCATCTGTTGTTCATACTTTTCTTTCAGCTCTGGATTTCTATCGATCTTCTTCTCGGTGGTGATAAGCCTCTTCATCGCGTTGTCGTAATTGCATGGCATCGCGATGTTATCATTCTTCCATAGGAGCGCCGTCTGATACTGTCCGTCTTCGGTTCGAGTTGTGCACTCATCGAGTATTTTGAGTGCACGTTGTTCCGGATCAGTCTGCGGCTTCTTAGGTGTAATCGTCAACGCCTCGATCGCAAAGTGATGTTTCAATTGTGCATCCATACTTTCCTCCATTGTAAAGTGATGGACGAAGTCGATGCGTTTTCCCAGCGACCTTGTATGCGCACCATGGAGAACCCAACCAAGCGGAGTGTGTGATGCTATTGGTTGGTTCTTCTTTCCTTTTCGTACCTCTGAGGCTAGAAGTAAATTCCAATTATCCTGACCGACAAGTATCTTTGGTTTGGCTTCTACAAACTTCAAAGCGTCCTGTATGTCGATCAGATGTTGGCAGTCGTCCAGATCTTCATCGGCGACTGTCTGAGTCGATAGCCTCAGGTTATCAATGGTGCGTGCGTAAATCTTATGTGGCTGGGTTGCACCCTTAATGGTGATTGCGATGCGTTGAGATGTCGAAGCAGGTACTTCTGCTCCTCCTATGGCTTCGATGTGCATTGGTTGGCAGGGTCCATAAGCGCCGACTGTGTTCGCTAAGTCGGCGTCGATCAAAGTCACAGTTGACCCATCATCCAACAATGCATGCGTGTTGACTTCTCCCGCCGGTCCGGAAATCTGTACAGGCAGTACCTTCAAGTACGTCTGCGATTGTACAGGCAGCCAAGTCGACGTAACTTTTTCCGTCTTATCTGTTCTGTCACTCGTGTTCCTTTGTTTCTCATAATGGAGTAAGTGGTGATGTCTGTATGGGCATTCGTTGACGCCACATTTGGGCGGCTTGCAATTGTGCGTTTTGTTCCTGTAACGTAAACATAGGAAACAAAGGCTGTGCGTCTTTGCAAGATCCCATCTTTGGTTGATGTCGGCATCGCGGAATTTCTCGCAGTCTGGCGGCGAATGTCCCTCTCGTTCACATATACAGCATCTATATGGCTTCCTGTCAACGTTCGCATTAGCGTTTAGCGTACGTTGAGTGCGCTTGTAAGGATTGCGCGAAGCTGGCTCTGTATGTGAAGTCGAGGGTATGACCTCTACTTGAGCGTAGGGTGCCCATAATTCCACTTCTCTCTCGAGGAATCGGGTGAGTTTGAGCAAGTCTGCTTCCTCTTTGGGCTGCATGGCGGAGAAATCGAACCATCTATATCGAAGTGTCGGTGTTAGCTTATCGATCATGACCTTCGTCAACTCTGGATTGTACAGGTACGTAGTCTTATTCAGAGCACGAAGAGTCGCCACTATATTCGTGACCTTGCTTGACAGTATGCAAAGGTCTTTAGATGAATCCGTGAACCGTGGCAGGTTCCTAAGTCGATCCATCTCTGCGAGAGCTATTGAGTCCGGTCTTCCAAAGCGGGACTCCAATATCTTCATTACTTCAGTGGGATTGGCACTATTAATGAGCAGACTCTCAACGGCCTCTCTAGCACGTCCTTTAAGTGCACGGCGTAGTCTGGTCATATTCTCGGTTTCTGAAAAGTCAGTTGCTGACTCGAAGTACGCTGTTCGGAATGACAGCCAATCCTGATGCGCGCCAGTAAAAGCAGGTAATTCGAATCGGTAACGCGACGGCATTGCGCGTTGACCTGCCTTTACAGCAATAGTGATTGCTGACGCTAACTCACTGAAGTCTATTTTCTGTTGCGCAGAATACGGGGTGATTGCAGCTTCTATTCCCGTCGGTATCTGCGCTTCTGGTCTCTGAGGGATTCCTTTATTACCCTGTACAGAGTGCTGAGGGATTCCTTTATTACCCTCATCGTTGTCAACTTTTGACTGCTGTTGAGTCATCTGAGTCTCCGAGGTTGCGCCCAAGAGCACGACTGGATGCGTAGCTACGGATGGATATGGTGCCGCAACAGGTGCGGCGTTATAATTCGGTTCCACCTCTCGGTGCTCTGGCTGGTGTTGAGGCTCATTCGAAATAGCAAGTAGGCGCTGACTCTTGTCTAGCCCTGTGTCCACCCTCCGTTCAGTGGATTTGATGGACACGGATCTTACGTCGTCACCTTCAGACCATTCAGATGGGTCTATGACGGCGAGTCTAACTATTGCTAGCTCAAGTTTCAGTCTTGCTACCTCTTCTTTAGCCAGAGCTATGCGGCGCGCTCGTTGACTCTTTGTTGACTTATTTCCCCTGATGGTGCTGCGTTCGATTCGGTCATCAGGGGCCTGTCGTTGATCGGTTCCGGTTTCCTCTTCGGTAGTAGTAGTCGTAAACCCTGAGGTTAGGGTAGCTTCAGTAGCAGTGGCAGTACGACTCGACGATGGTGCTACTGTAGGGGCAGTACTCCCCGTTGGGGCGGCATCTGTGGCCAGATCGTCTGCAGGTGCTGGCGGCGGTGCGTCGCCATCGCGACTCTGCGATCTGCCTCTTGCGGTAGTTGATCTGGTACCAACCATGGCTGTGGCCGTTCAGTATCTTGGATAATCCGGCTCGAAGGACCAAATGTACGGGCGGCCGGGGACCTCGTGTAATAAGACGCCGCTTAGGACGAATGCGCGAATCGTGAGATCCCTTTTCCCGTACTTTATTTTATTTGCTGGATTGCCAAGGGCGTCATGAAAAGCCGTATGGTTGGTATATAAACGATTTATTTATTGAACTTTAACACTTCTGTGACAATCTGTCTGAATACAATAATTAACAAACTTTTTAAATTACATAGATGATTTACACAAATATACGTAGACAATGGGTGCCTGATGCTACACTGATAATTTACTTAGCCGCTACTATGGCATCTGCCTTACTGTTTACCGATGGGGTAACTAACTAGCCGCTACTGTGGCATCTGCCTGACGTTATACTACTTGATGGTAATCTCAACTTGGCATCTGCCTTACTTGGTACTGTCCCGGTACTGTCCTACTACTGTGACATCTGTCTGACTACTACTACTACTATACTTAGTAGATACTTGCTGTCCTGGAATCGATACTAAATGAGAAAAATGTACTGATTATATGCAAATTATAAACGCTGTGTATACGACTCACGCGGTGAGCGAGTAACTTTTTTACGAGAGAAAACATATCTTTTTCTTGTCTAATTTAAGTGCATTTAAGTAACCTCTCTATCTTGCATATAGCGCTAACCTTGTCTAAAAGTTCTAGAAGGATCTAATCCAAAAAGTGTAGTCCGGTTACCACATCTCCAAAGGTTCTCCGATACATTTTGTCTCCCTTTCGCATATATAAGGAAATTTTATTGTTGATATTTATAGTTCCGGGTAAAATCACGTAAATTTCAAAATATGATCAGGGTTTCATTCAGGGCTTGTAGTAAAACTTATTATTTAGGTCTTACGTTAGGTAATGCGAGTTTAAACAGTAAATACATAGTAAGTAGTTGGTGTGCACATATGGTGCTTACGAAACAATTCCAACTAGATTACTATGCCTAATCGAGTGTTTTGTTGACATGTTAACACTTTTTTGTTAACTTAGGTTTCAATATGAATACTAACTTTATCGTGTAACAAGTTTTACATTTGTAGAGGGTTATTCACGATTCTAAAAGTACATTGTAAATCTTAGTTCTACCTAGACTTTGTCTAGACTTTTACCTATGTTTAGGGTTCAAGTACTGTTTATTTACTATACAATTTATGTTGATACGTATTCTAAGGGTAATCATTGTACACTCGGGAGTAAACTCTTTAATATTTCTTATTTCTAAACATTTTAATTTTAACAAAATATTACGTAATCATAAAAAATAACAATAAATGTCCTGAACACAACAAGTGTCCCGAACAATCTGGTTAATTTAAGTGTAGCAATGAGCTATGGGTGTGCATACGTGTGATACGACCAGGGGTCCAAGTTTGCTATTTCAATTGTGTTCCGTCCAACGAACTTTCAGTGGTGTCAAAATTGTGATGTTTGACTTTTTAGTAGTCTACTAACAATGGCTTTATTATGGCGCCATTATGACGCCACTGAAAGTTCATTATAATACAATTGAAATAGCAGACATGGGCCCCTGTTTATAGATGGGTGACCCAACGCGATAAGAATGACTTTTCATGAGCTCTAATCATCATCAAATGAGGTTTTAGTTAGAGGAATTTATTAAAGCTTCGAGGAGCTTATCAAATGATTAATAAGTAATTGAAAGAAGTAACCCTAATAGTCAAGGAGGAAATTGGCGTTGAAGACCCACAATGGCCACGACCACTCTGAGAAGAGTGCTCGATTGAGAATAAGAGAACCATGGGTTAAATTGCTGACTGGCGTGAAGAACATCCGGCTGATACGCCACAGGTCAAATTTTGATTCCCACACTGGACAAGAATTTGTGAGGCGTCTCGCACCCGCGCTTTCCTAAAAATCAGGTCTATCCATTGCTCCGTTGAGTTGCGTGAAAGAAAGGCAAAGGGCGTAGGAACATTGAATTACGTGAGGCAATTTTAGCGATTTCAACCCGCCTCCCCCTTGGTCAGATGTCGTGAAATTTGGCTCAACCCCCGCTCCCTCCTCACAAATTTCAGGTGAGATTTTTCAATAGGTATCTATGCGTAATGGTAACAATAAAATACTTAAAAGGGAAATACAAAAAATCTAAAATTTTACTGTGTTCTCGCAATTTTACACTGTTTCGGAAAAAAATATATGTGATATTTGCCGAGACCCCCATTTCCCCCACACGTGAAATTAGGTGAGATTAGGCTCGACCCCGTTCCCCCCCTAAACGCCTCACGTAATTAATGGACGCCCCCAAAGAAATAAAAACACTTTCGCATTCATAATAATCTTTTTTTTATATTTTTTTTTTTTTTTTTACTGTGCATAGGCCTGTGTTTGACCACAATCTCACTATGGTAAGTGATGATGTGTTCGAAGGTGGTAAGCACACAAAGCCTAGAAGGAACTGGCTCTCAAGTGCAGCTGACGGAACACACCGAAAGGTGCTTGGCGACAGATTTTTCAACTTGAGGGTGGTATCCAGCCAGACGGGTACTACAAAGTACCCTACCACCGTGCTATGGTTTCCTCACGATGTTTTCCTTCACCGAAAGCTCAAGCTCATTGTAGGATTCGAACCCGGGACCTTCGCTGAGCTATCATCGCCTTAAAAACCGTTACTGACCGTATATAAAAGGAAACCGTTACTGACTGATCTATCAACGCATAGCCCAAACCACTGAACGGATTGGGCTGACATTTGGAACAAATAAGTAGTTGTATGCAGGCATAAGAACGAAATTTCGGAAATTCAACCCCTAAAGGGTGTAACGGAGGTCCAAAATTTGTACGGGGAAATCATATTGGCGCGTGCGATGCCGCGGGCAAAAGCTAGTAATAGTACATATGAAAAGCATATTTCGTCATTACGTAATATTAAAAAAAATATTAACCCGGAAATATTATGCCACCTTATTAAATGTAATGGATTAACTAATTAGAGACAATGTAACGATTAATTATTCACAATCTCCATGTATCACTATAAAATGTAGACTTTTATGTAAATTATCGTATTAAAGTTGTAATATCTAATTTGTGGGAACCTGACGTTAACTTGAAGAATAAACTATGAGAATAAAGTCATGTTTAGTTGAAATATGTAAAGGTATTGCAGTAACTGATTTAACTGACATCTCTTTGTCCTTAAATGTTGTGAATATACAGGTGTTTTTTTTTTTAGTCAGCATGTGCTCTGCATGAACTACAGGTCTGAGAGAAAAACGCTGAAACGGAGGAACCATGAGCTGAATTTTTAAGAAAAAAAATGTCGCATTAAATTCACCTGTATACAATAAGATTGATAAATTATGTGTTTATTGAGTAAAGACAACCTCGAGCAGCTGATGGTGACCGGGAAGGTTGACGGAAAACGTCCAAGAGGGCGCAGCCCAATGAGATGGTCGGACCAGATCCGCACATCCCTGGAGACGAACTTCCACGACGCTCTTCACGCCGCCAAGGACAGACTCAACTGGCGCGACTTTATACGGAATAAAATGAGTTCACGGGGGAATCACGACCCTTAGACATCAGGATACACGAAGCGAGGACGAGGATTATAGCTAGGCACCGCCTGAGGCATGCGGGCGGCGAGAGGGGTATGTCAAGATACCCTCCCTCCCGCTCCCCTCCTGCCTCTCGTATACCGCAGGCGTTGAGCTATAATCCTCATTGATACGAAGTTGAAACATGAAACAGGTTTCTTGACGTTTTTCAAAATTCAGTCTCCAAGGGGATGAAGAGGGGAGCAAAAGTTAGTGTGGGAAAACTTTGAATTTTCTTTGTAAACTAAGAAAGCACTTTGTTGTTTGTACTAAAATAGCGATAATTTCAGCAGCTTTATAAGAGCTCTCCTACAACCTACACTGAATAAGACTTTGACTTTGAACCTGAGTATATAATGTTACGTAATTGATTAGCATCTTAGTAGTCAGCCAGGTGGGTATTACAAAGTACCTTAACCTACCCTATCTCCGTGCTATGGTTTCCTCACGATGTTTTCCTTCTCAGTACCTCTACCATGAGTTTTCTACACAAACGTACCTAATCTACACACGCTAGCGACTACGGTGAATATTTTGTATGACGAGCACCGCCTCTAGTGGATACTTTTGGAAGCATTTCATACAAAATGTTTCACCGTAGTCGCCAGCGACTGTAGATTACGTTAGTGTAGAAAACTCATGGTAGAGATACAGAAAACATTCACAGTAGAATTTGAACCCACGACCTTCGCCATGGCATTCCAGGCCACAATAACTGAGCTATCATCGCCTGACAATTTCACAAAAACAGTTACAAATTGTACCGATATTTTTCCATCCCTTAAAAGAGACTACCCGACATAATTCAACAACTTTATATATTTGTATTAAAGCAGTCATGTGGAACCCTAAATATAAGACTGGTCACAGATAATATTACAAGCAAGCTTATAATTATGTCACGTAATTAATACTATGAAAGGAAACAATGTGGTTTGTCATTGATTCAATTTGTACTTGATATACTTTTAAAATAAGAACTATATTCGCATAACAAGTTACTTGTATAAGTATTGAACCTTTTCGGTTTGTTAAAGAGATAATTAAATTTGCCACAATAAACAGAATTGACTCAATGTAATTTAAGACAGGTTTTTAAGGCATCCATTTTGTTTTGACATAAGGAAAACTTTTTCCCAATGTTAAAAACTAAAGTAAAAGTTTCAATGAATTATTCATGAATAAGTATGGAATAAGTATAGGTTTTTCATGTATTTCACTTAACGCATTAATTCATAACTGGTTATTGGCGATAACTATTTCAAATTAATCAAAGGATTGTTTGGAATCTTAGGAGTGCCACAGTAGTTAGCTACACGGTTGTTCTATATATAACAGCGATGCATTATATATATGAGGTAAGCTTTCCACTTTAAAAGCGCCTATAAGATGTTTAAAGAAAAATAATCTATGCTTTGTTGACATTATAACATAAAGTTGTAGAGACATTATTGAAAGAAAATGGGGAGGTAACTAATAAATTAGTATTAATTAATCCTACTATGTAAGTATTTTACAGGAAAAATAAAGTCTGAAAAAAAATTAAGTCACAATATGTAACAACGTAAATAAAAATAAAACTAACCTTCAAAACAAACATGGCGGCTTGTTATCCTTCAAGTTTCAAAACGGAAAACTAAACGTCAAATTTTCCCGCTTTTCCGCACTGACAAGAGGGTTATGGCGCGCTCACTACACACGTCTGAGGCGCGGGCGACCGCTGCTCGTATTTATAATGTTCGTTTAAATTACAACAGTGGTTAAGTTTAATATTGTTATGCGCCGCGGACCCTGCTGTCGTGGTTTTGTAACATTACACCCCCGCCGGACAAGACGGTATGAATTAGGTTCATAGTGTTGACACATTATTATGTGTGCAGTGATTTACGCTCAACGCTTTATGTACCACTGATAGAATTTATGTCAAGCTGTCACTACTTTAATAAAACTTAGTGATTCGTCCATAACCATGTCTCTTACCAAAGAATTTAAAACGTCCAGAAGGATAGTCGCCTCTATGGCAACATGAAATAAACAAGCCAGAATTGACAGTATTTGACAGCCGTGCGCAGTACGAACTGAGAGCGATTTGCTCAGGGAGCCCCTCAAGCGGAGTGAAATTAAATGTCATGCTTTAGTAAGGCGGATTATCCATCTGGGTAGAGGCACGATGCCCTATGAAAATCTTTGTCTCTTACCTATATTCCTATGTTTCGAACACAAAAAATTTCATAAATCAATTAATTTCATTAGCGTTGGTAACTTTGCACGAGTCTCGACTAACAAAGTAGGTAATCATACCTTTCCTTTAAAGTATGTCAACAATTTAGAAAAAAAAATACGTGAAACAGATTTTAAGATTTATGAGAGTGCTCAGAAAAAAATCGTGAGTAAATTCATACCTGAACAAATAGTGTTGCTAAGTATTATTTTCGCGACGCATCCTATAAACAATCTTAGCCCTTCACCCACGGCGGTGTAACATGTCCAATAATCTAGATGTTCAACCAAGGCCAAGAACAACCGGTCCAACACCTATGCCTACTCTCGGAGCAGTACCTACTTACTATAAGTAACATAATAAATATGCGTATCAACTACTCAGACCAAGAAAAAATTAAAGACGGAACGGTCTGTGTTCTTAAGGGACGCAAGTAATAGGAAGCCGGCGTTCTTGTAAATACATGGCCTCACACACACAAATTCACCATAGGAAGCCGATGGGTTGTCATTTCATACTGAGACGTTGACAGTGACAATAAGGCTCACCATTTGTGCCTGCTTGGGCCTGTACTGATTTTACTCACGCACACGTAGAAAATTTTCGGCTTCACTTTCTTATAAAGTGACACTCCGTCTTGATTTTTTTATATGTCTATGATAAACTATTGTTAGCACATTCCATTCATGTTCAGAATAACGTTCTACTTCAGGTTACTTCTCTTAGCAATGACTTCCTAGCCTTGTACGGAAACTGATGAAAACGGAACAGTAAGGACTCTACTACGAATTCTTCGATGGCCTTTTTTTCGTGGGAATCCTCATAGGATACCCAACTACGTTTTGCCTTACTCTTACCGTACCTGCACTGAAGGGGTCGGGTTATCTCTTATAATTGCGTAGCAGAGCCGCCTCTACGCGCGAAGCTATGATAGCCCGTCCCAGTGGAAGATTTCAATGATAAAGTGACGATTTGGCCGGAGGTTGTAAGTCACACAAAATTTAGATTTTGTGTGCCTTATTATTGAGATAAGATAAGACCCAAGGCCTATAGAAATTGTTGGAAACTGAAGTTTATGGTACGCCATAAACAAAAAGGGATGTAGTAAAACGGCACACTACATAGTATTGCTTACTTTGGCACTTTGGCATCAACCATAAGCCTGTCTAGTACATATCCTAAGCTAACAATGAGCCATAACAAATTGCTCACGGTTCTAGAGCCAAATATATTTATCCCTGCACATTTTATACCAATCAAATGGGAAACAAGCATACGGCCCGCCTGATGGTAAGCGGTTACCATACCCTACAAGAATCTCTTCATATCCTCGTTAAGAACCTCATGCTGTACTCTTTTGGGCGTCAGAAGTTGGAAGCTAAACCTAGTATTCGCCTCGTGGTTTCACTCGAGACACAAATAGTTTTCAAGATAAAATACTTCATGCCTAATCTAAATCTATATAGCGATGACTGTTTCATTGAATTATAAACATACACACAAGCTAATATAGTGTTAAAATATAAGTTAAATATCCAGCTCTCAGTCTACAATAAGCTCTATTTAGATCGTGGAGCGACTTGACATTATTGTGCTCTCTCTGAGCAAACTTTATCGTATCTAGGGTGGTCTGGCCCAAGTGTGGGCTGTACACGCAATTCATGTTCTTGAGTTGCCGAATAAGACCTTCCTTTTAAAATAAAATGTTTAAAAAGTAGGACCTGTGTTTTTCCACAGATTTATTTAAATATGGTTACTTAAAGAATCATGGCGAGATCCATATATTGTATTGTACAAAAAAATAAAACATTTTAGAGAGTTTTGAATCACTTCCAATGTTGTGATAACATTAAGAGCAACATATTAATTTACTTGATTACTTAATATACTTTATTAATTATAATATACTTTACTTGATTTATTAATATACCTACTTGACATATTTTATAAACCCCGCAAAATATAGCAACATCATGGTATTGGTCGCGATTCATCGGCATGGCATAGAATGTCGCATTTTTATCCCGGGGATCTAAACATTTTTTAAATACCTCAAGTTATTCCATAGACTCCAAGGTTCAATAATATGACCCCCTAAAAAGGAAGCCAAGCAATATTGCTAACGCAATTCATATTTTTCGAATTTAAAGCTGATCTGATATGCAATTCATCAATTTCAAATCTTTTAATGAATTGAATTGTATATAATGAGTAACTGTTTTACCAAAACATATTGGAATTACTTAGGATCTGCCGAGAATTCGAAAAAATGAATTGCGTAGCAATATTGCTTTAGCTTCCTTTTTAGCCCCCAAGGTCATTCAACGTGTCTATAAAACTTTATTTTTTTGTACAAATCTCGCCATGATTCTTTGGTGTTGCAGTTCAAATAATAATACATAAATCAAAAGAAATTACTACTTCTTAATACTAGTTAAACATATCAATATCCAATTAATTACTAAACAAGTCAATAAAAAATCAAAATTAGTTTACTACCTATCAAATGCAATCAAAAAGCAGTAAATAACAGGAAATTGTTACAAATATAACTACGAGCCGAGGTTGCAGAATGATACAATTTCGATAATTTATGAAACATGCTCTTGATCTGTTATTACGCGAGTGTATATAATACCTACTTAGGTTGTCAACCGTTCTACTCTGTTAAACACCTAGTGCGGGTAGACAGACTACTTAGTACTTTACTTACCCATGACTAACTATGACTTTGTTCAATAATTACCTAACTAGGATTTGTGTTGGCCAAAGAAAACTCTTTCTTAGATTTCGCGTCTCTCAAAATAAAAATAATGCGGGAAATAAGCGTCATTCCAGTCCTAAAACGAAGGGAATTTCAAGGCCAGAGTGTTAAGCAACTTCTGAAAAGTGTGCTCCATTTGTGGCTGCTCCACGTCCTAAGGCAAAGTGGCCAAACATATCCTTCGCTTGTAACTAGAGTTGCTACGAAAGTTTATAGGGTCAGCTATAAATATCAAAACTCAAACAAAAAAAGTATATTTGGTATATTTGGTGTATTAGGAAAAAAGCTGTAATATAAAAAGATCTTCCAAGACTAAAAAAAAAAAAAGCCTTGCTTGTTTTCTTGCCGGAGTCTTCTCAGTTTAAGTGTATTCTGAACCGGTGGTAAATTCAACTGTATGTACCAATTTAACGTTCATAAGTGCCTTACCAGGACCTAAATTGAATAAAAAACTTTTTGATTTTGAATCATTATTAACAACACTCCACATCCTTTCAAGGAGGATCATCCACACAAATACTTCAGGCAAGTCTATTTACGGCTACTATCTGGTGCAGCATTATTTAGCAAGGTATAAAGAAATTAAAAGTTAGTAGATACAGGAGAATCCGATCCGAATAAAATTATATTTAAGGCGATGATAGCTCAGTGGTGATGACGTCGGATGCCGAGACGAAGGTCCTGGGTTCGAATCCTACAATGAGCTTGAGCTTTCTGTGAAGGAAAACATCGTATGGAAACCATAGCACGTTGGTAGGGTACTTTGTAGTACCCACTTGGCTGGCTACCATAATCAAGTTGAAAATCTGTCGGCAATCACCTATCGGTGTGTTCTGACAGCTGCACTTGACAACCAGTTCATCTAGTGCGGTTACCACCTTCGGCCACATCATCACTTATCATCAGAGAGATGCGGTCAAATACTTACATATAAATATAAATATCCTGGCACATTCCTTACACACGGTCATCTGATTACAAACTAAGCAGAGCTTGTACTATGGAAACCAGATAACTGATATAATACATATACTACTTTTTGTTTGTAAATACATACTTAATATACATAATTACACCCAGACCCGGACATACAGACATGTTCAAGCACACAAATGCATGTCCTGTGTGGGAATCGAACCCACGACCTGCGGCGCAATAGGTGGAATCCTTACCAGAGTCTTAACCAACTGCGCCAACTGGCCCGTCATGACTAAACACAGTTTATAATAACCTAAATATCCGATAACTGGCAACTTGACCAATAGCTAAGAGCTCCACTTTACAAAGAGAATGTATAAACATACCTAGCACCAGTAGATTAACCTTTAATACCACTCCTTTTGGGGCTTTTATTAGTATAGGTATTAGCCTAGGTAGCGGCTTATATATTATTTAGACACCGCAGGCTTGATTTCCACACAGGACGACCACTTCATAGGCATGGCATTGCAGACAGTCAATTATGGGATAATTCACAGACAGTTAACATTACCCACGATTAATGCCCGGTTCCTATAAACAAAAACGAATCGTTTTGCTTACCAATGGTTGGTTTTTTTATTGCCAAACTGGGCATATAAATAATTTCGTAAGGTAATTTTCCCTGTGATAGCTACTTCGATATGGGAGGGTCTGCTATGCAAAGCTTTGAGGTCTTTGCTTCATTATTAGTAAAGATATGTCTTCATTTTAACCGATAAAAGTCCGTAAATTATAGGAATCGGCCATAAGACGCATAGGTGTCAGGGATTCCAATTACTTATCGGGGCTTCCAGATTATAAGACAACCGCAAGGTCGGTGAGAGTTGTTCCGCATTTCGCTATGGTGTGACTCATTATCGTTGTCATCATGTCCTTACAGTAGATTACCCCTACCATGAGTTTGCTACGCTCGCTAGTGACTATAGAGTAAAAGAGTTTGTATATAGATTCGAGTAGTATCTAGTTGTATCAGCTGTAATTACAGTATCTTATAAATGTTTCACAGTCGTTAGTGAGTAATGATAACGTAACCGTAGGAAACTCATGGTAAGGGTAGGTAACTAACGTCACTGAGTCATAAGAATTAGAAGGTATAAGGATCTTATGATAAACTAGCATAAACCAGCGGTTTCACCCGCGTACGGTTTGAAATTTTTTGCGCTAATTATTTAACTAATATTTTTGCATAAATAAAAGTAGCTAAGTAACTCCTTATAACATCAGCATGAACCGGAACAGACAGACAAAAATTCAATCGGATTTTATTCAAAAAAAGTTGAACTCACATACTCTTTAAAATAGGAATGTCAAATATAAAAGAATACTTATTTAAACCAAAAGCAATAAGGAATATTGATATCAACTTCGATGCAAATCCCCTAAAATAACTTTAACTATTATTTACCCCGTTAGGCGATGAGTTTCAATAAAATACGAAACACCTCTTCCAGTATGTTTGAAATAAGTAGATTGGACCAAGAAATCACGTTGTCCCATACCTACAAACTTTGCCCCCTTTTTTCTTCTGTCTTAGGGGTAGAATTTCGGAAAATCCTTTCTTATCGGATGCCTACGTCTTACAAAGAACACACCCTCCATGTTTCAGGTCTCTACGATCAGGGGTTTAGGCTGTGCGTTGATCCATCAGTCAGTCATTCAGGACAAAGCATTTTATATCTATAGCAGATATAATTAGAATACCTATAGCAATTTTGTTAACAAAGAGCAGCGATTAGAGGTCACGAGCTGGGCTGGGGAAGTAGTTACAGAATACCTTGCCGAATAACGCAGTCAAATAACAATGTTATGTAAGGTAATATGTGTAACATCGCCAGAGATCATTGAGGAAGTCGTCCGTTGTGTTTTCATACAGCTACGGTAACCGCTTACCATCAGGTGGGGTAAAGTATCCCGGGAACGCCGGAGATGAGAAACCGCAGGGCGAAACCTAGTTGTCCATAAATAAATCAAAACATAATTTTCATTCACAACACAAACTTAGCGTATTATATGTCACTACAATAAACAAAACATTTTTCAGACATTCAATGAGCTCCTAACAATGCCAACGCATTATTATGTAAAATATCATGTAAGGTTACATTACGATGATAAAGCGCCCAATTTTCACCGCATTGCGTTTCGAGACGCGTGCGCATCGGCGGCCATGACACCCAGTCGTTTGTATTCAGTCTGTCACTGTCACAGTAACCGATAATTGCATTATTTCGCTAACAGTGGCACTTGATCGCTATGAAGTCTTCATTATAATTTTTTCAACACACTCGCTCGTAAATTGACAATTATTGCAAAATTATTATTAAATTAAATTTAAATTATTTTAATATGAAAAATGTCGTATGACACTCGTGTGCTCGTGTTTATTACACTGTAATGTGCTGTAATGTACTATAATGATCTCCTCGTTTGGCTCGAAGGACCATAGCTTCCCTATATATTACTCACCTCTATGAACATAGCTGTCTGAATATTATTTGTGGTATTTTTTTTACCAAGTACCTATTTTAACATGAAAAAAACTAGGATCCCATCGGTATACCTACATTCAGGCTTAGACAGTAGAAAATGAAGACAAGCAACCTCAATAAAAGAAACTTTATTAATAGCTAAACGGAGACAAAATATACTAAAAATTACACGAACAATGGCATCTATGCGCTTAAACCTAACTTATAGTTACAGAGCGAAGGAAACGTACACAAATGTTGTTCTTTTGTACAATTAAAACCGACATTACAAATATTTTAGACAATCCAAAACACTCGACACATTACAGCCAACTCACGACTCAACAAACAAACACACGTCCTGACATGATTTTATTTTAGACTTAGTAATTACACACAATTAAATTCATATTTGCTTGCTATTTTTAATCTTATGCCAGCAATAATTTTACAGATTAAAAATCGAATTCCTCTGAACCAGACTTAGAACACAGAACCTTAAATAAATAATCGAAAGATACCTTTTGAACTAGAACCTAGTTCAGCCTATTCATAAATGCTTTTAAGTTTTTAAAAACGTTATTCTGATCGTGAAAAACATACACTTGCTTTTCTTAAAAAAAAATTACCAAACACCTACCGGTTTGTACCGGCAATAACACTTGAGAGCAAAACCACAGTAAACTTTACTGTGGCAAAACACTTCTTGACCACATACCACTATAGGGGATACTACGTATTTCTTGACTTTGTAAAACGGTAATTTATTTGCAATCCACTTGGTTAGAGTTACCAGATCCAAAACTAAGTATTCCTGAAAAATCCCAGATTATTAAGCAAAATTCTTGACATTTACCGTCACAATATTTTCCAAGCGCGTTCGCGTCCCTTATGCGATCTGTTCAGAGACAAGCGAACGAGATTTCGGTGAAAGAATAATTATTTGTTTCAAAAAATCCTGACAAATTCAGATTTTTCCTTTTTCCCTTACTTTCTGACATGTCAGGAAACATATTGTCGTCTGGTAACCCTACCCTTGGTACGTATAAGTATTACTAAAGTCAGTAGGCGACGGTTTCCACAAAGGTGGATCTTCAGTCTCCTTTTTTTTCTTTTTTACTTTAAATATCTATCAAAATCATGTCAAGACAATGTCAAAAACACCGCAAAACATACACAATCGTTTAACGAACCAACAGAATAACCAGCCTAATTATATTGACACGAATCACATAATTTTATGTACAAACACTCTTCACTCTAGGTACAAGACACTCCTTTGAAACGCACATGTAACCTTAACTATTAATATAATTTCTAGTGGGATGCACCAAATGTACTTGACCTGATAAATAATCGACGTCTCGCTCTCTCACGCATGAGTAGAAAGAGACAGCAACTGAAGCATCTAAAATATTATTTTCTATTCGGTGTTTTATATCCATTTTAAAAAACTTCACATAAGAAAAGGCATGGAGATTGCACAGCAAATTATACCCTGGAACGTATGATTTACGGTTTCATTTCTCGTCCATCGTTCCATCCTAACTAATATTATAAATGCTAATATTATTTTATATTCAGGTTTCAACTCTCTTTTGAAATTTTAAAAAATCTGTCTTAGAAGACATATAATACAATTTTCAACCTTATTCCGTTGGTACACGACCAATAATACTACTTTTTACACTCACCTCATTCTTGGCAAGTTTGTTAAGTTTGATGCAACCCACTCTTACTATTATTAATATAAATATATGTCATCAGCTTTATAGGTATCAAGTCTATAGATGTCCAAACATTAGGCCAATTTATAGGTTGTTTAAGAAATAAGCTCTCTCATATGTTCATGCGATTTTGATTCATAACATTTACGTCCACAAGAATTAAAATGGAGCAATCACCCTTACTTTAAAAACGCTTTTTAACTTAGAACTCTGCTGTCACTTATTTATGGATCAACTTACTGTCATTGTTAAACAATGGGACGTTATTTACGTGACCATTTAATCAGTATATTAGTCTTATGAGTAAAACGTTTTAAGTTAAAATTCGGAAGTCTTTATCTGACACGTGACGTATGGTGATCGAAAGAGTGAGACGGAGGTCGCTATAACACTGATTTAGTTCCACAAAGATTATGTATAGGGGGCTAGTCTTTTGCTGGGAATTATTTTAAACAACCTATATATAAACTATAACATGAATTATTTCGAGTAAAATAAGGCATATAAAAGGTACATTTTAATCTAGTTACAAATAGGCACTATAAAAATTGTATGGTCAAATTATTAAAAAGAAAAAAAATGCAATATCATATTATTTACCGTAATACAAATACTTTTATATGTAAAAATAAAAATATAAGGCAACCGTCGAAGTTCAAATTTAAAAGGCACTATTATTATATAATAAAAAAATATTTGCGTCAAGCCAATGCTACATTATATAACAATTTTAAAAATAAAAAATGTACATTACGTATACGATAAATATAATGGGATTTTGTATAGGTATATAACATAGATTTAATGGTATTTAGTGATTATGTATACCGGATCTTATGTTTTATCGACATTACAGTATTAACATATATGTTATTGCAGATTATGATCTATTTGCGTACCAAATTACAACACGATCAAATTATTTACACATTAAAATAAGTAGGATTAATTTTTTTGCGATTTTGGATTCTCTTCAATGGTAATAAAGTCCATGTGCATTCCTCACAATTCTATACCCATACAAAACCCCATACATTTACATATGGACGGTATATGCTACATTGTAGGCACATTATAACAGGCCGTAGTTTTTCACAGACGAAAAGGACTTATCAATATTTTCGTCACTGAACCCTGTGGAAAAAATATTGTTTTTTTTAACAATATTATAGTTCATGAAATATAACTTGCTACTTGTATCAGCAGTAAGAAATATGAAAATCAATCTTACTACAAGGAACCGGTTTTTTTTACCGGTTTATTGCTTCTTAAACGGTTTACACAGGGAACTTTTCTTTTCGGGTTTGTTCTTCCTTGAGTCAGGTACAAATATAAATGTAAACATGACCTACCTACCTTGATTTTAAATATTTTTGTACCAAATTAGCCCGCAGAATAACCGGTTACTTAGCATTACCAATTTTTATTACGCCTGTTATGTTTTCACTCTGAACGAAAATAATTAAAAAATCTTTTTAATAACCGGTTATTTTAAACCAGGGGCTCTACCGCGTAACTTTGGTGGTAATCGTAACGAACACCATTAATTATTTCATCCAATGACGCGCACGCGGTATAACGCGACGATGACCATTCGTGGGCCCTGATTGGATGAAATTCATGAATGGTGTTCGATACGATTACCACCAAAGTTACGCGGTAGAGCCCCTGTGTCAAGCCATATTTTTACATCTGAAAATGAACCATAGTAGCACAGTAATAAGGTTGATTTTCATATCACACTGAATACTGTCACAAGTATGAAGCTGTATTTATTGAAAGAAGAATGATTTGTGCCTTTATTTAATTTTATTTAATAAAAAAAAAGTTAAACAGCTAATAGTATTTCCCACTCAATCATTGAGTACCCATTAGGTATAAGTAGATATTCACAATAACTTCTAATATATTATATTGACTGACCTGAGTTGCAGTAGTGCAAATGCCAAACTGTTTAAGACTCAGTTCTCAAAGTTATAAGGTTGTTTATTGCAGATGTGTGATGTTATATATCTGACTGAGAACTAGCTGTTATATTATTTGAGATGCAATGTCACCGTCAAACGTCACCAAATGGTATATAATAATATACCCAATTTCTATTTCGATAAAGTTTAAACTCTTATGTAGGATTTCTTTAATATTTTGTCATTACTTATGTTTTTTTAAACAGACATGCACCTCATGCAATTAGTTCTCATTTAATATTTCAATAAAATATATATTATTGTATTTTAAATATCAATTGCGCTACTAAGGCATTGGGACACGCCACAGTCACTCTTTCTGAGGAACTAAAAGCAATCTTATTTTAATACATTTTGAGATCAATTTCATCTTTATTTTGTTCTGTAAACATGTCCCGATTTGGTTTTAAAACTTTCTCAAGATTAATTTAGTCATTTTATATAAAAATTTTAGTTCAATTAGAATTTATCAATCGGATTTTCATTATGCGTTATCAAAAACATATTACAAATTCAAATATTACAACTATAGTTAAAAAATAGACATTCAGATTTTACACTTTACAATTGAAATTAATTCTCCGTTGAATAACTTTCACAATGGCACATATTGATCGTATAATTTTGTCACAGAATCACTTTAATTTTACGAGTGTCACTATGAAAACGAAACTTTTCCATATTTGTTCAAAAATTTACGTATCCTTCAAGCGTGCCCGGAAAGTTTGTGCAATGCACCAACTTGACGCACTCTCTGTTCGAGGATAGTGAGCCATTAAAACAATCTAATTTGGAACATGAACCATTGACATAATGTTTGTTTTCGATTAACACAAATCTGTGATTTCACTCGAACATTGAAGTGATTCTATTAACAAAACAAGCGTACACATTAAAAATTATATATAACACATATACCTTAACTAAGTCAATATGGTTATGTGACTCCAAATGTATAAATATAGACACCAAAATATATACAATTTTATTTTAAAGTTCCTGTATTAAAATTGTAGTCGCTATCGAAAATAAACTGGCTTACGGCTATATGAGCTGTATAATAGTTTCAGACAGGATTATAAGCTGCCTTGATGTCACCGGGCGTAGCCAATCAAACACGCTTTGGGGAAAATGACATTTTTATATTGACTTTTTCCTTCTAAATTGCCACATAAAATCTTTTCTTTGCCACCTACAGTATTTTTGCTTTCAGAATACAGAATTTGCAAGTTAATTAGTAGCCATTTGGCAATAAGAGCTTATACAATATGCCATGCATTTAAGCGAGCTAAAAAAATTATTGGCTGCGCCAGTTACCAATCGGGCCTGAAACAATGTTTAATACACGCTCAGAGATGTGGGTCTATTAAAGTTTACATAGCAACCACTATATAGCTATGACAAGCGTAAAATTCATATATAAGCACTCTTTTTCCGAACTGTGTTGTGCTTGCTTTACTGAAGTTTTAATAAACTATATTTGTCCGTCATAAAGTTTTTGTGCATGCTTTTGTTGTATATAAGGAGCCACAAAACCGCTTATGTAATATAAAAGTTAATTAAAATAAAAAATTGCATTTCTCATCAACTAGGCTACAAATATATTTTGTATGAAACTAAATGTGTATATGTTCACTAGTAAATATTTAATATCATAATGTTATATAGAAATTTCGGGCAAACTAGAAACAATGTGCTTATACAAAAGAACCGCGCTTACATAGTTTTTTTCGTTCAAAAAGAAGCTTTATTTACATCCAATAATATCTTTTAACTTGTCATAAACATTCAAGAGTAATAATTATACTTAATTATGTCTTTATTACAATTACACTTACAATATAATGACGTCTTACGCTTTGTAACTTGGACACATTTTTTGAGCTGCATTTTTGACGAAAATCAATGCCGAATTTGGGGCCGTTCATAAAAATGAAAAAATTCAATTCGCAATATTGTGTAACTCAAAATTCCTGTAAGTTATCACTTAAAAATATGATTGAAAAACAAAATGCAATTATTTTCCGTGAGATTGACGAAATTCCGGAGAACCGAATACGAAAACGGTGGGGGCTGTGTGTTATTATAAAACATGGCTAAGAAACCGAGGAGATCGCGTTGTGCGGGGAGCCCATCTGAGTGAGGACCTTATCGAGCCACTGCAGCGGCCCGTGCAGGTGGATCTCTATCCAGCACGGGGTGGACGTCACGTCCTGACGGTGGTACTCCGCCCCCCACCCTTTCACAAACGACATCCTTATCGTACACATCTTGGTCAACTCGTAAACGGCCTCAAAGCCGTGGTTAACACTTTGCGACAGCAGCTGCGCGAATTCCCTATTATTAAATATCTTCAGCGAACACCCCGGGGGTATCTTACACACCGTCGACGGGTGAAATCCATGGTGATGGTTGCAATTACGACTTTGAACAAATATGGCCGCGTCGGACAAGCATTCCGCGTAAACTTCACCTCCTACGTAGTAGAGATGCACACCCTTCCCTATATGGCGCCTCGTGTTCTCTATAGTTGAATTCCTATTGACGTTACTCAATTGGCCCAGACAAAACCTATCGCTGTTGTTCGACGGATCCGTGAACCCGTCCACGACCACCGTATGTGAGTTGCAATGGAACACCTCACCGACTCTGCAGTTCAGTTCGTAGTAGGCTACCGAAGCCCAGTACAACGGTTCCTGGTAAGACACTGGGGCGACTTCCCCGGGGGGCTCCGAATCATCTGAAGGGGGAGAATACGCGGGGGGAGGGGTATCAGGAAGCTCGGAGCTAGCTGACGGCGGGAAACCAGAGCCGGAGTAAGACACGTTATGGGGCATCGACGGCTCAGCAGTTCTTTGGAACGGCAGGAGAGAATGCCCCGGGGCGAACTCAGAATGGCGCGGCACTAGCACGGGAGGCAGGACCGGACTCTCAACACGTTTGTAGTGGTACGGGTTGATGCATACTTCCTTCTGTTTAGCGCTGAAGGGGTACTGGCATATCTCGAGGGGTTTGAGCTCGTGGTGGCTCTGAAGGTCGGGCCAGCGCCACACGCGGCAGTATATCACGTGCGGCAGGCCTTTACGATGTGATACCTGGAACGTAAGTGTAAAAGTTTCGAGCGTTAATTTCGTTGTCAGTATTGGTCCATATGGGAGGCGAATGAATTAGGTCAACTACCTAAGCACGACTAGGAATTTACTTGGAATTTTGACCGTGCCTTTAGAAAATACGGAACATGGAATTGTTCCTAATACAGGCAAGGGGTATTTGACGAACAATACGTAAGTAGTATGGTAAGTAGAATAATGGGTCTGAAAGAAAAATTGCTGCTATATGTTGTCGGTTGCGAACTCAATTTATAAATTAATATAAAGACCACAATCTTACCGCGGTCAGATGGTGAAATGCATCTGCCGAAACACATGGTAGGTGCCAGGCGAAATATTTTCAACATGACCAACTTTCGTTTCACAAAGGTTTTACCGATGACATATATAATACAACAGGTGGAGATTTCGAGATGGCATATTTTCAACACCTATGTTGGATTAGTCACTAAGATTAGGGGACCAATAACGAATTCTTAAAAAAAATGTTTACATTTCTTACAAAATGTCAACCGCTCGATCATAATGTATGAAAGTATTTTTTTTTTAAAGGCTTTAAAATTGCTCTTCGATGTCGGCAAGACATTGTGAATACCCCTGGTATTGCAAATGTTTTAGGCGGCGGTGACCACTTACCTTCACGTGAATATTAAATAAATAAAAAAAAAGAGCCATTTAATTCCATTTCGTTCAATTTTTACATTTCAAATGTTATTATTTTTTGGTGTTGAAATATGTACGCCTTTTTGGGTAAAGGCCTCCTCCAGCTTATTCCACATTTTGCCTGTATTTATCCAGTCGATTCCTGACACCTGGATAATATCGTCAGCCAACCGTCTTACAGGTCAGCCAACATTCCTCCTTCCCTGAGGACCTTTCCATCGTGTGGTGTGGACCACACGTGGATAATAAGCTTGCCAAATTATTGACAAAAAAATACACAGTGTGAACACGGTGAACGGCGCCTCGTTTCAAGGTATCGGCTTACGTGTCGGATAGCGGGCGATATAAAGGTCGCTCGTCTCGCAAATTAATAAGGAATTTTAACGAATCATTCAATACGATACTTTACGTTCATGAGAATGTTATTACAGATTTCTAAGAAAAATGCCGTTTTAGATAATCGCTTTGCTGTGGGAATATAGCTAATCAACTAATGATAGATAATGTATAATATTTTTATTCATAGGGTTAGACATCATCATCATCAGCCTATAATGTCCCACTGCTGAGCAAATGCACCTTTCACAAATGAGGGTGGAAATTAATGGGCAGATACTCCACCACGCGGGTCCACCGCGGATTGGTCGAGGTAGACTCAACTAGTGGGGAACCTACTGTTGGAGTTTTCAAGCCGCCTAGAAGGCCTCTAAGTAGCTTAACAACCATCGCAATTAAGTGATATCCGGGACCAACGGCTTTACGTGCATTCCGAAGGAAAACGGTCGAGTTGAATTATCACTAGGCGGTCACCCACCCGGATACAGTCCACACAAGCGATTGCTTAACTTTGCCGATCAATTAAGAACGGCTTATCAAGCTACTCCACGAGCGCTTCCCAAATGATGTGCCGAAAGATGGTAAGGAATACGTACATACATTTAAGGCGATGAGAAACTCAGAGAGAAGCTCAGTGGCAGTGACGTCGGATACCGCGACGAAAGTCCCGGGTTCGAATCCTACAATGAGCTTGAGTTTTGGTGAAGGAAAACATCGTGAGGATACCATAGCGCGGTGGTAGGGTACTTTGCAATATCCATCTGGCTGGCTACCACTTTCAAGTTGAAAATCTGTAGCCAAGCACCGACAGCTGCACTTGAGAGCCAGTTCCTTCTAGGCTTTGTGTGCTTACCACCTTCGGCCACATCATTACTTACCATGGTGAGATTTTGGTCAAACACAGGCCTATACACAATAATAAAAAAACATAGAGGAATAAAAAAACTTTGTAGTTATCTCGAAACTTATGGAACCAGTATGCAAAACTTCAAAATTCTAATTCTTACAATTTAAAGTTCAACATGGCTACAGTGAATAGGATTTCTCCATGTATCTGAGACTGAAGCCCAATCAATGTTGAGAAAATCAATGGATCGTTGTTGACACACCGAAAATTTGGACACAGCGTTTTGCATCCTCATTTATAATGCAGATAGCAAGGGAGTGGAACTTGCTTCCGGCGTATGTATCCTGATGCTTACAATCTAGGAACTTTCAAGGCCAGAGTGAATAGGTTTCTTCTGGGTAAGCAGTTTCATCTTAGGCTTCGTCATCGCCCCTTATGGGCCGGGTCAGTGGCCAAACGCAAGCCCATCTAATTTAAAAAGAAAGAAAAAGAATGAAAACATTAGGGTTACATTTTAGTATGGCTTTACCTGTAGCCTGCCATCAAGCGACCGTGGTATGGTGACGCACTTAGACGGCGTTCCGGGACATGACAGAGCCCTCTCCAGTTCCTCTATAGCGCCTTTCCGTTTCTTCAACTTCTTAACGAGGCTATCTACCGCCTTCTCTGCCCATTTCTCTTCCTCGTCGCCCTGGAACATGTTTGAGTGTCTTTAGAATTTGAGGTTTATCTTTGGTAAAAATGTTTAAAATGATAACACCATCTGCAAGCTCTTTTAGCTTTGAAAGAATATCAAATGCAGTGCAAAAAGCTAGAAAAGTAAAAGATAAAGTAGAGAAAACTTTGCTGAAATCACCTTTTTTGTATAAAATTTCAGTGAATATAGTATAATAAAAGCGAATGTGAGTTTGTTTGTTACTCTTGACTCCTCAACTGAACAACCAATCGAGATGAAAACTTTTAAACTGGATTAACATATAGGATTTCAATTAAAAACATACTGCCCTGTAACAGATAGACAGATAGATGGCATGGACACCCTTTGAGTATGGGATCCTAAAAACATCACATAGGTAAGCTATCAACTGTAAATGAGTCAGCATTCAATGAAATTGTGTGTATACCAATATGACTCATGCCTCATGTTTGTTACCTATTTTTTGTATCACTAATATTTCATCATAATTTTATTATTAGGTATCTTTGGTCAGGTGAGTAATAATTTGAATTTAGAATTTGTAAACAATATGCTTGTCAATCTTAGGGTCGCGTCCAATGTCCAATGATATTATAAGTAGAGGTAGATAGGTTACCTACACAAGGTTTAAACATCATAAATGGCACACTGTCATACATGTTCTGTTCTTGACACTCTAAGGCGACTCATAGCTAAAGTGAGCTAATGTGCCACTCACGGAGCGCTAATAACCTATCTACCTCTTTTACTTATAAAATCATTGGTTGTGGTGACACTACTGGTCTCTATGTATTACTATGAAATGTCTTCAGTAGCTAGCAACACGTCCCATAGTAATACATAGAAACGAAAGAGAATGAAGTAGTGATGCGGCGATAGTGTCGCTTGCTGCTGCCTGCGATCAGCTGCAATCCGGCACCTTTAAGCTTTTTGTTTATTTTAATATGTGGACATTTTGAGATTATACACACAGGATATCCATCGCTCAGATAAACTTAAATATTAACATTAATTTCCTACTCTAAAAGTGATAAATGTAAAAGTATTGTTTGATAGTTTGTCTGTCTTTCATGCAGCAAAGATCAACATGTTTTTTTTTACAGATATTGTTTATGGGATAGTGAGGCTACAACTTTTATCATTAATGAGAATTTGGGAACAGATTTTTAGGAATTAATGCTACTGCTCAGCCATTGGCTAATCTTGAAATCTGCAAGGTTAAACGTGGACAACCTGCAATTCTTTGAACAACACTGTATACTACCTATATGGTGATCTTGGAGGAAAACACTCATAATGTTCAGCACAGCTCATGTGAGAGTAACAGGCTCCATCCTCGGATCTCTTCTACCAATCAGCAGTGGACTTTAAAGTAAAAGCCACATATAGTCCCTAGTAGGACAGACAGCAGAACCAACAAGAAACTCAGCAAGGTTATATTTTGTATATCTCTAAAGACAAATGCCTATTCTTTCTCTTTTTATTTTAAGTATATATTATATTAAAGTAAGATACCAATATAATGTTTTCTTTCATAACTTTTTCTTAGCATTATCATGTAACTCGATATTATCTATGGGAACATGTAGCAACTTATTGTAAAATAAATAGCTTTTACCATCTGTTCCTTCCTAAAACGTTCAGTGATATAAATTCATGAATGAGAGATAGTTAGTCCTACTCTTAAATCACATGATTTAAACCAATGAACACATATACCATAATACCCTATGGATTTCAATTCACTTTTATGTCTGGATGTTAAATTTACTGTCAAGATTTAGTGACAGAAGCTAAACTTTGATTGGTAGGAAAATATAATGAAAGACCACATCGGTGGAAATTGTATGAAGCATCTTACAACAACAGACCTGTTTCCAGCCTAATAATTTCTTGACAGCAGGACTTGTGAATGAAAAGAGGCTGTTCAGGCTTGACATAGGCCCGCTGCTCGACGATTCCCCATCATCTGTGTCCATGGTTACCAGCCGATGACTCACCAGGCAGCAGAGACGCGGGAGCGTCAACCCCGCCAATAATTACACCGCGGAAACGCTCAAACGGCCATCGATCACAACCACTTGGTATTCCCCACGACGTGTACCAATTACTAACACTAGAAAATACCGATTAGTGACTAGCGTCTCTGCCACAATTTTATGATTTACCACAACATGAAGAAATTACAATTACGCCACGTTTGTTTGTTTTATCACTAAGATAGATTCACGGCATTTATTCCGAGGAGTATTGTGCAGTCAAAAGGGTGATAAACTTTAGGAAAATAAAATAAAACTACTCGTCAAGTACCTCGAAACAGCTCAAGAGACATTTTGTTTTTTTTTTCTTCAGTATACTCACAGCTCACTGAGCTCACAGATTATTAAAGTAAGTAGTGCTGTTCCCACTAAAGTTAGATAAATCAAAATCCACTAATTGTGTGATCGATACGAAAAAAAAAACGGTAACTCCCCTTCAGAAAAATATAAAATATAGCTGTATGTAACCTGAGTAAGGAGAATTAAAATAAACTAAAAACAAGCTTATTTTTATTTTGTATTTTAGTCTTCTGACAGTTTCACACACAGGTGTCACATAACTATTTTTAACCGACTGACCCGGAAGGAAGGTTATGTTTTTCGAGTGTATGCTTGTATGAATGTCTATTAATTTCTTTGGCACCAGCCTAAATGGCTGGATGGATTTAAACATATTTATATAACAGAGGTGTCGTTAGATTCGTCCAAGAATCTTATATATTTTAGATAAGATTCTTGGATTCGTCTTTACTGTGGGAGTGTCATAGGGTATATTATTATTATTATATGGCGTCTACGAATAAAAAAGTCAGGAGGTATTAAAAACCAGAATCATGGCGAGATTTGTACAAAAAAATAAAGATTTTTAGAGACGTTAGAATGAAGTTATAATTTAACGTTGGTGCCTAAGAATAAAAATATTAAAATGCGAATTTCTAGGGCATGCCGGTGAATCGCAACTATTCGCGACCCAAACCGTTATGTTGTTGTTATGTTTTGCAATCATTCTTTCGTTAATAAATAACAATATGGGTATCAAATGAAAGCTTGTAAACAGCCCTTTCTACGTTTAAATTATAATACTTTTATGCTACCATATGCTACAAACTGCAAAAAAAACACGTTTAATGCAAGAAGAATAGGTACTGAGTGGTTACCGTACCTATGTAGCTCACAAAGTTGCGATGGTTGTAGCGTTACTTTACCGTACCGCTCATTTAATAACTAATACATATACTTAACTCATTCTGTATAAAACTAAAAAGTCTGAAATTAATTAAATTATAAGAAACAAAAATCCTGACTGTATAAAACAAAAATTAACTGAAAAGAGAAAAACTAGCTCTTTAATCTATAGAATTTTGAATATAACTTGTTTTTCTCTTTTCAGTTAATTTTTGTTTTACGCAGTCGGGTTTATTGTTTCTTTTAATAATTTAATTTATAAACTTTTAATGCTAAGCCATCACAGACAATAGATCCTAATCAAGGTACAAAATCTCGTTGATTTTGGAAGTCCATAGTATAAGGTACTGATTCTGTTGTTTACAACTAATTTAGTCTCACTATGTCTCTTTCTAACAAAGAACATAAGAAAAGGATGTAAGAATCTTAGTCTACTGATACAGATTACTTAATAGATACTACGTAACCAATATCCTAGTCATTCTATTCTATGAAATGTTTCGAAAAGAAACTTCGCGCATTTTTTTTACATCCTTGCTCGCGCAGAGCGCTCATCTTAAATACGCGCACTTTCGCACGCACCGAATGCGATGGAAATTTCATGCTAAAAAAAGGCATGAAAATACATGACATGACATTCGCAGACTATGGAATGCAACCATTTGTCGCGTTTGACGAGAATTTTCTCGAATTTGAAGTGTCATTTCTAGATTCCGTGCCGTCGATTGTGTTCTGCGATTCAATTTGTGATTTTATAGAAACTAGAGAAGGAAACTGTTCGAAGTGAACATTAGTTAGGTACAATAGAAGTGTTATAATTGAATTAACCATAAATTATTAGCTGAATAACAATCATGGATCAGGTAAGAGGTTATAACTATAACAGCGCTGAGTGAATTTTATGAAGAAAGAACAAATTTTCTATATTTCGCAAACGTTTCCAGGTTAATATATTAAAGGAGAAAGGTAATGCGGCCTTATCTTCTATGAAATACGACGAGGCGGTTCGTCATTACACGGATGCTATAGCTTTGGACCCCAAGAACCACGTTCTGTTTAGCAACCGTTCGGCGGCTCACGCCAAGTCTGAAAACTACGCCGCTGCCCTTGAGGACGCTGACAAAACAGTAGCCCTGAACCCGACATGGAGTAAAGGATATTCCAGAAAAGGCAGTGCATTAGCATTCTTAGGTAGATTCGATGAAGCCATGGCAGCATACGAGAAAGGTCTTGAACTTGAGCCAGGTAATCAGCAGTTGGCATCTGGCCTGGTTGAAGTGAAGAAGCAGGCAGAGGAAGCTCAGTTGAGGACAGCCCAGTTGTTTGTGAAGCTACAGGCGAACCCACAGACCAGAGAGTGGTTAAGGGATCCAGAATATGTCAAAATTGTTGAGGTATGTAATGACTGTATTTAAATTTGGTTTTCCTAATCAGTCTTGTGGTTTCTCTTTGTGCTTTAAAAAAAAGAGCACATCCTATTTTTGTATGGTTTGACAATGCCATGCCTTGACTCAGGGCTACCATTCTTATTAAAACCTTAAACGCCATGGGGGCACCGGTGACCACCATGGGGGATACTGGACACCTAGGGCAAGATGAAAAAAAAGTTGGTGTACCAGTTACCAGATATTTATAAAATGAAATGTATACATTGGGTACATCTCATAACATAATTCATACATATCATTTCATTCTAGGGTTGGCTACCCAATGAATGATACCCCTGGTGTTGCAAGCGTCCATTGGCTACGGTAACTGCTTACCATCAGGTGGGCCGTATGCTTGTTTGCCACATCAGCGGTATAAAAAAAAATAACAAAATATGTTGATTACAAGGGTTTTTTTTTTAACAAAATATATTATTGTGTGATGGCATTTAATATGTAAAATTTACCATCTATCATTCACACAAGCTTATGATGTAAGAAAGGTGTTCTACAAAGCTGGTCTGATGACTATTGAAATATCCACAACTTAATTAAATGTTTATGGAATACATTATCATTGTATTATTGAGTCAATGAACAGATTGTGTTGAGTCATTTCATTTATGTATTACCAATATTGTATCTATGCAAATTCTATATTAGGTGGCTTTATATATTGCAGTATGTGTAGAGTTTGAACCTTGAATATCATCAAGGAACAATCCTTTTTGAGTAGTAATACTTGGCAATCTAATACTGCAACTAGTCAATGATTTTACAATGATTTTGAAAAGTAAGGACCAATCACTGCATCTAAATGTTTCTTATGTCTTTCACTTAGCGAATTACACTGCCCTTGTGTCCTTTACTTAGCCACAGTATTGCAATCTCTAACAGTAGGGAAACGCCTTTGATGTTGGTCTGTGCCGCCGTCCATGTGAGTACCACCGCTGTCACGAGCAAATATGCAGGGGTTGTCACAAAATGTAAAATAAAATAAATTTATTGTTATGATAAAGTCATAATTTATTTATGAGTAATAAACATGTACATGTGTACTGGATTTATGTAAGCGCATGGCAGTGCGCAGGCCAAGTTTCTACAACACCTCGTCACGCATACCGTGCACTACTTACACGAAAAATGGCTAAGTAAAGTTACGGAATTACGTTTTACTAAAGCAGAATGCCAAATTTCATAAGTGTAGCCTTAATAGTTACTTAAATATGCATCTCAGAAAACAGCTACTTTTGCACTGACTGACTGATAGGTAATCTGAGCTAATAGCAATGCTGTGCCTCTAGAATGGTAACATGGTTACATAGTAACAGGGCCGCCTCGACTCCCCGCGAGTGCAACTGTATTTAATGGTAAAACTGTGACTTAGCCAATCAGAGCGCATTTGGTGAGAAATTGGCAGAATAGACTTCAAACAAAATGATTGCCATTGTGCTTCTTTGGTTTAATTGTTCAATCATTAATAATATCCTGAGACCAATGACCAACTGGAATAATGGCTGAAAGCTGAATATAGACACACTATTCTGTTACATGTTCAGGAAACTGCATGTTTTGTCTTCCCATAGTCAAACCACATCGTACTTGTCTTATAATATTTTTGTCTTGTTTTCATGTAACGACTGCACAGCACTTTTTTTTAACTTTAACATTTTAAGCACATCCTTCATAATCAATTATTACACACTAACATCTTTACCTCTCTCTAAGTACACCCATGTAGAATGCAAAACTTCTACCCACTGAACTGGAATTAGAGTATTAAGCTTCAAATACACTAGGGGGTAATTGGAGCAACATGTCGCAGAACATGTCCCTCAGCAACTAGGTGGAATGTCCTGATACAATTCAAACGTACAAAAAGTCTCCATAAAATGTTGCAAAACATGTGTCGGTCACAGGGCAACTTGCAGCATCATGTAAAATTGACTATTGCTACTGACCTGTCTGAACTGCCTGTGTTTGACGACGTTTGTGATGATGTGGCCGAATGTGGTAATTACACAAAGCCTAGAAGGAACTGGCTCTGAAGTGCAGCTGGCAGCATGTGGTGTTGGGGGATATTTTGTCCCCTATATTCTGATTGTTGTAGGATGGTGCATAGGAATGCAAGGTTATTACCCCATATCTTGTTAATTTTCACTTGATTCCTCTGATATCACACAAATTATCCCTGATTTTATTTATAATAAGGAAATAATCAATGACCAGTGATAAATCTTATAAAACGCCATGTGTCACACACACACCATGGACCAACCTACATAGCATAGAGAATAGTGTGCTTGAAGCTTTAGATTCAGACTATTCATAAGTACCTATCAAGGTCTAGGTATTAGAAATAAATGATTTGAATTTGAACATTACTTTTCAAGGCGATGATAGCTCAGTGGTAGTGACGTCGTATACCGAGACGAAGGTCTCGGGTTCGAATCCTAGAATGAGCTTGAACTTTCGGTGAAGGAAAACATCGTGAGGAAACCATAGCACGGTGGTAGCGTACTTTGTAGTACCTACCTGGCTGGCTACCACCCTCAAGTTGAAAATCTGTTGCCAAGCATGTGTTCCGACAGCTGCACATGAGAGCCAGTTCCTTCTAGGCTTTGTGTGTGCACCACCTTCGGCCAAATTATCACTAACCATGGTGAGATTGTGGTCAAACACATAAATAATAATAAAAAAAAAAACTAATTAATAGTCATTTATTACAGAAACTCGCACAGAATCCTTTCGACATTCAAAGCTTAAATGCAAACATGGAAGACAAACGCGTCCTCACAACCATCAGTGTTATGCTGGGCTTCGACATGCAGATGGACGTAGACCCACCAGCACCAGAGAAGAAACCGTCACCGCCACCAAAAGCAGAAGAGCCTCCGAAGCCTAAATACGAAGATATGCCAGAAAACCGTAGATTAGCATTACAAGAAAAAGACCTGGGAAATGAATGTTATAAGAAGAAAGATTTTGATAATGCAGTGAAACATTACGCAAAGGCTATTGAGCTGGATTCGGCAGATATCACATTCTATACCAATATGGCCGCCGTGTATTTTGAACAGAAAGAATATGAGAAGTGTGTTAAGGAATGCGAGAAGGCAATTGAGATCGGCAGAGAGAATAGGGCAGATTTTAAGTTAATAGCTAAAGCATTTACTAGGATTGGTAAGTCATTAATGCTATCTATATTAATATACTAAAGCTGAAGAGATTTTGTTTGTTTAAACGCAGTTTTTTTAATTGACTTAAAATAAAAACCGGCCAAGTGCGAGTCATACTCGAGCACCGAGGGTTCCGTACAAACCTGTAGGTATATAAGTAAATGGTAGTATAGACCTGAGTATTTGATATGAATTTCATTTTATGACGTATTAAAAAAGAAAAAATACTTTGTATAGGCTTTTTTTGACCACAATCTCACCATGGTAAGTGATGATGGCTTAAGGTGGTAAGCACACAAAACTTACAAGGAAACTGGCTCTCAAGTGCAGCTGTTGGAACCCACCGACAGATTTTAAACTTGAGGGTGGTAGCCAGCCAGATGGGTAGTACAAAGTACAGTCGAGGACATAAATATGTATACAATTAGTACAATTCAACAACGGTTTCCTCTTAAACTACTGATTGAAATTATGAGATATTTTAAAGGCAGAATCTTCTAACATATACTATTATGATTTGTGTAATAGCTTAACACTTAAATGTTAAACATGCGAGAAAATCGCTTTTGAATTTCAAAAAGTGTATACATATTTATGTCCTCGACTGTACCTTACCACCGTGCTATGGTTTCCTTACGATGTTTTCCTTCACCGAAAGCTCAATCTCATTGTAGGATTCGAATCCGGGAGTTCTATGCAGGTTTTACCATCTTAGAGAATTCCTTCCACAACATTAATACCAGGGTAATGCCGGAGCGTTTTGCTAGTGTTACATATATCAATTAATTCCAGTTTAAGTAGGTCAGTTTTGCCTATATTGACGAAATATTATGAAGATTTTATATTTATAGTACATAATATTATCTACGTATATTTGACCTAATGAGATTATCATACTATTTACTGACTGAACTTAGCAGAGATAGTGCCTTAAAATGCTCTGATTAAAATTAGTATCAGCTAGACAAATTAAAATGTTCTATTTTATCAGTAACATTTCTCCAGTTCTCTTTTAGTGTCGTTAGTCTTTTATCTAATAAATTCTTGGCAAAATGAAACCCATTTACTGAGAATGAGAAAAACTAGCCATTTGCAAAACAAACTTACTCACTGACACAGCCGGGCTATTGCGTATCTTTGGTGGTAATCGTAACGAACAACATTAATTATTTCATCCAATGACGCGCACGCGGTATGACGCAATGGTGTTCGTTACGATTACCACCAAAGTTACGCGGTAGAGCCCTCACCAAAGTAGCGTTAATATGCGGCGACCGCTTTCCATCAGGCAAGCCGTATGCTTGTTTGCTAACATAGTAGTATAAATAATAAAGATGCATGGCTTGTATAAAAAAAAATTGACGAAGAAAATATTAATAATATAAATATATTTCCATAAACCAGGTAATGCCTACAAAAAGATGGAGCAGTGGAAACTGGCAAGGACATACTTTGAGAAGTCAATGTCTGAACACCGCACACCTGAGATCAAGACATTACTCAGCGAGGTGGAGCGCAAGATCGTTGAGGAGGAGAAGAAGGCTTATGTAGACCCCGTGAAGGCTGAGCAGGAGAAGGAGCTCGGCAATGACTACTTTAAGAAAGGTGCGCCATTTTGATTTATAACCACGATCTATAGACCTTTCTGGGTGTGTGTGTGCGGGTGTTTTTTTTTTTTTTTTTTTATACCACTTAGGTGGCAAACTAGCATACGGCCCGCCTGATGGTAAGCGGTTACCGTAGCCTATGGACGCTTGCAACACCAGGGGTATCACGCGCGCGTTGCCGACCCTGCAGAAATCTCTTCACACCCCTTTTGAAGAACCCCCATGGGTGTATGAAAAGTCTGACTCTAATACCGATTCGGAAGGTTGCATTTCCTGAGAAGAGCCGGCAATAAACTCAGCAATTACTCTTTTCAAAACAAGCTTAGATTCATTATATAATATTTAAATTCTAATCACACTGACAACAATTGCGTGCGCGGCGGCAAAACTACAAACTAGTCTGAATCTATATTTAATAAGTAAATAAATGGCAAACTTAAGCAGACCAGCCCCCACAAGCAGCGCGTGATTGGTTTAGGAGCAAATAAAAAAAATGGTTTCTTCAATATACCTAGTTACTTACGAACATAACAATTTATTCTACCATCGGCCCGTAAAATTTTACTGAGAATACTTCTGGCAAGAAACTCCTCGATGTGTAAAATGTGTCCCAGGATATTTATAGGAATTTTTGTTACAACATAGGCGACTACAGCGCAGCGGTGAAACACTACACAGAAGCGATAAAGCGCAACCCGGACGACCCCAAGCTGTACTCGAACCGCGCCGCGTGCTACACCAAGCTGGCCGCCTTCGACCTCGGCCTCAAGGACTGCGACACCTGCTGCAAGCTAGACCCCAAGTTCATCAAGGGGTGGATCCGGAAGGGGAAGATCCTACAGGTACCGTCTAATTATCTACAAGCTGTACTCGAACCTAGCTACGGCCCTGGCGACAATATTGAATAATATGCTGCAATGCGATGTTGTGCTCTTTTCTGTTGAGGAATTCCATTATATCTTCAAAGTCCATGGGAATCACCATGGGACCTACTGTAATACAGTTTAAACCAGTGATTCCCAAAGTGGTCCAGGTACCCCCAGGGGTCTTTACATGGGGCTTTACTATCATGGAACAACTTTAGAACCCCCATTTTTTTTCACGACAACGTAGACCCCCGCTGCCGACCTCGGGCGGACCAATTTGGGAATTGGCTACTTGACAGTTATAATGAAAATATATGAAATATGTTAAATATGATAGCTAATAGGTTAACAATAATTACACAATATGTTTTTTGCATTATAATAATTTTTTAATATTTTATTTTAGGAAATAAAAAGTGAGTTTTTTTATCTGTGGATTACAAGAACCGAAACGCGGGCGGCCGGGATTGAGCTTCTATGGTTTGTTTGTGAGGTTTGTGACGTCAAATTTAACTAGAGGTGTGAAACTCATCAAAAATACGCGAGCTGCATAACAGCTCACGGCTCAGGTGCAAATTGAGCTGATCTGCGAGCTGAGTCATTGAACCGGCTCACACACCTGAGCCGTGAGCTGTTATGCAGCTCGCGTATTTTTGTTTAGTTACACACCTCTAGTTTTGTTTATAGAGGCGTGACGTCACACCTGACAAATGTCACGTGACCGGGTGTTTTTGCGCGAATTTCAAATGAAATGTTAAAAAATATTTTTTTTTCCTTGTAAATAACATTTTTTTGATAAAAATATAATTGTAAGAGGTATAAAATACACGTATGTAAATTTTAAAATATGTTTCCGAAAACTGTCAAGTAGCCAATTAATTGTTTAAACAAGTAATTCCTGTATTTATAATAATCTGAATCTCGAAAAAGGCTTCAACGATTTTCATGAAATTTTGCGTGCACGGGTTTTCGGGGGCGATAAATCGATCTAGCTAGGTTTAATTTTTAGGAAACATCGTTTTGTTCGTGTTTTCAGGCAATGAAAAACTGCTACAATATCAAGGTTATAATAGATCTGGTGGGAAATCGAGCGGTCCCGAAACCAGAAGACCCCGGTTCGAGTCCACATGTTTTTTTTATTCGTATCTCATCCATCGCAACTCTCGCCATCGACGGGGAGTCCATCCTCACACATTGAAACCAGAATTGTTTCGGACTGTGCGGACTAAAAGGAGTTTTCTTCCGCGGACGCTCGGACTGTGGAAGCTTCCCGCCGTGGTGCACCAAATAGAGTACAGCATGGGGTTCTTCAAAAAGGGCGTGAAGAGGTTTCTTCAGCGTAGGCAACGCGCGAGTGATACCCCTGGTGTTGCAAGCGTCCATAGGCTACGGTAACTGCTTACCATCAGGCGGGCCGCATGCTAGTTTGCCACCTAAGTGGTATAAAAAAAAAAAAAAACGAGCAAAGCTCGTTCATTCAGGTCCTATTAAATTAATTGAAAGTAGGTATTAAATAAGTAATATAATTGTTTATTGTCTGGCAGGGCATGCAGCAACACTCGAAGGCGCTGACGGCGTACCAGAAGGCGCTGGAGCTGGACCCCAGCAACGCCGAGGCGCTGGACGGGTACCGCGCCTGCTCCACGCAACTCAACTCCAACCCGGAGGAGGTAAACATACATCATATACATTACCTGTTACAAAAGATCGTCATCTTAATAAAACTGACGCTGACTGACTGGAAGAAAACCGGCCAAGTGCGAGTCAGTCTCGCGCAACGAGGGTTCCGTACAAACCTGTACGTATATAAGTAAATGGTAGTATAGACCTGAGTATTTGATATTAATTTCAATTTATGACGTATTAAAAAAAAAACTACTTACTAGATCTCGTTCAAACCAATTTTCGGTGGAAGTTTGCATGGTAATATACACCATATATTTTTTTTTGTTTTATAACTCTCTTATTTTAGAAGTTACAGGGAGGGGACACACATTTTACCACTTTGGAAGTGTTTCTCGCGCAAACTATTCGGTTTAGAAAAAAATGATATCAAAAACCTCAATATCATTTTTGAAGACCTATCCATAGAGGTACATATCCATATACCCTTGGGGGTATATGGAATTTATAGTTTCGGAAAAAAGTGGCTGTGACATACGGACGGATAGACAGACAGACAGACATGACGAATCTATAAGGGTTCCGTTTTTTGCCATTTGGCTATGGAACCCTAAAAACACTCTTCCCCTTTATTATATTCGTGTAGATTTTCTATTAATTGTTCATAATAATCATCATATCAGCCTATGGATGTCCACTGCTGAACATAGGCCTCCCCCATTGACTTCCACTTCGAATGGTTCTGGGCCGCTTGCATCCAGCGACGCCCAGCGACTCTGACCAGGTCGTCGGTCCACCGCAGTGGGAGGTCGTCCCGTGAGGCGCGCGCCAGTACGTGGTCGCCACTCGAGAACCTTTCTTCTCCATCAGTTATCGGCTCTTCGAGCGATGTGGCCTGCCCATTGCCACTTCAGCTTACTAACTCTACGAGCTATGTCCGTCGTTTGTTCACTAATGCCGAATTAACGGTTTAATGAACTTCACCACTTTATTTTATATTTTTATTTCTTCTTAATAAGTCATGTTCATATCGGGATAACTCCAAACGGACAACAAATTGGCAAAAGTTTTCATAGTAAATATTTGTCCTATTGAAAAGGCCTTTTCAACGACACTACAATTATTGCTGTTGGAGGGGGTACCAAAACGCCCATCATCCTTTCATTGACAAATATTTCCGTAATGGATCTATTAATTTAAAACGGACTACATTTTTAACAAGTCAAAATAATTAAAAAAATACGAATGCCTACCCAAAAACCTGACTGAAAATTTTAACAATTACAGCTACTGTCACTCTGAATGTTGCAAGGATTCCAATCCAACAATATCCCATACATCGGAATCTGTTCAGACTTTTAAGTTATGGTGGAATAAAGAAACTCACATACATACATGAATTCTAAATACTCCTAGTCCTTTTATGGGCAGTCGTGTAATAAACTAAGCTATGAGCAGTCCCTCAACTTAGCTCAAGATGAAATTAATTTGTAACGATTTGTCAATGTATAGATAAATATGCATGAAACATAGACATATAAAAAAATCAAGATGGAGTGTCACCTTATAAGAAAGTGATGCCGAAAATTTCCTGTGTGTGTGTGTGTGAGTAAAATCAGTACTGACACAAATGGTACTGAGACTTATTGTCACTGTCAACGTCTCAATGCGTCCATTCATCAATCCATTTAGGAAGTTCCTATGTCGTATATGTGTGCGTGAGGCCGTGTATTCGTTTATAAGGCGATCCTCCATCTTAATTTTTGTATAAGTCTATGGCATGAAAGCTACAATATTGTGTTGTTTGGTTCAGGTTCGCAAACGCGCAATGGCCGACCCGGACGTGCAGGCGATCCTGCGCGACCCCGCCATGCGTTGCATCCTGGAGCAGATGCAGCAGGACCCCCACGCGCTGCAGGACCACCTCAAGAACCCCGCCATCGCCGCCAAGATACAGAAGCTTCTAGAGTCCGGCCTCATCGCGATACATTAGTCTCACCACGCCTTTATACCACTTAGGATTATGTCAAAGTCATGTCGGGTTTGGTTGGTGAACGAATCAAATGCTACTATTTTGGTAGATTTTTATTTTCACTGGCAACACTCGATTGTAAATGTCACAATTGTTTCTGGAATGAAATGCGGTTTGATTACCTGTTGTAAAAAGCTTATTTGTCTGCAATATTATGAAGAGGAACAATCTATTGAAGTAATGCAAACGTTTTACCAATCAAACCCAATAACGATATCGGGTCCCGACGACTCGCCATCTCATATATTTTAAAACTGTGTTTTGAAAATGTTTATGATTATCGCCTACTTGAAGTTGGTATCTTCTATTAGGAATTATGTCATCGCTTTTTAAACTGTGATTTTATTCCATCTATTCCCGATGCACATTACTTTACGTAGGCTTTCGTGGACCATTCCAAAGTACGCTTCTCTTTTAAATGGAGTATGTTGAAAAGTTCACAAATCCGTGCACTGATGTTTTGGTTTTAAGGTTTATTTTAGCATATGAATGGAAAAATATTGTTTACGCAGATGTACTGCCTAAATTGATGGAATTTACATAGCAATTTTTTGTAATTTATTCAATAAAGAAGTATGTAGGCATTATTGATTTTTATTATTCGACCCACATAATCTACTCCGAATCATAATGCAGCTCCGAACGCATTTTATGGAACGACAAATCAGTGATTTCAAGATTCTTGGAACCACTATACTTTTTTGTGGTTTATTTATTCCCACTGTCCCCATTGCCCGCATCCCCATTAATATGGATAGTGGGAATTGAATAAAATTATTAACCTTGCCGTTCGTTCGTTTGTACATATTTGTTGTAAATAAAAATATAGAAAAAAAAACCCGATATCCATAGAGAATATAACCACTGTATTATATTACTCTTTGATAACCACTATGTCCAATGAGAATATAACCACTACGTTAACCGATATCCCCATTGCCCTCTATCCCTATTTATGGGGACAGTGGGAATTGCATAAAATAATTAAAACTTGTTCCCGTTCCGTTAAAGCGTGTGAACACGCATAGAAGTTATACGTTCTATTCATAACGTTGAAAATAACGCGCGTAAAAATCAATGCAAAATGCAATGAAAATTCTTTTTGCGTTGCCATTAGGGTACACACTAGTACGCATTGCGTACTCTTTCGTGAGGTAGCGTTCTCAGATGCTCTCCTACAATGTACCTACTATTTTATTGTCAAGCCAAAAAAAAAACAGTTTTTCAAAATAAAAAAGTTTAATAATTTTAATTTCTGTCAAGCAAGTTTCAGCATAAAATGATCACTAGCACCCCGTTGTGTTTCTTTTTTATTCCGTGTTCAAATTCGAAGTTTCCTCTTAGGTACCTATCATTCTGTGTTACTGTTTGTTTGTTTGTTTATTCTTTAGTGGTTCCTTCGGTTTCGGTACGCGGTACTTACAAAATGTAAAGAATACGCTTACTTTGAGAGATTTCTGGAATAATTTTGTATTCACTGCATACTCAAAAGTTAAGTTTCATACTATTTTTAGGTGCTGCCGTATCCTATTGGAAGTCACTCTGGCAACGGTGATTTTATTATAATCAGCGTTACGTAGTATAATAGAATAATGACCGCGTAGTACCTATATATAACCTTAAATCAGCGTTGCCGTTAGGGTACGCAGCATTGTGTACTATTTCATTAGGTAGCGTTCTCAGGCACTCTCCGCCAATTTGCGTATCTACTATTCTTTGAGCATATTTTAATCTAAATACTCAAATAATAGTAGTAGAAGAAGATACAATTTTATTGTGAAGCCAAAAAAATTCGCTGGTTTGGTTTTTTCGTTCGTGGTTCCTTCAGTTTCGGTGCGCAAACGGCATTTGCAAATTGCAATGAATACCTGCCTAAACTTACTTTATCTGAGAAATTACTTGAATAATTTTGTATTCACTGCGTACTTAAAAGTTAAGTTTCGTACTATTTTTAGGTGCTGTGTGTATCTTGCGTGAAGTCACTCTGGCAACGTTGATTATAATGACAAGACTTTTTGGCGGGAACTTGCAGACTGACGTTGCGCTTTCATTTTTATTTTCATAAATTGGTGTATTTAGAGCTTTATTGTGTATTTTTGGTGGTATTTTACCCAATAAAGATCATCCATGTGCACCAGTGAATTGAAATGAAATGAATTATGTGTATCGTGACTTTTCAAGTTGTCTCAAGAAGTCCGTGTAAAGTATTTGTACAATTAACCACCACTGTACTTAATCATGACTTTTAAGGATGGTAACTGACAGTGCGGACTATATGAAGTGATTTATTTTGTGACTATATTAACTACTCGAGAAAATTGAAATAAGACAAGGCTGTATGGCTCAGACCTTTGCCTGCCTTTGGGCATATAAGACAAACAACAACAACAATTATAATGACAAGTTGTTTTGTACTGGTGACACGTGAATTTTGTGATTACTTTTAAATTCGATAAAATTATCTACGTCCTCGTTTAATAAATAAATTGAGTATTTTTATAAGTACCTAACTTTGTTAATTGAGTAGTGGCCTGTTTTGGATAACGAAACGATGTGTGTTAATATAAAGTTCTCTCATAACTTAGAAGTATTTGTTACATTGTTATAATAGTAAACAAATAAACGTTAATAATTTTATTGTGCTAAAAGTGCCTAACGATATTATTAAATTAAAACATTATTTAACTGGACTTTTCGGACGGAAGGTAAGTAATACTTTGGCTGTAGAATTATTTATTTTGTAAATAATACTGTGCCACTGCACTTCAAATAATAAACTTTAAAAATTGCTTGATAACATACAGAAAATATTTATCTCAATAGCTATCTAATGATAATTCTATCTATATTATACTTATATAATAAAGCTGAAGAGTATTTTTGTTTGTTTGTTTAAACGGGCTAATCTCTGGATCTACAACTCGGATTCGAAAAATTCTTTCACTAATAGGATGCTACATTATTTTCGAGTATTATAGAGCTTTTTATCCCCGGGAATGTGGGTGAAACCGCGAGAGACAGCGAGTATTTAATAAATAAATAAGAAGAAACTGATCTTTTTTTGTTTAATTGTTTGTTTAGCTGGAACTACGAGTTGGATTTGAAAATTACATTCACTTATAGAAAGCTAATATCCCCAAGTGCAATAGAGTACTTTTTATCCCATGAAACGCATGTGAAACCGTGGACAGCTAGTCTATCTATAGAACTACTACTACAGCAACCTTTTTATTGTAATGTGGGATTTTTACAGATTAGTATGTAAAATAAAAATATCCTGGGACATTCCTCACACACGGTCATCTGATCCCAAACTAAGCAGAGCTTGTACTATGGAAACCAGATAACTGATATAATACATATACTACTTTTTGTTTGTAAATACATACTTAATATACATAATTACACCCAGACTCAGGACCTACAGACATGTTCATGCACACAAATGCATGTCCTGAGTGGGAATCGAACCCACGACCTGCGGCGCAATAGGTGGAATCTTTACCAGACTCTTAACCAACTGCGCCAACTGGCCCGTCGTGTCTGTGTGTGTCGTGATGTGTCTTCATTCCTTAAATTTGGTACCTATGTACCTACCTTTTACTATGAAGTGTTATTCCTATTCTAATCTTTGCTGATAATATAATATTTAGACATTAATTTTTATCATTTTTCCCCTCTTTGACATTTAGAAGTACATTGACCGACTTGTTGTTTTTCACTGAAAGCATACCAAAAATATTACACCTCACTTCATGTTATGTTGGGTTATAATAATATATTATATCACTGACAAGTCTTTCCTTTTGTGTGATTATTCAAAAAACCTTGGGCTTTAGGTACAATAATATAGTGGACTATGCAAACTATGAGTCATCAAGTAACTAATTGGCTTTACAGTTAACTAGTTGCGCCCCGCGGTATCACCCGCGTTCCCGAGGGATATATTGATTTCCCGGGATAAAAAGTACCCTATGTGTTAATCAAGAACATATTCTATCTGAGTGCCAAATCCGTTGAGTTATTGAAGCTTGATTGAGGTACAAACATCCAAACTTACAAACACACAAACATCCAAACTCACAAACACACAAACATCCAAACTTTCGCATTTATAATATTAGTGAGATGTGTGCCAAATTTCATCCAAATCTGTTGAGTTATTGAAGCGTGATTGAGGTACAAACATCCAAACTCACAAACACACAAACATCCAAACTTTCGCATTAATAATATTAGTGAGATGAGATATTGTCTTTTATTAGATAAGTTTGTTAGTACTCCTAAACATTTTATTAGGTACATGAGAACATCATATTTTTTTTATTATGCTTGTATTGCTTCTTCAGTGTAGCTCTCAATAAGTATTGCTTAAAAATATTCAAGGGTACCTCAAAAATGGGATCATTATAATTGGGAATTGAATAAATTAACTAGGTACAATAATGTGTTTTTATATGATTAGATATCAGAATGGCTAAAACTTACTTATCTATGTTGAAGTATAATTAACATGCATATCATCTATTTTTCTAGCACAGAGGTTGTCAAACTTATAGTGTCCCCCTTTTCAATTACCCTGAATACTATGTATAATAGTAAAAGGTCTGTTTAGTTTGGGATCATATAGCCATGCCATGTGTGAAGAATGTTTCAGGATATTTATTTACCCTTTGAAAAAACAAGCATAGAAATGATAAAAGATAAATTTAAATACAGCGAAACAAAAAAATACTGACTGATTTTGTTTTTGTAAAATATGACCCATATATATTGGACGCCATAGCGCAAATATTTCTTGTACCTCTTCCGCGACTAGCTTCGTCGAATCTCTAGGGGTACATGCATATCCTTGTTTGAGAAACACTGATCTAGCATGATTATGTTTTTATCTGCATAATCCTACATTTTAATACCAGTACCTACCTCTGATAGGATTTCAATGTTATCATGAAATATCATATTAATCGGCAAGTTCATGTGTCTGATAGCCATGTATTAGGTAATTTTGTAATAATCATCGAAGTCTGTGTTTCCAAGCTCTCAATCTAGGGACTTCCAAGGCCAGAGTGAATAGGCTCCATTTTAGGCTTCTTCAACGTCCCGTCATCATCGTCCAAAAAAATATAACCTTGCTGAGTTTCTTGCCTGTTCTTCTCAGTTGAAGTACGACTTACGAACTGGTGGTAACTTCAGTAGCTTTGAACTTCGTAAGTGCCTACTTTCGTAAGTAATAAATGGCTTTGACTTTGATGTCCCAGTGAGGCAGGTCAGTGGCTAAACGCAAGCCTATTTTTTTAGTTTAAAAAAAAGATAATTCTCTATTGTTTTTATATTGTAACTAGGCAAACGAGCATACGGCCCGCCTGGTGGTAAGCGGTTACCGTAGTTCTATGGGTGCTTGGAATACCCGGGGCATCACTCATGCATTACCAATCTTTCCTACCTATCAGATGAGCTATGGTGACCTTACTCACGCGCACGAACACAACATACAGTTATTTGGCTGTGGTATTCTGTAAGGTGTAGGTAGGTACTTCCCCAGACGAGCTGCTCTTTAAGCGAAATAACGCTATGCTCTACCTCTCTATAGCCGAGATAACCTAGAGTCTAGGTCAGGCAGCATTCTACCTAAGTATTTACATACTTATTTGGCATGATGAAATTAAGAAAATTAGATAATTTTAATTGAATCAATTAAAATTGGTTTTCCTGGTGGTAAACATACAAGTAATTAATTGGATAACTTATTATTTTATAATTGACATGACGCATCCTACTAATTCTCAATGCTAATGTTTGTGTGTGTTTGTATGAAGGTGTCTCTTATACCTCGTACTGATTCATGCAACGCAACATGCAATGTGTTGCAGTGTAACACGCAAGGTAACTATTGCCGATAGTCTGGACGTGTTGCGTGCGCGCACTTACCGCGCCGATCCATTAGTTGTCGTTTTTGTGTCGAATCAAAGGCGCGCTGTGTGCGCATGGAGGGTTCGCAGTAAATGCGCGGTTCGTGCGCGTGATGAGTCCAGCTAGTCTGACGCAGCGCGCGCTCGAAAGGATGTTTCATTACATGTTGCATTGCATCAGTCCGTACGAAGTCTCCGACGTCTGGGCGAGTAGACAAAATGCTTATCGGCAATCGTCATCGTTGAAAATCGAATTATCACGTGATTTTTAACAATCTCGTAATTCCCATACAAAGGTTGATCGTTTACTACCGATAACGATTGTCGACAACCATGTTGTATAGGAGGGCTGAACTATTAAACGCTCATACTACACGATTATATATAACACAGACAACGCAACGGTGCGACATTAAATCTTAACTTTGTTTCAGGTAATCACAAAAACACAAAATGGTGTCATCGGGCCTGAAAAGCGGCCTATTCTTGGGGTTCGGGTCGGGACTAGTTGTTCTTGGAGCGGTCATGGTGGTGTATTGGCCACCGATATACATGTCACAACTACAGAGGGTATGTCGTATTTTAATTAAGTTCTTCAGTAATAATAGAGGCCACATGTCACGTTTTGAGGCTAAGATTCCTCCTCCTCCTTGCATCGTAAACCTCATTGCTGAGAGACGTGATCTTTGGGTTAATTTATCGCGGAATATTGATCGTCATCTGAGTCGATCTTCTGCTGTGTGGATAGCAGTACACACACTGGTATCCAATGTAGAGCGTATTTGGACAGATTAATGCATCGGACTCCTCGGCCTCTTTCCCTCCACCTTGCCAGTAATTTGCAACTTCTCAAGGTGGTCGTCTCTCTTTCTTGCTATGTGCTAACATTAGAGAATTATTTATAACTAGCTATCCCCCACGGTTTCGACCGTGTTCAAGCGTAACAAACAAACACGCAAAGTCACATTTGCATTTAGTAAGTATATTAGTTAGGATTCCATCACTTTTTTTCTTGCACAAATATAAATTACCGTTCCTTTGAACTCTCGATAATTATAATGTCTTATTCTTTAGCTTACTTACTCTACGATCTATCTCCGTCGTTTTCGTTCGCCTACGAATTTGCTTATTGCTGTTTGCTTATTCAAAACCAAACGCTATGCCCGATGTAAAAAATACCCTGTTCAAACTAATTTCTGCTACAAATCGTAATCGAGTCATACCTTTCAGATGTTGACACTAACTCCAACTTCCATGTCATTCGGCATATGGCGGGAGATACCCATACCTATGTACCTGGAATTTTTCATGTTCAACATTACGAACGTGGAAGACATTCTGGCTAAGAAGGAAGGCGTGAAATTACATGTGGAGCAACTAGGGCCATATGTCTTCAAAGAGTCGCATACTAAGGTAAGAAACTGTTCTTTAAAGAAGTTTTTTTTAATGGCAAACAGGCAGATGGTTCGCCTGATGGTAATTGGTCACCGCTGCCTATGGATATTTGCAATATCAGAGCGATTGCCGATGTGTTGAAGAGCTCTTTTTACGCCATTTTTGAAGGGCCACGCCTCAGATATTAAAAGGTACTCTATGGGCCACGCAATTAATGTCAATGAGATGCGATCCCCTATTTCATCCGGGGGTGAAATAATGGATCTACTTAATGGTCACCTACGTATATTGTAAGGAACTCCTGTGCAATGTGCCTGCTGCTAGTCCCACCGGTATAGGCTATGCATTGTTTATAAGTCAATAAATTATGTAGATTTATTATATAGATGGATCATGACATGACCAGATGACCATGTGTGAGGAATGTCCCAGGATATTTATTTATCATAGATTTTCAAAGAAAGCAAACTCGCTATTGCTGGTGGTAGATCACTACGGTGCGCACTTTTTCCGTAGAACACAGACTTGGAAACCTTGTCAAAAACATGTTAGGTCATGCGTCACATTCACTCTTCTTATAATAAATTCTCGATTGGAATCACTGGTATTCAGTATTCTGTGCCGCAGGGCATAGCTAATAATAACAAAAAACAATCATTACCAAAGGAACATTTTTGTAACTTCAATTGTGAATATATTTTTTCTCCAATGAAATTCAGACTTGCTGCCATAGAATAAAATGTGCTTAACGAGATCTACAATTACCACTATAGCTCATCTTGCTACAGTCTGGGAACGAAAACAATATTTTTATAATAAATCTTTCTTTTTTACTGTATTACCGCTGTATTACAATATGGCGAGGAGGGCGATGGCTGCCACACGCGTCATACTTGTGAACAGGTGCTGCTTGTGGGGGCTGGTCTGCTTAAGTTTGCTATTTATTTACTTATTAAATATTTATTCAGTCTTCTTTGTAATTTTGCCGCCGCGCCGGGGCACGCAATTGTTTTCAGTGCGATTAGAATGTAAATATTATGTAATGAATCTAAGCTTGTTTTGAAAAGAGTAATTGCTGAGTTTATTGCCGGCTCTTCTCAGCAAATGCAACCTTCCGAACCGGTATTAGAGTATTAGAGTCAGACTTTTCATAAGTGCCTGCGAAGGTCTATTTGAATAAATGATGTTTGAATTTTGAATTTGAATTTTGACCCATGTTGTATTTTTGACAAATACGTGGCCAGCTCACTTGCTGCAGCTTGCTGCGCTAAAAGGGGGCTAGGACATTTTAATTTTAGGTAATAGAGAGGCGTGATATAAAATACTTTGGGAACCGCTGAAGTAGATCAACATTTGAGGTCAGTGATGATTTAGTTTCATCTCAATGTCCTACTTTGTACAACTACAGCTCGTATAATGAGGTTACTCAAATAAGTAGCTTATCGGATTATATCATCAAGACAGTCATAAGCTACCTAGTAATAAGATAAAGTAATTGAATTAGAAGTACGTATCAGAGGACAATTGTGCGCGCGTTTTTTGGTCTGAGTTTAAAAACGTTGGTCATAACATTCTGACTCGTCACTTTTCATCATACAGTTCATCCATACTATCTTTGGTCTTCCGTGGTCTCGCAAAAGTTGAAGATAAGCAATAAGATTATTTGCTCGTAATTACACAATTTATTGTAACTAGTGCATTGTTTGTGATGCATGCGCGCGCGCAATTGTTCCTTGCATGTATTGTTTCATTTTCTCTTTATTTTATTATGCAACTGGGTCTGCTTTTCAATTGACCGAAATTGATTCATTGACTTAAATAAACTGTTTTCAACCTTAAGTTTTACGTACTTAGAATCAATGTAGTCAGTTAGGATGATAGAGTTTACAACTGTAGAACCAAATTGTCTGTACATTTGAAAGTAGTAAACCAATGTAGCAAAACATAATCCTATGTATAAAATATACTACGTACATTATATTGAATAGGGAAATAATATAACTATGACGTAATGTTCTGCTGTCTCATGACACGTAAATCGGTAAGATCGAGTAATTTTTACGATGTGCGATAAGAAAACAAGCGATTTTATATCTTATCTCATCTGTTAATACGTTCAGAATTGCAGGACAAAATGCATTGCAGAATCGTACGTTTTTTGCAAAGTTGATCCAACTGCATATTATAGCCATTTATCATTAGAGTAGTATAGTGCAATCTGCTTATAGATGATTATGGATAGACGTGTGTTTATCCACAATCTCACCACGGTCAGTCGTGATGTGGCCGATGGTGCGGATGCAGCAGCTTTTAATGAGCTGTGGTAAGCACACAGCTAAATAAATCCTGGGACATTCCTCACACACGGTCATCTGATCCCAAACTCAGCAGAGCTTGTACTATGGAAACCAGATAACTGATATAATACATATACTACTTTTTGTTTGTAAATACATACTTAATATACTTAATTACACCCAGACTCAGGACATACAGACATGTTCATGCACATAAATGCATATGCATGCTAAGTACTGAACTGCTCTCAAACGCAGCTGCACCGTAAGGTGTCTAAGGAGACAGAATATCAATTTGAGGGTTATAGCTTGCCAGGCAGTACTACTAAGTAAGTACCCATCAATGCTATGGTTTCCCCACGAAAGCAGCTGGGTGGAAAAGTACATTCACTCTTTCTGACGACTTCTAACATCGTGATCGATTAATAATTAAAAAAAAAGTTACAACTGATAATGCGTTTGAAATGAAACCATTTCCCGTCACTGATGATAGAACAATCGCAATGATCTTTGAACTCTCACTGGAAATGAGTTAAGACCCGTGGGCGAATTGACGGTAGCTGCATTGGTGTCTTGTTTGGTAGTATAGCCAGCTCTAGTGTTACCGACAAAGGTTTTTCAAGCCCACGCCGCCTTCGTCGAATTTATACGACAAATACATTGGTCAGTAAATTTCGTTTTTAGGGTTCCGTAGCCAAATGGCAAAAAACGGAACCCTTATAGATTCGTCATGTCTGTCTGTCTGTCTGTCTGTCCGTCCGTATGTCACAGCCACTTTTTTCCGAAAGTATAAGAATTACAATGTTGAAACTTGGTGAGTAGATGTATTCTGTAAACCGTATTAAGATTTTCACACAAAAATAGAAAAAAAACGATAAATTTTGGGGGTCCCCACCCCATACATAGAACTGAAACTCTTTTTTTTTTTTTTAAACCCATATGTGTGGGGTCTATGGATAGGTCTTCAAAAATGATATTGAGGTTTCTAATATATTTTTTTTCTAAACTGAATAGTTTGCGCGAGAGACACTTCCAAAGTGGTAAAATGTGTGTCCCCCCCCCCCCTGTAACTTCTAAAATAAGAGAATGATAATACCAAAAAAAATATATGATGTACATTACGATGCAAACTTCCACCGAAAATTGGTTTGAACTAGATCTAGTAAGTAGTTTTTTTTTATACGTCATAAATTGAAATTCATATCAAATACTTAGGTCTATACTAGCATTTACATATAATACCTACAGGTTTGTACGGAACCCTCGGTGCGCGAGTCTGACTCGCACTTGGCCGGTTTGTGTTCTTATTCTTTGCAATTTTTACACGAAGGACCATTTATTGGCTAAAACACCGACTATTGTTTGACTTGTGTATTGCACACTTCACGGAAAATGTATCCACTTGTAAATTTCTGAGCGAAACTAATTGATTAACATATGCAACTGCAGATTGTTAATTGAAATTTTGCACGTAGGTTCTTATAACGTAGGAAAACTTAAATGGATAAGGTAGAAATAAATACTTATACAGTTCATTATAACTTGATTATGATTTATCCTTATGCTCAAGTGTTATCGGTATTTATAACTATACCTATTAAATAATAAGAATAAATTGTATTGTATTGTTGCTATTAAAGGACTCGCGTCCCTCGCGAGAGACTATGGGTACGGGTTAAGTTGACTTATTCTATTTTAGTTGATGATCACTTATGTCAAGTGTGAAAATCCAGTTTTTAACCGACTTCAGAAAAAGGAGGAGGTTCTCAATTCAGTTGTGTTTTTTTTTTTTTTTTTTTTTTTTTTTTTTATGTTTGTTACCTCATAACTCCGTCATTTATTAACCGATTAGGAAAATTCTTTTTTTTTCTGGAAGGGTATACTTCCCGTTTGGTCCCATTGTCATCAGATCAGGATTTGATAACTTCTTAGTGTACTATGAAGTCGGTTTAAGTTTTTTGTAAAACAGTCCAATTATTTGTACTTGATGCAACAATCGCAAAAACCTGCTAATTACCCTTGGACAAAAAGTTGACATTATGAAAACGTTATTTTTAGACGGTCAACCGAAGGTGTTAAGCACAAAAACAACAGAACGGAGCTGGCTCTCAAGTGCATCTGCTGTATAACAATCCCGGTAGGGTGCTTCCAGGCTTTCTCGCATTTAGCGGTTTCAGACGGTCAGGTTTTAAAGAGCTTGGTTTCCGATGTTTTTAGAAAGCTCTGAAGGAATTTTTGCAGCGACTACTTTTAGATTTATTTTAGTTGCCAAATCTACCAACCTCATGTTCATTAAGTCAGGAAGATTCCTCGCAACCCCTTACGAAGAGTCAGGGACCATCTGCGGTCGTTCCTGCTGCCAGAGCATCCACTCTGGACTCAGCGAAAGTTGCACCGTGATCTCTAACGCCTATGTGTACATAATAATATCAGAGCAGTTAAAAGTCGCTCACCACGTATGTTGAAAGTATCTATAGGCTTCAGTGACTGCTTACCATCAGGCTGGCCGTATGCTTGTTTGCTACCTTAGACCGAACTTAACAAACGTCGCCGTCGGATAACCTTTACACATAGGATACCACTTTGTTAAAATTAGGCCTTAATACTATAAAAATATGGTTTTGAATGTGTTACTAACTAAATTCCCCCCATCAGACGAATCTCACGTGGAACGAGAACAGCACGATCACGTTCTACAACCAGCGGTGGTGGCACTACATGCCGGACATGTCTAATGGAAGCCTCACCGATGAGATCGTCAGTATCAATCCTATTATAGCGGTGAGTATTTATTTTTATCACCATACGATGATAATATAAAAAACACTTGAAAGGAATTGTTCAACCTAATTCCACCATCCCCATTTTTACAACGAACCACAAGACGCCGGGAAACTTTTCACTCGTACGTTGTTGACATACCGAAAATACGGACACAGCGTTTTGCATCCTCATTTATAATGCGGACAGCAAGGGAGTGGAACTTGCTTCCGGCGTCTGTGTTTCCTGACGCCTACAATCTAGGAACTTTCAAGCCAGAGTGAATAGGTTTCTTCTGGGTAAGCATGTTTCATCTTAGGCTTCGTCATCGCCCCTTATGGGCGGGTCAGTGGCCAAACGCAAGCCCATTTAATAAAAAAAAAACAGGACGCCGATCCCACAGTTCTGCGTTCCGCGGTGTAATTTATGCGGCGCCTTTGAAAGTAAAAATAGTGTATGATGTGTGATCGGTAGCGAATATCACAGAGCTCTAGACAGCTTGCTGTGTGCACAATAATGAACGGCGAATGCAGAACTCTTGAACTCTCTCTGTGGGATCGGCGCTTCAATATTGAAGATATGAAATATTACTGAAAGAAAACGTCTAACGAAAGAAGTCTTGTATTGTCTATTAATTCCTCTCCATCCAAAGGTTGTCTGGAAGGAATCGCTTCTTAGCAAAAATCAAATCAAAACATCATTTATTGGCTTTAACATTGTTTAACTTATGTTCTACATTATTATTATGGGTTAAATTTAATAAGACCCATTGTACAGTCATACATTTTAATTAGTCTACGTTCTTTCTTTTCTGCTTTTGTTGACTGCTTTTTGGTGTACAATAAAGAGTTATCTATGATCTTATATATTCATTCATAGATTTTTGATAATAGCTTGCCGTTTTTGTATTGTTATGATAATGATCGAGAGGGTGAATCATATTGATCAATTTCTTCGGAATAACATACCTTAAGAAAACCGAAAACTTAATTTTTTTGCACAATGTGATTACAAACGTTATCATTTCATTATTTGTAGTATGTAAATGGTGCCGATTCTGTTGTAGATCGCACTAAACTAATTTTAGTCACATCTCATCTCTTTCTTACGAACATTATTGAAAAAGGATAGAACATATTTGAAGCTGTCAAATTATTCTTTGCCGTCTTATTTTGCGTGTATTTAGGCGTAACCGCGATAGATGGCGACTAAATTTATATTGATAGCAAGCATTGGACTAATTTGACAGGACTAAATTTCTTACATCCTTTTCTTATGTTCTTTGTTAGAAAGAGACATAGCGAGATTAAAATTAGTTTAGTTGTGAACAACAGAATCAGGGCCAGTATACAATGTATCAGAAAAAAGGGTCACTCTAAAATATGTTCACTTAAATGATAAGACATTTAACATAACAGAAGGCCAATGAACTCTCTCTCTCTTTATTTATACTAGGATCCACTCAAATGCTGCATGCTGTTTCCCGAAAGATCTAATGTTTTTTACTATTTAAAAAGTCTCGTACATGTTATTCCAGATAACTATCTATAGTACTTACTAATCATATTTGTTTTGTTGTTTAGATGTAGGATAGTAATGTCGGGAATTACTGAACCGATTTGGAAAATTCTTTCACTATTAAGAGGCTAGATTAACCCTGAGTGCTATATAGGCTAGTTTTGGGGCAAGCTAATTAATCATATTTGCAAAATCTGCAAAATACCAGCTGGTGGCCCTTGACTCTATACTATCGTGCTAGGAGACTCGTCGGTGATGTTTCGCTAGCGGAGGCCATATTAACGAGCCTCGAATATCGACGTAAGGATTCATGTTTGCCGGTCTTCTATAGGATATATTTTGAAGTGTGTGCCATATTACTGTTCAATTTAATTCCTCCATCTCCATTTCTTCATCGAATCACAAGATCCACGTATTTCCACCCATCGTCGACATCCCGCTTGCACAAAACGCTTTCGCTTCTTCGTTCCTTATGCGAACAGCAAAGGAGTGGAACTCTCTTCTGGAGTGTTTCCTGACACCTATAACCTAGATGTATTCAAGGCAAGAGTGAATAGGAATTTTCTGGGTTAGCGTGTTACATGGGGTCAAAATAAAAACAAAACTAATCGTACTGTTCTCTCACAGACGGTGGCATATGTAATAAGGAATCAACGGACAATAATCAAAGTGCCTGTGGACGTGTTCCTGCGGATGTTCCACGACAACCTGTTCCTGAGGGCCAACGTCTCTGACTGGCTGTTCGACGGCATCGATGACCCCGTGCTGGATATAGCTAAGGAGTTTCCCGACATACCCTTCAATATACCGTATGATAAGTTCGGATGGTTTTACGATGTGAGTATACTTCAATTACTTATTTATAGTCTACTTGAGAGGCAGATTACTGGGCTTTTGGGCGATTCGAATCATACAATTAGACAGAACTTTCGGTAAATAATTGGACTGTTTTACAAAAAACTTAAACCGTCTTCAAAGTACACTAAAAAGTATTCAAATCCTGGTCTGATGACAATGGGACCAAACGGGAAGTGTACCCTTCCAGACAAAAAAAGAATTTTCCAAATCGGTTAATAAATGACGGAGTTATGAGGTAACAAACATAAAAAAAAATAAAAAAATACAACCGAATTGAGAACCTCCTCCTTTTTTTGAAGTCGGTTAAAAAAAGGAGAGGTAGAGCATGGTGTTTTTTTTTGACAAAGACCAGCTTGTTTGGGGAAATACTTCTACTTTCCGCAGCCAATATAACAATGTTGCGTATGAGTAAGGTCGCCAGAGCTCTTTGGGGAGGGGGGTTGGTCGGTAACTCCTGACATTGAGCTTGACTGACCTAATGTGCATAGTCTTCTAATTTCATAATGGGTTTCAACGCTATTGAATTAGTAGATCACCAAAACTGACAAATCTGGCTGACAAATGGTTCCAGTGAATTTATCAGTAGTTCACTGATATAAATTTATCTAAGCAGTTGAAAATAATACTTAGTAAAACAAACGAATGCGGTTTTTGTTATCTATGTACTTTTGAACTTTACTCCGGCCGATGTTAGTCATCGGGTTAGCTTCATAGGATGTCATTATTAATTTGTTTACATTATTTATTTCATCTTAGGGAAATCAACAGCGATATCAAAAAGAAATAACAATACAGACATTATCACAAGTAGAGCCAATAAAAGATTTCCACAGTTAATCTATCAATATCAATAAATGCTTTTCATAATTGTCGAGTTACAATTAAACATGGCGGTTTGATAGTTGAATCTATATGGTTTCTTAGATAGTTAGGTACTTATTATTATCCTTAAATATCTACTTGGATATTCTACCAAGTCGAATGGCTTCCAAACGTCCATTTAGTGAGGCAGTCGATTGGTACATAATTACGGAAAATGAAGAGCAAAGCCACAGATTACAGAATAATTCAGATGGAGCGCGCGGAACACGAAAGTGAAGCCAAAAAAGCAAATACAAATTGAAAAACACGTACCTGGTATTCGCTTTTGAATGTGTATTTGCTTTGTTTAACAAACTTTATGTAACAAAAAACACTTCTTTATTAATAAACTATGGTTAAACAATGCAAATTCAAACTGGAAAACGAATACCAGGTATCAGATTTTCAATTTGTATTTGCTTTTTTGGCTTCACTCCTCGTGTTCCGCGCGCTCCATCTGTCTTATTCTGTAATCTGTGAGCAAAGCATACATTTAATTAAATTAAATTGTTGCTATTTATCGGTATGGGAATCAAGTAAGCTTGTATAAGATGAACTGTAAGTTTCTTACTATTAATCATGTCCGTTTATTTATCATAATATTCTCCCTAACCACGACACTGGCAGAATCATCTTCAACACGATGGAGTCATCATAAGTGACCAATTGGAATTTGAAAATAATTAATAACCTAAAGCATTTATCTGTGCAAACAGCATTAGCACAGTACATACAAGTAGAGAGGAGTGTATGTATCATGGATCGTGTCACAGACAATACATAATTTTAAATGTATTCATAATTTATATCACAAAGACTTGAACATCTCAGATGTTTGTTATTCATTCAGCTAATATTGACTTTTAGTCACACAAAGTTGACGAACACCGCATACCGCGATTCTAAATGTATTGGCAACAAAACTTTTGGTTTAAATTATTATTTTACTAGCTGTCCCCCGCGGTTTCACCCGCGTTCCCGGGATAAAAAGCAGCATTTTCCATACCATAGGCTATCTGCATGCCAAATTTCATGATGATCCGTTGAGTAGATGAGGCGTGAAGGCGTAACAAACAAACAAACTCACTTTCGCATTTATAATATTAGTTAGGATTCGAAGACAAAATCCACAGCTCTTCTCTTTACATACTTTACATATCCCTTAAAGCACAGCCAATAGTGTTTTTTTTTTTAATTTTTAACATGGTAAGTATTAAAATAAAACGCAAGAAGTTCATGACTATTAGTATGAAGAAGTCTACTCAGCTTATTTTTCCATTGAATTTAATAGGCCACAATAACACCGCAAATAAAGCCTTTAAGCATCTATAAGTGAACTGGTGACAGATTTTCAACTTAACGTTGCTAGCCAGGCGGGTACTAAAAAGTACCCTACCACCGATGTATGGTTTCTACACGATGTTTTCCTTCACCGAAAGCTCAAGCTCATTGTAGGATTCGAACCCGGGATCTTTGTCTCGGCATCCTACGTCACTACCACTGAGCTATCATCGCTTTATTTGCTATTTTTGAGGTGTGTCATTTTGACATTTACATTATCTTCATAGTGGTTGTGTTCAGTATCTTCAGAAGGTCGTGTAGTCCGTTGACAGCGTCGTAGCAATCATCCATACATAGTAGACAAGGCAAACAGTGTAGACTGAACGATAACGTTATCAGTTATTAGTTTCTATTCAAATTCCATGAAAACGTGGCTCTAACAAAAAAATAAACAATTAATAAAAATCGGCTAAGTGCGAGTCAGACTCGCGCACCGGTTCCGTACAAACCTGTAGGTATATAGTAAATGGTAGTATATACCTGATTATTTGATATGAATTTCAATTTATGACGTATTAAAAAAAAACTACTTACTAGATCTCGTTCAAACCAATTTTCGGTGGAAATTTGCATGGTAATGGTAACATCATATATTTTTTTTAGTTTTATCTTTCTCTTATTTTAGGACACACGTTTTACCACTTTGGAAGTGTCTCTCGCGCAAACTATTCAGTGTAGAAAAAAAATATATTAGAAACCTCAATATCATTTTTGAATACCTATCCATAGAAACCCCAAACGAATGGGTTTGATGAAAAAAAATTGAGTTCTAAGTATGGGAACCTATTTTTGTGTGAAAATCTTAATGCGGTTTACAGAATAAATCTACTTACCTAGTTTCAACAGTTCTTATAGTTTCGGAAAAAAGTGGCTTTGACATACGGACGGACAGACAGACAGACAGACGGACTGACTGACGGACGGAAAGTGGAGTCTTAGTAATAGGGTCCCGTTTGGCACCCTAAAAAGGACAGAAAATTATAAAGCTGAAGAGTTTGCATGTTTGAGTTCGCTATTATCATTTTTAATTTTCTATTGTTTATATATAGCGTTCCTACTCTTTTTTTTTTATTAGTTTTATGTGTTTGGCTTATATAATGAGATTCGTTTTGGCTATGAAATAAATAAATAAATAAATTATTAACTGTATTGTAGTCAGAGAACCCAATACTGTTTGTCACTCACGCGAGATTTAGGGAAATGCAAGTGAAGGAAAAATATGGCCCGTTTCATTCATTTGATCGTCAGTAATTTGCAATTCCGTCTGCTGAAACCTTGAGACGGCGTCACGAAATTATATTACGTAACTGACTTTGTATCAACGTTCTTTGTGCAATAATGAGTTAAGCATTATTTACTAATTTCATGCTTTTTAAATGTCGTGTTTAGCATTTGACAGTCTTGTTAGCATAGTAATAATTGATATGCTGAGATTGTTTACACACACCGTCAGCTGATACCGGTATATTACATGTATGTACTTGTAAATATATACTTACTAGCTTTACGCCCGCGGTGTTACCCGCGCCACCTTCTTTACCCCCTACCCTATATATTTGGGTTATGATTTCGTGTAATTGCATCAATGCGTTACGAGTAACATTCCATTGTGGATCGCATGTAACACTTTCCCTATTGTGTAAAGTTCATTGATTGAGTTACGGTTAATTGTAATTTAATTCTGACCACTATGCAGGAAATAAATTAAATTATTAATAGGAACAAAAAAACCGACTGCATAAAACAAATAATAACTGAAAAGATAAAAACAAGCTCTTTAATCTATAGAATTTTTAATATAACTTGAATTTGATAAGGAATTGCAGTCGTGGACAAACCAATAAGTAGGTATGTATTTTCTGTGTACATATTTCCTTTTTAATTTTTTTTTTCCCTTTTGTTTTGTTAGTTAATTAGTTGTAGTTATAATTATGTTACTTTTATCTTGTTACTATTAATATTAATGCAGTTCATAATTTTTTTTGTGATATTTGTTTTCAACTATGTTTTATCAAAATATTATCATCATTAATCGGCTCCGAAATCAGTTTTTACAACAGGATATCTATTTATCTATATCTAAAAATATAAGTATGTAACACATCACAATTTTTTACTCACACATTGTGACCTACACCAATTAGACATTTAATGAAAAATTGTAGTTAAACATCGGCTATTGTCAATTTATGATTAAAATTCGAAAAAAAAACGGATTTTATTAAAAAAATCGGAATTTTTCAGTTATTTTCAAATCAAACATTTATTTGTGACAAAATAAAACACAGTATAAAAATAACAAAAATGAAATAAAGATAGTTACAAAACGTTCCCCCAACTCAGCATCATGTTGGCAATACCTACTATACTACTATTTTTGATTTCGAACTCAATCCCTACTCACGCATAGATCTTTTTTCATCGCGTTTCGATCTCTCTGTTTATCTTGTAGGTACATTGTTGTTGTTGTTTATAATATTCGCCAAAAGGTAGGCAGAGGTCTGAGCCATACAGCCTGTAAGTAGGTAAAATATAAAATCATTGTTCGGACGGAACGAATTAACAAAGTTTGCGATAACAGATAAGAATTGTAATGTTGTAGCTTTATATTTTTATATTATTCTTATTCATTTGTTCCATATTGATATCGATAAAGAATAAATAACTTATGTATTTTCTTAACTTTAGTGATTTTAATCTAGATTTAATGGGACTGCAATTTAAATGAGGATTCACTACTATACAATACTATACAAACATAAGCGCCATGCAGGATATTGTGGTGCCATCTGTCCATTGGAATGTGCAAACATTTCTTTTATCTTTTTTTTTTTGGTAGAACTACAAAAAAGGAATGTCTTTACGAAGCTGCACGTTCCCAAAATTGGCTAATTAAGCCTAAGTGTATATCTTGAGCAGGCTTCAGCTGAAAATCACCGCTGTAGTTACCTGCAGCACATGCTGAGCTGGGGCCTTTTGGACCCATCATAGTACACAAATTACAATGTTGAAAAATTTTACTATGGTTTTTTATAATGTTGTGTATTATCTTTATATATAAAATTCTACTGTACGTGTGTATGTCACTGAATTCCTCCTAAACGGGTGGACCGATCCAGGGCGCCACCCAAACGCGGTGACGCCCTGGATGGTTTATATAGGGTAGGATCACGGGGTAGGGTAGTACCACAGTGTACCCTACACTGTGGTACTACCCCACCACGCGAACGAAGTCGCGCCGGGCAGCTAGTTGTCTTATAAATGTATTGTATTGTTGTATATTGTGCTATTTGGTTGGGTCCAATAAATGTTTCTTTCTCTCTTTCTATAAAACAAAAAGAATATTTACATAAAAAATAAACTAGAAACTTTTTAAATTCCCCAGCGCAACGGTTCAATAGAGTACGACGGCTCATTCAACATGAACACAGGCGCGTCCGACTTCATGCAGCTGGGCAACCTGCAGCAGTGGCGCTACTCCAACAGGACCCTGTACCGCGACGAGTGCGGCGAGGTCAAGGGCTCCACGGGCGAGCTGTGGGCGCCCGAGCTGGGCCAGCCTGAGGTCGTTGTCTTTGCCCCCGATATTTGCACGTGAGTATATTTTACTACAGTCTTAGTACTTGGTCTTTTACTGCTGGCCGCATAAATAAGCTGAGAGTCACTCAGCTGAAGTTGCAATGGGCAGGCCACATCGCTCGAAGAGCCGATAACCGATGGGGAAGAAAGGTTCTCGAGTGGCGACCACGTACTGGAAAGCGCCAAGCGGGACGACTAACCGATGGGGAAGAAAGATTCTCGAACGGCGACCACGTACTGGATAGCGCCGAGCGGGACGACTAACCGATGGAAAAGAAAGATTCTCGAGTGGCGACCACGTACTTGAAAGCGCTGAGCGGGACGACTAACCGATGGGGAAGAAAGATTCTCGAACGGCGACCACGTACTGGAAAGCGCCGAGCGGGACGACTAACCGATGGAAAAGAAAGATTCTCGAGTGGCGACCACGTACTTGAAAGCGCTGAGCGGGACGACTAACCGATGGGGAAGAAAGATTCTCGAACGGCGACCACGTACCGGAAAGCGCCGAGCGGGACGACTAACCGATGGAAAAGAAAGATTCTCGAGTGGCGACCACGTACTTGAAAGCGCTGAGCGGGACGACTAACCGATGGGGAAGAAAGATTCTCGAACGGCGACCACGTACTGGAAAGCGCCGAGCGGGACGACTAACCGATGGGGAAGAAAGATTCTCGAGTTGCGACCACGTACTGGCGCGCGCCTCACGGGACGACCTCCCATTGCGGTGGACTGACGACCTGGTCACAGTCGCTGGGCGCCGCTGGATGCAAGCGGCTAAAAACCGTTCGAAGTGGATATCAATGGGGGGTGCCTATGTTCAGCAGTGGACATCCATGGGCATCATGATATTTTACTACAGGCTTGTTTTAGACCAGAATCTCATTATGATAAGTGATGATGTGGTCGAGGAGCCAAAGGGAACTGGTTTTGAAGTGTCTCGAACTGAACACACTGGTAAGTGCTTGGCGGCAGGTTTTCAACAGGAGGGAATTTTAGGCTACGTTTTTTACAGTACTTAGGTGGCAACCAAGTATAGGGGTATCATTCCCTCTTTTCATTCTCTTCTTGAGAAACTGTGGTTTACAAAGTCAATGCCTCTGAGCCATCATCGCCTTGAAAAACTACGATATCTAATTTATATATCTCCCTCAGTTTCGATATGAATGTGAGGGAAAGAGACAGGAATCACAGAAGACTCAATATAGTAGATTGGTTTCCAACTAAGCTTTATATTGCTAAAAAAATGGATTATTTGAGTAGAAAAATCCAATCTTATCTGATTCATTTGTAAATTGTTATCATGTACATATAGATATGAATTTGATACAAAAGACGTCACAGAAGTCTGTCAATGTATCTTCCATCTATCTTTTAATATAAAAAACAAGGCCTGATTGTTAATGGAAGTTCAACGCATTGGTCATAGAATTATGATGTTTGGAGGGCAGATTATTATAGCGGGTCTAAGTACCTAATAAGAAAGGATTTTCGAAATTCAACCTTATGGATTGAGCTAAATAGGTAAAATTAGGACAGCAATTGAAGCCAAGTTGTGGAAGGCTAGTTTCCATGCCATCCTGATGAGTAGGAGTCATTTTTTAAGGTCAGGAAGTTTCAGTGACTATCAGCAGTTTTACTAGGGGTTTTAGATGAGTTGTGATTGTTACGGGGTTTGCTATTAATATTATGAATTTGAATGTGTGTTTGTGGATGTATTGGACGGACTTTGTATCCCGATTAAGCTTCAGATCTCACGGGGCGGAAGAAAGTAGGATAATATAGAGAGAAAATTATCCCACCAAAAACATTTTCATGTAAAATGTTGCCAAGACGAGACCATTATGGCTCGCATTGTCAAAAAGTTATCAGATCTCATATAGAGCCAAGGTCAAAATATGTAGCATAGCTGTTTCGCTACTACAAGAACTATTGTACTACAGAATAGGTGCTAGTAGTAATTAAAACCAATCACATTTAAATGTTTAGTGTGCCCTTGACTTAGCCAATCAGAGCGCATTGCCCATGTTGGAGAAAAGATTTCTAACAAAATGAAAGTCATTGGTCTTTTTTGGGTTAATTATTAAAAAAAAAGTTCGAGGCTACGAGATAAGGGTGTTATGTACAGTCGCGGAATGATAAGGTTCGTCACTTTAGAGTTGGTTTTCGCTTGCACCAGATTTCAAGAATCAATTTTATTATATGTACCAACATAATTACCAGTGAGGTTCCTAACAGGAAGAAACAGTGCTGCTAACATTTACATAAATGTAACGTTTGCTATCGAATAAGGTTTTGCTTGTGTTTACATCACGTCAAACACAATTTATGGCTTTTGCGAAATAAAATATAAGTATTATTTTTTTCAATGATGACATTGCCCTATTTTCAACTTTCATTTGACTTAAATAAAAATAGCAGGTAAAACCAACAAGTAGGGTTTAGTTTATCAAAATAAAATTAAAACAATCTTGTTTACAAGATAAACAGTTGAACAACTTTGATCTGAATGATTTTGAACTTTGACAACGAACAGTTAAATCATTGTTTTCTCTAATTCAATGTATTCTGTCTATTCGGTTGAGAGAGGTAGAGCTAAGCGTTATTTCGCTCAAAGAGCAGCTCGACTGGGTAAGTACCTCCACTTTACAGAATACCGCAGCGAAATAACTTTATATTGTGTAAAGTTGTGTTCCTGCGCGTGAGTAGTAAGGTGGGGGAAAGCTCGGTAACGCGTAAGCGATTCTTCTTGTGTTGCAAGCGTCCATATGGCTACGACCGACTTAGAAGGTAATATGTGCTCGTGATACGTTGAATGAATCAAGTTGAAAATTGACGAACCTTTTCATTCCGCCAGTGTACAGTCGAGGACATAAATATGTATACAAATAGTAAAATTCAACAACGGTTTCCTCTTAAACTACTGATTGAAATTATGAGATATTATAAAGGCAGAATCTTCTGACATCTACTATTATGATTTGTGTAATAGCTTAACACTTAAATGTTAAACATGCGAGAAAATCGCTTTTGAATTTCAAAAAGAGTATACATGTTTTTGTCCTCGACTGTACATACATGATTGCTCAATTTGCTCATACGTTATGATCCGATAAAGGTATTAACGAGTATTTTCATTGCTGTGCATAATTTCGATGATAAATAAGCGATTAAGTTGTTGTGCCGATGCCACGTGAGGTACAGTTTACAGCTACGCCACAGATCTTGGGTTTGATTCCTCTCCACGACAAACATTTATGTGTTCAGTAGTACCCAACTGATATGGCTTACCGATGTACCTGCGCAGAAGATACATTTTCAAACCGCGAGAAATGGTATTGGTCGGCTGCTGCCGCCATGTGTGCGGAGGGGCGTCACTTGCGAGAGAGACGGAACTAACAGCTGCAGTGTATTATGAACCTTACAGTAGTGATCTAAGGTTGATTGTAAGTTTTAAGCATTCTTTCGTTAATCTTCGGGGCCATACTTTCTTGTCTGTGCGAACGAAGATTCACGACGCGTCTTATCAGTTGGGTACTACTGTATGAACTTGTCCGTTTGTAAAGATGTATGTAACAGTATACAGTACAGTGTACAGTGTATGTTACAGAATGTTAGTAGACCATGGTCTGAACAACGTTTGTTCTAGCGAAAAAACTATTAAAAAGTCACCGTGTATAAGTTATCTGGTTCCCATCGTACAAGCTTTGCATAGATGAAGTCATACTTACAGGCCGTGAATGGAAAATGGCTCAGGATTTATTATTTCTTTGGGTTAACCAAGAAGTCTCTGACTTTAACAGACTTATAAAAGGAGGTTTACACATCGTTTTTTTTTTTGTTAAAATTAAAATATATTCAAAATTGAACCATATGCCTTCGTATGCATTGAAGTTGTTTTTGTAATTTCAGATACATGGTATTGGGCAAGGATCAATCTGTGACAGTTGAAGGTATAGACGGGGTGCAGTATGCCGCTAATGAATCCATATTCGATAATGGATACAATTATCCGCATATGGTAAGTCTTAAGTTATTTAATACTAGCTGTCCCCCGCGGTTTTACCCGCGTTCCCGGGTCAAAAAGTAGCCTATGTCCTTCTCTATACCATAGGCTATCTGCATACCAAATTTCATGACGATCCGTGGAGTAGTTTAGGCGTGAAGGCGTAACAAACAAACAAACTCACTTTCGCATTTATAATATTAGTTAGGATTAAGATTGAATGTTTTCCAGGTATATTGCAAAATGTATGGTTGAAAAGTAATTTTGATGGAAATTAATTAAATTGTGGACTTCCGATGTATTGCCAATCTTTATTGATCCTTGGAGGACCTGGCTTTCAAATGCAGTAGATTTTCAACATGAGGTAGCCTCTAAAGTACTGTAACACCAGGCCTAGAAATATAGTTCAAATATTTCTAGGGAAACGTTTATATTCGATCTCATTCACTTGTTTATTTTATTGAAAAAACATCGATAAGAAAGTTCGTATCTGGAAACCATTTATTAGTTATCGCATATGGAATTTATCTTAAGCTAGTAAATAATTTCTACCATGCACATTTTTAACCGACTTCAAAAAAAGGAGGAGGTTCTCAATTCCTTTTTTTTTTTTTTATATTTGTTACCTCGTATCTCAGTCATTTATTAACCGATTTGGAAAATTCTTTTTTTGTCTGGAAGGGTACACTTCCCGTTTGGTCCCATTGTCATCAGCTCAGGATTTGATTACTTCTTAGTGTACTTTGAAGTCGGTTTAAGTTTTTTTTAAAACAGTCCAATTTTAATATCTATAGTCTAGTTTTATGTTTATTTTTAATCGACTTAAAATTAAATTCTACACGTATATGTAATATTAATGGAACTGTGTTATATTCACATATGATAATCTATTAGGGCTTAAAAAAAAATATACAAAGTTGTATAGGTGTATGTTTTTGTGCTTTAAATAAAACCTTGGTCTAAAACTAGTGCATGTAACAAAAGCTAAAAATTACTTTTTATTTCGTAATTATTAGCTTTTTTTAAGGTAGCATTCGGTTATTAGCGACCGCGACCATTCAACTACGCGACCATGGTCGCGGGGCGACCCCTAGCTTTCCGATGTCTGCGATGGCGACATCGCCACTCTTCCCGCAGTTTTTATGGGTGACGGTTGTGTTCTATTACAGTACCAAATAAAAAAAAAATAACAAATTTTGTTTTTATTCACTTTTCACACAATTCTATCAACTTCTCGTCCTGTTTCGGTTAAAACGCCGCCATTTAGATGTGCTTCTCGCCTGAGTTGCGTAACGGCACTGCCTGCCTCCGATGCGACCGGGTCGCGGTCGCCTCGCCCACCGGTCGCGCGACGCGGTCGCCGGAATTGTTTAGTAATCCATATTAGTGATCCATGGATTTTATTTGATTAATAAATAAATAAAAAATAAATTAATTAATTAATCCATACTAAGCAGTGGGTCGCGCGACCCGGTCGTGGTCGCGGGTCGTGGTCGCTGAGAAACGAATGCTACCTTTACATGCACTAGAATTAGACCAAGGTTTTAAAGCACAAATACAGTAGTACCCAACTTATAAGGCGCGTCGTGAATCTTCGTTCGCACAGAAAATAAAGTATGGCCCGAAGATTAACGAAGAATGCTTAAAACTTACAATCAACCTTAGATCGCTACTATAAGGTTCATAATACAGTGCAGCTGTTAGTTCCGTCTCACTCGCAAGTCACGCCCCCCCACACAGCTGTCGACCAATAGCATTTCCTGCGCTTTGAAAATGTATCTTCTGCGCAGGTACATCGGTAAGCCATATCAGTTGGGTACTACTGTAACACATGTAATTTTGTGTATTTTGAAGTAGTTTTGATTTATATATTATCGTAGGCATGCTACTGCGATGAAGTCCGCGACGCAGATTGCCTGCCCCCCGGCGCGCTGAACGTCTCCTCGTGCAGATTCGGCGCGCCCGCCTTCGTCTCGCTGCCGCACTTCCTGCACACGGATCCCTACTACCCGGGGAAAGTGGACGGGCTTGACCCACAGAGGTAACATTTTTTTTATATCCTATCACCATATAGAAATAAATATACCTAGAAAGAACGTTGCCATACTACACGAATATATAAAATAGGTCAACTTTTACAGGCTGCTGCGCGTAGCAGCTACGTTTTACGCTCCCTCTGCGTCATTCTGCTTGTCATAGTGACGTTCATAATGATAATAGTTGTTGAAATATTCCAATTAAAATCGGGAGAAAGTTAAATATTGAACATTATTTTGCATTTTTATTAATTTTTATTTGATTTAGCCTCTAACAGTTAGAGGCAATTTTTATCGACGCGTGCACAGCTGCAACACTATCTGGATGTGTCCTTAATCAAAGCCTATCACATTATTATTATTATTATACGCACGGGCCAGTTGGCGCAGTTGGTTAAGAGTCTGGTAAAGATTCCACCTATTGCGCCGCAGGTCGTGGGTTCGATTCCCGCACAGGACATGAATTTGTGTGCATGAACACGTCTGTATGTCCTAGGTCTGGGTAAAATTATGTATATTAAGTATGTATTTACAAACAAAAAGTAGTATATGTAGTATATCAGTTATCTGGTTTCCATAGTACAAGCTCTGCTTAGTTTGGGATTAGATGACCGTGTGTGAGGAATGTCCCAGGATATTTATTTATTTATTATTTATATGTAGCTTCCTATCATTATCATCATAGACTGGTCGTAGGCTTCTCCAGAGCACGCCACATCTCCCAATTTTTTGTCAACCGCATTCATCCCAGTCCGACCACTTTTTTGAAGTCGTCAGTCAATCGGGCTGGAAGGCGTGCGTTTCACACTGCGTTTTCAAAACGCGGGCTCTGCTCTAAGTTCTTGGCTTCCTATCAGTGAAGGAATTTTCTGAATTAGTGACTAGACTCTCGAATAGGCTGAATCTTTTTATAAACCTCTGTATGTTTGTCCACGCATATCTTCGAAAATATTAATTGGATTGTAAGCATTCTTTTTATTGGCTTACATTTACTTCAACTTAGGGCACAGTCCAAGTTTCATCGAAATCGGTTCAGTAGTTTTCAAGATATGGACAAATATGTGTGTCACAAATACGTACAAATACGTTCTGGCTTATTGATACGAGCTACGGGTGTGGTGTCAAAGGAAAAACATGTCAATAACTTGGTCAAATTATAGTGCATTTAAGAAAAAACTAAGAATGACGATTATTTCGTCATTAATAAGTTGACTTGAGATAAGGCGATGATAGCTCAGTGGTAGTGACATCGGATACCAAGACGAAGGTCTCGGGTTCGAATCCTACAATGAGCTTGAGCTTTCGGTGAAGGAAAATATCGTGAATAAGTTTTAAGCATTCTTTCGTTTATCTTCGGGCTATACTTTCTTTTCTGTGCGAACGAAGATACACGACGCGCCTTATCAGTTGGGTAATACTGTACCTATATTGTGTGCAGCTCGATGAACTTCCGTCTGTCGCTGGAGATGCTGACGGGCATGCCGCTGGGCGTGGCGGCGCAGCTGCAGATCAACCTGCTCGTGCGACATATCACTGGCATCAGGTCACTAATTACACCTACTCTTTTTAGGGTTCCGTACCCAAATGGCAAAAAACGGAACCCTTATGGATTCGTCATGTCTGTCTGTCTGTCCTTCCGTATGTCACAGCCACTTTTTTCCGAAACTATAAGGACTATACTGTTGAAACTTGGTACAAACATAGAACAAAAATAGAAAAAAAACAAAAAAAATTGGGGATACTTAGAAATGAAACATCAAACCCATACGTGTGGGGTGTCTATGGATAGGTCTTCAAAAATGATATTGAGGTTTATACTAAAAACAAAACTAAATTGAATAGTTTGCGCGAGAGACACTTCCAAAGTGGTAAAATGTGTATCCCACCCTGTAACTTCTAAAATAAGAAAATGATAAAACTAAAAAAAATATATGGTATACATTACGGTGCAAACTTCCACCGAAAATTGGTTTGAACGAGATCTAGTAAGTAATATTTTTTGGATACGTCATAAATTGAAATTAATATCAATTACTCAAGTCTATACTACCATTTACTTATATACCTACAGGGTTGTACGGAACCCTCGGTGCGCGAGTCTGACTCGCACTTGGCCGGTTTTTTTCTTTACTCTCTCATCTATATTAGGTGACACAAGCGGCTCGATAAACTATTCATCAGGAATTTTTGAAGGGAACTTGAAGAGTGACGTAGCGTTTTCGTTGTTATTTTCATAAATTCGTGTATTATTGCATACTAGCTATCCCCCGCGGATTCACCCGCGTTCCCGGAATAAAAAGTAGCCTATGCCCTTCTCCATACCATAGGCTATCTGCATGCCCAATTTTATGATGTTCCGTTGAGTAGTTGAAGCATGACAAACAAACAAACTCACTTTTGTATTTATAATATTAGTTAGGATTATCGGTGTTATTTTATCCAATAAAGATCAATCCATGTGCGCCAGTGAAGTGAAATGAAATGAATTATGTGTATCGTGGCTTTTCAAGTTGTCTCAAACAGTCCGTGAAGAGTTTTAGTACAATGACCACCATTGTAGTAAAACATTACTTTTGTGGACGGTGACTGACAATATGTGAAAGTAATTTATTGTGTATGCCTCGAAATTATATAATAGCATCAGCGACTGCCAAGCGATACGAACACCATGTTTAAAGTTCTGTGGTATCAGGATTCAGTGGGCGTAGTGCAGGCAATGAAACAACGTAATACTATCGCTTCGGAAAAGTCCCGTATGAGGAGAAGACGCGACGCAACAAACTCGCTCATGGGCCCCGATAGGTTTACTGTTATAATATTATAATTAATTACATAATCACTTCACTTCACAATCTTAGACTTAAATTAAAATAAGTTACAGAACCGGGTAAAACAACGATCGCACTGAGCTGTGGTATCGCTCGAGAACTTGTGTTAGCATTAACATTATATTATTTGAATATTATTTAATTTCATACCATTGAATATTGATTAATTATAATTAATTGTCAGCATTATTTATTCTTCTTCTTATTTTTAATTTTGGCAACCAAGCCCAAATTAGGGCTCATTTCTGCCAGTGTCGAGTTATATTATAGTTTCCAGTCACAATAAATCACTTCACATTATAGTCCTCAGTCAGTCACCGTCCATAAAAGTCATGTTTTACTACAATGGTGGTCATTGTAGTAAAATTCTTCACGGACATTTTGAGACAACTTGAAAAGTCACGATACACATAATTCATTTCATTTCACTTCACTGGTGCACATGGATGATCTTTATTGGGTAAAATACCACCAAAAATACACAATAAAACTCAAAATACACAAATTTATGAAAATAAAAATGAAAATGCTACGTCACTCTGCAAGTTCCCGCCAAAAAGTCCAAGCATTATTTATTATGAAAGTGTAAAACGGTTTATTTTGATATTGTGTATTTGAATATCGAGGAATGGCAACACCAGAAAAGTATAATCGTAACAATGGCGGCCATTGGAGAAAGTGTTTTAATTCATTTTGTGATAATTACCAAGTTTACCAAAGGTGTAAATACAGATTTAGCTTGTTTAAGCCAACTTCTTTTCAGTAAATAAGGTATGGTTAATACTTGTCATAAAACTAACTCTTACAAATACAAATACCCACACTTTTATAAGCTGCTATGGTCAGTGTTGCCACATCACTCAAACCATAATAATATGATCCAACCAATATGAATAATTATCTAATAAATATCTAACATATAATATAACTCGACACTGGCAGAAATAAGTCCCATAATGACATTCTGACTAACTTCTTATCAATTTTATGACGAGTGTAACGTTCTATTAAATGTTGTCACATGATTTTAATGTAGTCACGTAAATGTATATAATTCCAGTATAAACAACCAACTACCAGACCCGGACACTTTGGTGCCGATGTTCTGGTTCAGGCAGGAGTTGATCATCGACGACGACTACGCCAGCTTGGCCAGGTTCGCGCTCCGGCTGCGCTACTGGGTCCCGTATGCGCTTTATGTGCTTTCCGTGAGTATTTATAACCTTACTAGCTACCTGGCGCTACTTCGTTCGCGTGGTGCTACCCCATCCTGTGGTGCTACCCTACCCTACCCTATCTAAACCATCCAGTGCGGCACCCAAACGCATACAAAAAAAATCATTCAAATCGGTCCATCCGTTTAGGAGGAATTCAGTGACATACACACGTTCAGCGCCTACGCTGTCTGTTCGTCCGTCCGTCCGTCCGCCCGTCCGTCTGTCTGTCTGTGGGCTGTATCTCGTGAACCGCAATAGATAGACAGTTGAAATTTCCACAGAATGTGTCTTTCTATTGCCGCTATAACAAAAAATAATAGAGAGTAAAGTCTTCTAGAGATTCTATCTTAAAGGTTATGTCTCATTTTTTTACCGACTTCAAAAAAAGGAGGACGTTCTCAATTCAGTTGTATTTTTTTTGTTTTTTTTTTATGTTTGTTATGTTACGTCATAATTCCTTCATTAATTTTATTAACAACAACAAGTGTGGCCGGATGGCCTCACTTGAACGGAACATAGTTGTGTTGTGTGGCGTCTTCTCTATTAACAGTTTCTTTTATTATCAATTAAACTGTTTTGTTTATCAATTGTTTAGACTTTCAATAAATTAAAATAATTTAAATTTTGTCCTAAACTGAGTCGGATAATCGTATTTTAGGAAAGTGTAGATGGCTCAGGATTCCTCTCAATGCAATACAATCTTACCCCCTTATTGATAAATAAGGTGTAAGTCAAGTATAGTAATACCTAGGTTTTTTTTTTTTATACGACTAAGTCTGTAAACAAGCATACGGCCCGCCTGATGGTAAGCGGTTACCGTAGCCATATGGACGCTTGCAACACACGAAGCATCGCTCACGCGTTACCGACCTTTCCCCCCTCCCCAATGAGCTCTGGCGACCTTACTCACGCGCAGGAACACAACTTTACACAACATAAATTTGGCTGCAGTGTGGGGAAGTACCTCCACCTTACAGGTGGAGGTACTTCCCCAGTCGAGTCTGCTCTTAAAATATCCGTCTCTTTCTAATGTCATATAAACAAAAAGGGCTGGTGTTACAAGACTAACACCTTATTTATTAATAAGGGGGTAAGATTGTATTGTATTGACAGGAATCCTGAGCCATCTACACTTTCCTAAATACGATTATCCGACTCAGTTTAGGACATTTTTTTTTCCAAATTATTATTATCATGAAATGGCATTTATTCCCCCAGATAATCGGCGTGGGGCTACTAATAGCGGGTATAACAGTCCTACTGCGAAGGATACTGCGGTCCCCAGAGACTGCGCCAATAATGGCGGAGTCTAACTCACAGGACTCGTAATGACTAACATGATGTTAGTCTGCCTATACTTATACTATACTAGATAGAAAGATATTTTTTTTATAGCCAAGGGTGATCTGGCAGACGGTCTACTGATGATAAGTGGGTATTAGCAATAAGAGTGTGATTGACTTGGCTTAACTTTAAAAGGCATGAAGATCCCCAAAAACTTGCGGGGTAAATCAGACCTATAAGGTGGCGATCCCACAGAGAGAGTTCAAGAGAACGCGAGTTCTGTCGGAGTTCCATTCTCTATAGCTGGCAGTTGAGGTGACACGGCTATCACTGTCTAATTAACTGAGTGACACAAGGCGGAAAGGACAATGGGCATTCTGGCCCATGAGCGGCCACTAATGAAACTAAAGTAAGGCCAATGAGACGAGATAAAGAATGTAAACAAACTTTTGCTTGCTGTATGTATATAATTAGGGATACTAATTACATTTAATGCAACTTTTTAACCTTGCAATTTTTTTTTCTAAATACACCAAAGTAATAAGCTTTCATATTTTTGTTAATAAGTATATTATTGCCTAATAGAAAACATATAAATTGTTGCTTGCCGCCAATGGGACAAGCTCCATACAAATTTGCCCATTTACCTTTAGAACTTTAGACTGCTCGCTCGCTGTGTGTATAGTAGTGAACTCGGAACGCGGAACGCGGAACTCTCTCTGTGGGATCGGCGCCTAACGATTTATAAACACTACCATAATACCACACACACATGCAAGTCAATCATTAGAGACATTGGTGCCGATTCTGTTGTAAATCGCACTTTTTTTTATACCAATAAGGTAATCATAAATAGCGATAATATAATACATTTATATTTATACCACTAAACTAATTTTAGTCACATCACATCTCTTTCTTACAAACATTATTGGAAAAGGATAGAACATATTTAAAGGTGTCAAATTAGTCTTTGCCGTCTCTACAAAATTTATATTGAAAACAAGCATTGGACTAAATTGACAGGACTAAATTTCTTACATCCTTTTCTTATGTTCTTAGTTAGAAAGAGACATAGTGAGACTAAAGTAGTTTAGTTGTAAACAACAGAACCAGCACCACTGTCTTATTACATGAGACGGAGATTGTCTCTCCTGATGACGGTTTCAGAATGACTTTATGAATATTAATGAACCAATGTTTTGATTGGACGAGAACATGATGAACTCTTTTCTACATCCATTGTGATAGTACAATTTTAACCTTAGATAGGTTTCTGTTGGATAGAAAATCACCTGAAGTCAAATCGAAGTACTGTGTACAGAAATATATGTTAATGCATCGGTAATAAAGTTCTAAATGCAATGTAAAATTTTGCTAAAAAATCTGATGTGAAATGTATTTTCTTTCCAGAATGATATTATTTTAGATTTTGCGGCGTGATTTCGATACAACAAGAATTAAGAATTTGACTGAGTCACCAGTACTATACGTTACATACCGGCTCGGAGAGAAGAGCATATTTTAATACGCGTTGAAAATAGATTTTAGGATCATTTAAATAAGGTTTATTTTTACAATGAATGCTGGAGAGCCGTCTTAACGCGCTAACAAAATAAGTGGCTTGCAAAATAAACCTTATGAGAATAATCCTAAACTATATTTTCAAACGCGTATTATGTCAGTCTGTGTCATTGCCGTTAAATGCAATGCTAAAATGTATCCTGTTAGGATAGATGTATGTCGTTTTTGAAATACCCCCGAAGAGTAAGTGACTTAGTACAGTCAGCGTCATAAGTAGATGATCTTGCCGACTGTACTAAGAACACAACATTCACAATCTAATAATTATCAAAAGGTCTAAAAAGACATTTCGAGCAATACTTAATTGAGTTTATATTGTGATTTATAGAATTTATCAAATCCGAAATTGTTAACCTCTAGTTTAAACTAAAGAAAAATATTGAAATTACTCCTTTTTAGCACCCCTGATTTGAAAGACGTGTTACCCCCTACTTTTTGATTATATCTGGGTACTTACACTTGTATTTAAAGCTTTAAAAGCTTACGATATTAGCTTTATTTAATATTAATAGGTTTTACATTTATTACATAATAGTTATATATTGTTTATTGTATGCAATCATTCCAATCATATTTTTGTACCAAAATGATTATTAATTACAATTTTATTAGACTGATATACTGGGTGGAGGTTTCGAGATGGCATATTTTCGAAACCTATGTCGGATTAGTCACGCTGAACATTTTTTATTATGGGACCAACACTGAAAACTAATTTTTTTTTTACTTTTCATACATTATGATCGAGCAAGGTTGACATTTTGTAAGAAAAGTTTATATTTTTTTTAGATTTCACAATAAAATTGGTCCCATAGTAAAAGTTGTTCAGCATGACTAACCCAGCATAGGTTTCGAAAATATGCCATCACAAAATTTCCACCTGTTATTTGAAAAAACGTTATTTACACAATGTTTTAGCGGCTTAAAATAGTCTTAATAGTATTTCCATATATATACTTTTTAGCTTTAATTTTGGATGAGATTCAACCAATGTAGAGGAGCTTTAGTATACTAACTACCTACCGATTTTATTTGCTGATGACAAATATGTCCTGTTTATTGCCTGAGCGGTTTTAATTTTCCAAAATTAGAGAGATAGCAAAAGTGCTAAAAGTTTTACTATATATTCTACCCTTATTTAAATAGGTAGGAATGACTTACTAAAACTAGTATGACTCATTTACTAAAACTAGTATGACTCATAAATATAATTTACTACCTGTCCCCCCGGTTTCACCCGCGTTCCCGAGGGATAGTAAATTTTTCTAGGATAAGAATTATCCTATATGTTATTCCAAAGTATAATCAATCTGTGTGCCAAATTTCATCGTAAACCGTTTAGTAGTTTTTGCGTGAAAGACTAACAAATCACATCCTCACTTACAAACTATCACATTTGTAATATGAGTAGGAGTATGTAAGATTGACATAAACTATGTATATTTTTAACATTAATTTTAGCAGTTAATTTTGCCACTGTTTGCCTTAGTGCATAGTGCACATTTTACCGAAACATCTTGTGTAGGATTTTCTTAACGTTCTTGCTAGTAAAATTATTATACAATTTTTATAGTCAATAGAATAAATAATTATATTTTTATAATTTGACTGAATTTATAAACAACATTCTTAACCAAAGACACAATAATATTGTTGCAATAATTTATGTACCTAATAACGTAGAATTGCACATAAGATAGTTTGTCTCGAAGTGTAATGATTTCAAACCTTATTATTTGACATACAAGGTTGTATATTTATATTGCCAATAGAATAATAAACTTGTGTAAATGTTTAACTGAGAACGTCATAGCGGTGCGGGACTATCGATATCTGGTGGAATTTTTAAGGTCGACTGTGAAGAATATATCTGGATCCTGTTTTATAAAGGATCTTAGAAAATAGACATATAAAATGGTTTGTTTGTCAAGCCTGAAATTAAAAAATACATGAGAAAGAATGATAACACATGTTTGTGTCTTTTTTTTTTTCACAAAATAGTTTCATATTTTTGTTCAAGCTATTTTGTGATGTATCAAACCACATCACGTAATCGCAAGTTTATTTCATTAGATTGCTCAATTTTCTTTCCCACGCTAATATTAAATGTAAGCTTTAGGGTTATTATAATAAGGTGTTATTTCATTTGTATACGCCATAATGTGTCTTAGATAAATAATAAATAATGACGGAAATTGGAGAGATTTAGAATTATATTTAAATAATAATTATATACCTCGGCAATGTGCTAGAAGACTAAAAAAACTATTTAGTCTGTCTTTTACATTATCAAAAAATATTACACATGTATTTTTTCTTTTGAAAATTAAACAAAATAAATACGAAGATATCGTGTGTTGAAGTTCCGCGTGACGTCACGTTAGAGTACACTTTTTATTCTAAAGTGACGTCACGAGCCCACCCAACTACTGCAGAGCTATTTTAAAACGCTCGGATTCGATATCGGAAACGGATTCAAAAACTACTGAGGCGATTTTCCGCAATTGCTATTTTAATTTCCGAATTCGAATATTTTTGATGTTTCTTTACGGAAATATCAATTCGATTCATCGAAAAGTTTTCGGAAATTATAATAGCAATTGCTGAAATTCGCCTCGGAAATTTTTGAATCCGTTTCCGATATCGAATCCGACGTTTTAAAATAGCCCTGCAGAACTTTGACTCGCTTTATCTTTGTAAAATTTTAATGTTTTGTTAAAGAAAAAAACTACGTGTCCAATATTTTTTGACTACCTATCTAACTGACGGACTAATTAGTTTTTTTTTTAATATAAATCATCCCTATTGAAGAAAAAGATTTAATACAAAATACAAACCCTTTATTGCGATAAAAACCAAGCACATAAAAAATAAACAGTAAAAAAAATGCGACCGCGTTTTTGAAGTGCAAATAAAATTTGTATTAAATCTCTTGTTCAAAATAATACAATATAGGTTAAGTGTACACTTGGGATTGGACATTTCTTACATAAGAATAACATATAAAACTAGACACTGCATAAACTAAAATGTTATACAATTGTTGGTCACCAGGCATTGCGCTAGTTTCACTTCTATGTGTTTTATTATTTATTATTAATTGTTGTATTTAATACCAAATGTAGGTATTCTTCTATACATAATTATTACTCTCGAAAACTGTATTAATTCTTTATTTATGTAACGTGCCTATTGTACTGGAAACAATCCACTAGATTAGTTGCTAAACCAATCTCCATTTTTTATTATGCTGTTATAATTTCTGAAGATATTATTTAACAATTTATGTTTGTTGAAATGTTATAATGACGTTACTATACAATTCGGTATCGTTATAATAAAATAATATTGTTAAGTATTTTTATAAATTTAATAAAAAAAAATGCGCTACCACAGAATTGTTTTTTTTCCACTATGCAAATGAAAATATGTTCTTTTGCATATTTTTTTTATACGACTAAGTTGGTAAACAAGCAAACGGCCCGCCTGATGGTAAGCGGTTACCGTAGCCATATGGACGCTTGCAACACACCAAGCATCGCTCACGCGTTACCGACCTTTCTCCCCTCCCCTATGAGGTCTGGCGACCTTACTCACGCGCAGGAACACAACTTTACACAACATAAAGTTATTTGGTATTCTGTAAGGTGGAGGTACTTCCCCAGTCGAGCTGCTCTTTGAGCGAATAAACGCTATGCTCTACCTCTCTCAATTACATTATATATTCCGCCCCGCGCTCCTTGGAATCACAGTAATTTTACCACGGTTTTCTTTCATATTAGTATTTTAAATGATAATTACAATTATATTATATTTGTACGTATTCACGCCTATTTGCAGGAAAATCCAACTTTGTAGTTTAATTTCAGTCGCATAAACAGGAAATAAGTTACCATAATTTCTTAAAACTCATAATGAATCGACATATTAGCCGGTATTTTACCAATCAGCTTGATCTCATCATCTATTTGTTCTGCATCAACAGGCTTACATACCCTGATGGTTTAAGAAATCCGTCTTGGTAGCACCATTATGGATTTGAATTCTGACCCCCTTACTCATAAACTAATATCCTGTTTATAGGGTCACTCTATTGTCATTGTCAAATAATGTGACAATATTTACGTGACCATTTATTCAGTATATTAGTTAAATAGCGCTTTATGAGTAAGGTGGTGAGGATGCAAAATATTTCGCGAATTTGTCGCCCAATATCGGATTTTGTCGGACTATAACATGGACGCATTAGGTGACCACCTAGCACCTACCACGGCCAAGCCACATATTTTGACTAAGGTGTAGAGTTTGTGAAGTTAGAGCTTGTAGAGTCAGGGCGTGTAGAGTTAGAATATTATTTTTAATTATGTATATTAAGTATGTATTTACAAACAAAAAGTAGTATATGTATTATATCAGTTATCTGGTTTCCATAGTACAAGCTCTGCTTAGTTTGGGATCAGATGACCGTGTGTGAGCAATGTCCCAGGATATTTATTGTCCCAGGATATTTATTTATTTATTATAGAGCGACTCTCAGACCAAGAAAAAATTAAAGACGGAACGGTCTGTGTTCTTAAGTGACGCAAGTAATAGGAAGCCGGCGTTCTTGTAAATACATGGCCCCACACACACATATAGACCATAGGAAGCCGATCGGTTGTCATTCCATATTGAGACGTTGACAGTGACAATAAGGCTCAGTACCATTTGTGCCTGCTTGGGTCAGTACTGATTTTACTCACGCACACGTAGGAAATTTTCGGCTTCACTTCCTTATAAGGTGACACTCCGATTTTTTTATATGTCTATGGAGCGACTGTACGAAAGTATAGTCTGTGAGCACGGGTACGGTCTAAATACCTTGAAACGAAGTGCGCGTACATAGTTTGAACGACTAAAATACGTATAATGAATGCCAATTTCTCGTTTGATCGATACTTTTACCAAGAACAAATGACAAAGAATCCATATCGTCATTTTGTTTGACTGTAAATCAACAAGTGTACGATATATCTGTGAATGCATCTATGTGGAAACTACTCATGCTCCGCGAAGCACACTCTATAATATTTTAACTCTATGGTTATATGTTTGGCTCTACATGAGATCTGGGCAATATTTTACATGAAAATGTTTGTGGTGGGATTTCACTTCTTTTTGTATGTTGCTTATGACAATATTTTTTATTTTGGGATGTTTCCTGCGGTTAAAAAAATAATAATTATAATAAGTCCGTCAGTTAGATTATCAAAATATATTGGACACGTATTTGTTGCTTTACCAAATCATTAACAATTGATGCAGATAAAGCGCGACTAAGTTCGGGAGTGGGGGCTCGTGACGTCACTTGTTACTAAAAACTGTACCACACCGTGACGTCACGCGGAACTTTAACACACCATATCCTCGTATATTTTTGTTTAATTGACAAAAGAAAAAATACGTGTCAAATATTTTTTGATAATGTATATGACGGACTAAATAGATATTTTAAGGAAATTAGCCCATTAAATTTGTATGTATTCATACAAACATATCAAATCAAATCAAATCATCATTTATTTCTATCCTGTGTGAGTACAGAGGATGTTCAGAAATTATAATGAGTGGTCACATGAGCCATCAAAATATAGGCAGGCAAAAAATTAAATTTAATAACTATAATAATACTGGAATATTTCATTAATCTATAGCATGTTGGATATAATAATAATATGTCAAAAATAATATACCTAACAATATAATCTGAAATGGCTACTAACTATGTTTCTTGCAATGTGTAAAGTATTCATAATTTAAAATACATGTTGTTAAAATACAATAAAATACACATAGAAATACATATTGTTGTTCGCGGAATATACACTATCAAAATTTTGATTGGTGCTTCTAAAAAAATATAAAGGAAATAAGTTTAGTATTGGAAGTGCATTGGAAGTGGTTTTTCCACTGTTGACAAATCGGCGAGCTAGCTCTCAACCGGGGCTTGCCGTATACCTACCTACCTTTGTACTGATATTAAGTTCAATTTCGGAATTTTGTTTTTTTCCCACGGATATTTTTTCTAATATTATTTTTTGATTATACTAATGACCCATACATTCATCCCCCGAGAGGGAGTTCACTAATTTATTAGGATATTTAGTTACCTAATTTTATTATAAAATTACATGAAAAAAGAAAAAAGATTTATTCGGGACAACACACAACATTACATTAATGACTGTACAAAAACTACATCGTGTCTTAATTCCTCTCCATCCAAAGGTGACTGGAAGAGATCGCTTCTTAGCGATAAGACCCTCCACGGGTTCTCAAGAGAAGTAATAGACTTCTTGAGATTGGTAGCCGTCTTACATGCATATTAATAAAAGTCAACACGCAAGTCCAGTATTTTCGCCTCTAAAGTTCGTCATTTAATCAATGGACAATGACAATATTCAGAAGTAAATTGAATACCTACTTATCTACACCGTAATCAGTTCAAGTGTGTTCTTGGTCGCGAACGGACGCGTAAGTCGCTCCGTGCCGGTCAAAACATCGCAAAAAGTCTTCGTTGTAAATGTGGCGTTCCATTTATGAATTATTATTAAGGATCGTGCTATGTACTCAATTGTTTTGAAAAGGTGTCGATAAACATAACCTTAATTATTAGTAATTGATTATACATTTTTGACAGTGTTTTATAGTTTGTGTACAATTTTGGTGTTTCCAATTCGGTGTTATCAAGGAATTAGGTAAGTTATCGCTAATCCGTTAAATACCTGCTAGGTAAAACTATAGGAGTACCTACTACATATACCTACGTCAGATTGAAATGACGAATTGGGGGGCTAAGAAGGCCACTCGAGCAATATTGCTAGTGCAATTCATTTCTCGAATTCTCGGCAGACCCTACATAATTCAAATATTTTTTGGCAAAATAGTCACTCAATCACTCATTATATACTATAATAATAATATAATAATAATAATAATATTATAAAGAGGAAAGATTTGATTGTTTGTTTGTTTGTTTGTTTGTTTGCATTGAATAGGCTCCGAAAGTACTGAACCGATTTGAATAATTCTTTCACTGTTGGGAAGCTACACTATCCCCGGGTGACATAGGCTATATTATATTTTCAAAAAAATTAGGGATCCTTACTAAATCTCCAATAATGTAACCCAAGGTGTAAAAAAAATACCTAAAATATTCATTACATCGCGTGCGCTGCGAAAACTATTGATGATAGAATAAAAAAATGTACTACGACTTTGCAGAGCACATTATTATTTACAAAAAGTGTCGCGATACCATATGTCTAACTATTATAGTTATGCCACAATAAGTGTTTTTCTATTTTAATTTTTTTATTGAAATGCCGCCGCTATAAATGTCTCTCTATTTGTATCTTGGTATTAATCATTATCAAAATAAATTACTTCATATCCAAGACTGCTTCAATACCTTTATATAACTTTTTGAATTATTCAATTCGGACATTCCATTCAAAAGATATCACGAGTTTAAAAATATAAGTATTAGCAGAAAAATCACGTCACGGGTACGGGCCGTACGGCAGGGAGTCAATCTCTTTGCGTGTGGCTCAGTGTTTGACGGTAGGGTAGGGTAGGGAAGGGGGAAGGGGGAAGGGGGAAGGGGGAAGGGCAGGGTAGGGTAGGGTAGGGTAGGGTAGGGTAGGGTAGGGCAGGGCAGGGCAGGGCAGGGCAGGGCAGGGTAGGGCAGGGTTCGATAGGGTAGGGTAGCACAACAGGGTAGAGTAGGATAGGGTAGGGTAGCACCACAGGGCAGGGCAGGGTTCGATAGGGTAGGGTAGCACAACAGGGTAGAGTAGGATAGGGTAGGGTAGCACCTCAGGGTAGGGTAGGATAGGGTAGGGTAGCACCACAGGGTAGGGTAGCACCACGCGAACGAAGTCGCGCCGGGCAGCTAGTATACTATAACTTATTTCATTAAAAGATTCAAAAATTACGAATTGCACAAGAATTGCCTTAAATTCGGAAAAATGAATTGCTCGAGCTTCCTTTTTAGTCCCCCTGCTTTTTTTTTAGGTTTTCTGAGGTATCCTGCGTATTCCAAAATTATAACACGAGTTAGTCGCGTACTCAATGTTTTTTTTTATTGAACACTTGTACATCTGCAATAAGTTTTGATAAGGGTGGTGAATGACAAGTAGCGGTGTCAGGATTTGAACCCACGACCTCTCGATCGTATCCAGCCTTTGTGAGCCTGTGAGATCATATTTATTTGATGTGTGAGTGATATCTAAGTACAGTTCTTATCATCGTACCTCATAATTAAACGCATTAGTATGTTTAGTTTATAAATACAAACTAATTTATCATTCAATTAAATTACTTTCTGGTGGCCTTATTAATGAAATGCTAACCATCTCAAAGTACCAAGGTTCAACCATGATACTAATTAGGGGCTTACGATTCCTTCAAATCTATAGTTACCCAAACAATTATTTACTTTAGAAATTGAAGAATAATGGACAGTACCTATTATATGTCACTAGCTGCCCGACGCGACTTCGTTCGCGTGGTGCTACCCTACCCTACCCCACCCTACCCTACCCTACCCTACCCTACCCTACGCTACCCTGACAGCAAAATCCCCATTAACAAAATGATCCGTCATTTATTGAATTCATTTGTTACAAAAAATGTGATAAATGAAGAACCGCTCGACCGATTTTGTGCAAACTTCACATAAACCATCTACTAAATAGTCCGAACAAAGCCTAAACATTTGGTTTGGATAGGTGAGCCCGTTTTTGAGTTATAAAATTACAACGAAAAGTGGCATTGATTTTTATATATATAGATTCGACGAATAAGTAGCGTCTGTATAATCAGTGTTGCCGAGTCGAGAGTCAAAGCAACATGAGGCAGCTCAAAAAGTAACATTTTCCCAAGAAAAGTAACATTCTCTTATTATCAAAGACTATTGTAGGTATACTGGAGACTTATTATAAATAAAAAACGACACACATACTGTAATATGGTATTATTTCACAAAAAAAACTTCACTTCTATTTGTTAAGCTTCGAAAATATTTAACATTTTTCCCTAAGTAAGAAAAGAAAGAAGAAATCCAAAAATTCATGCTAATGCTATTCTTTTAATTCTTCATGTGTGTGTGATAGAGGGAAAGAAAATAGATGACGGCTAAAAATCAAGTGCACCAACGCGACAGTTAAAAAATTCCTTCGGTGCGTTTCACGGTTATTTTATGCTGGAAAATATTTGAATCATCATCATCATCATCAGCCTATAATGTACAGCACTGCTGAGCACAGGCCTCCTTTCACAAATGAGGGTGAAAGGGAATGGGCAGATACTCCACCACGCATGCCCACTGCGGATTGGTGGAGGTAGGCTAGTGGTCAACCTACTGTTGGAATTTTTCAAGCCGCCTACGAGGCATCCAACTAGCTTAACGACTATCACAATTAAGTGATAACCGGGACCAACGGCTTTACGTGCCTTCCGAAGCACGGAAACGCTCGATTTGAAATACCACTAGGCGGTCACCCATCCAGGTACCGACCACGACAGACGTAGCTTAACTTCGCCGATCGATTAAGAACGGCTAATCATGCTACACCACGAGCGCTTCAGAATATTTGAATATTTTTCATTAATTCTTAAAAGTAACATTTTGAGTCATGTAACATGGAGGTAACATGAGTAGGTCAAAAGTAACGTAAAATGTTACAAAAGTAACATTATGGCAACGCTGCGTCTAATATCGATTAATGGCGGCTACCCGCGGCGCTCTATCTTGTAGTGTGGTCAAACACAACAAAAATATCGCATTAATTGGCCTTATGCAACAATTTTGCGTTATCTTGTATTTTAAGGTAATTTTTTAGTTTACCTATAATACTCTTACTGGACCATAGAGAGTACCTACACTACTATGTCTTATCCTTATCAATGACCATGGTTACCGTGGAGGCTTTGGCCACTCATTGCTAACTATTACGGAAAATCTAAGAAACAAACATAAAAATCAAAGACGGAAAGTCCTATAATTATTAAATTGGCTTAGTTCGGGTCCAATTCAGTAATTGAAGCGAGTTACATTCCATTTTTTTATTTGCGTGGGGTAATCCTCGTAGGATTCCCGACCGCCCTGGGGATCCTGACAAAATCCCTGATTATTAACCAAAATTCCTGACAATCACCACCAATTACTGTGATAGGTACGTAATATTTTTCACACGCTTTCGCGTCGCGTTGTTATAGATACATGCAATCGGTGCGGTGACGAACGAACAAGCTTTTGGTGTAAAAGTAATGTAATTTAAAAAATATAATTACTTATCTTACTAATTCAATAATTCCTGAGAAATTCCATGTCAGGAAAAAGTCTGGTAGGTAACCTTACTCTCAGTGCTGTCGCATATGAGAGAAGTAAAGAGACAAATTGAATTTCAATGCAATTTTCTTCAGTAGAATCATAATCTCATTAATCCGGCACTTCAATAGACCGACACGTCCAATAATCCGGCACCCTCGGCGGGGGTAGCTGCCTCTCACTGCCCGTACCTCACTACGCCCATGCTCCTTGCAATAACCTTCACAACCAGGAGGCATGGGAAGGGTCCCTGTGCCGGCTGCGGAACGGACAACATCCTGGGACATTCCTCACACACGGCTATCTGATCCCAAACTAAGCAGAGCTTGTATTATTGAAACCATATAACTGATATAGTATACGCACAGCTCCTCTCTATAGAGCACTGGAGACATTTCTCTGTGATTTAGTTTTTTTTTATACAACTAGTTCGGTAAACAAGCATACGGCCCGCCTGATGTTGAGCGGTTACCGTAGCCATATGGACGCTTGCAACTTTGCAACACAAGAAGCATCGCTCACGCGTTACCGACCTTTCCCCCCTCCCCTATGAGCTCTGGCGACCTTACTCACGCGCAGGAACACAACTTTACATAACATAAAGTTATTTGGCTGCGGTATTCTGTAAGGTCTGTTCCCCAGTCGAGCTGCTCTTTGAGCGAATAAACGCTATGCTCTACCTCTCTCAAAAAATCTATTTAATAAGATCTCTTAAACCTTACTAAGATAATAATACTAAAATATAGGTATAGGGGCAGCCCATTGCCACCACTGTTTACTGACCTTCAAATCACTTTGGTATTAATTACCTTTATTGCGTATGTGCTTTGACCATGCATATTAAATAATATACGTAAGAACTATACTCCATTCTGAATATGGCGCAACTTTCCTTCGAGACGATTTGGCGCCCGCCCGCACTTCTAGACATATGGTGTCAAGCCAGCCAAGTTATAGACATAAAACGAAATGCATATACCTTGTGCCTTAGGTACACGTACCAATTTCAGGGGTTCTACCGCGTAACTTTGGTGGTAATCGTAACTAACACCATTAATGAATTTCATCCAATGACCACACACCACAGCGGTAGAGCCCCGGGTCGTGTCGGTCCACCTAGTGGGAGGACGTCAGTTCGGCGCTTTCCAGTACGTGGTCGCCACTCGAGAACGTAAAGTAAATCTATCTAATTACCTACAGACAAACTCACAAGCATATAAGGATAAATTTAAATCGATATTTGATTAGTTCTGACGTCGCATGCTGCGAGTCGTTAATTGGTATTTTTTTATCGTCACAAAGAGTTAGAGAGACTTGTGCCACAAACAGAATAAGTAGTCTTGAGCTGAGCAAACCTTGGCCTATAACCCGCGGAGTAAACTAAGGAATCTTCTGCGCTGGGGTTTGGTCTACTTTTATTCCGCTTCTGTTTTCTTCTGCATGCCACTGCATCCTTTGGTATATCACGGCGACCCCTGGCATCTTCTTTGACCGAATTTATAATTATTACTTGGCTTGTGATCGTCGTTAAGCCAGTAGGAGGCCTCCTAGGCGGCTTGAAAACTCCAACAGTAGTTTGACCACTAGCCTACCTCCACCAATCCGCAGTGGGAATGCGTGGTGGAGTATCTGCCCCCTTGTGAAATGAGGCCCGTGCTCAACAGTGGGACATTATGGGCTGATGATTATGATGATTGTAAGAATATTCCAATCCTAAGTAAATAAACTGTCTCGTCATTGGTTCGACAATCTTTAGAGCGTTGACTCCGCGTGGTATCGTGGAAGTCTGATTATCTGCAGGATTTCCTCATTAAGCATCATCTCAGTAGGTACCTATGAGGAACACTTAGCGTTGTTTTGCACTGATGAGTAGTTTGTCCCAAGGTTAAAAGAAGGTTCATATCTTTGGAGGAGTACGTTTCTAAATTGAAGCCTTTCCATTGAAGAATTGCCATGCAAGTGAGGCCCTTAATTCGTATGCGTTAAAGTAAATTTTACAATTACTAGATAAAATTGTTGACGCCTCGCGGCGCACGCGCTTGCCACTACAAGCCACTAGTCACGCTGACCACACGCTTCCAGCGGGGTCCGCTCCCTTGCTGCGTGCAGCTGCAAGCGGTATCTTGCCAAAGCCCCGCCACCAATTTCACCGGGGCGCCTCGCGCTGGCAGCTAATGGTTGGATTCAGTTGAGGCGGTGCCGGGCCGTTGCTGCGATGGAGCGGTGCTGATATAGTGAGCGATGACCTTTAGAAGGTTTAGCTTTCCACTCTACATCTGTTGTTTGCTGCAACTTCCTACACCTTATTCGTCATACACGTAGTATTTATATACTCTGAGGTCATACTTAGGGGTCTAAAAGGTCTCTAGAGCAATATTATTAAATTCATTTGCCGAACTCATAGTAGTTACTATGTATTCCAATATGTATAAAGTATTCACTCATTTTCTACAACTCAATTCATTATTAGATTCGGATTTTATGAATTGCAAATATGCTTTAATTTCATTCAATCTTATTGAAATATTGTATCAATCCATATCGCCCCGCAGGCTGTAACGTAGAGTTGTGTATGTAGTTGTGAGTAAAGTGTGTTATAAGGTTCCTTCATCCGCCATATTTGCTATCTGTATTATTTATAATATGAATGACCATTAGTTTACGCAATACATATATGTTTATTGACACAGTGACACTAATTAAATAATTAATTAGGTGCCTCATCTAATTAAGAGAATTGACAAAAGTTACAGAATAGCTGACTTGATGGTGAAAAGCAATTGATATGATAACATCAATTAGTAAGTATTAATCATTTCAAAAGCTACTCTGTCTAACTACATAGTTAGTTAAATATTGCCGCCGTGGTTTTCCCAATGGAGTACAGCATGGGGTTCTTCAAAAAGGCTTTGAAGAGTTCTGCAGGGTCGGCAACGCGCGAGTAACACCCCTGGTGTTGCAAGCGTCCATAGGCTACGGTAACTGCTTACCATCAGGCGGGCCGTATGCTTGTTAGGTACCTAAGTAGTATAAAAAAAGAATACTTGATATTGGCTTCGTTACTACTTATTTAAGCAATTTGATGTATATAGCCGTAAGTATTCCAATAAAAATAAAATGTCTATGAACACTTGTAGGTTTAATAAATTGGGCATATTTTCGGGGGGCGCCGTTTGCGATATATTGATAAAAATTACTTATCTAATCTAAAATGTGTATTTAACACGTAATACGAGGTTATTGGCACATCCTGTCCGTTTGTCCGCGATAAATGATGAATTATAGATCCACAATGAAACCCAGATAAAGGATTTCGTTCAAATAAGAGAGCGAATTTGTTGGCAAGGGTTGTCATAGTAGATTATTGGTAAGGACTTCCAATGCTTGTATCGAAGATGGTAGGTTCGAAACCCACAATGCGTGTATTTTCAGTGAGGAAAGACATCGTACGGAAGCCATAGCTTCCTGGTTGGCTAACACGCTTAATATGAAAATTTAAGAGAGGTAGATAATAGCGTTTATTCGCTCAAAGAGCAGTTCGACTGGGGACGTACCTCCACCTTACAGAATACCGCAGGCAAATAACAAATAACTTTGTTGTGTTCCTGCGCGTGAGTAAGGTTGCCTCAACTCATTTGGGAGGGGGGAAGGGTCGGTAACGCTCCCCCTTACTCATAAAGCGCTATTTAACTAATATACTGAATAAAAGGTTACGGAAATAATGTCACATAATTTGACGTTATTTACGTGACCCTTTAAACAGACGTTTTATGAGTAAGGATTATGGATTTGCTTCACATCATCATCATCAGCCTATAATGTCCCACTGCTGAGCACAGGCCTCCTTTCACAAATCAGGGTGAAAGGGAATGGGCAGATACTCCACCAGGCGTGCCCACTGCGGATCGGTGGAGGTAGGCTAGTTGGTCAACCTACTGTTGGAATTTTTCAAGCCACCTAGGAGGCATCCAACTAGCTTAACGACTATCACAATTAAGTGATAACCGGGACCAACGGCTTTACGTGCCTTCCGAAGCACGGAAACGCTCGATTTGAAATACCACTAGGCGGTCACCCATCCAGGTACCGACCAAGACAGACGTAGCTTAACTTTGCCGATCAATTAAAAACGGCTAATCATGCTACACCACGAGCGCTTCACATAACATTATTTAATTTGGAAAGAATTAGAATTGAACAAGTGGTAGTAGGTGGTGAACAAATAAATATATATAAGCGTACATCATTGTAGCTATTGTTCGCTTTATTAAAGTTGTTGTATTGACCTAGCGCTATCACAACAACCTACTTGAGACACTGTTTATAAAGTATTTGAACTGTGATTGGCTTCTGGCAACTTTCCTATTGTTATCTATGTTAGTATTAGTATGTAGAAGGTCTTCCCATTACCGTTTTCCCTCAGCGCTACGACATGGCCGTAAAAAGAGTTCTTTAAGTACGTCAACACATTTACAAAAAGAGCTCTGCCTCTATAAGTCTCGCTTCTGTACCGCGTCGGAGATGTTCGATGAGGTAGACTGTTTTTATGCTACGATGCGGAGAAGGGCAACCTCATGGCGTGCAGAGCGCGTGGCAGCCGGAACAGCCTCCTTGGTGTGATTGCCAATCGTGTGGACGGCCCGCTTCTGAGGCACTGGGTGTCGCTACATGTACCAGTCTCAGGAGCGAGTCTGGTTATTTTAATTCAATTTTTTGTTTATTTTTCTAAAATTATTATAATATGTGCTTACATATTATACTTACATATTGTAGAGTCATTTGTTAACGTACATAAGTGCCTTATCAGGGCCTAAATTGAAAAAATATATTTTGAATTTTGAATTTGAATTTTGCATAAGTCAGATTGTTATTAACAAAATAATATGGATGATTTTTTGATAACCGAAATAAATAAATATATTATTATTATAAGTATGTCAACACATTTACAAAAAGAGCTCTATAAGTACGTCAACACATTTTGGAGATATCCTGGAATTGGACCCCTTGACAGGTCATCAGGTGAATCTGCTAAAAACATACTTATTATTATTACAAACAAAAGTACGCATGTACGCAAGTTTATCACATGAAATAGATAAGCTATCTTGAGACAAGTGTACTGAATACTCGAGTATATCCAAGGATTAGTGTATCTTTGTCACAAAAGGGGCCAGATTTAGGTTCATATATGGGGCTAACCCTCCTTCTGGGGCTTAAAAGCATGAAAAAAAAATTAAAAAGTGCGTCTGTACTATTATTGATAATCTCTGATTAGAGGCTACAATCTATCTGAATGCCGTATAAAATAAAAGACATCATGATATGAAATAATATTCATTACATTTTAAGAAATCGTGAATTGTTTTCCTACTTATAGATTTGCCAGCAGATAACAAACTACTGAAACATAATAATATGCAATAGGTCTAGGATTTATGTTTTTATTGTTTACACTCATTTTACACTAGAAAATACAATAATAAGTGATTTTCATGTGATGAGATAAGCCTAATCACTAATAATACTATATTATTAGATAACGGGTTATATGCAACTTAGAAAGGTCGAATAATACATGCATAATATGCATGATAATTGCTTGATATATTATGCAATAAAAGTGACAAAAAGTGCCAAAATATGCAAACTTTATTATTTATTAAAAAAAAACAGTATAACATGTAATTAAAACCTCACACATCAGGTATGTCTTTAGTGTTCTTTGCCTAGTGCTAGTGCATCGAATTACTAACTTGATCCACTTGCCTCTGTGCAAAGGTGATCCCTCACTATCGTGGCGGTTTCGAACTTCTCAGCCTTCGGACAGATGTAAGCTCTCTGTTTGTTCTACCGTCTTTATAATGGGATCGTTCTCAAGTTTTTTTTCCTGGTGCCACCACACCTTTCTACCATCTCCGGCAATGTGGAGTTCATACTCACGTCCTCGAGCCGCCTCTTCGCTTCAGTTGGAAGTTCCTACTGCGGACCATTGGGATATTGAATGACGTCCCCAAATACGCTCTCTATATTATCTTAATTTTGTAATACCTACTAAAAACAGCTAATTACTAAAGATTTCAAAGAAACTTTATGTGTAGAGCTTTTTCAGATAAGCACTAGACTTTCTCATAGTTGAACCTGTTGGTTCTCACGAGGGACGCACATCCTATAATAGCAATGGGCTAGATGACTAAACAAATCTATTTTGTCTGTCTTTTACAGTATCAAAAAATATTTGACACGTATTTTTTCTTTTGTCAATTAAACAAAAAATACGAAGAGTATCGTGTGTTGAAGTTCCGCGCGACGTCACGTTAGAGTTAGAGTACACTTTTAACTCTAAAGTGACGTCACGAGCCACTCCCGAACTTAGTCGCGCTTTATCTTCGTCAATTTTTAATGATTTGGTAAAGCAAAAAATACGTGTCCAATATTTTTTCATAATTATAACAGGCGGCCTAATAAGATTTTTTTTTACGTATAGAAGCCATCTCTACTGTTTTCATTGTTATTTTTTGACCACGATCCAAAGGATTAAGTAGAAATTGAAATGAGAAAAAAATATGTCTTAAAAATTTATAAAACGTTCTGTAATACCCATTTTATCTTAGGAAACCCCTATATCCATGAAAAGCTTTCACTTTGAGTTACGTTGGGAGCGTCCTAAGCGTTGCATCTCTTCGGTGAAAATGGGCATAAGTTCTCAGACAGTTTTACTGCATTATTTGGCGCCAGACACGAAAGCCCATATCGAGCCATCCTCATTACCTCCCTGTGACTAACCGAGACGTGGTCTCAAGCGGATATGGTCATTACCTACTTGTGGTCCACTCCAGTCGAATTTATGATGAATGAACTGTGGCATGCACCTACCTACGTAATGTATCTCGGTTATAATGTACTGATTGTATTGGAGCTGGTGCGAGAGCACTAGTGGCATTTTAAAATCAGTTATTAGTCTTTAAAGGCAAGTCTAATAGATTTTATTAAAACATAAATTTTCAATGGTTTGAAGTTTAGTTTGTCTTTCCAATATTTTGTTGTCAAATTAGTCCAATGCTTTCATTAATTAATATAGATAGATTTAAAACTACTTACTTACCTACTTCTTAATGTACATACTAGTTACATTAAGAATTATCATCATATAAGGCTTTGTATCTAGATTAAGGGATTGCTTACTTGTTAATTATTTTCTTCAGCAATAAAGGCTCATTTATTATTATTATTATTATATTATTATTACTTACCTACTTAACTAATATATTTTTGTTTTTGTCGAGCCAAGATGGCGCATGGATTTTAGATGTAGGTTGGTTATAATGCTATATGTCTCATTCTTTACAAGACCGGCGAGCGCTAAGTCCATATTTTTGAACAATAAAAAGGATTAATTTATGTTTTTCTGTCAAACAATTAGAGGTCAATTTTGATAACTTCTAGCAACTTATGACCAAGATTGTCATACATAATTTTGTTCGTATTGTGACGTAGAAGCAGAAAAAGAATATTTTTTTTTGATAAAATCGAAAATAAACTTTTTTTTCTTTTTTTTTAGTTCCATTTTTATTTTCTTCAAAATCCAGTTCGGTGCTCCTTTCAGCGTTTTTCTCTAAGACTTGTATATCAGAAGCTGCCCATACTGACTGGAAAAAAATCACACCTATATGTTTTCGACAAATTGCTTTACACATTTCCTAAACTGGCTCGTCATTGTTATACTTGTACGTAGTATTTATCTGCTCTGAGGTTATACATTTCCTAGGAATTGCATATAATTCCTAGGTTTCATACATGTCCGGTAACATATCAATAACCATCATCAGATTGAAGAATCTTGAGTATCGTTACTACCAATCAGACGTTATTGGACATTTCAGTCTCAGCTCAGACAAAGATTGTTTCATGGCCACAACCCGCCTCGCTTCAGCCACCTCCACAAATGTGACATGTGACAAATACCCACGTTATATCTCGTGACGTGCACGTTCGTGAGAATTCTTTCAACTTGAGCTCATAATTGAAGCTATTTTCCAATAAGAAGTCGTCTTACCATCCGATTAGTGTTATTATCGTTTAGAATGAATTGACTCATCCGCTGTTCATACTTTGAACCTACGCGGACTTTCTTTGATACACAGCGAACCCAGTAAAAAATATATAGAGTTGATGCAACCGAAACCGTCAGTGGGTAGGTACTATTCTGTGCCGAAACTGAAACCGAATACCGCAACTGTCCTTCAAATCACAGGTTGTATCACAGATATAATTATAAATAGATGACGCGAGTGTATGTACTTCACGTGCCAAAAGGGAGAGCAATGATTTTCTTTTGAAACTGTTTCGCGCGGACAGGGAACTCGCATAAGGCTGCATGTCCACCAGACATGTGTAGCGAGGGATGCTGCTGTAGTAGTATGCGACAAATAGGATCGCTTCAATTTCACGTTATAGTTCTACTAAAACCACAGCTAAAAAGCACTTGTGACATTATGGTAGGTAGAAAAAAAGTGAGACGTTTGGTTTTCATACGGATGGAGGGACTTGCGTTAATTTGATTAAGATTTTTATTAATTATTGATGCGGCAATAGAAGTTAGAACACTTTCTGTAAAATTTCAATCGTCTACCTATTACGGTTCATGAGATACAGCCCACTGATAGACAGACAGACGACGGATGGACGGACAGCGGAGACTTATTAATCCTAAAAAGAATGTGTATTCGAATATTTATTTTTCCATAATATTTAGTTCCAATATAGAAGAATAACGAACGATGCATTTCAGGAATAGTGTCACTGTTATTGATATTTTAATGTGTTATTATTGAACCGTATTTATTTTATTTAAAACGATACATTTGGCAAGTTAACAAGTGTAAATATTTCCTTGCGATATAGGTACGTAAATGTAAAAAAGGATTGATTATTGCGTCTCAATACAACACCGAAATATCTACATATTTATATATTAATAAATAGCGCTACCGATGTTAGATTAACATAATTATTCAAAGAATTGATAATATTATTGTTTTTCTGTAATTTTCCGAAAAACCCGGACACCTGCTTTAATATCACTTGAATAGCAGTTCTTGGAATTATTATTTTTACATATGGAACATACGAAAAAATTATTGAAAAGCAGCTTCAGCTGCCTACATCAGTATCTGGTGTCTCACTGGCTCTGTGGGCTGCCAATGCTGTCATCAGTCGCTGTCAATAATACCCCACTCTCGGGACACCGACGCCACCAGACACGTCCACTTAAACCCAGATCACGTTCGACCAGGCTCTCAGCCAATCAGATACTAGTATGTCCTATAGCACCTATCACACTCTCTCCCAATTTCCTTCTCACACTCGTTACTAATAAAACGGTAAAATAAAACAACGTATTTCTATGCTGCCAATGAATGAAGTGTATTCGGAGAACATTAAAAACAGGAACCATAGATATAACAAATACTTTCCATAGAGCTTAATTTTATTTGGTGTTGACATAGCACAACATGACTTTCCAACACCCCAACTACAGCAAATAAACAAATATTTCTACTAAGCAATAACAATTTTAATTTTATTTAATACCCTATGACTCTATCTGACTAATCCCCAAACCTTCAATACATTTATAATGTTTCACTGGACTTAGAGCTTTAGTAAGAACATCAGCTGGCATAGCAGTTGTTGGCAAATATTCCAAACTAATAATTTCATTACTAACTGCATCCTTTACAAAATGATATCTAATATCAATGTGTTTGCTTTTTCTATGACACACATAATTTGCCACCAACTTCTGTGCGCTTTGACTATCATTATATAATAGCACAGTACATAAACTACCAGTCAGTTCACATAGCAAGGATCTTAAATATATAGCCTCTTTACTAGCTTCTGCAATAGACATATACTCTGCCTCCATGCTAGATAATGCCACAGTTCTCTGTTTTTTACTTTCCCAAGAAATAGCTGACCCTGACATTGTAAAACAATAACCAGTATATGACCTGCGGTCTACAGTATTACTAGCCCAGTCGGCATCAACAAATCCAACAAGCTCAGCTTTTTCTTTTACATATTTTAAACAATAATTCTTAGTTTTCTTTAAATATCTAAGTATTCTTTTTGCATAATTCCAATGTACATTTACAACAAATATGTACAAAATACAATCTATATTTACAAAATATAATCTATATATAGAAAATTTCCTCAAGCCTGCCGCTGCTTCCGATTAACGGCAATGTACATTTGTATGACATTTATTAAATTGACTAAGAAAACTGACACAAAAGGCAATATCAGGTCTAGTAAGAACTGATAGATACATTAGACTACCAATCAATTGTTGATACGGAATCTCTTGGTCACAAGTTTCTGACTTATCAAAATCTAGTTTACATTCCATTGGTGTACTAGCAACTTTACAACTCAACATATTAAATTTATCTAGCAATTGATCCACATATTGTTCCTGATCCAGAGTTATAACATTTAAATTTTTATCAATTTTAACTCTTACACCTAAACATTGTTGAACCTGTCCTAGGTTTTTAATTTTAAAATTAGAACTCAACACAGAAATCAGTTTTTCAGTTTCTAGTTTACAATTCGAGTATACAAAGAAGTCGTCTACGTACAATGCAATAATTATTTTAATATCATTATACATTTTTGTAAAAATACAAGGCTCTAATTTACTTTTTTTGAAATCTAATTTACAAAGACACTGTTCTACTCTCTCATACCATGAGCGAGAGGACTGCTTTAAACCGTAAATTGCTTTATTCAGTTTTACAATAACCTTTTTCTTATTATCACTATTAATATCTGGTTTCACCATATAAATATCTTCTTTAAGATTACCATTCAAAAAAGCTATTTTAACATCTAAATGAGTTATATCAAAATCTAAATGTACAGACAATGCAAATAACAATTTAATCGTGGAATGTCTGACAACAGGTGAAAATGTCTCATCATAATCAATACCTGGCCTCTGCGTGAAACCTTTTGCTACTAAACGCGCCCTGTATCGCACACAGTTGTCACTGTTCACTTTCTTTTTGAACACCCACTTACATTGCACTAAAGTCTTGTTAGAAGGTAACTCTTCAACTGGAATCCACGCATCATTTTCTTCAAAAGCCTGAAGTTCGTCCTTCATAGCCTCGATCCATTTATCTTGATCTGTACTCTCAAGTGCCTCCCGGACACTAACAGGATCACTGGACAGCTCTGTACTGGACGTCTTACATAGGTTAGTAAACCCATACCGCTCCGTCGGCTTCCTCATTCTTTTATGACTTACTGGAATTACTGGTTCTGACGACACTGGTTCCTCCTCTACTTCAGGTTCCTGAGATTGCTGCAAGGTTGAATCCAAATCAGTAAAAGCGTTGTCATACTCTGATTCTGTAGAAGTATTAAGACTTATTAAAGACTCATCATTAGACTCTTCATCATCTTTGCTAATACAGCTGTTTGTTTTCTCTGATTGAACAGTATCCCCAACTGAAACTGATACATTTTTATCTGATATACAGTTTCTTACTGCATTCTCTTGGATAATAACATCTCTACTAGTTGTAATACATTTTTTAATAGTATCATAAACTCTGTATCCCTTCACATTCTCAGAAAAACCAACTAGTATATGCTTTTTCGATTTACTATCCCATTTTTGCCGTCTCTCTTTAGGCACATGAACCATCACTTGACTGCCAAATATTCGCACATGACTCAAATCTGGTTTCTTATTTGTCCAGAGCTCATACGGAGTTTTATTATTTAATCCAGATGCTACAGATCTATTCTTAAGATAGACAGCGGTATTTGTTGCCTCTGCCCAAAACTTCTTATCTAAACCAGCATCAAACAGAAGACAGCGAGCTCTCTCTACCACTGTTCTGTTTAATCTCTCACACAGACCATTCTGTTCCGGTGTGTAGGGGTTTGTTGTTTGATGCACAACACCATTTTTCTTCAAAAAATCATCAAATTCTAGCGAACAAAACTCTCCACCATTATCTGTTCTTAAAACCTTCAGTTTTCTGCCTGTCTGTGTTTCAACTAGAGTTTTAAACTCGATTAAATAGCGAAAAACTTGATTTTTAACACGAAATATGGGACTGGGCCCATAACCTAATAAAACGGTAAAATAAAACAACGTATTTCTATGCTGCCAATGAATGAAGTGTATTCGGAGAACATTAAAAACAGGAACCATAGATATAACAAATACTTTCCATAGAGCTTAATTTTATTTGGTGTTGACATAGCACAACATGACTTTCCAACAGTTACAGACACCGACCACATCTTCTTCATCCATAGGGATAACCCTTAGTGAGCAATTGCCCGATCAGCACTCCCAGCAAATGCCCAAGCAGGGGTTGGAACCTCTCTTGAGGTAACCTTGAGCAAGTTCCCCCTCGCTGGCTGAGCAGCCCCATGTCCCCCGGTGACCTGTAAAGGTCTTTTTTTTTATACGACTAAGTCGGCAAACAAGCATACGGCCCACCTGATGGTAAGCGGTTACCGTAGCCATATGGACGCTTGCAACACACGAAGCATCGCTCACGCGTTACCGACCTTTCCCCCCTCCCCATCGTAATAGGCTCTGGCGTACTTACTCACGCGCAGGAACACAACTTTACTCAACATAAAGTTATTTGGCTGCGGTATTCTGTAAGGTGGAGGTACCCCCAGTCCAGCTGCTCTTTGAGCGAATAAACGCTACGCTCTACCTCTCTTAAAACAGGTCTTAAAGGGAATTATTAATTGATGATTTGAGGAAAAAGGTTGCATCCGTAACCAACAGGAATTATTAATTGATGATTTGAGGAAAAAGGTTGCATCAGTCACAGAATTCAGTATTTAATTATATCTATGGTTGTGGAATGAGTGTTCCGCCTTGGTTATCAAATCAGTGTGGGTTGCTTCAATAAGGTTGTGAAGAGAAATTGCAGGGACAGCAATGCGCTAGTTTAATCCCTGGTGGTACAAATGAGTCTAAAGTTACCGCAACACCACTATGCGAGCTATGTTATTCTGCGGGTTATATGATGCGGGTTTTACGCGATCTAGGGCTCACCCACGCTTGTTTTATCTCTCAAACGATGTAATAAACCTATCTCATTATGAATCTATTTCTAAACGTTGTTCAGTGAACATGCCTATCTTTGCTTATATCATTGGTCGTTAACATAGGTATCCTAATGACCGCGATAGTCACAATCTAGGTGCTACATGCCGGGCGTAATATTTTGACAACTGTTGAGATGTGTGTTTGTCATTACAAATGGATTAAGATGATAAGTTCAGTAATAAAGGTTATTGACCCTAGGTACGACTGAATAAGATATTACCATTAATTCCAAAACCAACAATTTTATGCTCCAGAAAGAATTGATACAATGGGATATGTTTATTTAGCATGAGACACCTCCCCGGAAGCGTTGCTTGATTAGCCGTTCTTAATCGATTGGCAAAGTAGCAGTAGGTGGACCACTAGCCTACCTCCACTAATCAGCTGTGTGGTGGTACCTATCTGCCCATTCCCTTTTACCCTCATTTATGAAAGGAGGCCTTCTTCAGCAGTGGGAAATTATGGCTTGATGATGACACACCTACATAATTATATTCAGGAGTAGACTAACATAGCCTACTTTCACAAATTAGGGTGAAGGGAGTTGGCAGATAGACCACCACGCGTGCCCACTGCGGATCGGTGGAGGTAGGCTAGTGGTCAACCTACTGTTGGAGTTTTCAAGCCGCCTAGTACGCCCCCAACTAGCTTAACGGCTATCACAAAATGATATACGGGACCATCGGCTTTACGTGCATTCCGAAGCACGAAAACGTTCGATTTGAAATACCACCATGCGCTCACATCCAGGTACCGACCACGACACACGTAGCTTAACTTTGCCGATCGAATAAGAACGGCTAATCATGCTATACAACGAGCGCTTCATAACAGACTAAAAATTTTGAGTAGACTAACATTACTCAAAAAAATCTCGCGAGGAGAAAGATAATCTATCTACTTACGGTGAAGACTTATGTAAAGTGTGAAGTCAAAATGATCACATTGTAGTTAAAACTGTGGTGCTTATTAATAAAACAGCACGTGTAGGTGACACATCGGACCGCCTCGTGTTACTCGACAGACAAACAAACACTCATTCGATAAACTGCGCGTTTCACGACGCGATGTTCTATACAGATTATTTACTCGATTGTTGTTGTAACATGCTTACATTTTTATTTCTGATAAAAATACTGGGACATTAGCATGAAATGATTAAAATGTTGTTTGGTGGAAATAATTTAAAACCTACCTACCTAAGGGATGTTTCCTGGGTAAAAAAGAAAATAATAATTCTAGTCCGTCAGTTAGATTATCAAAAAATATTGGATACGTATTTTTTGGTTTACCAAATCATTAACAATTGACGAAGATAAAGCGCGACCAAGTTCGGGAGTGGGCCATAGATATGTGAATAAAACTGAAATAACTTATTTCATTTGAAGCGCTCGTGGTGTAGCATGATTGATTAGCCAGATTCAGGTAGAGTTGATAGTAAAGATCAATGTAAATTAGTTTTATTGCGACTTTGAAATATTTTGGAAAGAAAACATATAAATTTGCTAATGTGTGAAATCATAATAAAGCTAATTAATACTACTGTCTTGTACCGATTGGGTAGCTTGAGACATACGGACCGAAAACCAGAGTGTAAGTGATTCGTTTTCCGGTATTGAACGCAAATAAGTAAACTATAGATTATTTATTCAAGGTTAATTACCTACGCGTGATTTTGTTTTAGTATCTATTTTTAGACTATCGATCGTGATTAGTTTTTCGTATTAAATTATTACCTATGTTTGAAAACGCAATAATTGTAAATGCGCAAGATTGACATTAATACGATGACCTACTACTTACCATCAGGCGGGCCGTATGCTGGTTAACCGACTTATAAAAAAAAAAAAAAAAAAAACAAAAAAAAAAACCGACTTATATAGTTATATAAAAAAATGACGATTTCTTTAATAAATCAACTGAATTCTTTGACTTTTAAAGTAACTACATACAATAAGGCGTCTACGAACGACACGATTTGGCACCCTATATTTAGAGGGCCGATCTCTCTTGTCATACATCATACTTTGCGTCAACTTGCCTCCTGATTGGAAGGGGCCCTACATATCGGCTGCCAAATCGTGTCGTCCGTAGACGCCTTTAGATTTAAAAAGGCTACACACACAATGCGTGTCGATTAACAACACTACGTCTAGCTGACGCACAATGTAATTACCAATTGTAACTCAAGTGTCAATACTATTCTTTTATGCTTACACGAACACTTAGCTTAAGAGTTGAGAAGCACAAATCGACATTATTTTTGTCATATGCCTCAAGCGCAAATCTCAAATTTATATCCCATGGTCCCGTGGTAACAAAAATGGTTAAAAAAAAAATTGGGAATGTGTTATCAACAATTATTTTTTAGAATTTTCTATTTTTCGTTTATTACGTACAATCCTGTTAGGTACCTACGTACCTACTACCTACTTACTACACATCTTTTGAAGAAAACTGCGTACTTACATAAGTGATTAGTGAATCAGTGTCTGCGTACCAGCGGCGCGCGGTGACGAGGCCACACGGTCACTACCACAGGTCACTACTATTGCCAATATGACACGTGTTGGCGACAAGAGTAGGTAATGTGTCGCAGACATCTCGTACGATTCGCCATTTTCCGATATAAGCTTACATTTCTTGAGGCATTGATGTCTCTATCATCATTATTTATAACATTTCATTAAAACCCTTTTAGCCATAAATGACTGTAATCCAGAACTTCGACATTCGAAACACTCGACTGTTTTGAATCGCTACGTATATACTAAAAAAATAATATCCTGGGACATTCCGCACACACGGTCATCTGATCCCAAACTAAGCAGAGCTTGTACTATGGAAACCAGATAACTGACATAATTCATATACTACTTTTTGTTTGTAAATACATACTTAAACATAATTACACTCAGACTCAGGACATACAGACATGTTCATGCTCACAAATGCATTCAAACTAAAGTTTTTTGCAATGGCATACTTTCGAAAACGTACTTTACAATGAAAAACATTCGAACTAGAGTTTATCGCAATCGCACACGTATTTCGAACTCATGAACATTCGAACTAGAGTTTTTCGCAAAAGCATACATTCGAATAAACGTAAGTAGGTATGTCAAACTCATGAACATTCGCGCTACAGTCAAACGGAGTTTCGAATTTCGAAGTTCCGAAATATTCACAAAATTTCTAAATAAAAACCGGCTAAGAGTCTGAGTCTGACTCGCGTCTCAAATTGCTCTCATTCTGGTGTCTGTGTGCCCGTCCGTATGTCACGGGTCTCTAGCAAACGGAATGAGTACAAATCTGAAATTTGGATATTTTGCGAAGAATAATCTTGTTTTGAAGCGCTCGTGGTGTAGCATGATTAGCCGTTCTTAATCGATCGGCAAAGTTAAGCTACGTCTGTCGTGGTCGGTACCTGGATGGGTGACCGTCTAGTGGTATTTCAAATCGAGCGTTTCCGTGCTTCGGAAGACACGTAAAGCCGTTGGTCCCGGTTATCACTTAATTGTGATAGTCGTTAAGCTAGTTGGATGCCTCCTAGGCGGCTTGAAAAATTCCAACAGTAGGTTGACCACTAGCCTACCTCCACCAATCCGCAGTGGGCACGCGTGGTGGAGTATCTGCCCATTCCCTTTCACCCTTATTTGTGAAAGGAGGCCTGTGCTCAGAAGTGGGACATTATAAGCTGATGATGATGAATCTTGTTTTGTAGATTGGAATAATATTGAATAGAGCATGAATCAAAAAAATAACGGTCGTAAAATAAGTGGTATATACAAATCTAGAAAATAAAATAAAATATTACAAAAATAGATCAAACATATCAGCATTCAATGATTTATTTATGTTCTGATCAAGGCAATCAACTTTCGCAAAAATGTTATTAATACGAAAGTTTGCGGTAGGATTTATTTATGTTTGTTAGTTTTGTTACCCTCAGCTACGGAAAGGTCCGAATTTTTTTTCATGGAATTTGGTATTATTTTATTTTTCAAAGGACTACCCAGTCTTTTTGGATATCAGGGGCCGTGTAACAAAAAGTTTGGGAACCCCTGCTTTAGTTTTCATTAATTTCCAATACGTATTTTTATTTAGAAGTATCCAATTTACCAGCTGTCCCATGGGGGTAGCTGTCCCTTTAAGTGGGTAATGTAATCGCAGGCGACCTTGTTACCGATACCACGTCCCCAGAACTAATAAATATAACTTGCTGGTAATATGATAGGGGAGTCGGTAGGCTCTGCGGTCAAACTTCACTTGTACACTGAATTATATTAAGTTAGGTATCTAGTTTAATTAGGTATCCACGGTCAGTCCATTTGGTCAGTGTTTTAGCCGCTTTCCCGGTATAAATAATATATATATGTCGGAGTCAGCGACAGCCAAGCGATACAAAGACCACGATTAGGGTTCAGTGGTATCAGGATTCGGTGGGCGCAGTGCAGGCAATAAAACAACCTTATACCATCGCTTCGTAAAAGTCCCGTATGAGGAGAAGAAGCGACGCAACAAACTCCTCACGGGCCCAATGTGTTTATTGTCGCAATTTTACAATTAAATAATCACTCCACTTCACTTCACACAATTGTACATTCTTAAATAAGTATAGGCTTAAGAACCGGGTGTAACAACGATTGCAATGAGATGTGTACAGCTCGAGAGCTTGTGATAAACTAACTGTCCCAAAAGCAATACGCATCCCCATATTAACTTTGTTATTCACGTTATATTCAAATCAGTATTCTTACTTTTTACAAATACCCTCATTAAGTCCGTTATTTACGTTAAAGTCAAATCAGTGTTGCTACTATTTCACCCAACCCTTGTACCACGATAATATCATAATCCAACTGAGTCTGACCAACTATCTAACTCTCCGACACGGCCATCCTGCGAATCACACGTCCTCGTGTGAAAAGCTCTACCAGATGTACCTGAAACCAAAAAGTTCAGCACAGTAACTGATAATTTCGCTCGGCCATTCCTGCCTAAACTTGATAGCCATTTTTGCTATTAATCGCTTCAGTTTAATCATTATACTAACGCTTACTCATACTAACCAATGATACAGTTCCAATCGCTTAACTTATTTCATCAATTCAAGACACACTAAAGTCAACACAGGTAAGCAGTAAGCTCAGTTTAGACAATCCAAATATAACGATTACTAAGATCAACAGCCCTACAGCTCCACCAAGCACGTTTACTACCTACGCACTTACCTAAGGGAGACAGTTTTTACTTTATAGTCTTCTAGGCAAGAATAGACAGTACTAAATCACCCTAAGCCATTGCTTATAGAATATTCGCGGACTACTCACGAAAATCTATGATCTCCGCACTTTATTGTGCTATGGAAACAGCCACCACGCCGTTAATAGTCTAAGTCGCCTCCAATGGCCACCACGCCTTCTAGATAACCACCACGCCTTCTGTACAACTCCGTCTAAATGACCACCTCGCTTCATTTAGACAGGCCTTCACGCCTTCTAGATTACTACTAAATCTGGCAAAGAGCATACGGCCTCCCGGATGGTAGCCGGTTACCGCAGCCCTTGGACGCGTGTAACACCAGGGGTATCACACGCGTGCGTACCGACTCTGCAGAAATCTCTTCTAGATCACCACAAATTCTGGCAAAAAGCATACGGCTTCCCGGATGCTAGCCGGTTACCGCAGCCTTTGGACACTTGCAACACCAGGGGTATCACTCGCGTCTGCCGACTCTGCGGAAATCTCTTCACCTATCCTTCTAGATAACACCCGTCTAAATTGCCACCTCGCCTCATTTAGAAAACACCGTGTAAATGGCCACCTCACCGTTCAGACACCTAACATAAAACCATAACAGTGAACACAACATTGAGATTCGGACAACTTAAGTTTACTTAAGAGATACCAATTTCTATCAGGCTATGTCTACATAATGGCTAATTGTAAGGTCAACTTTACCACGGCTGATAGAATTTCACTCCAAAATGAACTACACTACCTAATTGGCATTAGTTTAAACCTATCGTGAGATTATATGAAGTTAGAGATTAATATTGTGTGATTTTAACGACCTAGAAACATTGAGTCATTACATAACCTTGCATGACCTTCACTATGAGAATAAATGTCATGGACATAAACAAAGGACATTGCCAACTGCATATGGAACCAGCACAGTACATCGCTATCAAGGGACTCACTAAACTCCTAGTTAGTTGCTTACACTATACTTTTAACCATCATAGTTTATTTCTACCTACATTTTTCAATTCCGAAATCGTCACGAAATCAAAACGCAATTTCACGATAATAAAATCAATTACAATAATCTTGCTAAAACAATATTGATGAGTACCGCATCAAAGTCTAGTCTCATTTGCGTAACAACTTAAACAAGGGTAATAATAAAGCATACCGTCACGTCACACTAACAACACATCTTGTTAACGTTTCAACACAAACTGGGATATTAAACTACGCAACCTAGGTGCGGCTCATCTTATTAAGTATCACGCTAGTATTTAAATAAGCAAGAACAACTCAAATCATTAGGTGCCTATTTTATCTGACTATCCGATTATGACTATAATCTAGCTCCCATAATCTCTATGACTGCTAAACACTACTGGTAGTGTAGTAGTTAGTAGTACGGAACTGTTTCCGTAATGACAATTATACCCGTGACTATCCCCGTGAACAAAACGCAAAATAATAATTTAAGACTCAAGAGGACACACACTTAAATTCAATTAAAACGCTAACTAACTATATTCTCAACAACAATGGGTACTTGTACCTCAGGTACCTTCGTAATCTATTAGCGAACAACATGAAATCGACTCACAGAAAATAGTCATCTGTTCCGCCTGGTTGCCGATGCAGCACAGGTCCACCCGACGCTGGTTGCTACCGTTGCTCACTGCACCGGTATTGTTACCAACCGCGTTGCCGTAGCCACGAACGGTTTTGACTGCAGTGAAGTTGCAGGGACGAGGGCAGTTTTCGCAAAGTAGCCAGCATCACCATATCTGTAACATTTAACACAACACAGCATTTGGTTCCAGCTTAGACAATAAAATAATGTTAGAAGTAAAGGAACGATCACATGACCTGTTTTTCCCACATTCGAAGCACCGCAGACAACCGCGCAGCATGGAATCACCACCATCTAGCTATTATCATGTCGCGTATAAGCACGCGCATCTCATGATTCATTTAGTTACACTATTACGATGCCACCAAACTTTATTCAGTCTTCATTCTTGACGTCATCCCTCGCTTGTCACAAGCCACTATTTGACACGTGTTCGGGGTTCTCAAGCACGTGTCAGTCCTCAAAGTATGTAGAAACAATTCAAGTATGGTTTTAATTGCCTGTCTTTATCCCACGCCTGATGTCGGAGTCAGCGACAGCCAAGCGATACAAAGACCACGATTAGGGTTCAGTGGTATCAGGATTCGGTGGGCGCAGTGCAGGCAATAAAACAACCTTATACCATCGCTTCGTAAAAGTCCCGTATGAGGAGAAGAAGCGACGCAACAAACTCCTCACGGGCCCAATGTGTTTATTGTCGCAATTTTACAATTAAATAATCACTCCACTTCACTTCACACAATTGTACATTCTTAAATAAGTATAGGCTTAAGAACCGGGTGTAACAACGATTGCAATGAGATGTGTACAGCTCGAGAGCTTGTGATAAACTAACTGTCCCAAAAGCAATACGCATCCCCATATTAACTTTGTTATTCACGTTATATTCTAATCAGTATTCTTACTTTTTACAAATACCCTCATTAAGTCCGTTATTTACGTTAAAGTCAAATCAGTGTTGCTACTATTTCACCCAACCCTTGTACCACGATAATATCATAATCCAACTGAGTCTGACCAACTATCTAACTCTCCGACATATATATTCGTTTGGTTTTTTGAATTTTGAATTTGAATACTTGTAATATATTCCGCCAATTTCCCACCGCCCGACAATGCGCTCTGATTGGCTAAGTCAAGAACACGTGCACTCTGATTGTTGGCCAAGTCAAAAACACATGATGCTGTTTTGAGAGAGGTAGAGCATAGCGTTTCGCTCAAAGAGCAGCTCGACTGGGGAAGTACCTTCACCTTACAGAATACCGCAGCCAAATAACTTTATGTTGTGTAAAGTTGTGTTCCTGCGCGTGAGTAAGGTCGCCAGAGCTCATAGGGAAGGGGGGAAAGGTCGGTAACGCGTGAGCGATGCTTCGTGTGTTGCAAGCGTCCATATGGCTACGGTAACCGCTTACCATCAGGCGGGCCGTATGCTTGTTTACGGACTTAGTCGTATAAATTGTTCAGTATTACTACACTAAAGGGAATTTTCCTCAGTGACTTGTTTAATAAAAGTACCTACCTACCTACCTCATATGCGATTGCAGGGTACACTGAAAAACAAATTATTTCATCCAATGACGCGCACGCGGTATTACGCGACGATGACCATTCGTGGGCCCCGATTGGATGAAATTTATTAATGGTGTTCGTAACGAATGTTACGATTACCACCAAAGTTAGGCGGTAGAGCCCCGGTCAATAAAAATAGAGACAATTTTATTAACCATTTATTAACTTAACCGAAAAGTTCAGGTTCATTGAGTATGATCATTTATTATTACTTAGTATGTGTGCAAAAACGAGTAATTTAGTCTTAAGTATGTGTCAATTTCAATTCCGGCCACACTTGTTGTTGTAGAACGATGAACGAAATTCGTACAGGTCGGTTAACTAAAGCTGGCACGTTTCAACACATTTACACCGTCTCTCTCGCGCAAAGTCAAGCTTATGAGTATGAAGGAGACAGTTATTGTTTTGCTTTTGCTACTGCTCATAAATATAGAGTGGTCTATTTTTGCATTCGTCCATTAGACTTGACTGATTGCAAATTTATGAGTACTGTGAACGTGCCAGCTTTCGTTAACCGACCTGTAAGCGCCGTAAAAATCCCGGTGTTTGCGAGAAAAATACTCCTAATTGCTTTCTGATAGCGCTACGTGTTTCTACTGTCTGCTTAGACGACTAATTATTGTTTCAGCGCTACAGATAACTTTTCTTGACTCTACAAAAATGGGACGTAACCTTTGCTTATGGCAGCTTCTCTATAGTAATAATAGCTCAATGGTCCCTTATAATGATTCTCCTTCACCGAAAACCCAGTGATGTAAGTTTAACAAACTCAACATTTACCTAAGTGTTAAAATTAAAATACGGGCTAGTTATTTTAGTTAATTGCACCCAAATTATATTAATAATTCATTAAAATGGGCGTAAAACTAACTAAAGTTCGAAGTTAGCAGAAACAATTTGAAGTAAATAATACCATCCTACTAAAATATTATTGAATACGTTTCTCTATAGTCTACTCAATTAGGCCGTTTGAATTGCTGAGCAGTTTGGAATCATACCCTGGAATACACAGCCCTTCTTTCATTCCAGGGATGTGTATGAATCATGACTTATCCAGGAATGTTTAAAGAGTATAAATAAATAGAATAAATATCCAGGGATATTCTTCACAGAAGGCTATCGGATCCCAAATTAAGCAGAGCTGGTACTATGGAAACGATATCTGATATTCTGCAGCATATACTTATTTTTGTTTGTAAATACATAGTTAATATACATTTTTTATTTCTAAGGCAGACTTAAGTTATGCTCACTTTGAGGCGTTTCCTTGCGGCGGCGTCGTGTGACGGGTCGCTCACTTCCCTCGAATATGGCGAGGAGGGCGATGGCTGCCACACGCGTCATATGCGTGAACAGGTGCTGCTTGTGGGGGCTGGTCTGCTTAAGTTTGCTATTTATTTACTTATTAAATATTTATTCAGTCTTCTTTGTAATTTTGGCGCCGCGCCGGGGCACGCAATTGTTGTCAGTGCGATTAGAATGTAAATATTATGTAATGAATCTAAGCTTGTTTTGAAAAGAGTAATTGCTGAGTTTATTGCCGTCTCTTCTCAGCAAATGCAACCTTCCGAACCGGTATTAGAGTATTAGAGTCAGACTTTTCATAAGTGCCTGCGAAGGTCTATATGAATAAATGAATTTGAATTTTGAATTTTGGCAGGTGTTTGAGACTAGAGTTTATTACTTATGTATGTAGTGACATAGCTACAGACGAAACATTTGTTATCAGCTTATATAGATAGATACGTAGCGCATTGATTTAGATTATTATGTTTAGGTGTAAGATATTTTTTTTAAGTCGGAATTTATCAGTCCTTGAGTTATAAGAAGATAACGACACATTTATTTTCATATGTGTTAGTCCAAATTCAGATATAGTAAAATATTTATATTCTGATTTTGTAGAAGATAAGAACGCATTTGAATGACGAGTTCATTCCACGGTCCTACATAATATATTTTTTTAAAACCTAAGGAGAGATAATTAAACAAGTTTAAACAATAAAAAAAATAGTTAGATTCCCAAAGTGGTCCAGGTGTTCACAGAAAACTCGACGGGGGTCTACGTTAGATCTAATCTTCACATTTGAAGAGTTTAGACAGGGAATGTGGTAGAAATTTAGCAGCAGGGGGCTCCACCAAACCTAGAAAATTTTATAAGTGGTCTACGAGAAAAAAAGTTTGGGAACCTGTACACAGCTAGTACTTTACCACTCCGTTTCGAAATACACTTACACTGAGAAAACTCCGGCAAGAAACTCAGCAAGCCTTTTTTCACGCTTTTATTAGCTTCACCAGAATGGAAACTTCAAACGTAATTTTTATCGACTTTCACACGTCATATTAAACTGAAATTTTTCATTATTATCAAGTACAGATGCCAATACAATAATTTGGTACCATTGAGCTGATATGATGATGGAGCCGGATGGTAGCCACTGGAACTCCATAACGAAGCAACGTTTCCTAGCCGTGTTTGGGGTTGTTGGAATTGTCATGAGATGAACTTTGACCTTGTATGGTATTCAGGGCCTGATGATGGAGTCGGAGGGTAGGCACTGGAACCCCATAGCAGAGCAACGTATCCTAGCCGAGTTTGGGCTTGTTGGAATTATCGTAAGATGCTCTTTGACAATATATGATTTTCAGGGTATGATGGTGGAGTCAGAGGGTAGCCACTGAAGCTAAATACTTAATATAAATGTGAAAGAAAGTGAGATTGGGTGAAAAATGGTATAATAATGGTATGAATAATTTATTTCGACTAAAAATATTTAAACTTTTTAGTGCAGGGCTTTTTAAAGCTTGTTTTACTTTAGTTTTTTTAAACTGTAATTTTTGTGGAATATCTTTTCATATTACAGCTTTTGTTCCAAATACTTATACAATATACATTATTATGCTTATTCTTAAATTCACTTAGCCAGGGGGAATGCAAGTACAGAGAGAAGCAACTATAACAATATCTATTTTTGTCTTCCACGTAATGAGCCACCTTATAGTGGAGCCAGATTATTTCCATACGAAACACGATACGGTATTGTTCGAATAACAGCTGTAGATAATAGTATGTAATTGATTACAGTATTTATGAGTCAGATAACAGTTTATCGACACCGTCTGACGCTAGCAACGCGACTACATAACAAATATAAATAAACTATTGTATAATGAATCATTACCTACTATTTATTTTACTATTATAAGGCTGCTTTTCCACCTATGTGCGATGCTACGTTGCTATGCGTTTGATATCCACCAATCATATTCATTGGTGCACATAGCTTAGCACTGGTGGAAACGGATTCAACTAAGATGCGTGCTATGGATGCGTGCTATGGATGTGTGCTATGGATGTGTGCTATGGATGCGTGCTATGTATGCGTGCTGTGGATGGTCGCGAGTGGTGTAGCTATGTGCAGAGCAGAGTACCTACAGTAGATCCGCGTTTGTGGCTGAAAGTAGACATGCCATCGTGGAAGCAAAAAGTTATACATCGCATAGCTCGAGCGCATCTTCCTCGCGCAGCTACTTTGCGGCGCATCTTCATAGCACATCTTACTCGCACCGCTACATAGCTTATTATCAGTGGAAATAGTCACATAGTTTCACAGCATAGCATAGCTGCATAGCATATCTCTGATGGAAAAGCACCCTAAGATTGGTAGAGCATAGCGATATTTTGCTCAAAGAGCAGCTCGTCTGGGGAGGATAACAATACGTGCCATATATTATGGGTCTCTCTTTATATAAATCATCTACTGCGCAAGTCAAACCACGTGTCGTACTTAGTGGCACGTAAGTATGTACGTCCCCGTATTACAGAATACCGCAGCCGTGTTCCTGCGCATGAGTAACGTCGCCATAGCTCATCGGGGACGTTCTTAACGACTTTGACTTTAACAATGGGTTGTTTTTTTTTCAGTGTGGTCGGCATCGGGTGTGTGATGCGCGGGGGCGCGCCGCGGTGGCAATGGGCGTGCGCGGGCGGCAGCGCGGTGCTCGCGCTCGCCGCCGTCGTCGTCGCCTTCAACTGGCAGCAGATCTTCGACTCCGTGCTCGCTTCTGTAAGTCTCAAACATATAGTCACGTCAGTACAGGGGAATTTCCAACAGTAGCAGGTCTGATGAGCTGTTTGAGGATTTGCCTTATTCTAATATAACTCTAAAGAGTAAGTAGGTACCTGATTAATATTCTGGGACCCAAATTAAGCAGATCTTGTACCGTCAAGATGCCGAGTTTATTACCAGCTTAGAAATGCAATATTCCCTTGTCTATTAATTGATTAAAATATTTTTGGAAGAGGAAAAATCTTAAGCCAAAAGACGCGTGGCCAGTCTTAGAACACTGTATAAAAAATTACAATGTTACAACTTCATAGCTCCCTTCAGGAAAGTACGCCATACAAGAACAAATACCGTTTTTGACCAAAAGTTTACGACCGCCTATGGCTTCCTCTGGTCCAACCCTCGTACTGTACCTCCCTGACGCAACTCTCCCCACGAATTTCACTTTCATAAGCTTGCAACAGCCGCACTTGAGAGGCTTTTCTATAATCCATCAAGTTAATATGATAATGTGGACAATTCGCGCCGTAGGTCGTGGGTTCGATTCCCACACAGGATATGCATTAGTGTGCATGGACATGTCTGTATGTCCTGTGTCTGGGTGTAATTATGTATATTAAGTAGGTATTTATTTACGAACAAAAAGTAGTATATGTATTATATCAGTTATCTGGTTTCCATAGTACAAGCTCTGCTTAGTTTGGGATCAGATGACCATGTGTGAGGAGTGTCCCAGGATATTAATTCCATTGTTTTTTTTTCTTCGCCCCGTTTTGGCAGGCTATTCTATTGACCATAGTGTCTTCATGACATAGTCTTCTAATATGGATAGTTGGCTGTTTAATTTAGCATCTTATTAGTCTGGAAAATAGATAAAACATTTGTTCCATCGATTAGAAATAGAATCCATGATTTTTTCAATTGCATCAGCTATATAAAAGTAAGCTTCTGATATCCTGGACCATTTTGTTCATTAGCAGATATTATGTAAAATCCTGAAAATGAACAAGATGTATTCTTAATTACCTCTGTCTAATTGTATTAGTGAAATGAAATGCGAGCGCGTGCCGCTACGAAGCCTCACAGTCATACTTAACTGGAGTAAGTCAGACCAGGTCAAACTTTAATATGTGAAGGACAGCCATACTGCGATTAACTGCTGGGCTCATAGTGCCCATACATATAACAGAGATAAGTACAAAATGTGGTAATTCGTGGCTGATAGATTCATTAGGAAAAAGCCCGTTTTAGGGTTCCTTACCCAGAGGGTGCCCAACGGGACTCTATTACTAAGTCACCACTGTCTGTCCGTCCGTCCGTCTGTCTGTCAGCGGGCTGTATCTCTTGAACCGTAATAGGTAGACAGCCGAAATATTCACAAAATATGTATTTCTACTGCCGCTATAACAACAAAAAAATTTTTTTTTCATAGAAAAGTTGAGATAGTAAATATTGTACAGACCCTCCGTGTGGCCGGTTTTTTTATTTTTAAACGACGAATGCGGTAAACATGCGTCCGGCCCGCTTGATGGTAAGTAAGTATTAAGTATTTCAAGAGGCTAATTTCTACACTTGAGATCCTTTGAGTACCTACCTATCAAAGAATTAAACAAGGATATTCAATGTGCAGAATGTTGTACCAATAGAGTAACATTTTACATTTTTAGCATTAATTTTATAAGCAGTAAACCCATCGTAGAACAGCGTATTCTCTGCGATGAGCTGAGAATCTGGCACACACATGGCGATTGGACGGAACATAGACTTCAAATTGTCTGGTAATTCTGTTCGACCGGCATATCTGTTAAGTATATATCTCTTTCCATAGCTCGCTTAGTGACTCTAGCTTATTTATGCGGTTAGCAGAGAAAGCCCACGTCTCTGTTAAAAATCTACGAGTCAAATAACATCAAACTTTAAATTAAACAACGTTAAATTGTAATACACAAACAAACAAGTCAATTAAACAGATCAATAGTGCAAATCAATAATTCGTATTACAATTGCATACATACGTCTGTCCGATCACCTTGACTATTAATCTAGAGTCCAATCGAAATGGGATCAGCCTATTAACGAACCAATCGGCGGCATTTCTTGACTTGATGTCAATTCATGGAAGAGTAATAAATTATCATTGAGTTTGTGAAATTAATATGTACAACAGTTTTTTTCGGAAATACGGCATGGTAAATAGATGGGGGAGTCAAATGGTGGATCAATCAATTAGTATATATCCTTCTCACAAACTTAAACGGTTATTTAGGAAGGTACTAACTAAAGTTAAATAGGCATTAGTATTTATAATAAAAAAATAGTAGGTAAATTAAATAATAGAAGGATCAATAATCTGCAAAAGATGAAACAATAAATATAGGATGAAACATATTATATTGATTTAATGTGAAGATGGCGAAATAAACGTCAGTCAAACAGTTTTAAAGGGTCATGTAAATAATGTCACATTATTTGACAATGACAACAGAGTGACTTTATTTACGTGACCCTTTAAACAGTATATTAGTTAAATAACGTTTTATGAGTAAGGGGGAAATTGTTTTGTTTGATTATTATATTTGAATAATCAATTGAATATAAGGTTGTGTAAGTGTGTGTAATTTCGACAAGACAATTAAAGCTGCTAAATATCACAATTAGCTTCAGTCTAGGGACACTAGAGATGTCTACCGTCGAGGATAGGTTATTAATAATTAACAAAAGTTTGTTAATATGTTATTGCTTATTTATAGTATTAATAGAGTCCATATTACTTTGTTTTTGCCTCCTTACATATGGTGGGAAGGAACGGAGAAAGATTTCTTAAATAATTAAGACAGTTAAATCAATGATTCATCAACAGAGTCAAGATAATCCAAAGGCTGTCTGGGAGAGATATTAACATATTTCATTGCTTTTAGGTTTACAATATATAATATATACCTACGAGTGATATATGTATAGCGGTGACATCATCAAACTCTTTTAATGAATACTTAAATCATATTGTGTAATTAGGATTTATTGAATATGACACATCAACAACATACATATTAAATACTTATGATAATAAATAACAACTAAAACTAAACTAATTAATAGATAAATAACAAAATAAAAATATATACAAATTTTACAATTCCTATTCTATTATATATTTTTCTAAACTCGATATTATAAATAAAATATCGAGTTTAGGTCACTGCCCGTGGGTAATGTACCCAGAAGGCTGGCAGCATTATCTCGTTGGATAGCTAGGCTAATCCTTTGTCCGAGGTAAGAACCAGCCCTCTGGTCACCAGATAACTTAACGAGGCGTGTCGACAGTTCTTTAAAAAAAGACCGCGATTCCGGCCCCCAAGGCCCCAGAGTTTCTACTCGAAAAGGCACAAATATGTAGCCGTCGCCAAGGGCTGCATACTTGCGCCTCTTGGAGCTCTCAGCTGTCGATGCCGCTGTGCCAGATGCCCTGGAGGTGGACTGAAGGTGCGACGTTGCCAGCGTATCAACACACGTCTTGCAGTCATGCCGAAAATATTCCATTAGAATTTCAACCTGTCTATCGAATTTGATAAAACAGATCGTATATAAACATGGATTTCGGGAACGGGACGATACGAAGACCAAAACAATTCATGCCACCGAATTTAGTTCGCGTTACGTCCTGTAGGGGCGCTGATCAAATCCCCATACGTACGTTTACGGTATTTGTCGCAAGTAATTCATGCTAGGTTTACTGGTTAGGTATGGATCACTCGCATGTGGCTGAACCTGCAAAAATCTTCTTCCACCCTTCTTGAAGTGCTGTTTTTCAATTGAATTTAATTATAAAAAATAATCTTCGGTTCTTCTCACTTGAAGGCCGCCTTCCGTTCCGTTGTTAGTTTATCAAAAGCGCTCGAGCTGTACACTTCTCAGCGCAATCGTTGCTACACCAGGTTCTGAAGCCTATAATTATTTAAGACTGTACATGTGTGAAGTGAAGTGTAATATTACGACAATAAACACATTGGGCCCGTGAGGAGTTTGTTGCGTCGCATCTGCTCCTCATACGGGACTTTTACAAAGCGATGGTATAACGTTGTTTTTTTGCCTGCACCGCGCCCACCGAATCCTGATACCACTGAACCCTAATCGTAATTCGTCTTTGTATCGCTTGACTGTCCCTGACTCCGACAGACTTCAGTAGCTTTGACCTTCATAAATGCCCTTCTTATCGAAATAAACGAATTCGATACAGAAGCCAGTTAAATTCTTGGTCGCATATTAATCTGAACTTCTTTTTCCAGCAACTGGCTCTAACGCCTACATCGCGGTCGTACCGGGAATGGCTGGCGCCAACCGTGCCCATCTTCTTCGAGGTCTACCTCTTTAACTGGACAAACGCCGACAGGTTTCCTGAAGAGAAACCTCATCTTGAACAGTTGGGTAAGTTACAGCTACGCTTACTTCACTTGCTTTCTATTTAAATTGAAACCATATTTATAGCAAGAGCAAATGGAACCATTACGTTTCATTCAACTATTAATCTGACCTAACGAGGTTATTTTTCTAAATGGAAAATTCCTGTTGGTCTTGTCTCGACGACCATTTCAGATTCAACAGGCGAAGGAACAATCACGTTATGATTATTATTCTCTTGTGTAAGGTTGGTTCGATGGCTTTGGCATCAATTGGTGCCCTCTGCACCAAATCTGCTTGACTTGGCGAAACAGCAAACCGTTCCGAACTCAGCCATCGCGTGCGCAACACGTTGCGAATATGTTATTACCGAAAAAAAATATGTACAGATGTTGTACCTCAAGACAGATATTCTTTACTACACTGTAAAACCATACAAGTTATTCAGATATGTACGTTGTTGCTGGCTTGTGTTGAAGAGCGCATCGCACAGGATCAAGTTCTATCTTGATACAAGTTAGCTGTACATCCCCGTAATCAACTGTTTTTTCTTCCAGGTCCATACCGTTTCCGCGAGCTCCGCAGTCACGTGAATATCACGTGGCACCCAAACAACGACTCCGTCGCGTACCGCACCTTCAGAAGCTGGCACTTCGACAACGAGACCAGCAATGGCACCCTACAAGACCAGATTACCACGCTTAATGTTATTGCTGCTGTAAGTACTAGCTTGGTAGTAGAGGCTTCGAATCCTACAATGAACTTAAGCTATCGGTAAAGTAAAACATCGTTAGGAAACCATAGCATGGTGGTAGGTACTTCTTAGTACCAGGCCGCACCAAAAGTGAAAATCTGTCACCAACAAGGGCGTCGCCAAGGGGGGGCAAGGAGGGGCAGCTGCCCCCCCCCCCCTAGAGATTCTAAATATATATGTATATAGTACTAAGATACTGTTGTTATTACAATCGCTGTAGATGTAAGGCTCGTAGTACAAGTGAAAAGCTTCATGTGCTGTCGACTTTACCTACAATTTATACCTACTTTTCTCAAATGTATGAATTGTAGTAGGTAAAGTCAACTTGCCCCCCCCTGCGCCATCGGCTGGCGACGCCCTTGGTCACCAACCACCTCCCGTGTGTTACTAGCTGCTGTATTTGAAAGCCAGATCCTTTCTCGGATTTTTGTGGTGACCACCTTCGTCCACATGTAGTCAAACACCTATAAGTATATCAAATCAAATATCATACATAAGATCTATGGTATAGGTATTCGTTACGCAACCCTATAGTAGGACCGGGGGGCCACGTGTCATCTCGTTAAAACTTCTCTAAGCCGAAAAGTCGCGTAACTGGATTAGGCAACTCTTTGTCGATATGATAATAGGTAGTTTCTGATCCAAACCTAATCATAAATACCCTTCATATAGGTACCTATTAGTAATACATTTGTGAGACGTGATGGGTGGAGCTAGGTAAGGATACCAATAGAATTGCATTAAGAAAGAGAATTATGAATTCTATTAGGATAATTTTTCTAGATCCGTACTACTACGTAGTACTATTAAATATTCTGTGGTACTACTCCGCTTTTCAAAAGGCGCCCTTATGTTTAAGGGTTTCCTATTATTACGAGATAGTTGAAGAAAAGTCTTGCAAAACCCTAGTTGTAAGATGGCTCTTTTTGTTATATGATAATAGAAAGAGACGGATATAATTAAACCCTGGCTTCAGGAGCGTAGCCAAGATTGTATATGAGGCGGGGCTAGATTATTATCCTTATATCACATCCCGTATTGTTGGATTTCACAAGCCAGCCTTCAAGCCTGTTAGTTTCTTAGATAGAGGCGTCACAAGCTATGAAGCTCGTCAGAATTACAGTTGACCAGCGAACGACCGCTCTTCTAAGGCTCCCCGCAGCTGCCCCTCCTTGCCTGTACCTCGCTACGCCCATGCCTGGCTTTTACTAGACTGAAATAAGTGGGATTAAAAAAGCACTAAAAGACACCCTAAACCCAAAATTGCAAGCTTCTTGCTGGAATCTAATCCACGCATTTCTGCGTTATTGGTCACTACCACAAATCACCGAGATAATTTAGCTTTTGTTCTATCTTTGCAATTATTTGAATTCTCAGTTGAAGGTTATAGCTGAAGGTTGTTTTTTAGTGGTAGATTCTTATTCTGTGTTATTGTATTATCTACCTTATAAGGGTCTGACCTTAAGCTTAAATTCTTTTAAATGGGAGATCCGGCTATGAACTACCATACTAAGGCAACAGGATTTAAACAACAACTAAATAGGAGTAACCATTATAAAACTGCCAGACTAATCGGTTTCCATTATAGTCAAGAACAACTCACTGGTAAGTGCTTGGCGACAGATGTAGCCAAGCCAGCCATGGGGGTACTACAGAGTACCCTCATCATCATCATGAGTACCCTACCACCTTGTAAATATGGAAGGCCGATTTTATAGGCAGAAGGATATAACTTCATATTAAGTAGACATCTAGACAATCCTATACTCATATGTGAAATTGTTGGTTTGTCCTTCTTTTACTCGGCAACGGAGGCGTGATTTTTTGCATAGAAATAGATTGCAGGAGAGACACGGGCTACTTTATCTCGTGCGAAAATTAAACTATTAGATATTCAAAAAAAATTCAAAATCATTTATTCAAATAGACCTTCGCAGCCACTTATGAAAAGTCTGACTCTAATACTCTAATACCGGTTCGGAAGGTTGCATTTGCTGAGAAGAGCCGGAAATAAACTCAGCTTACTCTTTTCAAAACAAGCTTAGATTCATTACATAATACTTACATTCTAATCGCACTGAAAACAATTGCGTGACCCGGCGCGGCGGCTACAAAATCAGATGCCAGATGCAAGTCATTTTGTGCCTACCTTGTTGTCTATATTTTAATACTAGTGAAAAGCGATGAATTTGGCATGAAGATAGCCGATATAGAAGATAGATAGATAGATAATTTGGTATGGACCGAGGCTACTTTTTTCCCGGGAAACCGCGGGGGGATAGCTTGTTAGTAGTTGTTAGTATACGTATATTTTTGCTGTGTTCAATAAATATTTATTTCACGTTACAGTCAGCAGCCTACAGATACAGGTTTCAGAGCGTATTCATGAAGAACACTTTATCTATGATACTGGCTTTGTACGGCCAGCAGATATCAATAACCAAGCTTGCCAGCGAGCTGCTATTCGACGGGTATCAGGACTCGTTCCTGGATCTGGCGAAGGTCATGCCAGAGAGCTTGGTGGATGGTGCACCGCGCGTCGATAGATTTGGACTGTTTTACGGTGTTAGTATTATTATAATTCCTTATTTTCTGACGGACTAAATGTTTAGAATTGAGTAGTGTTAGTACGTACCTACTTCAAACGTATGAATACCTGCTTACTTGTCCCGTCGGCGTCGGCTTATTTACAGGTACGGCATGAAAGGTATGTTATGTACATTACGTACTTTCAGGGGGCCCTTCATGGCCAACGCAACTTCAACGCAAGCATAGCCTAAAAGCTTGTACTTTCATCCAACGTAATGTTGAACTGTGAAAAAAGAGAGACAGCATCAGAGCCGTCGGTTATCAGTCGGTAAATTCCGCTGATCACTCGCGGCCGCTTCGCTAGGTCGTCATTCAAGATTTCATAAAACTTGTTCCAGAAGTTTTTTTCTTGTCAAAAAATCTTACAAGTTTGTGACAAAAAAGTTACTTATTTAGAATTTCCAATACATATGCAAGCCTGGTATCTAGATGTTTTCTTAACTTTTTCAATTTATAGGTGCATTAGATACGGCCAAAGTTCAGGTAAAATATGTGCAAAAACGCTGTTTTTCGGAGGCTGTTACTGAATTTGTTTCACACTTGTTTTTATTTTTGCCTAGATACACGGCTAGATATAGTGCACAAGATACCAATTTGTTTAAAACATCAATCAACAAAGAAATATGTTTAACAACGCCATCATCAGTACAGAGCTTTTGTATGGAAAGTATGCCGGATTGAGTGCTCTTAAATTCTGCGTTCTGAGTTTCATAGCAATGTCATTATTTTATTTAAATGCTTTAGGGCAGCGGTCGGCAACCTTTTGGCAGGCAAGGGCCACAAGGTGGCAAAATAAACTAAAGGCGGTCCGCACTTGTGATATTAACTCTAGATTCTACCAGATACCTACGCAGGCACGGATCCAGGGGGGGTCATGGGGTCATGACCCTCTTGGGCCTAGGCCGTCTAGGTCAACCAGAGGTTTTTTTCCTATTTTTACCCCCCCCCCCCCCTTTACTCGGATTCGAATTCAATATCTGTCACTATTTTGTCATAAAGACACTTCTTGTCAGGGGTCCTTTTGAATCTCTAGAACTCGAACACCTAGTGCAGGTGGTTATTCCCAGAATGTCACAATTATTTGTCAAATTTTGTCGCCAAATATCAGACTATAGCAATAAAATAACAAATTTAGTTGGTCGTAGGTTCAAAAGATATGACGGTTCTTAGATGGCCCTGTTAGACAAGGCTAGCCCTGGCAAATTCGTTATATCACAATAACTAGAACACCTTGCGAAGATCTGCTAACTTGTATCATTTGTTAGTAATGTGTTAAAATTTGTCGCTAAAAATCCGATTTTGCTAGATCCACACTATACGGTCGATCATGGTTCGTTCATGCATTTATTTTAATATTTATAACTTATTTACAAAACTTTCACGGGCCGCAAGTAAGACGTCCGCGGGCCGCACGCGGCCCGCGGGCCGCTAGTTGCCGACCGCTGCTTTAGGGTAATACTAATATGAAGTGTATACGTAGTATATAAGCTATCTGGTTTCTGGTTAGGCTTAAAAGGTCATTATGTGAATAATATCCCAGGATATTTCCTAGTAGAGCTGCCCTTGGGAATATACTCTTGTTAAATTGCAGCGGAACAACTCGATAGACACAGATGGGTACATGGAGGTGTCGACAGGGTCAGCGAGCGGCACGCTTCCCGGACAGATCCTCAAGTGGAACTACTTGGATCACATACCTTATTACTCTGGAAAATGCGCTGAGGTGACTCCCTGGTTTATTTTTGTTCTTCTAATCATAGACTGAGTCACTCACAATTGTGATGCCCGAAACCTAACTTTCACTGCGTGCTCAAATCAACAGGATTATTTTACATCATAAGCTAAGGTTCTACATCTACACATTAGTACAAAAAATACTGTGTATTTTGAGAGAGAGCAGCTCGATTGGGGAAGTACCCTTATGGCATTTTCAGTCCTGTTTTTTTTCGTCTTATAACTTCCGAAATTTTCTAAAAAATAAAGCGGATTTTGACAGCAGTCCGCCATGTTTTTCCAAATGTGAAATGCGACACTGATCTATCTATCTATCGATTTTATACGGCCATAGGTTTCAAATTTGGTCCATTGGTAATTGGTGAGTGACATTTAACAGCTCAGGTACCATTCTGGACAAATGGCAGTGAGTGATCACGGTGCTACTCTCACAATGAGTACCAGGGTGGATGCTCTGGCGGCACCTACCGCAGATGGTCGCTGACGCTTCGTAAGGGGTTGCCAAGATTACTTGGCATACTTTAATAGCTAAGGGTCTTGTAGGGAGGCCCCAAATGGTAATGAGTAATGAGTGTGTATGGTTGTGCCCCCAGCTGTCAGGCAGCGCGGGCGAGTTCATGGCGCACGACCTGTCGGAGCACTCCCCGCTGACGATGTTCGTGCCGGACCTGTGCCGCACCGTGCACATGCACTACAGCCACTCCGGCGACCACGGGGGGCTCGCTTACCACAAGTACGCCCTCGACGAACGGAGCTTTGACTATTGTACGTTTTAATGTTATTATATCTTTACATCTTTCTTCTTCTTCATTCTCACATCAATGTGTCTTCGACTTGTCTCAGGGCATTAGTGACGAAGAGTCCCGTAATCGCATTTATTTGGTCGGATCATCGGGTAGGTGATCGACCCCGCGGTCTCTTGCTCTCTATCTTTCCCACTACCGGGGAAAATCAGATAATCTTGACAAACTGGTTGAGTTTGTCAAGATTAGGTATCTGATTTTTCCCGGGCAATATGACCAAAGTTTACATCCTTACATATTATAAAATAAAGTCCCCCCACCGCGTCTGTCTGTCTGACTGAACCGACAATGGACGGAGTGATTCGTGAGGAAGGTTTAGGTGTTGTGTAAATTGGATGTGCTGTTCTTAAGAGAGGTAAGTTCCCCCCTCCTCAATGACGACTTGGCTGGCGACCTTACTCCGCAGGAACACAAAATAAGGTTGACTAACCTCTCTTACTTGTCATTGATTATATTTTTGTAATCCGCACAGCCAGTAGTTCCCCATCAGAGACGTGTTTCTGCAACGGCACTTGCGCGTGGGGCGGCGTGATGAACGTGTCGGCGTGCCGGTTCGACTCGCCGGCCTTCATCTCGCTGCCGCACTTCCTGCACGGCGAGGCCGCGCTCAGGGACCACGTGGTCGGCATGGCACCCGACCCGGACAAACACTCCTTCTATTTCGCTGTTGAGCCTGTAAGTTACCCCACCTTTTACCATTATCATTTTAGGTGGACCATCGCCTATGAACATTAAAAAAGACAGCAAAAGCAGGAATTACCAGTGTGGCCGTTTTTATTTTTATATGTACAGCTAAGATACCAAAAAAGCAAGCAGTTACAGTAGACTATTGACGCTCACGGATTTCTGCAAAAAATCTTAATCCCTTTCTAGATATATTTAAGTTCGCTTAAAGAGCAATGAAGCAAAGCGTAAAATTGTGTCCGTTTAAGTGGTAAGCAAAGCGTTGTTTCTATATAAGCGGGAAGCAGTGTTGTGTCCATATAAGCGGAAAGCAAAGCATTGTGTCCGTATAAGCGGGAAGCAAAGCGTTGTGTCCGTTAAGCGGGATATCGGCAACTTGTGGGTAGACATTTTCCGGCATTTTGTGGTTTGATGGAGAAATGGGGATGAAGGAATACCTAATATTGAACAGTTACACCTACCTAGGATTTCTTTCTTAACATTCTGGCAACCAGGACATGAACCCTGGATTTTATCCATATCCATTCCATTGATTAACAATCTACTTTTACGTAACAAAAGGATGACGTGTGTTTCAGAGACTGGGCGTACCTCTAGATGTGGCGGCGCGGTTTCAATTCAACGTATATTTGGAACCGATTGAACACATGTCGTGAGTAAACATTGAGTTAACATTGTTTGAGCTCATGAGTACCTAGATTTGAATCAGTAATGATGTTCTAGTCACTAACTTGTTCCCAATTTCATTATTTGTGGTCGGAGCAATATGTAGTACCGCTTTTTCCATTATTCGACTTTTCTATTCATCATATCAACATTCACTCCTTTTTAATCATTTCTTTCACACAATCGCTCCACCACTTCTGCTTCCATTCTTCATACTAGTGGTCCATAAAGTGTCTACTCGACCGTAATCTCAGCTTTCTCTCCCTCCCTCTATCTCCATTTATACTTTTAGATACTCCTACTTGTATGCCGTGTGTCCTAGTGCGCATGGTCTTAATTTATGCCATATTCTTCAATAGCCTCTTCGAAGACGTCCCGAGCATGCTGTTCCCCGTATTCTGGGTCCAGCAGCGGGTCCAGGTGGAGGCCAACGTGGTCTCGGAGCTGGCGATGGTGCGCGGCATCATGGAGTGGGGCGGCACCGTGAGCGCGAGCGCGGCGCTCGCCTTCATGGCGCTCTTCACCCTCATCGTCAGCTCCTGGTGTACCACCAAACAGAAGTACCACAAGCCTCCTAACCCACCCTCGGCACAGATGCCGAAGGACGAAGCCGAATTGAAATTAAACAGTTCTAAACCTTTAATTCTAACTTGAGAGTCTCAGAGGTTTTAAAAAGACCGCCCTAAAATAGGACACAATCAGTCCCATGACAAAGGTGTACTATGTATAAGGATTGACAAGAACCAGGTGACTTTGGTTTCCTAACAATTCTATGCATAGATTTAGTTTTATTATAACGCCTGTATGTACTCATAATTTTGGTTAGGTACTGTGTGTGACTCTGAACCAGAGAGTAGTTCATAGGATAGGATAATACATCCTATGTCTTTTCTTTCTTTCATTATGACTGTTTTACTTTATATTCTGTACCACTGGCCTCAGTGTAATTCAATTTACAAATTGGATTGAGTATTGTTAAGTTACGAAAATCATTCAGAGATGGCACCACATGAAATGCTTAGAAAACTGTATAAGCATCAAAAGGGACTTGAAATTATAACATTCCAGCATACTTAGATGGCGCTAAATTTAATCCATTAATTTTAAGGTTCACATAATGGTTGATTGATGATCATTGTATCACCAGGGCATTTCTTCAAAACTCGAAAAGCTGCCCACTTCAGTGGCGTAAAAAAATAAGGATTTAATTAGAGCTAGTATTTTTCTTTACACGCATCATGTAACTTAGAGTAGCTTATTTGGAACAAATTAAATTAACTAATTATAAATGCAAATATTTTGCTTAATATAATAATAAAAGTGAATTATTGTATTGTTGTCTTAATAATAATAACGAACAAACAGAACCAATATACTTACCTAAGTCATAGGTACATATAATATGTAAGTAAGTAAGTATGTTGCCTACATCAAAATACTTATAAAGTAAGTACATGATAATAATTGGACAAATTGTCAGTAAATGAAAGAGTAGGTACGTATTTTTTTAAAGTTCATTGTTATATTTTTATAAAAGTTGCCATTAAATAAGTATAATAATATTATAATATCGCGCGTGCTCATCGCTTGCAACTTTTTATAATACCATTTTCACGAAATTACCACATAGGTACTGTATAAGGTAAACGGCCCATTACTCGTCAGTTTTTGAACTTTGCTGCGTTTACAGCTCTGCCACGTTGTAGTTAGTAAACTTAGTAAATTATTGTTTTTTATGACAGGTTCATCATTTATTACTCCTTTCAATAAATATATTATTATAATGATTGAAAAACAATAAAGTAATCAAATATTTGATCTAATAAAAAGAAGCCATTTGTACCAGTATCCGACAGATTTGTACTAGTTATCGTCAAGATGTCCTAGAACTCGTCAATTTTGAGTACCAATTTGAACTCTATTTGCTTAAGGATAAAGTTCATATTATTTTCATTTTAAAATTGAATTTTTCTTAATACTAAGCAGTTTTCGAGATTCATAAATAATGAATCGTCTCGATGTTTTCTAGTGCACGAATAGACCACATTCAAAGGCCCGCCAGATTATACAGAAAACTGAGGAGAGTGATCGGCCATTATGTTTGACGTATGCGGTCTATGAGTAAGCCTTCGATTCAATCAAAATGGGCGGTGTCAGAGTCTATAGCGATGCAAAATTGACCGTCACTATATCGAAGTGCAGGACAAGAGTTCGAGACCAATCCCATTGCAGAAGTCTGTGAGATAGGATGACGTAATTTTTCCGAAATTCTTCACCTTAGCGATGGAGGATGAGACTTACCAAACCAAATATTTACTAAAGATATATGTACCTAGTTATAATGGCGGAATCTCTGGAAGCTTTATTTCATGACCGTGCTCAATTTTCAATGATACCTCTATGCTCAAAATACCTGTCAAACTGTTGATAATTCGAACTAGTTTGAACCTTAAGTGCACGATTTGATTTCAGGTATTTTGACCATAGAGGTATCATAAGAAAACTCCTCATTCCATGATCAACACTTTTCGTATCATATTGGAACAAGCATCAGAATAGTAGAGGGAGCCTTACTTTCGTCGACTTCGAAAAAGATTTTTATACGTTGAATTGGTCTAGCTTATCTATTAGCTACCGTAATGGTCCAGAGGCGCGGCCGTGCCTCGTGGCGGCCCTCCTGCCCTGTAGCTGGGGCTTAGAATCACAGCTACGGTGTTCCCCTGCCTGTCGTAAAAGGCGACTAAACGGGGACCTTCGGGGTCGTGGGCAATCGGGGTGGGGACCCTGAACGCCCAGAAGCGGCCCCGAGGAGGACGATGAGTCGTTGTGGTCACGACTCATCGTGCGATAACACCACGAGGGTGCTGGGGGGAGGAATCACACTTCCCCCGGGACGGGCTATCAGCGCCGCGCGTGGAGGGGCGAGCAGGTACGCGATCTGCACGAGAGCCCGCCCCCCTCTGTAGCGCAGGTGGCGACCACCGTGGGGTTTTAGCCGGTAAAAGTCCGGCATAACCTGGCCGCTCCCACCCAGGGCAGGTCGGGTATCCTATGAGGATTTCCCCACGCTAATAAAAAAAAAAAAAAAGCTTATTTATTAGCTAGATTATTGGTCTAGTAGGCTACATGACATTGGTCTCCCACTGAAATTAATACAACTACTCAAACCTTCTATAAGAACTATTCTTGTAAAGTGACACACGATGGCCTCATTTCTGAGGATATCGCCGTGTATGCTGGTATGCTACAAGGCTGCCTCCTATCACCCCTCCTCCTTTTGATGGCATTGGATGGGATTAGGCTTCGTATGTATTTCGCATCAAAGATTTTAGGGTCCTGATTAGTTCGGGCCGTGGTCCAAGCCTCATACAAGGTCTGCCTATTTTGTCTAGCATCTTTGCAGGGCCGATTAAACCACGGTCGTTTCTTCATCCTTGCAGCCACTAGCGGGGTTGGGATATAACATTCCATTCCCGCCAGTACCGCATCAGTAACGTTATCGGCACAGGTGTTAGGGTCATCTGATGCGAAGCAGAGCTGTCCCCACAGGTAGGATGCGTAGAGATCTCGCAATCCATCCCAATCTACCGACACGTCGCCATCCGGGAGGCCGGGGCGAGTCAGATCGAGCGCATAGCACTTGCGTCCGGAAGAGACAGTGGTCCGTGCGCCAAGTGACGTTGAGCTAAGTGGCGCGTCCACTGTCACTGCATAGTTGTCCTGTCGCGTAGTCAGCAGAAGGTTCAGTATGTAGCTAGTATGGCTCTCAATATGGGATTCTCGTAGGAGAAAGAACTAGTTGTGCCATAGGCCAGGGCAAAGTTGTGCTCCAGCGTTTACCCGGGGTAGTGTAAATACGATGTATCATCAGGGCAGGATATTTGCGTCTCCGTTAGAAATAGCAAGGTTGGCTATGCAGCCTCAAGATGTTGGTGGACTGCATTGATATTAGCGTGAATCTGATTTTGCAAAGGTCCACCAAAAGTGTGGACGGGGAGGCCGCTGCAAAACAAATCTGGTTTCAATGTGTGAGGATGGACTCCCCGTCGTAGAAGGTAGCCGTGGGCATCAAGTCGAACAATTCCTTAGAACACTCTCCGCTGTACAGGCGGTAGAACACACATAAGGAGGCTAAGTCTCTCCTCAGACTGAGGGGCTCTAAACCGCTTGTGAGCTCGAGATCGGTAACAATTCTGACGGCACGTCGCTGAACCGAGTCTAAAGGCCCAAGCTGGCATCCAGGTGCTCCCGCCAATAAATGACAGCAGTACTCTTTATGAGGCCGGACCTGCGACTTATAAAGTTGCAGCCTTTGCCCCGCTGTGAAGTACTGTCTCGCTCTGTTGAGCACTCCAAGCTTTTTGGATGCCAGCTTAACCTTGTCTTCTAAGTGACTTCGGAACAAAACGTCGCTAGAAATGTCGACCCCAAGGATCCCGATGCTTTGGTTGAGGTTCAAGGAGGTATTCTTGAATTGTGGAGCCACAAACAATAGGGTTTTTTTAGCGGTGAACGCGCAGTCTTGACTCTTGGTGGGGTTGTAATGGACTAAGTTTAGTCGACCGCAATCGGGGACACTAGTTAGTGTACTCTCGATTTCAGACACCAGCCGTTCGCGGCTATCCTCCACCTCGGAACGAGGGACGGCGTATTTGCACGGCCCGTATAATGAGCGTCCCCTGTACTGTCGTCCGCATAGCAAAGAATGCCGTCAATAGACAGCATATCATTGATATGCAGAAGGAACAGTGTTGGGGACAGCACAGAGCCTTGCGAGACGCCGGTATTTATGTCCATGCTATCGGAGCAGCTACCGTCGACGACGGCTCTTATGCATCTGCTGGACAGAAAGCTGGCGAACAATTTGCATAACCCCTCGGGAAGCCCGTATGCTTGTAACTTCGAGAGAAGACCCCTATGCTAGACCCGATCGAACGCCTTCGCCACATCTAGGCTCACTGCCAATGCCTCACCTTGACTCTCGATGGCGAGTGACCAACGGTGCGTGAGATACACAAGGAGGTCACCAGCTGAGCGACTGTGGCGGAAGCCATATTGACGGTCGCTCAACAACTCGTGATCCTCCAGGTATCTCAAAAGCTGCGTGTTGATCACACGCTCCATGACTTTGGAGAGAAGGGAGGTGATGGCGATAGGCCTGTAATTCGTCGGGTCTGATCTGTCGCCCTATTTGGGCACTGGGTGCAAGTGGGCAGTCTTCCACGAAGACGGGACTTCCTTTTTGGTGTAGAAAAGTGCGAAAAGACGCGTCATTACTGGACACAATTAAGGAGCACACCACTTCGGCACCACTGCCGGTATGCCGTCTGGCCCACTCGATTTATGGATGTCCAGAGAAAGCAATTCCCGCCGGACCTCCAGTTAAAGTGATTAAGTGATCCCTGGGCTTGGGACCCCTACAACCTGCTGGCAGCCAGCGGGCAGCTGTTTCACCGGGTCTCCCTGACCACCGCAACAACACGCCGCGTTGCACAACACACCAGTGGTACGACACCACTGGCCCCCACACACTGCCAGCACAGCGCTTCCTCATGGAGCTCTGGCGACCATACTCACCGCAGGAATACAACACCACATTAAAGTAGCGTTATTTGACTTGGTACTTCTCTAGTCTGCCTACTCCGAATTTCGAATGGGACAACCCGTTATGCCCTTCCTCTCTTACTGCTGCATAAATGCTGCTGCTGTCTTTTTCATTAATAAAGTTCTGACGAATTCTAGGTCATTCTCTTGTACGTACTCACAAACGAATAGACCTAAACTCGACAACCTCGTAATTAATACCAAAAAGTATGTATATAAAAACCCCATATATAGAAAAATATATAAAGATCTAATAATTAGTTATCAAGAAATATGTTTTGACAACAATTCGATTCAAACTCCGTATAACATTTAAAATAAAACACAATGTCGATATTACATGCAATTTTTCAAACGTGTCCCAGTATTCGTCAAAAAAGTATAAATTTTGACGAGTTCTAGTACAAACAGGGATTAATAGGTACCAGTACCTGTCATACGCGAAAAAAAATACCAAATGATAAAAATAACACAATTTTATGGGTTACATCGTTGGATAGTTTACTTGACTACTTCACAAAATAATCATACTTATCAAAATGTCGACCGATACAGCAAGACATGAACCTTAACGTGGTAAGCCGGGATTCAGTTTCAGTAGCTAAACTCACAAGAAAATGCAAAATTTGGAGGTGCTTACCTTTGATCGCTCTGTATTCCGAAGCCAATACATTTTTGACTAAATGTTGTCATTCTAATTATAGAATATATTACTGTTAATATGTTGGCATAAAATGCTTTTAGTAAGATATTGGTAGAATTAAGTTATTGACATTTTTTTACAATCTGACGAGTATTGGGACACTGTCGACATTACCAGCGTTTACCTTATGACTACACTATACAGGTTGTATAGTTTCACCGCTGCCGAAGCCAAAAACCACAGTACCACAACTAAACATTATATACAATCAAGTCACATTATGCAACAAAAAAAAAGTTTTATGGGTACGATTACGATACGTAAAATATTCATTACTTTGACTGTTTGTAAACCAGGTAAATGTCGTTAAATGTATCTTTCGGCTTTGGAAGCGGTTTCTTATCATATCATATTACTTGAAGTACCTAATTACTTATTATGTTTTTTTTCTTACAATTTTTTTTATAAAGATATAAAAACTTTTAATTAAAATTAATACCGATATATTTTTGAGCACGTAAGAATGAATTAATTATTAATAGATGATAAAATTATATGTTTTGTATTATTAATTATAGACCAAAGAGGATTAAAATATAAGCGTAAAATGACAATATTATTATTTAAGTAGTGCATAAATATGATTTATATTACACTGTAAGATGCGAAATGAGACATAGTGTAATATGATTCATATTTATATATTCCATTAATGAAACTATATATTATATTTTAACAATCAAGAAAAATAAATGTATTCGTGTATTTTGACGAGCATTACCTACCAAATACCTACATAATCATTCCTTATTATTGATAGATTGATAACTTATATGTTTAACTATCATGTGATCATATAAGGAATACATAACGAACTATTGTTGGCCAATGAGCAAACCAAATTTTTATTATTAATGTAATTTTCTTTATTTATTTAATAAAAACAGATTTATTGTTAATTAATACTGTTGGAAATCTTGTGATGATTTAAGATTGTTAGGTTGTAAGGAAACCGCTTCCGAACGATTAGATGTTAGCTCTCCTGAAATATGATTAACTTACTTTCAGTAACAAATATTCTTTACGGAGAAAAACTAAGAAAACTATAAAAAATCATAACGTAAAATTCATCTTGAGTTTGAGTCAGCAAACATTCGGCTTTCGGCTTCGGAAGCGTTTTCCTTACACCCTGTATCAACATAGGAATAAATGCCAGTTAACATTTATCTCTCTAATTAGTTACAAAGCGATACCGCACACGAGCAAGAATCGCTACAAGAAAATAGTACGGTGTTTATGAGCGACTTTTTGTAGCTCGCGTGCGTTTTCAGTTTCGTTAATCTTCGGGGCCATACTTTCTTTTCTGTGCGAACGAAGATTCACGACGCGCCTTATCAGTTGGGTACTACTTGTACGTAGTATTTATATACTCTGAGGTACTACTATACCAATATGATCCAATTTTAAGAATCCACTTCACAATGCTTTGAGGTCCTACATAAAACCAAAATCAATTATATTACATCCAATAAATACCTACGCATCATATGAACAATATAGGTATTAAGCCTAAAAAACATTGAATTACAGCGCCATAATATGAGGCAAAATTAGGTGACGAAGACGCATTGTAACCTCAAAGTGAAAGTGTGTCCAATTCGTACCCTTAGTGGAAATAATTGATGTTAGTAAACACCTATCGCGCCGCAGATCGTGCGTTGGATTCCCACACAGGACATGCATTTGTGTGCATGAACATGTCTGTATGTCCTGAGTCTGGGTGTAATTATGTATTTAAAAACAAAAAGTAGTATATGTATTATTTATCAGTTATCTGGTTTCCATAGTACAGTCGAGGACATAAATATGTATACAATTAGTAAAATTCAACAACGGTTTCCTCTTAAACTACTGACTGAAATTATGAGATATTATAAATGCAGAACCTTCTAACATATACTATTATGATTTGTGTAATAGTTTAACACTTAAATGTTAAACATGCGAGAAAATCGCATTTGAATTTCAAAAAGTGTATACATATTTATGTCCTCGACTGTACAAGCTCTGCTTGATTTGGGATCAGATGACCGTGTGTGAGGAATGTCCCAGGATATTTATTTATTTACTTACCTACTATTAGATAATTGGATAATACTTAGTCACAAAGTAAATAACATATTACGTACATCTATCGCGTTTGCGTTTAAGACCTTTCTTTATAGGAATTGGCACAGCGCCTCTCGCGGCATTCTCATGGTACTAGTTTTTCCAATACATCTGTCTTAGCAAACGCAAGTGCGACATTCCGGACCACCGGACACCGGTGACGGCGTGCCCGTAGAAGACCTCCTGTCTTCTCCTGTAGCGTGCAATTTTCATATCAGCCCAAGTCGATATTCGAACTCGCTCGAGGTGCCCACCCTCGTTAGTGGAGCACCTTACGCGCCCCCTCCCCCTCTAGGTCTCTAGATCAAAATGATTAATTCGAAATAAAAACCCGATTGTTACTAATGTCAATTATTTTACACTCAGGGTTCACTCTTTAGCATATAATAATTATGTTTTAAAATATATTAATTAAGTAAGTATTTTAATGAAACAGAGTGATTTTATTTCTTTTTAATTGTTAAAATACTCAGTGATATGCCTATGTATTTGAGTTTTGATGATATTATTTATTGTTTCTTATGGAATAATATAGCAGTTTCTTCGACATAACGTTTGCAGCCTAAAGTTGTTTAGGCGTTGCACAATAGATTGAATGTTATATATGTGTTGTATAAATGTTATATATAGATTTATAATAAGTAGTTTTTGTTGATGAAAAATTATACTTTAACCCCCTTATTCATAATCGCATTTTAACTAAATCAGTGTAATAGTGTGCCCCGTCCCACTCTTTCGATCACCAAATGTCACCTGTCAGATAAAGACTTCGGAATTTTAGCTAATCAACGTTTGATAACTTCATTATGAATAAGGGGGTAATATTATAACTACGAAAGGTTGAATACATTGAATATTACTTTTTATGGATGGAATTTGGTACAGGGATAGACTTATGCTACATGTTAACACAGCTATTGAAATAACCTACTGCATTTAATGTTTTACCATGATTTTGTAATTGATAGAAATAAATATATTTTTAATAATTCCAACTTATATTCGATTTTATTAGATAATATAGGGTACTATAAGTAAGTAGGTATCCATATCCTATCATTGGCCAATACTAATTTATTGTTTTATAAAAAAAACATCACATTAAAATGAAATATTTTTAGATTATTTACAGAAAACGATTTCTAAGAAATAACACATCATTTTAAGCTAATTTGAAAAGTGATTGATATAAATACAAAAAAATGTATCAAATAAGTCTCATGAGTGAGAATAATAAAAATGTAATTATAGAATAAATATTTTGTTTTCTTTAAATCATGTAGAAGTAGAAAAGGCAAAAGCTGTCATGTCATCGTAGGAACGAATTTTCATAGCCTTATTTTAAAGTCCACATAAGTGGGGGCCTACGATTTATTTTTGAGGAACTACGAAGACTTTCGACAAAAAGGGGTCGAAGACAGGAAGATCCTTTTTTCATAGAATAAAGACATTAGAATATTATAACACATTATTGTTATCACTTATGACTTGGATAAGCAGATAATAATACAGCGCTAGGTACTTAAAATAAGAGTGTTACATAGGGCCCCTTATCACTTAAAGTGATATATCGATATCACTATTCAACTTTTGGATTGAAGAAGTTAAAAAACTAGTTATTCTATAGTCTATGCATAGAAATAAATATACCTAGAAAGAACGTCGCCATACTACACGAATATACAAAAAAGGCCAACTTTTATATACTGCTGCGCGTAACAGCTACGTTTTACGCTCCCTCTGCGTCATTCTGATTGTCATAATGACGTTCATAATGATAGTAGTTGTTAAAATATTCCAATTAAAATCGGGAGAAATTTAAATATTGATCATTATTTTGCATTTTTATTTATTTTTATTTGATTTAGCCCCTAACAGTTAGAGCCTATTTTTATCGACGCGTGCACAGCTGCGACACTATCTGGATGTATCCTCAAAGAGTCTATGTTATGTGGCAGTAAGGCAGTAGTTATAGCAAGCCGCCACAAGATGGCGTTAGGATCCGAGCCGATCCTGGCCGAGTCGCAATTGAATTTTCAAAATATAAACTGATATTAATTAATATGTTGGGACATTTAAACAATTATTTTAAATATGTAGATAAGACAAATTAAATTCACTATAATTCGACTAAAAATTAAAAAAATACGTACAAAATGATTCAAATTAGAATTTGCCTATAGAAAATAGCAAGTAGATTATGGTGTGGTAAACCCGGCTTCAGTGATAATAGCCCGCAAATGTTTCTAGACTTTAACTAAAAAGAGATCAGGAAACGACAAAAGGGGCGAAATGGCAACAAGGTCGTATAACAGCTACATTGTCAATCTTAAAGCACCCCGATATAACCACTGTACAACAAGGTCTATTGGACATATCCTCACATCCTGTATCTCACGTGTGTAATGCCCTGAATTTTAAATGTCGATTCTCTCCACTAGTCAGAAGGTTTATATTAGCTTGGTCGATTTAGGAATTGCGAATATCTTTAGCAATGAAAACAGCATCGCGCCATATTTTTTTTACCATGCCTTTGTTTTGTCATTGTTATAATTAACCATTTGGGTTTCTTTAACTTATTTCTGTCTTCCTGGAAGCTAAAAACTACTAAACTTTCACGCATATTAACTACGAACATAACTGAAAAAATAAATATAAACATGGAAAATTAAAGAAACACATTTTGAAAAGACTTTTATCACTGGATATCTACAGTTTGTTTGTAATATAGATTTAATAATTATTTTTCACAATAAAAATAATAAATGATCGCAAAAAGAAATTGCTTCAGTTAGCATAATCAGCAAATCCAAATAGATCGGCCGCCTGCGCCCGCGCCGTCGCGCCGTTACGTACCGACACAAGCGTGTTATTACATCTACAGAGTGCAAAAAGTCCTTGGTATCTATCTAAAATGCCGCTTTTATCACAACAATCAACCTGTCAGATAAATTGGACAATTTATCAATCAGCAGGTACCGGGGTGCGACGTGGACGGGGAGTCAAACCCGCACTTCTCGGAGCATTTGACCAATCGACACAATGACCAGTCGTTGAGTGCAACAAAAATACCGTATTTTTTTCTTTGTGTAAATAAATCAAACGGATATGTTGCGACTGATTTTGTTATTGGCTGTTTCAGGTTAGTTCTTTGTATGTTTTTCTTTTTTTAGAATTTATTTTAAAAAGTTTAAGTATTTTGGTTGATATTTCTTTAATATAATTACAAATTAAAATAAAATTCAATTTATAAAATAAAATGATAAGTTTATTGTGATTTTACTAGATAGGTATTTAAAATAAAAATTACAACCATCATAAAAGTTAAAATAAGCCTAGAAATTAACATTATTTAGGAGGCATGTAATTTATTAATATTATTATTACTTCCTAAAAAGTTTTATCATGTTTTTTTAATAATAGTATAATTTTTACCTACTTATTTTTTATAAAAGCATTTATTAATTTTAAAATACAAAGAATATTATAGTTTTTTTAGTTACAGTTGCTCCCTATTTTTTCCCTAATTGAAGTTTGGTTCCTTTTAACCATGAACATTTTGCATGAACACTTTTTGTCATAAACATTGCATCTACGAAGGTACACTTAGGTAGGGTAGGTAGGTACGCCAAATTAAAACACCTGATCCACAGATTAAACAGTGTGTTAATAAATTAGACATGTTATTATTGCCATACAACGTTGGCGTGCTAATATTTAAATAAGATAACCCAATTCCCCGTGCCTGCATCACTAAGGTAAGGAGCACGACTGACTCACTATTCAATTTATGAATATCCGGTTGATGTAATACCTACATTTTCGGCGGAAATACCTAAATTTGTATATTATAACTTATTTATAGCTTTATTATAGTTTTTTTTATATTTAGGATGTCGCATGAGTTGCGTCACCAACGCAAAAAATGCTTCTGTTCAAAAATTATTGTATTATCACTGTTTAAAGATTTGACGGTAGTAAACGATTACTATTGCATTTGCGTTTATTAAAATATATATTTGTATGGGAGTACCTTTGATTAAGGATACATCCAGATAGAGTGTTGCAGCTGTGCGCGCGTCGATAAAAATAGGCCCTAACTGTTAGAGGCTAAATCAAATAAAAATAAATAAAAATGCAAAATAATGTTCAATATTTAACTTTCTCCCGATTTTAATTGGAATATTTCAACAACTATTATCATTATGAACGTCACTATGACAAGCAGAATGACGCAGAGCGAGCGTAAAACGTAGCTGTTACGCGCAGCAGCCTATAAAAGTTGGTCTGTTTTATATATTCGTGTAGTATGGCAACGTTCTTTCTAGGTATATTTATTTCTATGGGGAGTACCTATACTATATTCGACATCACCATCACTGGGCGGTGATGAAAGTCGTGGGATCGAATCCTACTAGTTTTTGGTGATGGATGATGAGGAAATCATGCCACATTGATACCCCTTGGCTGACTACCATAGAATAATATATTATTTTAAGCTGGCTAACACCCCATCTTGAAAATCTGTTGCCTCGTTGCCAACTACCTAACGGTGTGCTTTGGCAGATGCACTTCTACGCCACCAACCATTGACTGATTGATATCAAATCAAATCAAAAAGTCATTTATTCAGTTTAGGCCCTGATAAGGCACTAATGAACGTTACATACAGTTGAATTTACCACCGGTTCGAAATACACTTAAACTGAGAAGACTCCGGCAAGAAACTCAGCAAGGCTTTTTTTTTTGTCATTTTTCAGTTTTAGTTATCATCATCATAAGTCATGTACAAGTGGAAATCCACAGGTTTAATATAAAAAGCTACCATCGATGATACCGTACCTATTTATTCACATATTTAGCACACATACCTACCATAAATAGTAGTGAAATGAGGAATGTAACTAATAGGCAGCTTTCAGCAGCTTTTAGCGAGCTTAAAGCTTTCTAAATGCGCAAGCGACGAGTTCAAAGACGCGTATCGGCATATCAAATTCGCAGACGATCAAAGCGCGCGCCATTCGTTACATCAAAAGGTGTTTACATCGCGTCTAGAAAATGGAATTTACGACTTTTATTTTCTATTTTCTTCGGCTAATTTATTTGACCCGATTAAAATAAATAGTGCACGACACACGGACACGGACGTTATTGAAGTAATTTGTGTTATGTGTTAATGTGAAATATAGTTTTTCATTCACCTATTTAAGATACAGCTATTATTAAAACAAGAATATTATAATATTGACTTCATTACTTTATATTATCAGAATAATAATAGTAGGTAATAATTAATTAAATCTTTGACTTCGCTTATAAACGCAAACAATACCTAAGTAATAAACACTTAAAACTTCTGTCAAAAAAAATTCATTCAAGGCTGTCAGCTTACATACAGCAATTGCAAAAAAGTAATAAATCCGCAACACGTATATTTTGCTAATGGCAAAAAATGGAACTAAAGAAATAACAAAGAATAATACGACCTTTGTACGACTACTAGCGCCACCTTAAAATGTAGGGAGCCATTTTGTTATTATCGTGTCGGCCGACATACGTCGGTTGTTGCAATATCCTTGATACTTTTTTATTTTATTTTTAGTGTTTAAAGTGAAGTTATACAAAAAAAGGTAATAATAATAATACTGAAACGCATTATAAAGTGAATACTTAAAAGTTTTCAACATGATTAAGGGTTTTCAAGGTTATTATAACAGCTGCTTTATTTCATTGTTTACATCACGATTGTCAATATTTTGACAATATAAAAAGTGTTGCCAGTATTGTAAATTAAAAAATTACAATGAAATGGTACGTTTTGTAGAAAATTTTGTAAATTAAAATGATGTCTTGTTTTCAGCCACCATGGTGAAGGGTTATGAAGAACCAATGAGGAACTTAACATCGGTCACTTGGGCTCATGCTGTTAACAACAAAACCTATCTTGAAGCTGCTTTGGCCAGTAAGTTCCATTTTTTTTTCTTATAGGCTTGCATTGGACAGTTGTACCATTCCATCAAGGTAAATAATGATGTTGATAAAATATAAAGAAACCACAGACTTGAATACACATTCAAGAGTTCAATCGCGTACGCAGAAAATAAAATTTGCAAAGCACGATTTGGAATTCCTTATTTAACGCCACTTAAAACCACAATAAAGTAAATTACCAGCAATCCCACATTCCATAACAATGCTCGGCACGGGCCAGTCAGCTCGCTCACTCAATCAACAATAACGTCGTCTGACCCGCTCTAACGCTACTGGTTGGACAAGGACGGAAATAACAGATCAAAATGAGGAAAGTGTGCGTTGATGTAGCGTGGTAACACTGCAGGATTGTAAGTGTGTGAGCTGAGAGGGAAGCGATTGGAGGTTGTCGAATTTCCTGGAAATAGGGGGAGCTTTGTCTGACTGACGATCTGAAAGTTTTAGCATTGATAAACTACAGAGTTGTTGACCTTAAAGACATCACAGAACAATAACAATTTCGTAATTTTTGTATTAAAACTGGAATGTAGTTTTTTTATTCTGACTAGCCTTAAATAAAATGATCGCTGACCACAAAATGTAGAAGGGAACTGGCTGAGGTTAAACATCAGTTACGAGGAGGGAAATTTGAATTTTTTCAAGTTTTTTTTTTTTTACTTTCGTAGAACAATATGATGGATAGATATTTCAGTGATACGCAACCATAGTAGTTAATTTAGCATATTTTTTTTTTTTTTTTTTTTTTTTTTTTTTATTAATACAAAATCCACAGCTCTTAGTCACAAAAAATTTACATACCTAATTACAACACATACAGCCAATTACGGATTTAAATTTTGATATTTTGACATAGTTTAAAGCAGTCACATCAATACTGTGTCCTGTATGCAATTAAATAAAAAACGAGAATAATATTATGTGTGGTGTGTAGAAGTTGGTGTAGGTTTGTGTGGTGTGGGTTTGTGAGGTGTGAGTGTGTTTGTTTTAAGTACCATCCGAGGACGTGCGTATGAATACACAAGGCACGACCGAGGACCTTTTCAAAGCGAGGACCTTTTCGAGGGTCCTCGGTTTGACCTGACCAAAGATTCGTAATCTGCAAGCGATTTTGAGCCTTTCTATATACTTAATATGAAAAAGTGGTCCGAACCTCGGTTTGATCAAGAAAATCCATAATCTTACACAGGCAGTGTGTATCCCACCAGATGGCGCCACTTCGTCTCTCACACACCCTCATTACACATAATTTCATGTTGATTGTATTATCCGAGGACATATGTGTTACCTTTCACACAAAAGACCTCGGTTGGCTAGTTTTTCGGAACAATGTGTATGTAGGACCTCGGTTTGCTAGATTTTCCGAACAGTGTGTATGTAGGACCTCGGTTTGCTAGATTTTCCGAACAGTGTGTATTATAGTCCTCGTTTTGACTGTTTTCATCTTGTGTAAAGACGAGTGTTGTACTATCATTTCCTAAGCGTTCATCAGTTGGATTAAATCTTTAAAAACATCTTTAGTAGCTACTAAGTGCACGAGGATTATGATGCTTCTTCTGCAATATGTGCTAAATACCTAATATACGATATTATGTTTAAGAAGAATCTATATCTAAAGTAGAAATGCCGTCTAAGTGAAATGTCAGTAGTAAGATTTGAAGCAAACCAAAGGTACAAAGAAACAAATAACGTGGACGTACATAAAACTTTATCGAAGGTGTATTTTAATTTTTTTATGATGAATATGTATTTAATACATTAAAATATATTACGTGTAAGTTGTTTATTTAATAAATGATACATATTGAATAGATTTTACATAAAAATTCCAGATGAGAATTATTGCTTGTTTCTTACTTTTTACCTGGCTACCATTCGAAAGTGGAAAATCTGTCTCCGAGCATTTACCGATGTGTTCCAGTAGCGTTAAATTCAAGGCTTTGTGTGCTTATCACCTTCGACATCATTCGACCCTTACCATGGTGAGATTAGGTCAAACATAAGAACTATTTAAATCTAATATGTATGCCAAACCGATGCTATCAACTGTTGTAAACTTTCCTCATGAAGAGAAAACCCTGTCTGCAGCATTACCACAAACAGGTCATTATAATAGTTTATCTCTCTAAATCTAATGTGTATGCCAAGGTTGAAGACGATAGTATCAACCGTTGAGGACTTGCCTCATGCAGGCACGACCCTGGCTGCAGTATCACCAAAAACTGGTGATTGACTAGTTTAACTCTCTAAACCTTACGCATATGCCAAATTTGAAGACGATGCTATCAACCGTTGAGGAATTGCCTCATGAAGACACGACCCTGGCTGCAGCATCACCAAAAACTGGTAATACACTTGTTTAATTCTCTAAACCTTACGCGTATGCAAAATTTGAAATCGATGCTATCAACCGTTGAGGACTTACCTCATGAAGACACGACCCTTGCTGCAGCATCACCAAAAACTGGTAATATACTAGTTTAACTCTCTAAACCTTACGCGTATGCCAAATTTGAAGACGATGCTATCAACCGTCGAGGACTTGCCTCATGAAGACACGACCCTGACTGCAGCATCACCAAAAACTGGTAGTTTACTAGTTAAACTCTCTAAACCTTACGCGTATGCCAAATTTGAAGACGATGCTATCAACCCTTGAGGACTTGCCTCATGAAGACACGACCCTGGCTGCAGCATCACAAAAAACTGGTAATACACTTGTTTAATTCTCTAAACCTTACGCGTATGCAAAATTTGAAATCGATGCTATCAACCGTTGAGGACTTACCTCATGAAGACACGACCCTTGCTGCAGCATCACCAAAAACTGGTAATATACTAGTTTAACTCTCTAAACCTTACGCGTATGCCAAATTTAAAGACGATGCTATCAACCGTCGAGGACTTGCCTCATGAAGACAAGACCCTCACTGCAGCATCACCAAAAACTGGTAGTTTACTAGTTTAACTCTCTAAACCTTACGCGTATGCCAAATTTGAAGACGATGCTATCAACCGTTGAGGACTTACCTCATGAAGACACGACCCTTGCTGCAGCATCACCAAAAACTGGTAATATACTAGTTTAACTCTCTAAACCTTACGCGTATGCCAAATTTGAAGACGATGCTATCAACCGTCGAGGACTTGCCTCATGAAGACACGACCCAGACTGCAGCATCACCAAAAACTGGTAGTTTACTAGTTTAACTCTCTAAACCTTACGTGTATGCCAAATTTGAAGACGATGCTATCAACCCTTGAGGACTTGCCTCATGAAGACACGACCCTGGCTGCAGTATCACCAAAAACTGGTAATACACTTGTTTAATTCTCTAAACCTTACGCGTATGCAAAATTTGAAATCGATGCTATCAACCGTTGAGGACTTACCTCATGAAGACACGACCCTTGCTGCAGCATCACCAAAAACTGGTAATATACTAGTTTAACTCTCTAAACCTTACGCGTATGCCAAATTTGAAGACGATGCTATCAACCGTCGAGGACTTGCCTCATGAAGACACGACCCTGACTGCAGCATCACCAAAAACTGGTAGTTTACTAGTTTAACTCTCTAAACCTTACGCGTATGCCAAATTTGAAGACGATGCTATCAACCCTTGAGGACTTGCCTCATGAAGACACGACCCTGGCTGCAGCATCACAAAAAACTGATAATACACTTGTTTAATTCTCTAAACCTTACGCGTATGCAAAATTTGAAATCGATGCTATCAACCGTTGAGGACTTACCTCATGAAGACACGACCCTTGCTGCAGCATCACCAAAAACTGGTAGTTTACTAGTTTAACTCTCTAAACCTTACGCGTATGCCAAATTTGAAGACGATGCTATCAACCGTTGAGGACTTGCCTCATGAAGACACGACCCTGGCTGCAGCATCACCAAAAACTGGTAATTTACTAGTTTAACTCTCTAAACCTTACGCGTATGCCAAATTTGAAGACGATGCTATCAACCGTTGAGGACTTGCCTCATGAAGACATGACCCTGGCTGCAGCATCATCAAAAACTGGTAATAAACTTGTTTAATTCTCTAAACCTTACGCGTATGCAAAATTTGAAATCGATGCTATCAACCGTTGAGGACTTGCCTCATGTAGACATGACCCTGGCTGCAGCATCATCAAAAACTGGTAATTCACTTGTTTAATTCTCTAAACGTTACGCGAATGCCAAATTTGAAAACGATGCTGTCAACCGTTGAGGACTTGCCTCATGAAGACACGACCCTGGCTGCAGCATCACCAAAAGCTGGTAATATACTTGTTTAACGGTCTCAACCTTACGCGTATGCCAAGTTTGAAGACGATGCTATTAACCGATGAGGACTTGTCTCATGAAGACACGACCCTGGCTGCAGCATCACCACAAACTGGCCATTATAATAGTTAAATATCTAAACCTAAGGCGTATGCCAAATTTTAGGACGATGCTATCAACCGTTTAGGACTTTCCTCATGAAGAGACGACCCTGGCTGCAGCATCACCAAAAACTGGTAATATACTAGTTTAACTCTCTAAACCTTACGGGTATGCCAAGTTTGAAGACGATGCTATTAACCGTTGAGGACTTGTCTCATGAAGACACGACCCTGGCTGCAGCATCACCACAAACTGGCCATTATAATAGTTTAATATCTAAACCTAAGGCGTATGCCAATTTTAAAGACGATACTGTCAACTGTTGAGGAATTGACTCATGAAGTGCTATGACGACCCTGGCTGGAGCATCACATCACCACAAATGGTTAATATTTTAGTTAAACTTTGTAACGTAACTAATTGGGGAGGGTCGGTAACGCGTGAGTGATGCCTCGTATGTTGCAAGCGTCCATATGGCTACGGGAACCGCTTACCATCAGGCGGGCCGTATATGCTTGTTTACTAAATAAAGCTGTTGCTTTCGACACTCTGACAAAAATCTTTTGAAAAGCGCCAACAAACTTAAAGTCACTGACATGTCCTCGCTTGGTAGCTCAGATTAGAAAATGTGTGTACGAAATAAAGATAACATTAATAAATTATCTTAAACGCAAATTGATTAGGTAGATTTTCCAAGTCCTCGCTTTGATCAAGTTCTGCGCGGGAAACTGCCCTCGGATTGGTAATGTAAAGTCAAACACAGCGTCCGCACTTTGTACAAGATATAAGTAATAATGTGTAAAAAAGGTCCTCGGAAGTATATGGCAGGGCTTACGTAAGAGGTCCTCGGTTGGCTCACACAAAGCCCTCGTATGTGCATCGCTGGTCACGTTTAGGTGTGTATTTTAGGTCCTCGGTATGATAGCCACAATTCATACAACAAAAAACTGAGATAGCGCTATACCAATAAGGTCATCACTCTAGATTTTTTTTCCTGTCTCTTTCTATCTTATTCATAAAACCCTGTGAGGTCATTAAACCTGTTTTTCGGAGGGTCCTCGGTTTGTACAAGAAAATATAAGGTCCTCGTAAGGGTGTCTGTACAAACAGGGGTGTGTGGTGTGGTGTGAGCGCGAGTGTGTCTATGTGTACGTGTATGTATGTATGTATGGGTATGTGTGAGCGATTCAGTAAGTTTTAAAGAAGGCATCCAACTCATCACCCATCAATCACACAAAACTTTCAAAATTTTCTTCTTAAACACATTTTTGTTTTCATGAAAAATATCAATAGAGTGAAACTTTTTATTATATGTTCGATGCATTCGGTTCACCAATGAAAACTGAGCATAATTAGTCCTAGCTTGTGGTACTGCAAATAAACCCGTGTGCCTTGTTCGAGTTTTGGGACAGCAAAAACGCAACACTCTAGAAGTTAATTCAGGACAGTCGATATATCCGTTACAGATACCATGTAGTAGTGACATATCATACAGTACACGACGGTTCTCAAGTGTTGCGGGCTTGTGACGCTTGCATGCTTCATTATAATTTTTGAAAGCGCCATGACACCGATAGTTTAGATGTTTTACAAATTTACATTGAATTTTTTCAAGAACCTGAATATAAGTGATATATTGTGGACACCATATAGTGCAACAATATTCAAGGCAGTGGCGTGCATTGGTTTTCAGACTAGGTAGGCAGAATAAATCATGGTCATACACGCCTAAATATGCCTCTTAGATAGATCATGTTTTTTGACCAGATTCGTAAAATTGTTTAGGTCAGCGTATCATTCCACACACATTTGGTATGATTAATTAGCAAACAAAATACGTAATAACAGAATAATAGATTCGAATAACAGCACCCAGTTAGCCAGGTGTATAATAAACATAATATTCTGTGCTAAAATGTCTAAGATTTTTACCTTTGTTTTGAATCCATGAATGTTTTGGAGTTGGTCTACAGCAAGTTACCTACTATTTTCAACAAACGAAAACTGACTAAAGGACTAATTTATCAATACATTTTGCATCTTCACCACAAAATTTCTTCATTTCACACAGATACACTTCGCAAAATCACAATAAGTAAATAACAACAACATTGCAAACAATGCCAGCCAAACCATAAACAAACCAACACAAATAAATTGCGAAGTTATATTTGAGTTGCTCTAATGTTGGTAAACTGTAGTCTTTTTAATTTGGATGGGTTACTTTACTTACAACAGAGTAGGTAAGGTTACTTTTGGTCCATAAATCGCGAATGTCAAATGTCAGTATGCTACGCATAGCAAAAGCGTGATTTATGCTTTCGTCGTATTATCTTAAAGAAGTGTGTGTGTGTGTATGAATATGCCGAAATCGTTTTAGTGTGCGTGAATTTGAGACGCGAACTCGCGAGTGCCTGCGCGGCAAAGTTTGAAATTTCGTATTGAATGTTAGGTTAGAATTTTTATTTAAAGTGGTTATGTAGTTTAATTGAATCAAACTATTATTGTATTACATCTTATGAGGTAGGCATTGCTTATTAGCCTATATGGAATGCACGCCACTGATTCAAGGATGCTTCTAACATATGAGAAATATAACACTTTTAGGCAATCTATATCAGAGAAGGGCCGACTGACTCTTAAAACAAACCCTAAACTCTTGAAAGCTTTATTTACAATGCTATCAACATGCTCTGAAAAAGATAATTTAGCATCCATTGTAACCCCGAGTATATTGTATATTGTAGAATTGATACTTTTTGACTTTTGTACATTTCCCAAAATAGTAAGTTTTACGGTTTTTAGAGAAACCGTGAGAAATGTTCAAATATGGTTCATATTATACAAAAAACATTCATAACACAATGTACCAAATTAACTTCTACTGTCGCTAATCACTGTAACATCTATCCATATTGTTCAATGACGGTAAAAAAAAAACTCGAAAAAAAAAAAAAAAAACCCGCCATGGACCTAACTGATGTTTAGTAGGAGTTGGCATTTAAGGTCAAACCTGACCAATAACCATAAGAAAATATATGAGAAAAATCTTAAAACCACAAAATTCTCCTAAAATGCACCAGATCCCAACAGAAATAGACGTCTCGTATTCCCAGCAGTTAGCAGCCAGCGTGGTTCCAAGAATTAACTGCAATTAATAACAATACACCACATGACAGATTTAGGCAGTTTAAACACCGCGATTGCTATTCACAGTGTAAGACATTAGTATATATTGGACAGTTCAGCTGCCGTCACCAATATGTACTCACGTTCTTTATCGAAACGGTTTAATATAATAAAAATATTACTAATACTATTAATATAATAAAACTATTAATATAAACGAAATGAAAACTGTTTAAAAAAACTTAAACCGACTTCAAAGTACACTAAGAAGTAATAAAATCCTGATATGATGACAATGTGACCAAACGAGAAGGATCGGTTAATAAATGACAGAGTTATGAGGGTGTATGAGGTAACAAAAACCGAATTGAGAACCTCCTTTTTTGAACATTGTAAAAAATATAAATTATTTATTCCGTCTTTCTTAGTACTCGCCTATTATAGTATGTATAGTAGTATGTAAATATTAGAATAGGCGCTATTCTAATATTTACAACGGCAAGTTTCATAAGTTTCGGGAGGCAATGCTTTTTTAAACTAAGTATCTGTATTGTCTTTAATGATTTTTTCAAGAAACTTCATCTTTAAAATTGTATACGTACTCAAAATAATAATTAGGTAAACATCGTACTTGAAGCTATGAAAATTGTAGCCCAGATTAGCATTACTATAAATAAATGCTGTGAATGGTATTGCTAGTTTAAAAATACCTTTTCTAATTGAGTATAATTTGTTGTTTTATGGAACCAATAATACTAGCGCGGTCTTTCGACTGCGATTACTTCTGTAATAAGCATTGAGATGCTCGATGCACATTCTTCAACGTACCTACAGAGCGGCATACAAATCCTGCATTTTTGTAACCTACGCATCCTACAATGATTAATTCCCGATTCGTAAAAAATTAAGATAGATTTAAGAGTGGAGATCCCAATTTCATTGTATTTTTTTATCAACGAACTCCAAAAGTATATAATTAGAGGCACCTGGTAATAGGTAAGTGGCTACTGTCGTTAGGCATAGCAATACTATGGGGATTTGTAATTTTTGCCAGCCTTTAAAAGTCCAGAAGACTCTGGTTCTCAAGTACCCACTTTGTGTGTACAACTTGAGGGCGGTAGTTAGTCAGGCGATGCTCAAAGTTGAAAATGTGTCGCCAAGATCCTACTGGTGTGTTCGAACACATGAGAACCAGAGTTTTCTGAACTTTAAAAGGTCATTGAAGAAATAGGTAAAAATAATGGTAATGTTTGACTACGCCGCCAAGCACCATGTTACGGCTTCTATTATCAGGGCCGTACCCAGGAGTCATATTCTGGGGGTGACGAATAATCATCATCATCATCATCAGCCTATAATGTCCCACTTCTGAGCACAGGCCTCCTTTCACAAATCAGGGTGAAAGGGAATGGGCAGATACTCCACCACGCGTGCCCAATGCGGATCGGTGGAGGTAGGCTAGTGGTCAACCTACTGTTGGAATTTTTCAAGCTGCCTAGGAGGCATCCAACTAGCTTAACGACTAGTGACCGGGACCAACGGCTTTACGTGCCTTCCGAAGCACGGAAGAATAATAAGCTCCCATTTTCGGGGATGAGGGAGACGAAGTTTCTTGATATTGGTTTGTTAAACATAAAAACACGTGTTCACTACATTACCTAAATGAACAGTCGTTATATCTAAATATTATTGGAAAATTTCAGGGGGTGATTGAAGACCCATATCACCTCCCTTGCCTACGGACCTGAATATTATCAGCAGCACTTATTTGAAATACATACCCAGAGAATCTCATTGCTTCATATCTTCTAGGTGACGTGTCAATGCTAGAAGCAGATATAGTCCTCGGCCAGCTGATAGGCAAGGAGAGTCCTCCGATCCCAATCATGGCGCACCCTCCAGCCAGCACCTCTGACTTGGCTCTCTCAGAGTTCCTCTCGACAGTAGCCCAGTACAACAACGTTAATGCCAAGCAGAAGGGGGTGAAGCTGGACTTTAAGAGTATTGAAGCATTTGAGAAGAGCCAGGAGCTGATTTCGCCTTATAGTAGTAAGCCTGAGGTAAGTGGTGCTTTTTTTTTGGTATGGCAATCGTCTCATTAAGATTTCTGCCAGAGTCTACGTCAAACGGGAAAAAAGTATATTTGTTGTTTTGAATATGGCAATCAATTATTCTTGCCAATATCGATCGAGCGAGATAGCTAAAGACACATACATACAGAATTCACACATACCAGACACTCAAATAGTTTCAGTAAAATGGTGGCTCTTCTACCTAAAATGTTGAACACGCAGAGACAATTCTAAAAGACACGATAAACTATATAAGACTGACCACAGGACTGACATTATTGGCAATTGGACAAAACACCAATGAAGTTATTCTGTAAAACTAAACGTTACACCATTTTATAACAATAAATCAAAAACGCAACGTCTTCGTCACTTTGCAAGTACCCGCGACTACTAAACTAAATAAAAATTCACACGATTTCCTACTCTACATTATCTACTTATTGCTATAGGATTTTATATCTTACAAAGATAGTTATAAGGGCTTCTCTAGTATCAATTAGCGGGCAGACGTTTCAATTAAAATATGTCGTAGCGTGTGAATTATGATGAATTAATGCCCTCCTGTGTGGTCGGTTCCATTAGCCAGACATGTCATGGAACGGATATGTCGCAGTTATGACAAGAACCGGTCGTTTAGATAAATGCCTGAGTATGTGTGACTAGCTTTGTGTCCCGCGTTTTCACACGGGTTCCCATTTTTTACACCCGGGTTGAATTTTGAAGAGCTCTTCCTTTCTCCTTGAACATGTTTGCAAAATTTCATGTAAAAAGCTTGCGGCATTGTCGGCGTAAAGGTGTAAAAATTCTCGGAACTGTCGCCTTCTGTCATTTCAAAATGAAATGCTGTCTATGCATCCGTAAATCATGATGAAGAAGAAAATGGTTTTGTATTAATATTATGACATTCCCTCGAATTTGCTTTCCTACGTACCTATCATATTCAGGGCCGTTCGATCCAATAAGAGATATCTTTTAACCAATCAATAAAATTGACTTTCGACAGATTTGACTCCTCGGTAAAAGGTTAACTGTCGATGAAAAAATTGGCCCTAAATAAAGAACTTAATAGGCAATTTTTATCAATCTAACGTAGGTCGGTAGTGTCGGCACATTTCACTTAACCAGCAACAAAAAAGCCACAAGTCTAATTATGTCCAATTGCTACTAATCAAAAGAAATGTGCCCAACATGAAGAGATCACGGTCAGCCCTGTCCCTTCCAAGTATAACGGGTGCAGTCACACGCGATAGGGTTGTCAACCTGCGAAAAAAATATGAATAAAAAACTATATTTAATTTACACATCAAAATTTTCCTCAAATGTAGGCTAAAGTTCATTGACAAACAAACAATTTTAAACAAAATTGAGTAACACTGTTGAGATTATATGTATTCACCTACTCATATATATTGTTTTTGACTTTTTTGGAACGCGCGACGCGAGTGATACCTCTGGTGTTGCAAAAGTCCATAGGCTACGGGAACCACTTACCATCACGCGGGCCGTATGCTTGTTTGCCACTGAGTGGTATAAAAAAATACAGTCAACCTGAAAAATTTCAATATAAAAAAAAAAAAAAATGTTTCGATTACTCTGTCATTGATTTATTACACACTCTATCTAAATAAGTATATATCTTCAAAAAAAAACTCTTCTTTATAAAGGAATAACTTCATGTTTCCCTATAATTTTTCAAAAAATAACCCAATTTATAAACTTTTTGTCTTTGTGGCAGCCCTATCGTCCATCTGTTGCACATGTCCGTTGTGCATCTTCCGCGTATCATTATCAGTTACGATCGCGCGTCTCCGTGTGTGCGACTCAAATGTGGCGTATGTTCCGTGTGGAGTTCGAGCAGACGGGAAACATACGAACCGTCCAAATTAATACTTGGCCGTGAACTTGAATGGGATTTTTATAATCGTCTTCTTTATAGGTACCAGCGGATCTATATGTACTTAAATGAATAAAAAAACATATATGTTTGGTTTGTACCGTACGCTTTCCTGTATCATTTATCAGAATGCGTTACATTAAGTTATTTGGCTGCGGTATTCTATAAGGTATGAAGCGCTCGTTGTGTAGCATGATAAGCCGCTCTTAATCGATCGGCAAGTTAAGCTACCACTGTCGTGATCGGTACCTGGTTGGGTGATCGCCTAGTGGTATTTCAAATCGAGCGTTTCCGTGCTTCGGAAGGCACGTTAAGCCGTTGGTCCCGGTTATCACTTAATTGTGATAGTCGTTAAGCTAGTTGGAGGCCTCCTAGGCGGCTTGAAAACTCCAACAGTAGGTTGACCACTAGCCTACCTCCACCGATCCGCAGTGGGCACGTGTGGTGGAGTATCTGCCCATTCCCTTTCACACTGATTTATGTGCAGGAGTCCTGTGCTCAGCAGTGGGATATTATAGGCTGATGATGATGATGATGATTCTATAAGGTACTTCCCCAGTCGAGCTGCTCTTAGAGCGAAATAACGCTACGCTCGACCTCTCTTGAAAACTTAAAAAAAAAAACTCACCTGCAGATAACCTTCCCACTCTGGCTGAACGCCGACATCCTCCCCGGTCCAGTAGAAGCCATCACGAAGCCAGTAGACCCAGAGAAGTTCCTCCTGCTCGGCGCCAAGCACCCTCGCGCTGTGCTCTCCGTGGGCTGGACTACCAACTTCGGGGGGAACATCACCGAGGGGGAGTACAGCAGGGAGCAGATCGGGACCATGCTGCGAATGATCAATGAGCACCATGTCAATCAGACTGTTACGTTTCCTGTGAGTAGAAGAAAGTTAGAGAAGAAGATTGTCATTTGTCAATGTGTTGCCAGAAATGTTATGCTCGATTTATGACTATTTATCTAGGGGCAGCTTCCCCTCTCCGAAGGCAGGAGGGGGGCAGTTCTCGGTACGCTCAAAACTACTCATATTATCTCCAGTGGTAACTTGATTCGTTTTATGCATACCGGGAGCTGCCTCCTGCCCTCGGAGCGGGAGAGCTGCCACCCGTTCGGGAATCAGCATTCAACTTTGGGTGAAAATGGATCAATCGGGTGAAAATGCGTTTTTATACATAGATCATTTCGTTATCAGGTACGCGCCGGCCTTGCCTCCAACAGCCAGCCAGTGGTCCTAGATCTGCTGCGAGAGACTTCATCCCTCAACTCCTCAATAACGGTGTGGTCCAGCGAAGGTGATGCCGTGGAGGTGGAACGCCTCCGAGCCTTGATCCTCACCGTTGGCTTAGAGAGGACCTACCTGGACGTGCCCCACGAATTGGCAGCCAAGCTCCACCTCCCCCCCCGCGACACTAATGCTAAGCATTGATTCCACTAAATGTTTAATTTATATACGGTCGTTTTGACATTAAAACTATGCTTAATAAGTTAGACTCGATTTAGAACAGAACGTAAAAGAGAACTGAAATGTTTTGTATTGTATATTATTGTCGATTTTTATGTTGAAATAAATTCAAATAAGAATATTTTAAAGATGATGTCTTCATTTCTTAGTAAAGCTCGTTGAAGTCGCGAAATAGCAGTCAACTCTGCATAATTAAGGTTACATCCTGAAACATACATACATAGTTTATCGGCTTTCCCTAATCTTTTTCTTCCGTGGCTATTTAAGAACGCATTACTGAAAGTCGGGAAGGTCTAATAGGCCCATTTTGACAGCACATATACATCAATGTGCCAAAGAAACAAACTTTGTATGACAAGACACATCCTCTTGTCAAAACGGTCCTCCTCTTAGATCTCGACAACTATAGTGCGATTTTTTACAATATGGAACAAACTTCGTAGAAGTGCTGAGAAAAGTTGTATAAATATAATGAATAGGCACATGAGACGCGACCTTTCTTCTCTCCTGAGACACTCAATGTAGTCATTGTTATTTCGGTACGAGCAATTGCAAAACGTCTGGTGTTGCTCATTCACAAGAATTTGGTTTACATACCCACTAATTAATACAGAACGGCGGGCCCTTGTCATTAAAATTCTCATTGTGGGACCCCGCATGCCTTTCTGTCTGCCTGTCCTGCAATTAACACCTACGTCTCGTTCCCTTAACTATCGACCTTATTGTGAATGCTATAAGGGTTGTGTAGATGTAAACGAGGGTTGGTACAAAGGGTGTCGACCTTAGAACATGTGGTGACCACGTGATGACTGCGGATGGATCTCGAAGTATAAGCGATTGTCATTCATAATTTGTAGTTCGCGAGACGATGCGTGGTTCCTTACGATTCATGATTTAAGTTATAGAATGAACAGGAGCTGGTACCTCTTGTTAGAGTCTTGAATACTTTAAGGTTGTCGATATTCGCTGAACTTTAGTGATGGATTTTATGAATTTATTGGAGGTAAAGGTACCTAGTCGAGATTCTATCTGTCAACTGCTTGAATAGAGCAATCAACGCAGAGCCAAAATCACCAGTCATGGAACCCTCAATAACGGAGAGTAATGTCTTCTTATGGCGACGAGAGAGAGTGCGTTAAGAATATAATCTACCCGACCAGTTAGTCGAATTAATCAAGCTTCTAAAACAGTTTCAGGAATGAATCCAATTATATCCACAAACATTAGCATTCTGCCAATAATTACGTAGATTGATCCATTAAGATAATGTGACGTGCCCACCGGGCGTGTCCTGGCATTCAACTACCAGATGACGAGCGGGGTAACCAGGTCGTGTCTAAATATGTCCCGATCACATCGAATAAACATGGATTATTTGGCCAATTTGATGATGCCAATTTTTATATTTAAATAACACGAAGGTAACGGGAAATAATATTGCATGATGAGATGACCCTGAGATATCTCTTTTTTGTATACCACTAAGGTGGATATCAAGCATACGGCCCGCCTAATGGTAAGCAGTTACCGTAGCCGACGCTTGCAATACCAGGGGTATCATTCGCGCATTGTAGACCCTGAAGAAATCTCTTCACACCCTTTTTGAAGAACCCCACGCTGCATTCCATTGGGAAAACCACGGCGGGGAGTTCACAGACCGAGCGTCCGCTGAAGAAGCTCCTTTTAGCCCGCACAGTTCCAAACAATTCAGGTTTCAATGTCGTCGTCCCGTCGATTGTCTGATATCTGATTAAAATGGAGAATGATGATTGATGTTATGAGTCAACATGAATCTTTATACTTATTATAGCCATTTTAGAGTATGAAAGTAATCTAGGGCCTGTGTTTGAACCCAATCTAACCATGGTAGTGGCCGAAGGTATTAACAACAAGCTAGAAGGAACTGGCCCTCAAGTGTAGCTGTCGGAACACACCGATAGGTGCTTGGCGACAATTTTTCTACTCGAGGATGGTAGCTCGTCAGGTGGGTACCTACTACAAAGTACCCTACCACCGTGCTATGGTTTTCTCACAATGTTTTCCTTCCTCAAGCTCATTGTAGAATTCCATGGCCCTTCGTTTCGGCCACCGAAGTCACTACCACTGATCTAAATGCAAAAAACATGCTAAGGCATAGATAGATAGTGGGTAACGTACCCAGAAGTATACAATACACATGTCTTAACAAATATTTGTCTTGAGCTTCAAAATGAATTATATGCTCATTGTATCACAGAGTATAAAAAAAGCTGCATGAGTCAATATAAAATCTTTTATTTTGAAAGTTAAATTAATATTATAGATAATATATATCCGTGACTCATCACGCATAAAAAGCTGAACGGATTTGGATGAGATAAAACCTCTTGAATATGGGTAAAACCATAGGATAGAAGCTAGTAAGTAGTAGAAGCTAATCCAAAAAGTGGGAGCTAAATTCAATGAAGAGAATTACTAGCACGGGTAGATATGATGTATGGAACAGTGCTGCCGCCGAGAGAACGCGTTTCACACATTGGCTAAATCACTGAAATGACTGATATGATTAATAAGGGACTTTAATTAACTAAACTAAGCTACTGAACTAAACTATGTAATTAAATATAACTGACTTATGTTTAGTTTTATTACTAAACTATCCTGTGATCCCCATCGCAATAGGATTTGCCGCTTCCAAGATTAGCCTAATATTAACAGGTGTCAGAAATGCATTCTCTCGGCGGCTGCATTCTAGATGAAAGATTATTAGTTTTTGAATACTTACGTTATAATTTATTATACCGAACAGCATTATAATAAAGTACATCTGTCACCCAAAGGACGTAAGTAGAATAACGCGAGAATGAATTATACATAAACAAATTCCAATCACACTATTAATCCAGTTTCGTGTATTGCATTTACTGAGAAAGTGGCAACACTGTTGCTAGAGTAACACTAACAGCTATTCAATATACTGCAGTTACTCGGAACTAAAACAATAAATAAACAAGTGGACTCTATGCGGGGCTTCAGAGGAAGTTTTGAGAACAGTATTGTTTTGACTTGACTTGTTGCGCAGGAGCAGGGGGCCTACCACAAGCTCTTAAAACAAGGTTAAAATAACCTTATTTGTCTTTTGTTCCTCTTTGACATCCGGCGTCAAAACAAGACAAAAGACAACTAAGGGATTTAGGAGATTAAAACCGTAAAGGTACAGCTGCACCGTACTCATGTGCCAAAGAGACAAGGATAGCCAAACAAATAGAGACACCATTAAGTATCTTACAAAATGTAGGGAGTGTACCAGAGGAAGACTGCACAAATGTTGTCTGCATTGGTATCTCTCTCACCTATTTTATGCCGTGAAACAGCTAAGTTTGAAATTAGAAAAAAAACAGATCATAAGATTAAGGTTACTGAGTTTATTGCCGGCTCCTCTCAGCAAATGCAACCTTCCGAACCGGTATTAGAAGTATTAGAGTCAGACTATTCATAAGTGCCTGCGAAGGTCTATTTGAATAATGATTTGAATTTTGAGTCTGTTCGACAGCGCATTGACGGCAGCTCGGGGATTACCCCAATTTAGTCCATAGGCTATTGAGGACACTTACCATCAGGGGCATCACCCACTCCACTCACTCTACAGCGCCTCTCGTTGTTGAGTTAATAATGCATTGGAAACACATGTACAGTCGAGGACATAAATATGTATACACTTAGTAAAATTCAACAACGGTTTCCACTTAAACTACTGATTGAAATTATGTGATATTATAAAGGCAGAATCTTCTAGCATATACTATTATAATTTGTGTAATAGTTTAACACTTAAATCTTAAACATGCGAGAAAATTGCTTTTGAATTTCAAAAAGTGTATACATATTTATGTCCTCGACTGTACTAGCTGGCTTGGAATGTAGTATTACATAAGATAAATCAGAAATGACATTAATCACCGTATGTACAGTATTATTAACAGAATCGTCGATACATGACTTTCAAATGATACAAGCTCACCTCCGACCCCATACCATGCGCCATTGTACATAATTATAGTGATGGGGAATACATGTTGTTTATATGCTAATATGGACGCACCAATTGCTTTGTTTATTACTTGCTGTACAGCCATCGAACAATTAACCCAAAGAAGTGCAATGACGTCGATTTTGCTTGCAATCTATACCGCCAATTTGCCACCATCGACAATGCGCTCTGATTGGCCAAGTCAAGAACACACGATGCAGTGATTGGTCCTTACTGTTCAAAATCGGTATTACTCTAAGGGATTGTTCCTCGATTTGTACAGCCTAGCTGCATGATTATGATCATTAATACTAATAATACTGGTGAGGTGTCCTGGAATGCCTGATAGAAGCGAAGCTTACGTAAAGATGGTCTACCATTAAGATGGCATTTCCGCATGTCGCTAATTTGTCACCAAATATCAGATTTTCAGAGACCTTATCAAGAGTTCGGCTATAATTTGTGCGTAGTTGGAATTCCACCTATCATACCGCTGGTCGTGGGTTGGATTCCCACCCAGGACATGCTTTTATGTGCAAAAACAAAAAGTAGTAATATGTAGTCATATAGTTATCTAGTTTCCATAGTATCTCTGCTCCTCTGCTCTGCTTAGTTTGGGATCAGATACACATGTGTGAAGTGTCCCAGGATATTTAGTGGCCCTGCTAGAACGGTATCTGTATTTCAAGAACTATTTAGCTAACGATCTGTTAGCTCCAAAAATTTGTCAATTTCGAAATTTGACAGCAATATCACATTTTGTCAGTCCATGATGCGGTTTACCGAAGAATCTTATGTTATCCTGGGATTCCAAGATAATTTATGATAAGTCATCATATTGTCTCAGGCAAAGAATTTAAAACCTCCAGAAGGATAGTCGCCTCTATGGGAACATGAAATAAACAAGCCAGAATTGACAGTATTTGACAGCCGTGCGCAGTACGAACTGAGAGCGATTTGCTCAGGGAGCCCCTCAAGCGGAGTGAAATTAAATGTCATGCTTTAGTAAGGCGGATTATCCATCTGGGTAGAGGCACGATGCCCTATGAAAATCTTTGGTCTGAGGTTATAATTTAAATTTAATTTAAGTTTAGATTGGTTATTGGTTTTTACATTCGACTGACATCATTCAAATTTTTATCAGTCCCAAGACTTGTCTTGAAAATGCCTTAGGACAAAGCATAAATAAATCCCTAAAAGTCAGCCATTATCGAAAGATTTGACTATTTATTTGTAATGATCCCAGATTTCGCCAAGAGCCACGTCAAAGCGTGTAATATGCGATTTATCGCGCGTTAAACGCACATTTCGGGTTAGCACTGTAAATAATTTTATTATTATACGTATAGGAAGCTGTTTCGTATTTAGGACGAACATCGTAAATATATATTTCCCGATTTGCATCGACTCAGCGTCGGTGTCGATAACATTTGGTGGCATTATTGTTTCTCATAAAAACTAGAGTACCTACCGTGTTGGATGTGTTGTGCCTAATAATCGGTTTGTAATTATGATGCATTTCTTATAGCAAATAGTAGATTTATTGGACATAAAAACGATGCTCTACAATTTCTAAAATTGCTTATCAAAAGAGATAAAGGCACGACAAATACCAGAATTACTGGTGAGAGCGCAAATGTGACAGTAGTGTTAGCGAGGCTATTCTTGACTTATCTGCCAGTATAATCTCTGCTGAAGACATTCGCCAGTTAGCAAAAGAAGAAGAAGAATATATTCCTCTGGCAACTGCAACGAGCGCTTGTCATTCCGGTTGTCAATTCTCCTCATGCACTGGCTCATCCAGCCATCGTATTCAGGCCATAATAGAGACGGATAGCTATTAGAATGCTAATTTAAAAAAAAAGTTTTTTTTAAATATTATATAACCTTTTTTTATGTATAAGTATACTTGTAATGAACAATTATTTTAAATCTAATTCAAATTAAGTATAATAAAATACATACAAGCAAAGATTTTCATAGGGCATCGTGCCTCTACCCAGATGGATAATCCGCCTTACTAAAGCATGACATTTAATTTCACTCCGCTTGAGGGGCTCCCTGAGCAAATCGCTCTCAGTTCGTACTGCGCACGGCTGTCAAATACTGTCAATTCTGGCTTGTTTATTTCATGTTCCCATAGAGGCGACTATCCTTCTGGACGTTTTAAATTCTTTGCATACAAGTTACTAAAGGTAAAAACAGAACATTTAATCAAACTATTAAAATTAACTTTATGACAAACTATATAAGTACTTAAGTATAACGAAATTAATTCTTTGATACGATTAAGAATCAGAAAGAAGTTTTCATTAAAAAGTTGTAAAATAAACGTAACAAAACCGTCTGCTCTTTTCTTTTGAAATCTCAAATCCTTTGATCACAAAACAAAAATAACATAAACCAACGTAATATAATTAATGATAGTGTTATCACCTAATTACAACTAATAAAACCTTGTTACCGGCACTATCAAAGCGGCTACAGACTATAAATAAAAACAAACTATAATTAATGTTCTGCGAAGCGAAGGTTGGCGACCTCTGACTCGGGAGCCGATGCAATGTAACGCGCCCAGTTCGATATAATCACTTCAAACTTAAAATTGAGCGATAAATACAAATAAACGTTGAAATCTGAAATGTTATATTTATAGACCTAATCTGCCCTCTTTGAGTATTTAAGTCTGCCCTAGATGGGTATGAAAATAATTTATTCGGAGTTGAATTATATCGTTATAGTTAATCCACTCTAATTTTTGTTCGTATAAACGCGCTAATCTCAGGAACTACCAGTCGGATTCGAAATATTCTTTCACTAATAGGAAGCTATATCGCGGTTACACCCGCGCGAGATAGCTAGTCGTATCATATACAGACAGAGATGCAGACTTTTTTCTCTAAGCACACATTTTAAGTACTTTCAAGTACTTTCTTTAAACAATTGTAATGTAGAGTGTTTACCTTTGAATTGCTTATAAATAAATATACCTACCTAGTTTTATTAACCGACTTCAAAAAAACGATCTTCTCTATTCGGTTGTTAGTTTTTATTTATGTTTGTTACCTCATAACTCCGTCATTTATTAACCGATTTGGAATTTATTTTTTTTCGTTTTAAAGGTTACCCTTTCCGTTTGGTCCCATTGGGATCAGGGGGGCTAAAAAGGAAGCTAAAGCAATATTGCTACGCAATTCATTTCTTCGAATTCTCGGCAGATCCTAAGAGATTCTAATATTTTTTTGGTAAAATAGTTACTCATTGTATACAATTCAATTCATTACAAGATTTGGAATTGATGAATTGCATAAGATCTGTTTAAATTCGAAAAATGAATTACGTTAGCAATGTTGCTTAGCTTCCTTTTTAGGGGGCCTGATCAGGATTTGATTACTTTTTAGTGTACTTTGAAGTTCGGATGGATAGATGTTTCTAATCACAGAAAAATCTATCCATATTGTTCTACGAAGGTAAAAAAAAATCTCGAAAGACATTCGTCTCGTAACTAAATGCTCGTAACGAATGGTCTGAAATGGGATGTAGGTAAGTGTAAATAAAGTTCAAAATACAACCTTTTTTTCACAGAAATGACTAAGTATTTTTTTTCAGTATCTACTAAGAATTCTCTACACTCTAAATTAAACGTGTGAATGACTATTAAACCCGTCTAGATATGTAGCTTGTTAAATTAAACGTACACTCTGCGATTGTAAAGGTTAATAAATTCGAACCTCTTGTCTTGTAAATACGGAGAGGTCTTTACAATTACCATTTACAACGGTAAATGTTAAACACATGTTATATCTAAAACAAGACATAATACTAATTGACATGACACAGTGTCTATGGTATAAATCTGTTAGCTTTGCCTTACACGGATTGTGAGTTATGGTTTACATTATGAAGCCGTTGATTTGAGTGAGGTTACAGTAAATCTAATACATTATCATGATTGAAAGGTTTTTGCCACAGATTTAAAGACGCTAGATAACGCTTGTTCATTAAATGAGTATAATCTCAACATGGTAAGTGATGATTTGGCCGAAGATGGTAAAGGTAAAGGAACTGGCTCTCAAGTGCAGCTCTCGGATCACACGTGTTGATGCTTGGTGAAAGATTTTGAACTTGAGGGTGGAAGACAGCCACGCGGGTACCTATTACAAAGTACCCTTCCATGCTATAGTTTCCTCAAGTTTTTTTCTTCATCGAAAGCTCGAGCTTTTTGTAGGATTCGAACCCGTGCCCGGGACATTCGTGTCGGCATTCGAAGTCACTAACACTGATCTATCATCGCCTAAATTTTAGAGTTTCAATGACACTTCTTGCCATTCTGGCTTGATTTTTAAATCAAAACTAAAAACGCGCCATCTTGGTGCAGCTAGTAGATGCAATTTACCAAGCAGCTTGCTTGGTAAATTGCAGCACGCGTCGGCGGATAGCTTGCGGTATCTTGTATATCAGCCCCTTTAATGTCCCTCTACTGAGGAGAGGCCTCCTCTCACGGGAGGGCTTTACTACATATATTCCACAAGCAAGCTCGCTGCGGATCTGTGGAGGTGGCTAATGGTCCACATTCTGTTGGAGTTTTCAAGCCGCCTAGGAGGCCTCGGTTCGTAACGGCTTTCCGAAGCAAGGAAAATGGTCAAGTATCGGAACTTTACACACACCTAATACTATACTTTACAAACACCTAATTCAGCTGTACCAGCTGAATTAGGTGTTTCATTCGATTGGAGCGCGCTTGCGGTATCTAGAAGTGCTCTAAATCTATGGTATTTGATATATTGGTGGCGCCTATCAGACTTTATCAGGACCTTGGAAATGAGGCCCTTACCACAGTTGGAGCAACAGAGTCCCACCCATCCTGTTTACTTTAAAAGTCACTTCTGACACTTGAGAAGTTACCTTCCAATCCAAGGTTTGTGTAGAGAACCTCAATGGTTCCGAATTTTTCTTTTGAGGTACCGTAACCCTGAACACAATCGATGTCGTGGAATAATAGAAAATAACTGTCCAAAGAGGATCGATGCAATTCATTCACTTCTATTGAATAGGAAAGTCTTCACAGTAAAGTGCTTATCAACTCTTGTTTATTGCAAAAACCATCCGGCGAATGTCTTAGTAATTTAATTGTGAGTATACATGTCATAAAACAGTTATCACCAGACTTGTGTCCGGTTCGCACGATGTTACTTCATAGAAGTCGTCGATACCTACATGGCTATTTCACGCCATAATGAAATGAAATCAAACATTTTACAGATTGATAGGGACTTCATTACTTTAGGTATAGGACGTGCGTCATCTGCGAGATAACGGAACAAAAGGTGTTTAGGTAAAGGAGGGCCCATTTTCGGGGGTGTCGCATCACAGAGGATTGAGTGGTCGGATAGCCTGGACCCATTTATTTTATGTAAGACTAGCAGACCCTCGCGGTTTCACCCGCGTACGAATAGAATAGAATAGAACTTTATTATACACATCAAATAGTTAGTGTCTACCCATGTCGGGCATACAATAGGATACAAAGTGAATTACATTTTACAGATGAATATTAAATAAATACAATAAAATTAATGTCAATTTTCCATATATATAAATTATTTAGTATTAAAAAAATCATTTAAGTTATAAAATACATTTTCATAAAGCCATTTCTTCAAACAGTTCTTAAATTTAACATTTGGTAGGTCCTTTAAACTTTCTGGCAAATGGTTGTATACGGTTTGATTTTTGCGTGGAACACTAATAATTTATCAAAAATAAAAGTAGCTAAGTTACTCCTTATAACATCAGTTATGAACCGGAACAGACAGACAAAAATTTTTAAAAACGCAATCCGATTTAATTCAAAAAAAGTTGAACTCACGTAAAAGCTTGGTGTAATGCAAATACTCAATAAAATTGGAATATCAAATATAAAAGAATATTTAAATCAAAAGCACTAAGGGGTATTGATATCAACTTCGATGCAAATCACCTCTAAAATAACTTTCTACCCCTTTTCGACTCCGTTAGGCGATGAGTTTCAATAAAATACGAAACACGTCTTCCATCAAATGTTAAAGAAAGGAAAAAGGAATCACGTGGTCCCTAAAAACTTTGTCCCCGTTTTTCCCTTAGGGTTAGAATTTCGGAAAATCCTTTCTTATCGGATACTTACGTCATACAAAGAACACAACCTCCAAGTTTCAGGCCCCCTAAAAAGGAAGCTAAGCAAAGTTCAAAGTTTTCAAAGTTCAAAGCATTTATTTGTAACTAGCTTTTTGCCCGCGGCTTCGCTCGCGTAGACTATAAGATTTGTTCGCGTAATAAACGCTAAGATATTAATTTCGTGAAGATTCCTAATTGTTCTTGTGAACTCGGTGGCCAATGCGATGATGGGAGCGCGGCGCGGCGACGGCTGGTGGAGGACCACGTGCTCCCATCCATCAATCATCAATCAGCCAGGACTTTGCTTTTTAAATGAGTTATTTTAATCTTTTATATATAAAGCCGGCCAAGCGCAAGACTTAGTCTCACTCGCGCACCGAAGGCTCTGACCTTCCTTGGACGTATATTTATTGGATTGGGCCATCACTGTTGTTTAAAACCGGACAGCATAATTAAGTTTGTTTGTGAAGGAATTTGGATGATATTGAAAAAACTGTGCTAGTTCGAAACATTGTTCTATTTTTCCTATACTTTTTCCAGATTTTTCGCATTGCGGACCTCGGAGATTGGAATTATTCATCAACAGTCAAAAAGTCTTAAAAAATAATAGAAACATGTTTTAAAATGTACAAATAAAGCCCTTTCACATGATACCTCACTTAAATTTGTAGCCCTGCTTTGAAATTGCAGGGCCCGCTCTGTTCACCTTTACAACCGTAAAAGTAAAAAAATAATTTGCAATAAGGTTGGGTAAGCAATATTTAAAACTATTCCAAATTTTAAATCAACAGCATTACTGGTTGTTGAAATACCGCTGTAACAGTCGAACAGACAGACTAACTGGCACCATAAGGGTTCCTTTATTAGCTTTTTAGTTCGGAACCCAAATAAAAACGAAATACCAGTCACTAATAACGATACCCCAAGCACTATATAATCATTTTATAACTATACTAAAAATTAGTGCCAAAGTAGATGCCTCATAGAGTAGGTATAGGCTACACGTTATGAAAGGATTTCCCGAAACGTAACCACTTGAAAGAGAAATTGGACTCTGGCTGCAAGCAGGTTCTCTCGTTATCAATTTGAAGCAGTCCGAGCAGGGAGGTTCCTCCCCCTTACATCGCAGTTGTGTTCCTGCGGTGAGTGAGGTCGCCAGATCTGGGTGTAGGGGACCAGTATGTAGTAGGCACCAAATAATACCTACCGCTGCCGGCACAACGACTCCTCTCAACCTTCAAACACTTTTTCAAGAAGGGTGTGTAGAGAGATTCGGTAAAGCGTGAGTGATACCCCTGGTGTTGCAAGCGTCTATAGTCTACGTTAACTGCTTGGCATCAGACGAATAGCAAGTTTTTTATTTGTCCTGTCTTCGTCGTAAGTGTAACTATTTATATGCCCTATATATGCCTATATGGCTACCAGTATGGTACTTTTGTCGATCAGGCTGGCCACCACATACTATCGTGCGTAAAAAGCACAGGCAGGATTCCGCTCCACTCCGACTTTAATGACATTCATACATAGGGCTCTTGCCAGAGCTCTCGTGTCTATTCAGAGCTATTCGTGTATCGAGTGGCTTGAAGCGTAACAATGATAAGAGGTCCCTCTGACATTAATGTCCTGGAGCTCATTGTATTTTTCGCGACATATCGAGTCGTCTGATTGACGGTTCCTATAGCCAAAGGGCTGACGAATACTCCAGCTAGAAGATTAGCATCACCATACAAAAGGGCATCGCCCGCCGCCTGCAAAGTTTGGGCAAACTACCAACTGGCAGCTTAGATCAGCTATATTCTCTTTGTGAACTGCTGGTCTCTTTTTTTATTTTTATTTGTGTTCTGTTTGTTTTCTATTTCCCACTTAGTCTGTCAAGCAATTTCATCATATCTGAATTGTTCATGGTCGTTTTTGAGAAATCGATGAACATACATGAAATAAAATAACTTTTTACCAAAAAAAAAAACCGCCTTCAAAGTACATCGCATAGAAAATATTTCGCTGACTTCAAAACAGTGTCAGATAAGAGTTATTTCTTACTTTTTAGTGTACTTTGAAGGCTGTTTTTTTTTTGTTAAAAAGTTATTTTATTTTTGAATTTTTAGTTTCATATAGACTTAAATACTTTCGCGTGTAAAGGCCTTCGTAAACAATGCATATTTAAGCGATAGCAGCAATTGCGGTAGATTTGCTGTCATTTTTTAAGAGTTCCGTTGTCTGTCTCCGAAACTCATCATCAGATCTATATGAAATTAATGGGACCATTTCGGAATAAACCCCTTTCGAACAAAAAAAGAATTTTGAAAATCCGTCTACATATGACGGAGATATGCCCGAACATACATAAAAAAAAAAAAAAAAAAAAAAAAAAATATAAACATCCGAATTGAGAACCTCCTCCTTTTTTGAAGTCGGTTAAAAAGAACATACGCGTCCAACTTAGAGTTTCCTCCTTCTTTTTTGAGTCAGTTAAAAATAGGAAACCTTTTATCACGGGAGAATTCCCGCGAGGGTGGTACAGTGGGAATAGTTACTCGACCCAGAGCTATGCCATATAATTATGTAGGCAAAGAACTTTAAATAAGAACACATCGTGAAGTTTTGCAGGTTCGATTCTTACTTAGGTAAGCCTTTTTCATAAGTTCGTCAATACAGCTGTACTTATTTTATTTGTTCATTCAAGCTTCTTTTTGTAGTGAACAAAACTAAAAGGTCAAACCAAAAAATTATATTAAAACCATTGATCCTGTCATAAAATTGTGAGAACGAAACCATAGTGCGATTCAGGAAAAAGACAACGCCATCTAGTAGTTCTCTCCCTCTGTGTCTCATAGCCGTGAGACGGCCTGTAAATAAATAAATTGAGATATCTTTTTTTCCCGTGAGCCGATTTTGATGAAACAAAGCCTAGTTGAAGCGCCCAGCAACGCTCAATCACCCTGTGGAAACCCCATGCAAATCCGTTCAGTGGATTCGAAGATTATCCTGTTCAAACAGACAAACAGACAGACAGACAGACAGACAGAATTTTTTTTTTTAAATGGTATTTATGTATTGTGTTAGTCATTCTACATCACCCCCAATCACTTTTTGGTAAATATATTCAATGTACATGGACACGACTTTTCTACAGTTTTATTATATGTATAGAAGATAATGTGGTACAATGTTGGTTGGTAATATTGTTGGCAATATTGCTAAAGCAATTCATTTTTTCGAATTTAAAGCAGATCTTATGGAATTCATCAATTCCAAGTCTTTTAATGAATTGAATTGTATATAATGAGTACCTAACTGTTTTACCAAAAAATATTGCAATCACTTAGGATCTGCCGAGAATTCTAAAAAATGAATTGCGTAGCAATATTGCTTTAGCTTCCTTTTTAGCCAATCAGTCAGTCATTCAGGACAAAGCAGGACAATTTTCTGTTCTAAATATTTTAGGACTCGAAAGATACAACAATAGAGAGCCAAAAAAAAACATAAAAAGAAATCGTCAGGAATGGACCAGGCCCCCTAAAAAGGAAGCTAAGCAATATTGCTAACGCAATTAATTTTTTCGAATTTTAAGCAGATCTTATGCAATTTATCAATTCCAAATCTTGTAATGAATTGAATTGTATATAATGAGATTAATGAGTAACTATTTTACCAAAAAATATTGGAATCACTTAGGATCTGCCGAGAATTCGAAAAAATTAATTGCGAAGCAATATTGCTTTAGCTTCCTTTTTAGCCCCCAAATCCGCTTTTGTTCGCCAATACTTTATAAATGATAGAAAATGTATGCAAAATGCAAAGCTCAGCGACCTGATTGCGGTCGTTGGATTATAAACAGATAAGATAAGGCTATAGACGTACCTAGGTATCTCCGTAGTTAGCCTATGTTTTTGATAAATATCTAGAGCGGCCAGGTTATGGTGAAACCAGGGTATGTGTAAATATAAACCTGGGCTGTGTTAATATTGAAATTCAAATCCTGGTTTGTTTATGTGAATTGAACGTGTGAGGATATTTATTGGATATTTCTACCAGATGTAAATTGGGAAGTACCTAGACTGTGCCAGATGCATGATGGGAATCGTTCTTGATAGTAAATCATCATATCAAAGAACCATGGGGAATGGGACTTAAATACAGGTGCTGCTTGTGGGGGCTGGTCTGCTTAAGTTTGATTCAGTCTACTTTGTAGCTTTGCCGCGGGGCACGCAATTGTTGTCAGCGCGATAAGAATGTAAATATTATGTAATGAATCAAATCCCGCCGTGGTTTTCCCAATGGAGTACAGCATGGGGTTCTTCAAAAACGGCGTGAAGAGATTTCTTCAGGGTCGGCAACGCGCGAGTGATACCCCTGGTGTTGCAAGCGTCCATAGGCTACGGTAACCGCTTACCATCAGGCGGGCCGTATGCTTGTTTGCCACCTTAGTGGTATAAAAAAAAAAAAAAAAAAATGAAATAAGAAAAAATGCTTGTTTTGAAAAGAGTAATTGCCGAGTTTATTGCCGGCTCTTCTCAGCAAATGCACTTTCGGAGCCGGTATTAGACTCAGACTTTTCATAAGTGCCTGCGAAGGGTCTATTTAAATAAATGATTTTGAATTTCGAATAGGTATCTTCCAAAGTTAAAAACAGAAACATTTTATTTTAACACTTGTCGTCCTCCGTGGTTTCACCTGCTTTCCCGGGTTAGAAAGTCTAAGATATACGGGGATAATGTAGCTTCTTACAAGTGAAAGATTTTTTGGGAATCCGACTGGTAGGTAGTTCCAGAGATTAGCCCGTTTAAACAAACACAAAAACTATTCAGCTTTATTATATTAGATAGTAGATTAATAGATATAGATAATGTATACTCCGCATTATCTTTGAAAAACTTAAAATTTGGAAAAATGTGCAGATTTGGCCGTTTTTCATCATATATCTAATATTCCCATATGATTTAATGTGTTTTCTGCCGGCGTTATAAAATATTATACCTCGAACTATTCACTACTTTTAAGCGTCATTTTGTATTATTTTAAAATCTTCATTTTTTTTATTTTAATATCTAAACATAGCCTAAGTCATTTATTCAGTTAAGGCCCTGGTAAGGCACTTATATACGTTAAGTTGTACATACAGTTGAATTTACCACCGGTACACACTCCGGCAAGAAACTCAACAAGGAATAATTTCAGCGAAATTAACGAGAATTCAATATTATTACAGTATAATAAAACGTAGTGATGTCAGTATTGTAATCCCAAAAGCAATTTAAATTACGCGAACAGAAAAACAAATAGCATTAATTCAACTTGAAGTGAAGCCGCAATCGGCAAAGGAATTTTAATCGCAGGAAGGCAAAAATTGCAATAAGCTTGACCCCAAAATTCTTGGAAGAACACATAATTATGGGAATGTCACAAATGTCACAATCGTTATTTTGATGCCAGGGTTCCACAATGTGAGTTATTTGTAGGACAAAAGGTTATTTGCACCGGAATAGGTCGAAAGGGTTATCTTGTAAGGTAGGACCCCATTTTGTCATACATTTTATTTTATCAGGAAAATCAACAGCAAAACATAAAAGAACAATCTAAAAACAGAAATAATAAAAAAGAAACAGTTACTAATGGAATTACAGTAAAAGATACTCGTCTGATTTTCTGCTACTATAAGAGACGATTTTTAAATGGTTTCGGTAACGATTTTTAAGTATCTGGCTGTTTTAAAGAACAGTTTTTGTAACCTGTCAGATGAATAGCTTATCTGTGGTTTATCTAGCGATAAAAAAACCGGCCAAGTGCGAGTCAGACTCGCGCACCGAGGGTTCCGTACAAACCTGTAGGTATATAAGTAAATGGTAGTATGTACCTGAGTATTTGATATGGATTTAAATTTATGACGTAAGTATTAAAAAAAAAAACTTCTTACTAGATCTCGTTCAAACCAATTTTAATTGGAAGTTTGCATCGTAATGTACATAATATATATTTTATAGATTTATCATTCTCTTATTTTAGAAGTTACAGGGGGGGGGACACATTTTACCACTTTGGAGTGTGTCTCGCGCAAACTATTCAGTTTAGAAAAAAAAAATATTAGAAACCTCAATATCATTTTTGAAGACCTATCCATATACACCCCACACTTATGGGTTTTATAAAAAAAAAAAGAGTTTCAGTTCTAAGTATGGGGAACCCCCAAAATTTATTGCTTTTTTCTATTCTTGTGTGAAAATCTTAACGCGGTTCACAGTACTTATCAAGTTTCAACATTATAGTTCTTATAGTTTCGGAAAAAATGGCTGTGACATACGGACGGACAGACAGACAGACAGACAGACGGACAGACATGACGAATCTATAAGGGTTCCGTTTTTTGCCATTTGGCTACGGAACCCTAAAAAGAAACAGTTACTAATGGAATTACAGTAAAAAATACTCGTCTGATTTTCTGCTACTATAAGGGACGATTTTTAAATAAACGGTATCTGGCCGTTTTAATTAGAACAGTCCAACCTGTCAGATGAATAGCTTATATGTGGTTTATCTAGCGATAAAAAATCAGCCCTAGTCGCTTTTATATCTTGTGTTATTATATCTTAAACACTTCCAGCCTTACTCATAAACGCTATTTAAAGTTAAGTCATACTTAAAACCGTTATTTAAAAAAAACGCTATTTAGCCTTATTCACTGCTTAAAAACGTTATATAAGGAGCTGTCAAATTAAACAACCTACGACCCTTGTTTAGTGCGTTAAATAGCAAAATGGCCGCCAAATAAACAGCTGATGCTTGATTGTTGTAAAATATTTTTCATTTATTACTGAAAATACGATGGATATATGATGTTAGATTATATAGAAACACCATAAATTATATAAATTACTTAAACTTATACTACCTGGATGACCAGCCTTTGCTCGTTTTTTTGTAAATCATATTAGTTTTTCTCACAAAAGAAGCACCTTGAAAAAAAGGGAAAATATGATCATCTGAACTCGAACAGGTTTCGGAACCGCCCGATTTCCCATCTGGCTATGATAATCCTGTAGATGGTGGCGAAATTTACCTTCGTAGGTATTCTAATGATATTGTAGCAGTTTTTCATTGCCTGAAAACACGGTTATAACGACGTTTCCGAAAAATGAAACTTAGCTAGATCGATTTATTGCTCCCGAAACCCCTCGCATACTAAGTTTCATGAAAATAGTTGGAGCCGTTTCCGAGATTCAGATTATATATATACAAGAATTGCTCGTTTAAAGGTATTAGAGGGATGAATTTTTAAGTCATCATAGGTGATTCATATAGGTAACACAATAAAACAACTCCTACTCTATTTCAAATAGGGTTTTTACCAATATCTAGCGAAGTTCCAGTTTATTATTCTGAAATAGTGCTCACAATATTTGATGAAACCTCGCTCTATCATAGTATTCCTTTATTATATCGAAATAATGTTTATTGAGAAATGAGAACCAATGAGAAATCTTATACAATACCATGTGTTACCGAACTCATGCTATTTGAAATCTACCTACTAACTTATCATTGCTTGTGCCGTGTGTGCTACATAATTTAACTAAATTTAATTTGAATATGAGGGTTTCAGATCAGGAGGACCAAGATAATATTAATAATATTAGTAATAACATACACAATTTCACTAGAGATTTATTTATACATAATTATTCCCAACATTTATTCCATTAATTTATTCAATGTTTGTATTTTGATTTTCCAATACTCTTCCTCCAAATTCATAATTCCTATACGTTTTACATGTATTTCTTCAGCTATTTGGATTTATTTTTCGATCGCTGCTTAAGCCAGTAGATCCGACTATGAATAAGAAATGTTCTTGTTCATAGTCTGACCTGAAACAATATAAATTCATACATTATTTCTTAAAAATAGAAGATGAAATAGAATTTGTAAATAAACTTGTAAATATTATAATTAACATAAAATTTAGATTCAAAAATCTAATTACCTTTTTATTCAGAGGTTAATAAAGTTCGCAAACAAACCGAATTGGGATGAGAACATCCCAATTCGAAAAACGTGATCTTTTTCTCGTTCTGAATTAATTGTTAATTTCCATTTTCTAATTAAATATAATATTATCATAAAACACAAAATAAAACTTTTCAAAATGGTGCCGTTTCTTTTTTTTAAAACCTCCATTACTGTCAAATTTATGGTCTTGATGTTGGTGTCGCCATATATAATATTATTTTTGCTCTTGAAATCCTTCAATAACTAAATCATGACTAAAAAGCGTTTATGAGTAAAGAAAAGTTAAACACTGAATAACATTTTAAATAGTACTTAGCTATCTACTACTTAATCCGTTATTTAAGAGATTTTTATGAGTAAGGCCGTTCATCTGTGGTATCAATGAGATTGCGATGAACTATATACTTATTCAGTAAGTATATATTATAAATAGCTTGTATATAAATACATCAGTACATGTGGGCAGCGACTGAGTGAGTAGACAAACAATGCAGTTGGCTAGTCAAAAATATAATATAAGAGCTATGTATAGATTAAGCAGAGATTAGTGACGGGACATTTCATTGGATCATTTAATTAATACCACAATATCGAGGTCATGTGGCTGATGGTGGTAAGCATAACACATAGAAGACAACTGATGCTGCTAACAACTGTACCCAAATGTTTACCTACTCCAGATTTTTCTAATGTGTAAAGAAATATATTTGCCTAAATCGTGAAATGATTGTGCAAAAAAAAATAGGGCCATTAATTGATAAATTGCAGTTCTTGACCAAATGAGCGCGAAGCGCGAGCCTCCCCGTTTTAGCTTGTGCAAAAATGCTTTTGTTGTCCAGATGTCCAGCGGATGTCCGGCTACAGGTCGCATTTCTCAACCGATTCTCGTGAAATTTTGTGAGCAGTTTCGGTAATTATGTTTTTTTTGTCGATTTTGTTTTGGAAAAAATTTCAAAGTGGTTGAAATATTATATTTATGTCATCAACCCCGTGGCCCGCGAGGTCTACAGCTCACAGAGCGACTAATTTTATTATTATCTACTGTTTACTTTATTTCGAGGTACCTATCAATAATATTTACTCAAAAAAAAAAGAAGTCCAAATCCTGCAATGACTGCACTACCAGTGAATAATACACCGACGAGTATATTCAACAACAAAGTCTCCAATCCACTGAAATCACTATCATCAACAGCCCGCTGCACGCACCCGAACAAAAATTCACGAGCAACGTGCGAGCCATGTGGTGTGTCTGTCAGCCAGTCGTCGCTCCGCCGCGCGCGCACCATGTTGCGTCTATCGCTCCTTGTGATCCTCCTCACGCACCGCATCCGCACCGCGTACGTGACTGACACTCCATCATTCGCAGACAGACTCGGAAAACTCTACGAGAAACTAGAAAGATTTACCGTCTCACCTATCGACCATAACCCGGAACCAGCGTTAACCCCCCAAGAAAAATTATACGCCAAATTGGACAGGCTTAATTCTTTAACCCCCGAATTGACGGATGAAGATGAAGAACTGCTGTCGGCTATGCAGACGTGGGGGAGGCTCAGTGCTGATCAGCTGCGTGGGGTGATGAAGGATTTGCAAACGATGAGGGATGAACCAGATGATGATAAAAGTGATAGACTAGCGGACCCGGAGTACGGTGATGATTGGAATGATGAAGTAAGTGAAAGTTTAAAAAAATTGCAAATAGAATTAATTTTATTTTTACCGAACATTGAGTCAGAAAAGCCTTTTGAAGTTCTTAGAAAAGTCTGCATTTTTCAATCCAATTGAATACTACCTATTTCTTATTAGAAATTACGAAATATTCCATAATGAAAAGAAAGTGAGATTAATGAATATCAAATGAAAAATTAAGAAATGATTCCTCATTTAAATGAAAAAAAACCTATTTAATTTGAGTCTTTATGACGATCCAACATCAAAGCTTTTGAAAAAATCTTTCGTAAATCTGAGAGTTTTTTATTAGTTTGACTTTTCTTTCATTATTTGTGACACATACGACCCAAATGTCCAGTCTGGAAACGCTAAACTAAATCATAATATTTCCTTTTGATCACACAGTTAATTACTAGTCAGTTTCTACGAAGCCAAAACTAATAAAATAAAGATATCTAGTGATGTTTCATGTTTTAAATCTATTGTCGATGCATCGATAAATATAAACGTTTCAGATAAGTGTGTGACCTGAACTCGAGATTATGTTGCGAGTTCATTCATCTTTATAATAGCGAATTCTTTTTATCTACATATTTTAACAAACAATTAAATTCATTTTCGGAACATATCAAATAAACGGATACCTAGATACTTCTAGTATTCTGTAAGGTAAATAATATTTATACCTGTAGTGAAATAATCAATAAATATAAATAATTAATGAAATAAAATCATTTCCTCATTTAAAGCGGTGTTTATTAGACATTTATTTATGTACAAAATACAATCTATATTTACAAAATATAATCTATATATAGAAAATTTCCTCAAGCCTGCCGCTGCTTCCGATTAACGGCAAGGTTCCCAGAAGGCTGGCAGCGTTTCCTCTTTGGATAGCCAAGCTGACGCGTTGGCGGAAAAAGCTCCCCGCCCGCTGGTCTCCGGAGGTCTCGATCAATTTTGAAGACAAAGTGCGAGCAAAACGGCGAGCTTCTGACCCCCATGGTCCCAAGGTCTCGACCGCAAAAGGCATAAAAATATAATTGGGTCCAATCGATGCATATTTTTTGAATTTTGAATTTTCCGCACTGGCCGCCGCTGCCCCTGCAGCTTTACAAGTAGCCGGTAAGTGAGATGGCGCGAGTGTATCGACACATGTGGCATCCCACACCAGCGACTTGCCGACACTCCAAGGGATCAAAGACATACCATCCGGTCTCCTGCCATCGCCCCGCGCAATACCGACTGGTTCCAGTACGGAAGGCACGTTAGCGACAACAAGAGTCCTGCGGATAATGTCATTAATAGCCGAGTGCCGTGATATTCGACCAGCACTTAGGGAGCACGAAAGTCCATGGTGACCGAGCTCATTGACGAGGTCTCCGCAGCGGCAGCGATGAGGCTGATTGGTCCTGCAACCAAGACGAAGACAAATACACAGACTTAATGTTATACGGTCTAACATTGTCCCGGTATTTGTGGATGGAATAGCTTGTAGCCAGTGACCTGAGTCACTCTGAGAGACGGCTAACAAGCGCGCGCGGTCTGTATCTATCGAAAAGTTTGAAAATAAATGTTGCCAAGTTTTTTCACAAAGAGGCTTGTCCCACGCTCTCTGAGAGTGACTCAAGGTTGGAATATTTGTGCCTGGACAAGCTGCCTGCCAGGCGTCTCTAGCATCGGACAGGTAAGAAACCTCAACAGATCCAATAGAAGGGTCCAAAACAGATCTGACAAGGCTGCCCACACTGTATACCGAGGATAGAAACGCCGGTACTGATATGCTTGAAATTTTCCGCACTCCTAGGCCACCATAACACACGGGTAGGGTGGCCTGAGACCACACTTTGTTTTCACAAAAACTGCAATTTAGAATTTTGGAAAGAGACGTTTTGATCATTTTATCCAAAGTATCTAATATGTGAACGAATTTAAATAAGTGCGTACTGCGGAGTAAATAGGTAAACTTAGGCACGAAAAGGCAGAGTCGAACAATAAAAAATGCATAATGGACATTAATTTCATAAAGTCTATTTGAAGAGTCATTAAAATTTTGAATCTTTTTCTCAAAGAAACTAGGTATGGATTCATCTAAGACTGGGGCTCCGAGAAGATGAAGCGACTCCTTTGACAGTAACTTAATATTGGGAGCCAAAACATTAAAATTTTGAATTAATTCTGGTTTTTCAGATTCTGGGAAAGAATCTAAAATAAGGAGCTCACATTTGGAGCTATTGAATTCTAGGCCAATCTTTTTAAAATTTTCTGTCAATGTTTTAAAATCACTGAGAACGGAAGCCGCATCACCCCCCAGCGTACCGTCGTCTAGATACCATACATTAAATTTAGATTGTAACCCAGAAATAATTGAATGGATGGCCAAACTGAAGATAGCTGGACCGAGAGGGTCGCCCTGTTGACAACCCATGGCGGAAATAAGTGGGTGTTCTCTGAAAAAAAGTTTTGATGGATGCCCATAGCATTGCCAAACGTAAGGATATACGTCAGGGCAGATATCCCGAATTTGGGTCAATAAAGCGCCCCTATCGACAGAGTTAAATGCATTTTTATGTCAACTTTAAGCAGCACTTCACCTCCGTTATTTAATAGAAAGGTCCGAGCCGCATGAACAGCTGCCTCACAACCTCCCTTTGAGCCAAAACCGAGTTGAATGGGCTGAAATATTTCCGAAAGTTTCGGGAGAATGTGACGACAACAAATTTTGGAGGCCATACGACGGATAGTATTACCCACAGCGATGGGTCTTACTCCGCCATCTTTTTTGGATAGCGCGCAAAGGTTGGCCCCATAAATGATCTCAGTGTTTATTTATATATTTTATTTATGTTTCGGTACTAATATATCGATAGTAATCAGACAACACTACTTCACCAACAGCTGTTGCCGGACTGTTGGCACATCACACGTCTCGTGTTTGTAAAGTCTAGTAATATTTACACCGCATATGTTCAACTTGCACTTTTAACGGTTTCAGTGAATCTGAATTACGTCGGCCAATAATAATAAATAATTCTACAAGCATAGACGTGACTACGACAATAGGTACCTAAGATATATTCATACATCCAAAGTTCAATAATTATATCTGTGCTTTTATTGCAACTGGTATTGATAAAGGAAACTAGAAAAATACAATTTAGTACATTTTGGAATTTGCGTCGATCAGGCGCGGATAAAAGGTCCCGAGAAACGGGTGAAATTACTCCCCTGACTCACGATCATGAAATAAAAAGTCATCAATTTAGAAATAAAAATCACAAGGATGGGTAGAATCACAAAGAAGCTTCGTAAAAAAGTCCAAAAATATCAACATCCATCCATTGACATTTACAAATAGATTTGCAGAACTTACATCACTATAAAATTAATCATTAACTACTGTACATAAACGACTTATTAAAGCTGATTTAATAATATGACATAAACTCTGTCCCTTCTATATTTCACAACGGTTACCTTCGAACTAAAGAGCCAATAAGTCTTAGCAAATAATTCAATATGATAAAAGCTGCGTGTACAGTCAAACAAAACAAGATTAGCGCCCCTCTATGAAAACTTTTAAAACTATCAAAAAACCAAAGCCTAATGATGGTTTCTCAAAATCAATGATAACTTATTTAAATACGTTTTTACTCAAAGACCTGGTAAAATAAGAAGGCGTGAATGAGAACAAAAGCAAAATGATAGACAAAGTCATCGCAAGCAACTCTTTAAATTTTTCGTTAATGCAGACGAAAGGATAGAATGTCCACTTCATCATCATTAATTATAAAGAACATGGGGATCCATCCCAAAATTATTAATGATAGTCCAATAAAAAAATTCGAACGTCATCAACCTTGTCTTTGGATAATTTCGGAATGTTTTATCGTGCATCATTTTTTGGAGAAGACCCCATTAATGAATCGCAGTAGCAGTTGCAATACTACTTCAACATAATCTACGTTTGTAGTCTGGTTTAAGAATCTATATAATTAGATATAGTTACCAGTAGGTAGTAAGTAAGACAATTATCTGGTTGGTTTGCTTAGATGTGAAGAATATCTAAAGATATTTATGTAATTGTTGCAAACGCTTATTTTAACTTTAATTTTTAACCGACTTCAAAAAAGGAGGAGGTTCTCAATTCGGTTGTGTTTTTTTTTTTTTTTTTTTTTTTTTTTTTTTTATGTTTGTTACCTCATAACTCCGTCATTTATGAACCGATTTGGAAAATTCTTTTTTTGTCTGGAAGGGTACACTTCCCGTTTGGTCCCATTGTCATCAGATCAGGATTTGATAACTTCTTAGTGTACATTGAAGTCGGTTTGAGTTTTTTGTAAAACAGTCCAATTATTGATTTATTCGTTCAGTTGCAAACACTAGTCTCAACCCAGTTTCTAGAATTTTATGTTGACTATGGTAAGTCTCATTATTTATTTATTAGTAACTGAGCGAGCTAATCGCAGATTGAAGGTCTTAAACCGGCTTTCTATACCCGAGTGCTGTCATTACACTGTCACTTGAACTTAAAGCACAAGCTTCGCTTTGCGCACGATTTGTTCAACTCCGACAGTTTTCCCTTCACTAATCAGTTAGATCATTGATTTAAATGTTATTTGAGGAATGTGAAGGAATTTAGTTGAATTGCAATCGATGCTGACTGTTATGAAGTTTAAACGGCTTGTTTGAAATTTAATCTTGCCGATGGTTTGGCTGGGTAGGTTGTTCTCGTTTATTTTTTGTGCTAGATAGGGGAACTTTTATTTTGGTTTAAAATTTATATAATTGCAAATGTTTGTAACTTTTTTGTAGAAGTTAAGAGTGAACCAAAAAGTGAAGATTCAACACACTTTAAAAAAATACTTGGTGTGGTATTAGGTAGGTTTGTAAAATAGTATGTTTGCGGACAGAATTCTTCAGCGTACGTTGTACCAGTTAGTGACTTAAGAAATGAAGTGGTCTGTCTAAGGACTATTCGAAATTTCTGGAGTTGTCTTGGTCCATAATGAGCACATTAGTAGAACAAAAATTACGGATTAAGCATAAGGACCACAGATGTGGTAGAAAGGTTCTTGAGTGGTGATCGCATATCAGAAAGCACGAAACAGGACAACCTTCCACCAGGTGGAACTGGGGCAGTCTTTAAAAGCCACTGGCCGAAGTGGCCGAAGACCACTTGCACTTGATCAGATATTGGAGATTATCATAAATGGGCGATTTATTTACCTTAATTGATAAATAAATCTTGTGAGTTATTGATACGGTTCAATTTGCGATATCTCATAATGATTCCAATAGAAGCAAAATAGGAAGAATTAATTTGTAAATTCTCGAACTATAGTTCAATAATATTATCAAATGTTATCTTAATGTTAGGAAATTCATGATCATTGTTTACATTTATATAAGATACGTCTTTAGCTTTAGTGATATCCGTAATAATAATAATGGTTAATTTATTATGAGTCATCGTGAACCATATGTGTAAAAAAACATGACGGTAGGAGACAATTGTTTCATTATTTGAACCTATTTTTGTAACACATTTAGGCCAAATTCACTCCCGCTTTTCATAATTTTTTCAAAATCTTTGAAAGACGAGTTGGATGAATAAGTATTTAATGAGTAGTAAGCTCAAATATCAAAGACAGGCCAATTAAATGCAGTTAAATAATATCCTGAAATACTGTTCAGTCAGATACAGCAATCTGAACCCAAACTAAGCAGAGTTTTAGGAATTCATATTCTTCTTCTTTTCCATTGCACTCCATCGTTAGACACATTTTGCTCCTCCTTATATGACACGGCGTCTATTTTTTGCCTTCACTTGTTCTGTATAACTTATCCTCGGTCATCCCCTTATTTTCTTTCCCTCCATCCTTTCTTAGATTATTTTTGATAAATTCATTGTGTTGTATAAGATGACTAAATATCGTGTCCCTCCTATTCTCTATTCTTCTATCTCTTCTCTCCATAATGGTTCTTTTTTGTTTTACATAGGTATACAAGATTTAATTAATAGGGATGTTGCCTGTGACTAAATAGATTTTTTCAAGAAACTAGCCCATTGTAGCAAATACAATTATAGGTCAATGTTTTCTCTCTTAATGTTTTCCGTAATAATACATCTTACTTTAATCCTATCGTTCGTATGTGCCGCCAATTCAATGAGCTAATTAAAGACAACCCCTCACTAGATTTGTATAACGATAACTTCAATATTTATAAGAGACAAATATGTAATATCGTCAAAGATTCATAATTTAAATGCTCTGTAGATTCATAATCACTGCATGCTTGATTAACCTACTTGATATAGGTAAACTATATTTTTGTTAGTATTTATATGTTAGTTTTAAGTACTTAAAGTTCGTACAAAAGTTTTCTTTCTGGAACACATGTTTTGGGTTACATTTAGATCCAGTAACTTTGTCATAATATGATAAGCAATCATGATTGTAACCTGTTTTGTGTTTATTAAAATAAATAAAATAAAATAAATACAAGAGATAGTATGAATCGCACCCGCGAATACCTGTGGCGTGTATCCATCGGCCCATCATTATCTTTATAAAGATTATTAAAAAAATAAGTACTAACAACAATAATATTATAAGTAATAATAATCCTGTTCGCAATTAGTATTATTAGTAAGCAATGACAGCAGGATGAACCACAGCTAGATTACCTAGTTCTCGTAAATACATCAATCATACACTATTTCTGTATGGAGTACCGTACAATTATGATTTAATATAGGTAATATAAATTGCGACGTAAGTATTTATATGGCGCCTACTGCCTATCAAAACATATATTTTATGACCAGTATAATTTATCCTCTTGAAGAGATAATCATTGCTGGAATATAAAAAATAATTAACTATTAATCCGCCGGTTCTCGCGAGGGACGCGCGTCCTATTATATCAATTGATCTCATCGCGATTCAGAGTATTAATTTTACTTATGTTAAAAGTCAAATAGGATGGCAATAATGTAGGTCAAAGCTGCCAGTGATCGGTAGTGTCTTCTGCTGAGTAGAGTCAGCAAGAAACACAGCAACGTAGTTTTTTAAATATATTTCTTGGTTAGACAATGGTGCTGATTCTGTTGTTTACAACTACAACTAAACTAAATTTAGTCTCACTGTATCTCTTTCTAACAAGGAACATAAGAAAAGGATGTAAACAATTTAGTCCAGTCAAATTAGTCCAATGCTTGTTTTCAACGTAAATTTAGCCGCCATCTATCGCTGTTTCGTCTAAATACTCGCAAATTAAAACCGCAAAGACTAATTTGACAGCTTTATATATGTTCTATCCTTTTTCAATAATGTTTGTAAGAAAGAGATGTGATGTGACTAAAATTAGTTTAGTGCGATTTACAACAGAATCGGCACCAATTACTAGTTATCAAAGCATACCATTAGAAATGATTTAATCTTATCTTATATATAAAATTCTTGTGTCACAATGTTAGTTACCTTACTCCTCCGAAACGGCTTTACTGATTTTTACCAAATTTTATGTGCATATTCAGTAGGTCTGAGAATCGGCTACTATCTATTTTTCATACCCCTAAGTGATAAGGGTAGGCACCACGCGAACGAAGTCGCCGGTCAGCTAGTTATTTTATGAAAGTCCACGAAACGGTCCAACATTATGTTATTTTAAATTTAATAAATATGTTCAAGTTTATGTAATGAGTCAGCATATTTGTAGTGTTCGGTTCAGGCTTGCAGAACCTGTAAAATACTAGTTTATTGTCATACTTACTAGTTAACGAATGTCATCCATCATAAACGGCGTTATAACATGTTTTACGATGCAATTAAATTATTGCCAGCTCTTTCACAATATCGACATTCCATGCGGTAATGTTACCTGTTAATTCTGACATAAAATTGATAAATACTCAAGTAAGCCCGTCTAAAACCTATGTCAGCGATGAGTGTAGAAATTAAATATAAGTAAACGAATCAGAGGTTTTTTAAATCAGGACAAAATTTAATATGGCTTTTTTAACTTATGAGAATAAAGAATTGGGGAAAATCAAGAGTTGCATGCCGAACAACCCAAATACAATTCTCTACCATCAACTGATAAGTAGTTAGGTCTTGGCTGCAGCATCAGATCATGGTTTCCAAATATATATATTATGCCTAGAAGCAGTTATGTGCAAAATAGCTTGATCGACTTAGGAAGAGGTAGACAACTCGAAAAAGAAACAGGGTTATAAAGTTCAAAATGTCAAACATATATAAGAAACCGTAAAGCACCTTGCATCATTTATGGCTTCCATTGGACCCCAAGGTTCATTTCGTATGCAATCCATTGATCTAGACATTTAGTGTTCTTTTATATTACACGATTTTACAAGTGTTCATGGTTAGAGATTAAATCAATGTTTATTTACAACGGTTTTATAGCGTTCATATTTGTAATAAATCAAGATGTACTGATTATAGGTAGACATGAACCATTAGTCATCTTTACCCATTGTATAAAACCCTTAAAATTGTTCAATTAAAGATCAATTTTGCCTCTTAATCCCACAAATTTTTAATGCCGTTCTTCTGGCAACATCCTTGGAAGATATTTAAGAGCTGTTCCGAAGACAAGAGCTGGAAGTGGTACTGGCTCACATACAGCAGGATGAAAACCAAGGTAATCTTAGTGAATCGATCCGGAAAGGTCACCTGCAGCCTTCCTGGCATCGACACCGTCAACAACGTATCTACCCCCTGAGATAAAGAGCCATATTTGGAATGGCAAAGAATGCTATGACCTGACCAAAAAACTTCAAGACAAGGAAGAAGAGAGAAACTAGTTCGGAAGCATTTTATGGCCCGAGAAAGACAAAGGATTGATTATTTCGAGATATTGTGCTGAAGATGAATTCTACTGGACAGCTAAACGCGCCAATCATCGATCTTCAAAATTAAAACCCCAACCAGACGCCAAAGCATTCTATTGTAAATGCGAAGGAAGACGACTACGAGGTTGTTAACAAACAAGATGGACCAATCAAGTGAAAGACCCATCGACATCAAAATTTTACACGGCCGTAAGGAACGCGCTTGACAGAAACTGGTGGAGACAGAGTATGCGCAGAACTAAACCCGAAGCTGACCACGATCCTCAGACATAAGGGAACAAACATAAAGAGAACTTCATACAAAATACAATTTAATTGGGATTTGAAGCATACTTACCTATATGAAGCTATGAATTAGGCATAATCTCTTCTCACCTCATTACAATGTAATGTAAATAATGTAAAGCACGTGATGCCATAGAAATACCCTCATGTGTGTGTGTCATGGTGGGTGTTCGTCAAATTATGCTAATCCCAGTGATTCCTATACTGAGTGGAGCTTCAAACGAAGTGTTCCCTGGAGCCTAGCACACTGCGGTAGGTAAGGCAAGAAAGTAAAACTACTGGGGTACTAAATTGCTGTAGGTATATTGTTATTGTGAATTTGTTCAGGTTTTTGTTTTTATTTTTTGTAATTCTTAAGCGTTGGTTGTGGAATGAGCTCTCCGCTGTGTTTTACAATCCATGGGGTTCTTCAAAAAGCGTTCGAAGAGATTTTTGCAGCGTTGGTGAAGACAGTTACCATCAGGCGAGCCATACGTATGCTTGTTTGCTACCTAACAAGATAGTCAGACCAAAAAAGTCGTTGAAAAGATTCTTGCGGGTCCAATTGAAAGTTGAAGGTTTCAAACCGGTGTAACTTCCGTAAAGGCGTTTTGTGTGTTGGCTTGATCTTCATAAATGGGCCTAAACTGAACAAATGCCTGTGACTGATGACAGGAATCAGGATGAGACATTGAATCGCCAAACTTATGCACTAAAGTATGAACTATTTGTAACAATTATCCAAACGTCTTTCCGATTCTTTAGCACAATATTGATGTAGGTAGTATACGCCAATTATTTATCTTCTATCACCTCATTTATATAAGATTTCTAAGGATCTCGTATACCACCCAGGACCCAAGTTATTCCTTTTTAGCTCAATTTAATTAGATCTATTTTTATGCTGTGTCTGGAATGTTCTCAGATATAGAACAGTCTGGACCATTTAGAGGTTTGTACGGTACGTACTTATGCCTTTAAGGTACATACTTAACGTTTTAAACGAGACGTAATACACTAACAAATTATAAGTAGCAACTAGCAGACCTGAGGCCCAAGTCTGCTATTGTGGTCCAATGGCAAGAATCTTATAGGTATACTAGCAGACCCCCGCGGTTTAACCCGCGTACGGTTTATATTTTTTGCGCGGAACAATATTTATTTTTCAAAAATAATAGTAACCAAGTTACTCGTTATAACATCATCTATGAAACGGAACAGACATACAAAAATGTTTAAAAACTCAATCCGATTTTGTTCAAAAAAGTTGAACTCATAAAAGCTTGGTGCAATGCAATATGTCAAATATAGGTAAGCTGAGGGGTGAAAGCGTAACAAAAAAACAAATAAACTCACTTTCGCTTTTATAATATTAGTTAGGATGGTCGTCATAGGATTACTTTTATGCAAGATCTTTAGATCTATTTCGATATTCCCTTATTATATCGAAACATTAACTATTGATAAATCTTATAATATGATAACACATGTGTCACCGAACTCATGCTAATAGCAGAGTATATTTTACCGTGCTAATAGTAATGTATTATACAACTTCTATTTGTTATTGAGTTCCATATAAGGCCTGGAAGAAGGAAACATAGTTGAAATACAAACTCAGTACCTATAAAGTCACGTTCGTCGGAAATGTGGAGTGCTTTGAGGACGTAGCAACTATGATAGCAGATTGATAACACCGCCTTTACGTAGGAAAGTGTATCGGTATTTAGAGTTGAGATTGTGGGAGTGGGTTTATAGTTTGTGGGCTAGATAGTTAGTTACACGTACCTATTCATTTCATCACAATAGGGCACTTCTACATTTAACCCGAAGAAGTGTAATGAAGTAGGTACCTTTTATTTGAAATCTATTCCGCCAATTTCTCACCACTAACAATGCACTCTAAATTAAGTCAAGGTCACATGCGCTCTGAATGGCTAAGTCACATGAAACATTTAGATGCAGTGATTATTCGGTTCTTAGTTCGACCGGGTCGCGCGACCCACTACTTAGTATGGACTCAGTTTATATCGAGTACCTACGGCGACTGCGTCGCGCGACCGGTGGGTGTGGATAGAGAACCGCGTCATCTGTAGATCTTCTCACGTTTCCCACGAATGGGGAAACGGGGGAACAAAACCGGGGTCGGATGACCCCTTCATTGTAGTATCGCAATTTTCGCCGCGTGCAAAAACACGCGGGGCTCTGGGTATGGCTTTAGAAAGCCTTATTTAATGGTCAACTGGAGGCAGCGTCTCTCTGTTTGCTAATCTAGCTTACCAGGAGTAAAGAGCCCAGCCAGCGATCTGCATTCGAGTGACGCATCTGCAGAACACGTGAATGTCGTATTTGGAGTCAAATTCTACGGGGAATTTTTAATCAATTCCCGTGCATACGCCTTGCCCTCCGGCGGTCGAGTGTGCAACGGGGCTATGCCCTTCACGTGAGGGAAGCTCGACACGTCGGCTCGCCGGAACATGTTAGTGGCGAGGCAGGCTAGAGAGTGGCGTGGCGACCGTGATGCGGTCGCAGCGGAGGCTGTGCTGTCGTCATGCACGCAGGTGAGAAGCACAACAAAGTGGTGGCGTTTTCACCGAAAGAGGACGAGAAGTTGATAGAATTAGTAAATAAAAAATAGTTTTTTTTTAAATTTCGTACTGCGCCCCGCGACATGCGACCATAGTCGCGCAGTAGAATGTGGTTGAATGGTCGCAGTCGCAGTTGCAAAGAACCGAATGCTACCTCTGTTTAAAGTCAGTGAAATCAATAAGTGTCAAAATCAAGTGAGTAAAATCAATGACTACTTGCGGAATTGGATCGCTCGGTATTATTACTCTAAAGCGATTTTTTCTTGACTTCCAATGATATTTATTGCCTCTACGGTAAATAACCATATCGTGATGAAATGGATAAGAATTTAGCTTGTAGGTAGATCAGAACGTGGAAAGAGATAAGGACGTCTTTTATATTTTGAAAAAAATAGCCAATATAGCCAGATTGCCCAAAAAATATTTAAAAAATGTAACCTTGCTGTGTTTCTTTCCTGTTCTTCTCAGTTGAAGGCCGACATACGAACTGGTGGTTACTTCCCCTAGCTTTGAACATCATAAGTTCATTCCATTCAGAGCACTAGGTCCTTAATTGAATAAATGACTTTGACTTTTATCTCGGGACCACGTGCAATCACGGAACACGAGTAAAACGCAGGATGAAACTAGTGTAAAATACGTCGATTAATTCTACTAAGAGGTCATCGTCACCATATTGTTATTTAGTATTCAGCCACCAATCGCGGATAGAAGCGCTTTCAATTATTCATACAAACTTCGGTATTTCCCTTAAACTCGTTACTTACGGATGTTTGGAGCTGTATACATTTTGCCTTTCCCCTTTGTTTATGGTGCTAATAATAGACTTCTATTGTACCTATATTACTTAACATGCTTTCGATTTTTATGATGGTCGATACTGGCTCAAGCAGGCACAAATGGTAGGTACTTAGCCTTAAGGTGAACGCACACTTATCCGAGCCGAACGCGCCGAACGCATCGAACGAAACGAATTTTAGAATTCTGTATATGAAATCTTATGAAAGCTCGCACACTTGCCCGCGTCGAATCGTCCGAATCTGGAAGAACCCCAGAAATCCTCGACGAATTCGGATGACGTCATCAGATTCGGCACGGCTTATGCGGTCGACTCGACCGATGCCCTCGCATCGCATCGCATTCTATCAGTTGCGTAGCAACACGCGAGTTGTTTATAAATATTGTGCGACAGGCGTAAAGAAAATAGAAATGATTTCGGTCGATTCTTTCGGTGCGGATATGTGTGCGAGCCCTCCTTGACTTCGATTCGTTCTCCGCGTTCGGCTCTGATAAGTGTGCGTCCACCTTTATTGTCACTATCAACATTTCAATACGGAATGACAACCGATCGGCTTCCTATGGTGTATATGTGTGTGTGATACCATGTATTAACAAGAACGCCCGCTTCCTATTACTTGCGTCAGTTAAGAACACAGACCGTTTCCGTATTTCATTATGTCTTGGCCTGGGGGTCGGTATTAAGTACTTTTTACCCCTATGAAGTGACGTTTCGTTTACAATAAGCCCTGTAGCACATTATAAGAAAATTACTTGTGTTTTCTAAAATGTATGGGCGTGTCTGATCCGACATACCTTATTAGACATACACGTAAAACAACCATTGCGACTGAATTTCTTATAAAAGCTCGCTAATGACCTTAGATGTTAAAAAGCGACCTAAAATAAATAAAAAAAAAAAAAAAAAATATTGGTCTGTTTTTGTTATTTTAATTCTTAGGAAAAAAAAAAAATGCGAGACATAATTTTCTTAGCAATCCCTTGAATTATTTGAATAAATCTTACAACAACGCAATGGCGCGCTACGATGGCCGTATGGGTTTTATTGTCTGACCATTAACTACTACTTGTGTCTACATATTTGCTATAAATTGCATTAAATATGACAAATATAATATAACTAGGACCATACGTGTAATGTTTATGATAAAACTACTTCCTAATTACCGAAGGCACCGCAATTAACATTTACATTCATAATAACATTATCTTCGTAGACAGAGAAAGCAAAGATTATCTTAGAGCGCCTACAGACGATCTAATAACTTTCAACATTATGCAGTCGACTGCATTTATCTCGTTATTCAATTCAGGCCCTAGTATGAACTTACGAATGTCAAAACTACTGACCAGGGCGCCAACCACATATGAAATCAAATCAAAATTCATTTATTCAAATTAGGCCCTTATAGGGCACTTATGAATGTTAACAAATGACTCTACACCGGTTCCAAATTAGGGTTTCGTTCCCGGGTCCCGGGAATCGGGAATTTCCGGGAAATACGTCGTTCCCGAAGTCGGGTTTTTTTTTGCGATTTCCCGGGAATTCCCGGGAATTTCTTTATGAGATTGAATGCTCTAAAACACTGCAAATATTGGTCAAAATTAACGGAAAACCTTTGAAACACAAAGATGTTGCATACGATATTAAAACAAACGTCGATATCCACCGAAATCGAACGAACTGAACTACAAGCTTATGAGAAATCGTAGGAAGTGTGTAAATGTGGAGATAACGTTTTTTTCTTAGAAAAATGTCAAGATCTCCGAAAATACCCATAAAAACATGTTTGTTTGTAACATGTTTGTAACCTATCAAAAGTCAAGTAAAATACGTAATTTAATTTAATTACCTATTTGTGTCTCACACACAAACATAAGTAGAAAATTATAAATAATCATATGAAACTATAGGTCATACATAGTTACTATGGGTAGTTTCTAAACTGCCGATTTTAGAGATAACCTATGAATGCGCGTAATTATGAAGAAAATGAAAGTTTAATTAATATTTTTTTTAAATATATATTTTTGGAGATATAGCTTATCAGCTAATGGGTGTGAGACGTGGACAATGACGCAAAGGGATAGGGAAAGACTGGAAGCCTTTGAAATGTGGTGTTGGAGGAGAATGGAGAGGATTAGCTGGACGGAGATGGTGACGAATGAGGAAGTATTGAGTCGAGTAAAAGAGAAAAGGAACATTATGGAGACGATAGAGAATAGGAGGGGAAATATGTTTGGCCACCTTATACGACACGACGAATTTATCAAAAACATAATAGAAGGAAAGATAGAGGGAAAGCGAGGAAGAGGAAGACCAAGAATAAGTTACACAGATCAAATGAAGGCAAAAATAGGCGTCGGGTCATATAAGGAGGTGCAAAATGTGGCTAATGATAGAGCAGAGTGGAAGAAGCTACACCGACAAGAGCACAGCTCTTAAATACAGAAGAAGAAGCTTATCAGCGTTTTTGTCAAAGTCAAGTAAAGCACATCATCATCATCATATCAGCCTAAAGATGTCCGCTGCTTAACATAGACCTCCCCCATTAACTTCCACTTCGAACGATTTTGGGCCGCTTGCATCCAGCGGCGCCCAGCGACTCTGACCAGGTCGTCGATACGTCTGGTGGGAGGTCGTCCCAGTACAGTACAGTACAGGAGTACGTGGTCGCCACTCGCGTCGTCTTCGAGCGATGTGGCCTGCCCATTGCTATCACATCAGCTTACTATCACTAAGAGCTATATCGGTAATTTTTGTTCTTCTACGAACGTCGTCGTTTCCCTGTCTCGTAGAGAAATTCCGAGCATAGTTCGTTACTTGTGAATTAGTAATTTTTTTTTTCAACACATGCTCGTAATTTGACATTTATTGCACCGTTTTTAGTATCATAATGTAGCTTCTGACGCACTAGTGCTTTTTAATTTATATTACCGCACAGTTTTATGATAGGTATAATCCCGATTATGTAAGTTTGTAACTCAATGCTATTGATATGTGCGTAGACGAAGCATTCTTAATTTAAACGGTTAAAACAGTTTTGCTGTCAAAAAAGAACTTGCGCGCCATATTTGTTGACGTTCTTATTGACTATTATCAAAAAATCTAGTGAAAAAATACAAGTTTGTTTTTTTCCTCACAAGTGTGTTGAAAAACGTCGTATGACACGCGTGTGCATTGATCATTACACTCTCGGGTTCCTTTGCTTAATAGGTACCGTCTCGTGTGATTACCAACTTTGCACACGTCTCATAATGTACTATTATTTAATTCTGAGACAAATAAATTGCTAATTTAATTAAATTACGTGGTTTACTTGACTTTATATACGTTAAAATAACAAAACTAACAACTTTTAAAATTTCCCGGGAATCGGGAATTCCCGGGAAGTCATTTTTTTCATTCCCGGGTCCCGGGAATGGGAAAAGGTCGGGAAAAACGAAACCCTATTCCAAATACAACTTGAACTGAGAAGACTCCGGCAAGAAACTCAGCAAGTGTTCTTTTTTTTTTTTAATGTGTACTTATAAATTTTACAATTTACAAAATAATATAACAATAGCGTGCGAAGCGAACAATTCATTCAAATGCATTCTTGTCATCTACAAATCAGAAACTTTATAGTACCCCTTCTTGCATAACTTCTGTTTTACTATCTTTTGAATCTATGTATAGGTAGTTCTTGGATTTCTTTGGGTACTTTATTATAGAAACGTATACATTGCCCCTTGAAAGAGTTAAGGACTTTGCTGAGCCGAGTTAAAGGTACCTACAGCAAGTTTGTGCTTATTTCTAGTGTTCAAACTATGAGTGTCGCTATTCTTAGGTAAGTTATTTATGTTTTTGCTCACATGAATAAGATTTTCATATATGTACTGTGACGACACTGTCATTACATTAATAGATTTAAACTTGTCTCTCAAAGAATCTCTAGGCCTTATTTTATATATTGCGCGGATAGCCTTTTTCTGCAGTATAAAAATTCTATTGATTTCGGCACCACTACCCCAGAGGAGGATACCGTAAGACATCAAACTGTGAAAGTAACTTTATTACTAATTTATATAATTTATTTTATAACTAATTTTGCCGTAGATTCGTCAGTGAGAGCGCGAATTTTTCTCACTGCATAAGCTGCAGAACTACGTCTATCCACCAATTTACAAATGTGAGGGCTCCATTGTAACTTATTATCTAAAGTGATACCTAAAAATACAGTTGTTTCAACAAGATCCATCATCACATCATCCATAAAACAATATTATTATAAACTTACTTGTCTTTTGTCCTGTTTTAACGTCGGATGTTGAAGAAGGACGTAACGACGTGCCGCGCCGGGGCGCTCAATAGGCTAGATGACTAAAAAAAATTATTTTGTCAAAAGAAAAAATACGTGTCCAATATTTTTTTAAATACTAACTCACGGACTAATAAGATTTTTTTTACGTAGGAATCATCCCTATTGTTGTCAATGCTATTAAAATGTAAATATTAAGTGAGTTTTCATGATCACGCACAGAAACTTGTGTACCCAAGAAGTGAAATTCAGGAGATGACATATCCCTCGCTTTTAAAGGAAACTTGATACAGCTTTAAGTTTTTCATTTCTAGTTTCTGCCCTACGATTATACCTGCATTCCCCAGGAATTGAATGTTGTCCCGAGACACAAAGTACACCATGTTTTATACCATGCATTCTCCTATATTTATGTGCCAAATTTCATACAAATCCATTGAAAACATCCACAAAATCATCACAAACTAGCATCTAACAATATACTTAATTCATATTGAGGCCTAATGCCTATGTCACAGGCTTACCTAGTATAGGCATTAGGTGCTCAACCGAGCAACTATTATTACAAGCTGGAATCCTATCTATTGTAAAATTATATCTACATATTATTATGTCATATTGGCTGCACTTTTACAATTCTTTTGTTCTGAATAAAATTATTATTATTAATTTTACTTAATTCATATTGCACCGATCCCAAGTGATTGGTAACAGGACAGGTAGATGATGATGATGATGATGATAAAGTATATATATAATTAAAATATTTGCGAATCATTCCAATCGCGTAAGCAGTCGACTGCATTGCAGTTTTAGCGAACAATCTGTACTCGCTCTTATCTTACAAAGTTTATGTTTTTTAAATATTGTAACTATTGTTTATAATGACGACATTATCTAACCATCTTTATTGTTAATAACTTGCAGGATATGAGGTCAAAGTGTTCGTTAATGTGACATAAATCAGTACAAACCGGCGTGTCGTAATGTTTGCGTAGATAGATAACGTTATGCACATAGTGTGAATGGGTCGACTTGAGACGGGTGACATCATAGTATCGTGATGCTGCAGGGTTAACTAATGTTGAGTTAAACCTGACATTTTCCCCTTACTCTTTGCATTTATTACTTTAGTTTTCTTAAATTGAATACCTAGTAACATTTTTATAGTACAGATTATAAGATTTAGGTACTTATCTACATAATATAAGAATCTTAATAAAAGTACCTTTAACAAACTTTTACCTTGTATCGTCTTTGATTGCTTGATAGTTAGGTATTACGTATGCGGTATGTCCTTTCTAATGACAGCTATTGGTGCGTCCATGCCATGTCCATGCCATGTCCATGCTTGGCGAACCGATCACGAGCCGAGCTACGGACGAGCACACTGCGAGCACGATTGGCGTAGCGTGAACGGGCTTGCAAGCCTCGAACTCGAATGAGCCCGATTGTCAGTTTTTTCACGAAGAAAGGGATTCGCATCGTGCAATTTGTAGGCTCGTTGTAGGTTCGTTCGTGGCTCGGCTCGTGCTCGATTCGCGTAGCATGGACGCACCATATAGTGACTCGGAAGGTGCTAAGCACAAAGGCTGCCATCTCGTAAAAATAATAATTTCCGGGATCCTATTGTTTTTCAAATATCAATAATACTTATATCTTAAATATTTTCATTTTGACAACTATTTGCCTTCTTCTCTGAACTAATATGACTTATTGACTTGATTCTTAGATTGAAGTGAAAACGGGCGTACCGCAAGGATCAATTTTAGGCCCTTTTTTTGTTTCTGGCGTATATTAATGACCTGCCCTATATGGTAAATGAATTGTCCGATATAGTTTTATTTGCTGATGACACTTCTCAAATTTTTAAGGTCAATAGAAAAGATACAGACCTTACGCAGCTCAATGACACCTTATCAGCTGTATCTAAATGGTTTGCCGCCAATAATCTTATGCTTAATTCCTGTAAAACTAAATGTATACGGTTTTCTCTCCCTAATGAAATAGTGTAACAAGAGTGAAACTCATATCTTTGTCGATGGTAAAAGACTTGAACTAGTGGATAAGGCAGTTTTTCTCGGCGTAACATTAGATAGTAAAATACAATGGGGTCCTCATATAGAAAGATTTGCTAGTAAATTAAGTTCCGCCGCCTTCGCAGTTAGAAAAATTAGACAAATAACAGATGTGGCTACAGCCAGGTTGGTTTACTTTGCTTATTTCTATAGTTTGATGTCCTACAGTCTTCTGCTGTGGAGCTCAGCTGCAGACTTTGAAACTGTATTTATTCTGCAGAAAAGTGCAATTCGCGCAATCTATTGTTTGGGTCCTCGCGAATCAACGAAGTCGATTCAAGGAATTTAAAATTTTGACGTTACCGTCACAGTACATTTATGAAAATATTATGTTTGTCCGTAAAAACTAAAATTTATTTCAAATTAATTGGAGCCACCATAACTTCAATACAAAAAATAAAGATAAAATTGTGACACCTAGATTCAGGTTATCTAAAACTAATAAGTATTTTCTCGGAAATTGCGTTCGATTCTATAATAAAATCCCACTTGAAGTAACTAAAATGTCTTATAATAAATTCAAAGATTTCATAAAGCAGAGGTTAATTGACAAAGCCTACTATAAGGTGGCTCCTCAAGCAGCACGCAAGCATATTCTACATCAATAAACCAGCCTATTTACTTTGCAATTACTCTTTAAAAAACAAACTTAGATTCATTACAAAATATTTACATTCTAATCGCACTGACAACAATTTGCACTGGAATAAAAATGAAACTTACCCTACCTACTTAATTGTGTTTGTTACCTTGTGTCGTGAATTACATCATTTTAAAAGCTTTTATTTGTTCAATATTTAGTTTCACCTGAATCTTACAAATTAGAGACCCTTTTGATTTGACCCACTTGCCTGTGTCCGATTGAGCTTACATTTTATTAATTCATTTTACTTAGGGTACTTATACATTAGAATACTGGATGACAATGCAACAAAAAGTACAGTCACCTAAAAAAAGCTTGTATTAAAAAACTTGTTTAATTTAATTTAGTACATACCTACTAAATCTTGACGCTATAACAAGCAGACTAAACAACAATTTAACATATATAAAACTAACAGAATATCATAGGGAATATCGATAGACTGCAAGTCAAGTTCACGCGACGTTCATTGATTGATGAACGGCTCCAAGTGCGGTCAATTTGCGAAGCTGTTACGCTGTCAAAAAAAACCAGAAGGATCGCTGTAACGAGTGGATTGTGAATATTGATGGATCGACCAACGGACGGTGGGTTTAAACGAGTTTTTTTAATGTAGCTATTAAAAGCTTTTTTAATTGAAATAATAAGAATCATCACGTATTAAATAATATGTATTATATTGTTATTTAAAACCTTACTATTCTGTAATCTGTCTTTAAAGCACTAAAATTACAAAAGTGCTGCCCTATTCTGCTCCAATAAAATTAAATGCACGTATCGAAAGATCTATTTACTTATTTTAATTTTGTTTAGATCATGGATGGAGTACCTATATCGCGTTTATGACGTGATATATTAATTCGCGCTTCAATAAAAAGCTTTTGAGAATTACGGGCAGCGCAGACGACACACTTTTTGTGCAAAGGAGTCTGTGGCACACACGGAAAAGAGAATAGGTACAATTCAAACATTATTTCTTTTGTCTGTGGTGGCCATCGAGGAAATATCCCTTTAGAGTAGTAATACTGAACAATCAAATTCCGAAACTTGTCAGTGATTTGTCACTGATTTTGAACAGTAAGGACCACTCACTGCATCGCGTGTTTATGACTTGGCCAATCAGAGCGCATGTGTCCTCGAATTAACCAATCAGAGCGCATTGTCGGCGGTGGGATATTGGCGGAATATATTTCTACCAAAATGAACGTCATTGCGCTCTTTGGGTTAATTGTTCGATGGTGGTGGCACACATAAAGTCTGTGTGAACAAAGGGTTGTGCGCCGGAATTTTATGCGTTTCTGCTTAGAATTGTATTGGTTCTATTTTCACAGACTAAAAAGTGCGGCGCGTAGCGGTCTGTCTTGTTGTATGCGCTGCACCTTAGGCAAACCACATAGCGATTTAGTCGGACTTTCCTTTAGAAGTTTAGATCATTTTGATTCCTATAAACGGGGCGTAGACCATTTACCATCAGGTGATCTGGCTGCTAGCTATTCAAAATTACAATAATCAGTCAAAAACTACAATCCCAGTACGCTTATAGAAGAAGCTAACGTGACGCAAACAGCTAATGCAAAAATATCACGTAAAATTGATGAAATCAGCACACAAATTATGTCTTCGATGTACGGTGCGGAACACCGACACTCAAGTAGAAGACATCCATAAAATATCAAAGTAGGTACCTACCTACAGACATGCATAAAATATCAAAGTACACGTAGAATTGAATCAAGAGCGGTCGTAGCAAGTCATTGTATTCTGTATTCCAACATCATGAATAAAGAATACTCTCGCGCAAGAAATGAAATGCCTCGAGTCCGGGTGGGCTACGATTATATCAACAAAACACATCGGTATGGTTGCAATTGCATTGTGAATTTTGATAGACATGTTCTGTATCTCATTGTGAAGCTACGCCTTATCTGGTGTAATTTAGTTATGCTGTGGTTATATCAGACAAAATCAAATTCAAAATCATTTATTCAAATAGACCTTCGCAGGCACTTATGAAAAATCTGACTCTAATACTCTAATACCGGTTCGGAAGGTTGCATTTGCTGAGAAGAGCCGGCAATAAACTCAGCAATTACTCTTTTCAAAACAAACTTAGATTCATTACATAATATTTACATTCTAATCGCACTGAAAACAGGTTTCAGAAATGTGTGGTATATGACAAATATTAATTGCTACACAATACATGATCCTCACAAAATAAAGTAATCAGAAACAAAGCTTGACAGTTACATAACATTTAAAAAGAAATGTGAGGCAACACAGATTAAATTCCTGAGATGGATAAGAAATTTTGAAATATTGTTAGCAAAAACAAAGCAGCTCAAAATAAACCGAACGCATTTTCCTCATACCAACAAAAGACTTATTTCGCAGCTTCTATTTCAGCAACAAAATAAACAAGAAAATTATGCAGCTTGCATATAACCGTTTGTTAATACACAAATAACCTGACTATTGCACGATGTACAAAGCATGCGTGGTTGCCAAACAGAAACAATACATTTTGAGGTCACACGTCCCAACAAGAGAAAGATTGCCGACTCCATTGACTGAGTCGGGAGGTTATCACGGTGCGGATAGTGCGTGTAAACATGTCAGTCTACAGGTTATAAATCAGGGAATTCACTGTGGAAGGTCAGCGTGGTCAGTTATTATAAAGTTATTGTAGGTATTTGATGTATTGCTCGTGTGTTTTGAACTTTCGAAGCATTTTTTTGAGATTGTAAAAATGACGTTGATTGTATTCATAAAAGGGACGTTTCACTGTTAAAAAAATAATCCAATTAGTCAGTCAATTAGATTATCAAAAAATATTGGACACGTATTTTTTGCTTTATAAAATCATTCAAAATTGACGAAGATAAAGCGCGACTAAGTTCGGGAGTGGGGGCTAAATAAATATTTTCAGGAAACTAGCCTATTTTGATGAAACAACTTTTTTAACTGTAGCAGCAAAATTTGTCTCGAAAGAGGAGCAGGTAGAAGAACGACGTGGTCGTTAGTTACTATTGTCAGACTTTAGCCATATAAGAGAACTTGCCAATGTGATGAGAATGAAAAGATGAGCGGTGATCCAGTACAACCCAGTGATCCTATATTCACAGCATAGCTCGTCATAATTATTAAGCGACTGAGCAATAGAACCGCTACGCACCTTTAACCTTACGAACCCAATCTTGAGCATCAATAAAAATCACTTTCTGTCTAGCATAATCATAACAATAATATAATATTCACTAATGGATAAGCTACTTTATTTCTTGCGCATAAGTACCTATTACGTAAGCTGAATTTTAGTCATTTGTAACCCCCCTCCCCCTTGTCAGCAAAAATAAGCAAAGCTTTTACTCCCCTCTCCTATGCTTACGTAAACATTGGTATATTTTGACGGGCCCGATCGACCCGCACGGAAACAGTCGATAACGCCCCATACAAATTAATACTCGAATGTGATGTCACTTTTGCGTACCGCTGTACTCAAATGTATGGAGAAGACACGTAATTTTTCATGTTGGTCGTGAAAAACTGCGTACCATACATTTTTTCTTATTGAAGCCTAAGGTTGCTGAATTTGTTTTTTTTTTTAAATATATTAAATGGGCTTGCGTTTGGCTACTGACCCAAGATGAAACACGCTTACCCAGAAGAAACCTAGTCACTCTAGCCATGAAAGTTCCTAGATTGTAAGCGACAGGAAACACAGACGCCGGAAGCAAGTTCCACTCCCTTGCTGTCCGCAATGAGGATCCAGAACGCTGTGTCCGTATTGTCGGTGTGTCAACTAGTCCAGTAGAATTAGATAATCAATTTACATTAATTGTGGTACTAATGCTGTTTGGCATATCGATAGAGTTATGTATTGATATGATTACCTTAAATTCGCAACCGATTTGAAAGTACGGAAAACTGTAAAAATTGAGAAAAACTTTGATATTGAATAATTCTTAAACAAAAATTGTGGTACTAGTTGCGACAATATCATGTCCTTAGAGAACCATTACCTACCTTCTCAAGCAATTTGGACCGGTTGCGACATACGGAACATACCTAAACTTAAAAAAGTGATTTTTCGCCTAATTATATCCTAGGCAAAATGTGTGGTACTAATTGCGAACTCATTGGTAACTTGTATTAGCCTTTTACACTTAGTTTCAAGTTTGCAGCCGGTTGCGATATACGGAACCCTAAGAAAATACTTTTTGCCAAATTCAACTTCTAGCAAAATTAGCGTATTCTCTATTATTGCTTAACCATATTGGTATGGTCGACTTCTACCTGCTTTGTGATCGCAACTGAACAGAACATAACGGAGCATACTTTTTGTTACAAGTAAAATATGGGCGTATTCGCGTGTTACGAAACTATGTTCCAAAAAATAATAATATGTAACCTTGCTGAGTTTCTTGCCTGTTCTTCTCAGTTGAAGGCAGACTTACGAACTGGCGGTAACTTCAGTAGCTTTAACCTTCATAGGTGCCCTTCTAGGGCCTAAATTGAATAAATGGCTTTGACTTTGAATGTTCTCTTCGTAGGTATTAACAGTAGGGAATTTGGATTATTGAATTACGTCATATGCATAGATATATTTTGAGGAAGTAATAGGATAGACTTTCAGCCAGCTTGTCGGAAATCGCAATGCTCCCATAAAGCAACACATTTATGAGTATATTACAACGTATAATATAATGCGACAGTTATCACATAAACGACATGTAATGCTGGTGGTGTAGACGCGCCTGGGAAATTGCCAGCTTCCTTTGCGGTACAGACACCTGTACATGTCTGGTCTAGGTCGTTACAGAGATAAATGTGTCTGCAAAGTGAATATAGTAGGCAAATTTTTTTTCATAATACCTTGTTGCCGATTTTTTTTCTGTCTTAGGATGTTAGGGCGATGGCTGCCACACGCGTCCTACTTTTGAACAGGTGCAGGTGCTGGTCTGCTTAAGTTTGCCATTTATTTACTCATTAAATATAGATTCAGTCTACTTTGTAGTTTTGCACCGGGGCACGCAATTCTTGTCAGTGCGATTAGAATGTAAATATTATGTAATGAATCTAAGCTTGTTTTGAAAAGAGTAATTGCTGAGTTTATGCCGGCTCTTCTCAGCAAGTGCAACCTTCCGAACCGGTATTAGAGTATTAGAGTCAGACTTTTCATTAGTGCCTGCGAAGATCTATTTGAATAAATGATTTTGAATTTTTGAATAGTTTTTTTTTATAGACAATTTGATACTTATATCATCTGTTGCTATATATGTATACACTTTCAAGCAAGAACTGCGTGAAACAAAAACGATTTTCTACAGGAAAATCATAAAATAAACCAGACAAAGTACTGCCCGGAAGCCAGGAACAAATCCTGGCTTCAGCCGAAAATCAGCGCTGTAGTGATCTGCAGCACATGCTGAGCTGGGGCCATTTGGACCCACGATATAACACTCAAATTATTGCATTGTTATTACTTCTATTATAGTTTGTATGTATTTATGCTTTTTATTATTATGCTGTTTTCTTTTTAACCGACTTCAAAAAAAGGAGGAGGTTCTCAATTCGGTTGTCTTTTTTTTTTTTATGTTTGTTACCTCATAACTCCGTCATTTATTAACCGATTTGGAAAATTCTTTTTTTGTCTAGAAGGGTATACTTCCCGTTTGGTCCCATTGTCATCAGATCAGGATTTGATTACTTCTTATTGTACTTTGAAGTCGGTTTAAGTTTTTTGTAAAACAGTCCAATTATTATTGTGTGAATTTGTGTGTCCAATAAATACTATTTTATTTTTTATCTTTTTTTATTGGGCTGGTGTAGTACTAAATTCCTTACTCTTGTAAACTGACCACATAATTGATTAGTAGTCCCTCCCATATGGAAGTAACTATCGCAGGTAAAATTAGCTTACGAAATTATTTATATGCCCAGTTTGGCAATTAAAAAACTAACTTAAGCAAAAAGATTCGTTTTTTGCATATTTGCTAATGAAACATTAAGAAGAAAATTACATTTAAATATATAATAATTTTAAATCATAAAAAATAGATATGACATAGTAATCAATAATAACGGATTACAAATCGATACATCCTAAAAGCAAAACATGAATCATACCATAAATAGACAAATTGCCTCAATACAAACAAATAACGACCATAAAAACCCCTATACATAGACTAGGTAGAAATCAAAGAGCAGCACAAGTTATTCGTTTGATCGATTGAGTCATAAAAATCGATCTTGAAATTTGAAAAGAAACAGACACGAGCTCGAGCTTTAAATAAGATTGCTATTCTTGGAGGCAGCGGCGACTCCGGCGCATTCCATACTTGCTCTGCTATACAAGGTATTGATAATACCTACTTTATGGGGAAAATGATTGATTCAAATCAAAATCATTTATTCAAATATACCTTCGCATGCACTTATGAAAATTCTGACTCTAATACTCTAATAGGTACCGGTTCGGAAAGCACTTGGTGCATTTGCTGAGAAGAGCCGGCAATAAACTCAGCTATTACTCTTTTCAAAACAAGATTTATTACATAATATTTACATTCTAGTCACACTGACGATAATTGCGCTCCGCGGCGGTAAAACTACAAGGTAGACTGAATCGATATCTAGCAAACTTAAGCAGATCAGCCCCCACAAGCAGCACCTGTTCACAAGTTTGACGCGAGTGGCAGTCATCGCCCTCCTCGCCATCTTTACGATGAATAACCACACTATTTGATATTTCCATACAAAGAAAAGACGCGGATGGCACATCACCATAGACGCAATATCGGGTTGAGTGAGGGATCACCTTATGGTGCGTCCATGCTACGAGAAGCGAGCACGAGCCGAGCCTCGAACGAACAGGATTCTTTCGTTGTTCGCGATTTCAAGCGTGGACGTCAATGAGCCTACAACGAGCGCGATGCGAATCCCTGTGTTCGTGAAAAAACTGTCAATCGAGCGGAGAGCGCAGTCGAGCACGGTACGAATGCTCGTTCGAGACTTGCAAGCCCGTCCAAGCTACGCGAATCGTGCTCGTTCGTGGCTCGGTTCGTGCTCGGTTCGCCAAGCATGGACGCACCATTACGTTCTCACGTAACTTGGTTAAAAACGGTTCTGTATGTGATGCACATCATACATCGTAGTTATGTGATAATGTGACTGTTAGGTAGATGTTAAGCACACAGTTTAAAATCCTATCTATAGAATGTTGCAACGCATTTTCATCAGAATGATCAAGACTGAATTGAAATTGCGTCATACTTAACCCCACTCAAGGGTTACCTGAGTTTGAGAACCTTTCAATTTATAGACATGAATCGGCGAGCGACGACATATCTAAATATATTAACATAGGTAAAGCATTTGCATGATAGCAATTTTGGTCTAGGACTTTGCATTTAATATTGGTGCAACTTAATTTAAAAAAATTATGAATGTTCACTTTGAAAGCAACAACAAAAAGATTCAGTAACTAAGTAAGTACATAAAATACAAATCAAATAAGGAAAATCTAACGCTAAGCAAATTGCCATTATCACACGAACTTCGTTGGACCAATTCTTTAATTATTGCACTGAATAAAACATAATATGTGGGGGTCCCAGACATGCCAGTTAAAATAATACGCTGGTGATCGTTGCATAATCATATTCTCATGTCTTTTCGACAATAACGAAGGTTTCGGAGCCCAAGAAATGCTAGTTTAATTCAAAGATCCTTAAATATCATATTCTCATTTCCAGTTCCAAGATATCCCAGATCTGCCAGAAGGCGACTACCCCATGGACGGCAAAGAAGACTGGGATTCTGCCGACGAGTTGGAGCTCAGCTCCTCGACCTTCAAGCCCAACTTGGGGGTGACTCCATCGGCGATCATCAGGCTTGGGACAGGTTACAAGCCGAGGATCGTATCCGCTGTGGACCCAATCGCTGCTACTAATGAGAGACCTAGGATATTGGATGATTGTAAGTTATTCCTCAATCTCACTCTCTCACTAATATTGCGAAAGTTTGGATGAATCACAGTCCAAACAATCTCCGAAACCAACTCCTGACAGTAGTAGTTTCTGCGTCGTCTTCGGCGGCCAATGGATCCGGGATGAATGGATGTAACTTTGTTACTCAATCACGATTCAACAACTAAACGGATTTGGATGAAATTTGGCACGCCGATAGTATATGTTCTGGATGAACACACAGGGTTTTTATCCCGGGGAAGGAATATATATCTCGAGTACGCGGGTGTGTCGCGGGGCACAACTAGTCATATCATACGCCTTGGTGTTAGCGATCAGTGGATACACAAGACTGCAGAACTATAGCGTCTGGTGGACTCTCCATAGATTCCTAATACGAGACGTAGGCAAACACTAAGTAAGGTTTTTGTCCCATGCGCTAGAAATGGCAGAAATCATTTTCACGCCTTTCACAAAGGAAAAAATCTGTACCATCCTGCCCTCGTTCCATGTAAGGTACCCTTTCCAAGAGTTGGCTATCGTTTCCAAAACTGTTCACTAGGGACGCTGCTCGAATCTTCATACCAAATATTGACTAGTTTAGGTCTCTTACATTACCGTAGCAAACTCAGGGTATTGTTTCACTTCTATCCACACTTTCATCACACCTCTTACCTCGTCTGGAGATATGGTTTTAATCCTGTACTGTAACATTCCAGCCTCGCTGACAGCGCTAGACCGAGCAGCAATACGCCAGGCAGCTCTGACCAATGTTCGCCAAGTAGTCCACACAGGCAAATGTTTGATACCACAGCCACGTTGGCTGTCTGTCAGGCAGCTTGCTCCGGCTTCTGATACTGCGTAAGTGCTGATTATACTGTGACAAGGATCAGTGGCGGATCCAGAATTTCGGTTTGGGGGGCTGAGGGGCAGCTTTTATCGAAATTTTTCAGGTGAACCCAGATGCTTTTTCGGGAAGCGACTTGAATGATCTTTTACTGACAAGAATGACATATTTAACCTCTTTTATAAGATTCGGTAGTATGTATCTAATGGTAAAGTACTTAGTAGATTTTAGTGAACAAAGAAATTATGTATAGTTTTTAAAATTTACTATTAATCCAAAAGCTAGTCGTAGAGTTGCGAGCTTCTGCGAGAGATCTTTAATAAATTATTTATTCATTCAATATACAATCATTGTACTCGCACTAGCAAAAGTACCTAAATGTGCTACCAATTTAAAGTCGCGGCCCATTTGACTCTACTCAATGTATTTGCATGTTGAGTTCAATACAATTGTCTCTAAGGTAAGTGTACCAGTGATGGACGGTTTAAGATCGATGGAGAATGTTTAAAATTTCCAAAAAAAAAAGTTGCAGGGCGATTCTTGCAAGGCTGCAGATAAAGTTGGTCATGGATGTTTAGCATCTAATAAAAGTATAATGTAATTATTTTAGTAACTTCTATGAACATAAAATTACAAAAGAAAATTGGCTTAAAATTATTTAGTAATGGACAAGTCATATACCAATGATTGACGGCTAGTTATGCAAAGTGTACCGGCATTGGACACCTGGTAATGAACACTTAAAACATACCCAAATAAATAAAAATACAGTTTAGTTAGAAATTTATTTGTTATATTACGTCTTCTAAGTTCTGCATTTGAAGTGGTGTATAATTTTTCACCGGCGCCATGACTGCAAGAAAAAACTTATTTGTTGTACCCATAGTAATGGAATGAACTAGTGATGGACAAACCACTAATGGACACGTCTGTCCATTACTGGTAAAAAGCTTTATAAAGTCGTCGTAAAAAGATATTTCATTCGCCTCGCGAAAAAATCTTATAATCGACTAAAATCTTTAAAAAAATGCACTACACTAGTAATCGACACTATGTCCATAACTAGGACATGTCATAATTCCAGGTACCAGTTATGAACATGGCAAAAAAAAAGCAAACTCCGTTATTGTTTACAATATTTTGATATTGATTTGATTGGAAAAGTCTTTAATTATGCCACAAACTTAATATTTATTCATTATTACTTTAATTTATTTGAGAAAAAAAAATCATCAGCAACTTACCTCGCTATCAAATTCACTAATAATACCGCATCACCGGAGACACGCGTGTTTAACTTCCTATCATCTTGAAACTGAACAACTGACATACATCAACTGTCAATATTTTGACACTTAAATACCTTTTGTCTTTGGTAAAGTATTGCCAGACAACAAAAGAGTTGTAGAATCCTTATTTTTTAGGATGCAACAAAAAAATATCATTACCGGTACGCTGTCCATTACCGGTGCACTTACCTTATGTAAATGAGATTTAACATTACCTACCTAAAGCTGGTTTAAGGATGATTTTTAGAAGACAAAAACTATTAAATATAAAAAAAATCTAACCCACGTATGTTTTTTTTTTAGAGGAACCCTAATTCTTTTCCTAAAATAAAAGTAGCCTCAGTTACTTCTTAAAACATCAGCTATCTGCCAGTAAAAGTCTCGTCGAAGCCAAAGTCCAGCCGTTTCTGAGATTAGAAACCGACAGACACCCAAAAACATACCAACAGCCAAAAAAAATGGTTTTTTGGTATAATTACCATATATTTACCCCCTTATTCATAATCGCTTTTTAACTAAATCAGTGTAATAGTGTCCTCCGTCTCACTCTTTCTATCACCAAATGTCACGTGTCAGATAAAGACTTCAGTGGGCTTACGCGCTCGATAAGGTTTAATTGCCAATTGCCGCTAGGCGGCGTTAGTACAATACCATACAAATTAGAGTTAACGTTAACCTAAATGAGCGCGTTAAAAACTCGTACTAAGCCCTCTGCGTTTGATAACTTTATTATGAATAGGGGGGTTCGTATTATAATGCATTTTGTAAAACACTGTTATTTTGACATTACAAACACATACTTTAATATTATTTATTTGTATAGATGTTGGTCTCCAACTCAGCAAATCCTTGAATGACAGAAGAACGTTTATAATTCCAGCTACATGCCTCCATGCGTGCAGCTGCACCGCTGTGCTCCGGACGCCGGCTGCTGCCACAACGAAGATGAGGTGTGTGCACCCATCGATGGGAAATATGTCCCCATACCATTTTATGTAAGTTATCTTTTACATTACAAACTATGGAAATTCCGAACGATTTAAATAACGAGGGTCTTCTTTGTGCATCATAGCACAATATTGTTTATTTTACGCGAACATACCTAGAAGACTTACCAGTGGCCTCGCATTATGAGCTGTCCGAACATAATTATAGGCTGCTGCTAATTGACAGATTTGAAGATGGCATATATTCGCGTAGCCACAATAATAATATACCTACAATCATCATCATCATCATCAGCCTATAATGTCCCACTGCTGAGCAGAGGCCTTATTTCACGAATGAGGGTGAATGGGAGTGGGCGATACTCCACCACGCCTGCCCACTGCGGATGCGGATTGGTGGACGTAGGCTAGTGGTCAGCATCCAACTAGCTTAACGACTATCACAATTAAGTGATAATCGGGACCAACGGCGTTACGTGCCTTCCGAAGCACGGAAACGCTCGATTTGAAATACCACTAAGCGGTCACACATCCAGGTACCAACCACGACAGACGTGGCTTAACTTTGCAGATCGATTAAGAACGGCTAATCATGCTGCTACCCCACGAGCGAAACCTACAATAATGCCATACAAATCTTGACAATTTGACACTCAAAAATGAAAATCAATATATTTTTTTGTTATTATTAAATGCTGAGAAAAATGTTAATGAATAGGTATTAGTTTTTGTTATTATAAATTGCTCCTATTGGAAGAAGAACTGCCCGACCCGAATACAGAGGACAGGTTGTCCTGTACCCCGAGTGTAAATAATTGACGTTAGTAAGTAAACGCTTACTAATGCGTTTGCGTTTACGACACTTCTCTATAGGAATTGGCACAGCGCCTCTAGCGGAATACTCATGGTACTAATTTCTCCCATACTTTATAGTTAACGCAAACGCTTTAGTAAGCTTTTATTCACGTCTAATCTTGGGAGAAGCTAAAAATTTGGAGTGCTGACCCCACCTAAAGTGGGATAGAGCAAGGAAGAAGAAAAAGTAGAAGATTAATTGCTGATATGACCCAGCCGTTAACTCAGTATTTTTTTAAACAAGCTTGCATTCATAACATTATTAATAATGTTATGAATGCAAGCTTAATCTTAAAAAACATCTTTAATTTCCAGCTACACAAAGCCAATGGCGAGATGAAGGTAGCTCGGATGGTGTTCTTCAACCACACGCAATGCGCGTGCGTGTCGCGGGAGACACTACAGAGCACCGTCCGCACCAGGATCGAGCGGAAGCTGACCTACGACAGCTCGGAGACCAGGCCGATGGACATCGTCAGCGAGGGGCAGAACGACTGGAGGATGCCCACTGAGGAACCAAAGTTACCCAAGGACGATGACGCTACTGCACCGCCACAATTGCGCAGGTAAAAAGATTTTTTTAACATGCTTAATTAGCTTCACACAAGGACGTTAGAAAAAATTGGGACATATTCTCGGTAACAAAAAACAGTGTCTATGAGAGTCAGAGCCACCTCGCTGTACGTACAAGCAAGCCCGCACACATTCACACATTAGTCGGCATGGTTTGCTGGATAATGGTGTAAAAGCCGTAGTGACCTCTTTCTCTCTTTCTCTCGTCGTCTCGTTTTTTCTCGTCTTTGCCTCCAACTCGACTTTGGATGATGGGGGCGCCACACCGCCTACCATCCCGCAGTGTGACATCTCCATGCCGGAGATAAGCATTACCCAGCGGGAGGTCCGGCGGGAATTGCTTTCTCTGGACGTCCATAAGTCTAGTGGGCCAGACGGCATACCGGCAGTGGTGCTGAAGCGGTGTGCTCCTGAATTGTGTCCTGTACTGACGCGTCTTTTTGCGCTTTCCTACACCAAAATGAAAGTCCCATCTTCGTGGAAGACAGCCCACGTGCACCCAGTGCCCAAAAAGGGCGATAGATCGGACCCATCGAATTACAGGCCTATCGCCATCACCTCCCTTCTCTCCAAAGTCATGGAGCGAGTGATCAACACGCAACTCCTGAGATACCTAGAGGATCATGATTTGTTAAGCGACCGACAATATGGCTTCCGCCACAGTCGCTCGGCTAGTGTATCTATTCTAGTGTATCTCACAAACCGTTGGTCACTTGCCATTGAGAGTCAAGGAGAGGCATGGCAGTGAGCCTAGATGTGGCGAAGACATTCGATCGGGTCTGGCACCGGGGTCTTCTTGCAAAGTTACCAGCATATGGGCTTCCCGAGGGACTATGCAAATGGGTCGCCAGCTTTCTGTCCAGCAGATGCATAAGAGCCGTCGTTGACGGTAGCTGCTCTGATAGCATGGACATAAATGCCGGCGTCCCACAAGGGTTTGTGCTGTCCCCAACACTGTTCCTGCTGAATATCAATGATATGCTGTCTATTGACGGCATTCATTGCTATGCAGACGACAGTACAGGGGACGCTTATTACACTGGCCGTGCTAATATCCCTCGTTCCGAGGTGGAGGAAAGCCGCGAACGGCTGTTGTCTGAAATCGAGAGTACACTAACTAGTGTCTCCGATTGGGGTCGACTAAATCTAGTCCATTTCAACCCCACCAAGACTCAATCCTGCGCGTTCACCGCTAAGAAAACCCCATTTGCTGTAGCTCCACAATTCCAGAACACGTCCTTGAACATCAGTCAAAGCATCGGGATCCTTGGAGTCGACATTTCTAGTGACGTTTTGTTCCGTAGTCACTTAGAAAACAAGGTTAAGCTGGCATCCAAAAAGCTTGGAGTGCTCAACAAAGCGAAGCAGTACTTCACATCGGAGCAAAGGCTGCAACTTTATAAGTCACAAGTCCGGCCTCATATGGAGTACTGTTGTCATCTGTGGGCAGGTGCACCTGGATACCAGCTTGGGCCTCTAGACTCGGTTCAGCGATGTGCCGCTAGAATTGTTGACGATCCCGAGCTCACAAGCGGTTTAGAGCCCTTCAGTCTGAGGAGAGACTTTGCCTCCTTATGTGTGTTCTACCGCTTGTACAACGGACAGTGTTCTGAAGAATTGTTTAAGATGATGCCCACGGCTACCTTCTACCATCGCAACTCTCGCCATCGACAGGGAGTCCATCCTCACACATTGAAACCAGAGTTGTTTCGAACTGTGCGGTCTCAAAGGAGCTTCCTTCCGCGTACGCTCAGATTGTGGAATGAGCTCCCTGCTGTAGTTTTCCCAATGGAGTACAGCATGGGGTTCTTCAAAAAGGGAGAGATTTCTGCAGGGTCGGCAACGCGCGAGTGACGCCCCTGGTGTTGCAAGCGTCCATAGGCTACGGTAACCGCTTACCATCAGGCGGGCCGTATGCTTGTTTGCTACTTAAGTAGTATAAAAAAAAAAGTGACCCGAGTAAAAAATAATGGAATCACGTTTCATAGGTAAATTTAATAACTCAATTACTTAGTTCACACATACACATAAATAGGCGCCGCCATTACTTTGCCTCAGTTTAGTCTTAGCGAGAGTACTGTCCGACCTAGTCTGTGGCTTCGCATGTTGGAATCTTCAATCAAACGTAATTTTCGTCGATTTCAAAACTACAGATTAAACTGAAACTTTGCATACCTACATGATACCTACCTATCTACTTATCAAGGATCGATGACATGATAATTTGGTACCATCGTTAATACTTTTTAGTACAGAGCTTTTTAAAAACGTGTTTTTTTTAACTATAATTAACATAGGTACTTTACAAGCTTTTTATTAACTTGCAAGTCGAATTTCACCCACTTCCAATGGTCGGATTGACTTGATATTTTGTATTTAGTATATTGGAAGACAATGCAAGTACAGCCAACAAAAAGTAAAGTCACAAAAAAAGCTTGTATTAAAAATTATAGTTTAAACAAAAACTTATTATTAATTAATAATCTACTTACACAATGTAGTTACCGATAGAATGTATTTCTGACACCTTTTAATATTGGATTATTCTCGGAAACGGATGGGAAGTTCACTGGAAGGTTCAGTATTTTTTTAGGCAAAGCCTTCATAATCAGATCAGCCGTTTCCGTGATTTTGCCAATATTAACAGGTGACAGGAACGCATTCACTCGGAGGCCGCAGTTTTTTATATTTAATTATTCATAACTTAAAAATAGCAAGATACCCAAAAGAAAATAAAACCACGGTCAAAACGAGCCTGATGCAATATAGTATTAGATTTGTCTTCACCTCTTGAGAGGATATTTGACCAGAAACCGCAGACATCTAACTTCTGAATCACCACGATAATTCCGTGAAATAAAATATAACAATCTTGTTCCCAGATGTACCTGCCCAACCCTATTCCAAGCCAACATGTCAGAAACAGGCCCCTGCTCATGCGTTTGTGACTGGCCTGATCAGAAGAGACATCGAGAATGCCTGTACTTTGCAAGGGGCAAGGAGCACTTCGGTCTGAGAGACAGGGTGTGCATAGCTTACGGGGACTGCAACCAACCAACGTGTGAGTACGGCGCCTACGACCGGAATATCGGCAAATGTCCACAGCGGAGGTATCGGCGGATAAGGTATCACGCACGCGGAAGGCATCAGCTTGAGAAAACAGTTGTTGTGTGAAGTTGTAATGTGTATAATAAGCTACTTAAAATTGTTTCCTCAATTATCTGTACAGTACAGACACTGCTTGGCTATTAACGTGCAGCGACGACAGACTTTTTGTGCGAAGCAGTCTCATCATCATCATCATCAGCCCCACTGCTGACCACAGGCCTCTTCACAAATGAGGGTGGGTGGGAATGGTCAGATACTCCACCACACGTGCCCACTGTGGAGTTAGGCTAATGGTCAACCTATTGTTGGAATTTTTCAAGCCGCCTAGGAGGCATCCAACTAGCTTAACGACTATCACAATTAAGTGATAACCGGGACCAACGGCTTTACGTGCCTTCCGAAGCACGGAAACGCTCGATTTGAAATACTACTAGACGCTCACTCATCCAGGTACCGACCACGACAGACGTAGCTTATCTTTGCCGATCGATTAAGAACGGTTAATCATGTTTCAACACCACGAGCGCTTGCGAGTGCGAAGGAGTTTGCGGCACAAAAAGTCTGTGTGGCAAAAGGGGTTGCGGGCCGGACTTTTTGCGCGTAAGCCCATCACAGACGTAGCTATAATATATTATTAATATAAATCATAGCAAGGCATATTACGATATATTTACAATACTAATTTTTGTGTGACCGCACACGCAGCTATAATATATATTTCTGTTACTTCACCAACTTGTACTGGAATTTATATTATTGCTCGGCATATTAATATATATTATAGCTACGTCTGTGATGGGCTTTACTGCTTTTTACCCGACTGACCCGGAAGGAGGGTTATGTTTTTCGAGTGTATGTATGTATGTATGTATGTATGTATGTATGTATGTCTATTTCTTTGGCACGCTCTGCAGCCTAAACGGCTTGATGGATTTAAGCATATGAGGTGTCGTTAGATTCGTCTGAACTGTGGGAGTGTCATAGGGTATATTATTTTTATATGGCGTCTACGGATAAGAAAAGAGGGGGGGTATTAAAAACAAAAATTTCGTTATTATAACAATATGGGTATCAAATGAAAGCTTGTGAACAGCCCATTCCATATATGTATATATTGTAATACTTTTGTGCTACCGTTTTGACGTAAACTGCAAAAAACCATGCTTAATGCAAGGACAGTAGGTATAGGATTCTGAGCGGTTACCGTACGTAACTCACAGAGTTGCGATGGTTAGTAGCCTTACTTTATCGTACCGCTCATTTACTTACTAATACATACAAATCATTATGTATAAAACTAAAAAGTATGAAATAAATAAAATTATTAAAAGAAACAAAAAACCCGACTGCGTAAAACAAATATTAACTGAAAAGAGAAAAACAAGCTTTTTAATCTATAGAATTTGGAATATAACTTGTATGTTATTAGGTATTGCAGTCGGGGATAAACAAATATTAAAAAAAAAACACACATTCTTAGGATATTGGTTTGTCCCCGACTGCAAGACCTTATAACATTCAAGTTATATTCCAAATTCTATAGATTAAAAAGCTTGTTTTTCTCTTTTCAGTTAATATTTGTTTTACGCAGTCGGGTTTTTTGTTTCTTTTAATAATTATAGGTTCTATTTTCACGGACTAAAAAGTGCGGCATGGATAGTCTGTCGTCTACGATGCACCTCTTGTTTACCATAGGGTCGGTACAAACTAAATAACTCATGGTCGAGCATTTTTCCACATTCAAGTTATAATCGCGTGTATCCCATTCGAATTGAGTTCACGTGAGGAGTAGGTACGCCCATTGAATTTGTGTAATAATTCAATGGGTACGCCGCTCATTGTTTCATATTAACTTTTGCAATTTATTTAACACGCTATTTGAATGAGTTAAAGATTATTATTACTTGATTGGGAACATGCTTCAGCACCTAACTCGAAGAATAAAAAACCATTGCTTATTTCACCAAAATACAGTGGGTAGAAAATTTTGCTACCTAACCAATGAAGCAGGTTAGGTATATAATTTATTTTGAAAAATCTGTTTAAAATAAGGTGTTAGATAATTGAGGAATATACAAATTTTACTGATCAGCGGTAAGTTGCCTTAATTTGGTAGGTTTGCAAATAACAAAGCAAACATTAAATCATGTTGTAATATTTTTGGCACTCTACAGATCCTGCATTTTTATTTTTATTGGTAGACTAGATCTGAGTGAGCGAAACGAGAAGTTGACGGTATTATTGGTTGTATTTATGTAAGATAATGATGTTTTTCCGTAGTCAGTTAGATGAGCATACCTTTTATTAAGTTGGAGAATAACCTAGATTGAAAAATGAAAATCTAGATTACACTTAAAAATAACATTGATAGGGAATACAGTCGATTTATGGCAGCATTTTAAAAGATCCATCCGAAATATTAATTAAGATGTACTCAGTATAAAATGATAAGTACAATAACCTTTTAGGGTTATACGTTTTTATATCAACACCTTGTATTTGTATTTTTTTTATATCTGAATTGTTTTCAGTCTGTATTTTACCATTATTTTATACATCGTAACATTTTGTTAATGTGACTGCATAATATTGTAGGTATAGGTGTTTTTAATTGTTTTATAAAAAAATGTGCCATATTACCTAAAACATGAAGTCGAATATTTTTGTGTAACTACTTTATTTTACGGATAAAATTACTTTTTTTATTTATGTTAGAGTAAAAATCTTTTGACTTGCTAGCGTCTACATTTTATAGTTTTGTAACTTTACCTACAGAAGAGGTTGTTAGCAGATAAGCACCTTCCTTCAAACTACTACTGTGCGGTCGCCGAGAGAATTTATTCCTGAAACCTATTAATATCGAACTTTTCTCGGAAACGGCTTATCCTACTGCGATGAGACTTTCAGGAAGGTTCAGTCATATCTCAGGCATAGCTTAGTGAGTCTCATCATAATCAGATTAGCCGTTTCTGTTATTTGGACAATATTAACATGTGTCATAAACGCATTCTGTCGGCGTCAGCACTGTATTTGTCACTTTAAGGAAGTGGACAATATTAATTACTAAGAATGTAAGAAAAAGAATTCAAATAATCAATGTACATTGCATAATATTTGTAAACTATAGACTATTATAACATATTTTGTGACGTAAGATATTTTCATAAGTTGTAAATAAAGTTATTATGAATAAAATGTCTTTGTTTTTCGACTCTCTTAATTAAGTGTGATGTTAATATAGACACGAATGTTTTAGTCATTGAATTTAATTACCAAAAGAGGAATGTCAATGTAGATATATTAGGTACTTACCCCTTTACTCATAAAACGTTATTTAACTAATATGGTGTTTAAAGGGTCACGTAAATAACGTCACTCTATTGTCGTTGTCAAATAATGTGACATTATTTACGTGACCATTTAAACAGCATATTAGTTAAATAGCGCTTTATGAGTAAGGGGGTTAATATTGTTGTTTTTTTGACTTTTCTATTGGACAAGCCTTTTTTGGTAGGCACTACGACAACTGCAAACTAGATTAGATATGATACAACACACACAATACTAGGACCTATTTTGGATGATGTAAGTAGATATATTAAAAGTCTCTTACTATGTCAAATTGAGTAAAAGAAGTTAGATGACTGAAAAATTCTATTTAGACCGTAATTTAAATTATCAAAAAAAAAAAAAAGCTTTTTTGGTGACTATACTTTTTTTTTTTTTTATTCTTTTTTTTTGTAAGGGCTTTGAATCGCATTGAGATTATGTCAGCCCTATTGATAACAAATAGATTTCACAACAAACAAAAAAATATTCTAACAATTAACAACATCAAAAATCATTTTATAAACATGCAATAGCTGCGTCGCACAACGGTGCAGCCAGAATGCTTTGGAATACACCAATATCCAAAGGATTTATATTGAACTTACATGATAATCCTACTGTAATAGATTCGCTCCGAACACATTCAAATGGTAGATGATAAACATCCTCTGGAACTTCAAGGTTCAAGATGAACAGTTAGGGGAGTCCGCCCGCCTCATCAGATGCTTGAATTTATTGAGAGGCATGTGTCCCGAGCGAAGTCTATGCGCTATAACCACATGATGTCTCTTTATTGTACTGTCTTTACACCATGGTATTCGAGGAGGTTCTTGCTGCAGTATTTTGTACCAAATTCCTTTTTGGCAAGAAATATTATTATAATGTAACTTCCATTTTTCAAATATTTCGTTGACTGTACTTGCATTGTCTTCCAACATACCAATGTATAATACCACTGGAAGTGGGTGAAATTCGACTTGCAAGTTTCCACCCGAAGAAACATAGTTACATCCTAACTTATCCTAATCCTAACTAATATTATAAATGCGAAAGTGAGTTTGTTTGTTACACCTTCACGCCTCAAGTACTCATCGGATCATCATGAAATTTGGCATGCAGATAGCCTATGGTATGGAGAAGGACATAGGCTTTTTATCCCGGGAACTCGTACCTACATACATAATCAAAATCAAAATTCATTTATTCAAATTAGGCCCTTATAGGGCACTTATGAAAGTTAACAAATGACTCTACACCGGTTCCAAATACAACTTGAACTGAGAAGACTCCGGCAAGAAACTCAGCAAGTGTTCTTTTTTTTTTTAATGTGTACTTATAAATATTACAATTTACAAAATATATATGTCGGAGAATAAGATAGTTGGTCGGACTCAGTTGGATTATGATATTATCGTGGTACAAGGGTTGGGTGAAATAGTAGCAACACTGATTTGACTTTAACGTAAATAACAGACTTAATGAGGGTATTTGTAAAAGTAAGAATACTGATTAGAATATAACGTGAATAACAAAGTTAATAAAGGGGATGCATATTGCTTTTGGGACAGTTAGTTTTATCACAAGCTCTCGAGCTGTACTCATCTCAGTGCAATCATCGTTACACCCGGTTCTGAAGCCTGTAATTATTTAAGACTGTACATGTGTGAAGTGAAGTGAAGAGATTATTTAATTGTAATATTACGACAATAAACACATTGGGCCCGTGAGGAGTTTGTTGCGTCGCTTCTTCTCCTCATACGGGACTTTTACGAAGCGATGGTATAAGGTTGTTTTATTGCCTGCACTGCGCCCACTGAATCCTGATACCACTGAACCCTAATCGTGGTCTTTGGTTCGCTTGGCTGTCGCTGACTCCGACATCAGGCGTGGGATAAAGACAGGCAATTAAAACCATACTTGAATTGTTTCTACATACTTTGAGGACTGCCACGTGCTTGAGAACCCCGAACACGTGTCATATAGAGGCTTGTGACAAGCGAGGGATGACGTCAAGAATGAAGACTGAATAAAGTTTGGTGGCATCGTAATAGTGTAACTAAATGAATCATGAGATGCGCGTGCTTATACGCGACATGATAATAGCTAGATGGTGGTCATTCCTTGCTGCGCGGTTGTCTGCGGTGCTTCGAGTGTGGGAAAAACAGGTCATGTGATCGTTCCTTTACTTCTAACATTATTTCATTGTCTAAGCTGGAACCAAATGCTGTGTTGTGTTAAATGTTACAGATGTGGTGATGCTGGTTACATTGCAAATAACTGCTCTCGTGCCTGCAACTTCACTGCAGTCAAAAGCTTTCGTGACTACGGCAGCGCGGTTGGTAACAACACCGGTGCAGTGAGCAACGGTAGCAACCAGCGTCGGGTGGACCTGCTGCATCAGCAACCAGGCGGAACAGATGACTATTTTCTGTGAGTCGATTTCATGTTGTTTGCTAATAGATTACGAAGGTACCTGAGGCACAAGTACCCATTGTTATTGAGAGTATAGTTAGTTACGGTTTTAATTGGATGTAAGTGTGTCGTATTGAGTCTTAAATTATTATTTTGCGTATTGTTCACGGGGATAATCACGGGTATAGTTATTATTACGGAACTGGTAGTGTTTAGCAGTCATAGAGAGTATGGCCTATAGGTATAGTTAGATAAAATAGGCACCAAATGATTTGAGTTATACTTGCTTATTAAGATTAGCCGCATCTGGGCTGCGTGGCTTATTATCCCAGTTTGTGTTGAAGCGTTAACGAGATGTGTTGTTAGTGTAACGTGACGGTGTTGTCTAAATGAGGGGAGGTGGCCATTTACACGGTGTTGTCTAAATGAGGCGAAGTGGCCATTTAGACGGAGTTATCTGAAAGGCTAGGTGGTCATCTGGAAGGATAAGTGAAGAGATTTCCGCAGAGTCGGCAGACGCGAGTGATACCCCTGGTGTTGCAAGTGTCCAAAGGCTGCGGTAACCGGCTAGCAACCGGGAGGCCGTATGCTTTTTGCCAGAATTTGTGGTGATCTAGAAGAGATTTCTGCAGAGTCGGTACGCACGCGTGTGATACCCCTGGTGTTACACGCGTCCAAGGGCTACGGTAACCGGCTACCATCCGGGAGGCCGTATGCTCTTTGCCAGATTTAGTAGTAATCTAGAAGGCGTGAAGGCCTGTCTTAATGAGGCGAGGTGGTCATTTAGACGGAGCTGTCCAGAAGGCGTGGTGGTTATCTGGAAGGCGTGGAGGCCATTGTAGGCCACTTACACTATTAACGGCGTGGTGGCTGTTTCAATAACACGATACAGTGCGGAGATCATAGATTTTCCTTTGTTGACTTTAGTGTGTCTTTAAGTTAAAAGATTGGAACTGTATCATTGGTTAGTATGAGTAAGCGTTAGTGTAATGATTAAACTGAAGCGATTAATACCAAAAATGGCTATCAAGTTTAGGCAGGAATGGCCGAGCGAAATTATCAGTTACTGTGCTGAACTTCTTTGGTTTCAGGTACATCTGGTAGAGCTTTACACACGAGGACGTGTGATTCGCAGGATGGCCGTGTCGGAGAATAAGATAGTTGGTCGGACTCAGTTGGATTATGATATTATCGTGGTACAAGGGTTGGGTGAAATAGTAGCAACACTGATTTGACTTTAACGTAAATAACAGACTTAATGAGGGTATTTGTAAAAGTAAGAATACTGATTAGAATATAACGTGAATAACAAAGTTAATAAAGGGGATGCATATTGCTTTTGGGACAGTTAGTTTTATCACAAGCTCTCGAGCTGTACTCATCTCAGTGCAATCATCGTTACACCCGGTTCTGAAGCCTGTAATTATTTAAGACTGTACATGTGTGAAGTGAAGTGAAGAGATTATTTAATTGTAATATTACGACAATAAACACATTGGGCCCGTGAGGAGTTTGTTGCGTCGCTTCTTCTCCTCATACGGGACTTTTACGAAGCGATGGTATAAGGTTGTTTTATTGCCTGCACTGCGCCCACTGAATCCTGATACCACTGAACCCTAATCGTGGTCTTTGGTTCGCTTGGCTGTCGCTGACTCCGACATATATAACAATAGCGTGCGAAGCGAACAATTCATTCAAATGCATTCTTGTCATCTACAAAATCAGAAACTTTATAGTACCCCTTCTTGCATAACTTCTGTTTTACTATCTTTTTGAATCTATGTATAGGTAGCTCTTGGATTTCTTTGGGTACTTTATTATAGAAACGTATACATTGCCCCTTGAAAGAGTTAAGGACTTTGCTGAGCCGAGTTAAAGGTACAGCAAGTTTGTGCTTATTTCTAGTGTTCAAACTATGAGTGTCGCTATTCTTAGGTAAGTTATTTATGTTTTCCTCACATGAATAAGATTTTCATATATGTACTGTGACGATACATACATACATTACAAGTTAAATAAAAGCTTGTAAAGTACGAAGATATCGTGGGTTGATCGTCACGACGACATCACGAGCCCCCACTACCAAACTTTGACGCGATTTATCTTTGTTTCAATGATTTGTTAAAGCAAAAAATACGTGTCCAATATTTGATAATCTAACCGACGGACTAATTAGTTTTGTTTTTACCCAGGTATTATCCCTATTATCGAAGACAAAGCCATTTTAGGAATTCAGTTTAGTCAAAGGCCTTGGAAAAGTCAAAGCTAGGTACTGAAGTGACCAATCGGTTTTGGAAGTCAGTGAAGCAGAACAGCAATAAACCTGCAATACCCGGGGCATTATGCTTTACGGACTCTTCTCCTCCCCAATGAGCTCTGTCAGCTTATCTGGTTTTCTATCTGGAATTCTATCAGTTGGAGGTAACTCCCAATTCAAGCTGCTCTTTAAGTGAAAAACGCTCAGGTAGAGCAGAGCGATCTGTTAAAAATAAAACTTAGGTTTTTTAACCGACTTCAAAAAAAGGAACTCAATTCGGTTGTATTTTTTTTATGTTTGTTCCCTCATAATTCCGTCATTTAATACCCGATTTGGAAAATTCTTCTTTCGTCTGGAAGGGTACACTTCCCGTTCGGTCCCATTGTCATCAGATCAGGATTTGATTACTTATTAGTGTACTTTGAAGTCGGTATAAGTTTTTTGTAAAACAGTCCAATTATTTCCTATTTGATTCCTACCTATTGATGCAATGCAAGGAACCCCATGAAGGTACCGCCTTCACGTCTGGGCAGCGTTTGGGCCAAACCCTGTCAAAGTCCTTCAGGCATACGTCTACGAATAATATACTTTTATTATTCGTAGGTATACCTACTCAATCTTCACGCTTTTTGAAATTCTACGTAGTAGACTTAAATAAATATTTGTGTCTGAAATTCAATATCTCATATTAATTAATATTTTAATTGTAAAATGAAGCGTATTACAGTTTAATGTGTGCACAAGTGTCCAGGCACAAGGAATAATAATACAATTCGGTAATTATTACTGAAATTAAATTGTATTTAAATATAATAATGACAAATGGCATACCTAAAATTTTATTTTTTTGGAATGACTATATTTTTATTTGTAAAAAACAAGAAACAACTTAAATCTAAATTAAAAATTAACTAAAATTACAAATAGAAAACTTGACCCAAATCGCTGCCCTGTGCAAACTTTTTTTTTTTTATACCACTTAGGTGGCAAACAAGCATACGGACCGCCTGATGGTAAGCGGTTACCGTAGCCTATGGACGCTTGCAACACCAGGGGTATAACACGCGCGTTGCCGACCCTGCAGAAATTTCTTCACACCCCTTTTGAAGAACCCCATGCTATGCTCCATTGGGAAAACCACGGCGGGGAGCTCATTCCACAGGCTGAGCGTCCGCGGAAGGAAGCTCCTTTGAGCCCGCACTGTACGAAACAATTCAGTTTCTATATTTGAGGATGGACTCCCCGTCGATGGCGAGAGTTGCGATGGTAGAAAGTAGTCGTGGGCATCATCTTAAACAATTCTTCAGAACACCGTCCGTTGTACAAGCGGTAGAACACACATAAGGAGGCAAAGTCTCTCCTCAGACTGAGGGGCTCTAAACCGCTTGTGAGCTCGGGATCGTCAACAATTCTGATGGCACGTCGTTGAACCGAGTCTAAAGGATCAAGCTGGTATCCAGGTGCCCCCGCCCATAGATAACAGCAGTACTCCATATGAGGCCGGACTTGCGACTTATAAAGTTGCAGCCTTTGCCCCGATGTGAAGTACTGCCTCGCTCTGTTGAGCACTCCGAGCTTTTTGGATGCCAGCTTAACCTTGTCTTCTAAGTGACTACGGAACAAAACATCGCTAGAAATGTCGACGCCAAGGATCCCGATGCTTTTGCTGATGTTCAGGGACGTGTTCTGGAACTGTGGAGCCACAGTAAATGGGGTTTTCTTAGCGGTGAACGCGCAGGCTTGAGTCTTAGTGGGGTTGAAATGGACTAGATTTAGTCTGCCCCAATCGGATACACTAGTTAGTATACTCTCGATTTCAGACAACAGCCGTTCGCGGCTTTCCTCCACCTCGGAACGAGGGACATTAGCACGGCCCGTGTAATAAGCGTCCCCTGTACTGTCGTCCGCATAACAATGAACGCCGTCAATAGACAGCATATCATTGATATGCAGTAGGAGGAGGAGATACACAAGGAGGTCACCAGCTGAGCGACTGTGGCGAAAGCCATACTGTCGGTCGCTCAACAAATCGTGATCCTCCAGGTATCTCAAAAGCTGCGTGTTGATCACTCGCTCCATGACTTTGGAGAGAAGGGAGGTGATGGCGATAGGCCTGTAATTCGCCGGGTCTGATCTGTCACCCTTTTTGGGCACTGGGTGCACATGGGCAGTCTTCCACGAAGACGGGACTTCCTTTTTGGTGTAGGAAAGCGCGAAAAGACGCGTCAGTACTGGACACAATTCAGGAGCACACCACTTCAGCACCACTGCCGGTATGCCGTCTGGCCCATTCGACTTATGGATGTCCAGAGAAAGCAATTCCCGTCGGACCTCCCGTTGGGTAATGCTTATCTCCAGCATGGAGCTGTCACACCGCGGAAACCTGATCCGAAACTAAGCACAGCTTCTACCATGGTAACCAAACCAGTTTTTTTTTAGTGTGTATAGGCCTGTGTTTTGACCACAATCTCACTATGGTAAGTGATGATGTTGTCGAAGGTGGTAAGCACACAAAGCCTAGAAGGAACTGGCTCTCAAGTGCAGCTGTCGGAACACACCCATAGGTGCTTGGCGACAGATTTTCAACTTGAGGGTGTTAGCCGGCCAGACGGGTACAACAAAGTACCCTATCAGCGTGATATGGTTTCCTCACGATGTTTTCCTTCACCGAAAGCTCAAGCTAGGATTCGAACCCGGGACCTTCGTCTCGGTATCCGACGTCACTACCACTGAACTATCATCGTCTTAGATCAGATAACTGATATACTACATAAACTACGGGTATACATAATTACACCCAGACTCAGGACATGCACACAACGTGTCTAGGGTGCGAATGTAACCCACGCCCACCTGCAACCTACGGCGTGAACCACGCCAACTGGTCCGTTCAACGTCATCTAAAATATGTCAGCCAGCACATCATGTAAGTACTATTGATTTGCTGATGCCTCGCCGACAGGCATCGAGCAATTCACCCAAAGAAGCGCCGTGACGTTCATTTTGCTTGAAATCTATTCGTTCAATTTCCCACCCTCGACAATGCGCCCTGATTGGCTAAGTCAAGGACACATGCGCCTGATTGAATTTCATTTCTTGGAATTACTACCCACAAAGGGATTTTTCGTCGGTAACGGTATGATGATGATAATTCTGAATTATCGCTCATCATCATATCAGCCTATGGATGTCCACTGCTGAACACAGGCCTCCCCCATTGACTTCCACTGCGAACGGTTTTGAGCCGCTTGCATCCAGCGGCGCCCACCGGCTCTGACCAGGCCCCCTAAAAAGGAAGCTGAGCAATATTGCTAACGCAATTCATTTTTTCAATTTTAAAGCAGATCTTATGCAATTCATTAATTCCAAATCTTTTAATGAATTGAATTGTATATAATGATTACTAACTATTTTATAAAAAATATTGGAATCTGAATTCGAAGAAATGAATTGCGTAGCAATATTGCTTTAGCTTCCTATATAGCCCTTCTGATCATCGGTCACCCTAAAATATTAAGCCCATTCTTCATTGTGCGCGACAACCTTAGAATATCATCATGGTAGCAATTTTTTGGCAATTATATTTAAATAAGGGAATAAATTTTAAATCATTGTTTAGGTAGCTGCTTTAGTATAATAAATTTAAACCAGTTGACGCAGAACCTAATTGACAAAATTCTCCGCCATTATCCTTTAATAATTAATTTGGAAATGATATTTACACAGATGCTTAATGACGCACATGTAAATTGGCGCAGTTGGAGGCTATTGTTGTGACAATATAAATAGAGGTACCATACAGTGTAGTACTAAGTAGGTGTTCGAAATCGCTTGGCTATAGAGGCATTGTCTTGGGCCACTGCAAAAATGAAGACCTTAATTGTACTCGTTGTTACCTGCATACTTGCATTTGTAAGTATAATTTTATACAGGGTGATGGGAAGATGGGTGCAAAGCTGTAAGGCGATGATAGTATAGATCATTTAGACCCTTTTTAGCCAACCATGGCTAAAAAGGGTCTTAAAGGGTTTATTTATTACAGTCACTTAAACGTCATTAAAAATTTCTCCCTCAATTTAGTTATTAGGTCATAATTTTAGTAATTTTTGAGATATCCGCTTAAATGATCACTGAAACGAAAGAGCAATAATCAAGTATGTTTTTAAACAGATTTGAACAAAAAAAAAACCTTTTCATTTTTTTTTAAAACGCCGTCAAAATGCAGTTTTCTTAAATTTTTGAAAATTTCCGTGACGTTCAAGTGACTGTAAAAATAAAAACTAATGACACACATGTTTAGTACATGTTTGTTTGGATTGCTTACACATTATTTTAAATAAATAAAATGAAAAATAATTCACACATCATTCAAACTGGCTATAATTATTAATTAACGGGTAAGTTTCGGAGATTTGAGCCAAAAACTAGAAAAGATTGGTAAAAAAAAAAATTCACACTTCGTCTTAGACAACCATGGCTAAAAAGGGTCTAAATGATCTATACTAGCATCGCCTTATAGCTTTGCACCCATCTTCCCATCACCCTGTATAACATTAGCACTTTTCATGAAAAGTAGTACTTGAAATACCGCCAGCTTCAAATCAAAGCCTCAGTCGTTTGTACGCGGTTTATAAACGGAAGAAGCTATTGCTGTAGATTTATTTGTGGAGAGCATTGTCAGTTTAAGTGAGCTACGTTATAGGTATGATAATATATTCGTGCTATTTAAAATAATTGTACACTTAATTCTTCAGGCAAATCTAGCAGAAGTCGATGCATCGGTCTTCGGGCGGTGTAAGTATATTTTTTTTAATGTTGAAATTTCCAATCGCTAGCCCAACAAAAAAATCTATCCATTAAAATATTAGTAAATTTAAAGCGAACTTGTGCACATTTTCTAATAACATAATTTTTAAATTACAGCACGAGGCGATTTATTTGCTAAAAAAATACCCACTTTATCAAGTAATATCAAACATCATAATGGAAGAGATTTAGTAAAGGACTCCAGCGTAAGTGAAGTTACTGAAATCCGCAAACATGCAGGCGATAAAGATATCAGTGATTTGCAATCACATTCATTCAGAAGCAATCGTGAAAATCGAGAAGAGGGGTCAAACAGTGCAGAATTCTCCAGTTCGGAAAGTGAACATAAACACAATAACTTACAACAAGATTTTGTACAGAGACTGGCAAATGAAAATAAGGAAACATCGTTTGAACAACACGACAATTTAAATCAAGCACAGGAAGTTAATAAGTTTATAGCGCATCAAGAAAATAAACAAGAGGACAAATCACAAGAAGAACGGTTCGAAAATATACACAAATCGATGACCAATCACAAGCACGAAAAAGCTATAAAAGGAGAAAAGCAACAATTATCAGATCAAAAACAGGAGAAAGTGATATTAGGTAATAAACAAGGCGATTTATTTGCTAAACAAATACCCAATTTATCAAGTAATATCAAACATCATAATGGAATAGATTTAGTAAAGGACTCCATCGTAAGCGAAGTTACTGAAGTCCTCAAACATGCAGGCGATAAAGATATCAGTGATTTGCAATCACGTTCATTCAGAAGCAATCGTGAAAATCGAAAAGAGTGGTCAAACAGTGCAGAATCCTCCAGTTCGGAAAGTGAACATAAACACAATAACTTACACCAAGATTTTGTACAGAGACTGGCACATGAAAATAAGGAAACATCGATTGAACAACACAATTTAAATCAAGCACAGGAATTTAACAAGTTTACAGCGCATCATGAAAATAAACACGAGGACAAATCACAAGAAGAACGGTTCGAACATAAACACAAATTTATGACCAATCAAAAGCACGAAAAAGCTATAAAAGGAGAAAAGCAACCATTATCAGATCAAAAACAGGAGAAAGTGATATTAGGTAATAAACAAGCACAAAACCAATTGTCAACAAGAAAAACAATTGAAGAGCAGTTGTCAACTTATGAAAAGAATAAACAAAATACTAAAACAACCTCCTTTAATCAAAAAGATAAACAGATAAAAAAAAATACCAGCGGTGAATATCTTGATTTTGAAAAAGACAGTGTAGAAAATAATAATAGTCAAGATGAATCAGGAAACGTAGATTCTGACAGTCAAGGCGACACAGAAGAATCTCAAGAAGAAAATTTTAATGATGAGGCCAAAAAGAAGGAAAATGAAAAGATAGGGAACCATAAATTTGAAACTAAACCTAAAAAAACTGAGCGATCAAAGCATACTGCTCAAGATAAACAAGAAGAATCTTCTGAATATGAATCAAATGCACCTGAAAGTACAGAATCGATGACAGAATTATATAAAGATAAAGCTTTGATTATGAATAAACAATCAGCGATATCTAAGCAATCTAGATCTGAGCAATCTAGATCTGAGCAATCTAGATCTGAGCAATCTACATCTGAGCAATCTAGATCTGAGCAATCTACATCTGAGCAATCTACATCTGAGCAATCTACATCACAACCATCTACGAGATCTGACCAATCTAGGACATCTGAACAATCTAGGACATCTGAACAATCTATAACAACTGAGCAATCAAGACTGGCTAACCAACCAACAACATTACCAAAACAATATACACTAAAGGAACAAGAAACTTTTAAAACAACAGAAAACAACGTCTCTGAAAATCAAAAGGTATCAAAACAGACAAAACACTCAGAGCATAAATCTCAAAGTAAACATAAGGAAACTAAATCAAGTGAGCAATCAGAAGAAAATACTGTAGACAATCGTGAGTATTCTACAATCACCAAAACATCAGAATCTAAGGTTCAGGATAAAGATTTTTCTACAGCAACTGATCAAACAGAAAATAAATCTGAGATCAAAAATAAGGAATCTACATCTGAGCAATCTACATCTGAGCAATCTACATCTGAGCAATCTACATCTGAGCAATCTACATCTGAGCAATCTACATCTGAGCAATCTACATCAGAAAAATCTAAATTAGAGCAATCTACATCACAACCATCTACGAGATCTGACCAATCTAGGACATCTGAACAATCTAGGACATCTGAACAATCTATAACAACTGAGCAATCAAGACTGGCTAACCAACCAACAACATTACCAAAACAATATACACTAAAGGAACAAGAAACTTTTAAAACAACAGAAAACAACGTCTCTGAAAATCAAAAGGTATCAAAACAGACAAAACACTCAGAGCATAAATCTCAAAGTAAACATAAGGAATCTAAATCAAGTGAGCAATCAGAAGAAAATACTGTAGACAATCGTGAGTATTCTACAATCACCAAAACATCAGAATCTAAGGTTCAGGATAAAGATTTTTCTACAGCAACTGATCAAACAGAAAATAAATCTGAGATCAAAAATAAGGAATCTACATCTGAGCAATCTACATCTGAGCAATCTACATCTGAGCAATCTACATCTGAGCAATCTACATCTGAGCAATCTACATCAGAAAAATCTAAATTAGAGCAATCTACATCACAACCATCTACGAGATCTGACCAATCTAGGACATCTGAACAATCTAGGACATCTGAACAATCTATAACAACTGAGCAATCAAGACTGGCTAACCAACCAACAACATTACCAAAACAATATACACTAAAGGAACAAGAAACTTTTAAAACAACAGAAAACAACGTCTCTGAAAATCAAAAGGTATCAAAACAGACAAAACACTCAGAGCATAAATCTCAAAGTAAACATAAGGAATCTAAATCAAGTGAGCAATCAGAAGAAAATACTGTAGACAATCGTGAGTATTCTACAATCACCAAAACATCAGAATCTAAGGTTCTGGATAAAGATTTTTCTACAGCAACTGATCAAACAGAAAATAAATCTGAGATCAAAAATAAGGAATCTAAATCAGGCGAGCAATCAGAAGAAAATACTCCAGACAAACGTAAGTATTCTACAACCACCACAACATCACAATCTAATGTTGATGAAAGAGATGTTTCTACAGCAACTGATCAACCAGAAAATAAGTCTCAGAACAAAAATGAAGAATCTAAATCAAGTAAGCAATCACAAAAAAATACTCTGAACGAACATGAAGAATCTACAAACACCGAAACATCAGTATCTAAGGTTGATGAACAAAATTCTCCTACAGCAACTGATCAACCAGAAAATAATTCTCAGATCAAAAATAAGGAATCTAAATCAGGCGAGCAATCAGAAGAAAATACTCCAGACAAACGTAAGTATTCTACAACCACCACAACATCACAATCTAATGTTGATGAAAGAGATGTTTCTACAGCAACTGATCAACCAGAAAATAAGTCTCAGAACAAAAATGAAGAATCTAAATCAAGTAAGCAATCACAAAAAAATACTCTGAACGAACATGAAGAATCTACAAACACCGAAACATCAGTATCTAAGGTTGATGAACAAAATTCTCCTACAGCAACTGATCAACCAGAAAATAATTCTCAGATCAAAAATAAGGGATCTAAAGCAAGAGAGCAATCAGAAGAAAATACTGTAGACAATCGTGAGTATTCTACAACCACCAAAACATCAGAATCTAAGGTTGAGGATAAAGATGTTTCTACAGCAACTGATCAACCAGAAAATAAGTCTGAGAACAAAAATGAGGAATCTGAATCAAGTAAGCAATCAGAGAAAACTACTCTGAACGATCATGAAGAATCTACAACCACTAGAACATCAGTATCAAAGGTTGAGGATAAAGATGTTCCTACAGCGACTGAACAACCAGAAAATAAGTCTCGGAACAAACATGAGAAATCTACAGGAACTAAACAACCGGTACATAATTCTTTTAACAATCACCAGGATTCTCCGATCATTGAGCATTTAGAACAAAAAGCTGTCAAAAATGAGAAGAAAACAACCGGGATATATGAATCCAAAGGAAACAATGATAGTCAAGATGAATCAGGAAACGTAGATTCTCACAGTCAAGCCAAAACAGAAGAATCTCAAGAAGACAATTTTAATGATGAGGCCAAAAAGAAGGAAAATGAAAAGATAGGGAACCATAAATTTGAAACTAAACCTAAAAAAACTGAGCGATCAAAGCATACTGCTCAAGATAAACAAGAAGAATCTTCTGAATATGAATCAAATGCACCTGAAAGTACAGAATCGATGACAGAATTATATAAAGATAAAGCTTTGATTATGAATAAACAATCAGTGATATCTAAGCAATCTAGATCTGAGCAATCTAGTTCTGAGCAATCTAGATCTAAGCAATCTAGATCTGAGCAATCTACATCTGAGCAATCTAGATCTGAGCAATCTACATCTGAGCAATCTACATCTGAGCAATCTACATCAGAAAAATCTAAATTCGAGCAATCTACATCACAACCATCTACGAGATCTGACCAATCTAGGACATCTGAACAATCTAGGACATCTGAACAATCTATAACAACTGAGCAATCAAGACTGGCTAACCAACCAACAACATTACCAAAACAATATACACTAAAGGAACAAGAAACTTTTAAAACAACAGAAAACAACGTCTCTGAAAATCAAAAGGTATCAAAACAGACAAAACAGTCAGAGCATAAATCTCAAAGTAAACATAAGGAATCTAAATCAAGTGAGCAATCAGAAGAAAATACTGTAGACAATCGTGAGTATTCTACAATCACCAAAACATCAGAATCTAAGGTTCAGGATAAAGATTTTTCTACAGCAACTGATCAAACAGAAAATAAATCTGAGATCAAAAATAAGGAATCTAAATCAGGCGAGCAATCAGAAGAAAATACTCCAGACAAACGTAAGTATTCTACAACCACCACAACATCACAATCTAATGTTGATGAAAGAGATGTTTCTACAGCAACTGATCAACCAGAAAATAAGTCTCAGAACAAAAATGAAGAATCTAAATCAAGTAAGCAATCACAAAAAAATACTCTGAACGAACATGAAGAATCTACAAACACCGAAACATCAGTATCTAAGGTTGATGAACAAAATTCTCCTACAGCAACTGATCAACCAGAAAATAATTCTCAGATCAAAAATAAGGAATCTAAATCAGGCGAGCAATCAGAAGAAAATACTCCAGCCAAACGTAAGTATTCTACAACCACCACAACATCACAATCTAATGTTGATGCAAGAGATGTTTCTACAGCAACTGATCAACCAGAAAATAAGTCTCAGAACAAAAATGAAGAATCTAAATCAAGTAAGCAATCACAAAAAAATACTCTGAACGAACATGAAGAATCTACAAACACCGAAACATCAGTATCTAAGGTTGATGAACAAAATTCTCCTAAAGCAACTGATCAACCAGAAAATAATTCTCAGATCAAAAATAAGGGATCTAAAGCAAGAGAGCAATCAGAAGAAAATACTGTAGACAATCGTGAGTATTCTACAACCACCAAAACATCAGAATCTAAGGTTGAGGATAAAGATGTTTCTACAGCAACTGATCAACCAGAAAATAAATCTGAGAACAAAAATGAGGAATCTGAATCAAGTAAGCAATCAGAGAAAACTACTCTGAACGATCATGAAGAATCTACAACCACTAGAACATCAGTATCAAAGGTTGAGGATAAAGATGTTCCTACAGCGACTGAACAACCAGAAAATAAGTCTCGGAACAAACATGAGAAATCTACAGGAACTAAACAACCGGTACATAATTCTTTTAACAATCACCAGGATTCTCCGATCATTGAGCATTTAGAACAAAAAGCTGTCAAAAATGAGAAGAAAACAACCGAGATATATGAATCCAAAGGAAACAATGATAGCCAAGAGGTTCCAAAAGCAACAGACAGATCACAAAATAGCGCTCAGAGTAAACATGAGGAGCCTTCAAATACTGAGCAGCAGAGCAGAGATGAAAAGGATACAAAAAAATATAAACCTGACAACAAGCCTGCACCTCAGCAACAAGAAGTTAATCAAGACGAATCTACGTCTCAGCAACAGGAAATATTAACTGTTGTAGAACGAAAACGTGTAGCACCTGAGGAGCTCGAAGATAAGACTCCTGTACAAAATGAATCTAATAGTCCAAAAACACCTGAAATTCAACATAAGGAATATAGCGTGCCTCAACAACCAGAAGTCGATGCTACTGTGCGCAAAGAGAGGCCTGAAGTAAGTAAACAGCCAAAAGATACAACTATTGTAGAACCGGACGATTCTACGTCTCGGCAATATGAAGACCTAACTGTTGTTGATCAAAAAGAGCCGAGATCACCTCAAAAGCCTGGATTTACGACCCCAGTTCAGTATAAGACACCAAGAGCACTTCAGCAACCTACAGCACCTTTTCCTATTCAACCAGCGGAGCGCGAAGAGAATCAGCGGTATATCGATGGAAGTGGCTATTACTCAATAAAGCAGTATGAAAATCCTAACAGGGGCCCAATTCGTGTAGATGCTGATGACGCTGCTTATTACAGAGAACCAAAGAAGGGACGATACGATTTCAATAAAATCAACGGCAGACCAGGTATGTTACTATATTACATGTTTTTCATTCCTTTATCACGGTATCTTAAGAGGGCTGGCTACCACCTACATGTTGAAGCTAAGTCCCTATCGCGGTATTTCAGTAACGGCACTTGAGAGTCCCTTGTAGGCTTTATGTGCCTTAACTTTTAAAGCATCATCATTTGCCAGTGAGAGATTATGGTCTAACTCATGCTACATAGTAAAAACGAACCCGTAGTCCAAATGGGAATCGATTATTAGTTTTTGATGGCATAATGTATATTAGATATAGTTATTAGGTTTTGTGTGTGGCCCTCTAGATATCTCGGTCAGCTTGGTATCGTACTTTATACTGTGATGTTCCAATGTTGATCAACATAATCTTTTGTTAATTTTCTCCGTAGTTCCCGACGCTTTGGAAACAAACTTAAACGTGAAAACTCTGACGATGAACAACGGACATTGCATGTGCTCCTGTGATGTGAACAGCAAACCAGTTTTCATCAAAATAGACCCAAGAACTTTGGCTGGACACACATGGTTGTAATACCTTGTATACCATAGAATACAGTTAAACAATATCATGTACGTGTAACAGTTTTAATGAATAAATACATTACTTAAGACGAATACAAACGAACACAAGATTCTTTATCTTAGTGTAGGCCTGTCATTTATGCCTGAGTAGATAACAAGTGTTTTTAAGCTATGCACGTTTTTATAATTTTTTATGTATGAACTTGTATTTTTTGAGAAATAAATTTTTATTATTATTATTAATAAGTAGCAACTTTTCTTACAGTCTTCCTTATTCATGGTTCTCGATGATTCTGGGCCAAGGCTTTATCGAAATGAGGATTGTTGTTTTTTTTTAAATACAATAACATATTATTATGGGCTGTCAAAAGTGCTCTATGTAGTGTAAATGATGGTCCTATAGCCAGCTACTCAATTACCCAATATTATCCTATCATCTGACGGGCCAGTTGGCGCAGTTTATTAAGACGTAGTCTTAACCTATAGCGCCGCAGGTCGTGGGTTCGATTCCCACACGGGACATGCATTTGTGTGCATGAACATGTCTGTTTGTCCTGAGGTATGTATTTACAAACAAAAAGTAGTAGGTATATGTATTATATCAGTTATCTGGTTTCCATAGTACAAGCTTTGCTTAGTTTGGGATGAGATGACCGTGTGTGAGGAATGTCCCAGGATATTTATTATTATTATTATTATCTGTATAAATGTAATACTAATTCGTTCAGTTATTGCGGTGATTGTGTAACAAACATACATTCACCTTTCGAATTTATAATAGTAGGGGAGGCCGAGATGCTAAATGGGGATTTATTCGAGGGTCGTGGGGATCTTTTGGATTGTGAAGATTAGATGCTAAAAAGAAAAGAAGGTTATATGATGTATGCCCTTTCACTGGTGGAGGGAGCGAGTACAGGTTTTCAAAAATGATTTTTAATAATCCACTTTTGAAAATTATTTTAATAATAGCGGAAACTGAACGCAGGTGAAACCGCGAGTAATAGACAGTTATTAAATAAAACTTCAATAAACATGAACAGTAGTATATTAAACAGTTAAGTGGCGAGGGTACAGAGCAGGGCGGTACCTCGCTTCACCCAGAAGTCGGAGGAGTTCTTGCCGGAGGGCAGGTCTACTGCGACCACGAATGCGCCCATCCTCAGCGGGTAGTAATAGCAGGGGCACACGTAACGATCTGTATTTAAACTGGACTATCATTCGTGGTCTAAACGCAGCAAGCATTCCACTTGATGGTATGGCCCTACCATCGCCCTTGGACATTTGGAATACCAACGGGCGTATTGCTGACCTTTACAAAGCCTTTAAAAAGGCAACTGGGTTAGGTTTTCTTGCGATTTGTCCTATCGATAACCCAAGCTCAGTTTAGGTTTCGAACTTTGGGATTCAAAGCCGTAGCAAAATTTAAACCTGTTCTGTTCAGAGTTACAAAACATTTGGTTTTTACACAATTTCTACCAAGCACATACAAATTTCTTAAATATGAGTAAACTCTTTGATCCGTATTCTAAAATGTCAATCAATGATTTAGTCAAGTTTTGAGTCGAGAGTCCAAACATTTGAATTTAGAACTTGTGCCAATGATATTAGATTCTATTTTCCATTAACACGATCCCCTTTGAAACAAGACTGTTAGGTATGTTCATATTCCCTCAACACTCGTCTTCAAAGCAAAAGCAATTTTAAATAGGCAGTAAATAAGATGTCTTACTGCGCACGCGGCGGCCCGTCGCCCGCACCGGCTTGAAGTGTATGGGGTTCATGGGGAACACCAGCTGCATGGGCAGCGGCTCCTGCAGGTACCCCTCCTTCTTGAACCAGCTCGCACCCTCCAAGTATTGGCCTCTGGGATACCAATCATTTACTATACTGGGTGGAGATTTCGAGATAGCATATTTTAGAAACCTATGTAGGTTTGGTCATGCTGAACAACTTTTACTATGGGACCAACACAGAATAACAAGAAACGAAAACTAATTTTATTTAATTCTTATTATTTGTTATTATAACGGAAATAGAAATAAACATTCTGTGAAAATTTCAACTGTCTAATTATTTATGACCAAAAGGTTGGTAATTTGGCAACTATATACAATCTAAAAGTAATTTTAGGGGCTTGTTATTACGGTTTACGAAATACAGCCTACTGACAGACAGACGGATAGACGGATGGACGGATAGACGGATGGACGGATAGATGGATGGACAGACGGATGGATAGCGGAGTCTTAGTAATAGGGTCCTGCTAGCACCCTTTGGGTACGAAATCCTACAAAATGAAGTATCCAAACCTGATGTAGACCCCGCCGTCCCTGGGCGGCCTCACGAAGGCAGTCTCCTCGAGCGACATCACCGTGAACTCCCAGCACATCGTGTCGATGGGCCAGCTCTCGCCGCGGGCTGTCGTCTGTACCAACACATACAACTTATCTAACTAAACTATTATAATCAACCCGCTTCGATGCCTTTTTCAAACAATGGTTTCAAAAGCTCAGCTGAGGCCGTGAGAAGATGGCCGCACAACACACCGTTTGTGCGGAGGCAGGAAAGAGCGGACCGAAGAGAGGGGGGCGGGAAACACTCTCCTAAACTGTTTCGTCATACATCAACGTATTGAAGTTAGACTTGATTGTGAGTGGTGAGGTGGTGACCCAGTCACCACTACTGTCATACGCAACCCCATACCGACACGTGCCAGGAATATCATTGCAACTCAGTCTGAGTTACAATGTTATTCCTTTATTCGTTCATTGTGCAAATCAGAGTCGGTGTTTTATGCAGCGTGGGCGGTGGGACAGCAGAGTGTATGATGGGACAGTGTACCTGCATGACAGCAGTGAGGAACCCGGTGGGCGCCACGAGGGCCGGCAGCCAGCACAGCGTGGGTGGTGGGACAGCAGAGTGTAAGAGAGGAGAGTGTACCTGCATGACAGCAGTGAGGAACCCGGTGGGCGCCACGAGGGCCGGCAGCCAGCACAGCGTGGGTGGTGGGACAGCAGAGTGTAAGAGAGGAGAGTGTACCTGCATGACAGCAGTGAGGAACCCGGTGGGCGCCACGAGGGCCGGCAGCCAGCACAGCGTGGGTGGTGGGACAGCAGAGTGTAAGAGAGGAGAGTGTACCTGCATGACAGCAGTGAGGAACCCGGTGGGCGCCACGAGGGCCGGCAGCCAGCACAGCGTGGGTGGTGGGACAGCAGAGTGTAAGAGAGGAGAGTGTACCTGCATGACAGCAGTGAGGAACCCGGTGGGCGCCACGAGGGCCGGCAGCCAGCACAGCGTGGGTGGTGGGACAGCAGAGTGTAAGAGAGGAGAGTGTACCTGCATGACAGCAGTGAGGAACCCGGTGGGCGCCACGAGGGCCGGCAGCCAGCACAGCGTGGGTGGTGGGACAGCAGAGTGTAAGAGAGGAGAGTGTACCTGCATGACAGCAGTGAGGAACCCGGTGGGCGCCACGAGGGCCGGCAGCCAGCACAGCGTGGGTGGTGGGACAGCAGAGTGTAAGAGAGGAGAGTGTACCTGCATGACAGCAGTGAGGAACCCGGTGGGCGCCACGAGGGCCGGCAGCCAGCACAGCGTGGGTGGTGGGACAGCAGAGTGTAAGAGAGGAGAGTGTACCTGCATGACAGCAGTGAGGAACCCGGTGGGCGCCACGAGGGCCGGCAGCCAGCACAGCGTGGGTGGTGGGACAGCAGAGTGTAAGAGAGGAGAGTGTACCTGCATGACAGCAGTGAGGAACCCGGTGGGCGCCACGAGGGCCGGCAGCCAGCACAGCGTGGGTGGTGGGACAGCAGAGTGTAAGAGAGGAGAGTGTACCTGCATGACAGCAGTGAGGAACCCGGTGGGCGCCACGAGGGCCGGCAGCCAGCACAGCGTGGGTGGTGGGACAGCAGAGTGTAAGAGAGGAGAGTGTACCTGCATGACAGCAGTGAGGAACCCGGTGGGCGCCACGAGGGCCGGCAGCCAGCACAGCGTGGGTGGTGGGACAGCAGAGTGTAAGAGAGGAGAGTGTACCTGCATGACAGCAGTGAGGAACCCGGTGGGCGCCACGAGGGCCGGCAGCCAGCACAGCGTGGGTGGTGGGACAGCAGAGTGTAAGAGAGGAGAGTGTACCTGCATGACAGCAGTGAGGAACCCGGTGGGCGCCACGAGGGCCGGCAGCCAGCACAGCGTGGGTGGTGGGACAGCAGAGTGTAAGAGAGGAGAGTGTACCTGCATGACAGCAGTGAGGAACCCGGTGGGCGCCACGAGGGCCGGCAGCCAGCACAGCGTGGGTGGTGGGACAGCAGAGTGTAAGAGAGGAGAGTGTACCTGCATGACAGCAGTGAGGAACCCGGTGGGCGCCACGAGGGCCGGCAGCCAGCACAGCGTGGGTGGTGGGACAGCAGAGTGTAAGAGAGGAGAGTGTACCTGCATGACAGCAGTGAGGAACCCGGTGGGCGCCACGAGGGCCGGCAGCCAGCACAGCGTGGGTGGTGGGACAGCAGAGTGTAAGAGAGGAGAGTGTACCTGCATGACAGCAGTGAGGAACCCGGTGGGCGCCACGAGGGCCGGCAGCCAGCACAGCGTGGGTGGTGGGACAGCAGAGTGTAAGAGAGGAGAGTGTACCTGCATGACAGCAGTGAGGAACCCGGTGGGCGCCACGAGGGCCGGCAGCCAGCACAGCGTGGGTGGTGGGACAGCAGAGTGTAAGAGAGGAGAGTGTACCTGCATGACAGCAGTGAGGAACCCGGTGGGCGCCACGAGGGCCGGCAGCCAGCACAGCGTGGGTGGTGGGACAGCAGAGTGTAAGAGAGGAGAGTGTACCTGCATGACAGCAGTGAGGAACCCGGTGGGCGCCACGAGGGCCGGCAGCCAGCACAGCGTGGGTGGTGGGACAGCAGAGTGTAAGAGAGGAGAGTGTACCTGCATGACAGCAGTGAGGAACCCGGTGGGCGCCACGAGGGCCGGCAGCCAGCACAGCGTGGGTGGTGGGACAGCAGAGTGTAAGAGAGGAGAGTGTACCTGCATGACAGCAGTGAGGAACCCGGTGGGCGCCACGAGGGCCGGCAGCCAGCACAGCGTGGGCGGGGCTCTGGGCGCGTTGGCCCAGGCCAGCAGGTGCCCCCCGCGCAGGAACAGCTCCCGGCACCACCCGCCCAGGGGCTTCATTGAAGGGCGACCTGGAAAACAGATGTTTGCTTTTAGTGTGTATTGATATATGGTGGTCGAATCATGCTGGCCAGGTCTGTCCTTAAAAACATAAATGTAAATTCAGCACAACAAGACAATACTTACTTTTTTGCCAGAAGGATGGGACCCTTCCCTCGAAGATACACGAGTACATAATTTCCAGCATGTCCGACATGACAACCAAACCTTCGATTGCACGACGAAGCTCCTGTAACAAAATTATACAATCTAAAGGTAGTTCACCACCAGAGTTGTGTTTATCTGCCAGTAGGTCGGATAGGCGTCGAAGACGAAACTGCTGTCACGAAACATGTTATTTCGCAAACAAGCGACGGTTATTTTTATTTATTATTTGCCTTGCCTTCAGAAAATGTATGTCTTTCAGCAGGCTCGTTACATCGACATTGTTGAAAGTGACGAGAGCTTGTGCAGATCCTTCGCCACACACGTCGGTGCGTCGACAGGATTGGTCTTCTTTAACCGGGTACTTAGCTTTGATTAGCCGTTCTTAATCGATCGGCAAAGTTAAGCTACGTCTGTCTTGGTCGGTACCTGGATGGGTGACCGCCTAGTGGTATTTCAAATCGAGCGTTTCCGTGCTTCGGAAGGCACGTAAAGCCGTTGGTCCCGGTTATCACTTAATTGTGATAGTCGTTAAGCTAGTTGGATGCCTCCTAGGCGGCTTGAAAAATTCCAACAGTAGGTTGACCACTAGCCTACCTCCACCGATCCGCAGTGGGCACGCGTGGTGGAGTATCTGCCCATTCCCTTTCACCCTGATTTGTGAAAGGAGGCCTGTGCTCAGCAGTGGGACATTATAGGCTGATGATGAACCGGGTACTGATATCCTGCACCTTTTTTTTAGTCCAGGCACGACGTAGTAAAGGAGATGGAAAGACATTTGCGTGCAGCTGAGATGAGAATATTGAGATGGATATGTGAGCGCTCGTGGCGTAGCATGATAATCCGTTCTTAATCGATCGGCAAGTTAAGCTACGACCGTTGTGGTCAGTACCTGGATGGGAGACCACCTAGTGGTATTTCAATCGTGTAATCGAGCGTTTCCGTGCTTCGGAACGCACGTAAAGCCATTGCTAGGCGTCATGAAAACTCCAACAGTAGGTTGACCACTAGCCTACCTCCACTGATCCGCAGTGGGCACGCGTGGTGGAGTATCGCCCAGTCCCTTTCATCTCGATTTGTGAAAGGAGACCTGTGCTCAGCAGTGGGACATTATAGACTTATGATGAATGTGAAGATAAAATAATGGATACAAATATGAACGAGAACATATAAGGAAGTTTGAGAGTAGCGTAACCGTCTTGGAATGGACATGTTATGAGAAGATACGAAAGCCATGTGACGAAAATGAATATGTAGATGATGAGAAGAGTAAGGAAAAAGAGATGGATGTATTGTATGAGAAGAAACATTGGGCCGACTCCACATAATCGGCAACAGATAGTATGATGAGCACAAACCTTCAATCCGGACACAATGCTGCTGATGAGCACGTTGAAGTAGCCGATCTCTTGCAACAGCGACACACACATCGGCATCACTATCTCTGGTCCCATCATGCGCTCTGTGGTCTCCACGTCGATCTTACTAGGTAATTTTACTAACATTTCTGCCGCCAATTCGTCCACCTACGATCAATTGATTAAAATAGACCTTCGTAGTCGCATACAAATATGACATGCGAGGATATAGGTGTCTTGGCGTTCCATTCAAAGGATCATGGCGAGATTTGTACAAAAAAATAAAGATTTTTAGAGATGTTGGAATGACGATATAATTGATCCTTGGTGCCTAAGGAACAACTTGAGCCATTTAAAATATTTTTAGAACCCGGGGATAAAAATGCGAATTTCTATGGCAAGCCGGCGAATCACGACTATTTGCGACCAAAACCATTAGGTTGTTATGTTTTGCGGGGTTTATAAAATACTAGCTGCTCGGCGCGACTTACAACGAAAAGTGGCATTGATTTATATATATATATATAGATTTTATATTATATTTATATTTTTATATTTTTTTAATATGTAAATATACTTTATTTATAAAAAAATAATAAATACCCAATTAAATTCATTTTGTTATTGTGATTACCGTAACAGAAAAATATAATATAAAACAAGTTCAAATCCATCGGTTCGTCGACCGCATCAACATCAGTCTTGTTTAGGTAGGGCTGCTCCATATCGTCAAAGCCAAATAACTTTGCTATTGGCTTAAATTTATGTCTCGTGCCGCGAATGCACATACTAGTGGCACGGATTATAGAGATGATTATTTTTGATCTTAGCCAAGCCATCACTACGCTAAATGACCTGTTCCAGCGGTCAGAGATTGCGGCTCCAAGATGTTTAACGAAGGTAAACATTTGTGGAGCGAAATATGTTGCTGGTAATTTAATCTCAACATTGGAAGTGATTAAATACCCTCTAAAATGTTTTATTTTTTTGTACAAATCAATGTATGGAGCTCGCCATGATTCTTTAAAACTGCATCTACGGCAATATTACAAAGAGGTACAGTAGTACCCAACCCAACTAATATTACCGATGTCCCTGCGCAGATGATACAATTTCAAAGCGCGGGAAATGCTATTGGTCGGCAGCTGCCGCCATGTGTGCGGAGGGGCGTCACTTGCGAGTGAGACGGAACTAACAGCTGCACTGTATTATGAACCTTATAGTAGTGATCTAAGTTTGATTGTAAGTTTTTTGCATTCTTTCGCTAATCTTCGGGGCCGTACTCTATTTTCTGTGCGAACGAAGATTCACGACGCGCCTTATCAGTTGGGTACTACTGTAAAGTTTATAAGTTTGGATATAGGAATTAATCTCCGGAATTACTAATCCAATTCTATATAACAGAGTAAAAATACAGGTTCCTCGAGTGCTATTGGTTACTTTTCAAACTGAAATAAGGTGAAGATAAAATATAACCTTTTGGTCTTCTCCACCGCCACCACCGCCGCCGCCAGTAGAAGCGAGCGCGAACAAAGTGGAACACAGGATCAGCGTGTCCTGTACATATAAATTATACTCTTCCCATAATTTCCTCCTATAAATTCCTACGCTGGTGGAACTGCGGCGCAATAAAACTCAATACAGAGACTAGGGGCCTATATTTAAGCGGAGATAAAGCGTGAAATGTGGTGAGCGTTGACGCTGTCTCTCGGAAAAAGTCAAGGTAATTAATCCGGTTAATCCGGTGTTCTGAAGAATTGTTTAAGATGATGCCCACGGCTACCTTGTACCATCGCAACTCTCGCCATCGACGGGGAGTCCATCCTCACATATTGAAACCTGAATTGTTTCGTACTGTGCGGGCTAAAAGGAGCTTCCTTCCGCGGACGCTCAGACTGTGGAATGAGCTCCCCACTGTGGTTTTCCCATTGGAGTATAGGATTGGGTTCTTCAAAAGGGGTGTGAAGAGATTTTTTCAGGGTCGGCAACGCGCGCGTGATAACCCTGGTTTTGCAAGCGTCCATAGGCTACGGTAACCGCTTACCATAAGGCGGCCCGTATGCTTGTTTGCCAACTAAGTGGTATAAAAAAAAAAAGTTTAGGTCCTAAATGGGTACTCATGAAGGTCAAAGCAATTGACATTACCACCGGTTCGGAAGTCAACCTTTGAACCAAAAAGAAAGTCAGATATTAACATTTTTAAATTTTTTGGACAATCTGCCTTTACACACTACATAACTTCAGGCTAAAGATGATAAATATCTGAACAAAGAAAATAAGTGCGTGCGTAGTGTCAGGTATGTGCAGGTAAGGTATAATATATCGGCGCCAAACAAATCCGTTCATCGTTTCGGTATAAATAATACTGACTTATTTAATGCTATTTTAATTCAAATAGGTCAAGAATATGTTTATTATAATTTTGTTGTTGAAATGATTTTGGTTTCCAGATTTATTTCAGACTATATAAAATTTATTAATCAAAGAACATTAATGTTTTCATATTTTATCATCATTATTTATTTTTTTTAAACAATTCAGTATTTTAATTGACAGCTCTTTTTTTTTTTTTTTTTTTATACAACTTAGTCGGTAAACAAGCATACGGCCCACCTGATGGTAAGCGGTTACCGTAGCCATATGGACGCTTGCAACACAAGAAGCATCGCTCACGCGTTACCGACCATTCCCCCCACCCCTATGAGCTCTGGCGACCTTACTCACGCGCAGGAACACAACTTTACACAACGTAAAGTTATTTGGCTGCGGTATTCTATAAGGTGGAGGTACTTCCCCAGTCGAGCTGCTCTTAGAACGAATAAACGCTATGCTCTACCTCTCTCAAAACTCACTCTATGATTTTAAATCAACCGGAAGTCGTTTATTTTATTCAAAATAAAAGTGTTTTGATCGTTGAGGGTAGATTCCATACGTATAAAAGCAATAGTGAGCCGAGCTTGCGGATTCATTCTATGTTCAGACGTGAAGGAGTAACAATCGTGAGTTAAGTACCTACAAACTTTTTAATATTTAATTTATCGTTGAATTATTTTATGTGTGTGCGTGTTCTAATTTAATTATTTACAGTACCTGTTTCATAAATAGATAAGGTTAATACATCGAACAATAAACCCAAAGAAGCGCAATGACGTTCATTTTGGTTGAAATATATTCCGCCAATTTCCCACCGCCGACAATGCACTCTGATTGGTTAAGTCAACGACACGTGCGCTCTGATTGGCCAAGTCACAAACACACGATGCGGCGAGTGGTCCTTACTGTTAAAAATCAGTGACAAATCACTGACTAGTTTCGGAATTTGATTGTTCAGTATTACTACTCTAAAGGGATATTTCCTCGATGGGTTAATATGAATAACGGTGTTTTCAATACAAACGGCGATTGTCCGCGGACATATACCTGTGCGAGTGTAGCGACGTCGGCGGAGGCGTGCTGTCCGACCGACTCGGCGCGCTCGAGGCCCGGCAGCAGGTCCAGGAAGTCGCGGTACGACTCCAGGCTGCCGTCGCGCGGGATGTGGTACGAGTGGATCGTTGACAGTCTACATCACAATAACGCTCTTCAGGGAATTACATCCTGAGCTCCATTTAATAGTTATTTATGCAACTGTCGTATAATAAGGGGTAGTAATTCCTAATTATGTACAGTTGCATACAAGTCTTTACACCCATGATCATTTTTGTAAACAACAAAGTAATACATTTCTGCAATTCTAATATCGAACCAAAATGGCGGCATACGACGTGAATTCGAATAACCTCTAAGTTTTTTTTTATTACAGCGCTGCTTTAGTGTTCTTTTTTTGAGATTCATAAGGATACCACGGAGAATGTGGCTGTTTGATTAGTAAGGAATGGTCCGAAAAAGCAAAAAAAAATAAGGAGTTTTATAATGAAATTCAGTACAACATTATAACACTGTTTTGGATGATATAATGGTTACTATGACAACCAGTGTTTTAATGTTGGCAATAAGCTAACTGTTTCAGGAACTGTTATAGAGGATTTATAGCATGAGTGTAGATAAAATAAAATTCGATAACTGCAATGCAATCTTTAATGCTTTCAAATAGGGTTGCAAATAGTTTACACATTGAAAGTAACAATCAAAAAAGGAGAGACCACTGGCAGAGTTGGGATGATCTGGGGCCATATCAAAATAGCAATGACAAAATTAATTGAGTTCCTGAGCTATAATGAGAAATTCTAAATTGCTGTGGACTTTAGGTCCACTTGTCCGGTATTTCGACAAGGTTAAGGACTAGCGGGTTAGTACCGATACCGCTGCTGTTCTACGGAACTACTTACCATCAAGCGACCAAACCTACTGGTGGACATTATTTTCAGACTACATTTAAAGTGTACCTATAGAACGGAACATCAAGTGCATCCTCGCAGAAGAACTGGCTGATGTAAGCTATGAGAACCCGCTTGTCCCAGTCATCGGTGATGTGTCCACCGTAGTTGATGATCGCGAACAAGTAACGCAAAGCATCCCAGGGAACCTCCTCGTATTCCTCCAAGTAGTTCGCTAAGAGGTTGTCCGATACCTGATCGAGATGATAACTGATCTATATCTAGCAGTTTCTTAATAAAACTAAGATCTTAATAGAAAGAATGAAAGAAAACTCGCGATTTTAGAGTTGATCCCATAGTAAGTTATAGTGACAAACCGATAATTGGTATTAAAAGATAATATTTCGGAATATCCGCCAATATTTTACAGGATAATTCTACCGTATCTACCTAGATTAGGATGAGAAATTAATACTAAGATATGGGTTCTTCAAAAGAGCACATCAAATTTCCATAATATCATCAACCCGATATTGACAAATGTCTATGGGCAACGTTGACCATATTTTAACATCAAGCATTTTCACTATCTGCTTCCGTGTCAATATTCTGATATAAATAAAAGATTATTTAGATACTAAAACAGTATTCGCAGTTTTAAAATATGAATCAAAGTGTACTCACATCAAAATCCGCATCATTAAAGCTATAGACGGCATTGTAGCCGAGCTGGCGGAACCGCTTCCTGGCGATGAGGGTGCAGTGGAAGAACGACACGCAGAACAACAGCCGGCGGTACATCGGGGTCGCCTCGTCGAACTTGTCCTCGTTCAGGTTCGCGAACAGGCGGACCAGGTTGCCTTTTAGACCCTGGGTTAGTAGTCATTAGACTGAATTTCTACAAGCATATACTGGAGAAAATTAAGAGGGTAAGGCGCGTGACATATTCCCTAGCTATAGAGTTTACCATGTTTTTTTCTACAAGGTAAGGTATGCCGTTCATATACAAAAGAAGAAGAGAAGGTTCAATAATAGAGCCTTGTGGAACGCCCATCATTACTAAAGATCTAGCGATTCCACTTTACCTAAACTGAATTATTTGTCAGGGCAGGGAGGGCAGGTACCTGGGGCGGCTCGGTGGTCATCTTGATGCTCCTCTGCAGCACGTTGAGCGGGAACTTGTCGTCCGGCATGGAGGACAGCCACATGCGGAAGCGCGGGTGGATGCGCGGGTTGTCCAGCCCGCGCAGGGAGCCCAGCCATGTGCACGCCAGGTGGCAGTTCGCCAGGAACACCCACCCGCCCTCCTTCATGCCGTGGGCTAGCATTCTGTACAACACAACAACACAATATTGACGACATTTTTAGTAAAGGACTTTTGAGAAATATTTCTGTAAAGATGGAAGACAAATCAATCTTGTTGCTAAAAGAAGGGGCAACTTCCTCATTGGACATGGTGGAAATAAAATAAAATCCAATAAAATAAAGTCATCTGATCCCAAACTAAGCAGAGCTTGTACTATGGAAACCAGATAACTGATATAATACATATACTACTTTTTGTTTGTAAATACATACTTAATATACATAATTACACCCAGACTCAGGACATACAGACATGTTCATGCACACAAATGCATGTCCTGTGCGGGAATCGAACCCACGACCTGCGGCGCAATAGGTGGAATCTTTACCAGACTCATAACCAACTGCGCCAACTGGCCCGTCAACATATGTAATGCGATCAACAAAATATATGATGTGAAGTGATATATTCTCACTTAGCGGCAGTGGGCGACTGGCCCTGTCCGAGGGAGAGGGACTGGAACTTGTCGAACATCTTCACGTCGATGGAGAGCTGAATGAGAGCCGCTGTCGGATCCACTCCGGGGGACAAAACGAAAAGCAACGATGTCTTCCACGTCGACTCTTCCCATGCCGCCTGCCACAAAAAATATTACGAAAAGTATTCAGACCGAAGGTACTAAGACCAGTATGGTCGAGGTTTTTGGGAAGGGTTTTCTGTTATTCGTAATTGTTTAAATAAAACTTGCTTTAACAGAGATAAACCCTCGTGGTCCGTGCTATTGTGGTGATCCTGCAGTGTTATCATTAGCTGGGCCTTAGAGGAAATTGTATCTAAGAGCTGGGCTCTACATACAATCAGGGCCCACCAATAGTCTTCGTCATGCCGCGTCATTGGATGAAATCATTACGATGCTCCTTACGACTACCACCAAAGATACGCGAAGCCCGGTTGGTCCCAGCGGAACACCTGCGTTGCTTATAATAATGTACCATTCATTTTTTTTATTCATTCACATTTTTCTTTAGTTTTGAAGGTTCCTGAGAATATCAATTTTTCCATTTCTTGAAAATCTATTTATTTTTATATATTTAGTTACGGGACGCGCATCCCATTTGTTAACCTAAACGGAGAACTTCTAAACGGAGGCGCAGCATTTGCCTGGTCAGCTAAAGCTATGTAAATCCTAAAAATTTAAAATGTTAACGTAATAGACCGGGAGATACTGGCACAAATTTCCTGGTCATTTGTATGGCGACTTTTCAGGGGTCTAATTACATAATGACGAAAAGGAAAATGATGGTCATAGCGCTAGTACCGGCGGCCCAATCTCGTGGGCGTTAATCGAACGTGTCGGATAAATTACGAGTGTCGAACGATTTGTTCCACAACATTTTTGTATTTTCCGATAGTCGATGAAAAAGAAATAGACGGTTGCGCTTATTAAAATGAAATGTGCTAGTTATTAATTTGGTTTTAATAAAGTATTATTTATTATTATTATATTAGTTGTATTATTTTCCTTTTCGTCGTTGCGTAATTAGACCCCTGAAGGATCGCCATACTGGTACAAATGATCAGGAAATTAGTGGCAGTATCTCCCGGTCTATATAATAGGTACCCTAATGTCGAGTACGGGCGGCTCGACGTAGCGCGGGCCCAGCACGCTGATGATGAAGGTGGTGATGCAGGCCGACACGCGGTCCACTCGCAGCGACCGCACGAACAGAATCTTCTGGAAGTCGTTGCAGATGTCGTTCCATTCACCTACGTCCGTTTTAATGGCAATAAACGACTGATACTCTTCATATATTAACGCAAGTCTTCTGATGGATCCTTTCCTCCATTTATTATACAGGGGGTAATAAATAATAAATATCCTGGGACATTCCTCACACACAGTCATCAGATCCCAAACTAAGCAGAGCTTGTACTATGGAAACCAGATAACTGATATATAATACATAATATATAACTTTTTTTTTGTAAATACATACTTAATATACATAATTACACCCAGACTCAGGACAGACATGTTCATGCACACAAATGCATGTCCTGCGTGGGAATCGAATCCACTATCTGCGACGCGTAAGCTGAAACCAACTGCACCAACTGGCCCGTCAACGGGCAACATCGGGGTGGATACGAAAATGTCACAATAAATTAAACCACGCATACTAAGAATAAATACGATCATTTTTTATGAAAACTTTTCGTGGTGTCATTTATTGTCGCATTGTCGTATCCTCTGTGTATATTATATTAATAGGTACACATAGATTCGAATGGTGAATGTAATAGGTAGTTGTCGTAGAGTACGGACCGATGAGCGGCTGCGCCTCGGGCTCGGGGTTGAGGTACCACTCCTTCCACTCCTTGGAGAACGTCTCGAAGGCGTCCGTCACGCCATGGAAGCCGGGCAGCTTGTCCAGCTCCGTCACGTTGTCCCAGCACTCGTCCGGCATCCAGTCTGTTCATATATCATTACAGTTACGCTGCTCTCCTTCAAAAAGGCGTTTCTAATCGAAGTATATATCAAGAGGTACTCTACAGTAGGTGCAATGCACAAATTTGCCGAGATTCTTCTGTAGTTTTTGACTTGAATTTAGATGCGCGTCGAAATTAGTGTCATTGAAAATTTAATAAGGGATCTCGCCCATGTACTACTTATTGTAATATAATCGCAGCTACAAAAAATAGTAATGTTGTTTATGAGCGTCTTTTTAAAGCACGTGGGGTTTCGTGTTGAATTCTGAATGTTTTATATTCAGCGACAAAATAATCGCTCAGCGATTGTCGCCCGTGGGCGAGCTCCCTAATAAATTAAGGTCGGTGAGCCAAGTCACTAGGGATATTTAATTTCATCGTAGCCTCGTAGGTAAGAAAATTGGCACATCAAGTATGCAATATGTTTTTAGAAAATTTATCAAATGAAATGTGCGGCTGTGTGACAAAAAATTATCCATAAAAATCCGAAAAATAAGTTGGAAAAGTTAACTATTTCTAAAAACAAGGCACTTTATTTATTTAATTAAATGCTGATGTTTTGGTTTTTCCTTTGCTAATTTTCAAGTAAATGGTGTATTTTCTTCAAAGTTGTGTCATTTAAAAGCTAAAAAGTTTATATAGCTGAGAAGATAAAATAAAATACGAGTAACAATATCCAATAGGGCTGAGCCCAGACAATATAAACTAACTGGTAGGATTATCCGGCTGTTCAGAGCGGTCGAGCACGACGCCACCCTTCAGTAGGAACAGATACTCCTGCATGCTCATCTTGCCCTTCTGGAACAGTATCCTGGAGACGATGTGGAACGAGAGCAGCAGCTTGTGCCGCTCGAAGAGGGCCCGGCATGTGTTCCTTTTAGTAATCAACAATTATGTCTACTATTTAGATCTCGTGACTTTTTGGCAGATGGCCCACTGATGATAAATGGCTAAAGTCGCCTATGGATGTGTTGTCGTCCTGCATTGACTCTAGAAGGCATCTCAAGTACAGTAGTACCCAACTGATATGGCTTACCGATGTACCTGCGCAGAAGATACATTTACATAGCGCGGGAAATGCTATTGCTCGGCAGCTGCCGCCATGTGTGCGTAGGGGCGTCACTTGCGAGTGAGTCGGAACTAACAGCTGCACTGTATTATGAACCTTATAGTAGTGATCTAAGGTTGATTGTAAGTTTAAGCATTCTTTCGTCAAACTTTGGGGGCATACTTTCTTTTCTGTGCGAACGAAGATTCACGACGCGCTTTATCAGTTGGGTACTACTGTATGTGCTTAGCTACAGTTCTTCAACTTAAGGTTGATATCCAACCAGGCGGGTACAAAGTACACTACCACCCGTACTATGGATGATCTCTACGATGTTATGCTTCATCGAAAGCACAAGCTCATTTTAGGTTTGACCCTTCGCCTACGCCACGGCATTCGATGTCACTCCTAATATGTGATCATCGCATTAAAAAAGTGATTACAAAACAATATTTATAGCACACACAATCTGTAGAGTCCATAATGAGTCCACTGCTGGGTACAGAAAGGCCTCCTTCCGCGAAACGAGCATGAAAGGGAATGGGCAGATACTCCACCACGCGTGCCCACTGCGCCGAGGTGGAGGAAGGCTCAACTAGTAGTAACAAACTACTGTTGGATTTTTCAAGCCGCCTAGGAGGCCTCCAATTAGCTTAACGACGATCACAATTAATGACAGCCAGGACTAACGGCTTTACGTACCTTCCGAAGCACGGAAAACGCTCTAGTTGTGAAATACCACAAAGGCGGTCAACCTTCCGTATACCGGATGATTGATTAACTTTGGCGATAGATTAAGAACGGTTAATCAAGCGACACCACGAGCGCTTCACATACAGATAATAATATGTAAACTTACTTGTAAACAGCAAAAGTATGGAACTCGTTCAGGTTATTGATGCGGTCTTCCAGCTCACCAGCTTTACTGCTCCTGTCTATGGAGTAGTTGAACAGATCTATGTACGCGTCCAGAGAGAACTGGTACATCGGGTCGATGCGGGAGAGGTCGTTCAGCGCGAAGAACAGCACCGAAGCGCGCACTGCTGTTGGCACGTAACCCTGTGCACGTTGGAATAGAGATTATTTTGGTATGGCTACCCGTCGCAATATAAATAGGCACGTTTTGGCAAAACTGTGTCTCTTTTTGGTACATTGATGTATATCTGTCCAAATGGGCCTCTAAGATTGTGACGACTATAGTGATCCAATTCAAAGTCCTTTGTTCCCGTATATTTTTTGACGGGCCCGTTGGCGTAGTTGGTTAAATAGCGCCGCAGGTCGTGGGTTCGATTCCCACACAGGACATGCATTTGTGTGCATGAACAGGTCTGTATGTCCTGAGTCTGGGTGTAATTATGTATATTAAGTATGTATTTACAAACAAAAAGTATTATATGTATTATATCAGTTATCTGATATCCATAGTATAAGCTCTGCTTAGTTTGGGATCAGATGACCGTGTGTGAGGAATGTCCCAGGATATTTTATTTATTTATTTATTTTATATCCTAGGAGCTCGAGTGAAACTGCGGTGTGGAACATAGTTTTCGGTATATTCAACGACATTTCGGGAAATGAAGAGTCTAAAGCCCGCTGCGAGGTCTGCAGCGAGATAAAAAAACTCCTGGTTCTCTAGAAGAGGCACTTACGAATAGTAAATTATAAGTTACCTGTCTAGCAGTATCGATCTCCTTCTCAGTGACCTGCGAGGTGATGAGCGCCTCCTTTACCTCGAGCGAGGTGCGCTGCGAGGTCTGCAGCGTGATGAACAACTCCTCGTTCTCTAGTAGAGGCACTTGAGACTCGTACATTATACGGAGCAGGTCGTTTTCTAGGTCCACCTAAAAGAGCAATAATCTGAGTGTAGGTTTCTGCTGGAAATGTTTTCTCAGACTTTGAGGACAATCAAATACTCTAAAACTGCCTACAGACAGTGCCATAAATAAGAAGAAAGAATGAAAAATATTTTATTTTTTGCCCGCCATTCGACGCATAAAAAACATTAACAAAAATTAAAACGAGCAAAGAAAATTACACAATACAATAAAAAAAAAAAAATGTAAAAAAAGTAAAAAACACCAGATCCTAATGGTGATGCCAAACAAAGGTGCCAAGCCAACTTATCTTTAGCTACGTTCTTAGCAATCTTAGCTGCCGTTACAAGTGTTCAGTTGGCAGTTGGTTTAAATAGCCTTTTCTGCGCCCTGTGCGAGCTTCTATAACTTCGCCCTTGTTCGTTTTCTGTTATTAGGTATATGTGCCCTAGAGCAATGCTATGTATAGACCTACTTAATTTCATTCAGGGTGATAAAATAAAGCACAAGGAACTTGGTGTTGGTGGACCAATTATCTAATAAATTGGAGGAAAATATCTAGTTTTTTAACCGACTTCAAAAAAGGAGGAGGTGTAGAGAACAGACGAGCCATCTGATGTTAAGTGGACCCTTTGCCTATTATACAACCGACCGTGTAAACAGATAAACACAAATACAAATGCGTGCGCTTTCAAAAAAAGAGCGCGCTGTTTTGTCTAATTCAATAGACATTTTTGATGGTACTGGAATATAGGTACGTATTTGTTGAAATCGAGCAGTAGGGGCGCAGCAGGAACTAATCAGGAGCAAACCGAAAAAATAATAGTCCTGCCTGGTCTAGCCATTCTGACGCCCGCCAGAGTCTACGCCCTGTGCCTGGGCACCGGTGGCACCGCCCTATTTAGGTCACTGCGTACAGATTATTCGCAACACTACATGCAAAATTTCAATGCATTCGCTCGCAAACAGACTCAAAACAAATGCGCGCACTCTACGTGAATTCACAGCGCGCGAGTTGTGATCCGTGTCGATTATTGGTATTTTCGATAAACACTTTGAACGTTTATTCGCAACAGGTATTCTGGCGTAGTCAGGCGAGGCCATTGTGTGCGCATTTCATTGCATATTGTGTTGCGAATAAGTTTATGAATGAATGATAGTGATTAACCCTCATAAAACGCTATTTAACCAATATACTGATTAAATATTCAATTAATATTGTATAGGTTTTATAAGTTAAGGGGAACCTGTATAATAATGAAGAATTCCATTGACAATAAGTATTTACCAAAAGTGAATGCGCCTCGGCCATTTTCGCATTTCGAAACGAAACGGGACGGTTGGCGTGGTTAGTAAAATGTCCGACCATGGAATTATGTAAGTTCTGTTTTGAATTCGAAAAACTAAATTCCATTAGCAATATTTTATTTTATTATCTTAGGGAAACTAACAGCTAGGTTCTTAATTACAAAGTTATAATTTATAAATATTGAGAGCTAATTAGAAGTTAATTACACACATAAATTGCTATAGCTTCCTTTTTAGCCCCCCTGCATTCTTACATTTTTGATAAATTGCGTAGTCGCGTGTGGGTTTGAATTTCAACACTATTCACAACTCCCGTATGGTCTAGTGGCTAGGATACCTGGCTTTCACCCAGGAGGCTCGGGTTCGATTCCCGGTACGGGAAAATGTTTTTTAGGTAATTTGAGGTTTCACCCGCGTACGGTTTTTTTTTTTGCGCGGAACACTAATTCTTTACCTGGGCCGAGTATAACTAAATTGTAATAAACTACTTATATTAGTTATCTTGGATTCCTCCAAATTTGTATTGGTCGTCAATTACATGTAGTACTCCAACAGTCAGGATGGCCGAGCGGTCTAAGGCGCCAGACTCAAGGTTCCCTTGCTCACTGAACGTGAGTGCGAGTTGTTCTGGTCCTCGTCTGAGGGCGTGGGTTCAAATCCCACTTCTGACAAATTATTTTTATCCTCTTTGTTTGTGATCAAAAATGTTTATTTCGTTATGAATAAGAATATTATATTTTTTTGAAATCCACAGCTCTACTGTAAAAATAACTTTAACAAAAAGGTACTTTCCCGTACCGGGAATCGAACCCGAGCCTCCTGGGTGAAAGCCAGGTATCCTAGCCACTAGACCATACGGGAGATGAACGAATTGTTGAAATTGAAATCGACAATAGGTCATAGAGATTATCTTGGACTTCAAATCCATAATATTCAGACTGGATCGTCATAATTCATAATTATGAAGTCTTATTCATGTTTGGAAAAATATATAGGTAAACTTTCCAAAGAACAGCGACACTTATAGTTTGAAACATTGAACTGAACGATAGAAATAATAACAAACTTGCAGTACCAGTAAATAGGCTCAGCAAAGTTAGGAACTCTTTGTATGTAAATGATTAAATAATAATCTATATATATAAAAATGAATTGCTGTTCGTTAGTCTCGCTAAAACTCGAGAACGGCTGGACCGATTTGGCTAATTTTGGGTTTTAAATATTCGTGAAAGTCCGGGGAAGGTTTAAATGTAGGGTAGGGTATTACGCGAACGAAGTCGCGTCGGGCAGCTAGTCTTATATATAAAATTCTCGTGTCACAATGTTAGTTACCTTACTCCTCCGAAACGGCTTTACTGATTTTTACCAAATTTTATATGCATATTCAGTAGGTCTGAGAATCGGCTACTATCTATTTTTCATACCCCTAAGTGATAAGGGTAGGCACCACGCGAACGAAGTCGCGCCGGTCAGCTAGTATAATGTAATATTTACATAATATTAAATTACCTTCTCAAAATGCGTAAATGGGTTCTTTCGCACAGACCTGGGGCTCTACCGAGTAACTTTGGTGGTAATCGTAACGAACACCATCAATGCATTTCATCCAATCAGGGCCCACGAATGGTCATCGTCGCGTCATACCGCGTGCGTGTCATTGGATGAAATAATTAATGGTGTTCGTTACGATTACCACCAAAGATACGCAATAGCCCGGCAGCTTGGAGAAGAGAGCAATAAGGTAACATAAGGCTTTTTTTTATCCCCATAACGCGGTAAATATCTCAGGAGCCAGCGCCAAAGCGGTACAGTCAGCGTCAAAAGTAGCTGAATACTTTTGCACCGTGTCACATTAATTAATTTACAGTTTTCATATAAACTTTCAAGAGATTATCAATGGATTATCATGAAAGGGTAATAAAATGCCAATCTACTTTTGATACTGACCGTAGATTAAATATTGTATGAAAAAATAAGTGGTAGCTATGTATTACTATAGGTAGGTACATAACAAAGACTCCCAAAACAGCTACTTTTATTTTATCTTTTTATTTGTTTGTTTGTCAAATAAACAAGCAATAAAAAAAAACGATCGCGACATAGGCTACTTATCAAGGAACGCGAGTGAAACCGCGCGGGGCAACTAGTTATAAAATAATCTGATTTCTTTTCGCGCTATCGTAACTGTCGTAACAACAAATTGGCTGGCTAAAAGATAATTTAGTACATTTTATGAGTCAACATCACGTGGTCCAACAATGTGATAGTCACTAACATTTTCGACATTGCCATCAACAGTCAGGATGGCCGAGCGGTCTAAGGCGCCAGACTCAAGGTTCCCTTGCTCACTGAACGTGAGTCCGAGTTGTTCTGGTCCTCGTCTGAGGGCGTGGGTTCAAATCCCACTTCTGACAAATTATTTTGAGAATTTTTCAGATAAAAAAATTATTAAAAAAAAAATGTAGTAGTCAGTTTCATTTTTGGTGAGATTTTTTTTTAGAATTGTTTTTTCAATTTCAAAAAGTATTTTCCCGTACCGGGAATCGAACCCGAGCCTCCTGGGTGAAAGCCAGGTATCCTAGCCACTAGACCATACGGGAGTTATGAGGCTGGTCGAAATTATTATTCTTAACTTATTAATTAACGCAATCAACTGACCAAAATCGTTGAAAGCGACTTTTGGCGGTCCGAAGATAAAACGCAAGGTGAAGCGTAGATGGCGCTACTAGCACGAGCTCGACAAAACAAAGTAAAATGTCTATATTTTGTGGATATAAACAATACAATATTTTCGTTATTTAGAAATTTCTAAGCTATTAACCTTGGTGATAATATCATGGCATCTTATGACAATTTAAAAATAAAAAGTATTTGATTATTGAATGTGGCGCCTCTAGTGGTGAACAGCGGCAGCTTATCGACTGCAATTATTTTACATTATTTTCCCGCCAAGATGAGCCAAGCGAAGCGCAAGGACACTACCTACCTTTTCTCGAAGCGCTCCGTCTTTTTTTTGAACCCTCATATTTTGGGTTTGGATTATAAAAGATAAACAAAATTCTCGAGATATGATGCCAATAGTGAACTTATTAAACATTCAATAACATAGCTCGTATACTTTAGATTTTATTGATATCTAATGAACCCCGATTTCGTCACTGACTCACTGATGATCATTAAAACTTACCCCTTATTAATAAATAAGGCGTAAGTCAGTCTTGTAATACCCAGGTATTAAGATAGCCTGATCCCTTTTTGTTTTTATGACATTAGAAAGTGACAGATATATTTTAAACCTATACTTGAATTAAACCTTATTTATTAATAAGGGGTTTAGGGTAAGTACTTTCCTGAAGTCCTAGAAAACTGAAATTTGGTATGTAAGCAAGCTTGTATAAGTATACAAACAAAAAAAAGAACTATTGTATTACAGTAAAAAATAAATACCATACGCCCATGTGACGCCCATTACGAAACGGCCAAGCCACATATTTTGACTAGGGTGTGTAGAGTTAGTGAAGTTAGGGCTTGTAGAGTTATAAGCTTGACTCTACATGAGATCTGGTAATTTTTTGACAGTGCGAGCCATATGGTCTCGTCTTGGCAACACTTTACATGAAAATGTTTTTGGTGGGATTTAGATACTCCTAAGTATTTTCAAAATAAACTTTATTTTATTTTGTTTATTTTAACCTTGAAATAATTAAAATTTTATAATTTAGGTAGGTACATATTTTTTTAAATAATGACTTATCTTTATTATATAAAATTCTGATGTACGTGGTTTTTTTTTGTATGCGTTTGGGTTGCGCCCTGGATGGTTTAGATTCACAAATCAGCCCGGCAGATGGCGCTGCAGTCGGTATCTAGGTTATATTAGGGTAGGGTAGGGGTAGTGGTAGGTTAGGGTATAGGTTAGGACACCACGCGAACGCAGTCGTGCCGGGCAGCTAGTTTATTATAATATCCCTTTCGGGCGCGATGTCGAGTAGCTCTATTCTGCCGAAATCAAGCCGGAAAATTTGTTATTATATCTTATTTCTTCAATATTTATATCTATTACTTTTTGAGTGATTGCTTTCGCAATTTAAATTTCGAAAAAAATTACAGTCAGCGAGAAAGCTGCGATTTTCGAAAACAATTTTATTAGCTTAATCGATCCTGTCTTCGACAAGGATCAAAAGGCTCTATGGGGATAGGACCATCGTCGTCTATGAGTACAGTGTACTCACGAGCACTTTCTTGTTGTGCGCGATGGTGAGCACCAGCGTGTCCTTCATCTGCTCGAGCTGCGGCCGCTCCTTGCGCACCACGATGCCCAGCAGCTGCGCCGTCAGCCCCTGCTCCTTCACCATCGTCGTCTATGAGTAGAGTGTACTCACGAGCACTTTCTTGTTGTGCGCGATGGTGAGCACCAGCGTGTCCTTCATCTGCTCGAGCTGCGGCCGCTCCTTGCGCACCACGATGCCCAGCAGCTGCGCCGTCAGCCCCTGCTCCTTCACCGCGAAGTTCACCATCGTCGTCTTCGTCAGCGTCTCCGGACTGTACACCGGGTTGCCTGACCCAAACGGAACATTCTATTCTACAACTCATTTCGTAGCCGTTTTACAAATGGACTTGTGAAAAGGTATGAAATCAGTCGTACGAATGCTATAAATAGGCGAGATTCCTAAAGGCGGGCCGTGCTTGTTTGCTACCTGACTCGTATATATACACAAGAATAATCAACGGCGACTTTTGGTCATTGATTACTTCCCAATCCATTGTATTTTTTTTAAATAAAACCAATACAATTTTGAGGCACTGTGTGTAATTTTGCTATAAAAGACTAGTAGGCGCAACAAAAATATAATTGTTACATAGCATTTTAAGTATAGGTACACTATTATCTATATATATAAACTGCTTTGTCCTGAATGACTGAGAATCAACGCACAGTCTAAACCGCTGATCGTAAAGACCTGAAACTTGGAGGGTGAGTTCTTTGTATGACGTAGGCATCCGATAAGAAAGGATTTTCCGAAATTCTACCCCTAAGGGGGTGAAAAACGGGGGCAAAGTTTGTATGGGACAACGTGATTCCTTGGTCCGATCTACTTCAAATTTTGTATAAACATTCCTTAACAGAATTGATGGATGACGTGTTTCGTATTTTATTGAAAATCATCGCCTAACGGGGTCAAAAAGGGGTAGAAATTTATTTTAGGGGTGATTTGCATCGAAGTTGATATCAATACTCCTTAGTACTTTTGATTTAAATAACATTTTTTATTTTGACACATGTTTGAAATCTAAATCCGATTTTCACAGATTACAGAATAAGGCAGATGGAGCGCACGGAACACGGGAGTGAGGCGAAAAAAGTAAATACAAATTGAAACACACATACCTGGTATTCGCTTTTGAATTTTATTTGCTTTGTTTAAAAAACTTTTCTTCTTCTTTTAAACATAGCAAATACAAATAAAAAAAAGCGAATACCAGGTATGTGTTTTTAAATTTGTACATAATTGCTTTTTTTGGCCTCACTCCCGTGTTTCGCGCGCTCTATCTGCCTTTTGTTCTGGAAACTGAAATGCTCTTTAAAATTGGAATGTCAAATATAAAAGAATATTTAAATCGGATTAGAATTCGTAATTTGTTTGGAAGTTCATTTCCTCGGACTTTTTGGCGGGAACTTGCAGAGTAACGTTGCGTTTTCATATTTATTTTCATAAATTCGTGTATTTTGAGTTTTATTGCATATTATCGGTGGTATTTTATCCAATAAAGATCAATCCATGTGCACCAGTGAAGTGAAATGAAATGAATTATGTGTATCGTGTCTTTTCAAAAGTCCGTGAAGAGTTTTAGTACATGTCCACCACTGTAGTATAACATGACTTTTATGGAAGGTGACTGACTGCATGAGGACTATGTGAAAGTGATTTATTGTGACTAGAACTTATATAATATAACTGGAAATTGGCAAAATACACACCCGTGTGACGCCCATGAAAAAATTCTCTATTTCATTAGAATATTTTGAGTGTAGTTAATTTAATTTCTTTCTCATTTGTTGTTATAATAATTAAATAAGGTTCTATGAGTTCGATTTTTTTGTGAAGGTATGATATAGGTTTTTAGTTTTAATTGTAAAAATAATTGTTTTTGTTTTGTTTGTTGTGTCTAATAATCAGTGCCGTGCATTGGTTTTCGAAGGAGAAAATTCAAACCGTACGCGGGTGAAACCGCGGGGGTCTGCTAGTATAGTATAATATAGTACACCATTAGGCCCGCGGGTTTACCCACGATAGTCCGTAGTAGTCGTAGAACTATTTGTACGATAGTTTAGGCATTGGATCCGATTTCCGTCATCTGATTTGTCTTGGCCATCCGTGAATCTCCATTTCGGATTATTGACGAACCGAAGTAGCCATACTAATTTGTATAATTAGTCGCGCACTGCGTCAGAACCGAATCAGAGTTGCGTACGAGCAGAAAGAGGGGGGGGATGTGGTATTAAATTACGGGCCCGTTGGCGCAGTTAGTTAAGACGTGGAGTCTTAACCTATGGCGCCGCAGGTCGTGGGTTCGATTCCCACACAGGACATGCATTTGTGTGCATAAACATGTCTGTATGTCCTGAGTCTGGGTGTAATTATGTATATTAAGTATGTATTTACAAACAAAAAGTAGTATATGTATTATATCAGTTATCTGGTTTCCATAGTACAAGCTTTGCTTAGTTTGGGATCAGATGACCTTGTGTGAGGAATGTCCCAGGATATTCATTTATTTTATTTATTTATTATGTTAATTATGTCTTTGTGCGTACAATAGCATTGGCAATAGTAATGACCAACGACGTGAACACTGCTGGTGTTTTGCTTAAAATGACGTCTGAATTACGGATTTGGATCCAAGGTAGTGCGAAAAACAATATCCGAATTCGGTCCGAGTTTTCTAGATCTGTATTTTCACGGATTCGGATCGGCTGTGAGTCATAGAGTTAGAATAAGTATAGGGAGTCTTTCTTTCTTCTTCTTCTACACTGGTTGATTTACAGTTAGACAAAATTTCGATATGGATTCCTTGTTATTCTCGTTAAAAGTAACTCGCACACGGAGGGTTCCGCACAATATTAACTAACTCAACTTTGCTGTAAAAAATAAACGATTCCCTTTAAATTTTAACTTTATTTCATTTTAAGCTATTGCATAGCTTCTATCGCGGCCTTGAGCGTGGAGACCGAATCCAGAAATTCCGTAACGAAAATAACCTAACACCCCCCACTCCGACCGGCACAGCGGTGATACTTTTTAGTTTTGCCATCTATCGATGAATAGCAGAACTTTTAATGACTTTTTGAAATATCACGCTTGTCTCTTTAGTTCAGCAACCCGCCTCTAGGTGGCATTGATGCAATAGCTTTACCGCGGCAGTCTCCGAGTGCCACACGTTTTTTTTATTATTTATTGTGATAGATGCAATAGAAATACATAATCTGTGGAAATTTCAGCTGTTTACCTGTTACGGTTGATGAGATACAGCCCACTGACAGAAAGACGGACGGACGGACAGCGGAGCCTGAGTAATTTAGAAACCCTAAAAACGAGAAATTTCGCGCACCTCGTTTCAAGGCATTTGGACCGTACCGGTGCTCACGGACCGTACTCTAGTACAGTCGCCCTATTAATATTCTAACTGTATGCTGTGAGTTGTCAGTCAGTGTTATTAAATAGTGATCTCACCGAGTTTAGTAGTAAGATACATTTTAAACAGCGAGTTGTAGGGCACCATTTTCTCATTGAACTTGATGACGATCGAAGCTCCTATCTTCATGACGGCCTTGTCGAGAATGGGTTGTATGGAGGGGTCGAGGATCTCGCCCACATTCTGGACTATCACAGGCTTGCCATCCGTTAGACATGTCTCCATCACCTTTAGGTAATTCGGCTGGCCGAAGTCTACCACCTGAAATATCATCATCATCATCATCATCACCCTATAATGTCCCACTGCTGAGCACAGGCCTTCTTTCACAAATGAGGGTGGGCGGGAATGGGCAGATACTCCATCATGCGTGCCCACTGCGGATTGGTGCTCGGTAGGCTAGTGGGCAACCTACTGTTGGAGTTTTCAAGCCGCCTAGTAAGCCTCCAACTAGCTTAACGACTATCACAATTAAGTGACAACCGGGACCAACGGCTTTACGTGCCTTCCGAAGCACGGAAACGCTCGATTTGATATACCACTAGGCGGTCACCCATCCAGGTACCGACCACGACCGTGGTAGCTTAGCTTTGAACGGCTAATCATGCGCTTCGATAACTGAAAGACTAATCTCCGGAACTTTCACTAACAGATAAGGATGTTGTAAAGAGGAAATTAGGCTACCTTTATTTTCGAAAAACAATTAGGGTTAACTAAATGATAGTTAAAACCACATCAAATTCCGTTAGTTTAGAAGAACTAAACGGACAAACCGACAAACATAAATAGCGAAAACACCCTGGCATAATTCCCAATCTTCTATATATATAAAAATGAATTGCTGTTCGTTAGTCTCGCTAAAACTCGAGAACGGCTGGACCGATTTGGCTAATTTTGGGTTTTAAATATTCGTGAAAATCCGGGGAAGGTTTAAATGTAGGGTAGAGTATTACGCGAACGAAGTCGCGCCGGGCAGCTAGTAGGTAATAAAATCTAGAAACATGATTGTCTATAATATTACCTGTATATCGTTTTTCTCTTCTAGTTTCGATATCCAGATGAGCGCCTGTCCCTGCGGGTCGACGGCGAGCGGCCATCTTGTCGCTCGCACCACTATTATACCGTTTTCAGCACTGAAGTTGTCGTCTGTAAAGATATAGGAATACATTTTGAATATTATAAAGGATTTATAGGGTTCCCTACCCAAAGGGTGCCAACGGGCCCCTATCAGGGTGCTGTATCTCATGAACCTTAATAGGTAGATGGTTAAAATTTTCACAGAATATATTCTCTTGCCGAAAAATGAAATAGAGCTGGCGCGGCTGGTTAAGATTCCACCTTCCCAGATTCCAGCCGCTGGTCGTGGGTTCGATTCCCACATAGGACATGAATTTGTGTGCATGAACATGTCTAAGTAATTATGTATATTAGGTAAGTATGTATTTACAAACAAAAAGTAGTATATGTATTATATCAGTTATCTGGTATCCACAGTACAAGCACTGCTTAATTTGGGATCAGATGACCGTGTGTGAGGAATGTCATAAGATATTTATTTATTAAACATGTTCAGAATGTTCCTAACCAGGCAACCCCATGTAGTTCCAGTCTCTAAGAGTAGCGTCGTCGAGCAGGAAGTACTTCATGCTGAGGTCCATCGTGACTGGTACATTTTCGTTGAACACCTGCAAGTGTAAGAGTTTATCACGTGGTAACCTTCATAAGTAGAGTATAATAGTTCCTAATAGTATCTTCAATGCCCAAAATGCGCCCAAATATAAGTAGGCGACTAAAGCAATAAAAATTTGTGTGTAACCTCATTGAACCAGTCACTCATGAGATCCTCCCGATACTCGGAGACGAAGGGCCCGAGGTAGGCCACAAACCCAGTCGCTATGAGACAGTCTCCCGGCAGGTTGTCGAACTCCTTGTCTAAACGTTCCACCGTCTGTTCCCAACGTTCTCTTTCACCTGGAATCAGATGGTATAGCTTTGAGATTCCTTGTTTTTTTGGACAGGCTGCTTTCCACTTCTTCCGGCCAGCTCACTGAGGGGATGCTCGTGCTACTTCGGGACGAGACGCAGCCACCACAAATCTGGGCCTTGGGTCGCGTTGTGCGGACCTATCCTGGAACCGACGGCGTTACAAGGGTGGCGGAACTCAAGACAAGGCGAGGGAACATGACAAGAGGGTTCAATAACATTAGCCCTCTTCCCTTTGTAGAGGTCAAGGGGCGACAGGATGTCGCCGCGCGGCTTGCGGGGACGAGCTGCGGCGAGGAGCGGGCGGACGGCACGGAGCCGACATCGACCGACACTGCACCAACTTATAATATACCTACAGTCCGCTTATTATTGAAGTCTTCATGAGACCCAAACATTGATCCGGCTCGAAGGACCTGTCTTTTTCTAAAGAATCGTGGCTGATCCATTTTTTTGTACAAATAAACCAGTCAAGCGTATGTCAGAACTCGGGCAATGTAGATAATAAATCTAATGATATTTTCGAATATATTAAAGTCTGTGAATATGGCGAGAATGCATCATTAATGTAACCTGCGAGGCCAGTAATAAGTGCTTCGGCTCGTTCTAACTTGAGCTGCAGCATGTGTGACTTGCGCTCAAGCTCGTCTTTTTGCGCCACCTGCAAGAGAGATAGAGCATAGCATTTTATTCGCTCGAAGAGCAGCTTGACTGGGAAAGTACCTCTACCTTACAGAATACCGCAAATAGACGTGTTCCTGCGCGTGAGTAAGGTCGTCAGAACTCATTGGGGAGGGAGGAAAGGTCGGTAAAGCTAAAGCTACGGTAACCGCTTACCATCAGCCGGGTAGTTTGCTCGTTTACAGACTTCGTAGTATAAATTAAATATATTATTATATCCTGCATGTAAATGGTAAACGGTATAATGGTAATCAGGGGTTTTCAAATTTATCGCCTCTCGAGCCCCCATTAGTCCGATCATCGTATATAAGATTTCACGCGACAGGTTGTGGGTTCCACAATGATATAATAATTTTGAGGCGAGACCCTACTCGGGTTATTTCCTCAGCTTCAGCTATAAGGCCGCTTGAATTATTAGCCCTTTTTATTTTTTACTAGCTGACCCCCACAGTTAGGCACGCGTTTTAATTTTTTTGAGTGGAAACTACTTTTGTTACTAAAATAAAAGTAGCCTTAGTTAATCCTTATAACATCAGCTATCTTCCAGTGAAGTTTTGTCAAAATCTTTCAAGCTGTTTAGAGATTAGACGGAAACAGAGAGACAGGCAGACAGACAACAACTTTTTAAATTAAAAAGCTTCAAAAATGTTTTGTTATCTTTAGTATCGCTGTATACTAAATAAACGAATGGTGCGCACAGATAGGCAGTAGTGGGGGCAAGCTCGCGTATGTGCACTTTTGGCCAAATCACAGTAGCCAAATGACACACGAGAATCCAATAGACGACGAGCATCGACTGACGAACCAATCATGTGCAGCTCGCCGCTCCCCCCTGCTTCATTCCGCCAAACAGACCGAAAAATTAACTACTGCGCAACTGTCAATCTGTGCTCACCACTCGTACCTCTTACCACAGTCTATAAACCCTTACATACCTTCTCATCATATTCCTTCTGCAATCGAGCGATCATCTCACTCAGCTCCCGCAACTTGGCGCGAGCTTCAGCCAAGATCTGCTGCTTCATGCGCAGCGACTCCAGCGCTTCTTCGAGACGCTCCTTCTTGGGCTTTACGATCCTGGGTTACATCATCAGGTGGTATGAAGGAAGTAAGCACAAAAACGCTTTCAAGCGCTGGCTGCCGGAACAAATCCGTTGATGCTTAGACAGCAATTTTTTGAACCATATAGCCAGCATAATGCAAAGAGACTATTTTTAAACTTTCTTTCCATCTGTCTGACTGAACCATCAGATCAGCAGCATATAAATTGTATTTAACCGAAATCGGCTGACGGAAAGTTTCTTTAGTCTGCCCAAGCGAAGCGTCGGGCGAAATCAAATCCACACTCAAATTATAAAGAGTTAATGTTTGGATGTAAAAGGTAATGAGTACGAAAGAGTTATTCTGTAAATTCTTGATAGGTACTTTTTATAATGCGAACGCGGGTGTAACCGGGATGACAGCTACTTACATAAAGTCAATGATAACTAAGGTGACAAAGATGAGGTATTCAGGATTATGTTTATGATATTCTGTTCTATAAAGAAGAGTAATAAATGTACAGAACTTACTTGTAAACCTTCCCGTACTTCTCGATGGCCCTCACCCAGAGACACAGCGACTTGGCGGCCGCGGAGACGGTTCCGACTATCTCGGGGTCGAAGTCCTGCTTGGTGGTGTAGGTGCCGATCTTCTTGAGCGTCTTGTCCGATATGTTGTCCTTGTCGAAGTCGCGGAGACGATCCAGGAAGTACTGGTCGCCGAGCTGCCGTTTCGCTTCGGCCCATGTAGGCTCTTTCTGTGATGATCATAATTTTAGAATAAGAGCGATTTCTAACCGATCGAAATCGCATTTTTATTTTTCAGAATACTTCTTCCTTCTGTTTGAGTACATTTTACCCAAGTGATTTGTGGTAGGAAATGTTAGCATATGAAACCTAGAAGGAAAGCGTCCTCTATATTTAGCTTCGTTATCGTTTTTTATGGGCGGGTCAGTGGCCATAAGCTACCCCATTTAACATAAAATATTACACAGGGAAAATCGCCCATAAAATCATACATTCTACTATACAATTCTTGTTCAATATGAAGTTTTTACCTGCAGTAATATGAGTACAGCTTCTAACACCATCTCGACCTTCTGCGGGGGTTTGGCGTACGACTTCACTTCTGTGATGTCCTTCTTGTTCAACGCATCTAAAGCCTGTTGAAAAAGTTAACCTTATATTCTCTTTTTACTCCACTCCACTCCACTCCACTCCACTCCACTCCACTCCACTCCACTCCACTCCACTCCACTCCACTCCACTCCACTCCACTCCACTCCACTCCACTCCACTCCACTCCACTCCACTCCACTCCACTCCACTCCACTCCACTCCACTCCACTCCACTCCACTCCACTCCACTCCACTCCACTCCACTCCACTCCACTCCACTCCACTCCACTCCACTCCACTCCACTCCACTCCACTCCACTCCACTCCACTCCACTCCACTCCACTCCACTCCACTCCACTCCACTCCACTCCACTCCACTCCACTCCACTCCACTCCACTCCACTCCACTCCACTCCACTCCACTCCACTCCACTCCACTCCACTCCACTCCACTCCACTCCACTCCTCTCCTCTCCTCTCCTCTCCACTCCACTCCACTCCACTCCATTCCACTCCACTCTACTCCCAAGTACTAGACAGTTACCTTGACGGCCTCCTCGAGAGCGGGCATGGCGCTGGCGAGGTCCCGCAGTGCGGCATCGGCGAGCTTCTTGCACTGCACCTCCTCCTCCTGAGTCTTCTTGCTTCGCGCGGCCACACTACGCTGTTGCTCGTCAGCATTGCGTTGTTGCACGTTTATCACGCCCATGTACTCTATGCATTGCTCCGTGTACTCTGCTACTTGTTCCTATGATCATTTAGGGTCAGTTCACACGGATACGACGCGACGCAGCGTGCACACAAAAAGCTACACATTTCAGTGAGAGAATTCGTGACAAGTGCCCCGTTGCATCTCGGTGTGAGCCGAACCTTACAGATAATATACCTACGATCAAAGTAGATCAAAAGTAACCCCATAACAGAACACTTAGCTGTAACGAAAGCTACCTAAATGACATCGATAACATAACTATAGCAACTAGGGCAACCGCAGGTTGGTTACCGAAAGCTGGCACATTAACAGTACTCACACATATGCAATTCCACGATACACTATGTTTAATTACATTATTGCTTCTAATCAGTCAGTCAATTCTAATCGACAAATGCAAAAATAGACCACTATGTTTATGAACAGTAGCAAAAGCAAAACAATAACTGTCTCTTTCATAGTTATAAGCTTGACCGCGCGCGAGAGAGACGGACAGACAGACACTATACAAGCGCAACGTGTAAATGTGTTGAACGTGCCAGCTTTAGTTAACCGACCTGTATCTAGAAACGATACTTGAAAGATGTCTATGCGATTAGCACATCTTTGAAGGACAAAGCAATAAATGTCAATACCTTCGCAATAGCCAACTCTTCAGACATCTGCCCGACCAACGTGGTGGTCTCTTCAACTTTGCCCAATCCATTTCTCAGCTTATTCGCCTGCAGAGCAACTTCATAACGCTTCATTTTGAGCATCCTGGGAGATACGATGAACTTTTGAATCATCGAATCATTACAGTCGATGGTAGCTCATTTAAGGCGATGATAGCTCAGTGGTAGTGACGTCGGATACCGAGACGAAGGTCCCGGGTTCGAATCCTACAATGAGCTTGAGCTTTCGGTGAAGGAAAACATCGTGAGGAAACCATAGCACGGTGGTAGGGTACTTTGTAGTACCCGTCTGGCTGGCTACCACCCTCAAGTTGAAAATCTGTCGCCAAGCACCTATCGGTGTGTTCCGTCAGCTGCACTTGAGAGCCAGTTCCTTCTAGGCTTTGTGTGCTTACCACCTTCGACCACATCATCACTTACCATAGTGAGATTGTGGTCAAACACAGGCCTATACACAGTAAAAAAAAAAAAAAAAAGTCAAAAAAACTAAAAAACATGCCGTAAAAAACCCTGTACTAAAAGTATTAACGATGACACCAAATCATTGTATTGTCACCTACACTTGATAAGTGTTTAATATGCCGTTTCGAAGTCGATAAAAATTACATTTGAAGATTTCATTTCATAAATACATACAGGTGAAGCTAATAAAAGCGCGTTAACAACTTTTATTATTGCATCAACCCAAACCCTGTTGTATGAAGGTAACCCCTGAAGTAATGTTGCATGGTAAAATAAAGGAAAAGTCTTATTTAAGAAAATACTATTTTATTTTATTTTTCATACATTTATTAAACTAAACCTTATTGTATGTTCGCAGCGCTCGTGGTGTAGCATGATAAGCCGTTCTTAATTGATCGGCAACTTAAGCTACCACCGTCGTGGTCGGTACCTAGATGGGTGACCGCCTAGTGGTATTTCAAATTGAGCGTTGTCGTGCCTCGGAAGGCACGTAAAGCCGTTGGTCCCGGTTATCGTTGTGATAGTCGTTAAGCTAGTTGGAAACCTTCTAGGCGGCTTGAAAACTCCAACAGTAGGTTGACCACTAGCCTAACTCTATTAATCCGCAGTGGACACGCTTGGTGGAGTATCTGCCCATTCCCTTTCAGCCTCATTTGTGAAAGGAGGCCTGTGCTCAGCAGTGGGACATTATAGGCTGATGATGAATGATGAATTGTACGTTCCAAGCGTCCTTACCATCAGGCAGGCCACGTTAGAAAAAGAAAGAGATAGAAGTAAAGAGTGTACTAACTCCTTATACCCGGCGACGAGCTCTAAGTAGTTGGTGGGTGTGACGTAGTTGGTACGTCTCATCTCGCACCACATCTTGACGCAGTACTTGCCCACCGAGGAGTGTATGAGCGACATTATCGACGCCACCGACGCACGCAGCACGTCCTCGCGACTCTCTACTATAGACTCCTTTCGCTTTATCTAAAAACAAAACCTACCTATACATCACAGAACTCTAGTACCGGTTCGGAAGGTTCAATTTTCTACTAATGGCACTTAGCCACAAGTATGAACCGTGTGGCAGTCACCGCACACTTCATCATTTTTGAGGAGGTGTCTGCCACACGACGCAGCCATTTAAACAAAAAAAAAACTGCACTTGAAAGTCAGTTCCATTCTACCATATTTAGCGACATAATCACTAACTGCAGTCAAACAGAAGCCACTGTAAGGAGACAACGTTGGATATCAGCAAGGGCATCACCAGCCGATGGCGCAGGGGGAACAAGTTGGCAAAAGGATGGATTGTAGGTACAGTCAAGCGCACATGAAGCTTTACACTTGTTTGTAGTGCGAATTTTACCTGTCTTTACCTAGTCAAATTGTCTAAGTCAAGTGAGTGGACTAAGGATTTTGGTTGCTTTTCATTCGGCATTTTTTTTAGAAGCTATAGGGTTGGGGGCCATCTGGCCTTGAGTAGTGAAGTGTAATGTAGATGTAGTGTATACCCTAGGTCCGGTGATGGAGGCGAGCAGCTCCACTCCGTCGAGGAACTTGTAGGCCACCTCCAGCAGCGCCTCGCGCGGCCACTCCAGGAACCAGTTGGTCGTCGTAGCGTTGATCAGAGCCGGGTACTGCCGGATCCGGTTCCTGACACACAAACGGTAATTCACTTACTTATCATCATCATCTGCCTGCCCTATACCGAATCATTTGGGGTCAGCATAATACGTACACTTCTTCCATTCTTCTCTCAGTCATACCAGCATTAACACCTTTCCATCGAACAATTAACCTAAAGAAACGCAATGACGTTCATTTTGCTTGAAATCTATTCCCCCCCACCGACAATGCGCGTTTCGAAAAAAAAAGAGGAAATGGCGGCTTCGAAATTGTCAGAATAGCCTAACTAGTAGTAGTAGAGAATTGGCTCCCTGGTTATTATTTCTATAAAGATTCGAACCTGAACTCATCTCCGATAGGGCTGAAGCACAACACGATGTGCAGATGAGCTCTCACTCGGTCGACGAGGAACAAGTACACAGTCTCCGCAGTTTGTATCATGTTGGCTGCCTTCATTGGCTTCTCTAGAGCCGACTTTATCTAAATACACACAAAACACAACCTTAGGTCCTGATCATAGAACTTATATCAATTTGTGAGCCGAGATTGAAACAATTGAATTTGGAACCTACACCCATAGCATAAGGTTTATTATTTTTTATTAACACGGCAACATAAACGTATTTTATCGAAATTGATGTTGATTCTGTTGTTTAACACTAAACTAATTTAGTCTCACTATGTCTCTTTCTAACAAAGAACATAAGAAAAGGATGTAAGAAATTGAGTCCTGTCATATTAGTCCAATGCTTCAGAATCAGCAACAATGACTAACGGGAAGACAGAGAGGTTTTATGAAATCTTCGCGAGAGAAAAGAATCAACTAACGTCTTCAAATTCGTCCGTCTTATAAAGATTAGTGACTTCACCGCTGCTTAGAAGATTGTTGATGATCTCAGTGAAGGTCTCCTCCACTATTTGCGTGTCGCAGAATATAAACGTGGTGTTCTTGCAGTCCACGCCGCAACTCGTGTACAGAACCTGACGATGTTACATGTCATAAAATAATGTTTGGGCAATCTAGAAAGGCAGGCTGGCAAAATAATTGAGCTACCCTGAGGGGCCGTTTTTCTACACTTTTTTGCAACTCTGAAATTTCCAATCAAATCGTTCGGTTCAAATCGGTTTGAAGAATACAAAACATAGGCATAGACGGGCCAGTTGGCGCAGTTGGTTAAGGCTCTGGTAAAGATTCCACCTATTGCGCCGCAGGTCGTGGGTTCGATTCCCGCACAGGACATGCATTTGTCTGTATGTCCTGAGTCCGGGTGTGATTATGTTTATTAAGTATGTATTTACAAACAAAAAGTAGTTTATGTATTATATCTGGTTTCCATAGTACAAGCTCTGCTTAGTTTAGATGACCGCGTGAGAAATGTCCCCGAATATTTATTTATTATTATAGCCTTTGAATTTTGTCGAAACACGCAGGAGAGGGGTTGAATAGTAGCGTTTGGTTCACACCGCCCCGAAATAATTATAGAAACACTGTGGTTCATATTAGCACAGGACCCTTAGTATGTGACGGCCTTATAAGAAAGTGAAGCCGAATATTTCCTACGTAGGCGTGAGTAAAATCAGTACTGCTCCAAGCAGGCACAAGTTATACTGAGCTTTATTGTCACTGTCAACATCTCAATACTTAATGACAACCGGCTTCCTATGTTTAAGTGGACGTGAGGCCATGTATTTACAAGAAGGCCTGCTTCCTTTGCGGGCTTCACTTATATATTACACGACACTAGTCTTAATTTCTCGCAATTGGCTACTTGACAGTTTTAATGAAAAAATATGAAATAGTTTAGATATGATAGCTAAATAGGTTAACAATAATTACACAATATGTTTTTTGCATAATAATAATTTTTAAATATTTTATTTTTTGGAAATAAAAAGTGAGATTTTTTATATGTGGATTATAAGAACCGAAACGCGGGCGGCCGGGATTGAGCATCTATGGTTTGTTTGTGAGGTTTGTGACGTCAAATTTAACTAGAGGTGTGAAACTCATCAAAAATACGCGAGCTGCATAACAGCGACGATGTAACGCGTACCGCGCGTCGAATCGAGCCGATACGCAGTGAGCGTGCACGCTTATCGCGGGCTATATGTACAAATTGAGCTGATCTGCGAGCTGAGTCATTGAACCAGCTCACACACCTGAGCCGTGAGCTGTTATGCAGCTCGCGTATTTTTGTTTAGTTACACACCTCTAGTTTTGTTTATAGTGATGTGACGTCACACCTGACAAATGTCACGCGACCGGGTGTTTTTGCGCGAATTTCAAATGAAATATTAAAAATAATTTTTTTTTCCTTGTAAATAATTTTTTTCATTTTTTTTTGTGTATTTTATACCTCTTACAATTATCTTTTTTGATAAAAAAGATAACACACATGATAAGATAACACGTATGTAAATTTTAAAATATGTTTCCGAAAACTGTCAAGTAGCCAATTCTCGCCATCGACGGGGAGTCTATCCACACACATTGAAACCAGAATTGTTTCGTACTGTGCGGGCTCAAAGGAGCTTTCTTCCGCGGACGCTCGGACTGTGGAATGAGCTCCCCGCCGTAGTGCACCCAGTGGAGTACAGCATGGGGTTCTTCAAAAAGGGCGTGAAGAGATTTCTTTCAGGGTCGGCAACGCGCCTGTGATACCCCTGGTGTTGCAAGCGTCCATAGGCTACGGTAACTGCTTACCATCAGGCGGGCCGTATGCTTGTTTTCCACTTTAGTGGTATAAAAAAAAACTTAATACGTCTATTTAAAGCACTGACAAATTGATGGATGTAACTGTGATCTTACCTTCAAGTCCTCCCTAAAATCCTTGACGCCGTACGTCTTGGTTACGACAATTTGGTATGAATTGCACTCGCAGATATATGAAGCCACACGAGTCAAGCTTTGACGACCGGAACCACCTGTTTGATTATTGTACTTACAGCAATTAACTTTTAAATATATTTTCCGCTTATAATTTACGAAAAAAAAATTAAAAGCTGACTGCGTTAAAAGTGAGTTAAAATATGGAAAACAACCCTGTTAAGTTTATCAGTTTGTCTATTTGTAACTTATGCATTCCTATATCACTCAGTAATTAAAAACGCAGTATAGTATAGTATGAGGTGGGGTGTGGTGTGGTGTGGTGTGGTGTGGTGTGGTGTGGTGTGGTGTGGTGTGGTGTGGTGTGTTACCAATGCCGACACAGAGCATGTGTCCACGCTGCTGCGACACGACCCGCACGATGCGACAGATGTGCTCGATGGCGTCCTTGAACAGCACCAGGTCCATCTTCACCACCCCGGGGCTACTGTTGTACTCCTCCATCTGGTGCAATATGTATCTGCATACATGCATTGTGTGATAAGCACTCACACTTCAAAGCAATACTTAATTACACATGCAGATTTGAGTCTCTTCATCGTAATTTTTTTGAAGACTTTTTTTTAGTCCCATATAAATTTTATTTTGATCTGATTCTTACTGTCCATATATTAGAAGATATGATAGAATTAGTCAGCGGATAAGAGCACTGACATCACGATTGAAGCATGTCGACAATGATCAATGAAATGCATACCCACGGTAAGTGGAATCTTGAGATGTATTTAAAAGGTTAGGAAGGAGACACCCAAAATTAAAAAAAAAACCGCCTTCAAAGGGCGTTCACAGGTTTACACTCTAAAAAGTATAGAATAACGATGTAATTCTAATCTTGCGTTGTGAAGTATGAATTAAACACAATTAATTCCTTATAATAAATAATACTAACTTCCTCAAAGCCTCAGGGTCATTGAGGTCGTCATACACTTCGAAGGGGTTCAGGAAGTGTCCGAAGATTGGCGACGACTTGGTGGGGCAGAGCGCGTGGAAGGTCAGCTCGAAGTGTTTGCCCAACAACTCCGCCACGTTGTTCATGAACCAATCGCGGTCCCTGGCCAGAGTAAGGACTTGTTGGGATGGTAAACCATAGACTGAATTCTTAACTATTTGTGATGGTTTACACGTAAAATAACAAAAGAAGCCAGGGTTATATTAAAACCTGGGTTTTAAGACTTGCTGTTGCTTGTTCATGTTATAAGGGGAATAAGCATTATACAATGTCGCTCATGGGCAAGTCACTATGTCACACAAGGGATATTCCTGAAAAATAATCACAAAAAATCTTTAAAAATTATATTTTATTGTTGTGTTCTTAAAGTAGCGAAACGGCCAAGCCACATATTTTGGCTAAGGTGTAGAGTTTGCCAAGTTAGGGTTTGTGGAGTTTTTAGCTTGGCTCTACATGAGATCTGATAACTTTTTGACAGTGCGAGCCATATGGTCTCGTCTTGCCAACATGTAAATTTTTTGGTGGGACATATTTTTCTCATACCATATTCTTGTTATAGAAGATTATTCACTATTACAACTTACTTCTCCTCAGTGAGTCGATCGGCGAATACTCTGAAGCATTCGCATACCCATAACCTTAAGAACCTTGCTTTTGTATTTGTATAATCCTTGTTGCTTCTTAAGAGGCCCTGAAAGATACTTTTCATGTAACAAATGTGCTGCAAAACTTTTCTGATTTAATAACGACCACCTACCGATTTTCGTACAGAAACAAGATTTTGATAAAAAAAATATTTTGTAGACTGTACTTTTGTTGACTGTACATGCATTGTCATCCAATATACTAATGTATACCAAATATAAAGTGAATCCGACCACTGGAAGTAGGTGAAATTCGACTTGCAAAATTCCACCTTAGTTACATACATTGCAAGTTAAATAATAGTTATTTATGCAACTGTTGTATATTAAGGGGTATTAAAACACGAATGTGGGTTTATCACACGAAGCGAAGGAAGCGAGTGTGATAATAGTATCACATGAGTGTTTTAAAATGTTCTTTTTTTGAAATTCATAAGGATGCCACGGAGAATGTGGCTGTTTGATGAGTAAGAAAAGGTCCGAAAAAGCAAAAATATAATTGGACTGTTTTACAAAATACTTAAACCGACTTCAAAGTACACTAAGAAGTTATCAAATCCTGACCTTATGACAATGGGACCAAACGGGAAGTGTACCCTTCCAGACAAAAAAATAATTTTCCTAATCGGTTAATAAATGAAGGAGTTATGAGGTAACAAACATAAAAAAAAAAAAAAAAAAAAAAAAAAAAAAAAAAAAAAAAAAAAAAAAACATTCAACCGAATTGAGAACCTCCTCCTTTTTTTGAAGTCGGTTAAAAAAGGAGTTGTATAATGAAATTCAGTACAACATTATAACACTGTTTTGGATGATATAATGGTTACTGTGACAACCAGTGTTTTAATATTGGAAATAAGCTAAATGTTTCAGGAACTGTTATAGAGGACTTATAGCATAAAAGCTTTTACAAAATTAAAGTGAATACCTGAAAAATCTTGGATATATCTCGCAAATTGAATAGATAGTGCATCTTGCTTGGCGTCGGTAACAATTTGGCGACTATGGTGTTGAACATTTCTATCGTTGCAATCAGCACTATTTTGCCTGTTGAAGAGGATCTAAATAATATCACTCCTTATTGAAAAAAAAAACAAACAAAAAAATTTATTTTAAAAATGTAACCTTGCTGAGTTTCTTACCTGTTCTTCTCAGTTGAAGGTCGACTTACGAACTGGTGGTAACTTCAGTAGCTTTGACCAGTGCCCTAGTAATATATGGCTTTGACTTTGACTTTGTGTCACGGAAAGGGCATATCCATTAAAGTCCAAATGGAGTACAGCATGGGGTTCTTCAAAAGTGGTGTGAAGAGATTTCTGCAGGGTCGCCAACGCGCGCGTGATACCCCTGGTGTTGCAAGCGTCCATAGGCTACTGTAACCGCTTACCATCAGGCGGGCCGTATGCTTGTCTGCCACCTAAGTGGTATAAAAAAATATATACTTACCCTTTTCGTTACACTATGTATACCTATTTCAGTCGGATATCTCAGACGCTGTTAAAGGAAACGTTAGACGGGCCTGAATAAACTGACCGACAGTTTTGGTCTCCTCGTCAAACTCCTGCAGATGTTGGCTGAGCATGGTGCCGAAGATCTTGATGAGCTGTTGTTGTGTGGGAGCAGTGAGGAAGAACGCGTGGAAGCAGGACAGCAGGCGCGGCGGCAGCGGCGACCGGGCGCCGCCGGGCGGGCCTGCCGCGCCGCATAGCACCATGCCCTACACAACCACACCTTCAAACTCAGCGTCAATTATCCAAATCCTTCATTCGATTCTTCGCTCCATTCTTGAGCTTTCAGTGAAGGATACCATAGCACGGCGGTAGGGTACAGTCGCCAGTACGTCACTTGGCAAGAGTTGTAAGTTTTTTTTTTAAACCTTTGACCTTAGACTCATAAAGGTCAGCGATACATCGGCAATCCCTCAAGTGGACCTTCGGTCAACTGATATTTAACTTCGATGAGAATCGGCAGTGTTATCGACCTTCAATATCTCTTTAGGCGCCGAGCCCAAAGCGAGCGAAGTTCTGAGTTCCACGTTGACTGTAATCTATGCGATGCTTTTGATCATTGCACATTGCACGTGTAGACCAGTGGTGTGGTGTGGTGTGGTGTGGTGTGGTGTGGTGTGGTGCGGTGCGGTGAGGTGAGGTGCGGTGCGGTGCGGTGCGGTGCGGTGCGGTGCGGTGCGGTGCGGTGCGGTGCGGTGCGGTGCGGTGCGGTGCGGTGCGGTGCGGTGCGGTGCGGTGCGGTGCGGTGCGGTGCGGTGCGGTGCGGTGCGGTGCGGTGCGGTGCGGTGCGGTGCGGTGCGGTGCGGTGCGGTGCGGTGCGGTGCGGTGCGGTGCGGTGCGGTGCGGTGCGGTGCGGTGCGGTGCGGTGCGGTGCGGTATGGTGTGGTTAGGTGTGGTGTGGTGGGGTGTAGTGTGGTGTATAGTATACCTTAACGTTCTTCCTCCACTGCTTGAACCTGTCGAACCAGTAGCCGTAGTCATACCAGAGGCGCACCAGCTCGAGCGGCGGCTGCGACCCGTACTCATCGCGAACCGGCATGTTGATGTCGTCCATAAAGGCTATCATCTTCTTACCTGTTAACCGTTACGTTAAACTTGTGTTGTAATAGCGAACTGGCGGGTTAAGATCGGACCATTTTTACCTCTCTCCCTATCTGTCGCTCAAACATAGGATTAAATATACAACATGTGCTCAAAACCTAACACTAGTATAGAGCGAGATGTATTGGCGTTGCAAACACAATCAATCTCTCGCTCTAGCGACATATTTGAACAGGAAAGGATGGAGATAGAGGAATATCCGTTGCCGGGCGATACCTAGATGTCTTCAAAGCTAGAGTGAATAAGTATTTTGTAGGCAAACAAACATCTGACTCAATCTTCCGAATCTTCCGAAATGAGTCCGATAAACAATCATTTTGAAGGGGGAGTGAGTATCGCTTCTTTACATGGTACCATATCTACTAATTAACTTAAAAGATGTATAATTTTTTACAATTTTTTGGTAACATTTTGGTATAATTGTCTCCAACTAGCTAACTATGAAATGTTACCTCCAGCGGGAACATAGTTCCCCTTGGTCCGTTTCTCGAGCCTGGCCTCAATGATATCCTGAACGTTGGCGGCCGTCGTCTGAGCCGACATGTTGATCACTTGCATACTGTACCTGTTTATATGCCCTTGCATATTAGCATCAGCTTGTATATTAGCTTTGTAATATATCTTAGCTTGGGAAGTTAGCAATCAGTCAGTAAGCAAGATTTTAATTTATTTACTATGGTACAAGAAATTTACTATGGTAGAATGAAATGGAAGAAGAAGGTAATAAGAAAGAAAGAAAGAAAAGAATAAAAAGCTATTGTGCGTACATTAGCGCTAGTAGACGTGTGTAGTTTTTACAAAAAAATCAACCTTTTTTTTTCTTTGTTTCTGGTGTTGTCATGAGGAAACCCTGATTCAATGATAAGTTCATCCTCTGGTGAACTGCATTTTGGAACACGTTGTATACAAAAGAAAACATATGAATAAATAACAATATGCCAGTCTACTTTTATATGGAAAAAAGCCAAACATAGTCAGATTGTCCAAAAAATTTAACGTTGCCGAGTTTCTTGCCGGAGTCAATTTCTTGCTCAGTTGAAGGCCGAGTTCCAAACCGGTGGTAGCTTCAGTAAATGTGACCTTCATAAGTGCCCTTCTGGGGCCTAAATTGGCTTTAAATTTAATATTCCGCAAATCACTATAAAATCAAAAATCACTATGGCCTTAAACATGGTCTTTAACCGATCGTGATATTAGTCGAGCGAAGCAGGAACCATGACAAAAGGTGTTCCGTACTTGTGTGGATCGAGACTGGCCAACGTGCCCTGCACGAGGAAGGTCTTGCCAGTGCCGGTGGGTCCGCCCACCAGCACGCCGTGGCCCGCGCGCAGCATGTCCAGCGCGATCATCTGCACGCGGATCAGCTCCACCGTCGGGACCAGGATCATGTGGAACCCTAGGCTGCCGGGAGACGGATTTGTTCAAACCTCATATTCAGCCTCACTTTTTTTTTTTATACCACTTAGGTGGCAAACAAGCATACGGCCCGCCTGATGGTAAGCGGTTACCGTAGCCTATGGACGCTTGCAACACCAGGGGTATCACGCGCGTTGCCGACCTAAATTTATCAACATAAACATATTAACTACCTAAATTTATCCACGGTTGTGGATTGATACCTACATATTTAACAAAACTTGTCACTTTCGTCGTTGACTATACAAGTTTTGTTTTGGACTATAAGGTCCGATTTTTCTAAACAAATATCGATTCTAACGTCAAACTACCAACCAAATACCGACAAACTGCAAAACAAAAATCAACCGTAAGTAAACTAACTTGGGATTATATCTCCAGTTATCAGGCAGCTTGTCCTCCCAGGGCTTGAACTGTCGAAGTCTCTCGTCGACGTAGTAGTCGTAGACGGTGTCCTTGAGCGGGAACACGCCCTCGTGCTCGCGCACCCAGTTGTCCAGCTTGCGGCGCGCCTCCTCCTCCAGGGTCGCGCAGATCGACCAGATCATCCTGTTCAAAACCACAAAATTACCACCATATAGCAGCACAGGACTCAGGGTAGATGATACTCACGCGAAGAGGAACCTCATCTTGGAGAAGGTGTCGTTGTCCTCCTCGTCCTGCTGCGGCGGAGCTGGTGGAGGCAGCAGCGACAGCAGGCGACACATGCAGCGCACGCCGGTCAGCTCCTGCCCCCGCACGCTCACGCCCTCAGCCAGATGCAGCCTCTTCAGCTCCAGCACTGGAGTTAGGATGTTCACGAAGTGCCGCCGGAGCTGACAGGACCACAAAATATCCACATATATTTACCAGCACCGCAGCAGACCTGACGGCAACCCTAGACGTTCCAGCCATCGGGTTAACCCATAGTGCATAATTTTCAGAGCCGCGTTTCAGTCGAATCATATTCCCTCTCATCAGCATCTTGTTTAGAGAAGATTTTGGTACCGTTTGGTACAAGAACCCTGCAGATAACGAACACCGTGGAATTTGAGTTTGTTCGTGTCGCACTTACAGAATACGCATTGTAAATCTAACAAGTGACGTAATTTTGGCGCTTGTCTGTTTTGAATTGAAAAAAACACATGAAAAAGAACTTATTTCACACATACCATCTCCCTATACTCGAGATCGTCGATGGTTTCAAGCCAGGAGTTGACGAAGGGCCACCAGCCCCAATCCTTGTAGTCGTTGTACACCATTCCGTTGCGGGAGACTGTCGCCGGGGAGGCCACTGCTAGGTCCAGGGTCTCTATCAGCAGAGATACCTGGACCAACATGGCAATTATGGGAACAGAATCTTTGACAGGGCATGGTGGGCCATTTATTCAATTTATTTTTCTTAGGAGGAACTTATGATGGTCAAATCTAGTAAAGTTACCACTTACATATCAGTCTTGAATTGAGATGAAGAGTGGGAGGTTAGCTATAACTGTATATGAAACTAATACAGGTGCATGTTCGAGAATACCAGTATTCCTTACCTGACGCGGCATGGAAATTCTCTCACTGTTGACCAATGTAAGTAACTTGTTGTCATCCATAACAGAGTTGAGATTTTCAATCCATATAGCATCAACGGGACCATCGAATATTATCCATTTCTGGTCCGGCGATTCATCTGACAGTAATAATGACCATCTTAGTACGTATCTCAACTTGGAGAAAGTTGAGATACTCGTATGTTCCCAAAGCACCTAATCTTGGTTGAACTTTATGGAGGGGTTTGATACCTACAAAGAGCTTGAGCTTTTGGTGAAGAACAATATCGTGAGGGAACCATAGCATGGTGGAAGTACTTTGTAGTTCGCCTGGCCGGTTTCAATCCTCAAGTTGATTTGTCGCCAAGCATTTACCAGTGTGTTCTAGCAGTTGCACATGTGAGCCAGGCAACTGCCAGTGTAGTCACCCCGATATTGCAAATATTCCTAGGCGTCGGTGATTCCTTTTAAACTGGTCGACCAGTGACAACCACCGGAGGTGCTAGCTAACCTTTTTTCCTTTTTACGTGGGGAAATCTTCATTTCAGGGGACAGCGGGTAGGATATGCCAAACTTATACCGGGTATATGGTCCCCAGTGTGGTCGCTATCCCACTTGTAGAGTGTTGTTTAGTTCACTTGTGTTGAGTACCCCACCACAGCCGCCGCCTGCGCTAGAGTGTGATACCTCTCCCTATGCGGGACATACCTTGACAAATAGTCCTCATAATGGAGGACAGCACCCCATCCTTCCACTCGCCCGTGGCCAGATTGTACTCCCCGTAGAGTTCCCCCAGTGTGAGCGCCTTAGGGTTCATCGGATTCAGCTGCACGTTCTCGAACCCTGGAATCCTCTCCCGCCGGAGCCTGCTCAGCGTCGCAGCCAACATCCGCCAGGAGACACTCTTGGCTGTGTTTGTATCGCCTAGGAGGATGCTTGAGTGCCGGGAGTTCTAAAATAGTCGAATATTGTGTTTGCTGGATTGCTACTCTAACACCTAACTTTTGCTGACAAGACCTTTTCCCCCGAGTGTTACACGAGGTTTAGGTCACTAGGTAAATATATTCGTCACTTTCTAATGTCTTCAGACCTGGGTTTTACAAGACATGACAAACTTTTTTACGGTTTAGAATTCCTTTCTGTTATAAACCCGTTTATTGACTTACTTTTCGACCCCCTCCTCAACACAAAAATATATGGTTATTTCCACTAAAATAGTAGTAAAACCAAAGTGGTCAGAATCGTAATACAATCTTGTAACATTCTTTCTACGAAGAGTCAATTTTTTTTAAGTGTAGCCCCATTTTCTGAAAACGCGAAATATTCACGACGGACTTTCAACACCTTACCTTCGTCTCATAAGTCTGTATAACTTTCAACAAGGCGGCCCTGGTAGGCTGCAGGCCCACGGCCCGCATCTCGGCTGATATAGCCGTCTCCAGCATGTCGTAGTCCAGCGTGGGCACCACCACGTCGGGGAAGATGTCCTGCATGATGCCGTCGAAGAGCGGCACGTCTTTAGACGTCAGACGGGCCACGTTCATGTCGCGCATTGCTAGGATTACCATCTGAAATTTGGTGTGAACTGACCCTTAGAGTAGTAATACCGCCCGAGAATTCAATTGCGTACTAGTCAGTGCTCTTGCACTGATTTTGGCCAGTAAGGGGCAAACACTGCATCTTGTGTTCTTGAATTGGCCAATCAAAGCGCATGTGGAAAATTGGCATGGCATTGGAACAGATTTCAAGCAAAATGAACGTCATTACGATTCTTTGGGTTAATTTTTCGATGTTAATGTTTTAAAGATAAGGCCGGATCGATTGAAATAAGATCAACGCAGACATAAAACCAGTGGTTTTAGAACCATGGTTTCAATTGGAAATTACAGGACGGATTTTCCGAAATTTAAACCCCGAAGAGGTAGAATATGTTCCTCTCAGTTCCTTATCATTGTGGGTCAATAAATATAATTTCCTTTCTTTCTTTCAAAAAAAAGGCCGTTTTAAACCGTGAAACGGAAACCTAGTTAGTATAGAATAACTAGCTTTCAAGAATGATCAAGAGCCCATAGGTACTTACTTTAGATTTTTAACCGACTTCAAAAAAAGGAGGAGGTTCTCAATTCGGTTGTATGTTTTTTTTTTTTTTTTTTTTTTATGTTTGTTACCTCATAACTCCGTCATTTATGAACCGATTTGGAAAATTCTTTTTTTGTCTGGAAGGGTACACTTCCCGTTTGGTCCCATTGTCATCAGATCAGGATTTGATTACTTCTTCGTGTACTTTGAAGTCGGTTTAAGTTTTTTGTAAAACAGTCCAATTATTACGTTAAAGGACTCATGGATAACCATTACACCTAAAAACTATAGTTTGTCAGGGAAAAAATATTGTTTAAATGCAAAGAAACGTGAATGCAAGGATTACACTAATTAGTAAGGACTAAATTGTAAGGGAGGAGAAGACCTAAAAGAGATTTTCCTAAATTCGTTCTCTAAGAAATAACAACTGGGCATCGCGGATGGTACAGTAATTAACCTACTAGGTCATCGTGGAGGATTTCAAGATCTTAACCAAATCCAAGAAACACTTTCTATTATCCATGATACAAAATATTATGCACAAAACGTACCTCTTGTTCAGGTAGATGTGGATACGCTCGCCTCTTCACGCCAGCGTATCGCAACAAAGCTACCATGGAGCGGAGACCGAAGTCATAGTGGTCCTGCTTCGATAACTGTTGCATTGCTAGCTGGTACAGTGTGAATACCTACAAATTAACAACCTTGTGTCAATGACTATAAGAACTACTACTATTTTGAAGATGAAAAACTTAAAGATTGTAATTTTAATGTTGCATTTTTCCAAACACTGCATTTTGATAAAATAGAAGATTAACTCACTGTTAGCTTCCCAGATAAAAGAAAAAGATTCACCCGTGATAAGATCTAGGTTCGAGGCCTTCAATGAGATGGTCGCGAAAACCAAATCAAGGTGTACCTATGTAGATTACTTTGCTATACCATACCCCATACCCCTGAATGGCTTACCACCTTCAAGTTGTCAATATATCGCCAGGCATCTACTGATAGCTGCTGTCTGCCGGTAGCTGCACTTTGGAGCCTGTTGTCTTCTAGGATCTGTGATTACCATCTTCGGCCACATAATCACACCAGTGAGATTCTTATCGAACATAAGCCTATCCATATTTAAGAGAATATATTCTTAGTATCTGCCCATTCCCTTTCACCTTCATTTGTGAAAGGAGGCCGGTTCTCAGCAGTGGGACATTATAGGCTGATGATGATGAAGATTAAGTATTTCAAGAGGCTAACTTCTACACTTGAGATCCTTTGAGTACCTACCTATCAAAGAATTAAACAAGGATATTCAAAGTTCAGAATGTTTTACCTTTTTAGCATTAATTTTATAAGCAGTAAACCCATCGGAGAACAGCGTATTCTCTGCGATGAGCTGAGAATCTGGCACACACATGGCGATTGGACGGAACATAGACTTCAAATTGTCTGGCAATTCTGTTCGACCGGCATATCTGTTACAACATTTTTACTAAATACGCCACTGCTTGTGGTACAACCAAAGTACGTATCTACGTCAAAAGTGCGTCATGCATACGTAGGTACCTAGTTAATCCCACGCGCTATGGCTGAGTACCGTATCTTCCTTATTTTGGGTTAATAAAAAGTTATCCCCAGACTTTACTTAGCGGATATAAGATATAACTCTTACACGTGTTTTTGTATCTACATTGACTACACCTTCTTTGAATTGGAATCATTCATTTTATCAACATTGATATTCTGCAATCACCCCGGTGTTGGCGTTACGTCGTCACTTTGAAAGTTAGGTTAGTTAACTTTGTTTATTTAAGTTAACCAATAACTAAACTAAGCCTAACTAAAGAATTCATAAAATCTAACCCAGGATTCATGGTAATGAAGATACCGCAGTTGCCATCCAGCTTGATGTCGCACCCTTCAAACACGAACCTCTTCAGCAAGAGCGATAAGGCAAGAAGCAAAGCTAGAATCTGCTGAGCGACCACCGACAGTACTTCAATGTTGATACGATTGAACTCGTCGAAACAACCCCAGCACCCGCTTTGGGCTATGCCTAGAGAAAAACACTTGCTTTGCAACGCCTCTTTTATTAGATGCTTAAGAGAGATATAAGACCGTTGAATGTCAGAAACCTTCCCCGGCCTTCACGGCAGCTCATCAAAGTTTCATCGCAACCGGATGAATGGTAATAGGAATGTATTCTGTAAAAACGTGCGGCAATTTCTGTCAAAACCACCATCACGGATTTAAGAGTTGCTTTTTGTTGCCAAATATCAGATTTAGTCGGGCCCTGTGTCAAAATGGTTTTTAAGCAGGGTGACCTTTGTATTTCAAGAACTAAAGCACCCAGCGCAGGTCTATTTGCTCGCAGAATTTTGTGTGATCAGATTCCTGAATTTCTAAGTACCAAAATTTATTAAAAACAGCCTCGAGCCATAACCATTTACCTGCAAAACACTTAGCCATAGACTTATAGTCGAGACCATCAGAGCAGTTAGTGACGACTACCCATCTTGCGAGGGCCCTACCCAGGTCTTTGGTGGTCTCAGTCTTGCCCGTACCGGCGGGGCCTTGAGGGCTCCCACCGCGGAATAGATGCAGTGCCGTTGTTAAAGTTATGTAGCATCTGTTGGTTTGGAATTTTACCAGAAAATAAAGAAAGTACTCTCATACTATTTGGTATACGTCTAGAAGAGTTATTAGCCAATGATGTAGCGACGCGTGTTCAATTGAGATTTCGTTAAGAAAACATCGTGAAGGAGCCATAACTAACACGGTGTTAGGGTACTTTTTAGCTAAGCACCTGCCAGGTTATCACCCTCAAGATGACTATGTATTCCGGCATTTAATAGCCAGTTGCTAGGTGTCAGATGGAAAACACATTGTTCCATCCATCGGAACTCGTACCGCTTCGCTACCTCACTCTCCAGTGATATAGCCACTCTCAGTCCAGAAAAGCCAATCTAACACGCTAGCCTAATTCTGATGGGTCAGTTGCTCTTGATTTATTTCAGCATACAGGTTTCTCTCGGAAAAGCCTTTAGAGAATGAATACGTAAGAAGACAATTTAAAGGCCCAGAAATTACACATCCAAAGATTTTAGGCGGATTATTTCCCCAATGATATACTGCAATTTGAACTACACTACAAGAATTAAGTGCTTGATTGATCACCTGTCAGTGAGAGGAGTGATGACAAGCCGGCCAGAGTTACCGATGTACTCGTAGGTATAAATAGAATTGGTGTTAGTTTGTCGTATGTAGCAGTCTTCGCGTTCGCGGTCCCAATAGAACTTCAGTTGGGAGAACCATTCGAATGCCGTGACATTCATACATCCTGTTCATAGAAGATGTAAAGTTGTGGTCATAAAAGAGTGCCTTGAAGGACCCTACAGTTTGAACTCACTACACGTGTTTTTGACTAAAGGCACGTAGGTTTCATCGCAATGTTTTCTTTCACCTGAAAACTATAGTGGAGAATCGAATGGCCAGGGGCACGGGCCAGTCACCACGGTTTTTAAAATACATTCAGAGTTTTACACTGTCACTGCTAAATTACGTCACAGTAACCTATGTCTGGAAAAGGCTGAACTCAGAGAATATAATATCTCATAATTCAGAGAAGTACGAATTCATTCTCTGAATCTCGGAACCATATAGAGAAAACCTCTCGCGGAATATTTTCATCGATACAACTTTTTTTAACGAATATCAGATACAATCGTGTACTAACTATTTACCTACACTCGGGGAGTACTTTCATCTACATAATTTTTCTAACTTTATTCCCCAATATATTTCAATAATCTATTAAATTCCTACAAAATATGACAAACTAACCCATCTTATACATCCTATCAACGGTATCCCTGGAATGTATCTCGATGACGCACAACGCGTTTACTTTGCACCTGAGGATCTTGGAGATCTCCTTTCGCGACATCATCTGTAGCGTGGTGAGGATCAGGTTCTGTTTCTTGCGCAGTTTCTTCAGAGGTTTCTTCTCTTTCATTATCTCACAGCGGCAAAGTGTCCGGGTGCAGTCTGAGGTCCATTGAATCTAGATATTTTTGTAACAGATTCTACTTGTACGTACAGGTCGGTTATGGAATTTCACGATACAAATGGTCTTCTAATCTAATTCTAATCAGTCAGTACATTCTAATGGATAGGTCATTGCAAAAAGGACCATTCTATATTCATGAACAGTAGCAAAAGCAAAACAATAACTGTCTCCTTCATACTCAGAAATTTGACCGCGCGCGAGAGAGACAGAAACACTTTTCATGATGCGCATGCAGTGCGACGGCATCGGCACGCGGCACGTTTAGACACTACAAAAGCGCAACGTGTAAATGTGAACGTGCCAGCTTTCTCCCTGTATTTTTCCAAAACGTAGCCGCTGGCGGACCATCTATGTTCATAGGTGTCCTCACTAGAAAACATTGTATATTTTACCTTACTGCAAGTAATGCCTAGCTGTCCAGGCCAATCGTTGATCCATACCTCTCTTTGATAGCGACACTTTCTTAAAGCCGCGCGAGTTAGAATAAGTTGCTGGAACATATACAAATTCTCAGTTACTTTTATGCGCCAAGACATCGCTAGGCTACAGACAGACACGGCTACAGACAGACACGGCTACAGACAGACACAGCTACAGACGTGACTTCGGCAGCGAAAGACATCGTGACCTCAAAATGAGTCAAATCTTTTCATGTCACATTATTTCTAACTACTATAAATCTTACTTTGTACTTACTCTACTATAATTTTTAATGATGGGGTCACAACTATGTTTTCTATTGGTATTCCTTTCTCACTAATATAATAAGAGAGAGATAGCTACTGTTACACAATAACAGTAGAACCTCATTATGATAGCACTACATTATACTATAACGCTACATAATGACCTCCTACCTACAAGTACTACTGCATAGATATAAATCTAAATAGACGACGCGAGTACATGTGCTTCGCGTGTCAAAAGCTGTGCACAAAGGGAGAGCAATGCTCTTTTTTAGAAACTGTTTCACGCGGACAGGGAACTCACATAAGGCTTCATGTCCACCAGAGATGTGTAGCGAGGGATGTGTTTAGCTGATAAACAGGATCGCTCCATTTTCACGTCATAGCTGAATTAGTGCCAGCCTCACTAAAGCGCTCTTGTGATATTATGGTAGGTATAAAAAAGTGTTAATTTTTTTTCATATGGATGTGACTTTCATTATCTATTTAGATTTATGTATGTGTACTACGGCTATATTACTACCCCAATCAACAAGTACAATCTTACGTCTCTCAAAACAATTCTCATGGTGTGCTCCAAGCCCAGGAGCCACACTTCAGCAGGTCCGTCCAGCACCAGGTTGTACTTCCACTCAACACACTCCCCGTCTTCAGACATCATTGCCTTGGCCACTGGGAGGCCTATGGCGTTCTGTAACGTTTACTTACGTACTTACTTAAATTATTAATAATTGTATTGATAACACAATTTTCTTGCTGATTTAATGTGACTTAAAACACCGTGTAAAATAAACAAACTATATATATTTCTAACATTGCAGAATCTCGCTGTAATTTAGGGTCAAGAGAGGTACACAGAGACAAGACGCGACGCGACGCGACGTGACGCGACGCGACGCGACGCGACGTGACGCGACGCAACCAGACGAGGTGCGACACGCACGACGATGCATGAAGAGGCCAAAGACGTGTCGCGTTCGCGTTACGTAGATAGTAAATAAAGTTCTAATTGCATTGCTCTCTTAAAAAGTGCGCACCGCGTATCGTCTCGGTGTAAACGTACCTTTAGATGTGTTCTCTTTTATAAATTCTCAATATACTAGGTACTATTTAGTTAATTGTCAAAGAAATAATAAAATTTGTTATGGTGTGAAATATACACCAACTAGCAGACCCCCGCGGTTTCACCCGCGTACGGTTTGAATTTTCTCCTTAGAAAACTAATGCACGCCACTGATTATTAGACACAACAAATCAAACACAGATATTTTTACAATTAAAACTAAAAACCTATATTATACCTACACTAAAAAATCAAACTCAAAGAATCTTATTTAATTATTATAACAACAAATGAGAAAGAAATTAAAATAACTACAATCAAAATATTCTAATGAAATAGAGAAAATGAACTTTTTTTTTCCATTTGCGTCACACGGGTGTGTATTTTGCCAATTTCCAGTTATATTATATAAGTTCTAGTCACAATAAATCACTTTCACATAGTCCTCATGCAGTCAGTCACCGTCCATAAAAGTCATGTTATACTGCAGTGGTGGTCATGTACTAAAATTCTTCACGGACTTTTGAAAAGACACGATACACATAATTCATTTCATTTCATTTCACTTCACTGGTGCACATGGATTGATCTTTATTGGATAAAATACCACCTATAATATGCAATAAAACTCAAAATACACGAATTATTGAAAATAAAAATGAAAACGCAACGTCACTCTACAAGTTCCCGCCAAAAAGTCCGAGAAAATTAACTTCCAAACAAATTTCGAATTCTAACCCGTTCAAATACCTATTCTTTTATATTTGACATTCCAATTTTAAAGAGCATTTCAGTTTCCGGAACAAAAGGCAGATAGAGTGCGCGAAACACGGGAGTGAGGCCAAAAAAACCAATTAGGTACAAATTGAAAAACACATACCTGGTATTCGGTTTTGAATTTGTATTTGATATGTTTAAAAGCTGCTGTGTGCTAGTTTATTAAAAAGAAAGTGTTTTTCGTTAAATAAAGTTGTTTAAACAAAGCAAATACAAATTCAATAGCGAATACCAGGTATGTGTTTTTTAAGTTGTATTTGCTTTTTTGGCCTCACTCCCGTGTTCCGTTAGCTCCATCTGCCTTATTCTGTAATCTGTGAAAATCGGATTTAGATTTCAAATATGTGTCAAAATAAAAAATGTTATTTAAATCAAAAGCACTAAGGAGTATTGATATCAACTTCGATGCAAATCACCCCTAAAATAACTTTCTACCCCTTTTTAACCCCGTTTGGCGATGAGTTTCAATAAAATATGAAACACCACTCCCATCAATTATGTTAAAGAATGTTTATGCAAAATTTGAAGTAGATCGGATCAAGGAATCACGTTGTCCCATACAAACTTTGCCCCCATTTTTCACCCCCTTAGGGGTAGAATTTCGGAAAATCCCTTCTTATCTGATGCCTACGTCATACAAAGAACACACCCTCCAAGTTTCAGGTCTCTACGATCAGCGGTTTAGGCTGTGCGTTGATTGTCAGTCAGTCATTCAGGACAAAGCATTTTATATATATAGACTAGCAGACCCCCGCGGTTTCACACGCGTACGGTTTGAATTTTCTCCTTCGAAAACCAACGCACGACACTGATTATTAGACACAACAATTTTGCCGCCGCGCCGGGGCACGCAATTGTTTTCAGTGCGATTAGAATGTAAATATTATGTAATTAATCTAAGCCTGTTTTGAAAAGAGTAATTGCTGAGTTTATTGCCGGCTCTTCTCAGCAAATGCAACCTTCCGAACCGGTATTAGAGTATTAGAGTCAGACTTTTCATAAGTGCCTGCGAAGGTCTATTTGAATAAATGATTTTGAATTTTGAATTTTGAAACAAATCAAACACAGATATTTTTGCAATTAAAACTAAAAACCTATATTATACCTTTCGTTCGAATCCTACAATGAGCTTGAGCTTTCGGTGAAGGAAAACATCGTGAGGAAACCATAGCACGGTGGTAGGGTACTTTGTAGTACCCGTCTGGCTGGCTACCACCCGCAAGTTGAAAATCTGTCGCCAAGCACCTATCGGTGTGTTCCGTCAGCTGCACTTGAGAGCCAGTTCATTCTAGGCTTTGTGTGCTTACCACCTTCGACCATATCATCACTTACCATAGTGAGATTGTGGTCAAACATAGGCCTATACAAAGTAAAAAAAAAAAAAAAAAAAAAACCTACACTAAAAAATCTAAGTCAAAGAATTTTATTTAATTATTATAACAACAAATGAGAAAGAAATTAAATTAACTACAATCAAAATATTCTAATGAAATAGAGAAAATTAACTTTTTTTTTCTTTGGCGTCACACGGGTGTGTATTTTGCCAATTTCCAGTTATATTATATAAGTTCTAGTCACTATAAATCACTTTCACATATTCCTCATGCAGTCAGTCACCGTCCATAAAAGTCATGTTATACACAGTGGTGGTCATGTACTAAAACTCTTCACGGACTTTTGAAAAGACACGATACACATAATTAATTTCATTTCACTTCACTGGTACACATGGATTGATCCTTATTGGATGAAATACCACCGGTAATATGCAATAAAACCTTGTTCTTATATGTCTGTGAATAAAACTCAAAATACACAAATTTATGAAAATAAAATTCAAAACGCAACGTCACTCTGCAAGTTCCCGCCAAAAAGTCCGTGAAAATGAACTTCCAAACAAATTTCGAATTCTGATCCGGTTTAAATATTCTTTTATATTTGACATTCCAATTTTAAAGAGCATTTCAGTTTCCAGAACAAAAGGCAGATAGAGCGCGCGAAACCCGGGAGTGAGGCCAAAAAAAGCAATTAGGTACAAATTGAAAAACACATATCTGGTTTAAAAGCTGATGTGTGCTAATTTATTAAAAAGAAAGTGTTTTTAGTTAAATAAAGTTTTTTAAACAAAGCAAATTTAAATTCAAAAGCGAATACCAGGTATGTGTTTTTCAATTTGTACCTAATTGCTTTTTTGGCCTCACTCCCGTGTTCCGTTCGCTCCATCTGCCTTATTCTGTAATCTGTGAAAATTGGATTTAGATTTCAAACATGTGTCAAAATCAGTCAAAATAAAAAATGTTATTTAAATCAAAAGTACTAAGGAGTATTGATATCAACTTCGATGCCAATCACCCCTAAAATAACTTTCTACCCCTTTTTAACCCCGTTTGGCGATGAGTTTGAATAAAATATGAAACACCACTTCTATCAATTATGTTAAAGAATGTTTATGCAAAATTTGAAGTAGATCGGACCAAGGAATCACGTTGTCCCATACAAACTTTGCCCCCGTTTTTCACCCCCTTAGGGGTAGAATTTCGGAAAATCCTTTCTTATCTGATGCCTACGTCATACAAAGAACAGACCCTCCAAGTTTCAGGTCTCTACGATCAGCGGTTTAGGCTGTGCGTTGATTGTCAGTCAGTCATTCAGGACAAAGCATTTTATATATATAGATTATATTTATTTTACAAAATTTAACATTTAACAAAATATTCACAGCCTTATTAAACAAATTAATTTTATAACATAATACATAGGCACTTTGCGGTCAATGGCCATAATTCTGTTGTTTATAACTAAACTAATTGTGGTTTATTACTTTTATATTTTTTTTTAATTTATTTCAATCTTATATATCGTATAATTTAATGCAGACTCATGATTTAATGTCAGGCTAGTGCAGAATATCAGCGGTTGTGCGATTTGCCTATCCACAGCCATGGCTGAGCACTAGACCTTTTTGTCTCTGCTTTTGTTTACTACTTTTTTCTTTTGTTTTATTATGTTATTTTTAAGTTAGAGACAAATAAACGTTCATTTATTTATTTATTTATTTTAATCTCACTATGTCTCTTTCTAACAAAGAACATAAGTGCGTTTTCACACGAGACGATAACGACACATTTTTGTCGCGACGATAAACGACCGACGATAATTGGCAAACGGTCATGTCGTCGTTCGTTTTCACACGAGGAACGATAACCGCACCGTAACGACAGTTACAGCGAGGTGACAAGAAGTGTCGTTGTCGTTATCGTGCTGTTCGCCGTGTGAAAGTCCTGACGTTTTTCAATACATTTCTAAGGTCCGCTAAATCGCACAGTAAAAAAGTCGTCACGATCTAGCCGAACCAACGACATAGCCGAATTATCGTTCCTGTGTCGTGCAGTGCTGTGTCGTTATCGTTGCGTGTGAAAACGGTACATAGAAATGTATGGTCGGCTAAATCGTCACAGTTTTTTTACTGTGTGGTTACGGTGTCGTTATCGTCTCGTGTGAAAACGCACTAAGGATGTACGAAATTTAGTCCTGTCAAATTAGTCCAATGCTTGTTTTCAATATAAATTTAGTCTTACAACTAAATATTTATTTGACAGCTTTAAATATATTCTATCCTTTTTCAATAATGTTCGTAAGAAAGAGATGAGATGTGACTAAAATTAGTTTAGTGCGATTTACAACAGAATCGGCACCAATACTGCGTATTTTAGAATAACCCTGTAGACACCATCTCTTATCCATTCAGCTTGAGGCTTTGATGTCCTTAGTCAGCATTAGGGTCATAGTATTTCCCACTAGTGATGCCCTGGATCTTATCAGGCAGGGTCAATAAGACTTTCAGTACAGCTTTCTTATCCTCATCAGATCTGCAGGACCACACCATGTGTAGGTATTCATTGAACAACGCCTGGGCTTGTGCGGTGGGGTGGTACATGAGTAATATTGTCAGTGCCTGGAAATCAAATTATCTAATTTCTTAATTAATTCTAATTTAATTTAATTTGTCCCATTCACATTTATAATATTAGCAGAATTTATATTAGGTCCTGAAAGATGTGAATTAGGTTTGATGAGCCAATAGGTGTGGGTCACCTCGCAGGTTATGGGTTTGATTCCCACCCGGGACATGCATTTTTATGCATGAACAAATATGTCCTGAGTATTGAGATTTATCTATGCATAATTAATATGTATTTACAAACAAAAAAGTTGTAAGTATATATCAGTTGTCTGGTTTCCATAGTACAAGCACTGCTTAGTTTGGGATCAGATAGCCATGAGTGAGGAATATCCCAGGATATTTATTTATTATAAACTAGCTGTCCTCCACGGTTTCACCCATTCTCCATACCATACTCTATCTGCATGCCAAATTTCATGATTATCTGTCGAGTAGTTGAGGTGTAACAAACACACTCGTTGAAACCAGAACTGTTTCGAACTGTGCGGGCTAAAAGGAGTTTTCTTCCGCGGACGCTCGGACTGTGGAACATGCTCCATGGTTGGTGGGGTTCTTCAAAAAGGGTATGAAGAGGTTTATTCAGGGTCGGCAACGCGGGAGTGATACCCCCGGTGTTGCAAGCGTCCATAGGCTACGGTTATTGCTTACCATCAGGCGGGCCGTATGCTTGTTTGCCACCTCAGTGGTATAAAAAAAAACTCACTATTGCATTTATAATATTAGTTAGGATAGGACAAAGGATTTCATTAACCTGAGAAAATGAAGGTACAGCTAGATATAAACAAATAAAGCTTACTCTTGTATAAAGTGCTGCTTCGTTATAATCAAAATTTTGTTTCCAGGGTGGTATCTTCTTCAACAAATACAGCAGTTTACCCCAATTATGGGAGTATATAGCTTTACAGCATGCAAGTTGGTACATGTGCCTCCAATTTTTGAAAGGTTTTTCAATTAGTTTTCTAGTAGACCGATACATTTGCAATCTGACCAAATTCCTCTTGCAGTACTCTAGGGTTGTGTTGGAACGGAATTTCAACACTTCTAGTACTTTATTCTGTGGGTTACGATACAAACGGGATTTTTATATAATGATAATTCTAGGATAAAATATGTTTGTGGTTACTTTAGAAACACGTCGCACGAATTTGGGATTTGAAAGAGGGTTTTACAATGATATCATTCAGAGTAAAATAAATATAGGAAGGCTAATTTTTGCAATTAAAAAGCAAAGTAATTTATTGGCAAAGCCTGAATCGACTGCGAGGCTTTGCTTATTTACGTTAAAGGTTATATAGTAACTATACTATTTACTAATCCTAAGGGAGTATCAAATATTTCAATGAATATCATTTTGTTACGAGTTAGTAGTTTGTTATTTAACAAATTAGAATATTTACCATAGTGCTATTTGGAACAAAATGAATTTTCTTCAGATCTCCTTGCTGTATCATCATCTTGTAGCTTTCTCCACTTAGCAAATTCAATCAATTACTAACAATGTTTTCATACATCAAAACCAAATTATAACATAGAAAAGTTTTTCTTCTCTGTCATACACTCTGCCTGGTTGTCTTTTCAAAATAAAATACAATTATTAAATAGCGCGCTAAAGTCGGTTAGTAGGGTTAGTAACCAAAAACAAAACAACTAAAACAAGTCTTCAATCACTCTTCAACTTCAACGTCTTCAACTTTTGAATGATGGTTAGATCAGTGTTGGCAGATCCGATTTTCGGAAAACCGGAGAGCAATGCTCAAAAATCCGTAGAATTCCGTAGATTGCATCTACAAAAATCCGTAGCTCTACAGACATTTCATTAAAGCTTAAATGGTGTACGGGGAACACCTTGTAGATATAAGGTTTAAAATATGATAGAAAACTGTTTATTACAAAGTTGAAATATAATTATAATGATAGTGAATTGAGAATAAGATTGCTATGCTATGCTGATGCTGTAATAGTGAGAAATGCAGAATATCTTTTTTTTGTAGCTGCATTTCATTTTATACAAAATATTATATAATTATATTTTTTATCCATTGATTGGGTGGATGGAACAAATATCCGAAGATTTACCACTAAAATCTGTATATCCGTAGATAAGACCGACGATCCGTAGATCTACGGATAAATCAATAGGTCTGGCAACGGTGGGTTTAATAGGTTTAATACACAGATGAGTTTGACAGAACAATGTTGCTGTTAAACGGAACACAAAACATACATCGAAAACATATTAAAGCTATCCCATAAGCCAAAGGCCTCTCAATATGTGTGGATATAATATAACTCAATATTTGTTACCCATTATTTATACGTACCTATGTGACTTATACATATTTTATATCTTATAGGTATTATATTCTTAACTTAGAGGATGAATTGGCTACCGAAAAGACGATATGACGTATTTTCTAGAATATACATAACATGGAGCCAACATGGAGCTATATAAATCTATGCCACGGTTATGAAATGTGAAAGGAAAGTAGGTTTTAACCGAAATAATTATTGGACAATGAGTAACAGAACAGAGAAAAAAACTACTATACATGCACGATAAGTTGAAACCCACAATTTCCTGCTCGCTTCTCTTGAACTTCCGCGATGGGGCGCCCATTTTTTACTACACCGCGACATTGACGCCACCGCGCTAAGGTCTCAACTTATCGCGCATGGGGAGTAAAATATGTCACTAAACTTACCTTATCAATTCTTATTTTATTTACATTATCGAACAATTTCTTTAAATGCACTTGAATCATTTGTGGTTTCTTAGAATTACCAAGAATCTCCAACAAATCATCATTCGATATGAAATAAAATCTTGGAAACAATTGGCGCTTAGTTTCTAGGTATTTCTCCAGCGCTCTTAGTATGCCATCAAGATTATCCACCATTTTATTCAGTTTGTTAAAAACATAAGGAGCTGGTTTGAAGAGGCAAGCTTCGATTGCATTGGTTCCAGCATACATGCTGTATCAAATAATTAATAAATTGATTGATTAAACTTATATAATAATAATATGTTACTTACGATGCCTACGAAGGAACATTGAAAATTGATCATTGAAAATTGGTAATAATTGATCGTGAAATTTTGCACACGCAAAATTTCACGATCAATTATTCAATTACAACCGTTATACCAAGCCAACAAAGTTTGGGTAGATGTATTTGTGAGGCATCCCGTCACTAGGAGGACCAACAACGAATGTCCCAACATTGGGCATCTTAGAGACTTATGATTATGATGATACGTAATTATGAATTTGGTTATCACGATGTGGAAATATAATAAATTATATCTCACTTGCTAGTTATTTCTGTCCAGTCAGCAGTGAGTGCATCGAAGATTATTACTTCATTGGGTAATTGTCTTCTAATATCTTCTCCACTGAAGATATTTTCCAAGTATAAATACCGTCGTTGTACTTGTAACGCAATCTAACGAGAACACGAATTATTTCAATGTTATTATTTGGGTGGTTAGCATTAGATATAGAGCTATATATATAGAATATTATACTTTATTCAAACATCTTTGAAGGCCCTTGTTAAAAATCTTTTTAGACTCTAGTGGAAGGTTAGATGCTGAGAAGAGCTTTATAATAAACTCGGCAATTACTTTTTCAAAACAAAATAGATAATCAGGAATTATTTATATTGTAGTATCTGACACCAATTGCGTGGCCCAGCGGCAAGTAGGTATTATCTAGTAAATATCATTTAAAAGAACTATATAATTTAACCTCAATACATTCAGCCACATATCCCAAGGACTTCTCCCAATAGTCCACTTCTTTTATGAATGGTTCAACATATTTAGTAGATTTCATTGACGACAGTTGTACTTGGTGGTCTTCCAAAAACTAGCAAATATAATTTTATATTATTTTAACATACTCTTCACTTCACGTAGTCCTGATTCAAATGGAAAACAAACCTGCATAACTTCTTCAACATTTTTTATCCTGTATATATCACCCTTATGTTGTTGCATTTCATATGTAGTGTTTTTCCAAACTTCCCTAATAGCTTTAAGACCATTTTCTATATTAAGCTCCATAGTAGCTGCATTAGAAATTTCAGCAATTTCATCAGCATACGCTTGAAAGTTGAGACGCACTATCAACTCCAATTTGAAATCTTCAGAGTTTTGATCAAAATCCCTGTACATCGGATTATTAAATCAAATAATAGGGGGGATACAGTTATACTTTTTCTGTGTAAGTATAAGAAATGACATCGACTTAGGTAAAGAAATAAAGACACATTTTTCAAGCAAAGAATTTTATAAATTAAAACTTGTTTTTAACTAAATGCAGCTATTAGGACCGATACAAACTAAAACGTCGTAGTTTCGTAATAATATATATTACCCCCCCCTTTCTAAAAGCCTGATCTAAGATCATCTCTTATAACAAGTGTACCAGTTACTACCTAAACTATGTCATATCACATTACAAAGATGGGAATAGTTTTGACTATATAGATTAACTTTGATTGGGCTTTTGAAAATTCGGAAATTAGAGACTCTGGCGGGGTATTTGATATTTAAAAACATAACTCACACGCCCATAAGTACTTTAATCCTATCCCAATGTCGTTCTCTCATACAAGGATTCTTTAAATCACCAATCAATGGTAGTGTTCTTCTAAAGGCATCAACTTTAACTCGAGTCGTATCAATAATATCCCAGCCTTTATCTTTAAGTTGCCGGGACAAACGATTGAAGTTTCTATATATAATAATAAATGGGTAATATATTTAAATTTCTTTGGTAAATATATTAATAATATAAGATTCTCATGGATCATTCACCTAAATAGAAACATAACATTTTCTTCCATCTCATCAGTTTCCATTTCCCAAAACGTTTGAGTTTTATATCTCTCCCAAGATTCCTCCCATTGGAAGACCAAGCCCCACACCTCCTCCAGCTTCTCTAGTTCTTTCTCCATTTTCTGCAGATCCAGATTCACTGGTGTCCTAATTGATAAATATATATTTAATATTACGGAATATGGATTATAATATATTGAAGAATTTTACTATTATCGAGTTACGTCAAATTAAAGACGGCCAATCCATCACGAATTTGCTGTTCTTGGGCTCGAAGAGCATTGAGTTGGTCCCTAAATGCTTTAAGTTGAGCCAGAGCATCTTTGCCACTTGTTTCAGCGCCACTAGGCGCTGTGGTATAAAAGTCGTCGCTAAAATCTTTCGCAGCATCTTTGAAGACCTGATGGGAAGGATTATGGTAAGGATCACTGGGAAGGAATGGGTAATTGGGATAGTAAATGCTATTTAATTATGTTTTAATTTACCTCAGCTTGTTCCAAAAGATCTGCTTTGAACTTGTCCTTATTAATTTCTAATGCTTTTTTAGCTTCTTCCAATACATTTAGGTACACAGACCATGCCATAGGTATGTTTTCGTGGCGTGTCTCCATGTCTGAGCTCAATTCGACTTCAAATTTTGCTGTAAAGACAACGAGTTGTCAATACCAATCAAGGTTAGCTTAGATTAGTAGGGGGACGGAAGCAAAAAGTATTTAATTTCCTCATCAATCCATACCTAATGTTACCATTTTATCACTTATTGGTGGAAAAGTACTTTCAACTTTGTGTACTTCTGACACTAAACGTTCGTATGTAGCCATGGCTGATGCAAGCTCTTTCAAGTCATCTGGCATCTGTAACACACAAATATTAATGATAGGTAAGTAGTTAGAGATTAAAAATATAACCATAAAATTTTAATATAATTCTTAGTTAACCTTCATAGCATCTTCACTACTTTTATCGATGTAAGTGTACACAACATCTATATCATACTCCGTGATTTTACGCAACAATTCACCCATCTGCGTCTGCCAAATTAAGCAATGTCCTATGATGGACTTTTTCAAGTCACTTGAATTCAAAGTTATAAAGTGAATCTGAAAAATTAAGTAATTAAAATTAATAATGTACCTGACTTATTACCAAAACTTACCCAACAAAAGATAATTTGCTTCTACTGTCATTAATTTACAGAGCAACAAACTTATCTGACCAAAAGAGGCCAAAAGAGGAACTAAAGATTTCATTATTCGCGATTGGTCAAAGAGAATATAACCACTACGTTCATTGGTTGTTCATAAGTTTGTGGGACTGTAGTCAAGTATGTCACATAGTGTATCTGGGGTACTGTAATATTCAAATTAACAAATTATATCATTAGTGTTAAGTTTCGCGACCACTACAACAAAAATAAGTTTCACAATGATATTCTGTGCGAGGGAAGTACAGTTTTACCATTAGGTGGTAATAATAACATAACTATACAGGTATTACGTAAGGAAACAAATAATTCAGAATCACATTAGTTTTCGTAATGAGGGTTTAAAAGCCCAAAGTGATCTATAACTTATAATGTTCACCTGGTTGACGGTCTCTTGTATTTGTACGGTATTGGCCAAATCACTGTAATTTATGATTAAAGCATCAAATTCCGCAGCCGTATGACCTTCTGCTCGATATTTTTCCATGAATTCTTTCTTATCCACTCGCCAAATATGTTCATATGGTTCCCACATACGTATATGCTCATTTATAAGATTAATATTATATGCAATTTCTGAAAATTTAGATTAAAATATGTTTATATATTAATATGTTTATGTTTTCAGTAGATTTACAAATAAACATTAATTCAATTGGTAAGAATTGTTAATTACCCTTATCAATAAACGATTGAAGCTTATTACAATCCAAATCAACTTGTATAGCTTCGAAGAATCTCTTCAAACCTCCCGAAGGTAGAGCAAATTTCTCAAATAATCGTGGAATAGTGCTCGTAATGTGAACAATTTCTTCAAATACCGTTGTGAATGTATCGTGAATTTCATTATTCGTTGGCACATAAATAATATCTTTTCCACGAAGATAAAGATTCATTTTTATAAGAGGAGATGGTGCCATAGTACCTAAACAAAAATAATGCTAAAACTAAATTATTAATCCATATTTGCAGTTATCGCCAAAATTCAACATTTTATTTGAAAATTACACAATGGACAAGATAGACGTAACGGGTTCACTGAGGCCCGTAATATAGAATGATAATCGAACAACAGTACGCCTAGTGCCAAGTTCCAAATTCAGGTATTATTAGGACTCAAAATTTTTCTTATGCTTCGTTAAAAAGCTTTGAAATAGAAGATGGTACATACCGTCACCATGGACACATTTATACATATTTTTCATGGTTGACTTTATAGCCAGCTTCATTGCATCTTCTAGCAAACGATCGAATCTTCGTACATATTTCACCCAATACTCAGCCATCTTTAAACAAAATTTGCAAATAGCATCGACATATTATATTAGCTGATATACCTGCATACTTAATATTATCTTAGTACTGTATATATTACCTGAGAGATATGAGCTTCAAAGCCTTCGTAAACAATTATAAGATAAATTATGACTTCCCTATACATTGCCAATATTTTTTCTGATGCTTCACCTTCCATAACGCGAATTTTTTCTCTAAGTTCTTTTATATCGAAGACATTATAAATATCAAATTCTATAAATGGTGTATTGCATATATTCTCCATTATTTTTACCATATTTATATTACAATTTTTGTAGGTGGTCAAAAAATCTTGAAGCTAGAAGTAAAACAGAAAATTTTGTGATCATCCATAAAAATCAATGTATATTTCTAGCCTTACAGAAAATCAGTCACCCAAAAGGTTCACGAGCTCTTAGTCTATTATTGTTTAAATAAATTTCAAAAAATAAAATTTACTTCTCCGATTTGTATGACACAATCAGCGATGTAGGCATCAGACATAGTCGATGTCCATGTTAACTTTGTGATTCCGGGTTGAACTTTTTTCTCACAAAACTGAAAAGATAAGATCTGTTAAATACAATATTCTACCATTTTAGATATTAATGTTTGATAATGGCAAGAAAAACGCTCAAAGTCAAAGCCATTTACTCAATGAGGAGTTTTCTTATGATACTGTCAAAATACCTATATAAATAAGTATATATATATATAAAACGGCTATCATAGCATGCCGCTAAGGTAGCGGTATTCTTCGTAGTAAAAATATGCCACAAACAAAATACCTAGTTGTGCATTCTTGCATCTTTGAAATGGAACGAAAATAAGACCGAAGGTACGAACGTGACTCAAAAACTATAAACTTCGAACTTTTCGTAACTTACAGGCAACCCTGTTAGCGAGCAGCTGTTGCCTGTCAATGCTATTTACATTGTCAATGTCAAATTTTAATGTCAAAAACCAACAGTTCAGGGCTCTACCGCGTAACTTTGGTGGTAATCGTAACGAACACCATTAATGAATTTCATCCAATCAGGGCCCACGAATGGTCATCGTCGCGTTATACCGCGTGCGCGTCATTGGTTGAAATAATTAATAGTGTTCGTTACGATTACCACCAAAGTTACGCGGTAGAGCCTCAGGGGTGCGTTCAGTAACAACGCCGTGTGATCGCCCGACGATCATCGTAGCGTTCAGCAACTCGGTGTAATCGCCCAAGTGACCACTAGGCATGGAAATTATTGCTACTTTAAAGGAATTCTCATTTGATGATATTATTATTTTTTATAGCATGATTTCACTTGCGATATATGATTTGCAATGATTTGTAACCTACGTCATCGATGCTGATCGACGGTATTTTTCACAAAATCATGTGCGAGTATCGCACGCAAGTGTCAAATTATCACTGATGCAAATTATATATACTTTCGTAGCAAAAAAATATTTTTCTATCCTGCTACATAACATGTTAAAGAAGTTAACACTTTATGTCACTTGATTTAAGGTTTATTTTTGAATACTCTTAAAAGCTGATCAATGATAAAGTTTGTTTTTTTTTTAATTTGTTCATGACCATGGATACAAAGTCCTTCAGTCGCATACATTTTATTTATAATCTTAAATATTCTTTATAACATGTAACAGGCTATGTCATGGACGGTAGCTTTTGTGGAAATACCACCACAACTTCGCCAATGTCAAGTGATATGAAAACCATGAGACGCGTAAATTACGGATAAAAAAAAAAAAAAGAAAAACACGAAACCAAATATTAAACTTATTTTATGCGGAATAAAAATAATAAACACGATCAATTAATAATCATCAACATTCAACCAGACAGCTGACCATAGAACATAGATAATACTCTATACTAGAGAATAGGCATGGAAATTATTGCTACTTTTAAAGGAATTCTCATTTGATGATATTATTATTTTTTATAGCATGATTTCACTAGCGATATATGATTTGCAATGATTTGTAACCTACGTCATCGATGCTGATCGACGGCATTTTTCATTGGAAAACAAAATCATGTGCGAGTATCGCACGCAAGTGTCAAATTATCACTGATCATCACTGATGCAAATTATATATACTTTCGTAGCAAAAAATTATTTTTCTATCCTGCTACATAACATGCTAAAGAAGTTAACACTTTATGTCACTTGATTTAAGGTTTATTTTTGAATACTCTTAAAAGTTAATCAATGATAAAGTTTTTTTTTTTTAATTTGTTCATGACCATGGATACAAAGTCCTTCAGTCGCATACATTTTATTTATATTCTTAAATATTCTTTATAACATGTAACAGGCTATGTCATGGACGGTAGCAGATGTGACATATGAAAACAGAATCATATTATTTATCACCTGCTACTTGTGATTTATGCCATGCCTAGTGACCACACGTCCGACGATGTTATGAAATGACGTATTTGTTATACGTATTTGTATAATGATATGTATTGATCGTACCGGTCACACCGTGAAATAGGTGGGTGAAGAAAATCACACCAATGTCCACTTTGACAACTAAATAATAGAAAAATAGCGCCAATACTTTTTGAATTGTAGAAATTAATTTTTCCTTGATTGAAAACCTATTTTACTACATACAACTTTATTTATATTATAAAAAACTTTAATAAAAAATAATCGATTTATCAAATAATGTCAATGATTTGTCAATGTCACTTGACAGTTGGGAATTTACGAAAATACATGGAAAATACTAAAGTCGTTCAGTATTCGTTATAGTTACTATACTCTTTGGTTCAGTAACGTCGGACGACTGAGGAGCGAAAGTCACACGGCGATTTTCACACCCGTGTGTAGTAACTGAACACACCCTAGAGTGCGTTTAGTTCTTTTAGGTACTTCCACAGACTAGGGAGAGATGCTATTTGGATGCTATGCTACTAGAGGTGTGTAACTCATCAAAAATACGCGAGCTGCATAACAGCTCACTGACCGCCGAGCTACTAAGCTGCCGCGATTCATTCGACTCCGCCGAGGGACTCTTTTCATACTTTAGAGTTGGAATTAATTGTTTTTCACATTAATTTTTTGAATAAAATTATTATTCAAATGTTTTAGAACGATAATAATTCGTAGATTAGAATCACAAGAATAATAATCTATGGGGGAGTCGCAGATATAATAGGATTTGGATTGAGCCGTGAGCTAGTCATTTTATTGTTGAGCTGTAGCTCAACGGCTCAAACCCTTGTGATCTGATTCAGAGCTGAGTTACACACCTCTATCAAAATCTCAAATCTATCCAATCAAATTTAAATTTGGTCAACAGAAAAATACATAATTAATTGACAATTCCTCTCATATTTACTACAAAACTTAGAACAAACACATGAAAACTACCAATCGAAACACCAAGGATGAATTTAGGAGACCCCGAATTGGAATTGATCGATCCTACGCCAAACATTCACCTTCTATTCGTAAACTTTGACAAACTATTTTTCTGCACCAAGTTAGCTAATAGAGCGGTCGTGAGATGGAGCAAGAGGATGTATTCCTGCGCTGGCGTGTGTTCGTAAGTGCCCCCATCCGTGTTCTCACCCGCTTTCCGGAGGGAACCACGTTTTATTCTTCACCAAAAGGTAGACCAACCTTTTAGAGTCTGCAACGCGCGATTGATACCCCTGGTGCAAGCGTCCATATACGGTAGCTGCTTACCATCAGGCGGGCCGTAAGCTTGCTTGCCACCTTAATGGCATAAAAAAAATTTGGTACCTATTGTATTTGTAACATTATGAACCACCAAGTCGAGAAAACGAGAATGTTGACCTTGATAACCCACCATGTCCCACTTACACCATTTGTTAAACCACAGCCACTCTCAAGTGAGAGATGGACTTAACAGTGCGGATTCAGTATAATAATAAATAACATTTTCAGCTATGAAGGTCCACTTGGTCTCTGTGACATAGCACTAAGTGAGCCACTCCTCAAGCTCCGACCACGCAAGGACCTGGTTGAAACTCTCCTCCACGAGATGATCCATGCCTACCTCTTCATCACAAACAACGACAAGGACAGAGATGGCCATGGGCCTAACTTCCAAGCTCATATGCACAGAATCAACCAGTATGCTGGCCTGAAAATTAGTATTTACCACAGTTTCCATGAAGAGGTATTTATGCTTAAATTGATCTTACATTTTTTTTATACCAATAAGGTTGCAAACAAGCATATGACCCATCTGATGACACCAGACACCATTGGCTATACATGCTTGCAACTCTCTTTAATTCCATTACTTATTACTTTCTTACAATTCTTAAACTATCTCACAGTTTTAAGAGAGGTAGAGCATAGCGTTTATTCACTCAAAGAGCAGCTCAACTGGGGAAGTACCTCCACCTTACAGAATACTGCAGCCAAGTAACTTAATGTTGTGTTCCTGCACATGAGTAAGGTCGCCTGAGCTCATAGGGGAGGGGGGAAAGGTCGGTAACGCGTGAGCAATGCTACTTGTGATGCAAGCGTCCATATGGCTACGGTAACCGCTTACCATCAGGCGGGCCGTATGCTTGTTTACCGACTTGTATAAAAAAAAAAAAAAATGTTGATGTAAAATGGACAAACTTCTGCCATAAGCACTATTAAGGCGTCATATTTTGTGTGCAGTGACAATTGGCTGTCTGTGGCTGAGACAAAACAAGCAGACAATGCACTTATCATAAAAGTATCTTATCCGATTCGTCCGTAGACTGTTGTTACAATAACATACGTTCCATTTCATCAACAAAAATAATTATTAATTTGTAGTAAAAAGTTAACTGATCTTGTCGTGCTTGGTACCGTTTTAAAGTGCGTGATTTGTGCTTTGTATTGGTATTTGTGACACTGTGAGGAGTCAACGGGTTCGTGAGTAATCGAAGAAAGCATTATTTAACGAACATAATTAGTCAGCAAACCTGACCTACGACAACCCGCAGTGCGCTCGCATCTACGCACACATTGACATCCGTCGCATAAACAGTGTTGCATGTTTACGCCTTCGCAGCGCTTTAACGCTTTAAACCATAGCGAGCATTAGACGCGCCATTGCAAAATTATTTATTATTGTATATTTATCATCAAATGGCTTCATCAAACAAATTGCTTTGCGCTGGTTGCCAACATATTATTAAAGGTAAAGATTTTTTAACCTGTTCCCTTTGTTCCCATAAATACGATCTGCTTTGTGCCAATGTTTCCGAAAAGCGATTCCAGAATAACATGGACAAAGAACAGAAGCGTGCATGGAAATGCCCGGAGTGTCGAAGTAATCAACCAAAGCTAGATAATAAAAACACACCGGTTCGGGCAGGCCCACAGCCCATCTCGCCTGTAGTGAACCAGAATGTGCAGATTGACACATCGTTACCTCGCTCTGAAAACGTTACCTTTAGATCTCAAAAACATACTGCTAACCATCTGGATTCCAACATCACTTTAGATAACATTAGGGATGTTATAAAGCAAGAAATGATGTTAGTCGTCCGCGAACAAGTCACCGAACAACTGAAGGCTATCAAACAGCAAATGTCCGATTATCAGGAATCAATTACCTTCATTAGCAAACAATATGAAGATTTGAGGAACAGCGTGGAGGAGAAATCGGCAATAGTTTCGAAATTGCAATCGGATAATGAAACCTTGCAATCTTCAGTTTTGGATTTGTCTAGGAGGCTTAACTTAACCGAACAACATATGCGCGAAACTAATTTAGAGATTAATGGAATTCCTGAACACCGCACAGAGAACTTAGTGAATACGATAATGCAGTTGACAAAAGCTGTTGATCACCCTGTAGCCAACGAAGACATACTACATGTTACTCGAGTTGCTAAGCTTTTGAAAGATAACAACAAGCCTCGCGCCGTTATCGTTAAGCTACGCAGTCCACGCCATCGTGATTTAATTCTGGCCGCAGTGATACAATTTAATAAGAAGAACCCTAATGATAAATTAAGCTCACACCATCTAGGGCTGGGAGGCTCTCGCGTACCAATATTTGTTGCTGAACATCTTACGCCACATAATAAATCATTACATGCGGCTACACGTCAAAAATCGAAAGCAACGAATTATAAATTTGTGTGGATTCGAAATGGTCGTATTTATGTACGTAAAGATGAATCTTCTCAGGCACTGCTCATTCGTGATTTGGATAGTTTGAAACTCATTGTCTAAAATATTGTTACCCTGTCACTGCTACTTGGCGTGTTGCTTTAAAATTCGATCACTTAAGTATTTATTACCAAAATACCCGTGGTATTCGAACTAAAACGAATGACATATATGACAATATTTTACTTAACAATTATAATATTATCGTTTTCACGGAAACTTGGCTTAACTCTAAAGTATGTAACAATGAACTTATTGATTCGAGATATACTGTTTATCGCAGAGATCGTAACTTATCTAATACTTCCAAAAAAGACGGAGGGGGAGTTCTTGTAGCCGTTTCTAATGATATTATATCCTCTAGAGCGCAACAATATGAAAGTGAATGTGAGGATTTATGGGTTATTGTTAATATTAATATAAATGGTAAGCCTACTTATTTGGCTATAGGCACAGTGTACCTTCCCCCACCCCTTCGGTTGGAGACTCTTAGCAAATATCTCAATCATGTAAATAACGTATTATGTGTTGTCGATAATGTGTTAATACTTGGCGATTTCAATCTCTCATTTATAGATTGGTCCAAAGATGATTACTTCCCCTTCATGAATCCTACTAACTATCATAACGCACTGGGCTATTCATTGATTGATTGCATATCGGTTAATAATTTGTTCCAATTTAACGGCGTCTCAAACAGTGACGATAGAATTTTAGATTTAGTTATTAGTAATTTGAATAATGTAAAAGTAGAAGATTCATTGGACACTTTAAGTAAACTGGATTCTAAGCATCCAAGCTTAATAATAACTATTCCTTGTACTAATAGCAATACTTCCCTACCCCAGATTAATCATAAGTGTTACAATTTCTTTAAAGCCAGTTATGAACAGATTGTTGATGAGTTGAAGAATACACAGTGGTGTCTTGTATTTTCTCAATGTGTTGATGTTAATGCAATGGTTTCAGCACTGTACGACTTACTCTACAATCTAATTGATAAATATGTACCGAAACATAGTCCGAAGAAATCTAAATATCCACCATGGTTTAGCTATTCCCTTATAAAAAGACTTGCCGAAAAAGATAAAATGCGCCTTAAATACCGTAAGTATAAAAATCCCCGCGACTTGCTATCTTATGAAGCTATTCGTGATCATTGTCACAAAACTTATCACTATTGCTATTCTAAATATAAAAGCTCGATGGAAGACAATATCTCAAAAAATCCGAAGGAATTTTGGCGATTTATAAAAAGAAAGAACAATACTAATACGTCGAAAATACCAGCGGTTATGCACAACGATTACACAACCGCTAATACGGGGCCAGATATCGCCAACCTCTTTTCGCGACAGTTCTCTTCTGTTTATGACAGCACGAATCACGCAATATGCGACTCCTTCAGCGACGATTTCCTTTCTCATAATAAATCTCTCAGTAACATATATTTCACTGAACGCAATGTCCTTGATAAAATCAAACAGCTCAATATTTGCAAGGGTTCAGGTCCTGATAGTATACCCCCTGTGTTTATTAAACGATGTAGCACTGCTCTTGCACTGCCTCTAATGCTCATCTTCAATAGATCTTTAGGTGATGGCTGTTTTCCTGACGAATGGAAAAAAGCCAGGATATTACCGTTATATAAAAAAGGAGATCCAAATAACACTAAAAACTATCGTCCGATTGCTATTTTGTCATGCTTCTCCAAACTATTTGAATCTCTTGTATGCCCCACCATTACAACTCATGTTAACAGTGTCTTGTGTCCAAATCAACACGGCTTCAGATCAGGTCGGTCCACGGTAACCAACCTTCATTCTTTCGTCTCTAATTTAACTAGTGAACTTGACCGTGGATGCGAGGTGGACACTATTTATACTGACTTCGCTAGTGCTTTCGATAAAGTGAATCATTCTCTGCTGATTAGGAAATTGAAACATTTCGGGGTACTCGGATCCCTCTTGAACTGGTTCAAATCTTATCTGGCAAAAAGACTTCTAATGGTTTCAGTATGTGGTCATCCATCTATTCCTTATTATGCCGCTTCTGGTGTTCCTCAGGGTTCTCACCTTGGACCAGTCTTATTTTCTATTTTTATTAACGATTTATGTTACGAGATTCGGCACAGTAATTTTCTTTTTTTCGCCGACGATTTAAAACTCTATAAGAGCGTAAAATCTTCGAACGATATTTCTAAAGTTCAAGATGATTTGTCCAGGGTCAGTCTATGGTGCACTAATAATGGTATGGAACTTAATATCAGCAAATGCTTCCATATGAGATTCACAAGGAAAAAGAAACCAATTGATTCCCAATATCACATCGACGGCACGATCATTCAGAAAGTGGATAATATGAGAGACCTTGGTGTAGTTATGGATAGAGAGCTCCGTTTCACAGCACACACTGATTGTGTCGTAAAGAAGTCCGCTCGAATGCTTGGCTTTATTAAACGCAATACTAAGGGTTTCCAATCACAACGTACCAGAATTACATTGTACAATGCCTTAGTTCGAAGTCTCCTGGAGTATGCATGTCAAATTTGGAGTCCTTTTTACAGTGTACACTCGCAACGCATCGAAAGTATACAGCGTGCTTTCACGCGATACCTCGCGTTTATCTCACAAGGCATCACTCACCGCTGTAGTTACGACCAACGCTTAGTATTTTTTAATATGCAATCCCTATCTAGTCGCCGTAAAATGCACGATTTAGTTTTTCTGCATAAGATAGTAAGAAATACGATCGATTGCAGTGATATTCTCAATCGTGTTTCGCTGACAGTGCCCAGTAGAACACCTCGGCATCCCTTAACCAAGACGTTTTATATTCCGCCTGTTAAAACTAATCTCGGTCTTAATTCACCTGCAATAAGAATGTGCAACGAATATAACAACGTTCACAAGAAAATGCATGATATCGACGTGTTCAATGATTCCTTGGCAGTGTTTAAGTCTAAGGTGCTGAAATCATTCATTCAATCTTAATTATACCAAATCCATTATTGTTAACTTTAATTATTATTTCTTTTGTTGTTCTCTGTATATATTTTTTTTTAATTGATTTTGTTTTTAATTTAATTGTACCGTATTTTTTTTTTATTTAAGCTTTATTGTTATTGCATTTTTGTGAATGTTGTACATGCCTGTCATAGGTTTATGTATCAGTATTTAAATTGTGTATTATTATGTTAATGAATGTGTAAATATGTAAACTGTTGGTGTGTCTAATAAATAAATAAAAAATAAATAAATAAATAAAAAAATAAAAGTAGTCAAAACAAATGGTTCAAAAATAAAGGAATAAATAGACATGATGATTGAGAACCATGATAACTGCAAGTGAAAATATTTCAAAACTGATTATGATTATTATTTTTTGATGATACTTGCTAGTCAATAATGGAAATCACAAAGCCTAGAAGACAATAACTACTATTATAAGGGGGGCTTTGATGGCAAAACAATGGCTGATTTTCAATTTCCTATTAGAAGGTGGACAACTAGGCTACTACATAGTACTATGCCACCAATTTAGATTCCCAACTTTATCATTTAGGTATATAATTTATAAAGATTTGTGAATATTATGTATATTATAATATGTCTTTGAATCCCTTGGCTTGCAGTTAAAAAATAACAGTTAATTTCTATTTTCCTCACCCGCCCGTATCGCTAAACAGTCAATGGATTAAGAATGACCAACAGTAACCATATTTGTCTTAAACCCCGTTAAAAATAATGTTTTTTTTTGTTTGTGAAGGTATGTTGGCTGATATGGTATTATTAATATAGCTTCACAAAGAATGTGTAAAGGCTTATATTTTACAATGTTATTTATTCCATTTCAGGTAGAATTGTACCAAACACACTGGTGGCGATGCAATGGCCCATGTCAAAAGTGGAAACCTTACTTTGGTATTACTCGTCGGTCTATCAACAAAGCTCCCGGCCCTACAGACCACTGGTGGAATGCTCACCAGAAGAAATGTGGAGGTATTTTTACAAAAATAAAAGAACCTGAAAAACCAGTAAAGAAAAACTCTAAAGCTAAGCAGCCCAATGCAGACATTACCAAATATATAACCAATTATAATAATTCTAAAATTAATGTATTACAAGATTGTAATAATATAACAAACAAATCTAATGAAGGTATCAAATCTAATAGTTCAAATACAGTAATTATGACTAAGAAAGGTAATGTATCATTTAATCCAAAAGTAAGTAAACCAAGTAATCCGCCTGTCGTGTTCAGTGGAAATGGTCATGTTTTAAGTGGTAATAGAAATAGAAGCAATTCTCTAGGTGCTGCAGAGACAGTAAGGAATGTATGGGCAAATAAGCAGTTACCTAGTACAAGTAGTAAGGAAATTATGAGAGTCGATGGAAGAGTTGGTGGAAAGAATTTAAATCCTAATAAACATAAAGCTGATGCAGGATATTTAAACTCACCGCCTATGAAAATAAAGAAAATCGATGATTATTTTAAAACTAATGCTTCCGCAATTTTGAAAGATGTTTATGGGGAGGATTTTAAGATAACTCAATCTGATAATAATAAATTAAAAGCAGTATGTACTGAAGTAAGTAATAGACTGAACGGTCTTCTGGACTGTCCAGTATGTAGTTTAAAAGTTAATAGTAATGATATAAACAGACATTTAGACGAATGTTTGAATAAGGAAGTTATTGCTCAAATGAGTAAAAATAGTAATGAAAAAATTGAAATAGGCACTAAAGAGTTATTTCATAGTAAAGAAGAAGCACAAAATGAATTAAATAGGCTTGAAAATGAACTTAAAAGTAGGGATGTCAGTAAAAAGGTTTTTGTTGATTCTATAGACTTAACTTTTCATAGTAAAGAACAAGCAGAAAATGAATTAAATAGACCCAAAAATGAGCTTAAAAGTATAGATGTCATTAAAAAGGTTTTTGTTGATTCTATAGACTTAACTTTTCATAGTAAAGAACAAGCAGAAAATGAATTAAATAGACCCATAAATGAGCTTAAAAGTAAGGATGTCATTAAAAAAGGTTTTGTTGATTCTATAGACTTAACTGGTATTATAACTAGTATTGTTCCTCCACCTAGAGACGTAAATTGTGTAACAGAAACAAATAATTTAATTGATAATTATTTTAAAACAACATCACAAGACAATCTTGACGATGCGCGTTTAGATATAACATGTCCTAATGCATTTATTGATAGAATACTACGTGTGAAAGAAGTAATAAAGAACATGAATTATGAGAACAATAGTAAAGAATCAGACAATTTAGATATACTTAGAATAGGACTTCCAAATATAATTAAAGAAACGAATTCAGAATTATTTAATAAGATTAAAACAGAATCAGAAAAAAGCAAAGAAACAATTGATCTCATATGTCCATGTTGCGGGGAAAAGGTACAGAAACCTGTTGCGGAACATTTAGACGTATGTATTAGTTTCTTCAACAATAACACTACAGTACCTGGTGAAGGGACATCTAATGTTGGTGATGAACCAATCGTGATTGAAGATGATGATATATTTGATGAAACACAAACGCTGAACGCTACGGGAACTAAATCACCATGTCCGTGTTGCCTTGAAATGATTGAAGAAGCTATCATGAATACGCATTTGGATACTTGTTTGAAATGAGATAACTCGAAAAAATATGTCTAGCCCATTTACTCAAATATTATGCATTGGCTCTTTATGACTCGCTTTAAGACTTGTTAGAAACAGTTCTTTAGATTAATTATTATGTTGTGATTATTTATTTACTATTGTAATAATTGTGTGTTCTTATTAATAAAATGTGATATTAGATAAAAATAAAGATGATTATTTGAAGTAGTTTTTGATTGCTCTGATGCTTGAAGTGCTTTCATGGCTCTTTACGAGTTGTTAGAAACAGTTCTTTAGATTAATAATTATTATGTTGTGATTATTTATTTGCTATTTAATTGTAATAATTGTGTGTTCTTATTAATAAAATGTGATATTTGATAAAAATAATGATGATTATTTGAAGTAGTTTTATTTTTATAAAATACATGACGGACGGCAGCGCTCAACCAACTCTTCAAATTTCTTCAAGTTTCTTAGATTATTGAGACAATTAATTATATATTAGATATAAAAAATTAAATAAATGTTCGAGACGCTGATACCCGCAGTTTCCAGTTCACTCGTGACCACGATCAATGCAACTTGGTCGAAACGTCGAGGTTAGTCAAAATTAAAAATTTAATTTTTATAATAATCTGTGCGCGAATAGACACGATACATTAATATTACAATAAATGTTCTAAGTACATACGTTTATCAGCGGTTTGAAGAGAAGCCTCTCTTCGTCAGACAGCGAGTCTAGAATTTTGTTATATCCTTTAACTACGGCCAACACGCTTTCATACACAAAGAATACTGTCTTGCTCTTCGCATACACCTATATTGGAAAGAGAAATTTTTTGACTACTTCAAAGAATCTGCTCCTTTACACAGAATTAGAATCTAAATATTTTTTATCTTTAGTAACATTATTTTTGATGTTTTCATTAACATATGTCTCTGATTCATACTTACAAGAATTAAGTTTTATTTTTTTATAATTAAACAAACATACCTGAAAGGCGTGCAATGGTATATCTAAACCTAAATTGTCCCAGTGAGCAGCTTCCTTGCATAGGTCCAATATATTCCTAAATTATACCAAGGAGATTAGGTAGGTAACAATGAATTTCAAAAAACTTCTGGGATGTGACAATCTTTAACTTGGTCCAAGAGTAAAACTGTTTTTCGATCACTTTTAAGTTGATTGATTTTAGTAAATGCTACTTACACATCAATATTACACTCCAAAAGCCCGGGATTCTCAGAGCTTTTTCTCATAAGTGTCTTATTGAGACCAGCACCACATTTCTCGTCAAGATTATACTGTATAAAGATGAAAAATAGGTACATAATATTAAAATCTCAGGTATGAAACTTGAGAATATTGAAGATGCCTCGAAGTAGCCGAGTTCTTGAAATACAGAAGTAACTATTTCTATATACACAGTGCAAAGTAACAGCAGTAGCAACATAACATACCGTCCACGAAAGGAACAGCTCCCTAATAGCGACATCGATAGCCCCGTTAAGTCTGTTCACGTGCATGATCACATCCTCCGAGTTGCTGCACGGCAGCAGCCATACTGACGCATCTGTCATTACCTGCAATTATAATTACATCCTCTAATTTTATCGTGTTAATCATCTTTGTTAGAGCAGGACTAACAGCATCTCTGTTAAAGTTCAGAATGGGGACTAAAATGAAAATATGTTTAACGATTGGACTATGCAATGTTGGATTAAAGACGAAAGTCGGCCGCTTTATTGGATTTTACGTACACTTCGCATTGGCCGGGTGTCACAAACTGGTCAATCACGGAGACAGCTCACCTGATGCTAAATGGCTACCATTGCATATGGATATCCGTACCTAATGGCTACTGGCTCTCAAGACAATTAAATTCCCTCAAGAGACAATAAAAAAAATATTACTCTACTATATCTTCCGACCTGTAAAACGACCCGCTTTCCCGTGGGATCTCATGTTTTCCTGGATACTTCTTGGGATAGCTATCGTTAAATATGAACCTTTTTCAAATAAACGAGTCGATTCTTCCTCATCTTCAACACGACAGCTCTGCCGGCGAAGGAAGGCAAGTCTGCCGGGTGCTGGCCGCGGGACGCCACCATGTCCTTCTTGGACTCTTGCACTTCGTCACTGAACATTGCCCATACCTAATACACAAACAAACAACTTCGTATAGAAAGCCGTCGTGGAATTAGTATATGGCGCCACTGTTATTGTTCACAATTTTTGTTGTTGTTGCACAGTCACCGACCCTATGGAATCTTTCTTTAAACTTTACCGATTGGGTACTTATCCCTGGTTACCCCATAGAATACCATTTCCTCTTTATTAGTATGTCTGCTCTCTTGCCACGAGCAAAACCTAACTTGATAATCGAACATTGTATCAAAAAGGTTGCTGTTTAAGCTTACCTCAGCAGTCTTCCTCTTGAAGATCCGCTTCAAGTTCTTCCTCTTGGAGTAGTTGCTGAGCGAGTATAGCGCGACCACTGCTTCCTCCACGTGGTTAACACCTTCAAACACTGATTCCACTAGGTTCTCTATTATTACCTACAAGTATAGTTGTATTGTATGTCAGAAGACTGACCTGATAGTAATAGTGCCTATAGCCGCTTATGGAAATTAGACCAAGGGGTTACAAAATTTGCAACTTGAGGGTTGTGGCCAGGTAGGTGCTACAAAGCAAAATACCTACTAACGCGCTATGGCTTTTCTTAACATATTTTCTTACGGCTGTCACGACGTTGCTAGGCAACGATTTTGGTGATTTGACATCCAAGCTTCAGATCCAATGATATTTATTTTGTGTTGGTCTTGATCAGCTATATTTTCCCCTTTTTTCCCCATTATATCTATAATGTTAAAGAATCATGGCGAGATCTGCGGGGTTCAAACTGACCTCAATATCCTTAATGACACTCCTAAACTGCAGTATATCATCGTACCACGAGGGAGCCTGCACGTCCAGTATATTGTGACCCACCGCCCTCACGTTCTCCAAAGCGTCCTGGAACATGTGCTCGATCTGATCGCATTTCTGTTCGAACTGGTCGCCGTGTGCCCCTCCGAACATTGGCTTGGGTATCTCCTCTAGTTCATCGATTCTAAAATTATTAGTGTATGAAAGTTAAAGGAAAAGTAGTTATACAAGTTATGGGCTTTTCGACATTTCTCCCTACATGTGCCCTTTTAATACTTACCTTCTGGCCTTACTTACACACGTACTTACACTAAGTCTAACCATAGGCTATTGTGGCGAGTGGATTCCGGCTACATAGCTTTCATTCGCATTGCTATATTATGTTTGTTTTGTGTTTAGTACTTTTCTATAGAGATGTATTTATCGATTAAGTTGGCAAAAAAATACTTAAACTCTACATCCTTTCAATGTTGATATTCTAAAATTCAACAGCAACACACAATCACATAATATCCTACTTACCTTCCAAAAATAATCATGCAGTTACAAACATCGAGCATATCAAAGCATCTCTGCACAAACGAATCGATATAATTAAAGATGGAACCAGTATCTAAATCCCAGCTGCCATGGTTCACGTCATTATGGGCATCGGCCATCACATGGTAAATCTCCCTGTAGTTCTTGCAGCACTCGATACATTTACTGAACTGGCCCATGGCTGCCTTCGTCTCCCCATCAAACAGGGAATCCAACTGTATGTAAGACCGGCAGAGAATTATAACCTGATTGCTCAAAGCTTTGAACAGATTGGTAATTCGAGAGACAGAATTGTAGTATGGCGATTCCATCCATATAAATCTGAACAGATTAATAATCTGGGGAATATGCTTGGATATCTCACTAGGGTCGACAACACATTCTAGAACAGCGCAAGGTTGCTTTATCACTTGCAAGTACTCGATGTTGGATGTGGCCTCGTGGATCTTCTGGACGATTTCGTCGCACAAAAATTGGAATTGGTGAATGAAGGTCGAATGGGTGGTGACGAGGATTTTTGTTATGTGCTTGACGGATGGATTCTTCAGTTGGTATAACAGGGCATTTAGATTTTCATCTGAAAATAAATATTGTACCTATAAATAATTAAAAATTTTTTTTTTTTTTTTTATACCACTAAGGTGGCAAACAAGCATTCGGCCCGCCTGATGGTAAGCAGTTACCGTAGCCTATGGACGCTTGCAACACCAGGGGTATCACTCGCGCGCTGCCGACCCTGAAGAAATCTCTTCACGCCCTTTTTGAAGAACCCCATGCTGTACTCCATTGGGAAAACCACGGCGGGGAAGGTAGCCGTGGGCAACAAGTCGAACAATTCCTTAGAACACTCTCCGTTGTACAAGCGGTAGAACACACATAAGGAGGCAAAGTCTCTCCTCAGACTGAGGGGCTCTAAACCGCTTGTGAGCTCGGGATCGTCAACAATTCTGATGGCACGTCGCTGAACCGAGTCTAAAGGCCCAAGCTGGTATCCAGGTGCTCCCGCCCATAGATGACAACAGTATAAATTACCGGTATAAGTGATGATGTGGCCGAAAGAGATATGTTCACAAAGCCTAGTGGAACTGGCCCTCAAGTGCAGCTATCAGAAAACACGTGGAATGCCTTATACGTTTCCAGCCAAGCAGGTTCTCCAAAGTATCATTCCGCCGTGGGGCTATGGTTGCTTCACGATATGTTCCTTCACCGATAGCTTTTTTTTAACTGTGTCTATGTTTGACCACAATCTCACCATGTTAAGTGATGTGGCCGAAGGTGGTAAGCAAATAAAGCCTAGAAGTCACTGGCTCTCAAGTGCAGCTGTCGGATCACACCGATTTTCATTGGTAGCCAGTAAGGTGGGTACTATAAAGTACCGTACCACCGTGCTATGGTTTCCTCACGATGTTTTCCTTCATCGAAAGCTCAAGCTCATTGTAGGATTCGAACCCGGGACCTGCGTCTCGGCATCCAACGTCATTAACACTGAGCTATAATCGCGCTAAAACCTAAAGCTCATGTAGGATTCGAGCTTCGCTTTAGCATCGACATATCTGTCTTCAAAAAACAGCTTACGTCTATAAATCCAAAAGTCATATTCATCACTCGGGCACAACAGCTCCTTCTGCGACGCCACAAACGCCTGGTCTTCAAGACACGACTTGATCTGATGGGTCCAGTAGACCACGACGCCTTCCAATCTCTTCACAAGCTCGCGGTCAGCACTGGCCTTCTCAAAAGATATCTGCTGACCTTCTCTAGGTATGTACAAGACAGTCAGACCTAGCATTTTGTAGTACATGTCGGTTAACTTGGCCAGGAAGGTGTGGATGTTGGAGCAAAATTCGCTTTTTACACCTAAAATAGTTATAATAATTACTTAGTACGTGCATCAACCAGGAGTTCTTCAGAGATTTTTAAACTGTGTATATGTTTGACCACAATCTCACCATGGTAAGTGATGATGTGGCAGAAGCTGGTAAGCAAGCGCAGCTGCTGAAACACCAGCATAATGCTCAAGTACTTAACGAAGGATTTTCAACTTGAGGGTGTTATCCAGCCAGGGGGGTACTAAGAAGAACCCCAACACCGTGCTATGGTTTTCTCACGATTAAGAGTTAGTTGCTGAAAATACACCTAAAATGCTTAGATTTTTAGGCATTGGTGTCGAGGATATTCATTCAGATTACACTTACTATCTGGCCAAGTATTAATCGCAAAGAAATACGGAGCATAGATATACTCCAGTGTCTGTATCATGTTAGATTCCACAGAATCCACAAACGTGCCAAAGACCACATCATCATGGAAGGAGTCCGCTTTGAACACGAAGTCTGGTTGTCTTATGAAATACGTCAGATCGTAGACTGGGCTTAAAGGTATATCCATCGATGCCTTTAGTTTGTCTCCTTTGAAGAAAACGCATAGCATCAAGCATCTAGGTTCTGTCAGCCATTCTGCTATGCCACGCTTGGCATCTTCTGTCCAGTCCTCTGGTCGTAAGTCGTAAAGAGTGGTCATATCCATAATGTAGGAAACCAGCTTCTCTAACTCTTCTGGTTCATATGTCGGCTTGATAGGTGTCTCGGCGAGCTCGCGTACTAGCTGAGCTTGGCGTTCTCTCTCTGAAAATGAATAAAGCACTAGCGTGTGAAAACAAAAAGGAATAAACGAAAATAATAATGGCATGGTCAAATTTATGGCCCGTGTGTTAGGTTTAGGTGCATGCCCAGTGGCAGCTTCAATTCCATTCCTATCGGCGTTCCAAAATTAAAAAAAGGGATTATGCTGTGCGCAAATCCTATCGTATTTATCTATTTGTGAGCTGAGTTTCATTCAAATCTATCCAGCTAAATTAGGGCGCGACTAATTGAGTAATAAAGCATATACACAATCATGTATTACAGAAATTTTCGCATATTTTATAAATTATTTTTAGTAAGTTTTTTAACTGTGTACTGTGTATAGGCCTTTGTTTACCAAAATCTCACCATGGTAAGTGATTATGTGGCCTAAGGTGGTAAGCACACAAAGCCTAAAAGGAACTGGCTCTCAAATGCAGGTGTTATAACACACCGATAGGTGCTTGGCGTCAGCTTTCAACTTGAGGGTATAAGCCAGCCATGTGGGTACTACATAGTACCCTCACGATGTTTCCTTAATTGAAAGCTAAGTAGGATTCAAAATCGGGACCTTCGTGTTTTTTTTTGTATTCGACTAATTATCGATTGTTCATGCATTTTTTATTCCATCTCGCGTAATATACGTTTTGATCAACATTCATAACATCATTATTATTCAATGTTTACGACAAAGATTTTCATAGGGCATCGTGCCTCTACCCAGATGGATAATCCGCCTTACTAAAGCATGACATTTAATTTCACTCCGCTTGAGGGGCCTTCTGAGCAAATCGCTCTCAGTTCGTACTGCGCACGGCTGTCAAATACTGTCAATTCTGGCTTGTTTATTTCATGTTCCCATAGAGGCGACTATCCTTCTGGACGTTTTAAATTCTTTGGTTTACGATATGACTTACCTCTCTCTTCCTCCGAGTCATGACTCAAGTCATCACTCCACGCCACTTTCGTTCTTTTTTTGATTACTACCGCCATATTGGCTATATTAGCGCACTTTAAACGTATTCACTTAATTAAATATTAATTAATCTTCTAGCAAAGACAAAAAATGTTCTTACAGACTTTTCGATCGATGACAATCTATTTTTCAATATTTTTTTCTGACGGAAAACAAGACTAGTTCTATTTTTGAAAATATTCCCGCTTTTCGAATAGATACCTCATTTATTTTTAACCAGTCAGTAACTTACTTAATTTAGGTACTTATTTCGTCTAGAAATGATACGAAACATTACGTTGCTAAGCACTATAAGCCATCGTAGCTAGGAAACGAGTTTTCCGAAAATATATTTCTTATTGACTAAACTATTGGGGTATCACCCTGCAGAAATCTCTTCACACCCTTTTTGAAGAACCCCATGCTGTACTCCATTGGAAAAACCACGGCAGGGAGCTCATTCCACAGTCTGAGCGTCCGCGGAAGGATGCTCCGTTGAGCCCGCACATTCGAACCATTTCTGGTTTCAATGTGGAGGATGAACTCCCTGTCGATGGCGAGAGTTGCGATGGTGGAAGGTAGCGTGGGCATCAAGACGAAAAATTCTTTAGATTCTGAAGTTTAGAACACTCTCCGTTGTACAAGCGGTAGAACACACATAAGGAGTCAAAGTCTCTCCTCAAACTGAGGAGCTTTAAACCGCTTGTTAGCTCGGGATCAAACTCTTGTATTCAAAAATTCATAAAGACTTTATACTTTTTGCTAATAATGTCAATTAATGGTCACAAAAAAAAACAATAAATGTTAAGCTGTTTGTCAGTCTGCTTTGTCATGAATGTTTGTGGAATAACTGTGTTATAGTTTGTGATTTTTAAAAGGTTATATGTTGTATCTACCATTAATTTAAAGTATAAAGACAAGCATCATAGATTACCCTTTACTAATGAGCTATACTTAGTGTCTAATTTGTAATTACTGGCAGAGATTTGGAGGCCCTCACAATGCCCTCACACGTTGCTTATCGCCTGTAGAGTCTCCAGCGATTTGGCCTGTCTATTTCCAAACGCAAACCATTTCCTACCAATTACTTCACTGAGCCCGGTCACTACATAAGCCTTTTATATTCCAGAGGCAGCTAGCATGCTTCAACAAAATGTCGTTCGATGGCGTGGGGCGTATTCTCATTCACTAAGGACAGCCGGGTCCGTTTGGCTGGAGTGTTGCGTGCTTTGTTGATCGCGCAGCTTGTCGTGTCACTATGCATGGTTATATTTTGCTACAACACTTCATTGAGAGTCATGATGCTGCTAAAGCATATACATAGGGTTAGATGAATCATTATTACCGTTACCTTATTGTTAATAGGAAGCGCTCGTGGTGAAGCATGATGAGCTGCAACTTGAGCATTTTCCGTGATTCGGAAGGCACGTAAAGCCGTTGGTCCTGGTTATCACTTAATTGTGTTGGAGGCCTCCTAGGCGGCTTGAAAACTCCAACAGTATTAGTTAGCATTCACCGAACCGCTGTGTGCATGCGTGGTGGAGTATTTACCCATTCCCTTTCACCCTTATTTTTGAAAGGAAGCCTGTGCTCAGCAGTGGTACATTATAGGCTGATGATTGTTAATCCTTTGAAAATCGTTTAACTTAAAATTACCACCGAATCCTTAAGCCTAACTACTAAAACCGAAACTAACCTGTCTGGTTCCTATCGTCAAGTTGAAATATTGCCGGAGTATACTTGCAGTTGTTGACAATCTGCCATTGTTTATAGCAATGATCGCTCAGTTATAGTGAATAGAAATATCGTGACGAAGTTCGTCGGTTCGAGTCCGACAATGAGCTTGAGCTATCGGTGAAGGAAAATATCATGAAGAAATCATAGCATGGTAGTACTCTCTAGTACTCCCCCAGCTTGCTACCATAGCGTGCCCAGCGGTAAAACTACAAAGTAGACTGAATCGATATTTAATAAGTAACGAGCAAACTTAAGCAGACCAGTGGTAGCCATCGCCCTCCTCGCCATATTGGAGGGAAGTGGGCGACCCGGCACACGATAATATCATGGATTATAAAATGCGACATATACATAATTTTCCAGGTGACAGTTGCCCTCCTCTACGGCCTAATTCTGCTGCAAGCATACTGCATGAAGCTCCACTATACTGGAGGCCTTAGACTCGTTGCTTTACTGCTGAGCAGTCCTCATTGGCATCGAGCCTCTGTTACCAGCAAAATATGGCTGACCAGTGGCTCGCTGGTCACTGCTAATGGCATGCTGGTGTATGCTGCTTGTAGAGCCACGCTGAAGGTAAGCTGATTAGGTTGAATAGCTTCATGGCGTGGAGAATTACCAAGTTCCATCTAAAATGTGCTTTTCGGTCAGTCTCCTCTATTTTTTTATATGACAAAGTAACAGATAAGCATACGACTCCCTTTCCACCAGTGGACGCCTCCCTATGGGAGCTTGTGATGTCACGGGTGCTGCATTACAAGGGACGCTTGCAACACCGGGGGCATCACTCACCCCTTACCGACCCTACCTCAATGAGCTCTGACGACCTTACTCACGCACAGGAACACAACATTGTTATGTGGCTGCGGTATGATGTAAGGTGGATGTACTTCCCCAATAGACCTGCTCTTTGAGTATAATTTTTTTATGCTCTACCCGTAGATGTAGTTTATCTTACTCTATGGCTATACCTCTGCTGCAACGTATGGATCGAAGTTGTCCAAAATTAATGGATTTACATAAAATAAAATCTACTAAGGAGTTCTCACATTCCTCTCTACCCACAGTTACCTCCAAAATGGCTCAGCGCCTTCAACCATTTTCACTCCAATTGAATGTTAAGGAATAAAACACTTGAATACCTTGCAGGCTCTGATGAAAGAATTAACTTCATCGCTACGCATCGGCATCTCCCAGTACCTGACAGAACCTACGTGGAAAAGACTTCTAGATACCATGCAGGTGACCCTGCATGTACAATACAATCCTCATGATTTTGAAGGCATTTATTTTATAGACGATGATAGATCAGCGGTAGTGACGTCGGATGCCGAGACGAAGGTCCCGAATCCTACAATAAGCTTCAGCTTTCGGTGAAGGAAAACATCGTGGGGAAACCATAGCACGGTGGTATGGTACTTAGTAATATCCACCTGGCTTTTACCACTAAGGTAGCAAATATGAATACGGCCCGCCTGATGGTAACCGATTACCACCACCCTGCAAAAATCTCTTCACACCCTTTTTGAAGAACCCAGTCTGGGAAAACCACGGTGGCGTACTTATTCACGCGCAGAAACACAATATTTAGTAATTAAAACGGTATTCTCTATGGTGGAAGTAGTTCCCCAGTCGAGCTGCTATCTCTTTTAGCTGTATTTGATAAGAATTACTCTTGTAGGTGGAACTTAGTTGCTGCGGTGCTGATGCCCCGAGCGACTGGCACGAGATACCCTGGATCAATATGGACTTTCTCAACGAAGACTCCGACTTGGTTTTGAAGTAAGTGCACACCTTAAGCAATATCTATGAATTAAGTTGTTCTTCACCTTGACTGACACAAACTTTAAGGACAGAAAAGATAAAAGCTATTTTAGACCTATTTTTTTATATGACAAATTCGGTAAATTAGCATACGGCCCGCCAGGTTGTAAGGAGTTCTGGAACACATCATAAAGTTTACGCTACGGTATTCTGTAAGGTGGAGGTACATCCCCAGTCGAGCTGCTCTTTGAGAATATAAACGCTATGCTCTACCTCTCTAAAATAACAATAACCATAATCATACCATAGCACACAAAATATTGAAGAAATAGCTGCGTGAAGCAACGAATTTTGCGATCGAGCAACGACTCCCGGTGACTGATGGTCGTTCCACTCTTATCTCTTCGTCTCTCCGGTCATCTTGCCCATATTTAATGGCAATTTGAAAGACGTAAGTTTACTATCTCTAGATTAGCTGGTACGGATGGTAAAGTGCTGCCACCGGTGTCACCTTACTCCTGCTGCACGCCAAGAGTACTGTCGGCGTGCTACCACGACCCTTTACAGCAGGTTGGGTCTATTAATTTTTTCACCTATACCACCCCTTTTTGGTAGGTAGAAGTCTAGTTTTTTAGGTTTGTGCAGTCCAAAGCTTAACTAAAGGAGGCTTCTTATTACTCTGCTAGTAAATAATATACCTCTTAGTATACCTACTCCAGAATTCGGCCATGTTGCATAAGTTTATGATTCTCTATATTCCCTTACAAAAATTTGCCTACAGAAACTAGGCTACTGCAGTGTTTTATTTCTTATACCAGTAAGTCGAATACACTGTAGGAAGGCTACGGGCACCTACGCGTGTATATCCACAGCTTCATGTCGCTGGTCTACAACAATTAATTATAAGAAGGTTTGGGTTGGACTATAGCCTTAATCCCCTCATTGTTTGGTCGTCACCTCACCATGTGTGTGTCAGTGGGCTTGGCGGTCGGTGTGGGCGGGGCGGTCGCCGCTGCTGTCGGCGTCGCTGCACACGCGCGGGTGCGTGGAGGCCGTGCGCGCGCCGCTCACCCGCGCGCTGCTCGCGCTGCAGTGCTTCAACTTGCTCCTCTGCTTCTTCCAGGTCACTGCTACTTTTTATTCCTTCTCTTTTAGGCTTTCTTTTTTAATCTAATATACGGTATATTAGATTCGTTGGTCTGTGCCAACTAGTTGATATCAATTAAGTTTCTTTCGAGTAGCTTCGTGTGAGAAAGCCTAAAACATCAACAAAGTATGTGAAGTCTGTGAGCTGCAGACCTCGCGAGTCTCGATACTTATGTAATTTATTCGCCGATTCATTTTTTGGAAATTTCCAAAACTGACTCGACTAAAATTCTCCGAACCTACTCACAAGATTTCACGGTTGAGACATGCGACCTGCAGAGAACAGCCGGAAATCTGGACATCCTTACAAAGATAGAGAGAGATCTAGATATCTAGACAAACGAAAGCATTTTTGGCCAAGCTGAAAACCAGATACTTTATACCTAAGTAGGTAGCAAATAAGCATACGGCCCGCCTCATGGTAAGCGGTTACCGCAGCCTAAGGGCGTTTGCAACACCAGGGGTGTTACTCGCGCGTTGCCGACCCTGTAGAATCTCTTCAAAGCCTTTTTGAAGAACCCCATGCTGTACTCCATTGGGAAAACCACGGCGGGGAGCTCATTCCAAAATCTGAGCGTCCGCGGAAGGAAGCTCCTTTGAGACCGCACAGTTCGAAACAATTCCCCGACGATGTATACTTACGTCTAATGTTCTATACATATAATGCTTTGGTTTTTGTGTTAGTTTTAAATAAAGTCTTTCCTTTTCTTTCTGTACCTACGTACATTAACTTCTTTCATTTTTGTGGATGCTCTCCCTCCATATTGATATGTTTTCAGGTGGTAATATTAATATTATCTCAACTCCTGCGCACGAGTGCTCGCTCAGCAGTGTTGAGAGGCGAGTTCGACGGTGTCGGGAAGGGGTCGCTTATCGGTGACGTCATCATCTCTGAAGAGGGACAGGTACTTAAGCTTGCCATCTCATTTTATATTTAGGGATCAGTTTGTGAAAGAAAATATGAGAGATGGATCTAAAATGGAAAGATCTTGGTACTTTCGGTGCCTGACAACGTCAACGTTTTTATTTTTATTTAGACTATTTTATATTATAAGAGCAGACGACCCGCTATACTTTTCATACAAAATCTCTGATCTGATCATGGCGTTGTAAAACATTTTTCGTTATATGTTTTAGGCAAATAGGTATCTTTTGCACTATATCTAGGTCTGTATGCAAGTATGAGTAAAATAAAATTTGAAACAAATTCAGTAAAAGCCTCCGAAAATCAGCTTTTTCCCACAAATTTTACCTGTACTTAGGCCATATTAAATGTACTTTTTACAAATTGTAAAAGTAAAGAAAATATCTTCATACCGGCCTTGTACCTACATGTATTGGAGATTCTAAATGTAATTTTGTTCTCATAATTAATAAAATTTCCACGGGTTCTATAATAATGTTCCAAATAAGAGAAGTAAAGTAAAATTTGGTCGTAGATTCCATAAATGAAAATCGAGGATAAAAGATATTTATTTTGAAGGCTTTATTTATTTGTTCAATTGTTCGATTATAATGTTTTTTTTCCTTCTGTAATTAAAGCTATTGTTCTCTTAATAGAAACAAACGCAAATTATTAGATTTATTAACCAAACCATTTTTTTTTCTACCCAATATAATTTATACGGGGTGCATACGACAATACGACATTAAATGAAACCACGTAAAGTACGTACTATGACACCAACTTCGAAATCACAAAAAAAAAAACAGTTTATAGAGTTTTATAGAGTTGGTTGAAAATACATGTCAAGTCGTGTACTTAAGGTTCAAATTAGTTCGAATTGTCAACATAAAATGTCTCATTGCAACAATAAAATTTAAATCCAGCACGTAGCACCCAAGAACTCATCATCAACATCTGCACACTTATTGCCAGTTCTTCTATGTTAAAGAACAGTTAAATGCTGAATTCAATACTTTTGACATTCATAACCACCTACGAAGAACTTTTATTTTATTTTTTTATTAGCGTGCTGAAATTGTGCTTTGGATACCCCACCGCCCTGGGGGAAGCGGCCAGGTTATATCAGACTTGTACCGGCTAAAACCCCACGGTGGTCGCCACCTGCGCTACAGAGGAGGGCGGGTTCTCGTGAAGATTACGTACCTGCCCAGCCCCATGTGCGGCACTGAGTTAGCCCGTCCCGGGGAACTGTGATGCCTTCTCACTCCACCCTCACAGACACATCGTCCTCCTCGGGGCCGCTACTGGGCATTCGGGGCCCTGAATGCCCACGACCCCAAAACCTACTAAGACCTAATGAATGTCTTTAACTCGTACAGATGTCGAGTTTTAGCGGCGGCGAGGTCGTCGCAGGCGCAGGTACAGTCGCAGGCGCAGGCACAGGCGCAGGTACAGTCGCGGGCGGCACCAGCTCGTGCGCCATGTACGTGCGGCGCCGCAGCGCGCGCGCAAGAAGGGAACGACATCACCTCAGAACTTATAGCAGTTACCCTTACTTATCGTAACTACACTTATCCGTGCTTTGTCAGTGAAGTATAGTGTTATTCGTATTCAGTCATTTATTAAGAAATTAAGCTTATCCAGAGAAATACGACCTAATTTCTGGTCATATAAATTTGTGCTCTGAGTGTTCGCGAAACTCCTAGTTTTATGGAAGTGAAAATTTACTTTGGTTGTTGCCTATTGACACTTTTATTTTGCGATTTGACAATAGGCTGAAGTGGTAATTTACGTTATCAAAAAATATTACTCTTTTTTTTTTGTGTCAATCAAACAAATAATTACTAAGATAATGGTGTGTTTGAGACGCGGGTGAAGCCACACCATGATTCACTTTACACCAACAAGTGACGAGTAACGAGCCCCCATTCTCGAACTTTGTTATAAAAAAATACGTGCAGAATATTTTTTTATAATCTGACAGACTAATTAGACTTATTAATTTTTGACCCAGGCCACATATATCCCTATTGATTCCATAGTAATCGTTGTTGTTTCACTTGCTGGGTCTGTAAATAAGGTTAGGTTATATTGTTGAAAGTATTCAATACATTCTTGTATTTGTGTAGTATTAGTTATACCTACGTGTAAATAAAACAACATTATTAATCAATGCAAAGGCTTTATTTCGACTTTATTATAAACAGTCCTTACTAACTAATAATTAAGTAACAATGCGTGAATGCGAATCGAAAGCCGACATCATGGTCCGGCGCCATCTTTGATTACATCTCGTTTATAAATACATTAATAAATATACTTTGATAAATATATATTTCGATTTACTCGGCGCGTCTGTCGGCGAGTCGCCCGACGTCGCAGTGGATTCGATTTTAAATATTTTTTAAATAATCGTCGTAACAAATATACAAAATGGGATTATTTACAGGCGGCGTCGGGCGGCACGCGTAGCCTTAGCACCAAACATTGGAATGTCACACGTCCTCGTCAACACGTCCACACGTCCACACGTCCACGTCAACACGTCCATACGTCCGCGTCAACACGTCCATACGTGCGCGTCAACACGTCCATACGTCCGCGTCAACAAGTCCACACGTCCGCGTCAACACGTCCACACGTCCGCGTCGGCTCGTACGCCGCATTCTACTGAAGCGGCGGCGAGACCGACCTACCGTCTTTTCCTCCACTACCCTCATTGACGACATATTTATAACATGATCATTGATTATAGTAGGAATAACTTAACACTTTAGTTTTTATAAATTACTTCTAGAAAAGTATGCACATCTGATTAAAACTACTTTCACTAAATGACATAAACGACAAAAATGACAATATTTTTAATCAAGAATAAATAAACATACTTCTAGAAGAAGTGACGATAATCAGTCTAGAGGGGAGACTGATACCACCACAAGTTGGCACCGATAATTAAATCGTCAATAAAGATAAACATAGCTTAGACAATAGTTTACAATAGTAGGTAAGTATTGATGTGATCACAGCGGCGGGGGTCCTTCGGGGTATCTGAGCACAGGCTCGAGAGCATATCCTGGAGCTCGGCAGTCGCTACTGGCGTGGGGGGCCAGGGTCGCTGCGCCCAGCAGTAGCAGGAGTAGCGCCTGGAAATTAGTTAAAGAGTTAAATTATGTCAATTCAATTGTAAAGGTCGTGGAAGCGGTTTTTTTTGTATGCACTGGAGTTAAAATGGCGAATGGAGTCGTGCCACTGTACAGGGTTACTTATCAACCTCTAGCTAACTTTTCAGGGGTTGATGTACTCATCAATAGGATCATCTTTTACGATGATCACCTCTGAAATGTCGAAAAAAAAACTTTTCATTCAAAAAATATTTTAGAAAATATGACTAGAGTAACCTTGTATAGGCGCAGTGCTATATTTTTATTCTGCTGCAGTTGGTTATGGTTTTATTTAGATACTCATACAGATAATTATGGAGATTCGGTCTGTCTGATTGCTCCGTTGACACGGCAAAACTACCTAATGTGGCAAACAAGCATACGGCCCGCCTGATGCTAAGCAGTTACCGTAGCCTATGGACGCTTGCAACACCAGGGGTGTCACTCCCGCGTTGCCGACCCTGAAGAAATCTCTTCACACCCTTTTTAAAGAACCCCATGCTATATATAGTCAGATAGTCAAAAAAAAAACAAAGAAAATATTTAAAAACTGTAACCTTGCTGAGTTTCTTGCCTGTTCTTCTCAGTTGAAAGCCGACATACGAACTGGCGGTAACTTCAGTAGCTTTGACCTTCATATGTGCCCTTCAATGGCTTTGACTTTGCTGTACTCCATTGGGAAAACCACGGCGAAGTGAAAGCACAGGGGAGAACTAGTGTTAAGTATTTGATGAGATGTAGGTATATGACCCACCCATACACACTTTTAAAAACACACCTCATATACACCAACTCCTTGCACAGTGGTTCCTCTTTTTGTTTTTATAATCAATATTTAAAAAAAAAATATTACAAATTGTCATATTATCCCATATACCTATCTTGTTTTTATTTAGTTGCTTGAGATTTAATAAAAAAAATTTTTACACAAACCGTGGGGTGGAGACCTGGTGTCCTGAAATACAGGCCCTGCCTAGATTAGGTACCAGTCTCCCGCAATCTAAGTATATTTATGTCTTAATGTAGCTATGTATTATTGTTGTAACTTATTGTGGGAGAAATAAATACATTTTATTTATTTATTTATTTATATACCTGGAAGGGCAGCGAGGCCCTGGCGACCCGGCACACGAAGCGCAGGCCGCGCTGCAGCCGCCCCAGCGACACCTCCTCGCCCTCGCCCTCCTCCTCACTCACCACCACGCTGTACCGAAACATCACTCTTATTAACACTATTTAGGACACTGACGAGCGACGGTGGTTCTTATGTGGCATTTTACTTTATTAACACGCGTTTATTAGCTTCATCTGTATTTAATGGAATCTTCAAACGTATTTGTCATATATCAAGGTCGAAAACAATAATACAATAATTTTGAATAGGTAGTTTTAAGTATAGTAAGGGGCATGAGTCGTGAGCACAGATTGACACCTGCGCAGTCAGTAGTTAATTTTCTGTCTGTTTTGCGACACCGAGCTGCACACGATTGGTTCGTCAGTCGATGCTCGTCGTCTATTGGATTCTCGCGTGTCATTTGGCCACTATAATTTGGCCAAAAGTATACATGCGCGAGCTTGCCCCCACTACTGCCTATCTGTGCTCACCATTCGTGCCTCATACTGTACAGAGTTTTAAAGCGTTTTTTTGTTTCTTTTAAACGAGTTTTTAATTTTATTTTCTTTTTTAACTGCTACAACTGTTTGTAGAAGACTTAGGATCACGCCAAGAGTCAATATGAGCCAATGGCGGAGTAAAATACAAAAACTATTTTTTCTAATCTAGAAAGTGCTGCTCAAGATATCCATTTTTTCTAGGCGATACTGTAACCTTTCTTATATTTTTCAATTTTAAAATCAAGTCTATAAGCCTCAAGTTTAGAGAATAAGTCAATTAAGATATTATACTTTTTTTTTATCAAACAAATAAAAATTAACGAAACGATATTTGAAAAATAGTAGTTGTCAATAGATACATTTTATTTTTATTTTTACGATACAGCTGCCTTAAGCGACCTGCTACTGTTTTTTTTTTAAATATCTCATTAATATGTGCTGAATTTAAGTATATAGTCTCTTTTTATTAGACAATTTAATTCCATTAGATTATATTAACTTTCTATAAATATTTACTCGATTACAAAATATTAATAAATAGGTACCTAAGTAAAATTCTACATAAGAACCATTGAATATGATCGAATAGGAACGTATAAAAGAGCTTTTAAAAAGTATAGTATAAGTGAAAAAGAGAGAGACTTTTTTGTTTAAATAACAAAATTATAATTTTATCCAATTATTTTGAAAATGCAAAAATTAAATTGAAAATAGAATTCTAACTAATAAATTAAAAGATTACGCAAAAGAAGAGGTGTTAGGCGATCAAACTACCAAAAATTATCAATACTCTCTAGGCGTTTAGTGTACTTACTCGTTTTCGTCGAGCGGTGGCAGGTTCATGGCAGTCATTTGTTCCTCGTCATCTTCCATAAGCTATGGGGAGGAGAAAAATACGTCAAAATACTGTGCAAAGCAACTACTGTGGTTGTACAGGGAATATATCGATACGCAAACATGGTGATATATTATGGTTTTTCTACAGGATATTACTTTTTGAAATTTTTCCCTGCAGCTGCTTTTTTATGAAATTGGAACTTTCTTTCTTTTTTATGTTTGCGTTTCGCTATATCATGATCAAGGAATACAACTTACTAAATGGTAACTTATTATAACTATCTTTTTAATCAATGTTTTCAATAGGTTATTTGGTAACTAAATGTAAGTTACTGTATAACAAAGCTTGCGACATGTGATTTCTCTGTTGTTTAACAGTGCTCTGTGTTTGGGGTAAGCGGTGGAAATAATGGCAACGTAAAATAATCTTTTGACTTCTAGAGATATTCTTAGGTATTTTAGTTACTTTAGTTTTATTTATCGTAACTGAAAGAAAGAGATAAAGATATTTATAATAAAGAAACTTTTCACACCATTAATTTTACAGACTAAATATTTTTTTACCATTATCATCTTGTTCTAAACTACCTATAATTTGCCAAACGTATAATTAAACAAACTATAAAGGTGTGTATCGTCATACCTGCGGAGCCGCAGCGGCGGCGGCGGCAGCTAGCGCCGACGTAGAGGTGTGCCGCGCCGGTTGTCGCGCTAGAGCTGCGCCCAGTTTGAGCGCGTACACGCCTGATAACTTGCGCAGGGATTGTAGCCGGAGACGGAGCTCGCCCAGTCTGTACATAACAGTACGGGTTAGATGCCTTCGAACATATAGCTTATGCTAAGACAGGAAAATTAATGTAGATATAGTGAGGGGCACGAGTGGTGAGCACAGATTGACACCTGCGCAGTAGTTAGTTTTTCGGTCTGTTTGGCGGGATGAAGCAGGGGGGAGCGGCAAGCTGCACACGATTGGTTCGTCAGTCGATGCTCGTCGTCTACTGGATTCTCGCGTGTCATTTGGCTACTGTGATTTGGCCAAAAGTGTACATGCGCGAGCTTGCCCCCTCTATTAATTACCTGTGCTCACCACTCGTGCCTCATACTGTACCTATGCCTAATATGGATCATAGAATTCATAGACTAGATAACTTTTAGACTCACATTGGTCGGATATCCGCGATCGCTATTTATTAATACATATTTTCTGAAAATTTCAGCCGTCTACCTATTACCGGGCATGAGATACATATCATTGACTGACAGACAGACGGACGGACAGCGGAGTTTTAGTAATAGGGTCCCGTTTGGCATCCTTCGGGTACGGAAACCTGAATAAAGGTGTGTAAGTAATAGACATGGTAGGGTACCTCCTGCAGATGTCGTCGGCGTGCGGCGGCGCGTCGGGCGCGCGCAGCAGCTGCGCCGCGTCGTGCAGCGCCAGCACGCGCGGCTCGGCGCGCTGCAGCTCGTCGCGCAGCTCCGTGAAGCGCCGGAAGTCGCGCTGCAGCTCGCCCGCGGCCCGCGACAGCCGCAGCGGCTCGCGGGACCTCACGCCGCGCTCGGCGGACGCTAGCCGCGCTACTAGCTCCACCACTGTTGGTGTTGGGAGATAATGAGCATTGTTAATTTCGTTCGATGCGTCCTCATGACTCCACGCGTCTGCACAATTCCGCGGATTACACATTCACATTGATTGTACAGGTTATCACTTAATTGTGATAGTCGTTAAGCTAGTTGGAGGCCTAGGCGGTTAGAAAACTCCAACAGTTGGTCGAAGTCTACCTCCACCGATCCGCAGTGGGCACGCGTGTAGGAGTATTCGTCCAATCCCTTTCACCATCATTTGTGAAAGGAGGCCTGGTGGTGGAGGGTGATAATAAAAAAATAATATAATAATATATAGGTAATAGACATGGTAGGGTAGCTCGATTGGGGAAGTACCTCCACCTTACAGAATAACGCAGTCAAATAATTTTATGTTGTGTTCCTGCGCGTTAGTAAGGTCGCCAGAGCTCATTGGGGAGGGGGGAAAGGTCGGCAACGCGTGAGCAATGCTTCTTGTGTTGCAAGTGTCCATATGGCTACGGTAACCGCTTACCGTATAAAAAAAATATATATATAATAATTAGATGCTCACCGATATCATGGAACTGCTGGTTGTGCATGAGCGCCCTCTGCAGCCGTTTCTGCCAGACGGCGGCGCGCGCGCAGGCGGCGTCCCAGCGGCGGTTGGCGGCGGCCAGGCGCGTGCGCACTTGGGCCGCGTCCGCCGCCGACGCCGCGTGCGCCGCCACGTGCGACCCCACCACGTTCAGCGACACCACGATCGACTTGTGCGAGTCCAGGTCCAGCAGGAACTCGCGGTGGTCCTGCCCGAGTTCACTTACATTATACACACCGACACAGATATACAACAACTATAGATAGGTTTTATTCTTACACCTGTATTATAGAACATGGTTAAAATTCAGATCAAGTCTCATACGATCGTGTTAATCAAAAATAAACCCTAATGTCACTAATACAGATTTTCAATTCAATTGTTTTAATCTCAACACAAAATTTGAGGAAGGCCTCCAATTGACCACAGGAGAAGTTATGATGGCCGAGCATGTAGCACGCTTACCCAGATAAAGCTTATTCACTCTGGCCTTGAAGACATCTAGGTTATAGGTATCGGGAAACAGACCCTGGAACGAAGTTCCATTGTGGGGGCTGGTCTGCTTAAGTTTGCTATTTATTTACACCTAGCTGCCGGACGCGACTTTGTTCGCGTGGTGCTACCCTACCCTGTGATGATACCCTACCTACCGTATCCTACCCTGCCCTACCTGTATATAATTATACTAATTGTATGACAGTTGAATGTCGATACATACTTGTATGGTGTCTTCTAGCGCGTCGTACTGTTCAGGCGGATCAGTTCGGCCGTCCTCGGTGGCCTCAGCGAACTGCAGCCACTGCTCCAGCCGCCACAGGTCATTGTCCAGCTGCTTCCAGTTGCGTTCCGAGCACAGCGGACAAGTCAACCGACCACTTTCACTACACGGAAAATAGGCAGTTTTAAATTGGTCGGATTTTGTCATAATTCTAAATGCTTGAAACTTGCAGTTAAAATTCTAGATTTGATACAACTTTTAGTGTCCATTTTAGTCAAATAATACTTGGATATTGTTTTCTATAGATAACTTTATAAATATAAATATTTTAAATAAAAATATGAAATATACCACAATTAAAGGAACACAAACGGACAAAACTGATAAAATACTTATAAATTATATAAAGCTTAAATTTAAGTGTACTCGTGCTGTGCTAATAAGTAAGTAAATTAAAGTGTTTATTTTATAAAATAGTGCACTAACTACAAAATATTAAAAGAACATAAAATATACATGCCACGTTCATTGATACTCTGCTACACATTCAAAACTTAATTTGACCACTTCGCGAAACTATCACTTCTCAAAATGGTCACATAACATATCACTTTTCAATATGGCCACTTAACAAAACTATCACTTTTCAATAAGGCCAATAAAACGAAAATATCAGTTCTCAATATGGCATTTTTTTTTTTTTCTACGAGTGTTTTTTTAACATTATAGCAGAATATCAGTGATCAATAATATATTAGGTAAGCAAGTACTCACTGTTCGCATGTGAGCGCGTACGATGCGGAGTGGGGCAACCTAAAGGACCAGAAAACGCAAGTGTTTAGAGCATGCCAGGTTAGGAAGCTGTTACACACTCCTTGTAGACTGAGAATAAAAAACAGCTACGCCATTTTGATTCTAACCTCTTTGTTTGGAGTGTTCAAAATTATGAAAATACTGGGATATTATTTAGTTTCAATAGCAAAACAAAAATACTTTGCAGTTTTTTTTTACTACAGTTAACATAAAATTAAAAAAATATATTTATTATATCTATCTATTCTATATCTATTTTTTTTAATAATTTGACCTACCTATATGGCGTATCTTTAACATTTTATTACTTAGTCTGCACTCACGATATCAAAATTTAGCTCAAAATCAAAAACTACTCCCCGAAAAAATATTATTTACATCCGTTTGAAAAGATAGATTATAAATTTAAAAAGAAATTGTTGTAATTTTGACAAACAGTAAATTCGACTTTTTGTATCACAAAATTTAGGTTGCTTTTGCTTTGGATGGTACGAGAACGTCATCCATGTAGAAAGACGTGCGAAATAACGAGTACATCACTGAAACCACCAACATCTATTCTGTTCACAACAGCTTTAAAAAGCCCCATCACCAAAATGCCAATCAGTGCTATAAAAGTGCTACCAATAAAAAACAACATCGATTTCAGACAGAACTAGCGCAACACTATTTCATCGATAAAAAGTCAATTTAATCGACATCGATAATAGCGTTGGCTAATACCCTCGAGTTGACTTTACAAATATTTAAAACAATGTAATAATAATACCCACCTCATGTTGTTAATTTGTAGTTCCCGTTTCTTAGCTTGAGCCAGTAGGTCTTCATATCTCATCGAGAGTGATCCAACTTCCTGCATCATAGCTTCATCTTCTGTTGCATCACATTCAGTCAATAGCAGTTCAGACAAATGTTTGGCCAATTCAAGAGTTTGTCCAGGCTTAGCACCAGCCTTGGCAATGTCTTTCGCAGCTGTAGCTAGTTCGTCGCCACCAGCGTTTTCTTTAGGTTGGTTTAGTAATGCTGTTCTGAGGGCTTCTAGAGATTCTGATACTTCTTTCACAGCTGATGCTAGTTCAGCTCGATATGTTTCCTTAGATGTTAATGTGTCCACTTGCAGTGATACATCGGTCTCCCATTTAAGGGTATCCACCTGAAATAACAATACTCAATAGTATATTTCTATTGTATAAACGTCCTCTGGAAAATGTCACAACACAAGATAACTTTTTAATAGGTCTTATAAAGGTTTTTAATTATCCTCACCTGGACAGCACTGTCAACGTCTCCCACAACTTCAGCTCGTGCGAGATCGAGGCGTTGTCTAACATCTGCGTACAGTGCTCTATACTCCGCCACCATATCTGACACCCCTGATAACGTTGACACCGTTATGGCTAGTCTGTCTGCTTCTTCAACCAGCACGTAACATTCATGGAGTTCCTGTTCGACACCCTAGAAAAGAACATAGAGTTTAGAATTATATTTACTTTTGACAACAATACGAAAATTTGACACGTGGAAGAGTACTCACATCGAGTTCCTTAAGAGTAGCAACTTTGTCCAATGGTGTAGGTGCAAGATGCAAAGCACGCGTTAATCGCACATCCGTCTCAGCCAAAGCAACAACAGCTTTGCCATGTGCAGCCACGAACTGCCTGTGTGCGTCTGCACCAGCCGCGTCCACACGACCTCTCAGCTGCTGCCAGCGACGAATAGCCGCTCGTAGTCTTGCTGCATCATCTGCACCTTCACCACGAAGCTCTATTCCCTTAGCAGATGCCACGCGGCTGTAAGCATCCTCCAGGCGCTTGTTATCTCCTTCAAGCGCTTCCAAATCTTTTATCACAGCCTTCGAAACGCTCTCATCTTCAACATCACCACGTTGCTTACGAGTTTCGATTTTTTCAACTCGCCTCTCGATGGAATCTAGTTTCTTCTCAACTTTAGGTAGTAATGAATTGGCTAGCTCAGCGGATTTGCGTATTTCTTTTAAAGCCTTCTTGCGGCTTTCAGACATGTCGCAGATGTTCTTCCATTTCTTTTCGACAATGTCTACTCCAGTACGCAAGTTTCTTAAGTCAAAGTTTCCTTTGAGAGCGTCCGGATCGTTGAAAACAAGCTCACAGAGATTAAGTGTTACTCCTACTTCTCCACTCTCGTTCTCAACACTTTTGTGGATGTCGTCACGTTCCTTGAATTTCTCGTCTACGGCTTTTGCTGTTAGATGTTCTAAAACAACCTGCGCAGATAATTTAGACTCAATAGTGTGAAGTTTAAGCCTAATTACAGTCAATCGTTCCTCTAGTTGAGTTATAGTTTCGAGAAGCTCGTTAATTTTAGCGATTCTCAATCTTCCCGTCTCTTGGAGTCTTAACCAGCGGTCTTGAACATCTTTGAGTTGTTTCGTCGTAGTTTTGCTAAACGGTTTCTCATCTTTTTTAGATAATTCGACTAGAGAGGTACCAGTATCAGCTAGCCATTCAAATTCTCTTTCTTTTAATGCCGTTTCTGCTTGGACGTCAGAGGTTATTCTTCTAATTAAGTCTTGTGGGTCGAGAGCACTAGTTTCACTACTTTGACTTGAAGTTTCGAGCCTTGATTCAACGATAGTAATCCATTCAATGAATCTAGTCAATCGTGACTCGAATATCGTGTAGACTTCGAGGCGTTCCTGTAGTCGGTGTATAATAATAGATAGTTGGTGTTCTAAATCAGCTCGCTGTTGTCTCATTTGCCATACTCGTTGGTTGACTAGTCTGATGTCCTGAGGGCTAAGACATTCCTTAAGTTGTTCTTGTATGACACTTAAAGTTTCAATCTGTGTTTCAGTCTTTTCAATCTTTGTCCTTAGGTCTATATATTTTTCAATTGCCTTTTTGATCTGTGGTCTCGATAAACGATTCTCATCGGAATAGACGGTAATTTCGTCCTGAGTTTTCGTGAACAATTTCTGAAGATCATTTGTCATTTTCTCGTATTCGCCAATAAGACCGAGTATTCGAGTTAGGAAATCTCTCCAAGTGTCCAGACTAGCCTGTAAGTTTTCAACCCTCTTCGCAATTCCAGAGTACTCCATCCTGACAGATGCTGCGTACGCGTCCTCAGTGAATGCCATTACTTTCTTAAGATCCGCTAATAGTTTGTCCGACTGTTTCCTACCTTCAGGTACTTTGTCAGAGAGATTCTGTATCTTAGCCAATATTTTTTGTATCCTCTTAATGTGTACGTATCTGAGTTGCAACTTCTCCTTTTCACGTTCCATTTCTTTGAGCCACCTAAGAAGTTCCGTGTGTATTTCTCTGTAGTCGTCCCAAGCGGCAATTCTGGTGCAAACCTCGTCATGTCGTTCAACAATTCGCGCCAAAGTTTCATTATGCAAATTCGTTAGCGTATCAAATTTATCTGCTAGGTCCCTATTCCTTGACTCTCTGTTCTCATTCATAAGCACAGACCTCTGTGAAGTCAGGAGATTCTTGTGGACTCTGCATAGGCGGCGGTGTTCCGTGAGGTTTTCATAATCTGCTGGCACTGACCCTGATAAGAACGATTGCAGGTCTAGTAAGTACTCGTGCCATAGCCTCAACGCTGTTGCTGCGTCTCCTGACCTAACAAGAGCGGTAGATAGTCGATGGTAATGAAGGAAGGTGTCTCTGAACATAGCCTGCCATAGTTCTAAGATCCTGACGATTGAATGTTCATCTGAAACGTCTCTATCAATGTCAGGCAGCTCGGCCTTCGCTGGAGCAATGTCTGCCTCACTCTTTCCTAGTGCTATCAGATTATCGCGTAAGGCTATCAGTTTGTCTTCAACTATTTCACCATCTTCATGCAACGGAGTCAGGTCCTGTAAATTATTAGGTAATATTTAATAACTCATTGTAATTAACTATTAGTTAACCTACGTTATCTGTCTATCTACTAATGATTGTAAGACAGGAAGTATTTTTTAAATTATTTTATCGTTTGAAGTATTGCCATTGATTCTTATCACTCTGGGTATATGGTAACAAATAGCATGAAGTATTTGGAAGTGTGTAATTTGTATTGTCTGGCGTACTAAATGAAACTCATACAACAATATAGCTATTTAGATATCCAGTAGATATCATATCAATTAATATTTATTAGTTCCGATAGACATAACATAATATCTATGAAGGTTCTGACGTAATTTCTCAATTCATACGATGTAACGATCTGGGAGCGACATTGGGTAGTGTTGGGTGTAGCTTAATTTACGATCAACGACTCTGCCTACTTTTATTCGCGCAATATGAAAATAAATTGACACATTCTCCATATGGTCTGGCTCGAATATAATTTAAAAAATCATTTTCTCATTCTATGTAACTAGGTAAGTATTGAATGCAGACAGCGTTCTTGCATCAGTGTAGGTTTTTAGGTCACATCTGACGGGTGAGAAGAAAACGCGATCAATTGCCTTATGTTCACACATAGAGGAACAATCTCTTTAGAGTAGTAATACCGAGCAATCCGATTCCGAAACTAGTCAGTGATTTGTCACTGATTATGAACAGTAAGGACCAATCACTGCATCTTGTGTTCTTGACTCGACGAATCAGAGCGCATATGTATTTAACTAAGCCAATCAGAGCACATTGTCGGCGGTGGGAAATTGGCGGAATATATTGCAAGCAAAATTAACCTCATTGCGCTTCTTTGGGTTAGTTGTTCGATGTGTTCACATATTCGCATACCTACTAGATATTTGTCAAGTAGATAGATGATAGGGCTGCACATGGTTCTATGGAACCTTGCGGTATTAGGTACTAGCTGATTGTTTCTAGTTTTCATATTCGTCAATTAAAAACCGGCACCATATTCAAATGCTGATCGGTCCAGAATCATGTACAATTACACGTTTAATAAAACTTGCATTTTTTGTAACATTAGGTGCTGGCATATTTAGGTGCTGGTTACTAGATTAACCGCCAGTTTATGAAAGCCAAATCAAAGTTGAATCTCTAATCAAAACTGTTGCCGTCTTTGTCATCTCAGACCTCTGTGACAATGACAGGAATTACTTTCAACAAGATATTTACTTTGATCTGGCGTTCAGAAGCAGTATATGATTTTCTTTTAACGTTAAAATTACTTTTTCTAATTTATAATGCATTACTTAATCGAGGTAATTCGAAACGATGTTTGTTCAAATTAACAACATATCTAGATTAGGTAAGGCACTCATTTAACTAATTAGATTATTTAGTTGTTTCTACGCTTTTTCTAATACTTTTCCATTTAATAGGTACTTGTTTTAAGTGTAACGTAGTATTTCGACCTATTATTTACTGGTGCATATCGTGTCAACAGTAGGTATGTCCACACCGTAAGTACAGTGACCGTTAGAGGCCGCAAGGCAACGTGTATGCAGGACAATCGATATTACTCAATAATAACCGTTATATCTCATTCATTATTCATTCACTCACTTTTATCTGTTATGGATTATGAATAACAACTCATTATCAACTTCAGGAATTCATATAAAATACTTCGAAATTTCATTGCGAGCTATTAGAAGTCTTTCAAACTAGAACATTCTCCTACTTTATAAGAGTGTATATAAAATGGCCATGCTAAGAAGTCATATTTGAGAGGTGTCTCTCCTTGCCGCACTATGTTTGTCTCTTTTTGACACATGGATGTATATGGGCTGTCAAAAGTGGGCCCTAGTTTAATAATCTCAAATATTTAGACAACATTTCCGCATCACAAATTTAACAATTTATTTAACCTACTAATCTCTTGTTAAAAGTATTCCTGTCATTGTCAATGACGACTGAAATGACAAACAAGGCAACAGTTTTGATTATAAGTAGATTAACTTTGATTTGGCTTTCAGAAACTGACGGTAAGATTGTTAAATACTATGAACTTTGACAAATTTATCCTTATCTTATTATCGATTAATTTCATTTAGAATAGGGGCTTGCATAAAGATTCACTCGAAATCGAATGGTAATAATCCTCGATAAAAATCCAGCTAATTAAGTCGTTTTCCAACAAAACAAGCCTACCTGTCTCATATCACACAGCTTCTCCTTAGCGTGTTGTGCCTTCGCCCTGGCCAGCTGCCTGGCCTCGCCGAGGTCAGCCAGCGCCTGCACAGCACCAGCGACCAGCTGCAGTCTCCTGGCTAGAGCATCTGCATCGGCCTGCAGCGCCCGGCTGCCGGTCTCAGCAGCTACGCGGGCGGCGAGGGAACGGAGCTCGGCTACTCGTGATTCTTGTTCTAAGCATGCCTGTGGAGAGAAAGATTTTGTTAGGGTGGGTCAAACAAAGTACTTTAATTAACTGAATTTTTACGTCAAATGTTACAATGGAGTATATTGGGATTTTCCAATAACATAAAAGTCCCATATAATTAGAACAGTAATATTTTGTTCATTAGTGGTTGATTAAATATACTAACAAAGTTCCAACCACAATATTGTTTAACCATAATCTAAATTAAATCATTTATACTTAAATTTTGACAATTGTATGAATAAGCATAGTAATTATATGTATATTTGGTGTATTTGGAAAAAAAAACTGTAATATGAAAAGATCTTCCACGACTGAAAAAAAAAAAAGCCTTGCTGAATTTCTTGCCGGAGTCTTGTCAGTTTAAGTGTATTTCGAACCGGTGGTAAATTCAACTGTATGTACCAATTTAACGTTCATAAGCGCCTTACCAGGGCCTAAATTGAATAAAAAACTTTTTGATTTTGATTTTGAAATAAATACAAATGAATATATAATATGGGCAGGTCCCTATAAATTAGGGCCTAAGTACTAACTATTAGTTGTCAGAAGGGTAACGAGCAGGATGGCGGTCTATCTGGGGCCTAAGTCACAGTCTCCTATTACAATTTGATCCATTTGATCCAATCATGACGTTCCAATCAGCTATCAGTAGTGTCAAAATTAATAGATTTGACAGTTGTGGTAGACTAATTCAATATGGAAGTTAATGGGGGAAGCCTATGTTCAGCAGTGGACATCCTTAGGCTGAAATGATGATGATGACTAATTCAATAGCATCGAAAAATTAGTAGACAACACACATTGGCTGAATGACAACGAATGGGATCGGGCCAGAATGTAATTTTATTTAAAATAGCAGACTTGGCCTCCTCGTGGTAAGAAGCCACCGTCGCCATTTGACCAATGTATTGCCAAACTTTACAAAAACATTATATTACAACTTTTTTTTTTTTATTTACTGCGTTTTCTTTGGCAATCACAATCTTTTAAAAATTAACTTAACACCATTTCGGAAGCTATAACCTTAACAAACACATCGGAATGTTCAGCCGAAGACAATTAAATATGCATAATCAATACATTTGTATGAGACGTTTAACCAATATGGCGGGCGACGGAACCGTGACGAGCTTGCAAGATAGGTAATTTAATTGAACCAATTTGAGTCTGTGCCACGTGATGAGGAGGAATAGGTTTGGTGACCAGTCTGTCAAATTACCAGCATAATCCCGGTTAAGAATACAATGTTGAAAAGACAATTTCTATCTCACCTTGCCACACTATTTGTGTCTCTTTTTGGTAATGTTGGACTGTCAAAATGGGCTTATTATTTATTTATTTATTTTGCTTTCCTTACATAGGTATACAATGTTACATAGGCACCTTAAGGTAAATAAATAACACTATATACTAAGGACCCTGTTGGGCACTAAGCAATGTAGGAGAGAGGAGGAAAAATTATATAAAATTTAATCATTAACTTAACTTATCGCTTAGGTATTCATTTATAGTATAGTAAGATTTTGTTATTAATAGTTGTTTTAATTTATTTATAAATACTTTATTATTTGTTTCTTGTTTTAATAATTCTGGTAGTTTATTGTATATTTTTATGGACATTACAAAAGGACTCAATTGGTGCATTTTTAATCGGGAGGTTGGGACCATTAATCTACTTTTATATCGCAGTTGTTTGGAATGTACGTCTTCTCTTTTATTATAATGACCATAGTTTAGTTACACCTTTAAATGTCCTGAGATTCATAATTATTTATCCTATGTCTTTTCTTCTCACTGTTGAGTAAAATGTCTTGTCATGGTCTTGGTACAAAAAATTCTGGTGTTTTAATAAATTTATATAATAACAAAAATGTCCTGCGAATGATTAGTATGTTTTCTTTGGTCCATCTACATAATTATTAAAGGTCAAGACCTATTTTTATCTTTCCTTGCAAAAGATATCTACAAAAATATTTGTCAGTAGATGATATTTTATTTATATATAATGTTTATTGCGGAATGTTTGAAAAGACATTCAATGACAATGTCTATAATCAATTGGAAAATCTGCAAAATGATAATATACTGATTACGCAAGTTTGCGATGCAGTGTATTATACTTGCGAAATTTACTTAAAAGGTTAATTTTACCTACGTGATTGTACAAAGTCAACGTTTTATTCTGACCTACCTAGGAAACCTAGCCTAGAAAAACTTAACGCATATTAATTTCAAAATTAATTGCAATCGAAATAAAAAATATATTCAACAGATTATGTTTACGGCATCGATTGAAATTAGTTCATTAAGGCCGATTTTTCTATAATATTCGAGAATTAATTTTTAATTTTTGTCACTTTTTCTGTATAGTTCTGTCAAGCGTCAAATAGATTAGAAGATATCTCACGGTGAAAAAATCGGCTCTAGCTGAATAAAAATAAAACAAAAAATATGTTTTATTCTATGGTTCTAATATGATGTTCACAATGATTGATGAATAAAATGGGCCCATGCTTCGGTTTTATTAGACTTTTTTACCGCAAAATTTAGAATACCTGTCAACAAACCCCTATTACGTGTACCGACTTATATTTTGTATATTTAATACACCTCAATAGAAAGTCAGGTTGTCATTTCACGTATTAAATAGAGCATGTGATATCGGCGGATATGAGTGGCGTGATACGATTGCAGAATACCAATATACTCATGTCTTGCAGATGGTACAAGTATTTGGTATGCACAATTATAGACTGGTATTTATCAGCGATTCCATCAGTTTCCGTTGCCATTGTATGAATAACTAAATATAGGTACTAGAATTAAATGTTGGATGAAACAGTATTAAAAAAAAAACATACTGATTATTTAACTACGCAGTAATATTATAAATACGGCAGTCACTCTGTTCGTTACCATTTCACGACTGAACCCCTGAACCGATCGCGATGAAATTTGGCATGCAGATGGCCTATAAAGTGGAGAAAAAAAGAGGCGACTTTTTATTCCAGTAACGTGGTTAATGATGTGGCCGAAGGTGGTAAGCACACAAAGCCTAGAAGGAAATTACTCAAGTGCAGCTGTCGGAACACACCGATAGGTGCTTGGCGACAGATTATCAACTCGAGGGTGGTATCAAGCCAGGTGGATACTACAAAATACCTTACCGCCGTGCTAGGTTTCCTCACGATGTTTTCTTTCACCGAAAGCTTTCTCCCGAATTCGAACCCGGGACATTTCTCCACCACTAAGCTATCATCGCCTTAAACATAGACAATTATAACACGCGTTTGCCCAACCTAGAAACATTGATGCTCGTTTGCCTAAATCATGTCAAGGCTATGTATGTTCAAGATATGACTCAGATTTAGGCATTTGTTACTATTTTTAATCACGGCTGGTGTGAGTCTTTCTTACTCATGGCAAGTTATATCAATTCTTTATTTAGGATGTGCAGTGCGTTACGATTTTAAACGACAACCTAAAATAGTATAACGTTTTCAGGGCTCGGTTAGTCCGTTTTTATTCCAACAGCTTCTGTATGCTTTAACCCCCTTACTCATAAAGCGCAATTTAACTAATAAACTGTTTAAAGGGTCACGTAAATAATGTCACAATATTTGACAATGACAATAGAGTGACGTTATTTACGTGACCCTTTAAACAGTGTATTAGTTAAATAACTTTTTATGAGTAAGGGGGTAACTGATTTAGAAGTACCTGTATCTGAACTACCGCTACTACAAGAACTATTGTATTTTAGAAAAATAATTAACAGTAAATCTATTTTCACCTTACGCCCATGTGACGGTAACGGAACGGCCAAGCCACATATTTTGACTACGGTGTGTAGAGTTTGTGAAGTTAGGGCGTGTATAGTTAAAAGCTTGGCTCATGAGATCTGGTAATTTTTTGACAGTGCGAGCCATATGGTCCGGTATTGGCAACATTTTGCATGAAAATGTTTTTGGTGGGATTGTATTGTTAATCTTGAGTAACATAGGGCTCAATTGTCGCAGTGAAAAAAAAATAAGATAACAAACATTAATATTTTTCTTGTTAAAAAATGAGGACTCTGTCTTTTTAATAAATTCTCTTGGTTTCTATTTTTTGAAAATAAAATAAACGAGATTCTAATTTGTTAATTTTGTTTCACAGATTTGGATTTATTTATAACTGACATTATTCCGATCACCTCTGAATAAATAAACTAAATATAAATATGAGGTAAGTTCAATATATGCTCTGGTTTTCTTCAAAACGTTAGGTCAATGTTAACGTGACATAATATAACTTAATAACCTACTAATCAAGGTGACACTAATTTTATAATAAACTATGTTACTTACCATGAGATTTGAAGTCAAGGTTTTTAACGAATGATAACACTAACGTTCTTATCAATTCCTGTAGATAAACGTAATAATTTTCCGTAATATTGAAAGAGTATAATAGAAAAACTATTAAAAATATGGTTTTCTAGGATCCGGACTTGCGGAGTCCTTATTAATACAACGAGTGACCAAGGAGCTGGTGCTGGTGGCTTTATTTATTATTAACATATATAATGTTATCCTCATTTGTTAAAATACGAGGAAGTCATTATGACATACCTATTATTTATTATTATTTCTCCTTCGAATTATTTATAGTGTAGCTACCGTATTACCTAACTGCAATATTTTTGAACTACATCCATATATCGGCGAAGCAAGTTTTCCCACAATAAAGCCATGTTTACAAATACCTTGAAATCGTAGTTACCTGTCATATACAGTGCGACATGGATCATAACGTGACTAGAAATGGTACTAATAGCAAAACTAAGACATATGAGTCATTTTAGCGTAATTTATTTTGTATTTCATAGATAACTAGCGCTTACACAAAATGTTTAGTGTTCATCTGAGTACCGACGAAATCTCACTGTGACTAAATGTCTTATTGTCTATCAAACATGGCTACCAAAAAAAGTTTAAGTTATAATAAGTAACTCAATCAATGATGATTTAGTAGACTTGTCCCCAGACAGCGGCTAATCCTATCATTTACCAAACAAAATGATGGATCCATCAGAATATAATACAGTTAATTTCGTTAGTTAATCATCGCCCACGTGGTCACGCGATGTGGTTTTGAATAAATTCCTCCGCATTGGATCACGTCCGTAACACATAATCGCTTGATTTCTCTTAAATAAATATAGATTCGATGGATGAAAGATTTAGCTCATGCACTGATACAATCTATGATAAAATAAAGAGGTTTAATGATAAACTTTGATCGAATACCTCGTTTTTTAACATATCTTATTATTTATGTTAAAATGTAAGTAAAACATAAATACATGACTGTATTAAAAGGTAACCTACTTCTCTGTCAAACTCATTAGTCCTTGATATAATAAACTGAAAAAAGGCATAAGGATGAACCGAACTTGTTTTAATATGCATTTCCTGACAGAAACAAATAAGGATACGATGGGGCGTGGTGGTTTACTATTTGGAAAATTTATATTAGTCCCTTCCGGGAAATACGTGCGAATGTACTATTAATTAACTCACAGCATGGTATGATATGTCCCTAGATACAATATTGGTAATTAAAGTTACAACTAGGTATGTATTAGATACATATATTGTACTGGGTGGGCATTTAGATGCTACCTTTTCGAAATTCGTTAACCAGCATATATGAACTTTACCCTGGAGTGGCGAAGAAAATAACTAGAATTATGGACTTAGCTACCCTCTTTATTGTCAAATGAAGCCTAATACACCCCTAGGATTGCAAAACGATCACTATTTTTTGAGAGGTAGAGCATAGCGTTTATTCGCTCAAAGAGCAGCTCGACTGGGGAAGAACCTCCACCTTACAGAATACCGAGCCAAATAACTTTATGTTGTGTAAAGTTGTGTTCCTGCGCGTGAGTAAGGTCGCCAGAGCTCATAGGGGAGGGGGGAAAGGTCGGTAACGCGTGAGCGATGCTTCTTGTGTTGCAAGCGTACATATGGCTACGGTAACCGCTTACCATCAGGCGGGCCGTATGCTTGTTTACCGACTTAGTTGTATAAAAAAAAAACTATTCTACAATTTAGTTTTCAGAAACAAATCAGAAACGTCAAACAATATTCTAATGTTATACAATGGTTATACATTACGATCACTCAACATTAAAAGTACCTGCATCAATATTGTATAATGTACATTACTTGTAATATGACGTTGATTTCTCACTTTACTTTCACTTAGTTTTTAGGCGATAGCACTCTCTAGCACGTGAGAATTATTTTTATTGATTGCCAACATTTTATGAGCATGCAATTATGCTGTGACGGGCCAGCTGGCGTGGTTGATTAAGAGTCTGGTCAAGATTCCACCTATCGCGCCGCTGGTCGTGGGTTCGATTCCCACACAGGACATGCATTTGTGTGCATGAACATGTCTGTATGTCCTGAGTCTGGGTGTAATTATGTATATTAAGTATGTATTTACAAACAAAAAGTATTGTATTATATCAGTTATCTGGTTCCCATATACAAGCTCTTCTTAGTTTGGGATCAGATGACCGTGTGTGAGGAATTTCCCAGGATATTTATTTTATTTATTTATTTATACTGAGTATGATACGATTGCGAAAAGGTTTCCATTGATGACCAAGCTATTATGGCACCTATAAGAACCATTTAAGGTCCATTACAGGATGATGTTATTTTATTACACCTAATCAAGACTACAATTCCAGATATATCTAAACAACTTAATCAAACAATCGATACATAATAATTATGTAGTCGTGAACAAAAAACCCGGCCTATTGTTTTAAACTTAACTATGTGAGAGATTTCTACTGAAGCAGATAATACAGCACATAGTAATCAAAAGTAACTAAGGATTTCATCTGATGCAGTTGCAGGTAACAGAAGTGCCAAAATAAATAGCTTTCGCTTGCCTTTACAATCAAATCTCACTAATGGAATCTGTTATTGATATAAACCAGACGATCTAAATTTAACCATTAAAATAAACAATGTTTAATGCTGCGCAGCACAAGCCACTGGATCTAGAAACTTTTAATTTTGCAAACATGATCCTTACATAAAGGAATCCGATCAGAAAAAGCTAGTATAGAAGATAAGACTTGCAAGTTTAGTTTTTCCAATCCAACTGATTCCCTTCGTCCTTTACAAGGTTCTCTAAGTTTTCCAACATTCGTAGTTATTCGTATTGATTCGTCAGTGAGTTCGAAGGTTGTTCAAATTGTTTAGTTTGCTTGTTTGTATATTGTGTGCTAACGCAAGGGCGCGCCGCGTTTCGCGCCTAACCGCAATTAAGACGATTTCAACTGTTTACCATAGACTTGAAGGACCATAGACCAGAACTACAATTGTAAAAGCTATTGTTGAGCAAGCAAAGGCAGCATTATTAATAGAAAGAAATGTTATTCTACGCTCTAATGTAACCAAATAACGCAATTATGATCAATCTATTATTTTCCTAATGTATCAAAATATACAAGCATTAAGAATCCGCCTACATTCAAGACTTCGGGTGAATCTGTTGAGGCGAATGTTTCCGAAAATAATCTTTTTATTGTAAGTTGCAATGTGCAGGCGCCGCCGTCGCGTCAGTGCAAATGACGTAAGTATTTTAAAAATAACTTCTTCTTTACATTCATCATAATGTAGCAGAGTAAACGTAAAAGGAATTAGTTAATTGATTTTAATGCCCGAAATATGTAAAAAGGAGTTCCGTAAACAAAATAAGAATTGATTATGTATTCGTCTATTCAGATACCAAAATATTTCACGGTTAACGATCTAATGGTAAATCTTCAGAGCAAGCTATAGACAATATAAAGAGTAATCTTTGAAGAATTTAGTATTCACTTGGCAATATTTGACGCGCAAAGGTCAATTAAAAAAAAATACTTAGCAATGTTAAAAGGTTACTAGACAATTTTACTACTAGCTTTTATATTTATTTTAAAAGTGATTATCCAAAACAGTGGCTCATATCGGTTTGGAAACTCGAACAATTGCATTAAAACGTCGAATACTTAATTAAAATGCAAATGTATCCCTAGTCGACTAAAACCTGTTTTTGTAAGGCTCATGCACGCTAGGTGATCATCACTCCATTTGTGAAGGAAATAATACGAGTATGTACAATAAGGTAAATCTATTGTTACAGTATCTAAATGCGGAGATACTTTGTCCCTTAGAAACAAGATGGTATATAGAAGCTTCCAGAAGATCGGGGGTTCTATAAGATGGGGATCAGTAACCAGTTATTTGACCCACTTTTCTGCCAAATCTAACTGTATAGGGTTGGTCAGTTCCCTTACGTTTCTTATGCATAATACGACCATATTTATTATTATCATCAGGGTGTCTACCATCATCTCTTATAGGGATCAGATCAAAAATTCAGTTTAGGTAAACCTAAAATGATTTTTTTTCCAGACAATAGCACTTTAGTTGAGTTGTCACTTTAGTTGAGTTGTCACTTTAGTTGAGTTGTCACTTTAGTTGAGTTGTCACTTTAGTTGAGTTGTCACTTTAGTTGAGTTGTCAATTTAGTTGAGTTGTCACGTCAGTTGAGTTGTCATTTCAGTTGAGTTGTCACTTCAGCCTGTGTCGATTTGTCACTTGATTTGATGATAAGTTGACAAGGAGTCAATGGCCTTAAGACTTATCAAAGGTTAGTTTACAAGTATCTAAATGCATGTAACATAAAAAAATTACTTTAATGTAAAGTCACGTCTACACATTTCTATATCAGTAAACAATGGTAAAAGTAGGAGAGTGTGTCCTTGACTAGTCCGTAGGCTGCTAATTACATTCAAAGGTATCCGGTATTCTGTATTGTTTGTTTGTTGATTCTATATTCTTGCAATTAATTAAAACTAGGCCGTTTCCCTCTGCATGATAATTATGTTGATATGTTATTTTTAATGGACAAACACTTTATGGGATCGTCACATGAAATATTCATATAATTTTAGAATATACACACAGAGGTTATTTTATTCCATGTAACTTTTTATAGTGTCAGTAATATCGTTCGCCGTTTAAATCCCTTGACTTGCGGTTAAAAAATAACAATTGATTTCTATTGTTTCCCTCGCCCGCGCGGATCGTCAAACAGTCAAAGGACTTGACAGAAAACTTGCGCCAAAAATTTATCCACTTCGTCATCAAATTTGGACCAGGAGTATAATTGTTCGCTTAAAAAAAAACTTACGACGAAACAAGTTATTTTTCTACCCAAGTTGGCCTTTACACTTTGTTATGGTAACAGTGGGAAAAAACCTAAAAGTAAAAATATTCAACCGGTTTTGAGTGTTAGATCAATACAAATTTTATGATATTCGATTCCAAAGCGACCTTGTTTGTCGGCTTGACAAATTAATTAAACTTAAAATAATGTAGTCTTCTTAATAATGCTCAGAAGTGCTTAGAATACAATCAATGAGAGAACAATTTTTGATATTTGGCGTCAAAATTGAAAAATTTTCTACAGGTAGGCTCGCAAAATATTGATAAAAATTGTAAGCCTACCCACACTTTTTAGGCCGTATGGATAGGATATTCTTTGGGCATCAAACTTATTTGATGAATATAAATAAGTTCAGAGATGGTAAGTACCTACCTAAGTAGGTATGTAACTACATGAATATATTACGGATTATTTATATCCTACCTCTTGAAGTGACATCTCGATAACAAATAAATCACGTTCTGTTCCACTGACACATATTTCTTATCACACGAGAAAAAAACAATCATCACACATTTGACAACAAAATGGCACTGATTGATAATCACACTTCGAAACTCACTAAACCTATTCATGCATTGATCGCATTAACTAATTAATTATGTGCTTAGTACCATATTTATATAAGATACCGTTCCGCCTTAAAATAAACCATCGTTTTTTTTTTTAAATTCATTACAGTCCCGATTCCCGAGCAATGGTCGAGCTTCCAAATTCAATTTGATTCAAATGCGGAATTCAAAATTTTGGAACATCGCTTAGGTACTGAGTCACGGTCGCGTTCCAAGGTCAAGGCATTGTATGCAGTATAACTTTTATCGTCAAAATAATCAAATGAAATTATGCATACAGTTAAGAAGTTGCCTGCATTCGCTAACACTGTCACACATGTTCTTGAGTGCCCTTGATTTTTATCGCTAATGTTTCGTTTGTGGCGCGATTTTCACACTTTTTATTTTCGATAGATAATATTTTTTTTATAAAATTTATTCGAGTATTCTTTCGAGTTTGTTCGTTTATTATCGAGTGTTTTTTATTTGTTCATCGGCAGACGTCCTTGCGTTTGGACGTCCGCGGAACAACTGGCACGCGGTTGGTTGAAAGTTGTTATCAAATGCGTTATCAGCCAGTTCATTATGTTCGTGCGATTTTATTGTTATTCACAGTTTTTGTTCATTAACGCTTCTTATCATTTTGTTTTCGCGAATTAGTTAAGTACCTATTTATAAAATAACCGGATTTTGGTTTATTTTTCGATAACGATTAAGGTCGGTTCACAATAAATACACCTTTTTGATTTTGATATCATTTTTAGGGTTCCGTAGCCAAATGGCAAAAAACGGAACCCTTATAGATTCGTCATGTCTGTCTGTCTGTCTGTCTGTCTGTCTGTCTGTCTGTCTGTCTGTCTGTCCGTGTATGTCACAGCCATTTATTTCCGAAACTATAAGAACTATAATGTTGAAACTTGGTAAGTAGATGTATTCTGTGAACCGCATTAAGATTTTTACACAAAAATAGAAAAATCAATAAATTTTGGGGGTTCCCCATACTTAGAACTGAAACTCAAATTTTTTTTTTTCATCAAACCCATAAGTGTGGGGTGTCTATGGATAGGTCTTCAAAAATGATATTGAGGTTTCTAATATCATTTTTTTCTAAACTGAATAGTTTGCGCGAGAGACACTTCCAAAGTGGTAAAATGTGTCCCCCCCCCCCTGTAACTTCTAAAATAAGAGAATGATAAATCTATAAAAAATATATGATGTACACAAGGATGTTATAAAACTTCGGATGTATTCTTGCTAACAAAAAACTGTGTCACTGAGAGTCGGCCACCTCGCTGTACATACAAGCCGGCACGCACACATTCACACACTAGTCGGCCATTACGCGGATAAACGTCAACAGAGTCAATACGTTTGCGGTGCCGTAAAATATTAAAATATAGCATCTCTTGTGTAGTGAAATGGTGTAAAAACCGTAGAGACCGGAGGAAAAAAATACCAGGAATCACGTTTCACAGTTAAATTAATAATTCAATCACTTATTTCCCGAATTTATACATCAAAACAAATATACATTCACCAGTACAAAAGAATTAATGACAAAGCCAGTGTTGCCAATATACACTTTTGTAAATTACCCGAAATATGGGAATTTTATATTTTATGGTTATCATGAATACGTATTTTATTATAAATTGATTTCAAACTGTCGCGACTAGTACACATACTTTATATCAGTGGTTCTCAAACTTTTTTGGCGAACGGACCACTTTTAGAAAGCGATTTATTTGATGGAGCCCTAAAATAATCAAAGAATAGTTTAGGTAGGAATGTACTTTGAAGTTCGTCGATTTAAGGGACGGAAGGGGAGTGGGGGAATAGAGAGGGGGTCGGTGTAGAACCCCCCCTCTATGTGAAGGAAAAGTTGCGCACCCCCCCTTTTTTAGATACTATTATTTTTATTTTGTCGGGTGAGGGGAAAGGGTGGTCCCTTTTATAGTGCAAAAATTTTGTGTAGAGCCTTCTAATAATGTAACGTCAAAGTACAACTTAGCCATAGTTTATTGTGTAGGTATTCTTTATTTTACCGCGTAGGTTGTAAATATTGTATACCTTATTGTATTTAAAATGTTGTGTGTGAGGAATGTCCCAGAATATTTATTTATTAATAGAATACTATTACGGAAATCTGCTGTACATATTTTATGCTGATATGTCAGTAATTTCAATATTTGTAGAAATAAACCAATATATTCTAGCACCATAGAATGCGTAAAAACCATTAATGATTAATTTGTCATGGTTATTGAAACATCGATCTTTTTTGCAAATAACTATGTAACGTGATGTTTTAGGACATAGGCCCCCCATTATTTTTATATTCGTATGAGTGTCCTTAATCGATGTATAAAGGTTGGGATGAGTGAAGTTATTTAAATAAAAAACAAAACGGTGCCTGATGAGTATGCCAGGCTCTGAACAAAAATCTTCGAACCCCTTTCATAGCGATCGGTTGAGTAGTTGAAGCGTGAAAGCATAAAAAAAAAAATTTGGCCACCATTCACAATTTAAAATAGTACGGTATATTCTGCCTACATTTACACTTAATTTTAGCGATGGGCGATTGTTACTAAAAACAATCGAATTATTCGATTGGCCAATTTGTTCGAATCATTCGAATAACAATCGACATCTTTCGATTGTTCATAATACGCTTCTTGCGGCACCGCGCGTGTTCTATGCCGTGCGCTGGCTGTCCGTCCACCGAATGAATTAATATATTTGTCCCCGCGCTCACCCGTCGATTGTGCATACTATTACAACCTGCGTTGCGTGGGTCAATTTTCATTCGAAAGGTCGATTCGTTTATTCCTTAGAACGAATGAATCGACAATCGAATGTAGAGTTTTACAATTGTCGATTCTTTCGATATTTTTTTGCAACAATCATCCATCGTTACTTAATTTTCATTTAAACATGTCTACCGTTACATATTAGTCTTAGTATAATATAATAAAACATAGGTAAATTTAGCCTAACATGGCAACCCTAAATTGAATCACACATAAACAGCCGCCGCCATTACGGTGCCTCAGTTTTGTAATAGCGAGAGCGGAGTCCGGGTAGTCTGTGGATGTACATTACTGTGCAAACTTCCACTGAAAATTGGTTTGAACGAGATCTAGTAAGTAGTTTTTTTTTAATAGGTCATAAATTGAAATTAATATCAAATACTCAGGTCTATACTACCATTTACTTATATACCTACAGGTTTGTACGGAACCCTCGGTGCGCGAGTCTGACTCGCACTTGGCCGGTTTTTATTTTTTATTTGAATAAGATGGAAGCACTTTCCTGCCGCAATTTCCAGAGACAATTCACTTTTGTTGTAGTTATTCGAACATCTTTTTGCATGCAATTACTTTCGCGTTGCTCCATTTCCGAAGGTATCTAAGAGAAAGTTGTGCTTTATTTGAATCATGCAATGTTATATTTCTCAGTCCGGTTCATTGAATAAAGGTACTTTATGAATTAAAAAAAACAGACATCAAGTAGGTTAATACCTCAATAATACAACCTCTTTGACGTTTGACCAAATGACCATGAGAATTAGTAGACAAATATTAAATCAGTCAAATTTGGCTAATTACATAACTTTAAATACTGCTTTAAATTATTCATAGTAGTGGCGTCATAGAATTTTGTTCGGTTATCTTCGGTTTTACGAAGAGTTAAGTACTATTTTCTTACGTCATTTGAACATTTGAAAATAGTATATCAATATCAATCGACACTGCTTGGAGACTATTCATTTACTATTAGGTTACATTTAAGTGACATAATTCGTATAGAGAATCTGTCAAACTATCATAATGTATTTATCCTATGGTTAAAATTTACTCGGAGGCACCTCGGAGGTGATAAAATTGGGCCAACCGCAACCTGAGAGGTAGCCAACTTATCAATTCTTTAGACGCCATGACCTGAGTTTATTGACTATGTGCCAAGATTACATATCACGTGAATTTCTAGGATTCCTAGATTTTACAACAAAGTGGCTATATACCTACCGTGTGAACGCGGACTTTGGGTTGTGTTGCCATCTCTAAAAAAATAACGGACAAGTAGCTCGAAAAACTGTAAAATCTGTAATTTTTTGTGTTTTAATTGCATTACAACCAGTAGCAATATAGGTAGTTGGTTTGTAACTATTTCGTGTACTGTTACTTATTACGTGGATGGACACAATTAATTAAAGCAGATCTGGCGTAGCTGAGTTGTTTATAAAATTCCCTCTAGTTACTCTCCGGGTGCCCTGCGAATTAGGACATATCCGCGGAAGTCCGAACGGATGGCAACCCTAACTTCAGGTCATTGCCTACATAAGTACCTACATGTACTTACAGTTTCATGTCTTCAATATTCGACTGATGATATTCCACATTCATACCAAAAGTTTTCAGGCAGTATCGTCGAAGCAGTGGCGAAGGTCAGTTCAAATTCAACGATGAGCTTGAATTGTCGGCGAAGTAAAAACATCGTGGGGAAACCATAGCAAGTTGGTAAGTAGGGTACTGTGTAGTAAGTACCCAGTAGGCTGGCTACCACCCTCAAGTTAAAAATCTGTGGCCAAGCTCCAACCATTATGTTCCGAAAACTGCACTTGAGAGTCAGTTCCTTGACTGTGCTTTCAGAAACTGTTAGATAAACCGTATTATTTCTCAAATTTCGGGCCGCGAAGGGTCAAATGAATTTTGGATTTTCATCATCCAAATTATAATCAGATAAGTAGCAAAGCAAATAATCATAATGGCCTTCGTCATCACAATCTTCGGGGGTAACAAACTCTATCGCATAATAAATCACAAGTCAATGTCAATCAAGAACTATGACATCAGCTGGGTATACTTTTGCCTATTTGGCAATCATGGCCAATGTTGGCGCGGTATTTGCGAGCTGTTTATATTGCAACGGGATGTGAACGGTAGCTACTAGTGTAGTGCTTATTTATTTTGGTACTTAGTAGTTATGTATGATGGTAATGTGTCCTCAACCAATAAGAAGATTGAAAAAGAGATGGATGGACTGTGTGGAAGATGATTGAAGAAAGGAATGAATGCTGGTATGACAGATAGAAGAGCCGAATGGAAGAAGCTTATAATTTTGCGCCGATCCTAAGTGATTGGGACCAGGTCAGGTAGATGATGACGATGAAGTGTTCTCAATCAAGCAATGACAATTAAAAAAGAAGAATCTTGATATTAATTTATTTCCAAGTGAAAATGTGTGGTAGACGTGTTGTTGTTAAGGTTTTTTACTAGTAAAAAAATAAGCCCATACTCGTAATCACCGTAATGTTTTTTTTTAAAGAATGAGCAAAGTTAATTTTGTTATTATTTGATAATTTTGCTTGAACATTAATTTCAGCCATCTCTCCAACACTTCGTGACTTTTATTCAATGTTGGTGACATTTAGAGCCAATATTATGGCAACATTTCTGATATTGGCACATTCGGTCAAGCACCTCATTATCTTGGATGGAACTGTGTGTGTGTGGGTGAATGTACATTATTGTAATTTTTAGCTTACATCTAGTTGGCCTAGCCTAGTTACATATATAATTGTGTATAGGCATTTATATTCTATTCATTTGGTAGCTACTTACCTACTAGCTAGAAAATAGATACAGAAGCATGCGTAATCATGCGTATCTATAATAATGTGAACAATAACCTCAAATTAGGTATATGAAACTGATGCAATAGGTAACTGACTGGAAACAAAAACAATTTTATGAAAAAAAATTAACTCATTGCTACTAGGTGACCTGCATGCATTTTTTTTTAAGATTTGTTGAGCAGTTGAGGTATCAAATGTACATAAAATAAAATCGTTCCGTACAATATTCACTAACTCAACTTTGCTATGGTTTAAAAAAAAGCCGTTGCTTATGGGGCCTTTAATTTTATTTCATTTTTATTATTTGTTGTTGTAGCGGCAACAGAAAAACACATTCTGTGAATATGTCAACTGTTCATGAGATCCACAAAGTGGCCACAATAGAAAATCTCAGTAGTTTATGAAGGGGCTGTAGATCCAGCCCACTGACGGGCTGTCAAGTCTTCAATAAACATATAGGTACAAGGACCCTATAAAATCTAGGTAAAGGTATCGAAATCATATTATCCAGTTTCATAACCATTATAATCCTTTAACTGATTTAGTAAAGAGGTTCCAATAAAGCCTGACCATAAAGCAATGTTAAGAAAAGAGCATCGACCATCGCCGCGTCGTTTATTTAACGTCGCGCCCGGAAAGCTAGGTGCGGCGTCGTGCGGTCATGCATGACTCACTGTTAGACGCCTTTGCACGTCGCCATTTAATTTTATTTCTGATTAAATTGCACCTAAGTAACTACAGGTCATGACCTTACGTTCATGTTTAGGTGTAAACTGCATTATTGGCTAATTGATTCGTTATTTTAGTCGCGTGGACTTTGGTTCTATGTTACAAATTATAAAAGATAGTGTTACTAAATGTTCTATGCTTGAGTAATGGACGCTTTATATTGCCTACAATCGTACTGGGTAATTTTTTTTTTATAAAACTAAGTCGGTAAACAAGCATACGGCCCGCCTGATGGTAAGCGGTTACCGTAGCCATATGGACGCTTGCAACACAAGAATCATGGCTCACGCGTTACCGAACTTTCCCCCCTCCCCTATGAGCTCTGGCGATCTTACTCACGCGCAGGAACACAACTTTACACATCATAAAGTTATTTGGCTGCGGTATTCTGTAAGGTGGAGGTACTTCCCCAGTCGAGCTGCTCTTTGAGCAAATAAACGCTATGCTCTTCCTCTCTCAAAATAATCAATAATAAATAATTCTGTAATCTCTGTATATTTTTCTTCTTCTGCTATATAAAAGGAGAAAATGAATGATGACAAATGCACAGCTCAAACCACTGGGCCTATATGAGTGGATTTTGCTATCAGAGGGCCAACCACCATCTCTTGAAATATTAATATTATAACCTCACTTGTCATTTGTCCTTTTTTGACGTTGGATGTCAAAGAAGGATTTAACACAAGTAAGACATTTAATATGGAAGGGCTTTTCTAATTTTAACCCCTACGAGGGAAAATATTACGTTGGTCTGATATCACGGAGGCTGAATGGACATTGTATCTACCATGTCCATTTGAAAAGCTTTACACTTTATTGCCTTCTTCTGTGGTATTGCTTACGGTATAAAATCAAAATTAAAGGAACTTTTTATACTCGTGTGTTATTTCCATCTTTAATTTACTACTAATAAAGTGTAAATTTACTTAAAACCTCGCGAAGTTTTTGGAACCTTTAGTAGTTAGACCTACTTAGGGAGGTACCCATCAAAGTAATATGTGACCAAACAGGTTTTAATTACGCTTCAAGAGGATATTTACACCGTAATGGAGAACAGTTAACAGTCGTTTATTGACCCAGGTTTTGTGGTCTTTTTAACCTGCGAGACCTATCTTGATGGTTAGAAATATTTAGCGCTACTTTTATACATACTTTTGAATATGCAGGAATTTAGAGAATCCTTTTTGCATCTCTATGCCTTAAAAAGAATCTACCCTCCAAGTTTTGTGGTTCTAAGAACAGTGACTTAGGAATCGTTTTTCATTACCAACACAATATTGACAGATACCTACATACGTACTATTACTCGCTAGCCATCCTCTTATGCCCGGTTTCAAAAATTTCCGTCCGTTATCGGTTAAGATTTATTAAAATGAAGACTTATATATATCTTTACTATTAATGAAGCAAAGACCTCAAAGCTTTGCATAGCAGACCCTCCCACATGGAAGTAGCTATCGCAGGTAAAATTTGCTTACGAATGATCTAAGTATATGCCCAGTTTGGCAATAAAAAAACCTACCATTGGTAAAACGATTCGTTTTTGTTTATTGAAACCGGGCATTATGCGTCTAAAATTATTGTATTGGAACTTTGTTAGCCGCATTTAGCTTATCCACTGCCAAAATATTCTTGCATTATAAATTATCTTCGAAAATTTGCAATAACTCGGCCGCAAAATACATAATGATGTTAAAGCAGTGATATAAAGGGCCACTAACCTGAGCGGTGTTTGGCGCATCATCGGGACGCAGTGCGTGCAGTCTGCCTTCTTGGAACTCCGCGAAAGCGCGCACTGCCGCCGCTGCGTCGCGGTATCTCTTCCAGAGCTCTACCGCTTTGTGGTATCTATAACAATGATTAAAAACTTAAAAGGCATCTAAACAGTCTGCAGGTAGCTAGGTTTAGTATAAAGCACATTACCACTGCGATTTATAAAATGCCCTGACCCCAAAGATTTTTTCACAGGATACTTATTTCTGATCTTTTATCTATGTAGACCCTTTACAAATAACCAAACTTATTATTAAACTCCAGTACACTTTAAAACTCGGTAAAAACATTTGCGCCTACGCACTTATTCTAGCAAATTCACCTAACATAAAGTTTTCCTATTCCATTGAACTTACTTGTCGCAAAGCTGTGTGAGATTGCTGCAAGTGTGCTCGTAAGCTGCAGCCGCGTCGTCCAGTTCTTTCCTGAGCTGAGCCGCCACCGTGGGGTCGATGGAAGCCTCGAGAGGAGCTGCAGCATCACGCAGCTCGCCAACCAGCTCACCGCTTCTTCGCGAGAGGGACTCGCTTAACGTCTGTTGGGGAATAAGTTGGGTTAGTCTTTTTTGGAATCACTGTGTTCTTATAAGGGGTAAGCCTGCCATTGTTTGACTTGAGATCCATTCATAGTTGAACTGGGAAGGGGGTAGTAGGTTGCTGATAGATCTTTAATTTTAGTGTGCTAATCGGCGGGGTGAGTACTACAAAATACCCTACTAACGTGCTATGATTTCCTCAAGATGTTTTCATCTAACGAAAGCTGAAGCTCATTGTAAGATTCGATTCATCGACCATTTACCATGGATCTCATCTGGATAACGATTGTGACAGAAAAATGACAAAATAGAAAGAATGAAAGAGTAGAAATTTTACAAAGATATTCCTCTAAAGTATTATTCATACCTCAAGTTTCTCAGTAGCCTTCAGCAGACGGTCGTAATCCACCTGTCCTTGCACAGTAAGCAGCTCGACCATGTAGTCAGCTTCTCTGACGGCACCCTGAACTAACTCCAGTTGCCGTTCGAATCTTCTCCACAGCTGCACCTTAGCGCGCAGTCGGTTACTGAGATCGCTGCAAGCTTGCTCTAATGCAGCATGGGTTTCCTGATTAAAAATAAGTTATAATAATATTAGTTAGTAAATGCTGGTTTTTATTTTGGGCAAAGATTAAGCATTGTCATACAACGTGGCAATGCAGCCAGCATTTTGGGCACGTTGCCTACTGGTAGCGGCTTGTTAGATTAAGTTTATTTTTAAGTTATAGTTTTAGTTTTGTTATAGTTTTTAAGTTAGTAAATGAGATAATAATAAAGTTTTTATACGTAAAAAAACGTAACTATTGGGGTATCCATGGGACTTATTATACCATGTTCTCTAAAAAAGGCAGAAGAAGAAGATGATTAAGAAACTTACTTGCAAAGCAGTGATTTCCTTCTCCAGACCTGTAGGTGACACACAGACGCGTAGGCTTGTCGGTAATGTATGTAGCGCCTGTCTCAGGATCAAGATGTCTCGCCACTGTGCACCCAGATCTTCAATCAAGTTCATACAAGTCTGAGATGCTCTTTCCACCACGTCACTGCCTAGGCGCTCTGCTGTTTCACACTCCTCTAATGTCAGCCTGGCTCTTCGTTGACTCTTCTGGCATCTAGCAATACCAGTTTGGACCTGTAAGATCTTCTCTTTGAGAAGCAAGCTTCGCTCTAATTCTTCTGATATCTGGTCATCCAGGATTCCTGACTGCGATAGTAAGACTCCCAAGCGCTCAGATTCCGCTGTAGGTAACAAGCTCAGTCTGCTTAGTTCATTTTGTATTCTATCAATACGGCCTGTCATCACTTGCAGTCTTTCTATATACAAGTTGAGTTCATCTTCGCTTTTAATAACTCCTTTTAGACTATCTAGGGATGCTCGAAGTTCTCTCAGTTCTTCTTCAAGGATGTTCAGTTTTTCACCCGACGACACATCACGATCGGAAATGTTTTGAATCGCGTTGGTATGAATACCACCAATTCTAGCAGAAATATCACGCCATTTATCCTCGATCTTTGAGAAGAACTGACGTTGTACCATTTCATCAGATATTGGAAGAATTTCTAAAGCCTTCTCAAACTGAACACCAGATTCATTCTTAAGGTTGTTATGTACTTCATGTTGTGCTTTTAGTTCCCAGAATCTTCTCAGATTTCCAGTAGTAGTAATATTTTCTGGGGTAATGAATTCTAGTTCCCTATTGGCAATTTTCATCCAGCCTTCGATTCTATCGATAAGATGATCATATGTTACCCAGTTTTCTCTAAATGCGGATAAACGAGTCAATCCTGAATCGACGTCTTCTTGCAGCTTCAAGAGAGTGTCTAAAGCTGCAGAACATTGGTTTTCTAATCCAGAACATAATATAAGGTTTTGAAGACCTTCTGTTATTGACAAGAGTCGTAACATCTTTGAGTAATGATGAGACACATCTAGACTAATGGATTGATAAAGATTGATGTACTGTTCATGGTCCATTGAGGTCACGTTATTTAAGTCTGGTACCCTCTGTTGAGCTACTATTAGCCATTGTTGCTCTTGTTTCATTCCTTGCTCCAGCAATGTCCATCTTGAAGCGGCTAATGTCATTTGTTGAGCGCGACCCGCGGCTCTATCTATAATCAAAGTAGCTTTATCATGAAGTGAATTATGCAGTTGTGCATATTTGGATCTAGTTTCACTGTCTAGATTGTCTTCCAAGGATTCCAGAATAGCTCTACAGTGGCTCAGATTTACGAAGAATGTTCTATGTTTCTGGATTTCTTCATGAAGATGATCTAGGTCTGATACGATGATCTTTCCATCTAGCAAGGCTTCAGCTACATCAATAATTTGTCCAAAATCTTGTAAGGTCTGTTCGTATTCCTCAGCCAATGACGATAATTGTAAGAGACGGTCTCTTTCCGTGTTGATGATATTGTCTACTTGTTTTGTATCATCTTCACTATCGTAGAGTTTCGTTGGACATTCTCTCTTCGGATTTACCTCAACTAAAGAACGGTATCGTTTGAACATTTTTCTTACTCTATCAAAGTGGTCAATGTTTTCGGATTCAATTCTATCCAACTCGTCAAGCTTTTGTTGTGTTGTAATTTCAGATAAAATAATACTGTCTAAGTTGGATTTAAGTTGTTCTACAGCTAGATTTAGATTTTCAATATCTTTTAAGAACTTAGTCCACTCTTTCTCAACTTCTATCACTTTTACTGAGCTTTGACTACTCAAAGTGTTAACTGCATCTACTTGATACGTTAATTTCTCTATCAAAGTGATAATCTCTTCGTTGACTTCAGTAACCTCTATAATTTCTTTAAGGCTCTGAATATAGCTCCGTAACGATCTAAGGCGTTCAGTTTCTTCTGTAGGTTTAATACCGATGACGGTTTCTCTCTGAATCTTGTATTGAATTTCTTCTAACCAAATTGATATAGTTTCTATTACAATTATGACACTCTTTTCTGCTTTTATTGGATCATTATTCTCAATAGCGCTCTTCACTTCATCTAACTCCTTATTGACAACAAGATCGTAAGATTTTTCTACTGATGGTTCCAACAAAGCTACTGTCATAGAATCATCAGGTATATTCCTCTGAGTTTCATTAATAGATTGTGTTCGTTTTTCTAGAGCATCAAGTAATCTCGCCTTTTCGGATTTATGAGGGAGAATTATACTCTTAGTAGGTGATGGAGATTTAGATTTAGATCTTTGAACTACGTCAGAATATGTTGGTTTTTGTTGAATCATGGTTCGAGATGCCTTCGGTAATACAGGACTGGCTAATTGAGAAATACCCTCGTCTATTGAAGAGGTGTCTCTGCTTGACAGATCCTCACTGGTTGGTGTTATGGACATAGATAGCTCTGTATTGATAGGATCAGAAAGACTCTCAGGTGACATAAGCGGTGATTCTGTCTTCTTCTTTGTCTTTCTCTTCTTTTGCTTATGTTTTTCTCCGATAATAGATTGAGGTGGTTCTTGGAATTGATGTTCATTCTCAAGGAAATCCGTAGTTGTTTGCGGAACGGAGATAGTAGCCCGTAAGTGAACTTCATAAGGTTCATCTGTTGATGTTGATATTGAATCTTCCGAATACACTCTTGGAGATGTCTGCTGAGTACTATCTACCGTAAGGATTTCAGTCTTGATAAAATCGAATTCGGGTATTGTAGTGGAAGCTTCAGTTTGAGGTGTTGGAGTTGTTTGTTGCATAATATCCACTGTAATGACTTCCTTCTTTGTTTGTTCAGGTACAGGTTCCTCTGATTTAGGATCTTCGGGTTTGGATTCTGCTGGTTTCGGTTTAGGTTGTTCTGGTTTCGGTTTGGGTTCTTCAGGAATAACTCGCGGAGAAGTTTGTTGAGCGTTATCGACGGTGATAATTTCTGGTTTAATTGCTTCTACATGAGGTACAATTTCTTCTTCAACAACAACTCTTGGTGACGTTTGCTGAGTACCATCAACTGTGGTAATTTCTTTCTTGACAACCTCGAGTAATGGCAAGTTAGGTACTTCAAAAACTTCCTCCATTTTCTCTTCTTCTTTTACGACAGGTTCAAGTTCATCTGATTGTGTAAAAGTACTAACGAGCGGAACTTCAGGTGTCTGAATACTAATTTCAGTCACTGTTTTCTCCTTTACAGGTGTTGTAGATGTTTCTTGATCAACAATTTCTTGCTTGACAGTCTGTATATCGGTTTCTGTGGTTTCAACAACAACTTCAGTGCTTTTTTCATCTTTTTGGACCACAGGAAGTGGTGACGTTTGCATTTCTTTTGATTCTGTGGCTATCTCTGGAGACACTGGTTTTTCTTCTTTAATCACTAACGTTTCTTCAATTGGTGGAGTTGTTTGTGAAAATTTCTCTTCAGGAGTGCTAATTTCATAAGGCAGAACTTGTGTTGTTGCTTCAGAAAGTATGACTGGTTCCGGCGTTTCAGTCCTACTTGTTTGAATTTCTGAATCAGACATTGGAATTTTCTCCACAATTGTAACTTCTTCTATAGTTTGAGTATGCGCTTCTTTGTCTTCCACAGCAGTAGTTTGAATCAAAGCTTCGCTTACAGGAGTAGGAGATGTTTGCAGTTCACTATCAAAAGTCTCAGGTCTAGAAGCTTCTTCTACAGCCTCAACGTGTTCAGGTGAAGTTTGTATGGAATACTCTTGCGTTGCGATTTCTTCTAGGACGGGAACTGGGAATGTTAAAGTTGTTGGCACTTCTCTATGCAAAGTTTCTGGACTACTATGTACACATTCTTCAATTATTTTTACAGTACTTATATCTGATGTTTCACTCATTGTATGATACGATTCTTCACGAGGTGAGGTTTCTACAAATTCACTGCCTATTTTTGGACTTTCAGTCTTCAGTACTACTTCAGTTTGCGGTTCGGTCTCTGACACAACTTCAGGCTCAGCATGAGTTTTCTTTTTGCGTTTTTTATCCTTTTTCTTTTTAATATGACCTGTTTCTATTATCTCAATGGGTGTTGATATAGACGTGTCATCTGATTCAGTTGTGCTTGGTTTAGGATAAGTTGTCTCTTCGCTAACACCATGAGGTTTACGTTTCTTTTGCTTCTTCTTTTTATCAGGTGTGGCCATTGGACCCAGTGATATATCTTCAGCTTCATATCCTTGTTCTTCGGTAACATGTTCAGATTCAATGTATGAATCTGGTTCAAGCGATTCAACCAGTGGCTCTGAAGCATGTTCTGAAGAAATTGGAGAGACTGCTGGTTCTGAAATTTGTTTTGTTGGTGTTGGTGATTTTTCAGCTATAATAGATGATTCTGGTGTAAGGTTAGCAGGTACAGGTGTTGGTGCTGATACTACTGGTTCAATGATTTCTTGAATAGGCTGAGGCGATACTATTGGGGTCTCCAAAGCTTCTTCAGTAGGTTTAGGTGATTCAATTGGTGGTGAACTAGGCAGTTCTACATAGTGACTTAGTGATGAACTGTCAGTTCCTATTATACTCTTGTCCGTTTCTGAATGCAAATCAATTTCTCTAGAATCACTACCTTCTGAGGATTGCCTGTGTTTCTTTCTTTTTTTGCTACGCTTATGATCTCTGATTGATTCGTCTGGAGTTATTTCGGTTACTTGTTGCTCTTCTTCTTTAAGTTCAGGTACTGGAACCTTAACTTGCTCTCTAATCATTTTTACTTCACTTGGTAAATTAACAACAATGTCCTTTTTAACTACAGTTGGTTCTTTTGTCTCAAATTCTTCTATTTTGAGATCGAATTGTACCTTTGGTTCGATTTTCTTTTTAATATCAGTTTTGGTAATGGACATTGAAATATCTACAGTTTGCTGAGGTTTGTCATGAGGTTGAGATTTGAAGCCACGTAAATGAGTATCTTTACGTTCAGCGTCAAGTAACATGTTTATATCAAATTTGTTGTCTAGTTTAGTAGGTACAGTTTCTGAAGTAGCATCAACAGTAAGTGATGGCATAATTTTTTCTTCCGTTTGTTCAAAAACTTCGAGTAGTTTGTTAACACTCTCTGAAGATCCCTGAACTTTTGGTTCAAATTGACGAACATAGGAAATTTCTGGCGCCTCGGGAACATCAGTTATTTCTGTTTCAGAAACAACAGTACCTGTTTTAAGTGTTTTAACTTTCACTGTTGATTGTAAAGGCGCCTTTTCAGTTGTTATTTGACTGACTGTTTTTTCAGTAGTGGATATAGGAATTTTGACAGCCGCTTTACTTTCTTCCATTAAAAGTTCTTTTGTGAAATCAACAATATTTTTTTGAGACTCTGTAACTTCAGCTGTATCTATAACTATATCACCTTTTACAAGTTTGATAGAATCTACTGAGGAAATTCCGTTACTCGTAAGAGGTGCTTTAGATTCTTCTTTGCTAGTTAAGATGTCTAATCCACTAGTATCTTTAAATGTAGTTTCAACTTTTTCAATCTTATCAACTGGTATAGTTTCTACTTTTGTCTCAGGTTCGTTAGTATCTGAAGTTTCTGGCGATGTTTTTATAATTTTTTCAGATATGACAAATGGAGTAGCTTCAGATACAGCCTTTGACTTGTCAGTTATATCTTCTTTAATAATATTCTTAGGTGCTTCCGTTGTATCTTTATTTCCAGTTGTAATAGTAGTAGTAGTAGGAACGATAATAGCTTGCGGCTCAGTAAAATCTACTGCATCATGAACCGTATCTTTGTCAATTTCAGATTCTTTTTCAATAGCAATTGTTTTAACTTCAGTTACTTCCATAGCTTTATCATCAGGAACCATGGTTACAGTTGGAATTTTAGCAACTATTGGACTTTGTTTTATGGCAGTTGAAATTGTGATAGTTGTATTTTCGTCAACTATATGAGCTTGTTTGGAGTCACTTGCTTTGTCTGTGATTTCACTAGTTACAATTATTATTCCTTTATCTGACTTATGATCTTCAGTTACAATAGTTTCTTTAGAGACTTTCGATTCATCAGTTGGGCTATCTTCTATAGCATCTACGCGAGCTAAAACTGTTTTTTTGGTAGTTGGTGCAGTGGTATTGACATCTTGGACGACAGTATATGTCTGTTTATGTTCCAAAGATAAAGCGGAATGACCCATTTCACTATCTATTAACTTCTTTGTGACGTCTATCAGACTTATATCTTTGGGGATATCAGATGAAATTAATGTTGTTGATTCTGGTGTAATAATATCTTTTTCAGTCAGATATTTACTGAGAGGTTCAGTTACTATAGTAGTGTCCTTATTAATTTTAATTAAAACATGATCTGGAGTCTTAACCACCTCTTCATTTGTAGTGATTATTTCCTGTTTAGGTGCGTCATCAGGCTTCTCCATATCTCGCGATACTTCAGGTGTCAGTTGTTCCTTTGCCACTTTTAGCTCAGTCATTACTTGGACTATCTGAGGTTCATCTTTTGGCAAGATATCCTGTTTATCGACAGCATTTTTTTTAGAAATGATAGAGTGATCAATTTCACTTTCAAGGAAACATTTAGCGACATCTCTTATACTTGTGTCTTTTTGCGTTTCAACCGTAGGGACAAAGGTAATTTTCGATATTGTTACCGTTTCTTTTACTATTGGTTCGCCAAGTGGTTCAGGTGTTATGATAGGCTCCTTATTTTTGATGATTGAAGTATTAGCAGGACTATTTCCAGCTTTTTCAACTGTGTTTATTTCTGCAAGTGGAGTTTTGTCAACTTGTTGAATTTCCGCTGTAGATTCAGCATGTTTTTCTATGATATGTGACACACCTTCAACTGATATTTCTTTTTTGACTACCGTCAGTGGAGATGACGGTATTTGGGAAAGAGTGGCTTGATCAATTTCACTTCCAATTAAACTTTTTGTAATATCGATAGCACTTTTATCCTGTACAGTATCCACAACTGAAACGATAGATGGTACTTCAGTAGTTTTTATTGTTTGAGTGATTTTGATTGGCTCTTTTATGTCAGGTTCTGTGACTTTTGTTTCAGTTATAATCGACAATACTTCCGGTTCAGTAACTTCAGGTTTTTGAACAATGGTGACATATTCTGATATTGATTCCGGTACACTGATATTTTCTGGTATCTTTTGTGTATCTTGAGATGAGACATAGTTTTTAGATAATTCTCTAGTTACAACAAAAGTGCTAGTTTCAGGTGTTTTTGTCGTAATCCGAGAAGTTGTATGATCCATCTCACTGCCAATCAAACTTCTTGTTATATCAACAATCGATTTAGGCATTTGTTCATCTAACTCAGGTATTGTAGTAAAAGTTTTAGTAGTTGTTACTTTTTGAGTAATTCCTTTTTGATGATCATCTTGTAGTAACTCAGTTTGTTTACCTATATTGACATCAATTTCAGCAGTGATGGTTGAGTCTGGAATGTATTCGTCGTCGGGTTCTTCAACTACTCGTTCTGTAACATGTTCTTTTCCATCTATAATCTGTATTTGTTTTATTATTCTGATACGCTTTGTTTTAACTCCTTCTGTTTGAACATTATGAGTAATTTTAGGTTCATCTTCAATAACTTCAACTTCTTCTGGTTCTTCAATTACCTCTTCCGTCACTTGCTCTTTGCCGTCAATAATTTGGATATGTCTTATAATACGTTTTCTTATTCTTGTTATTTTTCTTGTGACCTTTTGTACGACTGTTGCAATATTGGAAGACGATGTCTCTAAAGTTGAGTGGTGGAACCCTTCAGTTACGAAAGTTGCTTGTTGTGTATCCATCGGCTCTTGTACAAGATATTCTTCATTTGTCGCTTGAGGTATGCTTTCAGAAGGTATGTTTTCGAATGTTTCAGAAATTGTAACAGTATGAAAAGGTGATGTTTCTCTTTCTTGAGATGACCGAACTATCGTTTCAGATTTAGTGGTTTTTGAATACTTTCCATGTTGACCCTCCTTCTTCATAAATTCTTCCATCAGTCTTTGAAGTTCTTCAGCTTGAGTCGGGGCATCACTTGGTGCCTCATGTCTTGTTTGATCTTTAGAAATATCCATTTCTTGAGGTGCTTCTCCTCTTTCTGGTATATCAAAACCTGAAGGTCTGTCATCTGTTTTAGGCTTTTCATTTACATCAGAGCCAGGTGGAATTACTGGTGGTTGATCTCCTTTATCATCATGTGAATCATCAATCTCTTCGAATTGAACTTCTTCTCGGTCTTTAACATTTATTGATACCCTTGGAATTGTTTCATCATATACCTGAACATCATCAGGTTCTTCTATAACCTCTTCAGTCACGTGTTCTTTGCCGTCAATTATAACGACTCTTCTTATAATTCGTCTTCTCGTTCTGACTATTCTTTTTGTGACTTGTTCAACAACTGCCGTAACACTAGAAGACGATGTTTGAACTTGAGATGGGATGTGACCTTCAGCTAACTGAAGGATATCTTCTGGTTTCATACCACTTTCCATAGTGATTGTAATATCAGGTCTGGATGTGTATTCCTGAATTGTGACTTCACCTCCTGGAAGACTTGATATAACTTGGCCACCATAGGTTTGATACTGCATGTGTTCCACTCCTTCATCTCCTAACATAGTGGAAGAAGATCCTTTATCTTGCTTCAGTATGATTTGAGAAAAGGATTGATCATCTGAAATACCTTCTCGTGATAGTATTTGTGTCCTCTGCTGCTGTGTTTGCAATGTTTGCTGTCTTGTCACAAGTGTCTTTCGTATTTTCTTTACAATAATCCTTTTGGTTCCATCAGCATCTACAACAACTTCAGTCGTAGTTTCATCGGGCTCGACCATTATAGTTTCAAACGACTGGGGTAAACTATGTGTAATATTAAGTTGTGAGTCTTTACGTACAGTATCATCTTTGTAATTTGCGTCTACAAACAGTGAATGCTCGTCGGTTCTTTGTTCTCTTATTACCGGTCTACTTGCAATTTCAATAGTTTCATGGCCGTCAGAAATAGTCTGTCTTACTTGAATACTTTCCAATATTTCCTTTTCTTCTGATTGTGGTTCACTGGTCTGAACTTCCACTTCCTTAGGTGGTGCACAAGTAATAGATACGTCATGAGTAGTAATGACTTCCGGCTGACAAATAACAGATTTATCAGCGACAGATGGTGGCTCGGACATAAGGCTCTTTCCAGTTTGTGTTTCAATTGTCATAGTTGGTATTGGTTCAGGCATCTTCATTTCTTCAACATTAGGTTTTTTATGACTAGGTTTGCTCTCTTGTACTGTAGGAACTTTGTCGGAACTTTCTTGAAGTGTTTCTGCTTTCTCAGATACTTTAGAAATTGGTGAAACTTCAGCTGGAATAGTTTCTTTGACTTTCACATCTTTGATGCTTTCACTTTCTCTTGGTGTCACTACTTCCTCAGGCATAGAAGTAGAGTCAATCGTTCTATCAGTTTGTGAAATATCCTCCTCCACTACCTCTGGTGCAGATCTAATATGTAATAATACATGTCTCAACCTTTCTATCTCTATAATGACTAGATTCCTTGTTTCCTCCAATGCTTTCCTCATTGCATTTAACTTATCTCTCAATGACTGACTAGACTCATCTTCCCTTATCACAGTTATAGACCTCAGTATAATCTCATACTCTTCATATTCCCTGATATACCTTTCATAAATTTCTATGTACCTAATAATATCTTCTTCTACAAGGACGTCAGACTGTTGAGTGGATTCTTTAAGTCCACTATTGATTGTTTCAAGCCACTTATCAAGCTTTGTAATCTTTTCCTTATTTTCTTCTATTTCCTTTGTTTGACGCACCAATTCAACTCTGGTATCCTGAAAAAATATGTTACATCATTAATAATTTTATAAATTATTCAAAATGAAAAAAAAGTTAAACAAAAATGAAAATAAAATAAAGAAGTATGTTACCTTTCTTACCTGGATGACGACAAGACCCTGTCGCGCTTGAGTCAGCAATTTAGAGATTCTGGCTTTCATCATTATTAGCTCCTTCATGAGGGTCTGAATCTCGGCTTCCTGCCGGTACTCCATGACGTTCTGTTCGAGGAGTTCCGCTGCCTCCTCACACTTGACTAAAACTGCTATGCCCTCCTAGAAAATTTAATTTTAAGGTGTTATCTTAAGTTAAATGGCTATCATTTGAATGGCTGAGTGAATATTACTACAACGTGACTTCCTAGGTCTCTTGTAAGTGTCAACTTCATTGCATCTTTATTATTCATGGTGATAAAATAAAAATAAACATGTCCACATTGTTTCTGGGTAATAGCTAAATATATCGGTGACTAAGAACGGCAAACGTGTTTTATTACTCACAAACTAAAGTCAAAGATGTCATATTATTTCATTACGGCATACTTTGGTTCTAAGTCATTCATATTATCATGTTTTGATAGGAATACAAATTTATGTGGAACATTGGAAATAAATCCAAGGTGTTAGACGCTACCATTCTGGGAATCTGCATTTAATCAATTAATGGTAATAGAGGATGATCACACAGCATATTATGTTTTATAATAGCGTATTCTCTTTTAGTCGATCTATCAGTTATTCTATTTATATGAGAATTTAGGTGAGGTATTCCTAGCGATGTTTTATATTTAGACATTGCGTAACGTTACCGGTATTTATTTTCCCCTTTATCCCAAAGAGACGATCGTAGTGGAAAGTATGATCATACTTTCCATAATTTGAAGGGTTTGACTTGATACTATACCTACTATAAATAATAATAATTAAATAGGTACTGAAAAAACTAAAAAGCAGGGTTGCGATCACAAGGTTCTTCTTGCCACCCTGTATCTCAGATAGAAATGGAAGTGAATTCAAAAATTAAGACAATAAAATTCTTACAGGTCCTTAAGACCTTTCTACCTTTCTCGATAGGCTGTGTTTAGCGGTTTAGCTAAGTACGATATTAAGGTCGCCTTGTGATGAATTTTCATAAAAGATAAATACCAAACTATGTTTTTTCCATCTAACTTTGGAATTCCGGAAACATTTACACGAATCCTTGGCTGCGAGCACAATTATTGTTATCATTTCGTCGGTGACGAGGGATCGCAAACTATTTTTACTATCGTCACAGATATTTATTAGGATGAACTCATTCATACATCATGTTTATATTTAAAGAACATTAACTTTTTAATGATTACTCAACCTAGGTACTTGAGATCCGTTTTATTTGTCGTTAAAATTATAGAGGTTTACTGCGTTGTTACTTAGAAATAGTTTTAAGAATATGTTAGTAATACATAATTATCAGGGGACTTTCATATAACGAGCATCTGACTCCAAACCAAGCAGAGGAATATACGATAATAATTATTATATGGAAATCAGACTTAAAAATTATTAAACTACAATAAGAGAGAGGAAAGTACCCGAAGTAACTACCTATTTGAAGGAAAAAATATTTCACTTAATAATTTATGAGAAAATATTTTATTTGATTTTTAAATAATTGTAACTATAAGTACATGCACAAGGTAAAGACTAATTTATCCTTAATTATACCTAGCTTCACAAGGATAAAAAGTTATTTTTGGTTCTATTATTCATAATTTATCCTGAAGCGTATAAAATATGTTGAATACATGCCTGCAATTTAAGCAAATTTTATATTTTGAGATTTAGTTGTAGTACATTTAAACTGATTAAAAATTACGAGTAATTTATAACCTAAATTGATGACTAAAAATATGAGTAAGAGTTTAAATAAAAAATAAAAATACTAATATTGCTTCAAAAAGTTCGTTATAAATAATAATAAAACTATTACCAGAAATCCATTAAAGATCACTTCACACACACTTGATATTGAAAAAAAAATTACAATATCATCGATCGATCACAAAACTTCGAATTTTCGTTAATAATTTTGCTGTGCACCGACTTGCATTAGCTTCGAATGCTAGTGGCGTACTATGAGATGCCAAACACTAAACTTTATTATTAACCCTATGTCGTAATTGAGGTGACATCATTAAAAGGCATCATTTGTGTATGGACTAACTCATTGTCAAGGACAATTCACAAAACATACCATCCATCCAGACTTTAACTATAGGAGATGACGTAATATATATACAAATTAAATAATTGAGAATTGTTTAATTGTTTACATTGACTAAGTAAATTAAGTCTGCGTTCCGATGGAGCAAAATGCGGAATCTGTGCTATTGGTAAAATTCTTAGCAATAAAAATTACTGCGGACGATAATGATATAATATAGAATACTAAATTGGGAGTTATATAAATACATTCTAGTTTTGTTTATATATACGAATTCGATTTAGCGTTAAATTTTAAAGAACCTAATTCTGTGATTAACATTTAAAATTCCTAAATAGGAAATTAAATGTTATGAGCCCCCGAAATAATGTCTCTAACTATGAAACTTTTGCATCTTTTGAAATGACAGTTGCTACTGATAGTCAGTTGGATTTAGGACAATTAATTTTGAAGGTAATGGTATATTTACAGTGACACTTACCCGTAGACCCTCCTCCATAGTGTCGAGACTCTCATCTGGCAGATCCGAAAGGTGAGCTTGCACATTCTTTATCTCTTCCAGTAGACTTTCAATATCGTTAGATAAATCCTGAGAATACACACGTTTATTAACAAAACACTCTTGAAAACAATACCAACGTTGAATCAAAAGATTTATCAGTTCGAGCTAAATATATAAATGATATCAATTTTCCAGAGGCAGCTTTACAAACAGCAAGCATGATTAATTTATGAGTATTGGATATTTGGATAGCATCCAAACTACGTAATTTGTATTGCGGTCTTTTAATGTAGATTACTATCTTAAAACAATTTATGTCAATAAATTTATCGCTTGGTAATCAATGAAAATTTATAGTGCTGTTTAAAATTTTGAAAATTAACGCAAAATCTTTTGACTCCACGTTGGTTTTGGTTGGTGATAATTCGGGAAAAACTGCAGTCCACGAACTCATTCCAAATGCATGGACTCTGTTAGCAACACAATGTACAACAAAACATAAAATCAATCATATTAGTTCGTAATATTGAATTTGGCATGACATGCTGATTTGGATTAAAACATCTTGCAAAATTGGGGCATCATTCCATTAAAATTGGGCTTTTACAGACGAAAAAAAACGTTAAAGCTGATGCAGAATAGGCAAATCAATCTCTGAGTAATGGTCATGTTCCGTACCAGACTGAACGCGATTTTGATAATTCTTTATTTTCTATTCGGATTTTAATTCAAATATAAGTGAAGGATATTATTCTATAACGCGAACCATTAAATTTAATAGTTCATCATACATTATTATAATTTAATGACAGTAATTAATTTTATCACGTAATAAAATTATATCCCCCAAAAATTTTTTTGTTAGTTTCTGTCAATGGTAGCGTGTATTAAAGCGTGTGCCAGAAACACTGACAAGCTCGGCAAAGATTTATTTTCAAACATCGGTACGGAACACTGATGGATTTATGCAATGGACATTTAACTAAGAGAGTCCTCGGAACAAACAATGATAATAAAGATTGGACTCATGACATCTAAACAATAGGATCAGTTTCCAAAAATATTATAATGCAATATGTAAAACAGGACTGACCTGAGTAATAATATTATGAAAAATTCAGCAAAAGTTTTCACTTTCCAGTGCATTTGTTTTCATCGAATACATTTGATGACTGAATACGATTCGTTTATGTAATAGTAACATATATAATGTAAGAAATAAACTTTTCAGTCTGAGAATTCTTTCCAATTTTACGAATAAGCCCAACATAGAAAATCTAGAAATAACTTTTTAAATAAAGCGACACATTAGTCGATCGTCTCGTAGTAACAAACATTTGACATTTGAATAAAGGGGTCAAAATAGACGGTATTAAAAATCTATAACACATAAATAAAATAAATAAAACAAATATATACAATGAGTATTTGGTTTATTATAATTATTAAAAGATCAGACTAACAAAGACTAGAAACTTTTATTATGAAATTCCAATTTTTTGTAATATGACTAGACATGACTAGATATTCACACAATATAAAACTACGTATTAAACAAAATGCGCAACTAATTTACTACTACGAAAACTGTGCATGCCAAATATTTGGCACTACAAGACGAACGGCAAATTTGGTGTAGCAATACGACAATTCACGATACATAACCTAATAATAAGTGAAATTAAAAATTTAGTAGTAATATCATGCCAAACATAAAGTATAAAGTGTAAAATTGTACAATACGACTGTTGGTCAGTCACCTTGGCTGTCCTCTGCGCTGATTGTCTCTCCGCCGGCTCCTGTATGGGTGAGGATGGGGCAACTGGTTCAAGAGGTGAGGTTGTTAGTATATCCTCCCTAGCGACTTGACGCGGCGTGTCTTCGTTCAGCGCAACAGTGAGTGAGTCACTGGGTGACTCTACGCTCAAGTAGGAGCTGTGGTCTTTCCAACTACATATACCACCGGGTAAGTCCATGGAAATATAACTAGAATTGAATGGTGAACCGCAAGGATCTTTCGGTTCCTCCGCTTCGGAGGAATGACCTGAACTACCGCCGTCATCCTTATCTTTATCGTCTTTATCTTGGGATTCAATTTCAGAGTAAGTGACAGGTTTGGTTTTGCTTTTGCTAGCCATTAGGAGGAAGTAACTGCATTCGGCGTCATGGTAGATATGTTTTTCTGGCCAGAACGAATTGTCATTGATAATATTTTCCTCAACGCTAAGACCCTCATCAATGCGTTCGTGGGGTTCGACGTATATTTTAGGTGCATATTTGGTTTCGTTTATGTTATGAGTTATGAAGTCAAGGTTTGCTAATTTAGATTTTTGTTCAGCCAATAATATTTCCGCGTCTCCTATTGTATATTTATCGGTCCAGAAATTATCGGTTCTAAGGCATGAGGTGTTGTTAGTAGAGACAGTAGACTCAATGTTAGTTGGTAATGTGTCAGGGGCTTCTAATTTCATTGATTGTTTTTCTGTTTCAGTAATAGTAGTAGTAGCGACTTGTTTCAGTGTATATTTATGTTCAGAATCTTTTTGATAAACTTTTCCATCTTTTTGTACAACTAAAGGTGTTTGTACCTGTGTATCTGAAACTTCTGTTACTGAAATATCTCTTAGTACTGAATCTGTCAGCTCAGATGTATGAGTAGTGATTTGAGTCGGTGAAATGATAGATTTAGGTTCTATGGATGAAATGACTTCAATAATATCTTCTTCTAGAGTCAGTGAAGGTTCTTCAGTAAGTTCAAGAGACTGTTCTTGAGTAATGGATAAAGGTTCGGAATCATCCAGCAACGAGTCGATCATACTCATACTGATATGCTTGTCATCAACATCTTCAAATCTGGTTGTTTCTGATTCTATATGTTTGGTTGTCGTGACGGAAGGAGTTTCATCACTTAATTTCAATTCTGGAACTGGCTCTTCAGGTTCAGGAGAGGCCAATGATGGCGTCATGTTATCTATCAATTCATCATATTGGTAATCAATTGATGTCTGAGTATCGGCCAATTCTTTGGGTGTATCATCACTAATTAATGAAGAATCATTTTCAGGCAGCAACATTTCTTCTATTTCTCTTTGTAAATCAGCCATTTTACTTTCAAGTGATTGTTCTTCTGTTATCTTTTGTTCTTGAGTTTTGTTTTGTCTTTGACTTTCAATTGTTTTTATTTCTTCAGTGAAAACTTGATTAACCGACTGCGTGTTACTGTCAGTTGTGGTATCAATAAATTTATCTTCAAATGCTAACACAATATTTTCTGTTTTTTCAGTAGTACTTATTTCCTCATTTAATGGTTGTTTTACCTGAACAGACAATATTTCTGATAAATTCCTTAAGTCATCTACCCGACTGGGGTCAACTTTCCAATATTGAGCTTCAGAATATAATCTTTCTTTGATTGGTGTTTGAACAGATTCAGGTGTAGATATAGGAGTATCAAAGTGTTTTTGATGGATCTCATTTTTAATTTTAAGTTCCTGATACACCTCTTGTTCTGAGGACGTAACTTCGATTGGTGAAGATGATTCTTTAGCTTCCACTGCTTGAGGGACATGTTTTTCTTTTTTCTTCTTTTTACTTTTCTTTTTCGTCTCTGTTTCAGTTAGAGCTTGTTCCTTTTCAATTTTAACCTTTCCGTGTATTAACTTTTGAGCCACTATTTCTTCGTCTATAACTGGTTCTACATTTTCTGCAATCGATATTACTGTCTTATCTTTTGATTTCGATGGACGTTTCTTTTTCTCTTTCTTAGGTGGTTGCTTCTCTTCATCTGAAGTACTGTGTACTGTATCGATCAATTTTGGTTTAATTTCTTTTTCCTTTGACTTAGATGAGCGGCTCTTTCGTTCCTTTTTAACAGGCTGTTTTTCATCGTCCGAATGGCTACTTGGTACTGATTCTGTGTCTTCAGGTTTGAGCGTGGTTGTGAGTGCTTCAAATCTGTTTTCAGACTTTTCCCGAGTTTCACGTTTTGGTGACATATTTGATGTTGATTGTGAACGGTTATCTCTCGATCGCGAGCGAGATCTTCTATTCCTATCTACGGTAATGAAACCATCAGCATCTACCTCCAATTCTGGTTTGTGGTGGTCAGAATCTGATTCATCCACTAAGATCACAGGTGGTTTTGGTGGAGCAGGAACATGTTCTATATGTTGTGACTCTACTTTTTGTAGTGTTCTTTCAGGCGATGGACGTTTTGCCGCAACAATTTTTGCCCATGAACCTATTATGTTGTCATTACCTTCAACGGTCTCTTTGCTTATTTCGTGAATTTCATCGTGAGCTGGAATGGTAACAGGTATTGTTTGGATAATTTCTTTTGACTTTTGTAACGGTGGTTGTATAACATCTCTTTCTTTCTGTTCCAAAGGTACTAAGCCTTCAGAAACGACGTCAGCATATGATTTGCCTTCTTCCGCCGCTTGCACCCAAACATTAACAGGTTCAGAAATATTTGTAGAAATATCAATAATAGACTGTGGTGCCTGGATTGGTTCATGAGTAATCGGATGTAACGTTTCTTTCTTATCATCTCTCTTTTTCTTCTTTTTATTACGTTTTGACTTTGTTTCGATATGTTCTTCATGCAAAAGATTTTCATTGCTTTCTAATTCTGGAACTATATTAGAATGTACAGCTGTTTGTGGCTCTTGTTTTTCTTTCTTTGTTTGAAGGACGGACGAGTATGAAATTTCAGTAGAAGACGTAATTTGTTTAGTTTCAGTTTCAAGAGATCGTTGCTCCTTGTTTTCTTCAAAAATAGGCATATCCTCAGATAAAATAGCCGGTTGAGATTCAGACACAGTAGAAGTTTTTGTCTGATACATGTAGGAAGGTGTGAATTCTGGTGCATCGGCCGATAATTTAGAAAACAGTACAGTGTTGGAATACGAAGGCTTAAATTCAGGGATGGAATCTATTTCAGGAAGGAGGTCATGCAAGCTATGTATGGGAGATTTTTCCGGACGAACTTCCATGTTAGTAACATTTGTTTGATCCGTAACTACCTCAGTTATTTCATTAGACACATCTAAAGGTACATTTGTATCCGTACTAATTGGGTCCCTAAGATGTTTATGCTTATCGAAAGTATCAGGTTTAGGTGTATCAGTTTGTGGATCCGAAATTATTTGTTCGGGTACATTTGACAACGTCTGTAATTTTTCACTTTCTATGAGTTTTGCCGAGATAGTGGAAGGCTTTGAATCGACTATATCTTTTTCTGCATCCGTTTGTTGTAAAAGATGCTCATCACTAAGATCTAACGGTCGTACGGTTTCTGAAGGATCTTTTCTTATTTCTGTCACCGTGTCAGATGTAACAATTTTTTCATCAGAATCCTTCGAGTTCAAAACCGTTTTAAACTCTTCTATCTTCTTTTCATCTTTAGGCTGTTTAAGTTTAGCCTCAAGTTCTCTTTTCTGTATAGAATTTTCAACATCCTTTAATTCACCGAATACCACGGGCACAAGTGTTTTATTAAGATCATCTATAATAACAACTGTCTGATTATTTTTCCTAATAAATCCAGACTCATCTTCTTCACCGAAAGCTGCTTTCTTGGGATGTTCATAAGATTTCTCTTCTTTAGCAATTAATGTGACTGCTTTTACCTTAGGATCATCGGTTAAACAAGTTGTGGAAACAATTGGTTCAAATACTTCAATGGAATCTACAATTTCAAAAGAATGATCATCATCACTTGAAATCACTTCATCTAGAGTGTTATCTTGTTTTGTGGCTTGAGCTGTTGTTTCTTCAATATCTAGGATATCTTTATAAGTAATTTCAGTAAATTGGATTTTAAGATCATCAATGTCTTTAAGGTTTGTGGTATCCTTAGCTATCAAAATAGCATCAACAACATGATCTACATCTTGCAGACTTTGTGTAGTACTGTTAAGTGGCTGTGTTTCTACAAGGCTAGTGTCACCATATACTACAGATACTGGAGTGTTGCTCAAATCATCAACTTCGAAAGAAAAATCTATTTCCTTCGGTGAGAAGATAATTTGTTCACCTTGGCTTATAGCTTGTTCTGTATCATCATCAGCTGTAGAAAGATCTTTATCTATAGCTGATGCAACATTTAGGCTCTCTGGTATCAAAATTGAACTTTCACTATTAATAAAATCAGTGGTCTGTGTAATAATTGTTTGATCAGGTAACTGTACTCTTTCAGTTTTAGATTCCAGTATTTGCTGCTCGGGCTCTTTAAAAGATACAGACAAAGGTTTTTCATAGTCCATATTTGCTTCATTGTTTTGGGAGTCTAAAGTCATCACTGCCTCAATTTCTAATTCTTCAATTTGAGAAGGCTCTTCAATCTCAGATGAAATGACAGATGCAAGGAAACGTTCTGCATCTTGTATTTCGTGATAACTATGAGGCAATGGTTCTAATACATTAGGATTGATTGATGTTATTTCTTTGTCTTGGACCATTTGATTAATAGTAATAGTAGCTTGTGGGCGTTCTATTATATTTTGATTTTCAATTACAATATGTGTACCTTCACTTATTGTTTCAGTCGGTGTAGTAACTATTTCAGTACATTCTATAATCTGATTGTTTCCAGTTTCTTGTACACGCTCAGTAATGGTAGGTCTTGTTGAAGCAAATACACTCTCAGCATCATTTAACTCATGATAACTAAATCTTGGCACTTCGTAAATATTTTGAATCATAAGTTCTGGTTCATCAACCAATTCCGGATCAACGTCATTGCTTTCAACAAGCACCTGATATTCAGTAATTTCACCACTATCAGGTTTTTCATCTTCTGTTATTTCATTACTTATACGTCTCTCGTTACTTGTAGATTCTTGTTCAGTCAAATCAATAACTTCAAGAGTATCTTTAATGAATGGTTGCTGTGTATGAATATCTACTTCCTTAACTGGAGAAGTTTCTTTGCTTGATTTTGTTATGAGCATCGCATGTAAATATTCTGCATCATTTATCTCTTGGTAACTAACCCTTGGTGTTTCTAATGCAGGTTGATTGATTGTTTTTGAAACTCTTTGTAACTCCTCATCTTTTATGGTCAGTATGCTAATTTCAGCGGAAATAAGTTTATTTATTTCGTCTTTAATATTATCGCTTTTAACATCATTTGATATAAGTAGATTATTGCCATCTTTTATTAATCCTGTTTGTTCTTTCACAAACGTTTCTATCATTTGATTTGAAGCATTTGATTGTACTTCAGCATGTTTTATTTCCTGGGATGTTTCTTTTTGAATATCAGATGCTAAAATATCTTTTGATGAAATATTTTTATGCGCTGGTAGTCGTTGTTTCAAAGCAGGCGAAGAGTCTTCTTTAGTTTTTGAGAAAGCAAATAGTTTTTCACCATCATATATCTCTTGGTAGCTGTAATGTGATATTTCTTGTGGTAATGCAGCAATTTCACCCACTATTTTCATTGATTTAAATAAATCGGCTGGTGGTATGGTATCAGGGATACTAGGTTCATTAATGACAACCGCATTCGTGTTAGTTTTATGTGAATATTCGAGGTTGTCAATTGTTGGCGATCTTACATATTTACCAACAGATTGCAGAACTATGCTTTCATTATTTATAAAATCGAGAGTATTTTGTGTCACAGATTTAATCGTCAAATCAGGCTTTTCGTCTGCCACAAGAGAAGTGGAACAATCATGTGCTGTTTCTTCTTCAAGTAGTTCTCCATGCAGTGGATTTTGAAGTATTTCTGTATTTGAAATCGTTTCCGTAGTTGTAGGTAGAGTACTTGTTATGGTATTTATTTCACTTTCATTCATGGGTTGTCTCAAAGTATTTTCACTACTAATGAGTTCAATAGTATGTTGAACTGGTGTTTCAATTGATTCTGCTTGAAGTTGAAGCAAAGTTGCCTCTAGAACTGATGCTGGTTGCGTAATGAGATCTTGAGGTTTGACTTCTGCCTCAATGTTGATTTTTTCTTGAATTAATTGATCACTAGAACATAATGATGCCAACACACACTCAGCATCATAAATTTCTTGGTAATTTATTTTAGATGCTTCTTCCTTCATTGGAGATATCCTTGGGTTTTCAATTTTAGAAATTTCATGTTTGTTTATTTCTATAGCTGAAGTCTTTTCATCTACAAACTCATCACGACTCTCATTAATTATTTTGTCTTCTTCAGTTCTTCCTGGTTGAGTAAATTCAATTGCTTCTTTTAGTATTTCTGGGTCTATTGCAGGAGTTGGGTCACTTTGAGACAAATTTTGTTTCTTTCGTTGACTAACCATTAATTGATAATAATCATAGTCTAATTGGTAAGTATCCAAATCTAGCGAGTAAGTTTTGACTTCGTTTACAAGCTCTTTGTATGGAATATTTGAAGGTTTTTCATCCCTATTTAATGGTGTCTTATGTCGATCTTGCACAGACCCAAAAATAGCTTGTTCAAGCATAACACTTATGTCATCTTCAGTGATTGTTTTTGACTTAGTTATTTCTTCTGGTTCCTTTGACTTTGATTCAATATATGCAGGTTTAGGTGTTAAGGAACTAATCAATTCTATATCTTGTGTCGCATTGCTATCGGTTTCCTTTGATTCGAAATTATATTCAATAGATGGATCCTGCAGAAGTTTAGTAATTTCCGTATCATTTCGATTATCTAAACTTTTCTCATGTAATTGATTTTCACAAGAAGTTTCAAACGTTTCTGATGATATGACATTTTTGGTTCTTACAGTTTGAGTTGATGTAATTATTTCCATGTTTTCTGAAGTAAGTGTAGATATTTCTGAAGAATCTAGAGACCTGGATGTCTGTTCAAGTTGTTCGTATTCAGTTACTATAGGATTTTCCTGAATTATATCTTGTGTGTCTATTGTATCAATTTTTTCACCATCGTCTCTTGTAAATTTCTCAGATTTGTCTTCTGGTTTGGTTGATAAATTATCAACAGATTCTACATTATTGGAAGACTTTTCACTAGTGATTTTGTTATTGTCAATTACAGCTTCAGTACTCTCGTTAGCCGAAGGTGTTTCTTCCAACGAATTGGTCTTGCTACTAAAAATTTTTACTGTCCTGATGGGTGGAAGTTTCTTTTCTTCATGTGTTATAAGATATACAGTACGCGTTTCAACGTCCTGCGTAATAGGTTCATAACGAGTTATTTCTTCTACAATATTTAATGAACTCTCTTTAAGAGCATCAGCAGAAAAGAACTTATCATTATTATTTTGTTCATTAGCAGGACTTGATGATACAGATGGAACGCTAACTTCAGGTTTTACTTCCATTGGTGCTATTGGGTCTAGTGATTTCGACGTATCAAATTGGCAACTAGCAATATCTTTTGTAGAAGTTGTTGTTACTTCTGTCTTTGTTTCACTAGTCTTTAAACTTTCTGATACAGACAAAGACTGAGTTTTAGTAGTCTGAACTACACTAATATCTTGTAATAAATTGCCAGTTTCTTGGAGTATTGCTACTTCAGTAGCAACTTGTTCTGTTGTTTCTCTATCACTCAAAATTAAATCAGATTGACTTATTGGCTCTAGAGTAGATTCCGTAACAGCGTCTTCTTCAGCCAATAATGCATTCCAATCAATATGTTCAATTGGCTTTAAATTTTCGGTTATTTTAGTATTATCAATTTCAAGAAACTTTTTAGTACTATGCTCTTTTTCTAAAGAATCAACTCTAGAAATTTCTCCATGCTTTGGTGATTTATGTTTGTCTTTAGGCTTTGAAGGCTTTTCCTTATTCTTCTTTTTAGATACTTCAGTTCGTTCAATTTCTTTTAGAGCTTTTTCTATGTCATCGTCTACTAATTTCGGTTTCTTGGATTTTGGTTTCTTCTTGTGGGCCTTTACTTCTTCAAATTGGATATTTTCTATAACTGTAATGTGTTCAGTTTTTACTTCCTCAGTTGGTTTTGAATCCGGTTGTTCTGGTGCTTTATCAACAGATTTGAAATTTGACTTCGATTTTGACTTCTTTTTAGATCGTTTGGTATCATCTATGGATTCATTTACCGGCTCTGCTATAATATTTTCAATCACTAAAACATCTTTTTCCTGTCCTTCACTTGATTGTGAGATTTCTGAGGATACAATTTGTGAATCATTATTTTCATTAACTTTGGATTTTTTAGATTTAGATTTCTTTTTATTAGGTTTAGGCTCTTCAAGTTGTTCTACAATATTAGGTATTTCTTCAACAATTGGTTCAATCGTATTGACATTTTCTTCCGCAGCAGCCTCCAAAGTTTCTGTAGTTTCAAACAAAACAGGCTCAGGTGTTTTCTCTCGTTTCTTTAGCTTTTTCTTTTTCTTTGAAGAACGTTCAGTTTCATCAGTATTTTCATTTTTCGAGGTTTCAGTCGAATTAATGAATTTATTAGAATGTTCTTGTAAAATACACTTAGATGAAATATCAGTATCGACAAGCTTACTTTGTTCATCGATGAATGATTGTTTACTTAATTCTAAGCCCGTTGTTTGATAGTTATTACTTTTTGATAGGAATTCATCTTCAGTAACGGATACAAGGTCTGTTTTTAGATTTTCAGCATATTCTATATCTGAAATTTTAATTTCTGAACTATGTACAGAAATTTCACTAATAGGAATATTTGCTTTAATTTCAACTGTTGGCGTTTTTGTAACAGACTGCTGTTCATATAGTTCTAACTCTTTCTGTGAAATAGAATTCAGGACATCCTGTTGACAAATAGTTGTATCTTTATGCATTTCAGTAATCGAGCTATTAGTAACTATTGTTCCAGGCTTTACACTTTCCAACACATTTGTAGATACAAAAGCGGCATTTTTGATAGGACTTTCCTGTTTTTCTTGATGATCTTTAGGAGTTTTGTGTTTCTTTGACTTATTTATCTCAGTAATAGTATTTTGTTCATTTTTAGAAACTTTAATCACCAACTCGGCCGTTTGTGGCAAATTAATTTTATCGGTTGTTTCATATTCAGGCATTGTATCCCAAGATGGTAAGTCATTGTCGTCCTCTTGATTTTCAGTTGTCTGTTGAAGGGTTTTAACGATGCTATCTTTTGTTGTTCCTTTTTCAGTTTCAATAGCTTCCAATAAAACAAGTTCTGGTGAGCTCTCTTGAGAACTTCTATCAATATTTTGGGGTTCTTTATGAACTTTCTTTTTCTTTTGCTTCGCATTCATAACATTCTCCGTACTAGATTCAGAAATACTAAGTCTTGTAGACTCTATTGTGATAAATTCAGAATTAATATCTTTAACATCATCTTGAGAATCTTTAGATCCCTTTTTCTTTTTCGATTTACTGTGGGCTTCTGTTTCATTCTCCACTTCTTTGAAGCTTGGCTTCGAAACATGACAGGTCGGCTTTTTGACAACATGTTGAAACAATTCAACTGTTGCAACATCAGCACTGTTTTCTTTGCTTTTATCACGAGAGTCTTTTGACTTCTTTTTCTTTTGTTTCTCATACTCCTCTATTTCTTTCAAAGCTTTTTGTATTTCATCTTCCGTTGTTTTTGGTTTCTTAGACTTGTGTTTCTTTTTAGACTTTTTCTGTTCAACATCTTCTTTCACGGTATCTGGTTGAATGTATTCAACAGTTTCCATTTCAGTTACAGTTTCAACAACAGTATCACTATGCTGTACCTTTTTAATGACTTCCCTACTGATTGTTTCCACTACTGGTTTTGGATCTCTCGGTCTATTTGGTAATAACGACACCGACGTTAATTCAACTTCGATAACTTCAGGTGAATCTTCAAACTCTTGAACTTCAATTACTTTTTTGGAAGTCTTTTTCTTCTTCATGACCTGCACATCGTGTGCTTTTGTGGCTCGTTTTTCTGGAGCACGCCTCTGTCTCGGTATATCTCTTGACCGACTTCTGGGTGTTGGGCGATCGAAACGCTCAGGTTTCAATCTCGTCGATTCAATACGCTCAACCTTCGGTTCAGGTTGTTTGATCGGTTGAGTTGTTGGAGATTTTTCCACGCATTCTATAACTATCTCTTTAACCAATTCAACATGTGCCACTTGTGGTTTCGGTAATGAAGTTACACTGTGTTTGCGGGCCTGTTTTCGGAGACCGAGAGCTAATATTTCCGCATAAGACAAATCTTGTCTATTTTTTGTCGCCGGGCTAAGTGATCTATCTTGCCGCTCCGTCGGGCAAAGATCTATCTTAGTTTGAACCGGTAGCTTTTGCAATTCCGGTGAGGCATCTCGGCATATCGAAATGGGAGCCTCTGGTGTCGGCTCACGATATGTCACCGGTGTTTCCTCATAGTACTCCTCGACCGTGTCAGCTTCGGTGCGACTAGGATAGCCTTCGTAGTAAACGTCCGCGTCCCTTCGGAACTGTTCACTCTCACTGACGTTTTGGTACACACGAGTCTCACTGATCTCTCTACACTCGACGTCACTATAGTCGGTGTTATCGCACTGTACACTAGACGGAGCGAGCTCGGCTTCTAGCTCGAGCTCGTCAACGGAGGGTGCGGGGGAGGAGGAGCGTCTTCTCTGCGTGCTATGATGCCGTGAACCTACGGAGCTGGATCTGGAGCCGGAGCCCTTCACTATCTCGGCGTAGGTGGTGCCCCCGAGTACCCAGGCGGGACTGCGGGCGCGCGCGTGGCGAGGCGGGGGCGGCGCGAGGAGGGTGGCGCGGGAGGCGCGGGCGCTGCGAGCACTGGCCGCCAGTAGCGCCAGCTCGGCCGCGCCCGACCTGCCCAGGTCTGACCCACCCGCCACCCCCGCCGCTGGGATCACGAAGTACGGGTCCAGCTCGTAGATAGCCTCTGTCAGCTCTTCGATTCGCCGGGTGACCTCCTGATACGCAAGTACGGACAATACATGATTTACAAGGGTGTCTAGCGAACGAGGATAGCGATCGAAGCTGAGGATCGTGAAAAAGAAAACGACAGTGGCTGCGATGTGTCGTGTATATTTTAACGTTTTCATATTATTTAATAAAAATACAAGGGACAAGATGACGACTTATGAGCTACGGGATGTTCGATGCCGCGGTCTACGCATCTCGCAGTGGATCGGCGTCCGGACTACCGCGCTGCACTAGAAGTTTGACTCGCTCGTTTCGCGCCTGAATCTTGCTCTGAAGTGATTTAACTTTTTCTCGACATTCCTAGCGGAGGATATCAGTTCGACGTGTTAGTAGCGGTGAGGGTGAAGGGTGGAGGTAACAGAAAAAAAAACGAAAGATAAATATAAATAAAAGATGAATGCCGGTGATAATGTACACCACCGTCCCCGACGGTGCGTGAAGTGAAGCTGTGCCCGCCACCTAGCCCAGAGCCCGGGTGAACGCCGACTGAGAGCCTCGCGATAAACAAAACTAGAATACTCGCTAGCCACCTACAGTAGTCGCGGGGGTCGGTGGATGGTGGTAGTTGTGGCTACAGTAGGTAGTAGGACGTACCTGTTGATGGCGCTGGGCGCGGTCGGGGTCGCGAGGGCTGTAGTTTGGCTGCGCGGCGTGGCGCAGGGCCTGCTCGCCCTCCAGCAACTGCGCCCGCAGGCGCGCCACGTCGGCACAGTACGCCTCCACCTGTGCTAGCGCCGCTGCCAGCTGCCGCGCCTGCGACCCGGTCTGCTCGCTGAGCGCATCCAGCGCGGCTCCTAGAGACCGTGCATTCGCCTCCACGCCCTCCGGGCCCCGGGACTGCGCCGCCACGCCGTCTGGCCCGAAGTGTACCTGTCGGTGAACAACGCTTCAGAATCTGAATCCTATCTCCTGAGATACACCAGCGCTGAAATATTTTTACAGTAGGCAGGAGTAAAATCTTAAAAGGACCACCACCGAGCAAATTCAAAACCAGCCCAGTAAACTCACGTTGAGTTTCTCGACTGCGTAAGAAATTTTCGTCTTCTGCGTTGATATATCATTTATAAGTTTCTCTCTGAAGCCCAGACGATCCCTGAGAGGTTTCTTTGCACTTTGAGGCGTCTCAAGGGTCCTTGATGTTGCCTCGAGCCAGTGCCCGACATCCTTCAGTTTCTTCTCACACCTCTCCCACTCCTCTGCAAGTTCTAGAAGTAAACCATTCTGGAAAATAAAAAACTTGGTTACACGAGTAGTTCTCCTCAAAAGTTCTGAGAAGTTCATCAGTTGTACTGACTGTCTTTGCTAATTTCTTTTCGACATCGACGGTTGCATTCTCAGCAGCTTCGAGCCTCGAAGGTAAGTCCCCAGGACTCGTCACTCGCTCGATTGCTTCTATTTCCTTGGCCATATCTGCTAGATTCTTGGCTTGCTGTTTACAGCTCTTGAGCGCGTTCTGAAAAAATAATTATTGTTAACTTGTATTAACCTAGGTACGTGCTATCATCATTTATGTTTTTTGTGTTTTTGAAAGTAACTAACCCCATATTCAGTCTGTTTTTGTTGCGTCTCCTGCAAGTCGGCCAATGGGAGCGGCCGCGCTAGGAATGCACGTTGTGTCTCCACCCAAAGCAGGACTTTCTCTAATAACGCGAGGAACCTAGCCACTGCGTCGCAGGCGTCCTCGACAGCCACTTGTCGCGCCTCGAGCTCGCTGCATACCGCAGTAAACTGTTCCGAGAGCGCTGTCACTGTGGACTGAACTAACTGTCTTTCACCAGCGTCGCGGCTTCCTTCAACGATAGCGCGCGCATTACGCGTCAACCTCTCTACGCGGTCGGCAATGTTTGGCACTTCAGATCTGGTAGCGACCAGGCGTTCCCTGTAAGGCTCAGGGGGCAGCGTGCGGTCCCGCGCTGTCAACTCAGCAGCGCGGACCCACGCCTGGACATCCTCCACGTCGGTCGCGTAATCGGAGCGGGCTGTGCGTGCACGTTTCCATTCCCTTTCCTTTTCCTCCATCGCTGCCGCTAGTGCCTCTGATGATAGCTCCAATGCCGATAATTCCTGAGCCACGTCCGCGGGTGCGGAACCACCGTAACGCTTCCGACTTTCGTCGGTGAAGTTCTTCGTCCGATTGACTAAGTCCGAGACTTCTTTGGCGAGTGCGCGGACCTCGTCCGCGTCGTCTTCGCCGAAAACGTAGAAAGTCTTGACTTTGGCTATGGAAACTTCGATTTGCTGTCGGAGTTCGTCTATTCTCTCCGACACGCGGTCGAATTCGGAAACTATGTCGTCGATCTCCGCGAGCCGCGCCGCTAGAGTCTGTCGCAATCTGAAAAAGAAGCAAATTGTTAAAACGTACGCTTCGCACGGTTCGACTCTATGTTATGTGGTGATGTCGGGGAGCACACGAGCGAGGGCCGCCTGCCAAAATGCGACGAAAATAATCCGTCGGCGCGGCGTGACGCTGCGCCCGTGACGGTGCAAGGTCGCGGTGCGCGGCGCCTGTTCCGGCGCGGGCGGTCCGCCGCCGCCACTCGCAACGCCGCGTGCGCTCGGTACCTTGTCGTTCGTGCTCGTTTGCCCGCGGCGCTCCGCTCGGGTCGCTCTCCCGTCGCTCAATGAACCGTTCTCGATAGATTCGCTGGACGCATCTAATTTTAAATTCCACGCTCTAATGTTTGCACGGTGACATCATAGCGCGCGAGTTTTTTCGGTGCATTCGCCGGCGAGTGTTTACGTTTTGCACACACCGCCCGCGCCGCCGGCCGCGTTTACCTTATGATAGGGTGATGACGTGACACTCGCGACCTTCGGCTTATTAGCGCCCGTGTGCTAACCGCCACATAGAGTGAATTTACGATACTAACTTATGTTTCTATTAATTAGAAGTATCTGTTTAACTAAACGAAAGCAATGTGCGCCGCGGCGCAGTTAATGTATGACACCCCTGTAATGGATTCCAGCAAGGCCGGCCGGCATATACTGAAGGGGCCATTGCAAAACCTCTCGTGTGTATATTATCATAATGATCTTACAGAATATCTCGAGGAGCAGGAATAAGTTCCTAGTTAACAGAAATACGCCGAGGTCCATGAGTCACAGCACTGTTCACATAAGTACCTATGTACTCACAGCCGCACATTCGCATCAAAAGTTCGCGTGTTAATAAAAACGTAGGTGTAGTCGTCGGTCGATCGCACCGCGCCACCATTCGCTCCCTGCACCATAAAAATAAGTCTCGAAACGCAGAAACAGTTTATTTCTCGCCACCACTTATTTTCGGACCGGTTCGTTTGTTACTGGTTCGCGGAAGGAAAACGTCTCGTACGCGACCGCGTTTTGAAACTAGTGGTCCGATATATACAAAATGTGCATTCATTTCGTACTTTGAGAGGATATATCAGAATAAATATGTTGTCCTGAAAGAATATGGCGTATGCTTCTAAGTATATCCCCTTTAGCCGGGTTCCAGTGCAGACTGAGAGGCCCTGACCTATTAAGCGCTGCGATGTACGCATGCGCACAAGCTCTGAAACACTAGTCTGCCAGTTTGAATAACGATTTACGTCCCCTAGCAGCCTGTCGATTGTCTGGAGTTGCGCGTTGACGGATTTTGAGTTTTATGTCGTAGTTGGGAAGTTCGATTATTGCCAGCGCAGTAGGTTCGGCGTAGGGCGTTTAAGTAACGTGTCTTTGGTTTTGCTGATGGCTACTATTTGTAGAGTCTGCGGGAAACAGTCAACCGTCTGGAATTTGAGATATTTATAATGGACTAATTAAAATAGGTATTTGAGTTCAGTTGCGTACGTTTGGAAAGGAATTATAAGTACGTTCATATCGTCATTTCTAGAATATAGTGTGAAATCATAATGAGAAAGGCAGTTGCCTGCCTATCATTAATTATTGAACTGAACGTCAAGAAAATCAATAACCTAAATACTATACAATCGTTACCTGTAACATGCCTACAATATAGGTAGATTACCATAATTTCCCGTACAATAAATTCGATACGCATCAGGGCCCACTGGCATGGCAGTGCCCATACATCATTAAATACGTTTTTAAGTTGCTATACAATGTGAACCACAATCAGTTTCCTGTTCAGAGGTACGGGATATTATAGTTGACATAATAAAATACACAATTAGATTGTGTAGAATAAATTTAGAACTCGAATGATAAGGGAATAACCTATTTGTTAGTCGAAGTTTGTAACGACTTATCACGCTCATACAAAGTTAAGTTGCCATATATATATCGACCACCTTAATGTCATTATTAAACTATGTGACAATATCTGCGTGACCATTTTTATATAGAAAGAAATCTCTTAATAAATTTAAAATACTTACTAAGCCTAGATTGTCTAAATAGCTTCTGTTATTTAGCAGTAAGTTATGTATGAGTCAGGCAGCAATCTATTTTTGTTCAAAGTTTATTTTGCGATGCAAGTGGCGTGCCCCTTGCTCTTTAGTTCATTTGAAAGATTTTCGCAATTTGCGAAATTTGCGTTTCAAATTTTCAATTTAATCCGTGAAGGTAAGCTCGAGTATGAGAACCCTTGCGTAGATTTTTGCGTTCCTTCTACGCAGTTTTTTTTAACGCGGTAGTAATTCAACGTCGTCATATCCTATTTAAGGCCTTATTATGTGGCCACTAACTTGGAAGTTTATGGGAGGCCTTACATCGAATATAAAATCAGATTTCGTAAGAAGACGTTTTTTATATACACACAAAATAGCAATTTTCTATTTAATCCGCGAAGGTAAGCTCGAGTATGAGAACCCTTGCGTAGATTTTTGCGTTCCTTCCACGCAGGTTTTTTATCGCGGTAGTAAGTAATTCAATGTCGTCATATCCTATTTAAGGCCTTATTATGTGGCCACTAACTTGGAAGTTTATGGGAGGCCTTACATCGAATATAAAATCAGATTTTGTAAGGAGACGTTTTTTATATACACACAAAATAGCACTGGTATGATTATCAACAACATTTGTTTCTCTCGACAACTTTATTGTTGAAAACTATCTGTGGACTATAATAAAGTACCATAAGACTCATTATAACAGAGTGACTAAAAACTTCAGCCAAACCTCAAAATTGAATATGCGAATTGAAATTTCAACTCATAATTTTCTGTTTTCTCTACCTACGGAATCAAGGCTTGAAGAATTGGATTAAACGATTTTAATGTACATTTCTATACTTATATCTCTCGTATCAATTGACCAGATATATCCATCAATGACGTAACATCATGACCTCATCACGGTTTGCTTACACAAAAGTCACATCAACCAAATATTCAAAACTCAAGGTTAAAATACGGAAACCGCATGTTTAACCATTTATTTTGGCATTAAAGTCTCTTGTTCGACATTTATTCTCGATAAATTGCGTGTGCTGACTGACTGACCTGATGATTTACATATTGAAGGAGATAAAACAAAAAGTAATGAATACCAATCTCCAAAAAGAGAGGAATAGATTTTACCCCAGTCCCGAAGCCTCGGAGACAACTTACACGGAATTCCGGGATTGGTAAGATTTAAAAACTACTGTATGCCAAAGGTTGCCTTCTTAGCAAATTGCATAACGATTGCTTGTGCTGTTGAGGCATCAAACGAACTCACATTTTATAATATGAGTTAGATTAGATCAAAGCCCATGTGGTGTGTTGTGGTCGTAGTGGATTACTTGCTTAGTAAGATATTGTTATCCTACATTTCACAAATAAACATTATCTGATCTTAGGTTATTATCAGAAGTTAGGCGATGAACTGAAAAACGTTCGAATTCTTATCAGTTTAAGATTTTTGCCCAACCGGTGGTAGGTGGTAAATTTTTCACGATTGTGTTTTTTTTTATAATTAGGTCTGATTTAATCTTGATGTATTTAGCTATAGAAAAGACTCTGCCTATCGGTCTGTCTATCTGAATGTATGAGTCGATACACAAAAGTGAATCTGTAGTCACCGTCGTAGTCTACTTCTTGGGGAATGGGAGACTTGAACCCGTCGATTATGATGAATAAGATTAAGATTCAGACAAATATGAATCAATTATGACAAGGTGTCAATATTGACGTCTCCTTATAAAAGAATATGCCAATTTATAAAATTGCATATTGTTAATTTAGTTAGGTCAATGAACAGCAAAACAGTATCGACATTTAAAATGTATTCAATGAATATAAATTAAATTAACCGAATTTCGAGTAAAAATAAAGCGTCATTTAAGTTTTACGTTACATTTAAAGTGTCTTTGAATATGCGTTTATTGAATATGACAAAAATCGAATACACCCTATTTTTATAATAGCTAAATTGTATGACATCAATTTAAATTGATGCTACAACATACATACTACAACTCTTACGCATTCTACCAAAATACTCTAAAAAAATAACCCCAAGCTTTCCATATAACATTCTTTGACATTTCGACAATCAAAATATGTCATGCTATTATACGTTTTACGCTTTAGAATTTAGGGAGCAAATTGCTTCAAGAACCCGCGTAATGTTGACATCATCGACTTAAGTAAATTTTCAAGATCTTATTAAAAATAAGATTTAATCTGTAAAGCATGTACCTGAAACATCTGTCACGACTGTCCAAGCTATTATAGCTTCTGTGGTACCAACATTAAATACTAGAATAGTTTCGACTTGTGCGAGGATTGTATGTATTTCTCATGCCTACAGGATATTCTTGGTGCAGTGACGTCAGTGTTTCTCGAAATCCGTGAGTAATCTTGTCCTGAAGTTGCTAATAAAAATCTTTTTATTTCGGGAGCTCGACTCCCAGTACCACAGCTCGTGACTACTTCATAGACGTTTATGTAATGTAGCTTAATTTCGAGGCTAACCATTTTATCTACGGTATTTATTTGTGTGATGTTATTATGTAGATATTATAGATCTGCTTGCTCTGCTTCCGATTATGTTTCTTCTATTAATTATTATAATCTGTCATTTCAGTATACACTTCTTACCGAAGCTTTCATATTATTATTTATTTATACTGATAATATTTATCGTACCTACAAATAATATTATTTTTATGAAAAAAAATGTTACTTTCTTAGGTTTATATAAGTTGGTACTTTTCATTACCTTGGCATAATACCTCAACATTTGGTTTTAAAATACAACAAACTGGTCAATTAATTCAACGGCCAAGTCATGTCATGTGAACCGCCCTTGAATACTCCATATGTAGCCGACACAACCCATTAAATATCTACAATTCACAATAATAATAACTCAGCTCACTCATGGCATTGTTCCCTTTAATACAACCATTTAGAGTTCAATTTAAATCAACTTTGTCTTTCATGTCTGCAAAATCAATTTAGCAATGGGAGCTAACTTCTGCTCAATTATGAGACAATGTGGTTCTTAAAACGTTGCTATAAAGCTGATTATTGATTGAAAGATATGTTAGGAACATGTCCTTTTGGTGGCGCAGACGCAGTGGTCAAGGCATTCGAAAAGGCTTGGTAGTGAATTTAAATTAGTGGAAATAAGAATCAGACACAAAAGACAATAGAACTTTGTGGAGATATTGGAACTGATTCACTCTACCACATAATTAAGAGTAGTTACACTGATTTATCAATGAGTTTGATATTGGAGTGCAATTTTACGCATTTGATTATTATAAATAAACGATCTATCAGAGGAAGCGTGTTCGTTTTAGCCGCAATAGCCTTAAATTCCATTGATCATTTCCACACGTAGAATGTAACACAAAAATGTGAAGAAAATCTTAACCTATTTTACGTGCCAAGAACACCCGAGACTAGAGGCACCAGATAGTTAGACGCCGCTTTTTCTAACAACCAAACTAATTTTACATATGACGAAATATTTTTCCAGACGAATGTGAACTTTAATGCCTGGTAATTAAAACTTGTGGTTTGTTTGCATAAGTGAGAACATCAATATTTTTGTTCAGATGCATTTGGGGAGCGCCAAGCTGTCATCTAGTTGACAACATGCCAATCTTTGAGCTTTCTCTTCCGGTATCTAATTGGCAGTAGATTTAATGTTTCTGGAGATGGATTTACTGTTTTAGTAGATTAAGTTGCAAGAGTTAATGTTTTTGACTATTGATCTTGTCCAGTAGAAGCAATAAGTCTACATTTGCGTATGGTTTTTGGTTTGATAATCCAAGTCTAAAATCACACAGCAATTTTAATGATGACATCACAAATGAATTCAAACATGATTTATTTTCCGAATATCTCATTTGAAATTCAATTTAAGCGTGAAGTATGATAGAGGACGTCACACAGACATGAAGATTGAATTAAATGATCGACAATGAAATGACCAGTTGCAGCCGCGACAATTGATGAATTAACAATGAGAGCCTTTATATCATTGTATTTTATATCTACTTTGTCATCAAATCATTTTGCAGAAATTGCAGACGGTTTGAGATAAAAAAAATATATGTCAAAAGGCCGACGGTCCACCTGATGGCAAATGGTCACCGCCGCCCATGGACATTTGCAATACCACGGGGATTGCCGATGTGTTGCCGATCTTGATAAAAAACGATTTCACGTAGATATGTTCATATAATATTGACGAAGATCTCGTTGTTTTAGTTACGAAATTTTGTACTATTTTTAACGTGTCCAACTAAGAAGTGGGTGTTTCCCGATGTGGCGTTTGATCTGCCCTAAGTGGAGTTTTATGAGAAACTCAACGAAGAATGTAGTAGCCTTGAAAACATCTTTAAATGTATCCGTAACCGTACATCCAGCGAATCCGTAAACTATTTGAACGAAACACCGTAATATTATTAGAAATTTTACTGCATCTGCTATCATTTTTTTATGTTAAATGGGCTTGCGTTTGACCTTCGACTGACCCCATGAGGAGTTATGACAAGGCCGAGGATGTGGCACGCTTACCCAGAAAAGCCTATTCACTCTGTCCTTGAATACGTCTAGGTTATAGGTGTCGGGAAACACAGACCCCGAAAGAGAGTTCCACACCTGAAAGGAGCTCCCATTTTTTATTACTAGATCCTGAAAAAACTGCGACAATCTCTGAAAAAGCAAAACTCCACTTACTTGTCATATGCTTCAACCAAGTCTTTAACAGTTTTTTCAGTTTCTTCAGCGGCCTCCTTGGACTGTGGCTTCAAGAGATTGAGGATAAAGTCTGCGTGTTCCAATAGCTCATCTTTACTCTCTTCCAAGTCTGATACTTCGTTTTGTAGTTCCTGAACAAAGGAAAGAAGAATATTGTTTCCCATCCTATATTACACGCATTATTATATAGCAGAACGATCATTTTTTTATGTACTTTTTATGCCTGATACTTTTAGTCTCGAAAGCTAAATTCAGGCTTAGCTCAAAAACGTTTTAACAATTTAATCCATGGCATTACATTGATAAAATGCTGAGCATTTCAGATCAGTAATAACTGCTGGATATCATTCAATTATAAAAAAAACCGTCTCAACAGTTCAATTTGAAACAGTTCTTGTCCAGCTTACCTGCAGTGCATGTCTTGTATCAAGGGCCCTACGCCTTGTGCTAGGATTAGCATCAAGCTGCCTGAGTCTGTCGGACGCAGCAGTAATTGCTGCACCCAGCATACGCTGCACGTCAAGGAGTTGTGTCCAGCGCTGCAGCTGCTGGTCGGCGGTGGAAGCGCGTTTCGCTAGACCTGGACAAGTTGAATTATTTTACATAGTTATTAAGTGATGATGAAGCCAAAGATAAGCACACAAACGCTAGAATCTTAAAACTCAAAAGAGGCAAATGTTTTTCTGTAGAGGTAAATGACCCCAATTGTGAAAACTTCAGCGAAGCGCTTATGTAAGTAACTGCAGACAGGCACTCAATTGTCGAGAGTACAGAGAAAGTAGGGCAATGTACCTACAGTACGTACCTGTGTTGGATATAATATCAAGATATAATGTAACTCTAATGTTCATTATTTTCTGTTTCAGCCAGGATATTTAATAATCAAACAACTCAGTTAAAAACTCAGATGAAAACCAAACAGATTCTTAGGACAATGTAAAAGTGTGATGAAGGATCTTCATAGGTACTGCTTCTGTTCCAACCAACCTTCGCAAGTGATGTTCCATCTATCAGCCAGCTCCCTGGTCTTCTGTTCTACGCGCTCCCCGCTGGCAGCGTCAGCATTCGTGCACAGGACTCGAGCCCGCTCCCGGACAACATCCAGGAGCGGCTGTTGGTTCTGATGATGAAGATTGTGGGATTAGAGGCTGATTGTTAATAGATTGTATGTTACAATACGAGTGACCTAAGTAGTATATTATTGCACAGCCTTAGTATATTAGTGCCCGAGTCCAGATTGCTAACTTCGCTGTGCAATAATGGAGCTATACCTATCACACTATTTTATAGCACGTGTGTCATAAACCCGCTCTTATTACACGCTTCTCTGTGGAAAAATTTACTACCGTAACTTGTAAACTGTAACCGAGAAGTGTGTAAAAAGTGCGGGTTGAGGTCACGCAGTGCTATAAAAAAAATAGGTTTTTGGAGTTGCAGTGGTCAACATAATTTTTGTGAAGTGCTTTTTATTACTTACCAACTAAGGTCGAAAAATCAAAGATCCTAGTGAGGGAAATACATAATTATATATTGACTCTACCTTATTAACCGTTGCATTTATCGATCTTTAATTTAAATTAGGCTTAAAGTAGGAGTAAAGTAAAGCTGCAGGGGCAGCGGCGGCCAGTGCGGAAAATTCAAAATTCAAAAAATATGCATCGATTGGACCCAATTATATTTTTATGCCTTTTGCGGTCGAGACCTTGGGACCATGGGGGTCAGAAGCTCGCCGTTTTGCTCGCACCTTGTCTTCAAAATTGATCGAGACCTCCGGAGACCAGCGGGCGGGGAGCTTTTTCCGCCAACGCGTCAGCTTGGCTATCCAAAGAGGAAACGCTGCCAGCCTTCTGGGAACCTTACCGTTAATCGGAAGCAGCGGCAGGCTTGAGGAAATCTTCTATATATAGATTATATTTTGTAAATATTGATTGTATTTTGTACATATTTGTTGTAAATAAAAATTCTGTAATTAGGCTTGTTATCTAACTATCAGTATCAAATATTGAGAATAGAAGAAGTAGGATAAAATAGTTATAATCTATTTGCATCCAAACTTTCAGCTTCTTTGAAACATTTGTTGTAATGCCAGTGCTCAGTAAGTCACAAGTAAAATTAAAAAGAAGGCCAGTTAACGAGAGTTCTTGGGAGAAGCCAAAATTATCAAAGGAGACGATAAAATTTGTATTCATGTGTCAGTTCAGTGTGTCTGTGCTCTTGACCTCCATAATTAAATTGACCGGAGACAATAATAATGTTGTGTTACCAGTACCTCTACCATGAGTTTTCTACACTAACGTAATCTACACACGCTAGCGACTACGGTGAATATTCTGTATAGCGAGCACCGCCTCTAGTGGACACTTTTGGAAGCATTTCATACAAAATGTGTCACCGTAGTCGCTAGCGACTGTAGATTACGTTAGTGTAGAAAACTCATGGTAGAGGCACAGCTAAATACGAGGAAGGATATGACGTAACGTCTGTGTAGGACGAGTGCCATGATGGCTAACTCTGTATCAACTATTTAAGGTCTTTCATTACAATGTATTGTATTTTAGCTTGATATTATCTGCTGTCTTATATTACAACTAAGGCTAGAAGAGTCTAGCAGTGCAGGTTTTAATGCTGATATAAATCCTGAATGCCAATTGCTCAGAGTAATAAAACAAAATGGAGACAGAATAAAAGAATCTAACGTAAAAGCCGTAGAAGCTACGCAAATAGAGAATGAAATAATTGGACTGTTTTACAAAAAAACTTAAACCGACTTCAAACTACACTAAGAAGTAATCAAATCCTGATCTGATGACAATGGGACCAAACGGGAAGTGTACCCTTCCAGACAAAAAAAGAATTTTCCAAATCGGTTCACAAATGGCGGAGTTATGAGGTAACAAACATAAAAAAAAAAAAAACATACAACCGAATTGAGAACCTCCTCCTTTTTTGAACCTAAAGACTGTAGGTAAGAGAAAAATTAAAAGATCCACAAAATACTGATACAGATAACATAATTGTGCAAAATTCACGTAACGCAAACAGAGCGTTCGCAAAATAGCGAAATGAGGTTGAAATTGCATTCCACACCGGCACATGTTTACACTGTTATCGGAGATAAAGCGATGACTGATAATGTTGGCTTGATAGCACTTGCGTATGGAATTGATGAAATTAGACTATTATGTTATGAGGAGTTTTATAACATGCTTTACAGTTTTAACAGTGGCCATCTTGCATATTCATGTATTGCATGACATATTGTCACCTCCATAAAAAAGAAATTGAATCTCCATGTCTTTATGGAATGATTTGAATGCATGCATGGTAATATTATGTAATTGTGCATATTGATTAACCCTACCCATCGCCAAATTGTATGGAATTAATTGGGAGATTGAAAAGATTTTTCCTATTGGTATGGACTCTCTAGTCTCTCTACTAACATAGAGGCAAGACTAATAGGGAGAGAGAAATCATCAGGGTTTTGCAATGCGTAAAATTATTTCTTCTAAAATCATATGAACCGCGGGTCGAGTCTAAGGGATTGGACTTGTTTAATCGGAGTGTTCTAGAAATCGGAATACAATATAATACAATATTAAGTTTTTAAGAGATAGAGTCAGTTGTTACTGTTACTGATTGAAATAGTAACAATAATAATAAATACGAAAAGCGTGGGTGGCCTGGCGGTAATGTCCTCTTAACGTATGATGATTTGATTAGATAACATAATAAAAAATATATTAAAATGAATCACAATCACAGCTCGAGACTTAGTCACACTAATTCATAACAAGCGAATGTTACAGGTGACTTCAAACAATGTTCTATAATTTTATTATTATTATAAAATCTGAGAGGAGAATTGAATCCAACTGTAAGATCATTAGAAACGTTTCATAGAACCCAAGAGGAGTAGGTATTAGATTAGTTTAAGTATTTTGATGACTATTCAATTCTAAATAAACAAATGGCCAAGCTTGCCGGCGTGTGAACTTGACCTTGAATTATGGCTATTTATAACATGGCATTGTTAGTAAAAACTTCATTCATTCTATTAAAGCAAAACCATAAATCTAAGGTTTTATTTAATTCATAGTATGCCCTCAATACCAGCATTTAAAAAGCTGTAAGTACATACCAATGCATTATTTATATAATTCCGTTCTAAATCTATCCAGGCATGAAGGAGTGAAATGTAAAATTATAGGTATTCATTTTGATTTCAGGCCTGTTGTAAAATTAAATATTTATCTAGGGTTCCATTTAATGGTGGGCCACTGATCCCAAACCGAACGGACCAGACTACTACGTTATTTAACATCTAGACCCAAAACATACAGACAATCAGGAATTGAACCTACAAGCCAAGTCAATATTAAACATGTGACAATTGGAATACTGGCTTTTGAGCAAAATTCAAATAATTACTACATTTACCCGTATACATCTATTGACTTTTACCGTATTTCGAAAACGGTAACGTATTTCCAAGTCGCTTGGAAGTAAACAACATTTTTTGCAACAAAACTGTCAGAGCGTGTACATCTATCTGATGGTAATTCGTATTATATGTATTATAATCATTATATATAATATAAACAACACAAAATCCCTTAAAAATGCATTTAAGTTAAGGCTAAAAGACGCCACTCTCCGTTCAATACTCACTCACCTTCCTTTTACGTGGAATGATTATTTATTTACCTAACTTAAAATGTAAAATAAACACTAAAACAGTCTATAAATAACTATGTAGGCACGTGGATAACACAAATAGAAAATGTGAAAGTGATATATGTAATGTTATATCTGTATACAGTACTCATTGCAGTGCTGTACAGTATTATACTGAGTGGTGTGGAGTAAGCCTTGGCTGGCTATCCGATGACATCACTACTTTGTTAAGGCGAACATCTTTCAAGTTTATGAAGTCATTGGCTGACATATGGTTGTGCAATAAGTTTTGGCAGGTGCCAATGTCAATATTTATAAATTTATTATTATTCAATTTTTTTCCAGATAATATAAATATTGGCTGTGTTTTTGTGAAGTATTGCATTATGTCTTTAGGTTAATAATTGTATAGATTTGTTTTTCTGATTCCTGATAAAATAGCAGTTAAATTTATTACACACCAATAAGAAGAAACAAAATATTGTCTAGGATTCTAATAACGTACGTCGAAAAACGAAAAAAAACGTTTTTTCAAAATCTAATCAACCAGCTTAATAAATTCAATGAATCAACCACATGGTTATTTTTAGAAAATAGCACCATGAGTGAATTTTTTATTAAGTTCCGTTAATAATTGATTAAATGAAACACTCCATTCAATGGTATGATAAAGGAACCGGTGAATCTATTTATGAATGACATCCTGACTGACGCATAGAGTCATCTACCAGCATGAGTATTATAACCTTACACGCTGAAAAGAGCATTAACCCAATGGATATCAGCTAAAAATAGAACTACAGACGGACGGACGACACTTTTAGATGCTGCAGAGAATTTGCAATTATTTCACTTTTATTTGCATAATCTTTAAAAAATCTGCAATGCATATTAATCAAGTTCCATTACAAATTTGTTAAAAATGTATAAAAGGTAATAATCTATACTTATATAATAAAGCGGAAGAGTTTTTATGTTTGTTTGTTTAAACGGGCTAATCACTGGAACTACCAGTCGGATTCGAAAAATTCTTTCAATAATAGGAAGCTACATTATCCCCGAGTATTATAGGCTAATTTTTATCACGGGAACGCGGATGAAACCGCGCGAGACAGCTAGTTAAAAATAAGTATTTACCTAACGTGAAACTTTTTCGTTGTAGAGCAACCATACCTTGAATTTAACAGACGTGATATGATTTTTTTATAGACAGCTACAAATTATAATCCAGTGTTGTATTGGAGACATTACTTTATATGAAGTGGTAATTTCCCGTGCTACTGTTTGTAAGGCACTTGAAACAAAATGTTGTTTAGACTTTATAAGATTTAAAATTAATTGAGAATTGAGATTGGTTACATAATGAGTTCAAGTTGACCAAGTTTCTGTATTTCTGTAAAGTACCTAAACAAATAAGCGCTCGTGGTGGAGCATGATAATCCGTGCTTAATCGACCGCTATTTCAAGAGCATTACCGTGCTTCGGAAGTCAGGTAAAGCCGTTGGTCCCGGTTATCACTTAATTGTGATAGTCGTTAAGCTAGTTGGAGGCCTTCTAGGCGGCTTGAAAACTCCAACAGTAGGTTGACCACTAGCCTACCTCCACCGATTCGCAGTGGGCACGCGTGGTGGATTATCTGCCCATTCCCTTTCACCCTGATTTGTGAAAGGGGGCATGTGCGCAGCAGTAGGACATTATAGGCTGATGATGTTGAAACAAATAAGCCCTAGCGGTAATTTTTAAGAAACTAGCCTGTCAGTATAAAACTAAGAATACTTTCTATGCAACATACCCTTAAGTGTACAAAGGACCATGAAACCAAAGTGCATTAACCCAGTGTTGTATATAACGTTAAATATAGGTAGACAGACTATGTAGCTGCTAGGTATAGAAGAGTTTTGTTTTTATTTGTAAGAAGTGCTGTGACTAACACGTTTATTTTGCCTGCTATTTCAATGGTAGTGAGTAACGTTGAAAATCGATTAATTGAAACGTGATAACTTGTGGTATCGTGATAAGTAATAGATCGAAAATATAGAAAATGAATGATTCACAATACTGAAATCGATTCTACGATCTATAAAACTGCTAAAACATATCATTTACAAGTATTAATGATTGTATTGCTTTCATATAAAGATATTATGTCATTGATAACAACGATAACTACACTTTTTTTTGATAAATTTGCTTAAAGAAGTTGACATTTTATGATACACTATTTTTCTTAGTGTCTTTGGTATAAAAGGAACATGTACCTACACTGTTTCTTTGCCCTTCGGGTTGAGTTGCGGATCAGTTAATTTCTCTTCTCCTTTTTAAAGATATATTATTACGGGTAGTAAGCGTTTTACCTCAGAGTAGATAAATACTACGTACAAGTTTTACGAAATAAGAAAACACCCATTAGATTTTAAACTAAATAATTTTCACTTGGGAACAAAAATTACTACACTAGAACACATACCGAAAATTAAAATTAAAAACCACCTGCGGGAACAACAATTTTGAATAACCTGTTTCAGCTGTCTTTTTACGTAATCAGAAGGAATAAAATGAACTAACGATGTTTTATACCAATTACTAAAAATAAAAACGCAAGAGAGCATACTCCTACGTCTGTCTTTCGTACTGAAGTTAGTTTCGTTTGGAGGCCTAGTTAACCACTCAAATATTCATAATATTTAAGATTAGTGCTTCTATTTATCATTCCTACACAAATAAAATAGTCAAGACAATGGTGCCACTTTGCATCCCTCCTTATTTCTTGCCTTGAATGTAAAATTGCCTATTCTCTTCCGTGCCTGAGCACCGATAATTTTATTTCAATTGCGATCTTTGCAGTTCGCTTCAATAACATACATTTTCAATAACCATATTTTGTTGAGCGACAAAACTGAATAAATCCGTATAATATATGAAAAACTGAAACAAACTTCGTTTCGGTATCTGCAACGGCATTGGTTACATTTAAAATTATGATAAGGTAATTAATGTATAATTTATGCGTTCCATTCCGCTCCTACGGTCTGTGTTTATTATGGTATTTGTTTTTAAATGCTTTGTACTCTGAAGTGAAGAAAGTAGCGACATCTAACGAGTGTAAGTGGATTAATTTTGCAAATAAGCTATTTATTCCTATATCGTTATTTGATAATGTACGAAACTATACATTTAGGGACTTCCCAATTCATAGTAAATCTAAACTTAATCTGGAATTGGCATATAAAGGTAATTCCCCCAATTGTACAGCGATAAGAAAATTTATTAAGGGACAGTTTGTATTATAGTAATAATATTTATGTTATGTTGACCACTGCACTGACTCTAATATTCTCTCTCAAATATTCCATAAGTAAATAATTATCATCAGTTTTTTAAATATTAAATGACTTACCTCTAGGTCATTATTGGCATGATTCAGCTTCTCCAAGTGCAGTCTTAGGGCATCTACAGTTGTGATTGACTCGTCCTTGATATCATTCTTGTCCAAGATCGCCTTGATCTTGTCCACAACCTGGCAGAAGTCCTTCCAAATCTCCAAATCTTGCTCCAGCTGAGCTTGACGTGACTTCGCAGAATTGAGAGTGTTCTTTAAAAGTTGATTGTGTTTCTGATGATCCTTGGACAGTTCTTCTTGCTCAGATGCAGCAAGTGATGGCCAAATCTTGTCAACGATGTCCTGCATTCGTTTTCCGACCAAATCTTTCATTTCTGGTTCGGATGCGTTGAAGAAAGATTTATGTTCTTCTAAATCTGCTTCAATGTTTTCAAAGTCTGTTCCGTTCTTACCCATATCTAGACGAATAGCAGCTTCGTTCACCCAGATGTTTAGTTTCTCTACTAACTGCAAGTATTGCTGTCTGAGTTTCTTATTGTCTTGCAGATATTTCTCTCTATTCGCCAATTCCGCGGGTAATGATGTCTTTAGCGAATTAGCTTCAGAAACCATTTCTAACAAAGTTCCTGGTACGCCATCATCATTTTTGATTGTGTCTGTAATCTTTGTCAGTTTATCTAAGTTAGATTGAATATTCTTGGCTAAAGTTGTATGTTCTATGAGCTTCTTATCAACGCTAGCAACATCTCTGTTTAAAAGTGGTCTTGAATGTACTGCTGCCTCATTATCGTGAAGCCATTGTAGTATTTCAGACAGGTCTGAAGCCAGTTTTTTATGTTCTGCTGCTGCCCTTTCATGTTCCTGCCGTTTAGATTCAACAGTTCTCCTCAGAGTTAGTAGCTGTTGTTTCAAAGATTGAAGAAGTTCAGTGATGTTATTTCTATCCATAACAGTTCCTTCTGCTGCGATTTGCTGACCCTTATCTGTAGCAGTAGCCAATAAGGCTTCGCAACCTTGAATCTTGGTAATGACGTCATCGTAACGCTTAATCTTTTCTTCTAATGGCTCATTTGATCTTTCAATTTCAGAAGTGACGTCAGTGTATTTGGAAATGAATTCTTCAATTTCTTTCACAAGTGCGAAAAATTGCTCTCGCAGTAGCAAAAGCGATTTCAATTTAGATATTTGGTCTTCAATTGTGCTCATTAGATCGTCTTGTTGTGTAAGGATATCTTGCAAATCGTGGAGATTACCACCTTGTAATTCATTGAGCATAGACTTATTTTTCTTCAGATCTGCTAGGATAGCTTCATATGCTTGAATTATTGGTTGAACATCTTCAACTTTGCTACCAATAGGTTTATTTAATGCCTTCAGTTTATTCTGAATTTCGTTCAGGAATTCAAGAGCAGCAGCGATCTTAGCTGCAGTATCTTTGTATTCCTTGATATGTTTCAATAGGATATTCTTCTTGTCGTTGATTATGGCATTGATTCTAGCAAATCTATCAGATAAAATGTTAACTTGCTCTTTGAGCTGCAATTTGTTGGAATCTGATAAAGAATCCATGATATCCTTGGATTTATCTTTGATTTTAGTGATGTTTTTCTCTACATCTTCCGCCTCTTTGCTTAGTTTTTCAAATTTAGCTAGTTGTTCTTCAAGCAATTGCAGACTAGTTGTTCTAAGTTCTGGTGTGGCCGCAACCTCAGCTTCGTTAAGCCAGCTCTGGCACTTAGCAACATCAGCTTCAAATTCATTTCTGCCTTGTAATAACTTATTCAACGCAGCAAGTTTATCATCAATGTCTACTTTAGCTGTTGTGTACTGTTTATTAAGACTTTCTAGAACTTTGTGTAACTTGGCTCTATCTTGGTTAGAACAGTCTTTAGAGACAGCATTTCCCTGACGCATCACTTCTGTCAATGTATCATTATGGAAGTCAGACAACTCACTTTGATGTTTCTTATGTACAGCGATTTCTTTTTCTACTTTAGCTGCTTCTAAAGGTACAGGTCCACCAAGTTTCTTAATTTCAGCTAATTTAGCTTTGAGCCAATTTTTAGCTTTCTCTATATCATTTTCAAGTTTCTTTCTATCTTCAGTACACGTACCTAATCTTTCAATTTCTTGTTTAATTAGTGTTGCTAGTTGTTTTTGTTTAGAAGATAGTTCAGACAATTCTGATTCTAGTTGCATTTGTTCTGAAGGCTCTAATTCAGCTTGAATGTTGCTTACCTTCTTTTCCAGGGAGTCAATAACGGTTTTCTTACCATCTGTTTCTTTTAGTAAGTTTGCCATTTTCTTTTGACGCTCTTTCACAGATTTGCTTTCGTATCCAAGTGGTTCTGGATGTAAGATGTTGTCAATTTCCTTCTGCATCCATTCGTTTTGGGCGTTAACTTCGCTCTTTGTTCCATCGATGGCTTTATATGTGATCTCGAGCATTTGGAGTTTGCGTTGGATACGTTTAGCTATATCATTGTATCTTCTTTCAACAGATTTCATCTGTAAGAAAAAAAATATATATTGTGTATATTCAAAAATGACCAAATCACCTATTTTTATAACAATATGAAGATAAAAATAAAAATAATGGCACAATTACCTGTTCTTCAACTTGCTGTGACTCCAAATTGCTAACGATATTGATAACTTTAGATCCCACTGTCTTAATATTATCCACCTTATCTTTGCCAGCTTGTCCGAACTCTGCTGTCAACTCCTGCAATGCACTGAGCTTCTGTGGGCATGGAAGTCCAGATCCTTTATCAGCTAAGCACATCTTCTTCAGAACTGAGTCAAACCAATCGTGGATCTCTTGGCATTTATGACGGAAGTCATCAATGATACCTTGATTGCCTTTCTCTCTTTCAATTGCTTTGAGTATAGCTTGTTCTAGATTATCCAGATCCTCCTCTAGATTGATTTCATCTTCTAGTCCTGAAAAATGTGATGTTGGGTATTAAGAACATGATTATTATGAGACGCTATTATTTAAAAGACATTTTGTTAAATTACGAAGCACATTTTATTATTTTAAACTAAGCAGTGTTTTTCTGTTAGTAAAAAGGATTTTTTCTCAAAGATCTAAATGATCTTAATTCATACCTTCAGTAGGAATCTCAGTGAAGAGCCTATTTCTCTTTTCTCCTAATGACACAAGAGCATCATTCATCGCTGCCATATCTTGCTTAGCTGCTTCAGGCCTTAGTTTAGAAGGGTTGGCAAGCCAGTCCTTGGCCAGAGCATTGTGGACGTTGATCCATTCCTGTATCTCTAGGACTTGTTTCATGGATTCTTCCATGCTGTGGACGGCATCTCCTAATGTCTCTAGGTGACTTTGGACCTGTAGGGTTATTATATTTTTCAATTTTAGAATTTACACGCAAAGACCGACCGGACAAAGAAAAAATCTATTGTAGGGACTTATGGGTTATATATTCAAATCTTTGCATCTAATATTTGCAGTTCAGTAGGACGTTCCTACTGCGAACCATTGGGCTGTGGAATTAGGTCCCCATTACGGTTTTCCCTCGGCACTATGTCCATAGGTGGCGGGGACCACTTACCGTCAGGTGAACCGTCTGCCTGTTTGTCAACCTATTCATATTAAAAAAAAGAGGTTTTATTTCTTCTATTACACCCTCAGTGTAAGAAAAGTAATGCAGAGCCATTAGATTTTATTAAAAACGTAGGTCGTAAAAAAGAACCTAAAATTGCAGTCTCATAAGTCAAATAAAGGCTTCTACATATGGGAAAGGAAATAACACTAGCCACACTACAGTTTTAACAGATATAAGTGACTCAACCTAACAGATTATTATACAGGATGTTGTTTTGCATTCGTGCCATATTTATAGAACCAATAGTAAATGATTTAATTAGTTATTATAAATTAGACAATTAATTCTGGGGTTGATAAGTAAATGATAATTGATGATTTGTGATTAACGTCAAAACAGAATAAGACTTCATAACTGCACAGAATAGATCTGCGATCCGGGGGCGAGGGGACAAACCGGGCCGCTGCGCAGCGGTCACCAACCTATATCTCATAAAACATCGTCAAACACGGAGGATTTTTTATTTTTACATAACTTTAAAAATAATATGTAATTTTACGAGCATGATTTTATAATTGAATAGTGTTCTATAAAAGATAAATATCAACCTCCTTAAATATGGCACAAATGCAGAACAACACCCGGTATATAAGATAGGTTGCATTTGTGTTAATATGAAAAGTCTCATGCGCAAGCCTTACCTTCTGTTCATAATCGACCAACTTCTGCGTAAATTCTGGTGCTTCTAGATTCTTTAGTATAACATCAATGCGCGGCGCGGCGCTAACATCGCTCACATGTTTCTATGAACAAACCATGCGTGACAAACGGACATCAAGACACACTGTGCTTGTTAGTAGTGCACTTCAATTATATTATGAATGGGACAAAAGGGAAGCATTATATTGTGCTGTAGCTATATGAGGAGTAATTATATAAAAAAGTAAGAAAAAATTACGAAATATATTTTAACCATCACTGTTTCGTTTCTCCGAAGCTGATCATCAAAAACTTTGGCTTTAGATAAATTGTCTTATATTTGCAATAAAAAATAATTTACAAGTTTGCTACACGTAACGTATATCATTAACTTTGACAACTTTGTTCATATCCGTTCTGTCTCATCCACAATAACATGATTGTTTACAGTAGGTAACCATTATATTTGTGTTCTATTTAAAATCATATCTATTAATGATGTGCTAGGGTTGATAATGTAGTGTAGTGATTCACGCTTATACGTGCTTAATTGCAATTCTCTCAGTGAGTAATCATCGACTGACTCAAGATAATTCTTTGTAACTTAATTTACTTAATCTGTATTTACAATTACGTGTTCTTTCAAATACACGATGTAATGTTTCAAAAATACCTAAAAATATCTTTAAATATTAAATAACTTTTAAAATTAAGGCACTTTTAAAGGAATAATTATTTTCATTCATTAAATTTAACTCTAACAAGATGTTAAAAATGTAGACGTTACAAAAGATGTTTTAATAATACCAATAAAATTTATATTTCTCTTCTCTCTCTTCTCTTCTCTTGTATTGAACTGATCATAAAATATAAAATGAAGATTTTTGCACTTTAATACAGTCTTAATGAGAGAATGATTTAAGTAATAAACATTAAATTTCAATGCAAAAAAGGCACATAACTTGATTAATATTAAATCCTTTAAAAATTGGTACTTAACATATTGAAATTATGCATAATAAGAATTATCTTGACTCAGTTGTCTAACCAGGTGCACAAAAATTACATTGCCAACGACAAAGCCTTTACATTTTATTAAGTCTCTAACTACACTATCTACCACTTCCATTAATTATACTATTATTTAAAAATTATTAAAAACATTATCATCAATCTTACTTCGCACATATTTTTAGGTATTAGCGTTGGTTTTGTTCTTTTTGTCGACCTGGCAAACTTAAGGCAACTTCATTAAGTTTTATAAAGTATACATCAAACCAAAACACACATAATTTGAAAAAAAAAAAAAAAAAAAAATCTTAGTATGAAGTGTTATTTTTGTGGAATGTTTAGAACAAAATAGTTTTAAAAGCTTTCCTTTCAGTATCTTAAGTTTGAAATTACGAAAGAGTTGATTCTAAGGACTCTAAATAATTAAAAAGAATATTAAGTAAGTATTGTCGAAATAAATAAAATAATATCTACACTAAGTTTTGAATTTTACACCAGCTAAAAAAAGCACTGTAATCCTTTTTTTTGCATTCTGAATCCAATAAAAAAATGTTCTAAACATATCACTTTTAAAATTATAAATCTCATCACACCTCAAAACGAATTCAGAACATCAGAAGCGAGCACATTAGCAGAAGCCTTAAGTACCTGATCGATCAAGTCCTCGAGACGAGCTCGTACGTAGAGTTCCCTCTGAGGTATGGGCGGTGGTGCCGTGTCTGCTGGAGATGAGGGTCTGGAGACTGATGCAGCTGCAGCAGAACATGCTGCCACTGCAGCCGATAGACGGCTCTTCTCGGTTTGCAGGCGATTGTGGAGGCCCTGTTAGATAGAGGACGGTGAGAGAAGCTTATAGACAATTTGGCACATACTTTGATCTCATCTCCATTTATGTTTTACGTATATGTATATGTATGTTTCGTATAGGTATTTTATTGCATTATTTTGTCTCAAGATAACTTACCCTAGCTTTATCCAGCAATTCACGACCATGAGATAATCCATCAACCGGTACATCAAGCTCAGTGATGGCAGGCTCACACTCATCCAAGTTATTCAGGATGCTCTCCAACGTGTCTTCATACTCTTTGAACTTAGCAAGACCCTCTCTAAGACGTCTTTCGATCTGGAGCGCGGTAGCTAGTAGAGATTTGTGACTATCATTGACATTCTTTAACTGTTTGCCAACTGTATCGCGGATAGATGGAGTAGTACCTTCATAGCGCTCGATTTGAGCACGACCTTTGCCTTCCAGTTGTTCAAGAGTCGAACGATACTTCTGAATATCATCCAGTAATACAGCATGTTGTGCTAATTGTTCTTCAGTTTGCTCCCTATTAGAAATGTATAGGGAATTGTGAGCCATAAGCTGGAATGAAATTTGCAGTAGCCATTTTTCCGTGTCTTGCAAAGATTGGTGATATTGATTATAATCTTGAATATCTGATTCTAGTTCAGCCTTCTTTGCTGCACATTTAGCTCTCAATGCCTTGCATTTCTTTTCGATTTCTGTTACAGATTCCTTGACTGCTGGTTTCTTTGCCCATCCACTCAACTCAGAAGCCTCGCTCTTTAGTCGTTCAAGTTCAGGTTTCTTATTATCGATTTCTTCCTCAATGTGCTTGTATTTCTCAAGAAGTGTCTTCATTTCACCAAGTTCACCACCTGTTGGTGGTACTTTGTCAAGATTTTGTTCGGTATCCTTGATCCATTGGTTCATTTTATTCTTAGAGTCTTCAAAGTCCTCCCATTTACCGATAGCCGCTTTGAGCTGAGCGGTAATAGAGTTAAGATCGATTTTCAGTTGGTCCCAACTTTCTTGTAGTACCTTAACATCATTCCTAAGACCATCCTGCTCTTCTGGTGGTGTATTATTCAAAGCTTTTTTAAAGGCTTCTTGTAAGACGACCAGTAAGTGATGACCTTCAGTCATTCTATTGCTAACCAGCTTAACAGTTTCAAGCTTATCTTTTGTTGCATCAATATCACCTACTCCAATAGAATCATGTACAGTTCCATGAGCTGTCTCTAGCCATTGCTGAAGTTCTTCTTTCGCTTTGATGAACTCAGTGTGGTCTGACAAGTTCTTCTCGCCATTGGAAACAAGACCTTGAATCTTTGTGAGAAGAGTTGTGTATTCAGTTTGCAGATTCACTGTCTTTTCGCGGACCCAAGCGCAAGCACTCAGTTCCATAAGATTTTCACACCTGTCATTAAGTTCTTCAAGGACATGTTTATGTCCTAAAGCTTCGGCAAGTAATTCCTGTAATAAAATAGTTAATAAAAATAAAACTGTTATGTACCTACTAAAAATTTCTCATTTCAGAATTATATTTAAGATATTACTTACACGACATTTATCAAGATGTTCTGGTGTGATCTTGTCAACCTTCTGCACAGTCTTCAATTTGTTATCAAACTCTTTCACCCACTTGCTCATCTTATCTGAGGTCTCCATGAAATCAGACCAAGCAGACAGGCATTTTTCCAGCAATTTTTTCGTATCCTTGCATATTTGTTGCAGATTCTCCCATTCGATCTTTAATTGTTTGATTTCTTGATTGATACTATCTTTGCCTTCATTGCCGGTTGTTTTAAGTACAGCTTCGCTCAGGTTGATTGCTTTTTGCAGCAAAGCCTCTCCTTTAGGTAGTGATGCAATAATTTTATTCACGTTCTTGAGTTTCTTTTGAACTTCTTCCTTTTCACCGTGCGAGTCAGAACAGTGTTGAATTTCGACCTTACAGTTTCGGATCCAATCGTAGAATTTATCGTAAGATTCTTTGTACTGGATGTGAGAGTTGACGTAGTCTTCCAGTTTCTAAAAATATTTACATTATTATTATTAATATTTTTTTATTTTATATGTAAGTTTTTTTAAGGCTATGAAATGCAGCTACCTTAACCCCAATATGTGCTTTAGGGACCAGTTTTCAACAAGCAGATGGTAACCGGTAAAAAAAAAGATTACACCCATGCAAAGTGGTTGGATGATTTTAGTATGGAGCCTGACATTCCTATCATTCGAGCATTTTTTGATTTTATTTAAAAATGGCGTCCATAGATGACTTACATAAAAATCGTTAGCTGACATCAATACAATCAAGAAATATTCTATAACAAAACCTTGTTAAGTGTCACATTTCGAAGATATATAAGCAATTAAAATTATACAGCCAGGAAAAAAAAAAAAAAGTTTTTAATGGAAAATTTATTATTACGGGCAAAACTATACCAAATAAATTATAGTTAAAAAAAAACTAAAAAATGCTTTAAAAAGCCCTGCCCACGCTTTTTTATTAACATTTTCACTTACTGCTTACATTAAGGCCATTACGGGAAAGACACAGGTTTTCAGATTATTATTATTTAACACTTTTAAGTGCAGGGCTTTTTAAAGCGTGTTTTTTTTGTAATTAATTTAGCATTAAAAATATTATATTTATATTTTTCCTAGCAGTAAAATTTTAGTTGCTTAGAGGAATTCCAAAAGCTTCCAACGCTATTGTAAATATGCGAAAAGTTACTTACAGAAATCATTTCATTTACAGTCTTCCTAATACCATCGTAACGTTTCAACGTATCCTCAATATCTTTAGATTTCAATGACCCATCCTCTTGAAGTTTCTCTTTTAGTTTCTTGACAAGGTCACTGTGTGAGTCAATATCTCTGTTGAATGTCTTAAATTTCTCCAATTTGGCTTTTTTCTCTGATAAGTCGTTTAGTAGAGAATCATCCGATTGTATCTTTTGGTCAATATCATCCAGCCATTCTACTAGAAGCTTGTGAATCTGAAACAAAGTGATTGTTAAATATTCCTGTATAATTTATTGATTTAATTTAATTATTTATACACATACCTTTGAAATATCGTCAAACTGTGAGGCTCTGGTTGTTAATTTATTCCTAACATCTTGCAGGTCAGTTATCAGTTTATCAAATTCATGCTTCAAGCTATCTGTATCCTCTTGAATTTTAGCTGCACCGGCTTGCTCAGTATTCATTATAACCTTCTCTTTAAGTTCTAGAAGATATCTAAGTTTATTTTGACCCTGTTCTAATGATTGCCGGAGAAGTTTCACAGTGTTCAATTTGTTGTTAACCTCTTGTAATGTGCTCGGGATCTCAGCACATTGATTGAGTTTTTCACGGGTCCTGTCGAGCCAGTCTTGGCATTCTCCATATAGGGCATTGTGTTGCTGGTGTTCCTAAATAATAACAAAGAGATATTATTTTGTTTACTTAACTTTGCATTGAAACAATTTTTTTTTTATATAAAAAAAAAAACTAATTACAATAACTAACAATTTATTGTCATCTGTTTTTGTAAAAGTTACCTGATAATGGAGTTCAAGACGCTTCATAACTTCCTTAGCCAGGGAGAGTAGGGCGTTATACTTCGTGGTGAGCTGAGTGATTCCATTAGATACTCTTGTGTCTGCGCAGGTTTCCAATAAAGTTTGTGCTCGTACGTTTAGTTTGTCTAGCTCCGCTTGCCAGTCAAACAGCATTTGAAGATGCCCCTGGGATTTACAAGTATTATTAGTTTGGAAATAGGCGTAATTAAATAGTAGCTAGATTAATAAATAAATAAAAAATAATATTATCATTAATACCTGGAATTCCTCAAGTACAACTTTCTTCTGTTCCAAGTTATTCTGTAGTTTGTTAAATGATTGCACTAATTTTTCAGTCTTTGACAACCAATCCAAGGCTTCCTTGTACTGCTCTTCGTATTCTGTCCACTTGACGATACCACCTTCTATCAATGCTTTGGTGTTGTTCAGCTGCTCACTGTAAAATATAAAATTGTATCTTATATCTGCTTTATAAATCAAAATTGATTAATGTTAAATGTATAGAAACTTACACATAGGTATCGTATTCCTCTTGCATAAGAGCTACTTCTTCTTCAATTTCTTCTCTATCTTCATCATCAGCTAATCCACAGGATATCTCACCCTGTTCAAGAGCTTTCTGCAGTTTTGCTTGTCCTTCGGGTAATTCACTTTCCAATACTTTAAGCTGTGATATTTTACTGCTAAGTGATTCTTTATCTCCAGTTGCATCAGAGCATTTTCCTAATCTTTCTTTAGCAGCCCTAATCCATTGGACAAAGTCTGAACCAGCATCGATAAATACTTGATGTTGTTCAACAGTTTCCTTTTGTTTTTCGTATAAATCTTTCGCTTGTTTTGATAGTGTTTCATATTTACTGGTAATTTCAGATGCCGGAGCTTGTTGCATAAGTTCCGAAGCCTTAGAAGTTACAGACTGAATCATGGGTTCAAACGAAACGATATCTTGAACAATATTGTTTGTTTGACGGAGTGTGGCTTTCCTTTCGCCAAGACTAAGGCCTGTAGTGAGACCAGCGAGGCGGTCTTGGCCTTTTTTAGATTTGGCAACTTTCTGCTCACACACTTCTTGTAGTTTTGCTTCTCTGTCTTGTATCCATTGTTGGAGCTGAGAATAACTTGAACTGTAGTCAGCCCATTGGAGCAATGCTGTCTCGAGATGAACTTTAGCTGTCGTCATTTTCTTTACCAGACGATCCCATTCATTTTGCAATTCCTTGAGTTCTGTATTTATTCTGTCCTTTCCATCAGATCGAGTATTTCTAAGAACCTTTTCACCACTATTGACGGTAGCGTGTACTAAGTTCTGACCTTCTTCCCTACGTTTAAGCAAGTCCTCAATTTGTTCCAGGCGCTTCTGTAAAGCTTCCTTGCTACTGTTGGTACCTGCTTCACTACCACTACGTGTTATTTCCCAAGCATCATCAATCCATTTCTTGGTTTTGGCGTAATTATCATCATAGTTCTGATGTTGTTCATAATTGGTTTCAACCTTCTTGAGAACATCGTTAGCCATATTTACAAGAACTTGGTATCTTGAATTCAGATGTCTTAATTGATTGTTTACGTAGGTATCAAGATGTGAGGCTAACAGTCCAGCAGCTGAAGCATTGAAGTTATCAATATCTTCCTTTCCTTTGATCAATTGATGAACAATCTCTTGAACCTCATTTACTTGAGCGCCCTTTTCTTTAGCAGTTCCAAGCAAAGCAAGCTTATGATTTTTGATAAGAATCTCTTTTTGTTGTAACCAATCAGAAATTCTTTCATACTCGTCTTTATATTCACGCCATTGACTAACAGTTTCTTCAAGTTGGCTCTTTTGTTGTTTGATTTCGTTGAATAAGTCATCAAAGCTCTCTTTCAGAGCCTTCATTTCATTTTTAATCACTGTTTGTCCCTCAGGTGATGTGCTGGCTAAAACAACTTCACCAGTATGCTGAAGATGTTCAAGCAATAATTCTCCTTGTGCTTGCTTATTGATAAGAGCATCAAGAGGCGCTACTGAATTTTCAATTGCCAGTTTGTCACTGAGTGGTTTGGATTTCAATGATGGCACCTTTTCTCTCGCTCTACCCAGCCACTGAATAAGTTCATCGTGAGCCTCTTTGTATAATCTGTGATCTTTGTATTGCTCTTCACGATCAGCAAGTAGTTTTTTCACTTTATCATAGAGGTTGTCAAATTTATTCAATGTTTCTTGGGCTTTTGAACCTGCTTGATTTTGCAGGCCGCTAGCAATCATTTCAGTAGCTTTAGCTTTTAATGTATCAACATCAAGACGATCACAGCGAGCTTTTTCTTCAACTTCTTTAAGTTTCTCAAGTTGAGCTCTCTTATCTGACATAGAACCTTCAAATGGCGTTAGTTCTGCTAACATATTTTCTAGCCATGCATTACTCTTTTCAATCAACTGCATCTGTTCTAAAAAGCCGGCCCATTTAGTGACTGAGTCATCAAGCATGTTCTTAGTTTCAATCATTCTAGACAATAAAGCAGACCATTGTTCTTGTAAAGCTACTAATGAGTTATTGATAGCTTCATGACCAGTTGGTGCTGTATTTGCCATTACATTTTGAGCTAATTCAACCAATGATTGGACTTTAGTAAACCCTTCATCTCTGGTTAATAACAGATTTTGGATTAGTACCAATTTAGTCTCTAGGTCATCTTGAGAGCTAGAACTCAGGTCAGCGCAGAAGTCTAACTTATCTCTTAGTTCTTCGATCCATTGTGAACACTCCGTTACATTACTAGAAAATTCTTGGTGAGTTTTTACATACTGTTGCCACCTGTTGGTCAAATCTTTAACTTTTTGTGAAAGGGTCTGATATTTTACTGATAAGTCAGATATTTGTGAACCGCGTGGACCTAGTACACCTGTGTACAAACTTTGGGCCTTTTCAGTAATATTATCGATTTCGAGTTCCTTAGCACGAACTTCACCTTGTAATTCCTGGAATTTATTGAACTGTTCTTGTTTTTCAGGTAAAGTAGCTTTCAAATCGACAGCGTGTATTTGAGTGTCTGTATTTCGAATCCATATTAGGCATTGGTCTTTCATATTTTCATATTCATTCCATTGCTGTATTTTATTTTCTACTGATTCGATAGTTTTATTGATGAATGAAACCAACCCCTCCCATTCTTGATGGGATGCGTCGATTTGGTTTCTAATATTAGCTTGACCGTTGCTAATTGTACCTGGTAGTACTTTTTCACCCAAAGTTCGTATTTTGTCAATACGGTTCTTCTCTTCAGGTAGATTAACTTGCAGAGATTTTAGTTTCTCACAATTACTACTCAAGGCTACACGCTCCAGATTAACGTCACCCCACAGCTGAGCTGTGTTATGAGTAGCTTCAACCCATTCTTCTAAATCTTTGACGGCTTTGGTGTACTGTTGATGATTATTAACAATGGCCTCGTATTGTTCAACGAAAGACTTGGCTCTATTAAGTATAGTTTCATGTCGCTTTTTCAGCTTATTAATTTCCTTTGTAATGTCTTTAGATACATCTGGAAGACTTTGAGCACGAGTTTCTAAGTCTTTTATATCTTGTTGGTGAGTGATAGCATCTTGCAAGTATGTTCTATAAACATTCAATTGAGTACGTTTTTCATCCAACGTCGCCTTCAATTCAATTTCTTTAGGTAGATTCTTTTCTGCAGCAGTTAGCCACAGCTTCACACTTTTTAGATTATCTTCAAATGATGACCATTTATTGAGTTCCGAATCCAAGTCCCTTTCAGCTTTAGTTATGTTGTCATACAAGTTTTCAATAGCTTGTTGGATTTCATGCAACTGTTGTTCAATGAGTTCTTTGCCCTCCGGTGATGTCGAAGGATATAATTTCTCTCCTAGCTCAAATGTGTTATTAACCAAAAGAGTAGCGTTACGACGTTGACTCAATAGGTCGTTGAGACTTTCACGCTTAGCACTTATTCCTTCAGGCGTATTTGACAAGTTCTCCTTGCATTCATCGAATTTGTGTTGAGCTGTCTTCAGCCAGTCTGTACATTGATTGTACTTCTCCTGGTAAGCGTTATGGTCATTGACGGCTTGTTCACATTTCTTGACTAATTCCTTAGCTGTTGATTGAACCGATTGGAATCTTGACGTCATCTGTTGCAAATTCATTGTAATTCTTGTGTCATTACAGTTTTCAATTAGGTCACTAAACTCGTCTGTTAGTTTATCTACATCATTCTCAGTCTTCTTTAGATTTGCCAATATTGCCTGAAATAAATTCTCCGTTAATGTTTAAACATACAAAGAAACGTGTTTTAGAATTTTTAATCTGATACTACGACAACTACCATTAGTATCGTCATTAAGATAGTTAAAGAAAGTAATTTGGTAGTTATATGAGGCGTAATGTCAGAAGAAGTACCAATAACCGACGCCTTTGAATTAGTAATAAATAATTACATATCAAATATCGCTATAAAGTATGTAGTATTAACATAATATAATTATGTAGACATAAATAGAATGTAATATTTTCTTTGTTAGATTTTTCACAATATTACTTTCGTGAAATTAGAAATCTACTGAAAATTAGACTATAATCCTACAGTGCTGAGTACATTGAGTATTCTCTTTTTTACTGTTTCTTACTTGATCCAAGGCTTCGCCCAAAGTAATAACTGCACTCAAATCATTTTCGTGATTATCAATCGCTTTACATAAACCCTGTTCAAAACGAACCATTAATAAAAATGAATAAAAATACAGAGTAGAGAGTCAATAATAAATCAAAAAGAACCATACCTGATATTTGTTGAGTTGATCCACCTTCTCCTCAAGAGTTGCTTTAGGGGTGTACGTTTTCAAGCTCATTTCTGTGTCACTCAACCAGTGCTGTAAGCGGTCATTGGCACTATCAAACTCGATCCATTGCTGAATCTTGTCTTCGATACCTCGCTTGACATCATGGACTGTAGCTGTAAATTTCTCCAAATCAGCTCTGAGGAGACCTAATTCCCTGGACATACCTTCCTTTCCCCTAGGTGATAGTTTTACACTATTACTATCGATAAGATCTGATAAAATTTTCAATTTGTTGTTTCCATTTGGTATAGCATCCAACAGCTCCTGAATTTTAGCTAATTTGCTTTGTAAAGCGGCTTTGTTACCAGTAAAATCTGACAAAAGATGTAGGCGATCCCAGAGATGCTTTTGGTAATCTTGTAGTGATTTCTGTTGATCGACAAACTGTTGGTAAATTTCAAACGTCCCTTCATGTTTGTCAATAATAGTAGTAAGCCTATTTGTTAATGCATTATATCTGTCCCAAACAGATTGAATGATGGCTGTCATTTCCTCACTCGCTCCTTTGCCTGAATGAAGGTTAGCAGCCACGCTTTTGGCTTTTTCTGTGACTGTTTCAATAACCCTCTTATGAGAGTAGATTTCTTGCAGCAAAGTCTTATTCTTTAACAACTTAGATTTAATATCTTGAGCTGAGTTTAAGATAGCTTTTTCTTCGGAATCGACTATCTTTTCTTTTTCATCCAACCAGGACAATGTTTGTTGTAATACGTCTTGGTAACTAGACCACTGCAATGTTTGCGATTCGTATTCCTTCTGTTGTTGTAAAATGGTATCATTAAGTTTGTCCCATCTTTCTCGTAGAGTTCGAATTTCAGCACGAATATTTTCTCTGCCATTTGCGGCAGTCTCTGGCAAAACTTTGTCACCGGCATTAGTCAAAATACCGATCTTATGTTCACCATTATCTCTTTCCAATAAGAATACTTGCAGTTTATTGCCTTTACTTTCAATGCTAAGCTGATCATCTTCTTTAGTGACTATTTGAGAAAGTTGTTCTTCTAATGGTCTAAGCCAAGCGTCAAACTCATTCCGTAGTTGATCGTATTTCTTATGGTCAGCTACTAATTCTGACCAATGATTGACAATTTCTTTCGATATTAAGTGTAACTGTTGGTAGCGACTGCTCACTTGAGTCACAAGGGGCTTTAGACGTTCGACCCCACTCATCTGAATAAGACTGTGAGATTCATCAACAAAAGCGTCGATTTCTTTTTCCTTGGCATTGATTTCATTTCGTAGATCGACGTATCTCTTTAACTGTGCTTCTTTCTCTTGCATAGTTGAGCACAAACTCTGGTCACGGCATTTTGATTCCATGTTTTTCAGCCATTCCGTGATGGATTCTATGGAAGCATCAAACTTGTTCCAGATATCTAATGTATGTTTCAGTTTCTGCTCAGATGATCCAATACTTTCGACGGCATTGCGTAGTTGATCATATAAATTATCAATTTCAGATTTAATGGCACTATTTCCTGTTTCTGAGGTGCTTTTACTGACTGTTGCAAAAACAGCTCGTATTTCATCTAATTTACTTGAACCAACTTTTTCGATGTCTTTCAACGCAATGGCAGATTGTAGTTTTCTGATGATTTCTGGTTTTTCTCCAGTCGCATTCTCAATATCAAGTAATTTTTCTGATTGCGAACCAAGCCATTCTTTGTATTGTGTTATAAGTCTTACTAAATCTTCGTGTCTCTTAACACAGTCTTCCAAATTGTCCTGAAGATTTTGTGATTTTGTAACAATATTCTGGAACAGCTGTTTTATAGATTGTAAATAAACATTCAATGATGCATCATGAGTTTGATCAACTAATTGTTGTGCTTTGTCGCAGACAGATTCAACTAACGTTTGATGAGTCATAATCTCTTGGTGCATTATTTTATGGTTCTGCAACTGTGCTTTCTTTTCTTCCAATGATGCTTTAAGCTCTGTGTGTCTTTGCATCGCTCTTTCCACATCCTTTAACCATTTAGTTAATTGTTCTTGAGCGAGAGAAAAGTCTGAGAATTGCAACAGACACTGGTCCAATTTATTAACAGTTTCTTGGAAGCTATCTCCAAAACTGTCCCATAAAGTTCTTATTTTACGAATCTTTTGACGTATCACCTCTCTACCATCAGGACTAGTGTGTGTGTAAAGTTTTTCTCCTAAGCTCAAGAACTCTTCGAAAACAGGAGTCTTTTTATTTCTCGTTTCATATAGTTCCTTGGCCTTATTTTGTTTCTCTTGAAGAACTGCATAATCGCCAACAATTTCGTTGAGATCTTGTAGTTCTCCAAGCATACCGTTGAGCCAGTTCTCCATACTATTATACTCACTTTCAAATGATTGATGCTCGGATACAAATACTTCATATTTTGATATAATTTCACTGACAAGATTATTTAGAGTATGATATCTAGTAGCTAATTTAGATGTTTTTGTCGTAAGGTCTGATTCACTGGCGATGTTTTGTTTGGAATCACTTAAGGCAGCAAAATCAGCACTTCTAGAATTAAGTTCATTTTGAATTTCCTTCACTTTCTGTAAGTGAGCAATTTTAGCCTCAAGGTTACTCTTTAAACTTTGATCCCTGAGTTGATTTTCTTTAACTTTCAACCACTCTTCCAACTCATCCAAAGTCTTCTGGCTTTCAGTCCATTGTTTAAGTGTATCTTTCAATTTCTTATCTTGGTCTTTGCATTGTGTTGCAAACTGGTTCCAAGTTATTTTAAGTTGCTCATATTCACTAATAAGTACAGGGTGTCCGTTTGAGCTTGTAGTTTCTAAAACATGGTCTAGTTGCGTTTTGAGTCCAACTAAAATATTTTCGATGTCCTTAGCCTTTGAAGTAACTTTTTCAATAGCAGCAATCTTAGAATCAACATCATCTTTTTGAGATACAACCCCGTAATTTAACATACTATTTTCAGCGACAATATGATTGAGGCGATCGCGGGCATCTTCAAACATTTGTACATACTTTTCATGTTCCACAACATGAGATTCATATGTGGCTATCCTCTTTTCAAGTTCATTTGACGTATTCCTATATCTTTCAATAATTTTGGAAAGACTTTTTTCTGCTTCTTCGTCAGGCATCAGTTTTATTTTCTCTGTCAACTGCGAGATCATTGATTGATGTAATTCTACTTCTTGATGTAAAATCTTGTTAGCATGTAGCTGAGCCTTTTTCTCAGGCAACGTTGGGCACAACTTAAATTCTCCTAACTCTTGCTCTTTGTCACTGATCCACTTTTGAACTTGGTTGAATGTGTCATCAAATGAAGATCTCTTATTTATTGTTGTTTCAATATCTTTAATGACATTATTTAGTGAATCCACTGAATCCTCAAAGTGATCTCTTAAAGCTCTCAACTCATTTCTGATTTCCTCACGGCCTTCGGGGGTTAGTCCGCTAAATAAGGCTTCACCAGACTCGATGGCATTGTTGAGTAACCTCTGTCCAATATCTTTGTTTTCGTTTAATCGTTTTATTTGATCGAGATCAGCTGCTGATGGCTTAGCGTGCTTGCTCATTACAGCTAGATCTTTAATCTTTGCATTAGCATCTTGGAGCCAATTTTTAAATTCTACAATAGACTTATCATATTTTTTTTTATTGTCTTTCAAATCCTTTAATCTAGCCAGATGACTATCCATGAACTTTCCGACGGTTTGATACCTAGTCACTAAATGATTAATGTATTGTGATACACGAGAGTCAGGATTACGCAATAAAATTTTATCACCAATTTCTTTAAGCTTATTTATTTCACTTCCATAATCTTGAACTTCTTTATTCATCTTTTCAATTTCTGAGATTTTACTATCAATATCGCTCAGATTAAGAAGATTAGCAGCTTCTTGCCTGACTCTGTTTTCTTTCTCTTTTAACCACTCTGACACGTTTTCTAATAATGTTTCATATTCTTGCCAGGCATCGATGTTTTCTTTAAGTCTGTTCTTAATTTCATCATAATTTGCCGTTAATACTTCAAGATTTTTTTGTGCTTTATCAGTTTGTGATGCTGCTTCTTGAGCACACGCAGGTTCAGCAACTACTTTAAGTATGTCTCTAGCTTCTTTAAGTTCTAACACTTTATTTTTGCAGTCAATTATACCATTTTCTACATCTGCTAAGGCAGCACTTTTAACCTCCAAGTTATATTTGTCACTTGTTACATCAGGTACACACCATCTTGTTTTATCATCTAGAATCTTCAAATTTCTATTGAACATAGCCAGTTTATCAGTGAATAGTTTTTGTAAATATGTGAGCAGAGTAATTTCTGTTTTATTCGCATGTACAAGCACACTTTCAAATCTTTTTTGCAATGTACTCAACTCTTTAGGTACTAGAGATTCATAGAAACCTGGATAATTTGCATTCATTTCCGAAACGTTCTCTGTTAGGTTATCAATATCATCACTTAAACTTTGTAACTCTGCTTTGCAGGCTTGACATTTCTTCAGGCGGTCTAAAATCTTAGCATTATCACCCGTCATGTCGTCGCATTTGATAATATCATCGCGAATTTTGCTTACTTTATCAGAAAGACGTTTGATATTTTCTTTGAGGTTATTTTCTTTCGATCCCAATGATGATACCGCGGTTTCTAGATTATCTGCAAGTGTCTGTAGAGCTACAAATTCATTATCCAAGTAATCAATTATTGACGAAACTTGACCCATTGGAATGCTTTTATTCAAATTGGTTATTTGCTCACATTTAGCTTTGATGCTATTTTTTAAACCAAGGTAAAGAGGCAATTCTTCTTTGTATTTAGTCAGATGGTTTTGTCCAAATCTAATTTCTAGGTTGTCGCAAGCATTTGATAAGTTTTGACCAGTTTCACTTAGCCATGCCACGACTTGGTTCTTTGTGTCATCGATCTGTCTCCAGACTATTAGTTGAGAATCTAGATCTTGAATACGTTTGATTATAGCATCATTTACTTTTTCCCAATGTGTCTGTGAAGTCAAGAATGCTTCTTCTAATGGAGTTGTATCAAACCCACCTAGAGTTGATGCTTGTTTCAGAACTGACTGCTTTATTACATCCATTTGGTCTAATAATCCTTTAGATCTCTTTAAGATTTCATACGACTTCTTTGCTTTATCCAAGGCTTGAGCTGTCTGAACGTAGTCATTGGGTGCATCTTTACATTCATTATATAATTGTTCTGCTCTAGTCATTTCTCTGTCAAAAGCGACAGTAAAATTTTTCAACTCTTGCAGCGTAGATGACAGAAGGATGTATTTGTTTTTAGTGTCACGAACACTGTTCACAATTTGGTCCCAGTTATGGTCAGCAGCAGATAAAGCATTTTGAATCGTTCCCATGTTAGGTTGATCTTCTCTCATTAAATGCAAACCTTCTTCTCTAAGCTCTTTTCTAATGGACTGTTTTTCTTTTAGTTCAGCATCTAATGTATCTAGCTGTTCAGTCAAATCTTGTATTGTCGATTCAGTCAAAGGTACAGGTTTTTGCGCCATATCATTAAGCACTGTCTGGACGTCATGTAGAACTTGAATTAAAGCATTATTTTGTACATTAAATTTATCCCATCTAGCACCAACTTTTTGTACTAGATCCCTCTTCGATGTTACTTGGTTAAGAAGTGCTTCTGCTTTTACTTCTATTTCTTTAACTATACTCGTAGGAGACATGATTCTGCCACTATTCTGATCTGTTACTTTAACTCTTGAAGGACCATCTAATAATGCAACATTACTCTTCCATTCGGGTATTTTAGTAATAACATTAACAAGCTCTTGGCGCAGTACTTCGTAACTTTCTGGAGTTAGCTTTGGACCTTCAATCTGGTATTGAATATGACCAAGGTGCTGTTTACTTTCATCATACCAGTTTAGTAAATCTGACCACTTTTGTAAAACACCTTTATTTTGCTGAATATTATTTTCGATAATTTGGTAGTGTTGAGCAATATTTGAGTAAGTTTCACTCAGTGAACGCGATTCATCTGGATGAGAAGCGAGTGTCATATTCTTAATTTCATTGTAGATATCCGTAAATTCGGGTTCTTTGGCCGCGTGTTCTTGCAAAAGGACGTGCATAGACTGCAGTGTGGGTTCTACTTTATCTGCCGCTACTTGATCGAAGCTTTCAGTTTTTCTTCTAAAATCTGTGATCCAGTTGTCGAAGTTGTGCAACTTAGTCACAAACTCCTGTCGGACGATTATTTTGTCAGAAAGTTCATTAACTCTAGCTCGGACTGTTTCAGCCAGATCGTTCGTACGCTGTTTTATATCAGAAACTTTATTTTTCAACAATGTAGCGCCTTCTGGTTGAATATTATGGCAAATGTTATCACAAGTCTGTGAAAGACTGATAATTTTTGCTTGTTGTTGCGAAATTTCATTTCCGAAAGACTTGAGTTTATTCAATTCTCTGTCTAGTTTTTCTACTTGGGGAGAATCAACAGAAACACTACGATTAGTGATCAATTTTTCTCCATTTTCAATCCAAGTTTCCAACTTTTCGGCTTCTCGTTCAAAATTCTCCCAGTTAGTGACAAGTTTATCAAGTTTGTTGTTCCACTGGTCAGCTAAGTCATGGACAACTGCCCATCTGGAATGTATAGCATCTACCTCATCAGGTGCACTTGTCTTACCTGACAGTTGGTGGCTAACACTAGACAAAATCTGTAAGTTCATCAATTGCTTATCAGCGTCTGTCAGGAGAGCTCTAGATTGCTGTTGTAATTGCTGAGCTTCAGGTAATGTAGTGGGCTTTGGTACGTTTCCTAATTTAAGTTCAGCTTCTTCAATCCAAGGCTTGATTTCTGCTACTCCTTTCTGGTATTTTTGCCAGCTAGCTAGGTCATGTTCTACGACCTTCGTCTGGTGTTCCGTTGAACGCTGAAGATCTGCCATCATCTTTTCTAACAAGGCTACATCTCCTTTCAATCGGTTTACATCTTGGACACGATGTTCTACGGCCAATTTAGTACCTTGATCAGCGACCCCTCTGACTATTTCCAATTTTTCAGCGATTACTTTTTGTAATGCTTGAGACTTTTCAACTCTTTCTTCTGGAGTGATGTTTTCAGACCGGATCTGAGAAATAATCATAGGGCTTTCTTTTTTAATCCATTCTCGGACATGTTCCAGCTTATGTTCAATTTTGACCCATTCTTTATTGAACTTCTCAAGGTGTTCTACTTTAGTATGGACTTCGTCTTCAACCCTAACTAATTTGCGTTCAATAGTCTCTAAATCTTGTTCAATAACTGGTTTAGGTTTATTTGCTGTAAGTGTTAGCAGTTCAGCGTATGCATTTTGAAGCTGAGGTAGCCTTTCCACCTTAGCCTTTTCTATGTCCTTGCTGATGGTCTTCGTTTCTTGCAGTTCACGCCCGATACTTGTGACTCCAAGCTCTAAGCCTGGGTGAGCAACAATACTTTCAATCTTGTCGATGTCTGATAACAGCTCCTCTTTTTGGTATTCATAGTTTGACCATACTTTTTGTGTATCGCGTAACTTGTGGAGAAGGTCTGTGTTCGACTCGTAAGCTGTGTTCCAACCGGTTTCAAGGGTTTTGACGTCTTCCCTTACAAAAGCAGGTGCATTCAGATCCTTGATCAGTTCTTTACCACGCTGCAACATTGACATAACAGATGGTCTGTGGCGATCAAGCTTCTGTACTGCCACTTGTTGTTCGTGTACTAATTGTTCGACGTGTTGCAGTGACTGCGGTTCTGGCTCGATCTTAGCTTGTTCCTTAGCACTTTCGAGCACACAAATTACCTCGTGAACCTCACGGCGGTACGTGTAGCATCTAGTGTATGTTTCAGTCTTAATCATCGTAATTTCAATAGTCGGTATTAAGTTCTTATATCTAGCTATGAGATTTTCTAACTTGACTTGTTCTTCTTGGGCTTCAATTTCTGAGCAATGGTTTGTGAGCATGTCCAATGTTTGGACAAGCCACTTCATGTCTTCACGTTTTTTGTCAGCTTCACGGCATATATTCTAAAATGTGACAATATATAAACAATTGTTATTAAGATTAAACATAAGCGAATAAAATAAGTTTTAAATATAGAAGAGTTCAAATAATATATTACCATTAGCTCCCTTAACTGCCAATGCAAGCATTTGGAAATAAAAACTTGTATACAATTTGAATTAAATCAATACAATTTAGAATTACCGCCAATTTTATTTTATTATGATACACAACATTACAACTACAACTCACCTGGAAGATAGTCTTCTCTCTCTCAAACGCCTCAGCTGAATCGACCTCCCTGACAATACTATCCATAGTCTTATCAACGTGGTCCATCCACCGCTCCATTTCCCGGAACTTCTCCCTATATGAATCCCACTTCGCCGGAATCCTTTGTAACTGCTGGCGGAAGTGTTCCACCCTATGTACTGTGCTCTCCCATTCTTGTTCGCACCGTCGAACTGATTCTTCCAAAGATGTGTCTCCTGTTTGATGGGTGTAACTTGTGGAGATTTTCTTGAGGTTTTGAAGACATTGCTCCACTTGCATGATCTTGCCTTGGTTGCGGAAGTATTCCTCGTTTCTGATGAGGATGCCATCGGCGTCATCACTTTGGTTGTAGGCCTGGTGATTAGGATAAATGTTAAAGATAATCATTCATATTTTTTTTTACTTAATGGACCATTCATCGTCAATTAACATATTTGAACAGATCGCTGTATTTGAGTAATAATTTTGAATTGTAGAAATTCTATAAAAAGTATTTGACGATGGAAAAAGTCTGCTCTAAGTAAAAGAAAAAATATTTATTCCCGCTATTCCTGAAGAGCCTATCTGTTTTCAGTAATAATAAAAATATCTGCGAATGTAAGATATTTGGGTGCTGAGTTCTATATGGACGTAAGCACTCTATGAGGAAAATTATCATGGGGAAATAATAGCACAGTAGTAGCAGGATACTTTGGTATTAGATACACAGTCTTACGTATTTATTTATAGGTATACATCTCACCTGTTCTTCATAAACAATTTCCTTCTCGATGTCTTTGATGCAGTGATGGAAGACTGCCTCGTCGAGGCGAAACTCGAGGCGCATGAGGTGAGGCGGAGCGCGGTCGAGGAGGTCCCTCCAGCGACGCTGCAGTTCCTCAACTGTCTGCACTACACGTGGCCTGTCTTCTTCGTTCACGAACTGTGGAAGAGAAAGTAAATAGATGTAACCAATTTTGATGGCGGAATAATTTAACAGGACTAAATTTCTTAGATACTTTTCTTATGTCCTTTGTTCGAAAGAGAGTAAAATTAGTTAAGTTGAATATCAAAATAAAAATGAAGAAATATCAACGTTAAAGTATCTGCTATGCTCTTTTACCCGGATTCCCGAAGGAACCAATGTTTTACGGTTATAAATTGACCCTTGCAAAGCAGCCCCTAGATATAGAATAAAAAAATTGAATGAATTGACCTCATTGACCCACCAAATATATAATTGGATCAGTTTGTGCCTGTTACAATGGACTTAGCAATCTTACAGACTGAGTAACATACTTTTTACTCTTTCTTTTTTTTTTCGCAGTTAGCGAGCCGAGTAAAAGGTACGACCTGACCCTTAAAATCAATCATAGTGTAATTCGAAACAACAAACCTCAATAAGCTCTCGTCCAGAGCGCACGAGTTCCGAAACGGCTCTTTCATCAGCTCCCTGGAAGAATCGCTTGTGGAAGTCCACGGCTTGCTTTGAGTCCACTCTGTTGTCAGCCAACAAGGCCTCAGCTCTTGAGGCCCACTCTTCCACTGCTCGCTTTTTGGTCTCGAACTCTTCCCAAGCTCGGACCAGACGTTGAAGTTCGGCTTCGCGTCGGGTTGCTTCCGAGGATACGTGGGCGAATCTGGTTTTTTTTTTATTATTTAGTGCTAAGTTCAAAATTCAAAATTCTAAATCATTTATTCAAATAGACCTTCGCAGGCACTTATGAAAAGTCTGACTCTAATACTCTAATACCGGTTCGGAAGGTTGCATTTACTGAGAATAAATATGCTGGCAATAAACTCGGCAATTACTCTTTTCAAAACAAGCTTAGATTCATTACATAATATTTACATTCTAATCGCACTGAAAACAATTGCGTACCCCGGCGCGGCGGCAAAATTACAAAGTAGACTGAATAAATATTTAATAAGTAAATAAATAGCAAACTTAAGCAGACCAGCCCCCACAAGCAGCACCTCTTTATTTTACAAAGTCATTATTTTATAGCAGTAATGACGGAATATAGTGTCAGTTAAGTTCAGGTTCGTCTCCACAGCAGGGTTATTAAAATATAATACCGTTTGATCCAATTTTGGAGTGCGTTCCTTAAACTCACGCACCCTAGTGTACCTGCCAAGTAAGTGGAATGTACCAACTTGCCGCATTTCTACTGTTATTTAGTTTGCAACTTGAACCATTACGAACGGAAAAATCCTCGATGATATATATAGCTGTGGTATAGAGTCAATACTAGACTGACAGCTGCTCGTACTCGGTTATGCGATATTCACATTCATGGGGCATGAGTGTTATCATTGTTTTCGTCTCTATAGGTGCGCGGAACTCTTTGCTCTGTGCTCTGAATCTTATACTAGTACACTTAGGTAGCACCGTGCCTACGGGGCGTGGTAACATCAAGGCCAACTAAACTACCTACAAACTGCAAGACTCCTTACCTGTCGTTCAAGTCCCTCATCAAGCGGACTTGTTCTGTGACGTCAGCGCTCCTGTCGGCGTCAGCAGACTTGACGATGTTCTGGAACACCTTGTTCTTGCTCTCCAACATGGAGCGGTAGTAAGTGGTGCGGGAGAAGAACGAGCGGTGGATTTCGTAGCGCTCTTCTATGATTTCACTGTTGAGATTAAATATTTAGTTAGATAATTAATTAACTGTTCTGCCACAGTGACTGAAGGCGGTAAGCATAAAAGGGGAGCGGCTTAAAAATCCTGATCGTTGTCTACCAGGAACGTTACAAAGTGCTCTACCACGATAATATGGGCTTAAGATAGTTTGAAAGGTTGTGATGGTGTATTTTTTTTAGAAGAGAACCTAACAAAATGACAGGTGCGACGGAGCTGAGGTCTATGTATAATAATCAGCATAGAAGTTTGGTAAGGCGCTGGATCTTAGAACTGAAGACATCTCTTTTCTCTTTCTTTATTTAGTATATATAGGCTTGTCCTCAATCCATGGTAAGTGATATGAACGAAAGAAGTAAGCACATAAAGCTTAAAAAGGAACTGGTTCTCAAGTGTAGCTGCGAGAATACACTGATTTTCTTGGTACACAATTGTCAACCTTAACCAAATTAAAATAAGATCTCACCGTCTAGTCTCGGTCCTGGATTGCAGTGCATCCTCCGCTCTATCCAGCCACTGTCCGATCTCTTTCTGTCCGCTCTCAAGCGATTCGTGCTGAACCAACAACTGTCTGTACTGATGCAGCTTCACTGGAACTGTCGCTCTCACTCTCACGAGCGCTTCCTTCTGCTGTTTGAGTTTAGTCATATTTGATTCTACTTCGTCGCGGGGCAGCTCGGCGATTGCATTTTGGAAAGTTCTGTAATGGAAGAATTAATAACTATTAAATGAATTACTGGGATATTCACATACGGACAGCTGATCCCAAACTACTAGCTTATATTATGGAATGGACAACAGATAACTGATAAAATAAATCTTTACGCCCAGATTTAGTACAAGCTTTCAAACAATTGTCCACGACTCCAATACTGACATTTAGGTACTGATTGACAGATAGTAGCCCAAACCAGTGAGTTGCATTCGACGTCTCTAATACTGAGCTTTGATTGCATCAAAATATAATTACAACAAACCTGCTAATAGTCTTGAATAGTTCTTCATGCTGTTCAATCTCCGAGTTCAAATGTAGCAGCTGATCAATATAGGTCTGTATATCAGACGTGGTAGCTCTTGGCTGTCTGTTGAGGAGGTTCTCGGCGGATGATAACCAGGAGTCTAAGGCGTTGACGCCTGATGCCAATTCGCGACGATGTCTGAGAGCGTCGCCTCCACGGACATACCTAAGGAAGATGACGTAGATAAATGAGACTTGAACGTAGACGACAGAACGTTAACCTATAAAATTTAAAAAATGTATCAAAATCGCAAAAAATCGGTTACTTTTTGTCCCTTTCTGTCTTGACCTAAAACGCAGTTCAACCGCAATCTACCAAATGAATTTAATTAATATTCATTTATTAGTTTAACTCAGATCAGAAATTTATTCTAAAGTAATCGTTAATTTATAGATATAACAGCAGTTACGATTATAATAATTACAAATCTAATAAACCCGCATATTCTTGAAAGTTGAATTATAAAGCACGTGACATTTAACACGATGTTTCGTAATCTTATCTTTGTCAATTACTTCAAATTATCTCTGTTTACTAATAATAGATTAAAATAACTTCTGCAGTAAATATTACTTCGAAGTTCGGTATATATTTAAAAATTGATAAAACTTCATGAATACATTCGAGGAAACTTTTACCAAAAACTTTAGGAATAATATTTTTAAGAAACCTAAAACTAAACCTTTAAATTTGTAATCGTATTTTTAAGAAACTTATACTAACAAAGTTAAAGGAAAGACTTTATTATACGGGGAGTATATCAGCAAGCTAAATATGAAAAGCAAAAAAAATATGAATATAAATCCATACGATTGTATGTCAATCATATTGCTCTCATTTCTATTCAGCTGTCTGAGTAATCAAAACCTGCTCTTGGTCATACAACTGGATTCGCTAACTCAGACTCAGTGCCTTGTAATAGGTAAGGTACCTACGATAAAAGGGTGCAGGGCCAACTATACCTATCAACCATCTTTTATTGCAATTCAACTTAGACTGAACTGTATTATTTAAATTTTATAGGATACATGGAAAACGTCCTCATTAGCAGGAATACAAATCGTTTAAGTTTGTGATCTAGGCCCAGAGGCTGTATTAAGATTAAGATTGTAACTTTCTTGAAGATTAGTAATCCAATGACATACATAATTTACTACTATAAGGAAAACTTCGCGAGGAAACCGAACCCTAGATAAAAACAATTATCTTAAATTTTTGTTTGCATACATAAATGTACATAGGTAAAAGATCAGAATGATCAAATGACACCTACTCATATGTATTGACTCACCGTTCAGCTTCTTCCCAAACACGCTCCCATCTCTCTGTTATTTCTACATATTTCCTCTTAATCTCCGAGCTGATCTCTTCCGAACAGGTTGCAGCCAAAAATCCAGCTGCGTCACCAAGAAGCTGATGCTTTTCCTTCCACACTGTCAAGTCTTGGAAAAACTCCAGTCTCTCATCTTCAGATACTCTCAACATGTGCTGCGCTTTATCCAGCCAAGTTGTAAAGTCGTCTGCTAAAGTATTCCACCTCTCCCAATGCGCTATCACTTCTTCTAGCACACTTCTAGCGCATCTCACATCAGACGCAACCCTTCTCCACGTCTCTGAGACTTCCCTTAGGAAGCTATCAATCTCTCTAGCTTCTGTCCTATCTACTTCACATACCCTCTTATATTCCTCTGCTACTTGCTTTATATCAACGTATGCTTTATCGAATTCTTGGAAAATCCTATTTTTAGTCACAAAATTATCGTAGTCATCTAATAAGGCACGAACGTGGTCTATACGACCGTACTTCCCGGTCCACGCTGCTAGCTTCACTTTCGTAAGTTCAGTGAAGGCAACGATGCAGCACTTGTGTTCCAAGTACTTTAATCTAGCTTTTCTTTGAGGAGCTCTTCGACTCACTGTCTCGAGACGTTCTTTCATATCCTGCAGTCTCTGTGCGGGTATTCTGGCAGCATCGGGAGACCTCAATGCCGCTTCAAATCTGTCGATCACTTCAGGTAGACCGGCAAAGAAATCACTGTGCTCCTCTAATTTCTGGCTGATAATTTCAGCGGTTCTCTCATCTAAGTTTGTGGGGATTTCGTCAAAGTATAGCAAGTATTCTGCTCTAGCTAGCCACTCGCCTACTACTCTAAAGTCGCCAGGAAGATCTGAGTCTAAAAGCCACAGCCACTTTCTGTGCAGTCTTTCTAATTCTATCCATAAGGTGACAAGTTCACGCCAGGATTTGGGTGCTATAGCTACAAGGCTTTGCGTATACATTAGTTTTTCGAGTTTCTGATATATTGGTTCGCGAGCGAGCCTGTCATTTTCGGCGCGGACGTAATCTTCGTAGTTTCGCGATAGTGTTCGCGAGTCGTATTGCCTTTGAATTATGGTGACACGTTCTGTCAGCCACATTCTAAGAGATTCGTACTCCTCTTGTACTGCCGCTACGGCATCTGGTCCAGTAGTCTATGGAAACAATTTACTATTAATTCTCTTACAGCCTGTAAATTTTCCTGACTTCTTTGTTACAGGTTACCTAGCTCGGAAGTCAGTGACCCGTTCAATATATTTATTGTATTGACCTATTTTAAATGCGATAAAGATTACTATGATAAAACTTTATTTCTTATATAATTACCACTTATCTATATAACGCTACAGTGTAGCTAAATTGTATAGCTCCTAGATTTAAAAACAATCTAATAACGAAGTGTAAAAGGTTATACGGAATTTTGTAAAATTTCATACTAATAATATAATCACTTACATGCAAAAATGAATGAGACATTTCATACATCAAATTCACACATACCTTCGGTTCAGGGTACTTATGCAGGAACTGTGCAACGTATGTCATAATGGATCTCTCATCTGGCTTATCGACATCCACATCCTCGGCATCCAGGAGCCTGGCGATTCCCAGCTCATTCTCAGCCAAGTCGAAGGCGTGTTCCAGCCTCTGTCTATTAGTCTTCCTCTTCATCTCGGCCAGATTGATCAAGTTAGCCTTTATGGCGTCAATGATAGCTAGGAATGCGATACCGTCGCGCCACGATGGGCCGAAGTCTGTTACTTGGATGTTTGAGTCTCTGTGGAGAAAATTATTGTTTAGAAAAAAAAAAATTGTAAATGTGACTAAATGTCAAATTACGAGTAACTTCTTATGATGTAGGGATGTAATAATAAAGGATTTTTTTTTTCAAAACTCAACCCTGAAGGGAGTTTAATAGAAGATCATGGGTGCAGTCGAGGGGTGGAAAGGATGTTGTAGATAAGAGGCTATAAAATAAAAACTGCTGAACAAAAGTCAAAGTAAAGAGAGTAGAGAGGTATCGTATATGTTCGTTTCAAAGTCAAAGTCAAAGCCATTTAATCAATTTAGGCCCTAGTAGGGTACTTATGAAGGTCAAAGCTACTGAAGTTATCACCAGTTCGTAAGTCAGCCTTCAACTGAGAAGAAGAGGCAAGAAACTCAGCAAGGTTATATTAAAAAAAAAAAATTTCACTATCTGACAATTGGCGTTTATAATTTTAACTAATCTTACTGATAAAATCACTACAATAGTCATTGATAAAAATAATATAACAATCAACGAAAAAACATGACTTCCAAAAACTGCACAGATATCTGTATCTTGAAACGAAATCAGCTTATCAGCCGAAAGAAAATATTATAACGGAACCAGCAATCCTGATTCATATTTAAATGAAAAAATTAAACGTTAAGCCTGTCCTCACTAGTGCAACTGTCGGAACTTCTGCTAGTTTTACAACAGATTTTCAAATCGATAGTGGTGGACCAATTACCATTAAAATTCAAAGTAAATTATTTCATGCTTATAGGTTAACATAGTATAATATGTATTAGTTATATTACTCAATATGATGTACAACTTAAAATGTTAAAATTATAAAAGAATTTAAAATAAATGTATAAAATTAGGCCCCCTCGGCATTGTTCGCAATGCTGATGCGTTGTGCGAAGAAGCAGCCAGCTGTTCGGTCCCCAGTGGTGACCACAAATCTTTTGGCCAGCTCTTTGTATAGCTGGCGAGCACCGGAACCCCGTGGACCTAGGGTCTCGACACCGAAAAGAATGAAATTATATTCAGCGCCTAGACCCCTACATTTCTGCTTTTTTATAGTCTCGGCCCTAATTGCAGGTTTTTTTCATTTAGACTCTAGGAGAGCACTTATGAAATCCGAAGTTACCACCGGCCTGATTGTATCTAAATTTTTTTTTATATTTGATATTTCGAAGCAATTATAAATATCCTACTAACTCAGAGTATATAAATACTCAGCCTTACTAATAAAAAGTTACACGCGGTGTACACATCTGTTATAGGATAATTGCTACTAATAAAAACATTTTTGACACAAAGCCTGTATACACGTGTTTTAGTTACCTAGGAAATTTACGCAGGGCTTACACGGGCCAGGACCCTTGTTTAGTGTTTGTATAAGAACATTATGGCGGATTTCAATAGATCAGCTGTGTCTGACAATCAAGTGTTGTGTCCATTTACTACGGACCAGGCCAACCGCGCAACAAAATGACACCAACGCGCTGGCCCTAAAAAGTCATTTTAGGGCCAACGCGACTCAGTCGACTGCGGTCATACTGCGGCCCACGGAACAGTTCATTTGTTCATTGTTTGCTTATAATTGCCATAAAAATGCCTAGCTGCGTAGTGAAAGGCTTGTGTTTTATACTGGAGTTATGGATAAAATAAAACAAAAATTTACAATTTATTTGATTTTGATAACTTTATGCAAAATGTTCCGGTAGGTGTATCCTTAGATTTGAAGTCATTGGCACAGCCATTTGCTTCGTTTGTTGACGTAACATTTGTAATTTGACAATGACGTTCTTCTTTCTTCTTCTTCTTTGGTTAAATGGCTACTGTAGCCATAAGCACAAGACAGTTTCGTTCAAAACCACCATTAGCTATTTGAAGCTTTTTAAAAGTAATTTTATTGTTTAATTATTAAAATAAAAATAGTCTTAAGAAAAAGAAACCTGATTTTTATGATATGATTAATATTTTATATAATTATTTTTCAGTATCTTTTGGTGTTTTCACATTTTTCCCCATATTTTCTCCCGTATTTTAAAGTTAGATAGTTTTAGTTTCAAAACGTTCCTAAAAAGTTGCCAGTCGTTTTTGTTTTAACAAATAGATAACTATACAACGCTTACACACTGATTATTAGTAAAGGGAGTGTATAGCAACTGTGTAAGGCTTACACACTGCATAACTATACAGCTGTTAAACAACCGTGTTCCATATTTTTATTAGTAAGACGGAGTTCAACCTCAGAGTAGATAAATACGTACAACTAATAATAAATTTGAAAGTGATTTTTTTTGTTTGTTACATCTTGACTCCTCAACGGCACAAACAATCTTGATGAGCGCGGGTACATAAAATATGGGGTACTTTTTATCCCGGGATTAATATAAGATCACTCTGGGTTTATTTTATATGGAATATTTGAATTATTTAAAGAAAATCGAACTTACTTAGGCAAAGCATTAGCAACCCAGTGCAGCAGTGTTTTCTTGGCGCCTTGCTTCCACCGGTCTTCGGCGCGGTGAGTGGGAGTGGCGGCTCCCGACTCCTGCGACATCACCGATGCACATCGCGATCCACCAAGATACTCAAGCGCTCGGCTGTTCTCTTCGATCTAATGACAACGGGGTGATTAGAAGGAGATAAGAAAGAGAAGATGCCTCAGATATGCCGCCACAGTATAATATTGGGGCTTAAATACCATTTTATATTTTCATAATTTAAGCTGATTGCGAAATTGGCAATGATGTAGTTAAGCCTCAGTAGTATACCTATGAATAACGGCTATCCCTTCCCCTTTGTTTTATTACAACAAATAGGCACATAAACAATTATGAACCTTAGAAGATAAGCTGAAAAAATCCAAAATTGCATCAAAAATCCCGCAATACCTTAATTAAGAAGTGAAGCTTATTATTAACTGATGTTCAGTGGTGACAAAAAAGGAAACAAAATAATCGTGTTGTGAAGTGATGTGACAAGGTGATGAATTAAAAAGTGATTGTTTGTTAGTTCCAATATAGTCAACCAATAGCAGTAAATAGATAGAGCTAAGGCTGCCAAATATGCTAAACTGACATTTTTTTAAAGCATTAATGAATATGAAATCCAATAATAACAAAAAAACTGTACCTACATACTAAAATATGTAATAATACCTACCGACAGTCTGTATTGATGCGGTATACTAAAATATTATACAGCTACAAATCGCACAATAAGACTGCGAAGAAGCTAAAATAATTCTCAAGTCAGATTTTATCACAGAGCTAAGAAGCCTCATAATAAATTATTTAAGAATATATGCGTTTTATAGCTGCTAAATAATTCATTTCAAATCAATCAACTGGACTCTACTAAAAGCCGTGATGCATTTCCACCCACCTGTGGTCCTCTATCCTGTGGATCCAATATATTGAGCGAAGCTTGCGCAAACAAAATAAGTTCAAGCCAATTAAACGAGAATAGACCGAGATTATTAATTCTGATTGCTTCATTAGTACAAGGAAGCTATGCAATTCAGACGAAAATAATGATAAAATATAAGGTTTATCCTCATTTGGAATTTTTAGTGCTAAAATAAATTTATTTAAAGTAACAATAGCTAAAATACTATTAACTGTAGTTACAGAATAATGAAATTTCTATGGTATTTAGATTAAATAGTGGAATAGTAAACACTAAGTCTCAAGGTTTGAGGCTATTAGATAATGAAAAAGATTGATATATAATATTTATTATTTTTTATCTGCCATTGGTTGTCCATTTAAGTCTGATTTTGTTTGAATCAAAGAATATCTAATCAATAGATAATTTATGAAATAGATACTAAATAAATAGGAGATGATGCAGAATCTTTGAAAGAAGGTATCAAGCAAACCACAAATGGTAAACTTAATAAATAAATATTATTTTACAGAAAAGGAAAAGGTAAGAACATCAAACAGATAAAAGGATAACAATAATGAACTGAAATTTTCGATACTTCGTCAAATCAATCAACTTTATCAAAACCAATATGTCTATGGCCAAATTACGGTGAAGTTATTTACTTCGTTGCAGACTAATCTAATTTTGAGTCACTCGGTGCTTCTAGATTTGACGCAAGTAATAATTCAATGAAAGGTGATGGGAGTTGTGGACTTACTTGTACCTAATATTGATCACTAGTTGTAGCAATTGAAACAGATATACAGCGTGTAACAGAAAGGTGAAACAATATTGAAGGTTATGCTCATAATCATAAAGACCATATTAACATAACCTTTTTTCCGGATATTAAGGAATTACTTTTCTCTTGTTTATGAATTATGGACAACACTTTAATAATCTCATATTGAGCAGTAAGGAATGATATAAATCATCCTGAGACGTACGAAAGGCCAAACTAATATTTATGAAAAAAAAACACGTTATTTTTCACCAAAGCTATTATGTTCCGGCTCTTATTTCTTTGTTGTGTAATAATAGAAACTTTTTATTTAGTCTTTAACAATTATTTCATCTTTCTGTTAAACGCTGAGAAGAAAGAGAACAGTGATTTATAACTGTTTTGATCTGATTACAAAATTATCTACACTTCACTGGTCATCTAACATCATTGCAGTATCCACCCCTCCCACCCTATCACCACCCACCAATACTTGAACACGATCCACCCTACCTGGAAGTAAAGAATGATGGTCCAGATGAGTCCCAGCACGACGGCCGGCCTTCCGTCCACCAGGTCTGCTGCGTTGATGTTGACGAGTTTGATGCGCTTGCCCGCGAGGAAGCGAAGTGCCGTGTTTGCGTTTGAGAGGAAATGAGGACGCCGGAGGACGCGGCCGCGCTCCATTGGCTAGAGGATAGAAAAATGTTATTACTAAGGAGTTTTTCTTGCGAGGTCTCGTCTACTCGAGTCTGCTATTTACAAATATGATTCTCACTTTGTCAATGATAAAGATATAACTACTCAATGAAAGCAACCTTATGAACTGGTCTTAGTCTCAATTCGTCGCAATACGTGAATAAGGCAGGCAATGTCCACTGATAAACATTGCCCTCTTTTATTAACAAATCATTTTAACCACAGCGCTGTACAAACGGCTACAGATCAAGCTATAAATTTCTAGTATAAGCTGACCTCCCATTGTGCGGAAATCCTATACAATGCGAGATCAGCTTATACTGGAATACAGGAGTTTACAAAGCTTTCTTATACCATCCGGTTTCTTGTCTATTTTAATTCGTCCATGATCATTTATCTCTGTCATCGAAGTTTCAAACAACTTAAAATTTTGCCAATTTAATTCCATACACGTAGATAAGATGCGATTAGATCCATCAACCAACATACCAGTTTTTCTCCTGACAGCACTTCGAGCAGTGCAAGTAGTTTGGTTCCATCGCGCAGGTCGTAGATCAGGTCGTCGATACGCATTGGCGGTATGCGCTGTAACAAAATAAGTTATTTAGTAAAGTTGTAGTAGTTTGTAGATATAGTCCGGCTCTGCAAAGTTAGGGACTATTTCAGGCGCCGATGTGATCGAGAAACAAACGTGCATTCTAACTTATGCGTTTATATTATTAAAGTAGGATATTATGAATAATCAATGGCACTTTATTCTGACCTTTGTGTGGATGTGTAGTAAATATTACATGTTATGTTCATCTAATGTTAATAGTCATTATAGAAAGTTTACACTATAACGAAGAAACAATTGCAGAGTAATACTATGCAGATGTTTTTATTTATAATTCCAGGTCAAAACTTGCAGACTGGTTGAAGTCTAGACACACGTCTGGTGCATGTTCAATTCAGCTAATTACCTAAGAAGGCATCTGGAAAGCTTTAGGCTATTTTTGATGAATTGCTTTCGATGCCTAAATTATCTGGTATTTAGTTACTTTCGAGGCGTGCAACCTAAACATGCAGACAACCTTGAAATATATTTGATACACGTATGTATGTAGCCAGCCAGTGTTAGCCTACTGTTAGCTTCAATGCCAAAAGATCGGAAGTGATTGCGTATTCCTAATTCATTGAAGAGGTAAGAGTTAAGTCTACAAAATGGCAAACGTTTGGACTTACTAACTATAGAGATATTTTCTAATGCTAGGGCACCCAATTAACGTGCAAGAAATAGTGCACTAAACTATACACTTGGGTGGCCACACTATGATTTGATTTGATCTATCGCCTAACATCTAACGACATTAATAATGCCATTAGCAAGTTAGCGCGCTAGCATCCGGCGATATTTGCGTACTTCTGTCAAATAACGCGCTAATTAATGGCATTAGACGCAGGCCCTAGCATAATGATAAACAATTAGGGGAATAGTTATTCTAGTTCTATAAGCGCCGATCCCACAGCGAGAGGTCTGGAGTTCTGCGGTCAGAGTTCTACGTTCCGCGTTCACTGGTGCTTTTGACCATTGCATACAAATACTACAGTATATACTGATTGCACACAGCAACTGCGGCTGTCAAGGAGAACGCACGTATCGGGATCGGCGCCATAAGCTCTGGCCCTAGCAAATATCTCTATAGATCTATTTAGCTCTATAAATTAACGATGGTTGAAATAAAACTCATCCATATTACGAAACTCACCTTCGACAAGTGTGAATTGATCCAATTGACGAATGTTTTCTTCTGTACTCGTTCCTGTTCATCTGTAACAAAAAGAAAATGGGAAATTAAAATCAGTTTTTGAAATAATCTTTTAATAATCGGTCCTAATGGTTACCGACCGTTACTTTTATGATACCGATCATTAGGAAACATAGAAGGCAAAGGACTGGTTTTCTAGTGCAATGGTGACAGATTACCAATTTGAAAGTGGTATCTTGTCAGGGGTACAAGAAGGTAGGATAGTACTACGAAGAATAACCAAAAATAACAGACCTATTGGAAAGTAAGAAATGTCTATAACCCCATTAACTGGAAATAGAACAAGGATTACATGTCGGTGCGATAAAACCGTTTGGATTGCGTTTATTTCCGTTATTTGGCATTCGTACCATAGACAAACATCCCAGCGCGTTATTGGTACATCGAACTTGGCAAAATTCAACATGAGGTTTAGTAGTGAATCACGAATTCAGCGAATTAGATCATAATGAATCTTGATTTGGATCGAAGGTTGTTTATGAATTGTTTCTGAGAAACAAAAGATGTGGTCATTGAAGACAGTCTTAGGATGCTTTTCAGATCACGTGTACATATTTCCTTTTATTTCTTAGTATACATAATCTAACAGACCGATTGATAGTTAACGTTTGATAGTCCGTTTATTGAGGCTATTTTAAGTTACTTCCTCTAAAGAATACATACATAGCATATCTATACCCCCTAAGCTTAACATTGTACCTATGTATGTATAAGTACGAATAGGATCGCATATTCTCTAGATTTTCAACTCAATTGAATTGATACATAAGGTTTATATTTGACAATAGACAATATACTATTTAGAATTAGCTTTGTGCTTACAACTAGTATACACGCAACAGAGCAAAATAATTTTCTTATTACTTCTCTTGTGCTCTAGCACATGCTTGCAACTTGGAAGGCCTCCAATTACAAGACAATACTACATTAAAAAAAAAACCATAGATATGATCAAATTACATGAGTATAACAAGGGAATAAAAAGCCTGATCCCCCTAATGTCAGCAAGTTCCTGTAGGCTTGATGTCAGTTTGAAGTCACGCAGCCTGTCTTTGTGGTGGGTACTTGTGAGGAAACGGCACGCATGGCACGAGCTGATACGGGCAACGGCCGATCTTTCAAGTTATAGGGCTGATGGGACTTAGTATCATGATAAGATAAGGACTAATAATATTGGTAATTTAGAAAAGATAAAGAAGGGAACGTTTTGCTCTACAAACATTTTTCAGTGGAAATTGATATAGTTAGGTACTATGCATGTACCATGTTTTTCTAAAGTTAATAATCTAGTTCTTCTTGTGTAGTTTGTCAGTAGGAAATGGTAAACGTAGATACAACACTTACAACGTTTTGCTAAAGCTAGTAAAGTAGGATCTTTGTTCAAAATCGCCTACTGAATTGATTTTGTATTAAAAGTTAATTAAATCGATGTAGATATTTATATTAAAAGTTAATTAAATCGATTCAGAAAACGATTCTGAACAAACAGTTTAACGGTTTAGCATCTTAATCTGTCGCGTTGTATAGAAGCTTGTTTTAAAGATTTTTTTTAAAGTTTTATGGTGCGTCCATGCTTCGCGAAGCCAGCACAAGCCTCGAACGAACAGGATTCGTTCGTTGTTCGCGTAGCGTCGACGGATTTACGAGCCTCGAACGAGCATTCGTCTTGCGCTCGAATGCTCTACATAAACAATATTCTTTCCATAGAGCTCGAGTTTATCTATCCTGTAGGATGTACGCCATATTTTTATAGAGACATATTTAAGAATTCAAATAATATCTAATGACTAGATGTGTGGCGTGGTTTCACTCGCCTATAACCCTTAGTATCCTGGGATAAATATCCTGGGACATTCCTCACACACGGAAAACGTAACGTACGGAAACGTACGTTAGTAAACGTCGATAGCTCGATAAAATTAGTTATTCATCAATTTTTTTACGCTGGTACTTTGTATAAATATAAGTGCGTTTCATACAAACTCTTTAAAATATTATGTTATTTTCTACAACTGTGTGAATAAAATATTAAATAAGATGTTTATGAATTACATTAAAATTATGTAGGTTTAGATAAGTACCTACGTTTACCTAGACCTTAAAGTACGTGTTTCGCGAGAGTGAACTGTACCCCGAGTGTAAAGAATTGACGTTAATAAACGCTTACTGATTCGTTTGCGTTTACTATAAATTTGTATGGGAGAAATTAGTACCATGAGTATTCCGCTAGAGGCGCTGTGCTAATTCCTATAGAGAAGTGTCGTAAACGCAAACTAATTAGTTAGCGGTTACAAACGTCAATTCTTTACACTCGGGGTACTGATAGCATTTACTAAAAATATTTAAAAAAGCACAATGTAGGCTGTGCCTGTAAATAACAGTGCAATTTTTGAGGTAGGACTGACAAATGCTATTCCTTTCCTAGAGTTTACAAATGGGGAAAATGTCCACAGGTTCTTAGGACATTTTCCATGTAAGGAGTCCAAACTCAAATTAATTTCCCCTCATCAGAAACCTGTGTACCTATTTGTGTTTTAAATAAAGCAGTTGGTTTACATAATAAACGTGTTTTAAACTACCTGAAGCATGTTTCTGCAAATATTTAAAAGCGGCAATAAAATGTATTCGCTCGTTTCCGAATACCAGAAGGTGACATCATGACAGCCTATGACACTGATGTATTCGTCGATGACGACATAATGACGAGAAAAAATATTTTAATGTGTTGTTGTTATCACTAAATTGTGATAGTCGTTAAGCTAAATGGAGGCCTACTAGGTGGCTGGAAAAGTCCAACATTAGGTTGACCACTAGCCTACCTCCACCGATCCGAGTGGGCACGCGTGTTGGAGTATCCGCCCATTCCCTTTCACCCTTATTTGAAGGAAGCCTGTGCTCAGCAGTGGGTCTTTATAGGCTGATGATGTAAGTATCCTACCTCTAATGCCATATATCAAAGATTAAAGTTACAAGCTACTAGCATTCCGCCCCGCGATTTTGAACGCTCTGCGTATGAGTAATGTTGCCAGAATTGCTTACCACCAGAGTCTAAATAAGATGGATATCGACAATCTTCGTTACTAAACGATCAATCTTTGTATGGGATTGACATTTCAAATCGAATTATCACGTGATTGTTAACAATTTCTTATGTCAATCCCATACAAAGTGATCGTTTACTAACGATGACGACATAAATCTTGTCTAGGGGGGCAAGCGGGCATGCCGACTTTTTATATTAAAAAAAAGTTCTTTAATTAATGACTACCTACGTAATTAAGGAAGTTTTTTTTTATATTAAGGAAGATAAAATGTCTAGTTTCTAAAACCAGCTATTTACGCTTGCTTTGATAAGTCAGTCAGGAATATAGATAGATAATACAGTGCTCGTATTCATAAATTAGAGGTACCTGTCTCGCTCTTCCGTACACGGAACGTCACGTGTCGGAAAGAGGCATCAGAATTTTAATTTAGTTGTGAATCAATTGTAGTTTTTGGATTGATAAAGACGGTAATGTAATATTGCATTCATTATTGTAATGCTAACCAAAAGGGTTAAAAATATCAAGAAAGATAAAGAGTAAAAGTACAAAACTTGTATCGTATTTTGTATAATGTATCGAACCTTATGGTGCGTCCATGCTTGGCGGACCGAGCACGAGCCGAGCCACGGAAGAGCACACTGCGAGCACGATTCGCGTAGCGTGGACGGCCTTGCGAGCCTCGAACGAGCGCGATTGACAGTTTTTTCACGTACAAAGAGACTCGAATCGTTCTCGTTGTAGATTCGTTCGTGGTTCGGCTCGTGCTCGATTCGCGTAGCATGGACGCACTATAACAAAAACGTAGAGTAGGAATGCTAAGTAAATTGTCAATATCGTTTATCACCAGCTCTGTAGATAAAGTAATTACAAAGTAATTACCCTCGTTCATACCAGCCGTGCGCAACACATACAAGTTCAAACAATTAACTTATAAGGACACATGATTGTGTTTGTGTTTTTCTTCTTATGCGTTTCAAAAGCCACCTTCCGAGGCTCAGTAACTACGTAGCCTACTTATGTCATAAAAAAATACTTAAGGATAAAATCATATCCTTGTTTGGTCTTTCTCAGAAATGCAGTAACATTAATGGTTGCGTTTATGAAACAAAAAACTAATAAAAACGTTACCTCTGAAAGGTAGAGTCATAGGACAAAAATATTTTTAACTAAAAAAGAACCCAATAATTTAATATTCATTTGAAATATCGCTTAATACTAAACCCTTTTTAAAACACTCCACTGCATAAAACATTAGTCTGTCGTAGACAATTACTAATAGCTGTCATAGCCTTAATGGTGGATGACGTCATCACCATGGCGCCAGTAAGTCAATGTCATACAATAAACTCGTTACCAATGATGGATTATGAACTCTGTTTGTAGTTAAATAGAGTTGTTTACTAAGTACGCGTTTTGAGTGAAGGTACGCTATGTTATTCTACAAACAAGTAATTTAGTATAAATTGTAACTTAACTTTAATTGAATAAAGTCTGGAATAATAGCAGTATATAATAGGCCGCATAAATAAATCACTCACTAAGTCACTCAGCGAGCTATGGAACGAGCTATGCTCGGAATTTCTCTACATGACAGGGTCCGAAATGAGGACATTCGTAGGAGAACAAAAATGACGGACATAGCTCGTAGAGTTAGTAAGCTGAAGTGGCAATGGGCAGGCCACATCGCTCGAAGAGCCGATAACCGATGGAGAAGAAAGGTTCTCGAGTGGCAACCATGTACTGGAAAGCGCCGAGCGGGACGACTGGTCAGAGTCGCTGGGCGCCGCTTGTGGCAAGCGGCCTAGAACCTTTCGAAGTGGAAATCAATGGGAGAGGTCTATGTTTAGCAGTGGACATCCATGGGCTGATATGATGATGATGATGAATAATAGTACTTATTATATCCCACGCACGGCTCTCCGATATTTAGTCAAAGATTCCAATTTAAAAATGTTGTGAATACGGAATTTTGACAAATTGTTGGCCTTCTAGTGTAGCTCCCAGAGTACAAACAAAATAACGTCAAACCCGAGTGGGAATAGAATCCAAGAGTCCCACGATTGGTGGCGCGACGAACAGGGTATCTACCTATTACTACGACATTCGTGATTTTAAATATTACCCACACACAACCGCTATTAGGTCAGCAGGAAAAGAAAATAGCAGGTAAATTCGTTGAAACTGACATCATGCGTGATGTCATCGTACTATATGAACCTATATCGTCGGCTACTTGCAAGTAGGTACCCTAACGTTGAAATGATATCCTCGCTAACCTACCGGCATATTCCAGCACATGCATTTGAGAAAATAAGCGGTTACCGTAGACTATAGACACGTAGGCTTGGAACACCAAGAATATGAAACGCGCGTTGTCGACCCTGCAATGCAAAAATCTCTTCCAACCCAGAAGGGTGTTGGAGAGAGGTGGAAAAGGAGTCGTTTTGCTGGTAGCAGAAGAGACAAATCTCAGTACTGTAAGGTACTACACTGCTGATATCAGCGCCTCCTGATGGTTGCTGTGGCAACCTTCATAAGTGGTTTTGCAAACAGTAAACAATCTGCAAATATTATTTCCACAGAGCGAATTTTAAACTTTGTGATTCTATACGTTTCGCAAGGTCATATTTTCGAGAAAAAAATAAAATAATTGACGTTTATCTGTCTGGCGAGGTTAGCAGCAACCGGACACTGCGCGAGCGCACGTTCACACTGTTATAAACAAACCGCAAGTTTAATTCGTTTATTCATAGCTGCAGATGAGAGTATACCGGGAATACATATTTATATGTATTTTTTATTATTCTTGACTAAATAATGATAATTTTTTCTATGTCACAAACCATCCCCGGCCTATTGCGCAGTCGAATGAATCGTATAGGAATGCGCACTTTACTAACAGCCAAGCAGTCAATTATTGATTTTAATAAGCAGGTATTTTTTTTATAATTTAGTCTAGTTTCATTAAAAATCATCGTATTTATAAAAATATTACCTTTCATACGTTTTCAACTGTCTTTTTTAGACAACATAAGATTCACTTATTAAATTGATGTCACTGAGCCTCAAGTAAAGAAATTATATCTTGGTAAACTTACTTGATCAATTTTGTATGGAAATGCTAAAGAAATTAAATAATACAATAAAATAACTAAACAGTGACTGACAGGCTCATAAGTCGGGAATAATAAGAGTCAGAAGTCGTACAGTGTGAACTGAGGCAGATGAAAATGTCGAATCCGTGCCAAGGTCGGCTGTTGTAAACAAGACGCCGACTAAAAAGCTTTTATTACTATTTTCTTTTTCTACATTTTACTTTGAGACTCACAAATAAGAATGAGACTGATGACATTGATAAGATGTGTAAAGTTTTAATAGAAAAGCTAAACTCAATTATTACTATTGCCGAAGACTGACAGTAGGCGGACGGTCCACATGATCGTAGGTGGACAATACCAGGGATTGCTGACCTACTATTCACTTGAGATGCAGACACCGATAAGTGTTAGCGACAGATTTTCAACTTGAAACTGGCAGCCAGATTAACATCATAGGTTCATCACAAAATATTCCATCACCAAAAGATCAAGGCCATTGATCAATAATAACAATGATACCAATAATGAGAGAGTTGATAGAGAAAGCATACGTTATAGTTCTGTTTTCAACAACAGTCAACCGCAGATCTTATATAAGATAGAGCAGAAATAAAAAGGGATAGAAATATTTAAAGTTATTGCTTCGACAGTAGTGGCGATGTCGAACTTTATAGCAATGCTAGGCTCAAAAAATAAACAATTGAGCTTTCGGTACAGGAAATATCGGAAAAAACCAGGTGGTAAGAAACTTTGTAGTACTAGCTGAATATCACAAATCAGTCACCAAGCACCTATCGGTGTATTCCGACATCTTCATTGTAGAACCAGTTGTTGTCTAGGCTTTGTATGCTTATCATCTTCAGCCACATAATCTGTATGATTGCAGTTTGTAAAAAAATGGCATTCAGATTCCTAAATATTATTACCGTCGCTTATTAAACATGTAAAGTCTCTAAATTCTAAGGATCTGACAATGACGTAGCAAGTGATAAAGTGTGATGAAAAAACACTTGTAAACAAGAGTGTGACCACAACATCGACCGATGATCTAATACTAGCAGCCTTGGCACGTATCAACGTTCATGTATGCGTGACAATCATTGTACATAATGTATTATAGTAACACATACATACTCAAGTTTAGCGGGAGGTGGACATTTTATTATTGAAAAAGTTACAAATAAAGGTAATTTGTGGGATATACTAAAGCATAGAGACGTAATTAGTTTGATGAATGCTGCTATGACGATAAAAGAGTCGAATGGAAGAAGCATGCATATTGTATCGATGAAAAATAATTGGGAACAGGGCAGGGCAGATGATGAGCTTTTGTTAAAAGGTTTATAGGAAAAAAAATGAAATCCCGTCAAATACAGCTCTAATGGTTTTACTACGGTAATTCCACACGTTTCTCCCACATAATTATGGTTCTACTCACTATTTGTTGATGAAAACATCGTTAAAAAATGTGTTATAATCGAGACTATAAGAGAATCTAAACAACTTATTTCAGGTTAAAAATAAACTTATTATAAACAACAAGAGACACAAAACTAAGTACCTACGTCAGAACGTCTACCTATTTAAGATTCAAGTAAATGAGCCATTTAAATGCACAGACAAATGAGTTTGTTTTATTATTGAGGTTGAATTAATGAAGGCGAAATAAGCTGATTTAAAAAAATATAACTGTTAATCAACTTTAAAGGTATTAAAGGTCAAAGTTAAAGCCGTTAGTATGTTTAGTCCTTAGATGAGCATTCAATAATGTCAAAGCCAATAAAGTTACCACAGCTATTATTAAACCAATTGCAATTAAAGTAGTTTCCAATGATGATATCTTAATGGAAGCACTATAGAAGAAAGCCATCGCATTACCATCGCTGAAAATTCGCGAGAAAAAGTAATTGGTACTCATGAAATCTAATCATGCACACAATCTAGTCAATCTTTCCTTAATCTTTGAAATATTAGGGTCTTTCTTATCATGCCCGCCAACAAAAACAGGTGCATCCTTCGATAATATCGGCAAGTTTTCATAAGTTGGAACCATGGTGCGATGTTTTGAAATTTTAAAACTTCGTTATCTATTACACGTTTTTGCTGAGATTCTACTATCTCTCTAGCTTTACCCATAATATATCTAGTAGAATATTTAAAGCTTTTTTCTCAACCACTTCGTTTAGTTGGTCAATAATACGTAGTTAAGTATCCCCATCATCTTCGAAAACCTTTCCACTATTTTTATTATTATTTAAGTCCCTGATAACATCCTTTAAAACGTTTGCCTCATTTTGATGTAATCCTTTTTGATAACTGACATTCCTTTTACGTTTTATCTGAAGTGACGATATTTGAGGTATTTACGTTTAGGATATTTTTAAACAAATTCAATAACCACTTAGTCGATTAGATGAATCAGCCACAATGGACAAAGTCTAATGATGTGGTCATGTCGTTAAGGTTAATTTTAGACATAATTTCGTTTCGTGATAACAGAAAAAAGCTACTCATAATGAATATGTATTAAGTCCATGTATGTAAGTGCCTCCAACAACTAGACATCCTCATAATATCCAATCCATAGAAATGCATTGCTGAAAATCTTGCAAAAATACATCTTCTTCATAGGTGTCCATTAAGAAAGGTCTTTGATCGCTCGCATCCAGTGGCTCATCACCCACTAAGGCTACTCCAACTTTTATAGCTAAATTGATTTGTTTTTGTGTCAAATAATACTTTATCTATACAAAAACGATTTATTATCTAAGTTGACCTAATAGGAAATCGTTCCGCTCTTAGCCATAATAATAAGTGTTGGACGAAAGATTTTGTTTTAACACATATATTTTTAGTATCTTCAAATATAATATATCTCTATAGATCGTATCTAAATGTTCTACCAGACTAAATAAATTTATTGATTAATAAAAATCTGTGAAACCAGATAAGAGAATAAAGATACAGAAATATAACAGTAACGATGTTGACTATTCCGGAAAGAATAAAACAGTGATCTTTTGAATATAGATAATAATCATTGAATGACTGATAATAAAGCAAATTATAAATGGCATAATAATTATTAAATCACTTGAAGTAGCAGTTACTGGAGCTCCTATATTTTTTTTCATCATGTTTATAGAAGTCGCGTCCTATTTGTGACCCAAGTTAATACTATAAATACTAAAATTACGACATCTATAAGAATTTAAAAGATCTAAGAATTTCATTGAGCTACTAAATAAATAAAATGTTATTTGAACACACAGTGCTTGTTTCATCACTTAACTTTTGAATGTCATCCTATTTGTCAAACCATTTGTATATTTAATTAATTCCAGTGAACTGTTAGCGATGCAATATCTAATAAACTATCTAAACACAGTCTGTTAGAACAAAGCCTGCCAGAAGACAAGTTATTGATAGTAAAACCATGTCGCCATTTCTGACTATCCGTTCTATTTATGTGGTTATAACCATTATTTAGAAAATTTCTTCCATGTAATACATTACCAGGGTGAAGCAGGGGATGGTAGAATATTACATAACGAAGCTGATATAAGATCGCAATAAATGTCTGTTCTAGTTGGTACATGATCAGAAATTAATTGCATCCTATCATTAAGTGCTCATATCTTAGAACATATGGCTTTAAGCTCTAAAGCTTCTAAATAGAGTTTAATATTGACTTTAAATTACCCAGTAGATGTTATATCATTTGTTACCTTCACCTTATAATCCGTTATAAAGAAACCTTTTTAATGATTATATGTACGACGACTATGATTAATCAACTACTACCTCAGACATTGGTTTCATAAATAACTATTAATGAATTGAAGCAATTTATAAATGTCCACCTACATCTGATGCACCTCATTAATTGCGTTTCAAATCTTTCTTTATTGTCTCAGTAATAGAAAGTAATTTCAGCGTGATAATAATATTTCATGTCAAGTAATCATAACTATAAAAAAAAAATAGACAGGTTTTGAAATCTTTTTTCTGTTTAGGATAGGTCTAACTAAAACCTCACGATAATGTGGCCAATGGTGACAAACACATAAAGTCAAGAAGTATTAATAATGCTAACGCCTCAGTACATAATGCTATATATATAATAGAAGTCATCAGATGTATATCCCAGGACGAATAAGAAACATTTAGTGAAGGAAATCATCGTGAGGAAAACACAACTCGAAGAGTATTACCCACTTAATTAGTTTTCATTCTCAAGATAAATATCTGTCGCAAAACGTATGTGTTTAGATTTTTTAAAGCAAGTTTGATGACGCTGGCCAAAAACTATAAGCGTACCGTGTAAGAAAATGGAAATGAACTTAATTTGAAATCCCCTTCCATTCTATTATATTTAACGAACATGAATATGAAACCAGACATAAAAGCCGTCCATCATTCATTGTCTCGTGCTGTGACCCAGTCTAAATATTATAGAACTCAAGATAATGTGAAGAATAGAAAACTATATCCAATATAAGTAATTCTACATCATAAAGAGCTAGCATTAGAATTACAACTACAAAGCAATCGTTTGGCACGGCTGTGTACCATTATAATGTTTTGTCGCCCCAACCTTGACTTGCATTCCGATTGGCCCTTGACGGTCGTTGACGTTGTTATTACATCATCAATAAAAGCGATAGCGGAACTAACAAGCCTATTCAATGTGGCAGGTTCAACTGACGTCCAGACAGGCGAGTGGTATTGTTATTGGTCTATGGATCTTTGTATAGGTTTTGGAGAGTTTTGGGTTGTTTTAGATATTAATTCTAGTAAATAGATTGACCCTTGTATAAATCTATTAAGAATACTGGAATAATTATCTTTGTTTCTAATATTTCTATTATGATAGTCACTGTACAACATTATATTTTCAAAAATATAGGTACTAAGAGGGCTATGTAAATATATTAATTTCCTAAAACAAACGGACAGATTCGCGAGGACTCATAGGATAGATGGCACGAATAGTCCTTTTTTGTAGCACAAAAAAATATTCTAAGTCTACGGCAGACTCCCCCAGTAAAACACCGTAAGAAATAAGACTATGAAAATATGAAAAATAAACGAATCTGGCTGTACTTATATCCGCCATCAATGTTATGTTTGTCAATATAAGCATTGAGCTATTATCCCCAAATTAATCCGCTGATAATAAGGTTAATAAAAGCCATATTGATAGGCCAAATGTGAATCATCAAGCAATAAGCGACAACAGAATTAAATTTAGTTCAGAATTGCATTATTTAACAAACCATATAAATTCTCAATGTTGAGACAAAAAGCAAGGAGAAGAAAAAGACGTTGTTGCAGTTATTTTATACAATACTGAATTGAGAACTAGTTTCTAGTTAGTTACCTCAAAATGAATATTCAATAACTGGGATGCAATATGAAAATAATTATATACTTTTAGGTGAATACTACGACGCCACGATCAGTAAAATCTTAAATTGGTATTCATTATCATTACTATTAACTACATCTAGACATGGTGTATCTGTTGTAAATTGCACTAAACAAAAATCACGTCACATCTCTTTCTTACAAACATGATTGAATAAGGATATAAAATATTTAAAGCTGCCAAATTTGTCTATGCCATTGTCATTTACGGGAAAATAGTTGTGATCGAACAGAAATATTTACATACAATCGAATACGTAATTTTCATTGTGAGCAAAGATTTAAGGATATGCTGGTGGCGTTTGTTCCATACAAACGTAATCCTCAGTTTCCTTTCTGGATAATCACACTAGAGCAATGATTATTCTACCATGCAATCTGTAGGTACCACTGTATGTCCCTCGGTTGTGTTTTTCTCCATAAATTAATTATTATAAGAATTAGGAGCCTTCGAAAATCACAAAAACTTACCATTTTTAACGCTCTTATCAGACGTCCAGCGAACAAATTAGACGAATATAAAACAACAAAGGAAAACTGACAGACATATGATTTTTGATTTTTTTTTATTGTTCCTGTTTGGAGAAGAAAACCGGGGATTACGAAATAACGATTTCGTCTAATATAAATAGGTATAATCAGTCCAAGCTGTAGTTGTCTCTATCGCCCTCGGACGGGATATCTTGGGCACAGCGCGACAGCAATAGACATGTTAAAAACCTATTTTTCAAATTTCTTGCAGCCATCCTATCCTCTTAAGTCCAATGATAACGACGACGACGTTCAAGTAAACAAAAAATGACTACTGATTGATAAAAAAACTGATAAACAAAAAATATATATCACAAACACATCATCATCTGTCATCGAGTCAACCAATATAGGTACTGTTTGTTTGTATCCATTAAGATGGACGGTAAATTTATTGTGATGCGTCAACGACTACTCTTAGCCTTAATTATTGACAGGTGATGAGGTGGCCTGATGATCGATTTAGGACAATTCTTCGTATCAGATCTATGTCTAGTATAATCAACAATAAGGCTATATGACTTACGATTTACAGGGATTTAGTGGACTGTAAGAGCGAAAATCGATTAATCTCAGAATTTTCTAAATTTGTGTTCCGTACTATGTGGTCTTCTATGATAAATGTTTACATATCATTTTTAATGTCTTACTTAATATTTGTTACTCAATGTCACTGATTGAATTACATGAAATTTGACACAAAAAAATTGGTAAAAATATACTTAGTATTGCAATTAGTTTCTCTGGTAGCCTAGTTTTAAAGTCATAAGTGACATTATATGCTTAAGCCGGAATCTTCCCATTTGCTTTATATAAATAATTCATTGTTGAATAACAAAATAAGTGTTAATGCAATTGTAGCCATGTAGTAAATAGATTATGGCACCGAACCGAAAAATTAGGCTAATGGTTACATGTTGTTCTGGGGTTTCGCTACCTTCAACATAATTGGTGTTATTATCCACAAACATTGCTTCGAAACTTGTTTTGTGTCGATCATAATATTATTTATTAGTTATGACATTGGATTTTTAATGTAGAGCTTTAGATATGTATACAGTTTTTGCATGATAAATAAATTCCTGTATCCAGAGAGACCGAATGTTTAATAAGTTTATGAGATCTATGATTTGTTTACTAAATAAAAATGCTAAAAAACAAGAAAAAACTATGTAACATCTGTTGCTGTACAGCGGCACTCAATACAAATTCTGAATATAAACTCTATTTTCAAATATAAAAAAAAAAATACTTCGCTATAAACGGTAAGAAGCACTAATTATTTGTGTTTATTCCTTATGTCAGCTTTACGATAACTCTATAAGTTACGTTCTATGGATGTGTCAGCGATTCAGTCTAATTTGAAATTGAGTTTAGCCTAAATTATGTTGTTCTCTTTTTGAACCAAACTAATTAAACTTTTAATATGTTTCTTTAGTATCTTGATTGGGTAAACCAGCCGAATAGTATCAAACAACTATAATCTTTGACCTTTTACAGCAAATATAAATTGTTTATAGTTAAAATTATGACATGTAGATCAGATTGTGTCACAGCTATATTTAACTAGACTTGTTGTGAAACTTGTCCATTAAGTTTTATTGCTACTAGTTTTATGCACTGTCGGCTATCAATGTTTCATATTAAAAGATATAATTTTGAATAATCGTCTACTGTCGTACGCGATTGAATCTCTGTTATTATGTTTTCAAAATAGAAACAAAGACACAATCTCTTGTCACGGACGTCCCTACAAAAATGTTAGGGGAGCCGATATTTTGCCATGATTGCTCTGCCTTAATTTTTCCTTGCATATTGTGCGTTTTTTTAAAAAGGTATGATGGTAGGTAAGGAACTGCCGGAACACTCCGTTAGGTGCTTAGCTAAGGGTAGCCTAGTGATGGTATCTATAAATATCATCTAAAGGCATATTACCAAACATTAAACTAAAGGTAAAATGCAATACAAATAGTTACCTGAAACATTTCGTAAATATCTTGACCTACTAATGTATGATGAAATACTAATAGATGAACAAGCAAGATCTTCTGGTGATTGAAGTAGCTTTTTAAATTGGCTGTATTAAATTAAATTGATCTTGTGATAGAGGTACAAGGATAACCACAACACTAACCCAAATACCGTAATCAAATAACTGCGTTTTATTTTCTCTACCACGCCTATTTGCAAAACATAAAAGTACTCATTATTAAATCCAACGCAATCTTTACAAACAATACAGAAAACCAGCTTTAGGATAAAGAGTTAAAGTAGATTCTCCTATAATGACATAGCAAACGTGATGTCACCAAAGCATTGTATAAAATAACCAAAGCACGAGTTGTACCTAGGTCATTTGAAAGCCTAAATACAGACGTTATTGAATGGTTCTGAATGAATCATTGTTTGAAAAGAGAGGAACGGGATGCAACTTAATACTCAGTAGACAGATTATGATCTCCGTAATCAACTTTGTGGAATGCCTAAAGCAAAGTTGAATGTCCAGAGGTGGAAGTGGTGGAAGTAATTCCAACAAGTAGTATTTGAGATAGGAGTGGAAGGAATGGAAGAATATAGGTATCATTATCATTAGTAAACTGCTCGGTTATTCTTTATTCGCCAATTTAGCAACAAAACGTACTTTGTTATTTTTCATGACATTACATGGTCATAAGATGTTGTCTTCAAATAAATAATAATAATAATAATAATAATAATTTTATTTCATGACATAAGTTAGTACAGTACATGATGTGAAGCCTCTGACTCCCAAACTAGAATAATCTGTGATTCAGGAGCCAGCGTCCTCTCCCAGCTTGTGCAACATAAATTACGTCAATAGCAAAAAAATATCTAAAAAATAAACAATGAAATAAAATAAAAAGGTATATATAAAAATTGCAAACTAGACATCTACCTTGCGAAGGAATGTGATCTTGTGTATGTGTGTGCTTGTGTGGGGTGTGTGTATGTGTATGTGGAGTGGGTGTATGTGTTTGTGTGGTATGTGTATGTGGAGTGAGTGTATGTGAGTGAGGAGTGAATGTATGAGTTTGTACTTGTGCCAGAATCACGTAGTTATAGCATACTTTCAACTTCATCATAATTAAGTTCATTAAGCCATGTAATTATAACTTTTTTAATTTCAAAATTGGAATATTTTTTTACTTTATGATGCCTGCTGAGTATGTTATACAGGTGTGGAGCTACAAAGTCAAAATGTTTCTGGGCAAATTTACTATAAACACGTGGTACCGGGCAACGGTCTATTCTTTTATGTGTAATAGGCAAGTTTGGCACTATGTTTTTGTGATATCTTCTCAGTGTCTGAAAAATAAATAATTTTCTTACGGATAGTACCTGTGTCTTTTCATAGACATCCGTAGTGGGGTGTCTATAGGGCAAGTGCATAAGAACTTTAAGGACCGCTCTTTGTGCTCTTTCTACTGTAATGAGGTGCGTTTTTGCAGCGTTACCCCAGGTGCAGATGCAGTAGTTAATTATACATTCACACAATGCTTTGTAGGTCCGTATAAGTAACATTTGACTCGCAACTGATCGAAGGTTTTTAAAAACATATATCAGTTTTCTTACTCTAGCTGACAATATATCCGAGTGATTTCGCCATTTAAGGTTAGCATCAAGTGTAACTCCTAGATATTTTATATACTCAACTCGAGAAAGCTTATCGCAGCAGCAGTTCCTATGATCATCCTTCCGATTGCAAGGGTATGAATGGATTGTCAGATTAAAATTGCTATCAGGACTGGCCGAGACTGTCTTGCTAAAACAAATATATTTGGTCTTGCTGGTATTGAGTGACAGGAGACTGTCTTCCAGCCAGGAAGTAACTCTAGAAAGGCCCTTCTCAGCCAGTGCCGCAACTGATTCCCAAGTTTTCTCTTGAAACAGGAGTACTGTGTCATCAGCAAACATCAGGAGCTCCATCCCCGGGAGCATGGTCTTACAGAGCTCATTAATGTAAATGACAAATAAGGATGGCCCTAATGTGCTTCCTTGAGGAACCCCGAATTTACTCAAACCAATGTCACTCTCCACGTCATTAACTCGCACGCTCTGTTGTCGATTATTTAGATACCCCTCAAACCATTTTAGAGCAATTCCTCTTACACCAATGTTTTCGAGCCTAGTAAGGAGAATCGGTACTGAAACCGTGTCAAAGGCCTTTTGTAAGTCTATAAATATGCCTACACAGCGCTTTCCATTATCTAGGTAATTTGTAAGAAGAGTGGTAAGCCTCATGACAGCATCTTCAGTGGATTTTTTCTCTCTGAAGCCAAATTGATTACTACTAAGCAGCTGTTTTTTTTCGAGATATTTCATGAGTCGCTTATTTACGAGCTTTTCAAATATTTTGGAAAGCGTGGAAAGGAGGGATATAGGCCGATAATTTGTCGGATTAGATTTTTCACCAGCTTTATAGATTGGACATACTGTTGCTTTTTTACAGATATTTGGAAAGGTTCCAGTTTGAAAGCTCAGGTTGCAAAGGTATGTAATTGGGTATACAACGAAGGGAATGATTTGTTTGAGTGTATAAGACGTTATTTTGTCCCAGCCTGGTGCACTATTCGATCTCAGAGCATTAATAACAGCGCTAACTTCAAAAGCATCTGTTGGAAACAATGACATAGAGTGTAGAGGCTTGTTCACAGTTTCAGATTTTAGACACAATTCAGTCTGAATTTACGAGACCTTTCCATTTTAAGATATTCAAATTAATTAATTTTACGTGGTCTACGAGACATTGAATCAAATTATTACATTTCAGTTATAAATTAGACTATTTCCCGTTTCACAAATTCTTTTTGCCAAATATCTACAAAAATTTGTACTACAGACAAAATTAACTTGAACAATATGTTGTATATCGTTTCTCAATTAAGGAAATGCATAAAACCTGACACTGAAACGATTTATGCTTATTTAGGTGTAAACAAAGACAAATGCATTGTTTCATTGTATACAGTAGCCGAAAAAAATTGCTAACTTAGTTATTTCGATCAAGATTTTGTAGCTTTTTATTATTTTAAAAGATCCAAAAAACCTCTTATCTCTTCATCTAATACTTTGTCCTTTAAATATATACTCTATAAATGAATCTCCTTTATCATCTAAAAGAATTATACTCGAAGAAACATTATTATGTAGATCCATACACAAGATTAATGCTTGTATATTAAAATATCTTCTACAATAGCCCATTATAAACAACTGCAGATTACGGCTATCTACAACTATAAATAGTGGGCTTTATTTCATTTTCCCCCAGCCGTATTATGCACAAGTTAAAATACAACGATAGTAAGCTGCATTCCTTTTGATCTTCCATTTTGAATTCCAATGCCTGTCTGGACTTCAAGATCAGGCGCAGCCATCCAAGCATTAAAAAGAACTTTATCTTCACTTCGTTTGAGATCTATTTCGTCTATCACACCGTTTTTATTGGATTCTTATGGTTAAAAGTGTACGTACTAATATTGATCCTGATTCATGATTGCTAGAGGCCTTTCAAAGCTTTCGGATTGGTTGAATCGCCGCTTTAAATCTAGCTTTTACATTCTTAAGAGATACTATTTGGAGTATTTATGACGACTAACTACCTAATAGATATTGTACGTGTGTGATGTTAGAGAGATGAGAATACTTGGGAAAATAACTGGGCTAGGCTACAGTAGTTCTGAAGTCCCAAATCTAAAATGGTTTTCCTTATTCGTTCAAGTAGTGCCAACACTAACCAAAAAGAATATGAATACAATACAGGGAAGGAAAGCAAGAAACTTATTTTGAGACACGTCCTTGCGTTTATCGGTAAACGAGCATTCTGCATATACCTACAAATGACATGTAATTAAAAGTAAATAAAACAAATTGATAAGAATAATGTCAGTGGATCATCATTAAAAAAAGTTGCCAAGCGTTATAAACCGGCGCGTTGCGTAATGCGCCGGCGCGGGCGCCGATGAGGTCACCCAAACCGTGTGAGACCACATAGTAAGTGAGAATGAAATGGACAGTGTTTTTTGGCAATGTTGTTGATACGTTAAGTTGATGAAAATCCGGTTTACATGATACAAAGGTAACTTTTGTATGTTTTATGGTGTTTTTAATATAAGTGTGAAAAGTATGATCTGTCTAAATATTCGTCTTATACAGATTATATCAAGGCAATTACATATATTAGAGAAGAACAAAGTTATCTTTTAAACTGTTTTGAAATAACCAACAAATCAACTTTTGTTTTGGAACTAAATGTAAACCAGATCTGTCGATAATCCATCAGTTTTTCTTTAGCCACAAATAAAATCAACTCCTACGCATAGCCTAGAAAAACTAAAACGCACAGTGGGCCAACCGACGCGGAAACCAAGGTCAAGGTCAACGTGCAATTTAGCTCGAGGTAATGTTAAATTATCGCATCAGAATATTGAATTAGAGGCAATAAAATTCGCCGTGTCAAATTTCAAACCACAATAGTTTATAAATTCTAGTAGAATTTAGGTTTTTTACTGAACATTATTGATAAAATAATGTCATGGTGGCAATGGCAATGTATTTGAAGACTAGCTATGCCCCAAGGTTTACTTCTGTTAGCGTGATGTTATAAAGTCTAATAACCTTCCTCGCAAATTGGGCTACAGAATGCAAAAAGATTTTATCCAATCCGACAAGTCGTTAGCGCGTCTATGGTTCAAATAAAAAAACAAATTCTTCAGTATTAAAATATTAGAACTAGATGCCCGGCGCGACTTCGTACCCTACCCTACCCTACCCTACCTTACCCTACCCTATCCTACCCTATCTAAACCATCCAGGGCGCCTCCCAAACGCATACAAAAAAAATCATTCAAATCAAAATTCAGTAATATATACACGTACAGTAGAATTTTATATATAAAGATATTCATCATATTTTATATCACAGTTGATATCATAATATATTTTTATAGTATATCAATCAAATTACTATTAAGCATGGCTTTATTCAGTCATAATGGCTTCATACCTGGCTTATACCTTTCATTATTTCATAACGCAGCATACAATTTCTTAGAAAAATATTTAATAACCAGCTATTACATTTCCTATAAATAGGTGAGGTCAATGAATTATAAATATAAACATTACTCAAGTTGTAACTTTGTATGTAGTTAAGTGTTTACCTTCTACGGGTGTTGCAAAACGTGGGTGCATGCCTTATCTATCACTCCGCGACAAAATGGAACGAACCGTGTAGAAGTGCATTACATACATTCCATCTAACACATTTTAGGATTTATAATCGCAAACGATTGCAGAATTCAAAGCAAAGTTTCGGTGGATTTTTGAAAGGCCTTTGATATTGTGTACTACTAATAAAATAATTGAAACCTGTTTTACAAAAAACTTAAACCGACTTCAAAGTACACTAAAAAGTATTCAAATGTATGACCTGATGTCATTGGGACATTTGGGACCAAACGGGAAGTGTACCCTTCCAAACAAAAAAAGAATTTTCTAAATCGGTAAATAAATGACGGAGTTATGAGGTAACAAACATAAAAAAACAACCGAATTATGAACCTCCTCCCCTCCTCCTTTTTTTGAAGTAGACATTTTTTTTTATCAAGCATGTCTTTGTAACTTTAACATTTGTTGATTCCAAATACTCTAAAACATATTTTAGAAGTATTGTTGGTTTATGGATTTGTGTTCGCGTGACGATATTGTACTTTTGGGTGTAATTACATTCAAAACACTTCATGAATAAAATATTTAATGTTATCGATTCTCTGACTCATACTTTTTTTTTTTTTATTTTTTTTTTTTTTTTTTTTATACGACTAAGTCGGTAAACAAGCATACGGTAACCGCCTGATGGTAAGCGGTTACCGTAGCCATATGGACGCTTGCAACACACGAAGCATCGCTCACGCGTTACCGACCTTTCCCCCCTCCCCTATGAGCTCTGGCGACCTTACTCACGCGCAGGAACACAACTTTACACAAAATAAAGTTATTTGGCTGCGGTATTCTGTAAGGTGGAGGTACTTCCCCAGTCGAGCTGCTCTTTAAGCGAATAAACGCTATGCTCTACCTCTCTCAAGGGTTATTTAAAGGGCATGACGTCATTGTCGTACATTTACAATGCTTAAACAACATTCCACTTTTTCTACGACTCTAGTTCTTAATACTGATAAATTAAATATCAACTTTTGGTGGGAAAAATCGTAATCTGGTTTATTAGGTATATGAAGATTAAAACGGGTTGTGTATAACCAGCTATTAGGTAGAAGAGAGGGACTTTTTGGCGGGAACTTGCAGAGTGACGGCCCGTTCACACATGGGAGTCCGTTTTACTGGTACGTTTTTAACGGATACGTCATAAATTTATGCGCTGTTCACACATAGGCACCGTATAACGTTCAACGAATCCGTCATTACTGGATGCGATGTGTGAACAGAAAAATGTGAGTCAAACAAAACCTGTCGCATCACTCCCCCTCCTACACCCCGCACACACCGCCCGCCACGCACACAGTATCTATCCGTTAAAATTCTACGTATCCGTATATTTTTACTGTTCCGTCGTCCAGTATTCGATGACAAAACGGAATGTAATTTTTTTACGGAACGATATTTTTTACTGTATACAGAATACTGTGCCATGTGTGAAGTCGCTCATACAACTACATACGCCATCGACGAAAAAAAAACGTACACGATAAAACGGAACAGTAAAACGGAGACATGTGTGAACCGGCCGTGACGTAGCATTTTCATTTTTATTTTCATAAATTTGTGTATTTTGAGTTTTATTGTGTATTTCTAGTGGTATTTTACCCAATAAAGATCATCCATGTGCACCAGTGAAGTGAAATGAAATGAATTATGTGTATCGTGACTTTTCAAGTTGTCTCAAAATGTCCGTGAAGAGTTTTAGTACAATGACCACCATTGTAGTAAAACATGACTTTTATGGACGGTGACTGACTGAGGACTATAATGTGAAGTGATTTATTGTGACTGGAAACTATAATATAACTCGACACTGGCAGAAATGAGCCCTAATTTGGGCTTGGTTGCCAAAATTAAAAATAAGAAGAAGGTAGAAGAGAAGAGATGAGAGGGAATAGATATACATTTGTAGAAGAGAATTAATTCATTGAGAGAAAAGCCTAAGGACATTTTGCACATCATATTGATGACGATAAAAGCAAAGTGCATAAAAAAGGATGCGCAAGAGTAGATCTAAAGACATAAATAGTGACAGCAGCATGAAGGGAACCTAATTTACAATTCCGCTATAAACAAAACAGTTGTAAAAAACGCTCATTAACTGTCATGGAGTCATGCACCGACAAATATTACGCCTTTTCATTCGCAATTTATTTGTATTTGTGCAGTGTAACAAAACATATTTTTTGCTACTCTCATTAAGTTCTCTTGGGCTTAGGTTGATATACATCAACAATTTATATTCAGCCTTACCAGGGTGTAAATTAAGCACATTATTAAAAAAAACTGTTCTATGTTTAAAGATTATTCAGCATTAGCAACATACTCATATTCATAGTCAGAGGAAAATAAAAGAAAGTAGAAAATATAAGATTATAAAATCATGTTTCAAAATGTCGCACTAAATATTTGTTGCTAAAGATAGTCTCTATAAGGTAGTAGAAGGAGCTCAGACGTCAGTCAACTCTGACGATCAATCTTGGATCAACAGCGTCGTTAGACAGAGAAAATGTTTGAATATAGATCTTTGACACAGTTTCTACGTGGAAAGTTGATAGTCTTAAAATGGAGCGAGAAATGCCTAATAGGTTCGAAAACGTTGATAATTTTAACTGCCTACAATATAATAAAAGCCTCTGATAAAACATTGCTGACTTAACTTACTTTTGTGTTAGGGGGTATAAGGTAATAAATACCTCCAGTGAGGAAAGCATACTATGGAAGATAATTGGCTGTTTTATAAAAAACTTAAACCGACTTCAAAGTACACTAAGAAGTAATCAAATCCTGATCTGATGACAATGGGACCAAACGGGAAGTGTACCCTTCCAGACAAAATCGGTTAATAAATGACGGAGTTATGAGGAACCTCCTCCTTTTTTTGAAGTCGGTTAAATATACATTAAAAATTCATCAGCTATACCATTCGTACCGAATAAATTGGAATAAAAGTCTACCAATGTAAGTAAGAAAAATGTTGACCTTATAAATATAGTTATAAGAACTGGGACAACGGACACCTTTATGCTCTTCGATAAGGAAGGTCTCGAACTTGAACCGCATCGATAGCGCTAGTTGGTTAATCACGACCACTGTACACATGACATCATCACATTAACATCAATACAAGCACCAAGAGACGGTGAATACAAAATATGTCATGACACACATCTCTGTTCTAAATATATTTTAAGCTGAAGTTCATGACGAGTTAGCAGCAGATTTTTGGTTGCGTAATAATCCAATCAAAATTGTTAGATAAAATATTGAGAAACTATATTTGCTCTATGAGTTCATCCGTACCCCGGACTATTGTCTGTTCTTTCAACTATATCTCTGTAAAATTATTAAAGTTGTCATTCATCATTATGAAGGGCAATTAATTCACTTTATATGTATAAATATGGGAATTTAAAAAGTGCCGTTTGATTCTTCATCTTTTTTTTTTTCATATTATTGAATCACTAATACGAACAGTAGTATTAAATCTTCAACAAGTTTAACATCGAAAGACAAAAATAAATTCCAATTCCAGTCAATTATTTTCTATATCTTCGTTAATATAACCATGATTAACAAGCTAACCATCGATTACATACATCACTAGGTATACGACACTATTGTTAACGTATGGAACATTAAGTTTACCATCGCCATGAACCAAGGTAATGCACCGATACTTGTGGTTATCGGCTATGCGATACTCTCCATTGAGATTCTAGTGGCCAGTTTAATGCTTTATTGTGGGACATTACTGGATAATAGCCCAGTAGATGGGCTAACATGTACTTCTACATTTTGCGGTTTGGGGAATATGTAATCTAGAATCATTTTCGTAAGGACTATTTTGCAAGAGCATCACCAAACTTTTGGTTAAGTTAAGGGAGTTAGAGAAAGTTGAATTGGTTAAGCTCTGATAAATTTATGTAGTTAGAATGCTTTGTTATGCAAAACTCCAATCACTATCGCTTAATCTAAAATAAACTGTTTGTAGACGAAACTAACTTTATTCATGGTAAGGAGAACAAAGCGTGAAAATGTTGAAACTTTAAATGAATCCAGTATGTATTTCTAAAACAGGATAACCAAGCAGTGGAAGCTGGTTCATGAGTGGAGATATAATGTTACGTTTCTTAAGTAGAGAGACGGGACACAAGTAATCATAACAAGTCTTATAAGAGTAATTCCCACAGTATTCTGAAAGATTCCATGTGGATTGAGACATTGCATGCAAATGTAGCATCTGTTCACCCTTTATTTACAATTGCGTCAATTGTATGTTTTTTTATATTAGTGTTATGAGTTGAGTTGAAACTTCTTTGTCTTTATGTAATGAATTGTAGAACAATCGAATGATTTTGTAATTTGACTCATCTAAATCTTTCACTAGTCTGTTGAACTTTCACTACAGGTATCGGATTGTCTTTCGCCGTATAAAGCTTTGTGCTTTCATTTTTGTATAGCTTAACGATTTATGTAAAGGAAAGAGTTTCAATTCGATCTAGCATAAGTGTGAGATAAGTCGGTGCTAAATATGCACTTGAGAGCCAGTTGCCACACTGGCTTTGTAAAAGCCTGTAACACATTGGCCTTCAAAGTCCCATCCTTAATGATTAAATTGTCGACTGAACACACCTGAGATGCGCTGGCGCTCGTTATTCCCGATGTTATAATAATATAGTAAGACAATGGCGGTTTGCTATTAATAACTTAATGTGCTGTAGATTAAAATACACTAATAGCTTGATTCAAAGAATTTAAGTTATGAAGTAAAGATATCATGTCACTAATCAGGAGAGGTATGTTGATGATATGATAATATTTTTAAAATAGCAAAAGGGATGACAACCGTATAATGAGTGATGACTGATAGCAAAGAAAATACGAAACCTTATCTGTTGATAAACATAAGGATACGGAGAACAGAATAAATATTAAAAGAAAAGAAAGATAAATAGATAACACTTTCTTGTTACACCACATAATATAATTAAAGTATTAACTAGTTTAAATACAATAATAGTATTATAATTAGAGCCTTGGATCAAAATTTAAGAAATTGTAAGCTGTGGCCAAAACTGAATTAGGTATAATCTCAAATCATCCTTCACTAAATATACACGTACTGCAAGATTTACACTATGCATCAACTACGACATTGTAAACACTGTTTTATATGAGAATATCCTTTTTATAGACACTCGTTTGCCTTAATCTCGTGAGATGAAACGTTGTACGTAGTTTTATAGTTTATTTACAACCTTGAGTATGCCCTGTGGAGATACTAAGAGTATTGTTTATGGTATAGTACTCAGGCAATATGGGATCATTAAAAAAGCTTTATTTTCATAATGCTATAAAATTTTGCTAGTGGTACTTATGACTTACATTATTAGAAATCTTATTAATAAATAAATAATAAATAAATCCCGCTGGATGCAAGCGGCCCAAAAACGTTCGAAGTGGAAGTTAATGGGGGAGGCCTATGTTCAGCAGTGGACATCCTTAGGCTGATATGATGATGATGATACCTGTTCAGAATGTTGCATTTGTCGAGAAGAGCCGGCAATAAACTCAGCAGATACTAAATTAATTAGTCTCACTAACGAAGCATACCCATCAATATGGCTTATAGTTTAAATTTTGATGATGTCATATTTCGAAATCGACGTCGACAAATTAGTTTTCCTCACTTCTGAAGTTTTATAATAGCGTATCAAGCAAAAATATGGCCCAATAAGGTAGGGTCAATTTGCACACGAAATTCCCTTGAATGGACTCATAGCTTAATTGTAATTCAACGCCATGCTAATTTCCATCACAGAACGGACAGTGACATCACGCCAATTATCTCATACAGCTTCTATGGCTATTTATGTTTGCCATGATCTCAGGAACCTGTTTCCATCGTTATTAACTCTCTTCTCGGAAACCACCTATTTGTTGAGCTTGGTACCAATAAATAGTATTAACAGAGGTGTTAGTTGTAAGTCGAAGTCGTTAAATTAAGACGGAATATAATTAGTGTTGAGACTATCTTTGCTTGCCTTGTGGTAGGTGACCCGAGTTTAGGATTTACGTAAATGTCAATGTTCTTTCAACTTTAGGAAGTGCAGGATTTGTTTTGTCGATGAGATGCTGGATATTTTTAAGATTATTAACAAGACTGTGCTGACAAAGAAACGAAAGAATCTAAATTTTTTACTTAAACCACTTTTTTTTTTGCCTGATGCACAATTTAATATCAGGAGTCAGAAAATAATCATGGAAGAAAATAATGTCAAATGTACAGTAATGAAATCACTAGTATCGCTAGACACCCCAAAAAACATAAAAATCCATGGCTGAAACGAACATGTACGAAGTAATTAGCCAACAAGTGCAACATTTATCATGTTGCTAATATGCGAAAAGTAAACTAAAGATAAGATAGGTAATGCGAAAAAACAGCAGATTTGTACGGAGACCAAAATTTGCAGGAATTTAATCTCTATTCTGATAACGTTATGAAATAATTTGACGAAGCAGATAAACTTGAATTGCCATTGAAATTGTGCAGAATTTGTGATTTTTCCTTTAGTATTATCAAGAATTTTATACGGCAAAATGAATATAATTAACCGGATAATGTTAATTTAATGAACAAATAAATAGGCATGAAAAATAATTTGCATTTAAAACTTTATTTCTTTTTATGCAAACAAGCATACGGCCCGCCTGATGGTAAGCGGTTACCGTAGCTTATAGCGTAAACTGTCGCGACGAATTTAGTGTTTTTGATTCCCATTTCTATTGAAAACTTGAGATCTCATTCGAATTTTACAGTATTCAGACAAATGTCTCTAAAATGCAGAATATAAAAAAATTGTGGAACTAAAATTAGAATACCAAATGAAGCAGTTGTTTACAAGTGGACTTGTCAAGGTCGCCTTCATTTGACATTTACCTGTTTTACGGAAAACCAATTAGGTATATCGTTTTTCAAGACGGAATCAAAGATTTATTAACAGTTATTATTTTGCCAGTTTTTTTTTCAGTAGCTCCAGTTTTAAATTATGCAAAAGACAATATAACCACAAAATTTTTCAATTTTAATTCATACTAGTTTGCGCCCCATGTTTTCACCTGCATTCCCGAGGGATATATTATTTTCCCTGGTCACAAAGTATCTTAGACTTTATTCCAAGACATATTCTATCTGTGTTCCAAATTTCACCCAAATACGATAAGCCATTGAAGCTGATTGAAGCACAAACATCCTAATTTACGCAGTGAGATTTGCTCCTTAAATCAACAAATATATTATTAAATAATATGAAAATTAGTATTTCCTGATAATAAAGACCCATGTTACCTCAATTAATTTTATTTTTGCTTTATGGAACTTTAAATACCTATACTTAAACTAATTTTATTATTGTCCTTTAATTTTGAACATTTGATTCAATCAAATGTTTTTTTAACCAAAGATACGCGCAAAATAGCCCAAGAGGCACCAAACATAAAAGTGCTAATTAAACTCACCGCGTATTTCGGCGATGTGAGAGTCATATTCCGATTTGCTCCTCAAATAGTCTTTCCTAGGTCCGGTGTGTAATGTCTGGTGCTTGTATTCCGAGTACCACTCGTGTTGTGGTGAATCTGATCTCTCCTCAGTCCTGGTTTCCGTCACAGTTCGCTTAACGGTCACCCGTTCGAATTTGACGAAATGGACACCAGAAGCGAGATCGCCCTCTTCGATCTGGCTCTCGTGCCTCTCCACCTCTTCGACGGGTTCCACATGGCGCAACTTCAAATTTGGAAACGTAGATTCGTAACTCTTCGTGGGTGATTCTCCATCACGAGTGTGTTTAAGTTTAACTTCAATTTTAGGCGACTCGGGCCGCCTTTTGCGCTGCTCTATACGTCGTTCTATTTCATCGACGTTTGTAGTTGCATCTACTGTGTCATTGCTCGATTGTCCTGACCATACTTTTTCAAAAAAGCTGACTCGGTCTCGGAGACCGGCTTGCGACGGGGAGTCGCGGCCGTCGGACATAGCGACATGACCTCTCCACTTGGAGGCTCGCTCGATACTGCCGGTGCCGGCTAAGTTGCAGGCTCGACCGCACAGCGCACGCGCTGTACTTGCCCCACGTGTGTTTGTAGACAATTCCTAGACACCGGCGAGCTTTGGGGTGCTTTTCGGTTTGTATTTTCCGGTTGTGTACGGATATTTTCGGCTCTAAGTTACTGGTTACATCGCGTTACATTTGCGTTTCTTTGTTTAACGTACAGCGCTGTAAGCGTAGTGGAGTACGTGTGTGACTCACTATTGTAAAGTGATACTAACACATACGTATTGAGTGTATTAAGGCTATCATTTGTGTACGCATATCTAATTGTTATCACAATTTTATCGGTGCTGCCGTAACATGATTTAATTAAATCATCAATAAAATTATCGAAGTACCTAATAGGTTAAATAACTGATTGGTCTTCAAACGGTGTGGTCCGGTAGTTAGGCTTGAATCTTACTTTGTAAAGGTGGTATTACATTACTTATGTTGATGGGCGGCGGTGACCACTTACTTCAGGTGGACCGTCTCCAATCGTATTTCCTAAAGTTTTAACAATTGATGTACTTATCCTAAAAAATCTTGCACATGGTAGAGATCTAAAAAAGATCTCGGGAAGATTAAAGCTAAGTATAAGATTAAAAGCAAATTGCTTTTCGTTATTGAAGATTTCTGTCTTTTTAACCGACTTCAAAAAAGGCGAAGGTTCTCCATTCGATTGTACCTCATAACTCTGTCATTTATTAACCGATTTGGAAAATTCTTTTTTTGTTTGGAAGGGTACACTTCCCGTTTGGTCCCAGTTCAGGATTTGATTACTTTTTATTGTACTTTGAAGTCGGTTTAAGTTTTTTATAAAACAGTTTTCAATTATGTGGTTCTAACAAAAAGTTTTTACGTATTATATTCAAAGGTCATATCAGAAATATCTTGGTCAGCCACACATATTAGTGATCCTTTCAACCACTTCTTCGAATACCTGGGTTTCTCCTTAAATCATTTAGTGATTTGTCTACAAAATACCTACATATCCAACTAATTTAGATTATGTCATATTTTTTAACGTTTTTCCGTTGACTCATTTCTTTCAGAAGTGAATTGTGTGAAAAGTACCTTAACATAGTCTTAATTTCGCCTAGATTTCAAGTCCTATATATGCAGCTGAGGCTTCCCAACTTAATCAAATTGAACACCCACGCTATTTTGTTGCCAAAGTCATTGAACCCTTCAGAACCCTGTTCAGAACCCGTTTAATGTTATAGAAGTCGCGGAAGTGGTTTGCGTACGTAGTTTTGTAGGTACTTGGTATTATGTCGGGTACCGTTGTCGCCGTGCGGTACTGTGCTTAGCTTCGAGGCTTTTTACAATGGAGCTTGGGTTTAGAACGTAAATTGCTACGTTTTTGTAAATTGGAATAATAAATAATTTTGAGAGAGGCATAGCGTTTATTCGCTCAAAGAGCAGCTCGACTGGGGAAGTACCTCCACCTTAAAGAATACCGCAGCCAAATAACTTTATGTTGTGTAAAGTTGTGTTCCTGCGCGTGAGTAAGGTCGCCAGAGCTCATAGGGGAGGGGGGAAAGGTCGGTAACGCTTTTTGTGTTGCAGGCGTCCATATGGCTACGGTAACCGCTTGCCATCAGGCGGGCCGTATGCTTGTTTGCCGACTTGGTTGTATAAAAAAAAATGGCTTAGATATTAATAGTTGTAGAAAGTACAAAATTTTAAGAACCTGATATCTCAGATGATCTTGCGCTTTCGGTAAAAAAAAGAAAAAACGTACTTTGTAGTATCTTCCTTGCTGTCACCGGCCCTTTTGTTGAAAAATCTGTCACTACACCTATTAGTCCCGGCACCTACACTTGAGAGCCAGTTGCCTACTCTAAGGCACATCGTCACACATCACATAGTGAACAAATAAATATGCCGAAATCTCTGCAAGATAATAATAATTCATCACCTCAAATGGCATATAAAAACTAAAATTAATAATGTATTCCTTGAATGAAAATAATAAAAAGTACCAAATTCTGATAGTAATGCACGCAACGAGAATGATGTCTCTACATAAAGGTTTTTATTATCAGGCTTCACCGAAACATTGGTATAGGGTTGCCACTCGTATTATTTATTTAATAGCAGCTTCTGTGATGCATTTTTACTGTTTTTTTCTGGAAGGTGCTTGGCGATATATTTTAAACTTCAAGTAGCCAGCCAGGCGATTACCACAAAGTACCCCACCACCGTGCTATGGTTTCCTCACGATGTTTTCCTTCACCGAAAGCTGAAGCTCATTGTAATATTCGACCAATATATCACTGAGCTATAGCCGCTTCAAAATCGATCTTCTAAAACCTTAAAAAAAATTGCGTCTTCAAAAAACACTTAAAAGTATGAAATAACGACGTAGGAACTCTGATACTGCTTTGAAGTCAGCGAATGACCAAGGCGAAGAATTACTATGGAACACCCATAGAAAATATCTAATTCTACGAAAATGTATATGACATCGCAGATTTTTTCATTGACTTCAACAACGTCGCCGTCGTTATTTCATAAACTGTACTTCGAAAGCGGTTTGTTTTCTTTAGTAAAAGTATTTTGTTGTTCAATTTTGAGTTTCATATGCCTTTTAAATATCTCTCAAGACGAATTTTGAAGCTCCTCCTTTTTTTGATATCAATTAATAAAATAACTTATACAACAATAAAGGTAGCAACCCTGGACTGGTAAGTAATTAATATTTAATTTATCTATCACAATACCTATACAGTTACGTAGTACATTCACCGTCCCAGTTAGGTATATTTGTTATACATATATAGTTCAGATTTCACTAGACGGTCACGAAACGGCTTGTTAACCGAAGCTTATGTTTCAAGCTTCATATCATAAAGCTTTGGTGGAGTTTGAATACGGATTAGTTTTCTAACTAACTCTATGGCCTATTTACTTTATGGAAACACAGATAAATTAAGACCCACTTGCATCAACTTGCGTTAAATTTTTAACCTTACATAACCCAAAAGATGTTTTAACGTACCCATCGATGTAACTTCGGGTTAAATGATTAAAATTTTAACCCAGCCCCAGGTTGACCCAAGTGGGCGTAAGAAACTTTATTTTGTCAGATTCATGCAAAGGCATGATGCCCACGGCTACCTTACACCAGCGCAACTCTCGCCATCGACGGGGAATCCATCCACACACATTGAAGAATTGTTTCGAACTGTGCGTGCTAAAAGGAGTTTTCTTCCGCGGACACTCGGACTGTGGAATGAGCTCCCCGCCGTGGTTTTCCCAATGGAGTACAGCATGGGGTTTTCAAAAATGGTCTGAAGAGACTTCTTCAGGGTTGGCAACGCGCGAGTGATACCCCTGGTGTTGCTAGCGTCCAGCTACGGTAACTGCTTACCATCAGGTGGGCCGTATGCAGGTATGCCACCTTAGTTGCATAAAAAAAGGCTATTTGACAGTGTGAAAAATCAATTATCAAATACTACCTACTCTATGTATAAAACGGGACCTTAAGTGAGTCATGTGAGAGGTAGAGCATAGCGTCTATTCGCTCAAAGAGCAGCTCGACTGGGGAAGTACCTCCACCTTACAAAATACCGCAGCCAAATAACTTTATGTTGTATAAAGTTGTGTTCCTGCGCGTGAGTAAAGTCGCCAGAGCTCATAGGGGAGAGGGGAAAGGTCGGTAAAGCGTGAGCGATGCTTCGTGTGTTGCAAGCGTCCATATGGCTACGGTAACCGCTTACCATCAGGCGGGCCGTATGCTTGTTTATCGACGTAGTAGTACAAAAAAAAAATGGTAAAGTTGGTGATTTTTAATTACTCTATGCTGTGCTGGCAGTCCGAATCCTCATCAAGAAGGATGTGAAGGAGGATCGGCAACGCGTAAAATAAAATCTTGATCTTACACAACACATTACTTTGAAATTCACAAAACTTTCACCCCATTACCTTCCTAAGCCATCCCTAACACCAAAACCACAAAAAATCAGCTGATACAATGTCTATGCGTCTCTTTCCCACTCAGATCAACCTCCATTAATCGACGCCGACGTCTATCACACAAAGGGCCGAACCCAATGCCCTTGACTGGCCCGAGGGAACTGCAACGGTCTGTGACCCACATTTTGGGGCTAATTGTTGGATATGAATGAAATGAGTATCGCTGCCCGCCAGTTGTGCTACATAATGAAATGATTCATTTAGAAGGCTAGTTGTGAAAGTAGACGTGGGATGCTTTGAACTTAAGTATCAATGTTTATTTGTTCGACTTATCTTGTGATCATTGTACGCGAAGGAATAAGAAAGGCTTCTCGGGTATCCAAATCAAAATCAAAAAGTAATTTATTCAGTTTAGGCCCTGGTATACAGGATGTAGATCCTGTACTTTCGTGGCATCAATCGATAGGGTCAATCATAAGGATCAAATCTGTCTAACAAACATGATAAAATAAATGAAAGGAAAACCATGAAATCTAAACATTAAATTAAAAGAAAGTTTAACTCAAAGGTCCATCAGATGACTTGTTTTTTTTTATTTATTTCTTATTCTTTTTTTGTAAGGGATTTGAATCGCGTTGCGATTATGTCAGCCCTATTGATAACTTAAATAGTTTCACAACAAACAAACAAATATTCTATAAATTAACAACATCAAAAATCTTTTTATATCCATATTACAACATCAGTATTTGTTTCTTTTTGAAAATACAGGAATGTTTCCTTTGAGTAAAATTTGCTATCTCCAATATTTAGAGTACTTTCCCTCCAGGTGAGGTTAAAAAAATCCAACCTGTAAATTTACCACCGGTTCGGAATACACTTAAACTAAGAAGACTCCGGCAAGAAACTCAGCAAGGCTTTTTATTTTTTTGTGGAAGATCTGTGAAGGTATCTAACTCTATGCTCTCGGGCATCAGTAAGTCCGATCGGATATTTATATACGTAGTCAGAATATTTTGTACTACAAACCGCGGTATACACACGGCTACAGATCAAGCTATACAGTTCCAGTGCAAGCTGATTTCGCTTTGTATAGAATTTCCGTACAATGGGAGGTCAGCTTATACTAGAAATGTATAGCTTGATCTGTACCGTTTGTGCTAGTTTAAATTCGTCGTCGGCGTCTAAGTTGGCAAACAAGCATACTGATGAAAAGCAGTTACCTTAGCCTTTAGACACTTGCAGCACAGCTTGACCTATCCGCACACTGCTAGCATAGAGCCTTCTCAAAGAGCTCTCCAACTCTTGGGCGTCATGCACAGGATAATAGGCTCTAATCTAACAAGATCTGAAGTGATAATACGATTTATAGCGATGAAAACTTTCTGCTCCATGATTCCCTCTTTTACTCCCTTTAAAAAAAACCTTCTTTAATATATGCCTTTTTGAGAGAGGTAGAGCATAGCGTTTATTCGCTCAAAGAGCAGTTTCACTGGGGAAGTATCTCCACCTTACAGAATACCGCAGCCAAATAACTTTATGTTGTGTAAAGTTGTGTTCCTGCGCGTGAGTAAGGTCGCCAGAGCTCATAAGGGAGCGGGGAGAGGTCAGTAACGCGTGAGCAATGCTTCTGTTGCAAGCGTCCATATGGCTACGGTACCCGCTTACCATCAGGCGGACGGTATGGTTGTTTACAGACTTCGTTGTATAAAAAACAAATGCCTGCCACATCTAAAACTTTTCTCAGTGACGCCTTGCTCATTCAGATTCCATAATATTCACGCGTGTCAGGGGGCGGCACCGTTTCACTAACAGATGACATAATATGTATTGTCTTAACATTTAGTACTTTTAACACATAGTGCTGTGGTATAGAGTCGATATTAGAATGAAGGCCGCTCGCACTCGATTATATGCTATGTGCAATTCACGGGGCACAAGAATACCTATATGCGCGCGAGATTCCTTGCTCTGTGATGCCATCATTATAAGGACCCTGTGTGCTCTCTTCTCTGAGAATCAGTTTCTCCTTTTATATGCATCGCACATCCAGGCCTATTTCCAGCCAGTGAAAATTAAAGTGTTATTCTTAGAAATGGCAGTGAACTCATCATTACATCATTATGGGAATGCAATACTGATTCTGTATGCGATGACGGACCCGAGGTCTGAACAGTGTGTCAAGGCGGTCTTGCTTTCTAGATAGGGGAGCTAAAAAGGCTGCTCAAGCAATATTGCTTATGCAATTCATTTTTCGATATCGCGGCAGATCCTACTTAATTCCTTTTTTTTTTGTAATAGTGACTAATATCAGATATCTGAATAGTTAGAGTTCTTTTTTTTTATTTAAACTTTGAGGCAGTTAGTAATATATCCACTATATAATATTGCTTACCGCCTCAAAGTTTAAATATCTCTATAATTTCCTCTAAAATTTCCGAATGATGATTATAACGTCTTAATCTCGGGATTAAAAAATAACGAATTATTTATTGTATTTTATATTATAGTTACAAATTATTGATTTCGAGAATAGTAAGTAAAAAAGTAAGTAAGTAAGAAAGATTTATTAACAACACAAATAATAGTAAAACAAAAGAGCAAGAAACATACAGGAAGATTTAAAACTAGGTAAAATTAACAAACACAAAACAGACAAAATAAAAAAAAATAAAAATAATAAAACAATTTGTTTCTCGCATCGTCTAACGGTGGGTGTGCTGTCAAAAGGGTACCAGCTCAGCATGTGCTGCTGTATATCAACAGCGCTGATTTTCAGCTGGCACCTGGTAATCAATATATACAGTTTATTAAAAGACTGATTGATGAATTGCATAAGATCCGCGGTATTTTCGGAAAAATGAATTGCAGTACCAATATTGCTCTAGCTTCCTTTTTTAGCCTCCAAGTTTTTTTGTTAAGGTAGATTAGTTATTTATTAGTCTTGACGACGTTGGAGGTTATTCTCAGTAATTGGGTTCTTATTTCATGTAAAAATAAAAGATGTCGTAGGCTAGGTCCTAATAATGGTGTCCTAAAGTGTAAATTGCAATACTACTTGTTTTAGAACTAGATTATATGAAAGACAAAAATGCTTTTTTTTTAGTACAATAATTTTCATAAAAATCTAGAATTCAATTTAACTTTTTATCATCACTTGGGATTGTGATCCTAAGTAAATTAAAACAGAAAGCGAGCTAGGCTAGGGAAGTAACTCTACCTTACAGAATTCCGCAGTCAAAGAACTCCTGCGCGTGAGTAAGGTCGCCAGAGCGCATGGGTCCCTATTGCTTGTTTGCTCACTTAGATGTACAGAATACCGCAGCCAAATAACTTTATGTTGTGTAAAGTTGTGTTCCTGCGTGTGAGTAAGGTCGCCAGAGCTCATAGGGGAGGGGGGAAAGGTCGGTAACGCGTGAGCGATGCTTCGTGTGTTGCAAGCGTCCATATGGCTACGGTAACCGCTTACCATCAGGCGGGCCTTATGCTTGTTTACCGAATTAGACGTATAAAAAAAAAAAAACTATTTTCCATCCAATTATGAACATAGTTCGCAAAGACACCATTAAATAATTTCTGGGCAAGTTCAGGGGAATAAGTCTGCTATTTCAATCGTGTCCAATTAACTTTCAGTGGATATTTGGCTGCCGTATTCTGTAAGGTGGAGGTACTTCCCCAGTCGAGCTGCTCTTTGAGCGAACTAACGCTATGCTCTACATCTCTTAAAAGTCAGTGGTGTACAGTTCTTGTACTCTTCTAACACAATAGCGTCACTACTAACATAACGACGCCATTATGACGCTATTGTGTTAGTAGACTACCAAAACTGTAAAATGTCACAATTTCGACACGACTGAAAGTTCATTGGAACACAATTGAAATAGTTGACTTGGGCCCCTGGCTATAACTTTGTTACTATCTTTTGATTTAGGTATGTTATAAATAGCGTTGTTAATACCTTTCGCAAACTAAAAGGATCCCCGTGTTAATTGATGCAAATAAACCAGTATGCAGGCAGATACGGCGCTGCGTAAACTATTTGCAATTGAGATTTTCAATTGTAGACACCGTCTTGCTGCGGCGATTTTTATTAATTAAGTGCCTGTCCAGGAGAGCGATTTCGCCGCGACTCTCTCGCACGAATGCATCGCGCGTACGGCGAGATAATGGGAGTATTGGACATTGCGTCAATTTGCGTCCACAAGCGTCGCGTGAATTTAAAATACGGGCGTATTCTTACTTACGTATATCAGTTAGCTTGGTTAGCAGTAATCTGTTGAGACTAGTGGGACGTAATATGAAAAAACCGGCCAAGTGCGAGTCAGACTCGCGCACCGAGGGTTCCGTACAAACCTGTAGGTATATAAGTAAATGGTAGTATAGACCTGAGTATTTGATATTAATTTCAATTTATGACGTATCAAAAAAAAACTACTTATCTAGTTCAAACCAATTTTCGGTGGAAGTTTCCACCGTAATGTACATCATATATTTTTTATAGATTTATCATTCTCTTATTTTAGAAGTTACAGGGGGGGGACACACATTTTACAACTTTGGAAGTGTCTCTCGCGCAAACTATTCAGTTTAGAAAAAAATTATATTAGAAACCTCAATATCATTTTTGAAGACCTATCCATAGGCACCCCACACTTATGGGTTTGATGAAAAAAAAAAGTTCAGTTCTAAGTATGGGGACCCCCAAAATTTATTGTTTTTTTTCTATTTTTGTGTGAAAATCTTAATACGGTTCACAGAATACATCTACTTACCAAGTTTCAACATTATAGTTCTTATAGATTCGGAAAAAAGTGGCTGTGACATACGGACGGACAGACAGACAGACAGACAGACAGACAGACAGACATGACGAATCTATAAGGGTTCCGTTTTTTTCCATTTGGCTACGGAACCCTAAAAATGATCAAAATTATAGGTAAATACAAAAATGTCCAGCTTAAATTAGTTTCACCGACCTCAAGGTCGAAGGCTGACGAAGGTCAGTGGTAAGTTTTCATAATCATTGCTAGTAAATAAATACTAGACATTAAAACATAATTGTGCATCACAAAACTTTGTACGTTGAAGCTACAAACCATGAACAATCAAAATCTTATTTATTCAAATTGATAAGCCTCGGTAAAGGAGCTGGTGAACGTTAAAATGACTTTCTCAACGGTTCAGAATACACTTAATCTGAGATTAATCCGTGAAATATGGGTAGAAGAAGATTATTGGGAGGCGATAAAATAAATAATTATTCGATAAAATAAATTTTGAATTCAGATAAATGTCAATGGATAATAAACATTTATATCATGACGAAGACATTAGAGAAAAACCTATGGACTTTACTCTCCTTTCTAGAGTAATGTAAAAACATAACCTAAAGGCTGAGCCTAAAGGCTTCTCGTTCCTAAAATATTCTTGGCACAGATCCAGTTTGCCTTCTATTTCTTTATGCTAATACAATGAAAAAACATGCTAAACCTACCTTACTTAAATTGCGGTAGGTTATAGAAAATACGATGAATAAAACTTTTTTTACGTCCTCGTAGCGAATAATCGTTGTAATAACTATATTTTCAAATTGCAAAATGTTCGCCGCATCAAGCCGGCACGTCAACATGGCGTTTGCCGGGTCGATGGACTCTACTTGTGCCAACAATTCTTGACAATTTTCTCTTGGTGCAATTTCAACTTAATTTTTGTTATACTAAGATCGATATTGTTATGTATTTTTTGTAGGTGTGGTTATTTAGATTAAGCGTAGGTGTGGTGGGTAACGTAGATATAAAACACGTTCGAATGTTCGTTACATGGCATTTTAGAGTTGCCACGGTTACCAGGGTGGAATACCTACCCTGATAAGTAATCTTTGCATGCTTCGACATCTTTTAATTAAAATATAGGTACTTGTCTGTCTATATCCTTTTTTTAACGGAACTTGGAACTAAGTCCCCACAGCTTAGGTACAGTCAATCTTCTTTTTATCCCACTACTAGCTGTCCCGCGCGGTTTCATCCGCATTCCCGAGGGATCGTATCTTTTCCCAGGATAAAAAGTATCCTATGTGTTTATCCAGAATATATTCTATATGTGTGCCAAATTTCATCCAAATCTGTTCAGTAGTTTTTGCGTGAAAGGTTTAGATTCACAAATCAGCCCGTCAGATGGCGCTGCAGTCGGTATCTAGGTTATATTATCGACTGCAGACTGCTGCCCGGCGCGACTTCGTTCGCGTGTTGTATGTAATTTTTTGTATGCGTTTGGGTTACGCCCTGGATGGTTTAGATAGGGTAGGGTAGGGTAGGGTAGCACCACAGAGTAGGGTAGCACCACGCGAATGAACTCGCGCCGGGCAGCTAGTATTATAGTAAGGATTTCGGCAAACATATGGCCTGCCTGGTGTTCAGCGGTTACGGTAGCCCTATAGAAATTGTGATTACCACGGGCATTGCATTGCATCAGAAAGGTCTGCAACACACGGGGTATCATCTCACGAGTTATAGACCCTTTCCCCTCCCCAACGAGCTCTGGTGAATGACCTTACCCGAAGGTGCCCGAAGGAGCATTGTTATTTGACTGCTGTATTCTGTCAGGTAGCCTTTCCCAGTCGAGCTGTTCTTTGAGTAACAAGCTATGCTCTACCTCTCTTAGAAAAAAAAACTTACGTTCATAAATGCCTTATCAAGGCTTAAATGGAATAAATGAGTTTTGAGTTTGATATTTCGATCAGTAAGTACTTAAGTTAAAAAAGGAAATGTTTATAAAAACAAGTCTACAGAATTTCGGAAAATTAACGTGGCAACCCTACGCATAATCGTGTTACCTCCTGACGACAAACTGGTAACAATCGAGATTAAACTAATTGTCATAACTGGTTCCGATTTTTTGCCATGATGAACTCACAGTCAAAATATCGTGAGAGAAGAAGCTTTAGGTTTGTCCCTAACAAAGTAAAAAAATGATTAAGACCTACCTGAAAAGCACGATGAGCCAAGGGAGATAAAGCGGGAAAAAATCAGTATGTATGTAAATCGTGTTTGTTTAATTTATCACCATCATTTGAATGAATGAATGAATGATTTAGTTCGCTCGAATTGTCGTACATACAAGGTCATAATCTATACTAATATAATAAAGCGGAAGAGTTTGTTTAAACGGGCTAATCACTGGAACTACCAGCAGTGGCGTGCATTGGTTTTCGGACTAGGTAGGCAGAAGAAATCATGGCCATACACGCCGAAATATGCCTCTTAGATAGATCATGTTTTTTGACCAGATTCGTAAAATTGTTTAGGTCAGCGTAGGGTAAACATACCGGCTATCGACCAGTTAAGCGACTTGTTGACTTCAGAGTTGATTTCTATCATGATGCTGTACTCCAAGACATTTCATAAAATTTTCATTTCATCCTACTATAGTCTAGTTTCATAAAACCTAACGTTCATAGACGTATCAGTGATACATAATTTAAAAAAAATATAACTTCGTAAAAATAGCAAATATACCGGCTATCGGCCATTTCACTCAGTTTTCGTCCACCAGTGCACTGGTTAACGACCACCTAATTCACGGTAGAAAAACTACTCTTATTCAATAGATCATAGGGTTTATAATAGTATGAAAGTAAAAAATGAATGCATTCACAAAAAGCGGTATATTTTTACTCTCTTCTATGAATTAAGTAACAGATTAAAATCGCGATTCAAACAAATAACTACTTTTAGCTTTAGCATCAATGAAAATGTAACACAATCATATAAAAATTAAATTAAAAAAATATGAAATTCTATGCCCGTAAGTATACCGAGACTTTAACAGCAACTACAATAGATACTAAGATAATTTGCCGTGTGGTTCTCGGCATAGAATAGGGCCAACCCTTCCAATCCTGAGGGTGTTGTAAAAGGCGACTAAGGGAATACACCAGGGGACGGGCAGCAGCGTCCATCTGTGATACGTCATCACTACTGCGATCACCAACCCGCCTGCCAAGCGTGGTGATTACGGCAATACCTCTCTACTTGACAACACAAACACAACTACGGCCTCCAGTCCTGGCAGCCCCGATATCCCGGGCTACGGTAACGGTAAGGCAGGGGTGCTAAGAGTCTCCGGCAGAGATCCGGCTACCAACACCGACGACTGGACCTGGTAACATACAATACACGGACTCTGAGGAACGAGGAGAAGCTCATTGAGCTGGAGGAAGATGTTGACAGGTTGCGCTGGGATATAATGGGATTATCAGAAGTCCGAAGAGAGGGGGAGGACACGATTATCCTTAAATTCGGTAACCTGTTCTACTACCGGGAGGGTGATCACCTCTCACAGGGTGGTGTTGGGTTTATTGTCCGCAAGCCCCTCATCAAGAATATAGTGAGGATAGAGTGTAGAGTCGCATACCTGATACTCAGAATTACCAAACGGTATTCACTAAAGGTCATTCAGGTATACGCTCCGACCTCATCACACCCAGATGACGAGATAGAGACATTGCATGAGGATATCTCACGAGCCATACATGCCTCTAAAACTCACTATATTGATGGGGGACTTTAACGCGAAGCTATACATTAGGCGATGAGCTGAGAGTGGGGCATATTGGGTAGAGGAACCCTAGAGGGCAACGTCTGGCTGACGGACGTCATGGAGTTGGAGGGACTATTTATGATGAACTACTTCTTCAAAAGCTGCCGCATAGGAAATGGACCTGGAGTAGCCACGATGGATTCACCAAAAATGAGATAGACTTTATCTTGACGACAAAGCGGCAAATCTTCAGTGATGTTTCTGTGATCAGGGTTAAGACCGGCTGCGATCACCGATTAGTAAGAGGCACACTGAACCTGAACATCCAGGTGAGGAGATGTCGTCTACGCTCCGACCACCATGTGCATGTATCCAAGACCCTGAAAGCTTTCAGCTCGAACTTCATAATCGCTTCCAATGCCTGGATGATTGCGTGAAGGTGGACGATACAAACAATAGGCTCTTAGAAACTTCCCATGCGTTAGGATCTAAGTTTTTTAAAACCTGTCGCACGAATATAACCCAAAAACTCTCGGATGCAACTCTCAAACTCATGAAGCGATTTCCGGCTTTCGCCAACTCAATTATCCAATCAACGATTTTCTTTTCTCCGCCTGAACTAAATTTAGGGTCTGGGCCAACTTTTCTCCTTTGATGAGCAACACTACCGGAAAGCCTGTCATAGTGGATCTTGGAACTCCGTAGTGCCGGCATGCTTCTCTGATGCCGCGTATATTTGAAAGAGTGGTTTTCAGTGCTTCTTCACTATAAACAAACCTTCGGGAAGTCAAAGCCATTTATTCAATTTAGGACCTAGTAGGGCGCTTATGAAGGTCAAAGCTACTGAAGTTACTACCGTTCGTAAGTCGGCCTTCAACTGAGAAGAACAGGCAAGAAAGTCAGCACTTAGTTAAATTTTTACCATTTATCTGCGGCTTTTAATGTCCTAGGTCGAAAACAGATTTATTTTTTACTAATTATCGGCCGTTCTTTTTTCGAAAGGCCGGAATCAGGTGTAATTTTTACCAATTTTCGGCCGCTCTTTATTTCAAACGGCCGGGGACAGGTTTTGTTTTTACTGGTTATCGGCCGCTAAACGTTCGGTATTTTGATCGTTGATATCTTTGAAAATATGAGGTATACTGGCGGCCGGAATCTAGTTGTAAATTCACAAAATTCTAGCTGTTCACAAATATAATGGAATCTCTGTTGGTGAATTTAAGGTTTCCGCAATAAAGGCAAAGAGAAATGACGTGAATAAACCAGTTGTGCGACCACCCGGTCGATAAGTAGATTTTTAAATTAATTGTTAACGTATTGTCCGACCACCAAAAATATCACAAATTTTGAAATGTTTGATGAGTTTGGGCACTTGAATATTGAAATTGAACATGCTAAGTATACGCAAACCAAATCAATCACCAATAAACCAACAGTAACACTTAAAAACTTACATTTGAAATTCAATCAACCTGCTATTTTTTTCGCTAAATTTTACACGCGCCAGTACACCAAATTTTGAAATAGTGACTGAGGGCTCAGTTCGCAAATTTCGAGTTCATGCCGTTGGATTATGAACCGTGAAGTTTGTCCGGAACGAATGGCGCGAAATGAGAAAGGAATGGTCTTTAACACTGTCTATTATTTGAAATAACGTGCGAAGTGGTCGATAAGGGGTAGTGGCCGGTCAACCGGTATGTTTACCCTATCATTCGACACACATTTGGTATGATTCATTAGCAAACAAAATACAGAATAACAGAATAATAGATTCGAATAACAGCACCCAGATATCCAGGTGTTTAATAAACATAATATTCTGTGTTAAAATGTTTAAGATTTTTACCTTTCTTTTGAATCCATGAATATTTTAGAGTTGGTCTACAGCAAGTTACCTACTATTTTCAACAAACGAAAACTGACTAAAAGATTAATTTATCGATGCATTTTGCATCTTCACCACAAAATTTCTTCATTTCACACAGATACTTACACTTCGCAAAATCACAATAAGTAAATAACAAAAACATTGCATACAATGCCAGCCAAACCATAAACAAACCAACACAAATAAATTGCGAAGTTATATTTGAGTTGCTCTAATGTTGGTAAACTGTAGGTTTTTTAATTTGGATGGGTTACTTTACTTACAACAGAGTAGGTAAGGTTACTTTTGGTCCATAAATCGCGAATGTCAAATGTCAGTATGCTACGCATAGCAAAAGCGTGATTTATGCTTTCGTCGTATTATCTTAAAGAAGTGTGTGTGTGTGTATGAATATGCCGAAATCGTTTTAGTGTGCGTGAATTTGAGAGGCGAACTCGCGAGTGCCTGTGCGGCAAAGTTTGAAATTTCGTATTGAATGTTAGGTTAGAATTTTTATTTAAAATGATTATGTAGTTTAACAGAATCAAAATATTATTTTATTGAATCTTATGAGGTATGCATTGCTTATTTGCCTATATGGAATGCACGCCACTGACTACCAGTCGGATTCGAACAATTCTTTCACTAATAGGAAGCTACATTATCCCCGATACTTTTTATCACGGGAACGCGGGTGAAACCGCGCGAGACAGCTACTAATAAATAATAAACGTTCTAACTCTTCACCAACAAGTAGCATAGTTGATTAGCAGTAAGTAATACTTCATTATCGTTTTCTTTCTGGCTGAGAAATGAAAGAAGCCCCGCAAAGTCGATGTCGACTCGCCGAGAGGTCCACGTTTGGTCTAACGCCACCACTGGAGGTAGACATCAAGACAATCATCAGAAGATGGGCATCGAGACACAATTCCTCAGAACCCTGTATGTTATAGTTACCTTGAATTAGTTTAACCATTTGTATGTGCACGAACTTGTAATTTGTGGAGATTAATAAATATTTTTTATTATTATTTATTATTATTATACAGGCGGTAAAACACACATATAATGGAGGCAATAATTCTATTAGATTAATTCATTATCTATTAACCCCCTTACTCATAAAGCGCTATTTAACTAATATACTGTTTAAAGGGTCACGTAAATAACGTTACTCTATTGTCATTGTCAAATAATGTGACAATATTTACATGACCATTTAATCAGTATATTAGTTAAATAGCGCTTTTTGAGTAAGGGGGTTATTATATATTTAATTCATATTTAACAGCTTTTATTATTCAAGCCATTCTGAAACGTGAAAATAAAATCCAACCGAAAACATCTCATGTAGAGCCAAGCTTATAACTCTACAAACCCTAACTTCACAAACTCTACACCTTAGTGAAAATATGTGGCTTGGCCTGATGAAGTCTTCACACCTTTCGGATGTATATATACCTACCCTTTTCGTTACACCCAGTATATTGGTATATGTATAAAAGTATGTCTTATAAAAGTTATATATGAGCTGATAACCGCTGGGGTAGAAAGGTTCTCGAGTGGCGACCACGTACTGGAAAGCGTCGAGCGGGACGCCCTCCCACCAGGTGGACCGACGACCTGTTCAGAGTCGCTGGGCACCGCTGGATGCAAGCGGCCGAAAATCGTGCGAAGTGTAAGTCAATGGGGGAGGCCTATGTTCAGCAGTGGACATCCATAGGCTGATGATTTGTAACCTGCTTGATAAATCTAATATTTCAAGTGTATGGCTATGTTTTACTACAAGGCTGTATTTCAAAGCAAAATTATGACAATAAATGATTCTGATTCTGATATGATGATGATGATGTTAAAGTTATATCTATACTAATATTATGAGGCTGAAGAGTTTGTTTGTTTGAAGTCGCTAATCTCAGGAACTACTGGTTCGAATTGAAAAATTATTTTTGTGTTGGATAGTCCATTTATCGAGGAAGGCTTTAGGCTATATAACATCACGCTGCGACTAATAGGAGCGAAGCATCAGGGAAAAATGTTGCAAAAACGGGGATAATTATTCATATAGGCTAGGGTAGGGTAGCACCACGCGAATGGAGTCGCGCCAGACAGCTAGTGTACTTATAAAAGTAATGATATGTAGTCATAATCTGTTAAATAAAAAAGAACTCTACCTTATCTCTTCTAAGTTCAAATAAAATTTCCAAAGTCAAGATCATTTTACATGATCAATATCCGTACGAGCACGCACCTACATACACAAACACATATAGAAAAGTGTGCCAATCCGGTCGGTCCGGTTTGAACCCAAGTCCTACGCGATGCAGGACATCACATTGTCTGCATTGTTAACATTGTGTATATCTGGCTATGTTTATACAGAGAAGTGCGTCTTTTATTATGCAGAGTGCAGTTTGCAACGAAGGTCACTCTGGCTATGTTAAAAATGGAGGGATTTTGAAATTAAATTTAACTTGACTCGTAACGGTAGTAGAAAGGTTCTTTTCCCAATGGAGTACAACATGGGGTTCTTCAAAAAGGGTGTGAAGAAATTTCTGCAGGGTCGGCAACGCGCGAGTGATACCCCTGGTGTTGCAAGTGTCCATAGGCTACGGTAACTGCTTACCATCAGGCGGGCCGTATGCTTGTCTGCAACATTAGTGGTATAAAAAAGGGACAACTTGATATGGTTTCCTCGCGATATTTTCCTTCGCCGAAAGCTCAAGGTAACTGTAGGATTCGAACCCAGGACCTCTGAGCTATTATCGCCATTTCACCAAAGTTAGACCTAATATCTATACAGGGCGTCCCACGGCTATGCCACATGCAGGGAATATTGTAGATGGGACATTTTATTGAAAGAAGACATTATTTTAATTTAAAAAACAATTTAAACTGTTTTCATAGATCTTACTTTATTTCTCATTACAAACTATAAATATGTATAAATGTATGTATGTATGTTTACTAATACATGGAACTATTTAAAAATCTATGAATGCAGTTTCAATTGTTTTTTAAATTAAAATAATGTCTTCATTCGGTAAAATGTTCTACAATATTTAAGGTACTTTCCTTCCATGTGGCATAGCCGTGGGACGCCCTGTATAGTATTTTATACCTTCAGGATTGATATTCTCTAGAAGATTTACGGCAGATCAAATTGCATGCATACCGAGAACCGAGGACGGACCAGAAATGGTGGAACTTTGCCTTGAGGAGCCATTTATACATACTTCAAACTTTGATTTATAGTGTTAAATTAAGCTAGATAATTTTATACGGCCTTGTTTGACAAATAAAACTCAGAATATAATGAGATATCCTGTCTGGGAAATTTTATTACCTAATAGTTCTCCTGAACTAAGAAGATTATGAGAGTAGTGTAAGACAGAAATCAGATATTTGCTACATAGTCACAGAATAAATAATAGTACAACATAGTGTACCTATACGTACACCATGTTCACCGATTTTTTGGAAAGTGCTCAACCAATTTGCATCTTGTATAGATTCAGATTAATTGCTCAACGGAAAAAAAAACAAGAACATCGCGGATGAAACATTTTATCAGGTCCGGTTTTTCAATCTATAAATACAATTTTTTTTTTTTATATAATAACTCTGAAGAGTTTCTTTGTTTGTTTGTTTAACGGGCTAATCTCTGGATCTACCAGTCGGATTCAAAAAATTCTTTCACTAATAGGAAGCTATATTATCCCCGAGTATTTTAGACTTTTTATCACGGGAACGCGGGAGAAACCGCGCGAGGCAGCTAGTCATTAGAATAAAGCTGAAGAGTTTAATTGTTTGTTTGTTTAAACGCGCTATTCTCTGGAACTACCAAGTCGGATCGAAAAATTCTTTCACTAACATTATCCCCGAGATATAGGCTACCTTATGCTTATTAAGCTACGAGAAACAGCGGTTCAAAGCTAGCTAGTCGCTAAACCTCGCATAAACTATTCCTCTGATAACTCAAATCAAAAACTTCAGATATCGCAGAATAAACACAAGATATAAATGCTCTAGATCTACAAACTCATTCTCAATTTAATAATATCAATTCCAAACCAAGTAAACAACATTCCGAGACGAAAAATCGAAGACAAAAACACCAGAATTGATCCAGGCAACTTTATGTACCTTGGTCCTTTTATACGCCCAATAAACGCCCACGAACGAATAGTGGTGTGACCAGAATAAGAGCAGACAAAACGCTCATAGGCCACAACCGGTCTGACTGGGCTGAGCTAGAAATCTGAGGAGCCATTGTTGAACAAGTCTTGAGTCGTCTAGGTCATCTTAATGTATACATAAGTTGTATGAATATATATAAATACAAGTCCAAGCTACAACAACTTTGCGGAATTCAAAAAAAAATATACACCGTGTTTTATATCTGATTTATAGACAGCGAGAAATTTAAATATTTAATTGTATACACAGTAAATTTCAATAATAAACCTATTTAGAAATTAAACAATATAAGTATCAATTGTATAAGTCATTTAGACAACAGATATTTAGACAGAATGTCACGTTTAGTAAATCAGATTCAGCACCATGTTGTTGTTGTTGTTCTTCACAACAAAACTAAATTAGTCAGTTAGTTAGTTAGTAGTAATTATATCTCTTTCTAACAAAGAAGATAAGAAAAAGATCATCCTATATGATTCATATGGCGGCATCATAATGGCGCCATAATTACTCCATTAAGACGCCATTACGACGCCATTAAGACGCCATGAAGACGCCATTATGACGCTATTGTGTTAGTAGACTACCAAAACTGTAAAATGTCACAATTTTGACACCACTGAAAGTTCATTGAAAAACAATTGTAATAGCAGACTTGAGCCCCTGGTAAATTGCCGTTGAATTTAAAGCAGCGTTTAGCTAAACTTGAATTCAGTTAGCAAAGCCATATGTTACAAGTAAATCACTTGCTAAAATAGTTAAACTCTGCGTCTACATATTAGTAAGTTTCTCAGTTAGTAAAGGTATTTCCTTTCAAAGTGTACCGTTCGTGATCCCGCCTCGTCTTGCGGGCACGTTCTCTTGGAATTAGGGGAATATGGGACTACCGGTTACTCAAGTCTAAGCTTTGGCTAAATTGAGTCTGGTCTGGTTGTGTAAAATTAGACTTTTTGAAGGTATATGATTCCACCATTGAAGATATCTTACTTAGTAGCAAAGAAGCATACGGGCCGCCTGATGGTAAGCAGTTACCGTAGCCTATGGACACTTGCAACACCCCCTGGTATCAATCCACTTCAATTACCCCCTTTTTGAAGAACTTAGTCTTTGAATCATTCTAAATGGATGAAGATACGGATCCCAGACCACAGCACGTTGGAATTAAATTACGTTTAGGCAAAGCTGAGGCACACACTGTCCGCGTAAGCGCATAAACCGTCAATAGCTGACACTTTCTTTTCTGTTCTAAAAACACGGAGCTATAACTCCACTTGTAGCGTAAAAAAAGCTGTGGTCTTGTTACAGCTTAATTGTTAATTTAAATGTAAATTATAGTTATTTAAATGCCTTCTTTTTAATGTAACAGCTGTTACAACTGAGTGATAGTGCATAATAATTTAGGAGTTCTCTTTTTGGTTTAGTTTACGTGTCCCCTAGAATTTATAGAGAAGTTACTATCATCTGATTTGCATATTAATATCATTTTTTTACTAGTTGCGCCCCGCGGTTTCACCCGCGTAAACGAGGGTTATCCGACTTTACCCCACGCTGACGTAAAGTTTCCATAACTTAAATTTAATACGCAACTTTATATAAAAAAAAACCATAGGAACCTTCTCCGGAGTATTAGAAAACATTAAAAAAAAGATAAAGATAATCGGTTAAAGTCGTTCTCAAGTTAAGGCGTGACCAAGGGAAATAGGGATTCATTTTTATATATAGAGATGTCTAGATATTTTACTTACACACATTTCCGTGAACAACTGCAGTATTTTTTTTTTTTTTTTTTATACAACTAAGTCGGTAAACAAGCATACGGCCCGCCTGATGGTAAGTGGTTACCATAGCCATATGGACGCTTGCAACACACGAAGCATCGCTCACGCGTTACCGACCTTTCCCCCCTCCCCTATGAGCTCTGGCGACCTTACTCACGCGCAGGAACACAACTTTACACAACATAAAGTTATTTGGCTGCGGTATTCTGTAAGGTGGAGGTACTTCCCCAGTCGAGCTGCTCTTTGAGCGAATAAAGGCTATGCTCTACCTCTCTCAAAAAAAAAAAGTAAAAAAAGTATCATTTTTTTTAAATATTTTTTTTTTGAAAATAAACATTTTGAAAGATTGTACAAGTGGCCCTTAATAGTATGGTTAGGACACGAGCTATTTTTAGCCCATTTACGGAGAACCGGATCGGGGTCAATGGTAGAGCACATAGTACTAATATAGTTAAATATGCAATTAGATTCCTACTAGTTAGGTACATATTTCTGCAGATTACAAATCTAAAGAGACTGAGAAGACTCTGTTCCGTTCAGGGGTCCAAGTCTGCTATTACAATTGTGTTCCAATGAACTATCAGTGGTGTCAAAATTGACACATTTTACAGTTTTGGTAGTCTACTAACACAATAGTGTCATAATGGCGCCATAATAGCTTTCCGATGATTTTCCACTGAAACTACAATCGTGCTACAATGATCTTTTAGATGTCACTTTTGACAGTTTTTTACTAAAATTCTTTTCATTCATTATGAGACCATTATGAATTAGTAGATTGCGAACATCGGCTCAATGATAATGGAATTGCAATAGTATCGTGTCACTATGACATTTTAGCAGACTCGTACTAACCATACTCGTAAAGTGCTCTGTGTTTTAGAACAGACAACATTAAAAATACTGCCGTTGACAAAATTATGTCACGATGTCGCAATCGATCGTCAACGCATCGCAAAAATGAATGAAAAGCTGTAGTTTTTTTTGCGATTTCGAAGTTGGTCCCATAGTAAAAGTTTATCGTATACATGAGTACTTTACGTGGTTCCATTTATTGTCGTATCCACTCCGTATAATACTCACAAAGTTATGATAACTCCTGCATAAATATGATAGCAAAATTACTAGGTACTATCATATTTTGTGTGAGCCGTAGGCAGGAGTTCATACGAAACACACAAACCCGTGTCTTTTCCAGTAATTAAAGTAGGTCGTAGGTAGGAAAGCATCAATAAAATTCATATAAAAATAATGTTCGTATTGAATACAACAATGTAAACTTCATAATTTTCCCGCGATGACATCAGACTCTAACAAGGCTCCCTCAGTCAAGGGTCACTCAGTCCGCAAAAAGGGTTATAAGTACAGACGAGGTGACCTCGACAGTGTTGTCAACTCTATGAAGTTTCTTCACGGATGGAAATGTTATTTTCAAACTTTATTTAGGATGTGTCTTTGTGTCAAAGGGATGTGTGCAAGTTCAATTTGACCCACTTCTCGGTTTCTTATTGAGCTGAAATTGAAATTGTGCATGCATTGTTAATCTAATAACAATGTAATATTATTAGGACATTGGAGTTGATCTGATAATTGAGCCACAAGGTGGCCATGGGTGAACATGGGCCCATCGAGTTTGAGCTCGTTTGATTCGACTTGACATGAACTCTGGTTCGAGGGTCTGATGATTAACAATCATATAAAAAATATTGTTTAAAAAAAACGTGTTTGCTAATCCATACCGACCGAAGTTAAGCCTACCGAAGCATCTGAAGTTACCACTGGTTTGGAAATCAGCCTACAACTGAGAAGAACTGGACAAGAATCTTAGCAAGATCGCATCTTTGAATTTTGGACAATCTGACCATGTTGGCTTTTTTATCCCAAAAGTCTAATCCTAATAATGCGTCCACGCTACGCGAATCGAGCACGAGTCGCGCCACGGACGAACCTACAACGAGCACGATGCGAATCAATTTGTCACAATATTATAAATGCGAAAGTGAGTTTGTTTGTTACGCCTTCACGCCTGAACTACTGAACGGATCATCATCAAATTTGGCATACAGATAGCCTATGGTATGGAGAAGGACAAGGAAGGCTACTTTTTATTCCGGGAACGCGGGTGAAACCGCGGGGGTAGCTAGTATAAGCTTAAACACAAAAATATACGACATTCCCAAACATCAGACAAACGTTGACTTAAGATTAGCCACTGACAGCTTCCACTCCGGAGGTCAATGTCCCTGTTATTGAAGGTGTTAAAATAGCCCTCGCTCATCGGAATCATCATGGCTGATAGAATGCGGTCACCGCACCTCGCTGACTGATCGACGCCACTCAAAACTTTGCCGTTTAATTATATTTTCACAACGCGTTGGTCAAAGACATTATAAAAATCACGTAAAAATCATGTTTTCTAGGATTTTAGGTCGTCGAACGTCTGTTGACAATAACCGGCCAAGTGCGAGTCAGACTCGCCACTTCCGTACCATGATAATAGAATCAACTAAATTTTTTAGCCTGTAACTCAATTTAAGTGCAAGAAATAATATTGTTTGTTTTGGTCGCAGCTTTTTCAGTATTTTTTTAACCGACTTCAAAAAAAGCAGGAGGTTCTCAATTCGGTTGTATTTTTGTTACCTCATAACTCATATATTAACCCATTTGGAAAATTCTTTTTTTGTCTGGAACCTAACAATTCCCGTTTGGTCCCATTGTCATAAGATAAGGATTAAAAAAAAAAAAAAAAAAAAAAAAACTAGAGTCGAGGCGGAACAGCGCCACTGGGGAATTACCTTCACTTTACAGAAGATCCAGCCAAATGACATAACTTTTATGTGGTGTTATGTTCCTGCCGTGAATAAGGTCACGGTAAGAACTTCATGAAGAGGGCTCTCTGCTAGCAGTGCCTTATAGTTATTTTCACCTCACAAGCTTGGAAACGTTTTGGTTATCATTCGAAATCTGCATGCAAAAGTGCTATTTGTCCGCTAGCGTGGAAAAGAAAACGTTCAGACACGTTCTTTTGATGTAGTGGTCCCTTGTACATTTCATTCTTATGTTTCATATAACATTTTTCATTAACTTTCGTATAACATTGGATGTGAAGGGATTTTTGAAGGGTCGAGGGTCTATAGGCTACGGTAACCGCCTACCATCAGGCGAATAGGCGATAGTAATAATATAATAGGGGGTAGTAGTGAACTATTTAAAATGTATGTATTACCAATGTGATTAACCCCCTTACTTATAAAGCGCTATTTAACTAATATATTGATAAAATTGTCACGGAAATAATGTCACATTATTTGACAATGGCAATATAGTGACGTTATTTACGTGACCCTTTAAACAGTATATTAGTTAAATAACGTTCTATGAGTAAGGGGGTAATTGTATAAGTGAATGTGAGAGCTCACCTGCCAACTAACTGCCATGCAGTTGGCATATGTAACTATGTAATTATTTTGAAAAGGTTCCCTAATAAACGTTTACATAATACCGAGTTCTTGATTGCCACCTTAGTAGTTTTTTTTTTTCAATCAAACATGATGGTACCACAACAGAAACGTTATCAGCGCTCCGAGAATACATTTGGCACGTCAGAACTAAAGAAAATCTGTAGATTATCGTGTGAACATGTGATGGTTTATTAATAAATGTGACTGAACTGAAGTTGAGGACACCAAAATAGAGCTGCACAGCTCACTAATGGATTCACCAACATATTCATTGGTATAGGTACATTGTAAATGTCTGCCGTAGTTTTATAAGTCGCTCAATCATTGTCGACCTGAATTTGTCTTGTTGTTAACATTATTTGAACATTTACATGGGTTTTCTAGACAGCTGCATGTACCACTTTTGTTCTCATGTAGCTTTTTGTTGCTGTGAATTGAACTATTTCTGGAATCGCTTATCAACGTTTTCTTTTTTTATTTTCTTTGACTAGCCTATCCAAGGCTTGTGTTTGGCTACAACCTCACCATGTGGCAGTCATGATGTGGGAAAAGGTAAAGCATACAATGCCTAGAATTTTACTGGCTCTCGACTGCAGCTGCAGGAAATCAATAGAGAACATTATAAGCAACAAAATATATGTTCCAATGAAAAAATATAATATATTTGGTATTTTATAAAGAACTAAGCCCAAGTTGCTGAAAGACCTAACAATGAGCATAACTAACTAGCAACGAACGAATCCTGTTTGTTCGTGGCTCGGCTCGCACACTGTGAGTACGATTCGCGTAGCGTGGACAGGCTTACGAGCGTCAAACGAGCATTCGTAGCGTGCTCGACTGCGCTTCCCCCGATTGTCAGTTTTTTCACGAACACGGGGAATCGCATCGCGCTCGTTGTAGGCTCGTTAAGTACGTCCACGCTTGAAATCGCGAGCAACAAACGAATCCCGTTCGTTCGAGACTCGGCTCGTGCTCGCTTCGCGTAGCATGGACGCGCCATAAGAATCCGCTCTAAATAAAGTCTTTTCGTTATTGTTACAATAAAAAATATGTAGTTAACCATTCATACAGTGTTTACGGTCTTAAAAGCATTGGCAATCCCTTTCTAGCTATCTCTGAAACGGCAGCTTTGCAACAACGCAGCTGCTACCATCAGTTAATTTCTAAATACAGTCGTAGATGACCCATTTGATGATGGGTAATGTGACCAGCCACATATCGCATGGACTGAAGACCAAGATAACCGAGTAAGTATCCTACTAGGTAGGTACATCCTAAATATCTATACTAATATTATAAAGAGGAAAGATTTGATTGTTTGTTTGTTTGTTTGTTTGCATTGAATAGGCTCCGAAAGTAGTGAACCGAATTGAAAAATTCTTTCACTGTTGGGAAGCTACACTATCCCCGGTTGACATAGGCTATATTATATTTTCAAAAAAAATAGGGATCCTTACTAAAACTCCAAAAATGTAACCCAAGGTGTAAAAAAATTACCTAAAATATTCATTACATCGCGTGCGCTGCGAAAACTATTGATGATAGAATAAAATAATGTAATACGACTTTGCAGAACACATTATTATTTACAAAAAGTGTCGCGATACCATATGTCTAACTATTATAGTTATGCCACAATAAGTGTTTTTCTATTTTAAAAAATTAATTGACATGTCGCCGCTGGAAATGGCTCTCTATTTGTATCTTGGTATTAATCCTTATCAAAATAAATTACTTCATATTCAAGACTGCTTCAATACCTTTATATAACTTTTTGAATTATTCAATTCGGACATTCCATTCAAAAGATATCACGAGTTTAAAAATATAAGTATTAGCAGAATCACGTCACTGGGGTACGGGCCGTTCGGGAGGGAGCCAATCTCTTTGCGTGTGGCTCAGTGTTTGTAAAAAATGGCTTGACCGATTGTTATGAAATTTTGTGTGTATAGGTCTGAGAATAGGACGTAAACTATTTTTCATACACCCAGGGTAGGGTAGGGTAGGCTAGACTAGGGCTAGGTAGGGTAGGGTAGGAGAGGGGAGGGTAGGGTAGAGTAGGGGGGAGGGGGGGGGAGGGGAGCGGAGGGTAGGGTAGCACCGCAGGGTAGGGTAGCACCACGCGAACGAAGTCGCGCCGGGCAGCTAGTAATATTATAAATATCAATGTGAGTTTGCTTGTTTGTTACGCTTTCACGCCTTAAATATTCAACCGATCACGATGAAATTAGTCACGCAGATAGCCTATGGCATGGAAAAGGACATAGGCTATTTTTTATCCGAAGAACGCAGGTGAAACCGCGGGGGACAGCTACTATCTCACTAATATCGTTATGTTCGTCACCTTGACTTGACAACAGACCAATCAACAGACGACTGCCTGGTGTCACAGGGTTGCCATTACAAAAACATTATCTTTATTTAGGAGCATTGCGTACTCTTTGGTAGTGCGCACTCTTTGGTAGCTCTACCCTAGTATCCTTCCTTAACTATTTATATGGGGTGGATACGACAGTACTCATGTATACGATCAACTTTTACTATGGGACCAACATCGAAATCGCAAAAAAAAATTAAAAGTTTTTCATACATTTTTGCCGAGGAGACGTACCTTTTGTATGAAAAGCAGTATTTTTTTTTTGCTATTTCTAAGTTGGTCCCATAGTAAAAGTTGATCGTATACATGAGTACTTTACGTGCTTTCATTTAATGTCGTATTTTCCTATCCACCCTGTATATACAGTGAGTTTGTTTGTTTGTTTGTTACGCCTTCACGCCTCAACTACTCAACGGATCATCATGAAATTTGGCATGCAAATAGTCTATGGTATGGAGAAGGACATCGGCTTTTTATCCCGGGAACGCGGTTGAAACCGCTGGGGACAGCTACTAGGATAAACGCGAAAGTTTGTGAGGATGGATGTATGGATGTTTGTTACTCTTTCACGCAAAAACTACTGAACAGATTTGGACGAAACTTGGCACACAGGTAGAATATATTATGGATATAAAACTCATAGGATACTATTTATCCCGGGAAAGCAACAGGTCTCTCGGAAAAGCGGGTGAAACACGGAGCGCAAACTAGTCGGACACAAACGTGTTCCACCGTAGGCGTTGCAAGCCACCGTAACGAATCTATATTAATAATCTTATTTATAGATCCCTCATCGTTTATTAAAGTATTTACGTATTCTGAACCCGCCTCCGTGTGCAGTTGGATTAATGTAATGTCGCGTGTTATTGGAATTTATACCCTGTTTTACAGGGATTAGTGTCGGTATTAAATTTTATTTAGTTTGGAAATTTAAAGGAAGCATTTTGGTATAGCAAAATTAGAGATCTCATTCTGACCGTGTTCGCTCTATTGGACTTGTACGCTAGAAATTTATAAGGCCAGGTGCAGTAGACGAGATGATTATCGACAATCGTTACCGTTAGTAAACGATGAACCTTAGTATGGGATTGACATAAGGGATTGTTAAAAATCACGTGATATTTCGATTTGAAATGTCAGACCCATACAAAGGTTGATCGTTTACTAACGATGACGATTATCGATAACCATCTTGTCTAGGAGGGCAGACAAGATTAAACCCTATTGCACATTATAAGAAAATTTCTTGTCCTATGAGAAATATCTTATAAGAAATTCAGTAGCATTACGCATTGGATGTTATATGAGACCGTAAGTATTACAAGAATTATCGGATCAGACACACCCATACCTACATTTTATTTCTTTGCAATATCTTGTCTTATAGAGGCTTAACAGTGCCTTAGACAAATCGGAAAGAAGAAGTGCAGATTTTGCATAATTAGATAGCAAAGCAAAGTAGCTCTACAAAGCGAAATAAAAGTTGAAAAAACCGGTAAGACGAAAAGGAAAATCAGCACATTTTAATTTTGCTTCGTCATCATTAGCCTATAATGTTCCACTGCTGAGTACGGGCCTCCTTTCACAAATGTAGGTGAAAGGGAATGTGCAGATACTCCATCACGCGCGCCCACTGCGGATTGGTAGAGGTAGGTTAGTGATCAACCTACTGTTGGAGTTTTCCTGCCGCCTAAGAAACCTCCAACTAGCTTATCCAAAAAATAATAATTTGAAAGTTCCACGGTTTCTGAGTACTAAATGTAAATAAATATCCTGGAGAGTTCTTCACAGACGGCCGGTTGATCTAAAAATACACGGAACCCAAATAAATATATACTACATAATATACTACTTATAGATATAGGCTACGACTCATATAGGTATTTACACCCGAACCATTTTTGTCAGTATAAATAGACATGTTTGCAAATGTTTGGTGTGGGTGGAATCGAACCCACACCCTGTAGCGTGGCGGATAGGGTAGCTAATATTTATATTCACGAAACGGAAAATAATTATTCACAAAATATTTGTTCAGTACATTCATGCTGTATCAGTCCAGCCAAGTGCGAGTCGCGACTCGCTCTTTTGGGTTTCAGTACATTATAATCAAAACTAAATTGCGAATTGGCGTTTTCTGTATTTTATGTGAATGTAGGGACTCATAGCTTTATCCCTGCAATATAAAGCGTTCGCCGTATGCGCCACTCGCAGTCGTCACACACAATCGCTATAGAGCAGTCGTCACGCTCACTCGCCATATAACAGTCGCCATAGAGTTCCCACTCTCATCCCAGTCTCAACAGTCGCCTTTTGATAAAGACACGTGTTTTGTTATTATTATTGTTGTGCACTCCTAAAACAGCGTAATAAAATTATATTCGCAAGTTGGAGTTTTGTTGACACTGCCCACAACGTAACCTAAATAATAGGATTGGCTACATAAGAGTCCTAAACTAGGATTAGCCATATCAAAAATGGTCAAAGCTGGCAACTTTGACGTTCGAAGTCCATAAAGTCTTTATAGTGCCACAAGCTTATCTGGCCCGGTGAGAGAGTTGCTGTTTTCCATTTGGTGGAGCCAACAACATTCCATTTGTTTGTCACTTTAATTTTGTATCTTTATAAGGCGATATGGTCGCTCAGCGACAAAGCCTTTCAATAAAAAAAAAAAAAAAAAAAAAAAAACCAATGAACGTAGTGTTTATATTTGACCAATGGCGATTGACATTTTGAAATGGCGTCGTTAGTTCCTCTTTTGACCACCGGGTCAGATAAGTTTGTAGACAATATTTTTGAAAATTAAAAAGTTTTTTTTTATACCACTAAGGTGGCAAACAAGCATACGGCGCGCTTGATGGTAAGCGGTTACCGTAGCCTATGGACACTTGCAACAACACGCGCGTTGCCGACCCTAAAAAAAATAATATTAAAAGTATATTATAGTATACATATTTTGTACTCTACCCAATTAACTCTAAATAATGCCACTGACCGACCATGTCAAAGTAAAAAATAAACCTCCTTTTTCATATTTCCCCTGAAAAGTCATTTAGTTTACGAGCTAGAGAACCGTAACAAACGAACGGACAGACAGACAGACAACGGAGTGACACTAATAGAGCTCCGTTTTACCCTTTGAGCACAGAACCCCAAATATTATGGAATTCAACGATTAGCGGCACGAACTCGATGAATGATAGCATGATAAGTAAACAACATGCAAACCAGGACACATTCTGATATATTACTGAAATTTCATATCAATTTTATTGTAAAAGGAACCTATGAATTATTCCATTTATTTAACAATAAACTCCTACGCACCTATAGTATTTCTTGCTCTATCTTTGAAGAACAACGGTAAATGTCGTTGTGATTAATAATACTCACTCTGGTGTAGTTAGCTTCTCGGAATCTGAACAATGGTGCGTCCATGCTTGGCGAACGGAGCACGAGCCGAGCCACGAACGAGCACACTGCGAGCACGATTTGCGTAGCGTCGACGGGCTTGCGAGCCTCGAACGAGCGCGATTGACAGTTTTTTCACGAACAAAGGGATTCGCATTGTGCTCGTTGTAGGCTCGTTCGTGGCTCGGCTCGTGCTCGATTCGCGTAGCATGGACTCACCATTATAATATCGTCAAGAACTTGACTTCCTTTGTATACAACGAAGTTTTAAACAAGCATACGGCCCGCCTGATGATAAACGGTTTCCGTAGCCCATCGAACAATTAACCCAAAGAAACGTTATTGGTTCATTTTGGTTGAAATATATTCCGCCAATTTCCCACCGCCGACAGTGCGCTCTGATTGGCCAAGTGAAAAAACACACAATGCTGTGATTGGTCCTTAAGTCCTTACTGTTCAAAATCAGTGACAAATCACTGACTAGTTTCGGAATTTGATTGTTCAGTATAACTACTCTAAAGGGATTTTTCGTCGATGCCGTAGCCACATGGACGCTTACAACATAAGGGGCATCACTCACGCGTTAACTCGCTTCCCTTCCCCAATGAGCCCTGGCCCCCTAGACAAGATAGTTGTCGACAATCGTCATCGTTAGTAAACGATCAACCATCGTATGGGATTGACATAAGAGATTACAAAAAATCACGTGATATTTCGATTTGAAATGTCAATCCCACACAAAGGCTGATCGTTTACTAACGATAACGATTGTCGACAACCATCTTGTCTAGGGGGGCTGGCGACCTAACTCACGCGCAGGAACACAACATAAAGTTATTTGGCTGCGGTACCTTTTCTGTAAGGTGGAGGCATTGCACCTTTACTTTAAAAGAATAGAGGACTTCATCATCGTTTAAAAAGTTCTTGGCTTATTATTGGTTAAATACGTATTGGTTGGCATATAACTGGTGGTAACTTCAGTAGCTTTGACCTTCGTAAGTGCCCTACTAATTATCATAAACTAATATTTGCTTGCGGTTTCACCCGCGTTCCAGAATGATCTAATATTCGACCGAAATAAAAACTGTCCTATATGATATTCCAAGTTATGATGAACATCACAATGGCCGTGCCAAACTCTTTCAGGGCTCATTCGCTTACAAAGCCCGTTATGGAAAATACATTAATTCGCATTGCGGCCTAGGCATATCGACGAGACGATACAGACGTGACGTTACGTGGGGCCCTAGCCTGCCGGCCATGCAGTAGGTAGGGTAGGGGCACAGTCTATAGAACCATACAGTCGTCCGACGCCTTTGATCTCGTGGAAAATGCCGACTACATCTAGACAGTATCGCGACGGCCATATAAAGTCTACTATTGAATATTCTGTGATAAAGTATGCCCGAGCTACTACCATCGCTCAGTTCGCAGGTCGGCCTCGGCTTTCCCGCGTCTCGCTCCTCACACCCCGCACGATTGCCCTGTCTAGACGTCTACGTCGAACGGCTGTATGGTTTTATAGACTGTGGTAGGAGCCCGGCTCTGGCGACCTACTATAAATACCATAGAGATATATGAAACAGAACATAATTCCGATAGTATCCCATCTACCATTATCTTTGTCTGCTGGGTGGATCCCCACAAACCCGGGGCGGGTTTGTTGGGATCCACCCAGCAGTAATTGTATTAAAATCATAGGTAGTTGACCTCATTAACCGCTTATTTGGCACGCTGCATTGCTTTATTAATAAAATGATACGAAGCGCTTGCATTTCTTGGAACTCCTTGATTCATTCATAGCAGAGGATATGGGTCAACAGTTGTAATGGAATGCCAGTTGGCAACAATAATACGACATTATTGGGGTATTGAGCACTTAATAACCCATTTAGAAATCATCGGACTGTAAAATTTCATTGTAGATGATACCTATCTTGGCAAACTTGCACATTCTATTGAGTTTCGTTTGTGTGAGTGGCAATAAAATAAATAAATTTTGTTTTCATGCATGCTTATAACTCTTAGCAGCAAGAAATGCCAATAAATAGACTTAAATGGCGTATTATAGTCACGTGACGCCATAAAAATCGCTATAGCTGTACTACTGTACATAACCTATGACATAACGATGTACGCCTGATAAATATCAGGCGCATTATTACATGCAGGTAAATTGAAAAAAAAAATAACTTGTCATCTCTCAATATTTTGCTTTTTTGTTACTAATATCTCAGAGTAGATAAATACTACGTACAACTAATATAAAGCTATTTAATTCGGAGGAATGACTAAACAACTACCTGTATGTCTCTAAATTAATTTTAATTTATTTCAAAATAACTAGCGACTCTACCTTGCGAATGTAAGCACACAAACCATCCGGAAGAAATTCTCTGAATTCCGGTAAACGCAATCCATTGGTAATTCTGGTGTTGCTAATTTACAAAGTCTCGGTGACCATTTACCATAAGGAAAACTATATGGAGGCACGAAACCTTTGATTAAAAAACAGAACGAGTCGGCAAGGAAATATTTATGTCTTCTTAAGAAGTAACTTATTAAAAAATCCTTATGAAAGAGGAAATAGCACCTCATAGGAACGTGTGGTTGGGTCGTTTCTCTCCTGGCTTTTGTTTATAGATAAGTAGGTAAGTTCTAACCGCCAGAATCCTTACTTATATTAATTACATATTTTAACATTTATTATTAGTAGCAAAATATCGAAATTGAGGCTATTATCTACATGCATGCGGTAGAGACAGTGTCGATATCGATATAGAGTAGAGAACGCAAATACGGAAAAAAATAGAATAGAATAGAATATACTTTATTGTGCACACTACATGAAAGAACAAAACACTAAAATGGCGAACACAACATAGGCGGCCTTATCGCTAAAGCGATCTATTCCAGGCAACCTTTGGGTAATAGGAAAGTACTTATAGCCCGTGTAGAACAACGTAAACAATATAAATTAAATTTAAATTAAAATACTATAATATTGGCAAAATAAAACTATACAGAATTCTTTCTCTCCTCTTTAATCACGGCATTTGATAGGTTTTCAAACATACATATATCTTTTTAGAAACCGCAGACATTCACTATCTAATACCTAGATTAATCTAGAAACAAAACCTAGGTATAATACACAGAGAGAGTACGGCGAGAAATATCTTTTCGTGCGTCGACCTCGAATATTCTAATAGTTCTATACGAGCGATATAATAGATATAAACGATTCCCGATGACGTCATTCGCATTATAGTGGGGGTGGATGACGTCAGAGAACAGAATCAGCTGTAGCGAACGATTTTCAGAATCGTATCTCAGATATAATTGACGATGATGTGTGTTGATTAGATCTTTGTGAAAGATTTAAAGGTGTTCATGATTTTGAAACTGCTAATTTTAACAAACTAGATCAGTATTAAACTAATTTATCAGGCAAAATCTTGATGATCAGGAAGACAAAATATCACATAGAAAAATTGCAAGACAATCTTAAAGATGTAACCAAAGTGCCCTTTGACGTTAACACGTAAATAACAGTAAAATGAACTAAGCAGCTTCCGTTAATGAATTACCAGCAGGACAAGATCTCTAAGCATTGAATGGCCATCAAGGAAACGTCTGGCTGGCTCCACGCCAGTAGACGGAGGGGAGGGCTAATTTAAAAATGGGGGACGCCGGCGCCGAAAGCTTTGGCAGACTATAGGGAAGTAGGGGGACGAATCAAAATGAGTTTTGACCAAATTCAGGCTTCAACTAGTTATACAATTTTTGTGAGTTTTCGACAGAAATGGATTCTATTCGAGGAAAATCAATGAATCCTTCTGAATATCAAATAAATGTAAAAGGCAAAGATAGAAATAGCCAGTTTCCCTAACCATATTTTTATTGGTAACGGATTTAATGTAGTATGAACATTAAATTTAGCTATTAGTCTGTCTAGTCAGAGGGTGATAGAAGAAATTATTGTAGAAGTGTCTAGGCTGAAATTATTTTCAGATTCTTATGACATAACGCTTAACAAAACAACTATTAGGAACGTAATGGTAGAATATTCTGTATCTACCTATTTTAGAACATATCAATAAGTTTAGAAATATATATACAAAATTCTAAAAATAATAAAATATCAACTAAATACTATGAAATTAGAAACAAATCGACACATAGTCGATGCATAACTAGTTGCGGTAATCCTGTAACCGCAGATATAGAAGGTAAGGCTACTGAACTGGTCACGCCAAATGTTTATTGGATAGTCTTGATAACTTTATACATTTTAACTACCTACATGTATCAATTGTTTGATTTTGATTTTGAGTGTATAACATAATTTATAGAATCTATTACTACTAACAATATTATATTTGTACGTAGTTTATTATTAGCTCTGTGGTTATATGCTGATCTTTACGATTTTATTTTGGCTCAAAATTGTTTACAGTTGACTATATGAGGACGTGAATCACAAATAGAATATAGCAAGTTTTGTCTAGTTTTATGCCCATGTACAATAATTTTTACCTCATAACTACGTAATTTATTAACCGATTTGGAAAATTCTTTTTTAGGGTTCCGTAGCCAAATGGCAAAAAATGGAACCCTTATAGATTCGTCATGTCTGTCTGTCTGTCTGTCTGTCTGTCTGTCTGTCTGTCCGCCTGTATGTCACAGCCATTTATTTCCGAAACTATAAGAACTATAATGTTGAAACTTGGTAAGTAGATGTATTCTGTGAACCGCATTAAGATTTTCACACAAAAATAGAAAAAAAACAATAAATTTTGGGGGTTCCCCATACTTAGAACTGAAACTCAAAATTTTTTTTTTCATCAAACCCATAAGTGTGGGGTTAGGTCTTCAAAAATGATATTAAGGTTTCTAATATCATTTTTTTCTAAACTGAATAGTTTGCGCGAGAGACACTTCCAAATTGGTAAAATGTGTGTCCCCCCCCCTGTAACTTCTAAAATAAGAGAATGATAAATCTATAAAAAATATATGATGTACATTACGGTGGAAACTTCCACCGAAAATTGGTTTGAACGAGATCTAGTAAGTAGTTTCTTTTTAATACGTCATAAATTGAAATTAATATCAAATACTCAGGTCTATACCACCATTTACTTATATATACAGGTTTGTACGGAACCCTCGGTGCGCGAGTCTGACTCGCACTTGGCCGGTTTTTGTTTGGAAGGGTACACTTCCCGTTCGGTCCCAATGTCATAAGGTCAGGATTTGATTACTTTTTAGTGTACTTTGAAGGCGGTTTAAGTTTTTTGTAAAACATTTTCAATGATATAAGATAAAATCTAATGGTGCGTCCATGCTACGCGAAGCGAGCACGAGCCGAGCCTCGAACGAACAGGATTCGTTCGTTGCTCGTGATTTCAAGCGTGGACGTACTTAACGAGCCTTCAACGAGCCTACAACGAGCGCGATGCGAATCCCTGTGTTCGTGAAAAAACTGACGATCGGACGGAGCGCAGTCGAGCACGCTACAAATACTCGTTCGAGGTTCGCAAGCCCGTCCATGCTACGCGTATCGTGCTCGCAGTGTGTTCGTTCGTGGCTCAGCTCGTGCTCGGTTCGCCAAGCATGGACGCACCATTAAAAGACGACGTTCGGTCCATCATCAAAGAAACATCATAATTATACAGTTGAAAATATGACCTTTTCTCCTTTATAGGTTTTCCCATGATATGGCAAAGTATCTATGGGATTGTTTGGCGGAAGACTTACAACTTACGGCTGACAATATCACCGAAACATATCAATGGTATCGTCACCATTTTACCTTTATATAAATCTTTCAAGATCATCGTTACGCCATTTGATGTGTCCACCACTGAGTTAACAACATGATATAAAAATATAAAGCTAAAGTTCTACCATCAATCAACAACTAAGGTAAATCAAATAATGTCTTATAAAGTAGCAAGACGTTGAAGAAGAGAATCTCACAACACACACAACAGAGAAACCACGAAGGTCAAACCGTTGAACGCTGACCACACGCAACCTGCAAGAGACGTTATGCAAATTGTGAACAAAATAGAAATTAACGCACACCGGAAACATTCGTCATGTGTTACGAGCTCCAATTCTGGCGCAAGGTGGATGATCTCACACAGTTCAGTGTTACAATCCACGTACGCGCATATAGATGCTATAGTCAATACATTACAGCATTGTTTATTTTGGAACGCTGAATCTAATCATTTTAATGTGCGTGTCTTTATCAGGAATGAAGATAATGGGGTTTTAAGTGGATGGGACGCTGCTAATGAACATTTTAATTAAATTTAAGGTATTGCTATTATAGTAGATGAATAGTTGTAGAAATTGAGTAATGAAACAGCAAATGCACGTGTACTGTTAAGCAAAAACAAAATGACCAATGTTGATGATATTGGAAAAGCAATTATCGAAGATTTTTTTCTAGAATCCAAGAATCTATTTGTATTAAATAAATTCCGCCCTGCATTTCCGGAATATTTGGCATATGCGAAAGAGTTCACCCTTCTAATATATCGCCAAGCACCTACCGGTGTGTACCGACAGCTACACTTGAGAGCCAGTTCTTTCTAGGCTTTGTGTGCTTACCACCTTCGGCCACATCATCACTAATCATGGTGAAATTACGGTGAATCACGGGCTTATACATTATATATGTGTTTTTAAATAATATAGCCTGTATTTTTGTAGTAAGGCAACTATCCTGAAAAAGGCATCATGTGCATAAATACACTACGAAATATGATGAACGGTAAAAAGCCAGACAGATAGGTGATCTAATCAAGAGATGTATGTGTTAAAGTATAAATTACGAAGAGCTTGCAAGAAAATCTTCTAAATTTCGACTGCCCCACTATTCAGATGACAACTAGACAACTAGCAAATGGTCGCATTTACTCTAAACACTAAGAATAACTGCAATTGCATGAGTGACACGTTATCGCTTGGCTGGTCGCATGCTGTCCCACTTGCGTGATTGACGTGGTGTCCGCTGCAGCAGACCGACGCCTCAGAAATTATCAATGTTGGCTTTCAACCAAAATCGATAAAGTCCAGTTATAAATGTCGGTGATATTTGTGTTTTACTGAGAAAATTGTTTGACCATAATTTCACTGTGGTAAGTGCCCAAGAGGTGATGTCCAAGAGGTGATAAAGAGTAGAAGAAGGATATATCGAGCTAGTGTGATAAAAGATAACTCAAACAGTTGATTAAAGCAATAAATTGATATATAACACTTTGGATTTAGAGATATTTTTGTCGTACTCGCTTTCCGTCCGGCGATCATCTACTAAACCTGTCAATACTTTCAACACTAATAGTTATCAGTATTAATCCAGACTTTATAGATATCTGTCTGTAGTAACATACCGAATCAAACCTATCTACTATTATAAAGCTATCCTTTGTATGAAAGTGATAACAATAAACTTTCTAATTTTCCATCAGTTACTACTTAGAAATTAGGTCAAAATATTATCCGCCCAAAATCAAAAGAACAATTCTTAACAAAAACCAGAAGGGAAGCAGACACGACAGACATTGATCAAACAACAAATCGATTAGACAAACTTTTGGAAGTATGAGTTAACTTACAAGGTTGCGTGAGTGATAACCATAGAGCTGAAATTCCGTGATACGATACGCACAAAAATAACTCGCTATCGATATCACGCGATATCACTAGGAAGCAATATCACTTAAAGGGATGATGAACTGTGAGATTGAACCCTTAGAAATATAAGAGTTTTTATATGCATCATCGATTTAATTATAATGATTATGCATGATATAAGGCAATTAGGTTGGTAAGTAATATAAAATTTCGCCTCTTTTAGTGGGACTATAGTCGACGATAAAATACTCCGCAGTCAACATTCAATGAGTCAAGTGTGAATCGTGACTAACAAGCCTGAATCTGAACTTAGCACATTACGTTTGCGTTCATGCACTTTGGCAAAGCACAGTGGAAATAATTGGTGATGATACAATACAAATTAGCAATGATTGCATGCTGTTACTGCCAAATAAAACCAAACAACAATTAGATCAGAAGACGAAATAAACAGTATGAACACATCAAGATTGCTTCTTGGATTTAAAGAGCTATAAAAAGTTTAATAGTTAAATAAGTTTTAAAGGAAGACGCGTTGTAATAAAATACTAAGCGTTTGTAAAGACTCTCAATATAATCTACTAAATGAGACAGAAATTGGTGACAAATTTCATCATAACAGAGATAATAAAATAGCACTGAGCAGACAGTATTTAAACTAATATCTAATAATAGAAGTATTACCGACAAGTTTCCATTTAACCTGAAGAACACGAGCTAAATACAAAAGCAGCAGGACCATTACAAATCTTTCAAAACCAATAAAATGTTTAAAGGCTCGTTCGAATTGATTGGCTCCGAAGTTTGTTCGAAGTTTATAGGCGACTTTAAATTGTGCAAAATTATTTAGCAAATGTTTTATAGTCCATCGCAAATTGCTTGCCATGCTAACCTCAAAGTTTTGAGATAATATAAGTCATGTAGAAAATAGAAAATGGAAGGTGGATGGAATGGAGGTGTGTATTGTCTATGATTTTAAAAGTACACAGCAGTGTTTATATGTATACTGACTGACTGAATCCATTCAGATATAAATAATACAGAAGTTACAATTATTTTGTATTTCGTACAAAGATAATCGAAGGGTCTAAAAAAAATTACCACAGCGCGGCCACAGTATTACCATCTAAAACTTTGGTCGGAATACCCATATAAAAACGGGATTCTCGTTTTTATATTTCCATCGAAAATAATGGCATGCCGTGATAGAATGATGATGCAGTACATTATTTGGTTGGTGAGCAAAATTACACAAATTATTCCGTTTCGGAGCCACAAACTATAGCCATTTTCCAATAATCTGATATAAAGCAAGAAATAAGTTGAAAAGTTTTAAAGTGAACAGTTCAATTGCTGAACCAACTGTCCGCTCCACCTTTTGTTTATTTAAAATTGAAATGTTTTGAGTAGGAAGTGCTTTCTTGGAGCTTATTAACGACTAACAGCTCTAAAAATAATCAGATTCAGGGCCGTATTCAGTAGCAACTAGCAACATCGTACAGTTTTGTCGTCGTATCTCAATATTTTTATATTATGATTTTCATTTTACAGATGAATTTCATTAACCTCTGGTCTGCGTATTTATAAAGACGTACTTGAAAATTTCTCCAGGAAAGTGTTTCATGGTTAGAATAGAAACCTTCCTAAAATTATCGGTAGAGAAAGAACCAAGCATATTGGCTTCATCTAGGAAGTAGTTACCTAAAACCTAGGTCAAAGGCTAAGCTTCTCAGCTACCAATATCTGGATACGCTCCGTGGAATGTGAACTAAATTCGATTTCCCTGGTTTCCAATAAACTCGGATATGGAACGTGGCTACAACTAAGCTTCTAAGAATAAGAATGTAATACAATAATGCTGAGAGTAAGTAAACAACAAACAACGAGATTATTACATCTATTTTTACGAGTACAGCCAAGAAATATTGGCCCATAAACCTAAGAAGCACTGACCTTGTAATAACTGAATGGTCGCTTGATACTCGGCGAGTTTTTCATCCACGTAGCCCTCCTGAGACTGCTGGGCTATAATCTCAGCCGTCGAAGGTCCTCGCTCCTCCTCCTCCTCGTAGATCAACGGCCTCGGCGGCGGAGGAGGCTCTAGGGGCACTCCCGCGTAATCATATTCCCGAACTGGCTCGTACGGCGACGAATAATAGTACTCCGGACTTTGGCCAAGCGTTGGGGACATAGGATAAGGAGATATAGAGAAATGGGAACTAGGAGAAGGCGAATGCTGTCGAAAGTGTGCAGCTGGTGAATGTAATGGACGGAAGGGTTTCGGGGACGGATGGACTGGTGGCGGGGTTACTATAGCTGTTGAGTGCCTAGGTCCGGATATGAGGGGTGGGGGGCTCGGCGCCCATGGGGATGGGGGTCGGTAGTTGAGAGGGGAGGCAGGGCCCGGGGGCCGCGCGCGCCCGCGCCCCGGTGGCTGTTGCGACATCTCAAGGATTGAATCACGTCAATCCGGTGTCACGCCACCATGTGCATCGCTGTAACAATTGAAAATTATGCAAGTAAGTATGAGAAATTCACTGGTCTGCACATTGCTCAGGGAAAGTAAAACGTCTTAGGGATTCTTGAATTTTGACAGTAGTTCTTTAAAAAATAAGGGCTTTACTTGCATGGGCGGTGCATGGGCGGTGGCTACCACTGTTGCAGAGGAGGAGGCTTGCATTAAATGATGTAGACTTCAGTGATATTAGAACTTGGCTTTTAATAGAAATATCGAAAATAAATTGCCGTGATACAAAATTAGAGGAACAATGTCCGTTGCGCAGGTTTAATTTTTATAAAGTAAATTCGTAGTAGTGGGGGACGACCAATCACGTGAGAACCGTGTTTTCGAAGACAGCTACGAGCGTCGACATGCCCCCGGCCTTGGAAGCTGATGCTTTCAATAAGATGCAGCGTCTTGAGTTTCGTCAGCCACTGGAACGGGTAACGGACATAATTTTGAAAATGCTCGCTTTACAACGCCTGATGCAGTCCGGATATCAGCAACTCTTGAAATGCCGTCATGTCCAGGGTAAACTGATATGATCCTACCAAGATTCCATTTAAGTGGTGGAGAATTGGAGTCTTTGATCACAACTAAAGTATCAACTTTGAGATCCGATGTATTCGACTTCCATTTAGTTCGAGTTTGCAGTTCTGACACGTACTCCTTCGACCAGCGGCTCCAGAAATGTTGTCGTATTTGTTCTACTCGCTGGTAACGTGACAAGCTGTGCATAGGCTTGCTTTCTAGGTCAGCGCAAACAGGTGCATTCAATGGACGACCGACCAGGAAATGAGCTGGACTAAGAGGCAGCAAGTCTTGAGGATCTGGAGATAAGGGAGTCAAAGGTCGGGAGTTTAGGATTGCCTCTATCTGTGCTAATGCAGTGCTAAACTCCTCAAACGTTAGATGAGCGTTACCTACCACACGTCGCAGATGGTACTTACAACTTTTGACACCAGCCTCCCACAGTCCTCCAAAATGAGGTGCATAAGGCGGAATGAAATTGAATTTGATATCTTGACTAGTTGCGTAATTTATGATATCATTAGAACAAGAAGATAAAAAGTTTGAAAATTCATTTTTTAGTCCTACAAAGCAGCTTCCGTTGTCAGAAAATATTTCGGCAGGTTTTGAACGGCGTGAAATAAAACGTTTTAATGCGAGCAAGTATGCATCAGTGGTGAGGTCGCTTACCAACTCCAAATGTATAGCGCGTGTAGTGAAACATACGAATAAACAAATATACGCTTTAATTGTTTTCGCTCCCCTACCTTTTCTGTTTAGAATGAGCACTGGCCCAGCATAGTCCACACCACAATACATGAACGGGTAGCCAGGATTTAACCTTTCTTTTGGTAAATTACCCATTATAGGTTGTGTTGTCTTACCTCGCAAACGTGCACACAACACACAGTCATGGACAATTTTCCTCGCAAGATTACGCCCACCGATTGGCCACCAATTTTCTCTTAATGTAAATAAAAGTAATTGCGGTCCTGCGTGTAGAAGTTTTAAATGTTCGTCTCTAAAAATTAAAATAGTAAAATAATGATTTGATGAAATTAAAATTGGATGTTTCTTATTGTAACTGAAACTTGAGGAATTCTCCAGACGACCCCCAACACGAATGATTCGGTTGTCATCAATAAATAAATTTAAACTAGCCAAATTATGTTGTTTTTGCAATGTATGATTGTTATTTAAAACTTTGTAAATATCTGAAAATGATTCTAACTGCGCAAAACGAATCAAAACATTGAGGGATTCTCTCACTTCATCTACACTCAGTGGCCCTACGTATGGACTATTTATGTGAACCTTATTATACATCAAACGCTTTAGACGAGCTACACCACGAACCATACGATTGAATTGAGAGAATCTTTCAAACGGGAATTTAAATTGTTTTTTATTATTAGCAACGTGTAAATGTGTAATATTAGTAATTGTTTTAACTTCAGGAAGCTCCTGCTCATGCATGATATTATTATCATCTGAGTGTGTACCTAGACTATCTATCTGTAGTTCACGAAGAAATTCAGGGCCTTCCCACCATAAACTAGATGTACTTAGTGAGTCTAGCGCTAAGCCCCGCGAGACTAGATCACTTGGATTATCCTTGCCACTGACGTGACGCCATGGGCATTCCTTTGTCAACTCGCATATTTCAACAGTTCTATTTTGAACAAAAGTTTTAAGTAAACTCGGTGTCATGCGTAACCAACCTAAGACAATCGTAGAATCCGTCCAAAAAATAACATTATGGAAACAGTAACGTAAAGATTCTTTTATTTTGGTATATAGCTTAGCAGACAGTAAAGCACCACATAATTCTAGCCTCGGAATACTTAATGGTTTTATCGGAGCAACCTTACCTTTCGAGCATAACAACCTAACTGTAATTGTATTGTCTGTATTGATAGTGCGAATGTATGCGCATGCACCGTACGCCAGCTGTGAGGCATCGCTAAATAGATGTAATTCTATATACCTAGGACAAGTACCTATAACGTGGCGCGGCACGCGTAGGCTATTAAGTATCGAAAGGGCCGTTTCGAATCGAATCCATGCGTTTGCTACGTCACTTGGAACCGGTTCATCCCAATCGAGTCTTAATAACCACAACTTTTGTAATAAGATTTTACCTATCATTATTGTCGGACTCAGTAAACCTAACGGGTCGAATATTTGAGAGACACTAGACAATATTAAGCGCTTGGTTATTTCTTTCGTGTCATTTTGCAATTGTGTATGATAATAAAGTTCATCATTAAAATTGTTCCATCCTAAACCTAATGTGCGACAGTTAACATTTTCACCTAACGACAGATCCTTTTTTGTTTTCTTTGTATCATAGTTTATGTCAAAGTTGTATACCCATTTACGCAAAGGAAAACAGCCAGAATTAAGAATATTCTTTATCTTATCGCATATTTGTAGCAAACTATCTTTCGAGTCGTTAGAATAAATAAAATCGTCAACGTAAAAGTCTTCATTAATTATTTGCTGCACATCTGGATCACTGCATTCTGCTGCCAACTGCTTTATACACCTGCAAGTAAGAAATGGAGCAGAAGCTGTCCCATACGTAACAGTGTTCAGCTTGTAAAAACCTATACGATCACAGGGGTTCTCGCGCCATAAAATCATTTGAAGGTCACGCTGCTGCTCATCAACTAAGACTTGTCTGTAGGCTTTCTCAATGTCAGCACACACTACAAACTTATGCTGTCTGAATCTCAATAATATGGCCATTAAATCGCCTTGGATAGGTGGCCCAACTAATTGCAAATCGTTGAGAGAAACATCTGAACTAGATTTTTGGCTTGCATTGAACACCACTCGCAATTTAGTTGTGGTGCTGTGTTCTCGAAATACACCATGATGTGGCATGAAAAAGTGTGGCTTTCCATAGGTATCAACTTGACTCATATGACCTAAACTAATGTACTCGTTGATAAAATCAGTATATAATTTTTTGTAAGTAGGTGACTGCTGTAACCGTTTTTCAAGTGCTAAAAAACGACGTTCAGCTAGTGTGTATGTACTTCCTAACGTATCAGGTGATTGCTTAAAAGGAATTTGAACGCAAAACCTACCTTCAGGAGTTCGCTTAGTGTTTTCAATGAAGTGCTTGTCGCATGCTATCTCATCATCACTAAGTAAGTTAGGTTTTTGCAGCTCCTCAAGTTCCCAAAACATTTTTAACTGCGTATCAATAGATTGAGTGAAGTTACAATGAACTATATTTTCGCCTTTTAAATTTCCAGTGTAAATAGGCCCGGAAATGATCCATCCTAATTTTGTATTTTGAAGAAAAGGTCCGTTCTTCAAGCGCATTTTCCCTTCACCTAATAAATACCAAAACTTATCTGCACCGATTAAAATATCAATTTGTTGAGTTTCGTAAAAAGTTGGATCAGCTAATTGAATGTTGTTTGGTAGTTGAATTGTATCGTATTTAATATTAAATTGTGGCAACGATGATGTTATTCGATCTAACACCAAACATTGTAAATGTGTAACGAAAGGGCCGGTTAGCGCTTTGATCTCAATTTCACATAATTGCGAGCTATATGTTATTGAGTTTCCAACACCTTTTATTTGTGCCGTGGACTGTATCATAGGTTTATTAATTATATCGCATAATCGTTGTGTAATAAAACATCTTTCGCTTCCGCAGTCTAGAAGTGCGCGTACGACATGATGTTTGCCGTTTTGGTCAGATACCTCCACAAGTGCCGTCGATAGAATAACTGGATGCACACTAGACGATATTGCGCATTGTAATTGATTGTCTACGTGTGCGCTATGCGCGTATGTACATTGATCGACACTTGCTATGGCGGAGCTAGGAGTGCTAGGACCGGGAACCGGCGTGTTGTTCGCATCGGTCGACACTGATGCGGCCGCGCCGACCAGTTGATCGTTATGTATCAAAGTGTTATGACGTTGATTGCATTTACGACAACTACCGAATCGACACTGAGATAACGAATGTCCTGATCGCAAGCAATTAGGACACAAGTTATTATTTTGTATGCATTTAAGCTTATCTTGTAAATTTAAATCGTTAAATGTTTGGCAAGTGTAAATAGGATGATTACTGTTGCAAACAATGCATGCTCGTGATTGTTTATTGTGTTTATGTGGTGAATTTTGTGTATTGAGTGAAGTTGGTGACGCGTGGCAGTGTACTTTAGAGATAGGTAGTTGTTTAGGTTCTTTGTTACTGCCATGTGTAACCAACAACGTTTCCAACATGTCTGCCTTATTTTTGAGAAATGTAATTAAATGTTCCATCTTAATTACCGTAATCGAACTCTTAGACTCGTCTACACCTTTATCTGTGGTTATGGTGCCTCGGAACTGCTCCCACTCGCGTTCTGTGGTGCTATCTAGCTTGGAAACAACCATATAAATAATGAGCGTGTCCCATGAATCGACCGGCTCATGAAGTAGCTTTAAAGCACGTAGGTTTTTTAAGATGGTATCAATTAACTTACGGAGATGACTTGGGGATTCTTTGACTATATTGGAAATCGAAAATAAGGCTTTGACATGGTTGTGGACTAACAATCGAGTATTATTGTACCTATTACAAATTAAATCCCATGCTACCGAATAATTGTTTGATGAAAATTCCAATGAATCTATTACTAGCGCTGCAATACCTTTCAAAGAAGATTTTAAATAGTGGAATTTCTGTATTTCTGAAATATCTTTACTGTTGTGAACTAAAGACATAAATGTGTCCCTATACTCTAACCAGTGCTCATAGGACCCATCAAAGGTAGGCATCGCTAATCTAGGTAGTTTTACAGCATGTAACCTGGTATTATTAGTGCTAAGAACCTCATCAGTAGAAAACATGCTCTTAGCTTGAGCTATAGTTGCGTAATATGAACTCTCAAAGCCTTCACGCAATTCTAATTGTTCTAAAAGCTCATGATCGTCCACTGAGACTTCTATTTCGGTTTGGATACTACTAAATTCTCTAAAAAATACTGAAGCTCCCTCAATTCGCAATTTTAGCTCAGCGCGTTTACTTGAATTTGATGCTATTTCTTGCGCGTTCAAACCACCAACATATTTTGTGAACACCGTTAACCTGCCTCTAATTATACCCCGTTTCTTAGTTAGTTCGCGAAAAGGTTCATCTTTTTTTGAACCTGCACTTCTCGGAGATTTTAATTCTGGAATGTGTAATTTCTCAGTACTCATTTTGGTGAACAATGAAAGAAAGCTGAGTGCTTACAGTTGCACGATAGTAAATCTCGACGCGTAGGAAATATCGCGTAATTAACAAATCGCAACAAAATGGTTGCCCGTTTTTGACTTTGATGTTAAAGTTGCACTTAATTTTTGTGGACACGGAATTAGCACAGGTAGGCAATGAGGATAGGTAGGAAACTGGCTGATAACTCACTGAAATACACTGATTGCAAAGCTGATCACTCCATCCACGCACGTATGTCGCAATATCGCATAGATCGCTTCTTTGTTCGTCACTGATCCGCCCTTTGTCGTAGCAGATGTGGAATCTTCTTTTCGTTATCCGGCTCGAAGGACCAAATGTTGCAGAGGAGGAGGCTTGCATTAAATGATGTAGACTTCAGTGATATTAGAACTTGGCTTTTAATAGAAATATCGAAAATAAATTGCCGTGATACAAAATTAGAGGAACAATGTCCGTTGCGCAGGTTTAATTTTTATAAAGTAAATTCGTAGTAGTGGGGGACGACCAATCACGTGAGAACCGTGTTTTCGAAGACAGCTACGAGCGTCGACAACCACATGCGTCATACAAGTAACCAGGTGCTGTCTGTGCTAACTTTTTTATGTCAGAAGTTGAGAAGCTGGCGGTCCAACTGATGGTAAGCGGTTAAAGTCACCTATGAACGATAGGAATATCAGGGGAATAGACAATATGTTGCCGACTTTTTAAAAGCCTATGCAACCGGCTCTCAAGTGCAACTGCTAGAACAAATCGGTACCTGCTTGACAAAAGATTCTTAACGTGTTGATGTTTTCCTTAACAGAAAGCTCAACTTCAGTGTAGGATTCGTACCCGTTACCGTTATGGCACGGTATTTGTCGTCGTTTCTACTGAGCTATTTATTGCTTCTATTAATTTCATTTTATTGCTGTAGCCGCTCATAATATGATATTAATATCGCCATTGAGACTAGAATTCCGTGTAATAAATATTATTTAATTATGTTTTTAAAACAGGTAAGTAATTGCTGAGTTTATTGCTGGTTCGTGGCAACAAAGGGCAGCTTTCGAATTAGTATAAGAGTCAAACAATTAAGCAACAACCGATCAAATTATCGCTGATAACCTAAAAATGGCAATGAAAAATAGAGACACTTATTTAGTGGAAGCTCAAATACGCGCGGGGATTTCCTCCGTGGCAAACAAATCCTAATCTGCTTGAAATGTATAAACTCATACCTATAACTGTTTCAAATTCAAACATAAACAACAACTGTAGAAAAAATAAAACAGAAATTGTGTACAAACAACATAATGTAAAAAGAGTACCTACAAACCACGTGTCTGTAGTATGTAGTTAATTTAATAAAAAAAAAAACAAAAAAAAAAACATGTTTAGGCACATATTCTAAAAAAATATATTTGTATTTTATTTTCTCTCTTTTACGTTTTCATATTATATGCATTGCATTGCATAGCATCTCCACTAAGTCTTCATTAGTTACGTAGGTTTATTTTTATATTAACTAGCTCTCTCCCGTGGTTTCACCCGCGTTCCCGGGTATATCCTATCTGTATGTCAAATTTCATATTAATCCGCTGAGTAGTTGAGGCGTGAAGGCGTAAAAAACCATCAAACTCACTTTCGCATTTATTATATTAGTTAGGATAGGCTACGAATAAATAATTGAATAGGCCTATATGTAACTACAATCTCACCATAGCAAATAGTAATGTGGAATGCACACAAAGCCTAGAAAGAGACACAGACTAGCTCTCATCTAACTTGCTGAGACTTAAGCATGCAAGCATTAAGTTGATTATTACAAACATTTAAATTGATTTATGTATGTTTGTTTTATGAGTTGTGAAAGGAGGCCTATGCTCAGCAGTGGGACATAATAGGCTGATGATGATGATGATGATGATGTATCAGTTCCCGATACTTTTAAAAGAGAATATAGACTAAAGCTCATTTAAAGGGACAACTATAATGCCTAGCTACACTTCATAGATCCATATAGTATATAGGACTTACAACAGAAATCTGCTTCTAAAATCACCTCCACAATGTTTTTACCTTACCTAACCTTTCTCCGACAACAATCAAACCAACCTTTTGTAACATTCAAACTTTCAGTCCAAGTCGAGTTCCCAATCGTCTATTTCAGGAACGTTTTCCACCGGACGGGTTAGGCCCCGTATTCGTTAAACACGCGTATTCATTGCGTACATTTACCAGATGCCGCGATACTTTTATTATGTTCAAATCGCTTCTTAAGTGTACCGGCGCGTTTAGGTTTATTCAACAGATAGCCTTTTGCCCGCAATTTCACCCTAATGAACTAAATGCTACTGAATTCTTATGTGATTGTGTAATTCGTATCGTAGCATTTTAGATACATGGTTTGTAGCATCATCACTGGCTTGTGAAAAATGGAGTGCGATACCTTTTTTCTCTGGCAAATAAATTATGTTTATCTTCTTTTCACTTGTTATGGTGCGTCCATGTTTGGCGAACCGAGCACGAGCCGAGCCACGAACGAGCGCACTGCGAGCACGATTCGCGTAGCGTGGACGGGCTTGCGAGTCTCGAACGAGCATTCGTAGCGTGCTCGACTGCGCTCCGCCCGATTGACAGTTTTATCACGAACACAGGGATTCGCATCGCGCTCGTTGTAGGCTGTTTCGACACGTCCTACGTATACCGATGTATGTGCCTGTTACACCAAAGTGTTTTTATTGCATTTTGGAGCTCTACGTATCCGAATCTACAAGACGTATTCATTTTTTTTTCAATTTTCCTATCGGAACATACTTTTTTCTCAAACGCATAAGTATTTATCTGCATTAGCGGTTCAAAACGCACAGCGAATAAGCGTGTGTGATCCAGTTAAACACTTTAACGTGGGGGGAACGCGGTGTGGTACGTGGTCAACTGCCACTCCCTCACTTCTTCTACGGACAGCGAGTGGCGTGCGCGTACGTTTCGTAATAATATTTCTACCGCTGCAAATATTTCTAAACCACATACGGATAGAAATATTTAAATGAATGGAATGAAGAAATTAAAACCCCAATAGCGCTGTAATACAAATATTTAAAACACGTAACATAGAAGTAGTAAAAAGTTCATGAAGTTTATTTTTTGTATATTTTGTTTTGTCGACGTACAACAGTGTAACTACGTAGGTACACACTTATTCAATGTGATTCAGTATGGTTGCAAATTCCATCTAGGCACTTATACACTTGTTCATTGGAAAGTTGTTCAATCAAAATTAGTTATCTAGACACTTACTCACTTGTACATTGAAAAGTTGGTAGATCGAAATAAGTTATTTAGCACTTACATAATTGTACATTAGAAAGATATCTAATCATAGTTTTAAATCTATTCACTTAGTCAGTTATACAATATTTAAAATCATGTCTTATTGTTAACCGACTTAAAAAAAAGGATGTTCTATGTTTTATTATACCCTAAGATAGCAAATAAACATACAGCCCGCCTGATGGTAAGCGGTTACCGTAGCCTATGGACGCTTGCAACAGTTGCAACACAGGGGTATCAATAGCGCGTTGTGACCCTGCAAAAATCTCTTCACAGCCTTTTCGAAGAGCCCCATGCTGTATTCTCTTGGGAAAACCAAGGCGGAGAGGTCATTCCACAACCTGAGCGTCTGCGGTAGGATGCACCGTTGAAAGCGCATAGTACGAAACCATTTCGGTTCCAATGTATGAGGATGGAGAACCCGTCGAGTTGCGATGGTAGAAGCTAGCTGTGGGCATCAATAAAAAAAAAACTGAACACTATCCCTTGTATAAGCGGTAGAATACACATAAGGAGGCAAAATCTCTCCTCAGGCTAACGGGCTCTAAATCATTTGTGAGCTCGGGATCGTCGACAATACTAATGGCACACTGCTGACTGAGTAGAGGCCCAAGCTGGTATCCAAGTACTCTATATTAGGTCGGACTTGCGGCTTGTAAAGTTGCAGTCTTTGCCCCTATGAGAATAACTGCTGCGTGCTATTAAGCACTCACGAGTTTTTAGGATGCCAGTTTGATATGGCTATGGAACAGAACGTCGTTACAAATATCGACGCCAAGGATCCCGATACTTTTTGTGATGTCGGAGACGTGTTCTGGAATTGAGGGCTACAGCAAATAGGGTTATCTTAGTGGTGAACGCGCAGGCTTTTCTGTTAGTGGAGTTAAAATGCACTATGTTCAGTCACACCCAATCGCAGACACTAGTTAGTGTAATCTCGATTTCAGACAAAAGTCGTTCGTGGCTTTCCTCCACTATGGAACGAGGAATATTTGCACAGCTTGTTTAAAAAGCTGTACATTCGATTACGTTCGCATAACAATAAATACTGTCAATAGACAGTATATCAGTCATAGACATGCAGCAGGAATAGTGTTGGGGAAAGCACAGGTTTTTGCAGGACGCCGGCATTTATGTACATGCTGTCAGAGAAGCTACCATCAACGACGGCTCTTATGCATCTACTGGACAGAAAGCTGGCGACCCATTTGCATAATCAATCGGAAAACCCTGTATGATGGTTGTTTAGTTAGAGGACCCTGGTGCCAGACCCGATCGAATGCTTTGGCCACATCTAGGCTCAACGCCAACGCCTCACACTAAGTCTCAATGGCGAGTGATGAACAACGTGTGAGATATACGACAAGGTCACCAGCCTAGTGACTATGGTGGAAGCCGTATAATCAGTCGCTCAATAAATCGTGATCCTCTAGGTATCTCAAGAGTTGCGTGTTGATCACTCGTTTCATCATTTTGGAGAGAAAGGAGGTGATAGTGATAGGTCTGTAATTACCAGATCTGATCTGTCGCTCTTTTTGAGCACAAGGTGCACGTGGGCAGTCTTCCACGAAGACGGGACTTTTCAAGTAGGAAAGCGCAAAAAGGCGCGTTAGGACATAATTCAGGAGTACACTGTCCATATGCTATGTCTAGAGAAAGCAACTCCTGCAGGACTTTGAGTTATACGAATCTCTGGCATGGAGCTGTCACACTGCGGGATGGTATGTAGCAAAAATGACAGGAAAATGTTTCCTTCAGCAGCTTTGGCAAGAGACTCAAAAGCCTAACTCCCAGAAGGATCGCTCAAGCAGTCTCTTGCCAATTCTGATGGCGAAATCGAACTTAGCTCTGGCAATCATTCGGTTACTGAACCTCGAGGCTGCGTTAAGCGCTACGCATAAAAGGTGGGTTGGGTGTTATCCTGATTGCTTCCTGATTGTTTGATGCGAAACAGAGCTGCCTCCACGGGTACGATGCAAAGAATTCACGCAATCCATCCCAGTCTGTTGACATATAGAACCACATGCGATGACGCCCGGATGACTGGAGCGAATCAGGCTGAGCACAAGGCACCTGTTTTCGGACGAGACAGTGGTCTGATGAGCCAAGTGGCGGGTTCAGCAAAAGGTCCAGATAGAGCTAATATGGCTCCTAATGTCTGGTATTCTCGCCCCTTGCTCAAGCTTCCATAGCTTATCATCATCATAATCAGCCTATAATGTCCCACTGCTGAGCACAGGCCTCCTTTCACAAATTATGAAAAGGAATGGGCAGATACTCCACCACGCGTGCCCACAGCGCACCCCAATAGCGCTGTAATACAAATATTTAAAACACGTAACATAGAAGTAGTAAAAAGTTCATGAAGTTTATTTTTTGTATATTTTGTTTTGTCGACGTACAACAGTGTAACTACGTAGGTACACACTTGTAACTAGGTAATGATTTATCTAGTACTTAATAATATCCACAATGATTTGTTATTATATATTAGTTAGTTTTAACAATAATAGAACACACGACATAGGTAGGTAACGAGGCAAGGCGCGGTCCGCGCGGGAAGTGTCACGTTGACGGTTGTTGTAGGGTTGGGACAATGCTATGGATAGTGTTGTCCTGACATCCCCCTTTTTCTCTTCTTTAATCTTGGTATCGCTGCGGCAACTTGATGATGCGACCACGGCGTGTTGTTGTCGTCGTAGTCGGTGATGTTGGCACTGCCTGCGGTGACGGCGTTGTTGTAGGTGCAGCCGGGTCTGGGACCGATGTGGCGGTTGACTCTGCCGATGGCTTTACGGCTGGAAGTGCAGTTGGAGGAGTTGCACACTGCTGCAGACCTGAAAACAAAGATTGCTCGCCGTCTGGCGTGCTCTGTGGCTCTAGGTTAAGTCTAGGGCAAGTGGCTTTTAAATGCCATGAGTTTCTCACATATTTGGCTCCATCTCTGGTCTCGACTATATAAGACCGCGGTTTATCCGGTGTTGGTGCTACAATTTCTGCTGGTATCCAGTTACCATGTTCCTTTCTAAGCATGATACTATCTCCCATATTGAATTCTTTAATTAACTTTTTTCCTTTGTCTCCATAATTCTTCTCTTTTTCTTTTATTTTCTTTAGAGTTTTGGATACATTCTTTATTATTTTGGGTATTAGCAAACTTTTGTTTGTTGGCAGTAGCGTTTTTGTACGTCTGTTCATTAACCTTTGAACGGGAGAGCCTAAATCTTGTCTTGGTGTATTCCGGTGATGAAGAAGGGCTAACTGAATATCAGTGTTATCCTCTGTACATTTCTTCATTAAGTTCTTAGCCTCCTGGACATAGCGCTCAGCTAATCCATTTGAACGTGGAAAGTTTGGACTGGAAAATCTATGTTCAAAGTTCCATTCTTTGGTGAATTGTCTGAATTCACTACTGTCATACTGCTTACCTCCATCAGACAGCAGTATGTCAGGAATCCCAAATGTAGAAAACCATGATTTTAGGCTTCTTATGATGGTTGTACTTGTAATGTTAGTCAACTCCTTGTAGTCAAAGTATCCTGAGTATGCATCTGCTATTAGTATATAATCATTCCCTTTTAGGTGAAATAAATCTGAAGCTACCACACTCCATGGCCGTTCTGGAACTGGTTGAAGCAAAATAGGTTCCATTTGATTGTCTTTTTGTATTTTAGCACATGCTTTGCACGCCTTGACAAAGTTGGTTAAGTCATTAGACATGTTTGGCCAAAACACATTGTCTCTTGCTAGTTGTAGAGTGCCTTTAATTCCCTTGTGGCTCATATGACAATGTTTTATTACGAGGGGTACCATTGATTGAGGCACTACTACTCTATTGTTCTTGAAAATTAAATCATTATAAACACTTAATGTTTCTCTATAGTACCAATATTTTTTTAAAATCTGTGGTAGGTCTTCTATTTTTTCAGGCCATCCTTCCAGTATTACATTTTTTAAGTCATTCAATTCTTGGCACTTTTTTGTTTCCTCTTTGAGTTCAATTGTACGAGGCTTTGAAAATGGCAACACAGTGCATATTTGCAAATCTCCAATGTCTATTTCTTCACATGATAAATTGCGACAGTCTCTACTGAGAGCGTCGGCAACATACATTTCTGTCCCCTTTTTGTACACTATTTTGCCATTGTATGGCAGTATCTGGAAGAACATGCGTTGCAGTCTGGCTGGTGCCTCTACTAGAGGTTTATTGAATATGGCTTCAAGAGGCTTGTGGTCAGATTCAATTGTCAGGTTCTTGCAGCCCCATATATATGTGTGGAACTTTTTACATGCTACTAGAATTGCATTGGCTTCTTTTTCCAGTTGACTATAGTTTTGTTCAGTTTTTGTGAACGCCTTAGCGCAGTATGCTACTGGTTTATTATTCTGTATGAGTACTCCACCGCATGCATAGCTACTGGCATCTACTGAAAGCAATATTGGGGCTCTGGGGTCATAGAATCCAAGGACCGGTGGGCTCTTTAATGATTTTTTAAGCTTGTTGAAGGCCTCTTCCTGCTCTTGATCCCAAACCCATTCAATGTCCTTATGTAGGAGCTGTCTCAATGGTTTTGTAATGTCAGCCAGGTTTTTAATAAATTTAGACAGGTACGTGATGAGACCTAAAAACCGTTGTAGTTCTTTGACATTTTCTGGCTTCTTTATTTTGTTTATTGTGTCCAGTTTCTCTGGGTCTGGTTTTAATCCTTCATGAGTCACCATGTGCCCGAGAAATTTTACTTCTTGGGTATTGAAGAAACATTTTTCTTTATTTAGTTTTAGTCCGGAGTCTCTATAGATTTTCATAACCTGTTCTGTGGTCTGTTCTAATTGTTCTTTAGTTGGAGCATGTAGGAGCACATCGTCCATTGAGACCTCTGCATTCTTCACCTCAGATAGTAGGGAACTCATTACTTGTTGGAAAACTTCTGGTGCTGATGCTAATCCAAAGGGCATCCTTAAGCAGGAATATCTTCCAAATGGTGTACTAAAGGTAAGGAAGTCTGATGTACGCTCTGTGACTCTTAGTTGCCAAAATCCTTTTTTACAGTCAAGAAGTGTGAACCATTTAGAACCACTTAGGCGTGCAGTTATCTCTTCAACAGTGTTCAGAGGGTAATACCTTCTTTTTAAATTTTTGTTAATGGCTGATGGGTCAATACACAGTCTAATATTATTGTTTTTTCTTACTACAACCATAGGTGAAACCGCTGGAGTTGGTTTTGTCACAGGTTTTATAATTTTTTGTGCCACCATGCTATCCAGTTCTTCTTTGACTTGTTGTCTTAGAGTATGTGGTACCTTTCTTGCTGGACAGATTGGTAATTTAGGATCTTCAACTAAGTCAATGTCATAGCAGAATTGTTTTAAGCAACCAATGCCTTCAAATAGGTCTTGATGGGTTGATAGTGCTTCTACTTTTTTAATAAGATTTAACTTCACACATGTAGCTTTTCCCAAAATTGGAGCTATTTCTTCATCAACTATTATGAACTTGATTGCCCTTGTTTGATCTTTAATAGTTGTGTTAATCCTTGCTTCACCAACCACAGGTATCCTGTGGTTTGAGAAGGATGTGAGATATCTTGTGGTGGACTGTTGAATGTGTGCATTAGACTTGTCAGCTATCTTTTTGCTTATAACATTGCACTGACTTCCAGAATCTAATTTAAACTTCACCATGTTTTTATATGGTAGCATAGCTGTCTCAAACCAGTCTTGGGTATCGTCATCATTTCCATTTTCTACAGCTGACACATATACATTAATAGAACTATCTTCCTCCGAGCTGTCTATACTATCATTTTGAGTGATTGTCTCTACTTTTCTTGATTTACAGCACTTTGTTAGGTGATTCTTTTTCTTACAGATTTTACAGACCTTCTTGAATGCTGGGCAAGCTCGCCGTCCATGTGTGGTAAAACACCTTTCACAGTAAAAGGTATCTTCACTTTTTTCTCCATCAGTTTTACTAATTTTACTATTTTTTCTGTTACAGGTCACCATGTCTACTGTAGTCGCCTGCTTCATGTTATTCACCTGCATTTTAACCTGCTCTGCTGAATGGCAGATGTCAATAGTTTTTTGCAGTGTGAGGTTAGGTTCTGCTAGCAATTTTTCTCTGGTAGTGTTGCTTTCTATTCCAACCACAATGCGGTCTCTGATAATGCTGTCTTATAATGTCCCATAGTCACAGTTTTTGATTTTACTTTTAAGAGTAGTTATAAATTCATCAAACACTTGACCTTCTTTTTGCCTTATTAGGTTAAACATGTACCTTTCATATGTCTCGTTGGTTTGTGGAGTAAAATGACTCGTAAACTTCTTTTTTATTGTTTCTACGTCTTTTGATTCATCATCGGTGAGGTTGAAAGTGTTGAATATTACTGCTGCGTCCGGGCCGAGACAAGTCATAAACACAGCAACTTGGACTTCTGGCTTTTTGCTTTTCAGGTTAGATGCTGTGGCGTACCATTCGAACTGCTGCAGCCATAGTTTCCATGCAACCGCAGTGTTTTCAGACACTGAGAAATACTTTGGTGGCTTTAGATTGCCTACCGAATCTTTCGTTGTTTCTTCGCTCATTTTGAACGGGTTTCGGCACCATGTAACTAGGTAATGATTTATCTAGTACTTAATAATATCCACAATGATTTGTTATTATATATTAGTTAGTTTTAACAATAATAGAACACACGACATAGGTAGGTAACGAGGCAAGGCGCGGTCCGCGCGGGAAGTGTCACGTTGACGGTTGTTGTAGGGTTGGGACAATGCTATGGATAGTGTTGTCCTGACAACACTTATTCAATGTGATTCAGTATGGTTGCAAATTCCATCTAGGCACTTATACACTTGTTCATTGGAAAGTTGTTCAATCAAAATTAGTTATCTAGACACTTACTCACTTGTACATTGAAAAGTTGGTAGATCGAAATAAGTTATTTAGCACTTACATAATTGTACATTAGAAAGATATCTAATCATAGTTTTAAATCTATTCACTTAGTCAGTTATACAATATTTAAAATCATGTCTTATTGTTAACCGACTTAAAAAAAAGGATGTTCTATGTTTTATTATACCCTAAGATAGCAAATAAACATACAGCCCGCCTGATGGTAAGCGGTTACCGTAGCCTATGGACGCTTGCAACAGTTGCAACACAGGGGTATCAATAGCGCGTTGTGACCCTGCAAAAATCTGGCATGTCTGAATGGGCAGATACTCCACCACGCGTGCCCACAGCGGATTGGTGGAGGTAGGCTAGTGGTCAACCTACTGTTCGAATTTTTAAAGCCACCTAGTAGGCATCCAACTAGCTTAACGACTATCACAATTAAGTGATAACCGGGACCAACGGCTTTACGTACCTTTCGAAGCACGGAAACGCTCGATTTGAAATACCACTAGACGGTCACCCATCCAGGTACGAACCACGACAGACGTAGCTTAATTTTGCCGATCGATTAAGAAAGGCTAATCATGCTACACCACGAGCGCTTCTACCATAGGTTATGGTAACCGCTTATACTCAAGTGGACCCCGTATGCTTGTTGGCTACTTTAGCAGTCAAGAACCCTTTATTAATTTCATTCAATTAAAGGCTAAGTAGGTAGATTTAGGATATTTTGATAATATAGAAATGTGTATCTACATTTCTATATTATCAATGACATGCGTCAATAATTAAAATGAGAAATTATGTAACTAACAGTTAGTTACAGTATGACCAATTAGTTAACGAGGAATAAACATGTATCTAGACAGTTACGCAATACTAGGTTTTTCAAATTCCCTTAAATAAATATGTATCTGACACATACTTTATTACTCTCAGATAATAAAACCAAGTACACGTATGTATGTGTAATAAAACAAAAGTGGGAAGATTTGCAAACAAAATTTAAGCTGTAACATATTCTGGACCTATAGTAAGAGCTTTTTGCCAAGTTTCAAAGTCAGAGCCCTTTGAGAGACGGAGTAATGACGAAAAGTAATTTTTAAAATTTTAAAAACGCTCTCCTGTAAAATTTGCTTTTTGCAGTTACTTAGTTTGACGTAGGACGTGTCGGTTTAAAGGCTCCTTAAGTACGGCCACACTTGAAATCGTGAGCAACGAACGAATCCTGTTCATTCGAGGCTCGGCTCGTGCTCGCTTCGCGTAGCATGGACGCACCATTATATCTTAGTTATAGTTTGTAATAATGTTATGACTTCAGCCTCAGACCAAGAAAAAAAGGTAGACACCGCGGCCTTTATTCTTAGGTGACGCAAGTAATAGGAAGCCGGTTCGGTCATAGGAAGCCGCCCGCTCACCAGTCTGTCGCGAATAAGACACCGCGCACGTCGTCGAACAAAAAAAATAAAATATGCCGTCCTGAGTGGTGCAAATTAAATGGTGCAAAAATAATTCGAGTACTCAAAAGAAGCCTTGCGGAATTACTTTTCATAAGTAAGTATTTGAATATTTGCGTTTTATAAACAGATTACCAATAATATTTTTATCAAATACAAACCTCAACGTCATGGTGTCAGTGTGGCAAGAATATAAAAATATTTTTTACCCCAAAAATAGGGAAACTGTAATGTTTATAATTAAATCGATTCATATTAATCACTGAATACTGCGGTGATATTATTACTAACTGTTTAATACTATTTTCAACACACTTTCTCGTAAATTGACATTTATTGCACCATTTTTAGTATTATAATGCAGCTTATTACGCATAGTGCTTTTTACTTTATATTACCGCACAGTTTTATGATAAATCCCAATTATTATGCTGAGTTTATACATCACTGCAAGTCAAATCAGGTCAAATCAAGTCAAATCAGGTCAAATCAAGTCAAATCAGGTCAAATTAAGTCAAATCAACGCGTACGGTGTGTGTGCTCGTTTTTACCCGACTGACCCGGAAGGAGGGTTATGTTTTTCGAGTGTATGTATGTATGTCTATTTCGGACAGCAAGGGAGTGGAACTTGCTTCCGGCGCCTGTGTTTCCTGACGCTTACAATCTAGGAACTTTCAAGGCCAGAGTGAATAGGTTTCTTCTTGGTATGCGTGTTTCATCTTAGGCTTCGTCATCGCCCCTTATGGGCGGGTCAGTGGCCAAACGCAAGACCATTTAATAAAATAAAAAAAAGAAATATACGGAATCCTTATAAGATACACTATGGTGTCACAGAGGTTTTACTAGAAGAACCAGCAAATTAGAAACTTGAAATTTGGCATAGTGATCGATTTTGATAACGCGCACATATAAAATATAATTTAAGATTAATTTAAAGGGGCAGTGTGTGTGTGTATCTTAGGGTCGCTTAACGCGTAACTATATGAGCAGCCTAGAAAAAAAAGTTGCTGACATAACAAATACAAATAAAGATAAAATTGTGACACCTAGATATAGGCTACCTAGCTAATAAGTATTTTCTCTAGAATTGCGTTCGATTCTATAATAAAATCCCACTTGAGGTGACTAAAATGTGTATAATAAATTCAAAGCTTTTATAAAGCAGAAGTTAATTGATAAAGCCTAGTAAAGATTGATAAGGTGGCTCATTTCTTAGAAGACAATAACTAATATACGTTTGGTTGCAGCAGCTTCTATCTGAACTAGCATACCCCGGCTGTGTGACAATTGTATGAGTAAGCATACTTATTCTGTATTAATATTTAAAATAATAATTAATTAAAAAGAAAGCAAAAAAATCCACAAAAAAAAAGGCCTTGCTGAGTTTCTTGCCGGAGTCTTCTCAGTTTAAGTGTATTACGAACCGGTGGTAGATTCAACTGTATGTACTTGTATGTTCTGTATGTGTACTGTACCTACTGTATGTTCATAAGGGCCCCACCAGGGCATAAACTGAATAAATAACTTTTAGATTTTTTTTGTTGGTCTTAATATTTACTTTTTGACTGCCCTCCCTTCTATCTCATTTCCTGGGATTTTCTTTTGAATTATTATCTATACTAATATAATAACGCGGAGTTTTTTGCTTGTATACTAATATACTATAATAGTAATAATAATATGCGAGTGAACCGCGGGGAATAGCTAGTCGTTAATAAAACTCAATTGCTCAATCTTCAAAACCTAATCTAGTCCAACATTTCATTGCTTAAACAATAATAGGTACGCTTATGTAGTAACATTTATGATTTACGATTCCGACTGGTATTTCCTGAGATTAGCGCGTTTAAACAAATAAAATCTCTTCTGTGTTATATTATTATAGATTATGTAAATTCATCCATAAAAAAACTCTAATATATTGGACTGATTTCTTTGGCCATAATACTATAAATTTTATATTCATTAAACTTTGTGTTCTTGGGACTCTGGACAAAACTGGCAACATTATTCTTTAGCAAAACAAAAGAAAACTTATGTTGGTCACGCACACATGGCTTGACATTGGTTTCACGTCATTGTTAGATGTCACTCCGTCTTTTATTTTTTATTCGTCTGAGACTTCAGCATATGCAAATTTATTTTCTTAAAGTTATTATACCATACTAGTAGAAAAAAATATTGTCGTTTTAATATTAGGTACTCTTGTATACAAAAAGGCACTTAAAACTATTTGATCAGTTTAATTAGAAGTAAAATAACATAAAACTTATTGGAATCGATTCTAATGGTGCATCTATATTACGCGAACCAAACACACGTGGAGCACTGTTTCGCGTAGCGTGGGCGTAGGTATACTTGCGAACCTCGAACAAGCGTTCGGCTAGCGTTCGACTGCATTCCGCCGATTGACAGTTTTTTGACAAACACAGGGATTCGTAATTCGTACGTCCCATGATGGTCCCATGTACGTCCACACTTGACATCGCGAGCAACGGATAGAGGCTCCGCTCGTGCTCGGTTCGCATAGTATAGACGCACCATAATAGTGATGATAATAAAACTAATTACTGAAATATGGTATGTAATACATTGAATAATCCAGAAATTTAATATTTTTCTAACAATGTGAAATCATACAAAACCCAGACGCGTTTGATTGATATGGACAAATGATAAAGGTAATATGGGTCCGCCGCCCGATCAGAATGGTTCCCAACCATTTCCCAACATACTGATGATTTCCTATTACACTGGACTATGATATGACCTAGACAAATGACAGTATAGTCGATACTCAAATTCTTTATAGATTTCGACCTACTTCTTCTAAAATCCTCATAAATCTAATAAAATGTAGAGATTATGTTATTTTCACAAATGCAGTATAAATAGAGACCCAAATAACATATAATTTTAGCCTTGACGTTTGGTTGCAACGCTATGATATTTTGAAAGACATAACTGTTAGATAAATTATATTGGACACGTGCCAATGTCAGAGCGAGAACAGAGCAGAAATTAAAAAGAAACGTCAGTCTCATTTTTACCGATAGGGGAAAGCTGTCATGTAACAACACAACACCGACAGATAAATGCTTCAAAGGCTGCGCGTGAGTTCGAAACTTCTAAGACACGTAGAGCATAGTATAGTTTTTTGCTAAAAGAGCAGCTCTACTGGGGAAGTACCTCCCTCCACCTTACAAATTACCCTAGCCAAATAACAGTGTTGTGTTCCTGTGTGTGAGTACTCATTGGGTCGTGGGCGTGGGTAAGTAACGTGGCGCGCGAGTACTGCCCCGGGTGTTTCGAGCGTCACTAACTACACTAACATTTCCTGAATTTGTTTTCTCAATATTTGTCTCACACACTGATCTTACATTCCATTGTGTATAACATATTGTAGCGACATCTATCAGCCACACTGAGATAGTTCACACAGAGGAAGATAGATGGCATGGCGACACAACAACCTGCATCGCGCTTACGAAGTTTTCTCGAGAATCGGCATCTCAATCTGTCCGACATATACAGTTGGACCGCGGTCCCCAGGCACGATGAGCCAGCCTGGCGGAAGATCTTCCCTTTTAAATATATGCCCTAGCAAATTTTTTACGTGGTACGAGATCTCTAAGTGACGCCCCTTTTAATAGAAACCTAAGTGTAATTACGCAGGTGCTTATCCGTGTTTATAAATATGAAGTATTAGATAGACCTCCCAAATATCTAGAATTCTAGATGTATCTGCGGGGCACAGTGGCTGTCTGTCTTCACGTAGCAATTGTTCAGCTAATTTGGGAAATCTAATGGTGCGTCCATGCTTGGCGAAACGAGCACCAGGCGAGCCACGAACGAGCAGTGTGCTCGTTTCGCCAAGCGTGGTCGCATCGCACCATAAGAGTTGGAGAAGATGTTACCATATAATTTTAGTAAGTGAATAAAAGGGGCCTAAATGAGATCCCTGTGGTATACCGGATGAAAAATTTTAATGAATACCTTGACCGCCTTGAAATGCCTGACTACGGATTTTAACCAGCTGAATCTCTGTCTCAGTTGATTTCGACGAACGCAATGATGGCGCCCGATACAGTCGCACCGCTCGCACCACTCTAGGGTTTAATTTTTTCGAAAGTTTATGCTCATTGTAAGATACGAACCTATCATATGATGGGCCATCTTCGCCCTGGCATTTGATGTCACTACCACTGAAGCTATCATCGCCTTTTTAACTAAACTGCAATACGATATACGAGTAACATATTAAAATCTAAGTAACAATTTACAACTTTCATGAAATCCATCTCCATCTTATGAAGTTGCTTAGTTGCTTATCTGTTAGGTTTAATTTTCAACAAAACATCAAAAGTAAATGCCAAGTCCCACTTTCAATTCAGTACAGTAAAAGCTTAACTATTAAACTTTAGAGAAATTGCAGGTATGTCACTTAAGCAACATAATAATACCTATGTGAAAGCTTAGAAACTAAACAATGGACAATATTTATCAACAATGTCTTTACTACAATAGATAATACAAACGTATATGCATATCATACACAATATTCTATAATAACTTTAACTTTAAAACTGTTATTACAAAAGAGAAAGTTTATTTTGCGTTTCAATCACTACTTCCTAACAGTTTAGCTAGAATATACATACACCGAGCCAGACATAAGCGTACCATATTTAAAATCAAACTAATTTAAAAAATAACCTTGGCAAAGCTGTAAAAAAAACATCTATTGGACTGCAAAAGTTCATTGATTGATGAAGATCAAAAGGGTTTCGACTAGAACCCTTATTGAAATCAATAACATAAGCATGGAGTAGTCAACGAACTCTTTCATGGAGACGAAATGGCTGCCGGCCAGCCGGGCGTAAGTCTACCAAGAAATCACACTTTGGGCAATGAATGCACAGTCTCACTGGCTGAACTCCAACCGTGCCAGCATAAAGACCTCTTATGTAACCAAGCACAGATCTATAGCTGGAAAAAATGAAGACTCATGCCAAGACGATTGTTGTAATTTAAGTGATTGATGTTGAACAAGTGCCTCAATATGATCAGCATTATAAATTAAATTATGTAATTTTAGTTTATTATGACTCATTAGGCGAGTAATTAGGAAAATTATAAACGATCAAATTGTGTCTTAACTATTAAGCTTTGCATTGTCTTTCAATACACTTATGTGTAGTAAATATCAACTGGAAGTGGGTGAAATTCGATTTGCAAGATTCTACCCGAACGAACAAACATACATAAATACATGGCAAGTTAAATAAAAGCTTGTAAAAAGTACCAGTAGGTACATACGCATGACGTCACCTATCTAGGAAGGCGAAATGTATATTTTATAATATGATAGGTACATTTTAGGTAAGTACTAATAATGTAACCTTTTCATATGTACAAAATAACTTTAAATCTTCTAAAGACTACTTACTTACCAATATAATTAAACCAATTTATTTGAGCCTTATAATATCAGCAATGTCGAAATATTGGTAGTTCCTGAGCAAGATCAATACATGTAATTGTGCAAAATACTAACCCAACATCAATAGGCGGCTTCATGTTTAAGATTAGTATTGATACAGACTAATAAAACAAATACAGGAAACATGTGATCAAAGAAATGCAGCAAAACTAAAAGCAAAATCTTTTAATCTCAGAGATGAATACAGTATCAAACGAATTATGTCCCAACTCTCAAATAGAATTGCGAAACTCTATCGTGGTAGTTTAGCTACTTCTAGTGATAATTTGACAACTGACAAAAGAACAAAGAAATATTTATTGATATCTCATCAAAAAGTTATGGATCACTTAATCATGATAAAGAATACTTTCAAGCAAGCGTGGGAGACCGCGTGGGCACACATCAAAGTAAGAATAAAGTGGAATCGATAGCTCCACCCACTCATAGCATCTGTGGAATAACCAAACACTTAGAAAATGAGCTAAATTCAGACATTTCTGAACCGGCTAATATTGGCACTTCATGGACGCAGGAGCTAAGTAATATTGGGATCGTTTAGTAACGACTTCTAGATATTTTTAGGGTTCCGAAACCAAAAGGTAAAAAAGGAACCCTTATGGTGCCACTCCGTCTGTCTGTCCATCTGTCACAGCTGTATATTTCAGCATTGCAAAGGAAATAAAATATTTTTATTTTCTTTGCAAAAGGGGTGGAAATTTCAAAGTTTAAATGGATGAAAGCGCTTTGCTTGGACATTGCGAAACTGGTTTTAGTTTTCTTTTATTATGCGTAGTTTTTGAATTATGATGACAGATAGTTTAAGAAAATACCATTTCGCTCCTTATCTCCGAAGTATGCCAAGCGAAAAATCTGAAATAATTACATTTGATACACGTGTAAGTAAATATTACAAGAAACATAGAACGAAGGTTCTAAACAGCACAGTTTTGCCGAAATTATTTTTACAAACAAACTCATATACCTATATGTGGTCTGGATTTCTACAAAGTTATAGCCCAAACCAAAACATATACCTTCGTCCAAGGAGGAAGGTCAAAACCCTCGGTGTGGAAGGCAGACTCAAACTCACACATGGCCGGTTTTATTTAAAGTAGTTTCCATAATTTACTACTGTTTTAATATGATTTCTTTCAGTCTCTATCATCATCATTATCAGCCTATAATGTCCCACTGCTGGGCACAGGCCTCCTTTCACAGATCATGGTTAAAGGGAATGGGCAGATACTCCACCACGCGTGCACACTGCGAATCGGTGGAGGTAGGCTAGTTACCTACTGTTGGAGTTTTCAAGCTTAACTACTATCACAATTAAGAGATAACCGGGACCAACGGCTTTACGTGTCCTTCCGAAGCGCGGAACCGCTCGATTTAAAATACCACTAGGCGGTCACACATTCAGGTACCGACCACGACGTTGGTAGCCGATCAATTAAGAACGGCTTATCATGCTACACCACGAGCGCTTCAATCAGTCTCTATAAGAGACGTAAATTCCATAAAATTTTATAAGTTGCTATTAAGACTAACTAATACCTACGCTTAGACTGAGCTCGAAAAAAGAATGTGTGAACTTAACAATAGCCATGAAAATATCTCAGAAAATATTGATAAACATGAAGCAAACAAAACTAATCAAGCCTCCAAAAACGACGAACAATACACGCCACCATCACGAACGTACATCATGAAAAATCACTATTTTTTGTCTAAAGATACTAAATTAGCTATTCATCATGTAGAGTCTGGAGTTTTTGGTTCTAATTTTGTCGATTATATCACTACAGCATCGCTGCAGAAAGCAACCAGCTAATATTAGAATGCGTGGAGTATTGACTCCAGAGCTTCTTTTGGATTGACATGTCTAGAAAAATCTCGGTTTGTGAGTTGTAATGGTTCGTCATATTTCAAAATTAGGTGAAGCGACACGGTTAGCTGCGAGAGATAGCTAGTAAAATAGTAAAGCATCTAATAAAATCTTATTCTAAGCGTCTGCAAAGTGCATCATGACAGGATGAGTCACATATTATATGGAATTGCATAAACATCAGCTAAATTCAATTGTAGTTCAACATACTCCGCCAAAAATACAATTCCAACGATTGTGCAATCATCGCTAATGATAAATGCAAGATTCTGAGAAAAAATTCGGAGCACGCTGATAATAAATTCTGATATTTATTTCTTTAGCTCAAACAGAAAAGTAATATGGATTTGTAACGCTGAAAACTTGCTATTTTTCAGATTTCAGGAAATCTTTTCTGAGAATACATTATTAAAAGAGATTTCTTAGCATCTACTACCAAGTGAGCTGAATTTTGATAGAGCTATAGTTAGTAAGAAGGGAACATGATTTGGAAACCTACTACAAACTACAAGTAAACGTTGCGTAGATTATAAACATGATAGAATGAAACATCTTATTTTAGTACGAGGATTGCAGAATTGGTCTTACATTTTTAAGTTTTATCATGTAAGTTTAAGGCTTTTGGTATCCCTAATAAAAAAATAGAAACAAAATTTTCACTTTGATCTGCGTGACCTACTTCCTCTTAGAGAATCTCTGGTGAGCCAATTATCATCCGCTTTTTATATTCACCACCTTTTTTTACCACATCATTACTTACTATAGTGAGATTGTGATCAAACCCAAGGTCTCAGCAGAACTCATGGTAGAACTGTAATGATGACAAAACTAAAAAACTTGATATCACTGTAACATTCTTTAATACCTAATTTACTCTGGTGTTCATATTAGTACTGGTTTCACTGATAGAACTACAAGAACTATGAGCATAATTAACATACAATTCGGGTTCCGCATTTCTTAACGCAATATGAATAGTTTAAGAAACATATACTCGTTAATTTATCATTCTCAACACTAACTAAATGCGTTAGTATCATATTGGCATTAAGCCAGTTACATGTTAACAGAAGTGTGTGAACTTCATGTTTTTAGTTAAAATCTGAGTACTTCAGAATTAGAAGGAGTAGATAATATTCACATCAGAATGTGAAATCGTATGTCCTTCAACTGAATATGATGATAAATATTTTGTTATATAAAAAGTCGTGTTGCGACTTAGCTAAAGTATTTATCGATATACCACTTATCCTTTCAAAGAATCACGAGCTGAACTTGAAAGACAAGACACGCTACTTAATTGTGTTGATGTGAAATAATATGTTTGTAAACAAATCATGAACAGCTTTGAGAGGGTACCGTTAAAGGGATCTCTTATTTTTTGATCCTGCAATGAGTTGACATTTTTAAGTATTATAGCTGCAAGGAATATCAAATGCCTCGACGAATCCTACGTTGTTTTAGCTTGTGCAGGTGAAGAAAAAAAATGTGGGGAAACTATAGCACGGCGGTGTTAGGGTACTCACGCTGGCTACCCCCCTCAAGGTGAAAATCTGTCGCTAATCATCTAGCGGCTTGAAAACATGCGCTTCAAATCAAAGTGATCTGATCATCCGTTTTGATTATTTATCAATCCGTCTGCTAAAAACAAATAGATAATTCGATATCAAAGCAATATTAATGATTCAGAAATCTCTGACGTAACTTTTTTATTTCTGGAAATCAGAAATCTTGGCAATATGTATTTAAGTTTCCATCAGCTGTTTCCTTAGTCTAGAAATTAAAGATTTGTATTTCAATACAATTAGTCAGACTTCATAATTAGGTTAAAAAATTAGAGTAGTCACGTGAAGGTTGCATCAACTGTGAATTATAATGATTCGCATGACACAACCATTACGTAAGGTAAAAAGATTTGATATTACGAGATATTACTGTATCGAAGCGCTCGTGGTGTGGTGTAGCATGATTAGCCGTTCTTAATCGATCGGCAAAGTTAAGCTACGTCTGTCGTGGTCGGTACCTGGATGGGTGACCGCCTAGTGGTATTTCAAATCGAGCGTTTTCGTGCTTCGGAAGGCACGTAAAGCCGTTGGTCCCGGTTATCACTAAATTGTGATAGTCGTTAAGCTAGTTGGATGCCAACTAGGCGGCTTGAAAAATTCCAACAGTAGGTTGACCACTAGCCTACCTCCACCAATCCGCAGTGGGCATGCGTGGTGGAGTATCGCCTAGTCCCTTTCCATTTGTGAAAGGAGGCCTGTTCTCAGCAGTGGGACATTATAGGCTGATGATGATGATGATGTCTGTATCACCATGCTATGGTATCCTCATTATATTTTACTTTGCCGAAAGTTCAAGCTCATTGTAGGATGATACCCATAACCTGGCATTCGGCGTCACTACCCATTGATAGATAATATTCGCATTCAAAATGATGCGAAACATTTACTTCGTTTACTATAGTATAGTTGAAAAAATCCCTATCTGTATCGTTACTTACATCAATTTCTATTATTTGAATGGATCCAATCTTTCAACCTTTGACTGATATTTCTTAGAATCTATTCAGCTAGTATTTGTTTTTAGCTCTCTAAAATCTTTTAGATAATTTAATAGAAGAATCCATTCTTCTAAATCTATTCTCATACCTGTTATGATGATTTTAAGAATAGATTATTATTTTCTCTATCAAATTGTAGAGTCCATCTTGTGTTACATGTTAAAGTCTTTACTACGGGCATAGCTCATAGCTGAGTAGGTTCGTGCGGGAGGGGTGTGTTTTCATTTCTAACATAAAATGACAAAATAGAACTAAAATGAACTCAATTGTACATCGAGACAGTTCTGATACGTCACATGTCACCCCGTTCCGCACCGCTCCACTACCGCAGGAACCTACTCAATTATGCGCTACACCTACCTGTAATTCTGTATTATTTCAAGATCATTCGTTTTCCATTCGATAACACTAGTATTCGCCCCGAAATTTAGCAAGTAGTTAGAGGCAATAGATACTGATCTTTCATCGCTTCAAAGGGATACTGTGAATATTAACTAGAAATCTGCAAATGATATATTTTTTTTAACTTAATTCACAGGGCAATTAAAATTGCTCCAAGACTTATACTTAAAGCTGAAGCAGTCCAAAATAAAACCGAAACAATTATTACAATTACCAAAACGATAGCACAATTAAAACAGAAAATCATAAATTCAAAGGAAGAAGCAGTATAGCAGCATTGCGTGACAACAATGAGGGGGACAACTTGCGTGGTAATCCTTCATAATAAACTGAAACGATTTGTGCATTTTTCCAACAAACTGCTAGTAAAGAAACAGTACGAAAATGAGGACTATAATAAGCAGAGAGTAACGAAAATACAGAGTCAAATACTGTGATGGATAAAGAAAGTTTATGTCTGAGCCTATTGATTCATCATGCTAGACATTGTTTTTGTAATGGACCTTTTCCTGGAATCCCTTGATGTAATGAACTCATAGAGAGGTAGATCAAAGCTTTTATTCACTGAAAGAGCAGTATAATTGGGGAGGTACCTCCACCTTACAGAATACCACAGCCTGGAACACTATGTTGCGTTCCTGCGCGTGAGTACGGTCGCCAGAGCTCAGTAGGCTCATGGTACCTATGTTCTCATGCACGGCCATCCTAAAATGAGCTTGTACTATGGAAGCCTGATGACTATAATGGCCTAGATGACAAAAAAAACTATTTAGTCCGTCTTTTACATTATCAAAAAATATTAGACACGTATTATTTCTTTTGTCAATTAAACAAATAAATACGAAGATATCGTGTGTTGACGTTCCGCGTGACGTCACGTTAGAGAACACTTTTTACTCTAAAGTGACGTCACGAGCCCCCATTTCCCGAACTTTTTTTGATAATAGGAATTATTCCTATTACCTACCTATATAGATATTTACTCTGAGACAGAACCTTAATCAAGGCATGAAACTCACGAACTGTATGTGGTAGTCAGGTTATCGAAACTTCTAGCAACCAGCCCCTCAATATTAGGCCAGTATGTTCTGTATCTCATACAATTAGCATTGTGTTGATTGGTTTTCTGTTCTGTGGGTAAGCCTCATAGTTTTGTATAGCTGGAAATCCTATTTCTTGTTCTATATGGTTTACAGTGCAATATTGATCTTTGAATACGAAACAACTTCAAAACTAACTACATGTTTTCAAGCTTAAGTTGGTAAGGACTTTAATGTTATCCTCTGATAGATTCCATACCTTGCCATGGAAAAATTGGCGCGTACTATATGTCTCTCAACTGGGTAGGTTGGTACCTACATGTTTGCAATTGATGTCGCAATATTTATAAGTACTTAGATGTTTTTATTGATGTCTTTTGATATAGTACCTTTTCTTTGAGAGAAATAAAACCTGTTTCCAAAAGTTTGTGAAAACATTTCACAACAGTTTTCAAGAAGTTTGAAACTCCAGTTCAGTGTGGAGCAATCAAATAAGTTTCAGGGCCAACATTACGAGAGCACGACCTAACAATGCGAAGGAAAAGGGAAAATCAATACACATCAGCCACTGTACCTACTGTCTGGTCTAGACTAACCACAGATAACCATTACCGCAGTCTCGAGCGTAACCTATAAATCTACGCAATGCGGGATCGCTCACAAAATATGCGATTCTCTACATGTTTGAATACAAACTTCATCAGCAATTTAAAAGCAGAGATGCAGGAAGCGTTTAAGGTTAGAAAGACTGCCGGCCTTAAAAGTTAGTGCAGAAAAGCGCAAAAAGTCGTCGGCATGTGGAATGACGGGGGAAATAATTCTGGAACAGCAGGCGGACATGTTGAAACTCAATACTCTCGCTTCCAGTGCCTATAAGCTCACCGCCTAACCCAAAGTTAGTACAGCGGTAAATCCCCGATGGATAAAAAAATTATAACTTAATAATCTTAAAAAAGAAATACATTACCGGCAACACGTAATGGGATGTTCAACGGTACACAACACTGTCACTTTACCACCGATAATTCGAATTCAATTTCACACGATTATCACGGACGCGTCGTTCCAAATTTGGATGTAAGTTGTTTTCTTTTGGAGTTTTCGAATGCCGTTTACGGTGTGACCTTACCGAGTGAACGTTCCGTTACCGCGCGTTCGGTTGCGATGATTTGGGAATGTCGGAGCGGCAGTTAGCGATGGACTGAGGCGGGCGGGCGGATTCGGACGCGTTCGGTTCTATTCGGCCACCTTTATATTTAGATTTTGGCTCTCTCCCCGGTTTTATATAGCAGTGAGTACATCGCGTATAAAGCGTATTCGAGATGCGGTCGCCGTCTGTATATATATATAGGAATTACGACTTTTTATTGAGTGGATTGTAAATTTTTGCATTCCACCGACCTAACGATTCGAGATGGCCGAGATTTTTGGACGGGCGCAACATATTTTTTTGGCAATGTCAGCTAAACTGCACACCCACACGCTTTACTTTTGCGAAGGCGATTTTCAGATTCTTGGCTAAAATAGGCATAGTAGTAAAAAAACGTGAAAATTTTCAGTTTCGAAACAATCGCAAAGGCAAGAAGAGTATTCGCAGTTTGAAGAGCATACCTAATCATAAAAATATTTCTTCAACAGTACGAAATAAGTTACTTATTTTCATCAACAGTTTGTCTTAACGTGTATAGCGAGCGTTGTAACGCACGCCTCTTTGCCTATGTCAGAAACCTTCCCATGCGCTTGCGCACAACGCTCACCAAAGACTCATCGCAGTCGGGTGTATGGTTGCATCACATACATTACGCTACAAACATAAAAACACAAACTTTTTTTATACGACCAAGTTGGTAAACAAGCAGGCCCGCCTGATGTAAAGTGGTGGTTACCGTAGCCATATGGACGCTTGCAACACCAGGGGTATCAATCGCGCGTTACCGACCCTTCCCTCCTCCCCTATCAGCTCTGGTGACCTTACTCACGCGCAGGAAAACAGCATAAAGTTATTTGGCTGCGGTAAGGTGGAGGTACTTCCCCAGTCGAGCTGCTCTTTAAGCGAACTAACGGTATGCTCTACCTCTCTCAAAACACATAGAGATATTCTTATAGCGTACATAAGCTAAAAACAAACAAACAGATAAAATGAAAATCATTTATTTTTACTTTGTATTGGCCTATGTCCTTGTCCATATCATAGGCTACCTGCATGCCAAATTTCATGATGATCCGTTAAGTAGTTGAGGCGTGAAGGCGTAACAAACAAACTCACTTTCGCATTTTAATATTAGTTAGGATGCTTTGACCACAATGCCATGCAATGGTTTCCTCACGATGTTTTCCTTCACCGATAGCTCAAGCTCATTGTAGGATTCGAGCCCGCGACCTCCTGCACATTCAGCGTCACTACCACTGAGCTATTATGGCCATAATATAGATTATGCTGGGTGTAACAAAAAGGGTATATACATCCGCCTCGATCGTCCACACAACGGTTCAGTCGGACGTTCCTACTGCGGACCATTAGGATGTGGAATGAGCTCCCCATTACGGTTTTCCCTCAGCGCTACGATATGGAGTTCTTCAAAAAGGGCGTGAAAAGAGCTCTTCAAGGTCGGCAACACATCGGCAATCCCCTTGGTATTAAATGTCCATAGGCGGCGGTGACCACTTACCATCAGGTGGACCGTCTGCCTGATTGTCAACCTACTGACATAAAAAAAAAAAAAAAAAAATTTTGCATACAAGTAATCATCAACAACACGTCACCGCTCAATGAGGCATTATCATTTTGCGTCTCTTGCTAATTATTAATATAAAATTTTCTCTTTCGCGATCTGTGCGCCTGGTACTTAAAAAGTGGATTATAGTCTTTCCGTTAAACCCAGTACATCGAGGAACAATCACTTAGAGTAGTAATACCTAGCAATCCGATTCCGAAACTAGTCAGTGATTTGTCACTGGTTTTGAACAGTAAAGACCAATCACTGCATCGTGTGTTCTTGACTTGGCCAATCAGAGTGTGTCTTTGTCTTAGCCAATCAGGGGCTCTACCGCGTAACTTTGGTGGTAATCGTAACGAACACCATTAATGAATTTCAACCAATCAGGGACCACGAATCAGGGTCATCGTCGGGTCACACTGCGTGCGCGTCATTGGATAAAATAATTAATAGTGTTCATTACGATTACCACCAAAGATACGCAATAGCCCGGCTGAGCGCATTGTCGATGGTGGCAAATTGGCGGAATAGATTGCAAGCAAAATCAACGTCATTACGCTTCTTTGGGTTAATTGTTCGATGACCCAGTATAATAAGCGGAACAAATCTTCTCACATAATAAGGAAATTTTTATCTTAAGAGAAAATCCGCAAACCACATATCAAATTCCTTCAAAATTACTCAGATAGCTCGCTCGAGTACCAAGATCAAAAAACCAAGAGGAACCCTTTGATCGAAAATGTACCTTGACTACCTACTTATTCAACACCAAAGAAAAAGGTACCTATTACTTCGTAGGTATTATGCCAGGCAGTTGAAAATCTTTTATACAGGAATTTGGTCATGGAATACTAACTTTATAAATCTTACACACTCCGGATAGTATTGACTCGCCCATAGACCAATGGCCTCACCGCTCGCTGTGTGTCTGTTTGTGTGTTTACAGCGTAGGTATGTATATTTTGAGGTAGAGCTACTGCTACTTGTACTATTATTTATTCTGTGGCTCTACCACATAGCGTTTATTAGCTCAAAGAGATTTTGGTGTTTTTAGGGTTCCGTAGCCAAATGGTAAAAAACGGAACCCTTATAGATTCGTCATGTCTGTCTGTCTGTCCGTCCGTATGTCACAGACACTTTTTTCCGAAACTATAAGAACTATAATGTTGAAAATTGGTAAGTAGATGTATTCTGTGAACCGCATTAAGATTTTCACACAAAAATAGAAAAAAAAACAATAAATTTTGGGGGTTCTCTCCATACTTAGAACTGAAACTATTTTTTTTTTTTTATAAAACCTATAACTTTGGGTTATCTATGGATAGGTCTTCAAAAATGATATTGAGGTTTCTAATATCATTTTTTTCTTAACTGAATATTTTGCGCGAGAGACACTTCCAAAGTGGTAAAATGTGTACCCTGTAACTTCTAAAATAAGAAAACGATAAAACTAAAAAAAATATATGATGTACATTGCGATGCAAAATTCCACCGAAAATTGCTTTGAACGAGATCTAGTAAGTAGTTTTTTTTAATACGTCTTAAATTGAAATTCACATCTAATACTCAGGTCTATACTACCATTGACTTAATTATATACCTACAGGTTTGTACGGAACTCTCGGTGCGCGAGTCTGACTCGCACTTGGCCGGTTTTTTTACTATTATAATGTAAAATGAACGATTGAAAAACGAACCTATAGACAAATTGTTGAGGCATATACACGTTTGAATGTTTTTTGTACAAAATATTTCACGAAACACAATTTAAATAGTTGATGTCTCTACGACACCGCTAACGTTTTTTTACGAAAATCATCCCACAGCTCGACTGGGAAAGTACCTCCTTATAAGAATACGATGCCAAATAACTTTTTGTTCCTGCGCGTGAGTAAGGCCGCCAGAGCGCATTGGGGAAGGGGGAAGGGTCGGAATCGCGTGAATGATGCCACGACGTGTATTCCAAGCGTCAATAGGGTACGTTAACTGCTTACCATCAGGCAGGCCGTAAGATTTTCAATCCTTAAGGGAGTAACTGAGGGGATGATGGGGGAAAAACAACAAGAAAATGTAGGTAGGTACCTTATCCTGCAATGCAGCTAAATCAATATGCCGGCGACTGGAGGACTCCATCGTTCCGGGAGCGCGGTGCACAAGTTGCGCTTATAATACATAAGGATGCGAGGGAACCGGACTGTTATACTTATAGCAATGCAATAGTACCTACAGTCGAGGACATAAATATGTTGTAGACCACGGTTGTAGACTTTGCGAGATTCAAAAATAATTTTCTCGCACTGTATAGATTCAAACTATGTAAATATTACTGAAATCATAGTATATTAGGTATATATTACTATGTTAAAAGATTCTGCATGCATAATATCTCTTAAATTCAATCAATCATTGTCCTCGACTGTACTTGGTTATTAGTATTGTTGATATGTTATTTATTTAAATAATGTAATTAGTAAATTTTATAATATTATTATTAAATTTGTATTGTGAAAATTTTGCATGCCTATATTTAGGCTTATGTGACCACTCTATATTATTTGTAACATCCACATGTACACATATTAGCGAATAAATGATTTGATACATTACATAGTATATCATTTTTATACAGAGTGGAGATTTCAAGATGGCATATTTTCGAAACCTATATTGGGTTAGTCATGCATGCTGAAAAACTTTTACAATCGGACCAATAGTGAATTCTCAATTTTATTTTTTGCTTTTCTTATAAAATGTCAACCTTGCTCGATCATCATGTATGAAAAGTAAAAATTTCTTTTTTGAGAATCAGTTATAGCCCTAGTAAAAGTTGTTCGGCATGACTTGTACGTAGTATTTATATACTCTGAGGCATACAATCATGCCACAGGTCATGGGTTCGATTCCTATCCAGACAGAACAGACATTTGTGTGCGGACCTTCGATCAAATATAGGTACCTAGACCTAGTTTTTTTTTTCTAGCTATTATTTTTATTTTCTTCAAAATTCAGCTCGGAGTTCCTTTCAGTGGTTTTCTCTAAGACCTGTAGTTCAGAAGGCTAGCTGGCTGGAAAAAAATCACCCTGTAAATAAATATGAACGATACTTATAATATCTCTACGAAGACATTTGCCGGCCTCTACGCCGGCCGGTCGGCAGGAATTTCGGTGCCAATGGTCCTGGCTCTTGTTATAATATGACGTTATAGAAGTGACGGATTTATAACCTGGATTTTGCACCACTTGCTGGGTCTTTAGTCATTATGTCCCACTCGCGAATGGCCCGCGGGCCATAGCGCCTATTCTATTTTATTTTCAAATTTTGCATTAGTCATTATGGCCCGCTGTCAAAACAAACAAAACACTATCCTATTTTTGGAACAGATGAGTGGAAAAGTGTTATGATAGAAATAATAAATAATTATTTCACATGGAAAATGAAAAATAAAAATGTTTTTTTTTCACACAACTGGTGGTAAGCGGTTACCTTAGCAATATGGATACTTGTGATAGCCGGGGCATCATTCGCGCGCATATAAAATATATATTCAAGTTACAATAATCTGGTGGTAAGCGGTTACCTTAGCTCTATGGACACTCGGGGTGATACCCGGGCCGGGGCATCATTCGCGCGCATTTAAAATATATATATTCAATGTCAACTGCCAAAAATATCTCCTGCTCCCAACTCGTCATCTAACAGCTCATAGCAATCCTCAGTCTGCCAGGATATCTTTAGAGGAATTCTGCTGACTCCTGACGAACGAGAACCTTCTTCCGTAAGCTCATCATACTGAATTTGTGGCCTTCTGTAGACAGATTTCCGTTCATGGACATTGAGACTCCTGTGTGATACTCAGTGTCTATGACAATGACTCATTGCATGAACATCCATGAGCTTGGAAGGTTATCTGCACGATGAATTACCAAAATTCAAGGCGATGATAGTTCATTGGTAGTGACGTCGGATGCCGAGGCGAAGGTCCCAGGTTCGAATCCTATAATGAGCCTGAGCTTTCGGTGAAGGAAAACATCGTGAGGAAACCGCTATGGTATCCTCACGACGGGGGTAGGATACTTTGTAACCATTAACCAGGCTGGCTACCACCCTCAAATTGAAAATCTGTCGCCAAGCACCTATCGGCGTGTTCCGACAGCTGCACTTGAGAAGTTGAGAGCAAGTTCCATCTAGGCTTTGTGAGCTTACCACCTTCGGCCACATTACCACTTACCATGGTGAGACTGCAGTGAAAAATAGGCACAAAAAAATACAAGTTCCGACTTATTTTTGCCAGTGTCGAGTTGAATTACAAATTATTATTCTATCATCGGCGAGTGTAGCACGCTTAATGATTGATTTTCATGGCATCACAAGCGTCCATAGAGCTGAGGTAACCGCTAACCACCAGGGGGCTAAGTCTGCTATTATAATTGCATTCCAATGAACTATTAATTTATTTCGATTTTTAATGTAAATGTTTATTTCGATATAATAAAAGAATACTATGATCTACTATGATACAGCGAGGTTTCATGTTTGTGTACTATTTCAGAGTAATCACATGTAATTTCATTAGATATTGGTAAAAAACCTTGAACTGTCACGATTCACCCTATGTGAAATAGACTATTAGTACCTACTTACTCGTCTCGCTTCTCTCTCGTCTTTCTCGTCTTTTGTGGATCCACGTTTTTGAGCAAACTTTAAACTGGTTTATGCGAAACACACAAGAATAGTCTTTGTTTACAGTTACACGGCAAAGGATTGGAGTAATTTTGAAAAACACAAGTCGGTGCACGCACGACATCGTCCTCAGCCAATGATCTTCAGTGAGAGACCTCTCGGCAGATTCGACACATATCACATAAACGTCTAGAAAAGAGAGGGTAGGAAACTTGCTTCATACAAGTTTACCCTCAATCTTATTTATAAACACGCAACTAATTTATAAAACTATTTTTATCTTTTAAAGGCACGCTGACGGTACGTCTATATAGATTGATACATCAGTGGACATATCATTATGTTGACAATATGAGATGTCAATAAGTGACAATATTTTTTTTCATAACGCCATTATTATCAGCCTGTTTTATTTGATATAAATGGTAAACCCTTCTTCAATAGAGTTTTAATGCTGGGCCGCACCGCACCTAGACAAAGTGTATTTCACATTACGTCCTAGAGTATCCTTATGTCATACGAATACATTTTATTAATATTGTTTAATGTACTTAATCTAAATAATAATAATGTATGTCCAAAATTATGCTAAGACACGTATGTCGTATAGTCGTATAACGGTCAGTTAGTCAATATAGATTATGTTATATGGTGCCGATTCTGTTGTTTACAACTAAACTAATTTAGTCTCACTATATCTCTCTCTAACAAAGAACATAAGAAAGGATGTATGTAAGAAACGTCTATTTGCCCGTAAATTCAAACGGAAAAGACTAATTTGACAGCTTTAAATATGTTCTATCCTTTTTCAATAATGTTTTTAAGAAAGAGATGTGATGTGATTATAATTAGTTTAGTGCGATTTACAACAGAATCCGCATCATTGTATCGCTATGTTAAAAATTGCGCGCCGCATCTCATCGTGTCGCGTGTCGTTGTATCCCGTCTCGGTGTGAACTGACCCTTAAGGCGAAAATACTCTTTTTTATACTACATAATTTGAAATAAAATACACATACTACTACACATCATATACTACACTTAAAAAAAACTTGTATGTCAATGTCACTGCTTGGGTGGGCGTTGCATATTTACTATTAAAATACAAGTTTATCTAAATTGGTGAGTACCTATTAAACTTTATTCCGATTTCTGTGACATAAATGAATCCTGGTCGTTTTCAAAACGTTAATTGTAATAGGTATACGTTACGGTATTTACATTAAACTGACTCTCCTTTCAGGATATATGTATGCTGTTACTGCTACCCATGAAAAGATCGAGATGCTCTTACAGCTTATGCAGAGCAGGAGCATCCAGAACTTACCTAGAGGACTGGTTATGAGTGTGAATGGGAAGCCCGTTTCAATCATATGTGGACAGACATCACGGTCCAAATAGTCTTGGAACCATAAAATAATCTACAAAGCAGTGGTTAAAGGTGGATTCAACATCAAATTTAGTGATGAATGGTACTTACAGAATGGTTTGGTGTTATAACCAAAAATACTTTACTTAAAAAAGATAAAAAATATACATAATCCATTACAAAATGAAGGACGGACAAACAAACAAACACTCTTTTATCATATTAAAATAATGGAAAGTAAGGTTTTTGTAAGTAGCTATAAAGTTGTGAATCGTTGTGAAATTGGAATTGATATTTCCAGACCCTGATAAAAGAAAATTACTGCGTATGTCGTCGAGGATGGAGGAGTACACTGACAACTCATGTCATGTCATACGACAACTCATGTCATGTCATACTCCTGCTAATTTGACCTGTTGTGCGGTCTCAATTGAGGAAAGGAAGATTGCAGAGCTGGAGAGTACTTGGCAGGAGCTGCACAACCTCACGGACACGCGCCACGCGGGAGATGCTCGCGAATATTCACCGAATAGACATACTCGGCCTGATTTTTATGTACTATACAATAAAACAGTTTCAAGTTATTATTTATATTTTATTTAAAAACATTTTAGTAAGGTAGTTTTAATGTACTCTAGCCATAAACAATGAATGCATTCTTATCTCACTTTACGGCTTGTCTGAAGAGCCTGGCTTGCAGTATGTGGCCTAAATATTGCAGCAGACTGAGGACGATTTTCACACCCTCATCAATAAATTCAATGGGCTCTACATGAGCATATACACATATATTGTGGAGGACTGTGAAATAAAATCCATGAATATGAATCCAATCCTGGTACTTTAACTTAATATTTGCCTTGTCTGAATTCATGGTTCTCTCAGCTGCTAAATCCAATGAAATCCAATGAAATACCTACTTCATAAAATATTCAATCTACCTATATAGTAGGTATATATAAAAAACATCGAGTCTACCGCTGCTATCGACTAACGGCACAGCACGATAGGTTGAATCTTAGCCAACCGCGCCAACTGGCCCGTCAAAAACTACCATCGCAACTCTCGCTATCGACGGGGAGTCCATCTTCAAACATTGTAACCAAAACGGTTTCGAACTGTGCGAGCTCAAAGGAGCTTCCTTCCGTGAACGCTCAGACTGTGGAATGAGCTCCCACGCCGTGGTTTTCCCAATGGAGTAAAGCATGAGGTTCTTCATAAAAATGGTGTGAAGAGATTTCTGCATGTTCGGCAACGCTCTAGGGATACCCCTGATGTTGTAAGCGGCCATAGACTACTGTAACCGCTTACCATCAGGCGGGCCGTATGCTTGTTTGCCAACTTAGTGGTATAAAAAAATATAAAATGTATATATAAGTATCTAATAGCATTACTCTTTTTACCCTTGTCGCAGTCGGGCCATTACTTAATGTATTTTCTGTTTGAATGTCTTTCATAGCATTTGTTTTTTGTTGGGGTTTATCTCCACATCCCAATATTTAAATATCTAAAATTTTCAATTATTGAGCGAATTACCCTGCGGGACATTCGGAAGTGGGCCATAATGACTAAAGACCCCACTTGCTTTAAACATCTCATGTAATAGGTAGCTTTTGTTTCAACGTGAAATCAGCCTTAAAACATATAATTGAAAATTTGTTTTAATTTTTTGCCAAGTTTTGTTATGTTGTTGTTTTCATAAGTGCCCTTCTGTGGCCAAATTGAATAAATGGCTTTGACTTTGACTTTAAAAAGACGCCTACAGGCCTTGATCTACGATTTCTTTTTAAAGGGGCAGAAGTTGATAGTGGCGCTCCCTCTCCAACGTTTGAAAAGAATTGTATCTTCCAAAAAAATACGTGTTTTTTTTTAAACTGCTTTGCATCGCAGCACTTTGTCCTCGCCATCTAAAATATAACTTTTTTTTGGTACCTATTCCATTTTGATCACGCGCCTTCTAGGGCGCGCCAGAATACTCTAGCAATCAATACTGATTGCACAATGCACATGGGCGCTGCATGGCCTAGAGCCGACCCTGTCTCAATGGTATGAATATCTGTAAGTTCTTTGTCTGGGTGTAAATTAGGTAAATATCTGTAAGTATAATGTCAAAATTTGTTATATAGGTAACAGTTATCTGGTTTCCATAGTACTTACAAGCTCAGCTTAGTTTGGGATCAGATGGCCGTGGCCGTGTATGACGACTGTGTGATTTCCCAGGATAAAGTAGGTACTTATTATTTACCGAGCGAGCGAAGCGTCTCAGTTTCAGCTTGGACAAATATGCTTTCGTATGTTTGTCCGGCTGTTTTCCTCCACAGGTCGCATTTTTCAACCGATTCTCGTTTAATTTTGTGAGCAGGTTCGGCGTTTTTTATAGAATTTTTTGTCATATCTTTTTAACGGAAAGAATCATGGCGAGATCCATACATATTGATTTGTGCAAAAAAAAATACGTGTGGCACTCGGAGACTGCCGCGGTAAAGCTATTGCATTTGAGAATCTAAATTGAGAATTTAAACTATACGTGTGTGTGTGTGTATATATTATATATATTCTTTTATTAAATAAACTAGCTGCCCGGCGCGACTTCGTTCGCGTGGTGCTACCCTACCCTGTGTTACTACCCTACCCTGTGTTACTACCCTACCCTGTGGTGCTACCCTACCGTGTGGTGCTACCCTACCCTATCCTACCCTATCCTACATAAGAAAAAAAATTCAAAATTTCATAAGAATCGGTCAAGCCGTTTTTTACAAACACTGAGCCACACCACACGCAAAGAGATTACTCCCGTACCCCAGTGACGTGATTTTTCTGCTAATACTTATATTTTTAAACTCGTGATATCTTTTGAATGGAATGTCCGAATTGAATAATTCAAAATGTTATATAAAGGTATTGAAGCAGTCTTGAATATGAAGTAATTTATTTTGATAAGGATTAATACCAAAATTCAAATAAAGAGCCTTTTCGGCGGCAATTCAATTACATTTTTAAAATAGAAAAACACTTATTCTCACTTATATTCTCAATCCTTCACTATCCAAGCTGTACGTCTCTGGAATTCTCTTCCTCAGACTATAAGACGCGCCCAAACGTTAGACTCTTTTAAATCTCTTGTAATTTCACATTATCATTCGCTTTAAACTTTCCCATGTCCAGTCTTTCTTTCTTTTCTAGTTCTGTTGTTTATTTTATTACCTACATATTATTTTAATAGTATGTATTAGTTTATTATTTTGGTTATTTATGTATTAGGATTTATATTTATTTTGTGTATTAGGATTTATTATGTATTTAAGTGTATTATTATGTACTACACCTGATAATATTGTTAAATATCCTGTGACCCAAAGGTTGTCTGGAAGAGATCGCTTAAGCGATAAGACCGCCTGTTTTGTATCACTTCCTCTTGTATTTGTTTTTCCTTCTTTTTGTGTATTGTTTATGTGGTGTACAAATAAAGTATATTTATGTTATGTTATGTTATGTTATTGTGGCATAACTATAATAGTTAGACATATCGACACTTTTTGTAAATAATAATGTGTTCTACAAAGTCGTAGTACATTATTAATTTTATTCTATCATCAATAGTTTTCGCAGCGCACGCGATGTAATGAATATTTTAGGTAATTTTTTTACACCTTGGGTAAGGATCCCTAATTTTTTTGAAAATATAATATAGCCTTTGTCAACCGGGGATAGTATAGCTTCCCAACAGTGAAAGAATTTTTCAAATCGGTTTAGTACTTTCGGAGCCTATTCAATGCAAACAGTATCGCCGCTGTGCCGGTCGGAGTGTGGGGTGTTAGGTAATTTCGTTACGGAATTTCTGGATTCGATCTCCACGCTCAAGGCCCGCGATAGAAGCTATGCAATAGCTTAAAAAAACTTATTAATATACTTGAAATATTTTATAAACCCCGCGAAACATAACAACAACATAATGGTTTTGGTCGCGAATTGCTGGCATGGCATAGAATGTCGCATTTTTAACCCGGGAATCTAAAAATATTTTAAAATGCCTCATGGTATTCCCTAGGCACCAAGGATAAATACCTAATAACGTAATTTCAATGCCTCTAAAAATCTTTCTTTTTTTGTACAAATATCGATGTAAAAATGATAATGTAATGACATATAGCTAATTTTCGAGACTCGCGAGGTTTACAGCTTCACAGAGCCACTAGTTATATTATTTAGCAACTACCTACGATTGATAGGTACTCTACCAGCAATATTAAAAAGAAGTTTTAGTAATACGGTCACCACCTTCACCTAAAAACCTATCCATTTCAAATAAGATAAGGCTGTATGGATCTAAACTTTTGCCTACCTTTTGGTTAACAGTCGACAAGAAAGAACAGCTGTCGTGCCATGCTGTCACTGTCACTGTCATCTGTCAGTGCAGGCCAATGTCTGCTTTTATCATTGGCTTGCGAATTTCGACAACAAACATTGATTTGTCGAATTTGCCGTCAATAAAATTTCTTAATTGTTTATTTTGGTTATTTGCGTTTTCATAGCAATAAATTAAAATCTTATACATCGGTACTATGATCGCGTAGTTTTCACGAAATAACATTAGCACAATTTGTTTTCGTTACGTTTTCTAGCTACTTGTTACAATGTTGAATCCTGACATCAATGATTACCAGCTTACTTCGATCATAACAGAGTGTTGTGGTGGTGTGGCGGTTGTTTACTCAGCTCTCTACAAGCCCAGCAATCAGAATGTCGCTGTCAAGAGGTATTTTGTCGACAAAACCAAGGAGAATGCAAATCTGATTCAGGTAAACAAAAGCTATTTATTTATTGAATACCAAGGTTGAATTAAGTGCTATATAAAAGGACCAGTGTGTAGCCTTAAGGACGGGTTTTGGTGAGGTTGGGTTTCGTTTTCTATGCCCTTCATTAGCCCTCTATTGTTTGTGAAGGACATGATTTGTCTTTTCTAGAACAAAGTCAAATTATAATGAAAAAAACTTTTGTGACATTTGTCCACATTAAAGTCACTTAACTGTTAATTAATCTCTTGACTTGCGGTAAAAAAATTACAATTGATTTCTATTGTTTTTCTTGCCCGTGCGGGTCGTCAAACAGTCAAATGATGAGAACCTTGAAGTATATATTTTCTTATGTCTTTTTTGCTTTGTTTTAACCTGCAGCCTCTCCGACAATAAAAAAATGCTTGTTCTCGATAATTAGGTGGAATGTATTATGAAGTTCCAATAAACTCACTGAAGCGCTCGTGGTGTAGCATGATTAGCCGTTCTTAATCGATCGGCAAAGTTAAGCTACGTCTGTCTTGGTCGGTTCCTGGATGGGTCACCACCTAGTGGTATTTCAAATCGAGCGTTTCCGTGCTTCGGAAGGCACGTAAAGCCGTTGGTTCCGGTTATCACTTAATTGTGATAGTCGTTAAGCTAGTTGGATGCCTCCTAGGCGGCTTGAAAAATTCCAACAGTAGGTTGGCCACTAGCCTACCTCCACCGATCTGCAGTGGGCACGTGTGGTGGAGTATCTGCCCGTTCCCTTTCACCCTGATTTGTGAAAGGAGGCCTGTGCTCAGCAGTGGGACATTATAGGCTGATGATGATGATGATGATTGTTGTGTATGTAAAGAGTGGGTACCTACTTGGTTAAACCTTTTTATTAAAAATGTAAACTTAAGTAGGGTAGTTGCATTACTGTGACTGTCAGATCTTGCTACCTAGCACAATAAATGTTCTTACATTAAATGGTGTTTCCTTGGACATAATAGTGGCGACGAGTACAAAAAAGTGATTAAAAATGGACACTAAAGCTGTAAAATTCAGTGAATATAATCCACAGACTGATAATTGGGACAATTACATAGATAGGCTAAAATATTGTTTCGAGGCAAATGGGGTCGTATCGGACGCCGCCAAACGGGCGAATTTCTTTACAATTTGTGGTGCACAAGTGTTTGAGACATTTTTAGCATTAATTACACCAAAAAAATCAAACGAAGTAACATTCAGTGATATTGAATCGATATTGACTAAACATTTCAGTCCAAAACCAAATGAAATCTCTATGTCATACAAATTCTACAAGCGTGATCAACTACAAAGTGAAGCAGCATCTGAGTTTATAGCAAAGCTGAGAAAAATCAGTTTTGGTTGTAACTTTACCAACTTGGAACGTATGTTACGTGATAGACTTGTGTGTGGAATGAGGGATACAAAATTACAATATGAACTTCTGAAAAGGGACAATTTGCAGTACCAGGACGTTGTAGATGCTATGCTATCTTCTGAAAGTGCGGTGAAGGATGTCCGCATGATTAATAATACCAGCACCACTACTGGAAAAGTGGTATTACCTGAAATTTCTGATACAAGTGCGGGAGTTTCAACGACTGCTACACATGAACCTATGGACATTAATGCAGTTCAATCAAAAACGAACAATAGATTTTGTTTTCGTTGTGGTGATCGACATAGTGGAGAATGCCGTTTTGTAAATGCTGTATGTCGATTCTGCAAGAAAAAAGGACACTTGGAGAAGATATGTATTGCTAAAAAGAGAAGTTCAAACAAAGGAATCCATTTCACTGAAAACGAATTTGAAGGAGATATGAACGGTATTTACACCTGTGAGGGAACGACAAAACGTATACAACCATACAACGTGAACGTGCTCTTGGACGGAGTACCGGCGGTGATGCAGGTGGACAGTGGCGCCAGCTTCTCCTTGATCAACGAGCGTACATGGCGTGCACTGCGCGCACAGCACCCGCGAGCTTCTTTATCTACTACTAGGCGCGGCTTACGCACGTGGACTGAGACACCAGTCATTGTACTCGGACAGAAGACAGTGTGTGTAGAATATAACGATGTCAAATGCGATCTCAATATCATTGTAGCGAAGGGTATGGGACCAAATTTATTAGGACGAGATTGGTTCGCACCGCTTAATATTTCATTAAACATTAATTATGTTGTCTCAGATAGTGATCAGTTAATGACAGATGAAGTTATAGCAAAACATCGTGAAGTATTTATGGAGGGTTTAGGTACTTACCGAGGAGACCCAGTTGCCATACATTTAAAGCCGGGTGTTACACCGAAATTTCTAAAGGCTCGTCCTGTGCCGTATGCAATAAAAGACAGAGTCGAGGTTGAGATCGATCGCTTGGTTTCGGAAGGAGTACTTCGCGCCGTGGCCTACTCTGAGTGGGCCACACCAGTCGTACCGATAGTAAAGAAATCGGGAGAGATCCGACTTTGCGGTGACTATCGCAGTACAGTTAATCAGGCTACTGAGTCAGATACTTTTCCTATGCCTACAGCCAATGAAGTTTTCGCCACGGTTGCAGGTGGTAGATTTTTTACTACACTGGATTTAGAACGAGCATACACACAAGTGATTGTCAATGAAACTACAGCCAGAATGTTGACATTAAATACATGTAAAGGTCTGTTTACAGTGCACAGATTAGCTTTTGGAGTTAAGGCTTGTCCAGGAATATTCCAACGATTAATGACAGCGTTACTGGCTGGCATACAAGGCGTTGCTGTACTAATTGATGACATTATCATCAGTGGAAGGACTTTTGCAGAGATGAATCAGCGTTTAGATACAGTCTTAAAGCGTATCAAACTGGCTGGCTTAAGGCTGAATAAAAACAAATGTAAATTTGCAAAACAATGTGTTGAATTCCTCGGTTTTGTCATTGATGGAGAGGGCATTCATCCTGCGCCCAGCAAAGTGGAGTCAATAAGAAATACTCCAGAGCCCAAGAATGTCCAAGAGTTGCAAGCCTTTTTGGGTCTTTATAACTTTTATGAAAGGTTCATACCGCATAAAGCTACGCTACTGGAACCGCTTCATCGATTATTGATGAGATCACAGACATGGCAATGGACTGAAGATGAACAAAATAGCTTTAATACAGCAAAAAGTCTACTTTCGTCTGAATTAACACTAATTCATTATGACTTGAAGAAAAAGTTAATACTTACATGTGACAGTTCAGAATACGGGGTCGGTGCAGTATTGTCGCACATTATGGAAGACGGTCAAGAACGACCTATCGCTATGGGCTCTAGAACTCTACATTCTCATGAGCGTCGCTATTCCCAACTCGATAAGGAAGCGACAGCAATTATGTTTGGGATCAAAAAATTTCACAATTACTTAATGGGAAGATCTTTTACAGTGGTTACTGATCATAAACCCTTGTTAGGCATATTCGATCCAAGGAAACCAATGCCAAGTATGTTATCACCACGTCTGACTAGAATTGCTATTTCCCTTACTTCACATGACTATAAGATCGAATACAAACCTGGTTCACAGATAGGAAGTGCAGACAGTCTCAGCCGTTGGCCGCAACCAGTACCGGAACAACCCGAACAGCAATTGCACGAAGTCTTATTGATGGCAGAGACACCTGAAGACTTTCCATTTGATGCTGAGCAGATTGCATCAGAGACAAAAAAAGATAGAACTCTATCACGTGTTACACATTACATTCTAACAGGTTGGCCTCCAAAAGTTACTGATACGGATATATGTCCTTACTGGCTACATAGAGCAGAGTTGTCTGTGCAAGAAGATTGCATCCTGTTAGGTTGTCGTGTGGTAGTTCCACCAAGACAACAGGGAGCTACCTTGCGCGCACTACATGCTACTCACAATGGCATCGTACAGACTAAAGCATTAGCCAGGAGTTATGTATGGTGGCCACATCTTAATGAGGATATAGAGGCCTTGGTCAGTGATTGTATGAGATGTCTTGAAAACCGTCACATGCCAGCTAGAACAACTCATGAGTGGATAATTCCTACAAAACCATGGTCGCGTATTAACATTGATTTTGCAGGACCATTTCAAAACAAATTCTTTTTAATTATTGTTGATGCCTATTCCAGATGGCCAGAAGTTTTTGTTGTGAATAATATGACTTCAGAAACGGTTATTAGATATCTTAGAATGATATTTTCTACTCATGGGTTATGTGAAACATTGGTTTCAGATAATGGTACATCATTTGTGTCTAGAGAAACAGAGCAATTTTTAGCTGCTAATAAAATTAAACACATAACAACTGCCCCATACCACCCTGCTACAAATGGTTTAGCAGAAAGAATGGTACAAACCGTCAAAGATAAGTTGCGTAAGTTAGACAACACATCTTGGGATATCAAAATTCCTAATATGTTACTGGGACTCCGGGTTACACCCTGTGCAGGTACAAATAAGAGTCCAGCTGAGCTCTTAATGAACAGACGTCTACGTACTCTTCTAGATAGTATTCATCCAGATAATATCCATTTTAAAAAAAACGAACAACAAATTGAAAGGAATTCTCAAAACAAACGAAGAGAAACAAATATTGGTCAACAAGTAATGTACAGGAATTATGGAGGAGGACCGAGGTGGTTGGCTGGCAAAGTTGTTGACAAGGAAGGGCCATCTAAATATTCTGTTGTCACAAATGATGGGTCACTAGTAAATAGACACATTGATCAATTAATTACAAGAAAGTCATCAAACTCAGGAATAGAGGAAGGAAATGATGATGGAACACCTATTGAAGAAAGAAATATCATGGAAAAGACGATAGTGAGTCAAGATGATGATGATGATCAAAGAGATGAGATGTTGCCTAGACAGGATACTGATGATATAATACAAATACCAAGTTCATCTGAGTGGGCAGACATGTTAGGAATTCCCAATACACCTGAAGTAGAATACTCTGGCGGGAAGCTAAAAAATAAATTGTTTAATCGGAATAGTACGCCTTATGCAAGACCTAGTACTAGTGATAATAACTATCTTTATTAGTTGATTTATGCATAGCAGATTCTGTTGATAAAAGTTTATTGTTGTTTTTTGTTAGAGAATTTATTTAAGTTGATATATTAATGAACTGATGTTATCAGTAGGTTTCAAAATAATGTTATTTTTGTTTCTATGATTTTGTTATTAGTTAGACTTGGGGGGAAGGTATGTTGTGTATGTAAAGAGTGGGTACCTACTTGGTTAAACCTTTTTATTAAAAATGTAAACTTAAGTAGGGTAGTTGCATTACTGTGACTGTCAGATCTTGCTACCTAGCACAATAAATGTTCTTACATTAAATGGTGTTTCCTTGGACATAATAATGATGAATAAACTCACTCCTCATTAGTTGACTTGATTCAATTGAAATCTATTTGATAGGCTTGTTACACATGGTTTCAGTCTAGTAAAAGAGATTTATAAAGTAAATGAAATATATTCTTATTCCAGCAAGACATCCTAACCAGGAAAGAGCTACAGCATGCCAACATACTGCCATATCTCACATCCTTTGTCCACGGCCGGGAACTGTATGTGGTATCTCCTCTTATGAACTTTGGATCTTGCCGAGACATTTTGGACCATTACTTCCACGAAGGCTTGCCAGAGTTGGCATGCGCCATGATACTAAGAGATGTAGTGATAGCTCTCCAGTATTTACATAAGCAGTTGTTTATTCATAGGTAAGTCAAAGTCATTTATTCAATTTAGGACTTAGTAGATCAAAGCTACTGAAGTTACCACCAGTTTGTGAGTCGGCCTTCAACTGAGAAGATCAGCAGAGAAGCTCAGCAGGTTATTTATTATTATTATAGTTTTATTATTCCATTTAACAGTTTCCTATACATTTATGTCCTTATTAATATTTCTGAAAAAGAAACTCAGCAAGGTTACACTTTTAAAATATTTTTTAACTGGAATGATAAAATATTGACTAACTGATGGTAAGCCATTACCATAGCCTATAGATACTTGCAGGACACTTTATCTCTACACACCCATCTCAAAGAACTACATACTATACTCCCTTTCGAAAACCATGGTGGCTCATTCGATAACTTGAGAGTGTCCATGGTAACATTTTTTTTGATAGGCATTCATTTGCCTGCCATCTCGCTACAAATGATATAGCTGAAGGTTTATGCACGCAAAGTCTAGAAAATAGCTGTCTCTAAAGTACGGCTACTATGCGACGGCTCTAGTGTAGTCTGACGTCATAATCAGGGTGATACCATCACGTTATATCTGTTGGTATCGTTGTAGGAGCGTCCAAGCTCGTCATGTGCTAATAGGCGCGTCGGGCAACGTGCGCGTGTCAGGGTTGCGCAGCGCCGCCAGCCTTGTGGTGCGCGGCCGCCGAGCGCGCCACCTGCACCACCTGCCGCCGCCCGACCACGACAACGCCAACCTCATGTGGCTCAGCCCTGAACTATTGGAACAGGTAGGATCACTTGCGACACCTGCACCACCTGCCGCCGCCCGACCACGACAACGCCAACCTCATGTGGCTCAGCCCTGAACTATTGGAACAGGTAGGATCACTTGCGACACCTGCACCACCTGCCGCCGCCCGACCACGACAACGCCAACCTCATGTGGCTCAGCCCTGAACTATTGGAACAGGTAGGATCACTTGCGACACCTGCACCACCTGCCGCCGCCCGACCACGACAACGCCAACCTCATGTGGCTCAGCCCTGAACTATTGGAACAGGTAGGATCACTTGCGACACCTGCACCACCTGCCGCCGCCCGACCACGACAACGCCAACCTCATGTGGCTCAGCCCTGAACTATTGGAACAGGTAGGATCACTTGCGACACCTGCACCACCTGCCGCCGCCCGACCACGACAACGCCAACCTCATGTGGCTCAGCCCTGAACTATTGGAACAGGTAGGATCACTTGCGACACCTGCACCACCTGCCGCCGCCCGACCACGACAACGCCAACCTCATGTGGCTCAGCCCTGAACTATTGGAACAGGTAGGATCACTTGCGACACCTGCACCACCTGCCGCCGCCCGACCACGACAACGCCAACCTCATGTGGCTCAGCCCTGAACTATTGGAACAGGTAGGATCACTTGCGACACCTGCACCACCTGCCGCCGCCCGACCACGACAACGCCAACCTCATGTGGCTCAGCCCTGAACTATTGGAACAGGTAGGATCACTTGCGACACCTGCACCACCTGCCGCCGCCCGACCACGACAACGCCAACCTCATGTGGCTCAGCCCTGAACTATTGGAACAGGTAGGATCACTTGCGACACCTGCACCACCTGCCGCCGCCCGACCACGACAACGCCAACCTCATGTGGCTCAGCCCTGAACTATTGGAACAGGTAGGATCACTTGCGACACCTGCACCACCTGCCGCCGCCCGACCACGACAACGCCAACCTCATGTGGCTCAGCCCTGAACTATTGGAACAGGTAGGATCACTTGCGACACCTGCACCACCTGCCGCCGCCCGACCACGACAACGCCAACCTCATGTGGCTCAGCCCTGAACTATTGGAACAGGTAGGATCACTTGCGACACCTGCACCACCTGCCGCCGCCCGACCACGACAACGCCAACCTCATGTGGCTCAGCCCTGAACTATTGGAACAGGTAGGATCACTTGCGACACCTGCACTACCTGCCGCCGCCCGACCACGACAACGCCAACCTCATGTGGCTCAGCCCTGAACTATTGGAATCAGTCAGATTTAATGAGCTCTCGACCTCAGTACAAAATTAAATGTTTCACCTGGTTCTGAAGACTATCATAATTAAATAATCATATAAATAAAAAAATCAAGTCTTGAACGTACGTATTAGTGAAGTGATTATTTAATTTTAAAAATAAAGCTTTCTGGCTCATGAGGAGTTTCTTGCGTCGCTTCTTCTCGTCATATGGGACTTTTCCGATCCGATGGTATATTTTTTTTATTGCCTGCACTTCTTTCATTGGATCCTGATACCACCGAACCCTAATGATGGTATCTGTATTCCTAAGCTGTAAGTATAAATTCGCAGAACTTAAAAGGCTACGACGAGCGCTCAGACATATACTCGCTGGGCGTGTTATCGTGCGAACTGGGCAACGGCGCGGTGCCGTTCGCGGACGTGCCCACCACGCTCATGTTCACGGAGAAGGTGCGCGGCAGCCGCCCGCAGCTGCTCGACTGTTCCACCTTCCCCGACCCTTGTCTAGATGATGCTGACCTTAAGAGTGAGTAGCAAACTATATTACATGTCATTTACAAAGGTTGATGTTCTATTGAATTTATGTTTGGTTGTAAGTCTTCAACTGAGGCGAATAGCCAGGAAACAGCAATGATACAGGTTTTAAATATTATAGTACCGATCTTAAAACAAAAAAAAACTCAATTCATGTGTCACCGAATATTAAAAAACACAATATCCAATCCTCTAGGCATGTACAACACAGACAGCGGCGTGGGCGACAGTGCGGACGCAGTTTCACGTCTCAGACAAGTGTACTCCGGGAGAAAGCTCTCAGACACCTTCCATCATCTCACAGAGATGACGCTACAGAGGTAACAAAAATAAGGATTTAAGTAATTGTTGACAATGTTAAAATAAGACTCAATTGCTGTAATACTTATTAACTGTAATTTGCCTCTTAAGGGCTCCATACGTCCAAATGAATAAACGAAACTCTGATCGCATAAAATCACTTGTGTACTCGCCGGTGGTGGTACCCCCGGTGTTGCAAGCGTCCATAGGCAACGGTAACCGCTTACCATCAGGCGGGCCGTATGCTTGTTTGCCATCTTAGTGGTTTATTCTTACTTATATAATATGGATAATATCGTCGTTGATAGACCCATATATGTCTGTGTATTTTTTTTACTGTGTATATGCCTGTGTTTGACCACAATCTCACCATGGTAAGTGATGATGTGGCCAAAGGTGGAAGCCACACAAAGCCTAGAAGGAACTGGCTCTCTAGTGCAACTGTGTGAACACATCGATAGGTGCTTGGCGACAGATTTTCAACTTGAGGGCTCCTAGTCAGCCAGATGGGTATTACAAAGTACCCTACCACCGTGCTATGGTTTCCTAACGATGTTTTCCTTCACCGAAAGCAAGCTCAAGCTCATTGTTGGATTCGAACCCGGGACCTTCGTCTCGGTATAAAACGTCACTACCACTAAGCTATCATTGCCTTAAAGCATACCGCGTATCTAACATTTCGCGTAAGTGCGTAAAATCGCAATTACGCGAAATATTTGATACGCGGTATGAGACTATCAAGGACGATATGGGGTCCGATATTTTTATTATTATATGTATATATTCTGGATGAATAATTGTATATGCAGGGAGCCGGAGAAGCGGCCGTCGGCGAGCCAGCTGCTGAACCACCCGTTCTTCAAGCAGATCAGGAAGACCGACTTCCTGCCGAGCCTTATCGCCAGGGTCAAGCCTATCAAACCTGATCCCAGTCAGTACAACCCTTACTTATATATTATTTAAGTCTTAATTTCTAAATGTTCACCGCTATATTACCTACTGTAGACATGGAAACGTAAGAAAAACGGGAAGTAATAATAAAACCGCCCAAGCGCAAGTCGGACTCGCACACGGGGGGTTCCGTACAATATTTAACTAACTTTGCTATGAAAAAAGAAACGCCAAAAAAATAAGTTTCTTTTTTGGGCGCCCCCTTTAATTTTATTTGTTGTTATAGCGGCAATAGTAATACATATGATCCGTCCCGTTGGCACCCTTCGTGTACGGACGGATCCCCAAAAAATTATTTAAAAAAATATGAGGGAATAAAAAATATGTTGGTGTTGTTGGGTACGATTCCACCTATCACGTCGCAGGTCGTGGGTTTGATTCCACTCAGGACAAGTATCTGTGTGCATGAATATGTCTGCATGTCCTGGTGTAAGTCTCGGTGTAATTAATACATAATTATATATATGAAAGAAAGTCGTGTTAGTTACACCATTTATAACTCAAGAACGGCTGAACCGATTTGGCTAAAAATTGGTGGGGAGGTAGCTTGGAACCAGGAGACGGACATAGGATACTTTTTATAGGGTAGGGTAGGGTATGGTATGGTAGGTAAAGGGGTAAAGAAGGGGGCTCCATAGAGTAAAAATATGGTATTAACAAACAAAAAGTAGTATATCAGTTATCTGGTTTCCATAGTACAAGCTCTACTTAGTTTGGGATCAGATGACCGTGTGTGAGTCATGTCCCAGTACAATTATTATTTAAATATTAAACATTCTCAAATTACTCCCTAAGGGCAATCTAAGAAATTTAAAAATATTGGACCCCAGAGTAAAAATGTTTATCTAAATAAATAACGATATATACACAAAATCAAAAACTGCTATATTATATATTCCAGGCGACATGTCTGCGCTGCTCCTGCAAGAGAAATTAGCTGAAATGGATATAGAAAAGACGACGGAATGGGACTTCTAGTGTTAAATAGACCAATTTATAACGTTTTGTTAATGGAATATTACAGTTTAAGGTGGATGTTCAACATGAGGCGGGAAATTTGTTTTTTTCAAGTTTTTATATTTTTTTTACCTTCGTAGAATATGGCTAAATATATATAGTGATTCTTTACTTTTTGGATAATGATGATAATGATTCCAATAACAACTTGAAAAAAATAAAATTTCCCGCCTAATGCATCCACGTTAATAAACAGTCTGTACGTTGTTATATTACAAGCAAAATATATCTAATTGATCTCATCTCACTCATATTATTATTAAAGTTCTTCAGTTTGGACGTAGGAGGTAATCTCCGGAACTACTACTACTACTGATGCTATTCTAAAAATTATTTCACTAATAGAAAAGTAGATTATCCCCAACTGTTATAGGCATAGATATAAATCTAAATAGATAACGAAAGTCCCTCCATCCGTATGAAAACCAAGCGTGTAACTTTTTTTGTACCTACCATAATGTCACAAGATTGATTTAGTTAGGCTGGCATTAGATTTTTAACTTGAAAATGAAGCTTTCCTATTTGTCAGCTAAACACATCCCTCGCTACACATTTCTGGTGGACATGCAGCCTTATGCGAGTTCCCTGTCCGCGCGGAACAGTTTCAAAAGAAGAACATTGTGCCCCATTTTTGCACAGTATTCTATTCATAAATGTGTCATATTCTGTAAATGCCGATGGCAATAACTCAATAAGTTTGGGATATTCTGCTAAGACCATATTCGTGTGGCTTCAAACTTACGGTAGTTTTCCCGTACTGACTGATACAATATAGAACTTTATTTACCACACAAAAAGGTACACATTGCAGTGAGAGAATTAGAATATGCCCCGCGGCGTTGCGCTGCGCCTAAACGTGTCAAGAGTCACAAATAATAAGATGCTATTATGATGTGTTTTTCACTGTTATAGCTTGTTATTTCATACAATAATTAAAATGTTCGTAATTTTAACCGATTTCAAAAAAAGGAGGAGTTTCGCAATTCATTTGTATATTTTTATTTGTTTGTTACCTCAGAACTCCGTCATTTATTAACTGATTTGGAAAAATCTTTTTTTGTTTGTAAGAGTCATCGAGGAACAATCCCTTAGAGAAGTAATACCTAGCAATCCGATTCCGAAACTAGTCAGTGATTTGTCACTGATTTTGAACAGTAAGGACCAATCACTGCATCGTATGTTCTTGACTTGGCCAATCAGAGCGCATGAGCCTAGTCTTAGCCAATCAGAGCGCATTGTCGATGGCGGCAAATTAGCGGAATGGATTGCAAAGCAAAATGAACGTAATTACGCTTCTTTGGGTTAATTTGTTCGATGGTAAGGGTACATCCCGTTTGGTCTCATCAGTTCAGCATTTGATTACTTGTTAGTGTACTTTGAAGTTGGTTTAAGTTTTTTGTAAAACAGTTTAAAATTATGTCTGTAACATAACAACAGGTATTAGATATCTTACCTATGTGTAGTACAATAAATGTTTTTAATATAGTGTTCTAAACTGATATTGCCACTGTGATCAATAAAGAACAAATTGTTTAACTAATTTGTTGTTTTTATTTAAAAAAATGCAAAACGCAGAAAGTACCTATTTTGGATAGAATCGTGCACTGAATCCTCAATTTATATTGAAATGTACTATTATTATATGTTGTTAGAGATAAAGTTCAATATGGCATGCATCCAGACAGCGACGGCGCGAGCGCCCGCGTCCTCGTCCCGCGTGTACTCGCTCGATACATACGAAGCTCTTCCTGCCCTGAAATAACATCAACAATGAGTTGCTTTATAAATTTTACAGGTACCTATCAATTTCGCGATCTTAACCCTAAGTTACTCGCGCAAAAAAACTCTCACAACTGCTCGCGTGGGTCTGTCAGACCCCAATATTCAATCATCAATAAAACTATACATTCTTGAAAAATCTAATAAGTTAGTAGATAAAGTAATCTATACATATAAAATGCTTTGTCCTGAATGACTGACGGATCAACGCACAGCCTAAACCGCTGATCGTAGAGACCTGAAACTTGGAGGGTGTGTTCTTTGTATGACGTAGGCATCCGATAAGAAAGAATTTTCCGAAATTCTATCCCTAAGGGGGTGAAAAACGGAGGCAAAGTTTGTATGGGACAACGTGATTCCTTGGTCCGATCTACTTCAAATTTTGCATAAACATTCTTTAACAGAATTGATGGAAGACATATTTCGTATTTTATTGAAAATCATCGCCTAACGGGGTCAAAAAGGGGTAGAAAGTTATTTTTGGGGTGATTTGCAACGAAGTTGATATCAATACTCCTTAGATTTAATTAACATTTTTTATTTTGACACATGTTTGAAATCTCAATCCGATTTTCACAGATTACAGAATAAGGCAGATGGAGCGAACGGAACACGGGAGTGAGGCCAAAAAAGCAAATACAAATTGAAAAACACATACCTGGTATTCTACAAATTCAAAAGCGAATACCAGGTATGTGTTTTTCAATTGTTGTGTTGTGTACCTAATTGCTTTTTTGGCCTCACTCCCGTGTTTCGCGAGCTCTATCTGCCTTTTGTTCTGGAAACTGAAATGCTCTTTAAAATTGGAATGTCAAATATAAAAGAATATTTAAATCGGATTAGAATTCGAAATTTATTTGGAAGTTCATTTTCTCGGAGTTTTTGGCGGGAACTTGCAGAGTGACGTTGCGATTTCATTTTTTTTTTCATAAATTCGTGTATTTTGAGTTTTATTGCATATTATCGGTGGTATTTTATCCAATAAAATCAATCCACGTGCACCAGTGAAGTGAAATGAAATGAATTATGTGTATCGTGTCTTTTTAAAAGTCCGTGAAGAGTTTTAGTACATGACCACCACTGTGGCATAACATGACTTTTATGGACGGTGACTGACTGCATGAGGACTATGTGAAAGTGATTTATTGTGACTAGAACTTATATAATATAACTCGAAATTGGCAAAATACACACCCGCGTGAAGCCCATGAAAAAATTCTCTATTCCATTACAATATTTTGAGTGTAGTTAATTTAATTTCTTTCTCATTTGTTGTTATAATAATTAAATAAGATTCTTTGAGTTCGATTTTTTTGTGAAGGTATAATATAGGTTTTTAGTTTTAATTGTAAAAATAGTTGTTTTTGTTTTGTTTGTTGTGTCTAATAATCAGTGGCGTGCATTGGTTTTTGAAGGAGAAAATTCAAACCGTACGCGGGTGAAACCGCGGGGGTCTGCTAGTATCTTATACATGTTTACTAAAACATTGCTCTTCCCTTTTGATTTAGGAACATTTTGATTTTGGCATATCATGTTTTGATGCTCATTACATAAGTAATGATGTAATTTTTTTTCGTTGAATCTTTGACAAATGTGGTATCTACCACGAATTTAATGTTGGTCAACTTTTGGAAAAGAATTATGGCGACGCCATCTTTTTCACTTTGCCGCAGGTGTTTTTGCTGCAGATGAAGAAGCGTTTTTATCCCTCGTCGAGCTAATTGATGAGGTTTTACCATTTCACAGCTTCTATTTCAGAAGCACAATCAAATGCTTTTGAAATGAATTTGACAAGCCATAGTTGTATTTATACCAACAAATTAAAATGTCACATAAATTGATATTTTTAACCCTAAACAGCATGAAAAGATCAAAAGCTAATTAAAAACAATTCAAATCAATTACCCTTTATATCGAGTTTGCGTACTTATATAAGTAAAAAATAATAATATTTCAAACGAAATTTACACAAAAAAAGTACTACGTTATTACTCGCGTGGGGTCTGTGAGACCCCAAATTTACTCTCCTTCATACGAAGGATTCTCCACCATAAGAAGTCTGATGGAAGCCGAGAGTCGTTTTAAGAAAAGAAAGAAAAGACATCATGCGCGAACTTAAAAATATACTTACTTGGCAGACATGCTAGCTGTCGCCTTAGCTCCTTTCTCAGCAGCGTCAGCCATTTTGTGGAGTAGTATTTTCAGGTCTGCCTTCACGTTTTGTTTGAAAGCTTCTGCTACATGATGTAAGGTATCCAACTGTTTTAAATATAATTATTTTTATTACTTATGATATCCATAAGTTGATTAATTCTGTTTTTGTTATGGCTTTCTTTTTACTATCACATTAAAAGTGGCATCACACGAGGCATCCCTCTGTGACCTTACTCACGCGCGAGAACATAATATAAGGTTATTTGACTGCGGTACTCTGTAAGGTAACCCTAGTGGCGCCGTTCTTTGATCGAATATTCGCTATGCTCGCTACCTCTCTTCAGGGTGTTTTACCAAACTATTATATTACGCACATAAATATCAAGTTATATATTTCCAGTATAAGCTGACCTCATTGTACAAAAATCCTATACCATGCAAGAACAGCTTATACTGGAAATGTCTAGCTTGATACATAGCCGTGGGTACTACAATACAAAGTTTTTTTTTTCTTTATACTATTTAGGTAGCTAACAAGCATACGGCCCGCCTGATGGTAAACGGTTACCGTAGCCTATGGAAGCTTGCAACACCAACGTGATCAGCTAAGCTACCCACGTTATGATTTGGTTTCCTCCTTACAATATACCTTCGAGGTTATGTAATTATATGTATCGGGAAATCGGATTATTGTTACGACTTGGTTGGATCATGCTAATATCATGGTATAAGGATTGTGAAATACCTATTGGCAACACAGTTCAGTTTCTCTTTTATAAAAAAAAGTTTATGTGGGTATGTGTATTGCATTTTGAATCAGTAAGTTAATAAAATCGTGTTAAAATTGTTTCAGAGCCGCATTCTCTCGGCGGCCGCACTGTGGTCATTATATTATCTTTGTAGCAAGTCTACGTCTCTCGAGCTGTGCATACCTCAGTGCAGTTGCTATTTTACCCATAGTTGAAGTGTTCATTGTAAAGTTTATTTGAAGTGTGAAATTACAACAATAAACCTATCGGGGTCCATGAGGAGTTTGTTGCGTCGCTTCTTCTCCTCATACGGTACTTTTACGAAGCGATGGTATAACGTTGTTTTATTGCCTGCACTACGCCCACTGAATTCGCCACTTCGCACGCTATTGTTATAATATATTTTGTAAATTGTAATATTTATAAGTACACATTTAAAAAAAAAAGAATACTTGCTGAGTTTCTTGCCGGAGTCTTCTCAGTTCAAGTTGTATTTGGAACCGGTGTAGAGTCATTTGTTAATAATAGGTCATAAGAGCCCTATAAGGGCCAAACTTGAATAAATGAATTTTGATTTTTTTAATACTGATACCACTGAACTCTAATCGTGGTGTTTGTATCGCTTGGCTGTCGCTGACGCCGACATATGATTAAAACCCACCATAGTTCTATCCCCCGGGTCTGCTCCTCCATACTTGCTGATCGCGTGCATTGCATTCTCCAAGGCTGATAACCATAGCGCGGCATCGTGTGTGGTGGCACTGAATAAAAAAGTGGGTACCTTTTAGACAATTGGGTTATGGAATCTCTGACACGTCCATCTGATCATTATTATCAGCATCATCATCAGCCTATGATGTCCCACTGCGGAGCGCAGGCCTCCTGCACACAAATGAGGGTGAAAGGGAATGGAAAGAACCTACACCACCGCGCGTGTCCACTGCGGATTGGTGGAGGCTAGTGATCAACCTACTGTTGGAATTTCTCAAGCCGCCTAGGATATTTATTAGTAGATAGATTTGATAGTTATTAATCGTACCACCCCTGTCTCAAATAAATGACAGTGAGGTGCGTCCTACAGCAGAGTTGATAAAGAGCATTGGCTTCACTCACCCAGCTAGCAGCTGAGCGGCAGCAGCCAGCCCCAAGCTGTAGATGCCTCCCGAAGTGCCGCCCATGTCCGTCTCAGCGAACTCCGACAGGTCCCACAACACTTTAGACACGTACTCTAAGGAAGCTGTCTTCAAGTACGTTAGCACCGCTGGGGGAAGAAGAGAGAAGAGTCAAGTACAACCAAGGATTTTTGGCGGCTAATTTAATTTTGAATCACAAAACCAAGTCTTATGTTATTTGTAATGTGGATGTAGGTACTTCCTCAGTCGGGTGCTATGTTTTCTTTCACCGGAAACTCAAGCTGATTGTAGTCTTCGTCGCGGCATCCGACGTCAATATCACTGAGCTGTCATCGCATGGTTAGATTATGTTACTTCATACTTGTGAACAGGTGCTGCTTGTGGGGGCTGGTCTGCTTAAGTTTGCTATTTATTTACTTATTAAATATTTATTCAGTCTACTTTGTAATTTTGCCGCCGCGCCGGGGCATGCAATTGTTGTCAGTGCGATTAGAATGTAAATATTATGTGATGAATCTAAGCTTGTTTTGAAAAGAGTAATTAGGGTTCCGTAGCCAAATGGCAAAAAACGGAACCCTTATAGATTCGTCATGTCTGTCTGTCTGTCTGTCTGTCTGTCCATCCGTATGTCACAGCCACTTTTTTCCGAAACTATAATGTTGAAACTTGGTAACTAGATGTACTCTGTGAACCGCATTAAGATTTTCACATAAAAATAGAAAAAAAACAATACATTTTGGGGGTTCCCCATACATAGAACTGAAACTAAAAAAAAATATGATGTACATTACCATGCAAACTTCCACCGAAAATTGGTTTGTACGATATCTAGTAAGTAGTTGTTTTTCACAGTTTTTTTTAATACGTCATAAATTGAATTTCATATCAAATACTCAGGTCTATACTACAATTTACTTATATACCTACAGGTTTGTAAGGAACCCTCGGTGCGCGAGTCTGACTCGCACTTGGCCGGTTTTCGCTGAGTTTATTGCCGGCTCTTCTCAGCAAATGCAACCTTCCGAACCGATATTAGAGTATTAGAGTAAGACTTTTCATAAGTGCCTGCGAAGGTATTAAATGAATTTGAATGTACCGTGTCCAAACTTCTTGAGCGTGTTCCCGCAGTCCCCGTCGCCGCAGCCCGAGTCGAGCCGGTTGAGCGCCGCCTCGGCGTCCACGAGCGCCTGCGCGCCCGCCGACAGGCACCCGCGGAGAACACCCTGCTCCTTCACCGATAGTGCTGGCCCTGATGCCGTCTGGATTACGGTTGTTTGTTTATACCACTAAAGTGGCAAACAAGCATACGGCCCGCCTGATGGTAAGCGGTTACCGTAGCCTATGGACGCTTGCAACACCAGGGGTATCACTCGCGCGTTGCCGACCCTAAAATTATATCTATATATATAAACATGAATACCTATTTCTTCTGGTCATGCTATAAATTGAGAACAGCTTTACCGATTTCATTCATCTTTTTTTAAGAAGTTTTCTAATACTTCGTAGAAGGTTCTTACATTAAAAAAAAAAGAAAATTGCGCAGAAACTGAGAAAATTTAAGAAAACTTTACGGTAGGGTAGGATATCCCTCGGAGGAGATGAAACTGCGGGGCGCAACTAGTATACAATACAGGTATACAATAAATAACTTTTATTCAGGTCAGAACATAAAATAATATCACCAACAATTGACTGGCGCAGCCTTTGAGTTATATTTACAGAGCATTAGGATTACTGGCCCGCAGGTCGTTGGTTCGATTCCCACTTAGGGCATCTATTTGGGTTCATGAACGTGTCTGCATGTTTTGCGACTGGGTGTAATTATTGTAGGTATATGCAGCCGTGTGTGAAGTATGTCCTAGGATATTTAGGATACAATCCTGGAACATTCCTCACACCCGGTTATCTGATCCCAAACTATGCAGAGCTTGTTCTATGGAAACCAGATAACTGATATATTTTATTTATTTGTATAATATCAATTATATTGGCCCTGCCACAAATATGCACTTTTTCAACGATAGCAATAGGACGATGGTGGCGCCAACTGGTGGCCACAGAAACGATAGCCCTCAAATTGAAATATAAAATGAAAATAACGTGGTTAGTTGGTGCTACCTGAGGTGCTACTATAAATAATAGTTCGCGTGGGACTTTTTGGCGGGAGCTTGCAGAGTGACGTAGCGTTTTCATTTTTAATTTCATAATTTTGTGTATTTTGAGTTTTATTGTGTATTTTTGGTGGTATTTTACCCAATAAAGATCATCTATGTGCACCAGTGAATTGAAATGAAATGAATTATGTGTATCGTGTCTTTTCAAGTTGTCTTAAAAAGTCCGTGAAGAGTTTTAGTACAATGACCACCATTTTAGTAAAACATGACTTTTATTGACGGTGACTGACTGAGGACTATAATGTGAAGTGATATAATGTGACTGGAAACTATAATATAACGCGACACTGGCAGAAATGAGCCCTAATTTGGGCTTAGTTGCCAAACTTAAAAATAAGAAGGAAGAATAGTTCGCGTGGAAATAGAATAAAAACGCCGTTCTATTTTCAATGGATGTGATTCTACATAACAACATTTTCGACTGACTCTCTAATATCCGATATGGTCTAGTGGCTAGGATACCTGGCTCTCACCCAGGAGGCTCGGGTTCGATTCCCGGTATCGGAATGTGCTTTTTACTATCATTTATTTTATTTTTTTTATTCACATTATTTCTATGACACTTTTTAATAACATTTTACCTTTTTTTACCCGACTACGGCGAAGCAAAAAGGAGGGTTATTATGTTATATGTTAATGTTCTCCCATTTAAATTCTTACCTTCTGTACATCAGCAAGCAGCAAGTCATCATCATCACCATCACCACCCCACCCGTCTCTCCTCACAGACGTGACTCCGCCAATCCACCCAGGGGCCGAAGTGTTCGAGTCTAGCAACTCCAGCCATAGATCACCATGTTCCTTATTCAAGTGAAGAAGGCAGATTTGGAAGCCATGCATTTCTAGGGAGGTCTTGAGATGACCGGGGTATATGCGTTCTACAATTATTTGTTGACTTTCTGAAAGAAGACGAAAGGATAAAATTAAGTTCATTTACTGCTCTCGTGGCAAATGGTCCAAATTTACTTCTGTTTGTTTTTTTTTATATCAAATGCCAGGAGAGACAGTACTCTCTTGTCAAATATGGCATCTTAGTTTGGCTTTAGTTTACCTAGTTGGATTGATTTCTCTGTAGTCCACTGTGTTGTAATATACATTCTTACCTAAATAGTCCTTAGTTTCAGCACAGATGATGTTCACCTCTAGAATAGAGGCACCTCCTAAGTTGTTGATCATCACTGCTACTCTATCTCCTTTTGTCAATTTCAAGAATTTAACTACCTGGAAAATGTAAATTCGAAATTCAAAATCATTTATTCAAATAGACCTTCGCATGCGCTTATGAAAAGTCTGACTCTCATACTCTAATACCGGTTCGGAAGGTTGCATTTGCTGAGAAGAGCCGGCAATAAACTCAGCAATTACTCTTTTCAAAACAGGGGTAGATTAATTACATAATATTTACATTCCAATCGCACTGAAAACAATTGCTTGCCCCGGCGCGGCGGCAAAATTACAAAGTAGACTGAATAAATATTTAATAAGTAAATAAATAGCAAACTTAAGCAGACCAGCCCCCACAATGTACATCAACTATATTGGTATATTCTACCCGTTGGCTAGATACCACAATCAAGAGGATTTGTTTTGATTCACTCTCACTCACGGTGTGCCTTCGAGGTTTCTATACTTATTTGCCAGCTCGCAAGCCATCTGAGATTGGGAGTATGAGTGGCCCACTAGAGTTGTTTAATTCTCACCTGCAGAAGTATCAGTTGAACAACTTCCTTAGCCGTGCCCATCTTGACCTTAGCGATGCCCGCCTCGCCGTGCACGCCGGCGCCCAGCTCCATCTCATCCGGAGCTATCTCGAACAATGGTGGTTGCCCTGCCACATACACAGTGCATCACTTAGGTATAGGTATACATATTATTCCTGTTTTTTAATCAGACGGGCACTGGCTCGTGATCGCCTCAACTACCTCAATTTTAGGAAAGCTGCGCTAAAGTGATCCTACCCCATAGCTCCTGTTGAAGCAATTCTCGTTATACTTCAAACTTAGTCCGATCCATACACATGCGTAGGTATATTTAAAGCAAAGAAAACTTGGGTTTCTTAATCATATTTTAAGACAAGCAACCATGAGTAAGTAACAGCTTTGAATTTGAATTTCGATTTTAAGTACATAGCATTTACGATGTAAAATAAAACTCCTACCTGGTAATGAACAAGCGCTCAGACATACTCCCAACGTGGCCATGTATTTATTTGCCTCTACAGCCATAGCTCGGATCTTCGCCATATCGTATCCTTTGACTGCCATCGCTCCACACAACTGTAATAAAGAGAAGACTGTGTCGTAAAGAGGTAAAGCAGGAAGTTACTAAGCACCTCACACAATGACTAATGAGTTGCCTACGTTATTAAGAAACTCCTGTGCAAAATGGCAACCCATCGGTTTGGGCCGTGCGTTGTTTGTCAGTAATTCAGTATTAGAGTTATAAGATAATAATAATTACTGCGTACCTTATAGAAGAATATTTCACCGCACATACTTCTTCCACCAGTTTTGTTCTGACTGGAAGCAACGTCTTCACCAACAATCAAACCTTCAACCTGAAGAGCAAAGATAAGAACTTTATGTTCCCAGTATCCAAAATATCATGCATGTTAGTTGGATTATTAATCTTCAAATACCTTAATACCAGCAATTTTAGCCTTTTCAAAAGCCTTTCCGAAATTAAGTCGATCACCTGTGTAGTTTCCCAGGATAACTAAAACACCACCTGAAAAACACCAATCAATAAGTTAAATCTGTCCAAGAAACCACCGATGTGTTTCGCCAGTCTGAGTTCTTGTAAGCTTGGGAGTACCGAGGAAGGAAAGGTGCCCTGGGCCATTCCTACCTCTAATTTAACGGTTAATTATATTACTAAGTACTGCAGCAGATGCAGAAGCATAGATCCATGAAGATTACTGATATACTTGTTTGAACTTAACTACTTTTATTTAACTTTACTTGGTTGAACTACCCATACTTGAATTTTGCAACTTTAGAAACTCTGGTCAAGTTTACATAAGTATTTTTATTTTAAGTTTAACAATATTTACCAGAATTATATTTATACAGCTGCGCTATTGCGTACAAGACATGGCCAGTTGGGGGTGATGCAAATATCTCTCCAGCGACAGCTCCATCCAGCATACCAGGCCCGATGAAACCTGGAAAGGAACGAACACCAGAAAGCATCATCAATATGAGTTAAGATGTCTGAAAGAATGGGTTAACTAATATTAGTTAAGGTGATGAAGGCTCAGTGGCCCTGATTCTGTTGTTCACAACTAAACTAATTTTAATCTCAAAGTCTCTTTCTAACAAAGAACATAAGAAAAGGATTTAAGAAATTTAGTCCTGTCAAATAAAAAAATAGCCGTTCTTAATCGATCGGCAAAGTTAAGCTACGTCTGGCGTGGTCGGTACCTGGATGGGTGACCGCCTAGTGGTATTTCATATCGAGCGTTTCCGTGCTTCGGAAGGCACGTAAAGCCGTTGGTCCCGGTTATCACTTAATTGTGATAGTCGTTAAGCTAGTTGGATGCCTCCTAGGCAGCTTGAAAAATTCCAACAGTAGGTTGACCACTAGCCTACCTCCACCGATCCGCAGTGGGCACGCGTGGTGGAGTATCTGCCCATTCCCTTTCACCCTGATTTGTGAAAGGAGGCCTGTGCTCATCACAGCCTATAAGGCTGTTGATGATGAAATAAGTCCAATGCTTGTTTTCAATATAAATTTAGTCACTATCTAACGCGGTTACGCCTAAATACACGCAAAATAAGACGGCAAAGGTTAATTTGACAGCTTTAAATATGTTCTATCCTTTTTCAATAATGTTCGTAAGAAAGAGATGAGATGTGACTAAAACTAGTTTAGTGTAATTTACAACAGAATCGGCACCAGTGCCTCTGTAAGAAATAATATAATCTGTGAACAACCTTTATTTACAGATGAACATCACTTCATCATGAGAGCCCGTATAAGCCCGATTAGAATAGATGATCAAAAGTTACATCAGGGGTAAAAAATAACTAAGTAAGAAAGTGAACAAAATATGAGGTATTGCATTATGTAACGAGATGGGGTGGTTCCACGTTTAGTTCTAGAAACTCTTATTTTATTGAACATGATTTAATATTACCTGCTGCAAAAGGCTCATGACCAGAACCGCCTCCACCAAGTAACGCCACTCTACCGGTGTCGCCCTGAAATGTGATTCAAAATTATAGTTGATCGTTTACCCCTCGCTTCACGCAGGATTCCTCGTTATGCTCAGGGTCCAATATGCCGCCCGTGACGTAAGACACTGATCCCCTTGGTGCCTAATCTACATTTTTTTTTTATACATCTTAGTCGATAAACAAGCATACGGCCCGCCTGATGGTAAGCGGTTACCGTAGCCATATAGACGCTTGCAACACACGAAGCATCGCTCACGCGTTATCTCCCCTACCCTATGAGCTCTGGCAACCTTACTCAAGTGCAGGAACACAACTTTACACAACATAAAGTTATTTGGCTGCGGTATTCTGTAAGGTACTTCCCCAGTCGAGCTGCTCTTTGAGCGAATAAACGCTATGCTCTACCTCTCTTATTTCTGTGTATATTCAAAAGTAAATCTAACCTCGTTCCTGATTGTGATCACTCGATGCTTGGGGTGGAGCTGCAGCATTGGGTGCGCCGCAACTACTCCTCGTAGGTTGTCATCCACGCATGTCTCCGGCGAATTTATAACCTTCTTCGTTATTGGCTTGTTGGACGTCATTTTGATCAGCAATCACTGCAAGGAGGTATTTAACATCGATATTTGTATGTAGACAGCTTTGTCATAGAACTAGCTTATTATCCTGTTTGATCGATAATTATATAACTGATCAGCTCAAAAGACCTTCTCGGCAATAGATTTGACGGACAGCAAAGAAGTGGAATGTCTTTTCCTGGCTCTTATAATCTAGGGATATTTTAAGGCCACGTTCGAGCGTGCACTATCTTAGTGTTCCCTTTATCTAAAGCAGTGATTCTCAAAGTGGTCCAGGGGACCGCCAGGGGTCCACGGGAGACTCGACGGGGTGTACTTTAGATCTAATTTACGCATTTTTGTTTGGAATATGGTAGAAATGAATCAGTCCACCGAAACCAGACAATTTTGAAAGTGGTCTATGTGAAAAAAAAGTTTGGGAACCTCTGATCTAAAGGGACCATTTTAAGAGTGGCGCATAAAAGAGACTTCAAGCCTACAAGTCACCATGAAGCATAATGTCTTCAGGATTTCTACTCGAAAAACGATACACGAAACTCTGATCGTTTGTCTAGTCGAGTAATGCCCGGTTTCAATAAACAAAAACGAATCGTTTTGCCTACCAATATTACTGGTAGGTTTTTATTGCCAAACCAAATACTTAGGTCATTTCGTAAGCTACTTTTACCTATGATAGCTATGGGAGGATCTGCTATGCAAAGCTTTGAGGTATTTGCTTCATTATTAGTAAAGATATAAAAGTCTTAATTTTAATAAATCTTAACCGATAACGGTCCGTAAATTATTGCACCGGGCATTAGTCGAATTACTCACAGAATTTAGGGAACATGGACTGTCGTGTATCATCTTTTGGAGTAAGTACCTAGATCTGTGATTACCACACACGATAATCACGAATGAAGTTCTAAAAACAATTGAATAGAAATATTAATTTAGGTGCGTTGCATAATACCTATACATACCTATAAAACTATAGATGTAGTTAAAACACTAATTTATACACTATTTATCGCGATGCGGCTATTGCCCGGACAAAATAAAAGACAACTAGCGGAGCGGTATACAATAACAGCTTTAGTTACATAATTTGATAAGTTATCTCTGAGTTAAAGTTTACGAACCCCCGGTTTATCACGTAAGGTAATAAAAAAAAATAACAATAATACTTATTTTATTTTTTGCCAAAGGATTTTGACCAATGTGACGTAAGACTTTAATTAATTAATAAAGGGAACAAATCTATACCATTTAATCAATTTATTATGTTATCAAAAAATATCCTGGGACATTCCTCACACACGGTCATCTGATCCCAAACTAAGCAGAGCTTGTACTATGGAAACCAGATAACTGATATAATACATATACTACTTTTTGTTTGTAAATACATACTTAATATACATAATTACACCCAGATTCTTACATACAGACATGTTCATGCACACAAATGCGTGTCCTGTGCGGGAATCGAACCCACGACCTGCGGCGCAATAGGTGGAATCTTTACCAGACTACCAACTGCGCCAACTGGCCCGTCAAATGTATGTTATCCGTCATTATATTAATTTCTTTCGAGATAAAAAATTGGCTCGTCATTGTATAGCAATTGTGTAGGTACCTCAGAATAAATATTAAGTTGGAGAAAGTGGGGGAATACATAGATAATAAAAAAGTAGGTAGTCTTTATTTTCTTTTCCGCCTTTTTCTTTTTTTTTTCGTATTTTGACTAGTCACTAAAGTCTTTTATATTGTTGAAATTCTTTAATAGGACTCTTTCAATCTTGTCTTCTTACTACTTTTCAGTTTTTTTGGTCTATTTATTCTTCTAAACTGTACTTCAGTTCGATCTTTCTTTTGTAAGTACGAGGCATCTGTAACAATAATAAAAATAAATTGAACGCGGCGAGCCAACAAACAGGAGTGGGGTAATGCCGAACGTTCGAGATTGCCTGACATGTAATGTTTGTCTTTACCCCGGGGGATCGAAAATAATAAAATGTCAAAAAACAAATTAGGCTATATTTCTTTTGACAACTACGTCATTGTCATTTAGCTGATTAATATGTGTTTATTCCACTATGTAAAAGCTGAATTACTATTGTAGATAGAAATAAAGCTACAATAACTTGAATTTACCAAAAAATTACATCTAATACATACAAAATATTGAAAAATGCATACCTTGATAAGTCTCCCGTGTTGTTGAATTGCACTACTGGCGGCGTGATCTCCGAAATGGCGGCAAGTAAAATATAGCTATCTCTTTCTAACATATTAGAACCATTGAATTCGGCATTACCCCGCGTTCGCGTTTCCCCCACTTTCCCCTAAGTGGCATTTATTAGCAAGGTAGAATGGCAAATATCCTGTGAAACCAAGGGAAAACATGATTTAGTGACCTCAATCTGAAAGTTTGAAAAAATTAGGTCGAGTTTTACATTACCGTGTTTATTTTAAAAATTATTACCTATATTATATTGGTTAAAATCCTGTCGTATGGTAACGTTTTTCGAATGATATAAAAATACCAAATTATCCTGATAATATTAATTATAAGTAGGTTGTACGGCAAATAAGTACCAGTCCTTCAGTTATTCGGTGTATGCATGGAAATTATTGCTACTTTATAGGAATTCTCATTTGATGATATTATTATTTTTTATAGCATGATTTCACTAGCTATATATGATTTGCAATGATTTGTAACCTACGTCATCGATGCTGATCGACGGTATTTTTCACAAAATCATGTGCGAGTATCGCACGCAAGTGTCAAATTATCACTGATGCAAATTATATATACTTTCGTAGCAAAAAATTATTTTTCTATCCTGCTACATAACATGCTAAAGAAGTTAACACTTTATGTCACTTGATTTAAGGTTTATTTTTGAATACTCTTAAAAGCTAATCAATGATAAAGTTATTTTTTTTTTTAAATTTGTTCATGACCATGGATACAAAGTCCTTCAGTCGCATACATTTTATTTATATTCATAAATATTCTTTATAACATGTAACAGGCTATGTCATGGACGGTAGCAGATGTGACATATGAAAACAGAATCATATTCTTTATCACCTGCTACTTGTGATTTATGCCATGCTTAGTTCGGTGTACAAGAGAATGCGTAGTTTTAAAAAAGGAACACAGATGGCGCTGACCTGCTTTAAAACGAGCTATGGTTTCGTTCTTACTAATAATAGAGTATAAGAAAAAAATATGGAAGACTAAGTAAATATGATACGGTATATTATATACCTGAATCTATGAAATCTATTTCTGGATATATATATATACCAATTTTTGATAAACCCTCTGTTTGTAATGGCGAGGGTTTTATATTTATTTTTAGAGGTGTGTAACTCATCAATAATACGAGAGCTGCTGCAGAACAGCTCACGGCTCAGGTGTGTGAGCCGGTTCAATGACTCAGCTCGCAGATCAGCTCAATGTACATACTTATAGCTTATAGTCCACGATACGCGCGTACGCTCACTGCGTACCGCGCGTCGAATTGAGCCGACTGAGCCGCCGCGATTCATTCGACTCCGCCGAGCGACTCTTTTCATACTTTAAAGTTGTTTTTTTTTTTTACATGATCTGATCTGAGAGTTATGTTACATAGGTATTTTAATTATTGAATGTAATTATTATTTAAATGTTTTAGAACGAAATAATAATTCGTAGATTAGAATTACAAGAATATAATCTATGGAGGGAGTCGCAGATACAATAGGAGTTGGATTGAGCCGTGAGCTAGTAATTATGTTGTTGAGCTGTAGCTCAGCGGCTCAAACCCGAGTGATCTGATTCATTGAGTTGGTTCAGAGCTGAGTTACACACCTCTATTTATTTTATTATTCCTTCCTATTATAGTATTTATTAATTTTATTATTTTTACAACAAATGTGTACAAACAAAATACCATCTATATATAGAAAATTTCCTCAAGCCTGCCGCTGCTTCCGATTAACGGCAAGGTTCCCAGAAGGCTGACAGCGTTTTCTGACAGCTGACGCGTTGGCGGAAAAAGCGCCCGCTGGTCTCCGGAGGTCTCGATCAATTTTGAAGATAAGGTGCGAGCAAAACGGCGAGCTTCAGACCCCCACGGTCCCAAGGTATCGACCGCAAAAGGCATAAAAATATAATTCGGTCCAAATATAAGTGTTCCTTTATTTAAAAAAAAACATTGAAATGCCGCCGCTATAAAAGGCTCTTTATTTGTATCTTGGTATTAATCCTTATCAAAATAAATTATTTCATATTCAAGACTGCTTCAATACCTTTATATAACTTTTTGAATTATTCTATTCGGACATTCCATTCAAAAGATATCACGAGAAAAATGTAAGTAGCAGAAAAAATATGTTACTGAGGTACGGGCCCGTACGGGAGGGAGTCAATGTCTAGAAATGAAGTGCCCGCTTATTTCTAGCGTAGCAGGGTAGTGTAGGGTAGGGTATGGTAAGGTAGGGTAGGGTAGGCTCACACGCTCGCGGTGTGCCCTGCATGGGAACCTGAGCGGCGGATCCTGGTCCAAGAGATCGGGCGGAATCTCTCCCTGCCAGCAGTCGTGTCGGCGATGCTGAGCGGGGATACAGCGTGGAGGGCCGTAGCCTCCTTCTGTGAGACCGTAATGGTCCAGAAGGAGGCTGCTGAGCGGGATCGGGAGAGGGCCGATCCCACCCGGAGGCGAAGCCGCCGGGGCGCAAACGTGGCTCGTCGCGGCCCCCCTGCCCTGTAGCTCGGGCTTAGAATAACGGCTACAGTGTTCCCCTGCCTGTCGTAAAAGGCGACTAAACGGGGCCTTTGGGGTCGTGGGCAATCAGAGCGGGGGCTCTGTGCGCCCAGAAGCGACCCCAAGGAGGACTATGGGTCGATGTGGTCACGACTCATCGTGCGATAGCACAGCGAGGGTGCTGGGGGGAGGTTCAGACTTCCCCCGGGACGAGCTATCAAAGCGCCGCGCTTGGAGGGGTGAGCAGGTACGCGTTCAACACGAGAGCCCGCCCCCCTCTCTACAGCGCAGATGGCGACCACCGTGGAGTTTTAGCCGGTAAAAGTCCGGCATAACCCGGCCGCTACCCCCGGAGCGGTAGGGTATCCTATGAGCATTTCCCCACGAAAAAAAAAACACAGGGTAGGGTAGCACCTCGCGAACGAAGTCGCGCCGGGCAGCTAGTATAACATAATCCACGCTTTTACAGTAGGTATTCTCAATCTCATGACCAGTGTTGCCAACTAGGATTTTTAAAAAGGCGTAAGCTAAGAGTAAATATATCCTAAAGGTTACTAGTATACATTCCTTAGGAATTGTATACAATTTCTACGTTTCATACATTTCTGGTAACTATAAACAGTTTTCAATGTTGATTAATTAGTTTTACTATAGTTAGTAATTAGTACCTAGTACTACTTTAGAATACATGGAGTTCTGAAATAAAAATAAATAAAGCAGGTACCTAATGGTAAGAAAACTGCTAGCACTAGTTTCTGCGCAGCTTTACCACTATTTACCAGCTTTCCCAAGAGATCGAATAGATTCTCAAAATGTCAAACTTCATCCAAATCTGTTCAGGCATTACAGCGTAGTTTAGTAACAAACATCTACTGTCTGGAAGAGATCGCTCTTTAGCGATAAGGCCGCCCATTGTACAGTTATTAATATTATGTTCTTTGAAAGAAAAGAACATAATATTATGCGATGTTTTGTGTAGATAGATAGATATCTATCTACACAAAACATCGCATTTCTAATATTAATACGATAAGATTGAATTCAAAGAGCAGTCGCAGTAGCACAGTAAACACACTAACGATGAACACATAAGCAATGGAACTAAAACAGTTATTTATCTTTAAATTACCTCTTTTAAATTGTTCAGTAATCACACCTAGATACTTAAAAATACTTTAAAACAATCTCAACTAACAATTACAATCACAGTACAAAGAGACAAACAAATTGGTTAAACTATTCAGAACGACTGTAGGCGATCCATCCTCTTTGTATCGGCACTATGTTCATTGTACTGAGATGTCTGCGGTTCTAAATTATTTTCCTCCTTTGATTGATCATTTATTGACAGTAAAATGAAATTATGGAATTCCTTAGTTCTGATGCTTAGTCCTTTGAATAGCGGTTAAAAAATAACAATTGTTTTTCATTGTTATTGTTATAAAAATCCGTTTGGGCCGCCTGATGACAGAGATTTGTTAAAAAAAAGCTTTTATTATTAGCAATATCTGCTCGAGGTTCACCAATAAACAGATCTACTCATTCCTTAATCAACCTATACGTTGTAGTCACCTTTTGATGCTTAACTTGTAATATTTCTTAAAAATAAGTATCTAGCTTTGCCCCGCGAAGCACGCGATCCTCTATGCTTAGTGGTTGAATTTGTTTAATTGAATATGGGTCCATACTAATAAATCTTCATAAAGGGTAACAAAGCTGAGCACTCCCAAACCTATATCCTGGATTCGCCACTAAACCCTGCGGTTTCAGCTGTACATGCATCTTAAAATTATTCAGTTTTTGCTTTTATACAACAGCCGTAACATAATATAATATACTAGCTTCTGCTCGCGGCTTTGCCCGCGTGGCCCACAGGAATCAAATGACATATTTTTCTACAACAATAAAAGAAATCAAAACAAAACAACTTCATCCCGCTTCGAGGGTGGAATTATTAAAAACGCTGCGACACGTATAAATTCATTTTCAATCTTCAGCCTAAACACAAAATTTTAAGACCCTAACTTCGAAGCTGACGTACTTTCATACAAACTTTCATCCCCTACTTTACCCTCTTAGGGGTGGAATTTCCCCTTTCTTAGTGGATACCTACTCTTCACAAAGAATATACCCTCAAAATTTTTGCGGTTTAGGCTGTGCGTTGATATATCAGTCAGTCAGTCAGTCAGTCAATCAATCAGTCAGGCCTTTGAATTTTATATATATAGATATAAGGAAAAGATATCCCATTCTAAATGCATACGAACCTTCTGATTGTGAGCCAGCAGTTTGGGAAACACTGTATCACTGAACGTAGAAGCTAAACAAAACGTGTCCATTATAATGCAAACAAAAAGGCTGGAGAATGTCGCTAAATCTATCTGGAAACTCTTATCTACGATCTAAAAGTTAACTATACTAATAGTGGCTATTAAAATAATGATCCAAAACTGTTAACAAGTAGGTACATACCTACGTCGATTAGCATACATACTAGGTTCCAGCTATCACTTTATTTGTCAGAAACGAGGTGTCACGGTAATTCGGATTTTTTTGAGACTGTGCTATAATTTCCTTTTCTTATCGTCTCTAATCTTTACAGCATATTATTTGTAGGGGTCGTGCAATCTTCGATAGGTTTTTAGTATCAGATTACAAGAATATAGGAACTACACTAATAAAGATATTAATGAAACAATAAACATTTACTCGTTTGATAATGTTAAATCTAATAGTCTACCCTTGTGCTGGTGCGAGAGCAAGGTGCTGTAATCTGTGAGGTGTTGGTTGGTACGCTGCGTTCGAGGACCAGCCATGACACGACCGCGCAAGACTGCCCTGTTCCCAATCATTTGGGGTCGGCGCAATATTTACGCTTCTTCCATTCGTCTCTTCTATCCGTCAAACCAGCATCCACCCCTTTTTTACGCATATCATCTTTCATACAATCCATCCATCTCTATTTCGGTCTTCCTCTTCCCGTATATCCATCCACTTTCATATTCATAACTCTTTTAGTGACCTGGTTTTCATTTCTCCTCACAACATGTCTATACCACCCTAAACGGATCCCTCTCAACTTTTCAGTCACTGGCGCTACTTTCAAGCTTCCCCTTATATACTCATTCCTTATCTTATCCATTCTTGTCACTCCAAACATCCATCGCAACACCCTCAATTCAGCTGCATGCAATCTTCTATCGTCCATCTTATTTACTGCCCAATATTCCGAACCACACATAACGGCGCTGCGCAAACGTGTCTTGTGTCGGACACAAGCTACCACGAATTTATATTTGATTTCTATAGAACTAGTATGAAATCAGCCATTCCCTGCGCAGATTTGTGTCCAGTTGCTTCCACTTTACACATACTCTTTGACGATGTCGGTAACTGTAAACTAAAAGTCGTCAGTAGAAGACACAAGCAACATTAAAAAAAACCCTTACAATTGTACTGAAACTAACTGAAAACAAGCCTTGACTATCCGATCGCCGCCACCGGACACCACCAGTGACCAGAAGTAGTCCGATGTCCGACACAAGACACACGTTTTTGCAGCGCCTAAGACAGGTCTTACAACGGGCTTATAAATTTTTCCCTTTACTTCCTTTACTTTTGGAACTCTCTATCTGGGATATATACAGTTATTTATAGAGTGATAACAACATAAATAAAGACACAAATGTAACAATAAACATTTAATCAGTCCACAATATTAAAGCTAATAGTCTCCCCGCGGAACTGCGTGATTGAGCCGGTGAGAGAGCGAGAGGCGCCGTAGTACACAAGTCTGTGCGGCGTTTGGACGCTGATAGTAGGCACCAACCACGACACTACTGCACGAGACGTGCCTGTGAGGACTGATACTCGCTCCCAGATGAATCTGATGAAAAGTGTAGAAGTTGTAGAAGTAATTTTATCGCTAGATCGCCCCATGATTAGTATGGTGACGTATCGCCACATACCGCATAGCAACAATCAAAATATTCAACTTTACCTCAAAACGTTACCACATTACCAGGATATATAAATGAAACAACAGAAAACAAAGAACATTTAATTCAAGACGGGAAAATAAAACTTGGTGATAAGGTTCTGGTGAAATATACGGGGGTGATTAACTTGAGTTTAACTGGGCTAAATACTACACATGAGAGAAAGAAAGAAAGAAAGAAAATACATTTATTTAACGAAACACATTAAAGAATTTACATAGAGAGAAAGCAAGACGTACACAGTTTCTGGAGAATTTGAAAATTAAGTCCAGTTGACTTTGGAGTTTATCATTTACAAAATCCTCGACTTTAACAAGTGATATTATAGTTACTGCATAAATAGAAAGTTCTACCAGCCATCAAGTTCTTACTATATAGATTTCGAGATTCATTTCAAATTAAAAAATATTTTTCAATAAAAATTAAATCTTTAATAGTAGGCAGTAGACCTCTTTAATGTTTAAAAATCTAGCCAACTTACCGGGTGTCAAAATCGGCATCTGTGGCTATAGTCGTCCAACTTCCCAATTCAAATCTTTCCACGGCCATATGCGTGCCTTCTTGCTTCAAATCATTTCGAGGGTTTGCTGCTACCTGGTGAAGATTCAATATATTCAACAAGGATGAGAACTATGTATGTATCTATAATCGTGTTTAATTTACATCCGTATAACTAGTATGGTGAGGTTAATTTGCATTGCAGAATTTATTAATTATTAATAGCAGAGCAGAATAACAATTTGCAAAATTATTTGTGTTTATTTGAAAATTTGAAAAATTTACTGATACGAGATCAGATCAAAACATAAGTATCTGCTATACGAAGAGTCTGAAGACATAATAATAAATTATAATATAGAGAAGATTTTTAAAGAGAAATCCGGGAACACTCAAACAGTTATACTTTGAGATACGCACGAGAATCGTAATCAACAATAATAAAGGCAGTTTACCAAAGTTGTTTGCAAGACTCATCAGCTCATCTAAATACCATCAAGCATTAAACTCATTCATAAATCAATTTAAAAAGTCCAAAACTATTTACTCCATAAAGACTCTAGGAATTCAAATCTTCTAAATTTACCATACTATCTATTATACTCACAAAAGTAGCAGTAACAATATCTCCTCTCCTCACAGTAGTTGGGGGTTGTTCCAGTACATCACCAAAACTTCTGCCGATGGGAGAGACGTCCAATACTACTGGGAGAATCAGTGATATTGTTCGATTTATGTTGTCTGCTGGCTCTATGCCTTCTGGGACGTCTCCACCCTGGACGATGGAATTGTGAGTGGATTTTTTTACTTAAGAAATACATATTACTTATCCTACAATGTTTGAAGGTTTCTTCATCAGAAGATTGTTCATTAAAATAAATATTTCATTTATTCGAATCCAATGATATACAATGATATTGAGCTTTCGTGGTAGAAAAATATCGCTAGGAAACCGTAGCATGGTGGTGGGTACTTTGTATTGTAGTACACAACAAGCTACCAATATCATGTTGAAAATCTGTCATCTACCAGTGTGTTCAATCTGTTACACTAGAGATCTAGTTGCCTTTAAGGTATTCTAAAGGAGTTCTAAAGGTCGGCAACACATTGGCTTACCATCAGGTGGAAGCCACAAGTATGCTTGTCAGCCTTTCTGGGTTCTTGTTTGCACAATGAAAGAACTACCTACATAATATAGTAATGAACTACTTGATGATTGTGATCCAATAACTAGTATTAATACCTGAATGGCGACAGTAGTGAACTCTGCAAACTTATTTAGAAGAATGTCTAAAGTATGTGGTCCATAGATTGTAGATGCTGCTTCGTATCTTTGAATCTGAAATATCATGACTTATTAAGATTTTGGTTTAATGATGTTCTTTTCAAAAAGCCTACTGGAAAAAAACGCGCACGTAGGGTATCAGTAGATGCCATTGATGCCTCAGGATGTGGAATGAGCTCCCCAATACTTCCCATATTGGTTTTCCCAAAGCAGTATAACATGGGGTTCCTCAAGGGTGTGAAGGTATTTTGCAGGGTCGGTAACGCCTTGTATTATCTTTAGGTTACGTTGAACGCTTACCATAAGGCGGGTCGTATGATTGCTGCATGCTACATAATAGTATACAAAAACAATAGTCACGAAAGGACTTTCATCCCGAAATCGGATAACACCACTTACATCAAATACCTTCTCAGTCTTATAAAACATTAAAAAACCAAAGCTCATCGTACCTGATACTCTTCATAAGTAGCAACATAATGTATGTACTCATTAGTAAGACCTGACACGACGACCCTGGCATCGAACCCGTGGTCTTGCATCACGCGACCGACGAGGGTTCTAGCTCGTCTGCCAGCCATTGTCGTGGGTTCTCCAGGAATACCAAGTATGGCTAAGCCTGCTAGCCAAATGAGGGAAACAGAGACAATGCGGGGATGCCAGGGTATAGGGAAGTTTGCCTGGGGAAGAAAACACTTATTAACGGGTTGTTACTGATATACCGGGTAGAGATTCGAGATGGCAGTGTTTATCCCGCAGTAAAAGTTGTTCAGCATGACTTGTACGTAGTATTTATCTACTCTGAGGCATGACCACAGAGAAAAGAAATCTTTTCCGTGGGCATGACTAACCCAATATTGGTTTCGAAAGTATGCCATCTCGAAATAACTACCCGGTAGATTTTAGAAGCAGTAACATGCACAACATATCACAGAATATTTCAGTCCTACGAAAGTATGTTTAAACATAGAATTCAAACTGGTAAGTGATCAGTGTATTCGGCAGCTTCACTTGTTGCTAATCCCTTTAAAACTTGAGAACCTGGTCATTGATAATCACATGAAAAAGAACCGATAAATTTAGTATGATACAATTATGAAAATAATTTCAGGATGATTATTCAACCTCAAACCAAGCATAAAACTGAAACAAGAAATTCAATAAAGAATGGTCACTCACACGTCCTGTGGCCAGTAATATAGGTTTGGGCGCGTGACACTCGATGTCTTCTTCAGTTGGCTCCGCAATGACGCCACTGATTGCGTCCAATAGTGGGTTGCCCACTATTGTACCCTGGAGATAAACATAGCTTTGAAGAGCAAGAGAGACGACGAAAAAATTATGCAGCATTCTTTCATCTGCAATGACTTACAGCAAGGAAGAAAATCTTTTAATATTTGCCTCGATAGTGGATAACACTTCAAGTTGAAAGTTAATAGAGTTATGTGTTCTTCCGTAAATTCATTGCAATTCCATCTTACCTGTGTAATATTGAGCAAATTTGCGCCATCAATAGTACCTGATGCAAAGCTGTAGCCCATCGCTGGTACACAGCCCCTCACTGGATCAGACTATAACATGAAATCATTCTCATCATTTAGGACCAAACATTCTCTAAACACTGCGCGCTGACATAAATATTCAAAGACATAAATATGTAACGAACAGCGAATTGTCATTTGTCATAGATATGCACCTATAAGAAGCTGTTGATTAACATTTGCTATCATTGGCTTATTTACATTGACAGTGCCCAATTCTTCTTTAAGTGATATGGGATGCAAAACAACACTTTTTTTTTTTACAGACTTCCATTAGTTTGTTGAATAAATTTTGGTGTGAAACTCTCCTAATTTTATAATTGAAAACAACTTAAGTCTTAATAAATGGACAGGATCAAGCAAATCTACAATTTGATTGCTACTCACGGTATTAAAGGTGCCTGTAACTGGGTTATATTTTGCAACGACTTCTTCAGGCATCTCTACAAACTGGTGTAATACTGCTAGGTTTCCATTTAATTCCTCTCCGGGAGCATTTAGAGCTTCCTGAAAATATAAGTCAGCATCAGTTATCATCACTCGTATACCAACAAGAAATGATTCTCATGGATGGATTTTCATACTCTTCTTATTTGACCCTATCATAATTCCCATTGAATGCGTAACTTTTCTAATATCAGCCATATCATTCTTCTTCTATCAGTCCTTATTTAATACTCTTTTATTAGGACTCTCTTTTATTTGATTATTCACTTTCATCAAACTCACTTACCAGAGCCCCTTCATACACCGCAGTGCCAATAATCTTGGTGCTCTCAAACATATCGTCTCCAGGTCCTAAAGAGTAGCACCTCTCTCCGGCGTCACAAATTACGAAATGATTATCGCATTCATCACCGCTGAACTCACACCGAGCACCTTGAATGTTCGGGGACACGTCACCGAGGTTTGATGAGAAGAAACCGGCGACTATTTGTGGCTGAAATAATATGATTAAGGACTAAAGTTTTATTTGTTTTGAAGAGCAGTCAAACTAATGGCATCATTTAGAGAATTTGCTGAATTTTATTAGTTTTACGTTGCGTCTTTTGGTAAAAATTCCTCAATTTTGATAATTCGGATTACATCATTAAGAACTATAAAATATTGTCACAATAAGCATGAATGATTGTCGAAGATATCTTTGGAAATATGAGGAAGGCGATAACGGTAAACAATTCTTAATGATTTTGAGAGGATTTATGTTGTAATTACAAAGGCCAGAAATAATGTTGATCAAAGAACTATGGTTAAGAATAACATTCGAACCTTCCCAATAGGAGCACTAGGGTTTAAAGTCTCCTCCAATTTCAGAGCAGCATACCCAAGGTTATCAGACGAGACCAGCTGGTTCGTCATGTTCATGCTGGTGGTGTGTATCGCAAACCAGTTGAGAACTCCATGGAGGGTGCCGTCTTGCTTTACTATACGGACTTGAGTTAACGTTTCATCTGTGTCGGTTGTATACCTGGAAGAACGTCATGCTGTTTGTTTTCAATAGTTTTGCACAACGATATGGAGCATGTATATGGTTACCTTTAAGTTGTACGATCGTAATTTGTGTCAGTAGCCTCAGTGTTTTATACGCAATTAATTTCAGTGGTTTTTATTAATCTTCTTTCTCTCGATACATCCTTACATCTTTCTTGACATCCAAGATTAAAACATTGGTCCTTCGAATCGGTTATGAACGACGTATGGGTCTACTGTCTACAGTTTCTCACAACGAATTTTGTCTGCAGACTCCTTCACCATATCAATCTATCTGGGTACAGAGCCTCCTCTGTTTGATTCGGCCTAATCCTAGTTACTAACGACTGGTAAGTCGTTACTAAAGACTGGTAAACGTGATATTTATGAATAATAATTTATTATGCGGGGCAGAAGCTAATATGTAAATTAATCACATAATTAATTGGGCATGTGAGATGCATTCAACGATAGCACATCCATCGATAATTTAATTATGATAAAACATTAATTTATCAAATATTTTTTACATAAATGTTTCGTAAGTAATGTCCAAATTCTTTTGTTTTCTGACACTAAGTACCTATCGGTGGTCCATCCAGCAACTGCGCCTGAAAGCCAGTTGCTTCTAGCCTTTGTGCGCTTACCACCTTCGGCCACATCATCACTTACCATCGTGACATGTTTCTTCATATACATATAATCTTGAAAGGGATACTCACTGAGATTTCTCATCCGCTGGATTGTATTCGTAAGAATAGGGCGATCTATTCTTATGGGCGTTCTTCACGACACTTTGACTGAAGTAAAGTTGAGCTGGCACTATGTTTTCATGAGCACGGACTATACTCTGTTGACGAAAAATAGTATTGATGTAATTTATTAAAAATAAATGTAAATGATCTCTATTTATATGCTGTCACACGAAGAATTATGTATACCTAATAGTAATTGCTATCAATAACTAGCTCACAACAATATCACTAACAATTTTTTTTTTAATTATATCATTTATATTTTACACTCTAGTACCTACAAAAAGTAGTATTTACAAACAAAAAGTTGTATATGTATTATATCAGTTATATGGTTTCCATAGTACAAGCTCTGCTTAGTTTGGGATCAGATGACCGTGTGTGAGGAATGTTCCAGGATACTATTTATATTTATATATAAAATAAGGCCTAGAGATTCTTTGAGAGACAAGTTTAAATCTATTAATATAATGACAGTGTCGTCACAGTACATATATGAAAATCTTATTCATGTGAGGAAAAACATAAATAACTTACCTAAGAATAGCGACACTCATAGTTTGAACACTAGAAATAAGCACAAACCTCAAAGTACCTTTAACTCGGCTCAGCAAAGTCCTTAACTCTTTCAAGGGGCAATGTATACGTTTCTATAATAAAGTACCCAAAGAAATCCAAGAGCTACCTATACATAGATTCAAAAAGATAGTAAAACCGAAGTTATGCAAGAAGGGGTACTATAAAGTTTCTGATTTTGTAGATGACAAGAATGCATTTGAATGAATTGTTCGCTTCGCACGCTATTGTTATATATATTTTGTAAATTGTAATATTTATAAGTACACATAAAAAAAAAAAAGAACACTTGCTGAGTTTCTTGCCGGAGTCTTCTCAGTTCAAGTTGTATTTGGAACCGGTGTAGAGTCATTTGTTAACTTTCACGCCCGTGCCCTATAAGGGCCTAATATGAATAAATGAATTTTGATTTTGATTTATTTATCTATGACTTCAAATACAATATCACGATGATGACCATAGTTTATCGTAAGATTTTGGTTCAATTAAGGTGAATTAGAGTTCTACTTCCACTCCACCTCTAATGGGTTTACTTTTATACAAATCAAACAGCTTACCCTCGTTATCCCAGCAACATATGCATTGAACGTCTCACTGGAGAAACCTAGGATGCTGACGTCTAGCAGAAAATCGACCAAGTACCCTCCAGGCGTGCTGTGGGTATGCGTTCCCGTTAGTATAACGTTTCTTAAGCTGTACGTATCACCGTACAGTTCTTGGAGATTCTTTACCACCTGAAAGGGTTAATGGTTGTTTAAGAACACTTCTCAGAAGGTACAAATGCTTTTGAACAATAATTTGGGAAAGATCTGTCGATAGTTTGTGAAGATAGCGAAGATAATGATCGGTTTAATCAAAGCAGTTGGAGAAAAAACTAAATTATTACTTTCAATTTAATTCTAAGATCGAAATGACGAATCTCGAACTTCTGACTAAATTTTAACATTCTTTATTCCAAACTCGATTCAAAGGACCATAAATATTAGCTGTTTAAAAATATCTTGACCAGAAGGTTTATTTTTATTAACTAGTTCTTCAGAGGCCTCTCCTAATGCAGAATCTTCATTAGTTTCTGTAAAGAATAGAGTTCCAAAACTTGTAGACTGCAAAAATTGCACGTCACGTCACGTAACTCTACCTTCATAGTCGAAGTCAAAGCCATTCAATTTAAGCCCTATGTAGACCAAAGCTGCTATAGTTCATGCACAAAATTCTGAAGTCAATATCTTGAAAGAAACTTCGGCTGAGTTTTGTTACACCATATTTAATTGTGCTAACCCCGTTATAGGTATAGGTATGGTAAGCACATGAAGAATTACTAAAACCTTGAATGCAACTGGCTCTCTCGCAACTGCTGGTACCTGTACACAAAAACCTCTCACCTCTCGCCTCACTGCGATGCCAATAGACTGCACTTCAGCTGTTACAAGAACTACTCTTGCATCACCCCTTTCGAAGATAAACGCCCTGGAAAACTGACGCAGGTGTACTCCTCTCCCTGTTTGAGAGACTTCTGCGTATCCCATCTAAAAATTAGAATAGAATTTAAACTCTTTTAAGCGTTTATTCTTTCATTCTATATCACAAGCTTATAGACATCTTACGTATTTATAAATCACAATCTACAAAGGGTGGACCAACATTACTACATTCTTTTTCATACCGCTAAGTTAGCATACAAGCATACGGCAGGCCTTGTGGTAAGCGGTTACCGTAGCCTATGGACGCTTGCAACACCAGGAGTATCACTCACGAGTAGCAAACCCTGCAGAAATCTCCTCACACCTTGTTGTATCGGTCAGTTCTAGCAGAGGTGTCGTGAAGATGTACCTTCTTTTTGTATAATTAACATATTAAATGTATCGGAATCTTATATTTTGCACAGATGTCTTCCAAGTGCAACTGCTTGAACATGCCGGTAGGTAGGTGAAATAATAATAATACTTACAAAAGCTATCTCGACACACGGTCCCGTCATATCAGCGATGCCAACACCGACTCTAAACGGCATATCACGGCTGTCAACTGTACTGGAACTAGGCGAAGTACTGCTCGCCTCTGTGGTCTCACTGGCTGATTCATAAGCGGTACTCTCATCGTTCACTATTAGGATGATCACTGCAGTCATACCACCGATGACTGCTAGAGTAACTGCAGTGATCACTATTTTACCGACTAGTGATATCGCCATTCTCACTAAAACAGGATTTAGTTTTTTTAGTAGAAGTGTGGCGTGGCAGACATCGGATGGAAGCCCGAATATTTTACCAACTATGTATTACGCTATTCTTAGTATATGAAAGAGCCCATACAGGACCCATACAAGGAGATTTTAAGGTGACAAAGGTGATATTATATGCTCGGTTCAAAAGTAGCGGAAAAAATATTTCTATGATGATTAATTACTTTCATATAGGTACCTTTTTTTTTTTTTTTTTTTTTTTTTTTTTTTTGCGTGGGGAAATCCTCATAGGATACCCGACCGCCCTGGGTGGGAGCGGCCAGGTTATGCCGGACTTTTACCGGCTAAAACCCCACGGTGGTCGCCACCTGCGCTATAGAGAGGGGGGCGGGCTCTCGTGTTGAACGCGTACCTGCTCACCCCTCCAAGCGCGGCGCTTAGATAGCTCGTCCCGGGGGAAGTCTGACACCTCCCCCCAGCACCCTCGCTGTGCTATCGCACGATGAGTCGTGACCACATCGACTCATCGCCTCCTTGGGGTCGCTTCTGGGCAATCAGAGCCCCCGCTCTGATTGCCCACGACCCCAAAGGCCCCGTTTAGTCGCCTTTTACGACAGGCAGGGGAACACCGTAGCTGTTATTCTAAGCCCGAGCTACAGGGCAGGGGGGCCGCGACGAGGCACGTTTGCGCCCCGGCGGCTTCGCCTCCGGGTGGGATCGGCCCTCTCCCGATCCCGCTCAGCAGCCTCCTTCTGGACCATTACGGCCTCACAGAAGGAGGCTACGGCCCTCCATTCATATAGGTACCTACATATTGTCGGGTTGTTAGACCCCAACAATATGTATATTAAAGTAATGTGCTAGAAGACAATAAAAATATATTTAGTCCGTTTTTACATTATCAAAAAAATATTAGACACGTATTTTTGTTTTGTCAATTAAACAAAGAAAATACGATCTTATGTTGAAGTTTCGCGTGACATGACGTTAGAGTACACTTTTTACTCTAAAGTGACGTCACGAGCCCTCAATCCCGAACTTTGACTCGCTTTATCTCTGTAAATTTTTTATGATATGGTAAAGCAAAAAATACGTGACCAATATTTTTTTAGCTGATCTCGCATTGTACAGGATTTCCGTACAATGAGAGGTCAGCTTATATTGGAAATGTATAGCTTGATCTGTAGCCGTGTGTACACACCACATGAAAGAACCAACATATAAAACAAAGAACAAAATGGCGAACACAACATAGGCGGCCTTATAGTTAAAGCGATATCATCGAGGCAAAAAAAAAAACAAAAATTGTTTATTCAATATAGGCCCCAATAAGGCACTTACGAACCTTTGGGTAATAGGAGTACTTTTAAATGACCTGAGTAGAACAACCTAAATATAAATACCTACAATATAATAAATCCTACGATAAAAATAGATAATTATAACAATAACAGCATGAAAGAAAAATTAAAAATTACAAGAATAAGTAGCAAGAACAAAGTAAAATATTAGACTATTTCAGAGTGATTATTATGATAAAAATAGTGTGAAAGAATTTATCGACTGAGCTCGTTTGATTTCATGTGGAAGAGAATTCCATAGACGGACAGCTTGCACCACGGAAAAGAGAATACACTTCTTTTCTCTGTGGCTTGCACAGTGAAAGATGAGTATAAGAGTGAGATACAATGAGGAGGAATTTTTAAAAGTTAATCTAACTGACGGACTAAGTAATTAGAATTAGATTTTTTTAACCTGCGAATCATCCCTATTAATTATCAACAACAACAACAACCAAAGGGATATTTAATCATCATAAGCCTATAATGTCCCACTGCTGAGCACAGGCCTCCTTTCAGGGTTAAGGGAATGGGCAGATACTCCACCACGCGTGCCCCCACTGCGGATCGGTGGAGGTAGGCTAGTGGTCCACCTACTGTTGGAGTTTTCAAGCCGCTTAGAAGGCCTCCAACTAGCTTAACGACTATGACAATAAAGTGATAACCGGGACCAACGGCTTTACGTGCCTTTCGAAGCACGGAAACGCTCGATTTGAAATACCACTAGGCGGTTACCTATCCAGGTACCACAATGGTGGTGAACGGCTTATCATGCTACAACACGAGCGCTTCACCCGGGAAAGGGATTTATAATATTAATTAACTTCAGAAAATGGTATAGTACAGAAATTATTACTCACATTTTTTTTTAATACACTATGAATACCTAAAACGTATTCTGTTCACTGCGTTACTCAAGAAATAGTAGAAATCTTCATTTAAATAAATTATAATCAATCAATGCTGATAAACACTAATCAGTATTATGTGTAATCTAATTTTTTCATGATAAATTTAATAAGTGGGCTTATGCGGGGGTCGTACACTGCAAATGTAGTCATCATCATCATCAGCCTACAGCAGTCCACTGCTGGAAATAGGCCTCACCCAATACGCGCCATTTCGCCCTATCTTTCACAGATCGTCAGCAGCCTTTCGCAGATCGTCTCTCCATCTCGCTGGAGGGCGCCCTACACTACGTTTGCCGAGACGCGGTCTCCACTCCAGAACTTAGAAGTTGTCCTTCTCCATACCATAAGCTATCAGCATGCCAAATTTCATGATGATCCGTTGAGTAGTTAAGGCGAGAAGGCGTAACAAAAAACTCATTAAGGATAAGGATATCTCGCCCACTATCTCTGAGCAAACGCAACATCATATGCCTTCAAAGATTGCAAAATTGTATATTGAGAATTGAGACCCAAGGTCAACGTTAAAGTCTGGCGTCTTATAGCATAGCGAATACAATCCAATACTACCTCTGAGGAAGAAGGCAGAAGCCTGAGTCATCAGATATTCCACCTGATAGTAGGTCACTCACCATCATTTGTAATACCAGGGATTAAGAGGAAAGGATGGCTGCAAGAAATTTAAAAAATAGGTTTTTAACATAACCCGAGGGCGATAGAGACATCTACACCTTGGACCGATTATACCTATTTACATTAGACGAAATCGCTAGGTACTTCGTAATCCCCGGTTTTCTCATCCAAAACTGAATCGATAAAAAAAAACAAATATCATAATAAGAAGGGCTTTGGCTATGTCTGTCGGTTTTCCTTTGTTGTTTTATATTCGTCAAATATGTTCGCTGGACGTCTTTAAGGGCGTTAAAAATGGTAAGTTTTTGGTGATTTTAGAAGGCTCCTAATACTTATAATAGAAGCGTTTTACCTGAAAATAAAACGCATATTAAATACTTACCTTATTTGAAACCTTATATATTGAGAGCGGCCTTCCTTGTTTTCTGCTCTATACTTCCTTCTTTGTCTACCCTAATATTGCCGTCTCGCTCGCACATCTCCCCACCATCCACCCAGGCAGAGCGCGAGCTTGAGCCACGCGCGCTATCTCGTCATTGAGTCGAAATACCAGGCAGAACTAAAAATTAAGGTTTCAAATAAGGTAAGTATTTAATATGCGTTTTATTTTCAGGTAAAACGCTTCTATTAAAACTTGACCGTTATTTGAAACCTTATATATTGAGACGTGTTTGTTATCGCCTGGTGAAAGTGGATGCCAATGTGATTTTATGCTTGTAGCATAAAGTTATTTGTGACACAGGTAAGTACCTGTGATTTCTCCAGTATAGGTCATACGCGTACAGACTTCTGTGTGAGTCCGATGGTATCGTGAGAGAGAATAGGTATCAAAAAATACTAAGATGTGCGAGGTACTGTAATTTTATTTATGAAGTACAAACGAAAATATGTAGGTGTGCAAATATTATGGTATGTAAACATGCTAGAAGCAAAGATCTTAATCAAAACATTGATGAGTAAATTACGTTCGGCTGCCGTTGAGGACGCAAAAAAAACCGAAGTTAAATTTATTTAATTATTTAATTATTAATAAAAATTACAATTTAAGAGTGCAAAAGCGTGACAATCGTTCGATGTAAGAACAAAGAGTGAATCAATGAATAAAGTTCCATTTTAGGTGACAGTAGATGACTCATGGTCGCCCGCCGTCCCCACGGTGTGATAATTCTTGGTAGATGGTTCGATGGGTGTTGCGAAAGAGCGCAACAGCGGCGGCGGCTTCCCGGTACGTGTTGCTAAGCGTCAGCGGTATTCGTGGTGTAATACATCTTAACATCTCCCTCCACAAGATCAGCAACTATTTGGAGACTTTCGTCGAGAATAGTGCGGATAGAGACGTAGGATCTCTAGGGCTGCTATCTTTGACTTCTTTCATACTGGGTGCTTCATCCATTTTCTGGTTGGTATTAATATCATTTTGCGAATCGACATTATAATTGGCTTTCTGCTGATGTATAAATTTGCGACGAATGAGTACGACAATGATAACGATTACTGATGCACCGAGCAGCATATAGATAGGTATGGTTGTGTGGTAAATCGTATCTATACTCGCTGACTTCAGAGTCACTGGTTCTTGAAGGGCTATTTTAGAGTTGCTTGAGTGTAAGTGACTCAAATCGATAGTATTCAATTTCAAAATTCTCTTCACTGGCGTATTGTATGAATCTTCCTTATTAATCATTATATTCGAAATTTTCATAATCTGTCCCTTAACTTGATCGTGGTAGTTACTAACGGTGAATGCTGGAGTTTGAAGAGTGCATCCCTTAGGCATGATGGCTAGGTAGCTGCCTTGCAATATTCTGTATTGGTCTTGAGAACAGGTTAAGCGAGCTTTTGTTAAGTTAGGAAAGCTCAATACGTAGTGGCGTTCGTCTAGCTGCTCCATAGCTTCAGAAGACAGGATTACTGAAGTAAATTGGCAGGATTCGTGGATATGTTGCTGAAGTATAAGGAGTTGAATGCAGTTTGATTGCTCCCCGTAGTGGCGGATTATGTTGTCCTCACAAAGGTGACCGTGGCTGTACTTCGGACATTCTGTCTCTATGTACAATAGACCTTTATCGTGGATTGCTACATATGGATAGGTAGGGATCAAGACTTTATTATCACGATTAGGGGCTAAGGATAATCTGTAAAGGATATAGTTAGTAGGATTGACAATTGGAAATTTAATTATCAAGATTATGTCATTGTCTTTATAATAATATCCTAATTTCAGTAGATCGAAATATTCTCTAAAGCTAATGTCTAAAATTACCTCTCTATTATATAAATCTTTTAATCTTTTTAACATTACATTAAACGTATCATAATTAAGAGCCGAATGGTGAATACTTTTAGCTCTTATAAATGCTAATAGATTCTGTAACTTTATGAGCTCCCTAGACAAACTGTCTATGTCATCTCCTAATATTATAAGAGACTGAGCTAAGTGAAAATACTTAATCATATCTGTTTCATGTCTGGTATCACTATCTAATATGGAATCAATAATTTTCTCTATTCTTATTTGGTTGTCTACTATTCTGTCTGTGACATTCGAACTTTGCGAGACCCACTGCTTACTTAAACTCACTTGATGATTTATTTCAACAGCTAAATTATGTTCGTTTTGATTTAGAACTGCAATGGCATTGTCGTACTTTAATGCATCCGTATAGTCTAAATTGCCGGAAATACTTTTGATAACGGAACCGAGACCATCTATGAGACCTCTTTTTACCCGTTTTATTTCGAAAGATGCTAATTGCTCTGATACTTCATCCAATTTCGTTTCTAAATACTGAACGTGAGGAGCATAAAGTGACGACGTTTTATTATTTAATTGTGGTATCAAATCTCGTAATTGTTCTTTAACAGATTCTAATCTATTGCGCACGTTATCTAAATTGATCATTAAAATAAAGGAGTGGTAGTGTGATATAGCTCTGGTGGGACCCAGGTTGAAGGGGAGGATACCTGGTCCATCTTTAAGGCTTTCAAGTGTTATCTCGTCTGCTTGGGCCAGCTTCAGGGCTTGGGTCAGCGTCAGAACGAGCAGTATTTTCAGTGTCCTGCAACAAACGAGCACTGTTAGGTACCCGTTTTAGACGTGACTTAGGTACGGGTCCTCTTTTCTTTTTCGTATAAATGTGTATGGGTAAATCTGCTAATACTGTGTCGTGCGTATAGCGAGCTGCTAATTTTTGTCTATGGGCTAAGGGATTCCTAATATAGATTTGTTGGTCGGGTGTATATTCTTGCTCAAGTTCGCGATCCTTATTAATATTCTCTGTTATTTCAGTACGGCGATGAAGTGAGGCTTCATTAATAATTTCATATACTTTTGACATTCTCTTACGATGATCTTGAATATATTCTTGCATTAGGTGCTCTGTTATATTCATATCTAAAGGATCTCGAGGATCGAGATGGCCGGTTATTATATCGATCGGTCTGCATTTTGTGAAACTATGAATCGAGCTGTTATAAGCTATAATAGCGTATGTCATAAGGTTGGTAACTGATTCATTTCGGTGTTCTAGTTTCAAGATACGCAAATGCTCCAATAAAGTGGAATGTAGGCGTTCTACCATTCCATTTTCATTAGGTGTATTTGGGCATGTTTTATGGTGTTGAATTTTATGTAATCTGGTAAATTCTAAAAATAGCTGATTTGTAAATTCGGGGCCATTATCAGTAACGTATCTTAGAGCCATACCGTGATGAGAAGAGAACTTTAATAGAGCCTGAACTACGCTTACGGCGGTGGCATCTCTCAGGAAATATGCTTGAGCATATTTTGAGAATGCATCTATAATAGTAAGATATTTATGAGTATCAACGCTAAGTAGATCCAAGTGCACGACTTCAAAAGGTTTTGTAGGTGGTGGTACAATTTGTAACCTTGGTCTTATTGGGTTACGGTCGTATTTAGCCTGGCCGCAAATAGTACATTCGTTAATGTACTTTGTAACGTGCTCTTTCATTTTAGGCCAGTAATACCGTCGCGATAAAGCTAAATAACATTCGTTGATACCTCTATGGTTAGTCTTTCCTTCATGATAACTTTTGATAATTTCCTGCTGTTTTAAGTAATCTTTGACATTTTCGATTTCGATTTTACAGAGAACCAGATTCATAGCAGAATTTTTAAAATTACTTTGTATGACGGGTATGATGGAATACATTTCTAATGCGGGGTTAATTAATATTCCTGTCTTTACCTTAGGGTTAACATATTCTTTTATCGCGGCTATTACGTCTTGTTTCAGGTTTGATTTGGATATTTGAATGCAAGTTCTGGTATGCGATTCGAAAGGTTTAGAGACATTAGGTCTACTTTTAATATCACCAACAACGTTAAATACGATTTGCCTGCTAAATCTATTAAGCGGATCATCAGTGATGGGCACTTCTAGGACAGGATTTTCCATATCACTATGAACGCTATTGGTGTTAGAGTTGGCACTCTCAGTTCTTTCTGAATCTGATTTGTCTGAGGTGTTAACTACGATTGAACTAGATTCTTCATTACATATTTCAATACGCGATAGGGCGTCGGCGTTGGTATTAATTTTCCCTGGTTTATAAATTACTGTATAATCATATTCACTGAGACGTAGTCTCCAACGAGTTAGACGGGAATTGGGTTCTTTGATGTTCATAACCCATTGCAAAGGACGATGGTCTGTCACGATCTTAAATTTTCTACCAAAGAGATACGGCCGAAAGTACTTCGTTGCCCACACGATGGCAAGTAATTCTTTTTCTATCGTGCTATAATTTATTTCGCTTGTGTTAAGTGTTCTCGACGCGTACGCTATTGGTTTATCGGATCCAATAGGACCTTGGGAAAGAACGGCTCCGATAGCTAGTTTCGATGCGTCGGTCGTGAGTATAAATTCCTTTGTGAAATCCGGATATTGAAGGATAGGGTCATTGATAAGTAAGGTTTTGCACTTTTCAAAGCATTGGACATAATTCTGATCTGTAACAATTTTAGAACCTTTCTTTAAACATTGAGTTAAAGGCTTGGTTATTTTAGCAAAGTCTGGTATGAATTTCCTATAATAACCAAGTAATCCTAGGAATCGTTTAATTTCTGTAGAGGTTTTCGGTAAAGGATAGCTTTTAATTGCCGATATTTTATCGGGGTTAGGTTTTACACCGTCCTTGCTAATGACATGTCCAAGATATGCCGTCTCTAGCTTTAAGAATTCCGATTTGTCCATTTGAATTTTAAAATTGGACTCGCGCAACTTTTTGAAGACTTTTTCTAAATTAATCATATGCTCCTGAAGGGATGTACTGAATACTATTATGTCATCTAGGTAGACTAGACAAATAGTATTCTGAAGCTCTCTTAGCACGTTATCCATGACTCTCTGAAAAGTAGATGGACTGTTTTTGAGACCCATAGGCATGCGCAAAAATTCAAAATGGCCATGTTCTACGTTAAATGCAGTTTTCGGAATATCTTGGTGATTCATTTCCACTTGGTAAAAGCCACTAGCAAGGTCTAACGTTGTAAAATATTGACAATTACCTAACTTGTCTAGGACATCAGCTATATTGGGAATCGGGTATTTATCGTCGATGGTCTTTTCGTTAAGCTTTCGGAAGTCAACTACTATACGCCATTTCGTTTTTCCCGACGCGTCTGCTTTCTTAGCTACAACCCAAATAGGAGAACTCCATGCGGAATCTGAAGGCCTTATAATACCCTGTGATAGCATCTTACCAATCTGATCTTGTACCTCCTGCCTGTGAATATATGGATATCTGTAGCTTTTTGTATAGACCGGTAACTCATCTGTCGTTTTGATTGAATGTTTAATTTTATTTGTAAAGGTTAAGGGTTCACCATCTAAGTAGAAGACGTCCGCATATTGTGCGCAAAGTAATTCTAAGTTCGTACGTTCCTCAACGTTTAAATGGTTTGTACGGAGGCGCGAGAGTACTTCTTTTACGCGTTGCGGCTGTTTCTCGGAAGGTATATACTCGATATTATTAATTTCGGCAAAGACTGCTCGATCCATTGAGAATATGACGTCACTTCGACTTGGATTTGTAACCTCGACTACTCCCCTATTATTTGACACAGTAGTCAAGCACTCTCCTATGATGCAATTAGAAATAGTTTGTTCTTCTATAAACGCATCTCCGTCGTGGATGTTAATCGGAATCTTAAGTAGTTTCGAAGTGTTTGCCGGTATAATATCTTCATATAAGTTAGCGTTTCGTGAGTCATATACTTTGATCGGATTCGACGCGGTTTTAGTTGTAAGTATCTTATTTTTATAATCGATCACAGCCTCCCAATTATTTAATAAGTCCGTACCAATAAGTCCATCGAAATAATCGTGGAACTTGTAAACGTAAAATGTAGAGTCGTTAGAGTCGTTAAATTCGTTAAAGCTAGGCAACGTGATAGAATAGTCATTTCTAGTTTTAGCATGAACATTACATACTTCGAATGGATCGTAATTTAATGGAAAATTGCTAAAGTATTGTTCCACTACCGCAGGACTCAAGAACGATTGATTTGCTCCCGTATCTAGTAAAAGTTTCAAAGGTGGTGATGCAATTTGAATGTACGGAAGTTGTCGTTGTGTTTGAAGATTTATTTCTATTTTAAGGTGTCGGATTTCGGGCTTTCCGTAAAATCCTGCTCAGTTTTTAAGTCTTCGATTACAACTTGAGATGTCTCCGGGGTATATTCTGTATATTCCTGAAGGGAATATTCATAAGGTTGATATTCTACATAGTCAGAGTTATCGAAGTAGGGTTCATAATAATCAGCGTATTCGGTGTATGTAGAGTCATTAGTACAGTCATTATAATTCATTTCCCTATTCTTAAGGTAGTTTGTAGGGGGTGGATTACCTGATTTTAGCCAACTGTGACCTCCGAGTGCTTGTGGCGTTGGTGGTAAATTCCGTGTAACATAATGGCTTACACCACTCATTGGACGTGGTTGGTTGCTGGCCTGCTGGTTAGGACGCGGTGCCATTTGAAAGTTATTATGTTGGGGATTATAATTGAATGGCACTGATTTAAAAATTTGTTGCGTGCGTGTTGGACCAAACTGACGAGGTTGGAAAAGATTTTGTCTCCATTGCGGTGCAGGTGGTGGTGCAAATTGAGGTCGCGAGGGACCTGGCATACCGTAATTAAAAGGCCTAGGCGCGGGCAAGCTAAAAGGTTGGGTAGGCATTTTGTATGGGCTGACAAAATGATTAGGCACAGGCATAGTATTAATTAATTTCCTATCGGGTAATCGTTGGTTACGGTTTTGCAAGTATATGGTGTTATTTTCCTCGTGAACGAATTCTAGCGCCTTCTCGATAGTCTCAGGACGCATACAACGTATGCGCGAACCTAAGGGATCGTTTAACCCACGCACGTATGCTTGTAACGTCAATTTCCGATATAAGTCGCGTTTCGATTCTATGGTGGAGTCGACCGTATCATGCAGGCTAACATACGTCATAATCGTACTAAATAGATTTTGGCAACGCTCATAAAACTCTTGAGCCGTATTAGAGCCTTGTGATAAAATAGCCAAATCGTTATATAGAGCGGTCTCGTCTCGTTGATCGGCAAAGTTATTCACCAAAGCACTTCGAATGCCACTCCAGTCATTCGGAATTCCGTTTGAATTTATTAAGCGAGCAGCTGAGCCTATAACCTTATTAAGAATGCCATTGATAAGGGCACACTTACTCAGATCGCTACTACCCTCACTACAAAACTGCTGTACTAATTGGTCACATAATTTTAAAAACCTGGTTAAAACGTTTGGATTTCCATCAAAATCTGGTACTAACCTTAGGGCTTTATAGATGGTATCTAGTTCGGACATACTCGGTTCTTCTTCTATATTACCTAAACTTATATTTCTTTTACGATCTATAAAAATCTGTCTACTACTACTTACTATCTTAGGGTCCTTAGATTTTCTTAAATGAAAAATCTTGACTAATTTTATTAGTACGGGTTAAAGGCTAGGAAATGAGCAACCACTAAAAAGAATCTAGAGTACTCACATTTATATGTTTCGGTCCCTTTGCGTTATCGAAGTCCGGATATCTCTGGTGCAGCACGACGTGTAGATTCGGATGCTTCTTGACGCGGCTAGACGAGCCACACGGGCGGCTTTTCACGAATTTCAAGCAGATTTTCTATGCGAAACCGACCGCGAGCATCCTACCGACTGCGCCAATTACGTTCGGCTGCCGTTGAGGACGCAAAAAAAACCGAAGTTAAATTTATTTAATTATTTAATTATTAATAAAAATTACAATTTAAGAGTGCAAAAGCGTGACAATCGTTCGATGTAAGAACAAAGAGTGAATCAATGAATAAAGTTCCATTTTAGGTGACAGTAGATGACTCATGGTCGCCCGCCGTCCCCACGGTGTGATAATTCTTGGTAGATGGTTCGATGGGTGTTGCGAAAGAGCGCAACAGCGGCGGCGGCTTCCCGGTACGTGTTGCTAAGCGTCAGCGGTATTCGTGGTGTAATACATCTTAACAAGTATAAAAACATGTATCGTATATGATTGAAAAGCAACATTCAAGTATTTAATTAATCATGCGAAGATAATATAATCCCGCGATTAGTGGCTTATTATCAGCTATTTAACTGTCTGAAAGGATTGCAGATCTCTAATGGGCATGTGACCAGATTTAGTGGATCTGAACTGATTATGCCAGCACCAGCGATGAAATATTCTATTTCGCACCCTGTTAAAGATGTAGCAGGTCTTCTCAATAGTTGGTGCATTTTGCTGTGTTACGTCTATCGTATAAAAGGTGAAAAAATCTGTACACACAGTAGCGGATAGCTTAATGTTTTGCTACAGTCTATGTACCGACATTATTATTCTCCGACACGTGTAGGTATATCATATATTATAATAAAAACGTTAATTACATACAGTACATTTTTACTTTCATGTGGTATTTTGTTATAATCACCAGCAATATTACTGCATAAACATTAACCAGAAATATAAGTTCTAAAGTCCGATCAAAAGTAACATCATTACTTTTACCTGTTCTAAAACTGGACAGTGACGTCATGTAGGTAAAAGGCTATTTAAACAAAGTACAAGGTTGAAGGCAACCTTAACACATTACAAAATTAAGACAACGCTGTGTCAGTCTGGATATACATAATTCGTTACTTAAATTTTAGATATGTTTCTAAAAATGACACGAGTCAATCGATTATCTATGGTATCAATATATCCAAAATATGTCCAACCCACACATGAGAACTCAAAACTGCATAAATTTGATACCACTGACTTATTCAGCATAATGAACATTCATCTAAGTAGTATAAGAAGCAGGTAGTTAATAACTTTATTAGTACAGGAGTCATTGTGACAAATGGACTACGTATGTTTGTTCATTTTATTTCAAACAAGCTACGGTTAGAAGCGATTTTTCAACAAAGATGCCATGATTACAACAAGCGATCCAATACTCATATTTATATAATTCCGGACCATCTTATGGTACCTACTTGGAGGTAGAAAAACCGTCCATGTATCTATCGATAGCGCTGTATTGTGAATGGGGCTGCCAAAATACTGAACTTGAGGTCTGCCCTCAAAAATACTATGAATTACTTACTAAAAGTTTGTTTCGAGCCAATTTAGCTGAGGTAGCCTAGCAGTTTAGAGATTAAACAAAATAGAGGGTAATTTTATACTAGGTGGTAATTCCACGAGTAAGAAAACAAAGGTGCTTTTTTCTTCTTAACACATTTATTCATGCTTTAGTCTAAAGACAAAACTTTCAACTAAGTACATTACATATTATTGTGCAGGCGTATCCGCTGTGTAAGTGCTCCTCTAACAGTAGTTGGTAATCAGTAACAATAGATGAGGATCTAATATATGAAAGAAATTGGAATGTTACATACATATGACGATGATACGGTTCATCAGATGATTGTCACCTCATTCCGAACATAGGTGACGTTTAATTTAGATTTTGTCATGCTTTCGAGATAGCGAGGAGTCCTTTGTTATTGCAATGCAAAATTTTCTTGGCTAGACAACTAGCAAACACTTTCCTTAAAACTGCTCGACTGTTTATTGCGTTTACAGGCTTCATCTGATTATATATATCAATAGGAAATGAGATTACGGTTGCAGTTGAATCAGAAAGTATGCTGAATCACGGTAGTGCAGACTCTTTTAGGATATTACAAAGCTCGATAAGTTAATTAGACCGATTAGGCTCTAAGGTGATTTTGAAAGAAAATCAATAATATTTCTAGTATTCCATTGAACCCCCAAAAACACTGCGAGGGTGGGTAAATTTGTCAACATAGTGTAAGCCTCTGTAGTACAATTTTATTCATTCTTGTTTTAGAATTAAAACATAACGCCTTTGCTAGGCAGGAGAAAGTCATTCAAATAATCGATAATAGGTATTCCTTATTCCCTATATGTTTGTTACCCAATTGGTTAATTAAGCAAAAAAACTTTGGCTGAGACAGAAAGGTAGGCAAGTTATCTATGTATAATATTGTTGCCATTATTGGTCATAGATTCGTATGTGTGTCGCACACATTTACTAATGAAAACACGCCTGAGATCTGAATCTTGCACAACCAGTCGGGGTTGAAATAAATCAGCGATACGGTAAACATTTAATCCTTAATCACACGTTATGATAGGTCAGTCAGTGAGATTTTTATTATATTCTTTGCATTTTTTAGACACCACTTTTTAGCATCAGCAGACTATGTTCAATGGTGCGGGTTTAACTTGATATCTGATACCACAGTACTGAACCAAATGACTTGACATTACCAACGGTTTTTGGTAAAACAATACGCATCGACCGTGTTTTATATTATTTTCAGTATAAAAACCGGGGGTGCTTAGATGTCACCCTGCTGGTGGAATAGAATTTATTGTCCCGCTTTGAAATTATTAAGTGTCAATCTTTAAGCACCTTGCGGGTATGGCAAGACCCCTGCGAGGGTTAAATATATAAGAACAAGTCCGTAAGGGCACCACATCCAAGTCAGGTACTTAAGAGTAACTGTAAGGGTAACATGTTACAGTTGCTTGCCCCTGTGAGATTTGATAATGATGGGAAATATGCGTAGAGGCATCTCAGCATAGGACTTGTCAAATGTACATTTAAAACCAACTATTCCCATGTGGGTGGTTATATTAGAGACTGTGCGACAGAACATTTCATCTCCTGCCCTTGCATCGGTTGATTTAGATGGCGATTGTGAAAAGAGGTACAATATCTAGGTAAAGTACCCTGCGTTGAGGGTATATATTTCGAGTCCCTTTTCCCTACGAGGCAGGGCTAGATTAAAAATCTGCTTTGACCTGTTTTCAAAGCAGAATCATTAAATTTTTATTAATTGCTGTGCGTACCACGCTTCCTTTTTAATCCTTTCATCATTACTGTGCGTAGAGACACATCAAACATAGTACCCTGCGAGAGTGTATTCTAAGGTCACGCCAAGATTTTTATGCGTGAGGCGCGACATTCAAATGACCCTGCGAGGGTCCATTGTGATGTATTTGAAACCACATTCACTTGAAGGGTCCATTTCAAGTCATCTACCCCTGTAAGAGGTGAATTATGATGGAAAATGTGCGTACGGGCAGAAAATCCAAAAGAATACCCAGCGAGTGTATATTTCTGCCCCTGCAAGCGGTTGATTAATATGGGGAATGTTTGTACAGGCATAACATACAGGAAAATACCTCACGAGGCTACATTTCAACTCATCAGCCCCTTCAAGGGGTTAACTATTATTGGTGTACGGGCACAACATCCAAAAGAATACACGCGAGGGTATATTTCAACTCACCTACCCCTGCAAAGGGTTGATTATTATGGGGAATGTGCATACGGAGTAAGGGCACAACATCCAAGAGAATAAATACCCAGCACATTTTTCATTTTTCAGTCACTGCCCCTGCGTGGAGTTAATAATAATGGGGAATGTGCGTACCAGCCCAACATCCAAGAAAATACCCTGCGCGAGTACGTTCTGAGTCACCTGCCCCTGCGCGGGGTTAATAGTAATGGGTAATGTGCGTACGGGCACAAGATCTAAGATAATACCCTGCGCGGGTATGATTTGAGTCACCTGCCCCTGCGCGGGGCTAATAATAATGGGGAATGTGCGTACGGGCACAAAATCCACGAAAATACCCTGCGCGGGTATGTTTTGAGTCACCTGGCCCTGCGCGGGTTGGTGTATGGATCAGTTCAGACAAGCTTGCTAAGCAGGAGCATTTGATCCTTTTTATTAGAGGCTAAAATGTTTAACCTTTTTTAAGCATTGTAACTAGGCTAGCATAAATGGCAGGCGAAATCTTCTGGTTAGCGGATCACGATTCCTTATTTGAATAATTTCAGTACAAATAAGTTGTAATAATTCTGATTCACTACATAACACTTTCAATTCTTTTTTATTAAATTAGAATCACCGCTTCATTGCAGGAACCTCAACAGAGGTTTATTTAAGTAACTAGTAACACACATGCTAGAACAAAAGTTGTTACCGCGGCAAATTTCATAAATATTTAACTATATAATAAATTGTTACACATGTTATTTAGACGGCACTTCACGGCACAACTAACCTTTCCGACACTTTAACTGCCTGCGGTCATTATTAATTTTATTTTAGATCCGAGAATCAGATATCATTGGATTTACTTGAGGAGCTTATAGAGGTACTACTCGACCCATTGTTACGCTGCCTTTTAGATCATTTTTGCTCAGGGCAATATCCGTTATCACTATTCGCACGTTGTGATTTATACAGTTAGCACTTGATGTAATTTAAATATTAATGTTCAACTGTGAACAAAACAGCAACTAACCTAGGAAAAACCAAGGATAAAAAATTAATAGAAGCAAAATTATCAATAAAAAGTGGGTAGATTAAATAATTTAAGAATTAGTTGTTCAAAGACATGAACATAAAATATCAAAATTAAATTGAAATATCGAACGGTAAAACCGTTAAAATCATATATCATTATTTTAATAAATTAAGAAGGTACAAAGGTATATAAAATATACAAATAACTTACGAGTGCCTAGGCTAGGCTAGGCACAACCGTCCGTTGCAGAAAACAGGACGCCAATGACGAGATAGCGCGCGTGGCTCAAGCTCGCGCTCTGCCTGGGTGGATGGTGGGGAGATGTGCGAGCGAGACGGCAATATTAGGGTAGACAAAGAAGGAAGTATAGAGCAGAAAACAAGGAAGGCCGCTCTCAATATATAAGGTTTCAAATAACGGTCAAGTTTTAATAATTAATTTATGGAGAAAAACAACCGAGGGACATACAGTGTTTGTTACCTACATAATGCATGGAAGAATAATCATTGCTCTAGTGTCATTAGCCAGAGAGGAAACTGAGGATTACGTTTGTATGGAACAAACGCCACCAGCATTTCCTCTTATTGCAGAAGCATCGGGAGCCATGCTATCGTACGTGTAGCGGGATTATTGCTTCATGCTTTGTACAATACGGGCGCCAATTATGCAGGAAAGCAGGCGAGTCGCATTCGACTCGAGTCTGAACTTATCGCGCACGGGTAGTAGCTCATTAGGTAACTTGTATTTGATAATAACATTGATAATTTTATTTCTAATCTAGCGTACGGTCGTACTAAATGAAAATCAGCTAATTTATAGGGTTCCGTTCCCGAATGGTGGCAACCGTCAAGGCTCTGTCTGTCAGTAGGTGTATCACATGAACCGTAAGGCCGGGTTCCCACTACGCCGGACCGGCAGATTTGTGTGTGGGATTCCCATCCCAGTCCAGTCGTTATAGGTAAACATTTGAAAATTTCTCAAAATTCAAAATTCAAAAATCATTTATTCAAATAGACCTTCGCAGGCACTTATGAAAAGTCTGACTCTAGTCTGACTCTCAGAATGTGTATATTTCTATTGCCGCTATATGGTCATCGTTCACTATGTCAGTACCGCTCCATCGCAGCAACGGCCCGGCACCACCTCAACTCAATGAGCGGTGGGGTGACCCATATTTTATTTTATTTCATTTTTATTATATAGGCGCCATATACAAAAAATAATAAAAATTAAACATTAAATGGCCGGTTTTATATTGTATCAAAGCTCAATATATTATAAGATGACGCCATTAACCCTGGGTGGGAAATGTAATAAATAAAAAGCACTGGTAAATTATTTTTCATTGGCACTTTATTAAAACGATACTCTTGGTCAAACTTTTATAACCCGAACATCGAAAATTAGAAAAAAATCGATTCGAGGGGACGACATTCTTATAATATATAGCTATCAATTTTATTCCCGTAGGTATTATAGAAGTAAATTACATAAGTCAAGCTTTGAGTCGAGATTGTAACAATTGATTTAATACCGTGGACCTATAATATAAGGTTTATTGTAGATTAACACAATCTATTCTTTAGACGAGTTTAATGCACTCACGTAAAAGCGTATCTAATGGTGCGTCCACGCTACGTCGAGCCGAGCCTCGAACGAACAGGATTCGTTCCATGTTCGCGATTTCAAACATCGAGCGCGATGCGAATCCGTGTTCGTGAAAAAACTGACAATCGCGCTCGTTCGAGGCTCGCAAGCCCGTCCACGCTACGCGAATCGTGCTCGTTCGTGGCTCGGCTCGTGCTCGGTTCGCCAATCATTGACGCACCATAATATAAATAAAGAATACAATCGAGTTCGAAATTCTATAGGCTTAAACATTAATAATTTTACAAATTATATTTTCAATAATTCTGCAATTAACTATGTACAAAAAACGACTAGCTTTAGCATACATCTTATACTTATTACGTATATAAATTGTATCTCGTTATAACAATGGCATAATTAATTACGTCTTAGACATGCATACTTTGGTTCATTAAAAAATACAAAAAAAAGTAAACATTTTTTTCTTACTTTTTGTTAATTTAAATAAAAAATATTAATGAATTTCACATTCGATTAAAGTAATACACGACAATGGCAACAGATTTTTTATTTTAATTAAACTTAGGTCCTAAATCGATAATTTAAATATCACGTAAAAAAATATAATTTTCACAATTTGTGATAAAAATACATATAATTTAATTAAAAAATCTTAACATATACACTTAGATAAAAAATAACAAAAAAGGGAGATACGGTACCCAGTCCAAAAGGCATGGGAAAACAAAACTACTACGTCTAACTGACACTGACGCACTATCACACAGTTGCAAACTTACAGCGTACTATAACCGATCTTACTGTTTTACTATAACTTTAAAATTTTAATAACTCTACTTACAAATGAGTTTATTCAAATTATATTTACAAAAAATTATAGTCAGTTAACAGTTATAATTCCATTCCTGTTTACTACATTCTCTGATACCGTGAAATGCCACCATGGTCATTTTTTAAATGTAGGCAGATACCTAAAATAACATTTTTAATGTAACTATCTACCTAATAACCCAACATACTACATCAAGGCTTACAACCAACCAAAACTAAAACATTACTTTATGTAACTTCAAACGAATCAGAGAAGCCAGAATACGGGTATATACCGCCAAGTACATACTTGTAGTTCCCGTAGTGGTGTATCCTGTAGGTCCCCGGGGGAGTTCCTTCTGGGATTTCCCATTCGATCTCCGCGTGACTTGTGCCCAACACTTTGGAGTCTCTGTGCCAGATGTATCTGAGGAGTTGTAAGTTTAAACTTATTAGTTAAAGTCAAAGCTAATTTATTCAATTTAGGCCCCAGAAGGGCATTTATGAAGGGCAAATTTACTGAATTTACCAGCGGTTCGGAAGTTGGCCTTCAACTGAGAAGAATCCGGCAAGAAACTCAGCAGTAACATTTTTTGGACAATGTGACTACATTGGTAATTGCCACATATTTTAAAATGTATGATCTTGCTGGTATGCTACCACCGTCAAGTAAACGATCATACGTATGTGAATCCAATTGCACGGTGATAGGGTACTTATAGTACCCGCCTGACTAGCTATCACCCTCAAGCTGAACTCCTAGTATTGCATGAATCGATAAGCAAGAAACAAGCTTCCATCAGATGGGCTGTATGCAGTTGAGACGGATCGCTGCCATTAGCAAACTAAATACATTTGTCTATACATAAATTCGCATATGTGCAAAGAAATTTTAGGGCTGAGCAGAGCTTTTATGCATATGTGAGTGAGTGATGTACATAGACGCCTCCGTGACTCCGTGGGTGCTAGAGGGCTCCAGCCAGCACCCATGAAAACCAAACAGTGGCTACAGACCACAGACAGTAAAATTTATCAGTAATAAGTTTTGAGCAATATATCTACAACCTCACCCGCTCTTGGGGCAAGACGTCTACTACTTCTTAGATTATTCTGTTGTCTAAGTACTACTTACTTACGTATCAAACAAAACAAAAAAAAGATTATTCGAAATATTACAAGAGCTTCTCAGGGGTGCACTTTTAGATTTTTCAAATATTTTTTTTTACCTATCTTTCCTAGATTTATAAAATGCATCTCCTTTTTGTTCTAAAATTTTTTTTTGTTCTTTTAAACGAGTCATAAAATGGACATGAGCACCCACGGGGTTGTCTAAAAGCCGGCGATGATGTATTATGATATGACATTAGTAAAGATGATAGGAGCAGAGTTTTTTGGCTTTACTTTTATTACGGGCCGTATTCGGTCTGAACTTGTTTTATGTCTGTGTTTAGTGGTATAAAATAAGCAAGCCTAAAGGTAAATGGGTGAGATATCTCACTTGGTCTCCCAGTCAGCGTCAGTAGCGACGACGGTCCACGCGTCATCTTCCTCCGCCTCCAGTTTCTCGACGGCGCCGAACCAGCGCCCGTGACGGATACTGTTGCGGGGATGTCCTGACACCTGGGGACACCACATTTATTATTCAGGGTGGATACGACTATATATTATGATGTAGATGGACCAACATCGAAATCGAAAAAATAATACGTTTCATACAATAAGCTCAATTTCACCTCGGCTAAACTGTGTGAAACAGCTGGTTTTATTTTGCGATTTCGAAGTTGGTCCTATAGTAAAATTTGTTCGTTTATTCGTAAGTACTTTACGTGGTTTCATTTATTATCATATCCACCCTGACGGTGGATACTTTACTGGATTTTTTACTTATTTAGTAAAAAAAATTATACTCAGGCGTATGTTTGACCAAGATCTCATTAGGACATACCTCATAACCTCATTTGTGATCATAAGTAAGATAGTGCGTCAGCTAGACGTAGTACAATTAGCCCACGCCCTTTGAATTGTGTACCGTATCTTCCCTCATTTTGTTTTAATCTAAGGTCCAAATTATTAATGAATACTCACAAAGGAAGCAGAGACGATATCTCCCCAGCTATAATGTTTCTGCGGTTGTTGCACGCAGTCTCCGAACTCCTTACCCCACGGAGCGGAGTCCCATAGCACCGGCGGAACTAATGTTATCAGCTGATTGCTGAAGTCTGGCGGGTCTGGACCGGGATCTAGGGGCTTACCCTAGAAAAAAGTCACCATCAAAAACGTCCCTTTTAAAAGTATTTTTATTATTGAATGTATGTGACCTACTAAATCAGCCTTTAAGCCCGGCCGTATACTATAATTTATATTAGAAAATTTTTGACGCCCGCTTTCTCATACATTTAACGACACGTCAGAATTTTCTAATAGTATGCGGGGTCTAGAACAAACTGTATGACCAAAATGCCTTCCGGCGGGCGTCAGAAATTTTCTAACTGAAAATTTCTTATAGTATGCGGCCGGGCTAAGTACCACGTTTTTATTCGTAGGCTAGTTCTATTCCAAAGTTAATTTGAAGTTCTCTGAAGGAATCTGAATCTACGTAGGTATGTACTCTACGCGTTATCGTGATTTTTATCTTTATGTTAATTTACTGACTTTTTTCGGGATGCTTACATTGTTAACTTGTTTAAACAGTAAAGGCAAGCCAACGAGACGAGATAAATAATGTAAACAAACTTTCAACAGATGAAATCTGCTTTATCGACCGCTTTCCTGTACAGGTCGGTTAACGAAAGCTGGCACGTTCACAGTACTCATAAATTTGCAATCAGTCAAGTCTAATGGACGAATGCAAAAATAGACCACTCTATATTTATGAGCAGTAGCAAAAGCAAAACAATAACTGTCTCCTTCATACTCATAAGCTTGACTTTGCGCGAGAGAGACGGTGTAAATGTGTTGAAACGTGCCAGCTTTAGTTAACCGACCTATACCACGAATCACACTACGACAGCCGTCGTCGACTAACTGACGTCATTATTGCATGCGAGAGATAATGATCGCTCGCTAACGTAATATAACTCAGTAGAGGTCGGCTGTTTACATATTTTATCTTGTCTCGTTGACTTTACTTTAGTAACTTACTGAAATCAAAGCCTCCGTCAGTTCTATGTACTTGTTCAAGTAGATATCCAGGGTGTGGGGACCGAAGATCGTTGAAGCAGCTTCATATCTTTGCGCCTGAAAATTATAATTAGCTATTTACCTAAAATTTCAAGGCGATGATAGCTCAGTGGTAGTAACGTCGGAAACCGAGACGAAGGTCCTGGGTTCGAATCCTACAATGAGCTTGAGCTTTCGGTGAAGAAAAACATCGTGAGGAAACCATAGCACGGTGGTGGGGTACTTTGTAGTACCCGTCTGGCTGGCTACCACCCTCAAGTTGAAAATCTGTCGCCAAGCATCTATCGGCGTGTTCACAGCTGCACTTGAGAGCCAGTTCCTTCTAAGCTTTGTGTGCTTACCACCTTCGGCCACATCATCACTTACCATGTTGAGATTGTGGTCAAACACAGGCCAATATAAAAACAAAAAAAATTACTCTTTCACTCACACACGGTGGTAGCTTCCATTCAAGTTCCTGTTCAAATCTAGTCCCTGTTCCAGCTGTTCTTGAGATCCAGTTACCTTCTAGGCTTTGTGTGCTTACCACCTAAATCACACAGTGCGATTCGCATAGTAAATCCAAAAACAGATTATTCCAAATACTCGTATCCACGGAGATAGAATATTAAGAGCACTCAGCTCACCATACTTTTCATACAAAAGCTCTGTACTTATGATGGCGTTTTTAAACACTTTTCGTTAGATGTTTTAAACAAATTGGTATCTTGTGAACTATATCTAGCAGTATAACTAGGCGAAAATAAAAAAAAGTGTGAAACAAATTCAGTAAAAGCCTCCGAAAAACAGCGGTTTTGCACAAATTTTACCTGAACTTTGGCCATATCTAATGTACCTATAAATTGTAAAAGTAAAGAAAACAGCTCTGAACAATGCTTGCAAATGTATTGGAGATTCTAAATAACTAACTTTTTTTTCACGAACTTGTAAGACATCACAGGAAGTATGGGCCTGGAACAAGTTTTATGATATGCGAAATCATTAATGACGATATAGCGAAGCGGCCGCGAGTGATCAGCGGAATTTACCAACTGATAACCGATGGCTCTGATGGTGTCTCTCTTTTTTCGCAGTCAAACATTACGTTGGATGAAAGTACAAGCTTTTAGGCTACGCTTGCATTGAAGTTGCGTTGGCCATGAAGGGCCCCCTTAATATAGCGACTGTTCTAGAGACTAGTCAATTGCAATTTGCAACGCTGCCTTCAAACCGACTGCGCGCTTATAATATTCGGGGATAAACAAATATTACAAAAAAAATACATATTTAGGTTATTGGTTTGTCCACGACTGCAATACCTTATAGAATTCTAGTTAAGTATATTCAAAATTCTATACATTAAAGAGCTTGTTTTTCTCTTTTCAGTTATTTTTTTGATTTTACGCAGTCGGTTTTTGTTTCTTTTAATTACCTGATACTCCTCAGGTGTCGCGATGTAATCCGAGTAGACATTAGACAATCCAGCCAGTACTACCCGTTTCGCTTCTCCCGTAGATTTGGTGACTACTCTCCGCAGTCTTCTCCCCGACATGGTGGTGAACTCTCCCGGCACAGCTACCAGGAAGAAACCGCCGATACGGGCGACCGAACAGGATACCGTTTTGGGTTGCCATTCGTACGGGAATTTTGCCTGGGTATTGAAAATATTAAGGTTTTATCCTTGACGTGGAAAAAAAAATTGGGTACTGAACCCTAAGACACAAGAGATATTTTGTATCATATTTATTTGCACTTGAATCTCCATACTTGAGGACTTGAAAGAAATCCAATGACTTCACTATATAAACATGCAATTGCATAGTTTGGTGTAATTGAAACGCCGCTGCGCCGCATTTCAGCGTTAAATGTGTTAATGGTTTTTAGGCATCGAAAGTGTCCTGTATTTGTTCGTAGAAGTTTTGACAACCCTAAATATATTCCTCTTTAACCGACTTCAAAAAAAGGAGGAGGTTCTCATTCGGTTTTTTTTTTTTTTTTTTTAATTTTGTTACCTCATGTCTCCGTCATTTATGAACCGATTTGGAAAATTCTTTTTTTGTCTGGAAGGGTTCACTTCCCGTTTGGTCCCATTGTCATCAGATCAGGATTTGATTACTTCTTAGTGTACTTTGAAGTCGGTTTAAGGTTTTTGTAAAACAGTCCAATTATTTATTACAAATATCTTACCCGTCCCGTAGCCAACAATATAGGCTTGGGCTTGTGACACAGTATGTCCTCGTCAGTGGGCTCCGCGATGAAGTCCCTGACGGCGTTCCAGAGCGGGTTGGAGGTGGTGGTGCCCTGCGTGAAGTCGAACGCGCCCGGCCCGTCCGTGGTGCCCGCCGCGAAGCTGTACCCCATCGCTGGTACACACCCCGATACTTTCCTACTCTGTACACGTGCAACGCGTTCGTGTGTGTTAATACAAGGTTTTACACACTTTCAGGCCCTCTTATATCCTCTTATGGGTTGAATTTTGAAAGAGGGTTCTTTGGCGCTGTGCTTGTGTCCTGTGTCGGATACAAGCAACCGAAACCGTAGTTGCTGTGTCCTGTAGCGGCGATCGGACGCAGTTTATGTCTGCGGAGGGAGTGGCTGATTGCATACTGGTTCTATAGAAATCAAATATTCGTTGGTTGCTTGTATCCGACACGGGACACACGTCTGCGCAGCGCCTTCATTGATGCGTATATCATAATATTGAAGGTATCTTGAGATTATGATATTTTGCCAATAATATCTATACTAATATAATAAAGCGGAAGAGTTTTTTTTTGTTTGTTTAAACGGGCTAATCACTGGAACTACCAGTCGGATTCGAAAAATTATTTCACTAATAGGAAGCTACATAATCCCCGAGTATTATAGGCTATTATAGGCGGGGAATAGCTAGTATTATTAATATAAAATCTCTTCCGCGATCTATACGCCTAGTATCAAAAAAGTGGATTACTGTAATACAGTGGTTCCCAATTAGGTTTTCCCGCTACCGCTTCAAGAAAAATCTCAAACTCGCTTACCCATTATAGCATGAGTAGTAAATAAAAAAAAATTACAGATTTTTTTAACATTTATTACCATCAAAATACAGTTCTAATGACGGTGAAAATTAGTTTTATGTGACAAATGTACACGTTTTTACAAGTTTTTATCAATGTACCTATATAACTATGTTTATTGGGGTGGAAACTTGCAAGTCGAATTTCACCCACTTCCAGTGGTCGGATTGACTTGATATTTGATATAGATTAGTATATCGGATGACAGTGCATGTTCAGTCAGCAAAAAGTACAGACACCAAAAAATGCTTGTATTAAAAATGAAAGTTTTGAAAGAAAAGAAAGAATGAAAGAAAAAACATTTATTTTGACATACACACAACATTACAGAATTATATATCACATATACTATAATAAATACATTAAATATATATACATATTCAGTAATATTGTGTGATGTCGAAAAAGGATTACGACTCAGTTTGACTCCAAGGTATGTGGTACATACCTTGGAACTGGTTTTCAGTCGAACCCTATCCGACATCACAAAAAACTGAGACACGAAAATAAACATAAAAAATTACATTAAAAAAGGTACAAAATTCCAATTAACTAAAAATGAACAAACAAACAAATTGCACAAAGAATAAAAATGTTTGGATTGACACCAACCTAAAATAATAAAAAACAAGAAACATCGTAAAAAAAAACAGTAATTCCCAAATAATTGGCAACACCACAAAGTGTAGTAAAGCTGTGGCACGACTGTGGCCATGACCCCTGTGCCGGCCCGTAACCTGACTTAACCTACAAAGTCGACACAACTTATTACAGTATGAGGCACGAGTGGTGAGCAAGTAGTGGGGGCAAGCGCATGTACACTTTTGGTCGAATCACAGTAGCCAAATGACACGCAAGAATCCAATAGACGTCGAGCATCGACCGACGAACCAATCGTGTGCAGCTCGGCGCTCCCCCCTTATACATTCCGCCAAACAGACCGAAAAATTAACTACTGCGCAGGTGTCAATCTGTGCTCAGCTCACCACTCGTGCCCCTTACTATAACATAGATTTTCTCTCTTGCTCTTGCTCAAATTATTCTTCTATCATTCAAAATCAGGCTCCGGCGTATGACATAGGTCATCAGGACCTCTACCACTACCCGAAGGACAAAGACTTCCTTCAAAAATCGAGTTCATTCTTTTAGGATTTCTCTTTCCAATTGACGGTGTCTTACTCAGTATTCCATTCTTCATTACCTCATAAAGTTTATCTTTATTTATTTCATAATTTGTAGCAGAATTATATTCTAGTTTCTTTGTAATGTTTTTATAAGTTTTCTTATTATTAAACACTTTATCTTTATAGTTATTTCCTTTTGATTGTTTTGGATGTTTGTTCTTCTTTACAACAAATATGTACAAAATACAATCAATATTTACAAAATATAATCTATATATAGAAAATTTCCTCAAGCCTGCCGCTGCTTCCGATTAACGGCAAGGTTCCCAGAAGGCTGGCAGCGTTTCCTCTTTGGATAGCCAAGCTGACGCGTTGGCGGAAAAAGCTCCCCGCCCGCTGGTCTCCGGAGGTCTCGATCAATTTTGAAGACAAGGTGCGAGCAAAACGGCGAGCTTCTGACCCCCATGGTCCCAAGGTCTCGACCGCAAAAGGCATAAAAATATAATTGGGTCCAATCGATGCATATTTTTTGAATTTTGAATTTTCCGCACTGGCCGCCGCTGCTCCTGCAGCTTTACAAGTAGCTGGTAAGTGAGATGGCGCGAGTGTATCGACACATGTGGCATCCCACACCAGCGACTTGCCGACACTCCAAGGGATCAAAGACATACCATCCGGTCTCTTGCCATCGCCCCGCGCAATACCGACTTCTTTCTGTTCTTCTTTTGTATTAAATGTCCATGATCCATTATATTATTAACCTCTTCTCTTGTATTCTCTTCTAAGCCATCATTAGTAAGCATATAATTCGCATAACGATAATTAAAGAGTTTTTTCTCGATTCTATTGATAGAAGCACACTGTATAGTCCAGACACTAATAAATAGTATAAACGTATTTATTATGAACAAATTCATGATCGCTACAGCACACGGCCACTCTAAAGTTAATTATAAACTTGAAATAACACATTAATAATGCACTAAGCATGTAGTACCTACATAACTTTTATTTTGGTAATCATTAAAATGTTCCTTTTTCCCTGTCGCAACCAAAATAACGCTGGCATAATTAAATTTAAAATGATATGCAATTCTTGGTCTGCGTTGCGACTGCGTCAAAAAGAGTGTAATGTTTTCAATGTATGTTTCAAGGTTATAGGTATGTTGGTCCGTTTATTTATCCCAAAATAACCTATACACGCTTGAACCAATTTAGATGTGTGTGATATTTTCAGAATCCTGATGGGATCTGAGGCTCACAATATATAATTTTCTAATACGTGTGATCTAAGTAGTCTGATCATGTTTCAGATGATTTTAACGATTTATTTAAAAATCTAGCTTCTGCTCGCGGCTTCGCCCGCGTGGCCTAAAAGAAACAAATGTACATTTTTTCTACAACAATAAAACAAAACAAAACAAAACAACTTCATACCGTTTCAAGGGTGAAATTATTAAAAACGCTGCGACACGTATAAATTAATTTTCAATCGTCACGCCTTACCACTAATTTTGAAGATCTTAAGTTCGAAACTGACGGACTTTCATACAAACTTTCATCCCCTTTTTTACTCCCTTAGGAGTGTAATATCAAAAAATCCTTCGCTAGTGGATGCCTACACTGTATGATAATATATTTAGTGATGATTACTGTGGAAATGAAGGACTTGCATAAGTAACTTCATCCCCCTTTTCCCCCCTACGGGGGTGTTATTATCACAAACGCTCAGACACCTATACATTAATTTTCAATCTTCAGACTAAACACAAAATTTGAAGATCCTAACTTTGAAACTGACGGACTTTCATACAAACTTTCATCCTCTATTTTACCTCCTCAGGGGTGGAATTTCGAAAAACCCTTTCTTAGTGGATTTCCTACTCTTTACAAAGAATACACTCTCCAAATTTCATGTCTCTAGGACCAGCGGTATAGGCTGTGAGTCAATCAGTCAGTCAGTCAGGACTTTGAATTTTATATATATACCTAATATATAATAATATTACAGAATAATTGAAATTAAATTTAATTATAAAATAATAGGTTTGAATTCGTATAATTAGTACCTAAATTCGAATTAATAATAACGACTTGCACTCGTATTTCACTGTTTCGGAACTTGCACAACTCAGTTTCGCAGTGAGCGCACGCACACACAGCTATCGGCTACGCGGCTACCGTAGTGGTTATATTCTCTTTGGGTTGCCGGCCAGCTACCGGCTAGTGGCGGCTACTGCGGCTAGTAACCTGTGGCGGCTAGGCGGCTACCCGCTGTGTGTGACGTAAACTTCTCGTAATGAGGATTGCTTATGATATCTCTATGGTCAAAATACCTGTAAAATCGTGCACATAAGGTTCAAATTGGTTGGAATTATCAATAGTCAGACAGGTATTTTAAGCATAGAGGTATTAAAAGAAAACTCCTCATTTGTAGTCAGCCAGTAGCCATCCAGTACCTAGCCAATAGCTAATTATCGTGTTGACAGATAACATAGCCGTGGCTATTTTGTGAATAGCCGTTTTTTGGATAGTTATATGAATAGCTACCCATCTCTGGCGGCGGGAGAGGGTGGTAAGTGTTTCTTTTTTTTTCAAAAATGTTGATGCCTCTTGGAGATTTTCTGACAAATTGTTATTAGGCTAGAACTACAACAAGTAGGTAAAGGTATGGCAAGAAGGCCACAACGTCGCAAAAATATGGCAACTTCCCAAGGGCGTCACAGTTTAAATAAGTTTGGGTGGGAAGCCCTGATATAACCCAAGCCTACTAATAGGTTAGGTATATATATAAAACCCTCGTAAAGGAGGGTTTTCCAAAAATATGGTTAGTGGTTTAGATATATTACCGAAATATTCTTCGGCCTTAAAACAAGTTATATCTAATCATATAATTATCAATTCCTCCAAGTTTTTTCTTATACACTATTATCAGTAAGAACGAAACCATAGCTCGTTTTAAATCAGGTCAGCGCCATCTGTGTTCCTTTTTAGGGTTCTGTAGCCAAATGGCAAAAAACAGAACCCTTATGGATTCGTCATGTATGTCTGACTCTCACTTGGCCGGTTTTTGTGTTTGTGTTCCTTTTGTTCCGTGGGTACTTATTTGCCGTACTTGCCTTCTTATAATTCGGGACATTTTAGTTTTTTTATGTATCATTGAAAACATTTACCCCTTAAACCCATCCAAGATAGGGTTACCAGGCGACAGGATTTTTACTGACATGTAGGAATTAAGGCTCTCTGTCAGTGAAACAGGAAAAATATGAATTTGTCAGGGATTTTTGAATCAGAAAGATTAATTATTATATTTATGTATTTACTAACATACATAACTCTTACACCAAAAGCTTGTTCGCTCGTCACCGCACCTTCTTATGGTGCGTCCATGCTACGCGAATCGAGCAAGAGCCGAGCCACGAACGAGCCTACAACGAGCACGATGCCAATCCCTTTGTTCGTGAAAAAACTGACAATCGCGCTCGCAAGCCCGTCCACGCTACGCGAATCGTGCTCGCAGTGTGCTCGTTCGTAGCTCGGCTCGTGCTCGGTTCGACAAGCATGGACGCACCATTAGAAATAGCGTTTTATGAATAACAGTGTATATCCATGTATAGACATCGTTACAACCACGGAAGAAAGATACTTACAGAATTGAAGGTTTCAGTGACAGGATCATACGGAGACACTTTCTGGTCTGGCATCTTCACAAACTGATGAACTATTCCGATGGGACCAGTCAGATCCTCACCTGGTTGGTTAAGTACTTGCTGTAACAAAATATAAACACTTATCTTATTTGCGCATATAGAACGTATCTTCTGTCGGAGCAGTTGCAGGAGAGCTGAGCGAAGTTAGTCCCTTAATACACGTAGCAACTCAAACTAAATCAATCGCTCGAGTAGCAACGTGTAAGATCGGTTAGTAATTCGAGATAGTATTTAATTGTTTTAGTTTGAGTCTTACCTATGTCTTATTTTTTTTATACCGTAAGAAACTTTAAGTATTTCTTGCCTAAATTTAGATAAAGCAAAACAAAAAACAATCCCTGTAAACTTAGCTGGTTTAAAAAAATACGGTTTTTATATAATCTCTCCTTGTGCAGGGTACACAGCAGCTTCTCCTGGTCGCATCTCTTGTAACAAACCTATGTAACCGTATACATACCATCCCAGTATTAAACAGCTTGGTGGCAATGATCCTGGTGCTCTCGAACATGTCTCTCCCGGGGCCGGACGCGAAGCATCTCTCCTTGTGCAGGGTACACAGCAGCTTCTCCCGGTCGCATCTCTTGTAACAAACCTATATAACCGTATACATACCATCCCAGTATTAAACAGCTTGGTGGCAATGATCCTGGTGCTCTCGAACATGTCTCTCCCGGGGCCGGACGCGAAGCATCTCTCCTTGTGCAGGGTACACAGCAGCTTCTCCCGGTCGCATCTCTTGTAACAAACCTATATAACCGTATACATACCATCCCAGTATTAAACAGCTTGGTGGCAATGATCCTGGTGCTCTCGAACATGTCTCTCCCGGGGCCGGACGCGAAGCATCTCTCCTTGTGCAGGGTACACAGCAGCTTCTCCTGGTCGCATCTCTTGTAACAAACCTATGTAACCGTATACATTCTATCCCAGTATTAAACAGCTTGGTGGCAATGATCCTGGTGCTCTCGAACATGTCTCTCCCGGGGCCGGACGCGAAGCATCTCTCCTTGTGCAGGGTACACAGCAGCTTCTCCCGGTCGCATCTCTTGTAACAAACCTATATAACCGTATACATACCATCCCAGTATTAAACAGCTTGGTGGCAATGATCCTGGTGCTCTCGAACATGTCTCTCCCGGGGCCGGACGCGAAGCATCTCTCCTTATGTAGGGTACACAGCAGCTTCTCCCGGTCGCATCTCTTGTAACAAACCTATATAACCGTATACATACCATCCCAGTATTAAACAGCTTGGTGGCAATGATCCTGGTGCTCTCGAACATGTCTCTCCCGGGGCCGGACGCGAAGCATCTCTCCTTGTGCAAGGTACACAGCAGCTTCTCCTGGTCGCATCTCTTGTAACAAACCTATATAACCGTATACATACCATCCCAGTATTAAACAGCTTGGTGGCAATGATCCTGGTGCTCTCGAACATGTCTCTCCCGGGGCCGGACGCGAAGCATCTCTCCTTGTGCAGGGTACACAGCAGCTTCTCCCGGTCGCATCTCTTGTAACAAACCTATGTAACCGTATACATACCATCCCAGTATTAAACAGCTTGGTGGCAATGATCCTGGTGCTCTCGAACATGTCTCTCCCGGGGCCGGACGCGAAGCATCTCTCCTTGTGCAGGGTACACAGCAGCTTCTCCCGGTCGCATCTCTTGTAACAAACCTATATAACCGTATACATACCATCCCAGTATTAAACAGCTTGGTGGCAATGATCCTGGTGCTCTCGAACATGTCTCTCCCGGGGCCGGACGCGAAGCATCTCTCCTTGTGCAGGGTACACAGCAGCTTCTCCCGGTCGCATCTCTTGTAACAAACCTATATAACCGTATACATACCATCCCAGTATTAAACAGCTTGGTGGCAATGATCCTGGTGCTCTCGAACATGTCTCTCCCGGGGCCGGACGCGAAGCATCTCTCCTTGTGCAGGGTACACAGCAGCTTCTCCTGGTCGCATCTCTTGTAACAAACCTATATAACCGTATACATACCATCCCAGTATTAAACAGCTTGGTGGCAATGATCCTGGTGCTCTCGAACATGTCTCTCCCGGGGCCGGACGCGAAGCGAAGCATCTCTCCTTGTGCAGGGTACACAGCAGCTTCTCCCGGTCGCATCTCTTGTAACAAACCTATATAACCGTATACATACCATCCCAGTATTAAACAGCTTGGTGGCAATGATCCTGGTGCTCTCGAACATGTCTCTCCCGGGGCCGGACGCGAAGCATCTCTCCTTGTGCAGGGTACACAGCAGCTTCTCCCGGTCGCATCTCTTGTAACAAACCTATATAACCGTATACATACCATCCCAGTATTAAACAGCTTGTAGGCAATGATCCTGGTGCTCTCGAACATGTCTCTCCCGGGGCCGGAAGCGAAGCATCTCTCCTTGTGCAGGGTACACAGCAGCTTCTCCCGGTCGCATCTCTTGTAACAAACCTATATAACCGTATACATACCATCCCAGTATTAAACAGCTTGGTGGCAATGATCCTGGTGCTCTCGAACATGTCTCTCCCGGGGCCGGACGCGAAGCATCTCTCCTTGTGCAGGGTACACAGCAGCTTCTCCTGGTCGCATCTCTTGTAACAAACCTATATAACCGTATACATACCATCCCAGTATTAAACATCTTGGTGGCAATGATCCTGGTGCTCTCGAACATGTCTCTCCCGGGGCCGGACGCGAAGCATCTCTCCTTGTGCAAGGTACACAGCAGCTTCTCCTGGTCGCATCTCTTGTAACAAACCTATATAACCGTATACATACCATCCCAGTATTAAACAGCTTGGTGGCAATGATCCTGGTGCTCTCGAACATGTCTCTCCCGGGGCCGGACGCGAAGCATCTCTCCTTGTGCAGGGTACACAGCAGCTTCTCCCGGTCGCATCTCTTGTAACAAACCTATGTAACCGTATACATACCATCCCAGTATTAAACAGCTTGGTGGCAATGATCCTGGTGCTCTCGAACATGTCTCTCCCGGGGCCGGACGCGAAGCATCTCTCCTTGTGCAGGGTACACAGCAGCTTCTCCCGGTCGCATCTCTTGTAACAAACCTATATAACCGTATACATACCATCCCAGTATTAAACAGCTTGGTGGCAATGATCCTGGTGCTCTCGAACATGTCTCTCCCGGGGCCGGACGCGAAGCATCTCTCCTTGTGCAGGGTACACAGCAGCTTCTCCCGGTCGCATCTCTTGTAACAAACCTATATAACCGTATACATACCATCCCAGTATTAAACAGCTTGGTGGCAATGATCCTGGTGCTCTCGAACATGTCTCTCCCGGGGCCGGACGCGAAGCATCTCTCCTTGTGCAGGGTACACAGCAGCTTCTCCTGGTCGCATCTCTTGTAACAAACCTATATAACCGTATACATACCATCCCAGTATTAAACAGCTTGGTGGCAATGATCCTGGTGCTCTCGAACATGTCTCTCCCGGGGCCGGACGCGAAGCATCTCTCCTTGTGCAGGGTACACAGCAGCTTCTCCTGGTCGCATCTCTTGTAACAAACCTATATAACCGTATACATACCATCCCAGTATTAAACAGCTTGGTGGCAATGATCCTGGTGCTCTCGAACATGTCTCTCCCGGGGCCGGACGCGAAGCATCTCTCCTTGTGCAGGGTACACAGCAGCTTCTCCCGGTCGCATCTCTTGTAACAAACCTATATAACCGTATACATACCATCCCAGTATTAAACAGCTTGGTGGCAATGATCCTGGTGCTCTCGAACATGTCTCTCCCGGGGCCGGACGCGAAGCATCTCTCCTTGTGCAGGGTACACAGCAGCTTCTCCTGGTCGCATCTCTTGTAACAAACCTATATAACCGTATACATACCATCCCAGTATTAAACAGCTTGGTGGCAATGATCCTGGTGCTCTCGAACATGTCTCTCCCGGGGCCGGACGCGAAGCATCTCTCCTTGTGCAGGGTACACAGCAGCTTCTCCCGGTCGCATCTCTTGTAACAAACCTATATAACCGTATACATACCATCCCAGTATTAAACAGCTTGGTGGCAATGATCCTGGTGCTCTCGAACATGTCTCTCCCGGGGCCGGACGCGAAGCATCTCTCCTTGTGCAGGGTACACAGCAGCTTCTCCTGGTCGCATCTCTTGTAACAAACCTATATAACCGTATACATACCATCCCAGTATTAAACAGCTTGGTGGCAATGATCCTGGTGCTCTCGAACATGTCTCTCCCGGGGCCGGACGCGAAGCATCTCTCCTTGTGCAGGGTACACAGCAGCTTCTCCTGGTCGCATCTCTTGTAACAAACCTATATAACCGTATACATACCATCCCAGTATTAAACAGCTTGGTGGCAATGATCCTGGTGCTCTCGAACATGTCTCTCCCGGGGCCGGACGCGAAGCATCTCTCCTTGTGCAAGGTACACAGCAGCTTCTCCTGGTCGCATCTCTTGTAACAAACCTATATAACCGTATACATACCATCCCAGTATTAAACAGCTTGGTGGCAATGATCCTGGTGCTCTCGAACATGTCTCTCCCGGGGCCGGACGCGAAGCATCTCTCCTTGTGCAGGGTACACAGCAGCTTCTCCTGGTCGCATCTCTTGCCGGAGAACTCGCATCGAGGTCCTCGGGTGTTGGGGGATACGTCGCCGAGGTTTGTTGATGCGAAGGCACAGACAATCGTACCCTGGAAGTTCAGCGTTTTTGAATGATATATCGATGGATAGAAAGAAAAAAGTCTTTATGCTTTGGCAGTGAATGATCCTGGGATATTCTTCTAATGATTATGACTGACAAGAATCTGTAGACGTACTCAACAAAAGTTAAGGCCTACATGAATTTGGCGTGTTGTAAAATATAAATAAGTAATAATGATAATATATATCCTTGGATAGTCTTCACACAGGCCATCTGATATAATGGCTTCTGTAGCCTTACCTTCCCAGGCTGCGTATTATTTCCATTGAGAGCCTTCTCCATGAGTATAGAAGCGTACCCCACGTTGTCGGAAGAGATGAGTTTGTTTGTATTGTTCATACTGGTGGGGTGAACTGCGAACCAGTTGATCACGCCTATCACCTTGTTAGAGGGAGTCAGGAAACGGACCTGTGCTAAGGTCTTGTCTACATCGTATTTGTATCTGCAATAAAAGATAAGTGGTTTTTAAGATAAGATTTCTTTCTAATCTCTATGCGATGTAGGATGGTGCGTTTGACACATGGTGTTTTATAAGATTCCTCACTGGTCAATGATTATTTCTTTGTTATACATGAATATACATATAAATATAATTAGACTGTTTTACAAAAAACTTAAACCGACTTCAAAGTACACTAAGAAGTAACCAAATCCTGATCTGATGACAATAGGACCAAACGGGAAGTGTACCCTTCCAGAAAAAAAAGAATTTTCCAAATCGGTTAATAAATGACGGAGTTATGTGGTAACATACATTAAAAAAAAAAACTAACTGAGAGCCTCCTCCGTTTTTTGAAGTCGGTTCAAAATTAGGGATAATGAAATTTTGTTTGTGGTATTTAAAATATAATCAAGTGAAATTTAAACCCGTATCTTGGTTTAAAACCTTTTATTCCTACGCAACATCCTACATCGATTGGAATATAGTAATGTCTGTCCGCAGCTGCAGCAATAGCTGTCTTTGGTACTAATCACTAGATGGCAGCACTAAGACGTTTGTAACAAAATTCACATAGGCTTGGCAATTTGTACAAACAATTCCGTGAATTAAATGTGGTGATGTTACCGAAAATCGTAATGTACAATGCCTAAAAGGGAACAGACCTGTGGTTGCGCTTCACGCTTCCTTTCGTACTCTCATCATTCCTCACCCAAGCTAGCTGTTCTTCAGTTTTTCTCTTCCCGTTATAACATCACTTACAATACCTACTTTCACGTCTGCTCAAAGGTACTAAAGGGCGTAATGTAACTTACTTGGCTCTTTCTTCGGGAGGGTTCTTCAAGTAAGAAGACGGTGATCGGTTTATGTTTGCATTGAGAAGTTCAGCTTCTCCGTATTCTATTCGTGCTTCTGTCAGCCTGATGTGCGCTATTACTATACTCTGGAAAGAATACAGCTTAGTTAGTCTAAGCTGGTTTTGAAAGAGTTATTGCTGAGTTAATTGACGGCTCTTCTCAGCAAATGCAACCTTCCGAACCGGTATTAGAGTCAGACTTTTCATTAGTGCCTGCGAAGGTCTATTAGAATAAAGGATTGTGAATTTATATTTGAAGTATTGCCAAAAAGTTGTTAGGGAAACTCTGATGCTCATACTGATTACAAATATTACAACACTATCTGTCCCACGCGGCTCCACCCCTTTTCCCGGGCTAAAAAGCCTATAACACTTGGAGATAATGTAATGTAGCTTCCTATTAGTGATAGATTTTTTTTAATCCGACTGGTAGTTTCAGAGATTAGGACGTTTAAACAATCAAAAATTATTCCACTATAGATAATATAGACTAGTATAGAATAGCAGGAATCAAACTCAGAGTGAATCTGGAGCCACACACAAGACTATTTTATTTAAAAAAAACTGATATGACGCAATAAACTATCCTAATATTAAAGTCTATTTGCAATCTCAACCCGGGAATTGATTAAATTACTGAAATGTGCACCTAAAATTAGAACAGCTAAAGATAAACCTCACCTTATAAATGCCAATGATATAGGAGTTATAGGTCTCCTTGACGAAGCCCAGTATAGTGAGGTCGAAGAGGAAGTCCATAAGGAATCCACCCGGGGTGGAGTGCGTGTGGGTGCCGCTGATGATCACGTTCCGCTCGTTGTACAGGTCGCCGTAGCGTTTCTGAAGACGCTTTATTACCTAGAACATGTGAAGAAAGCTCTTTGATAAACGATCGAAAACTTCATACTGTAGCGACATCTATCAGCCATCTATCAGTAACACCGAGATAGTTCACACACGGAAAGATAGATGGCGTGGCGCCACATTATCCTGCATCGCGCCTAAATCCTGCATCGCGCTGGCGAAGTTTTCTCGAGAATCTGCATATATACAACTGTCCGACATGTAAAGTTGGACCGCGGTCCCCAGGCACGATGTCCCAGCCTGGCGGAAGATCTTCCCTTTTAAATGGAGGTGTCATCCACCTTGCACCTCCATAATACCATAACTTTATCAAGACTATGTCGATGACTCCATTTTATTACCTCATGATCATTAGCATTCTCTAAATCTAACTTAGAATAGGTAATAACTGATCCCGTAGAGCCGAAGTTTATTCGAGGAGCGAAAGTCCACATTTATAACTATAATACTCTCGAACGTCATCCGCGGACCTATTTGCAAGGTCGATAATGATGTTCAGTAAATATCCATTTTTAACATTGTAATGTTTTCTATCAATAAATAGGAAACGAAAACCAACATAAAAATACTGACTGAAAAATAATCATATCGTAGTTATACCGATCCCAAACCAAGCAGATAAAAATTGTATTCGTAAAAGTTGATGGTATATATGCAATATTTAAAACCACATGTCTTGCAACATCTAGTATCGACCAGTTTCACCAAGGAGGTGTCAAGGTCGGGTCACTTGATGCCCCAGGGGATATTGTAGCTCGTGGTGTTCATACAAACTAGTAACTCAATTAATTAGTTACAGGCATGCCAGGGTAATTTCAAGGAATTTTTCATAATCAATTATTAGAAATGCTAAATGAAAGGCTATGTGAACAAGTTCATCGTAGTCCTTTTGAGATGATCTCTGATCAAGGCTTTATTTAAGCTCCGATAGGAAAGATGTGACACCTAAGAAGTCTTATTGTCTATAATATCACTCAGTGGTAGTGACGACAAACGCCGCGGCGAATATATTCGTGAGGAAACCATAGCACGGATACTTTGTAGTATACAACTGGCTGGCTACAGGTCAAATTGAAAATTTGACGCCAGCACCAAACAGTGTATTACGAGAGAACCTTCAAGTGTGGAATCAGAAAAGAGAAAGAGAAAAGAGAAAGTTTATGAGAGGTAGAGCATAGCGTTTATTCGTTCAAAGAGCAGCTCGGCTGGGGAAGTACCTCCACCTTACAGAATACCGCAGCCAAATAACTTTATGTTGTGTGAAGTTGTGTTCCTGCGCGTGAGTAAGGTCACAGAGCTCATAGTGGAGTGGGGAAAAGTTGGTAACGCGTGAGTGATGCTCCCTGTGTTGCAAGCGTCCATATGACTGCGGTAACCGCTTAATATCAGGCGGGCCGTACGCTTGCCAACCGACTTAGATGTATAAAAAAAAAAAAAAAAAAGAAAGAACACAGCTAGTTCATATTTTTAAAATCTAACTTTTTTTTACTGATATTGTTTCTCACCTCTTTTCTAATACCGTGTCCCATCATAGCAGCATCAACAGAGACATACACGAACCTCTGACTGCTGTTGCTGCTCTCTTCAAAGACGAAAGCTCTGGAGTATTGACGCAGGTGGATACCGTGTCCAACTTGTTCCAGTTGTGCGTAGCCCATCTGGAAAAGAAATTTCTTAAATTTTTCTCAATTTCTTTAAGCGACGACAGCGCAATATTGGCAAATGAGATTTTGTAATAAGTACCTACAGCAGATACGAATATTGGTACCGGAGGTTCAAACTTGAACGGACAGATGTTTTTAAAATAAATCAACTCAATAATCTAGGTAGCAATGGTGGTTGGTTTACGTTGATTACTGTTTGGCTACAACGCATAGTAATCAATAGGTATCACATTCCCAATCACACGATAGAAAATTGTGTGATGGCGTCCTTCAAAGATTCTATGCAATCTTTGCTGGTTCTAGGAGCATGATAGAATACTTTAGTTAATCTAGGAAAAACGTAAGTAACAGGATGTATAGTTACTACCAACAAGTAAAACTTAGCTGGTGTTTATGAAACATCGGTAAGTGTTTATGGAGGGATATCGACAATGGTAACTTTAGGTGTTGAGTAATATTTAAGTGCTGTCGTATTGTGCGAGTCAAACGATGTTGTATATTATTCCAAAACATTTGGACTGTTACTGTTACTTAACAGTAACAGAACATATCGGGGGTACTAACTAACACAAGCGCTCGTGGCGTAGCATGATTAGCCGTTCTTAATCGATCGGCAAAGTTAAGCTACGTCTGTCGTGGTCGGTACCTGGATGGGTGACCGCCTAGTGGTATTTCAAATCGAGCGTTTCCGTGCTTCGGAAGGCACGTAAAGTCGTTGGTCCCGGTTATCACTTAATTGTGATAGTCGTTAAGCTAGTTGGATGCCTCCTAGGCGGCTTGAAAAATTCCAACAGTAGGTTGACCACTAGCCTACCTCCACCAATCCGCAGTGGGCACGCGTGGTGGAGTATCGCCCAGTCCCTTTCACCCTCATTTGTGAAAGGAGGCCTGTTCTCAGCAGTGGGACATTATAGGCTGATGATGATGATGATGATGAACTAACACAAACTTATATTAAGATTTATCTCACCCTGACTGAACTGAACGAGACGTGGTCTTTCACTGGTGGCCGCATAAATAAGCTCAGAGTCACTCAGCGAGCTATGGAACGAGCTATGCTCGGAATTTCTCTACATGACAGGGTCCGAAATGAGGACATTCGTAGGAGAACAAAAATGACGGACATAGCTCGTAGAGTTAGTAAGCTGAAGTGGCAATGGGCGGGCCACATCGCTCGAAGAGCCGATAACCGATGGGGAAGGAAGGTTCTCGAGTGGCGACCACGTACTGGAAAGCGCCGAGCGGGACGACCTCCCACCAGGTGGACCGACGACCTGGTCAGAGTCGCTGGGCGCCGCTGGATGCAAGCGGCCCAGAACAATGGGGGAGGCCTATGTTCAGCAGTGTATCATCCATGGGCTGATATGATGATGATGATGATGACTGAACTGAAGTTTGGTTTTGTTACTTTGCACATCAGAATTTTAAATGTATCAAACAAAAGACAAGTCAGTTCAGGCAAAGTTGCGTGGCCAAAAATTTACCAACACTGTATCGATATTTATAGTCTAATTTACAAGCAATTTTCATCCGTGGTGAAGAAGTTTAAATGTAAATGATTAATCACAAGCAAATTGCCAAGCATACACGAAATAATCTACTATATAAAAATAAGTCGGGTTTTCCTTCCTGACGCTATAACTCCAGAACGCACGAACCGATTTCCACGGTTTTGCATTCGTTGGAAAGGTCTCGGGCTCCGTGAGGTTTATAGTAAAGAAAATTCAGGTAGGGTAGGGTAGGGTAGGGTAGGGTAGGGTAGGGTAGGGTGGGGTAGGGTAGGGTAGAGTAGGGTAAGGTGGGGTAGGGTAGGGTAGGGTGGGGTAGGGTAGGGTAGAGTAGGGTAAGGTGGGGTAGGGTAGGGTAGGGTAGCACCATAGAGTAGGGTAGCACCACGCGAACGAAGTCGCGCCGGGCAGCTAGTTACTAAATAAATAAGGGTCATACTGATCTATTGATTTACAATGTTTGAAGAAGGCAGACGTTTTGTTAAATAGTCTCGCCAAAAGCTAATTCGGAAGCGTTTAGATGTTTTATTTTATGCCTGATAATTTTGGAATACGAGCAAAGTAGGCAAAAAAATAGTTATATTCCTTTCAACGGACGCTAATGTGGTTTGGCCCACTGAGATAAAAAATATTAAAATAAATAATGTTAAGCCATCCAGTAGGAGTAATACCAAGCTAGCATTTTGATGGTCCACCTGGTAGCTTTCTAGTACCTTATCACCACCTCCTATGACTTCTCACGCCTTTTCTGAAATAGGCCATGTAGTAAAACTCCATAAAACCGTAAAGGAGAGCTTTCACGCCTAGAAATCACGAAAGCAAAATAAAGAATCTTCTCGAACAGAAGCGATTACCAACAGTCTGTGCCAACAGGTCACTGCATTGTCCAAGAAGCCGCGAATACAAATAAAGAACAAACAGTCGCTGACATTGTTGTTATCATAAACAAAATACAAACAACCGTTGTGTGGCTGTCGGCTCAGCGAGGTCAAGGTTACCGCATAATAGATGCCGTTGCTCTCATAAATTAAATGAATGATGTAGTAGTATAATCCGTGGTAATGGTAATAGATAATAGTGTTAATAAACTTGATCTAAGTATAAGAGTAGGAATTGAGATCTCTGTAGTCGCTGAAGCTTTACCTTTAACCTATATGAAAATAACAGAATTCCAGGAACTGGAAAAAGGATAAAAGGAAAGCCTATAATGTCCCACTGCGAAGCACAGGGCCCTTTTCATAAATTTGGGTGAAGATTTGTATAAAAAAAAAAAATAATAATAATAATAATAATAATAAATAAATTTATTTGCCAAAACATGTGTTAAAATATGCAGATGTACATACATTCAAAAGATACAGACATGTTTTACCGGGGAGCCGGTGTGCAAAATGTTTTTGGTAATTTAATAATGTCTCATCCTATAAAGATTACAAATAATTCAAATTAATTAATGGTTTTATTTCACATACATGTCAGATAAAAAATAAGAAGATAATAATTAATCAATAATGTCCCAGTCACAAATTATTTAGATCAATGATTTTATCCTAAATAGTCTTTAACAGAGTAGTACATTTTATTTATCAAAAAATCAAATAGTTTCCCCCGAAATCGGGCCTGGGGCAGATTTTTTAAGCTATCAGGTAATTTATTATAAATTTGTATAGCCATACAGTACACATTGTTCTTATATATATGCAATCTTTGCTCTGGGACACACAAGTTTACTTTATTTCTGCCACTTCTTTCGAGTACTTGTTCATTTGTTTTGAACATATTTGGTTGCTTTCTTACAAGCATACAAATTTCAAAAATATATAGGCAAGGAAGAGGAAGTATGTGAAGTGTTTTGAATAGTGGTTTACAACTCTCTAATGGTCCCACTCCACATACAGACCGGATACATTTCTTCTGTGCTCTAAACGCAATAATTAAATCGACTGAGTTACCCCATATAATAATTCCATATCTTAGCAATGACGATACGTAGCCATGATAGGCTAATATCGATGCTTTGGGTGTAGCTACTTCTCTGGTTCTTCTAAGCACATAAGCAAATCTATCTAATTTAGCACGTAATATGTCAATATGAACCTTCCAATTACAACATTTATCAATAGTTAAGCCTAAAAAAGGAGTAAAATCAACATTTTCTATTTTGATATTATTATAAGAGATATTTACACTTTTGTTAACATTCGTTTTATATGAGCTAAATTCTATCAATTTAGATTTTGTTAAATTTATTTGTAAATTATTTATGTCAAGCCAGTTTATAATGTTATTCAATGTCAATTTTATTTCATTTTCCAATTCATTTTTATTTTTACATTTAATGACGATTGTTGTATCATCTGCAAATAGGATACATTTATGTTTAGTGACTTCGGGCAAATCGTTGATGTATAGCAGAAACAGAAGGGGCCCCAATATGCTTCCTTGGGGTACACCGTAGTTATTGTGGCGGTAAGCAGATGTATATTGCTGTCTGCAATTGTTTTGTTTACATGTGATTTCAACACACTGTAACCTATCTTCTAAATAACTTTGAAACAATTCCTGAGCTTTGCCTCTAATTCCATAATTTTCCATTTTATTTAATAGCCGTTCATGAGAAACAAAATCAAATGCTTTACTCATATCTATAAACAAAGATAGTACATGGTGTTTCTTATTGAGACTTTCCGTGATGTTTTTAACGAGATGGAAGCATGCCAATGAAGTAGAGCTCCCTTTACGAAATCCAAATTGTTCTTGTTTTAGAATGTCGAATTTTGTTAGGAAGCTATATGTCTTATTGTAAATAACTCTTTCGAATATTTTCGAGATAACTGGAATTAACGCGATAGGACGATAATTATTCATATCCTGAGTATCTCCCTTTTTGTATACTGGTTTCACGACTGACATCTTTAGTCTCGTTGGAAATTTACCCTCACTTAATGATAAGTTTATGATATGTGTCAGGGGAACAATAATATTCATACTAAATTTCTTCAATATAGCTGTATTGATAGAATCATAGCCCACAGAATTTGTGTTATTTAATGAATTTATAATTTTTAAAATGTCATCTTCATCTACTGGTGTGAAGTAGATTGTATTAGGATAAGATTGTATATTATTATTTAATTTATTATTAGTGTTATGCAAAGTATTATTATTTTTATTTGTTAAGTCTATAAAAAAATTGTTGAATATTTCACTTATTTGGTTGGGATTCGTATATAGTGTATCATTTACTTTAATTCGAGAAATTCCTTCATTTTTTATTTTATTATGAGACTGACCTTTTATGATATTCCAAGATGCTTTGCACTTATTTTTAGATCTCTCTATATATTTTATACTGTCAATTTCTTGAGCTTTACTTATGCATCTTTTAAGTATTTTTGTATATTTCATGTATATACATTTGGATTGCTTCTTGTTAGCTGCTAACGAATATTTAAGATACAAGCGTCTTTTATTTAAGCAGGATCTTTTTAGTCCCTTTGTTAACCATTTGTTTTTTAAGGTTTTGTTAGTTATTTTAACGCGAATATACGGGAAACATAAGTTGAAGAAAAGCGAGAATAAATCATGGAAGTCATTAAATGCTCCATCTGTGTCGGTCTGACACAACACTTGCTCAAAAGACAAAGAGCAAATGCATTGTTCAAATTTGCGCATATTATCCGTACTAAAATCGCGTCGCTTTTCAAAATGGTAAGTTTGATATTTTCGTAAATCAGATTTTACGGCTACGTCTGTACTTATAGTCTGAGCAGTTTCGTGGTCCGAGAGAGCTAGATAGTGAATATCACTTTTAACGTTTGGTAAGTTGCTTGCGATAAGGTCTAAGCAAGCCTTTTTTCTTGTCGGTTTTTTAATATGAATAGTGATATTGTGATTTTCAACGACACCAATTAAATTTTTTGTCATTTTATTGTCCTTGATAATGTCAATATTCCAGTCTCCACATATAATTATATTTTTGTTTCTTTTTTTAGACATTTCATGTAATAATAGTTGTAATTGTTCTAGAAATATATGTACGTTTGAAGTCGGTGTCCTATATATACAGAATATAATAATGTCATAATTTAGTATTTCAATACCACAGTATTCGAAAGCATACATTTTTGGTGGAAATAAATTAATTGGTTTAAAATCAAGATTATTTTTTAGTAAGATACACGTACCTCCACGACGCTCATTACAACGAGAAAAAGAATTTCCAATTTTATAGTTTTTTAAATGAAGATTACTTTCTGAACCTTCTTTCATAAAGGTCTCAGTCAGGCAAATTACATCGATGTTTCCAATTTTTGACGTAAGTTCTGACAAAGCTACCTCAAAAAGATCTCGCTTATTTAATATTCCAGCTATGTTTTGATGGATTAATGTAAAAGCAGAGTTACTAACGAAAAAAAATATTTTCCTCGGATTTAAAATTGCTTGATGGTTTATTTGAGTCTGGTGATTTTATTATTATGTCATTTTGTGGAGATAATTTTGCTTTAGTTGTGTGAAAGTGATTCAAATGGTTTAGAAGAAATTGGTTTTTGTATTCTATGAAATCTATTTCGATATTTAATTTAAAACATAGACAGTCAATATATCTATTAATATATCGTCTGTGGTAATAAGGAGAATTGTAATTGAAAGTTTCATTAACATTTATGTATTTGCAGTTATCATAGTTTTTAGTTAGTAACATTATATTTTGATTCAATCGATCCACATTAAGAAAGTTGTTTGACTTTACGCTAAGAACAAAGACCTGTTTACATTTTTTTAAGTTATTTAGAGAATTACATAGCTCTGAAAATAGTTTGTAAGGGTTTTCATCGTTGGAACCGACTGATAATATTACGATGTCTTGATCGGTCAAAGTATTTTTTAAATTGTCAATACCTAATAAAACATTTGAACACTTCGCATTTGGTTTGACATCCGATGTTATGGCGTAGCAGTCATTCCATTTATTTTGCCTGCTCTTGATGAGTCCAATTGACAAAGATCGAACTTCCTGGCCTCCTAAAATAATTATATTCGGTTTTTTCGAATGTACAACGCCCTCTGTTACTGACATTTTATTTTGTTGTGTAGTATTTAGTTCTGTTGACTTTTTATGATCCTTTGTTACCTGGGCCGAATTACTGATATTGCACGTAGAGTGTAAAGGGATATTCGGTCTTGAAACAGATCGTGCAGACGTCTTCTCCTGGATGGATCGGTAGGTGGGTTTGATTTCCTTATGCTGAAAAGCGCCATCTGTAGGTGATGTCGTGAAGGCATTGTTATCAGAAAGACCCAAGTCTATGGCGCTGGAATTTCCGTCACATTCAAAGTTAAGAAGTGTTTTGTTGAGTGGTGTTTGAGTAAGCGTTTTCCTTTTTAATTTCTTTTTGCTTGTTTTGGTAGATCCTGTACATATAGTTTTAAGTTGCATAATTTTTGTGTTTTGTTCTTCAGTTACTTTCTTTAGCGAACCATTTTCCAAAATAAGTTCTTCTATTTGACTGTGGGCACTATCCAGTTGCAATTTAAGATCTGAAATTTTGTCTTGTAATACTTTTATGAGGTCGACATCTGGTTCTATTAAGTCTGGCAGGCTGGAAGCTGACTCGTTTGATGTGAATGAGTCATTCAGTGAATATGATCTAGTTCTATGTTTTCTGAGTGTAACATTATCGAAACTCATTTTGACCAGTACTGTGAATAATGTTCGCTAACAAAATACTCCGTCTAACATAATATAATTGTTAACGCTGACTTCGACAATAGTGTGGTTTGAACCTGGATTGCTAGCGCTCAGTGTAGTCGTATCGGCATCATGCGGCACACAGCCAAGTGGAACTTAACGTTAGTGGCGAAATTTATGACTATATTCTTTCAACTGTTGTTGTTTTTTTTTTTAGGAGGAGGAGGTAAGTATAAGAGTTGTATCCGTTGTTTTTATTATCTTTGTAGGTACTCACAGTTATAATTTTGTTGGAACAGTTGAATTAAGCTATTCAATGCTGATTCTTCCTTTTTATTTTCTATACTCAAAACGTTTGCTGTTTTTAAAATGTTTAGATTAATTAAATTCACTATATTTAACACTTTAATTAAATATTTGTTTCGTGAGCTTACGGATGTTGATGTTGTGAACTGTGTTGTTTTTCATTGGATTTATTCTCCAAATACTATATTCCGACGTTGTAACTTATATATTGGGACACTAAGAAGAGATATTGAGCACTTTTAAGGTAAAAACTTTAATATATTTAATTCATTTGTAAATTTAAATAAGGCTCATATGTTTACTTGTGCTAGGGTTGCCAGCTCTCTATGGCTCTCTATGGCTATAAGAAAGGGAATGTGCAGATACTCCAGCACGCGTACCCACTGCGGATCGGTGGAGGTAGGTTAGTGGTCAACCTACTGTTGGAGTTTTCAAGCAGCCTAGGAGACCTCTAACTAGCTTAACGACTATCATAATTAAGTGATAACCGGGACCAACGGCTTTACGTGCCTTCTGAAGCACGGAAAATCTCGATTTGAAATACCACTAGGCGGTCACCCATCCAGGTACTGACCACGAAGGTGGTAGCTTAACTTTGCCGATCGATTAAGAATGACGAATTAGAAATCGTAGAGATCTCAACAACAAGAATCCCTCTTCGAGAACGCGGATGTAAAAGAGTCAACAAACCGCGGTAAGCAAGAAAAGAAAAGCGGAAGATTATCTTGTGTAGAGGGATAATGCTAATCAGAAGATAATAATAAGATAAATCTTCAGTTGAAACTGATAAGATATAACACCAACCGACATGTAACATTGAATCAAATGTAGCATTCTAGCTGAAATATCAAGTGTTTCCTGCCCTACATACCAAAGTATTTACTGAATAGGCAAAATTAATTATGTACTAAAATAATGAGCTCGCCATTTGCTTGTATATCATCTGTAGCTTGAATAATTTTAGTACTGAATGTGTTTTAAACGATAAACTGGTATCTGTACTGGTACTGGTACTGATTTTGGTATTCAAAAGAAATTATTTGGTAGATTCCGGAGTGGTACAGATTCTGAAAGCCCTAATATCTCAATCTCTTAGTTTAGACCCAAATGACATGATCTTTCGAATCCAGAGTAATCATTAACAACATCAAAATTATACAGCCCGTTTCTCTCTTACGCCAAATGTTTATGTTCTATCTATGCTGATCTCTCAAAGTCTTTCCATCAATCTCATAATATATCATCTATTATTTCAATGATCAATCAATTAGAGTGTATTCTATTCCAAATCCTCAATTTCAAGGCTGCAACATACTCTTAAAAGTGGTTTCTCCAGAGATAAGACATACTTAATAATCATAATTGAATACAATGGCAAACCAGAGGCAGAGGAGATTGCCAACATCGACCTTGTGAACCAACATGAATTCTTACAATGGGTTACAAAACAGCCGCATGCCATTATGCTTGATGGGTGCTAGTAGGTTTTTGACAGCTTTTTGCTTTCGATTCATTGTTTCAGCATTATTCTGAGGTTCATGTCAATAGGTTGGGAATGTTGTATTCAATCGTGCGTAACTTGTACATCCTTGACTATTATTGGTGGTTTTTAAATGGCTGGCCTACATCTACGAATAGTTGTGCGTTTTCTTGTGGGCTTGTGTGTACCACCTTCGGCCACATCATCACTTTATACGGTAAGGGCTTGAGGTCAAAATTTAGCCTATCTACAAACTCATGCCACCTTATTACAAAACATGGTTTAAAGGAAAACCAGGTTTTAAAATAGCCTCGTCCCTTTTTATTATATGACGTTAGAAAGTGACCAAATGACAGTAAAACCTGGCTTTACTTTAAACCATGTTTTGTAATAAGGGGGATGGGTTCCTTAGCCTTTCAAATGGTTGGTTCTCACCAAAGTCACATGGAGGTCGTGCACTGAAATTACGGTTTAAAAAAGCCTGTGGTAGCAGTTCTAGCTCAGCTAACAAGTTTTACTTTTTTTTTTTTTTTCTACGACTAAGTCGGTAAACAAGCATGCGGCCCACCTGATGGTAAGCGGTTACCGCAGCCATATGGACGCTTAGTTGCAACACACGAAGCATCGCTCACGCGTTACCGACCTTTCCCCTTTCCCCTATGAGCTCTGGCGACCTTACTCACGCGCAGGAACACAACTTTACACAACATAATGTTATTTGGCTGCGGTATTCTGTAAGATGGAGGTACTTCCCCAGTCGAGCTGCTCTTTGAGCGAATAAGCGCTATGCTCTACCTCTCTCATACTAGAACAAAAAATGGTTTTGCAACGTCATTCTTCAATCATTGGTCAATGAATCCGTTCTACATGAAAGGAGAGGTACACACGGCTACAGATCAAGCTATACATTTCTAGTATAAGCTGACCTCCCATTGTACGGAAATCGTATACAATGCGAGATCAGCTTATACTGGAAATGTATAGCTTGATGTGTAGCCGTGTGTACACACGGCTACACATCAAGCTACACATTCCCAGCTTATCTCGCATTGTATAGGATTTCCGTACAATGAGAGGTCAGCATATATTGTAAATGTATAGCTTCATCTGTAGCCGTGCGTACATTCAATGTAACGCGAAGCCAACATGCAATCCTTGACATATTTTACCTTGTTAAAGGTGCAGTTGCAAAAAAATTGTTAATTTGCAATAACTGGCCAGTAAAAGTGCTGCGTAAGTGGGATTTGCACTACCTAGGCAGTTTCTTTGGAATAAAAGATAAAAATAAAACGCAATATTGGAACTTGAACTAACTGCCATACTCTCAATCGTAGTTATTACTAGCTATATTTATTACTAGCTGTCCTAGGGTTTAAAGTAGCTTATGTCCTTCTCCATACTATAGATAGGCTATCTGTGTGCGGAAAATCATGATCGTTAACCGTAATTTTAATTTTAATTGATATAATGTTTAAGAGAGGTAGCGCATAGCGTTTATTCGCTCAAAGAGCAGATCGACTGGGGAAGTACCTCCACCTAACAGAATACCGCAGCCAAATAACTTTATGTTGTGTAAAGTTGTGTTCCTGCGCGTGAGTACGGTCGCCAGAGCTCATAGGGGAGGGGGGAAAGGTCGGTAACGCGTGAGAAATGCTTCGTGTGTTGCAAGCGTCCATATGGCTACGGTAACCTCTTACCATCAGGTGGGACGTATGCTTGTTTACCGACTAAGTTGTATAAAAAAAAAAAAAAAAAAAAAATATTTAAATATAAACTAGGATCGCAAACGGCTCTCTTTCTCTCACACAATCAATAACAAACTAGGCCATACTTACAAAGCCGATCTCAGCGGGTGGTCCGGTGACGTCAGAGATGCCAGCGCCTACGCGAAGCGCGTGCGCAGCGGACACGCATGCGAGCAGAAACACATAACAGATAGTCATGTTCGCTACCTGGAAAATTAAGAAAGTCTCATCAGAGGCATGAAACTACAAACAATTATATCGTGAATCTCATAAATAGTATATTACTACTACGGTATTACATGTCTGTGTACGGATATAATCCGTTTTCTATAAAGCAGAAAGCAATTACGGGACAATTTTTATTTCAAAGTAGTAGAGTGGTTGTCTCTGGTACTCTGGTTTGATTTAATAATGCACAAGAAAAACAGTCATAAAAACATTTTTTACACACGGCGCTTGTACTTAGGAAATCAGATATTATATGGAGTGGATACGACAATGAAACCACTACGATCAACTTTTACTATGGGACCAACATCAAAATCGCAAAAAAATATACAGCATTCATACATTTTTGCCGAGGAGTACCTTTTGTATGAAAAGCAGTTTTTTTTTTTTTTGCGATTTCGAAGTTGGTCCCGTAGTAAAAGTTGATCGTATACATGAGTAAATTACGTGGTTTCATTTAATGTCGTATTGTCGTAACCACCTCGTATAGGTACTACATATACTACATTTTATGGCTATACATCTAAGAACAGAGCAATCAGACATACTGTACACAAATGTTTGTCCTGGGAATCAAACCCAAAACCGCGGCGTGGTAGACTATCGAAGCTCCACGCCAACCGGCATGTCACGGTGAGTCATATCGACCTCATGCATACTAGAGGTTACTTAACATAAAAGCTCTGGCAGTAACTGAGGAAATGATGGTGGAAAATCAAATGTTGGTGTATACATTGGTAAAGGTCTTACAACAATATACAAATGTTGACAAAGACAGCAGAGACAATAAACTCAGTATACAAGAAAGACAAGGAGAGTATCCTAAAAGAAGAAAGAATTCTAGATAGTAAAGGTACAAGGAAATTATGAAATAGAAGTGATAACAAATTAGGTGGTCTTGATGACAAATCACATAGATGAAGCAAACATTTGTGTATTTGCAGTAGTCATCGTCATTGCTACGATAGTAATCAGTATCTACGCATATACGTTGATGATATCATTGTTCAAATACATTAGTCGGATATCGTTTGCATTCATTTCAAGCACGGTTTAAGAGTGATAATAAAGAACCTCCAATCATTTTAGGGATATAGGGTCTGTTCAATTCTTATAGGTAATAAAGTGCATCTCGTTCTTTGCCTAAATAGCCTTTACTGCCTCTGTACCTTCTAGTTTTAATCATCTAAAATCTAAAGGATATAAGTTCCCGTATCGCACGTCACAATCCAATCGAATCACGATTCCGCTCATGCGCATCGTCCGACTAGAGCAGTGACATTGACAATCGCCTCTCTTCCGTTGAACGTGAATTGTGTCAGAATTCGTAATTATGGAAAAATTAAGGCAGTAGTACACAGGTTGACCTTTGGACTCCGGAAAACGACCGCGTTAAAGGTAAAGGACATAAATAATTACTGATCCGGTTTTAGAATGTACAATGCAATTTAAAACTGCCCAGCGGTTTGCTTTGAGAGTTTAATCAATCAGTCAGTCCTATAGAATTAATTTCTGAACATAAATTAGGCCTTAAATGAATTATGAAGGATGAAGCTACTGAAGAAGAAGTACTTACTTGGAAGTGAGCCTTCAACTTAGAAGACCCGATGAGAAACTCTGCTAAATTATATTTTTTATACAATATCGCGCGCGTTGTAGTATTATTAGCCGTTCTTAATTGAGTGGCAAAGTTAAGCTACCGCCCGTTGAGGCCATTACCTACCTAGATGGGAGACCGCCTAGTGGTATTTCAACTCGAGCGTTTTCCGTGCTTCGGAAGGCACGTAAAGCCGTTGATCTATCACAATTGTGATAATTCGCTAGTAGGAGGCCTACTAGGCGGCTTCAAAACTCCAACAGTATAGGTTGACCACTAGCCTACCTCCTCCGATCCGCGGTGGGAACGCGTGGTGGAATTACTGCCCATTCCCTTTCACCCACATTTGTGAAAGGAGGCCCTCAACATTAGAACATTATGGGCCGATGATAATGATATAAGTATAAAAAGAAACACCGATAAAAATATCAATAAGAATTAATAAACTGGATTGCTTGTAGAACTTAATGATTACACACCTGATAAGTTAATTAAAAACAACATTAATCACATTATTCTCCGGCGAGTAATGGCTTCGTAGATAAAGTTCATTGCTCTTTTTAGAAGGTCAAACTTGTGGGAGTTGTCTTCATTGTTTTGGCCAGACGTGATACAATCATACATGGACGATCCATCAGAAATATCGGAAAAAGATTGACGCCCTTGAGATGTGGTGCTGGAGGCGCTTGCTGAGGATAAAATGGACTGCTCACCGCACTAACGTTTCCATTCTGAAAGAGCTTCGCATCAAACAAAGACTTTCGTCGATTGCAATTCGGCAATACATGGTGAGTGATCATTTGGCCGAAGGTGAAGCACACAAAGCCTAGAAGGAACTGGCTCTGGTGCAACTGTCGGAACACACCGATATGTGCTTGGCGACAGATTTTCAACTTGAGGGTGGTAGCCAGCCAGGTGGGAACTACAAAATACCCTAGACCCTACCACCGTGCTATGGTTTCCTCGCAATGTTTTGCTTCACCGAAAGCTCAAGCTCATTTTAGAATTCGAACCCGGGACCTTCGTCTCGGCATCCGATATCACTACCACTGAGCTATCATGCCTTGCATGTTGGGAACCAAATAGCGAAATGAGGCGAGCACAGTTGAAGTAAACATAAGGTAGGCAGGGGGAAAAACCAAGTCATCGCATCAGCGCATCTCTACACAAATAAGATCTTTTTTTAAATTTTAAGATCAAATGAAAACTAACAGCTAGGTACACATAAAACAAAAAGAAGGCTAATTATAAGTTATCACAGACCTGAAGAATATGTTATTATTATTATATCTGATTCAGACATCTTTATAAGGATGTCTTCAATAACAAGTCTTGTAATCCAATACTAATTGCGTACACGATATACAATATGATCGAGCAAGGTTGACAATTGACATTTACTATGGAAAGTAAAATGTTTTTTTTTGAGAATTCAGTATTGGTCCCATAGTAAAAGTTATTCAGCATGACTCGAATATATGCCATCTCGAAATCTCCACCTGTTATATGTGTTTATTTACAAAACAGAATGGTAGGTAGATGTATTGAATCAGTTATTTGGTTTCTATGCATTTCTGCTTAGTTTGGGATCAGATACAATCCTCTGCCTCTGTGTCAGATAGCCGTACATGAAGAATGTACCAGGGTCCAGGATATTCGTTATTATTACAAATTATGTGCGTTGCAAAATATCGAGGAGACAGGCAATCATATCGTCAGAGATGGATGCACTGCACATTGTAGTTTCACAACGTAGGTACCTAGTACTCTGTTGCACTTTCATAATGGCGTGTGCTGGTTATTGCAGTTCACTGACTAGTGATGGACCGTAAGATTATGAATTACGATATCGATAAATACTCTACTAGACTAGACCAGGGGGCCTACCACAAGCTCTTAAAACAAGGTTAAAATAACCTTATTTGTGTTTTGTCTTGTTTTGACGTTGGATGTCAAAAAGGGACAAAAGACAAATAAGGTTATTTTAACCTTGTTTTAAGAGCTTGTGGTAGGCCCCCAGGGGTCGGCAACCTGCGGCTCTTTCGATGTAAAGTTGCGGTTCTCCGGTAATTTTGTAAAATTGTAAGTATTGGCTCTTCCGTCTCAAAAGGTTGCCGACCCCTGGACTAGACTAATACTCAGAATTTTGTAAGATAGGATAATAATGGAATAAACACGGTAAATTAAACTGATCAGAGGATTATGGTTTAATTGAATTAGCATGCCTTTGAAAAACTTTCTTACACCGAACCACAAGACACCGGTAAAAGTTTCACCCGTATGTTGTTGTGTTGTCATACTATATAATGCGGAAAGAAGAGAGTGGAACCGCGCGAGTGCTACCGGCGTCTGTTTCCTGACTCATACAACCTAGGGACTTTCAAGACCAGACTGAATAGGTTCCTTCTGGTTCAGTGGCCAAAAGTAAGCCCTTTTTATTAAAAAAATATCTTATTGTTTGTATGCCCATTTAGCCCTATGGGCATACCAACAATTTGTAAACTAAGTACTTATTATGATTATTATTTATTCAAGTAGAGTCCTACTAATATTATGAATGCGAAAATGAGCTTTTTGGTTTATTACCTCTTGATGCCTCAACAGACCAACCAATCGCGATGAAATTTTGCACACTAGCCATGGAGAGACAGATTGGCAACTTTTTATCCTTGGATTTGGGATAAAACCGAGGGAGATAGCTAGTAATCAATAATATTATCTTTACTTTTCTTATAAAGTGCATACCGCGTACCTAAATAATTTCTTTAAACTTGTTATCGATACTTTTCATGAGTCTACCTGCATCACTATCCTATCAACTATCGTAGTGAGAGTTTCTACAGTTTCTAGGAAAATCGGGATGCATCACAAACGAGTATTAATCACAAAGTTACAGCCATAGCTTCAGTCAAGTATTAAAATGTGATTTAATACCTAATGCCATAGACATTCTGCAATTATTATGAAATAGGTGAAACTGAATATGGAATGAAGGCAATCGACAGATGGTATTTCTATGGATTTATGCTAATACCTATTCGGTTTCAAGGATTTATACATTTTGTTATCCATACTAATATTATGAATGCGATATTTTGTGCGTTACCACTTGGCTCTACAGTAATCGGATGGGGTACGTTTTGTCCCCGGGACGCGCGGGAAACTACGGGGTCCTGCTGGTAAATAATAAAGATTATCTTAAATGAAAAAAAAAAAAACAGATTTTTGAAATAAATATCGGACTTGTTATTTATCGAAAACCACAGAAATATTCATCGCCATGATTTTTTGGAATCCGATGTCCCTGAATCTTTTAAGTAAAAAGTAAGTAGGTACGTTTGAGTAAATGTTATAGCAAGTACTAGGTACCTACTAGGTATATCTATTTTTTTATCGTTTAAGTTTTCACAATTTCATAATAACCTTTTGTTACACACGGTAACTTTTAAATCGTTTTTTCGCTAGAGCAAACGTTATTCAGACCATGGTCTACTAACATTCTATCTGATTCTATAACATCAAATAAAAAAGAAACGTGATTGGTTTTTGAAAAAACCACGACACATAAAAAAAACAAAAAGTCAGGAAGCCGCGGTTTCCCACACTGCTACAAAATGGTAAGGAGTAACGATAATCCCGACTATTTAACTTTATTTTGTGTTTTTTCAATAACCAATGACGTAATTTTTTTCATTTGATGTTATAGAATGTTAGTAGACCAAGGTCTGAACCACGTTTTTATAGCAAAAAAAAAGATTTAAAAGTCACCGTGTATACAAATGTTTCATTCGAAAAATGGGATTCAAAAAACATGGTGTCAATCAAAACTATGTGTCGGGGGCGTTAGGGCCGCTTATGTAAATAAAATGTACCTATAGTGATTTCATCGAAAACATTTGACGAGATATTATTCTATACAAAAACATATGAGATATAAATAATTGCAACTCAAGTCGCAGTTGTTGCGCTCATTATGGCCGCACCTTGCCTTTTACAAGGGCACTGACCTCACCATATGAAATATGCCTTGACTTCTGGTAGGTACCTTGTAGGATTTGCACTTGTGTGCATATTAAATGATAAATTAACGTCTATGGTCACATTTTATCAGGCCGACTTTGACCCACTTACGTAAAAAATATATATGAGGAAATATAAAAAAAAAAACCTCCAACGAAAGCTTCAATTAAAATGTAGAGTCGTCAATATTAAATATAGCTGTTACTGGGACGAAAAGTCTCTCAGGGACTACGGGCTCTACCACGTAACTTTGGTGGTAATCGTAACGAACGCCATTAATTATTTCATCCAATGACGCGCACAATAATGGTTAAATTAAGCCTATGGGTCATCGCTCACTATGTCAGCACCGCTCCATCGCAGCAACGGCCCGGCACCGCCTCAACTCAGTCGATTGAGCTGAGCATTCTACAATTTACTCACGAGGAGTTGAGGCGCCCGCTCCCCGGAGAAATTGGTGGCGCGGCTTTGGCAAGATACCGCTTGCTGGCGTCACGCAGCAAGGAAGCGGATCGCTAGCTGGAAGCTTAGTAGTGGCACAGTAGTGGCTTGTAGCGGCAAGCGCGCTTGCCACGAGGCGTCAACTATTTTATCTAGTCATTGTAAAATTTACTATAACGCATACGATTTAAAGCTAGATCACTTGCAGTTGCATGGCAAGGTAAATGCCGAGGCGTAGCCGTGCTTTTATAGTGAGCGGTGACCCTAACGCTTCGTCATCGTCCTATATGTGCGGGTCAGTGGTCAAACGCAAACCCCTTGCAAATGATGATGTAATTTATTCGTCGATCCATTTTTGGAAAATTTACAAAATGGCGGTGCCAAAACCTCGTAAAAAAAATCTATAATCACCGAACCTGTCACGAGAATCGGTTGTGAAATGCGACAACAGCCGGACAGACATACGAAAGCTGTTTGTTTGACGGACACTCTTCGCTCGCTAGGTCAAAAACACAGAGGATATTTTAGCTATAGGACAAAAGAAAAAACCTACAACAGAGTTGAGTGATGGAAATTAGAAACCTTTACGATCAAACGAAGAGAACAAACGAACACACATAACAAACTACTGTGCATTTGAGTAGCCGTGTTCTAACAGAAACACCGCAGATTTGTTCGCTGACTTCACTCACAATACTTAGTTAACATAATAGTAGAGTTATGCCCGTTTTCACCAACATCCCCTATACTAGCACCTACGTATGGGATACTTTGCCTAAAAGCTCCCCTAAACCGGCCCCTAAATAAAATTTCATTTCACCATTATTTTTATCATCTAACTAGGGGATACTTAGCTATGTGACGTTTTGTATTCGATAATAGTGACTGATTCGTCTTTGAACTTATCGATACGTTGAAACAAGATCTTTTTTTATCAAATTCTCTAAAGTATACACTTATATGGGCCCAGGGGGCCTACCACAAGCTCTTAAAACAAGGTTAAAATAACCTTATTTTGCGTTTTCGTACCATGACATCCTTAAAAATAAGCTTATTATAGGCATAAAACAATATTGTTTTGTTAGCAGGTTTGATGACGTCACCTCTAATCGTTCATTCAAATCGTACCATGATGTGTCTTTTGACAACTAGCATTATGGTTTTTATGTCAATTGCATATATCAATCAAAATATAACACAATATACGCGACGAATTATCCAAATTTATGATAAAAATATCTATTATTATAGTGATATAAAGTCAGTAGATCGTATTTATTTAACTTATCGAATGAATTGTGTATCTCTAGCCTTCTAGCTTTTGCCATCTAGCATTTCTAGATGGCAAATGAATATGAACTATTTGTGTTTTTGGAAGCAAATACCAAAGAAGCCAATAATAGATACACGAAAGCGACGTGGTATGCATCTATGCTACGTGAGGAATCAACACTTTCGCATGCAATGGACCAAAATGCCATTTGCTATCGAAACCATACGACCGTATGGGTTTGAAGCTCACCGAGTCGCTCGCATATTGTCACCAAAATAATCGAGGCCTCGGGCGGGGAGCTTTTTCCGCCAACGCATTAGCTTGGCTAGCCTGTTGGGAACCTTGCCGATAATCTACGGCAGCCTAGAGGAAAATTTATATACGAGTGCTAGATTGTATTTCATTTATTTGTTGTAAATATTTAATATCGTATAGATTAAGCTTTACTGTGATTGTACTGTATTCATAAACGTTTATATACCTAAATAAACATAATGTTTCATTGTATGACCTGCAACTACAGTAGCATTCCTGACAAAAGGTAATAAATAAAAATATGTGTTGATTCCTGTGGTAAATTCTTTATTCATATAATTTAAAGACAATAGGTACCTGCCTAGACTATAGGTATTAAGACTGAAGTGCCATACATAAATATAAACCTACCTAGGTATATATTTATGTATGAACTTTGTCTCAGTTTTTGTAATGACCAAGAAGTGCTCCATTGTTTTGCTAGTTGAGGATTAGGTACCTATTTCTCTCCAGCATATTTCTTAGAGTAGTTACTTTGAATTCCGGCGAATTCTTCACTGCAAAATGAATAAAATAATACTTGAATTACTTCTGTTTGTAACCATGCCATATTAAATTTCATTCACTGAATATCACTATTGAACGGCGGCCCCTTGCCTTGTTTTCATATTTACCTAAGTAATATTAATTCAAGTAATATAAAAGTCGATATACATAAAATAAATATTTGTATTATTTCAAAATATGTAGTGCAACAGGGCACATTGAGTTTCAAAATTCGTGCGTCACAATTGACAAGTTTTTTTTTTGTCCCGTTCCATCCTATAGGGCCATCATCTTCTCTCACAAAATAACCTTATTGCCAGACTGTTTTGTTTTCACCTTATAATAATATTACTTTGATTCGTACCATGAGCTCAATCGTTCAACATTGATATAACATTGCTAAGTGCCGAGAAAGAATGAATGATTTGTAAGAATTTGTCTATAGCTTGCTACAACCTGATAAAAGATAAAAAGAAATAACGATATATTAACTGTATAGTGCCATTTCTTTCACACGTTGGACCGAAATGATTTGAGATTCTTTATCTTTTAGCAAAGTATTAAATTAAACTAATTGTAAAGTATAAGTAACTAAAAGAATAAAATATTTTCGAGTAATTTCTATAAAATGCATACAAATATTTTAAAATGTTATTATGAAGAGTAAGGAAATTACTTGAAAAAATATATAGACTGCCGACTCTAGATTATCAAATGAAATGAATCGGAACAAAATATTTACCTGTCATTCTTGTCATACTCAAATGTCTAATAAAGATATCCAAGATATTTAGTTATTAAATATAATTGTTTATGTAATTTAATAACAAACAAAGTGCAATTAATATGGAAACATCTTAATAGTATTATCGACAGTAATATTCAGTGCATGAAATTTAAGATGTCATGGTTATATACATTTGTAAGTTGCACAAATGTTGCAATTCATTTTGTAGAGTTGTAGCCGAAGAGTTCGCCAGAGATCCAGTCAGCAGGTAGAAATGGTTAAATACAAACAGACCAAAAATACCGCCTTCAATCGATATCTACCAGCGAAGGAGTACTCTCAAAAAAGTGTACGTAGATATGGAGAGGCTGGTCTAAAGTGAAGTCTAAGTACCTATAAACGCTGAAATAAAGTTTGAATCTGAATCTGCAAGATTTTTTAATGCCATACTTATATTGTGTATAATTATCTTACTCTCATTAAACTTATGTGAATAAAGAATGTAGGTACATAATACTTTCGTGTTTTTATTCATTGTGTTATTGACGGGAATCCTACTGTAGTTGCAGGTCTTGGAATTAAACATATTATGTGTATGTAGGTATATAAATATTTGCCGCTGTTGTCGATCATCGACAAGGTTCCAGGTTCAAGCTCGTTATTGGCAGTGTTTCCTCTTTGGATAGCCAAGCTAATGCGTTGTCACAAAAAGCTCCCCACCAACCGGTTTGCCGAGGTTTTGATGATAATGTGTGAGCAAATCAGCGAGCTTCAGACCCCCACGGTTCTATCCACAGCCACAAAGGCTACAGAAAGTTAGGTCCAATGGATGCGTATTTTAGAATTTCCCGCACGGTTGCATCTGCTCTACAACAGTATAGCAGATTGTTGTGAGTTGAGTTTTCAATACAAATATATAATACTTAATTAATATTTTACTACATTAGATGGTTAAAATGATTATCTTTATAGATTATTATAAGACTGTCGTCTTTCCGTCTGTTGACAATAATATATTCCATCCAGGCTAATGTAGGTTACGACCAATTTTAGAAAATTTGCCAGAGAATCTAGGTAGTTTAGATTCCAGGAACACAGGGACTACTCTGTGTACTAACACTGCAGGAAAGTTAACTTTATGGATTAATCTGGGGTTATTCGATGTACGTTGGTTATAATGAAAACAGGATATTCATAGTGGGTAGGTACCTAAATGAAAAATCACTAAATATATAAACACGCTATTTAAAGCTCCGCTTCATCTCTATAAATCTAAGGCTAAGGGTCGAGGGATCGATATTACTAACGTAGATGCATAGTTGTGTAGTGAACTACAAGTGCAATTAAAAACTTTATAAACAATCGGTTATATTATTTTGGGATGATACCTAATCTAGCAATCCCAATATATTCATTCTATAAGTAAATAAATTCGATATAATTACTTTATATGACACTATAATAGATTTTTATAATATAAATTTGGAAAACAATGTTATTTCCAGCTTGTAAATACAACGTATATAAGATTGCTAAATTTGACATTAAAACAATAATGTTAATTGTCAAAAGCTTATAAATAAAAAACCGGCCAAGTGCGAGTCAGACTCGCGCACCGAGGGTTCCGTACAAACCTGTAGGTATATAAGTAAATGGTAGTATAGACCTGAGTATTTGATATTAATTTCAATTTATGACCTATTAAAAAAAAACTACTTACTAGATCTCGTTCAAACCAATTTTCAGTGGAAGTTTGCACCGTAATGTACATCATATATTTTTTATAGATTTATCATTCTCTTATTTTAGAAGTTACAGGGGGGGGGACACACATTTTACCACTTTGGAAGTGTCTCTCGCGCAAACTATTCAGTTTAGAAAAAAAAGATATTAGAAACCTCAATATCATTTTTGAAGACCTATCCATAGACACCCCACACTTATGGGTTTGATGAAAAAAAAAAATTGAGTTTCAGTTCTAAGTATGGGGAACCCCCAAAATTTATTGTTTTTTTTCTATTTTTGTGTAAAAATCTTAATGCGGTTCACAGAATACATCTACTTACCAAGTTTCAACATTATAGTTCTTATAGTTTCGGAAATAAATGGCTGTGACATACACGGACAGACAGACAGACAGACAGACAGACAGACAGACAGACAGACATGACGAATCTATAAGGGTTCCGTTTTTTGCCATTTGGATACGGAACCCTAAAAATAGCTCATGGTAGGAATTGAATGAACCATTATGATAAATAAACAAGGTTGTTTTCATGCATAAAATAAGCTTGTTTTAGGGACATCATGGTACGAAAAGAAGAATAAGGTTATTTGAAAGAGCGAGAGAGTATGGATGAGTGACAGAGATGAGTATTGTTGAGAGAGAGAAAGTTGCTTAGGCCCATAGCGTTATTTCTTTTCATCTTTAATGAGCCCATAGACAAATTCTCAAAAATCATTCGTTCTTAGCAGGAATATAACAATCATATAACAATAGTGTTTGGTAGAGGTCATGGTACGAATAAAAATAAGGTTATTATATGCTGGAAACAAAACAGTATTGCAATAAGGTTTGGTGTGGCGTGTAAATAGCCACACCAATACGGTGGATTACACCAAATAGATATTAGAATGCAAATCGATGCAGTATATGAGATACCTATCAATTAATAATAATAGGCACTCACTCACCTGCAGGACCATGGGTAGGTGTTTAGCATCGATGCTATTAGGCTCTCAATAACAGCATGTTTTTATAATTATTTTCCAGTATATTTTTATCGCTTCATAATCCAAGACAAGTAAAAAGAAGAATAAGTCAAAATTGACGGGAGAGCGGTTTCTTCTTCTTCCGACACTTTTAGGAACGACTCTTGTGGCCAGCACGTCTTGCAGGCATAATCCCACAGATTAATGAGCGCGAGGTTATTAATTATAGATACCTCATATACATTACATGCATCAAATAATCTCCAAATAGATAATTCTTATGCGCCTAACCATACTCCCCGCCTTGGAAGTTCGCAGAAGTTTCAAAACAAAAATTAATTACAAGCATAATCATTACAACATAACATGGTATACATAACAACATAACAGGTTATATTAAAACTAACAGAATGTCAAAGCTTCATGGCTAAGTCCTAAACAACCCAACTTACAGTTAAATATAAATAATACAGAAAAATTATTGTATATGATATAATTTTACAATAGGACGCTTAAAGATCTCGAATCTAATTCTCACCGTCGCTACTCGAATAATTCCGCCCGACCCGGGATGAACCTCCGTTATTACACCTAAAGGCCAATGTGACGGGGTTTACATACGAATCCATGATGGGTCGTTCCACCATAAATTATGTGAAGCGAGTTGGGAAGGAAGCGACGTGCTTCATAAGAGTCCTGAACTGTCCGTATTAGTTTGGGAATCAAGACTGCAGCACTTATTCCAATTGTGCGAGTGTGGTTACTTTAGTGGGTGAAACCTAACCGTTCACACTTGCATCACAAAACGCAACAATAAGCACCGTACAATTGTTAGAGACACATAATATGTTGTGGGATTTTCAAAATTGAAATGAGAGGAAACTCCTATAAGAGCGCCGAGAACTTTCGTATAACGCTCTCAGGGGGATTATCATCCCAATCTATGTTACCTAAACATAGTTCTTTAATAAGCAACTTGACGTACAAAATGACAGGAGCCATCAAACTGAGGACACCAAACAAACGAGCAACCACAGAGAGTATATTCCGCTGCGTACATCTCTCTTGGACGTAAGCAGTTATAAAGAAGAAGTTGTCATCGGCTGTTTCCCATGAAAGGCCTAACACCTTTGAAGTATGGCTAGAAGCCTCATTCAAATCCACTGCACTGCAATGAGAGTCCGGTAGGTTTTCTAGGACCACACGAGAATTACTTGTCCATTTGACTAAGTCAAAGGCACCAGCTTTGAACAGCGAGATTAATTCTCGCATATATCGAAATAAATCGGCTTGCATATTAGGGCCAATATGAACGACGTCATTTAGTAACAACCCTGTATGCGTATTCGCAGTATCATCGAGCACGATCCGAGGCATGGGCTTACCCGGATGAGTGACAGCGTGATGCGGGATGTAATATCCCTCCTCCGTCACTTCGGATTCAGCAACCTCAGACAAGTAGCCTTTTTCAATATACTCACCAATAACACTGTTATATTTATCTGGTAAATCTGGTGACTGTTTAAATCTCCGCTCCAAAGTCATAAAACGTCTTTGGGCAGCAGTGCGAGAATTACCCAATTCCTTCGGGTTCTTGCAGAATGGTAAAGCAACCGAGTACCTACCACCCTCCCCCGGGGTGATCGACGAAACAAACAAATTTTCACATTCCGTCTCCTCAGGACTCAAAAACTTCATGTTAGGTAATTCCTCTAATTGGCTAAACTTCTGCACCATATCATTAAGCGAAAGTGCACAAAACGATGTAGAAGTATTAACGAGAAAGTTACTTGGGAAATCTCCCATCAGCACGAAACCAAACGCGGTCAGCAAAGCAGGAGGCGCACTGGTACCAGATACGATCCTGTTTCCTAAATAAATATATGGAAACAGCTGAGCACCCAGAACGACATCCACCGATCCGGGAACGTTCCATGTCAGATCGGCGAGGGGAATCCCTTTCAAATAACCCATATCACCCATGTCTACATAATGAGCAGGCAGCTGATCGGTGATACAGTCAATCACTAATGCATGTATAGTGTATTTATTATTCGAATAAACACGGGACTCAATATCCAAATAAACGTATCCTAAAATCGGCCGAGACGCTAAACCAATTCCTTTGACAAAAGAGTTACTCAGTGGAATTATTGGTAAATTAAGCGATTTACAACAGTCCATGGTAATCAAATTATTTTGCGATCCGTTATCTATTAAACAACGGACAATTATTTTATTATTGCTATTTTTAATTTTAGCATAAACTTGAGCTGTCGATAATAAAACCGTAGAGTTTGGTCTCACTTCCGCACTTAAAGACAATGAAGGGGTACCCGGGATACCCGAACTAGGTGGGATACCCACACTCGATGAAGTACCCGAAATAGGAGGGGTCTCCATAATAACTGGGGTACCCGATAGGGTATTCAAAACACACGGGTTTAATCCTACGCTGGGTGCGGAGAGAGGCGACGACGCTGCCGGCAGCGAAGCGACGGACGGCACCAACAACGATCCCTCAGCGGTAGGTACTTGAGAATGAGACGTATGAGCGTAAGTATTATTCCGAACATTATTATTCTTAGTATCGAAATGTAAGAGGGTATGATGACGTTTCCTGCATAATTCACACGCAACCATCGCCCTACATGACGTTAAGGTATGCGACTCACCAAGACAACTTACGCAACCCTGTTTCGATTTAATAAAATCAAATCGTGCTTGGGGTGAACTCAAACCTTTAAATTGTGAACAAGCATTAATTGAATGATCACTCTTACCGCAAAAAATACACGACTTCCCTGACGTGTAAGCGGCATTTTCATGCCTCGCGACAAACGACTTGAAAGTATTCGGACGGGCTGCCGCGGCCGCGACAGACGATGGCACTTTATTAACACCACCGCTCGATGACCGTGACGAGTATGACACATTAGACCGTTCTAAGATTTTAACTTGATCTTGCACGAAAGAAATTAATTCGTTGTAAGAAGGAATGTCTTTATGACGTACAGATAATTCGAACGCTTGAACAGTTTGAACATCGATTTTCCTTAGCGCACAATGTAAAAGTATGAAATCGGTGACATCACTGATATTCAGTTGTTTTAATGCCAACACAGACGCTGAATATTTTTCAATAAAATAGTCCACACTGGCAGCTGTATTTGAACAACTTTTCGCATCGAGAATATTGTTAAGATAAAGTGTACCTAATGCACGCACATCTTGATATTTCTTCACCAAGCTATCCCAAATAATATTATAGGTTTCACCCGAGGGTACAATCCCCGCGGTAGCCTTAAGTGCGCCGTGGGTCAATTTACCTACTAAATACTGCACGCGCTGCGAGTCCGACAACTGATTGTTATTGTGAATGTTGGACTTAAAGGATTCGTAAAATTTAGGCCAATTTTCCGTTTTGCCGTCGAAGCTCGGCAATTCAATCGGAGGCAACTTAATGTTGCATTTAGGATTATGATCGCCGGAACCACTCGATGACGACGGTAAAATTGATTGCGACGACTGAATAATATTATTTCGGACGCGCTTTACAATAAAGTACAAATCTTCAAAAGCCGTCAAAGACTGATAGTCAGGTAGAAATTTCGAATCTAACGTAAGCTTGCGATCGTTTATGCCATCAATTATAGACTCAAATTGTTTTCGCATTTCATCGATTATTTCAGACTGAGCCATGAAAGTTTCATTATTCCGGGACGCAAAATTAGTTACATTATTTGCAAATCTATAAAGATCATTCATCCGCGGAAAGAGACGTTCTTTTTTTGCTATTAATAAAGTAAGCTGTTTATCAGATATTTCAATGACGGAATCAACAAAATCATCACTTGATTTCGACATTTTTTAACAGAAATTACGCTATTCCAATGCGAAAATAAATTATAAAAATTACGCTATTTCAATGCGAAAATAAATTATAAAAATTACGCTATTTCAATGCGAAAATAAATTAAAATAAATCACACGCTATTTCAATGCGGCAATAACTTAAAAGAAATCACGCTATTACAATGCGAGAATTAATTTTAAGTAAAATAATTTATTTCTGTAAAATTTTGTATCAATTACAAAATGGCGGAGTACGGCGGTATGTACGTAGCAACTTCGCGAATTTTACCAATTAATACGTATTATTCTGCGAACATCCAAATTATGTACGACCACAATACTTAGAAATGGTTAGGCGCATAAGAATTATCTATTTGGAGATTATTTGATGCATGGAATGTATATGAGGTATCTATAATTAATAACGTCGCGCTCATTAATCTGTGGGATTATGCCTGCAAGACGTGCTGGCCACAAGAGTCGTTCCTAAAAGTGTCGGAAGAAGAAGAAACCGCGCTCCCGTCAATTTTGACTTATTCTTCTTTTACTTGTCTTGGATTATGAAGCGATAAAAATATACTGGAAAATAATTATAAAAACATGCTGTTATTGAGAGCCTAATAGCATCGATGCTAAACACCTATACATGGTCCTGCAGGTGAGTGAGTGCCCATTATGATTAATTGATAAGGTATCTCATATACTGCATCGATTTGCATTTTAATATCTATTTGGTGTAATCCACCGTATTGGTGTGACTATTTACACGCCACACCATTTCTTATGGTCCTTCAGAGCGGATTCCATGCTCCAGCAGGAATTTCTAAGTATTGTGGTCGTACATAATTTGGATGTTCGCAGAATAATACGTATTAATTGGTAAAATTCGCGAAGTTGCTACGTACATACCGCTGTACTCCGCCATTTTGTAATTGCTACAAAATATTACAGAATAAAATTATTTTACTTAAAATTAATTCTCGCATTGTAATAGCGTGATTTCTTTTAGGTTATTGCCGCATTGAAATAGCGTGTGATTTATTTTAATTTGTTTTCGCATTGAAATAGCGTAATTTTTATAATTTATTTTCGCATTGAAATAGCGTAATTTTTATAATTTATTTTCTCATTGGAATAGCGTAATTTCTGTTAAAAAATGTCGAAATCAAGTGATGATTTATTTGATTCCGTCATTGAAATATCTGATAAACAGCTTACTTTATTAATAGCAAAAAAAGAACATCTCTTTTCGCGGATGAATGATCTTTATAGATTTGCAAATAATATAACTAATTTTGCGTCCCGGAATAATGAAACTTTCATGGCTCAGTCAGAAATAATCGATGAAATGCGAAAACAATTTGAGTCTATAATTGATGGCATAAACGATCGCAAGCTTACGTTAGATTCGAAATTTCTACCTGACTATCAGTCTTTGACGGCTTTTGAAGATTTGTACTTTATTGTAAAGCGCGTCCGAAATAATATTATTCAGTCGTCGCAATCAATTTTACCGTCGTCATCGAGTGGTTCCGGCGATCATAATCCTAAATGCAACATTAAGTTGCCTCCGATTGAATTGCCGAGCTTCGACGGCAAAACGGAAAATTGGCCTAAGTTTTACGAATCTTTTAAGTCCAACATTCACAATAACAATCAGTTGTCGGACTCGCAGCGCGTGCAGTATTTAGTAGGTAAATTGACCCACGGCGCACTTAAGGCTACCGCGGGGATTGTACCCTCGGGTGAAACCTATAATATTATTTGGGATAGCTTGGTGAAGAAATATCAAGATGTACGTGCATTAGGTACACTTTATCTTAGCAATATTCTCGATGCGAAAAGTTGTTCAAATACAGCTGCTAGTCTGGACTATTTTATTGAAAAATATTCAGCGTCTGTGTTGGCATTAAAACAACTGAATATCAGTGATGTCACCGATTTCATACTTTTACATTGTGCGCTAAGGAAAATCGATGTTCAAACTGTTCAAGCGTTCGAATTATCTGTACGTCATAAAGACATTCCTTCTTACAACGAATTAATTTCTTTCGTGCAAGATCAAGTTAAAATCTTAGAACGGTCTAATGTGTCATACTCGTCACGGTCATCGAGCGGTGGTGTTAATAAAGTGCCATCGTCTGTCGCGGCCGCGGCAGCCCGTCCGAATACTTTCAAGTCGTTTGTCGCGAGGCATGAAAATGCCGCTTACACGTCAGGGAAGTCGTGTATTTTTTGCGGTAAGAGTGATCATTCAATTAATGCTTGTTCACAATTTAAAGGTTTGAGTTCACCCCAAGCACGATTTGATTTTATTAAATCGAAACAGGGTTGCGTAAGTTGTCTTGGTGAGTCGCATACCTTAACGTCATGTAGGGCGATGGTTGCGTGTGAATTATGCAGGAAACGTCATCATACCCTCTTACATTTCGATACTAAGAATAATAATGTTCGGAATAATACTTACGCTCATACGTCTCATTCTCAAGTACCTACCGCTGAGGGATCGTTGTTGGTGCCGTCCGTCGCTTCGCTGCCGGCAGCGTCGTCGCCTCTCTCCGCACTCGGCGTAGGATTAAACCCGTGTGTTTTGAATACCCCATCGGGTACCCCATTTATTATGGAGACCCCTCCTATTTCGGGTACTTTATCGAGTGTGAGTACCCCACCTAGTTCGGGTATCCCGGGTACCCCTTCATTGTCTTTAAGTGCGGAAGTGAGACCAAACTCTACGGTTTTATTATCGACAGCTCAAGTTTATGCAAAAATTAAAAATAGCAATAATAAAATAATTGTCCGTTGTTTAATAGATAACGGATCGCAAAATAATTTGATTACCATGGACTGTTGTAAATCGCTTAATTTACCAATAATTCCACTGAGTAACTCTTTTGTCAAAGGAATTGGTTTAGCGTCTCGGCCGATTTTAGGATACGTTTATTTGGATATTGAGTCCCGTGTTTATTCGAATAATAAATACACTATACATGCATTAGTGATTGACTGTATCACCGATCAGCTGCCTGCTCATTATGTAGACATGGGTGATATGGGTTATTTGAAAGGGATTCCCCTCGCCGATCTGACATGGAACGTTCCCGGGTCGGTGGGTGTCGTTCTGGGTGCTCAGCTATTTCCATATATTTATTTAGGAAATAGGATCGTATCTGGTACCAGTGCGCCTCCTGCTTTGCTTACCGCGTTCGGTTTCGTGCTGATGGGGGATTTCCCAAGTAACGTTCTCGTTAATACTTCTACGTCGTTCTGCGCACTTTCGCTTAATGATATGGTGCAAAAGTTTTGCCAACTAGAGGAATTACCTAACATGAAGTTTTTGAGTCCTGAGGACACGGAATGTGAAAATTTGTTTGTTTCGTCGATCACCCCGGGGGAGGGTGGTAGGTACCCGGTTGCTTTACCATTCTGCAAGAACCCGAAGGAATTGGGTAATTCTCGCACTGCTGCCCAAAGACGATTTATGGCTTTGGAGCGGAGATTTAAACTGTCACCAGATTTTCCAGATAAATATAACAGTGTTATTGGTGAGTATATTGAAAAAGGCTACTTGTCTGAGGTTGCTGAATCCGAAGTGACGGAGGAAGGATATTACATCCCGCATCACGCTGTCACTCATCCGGGTAAGCCCATGCCTCGGATCGTGCTCGATGCTACTGCGAAAACGCATACAGGGTTGTCACTAAATGACGTCCTTCATATTGGCCCTAATATGCAAGCCGATTTATTTCGATATATGCGAGAATTAATCTCGCTGTTCAAAGCTGGTGCCTTTGTCCTAGTCAAATGGACAAGTAATTCTCGTGTGGTCCTAGAAAACCTTCCGGACTCTCACTGCAGTGCAGTGGATTTGAATGAGGTTTCTAGCCATACTTCGAAGGTGTTAAGCCTTTCGTGGGAAACAGCCGATGACAACTTCTTCTTTATGACTGCTTGCGTCCAAGAGAGATGTACGCAGCGGAATATACTCTCTGTGGTTGCTCGTTTGTTTGGTGTCCTCGGTTTGATGGCCCCTGTCATTTTGTACGTCAAGTTGCTTATTAAAGAACTATGTTTAGGTAACATAGATTGGGATGATAATCCCCCTGAGAGCGTTATACGAAAGTTCTCGGCGCTCCTATAGGAGTTTCCTCTCATTTAATTTTTTTTTTTTTTTTTTTTTTTTTTTTTTTTTTTTTCACATGACAATAGTTGTTTATTCATAGTTTCCACTATTTCGAGTCATAAGGACACAATGATAAGAATGACGTTGGTGTGTAGGCACAAGTAGCCGCACAGGCGCAGGCGCAGGCCGCGGCCGCTGCGCGCTACAACAACGTGGCCATCGCCGCCGCCGCCGCATCCTTGCCGCAACATCGGTCGCAACACCAACGGAATGTACAGGTAACCATGAATAAAGATCCATAATATTTTCTTGCAACTATTATTACAAGATTTCTCCTCCCAAGGCACTTCTTTGCTTTTGTATGCGATTTTTTATGTTTTTTCCCAGTGCCACGTGAAATATGTTTGTTTTATCGTTTATTTCAGTTTCCGAACAGTGCAATAACAATGGCGATGGGTCAGCAACCCCCTCCACCTCTCGTGAGGAGTTCAGCCAACACGTCAACTATGAAGTGAGCATGTTTTCATCACATTTTATCCTAGTCAATGTCTATAAGAACAGCCTGAGTATAATTTTTACTGTATTATTTTGACTAAACCGATTCGTTACAAGGCTGATCTCCTCATTTTCTGCAGGACCATAAGAAATGGTGTGGCGTGTAAATAGCCACACCAATACGGTGGATTACACCAAATAGATATTAGAATGCAAATCGATGCAGTATATGAGATACCTATCAATTAATAATAATAGGCACTCACTCACCTGCAGGACCATGGGTAGGTGTTTAGCATCGATGCTATTAGGCTCTCAATAACAGCATGTTTTTATAATTATTTTCCAGTATATTTTTATCGCTTCATAATCCAAGACAAGTAAAAAGAAGAATAAGTCAAAATTGACGGGAGAGCGGTTTCTTCTTCTTCCGACACTTTTAGGAACGACTCTTGTGGCCAGCACGTCTTGCAGGCATAATCCCACAGATTAATGAGCGCGAGGTTATTAATTATAGATACCTCATATACATTACATGCATCAAATAATCTCCAAATAGATAATTCTTATGCGCCTAACCAAGGTTGTTTTGTAAAAGATGGGGGTAGGCCCCCTGTTATTAATAAATTATGTTTTGATAGCAATATTAAATGTTATTTTATTCATATTTCTAATTAATTTAATTTTTTCATGCATATTTACCTACTCTGTGTCTACATTACCTCACGTTAGTATTATCTGTGGTCATATTTGTAATTTTGTTTTGCGTTACGTTGCGTGTTATTAAACATTTTTTTTCGAGAGAGAATGCTTCAATAATGTTTATTTTGATAATTGAATGTTTATTTTATTTATATTTTATTATTATGATTATTTATTTATGTATTTTATAAGATTTTGGTTTATTTTGATGACAATGGGTATAAATTACCTGATTAAATATGGATTAAAATAATTTATTATTATTTATTAATAACTAAATCTAGAGATTAATTTTATAGGGTTAGGTTTTCTAAAATATTTTTGATTTTATTTAAATGTTATAAAAAATAGTTTTAAGATCAGTACATAAAGAGTATCATAATAATAAATAAATAATAAATCCTTTATTCCCACATAAAACACAAAAATATTTTTGATGAATAACTAGGTAGGTACATTTACATATTATTACATAATAACATAGGTATTATTTACATATTCATCAAAACTATCGAAGTAATTTGGTCTTTTCCGATATATTTTAGATCTACGGCTGTTATTTACGTCGAATATAGTAGAAACAGTTTCTAAATTTTCAAAAAGTTCAAATAAATCCCTATCCATCTTGGTTGCTTGAGAGATCACTTACTTATGTGCCGGTTTAAGAGGCCGAATTTCGACCACCTAAATTTAGGGGACCTTTTATCGTTTAGGTGGCCCCTAACTGTTGGTGAAACAGAAACCATCCTCTAACGGTCCCCTAAGCTTGCTTAGGGGATCCCTTAAACTTAGGAGATGTTGGTGAAAACGGGCATTAATTTCCCTAAACGGTAGCGCGCAAAACAGAGGGGGCAGCTTTACCAATAAAAAAAATGTTACATAAGAACCGATAGTGCCTAACTATAATAATATGCTTACCTATTAGGTCAGCAAACAATAGACTAGATAGTGATAACTCAAAAACCTTGCTTTAATATTGCGATAATTAACCATCAATGAAAGTCGTATGCCTCAGTAAATGATGCTAAAATAGTCAACTGCTATGCTACAAGGTAGGGATTGCAAAATCCGGATTTTTTTCAAATCCGGATTCAAAGTTTATCATCACATATAAATCCGGATTATCCGGATTTTTCGGATTTTTGTATTTTTTTTGCAATATTTTGTAATTTTAAACTGTACGCGTAGTTTATGCTTAATTATTAGTAGTTTGAAGACAGGTGTTCTATTTTATTGTATTTCCATTGCTTGCTTTTGAATAAAAATTCAATTAAACTGCAAGTAATATTAAAAAAATAATGGGCTTGTATTTGGCTACTGAGCCGTCCATAACAGCACGCGAGCAGCACGCTAACCCAAATGGAACCTATTCATTCTGGCCGTGAAAGTCCCTAGATTCTAAGAGTCAGGAACTCCAGTCGCCGGAAGCAAGTTCCACTCCCTTTTTTTTTTTCTTTTTTTTAAACCACTGCGGTGGCAAACAAGCATACGGCCCGCCTGATGGTAAGCAGTTACCGTAGCCTATGGACGCTTGCAACACCGGGGGTATCACTTGCGCGTTGCCGACCCTGAAGAAACCTCTTCACGCCCTTTTTGAAGAACCCCATGCTGTACTCCATTGGGAAAACCACGGCGGGGAGCTCATTCCACAGCCCGAGCGGAAGAAAACTCCTTTTAGCCCGCACAGTTCGAAACAGTTCTGGTTTCAATGTGTGTGGATGGATTCCCCTTCGATGTCAAGAGTTGCGATGGTGGAAGGTAGCCGTGGGCATCAAGTCAAACAATTCCTTAGAACACTCTCCGTTGTACAAGCGGTAGAACACACATAAGGAGGCAAAATCTCTCCTCAGACTGAGGGGCTCTAAACCGCTTGTGAGCTCGGGATCGTCAACAATTCTGGTGGCACGTCGCTGGACCTAGTCTAAAGGCCCAAGCTGGTATCCAGGTGCTCCCGCCCAAAGATGACAGCAGTACTCCATACCCCTTCCTTCCCTTGCTGTCCGCATTATAATTGAGGATACAAAAGAAAAAATTTCCCCGTGTCTTGTGGTTGGGAGCACAAATAGGGATGGTGGTTGGAATAAGGTTGAGCAATTCCTGCACACACTCTCAAAAATATATCCTGTACAAAACCGATAAGGCAAGCAACCTTTCTTCGATGGTCGAGCCTCGTGCGTTTCGTCATAATTAGTCTCATATTCGATGAGTCGTCTGGCTCGGCGGTTATTGAGTCGAGGGCGAGAGCCTGGTGGAAAGGGCTCCGTTTGGTGGTGAAAAGACACACCTGCGTCTTGGTGGCATTAAAAGTGACCAGATTGGCATTGCCCCAATCAGAGACTGCCTGTAAAGTTACGTTCAAACGCTCTACCATGGCCTCTCGCAACAATTGGATCTATGACAACGGTGCTATAATCTACGTACCCAAAGATACCGGGCTTCACCAGATCGTTAATATGCAGAGAGAACTGAATCTGATCTCTGTGGAATTGATTGCGAAAAGGTTCGACGAACACCCGTCTATGACTACATGAATAGACCGTTCGCTCAGGAAATTGGAAATCCAAGCGCACAAACCACCCGAGATTTCATATCAAGGAAGCTTGCTTAGAAAGCTGGTGTGTCAGACCTTTTCAAAAGTAAAAAAATTCTGAGATCAGCCGATGTACAAAATGCTTTCAGCGGTAACCCGACTATATAGAACTATCATTCTTGATATTACGTTGTTCAAAGATTTGTTACTCGCGCCGCGCGCGCATCGCCTCCATCTAAGACTCACTGGCCGACTTAACTATTAGCTAGATGGATGAGCGGTAGCAGCTACCCGCGTGTAAGCCGAACGGTGCATAGATTTCAGAGTAATACTGACCTAAATGTACTGGATATTTAATGACAATTTTTAGTTAAACATCAATTATTATCAATTATGATTAAAATTCGAAAAAACCGGATTTTATTCTCAATATTCGGATTTATAATAGGCCCCTAAAATCCGGATTTTTCAGTCATTTTCGAATTTCGAAGTATCCGGATTGCAATCCCTACTACAAGGGTAATGGAGATGTATCATTTATATTTACAAAAAAAAACATTGTAAAAAATTCGATATATATACCTATCCCGGGAGCAACTTTATGTGTAATCTACTGAAGCGGGATGAAAAAGAACCTTTCAAATTGCCCGAATTCAACTTTTTTTTTTATAAGACGAAGTATGTAAACAAGCATACGTGGCCATATGCTTGTTTACCAAATTGTTTACAGACTTCTCGCCCTCTCCTTCTTCCTCTGTGGCTCTAGCCACAGAGGTGTGATTATAGTAATCTGTACTAGAGCCTAGAGCCCCAGATCATATAAAACTGGGTCAACTCTTTCGGCTAGGTAATCAGAAGATTTTCCTATTTAATCAATCTATACATATAAAATGCTTTGTCCTGAATGACTGACTGACATTCAACGCACAGCCTAAACCGCTGATCGTAGAGACCTGAAACTTGGAGGGTGTGTTCTTTGTATGACGTAGGCATCAGATAAGAAAGGATTTTCCAAAATTCTACCCCTAAGGGGGTGAAAAACGGGGGCAAAGTTTGTATGGGACAACGTGATTCCTTGGTCCGATCTATTTCAAATTTTGCATAAACATTCTTTAACACAATTGTTGGAAGACGTGTTTCGTATTTTATTGAAATTCATCGCCTAACGGGGTCAAAAAGGGGTAGAAAGTTATTTTAGGGGTGATTTGCATCGAAGTTGATATCAATACTCCTTTGTACTTTTGATTTAAATTACATTTTTTATTTTGACACATGTTTGAAATCTCAATCCGATTTTCACAGATTACAGAATAAGGCAGATGGAGCTAACGGAACACGGGAGTGAGGCCAAAAAAGCAAATACAAATAGAAAAACACATACCTGTTATTCGCTTTTGAATTTGTGTTTGCTTTGTTTAAAAAACTTTATTTAACGAAAAACAAATTCTTTTTAATAAATTAGCACACAGCAGCTTTTAAACATGTGTTTTTCCATTTGTACCTAAGTGCTTTTTTTGGCCTCACTCCCGTGTTTCGCGCGCTCTATCTGCCTTTTGTTCTGGAAACTGAAATGCTCTTTAAAATTGGAATGTCAAATATAAAAGATTATTTAAATCGGATTAGAATTCGAAATTTGTTTGGAAGTTCATTTTCTCGGACTTTTTGGCGGGAACTTGTAGAGTGACGTTGCGTTTTATATTCATAAATTCGTGTATTTTGAGTTTTATTGCATATTATATTAATATAACTGGAAATTGGAAAAATACACACCCGCGAGAAGCCAATGAAAAAAAAAAGTTCATTATCTCTATTTCATTAGAATATTTTGATTGTAGTTAATTTAATTTCTTTCTCATTTTTTGTTATAATAATTAAATAAGATTTTTTAGTGTAGGTATAATATAGGTTTTTAGTTTTAATTGTAAAAATATCTGTGTTTGATTTGTTGTGACTTGTGTCTAATAATCAGTGGCGTACATTGGTTTTCGAAGCAGAAAATTCAAACTGTACGCGGGTGAAACCGCGGGGGTCTGCTAGTTATACTATAAAAGGCGTCGCCTGGGTAAAATATCCGACTGTCTGCGCCTACGCCTATAAAATCTATTATAGCAATGTTAATTTCCTGTATTACTGCCAAACGCTGTCATCAGGTGTCATTCACTTAACCTTACTTACTTCACATACATACGTCACGCTCTCACTTTAAAATTGAAATAAATTGTAAAAACGAGATTAAAGTCAAATATAAATAGACTACTTTGTTTCATTTATGTCCAAGAAGAGACATAAATGTGGCGACCTACATCCAGGACTTGAATCTAAAATACAAGAAGATTTTTGTAAAACACTACGATCGCCGGTCGGTCGGACATTGTTCGCGTCGGCAAAGTGTCCTAGAAATCACTTCAGATTTACTTCAATCAAGGATATTTACGAAGAAATAAGCCATTGCAGCTTGCAGCTAACAGTGATCAGCAAACAGCATCTCTGAGAAGCCAGGCCAATGCAGCTAAGTGTCTTTCCTACAATAATTTCCTTCTAACAATCATCCAATTTTCCATATCCAATTTTCCACATCCAATTTTACATTCAATTCATATTGATTCTACTTGTTATATATTTTATCGTCAATAGTGAACATTATTCTATAAAAATATAGTGAAATAACCCAATATTTTACTTAATTAAACCATTTTTGTACATTTTTTTTTTACAAACGGGTAGTCTGTCAAATTTTCCATTGTAATATTTAGTTATTTTCCACGAACATTCCAATACTTTCCAACGTATTTTGCTTGATTTTGAAAGTTATTTGTCGAACATTCCAGGGCAAATCTTCTCAAGTTGAGTTCGTGAATAATCAAGTACCCAACGAAACGTGGTGCTGCAGGGTAATTTTACCCAGTGGTGAGCAACGTCAGCTAAACAGGTTACACCGAAAGGAGGAGCGTGAGCTAAATTTTATTATTTTTGGATTAAAATCCTTACATCAATGGCAGATCTACAAGAATTATTTATTAAGCGTAGTTCTATAAAAGGGCGAATCACAAAATTTAGAAACTTTCTTTTGAGTCTATCTAGTAAAGATACGTTAAATCAAGCTGAACTCTCAGAGTTAACATTGAAAATTAGCAAATTTGAGACATTGTCATTGACATTTGATGACATGCAAACTCAAATTGAGGTGTTAAATTCAATCAAGTTGGATGAAGAAATAAACGAAAGAGACGATTTTGAGCAATTATTTGTTTCTAATATTATTACCGCTCAGAACTTACTACAAAAACACAGTACAAAGTTGTCTCATACTGAAGGTATTAAAGAACATAAATTTGGTAGTTGTGAATCTGCTAGCGAACACATTGAACGCGAAATTAATTTCAAACTACCGCAAATTCATATTGCCAAATTTGACGGAGCGTACTTTCGCTGGCTAGAATTTCGAGATACATTTCTATCGCTTATTCACAATAACGAGCGCATAGCGCCTATTCATAAGTTTCATTATTTAATTTCATATCTCATTGGTGATGCATCGCGGATTGTTTCCAATTTGGAAATTTCGAGTTCCAATTACAAATGTGCATGGGATTTACTATGCGAACGTTACAACAATAAACGTCAACTTGTCAATCATCATTTAAATTCTTTATTAAATCTACAACAATTAACCCGAGAATCTGACAAATCCCTTCGGTTTATGGTCGATCATGTCACTAAAAACCTCCGAGCGTTGTCTAGCTTAGGGCAGCCTACCGACAAGTGGGACGTACTGATCGTGCATATGATGAGCTCTAAATTGGACAGCCGCACTCTTGCTAAATGGGAGGAACGGCGTAGCACGCTGAGTGACGCACCTGATTTACAACAGTTTCATAAATTTTTAATCGATCGTGCTTATGTATTGGAATCATTGCAAGGTTCGTCCAACACAAATAATACTAGAAATAACAAATCTTTAGCACCAAATAATAGGTCGGATAGACAGCAAACGAAATCTTTTCCTTGTCAAGATAGTACTAACAAAAAACTTACTTATTTGTGTTCTGTTTGCCGTGGTGATCATAGAATTTATGATTGCGCTAATTTCAAAGCTATGAGTGTCCAAGACCGTATAAGTGAAGTCAACAAATTGAAGCTGTGTCAAAATTGTTTACGATATGGCCACAATACGCGAGACTGTCGTTTAGGACCATGCCGCGAATGTAACAACAGGCACAACACTCTTTTGCATATTCCTACACAAGTAGGTAATAATTCAAATGCGGAAGCTTCTACATCATTGATTACATCATCAGAAGAAACTTTAGCAAATTTCTCTAAACAAAGTTCTATTCAAGTTTTACTGTCTACCGCACTTATTGAAATATCAAATCCAACTACAAAGCAATCATTACAAGTAAGAGCACTATTGGATTGTGGCAGTCAGTCATCATTCATAACTCAATCACTAAAAAATAAATTATCTTTGCAATCAAATAGCAATAATGTTATCAATATTATTGGCATCGGTAATAGTCATACAAATACTTCAGTAGATACTTGTGTGGCACAATTAAGCTCACTAACTGAATCCTTCAAGGTTACACAATCCTTTCTAGTTCTTCAGGAACTGACGGGTGACATCCCTAAGTTCACTGTACATACAAAACAACTTCATTTTCCTGACAATATACAACTTGCAGACCCTTCATTTAACCAAGCCGCACCTATTGATGTTCTCATTGGTGCCGACGTTTTTTGGGACGTTCTAGGCTGCAAGCAACTATCGCTCGGCCCCAATATTCCTAAACTTAGAAGTTCCAAATTCGGCTGGTTGATCTCTGGTCCAATTTATACCAATTCAAATTCAACTCTTGTATCCAACAATATTCAATGCCATCATTCAATCACATCATTTAACTCCAATACTGAATACAATTCAGTAAATCAACAACTAACAAAGTTCTGGGAGCTTGAAGAAGTTCCACTAAAGCCTCATTTAAATCCAAGCGAGAAGGTATGTGAAAAACATTTCCAAACCAACACCTTCCGCTTAGATTCAGGCAGATTTTCAGTAAGTCTGCCCCTCAAGGACTCCCCAGATTGTTTGGGCAATTCTTACAGTCTGGCCAAAAAACGTTTGCTACATTTGGAAAAGCGATTCCGAAAACAACCAGATGTTAAACTTCAATACATTAATTTCATGCATGAGTACGCTCAGTTAGGTCATCTTTCAGAATCTGCAATCTCCAAACCTGACCTTTCCTATTTTCTGTGTCATCATGCAGTATTCAAGGATAGCAGTGAATCTACCAAAATTAGAGTTGTTTTTGATGGTTCAGCTGCTACATCTTCAGGATACTCTATCAACGATATACTCATGATAGGTCCCAATATGCAGAATAGTCTCTTCTCCATACTGATCAGAGCTCGTCAACACAGATATCTTCTAACCGGCGATGTAGAAAAAATGTATCGCCAGGTTCTGATACACGAGGAAGATAGAGACTTGCAGTTGATCTTATGGAGAGAGGATGAATCTTCGCCTATAAAAACACTCAGACTTAATACCGTGACTTATGGCATGGCTAGCTCCAGCTACCTAAGTACACGATGCCTTTGGCAATTAGGCGAAGAGTGCTCTGATGAAAATATCAAAACAATAATACAACAAGATTTTCTAGTAGATGATCTTATAACTGGTTGTGATGATGAAAATACTCTAATCCAAATTCAACAGTCTGTGACATTAGCACTTAAACAAGGCTGCTTCAATTTACGCAAATTTAAAACCAATCTACCATCAATTTTCTCTTCAATTGCATCAGGCAATGATAACTTAACATTGAGCGAGTCTACTAGTACCTTGGGTATAGGATGGGACCCAGCTACCGATGAGTTATTTTTCCCCATACAAAACTCTCTTCCGGTTCAAAATAATAATTTAACCAAACGATCAATTCTTTCATCTCTTTTCAAAATCTTCGATCCTTTGGGATTATTAAGTCCCTGCATCATTCAAAGCAAAATTCTATTGCAACAACTATGGCGTGAAAGGCTAGGCTGGGACGATCCAGTACCAAATTATATTCAAAACGCCTGGGATTCATTTATCAAGGCTCTGCCTGCTCTCTTGTCAATCAAAATACCCAGACGAACCATATGCGATGATCCATTATTGATAGAACTTCATACTTTTAGTGACGCGTCACAAAATGCATATGGAGCTTGCATTTATCTCCGATCCATAAACTCTAATAACGAAGTTACTGTCAAACTTCTATGCTCCAAATCCAAAGTAGCCCCTATCAAACCTGTTACAATTCCTAGACTAGAGCTTTGTGCTAGTTTGCTCGCTGCAAATTTGTATAAGGCGGTCAAGGAATCTTTGCGATGCGAAATAACGCGTGAATTCCATTGGTGTGATTCTAGTGTAGTCTTGAGTTGGCTACACATTAGTTATCAAAACCTAAAAACCTTTGTCGCTAATAGGGTTGCTGAAATAAACGAGCTGACAGATCCATCTTCATGGCGTTACGTGCCCACAAAGTCTAATCCAGCTGATCTTATTTCTAGGGGTGTCAGTCCTGATCAAATAACAAGTAAAAAAATCTGGTGGTCAGGACCCGATTTTTTATTACATCCTGAAGATACTTGGCCTACATTAGACAAACCAATTTCCAATTTAAATGGTTTACCTGAGCTTAAACAAAATACAATTGCAGCTCATATTACCTCAAATGACAATTCAATAATTTTATTTCAAAGATTTTAAAAATTTTTAAAATTAAAACATTCAATGGTGTACGTATTACGATTTATTTACAATCTAAAAAATCCAAAAAATCGAATTACTGGAAAAATAACTGTAGACGAACTAAATCAATCATTTTTTAAATTATGTTTTGTCGCTCAGCAACAATCATTTTTGTCAGAATACATGCTACTATCCAAAGGCAAACAATTAAGTTCAAAATCTAATATTTTATCATTAAGTCCATTTTTTGACAACCATTCAAAATTAATTAGAGTTGGTGGCCGTATAGATGCTTCTAATTTTACTTATGATAAGAAACATCCAATTCTATTGCATGCAACACACTATCTCACAAAATTGATTTTTGACTATGAGCATAAGCACAACCTCCACGCTGGTCCTCAATTATTATTGTCTATAGTTAGAGAGTACATATGGCCAGTAAATGGTAGGCATCTAGCGCGTCGCACACTACGTAACTGTTTTACCTGTCGAAGGCTACAAGGTAAAACACTTGAACCTATTATGGGTAATTTGCCATCTCAGCGTGTTACTCCTAATTTCCCATTTAGAACAGTCGGAATAGATTTCGCCGGACCATTTTATATTCTAAACCGAAAGGGTCGCGGTTCAAAAATAATTAAGTGTTATTTATGCCTTTTCATTTGTCTTACCTACAAGTGCATACATTTAGAAGCTGTGTCTGATCTTACAAAAGATGCTTTCATACTTACTTTTCGTAGATTCGTATCTCGGCGAGGAAAGCCGGCGGAAGTATTCTGCGACAATGGGCGGAACTTTGTAGCAGGTGCAAAAGAATTAAATATGTTTTTAAAATCAAATGAGCCGTTCTTGTCTGAATTTGCAATTGATGAAGGAATCAAATTCACTTTTTCACCATCATACGCTCCTCACTTTGGTGGAATCTGGGAGGCTGGGGTAAAATCATCAAAATACCATATAAAACGTGTCATAGGCAATTCTCATCTGACTTTTGAAGAGCTATCAACTTTGTTTGCGCAAGTAGAATCTATACTTAACAGTCGCCCCTTGTGCCCTCTTTCTTCCTCACCCGATGATCTCCAAGTCCTCACTCCTGGACACTTTCTGATCGGTCGGACTCTCACTGCGCTGCCATCACCTGCATACGAAGACTGCAATGCAAATAATCTACAACGCTATGAGCGACTTCAACAAATTAATCAACATTTCTGGTTACGCTGGCAACGTGAATATATCGCTGAACTGCAACAACGCTGTAAATGGAAGACTAATTCCACTCCCTTGAATATTGGAGATATGGTGCTTCTTCAAGAAGATAATTTACCACCACTCTGCTGGCGCCTTGGACGCATACAGCGGCTATTTCCCGGTCCTGATGGGGTATCTCGCGTTGCGGACATCAACACGGCCAGAGGATGTGTTCGTCGACCACTGGTGCGCCTCTGCCCCCTACCCACTGCAGAAGAACTAGTCAAGTAGAAGATTGTTGAAAGCCTACACCTTTCAACGTTTCATTTATGTCCAAGAAGAGACACCGACTTTTTCCTTTTAGGTATCTTACTCGGATGAACGGTATGGCAGCGCATAGAATACGAGCAAACATTGATTGTTATTTATTAGATTAGATAATGTTACCCATAGATAAAGATGAATTTGCTTTGTTCTGTTTTGAACATCGCGTCGCGAAGGCGCCTATCGATATATCGAAGAAGTGTTATATTGAGAGTCACAAAGAAAAAAAACAAACATAGTCAGATTGTCCAAAGAATATTTAAAAAATGTCGTCAGTTGAAGGCCGAGTTCCGGTAACTTCAGTAAATAATATGACCTTCATAAGTGCCCTTCTGGGGCCTAAATTAAATAAATGGCTTTGACTTTGAGTCTTATGGCAAACCCAAAAAAGTGCTATGATGTATTATAATTTTGATTTAAATCTATTCCGCCGCCAATTCCCCACCGTCCACAATGCGCTCTGATTGGCTAAGTCAAGGACACACTAAACATTTAGATGCAGTGATTGATCAGTAGTCCTATTAATCAGTGCAATAGCACTTAATAGTTGTGGAATTGGATTACTCGGTATTACTCCGGATTTTTCCTCGATGTATGTGTACAATAATAACAAGTAAATGTATAATCAATATACCTACTACTCTCGAGGTCAGTTTTGTTAGCCTTTATTGCCTTTACTGTCTATATTAGCTATATTATGTTCCTTCGCTTTGTTTAAAAAAGTAATAATTTAACATTGAGCTATTATTACTACCTACGTATAGAGAAGACGCCATACATCACAACTATGTTCCGTTCACATAAGGCTATCCGACCACACTTGTTGTAGAACGATGAACGAAACGCATAAGCGCCGTGAAAATCACGGTGTTTGCGAGAAAATTACTCCTAAAAGCGTTCTGATAGCGCTACGCTCAGATTACAGAACAAGACAGCTTAATTTAACGGAAACTTTGTTTAAACAAAGCAAATACAAATTCAAAAGCGAATACCTACCAGGTATGTGTTGTATTTGCTTTTTAGCCTCACTCCCGTGTTCCGCGCGCTCTATCTGCCTTTTGTTCTGTAATCTGTGGCGCTACGGGTTTCTACGGTCTGCTTAGACGACTAATTATTGTTTCAGCGCTAAAAAAATTGGACATAACCTTTGCTTATGATAGCTTCTCTATAGTAATAATAGCTCAATGTAATTTAATTATAATATTGTCATTGGACATACCTAGCAATTTATTCGTAAATATTAATTACTAAGGTTCTTGCGAGAGCGAGAGGGTATCAAATGGTATGGAAAAGTAGTACCTACCTAAGTATATTTTTACTTTCTAACCAAATAATTTTAAATTGTTTTTTTTTTTTATTACGTTTGAACTCATGGAACTATTTCCTTTACTATTAGTAATAATTATAATACCTAATCTATTTCGGAGCTTATTCCAATGACCGATACGACAAAATTACTTACCTAGGTACTGTTTGCACTTAATTTGAAAACCCTAATTTAATGTCATCTTATAACAGGTGGAGATTTCGAGATGGCATATTTTCGAAACCTATGTTGGATTAGTCATGCTGAACAACTTTTACTACGGGACCAAGTGAATTCTGATTTTTTCCTTTTACTTCTCTTACAAAATTTCAAGCTTGCTCGATAATAATGTATGAAAAGTAAAAAAAAAATTGAGAATTCAGTCATAGTAAAAGTTGTTCAGCATGACTAATCCGTAATATGTTTCGAAAATAGGTATGCCACATCGAAATCTCCACCCAGTATACCTACATAGATAATGGATAGATCCTAGGAACAATTTATTATACCTAGGTATACGCAGATCGGTACAAGATCACAGAAGCCGTAGGTACCTATCCGCACTTTCAAGCAAAATCGATATTGTTATCGAGACCATACATTTCGCTCACATTCGCTTTAAAATACTATTCCGGGATCCATCATCCAAACCAAGCGTGCTAAATTTGAAAAAAACCGGCCAAGTGCGAGTCAGACTCGCGCACCGAGGGTTCCGTACAAACCTGTAGGTATATAAGTAAATGGTAGTATAGACCTGAGTATTTGATATTAATTTCAATTTATGACCTATTAAAAAAAAACTACTTACTAGATCTCGTTCAAACCAATTTTCAGTGGAAGTTTGCACCGTAATGTAAATCATATATTTTTTTTAGATTTATCATTCTCTTATTTTAGAAGTTACAGGGGGGGGGGGACACACATTTTACCACTTTGGAAGTGTCTCTCGCGCAAACTATTCAGTTTAGAAAAAAATGATATTAGAAACCTCAATATCATTTTTGAAGACCTATCCATAGACACCCCACACTTATGGGTTTGATGAAAAAAAAAAATTTGAGTTTCAGTTCTAAGTATTTATTGTTTTTTTTCTATTTTTGTGTAAAAATCTTAATGCGGTTCACAGAATACATCTACTTACCAAGTTTCAACATTATAGTTCTTATAGTTTCGGAAATAAATGGCTGTGACATACACGGACAGACAGACAGACAGACAGACAGACAGACAGACATGACGAATCTATAAGGGTTCCGTTTTTTGCCATTTGGCTACGGAACCCTAAAAATCGGTTCCATTATATGGCTTTACAAAAAAGACAAATTATATCTTACCATGTGCTTACCATATTTTTTATTTTATTTCTAAGCGTGTAGATTAGAGGAGAGCACAAAGGCATTTTTTGAAAAGTAAAGAAAAGAAAAAAGGAAGGCTGATTATGATGAAAGAAAAGAAAATCATTGTTTGATACAAGATCAAGTTCTACCAATAAATAATACCTAATAAATAAATATGTATGTTATATTGCTTAGGTTAGGATAGATTTAGACTACGTTAATTGGGTCTAAGCACACGATTTCCTTAATAATATAAACATGCAATGAATATCACACCACTTTATAAACCTAAATTGCTAGGTACCTAACTAAAGTTATATTTAAGCAATAATAATGAACTGAATAATAACGTTCATTCATACCTTATAAACTGCCTATTGTTGAAAAATTATAAATTACCACTATCACTTCAAAACATCACATTTTACCGCCAAAATATAGACGAAATAACTCCCGTTCGGAAACGCTACACCCGAATCGAAAATCAATAATTTATTTCCACTTTGTATTATAGGTAATTTTATTATAAATACGAAATGAGCGAGTGTTCATTAAAATTAAAAGAAACACGTAGAGCTATAAGCACGGTTTGCAACCAACTAAATCAACGCTGATTTGTCCGTCTATCGAAACCAGCGACTGTGACAAACATTTGAACCAACATGCTACAGCCGTAGCCGGTTGCAGTGAATCACAACAGCAAGACAACAGCCCAACATTTTTTCAACCGTAAAATATCCTTCTGTCCATATCCAATTTAAGAATTTAATTTTGCCTTTGTCATTTCAGGGCATTGCATCGTGTTTTATTATTTTGGACAAAATAAGTTTTTTTTTATCTATTTTATTATTTGGTATTTTTGTCCACACAGCATGCTAATCCCATCGTAATCATGCACATGCACACGCATTGCACACGTGCGTGCTTTTAGAGTTCCTTACCTAAAAGGTGCACAACGGGACCCTAAACGTCTGTCCGTCTGTCACAGGGCTATTATATTTTGAACTGTAATAGATACCTAGCTTAAAAAGTTAAATTAAATTCACAGAAAACGTATTATACTTAATATTTGGGTTATACAAAGGTTATACAGGGTTATGCCTACATAAGCCTCTAACCATGCCTCTAACACCACCAAAAATGTTTCAGTATGGCAACCGAATTCTGTGCATGGATTTATTTTTGCCAGTGTCGAGTTATATTATAATTCTTGTCACATTAAATCACTTTCACACACCTAGTCCGTCACCAATATGAACCACGTAATTGCCTAACAATCTACGACGTAATTGTCAGTTACCGTCTATAAAAGTCATGTTTTAGTAAAATGGTGGCCATTGTACTGAAACTTTTCACGGACTTTTTGAGAAATCTTTAAAAGACACGGTACACCTAATGAGTAGTTTGCCTATGATACCTTTAGGGTCAAAATACCTGTCAAACTGTGCTGTCAAATCATATACATAATGGTTCAAATTGATTCGAAATATCAACATATATTTTGAACATAGAGGTATCATAAGAAAACTCCTCATTCATTTCAATTCACTTCACTAGTGCACATAGATTGATCTAAATTGGAAAAAACACCACAATAATAATATGCAATAAAACTCAAAATACACCAGACAAATAAGTGTATCGTGACGTTTCAAGTTGTCTCAAAAAGTCCGTGAAGAATTTTAGTACAATAACCACCATCGTAGTAAAATATGACTTTTATTGACGCTGACTGACTGAAAACTATATTATGTGAAAGTGATTTATTGTGACTGGAAAGTGCACTTGAAACTGGCATAAATAAGTCCTAATTTGGATTTGGTTGCCAATGTGGTTGCCAAACTTAAAAATAAGATGTCGAGGCGCGTGACCTCGTGAATGTATAATAACTTTTTTAGTTGAATCCTGTGAAAAGGTTTAGAAACGAATAACATTTTACTGTTGCCATCAGGTGGGCTTGCCTACTTGTATTAAATAAAGTGTTAAAAAAGTCAAAGATAAATAATTCATAATTTAAAAAAAAGGCTGTATAGTAACAACTCTTGCCATTACTTTTTTGGATTTTAGATGACAACTATGTGTCACTTGATTTGATTGATAAAAAAATGACTGTTAGGACTTTTTGGCGCGAACTTGCAGAGTGACGTAGCATTTTCATTTTTATTTTCATAAATTTGTGTATTTTGAGTTTTATTGTGTATTTTTGGTGGTATTTTACCCAATAAAGATCATCCATGTGCACCAGTGAAGTGAAATGAAATGAATTATGTGTATCGTGACTTTTCAAGTTGTCTCAAAATGTCCGTGTAGAGTTTTAGTACAATGACCACCATCCATTGTAGTAAAACATGACTTTTATGGACGGTGACTGACTGAGGACTATAATGTGAAGTGATTTATTGTGACTGAAAACTATAATATAACTCGACACTGGCAGAAATGAGCCCTAATTTGGGCTTGGTTGCCAAAATTAAAAATAAGAAGAAGAAGAAAATGACTGTTAATTTTTATTCCTTTTTCAAATGCTACGAAAAAGTTACTAATGAGTGTACTCATGGCACCCATGGTATTCTTGGATTATGTGTACCTACAGTAGTGTGTTTATGGTGAAAGTGTGAGACAAATAATTAAGATGGTGCCGACTGATTGCTGAACATTAATTCAACGGTACCTACTGAGCTTCCGATTATTGGAAATATTTGAATGATGAAGTATGTAGATACCTATTTCCTCGAATTCGGTCAATTCGTTGGTACACAAGGTAATTTTGCTATATAATGTTGAATGTTGTATAATGTGAGTCTTCTTTACTGTAGAAAATATATTGTCTCTACGATGGCTGCCCATTGGCATCAGATTGTTTCGTAAAATTTTCGAAAAGCGCGCTTTTGTATTCTTGCTTTAGCACCATCTATTGTGAATATGGAGAGTCGTGTAATCCGCGTGGCTGACAATCGTAGGTATCTCACAGATGTAAAGCGCCATCTTTCGACCTTATAACGTATGTTTAAATTCCTTGATCTAGATGTCACTACTTATGCGATCACATTTTATTATAAAGCTGTATTCACACGGTATTTTATAGATATAGTAATTACCTATTCGGTCCGTTACCTACACGTTTATGAAGCCAAATTTAAAAGATACCTGCCCATCTTAATAGTCGACTGCGTTTTACATTCAACGTCGTTTCCATTGACTCGTATAAACTTTACAAAGATCGAGGATAGTTTTCATCTAGACAGATAGCAGGGTATTGTTGATTGCATGCAACCATGTTTTTTCGGTATAACCTTCATAATATGCAGGCAGTAAAGAGGAAGTAGGTACTTCCATAATAATCTAACCTTTGGGAGCGAAGAAAACATATCTATGGGGTGCCTGACCCTCGAAAATTCCAGTAAAATATAATTTGTGTGGGGATTAACAGGAGGGTGAGTTTTTTAGGGTGATAGATTTAGTAGGTACCAATTGCAAATATGGCTTGGGGAACCTACGAAAGTGATTGTGAATTTAAGCTAATGTGGACGTCGCCTTATCAATTGCGCCTCTCAAGACGTGCGCCATACTTATTTTTATAACGCTATCTTTAACATTATTAATGTTGCTAGGTATCAGCCCAACTCTTTAGACGAGTTTTCATTAGGAATTCACATTCTGACGCTATTCGGGACAAATAAATAAGCTTGAAAACAAAATAACTTTTTACTTAAAATCGGTTGTATTTACATTTCGTCCTTGTAGAAAATCAATAGTGTTCAACATCACAAATAAATAAAATCGTACTAAGGTATTCACTTAAGTCGTACATCGTACACAATATGCGACAGCTCATTCTTACCACAAAATAAAAAGGCGGGACGATAAGATTTACTCATAAGATAAAATTTATTGATTTTTATGTCAATTTCTTTCTAATGAAAACATAATATTGTTTGTTCCCTTTGGTATTCAATCGCCAACGGAACAATTCGCTAAATGCTTTACAAAACATCTCGCGGTCTCCCCCGGGGGCTAGGTAGTCATGATTTTTAGATAATCATTTTAATAAAATCGTATCATACCGAACGCCCCGCGAAAGACTGAAACGAACGGAGTGAAAACGGATTTAACAAGAAGTATCAAAAACACTCGTGTTACAATCGGCGTGTGGATGGCCTTACGCGATATAGCGCCTTGTACGAATACATAGCTGGCGGAGAACTGCGCGTATCCAGCCAGCGTTGTATATCGTGCAACGGGTGATTTTCCACGGAAAGGAACGCGTTGCCATGCCATGATGCGGGGCGGGCGCGGTAGACGCCGACCGGAGGGGCGCGGAGAAGCGGGGGGACCCACGCCGCCGGGCGCGCGGCAAATCGAACGAGGCCACGCCAAGCCGCGGGAGGGGAGCCACGCTCCGCTGCCCCGCCGGCCGCGGCTCACCCCGGGACTCCCTTAGCGTCCTTTCATAAAAAATTGCGTACATCCTACATACTAAATCACTTTAACCTAGGAATCTCTTATTCCACACCGTAAAACACTGGAATACCGAACTGGAGGTTCTATCCTAATTATCAGTATGGACAAAAATTACAGGCCGGTTTTTTTAATATACTTTGTTTGCTATCGCGGTGCGGCAACCGTCGCGCTCTCTTTATCAGTCGTTCGGAGAGCGGCCGGCTCAGCGCGCGATGTGCACGAGATAATGGCAAAATTGTGATGTTTTTCTAATAAAACTGTCGCAAGGAAGGCACACAAGCTTCGTCTACAGGCGTTGGCAGTTAGTGGCCTACAGTGAAAGCCCCGCTTCATACTCGGAAACCCTTGGACGATTTCGTCATATCTATCACTGATTTCATTATTAAAATTGATTCTTTCGATCCAAAGGTGTGCGAATAGAAATAGGGAGCGCGCGGGCGATTGTGTTACCAAAATCGTGACGAACCAAGTGCATTTCTGTAAAAAAAATGAATATAAATTACCTGAATGCAATCACACTATGTTACATTACCGATTATAAAACTCACAGGCTTCACTTACGCTAAATATGTACACACAAACTCTCAACAACAAGAAAATGAAGAATTGAGCTTTGTGACTAAATCGCTTATTTACTACTTTTATTAATGCGCCATAACAGACACCATATTTCAATAAAAACGGAGTTTTATGTGTAGAAAAATATCACAAGTTCGCCATTTAACGGGCTACCAGGTAAACCTAGAATACAGAGCGGATTTCACTTAGAATAAAGTTTACTTCCGAAAAACACATTTGTACATTTCATGACAAAATTCAACAGCATTCTACTAAGTCTTAATTAATTACAAACTCGTTGCAACGAGCCAAGGAAAAATTAAAGATACAGCTTCGGTACCGAACTTAAAAACAATGTAAAAAAAATTGATAATCTGCAATGAATTTGACTTAATTAATTACATTTTGTCATTTAAATAGAACTGCACCCGTTTAGGTGGGAGCGATGTCGGCCCCGCTTGTTCCCAACTGTTGGAACTGTCAGTGTTACATTGGGGCTGTTGCTAGTGTGTTTGTTGACAGTTGGGGCGAGGCGGGGCCGCGCCAGTCCGGGGCGTCACGAGCACTAACACATCACTGTGACATTGTCCATAATGAGGCACGTGGCGTATTACGCATCCTCTTCTTCTTCTTCTCCCAGTAACTCTTCTTCTACTTCTTCATCTGTAACAAATAACAATTCTCTGTTAAAACCTACAATTTCATGCAGAAGTTACTAGTTTTAATATAAAATAGTGTTATCTATAGATATACAGTTATCGCATCGAACACAGCACAATATCAGAAGAGATATTATTGTGTAATGTAGACAATTTCGAGATCATAACACTCGAAATATGCGCCGCAACACAGTCAACTAATTATTTTCAGCAATTATTACTTAATTATTCTGATACATGACTTATGTACGGATACATGTTTGATTAGGACGTATTTACGTATCAAAACATAACATCGCGACCTTTCACGTCAAGCTGTTTGCCTAAGATAGTAGTAATTAATAATACAACTGCATAACTATGTAGAAACTGCCATTTGTTCAATAGGGGAAATCATTGGAATGCTATACTAACCCTCACCTTCGAGATCGTCATCCTCTCCTTCTCCTAAATCTTCATCATCCTCTTCCCCCTCAACTTCTTCATCATCGTCTTCTTCACCTTCACCCTCTCCTTCCAGGTCTTCTTCTTCACTGTGTGGTTCGTCTTCTCCGCCTCCACCATTTTCTTCCTTTCGCGCCTTTTTCGCTTCTGTTGTTTTTTCCTGAAAACGAGCTATATTATTAGAAGGGACAACTTTTTGATTGTTTATGTAAAAAACATGACATTATGTGTTGTACCTCTACGAGTTTCAAGATCAAACAAGTAATAACTGGCCATTAGCCAAATTATTTCAATTTCGAATGCATCGTGATATCGCAGTTTAAACGATAATTTGTGGGAAAACGCGCGGAGTTCGGAGCAAGATAATGAGACGCAGGTGACAAAGATTCGTAACGATAAAGAAACGTAGGTCATTAGTTGTGTGGGGGAAAGACCGCGTATAGCGCGGGGCCGGCATCGTATGTACGGCCTATATTCCTGTGGCAGCGCTGATCGGAACGCGGTCACCGCGCATACCTACCTAACCGTTCGCAGAGCGGTGCAGGCGATGTCGTAGACTCGAGAAATAAGTAAAAACCCGCCTAAACGACAATGAAACGCAACCTCCAAACGTTAATTACCTACCATACATGTTTTGACGCTGCAGATACGTACAACAAATATATCCTTTTCACACTCAAAATCATTTCTCGTAGCCAAGCTCGTAGCTAACCGTAACGTAAGCGCCATGCGTTTTTGTGCACGCAGGTTATATTGTTAGAGAGGGACAGAAGATATAAATTAATTCTAATTTACCAAAATTTTATATGTTTTCAGCATTCCCGCTCAAATTATTGTAGTTAACGAAATTTTACTCGACACTGGCTACGAACAAGTGCTTGTAGAACAAAGGAAGCGTATAATATACACAACACACCTATATGCAAATACCTAGTGCCGGGTCATTGACTAGTTTTCTGTGTAACCACCGAAATAACAACATTGTGCAAATGAAAATGGCGCGACTACCTACCTCATGGCAGACCTGAATATCTTGGTACCTACTACAGATATTCAAACCAAATACCTACGATAAAGCAATCACTTGCGCGGCGTCTGTGACAGCACATCCAACTAAACACAGGCATTCGCGCCGGCCATGATACCCATCCATTCCATCTAGCGTCACGCTACGTTGAACTCAAGCCCTGAGAAAGTCTAAAATAGCTATGATGATATACAATAAAATCAATAATACGCAACGTAAGGCATACTAACAAGTAGCTATAAGTATTTTTTTCGTAATAACCATATCAATGAGGACAGCGTACGTTCCCGCGCCATGTTTTTTTTTCTACCAAGGTCATGCCTCTGTATCTAAAACGGGTAAACAAAGCCTATGAATTGCAAGAATCCAAGTTTGGAACACCAACGTGAACTTCACATGTTTCAAACGCCGTAGGGCATCATGGTATTGACTCATCGATTACCTCACACACGCTAAAATGCATAACTCGACAAATATGACGTCCAAAAATACGCCGGCAAAAGTATTTTCCGTCTCCGAACCGATGCTCATAAATATGTATCTGTCACGTGGAATAATATACCTACTTATGATATCGAAATAAGTGTAATGTGGCCTTTATTATGGCGTTCAATAAAATGGCGAGCGATTAAATGAATACATTTGTTTGACATGTGCACTCACCTCTGCTGCCCTTTTGGCTCCTTTTAGGTCACATTTCGCGTCCTTCTTCTCTTCGCCGACCTTGTCGACGGCCACTTCACTGTTATTTTCATTGGTGCTCATGATTGTTCTGATTTTGGCGTTAATTACTAGAAGTAGAATTACTAAGTTGTACGGCTGCCCGGATCCGACGCGCGACTGACTTGAATGAGCGAGTGAACTAGCGCCGAGACCATTTTGAAAACGAAGATGGCGCGGGCTTCTACACGCCAGCTCTCTGATTGGTCGAAATGGCCGGCCATTGACAGGCTGTGACTGGCATGTGGATAGAAATCCTAATTTTAGTTTGAAGCACTTTGATTGTATAATGAGTGATTTATAGCATGTTAAAACCTATTTCAAACTTTTTGGAATAATTATTTCTGCCTATATAGGTCATGTCAGTGAAAAAAATGGAAAAATATGAACGCGTTGGCTTGAAATTAGTTCCTAAATTTGTCACTGTAATGGCGCTTTTCGCATCAAAGGAAAAAGGCGGGAAAATGAAAAGTTAAGTGTGAACAAAAATTTTAATTCTACGTTTTTATATTTGATTAGTAAATAAAGCACAATGGCGTAAAAAGAGTACTCTGCTTACGGTTTTATATTGGGAGTGTTCCATATGATTGACGTTCTACCAATAATTTTATATATTATAGTGATATGGCTTAAATTTTTGGTTCATAAAGTGCCATAAACGACAAACGTGGCAAATTTTAATATAAAAAATCTTGCGGGACCATTCTAGGCTTTACCACAGAAATAAAAGTGCAATACTGATATTAAAATCATTTATTTACACTTTGGACTAACCCACAGGCATATAAGAACATGTGGGACTAACCATACATTTTCACTCCACGCAGTTCAAGGAGTCTATTTTAATTTAAAATATACTTGAGTAGTAGGAGCTATTATTTTATATTAATAGCAACATTAATAACAAAAATCGGAAACTTCCTTACTATGGAGAATGTTTGAGATAAACTTATGTTATTAATTACAAGTACCTAACTCAAAATATAAAAATTGTGAAAGCGAAATCGTATCTCAAGGGATAAGTTGAAAGTTTAAAATGTACCACTTAAATTGTGTTTAACCCGACTAACTTACGATAGCGAAAATTTGACTTCTGTAACACTTACATTACACCACATGTAACAAAGAATTTTAAAATATTTTCAAAGATAAAAATTCTATATGAACGTATTGGTTAATTAAATATGTATTGGTAGTGGCCACCTATATTTATTTAACGAAAAATTCAACAATATACCAAACATTATGGCAATATGTAGGTCAGATTGAAATAAGTTAACCCAACGATTTTGCCTCTAATACAAAAGTTACTATTGAACTTTATTTATATTATTAAACTTATTCCACTCAAATCAATAACATTTCCTGGAAATGTTTAAAATTATGTTTAAGACGAATAGCGATAGTAGAAAATTTCTGGGCGTATTTTAAAAACCACGTTGATCGTTCTATACTTTCATTATCGAACAACAACTGATAAAATAAAGTTATTTGATCGTATTCGAAAGGAAATTACTACTTATCTAGTCTCGTAAAATGGAATAAAGTCGAGCGCCTTTTATTGGGTTTTTCAGACATTGTTGTTTATGATGATTTCCATAACATATGCAGTTCTTGAGTGGACATAAATAAAATTATCATACAGATATACAATATAGATGATTTGAAAAATCACTCAAAAATACAGAATCAACTTTTCTTTATTGTTTCTATCAATATACAGTAAACATTTTCATATTACCTACACACGTTGCGTAGCCAATGAGTGACTACAAAATGGACGTGAAGTCCGCATTGTGTTATCTAGCTACGTGAATTTAAATATAAACAATAATAATTAAGGCTAAATTTACATATCTCGAAATATCCATCGAATCAGTATATCACAGGCATACATAATAATTGTTTCATATTTTGACAAGAATAAAATAAAAATCAACAATATCTCTATATAAATACGAAATTACCTGAGATAAATCAGAATAAAAAAAAATTAAGAACTTATTTAGACACAAGATAAAACCTGCAAAGTTTTTATAAACAGACTTTATTTGATAAACTACTACTGAAATAATTCTGAAAATTGCCATAAGCTGCCATTCTAATAAGCTCAGCTTAGTTTGGGATCAGATAGCCATGTGTGAAATGTCAAAAAAAGTTAATGGATACTATAAAATTTTATCTCATGTCTTTTTAATTTTAAAACTATGATATTTTGCCCTTTAATCCGGCAAGGCAGAAACATCAATTAAAAACCCATACAATCAATCATTCAATGTTCCACATACTTCCATACATTTGTTATTTATCGAGGAACATTGATAGGGGGAAGTTAACAAGACATAGACCAAAATAGTATTACTAAATGTGTATGTTTGGCATTATGATACATTAAAATTAACTGAGAAACTGAACGAATCAAGGGTAATAGCTGAAATATAAACTTTTAGGTACCTAATTTCAAAATGTATCTTAAGAGATCTTAATTTAAATGCAGTATTTTAGATTAGAATACAGATAGATATTATGCCTTTTTGATACATAACGTTTCAAATTAGAATTAAGGCGACGGGGTTTGTATTGAAAAAAGAAACATTTTGGCAGCTTCTTATAAGATTTTGACGGTTTTTTAGCATGAGCTGGAACTAGCAAATAGAGAAACAGCCTAATAGCTAATGACTTCGACATGTGCTTGCATCACACAATGTCTCATGACACTCCTCTCCAATCTGTCTCAACAGAAACTTACCCGAAGTACAGTTCAGATGAAGCGATAAAAGCTGTATGCCATTTCCGTATCTCGGTGCTATTTACAAATGTATGGAGTATTTCTTGCTAACCACAGCAGGAGCAAAAATCCCATTTATCTAATTTTGAGATATATCAATTCACATCTTGCCCTATCCATAACCAGCCAATATAATATTCACATTGAACAACACAGCCAAAATTAAAAGCACAAATGTATATACTGCATTTAAAAACTAAGACCCCGGGGCCTACCATCAACTCTTATTGCTTCGTCAATTACATAGTATTCACAAGAATTCAGTTCAGCCAGAGTTCAACCACAGTTCAGGCCAAGTTCAACCACAGTTCAGACTGAGTTCAATAAGAGTTGGTGGTAGGGGCCCCGTTTACATTCACCCCTAGAACGCTGTACACACGTTGGCATCGAATTCGATGTTCCCACCGTAAGCTGGCACGCTGTCGTCGTCCGAAAACAATCTGTTCTCGCCGCGCCACGCGCTATATAGTGTAGGTAAAAAATCATTGAATAACGGACTGCGGAGCTGGGACACTCCATTTTCTCTCACCACCTGAAATTATGAAAATAACATAATGACATGTTCAGTAGCATTAAAAAAAATCATAATCTAACTCATTTAGAGCAGCCATACTGAACCTGGGGCCCGCGGACCGAATGTGGCTTTCCGAGCCCTTTTTGAGAAGCCCAGTAAGATGTAAAACCGATCTGTCTATATACATGTCAACTATCTTTAAAAAATTATAAATAAATATTTTGTTGCGCTTAAAAGTTAAAAGTCAAAAATTACTGATCGTTTACTCTTTTGAGAGCTTTTCATCGCAGGATCACTAATTATTTATAATTGTTGTAAACCTGTGAATCGATACCAACCACTGTTTTAGGCGAGTTATGTCTTTCGGAGAAGCATTTCCAACTTTTTTTCGGAATATCTTTCTCTAATAATCTCGGATAATCTTTTTTTGCGTAATATCCTACCATACCCTACGCTACCCTACCCTATTGTCAAGGTTTCTTAAATTTTCTAAGATTCTGCACAATTTACTTATTTTTTTTTTATGTAAGATCCTTCTACGAAGTATTAGAAAACATTAAAAAGACGAATGAAATCGATAAATCCGTTCTCAAGTTATAGCGTGACCAGGAGAAATAGGGGTACACGCTAGTGGCGCCAACTGGTGGCCACACAAAGGGTAGCCATCATTACGGAGCACCTTGTACACATACTTTCTCTAATCCTTCAAAGGTGGGATCCTTGTGATTCCTCGGTATCCATATCTTGATGTCTTTGTCGAGACCGCTCGTCGCCAACACTGGACACCGTGGATGCGCTTCTATACAGTTCACCTGAAATGTCATACATTACTTTAATCTGACTTGAAATCATAACCTTCCTTTTGGCTTTGCTGCAGTCGGTGATCAAGAGAATTTTATTTTTTTCTTAGAAATGGCTGCAGGCCCTTTATAACTAACTAGCTTCTGCTCGAGGCTTCGGCCGCGTGGCCTACAGGAAATAAATTACATATTTTATACAACAATAAAAGTAAACAAAACAGAACAACTTCATCCCGCTTCGAGGGTGGAATTATTAAAAACGCTGGTACACGTATAAATTAATCTTCAGTCTAAACACAAAATGTGAAGACCCTATCTTCGAAACTGACGGACTTTCATACAAACGTTCAGCCCCTATTTGACCCCCTTAGGGGTGGAATTTCGAAAAACCCTTTCTTAGTGGATACCCACTCTTAACAAAGAATATACCCTCTAAATTTTGTCTCTAGGACCAGCGGTTTAGGCTGTGCGTTTATATATCAGTCAGTCAGTCAGGACTTAGAATTTTATATATATAGATAGATCATAGACAACTTGCATACATTCTTCTCACAGTACACTTATTATTATTATTATTATACATACACACACAAACCTTCACATCCATCCCATTAGTAGCAGTAGTTCATTATCATGTTCATTACAAAGATTTTCATGGATGTATCAAGTTTTAAGTAGAGATTAAAACAATTAAATTTGGAACCTGCACCAATGATATTATGTTTATTTTCGATTAACTCGATCTATTTTTGAGTTTTGATCTCGTTCTATAATGCAGGCCTTAGCTGCAAGCCACACTCCTAAAGAAAATTCAAAGCAATGTCAACCGTATTGTCCTTCCCGTACGATTTAAAATTATTAAAGATCGCACCCATGTCTTACGTCTTCTGCCGTCCCACGTTATTTGTATCGTATTCAAAGAATGCTAAGGTTGAAATTGCTTCAACTAAAAGCTTCCGCAACCCGTGCTACAAGTGTGGCTTGCGCCTTAGAGCGATGCGGCCATTGTATTTTTTTTTTTTATTCAATGGCGTCACACGGCTTGTGTATTTTGCCTATTTCCAGTTATATTATAAGTTCTAGTCACAATAAATCACTTTCAAATAGTCCTCAGTCAGTCACCGTCCATAAAAGTCATGTTTTAGTACAATGGTGGTCATTGTACAAAAACTTATTATGGACTTCTTGAGACAACATGAAAAGTCACGATACACATAATTCATTTCATTTCACTTCACTAGTGCACATTTATTGATCTTTATTGGATAAAATACCACCAATATTTTGCATAATATGCAATAAAACTCAAAATACACGAATTTATGAAATTAAAGATGAAAACGCAACGTCACTCTACAAGTTCCCGCCAAAAAGTCCATTGCCAATTAAATAAGCTTGCTTACTCTAAAACAGAGGTTCCCTACTTAACTTACTTAACTTTTTTTTCTCATAGACCACTTCAAAAGTTTCTGGTTTCGGCGGACATCCTACTGCTACATTTCTACCATATTCCAAACAAAAATGTGAAGATTAGATCTAACTTTGACCACCGTCGAGTCTCCCGGGGACCCCTGGGGTCCACCTGGACCACTTTGGGAATCACTGCTCTAAAACCTATATCTGTCGCTTTTATTCTAATAATTATTTCTCTATATACTTACCACACCGTTAACATCCCCCTGCATCCACTGAACGATAGCTTCACTCTTCTTATCCCATATGTATATGTGTGAGCAATCTGATCCAGATACTATATATTCACTGCGGGGCCCGAAGAAAGATACCCCTTTGAATGTGGCACTGTTCCTGTGACCCATATACCGATGTGTGAAGCCTTCTTTCACTTCACTTGTGCTGTCTCTGGAATAACGAGATGGAAAATCGTTAATCTGCACACAAAAGGGGTCGTCTATTAATCACGTGAGGTTTTTTAGACCACTTTTTTATCCACCCCCTCCCCCCTGTTGATATATGATGAGTTTTAGGCTAACTATTTTATTGTTACGTGGCCCTACGACTTTGTCCGCGTGGAATTCCTACCTTGCCTAAACTAGTATATCTGATTCAAAACAGAACATAACTGCAGAGAGATCAAACCGTTTTTTTTATTTGTTAACCCATGTAAATAAAGAAAATACATTTATTTTGAGGTAACACAACACAATTACATATTACATACACATAATACAGTAAAAAAGAAAATAATACTAGAAAAGTAATAATAAATGGTGTTGTGTGACATCAAAAATGGACAGCGATTCAGTTGTAGACTGCAAGCCCAGTACAGCGCTACAGCACTGATTTTCAGTCGCTGCCATAGGTGGACAACGTAACTAAACTATGTAGATGAAACATAATATATGTTGGCCCAACTCATCTTGATACATCACTGAAAAGCACATTCAAATTCCCGTTACTGCGAAATTCTCCGACCCTAACGCACCGAGATGCTCCACATAACTCGAGGTATAGAAGTAAAATTTAAAAGTATTGGTTTTGTATTGATGATGCCGACACGTTTTCAGAGTTTGTCGATTGTGAGCGGTTTTTGTAAATACCCACACATTTTCCAAAAAATAATAATGGATTACTTACTTATCATATACATCATTTTTGGTATCGAACAAGTAAATATCTTCGTCGTTGTAGGAGCCAAGTATCTCTGAACCGTCGTGGTTGTAGACTGCGCAAGTCAGGTGCATCATTGATAACCTCACACGCTTTTTTGCATTACCCTGAAAATAATATCAATTGCATTGAAAATGTATGGTTATGGGGATTTTTTCAGGCCTCTGTTTGACCGCTATCTCACCATGGTAAGTGATGTGGCCTTAGGTCATAAGCACACAAAGCCTAGGTACTGGCTCTCAAGTGCAGCTGTCGGAACACAGTGATAGGTGCTTTGGTGGTATTTTAACTCAAGCGTTTTCCATGCTACGGAAGCCGTTGGTCCCGGCTATCGCTTTATTATGAAATACATTAAGCTAGTTGGAGGCCTTCTAGGTGGCTTGAAAACTCCATCAGTAGGTTGACCACTAGCCTACCTTAACCAATCTGCAGTGGACATGCGTGGTGGAGTATCTGCCCATTCCTTTTCACCCTCATTTGTTATAGGCCTGTGCTTAGCAGTGGGACATTATGGACTGATGATGACGTAGAAATTCCCGGAAATAGATATTAAAGATAATAACTAATATATCTATCTATTTATTCTGGGTGAAAAATGTACTCCAATTAGCCCGTCCAGTTATTTTTGATCTTGTCTATTATTTTTGATAGTGTAAATGGCGGTATTTTTTTTTTCAAGATATTATAAAATAAGAATGTAATGGCCTATGATATGGCCTATTGTAAAATAAGAAGCGAAAATCTTTCAATTAGAATTTCACCCACTTCCAGAATTCGGATTTACCTTAATATTTGGTAAACATTAGTATATTGGATAACCCGTGTAGTCATTTGTTAACGTTCATAAGTGCATTATCAGGGCCTCAATTGAATATATGCTTTTTGAATTTGAATTTGACAATGTAAGTACAGTGACAAAAAAAAGCTTATATTAATAAATAATTAAATAAATATCCTGGGACATTCCTCACACACGGTCATTTGATCCCAAACTAAGCAGAGCTTGTACTATGGAAACCAGATAACTGATATAATACATATACTACTTTTTTTTTTTTTGTAATTACATACTTAATATACATAATTACACCCAGACTCAGGACATACAGACATGTTCATGCACACAAATGCATGTCCTGTGTGGGAATCGAACCCACGACCTGCGGCGCGTAAGGTGAACCTTAACCAACTGCGCCAACTGGCCCGTCAAAATTACAATTTGTAACAAAACTTATTATTTTACAAACCTATTTTTTACTCACAGAATTATCATTGAAGAAAGCGGGACAGTAGATGGCGAGTGGCTTGGTCGACTTCCGCCTGTCGTAGAGCCTGACGAACTTGTCGCGGCCGGCCACCACCAGCTCGCGCGGCTCCAGCGGGTGCCCGTGCACGCTGTACAGGGGTATCATCACGCCGCGGTCCTTCACTTGGAACAATCTGGAACAAACGTTATTTATAATGCCGTTTTACTACAATGTCAATATGGATAGTATGTCTACAACTGAATGTTAAGTGATAGTGTATTCAGTCAAGTTTAGAAAGAACTGGCTCTCGAGAGCAACTGCCTGTACTTGGCGATTTTCAAATTGATAGAAGGGGGTACAGTAGTACCCAACTGATAAGGCGCGTCGTGAATCTTCGGTCGCACAGAAAAGAAAGTATGGCCCGAATATTAATGCTTAAAACTTAAAATCAACCTTAGATCACTACTATAAGGTTCATAATACAGTGCAGCTGTTAGTTCCGTCCCACTCGCAAGTCACGCCCCTCCACACACATGGCGGCAGCTGCCGAACAAAAGCGTGTCCCGCGCTTTGAAAATGTATCTTCTGCGCAGGTACATCGGTAAGCCATATCATTTGGGTACTACTATAACTTAGAATAACAATATACTGCGTGGAAGTTAACTAGGCGTACTCTAACACCATGCTATGGTTTCTACACGCGGCGCGACATTGCACTAGCCGGATCTATCTGTATCGACGGGCCAGTTGGCGCAGTTGGTTAAGTCTGGTAAAGATTCCACCTATTGCGCCGCAGGTCGTGGGTTCGATTCCCGCACAGGACACGCATTTGTGTGCATGAACATGTCTGTATGTCCTGAGTCTGGGTGTAATTATGTATATTAAGTATGTATTTACAAACAAAAAGTAGTATATGTATTATATCAGTTATCCGGTTTCCATAGTACAAGCTCTGCTTAGTTTGGGATCAGATGACCGTGTGTGAGGAATGTCCCAGGATATTTATTTATTTATTATCTATATATACCTGGATGCGTGTTCGGCTCTGACGTCACACTGCATCACGAGCCCGTCCTCGCCGGCGGAGAGCACGAGGTGCGGCTCGGCGGCGCACACGTGCAGCTTGTGTGACATTGCACTAGCCGGATCTATCTATATATACCTGGATGCGTGTTCAGCTCTGACGTCACACTGCATCACGAGCCCGTCCTCGCCGGCGGAGAGCACGAGGTGCGGCTCGGCGGCGCACACGTGCAGCTTGTGTGACATTGCACTAGCCGGATCTATCTATATATACCTGGATGCGTGTTCAGCTCTGACGTCACACTGCATCACGAGCCCGTCCTCGCCGGCGGAGAGCACGAGGTGCGGCTCGGCGGCGCACACGTGCAGCTTGTGTGACATTGCACTAGCCGGATCTATCTATATATACCTGGATGCGTGTTCAGCTCTGACGTCACACTGCATCACGAGCCCGTCCTCGCCGGCGGAGAGCACGAGGTGCGGCTCGGCGGCGCACACGTGCAGCTTGTGTGACATTGCACTAGCCGGATCTATCTATATATACCTGGATGCGTGTTCAGCTCTGACGTCACACTGCATCACGAGCCCGTCCTCGCCGGCGGAGAGCACGAGGTGCGGCTCGGCGGCGCACACGTGCAGCTTGTGTGACATTGCACTAGCCGGATCTATCTATATATACCTGGATGCGTGTTCAGCTCTGACGTCACACTGCATCACGAGCCCGTCCTCGCCGGCGGAGAGCACGAGGTGCGGCTCGGCGGCGCACACGTGCAGCTTGTGTGACATTGCACTAGCCGGATCTATCTATATATACCTGGATGCGTGTTCAGCTCTGACGTCACACTGCATCACGAGCCCGTCCTCGCCGGCGGAGAGCACGAGGTGCGGCTCGGCGGCGCACACGTGCAGCTTGTGTGACATTGCACTAGCCGGATCTATCTATATATACCTGGATGCGTGTTCAGCTCTGACGTCACACTGCATCACGAGCCCGTCCTCGCCGGCGGAGAGCACGAGGTGCGGCTCGGCGGCGCACACGTGCAGCTTGTGTGACATTGCACTAGCCGGATCTATCTATATATACCTGGATGCGTGTTCAGCTCTGACGTCACACTGCATCACGAGCCCGTCCTCGCCGGCGGAGAGCACGAGGTGCGGCTCGGCGGCGCACACGTGCAGCTTGTGTGACATTGCACTAGCCGGATCTATCTATATATACCTGGATGCGTGTTCAGCTCTGACGTCACACTGCATCACGAGCCCGTCCTCGCCGGCGGAGAGCACGAGGTGCGGCTCGGCGGCGCACACGTGCAGCTTGTGTGACATTGCACTAGCCGGATCTATCTATATATACCTGGATGCGTGTTCAGCTCTGACGTCACACTGCATCACGAGCCCGTCCTCGCCGGCGGAGAGCACGAGGTGCGGCTCGGCGGCGCACACGTGCAGCTTGTGTGACATTGCACTAGCCGGATCTATCTATATATACCTGGATGCGTGTTCAGCTCTGACGTCACACTGCATCACGAGCCCGTCCTCGCCGGCGGAGAGCACGAGGTGCGGCTCGGCGGCGCACACGTGCAGCTTGTGTGACATTGCACTAGCCGGATCTATCTATATATACCTGGATGCGTGTTCAGCTCTGACGTCACACTGCATCACGAGCCCGTCCTCGCCGGCGGAGAGCACGAGGTGCGGCTCGGCGGCGCACACGTGCAGCTTGTGTGACATTGCACTAGCCGGATCTATCTATATATACCTGGATGCGTGTTCAGCTCTGACGTCACACTGCATCACGAGCCCGTCCTCGCCGGCGGAGAGCACGAGGTGCGGCTCGGCGGCGCACACGTGCAGCTTGTGTGACATTGCACTAGCCGGATCTATCTATATATACCTGGATGCGTGTTCAGCTCTGACGTCACACTGCATCACGAGCCCGTCCTCGCCGGCGGAGAGCACGAGGTGCGGCTCGGCGGCGCACACGTGCAGCTTGTGTGACATTGCACTAGCCGGATCTATCTATATATACCTGGATGCGTGTTCAGCTCTGACGTCACACTGCATCACGAGCCCGTCCTCGCCGGCGGAGAGCACGAGGTGCGGCTCGGCGGCGCACACGTGCAGCTTGTGTGACATTGCACTAGCCGGATCTATCTATATATACCTGGATGCGTGTTCAGCTCTGACGTCACACTGCATCACGAGCCCGTCCTCGCCGGCGGAGAGCACGAGGTGCGGCTCGGCGGCGCACACGTGCAGCTTGTGTGACATTGCACTAGCCGGATCTATCTATATATACCTGGATGCGTGTTCAGCTCTGACGTCACACTGCATCACGAGCCCGTCCTCGCCGGCGGAGAGCACGAGGTGCGGCTCGGCGGCGCACACGTGCAGCTTGTGTGACATTGCACTAGCCGGATCTATCTATATATACCTGGATGCGTGTTCAGCTCTGACGTCACACTGCATCACGAGCCCGTCCTCGCCGGCGGAGAGCACGAGGTGCGGCTCGGCGGCGCACACGTGCAGCTTGTGTGACATTGCACTAGCCGGATCTATCTATATATACCTGGATGCGTGTTCAGCTCTGACGTCACACTGCATCACGAGCCCGTCCTCGCCGGCGGAGAGCACGAGGTGCGGCTCGGCGGCGCACACGTGCAGCTTGTGTGCGGCGCGCGAGTGTGACGTCAGCCGCCGCCGGGACACGCACGACCCGCCGCTCGGTGGACATTGCAATAGCCGGATCTACCACACACAACACCATTAGAGATCCTAAGCACTGCGCAACGCAGATAATCCGACATATGATGGCCTATCAGAGCCAATGCATTAGCCAAGAGTGCATCGCTGTGGCAAACATTACGAACGTGCGTTGTATATATCGACGATATAGACCGGGAGATCCTGGCGCAAATTTCCTGGTCATTTGTACCAGTATGGCGATCCTTCAAGGGTTTAATTACGTAATGACGAAAAGGAAAATAATGGTCACAGCGCTGGTACTGGCGGCCCAATCGCGTGGGCGTTAAAAAAATAATTCGAGCGCATCTCGATTTTTCAAGAAAAAGCAAGTCTGAAAAGCATGCACGCAGTATCTCGATGGCTTTAAAGCCGTTTGTCCAACAACATAAAGTCATCAATACAAATACATATTCGGAGAATGTCGCATTAGCAAAACGCGCTATTTTATTTAAAATGGCTCCAACGATGGCGATGAAAATCTCGGATTTTAAAGCAGTTAAAAAACCGGAACCTTTGCGTTACGGACGTTCTCCGAAACGGACATAATGCGAGTAAGATCTAACATTTTGCGAATATGAAATCTTTTCAACATGACATTATGGGAATTGGACAAACTACTTCAAAACCTGATGTTAAGTGGCTGGCTCCTGACGCCTACAGACATCAGCAATTAAAGGAGGATTGCCAATTTGTTGCCGGCCTTTAACCGGCACCCGCCGTAAGACCATGCTATGGTTTCCCCAACGTCAAATTACGCGGTCCAATTAACCTATTATGATGAAATTTAACAAGAATCATGGTCTCACAGCAAAATTAAAGGAAAAATCCGAATACTGCTTGTTTTACTAATGTGCTACGGTTTCCTCAAGATGTTTTTCATCACCGCAATCATTATCAGCAACATCAAACCACTGAGCTATCATAACCTTAAAAACTGCTAGCATACGTCCCGCCTGATGGTACTATGCAGCCTATGGACGCTTGCAACATGAGGAGCATCCAAAAATATGAAACATATTAACTTTTTTTTTTTTATACAACTAAATCGGTATACAAGCATTCGGCCCGCCTGATGGTAAGCGGTTACCGTAGCCATATGAACGCTTGCAACACACGAAGCATCGCTCACGCGTTACCGACCTTACTCACGCGCAGGAACACAACTTTACACAACACCCAAAAGATATTTGGCTGCGGTATTCTGTAAGGTGGAGGTACTTCCCCAGTCGAGCTGCTCGTTGAGCGAATAAACGCTATACTCTACCTAAATATTATCTCGTAGAAGGTCCAAAGTAACGTACCTGTCCATCTCTCGCACATGTGACAATATTCAATTGACTTTCAGCATTTAGGTAGAGGAATTTACTCTGGAACACATTGGATTTGTGGCCAGTCTTGATTGTTTGCAACACTTTGTTCCGCGCCCAGTCCCACACTACTACATTTGTGTCGTCTGAACCTGACGCTAATAGATGACCTGAAAAGTAAAATAATGTTTAAGGTTTTGACTTCTGCCAACTCGCACACATACTGTCATGGTTCTTTGACCAGTGGCTCGACTCTGACTTTACCTCTAATTATCAATTAGGTTATTTTCATATAGCTATATTAAAGATAGAAGAGAAGAAGCGCTCGTGGTGATATGCCGTTCTTAATCGATCGGCAAGTTAAGCTACCACCGTCGTGGTCGATACCTGGATGGATGACCGCCTAGTGGTATTTCAAGCCATTGGTCCCGGTTATCACTTAATTGTGATAGTCGTTAAGCTAATTGATGGCCTTCTAGGCGGCTTGAAAACTCCAGCAGTAGGTTGCCCACTAGCCTACCTGCACCGACCCACAGCAGGAAGTGGAATATCTGCCCATTCCCTTTCACCCTCATTTGTGAAAGGAGGCCTGTGCTTAGCAATGGGACATTATAGGATGATGATGATATTAAAGATTATTCTTTAAATAAATATTTTTTTTACCTTCTGGATGAAAATTAATAGAATTGACGCAGCCTTTGTGTCTGTTGAGATGATGGAGCTTTTTCAGTCTGTATATGGCATGCAAGGAACCGTAGAATTTCTGTTCAAATATTACGTCGGTTTTGGCCGTTTTACCCGCGGGAAATGTCAGCCCCATCTCGCGATTTATTATTTCTGAAAATATATTAAAATTAGTGTATTTTAATATATTCGAATTCTCAAATGGAACTTAATATGTCGCTTTTCTAAATGTCAACAGGTTTTCAAAGGATGCAGCCTTGGAGTCAGGAGTATACTACTGCTTTTTCCCGCGGTTCTACTTGCAGCCTACCCACACGGGAATGGAATGATTTTGTATTGGTAAAAAAAAAGAGCCCAAGCAAAGCCCATAACCAGCAAAAATTTGCTGGGATCATGACCCCCCTGGATCTCCTCATGGATACAAAAGGGAATGTGATAAGTCCCTGACGAGACTTGAATATTATTTTATCCATATGCCTTTGAATGTTTTCATGGGGTACACGGGTTTCCTACTAATGTCTGCATACCTTCAGCAAAAAAGTTTGTAACCAACAACAGAATATACAAGCACTAACATACCCTAACTTAACTTTGTATCAAAACTGTATAAATTACCTCTAAACATCAAATAACTATGCTTAGGTCTAGTCTTCATTAGCACACTGGGTGGTTGGCCTTTATCCTCCTCTTTGTCCTCTGTGTCTGCCTGAGTCCTGGACCAGATCCCCTCATCATCGCTGTCCGTGTCACCCGACTGTATTTGTAGCATGTCATCTGTTTCATAACTTTCATTGCTCTGTGATGTTGAACTGGAAACATGCAAATATTTGAAATGTAGGGATGATATCTCATAAATTAAATATCTATTGTTGAAGGAAGCTGTAGCAGAGTGGAAGGGTTGTTTTAAGTACCCAGTTGGCTGGTTATCCTCAAGTTTAATATATGTCGCAAAAGACCTACCAGTATATTCTGGCACTTTCACTTCAGAGCCAATTTCATTCTATGCTTAGTGTGCTAATAAAATAAAAAATAAAAATCTGCTACTTGGTTATTTATGATATTTTTTACTAGGTAGCATGACCACAATTTTTCAAACATTCCTGGTTGTTTTTTGTTGTATTGGCAAGCTATGTAGAACTGCTATCCACCACAACCCTTAAATTCCCAGAATACCTGTTGTTTTTGCACAAAAATCAGTCAAAAATGTTAAACCTAAGATGGAACATGCTTACCCAGAAAAAACCTATTTCCTAGCCTTGAAATTCCCTAGATTGTAAGAGTCAGGAAACACAGACGCCAGAAGCATGTTCCACTCCCTTCCTGTCTACATTATAAACGAGGATGCAAAATGCTGTTTCCATATTTTTTTATGTCAATATTCAACAATGTACAGGTGAAATTATGTCTTGTGGTTCAGTGTAAAAATGGGGATGGTAGAATATCATTTTACCAAGAAATTTAATTTGCAAGTTCATTAACTCATTCTTACATCTTATTTTTACGACAAATACAAAGTCGAAACTATTTATTCAGTTTAGGCCATGTCTCATATCATCTCTATCAGACAATTCTTCATCAGAAGTTTTGTCCTCCAAGGCACTAGAGAACTGCTACGAAAAAGGAGATAGGTAAAATCGCATGTAGTTTGGGACCCATTGATATGAGGTAACATTCATAATGAAAACTTCATTAGTTTAGTTGTAAAAGTAACTAAAAAACATTTTTCCTGGTTTTTAACTATAATATATATATATAGGTACAGTTTTTGGATGTAATAATTAATATATCTTCAGGCATCTGATGGGCCTTGAACGCTACTGTAGTGCCTCTGAAATGTATGCTGAGGCACGCGTTAATTCTTTCAATGCCATCCAGCGAAATAGAATAGCGTCATTTATGGCCAGAGTTCACAAGTGTAAAAATTCTATCATAGCGAGTCTGTCGGAAAGACTGATACAGACGTCAATGTACGGACGATGGGTGGACATTGCCACCTGAGATATAAGTAATGTAAGTCTTTTTGTTTTGTTATTGTTAGCTTTTCTTGTGTGCCAATATGGATGTATATTAATGTGTATGTCTGAATTAAAGATATTTTATTTTTATTTTTTTTAATATTTAATTTATAAAATAACTTTTTAGCGAAATATTTTCTACAGAACACGTCATGCGATTTCGCTCACTTCAAAACAGTGTCAGATAAGAGTTATTTCTTACTTTTTAGTGTAATTTGAAGGCGGTTGTTTTTTTTGTTAAAAAGTTATTTTATTTTTGAATTTTTAGTTTCATATATACTTAAATACTTTCGCGTGTAAAGGCCTTCGTAAACAATGCATATTTAAGCGATAGCAGCAATTGCGGTAGATTTGCTGTCATTTTTTAAGAGTTCCGTTGTCTGTCTCCGAAACTCATCATCAGATCTATATGAAATTTATATGGGACCATTTCGGAATAAACCCCTTTCGAACAAAAAAAGAATTTTGAAAATCCGTCTACATATGACGGAGTTATGCTCGAACATACATAAAAAAAAAAAAAAAAAAAAATATATAAACATCCGAATTGAGAACCTCCTCCTTTTTTGAAGTCGGTTAAAAATATTATAATTTTATTTTTCAATAAGACTTAAGTTGCTTCTATTTTCGAAACAAAATTTTACCGAGGTTTTGTCACAGAATATTTCTTGATTGTATTGATGTCAGCTATAGATAACAAAAAGTTTAAAAAAGGAAACAAGTACAAGGGGACCCGGGATTCTGACTCATATTTTGTTCTAAGTTTACAATAAACATGGCCTCTAGATCTTCTACATAATTATAAAAGGAATCTAAAGTTACTTTAAAACTTCCATAGTAAGAAGAACAACAGTTTGATCGTGATATATGTGTACGAACATGCCACATGGCTGTCGGCAACCAACTGAGGAATGTACTTACTACAGTCCGGTGCCCGGTATGGCAATAAGCGCAAGTACGCGAGTGAAAGATGCCTGACAATACCCCTAACACTACATTCCAACTGTAGATTTGATACAATTATAAATTCTACCTATTCCAATCTCTGTTCATCAATTACTCACCCACTAGGAGACTCAGACTCTGAACTGAAGAATTCTAGAACTCTCCGTACATCATCACTCTCCGTTCCCGAAGTACTATTCGCCTCTGGTTGCCTCTCGGGTTGAGGACTTTCTTCAGCAGAAAGATCATCAGAATCCCTCGAAGAGTCATTGCTATCAGTATCTCTGTCAGGTGTCTTCCTTTTCCTGTAGTTTCTTCCTCGCTTAGGACGCCGTATGTTCAGTAAAATTGCTCGTACGTTGCTGCTAGATGGCGCTACATTCACCAACTCGTTTGAAGGACCTTCTGCGGTGGCAGCCCCGCGATCCTCGCTGCTAGTACTCTCAGATTTATCAGCTGACACCCCACTATCTACATTCTCGTCCTTAGTACTTGACGAGGCTGCCAAAAAAAAACATCAAAATGGACACGAAAATTTAATGTCACAGTTTCGCTGTCTATCAATATTTTGGTTTACCTGTCTCTTTGAAACTGTCCTGCGAGCTACCATCGTTCAATTTTAACTTTTTACCACCCATTTTAGGGCTGAGAGGCGAATTCTGAACTTCGTCATCGCTCGAAGAATTGTCTTCCATCGTTGCTTACGTCGAAACTTACTCTACAACGTAATAATAATTGTTGAATGTAATTATTGGTTATTGTAATAAACGCAACAGAATTTGAGACGTTAAAAAAAAAACAATTTACTAAATGAAAAAGTTCTGAGAATTCAATGGAGGATTTTTCCAAAATTTTGGTAATTTTGGCAACAATGATAGAACACGACCGCACAGAAAAATAAAACAAAGATGCCATGTAAAAAAATATTTTATTTTATTGACGTGTTCGTTTCACTGGTCAAGATATCAATCACAGATCACTATGTTAGTAGCCAATATCAATTTATTTATTTATTTTATTTATTAGGTCTAACAACAGTTTGTACATTAATACAAGTTACACAATATATAATACAAAAATCTTAAATCTAATGCACTAAACTAATAAAAGGTAAACACAACATGTTAAAGAAAACGAATTATGAAAACAATAATATACTTAGGTACTAACTACGAAATACAAAGGAAACTAATTAAAAACAAGCTTATATTACTACTTAACATGATCTAAACTATTTTATACATGATCGAGTATACATCTGCGAAATGAGGCAAGCGATTGGAAATTTATATCCAGACCGTTGTAATTATTGAGCAACTTGCATAGCCGTGGTGTTGGTGAGTTCATACCAAGTTTTGTTCTGCGTAATGGTGGGCAAAGTAGCTTGATTTTATAACGAGGGCACCGACGAGGTACTCTGAGATTAAATTTTTGCAAAAGCTGAGGGCAATCTATTTTGTTACAAAAAAGTTTATATAAAAACTGTAGATCAATGAGATCCCTACGTTTAAGTAATGAGTGCATATTAAAATTATTAAGTCTATCAATATAAGAGGAATACTTTATCGAATACCCTGACGATGAATCATATGAATCATAGCCTGGCCTGGCTCAAAATTATTAAGCGTTTTTGAAATATGTAATTATTTGACCAAATGATTGGGACCAAAATGAGAATGGTCCTGGACTTTTTGGCGGGAACTTGAAGAGTAACGTTGTGTTTACATTTTAATTTTCATAAATTTGTGTATTTTGAGTTTTATAGTGAATTTTTTGTGGTACTTTTTATCCAATATAAATCATCTATGTGCACCAGTAAAGTGAAATGAAATGAATTATGTGTAATCGTGACTTTTCAAGTTGTCTCAAAAAGTCCATGAAGAGTTTTAGTCAATGACCACCATTGTAGTAAAACATGACTATTATGGACGGTTACTGACTGAGGACTATAATGTGAAGTGATTTATTGTGACTGGAAACCACAGACATATGAACAAGTATGTCTGTGCTGGAAACTCAACTAATCTTTATTCTATGTGGAAACTATAATATAATTCGACACTGGCAGGAATGAGCCCTGGGCTTGGTTGCCAAACTTAGAAATAAGAAGAAGAAGAGAATGGTCCTGATTCTATTGTTTACAACGAAACTAATTTAAATCTCACTATGTCTCTTTTTAACAAAAAACATAAGAAAAGAAATTTAGAATTAGAAATTTCGTCTTTACAAATTAGTCCAATGCTTGTTTTCAATATAAAAGTCGCCATCTATCGCGGTTACGCCTAAATACACGCAAAATAAGACGGCAAAGATTAATTTGACAGCTTTAAATATATTCTATCCTTTTTCAATAATATTCGTAAAAAAGAGATGAGATGTGCCAAAAAAATCAGTTTAGTGCGATTTACAACAGAATCGGCACCATTGTATCACAAATCTGGTAATGTGATGCCTAGCCTGATACGTAGTATCCCCTATAGTGGTCTGTGCTAGCCTGGTATCTCATGGGCGTTTCGCATTAGAGATGTAAGGGTCCGATTAGTTCGGGTCCCTTTTATTTATTTATTTATTTATTTATTTAAGCCTTATAAATACTTATTATTTTACTTTTACAATATTTCTACTCTCTACTCTTTTTTGTTATATTTCATCCCACTGCTGGGCAAAGGCCTCCCCCTTCTTCTTCCACTCACTTTTTTCCTTTGCGGAACCACTCACTTTTGTCCCTTTTATTACCGTTCACTATTACGATATCTATACGTCCATGATTACGATGTAGCACGATGTAGCTCGCTAGGCAATGAAGGGGAAATGTAGTTTATTTGTTGATGTAGGGGCGTAACTGCCGAGGGCTCCAAATGAGTTTAGGCAAATATTCGTAAAACTTTACCCTCGGTTTGGGCTTCGCCGCAGTGCCGCAGTTAGGTAGAAGGGCCCCCAACAAATTTAGCCCGTCTAGGGCAAACTACGCCATTATGTTGGTGCCAAAGGTTGATTTCACAACTATTTTTGTGACGAATGATCATAAGGATAGATAATATTTTGAAGATTTGTGACTTTATTTATTACTGGTGCTATGGTCGTGATTAGGTTACTGAACTTAAAACTGCTTTAAAACTTGTGTCTCAGTCTGCTCGTAAACAAATTTAGTATTGTGTATGTGACCCGATATCTAGTTATTGTTGATCAAAGGTTCCACTGAAGACGCCTACAAATAGTTTTTCACTTCTTGTGTCCTACGCTACGGAAGGCTAGGCAAGACGTATTCCTAGTTTTTTTTTATATGGCAGCTCATTTTTATATCTGTCATATGGTCATATGTCATGTCAAGTCAATGTCGCCAACCACGCAAACACATGAAAAACTTTTTCAGAAAAAGTAAAATAACATAACCTTAATTTATTAACTGTGAAGAATTGAATAAAAATGAATAACGATAAGGATATATTGTCGTTTTTAGATTTACTAGATTTAGATGAAGAAATAATAGACAGAAAATTGAGGTCTATAATGGTGAGAAATAATGATAGAAACTATACAAATAACCATTTATTAAATGCCATACAACTATTGAAGTATAAACAGCTTATAAATATTCAAGAAGAGTCCGAATGCGAGAACAATGAAGAATGTGACTTTATTGTAAAGTTACTGAAAGATTTAAACGAAGAAACCATTCATAATGTATGTAAAATCATAAATATTGTACTAGGACTACATACAAGCAGTATGGTCAGTAAATCTGAGCACTTATTGCAACAGATTCTATCAAGCCTTTTGCCTCTAGACACATCACAGACAACATATAATATACTCCAGCTACAAGTCTGTAATAGCATTTTTGATGCTGTTCTCAAAGCTGGTAAAAAAGTTTCTTTATTATTACTAGAAGTTTCTTTAGAAGATCTACTAGAAAGCCAAGATGAGAGCCTAAAAATATATTTCTTAATAAACACCGTCCCACGATTATTTGAGGGTGTAACTGGGTACAATATACTAGATAGAATATGGAAATATGTTTTAAAACTTAAATATGAAAAGAGAGATGCAGGTTTGAAAATCCTAAGCAGTTTATCTGACTACTATGTACCAGAAACAGAAGATAAAGGAACAATTAAATTTGAATCTGATGTTATATTCCAATATGATTTCTGGAGTTTGATCTTATATGGTTTAATGTCAAATGACGCAGCTGTGAGAAAAACATCAGTATATTTAATGAAGAGAGCTATAGATTACATTTCTGGCTTAAAGAAAAATATTAATGTGAAATCAGAAACTTTGGCAATATTCACATGGAATTATAAAAATGAAAATAAACATAGAAGTATTTGGGACAATTTCTTCATACTTCTAGATAGTTTAGAGGAGAAACAGAGCAACATAATCTTACCTTCCTTGCAACTATTTGATAAATTGAATGATATTGAGAGCTGTTGGCTAAACTCTGCTTTCAATTTAGGCCTCAAACATGATAACAGTCAAGTAAGACTAAAATGCATTGAATATAAAATTCAAACAAGTATTCATTCAGAATCTGAAGCAATTGTATTACTAGAAGCTTTGAATGATATTAATGTTTATGACAATTCAGTAGATAAAGAACTGAAAATAAAGATATATACTCTATTTCAAAATGTATCATCATTTGTTACTATTTTTAAAGCTATTCCTAAAGTTAATTGGTCACCAGTCCCATTATACCATTTGAGTAGTATCTTATGTGATATGAAAGTTAATATACCATTAGAATCTACAGTTATAATGCAGATTTTCAATGATATATTGAAAATTCCTTGCAACATTGTAGCTATAAGAAAAGCTGTACATTTAAATATATCATATCTTATTGGAAACTGCTGTAATACACTTGATTGGAAGGAATTGATACAAGTTTATTCTGCATTCCACTTGAAATTATGTGACAATAGCCCATTCATAAAATGTATCAAGGAAAATGTAACCAAAGATAATTTTGATGAATTTGAGAGGTTAATCATTGACACTGGTATAAATGCAGAGCTTGGACAATTATGTGGTATATATGATGATACTGAAAAAACGTTTGATGCAATTAGTGAAATTATGAAAAAAATACAAAATGTTGTCAAAAGACAATATTCTGATAAATCAGAATGCTTGAAAGAAGTATTATTTATAACACAGTATTTAAGTAAAATTAATAAAGTTGCAAATTTGGACTACATTGCTGGTCAATACAAGACCATATTGGGATATGTATTAAGTTTATTATCCGATGATGTCATCCTCAGTATAGAAGATACAGTTTTATTATTTGAAAGATTAGATTCAATATCTCTCTTCGAAAACAGCAATTTAGTGGAATTGGAATTACAAATATACAAGAATTCCATTTTACTTTTGAATGGTAAAAACACAGAGTTATACAAAATTGTTTTCAGCATCCATGCCGTAAATAGTCTTAGCAAAAGTTCCATCTTAGTTAATAATTACAAACATGAAATGCTGAATTTGGAAACAATATTACAATTACTTAATAACTTTAAATTTAATGATGTGAGTAATCTACAAAGTGGCAGATTGAGAAATATGTTTTATGAGAAATCATCTCAAATAATAGATTTATTACTAAAAGATCAGGATCAGAAAGTAGATGTTAAAGCTGTTATTGATTATATTGAAAAAGTAGTTGAGTGTGGTGGCTATGGATGTTTGAAATGGATTTTACGCATAATGAATAAAATACTTGGCAAAATATTAGATGAAGATACAATAAAGTTTAATATAACACAGTTCATAAATAGAATGTGGAATGAAATTGAAGAATTGAAGTCTAACAACCAGTATACATCATGCATAAAAGAGTTTGTGAATCTTATAACTCAAGATTCTTTATTAAAGAAGTCAATGTATAATAATGTTGTTATATCATACTGTAGTAAGATTATTGAAAATGGTACATTAAGGAATACACCACTGTATTATTTGATTGAGATATTTAATGGAAGGGATATGGAAGAATATGGACACCTTGTTTATATTTTATGTGAGATTCTACTTTATGCACCTGTACCACGAAAGGATCAGAGGTAAGAATATACTTTTTTTTATCACTAAGGTAGCAAACAAGCATATACGGCACGCCTGAAGGTAAGCGGCTACCGTAGCCTAAGGATATTTGCAACACCAGGAGTATCGCTCGCGCGTCGCCGACCCTGCAAAAATCTCTGAAGAACACAATTCTGTTTCTAAACTTTACATAGGTACTTGTTTCAAATATGTCCCTAGAGCCCCATTTGCTAATAATCACTTGATGACTTAAAAATGTCTTTCGTATGGTTAATTATTTTTGTTACCATCAGATTCAAAATTTTAAAATAATATAAAACATGTTTATCAGAACTAATACAATATTAAGAAAAAAAAAGAAGCTAACCAGCACAAAGGTAATTGTAAAATAATTAATTAAAATATGAACTGACGGACTTGCCCCATGAACGCGTTTACCCCACCTTAAATTATTCTTACTAAAACACTGATGGTCTTAAAAATTAAGAACAGAAGTGTCAGAAGTTGTTTTTCTTTGATTGGTGATTTATATATTTCAGTATGTCGCAGTTATAACATAAAGTTTGATTTAAAAAAATGTTACGTTGATTTAAATTGAATGCTATTATTAGTTACTTTGTGGTACTACTGAATTTATCTAGATTTTGTAATTGTTTCAATAAATATTCCATACCACATTATGAAAAATCTGATCTTTGTAATACAAATCACTACCTACATCACATATTATTTTGTTTCAGAATTACTGAAAATCTAGTCATGGACATACTGCATAATTCTAAATATGGACTAGAAGAAGATGAGTAAGTACCTTTTTTTTCAGCTTTAGAATATTAATAGGTTTGCTCAGCAACCCATTTTTTTTGCTTATTATTAGTTATTAATACAAAAAATACTATCATTTAAATATTAATTAGGTAGGTAAGTAGGTTGGGTACCCAAGATTTGAAAAAAACTAAAGAGAACAAATATTAATTACCTATTATAATTATTACAGTGTCGACATTCACTTCAATTATCAAATCCAATACCTATCCATACAATGTTTAACAAGAATAAAAAAACCAGAAACATTAGGCATCATTACATCATACATTAAAAAGAAAGTGGATGAGGTCTTCAAAAACAAGCAGAGGTACCATGGGAACTCACAGTTACATAGGTTTCTGTTAACAGCATTACAGCATTTGTTGACAATCGTGATGATCTCAAAGCTACATATGGAACAGACGATGATATGGTGTGTACATATGTTAGGGAGACTACCGCATCAACCAAGTGTCAGAATTTGTTTGGAATGGTTTATTTCATTATATTTATATGTCATGGTAAGTAGATTTTGTTAGTTACTTTTTGTTCTGCTATTTCAGTGGTAAGTGAATTTATAAATCTCAGTATGTTACGGTCATCATATAAAGTTCGCCATTTAAAAATGTTTAGGCCGATTTAAATTCAGACATTGGATTTTTACCTACAAAATATTAATTTTTTTATTGATCTTATAAGCCTGCCAAGATATTTAGAGAACAGCGACCTATATTAAAAAGTATATTAATTACCCTTTTCCAGAATGTGCCCATCGACAAAAATACTTTAGAAATGCTAAAGTCGAATAACGTCCCTTTATCATCACAATTAATAATCATCTTCTGGGTGATGAAACACAGAATTAAGATATCAAAACATACAAACGGAATGGACCAATTTGAATTCGTAATGGACACTCTACTCTCACATACTATGGGCCAATTATTCAACGTACGACTTCACGCGCAATATCTCGCTTCAAATCTTTATAAGCTCAAAAAACTAGACAAGTATGAATACGTTGTAATAATTATCGATAACACGTTTGCGGAAAGTTCTTCAGACAAAAATTACATTAAGATAAAAGAAGATTATTTTGCCAATGAGTTTGATATAGTCGGCAATTTGACGCCGTATTTTCTATACCATCTGCTGCCAAGATATTGTGAAGTAACTAGCAATGAACATTATGATATAAATTACGTAAAAATAGTTACTGAAGATATTTTAGAAGGAGTAAACAGAAATTGCAACGATAGCTTTACCGCAGAAAGAATACTATGCGAAATTAATTTGAAAGATGATAGTCGTTTTTACGAAAAAGAAATGAAGAAGAGTCTCAATGATGGAGAAACTGGTACAATACAGAAAAAATACATACCTTGGAGAAACATGAGCGATATCAACGTCTATACTGTAGAAAAGAAGGTGAGTTGCACGCATATTTTAATTATTTCTTCTTTAATTGGAATACTCCGGAAAAATCATGAGAAAGCCATAGAGATGCGGGTACTGCAAATTACCCTAAGTTTGACTATGACGTTCAAGTTGAGTATCAGTCGCCAACACCGTTGCCTGATTTTTTTTTCGGGCACAGCGGGATTTTGAATCCTCTTGGCGTACTTTGGCGCCATCGAGGAACAACCCTTAGAGAAGTAATACCGAGCAATCCGATTCCGAAACTAGTCAGTGATTTGTCACTGATTTTCAGCTTTAAGGACCAATCACTTCATCGTGTGTTCTTGACTTGGCCAATCAGAGGGCATTTTCAATGGTTGCAAATTGGCGAAATAGATTGCTAGCAAAATCAACGTCATTAAGCTTCTTTGGGTTAATTGTTCGATGTTTGGCGCGGATTTCACCGTGAAGTAATTCTGAAAAGCGGGACCTTTAATTTTGGGCTAATCGGGAAGTCTGGCAACGCTGGTCGCCAAGCACCTAATCGTGTGTTCCGGCAGTTGAGAGCCTTATAGATAATAAATATCAGATAATGTTAATTGTTTCTTGGTTATATAATTAAATCACTCATCTTCTTCTTCAGTTTCTCATCTTTCAATTCACACCAAATTACAATTTCCAAATTTAAATAAAATAAAAGTCATACGCAAATGTTGCAGCGTGAAAGCCCAAGTGATCTGATAGTGGTAGCTTCGCTGATTGATAAGCTTCCCAACCTTGGAGGCATGGCGAGGACTAGCGAAGTGTTTGGTGTCAAGACATACGTCGTCGATAGTCTGCGTCATTTGCAGGATAAGCAGTTCCAGAGTCTCAGGTATCATTTACGCTCATTTTCTTTGTGATAATGTTGAATTTTTTTGGCTTAGGTTCTGTCCCGGTTAGTATAGTTATACATCCAGTATTTTATTTTAATTCTAGTGTTTCACATAATCATAACCAACCTTATGGCAATGATAGTTCAGTGTTAGTGACGTCGAATGCGGTGACGAATATTGCGGGTTTGAATCTAACAATGAGCTTAAGCTTTCGGCGAAGGAAAACATCGTGAGGAAATCATAGCGCGATGGTAGGGGGCCTGACTTGCCAACACCCTCTAGTTGGAGATCTGTCGCCAAGCACCTACGCTTGTGTTCCGACAGCTGCATTTGAGGGCTAGGCTTCGTGTGCTTACCACCTTCGGCCACATCATCACTGACCATGGTTAGATAGGTGACAAACACTGGCTAATACATAGTTATAAAAAATCGTCTGGTCATCAGTGTATCGGCAGAACGGTGGATCGACATCGAGGAAGTTCGCCCAGGGCAGCCACTCAAAGACTATCTGAACAAAAAGAAATCTGAAGGGTACTCTGTAGTGGCTGCCGAGCAGACTTCCTCCGGCAGTCGACTGCAGGGATTCAAGTTTCCGAAGAAAACCCTGTTGTTGCTTGGGTAAGGACATCCCCTAAAATTTTTAGCTATTTAATAGTTACTCTCACTTTTCTGCTCTTCCAACGCGGCAAACGTAGCGAACATTCGCTAAAAACCTTATCTCAGGGTGTTTTGATTTAGAAATCTATGGCGAAAGTCTACCGAGTGAGTGCGGATTGGTGATTAAATAGAATAGTTTATTTTGTAGAAAATTTTGGTGTTATAAATAAGCCATTTCAATTCATTTTCAATAATACATTCCTTTGCGAAGTATTTGATTCTTATAAGCAAAAAATATCTATTATATTTACTTTGTTTTGGTAGAACACCTCTCACCAGATAATAGCTGGCATGTAGGTTGCCTCAGAGTATTTTCCTTCGCCGAAAAGTCACTGGTGAATTTGTATGTTACAAACTAATGATCTAAAGTAAAAAAATACATTTCAGACATGAAAAAGAAGGCGTCCCGTGTGATTTGCTGCCCATGATGGACCATTGTGTGGAGATTCCTCAACAAGGATTTGTGAGATCGCTTAATGTTCATGTGACTGCCGCCATTTTCGTTTGGGAGTACGCTAGGCAGAATATTTTGTAATATACTTTTAACTATTAAAAATGCATTGGTTTTATTCAGTAGCCTTAAGATTAGCAGATAATTAAGACGCTACATTCAAAAGAATGTTTATATTATAGTAACTAATAATTATTATTTCTTTCTTTTTCGTTACAGAACAATTTAACAACTTTAGGCAACAGCGTTACTCGAACCGGTTTTACCTCAAACTCCTCATTATCAATTGCAATCGTCACTTCTTTCTCAGATTCTTTGGGCAGCAATTCCACTGTCCTCACATAAATAGGTGCGGGGCTCACAGATTTATTCTTCAAACGGCTCCAACCTTCAGAAACAAACTCGATATATGAGTATGTGCTCTTCCCCAAAATTATATCTAGAGCCGGCTGTGTAGTTTTATTTTCCTCAATATTATGCGTTCTAATTTTAAAATCACAGGTTTTAAAGCAAAGCTCTCGTGTCGTAACACATTCAGGGTTCTGAATTTTTGATTGATCAATCTGTTGCGCGTGAGTTAGCGGCATGAAGAATGCCCATTTCCTCTTTATTTCGGGCTTCTTTTTAACGCAGTTACTACACCCAGTACAAGGTGGAGTATATTTGATTGTTCCACTGCAATTCCATGCGAGGGAATCCTTGTAGCCGTTGAAAATAAACGAGGCGTATTCCCTTAACGAACCTAAGAACCAATACTTGTCCCTCTTTGCTAATGTGTCTCTGAATGCTCCCCATTCCATGGAAGCCATGGCAAATACAGGCCTGCTAGGTACTTCTTCTTCTTCTTGCGGAAGTGGCTCGATTTTCATAGCATCCTTCCAAACAGTGTTGCCCTTGATGATGGCCATGGAAGCATCAATAAGCTGTTTAACTTTTTCTACACCTTTTCCGCCAGGGAATAAGGTGTTTCCAATAGAGTTTGTACGACCAAGTGGTAGAATTCCGAGTGGGAATCGGTTTGCCTCGTCATTTCTTCTGAGTAGACCTAGAGAGGAAGATATTGTATGTTAATAACGCCTCCATACGACGTTGTCTCCTGAAATATACTCTTACTAAAACTAATAAAATTTCATCTTTTGACAAAAAAGATTTTAGTTTTTACCTGTGACTGTCTCAGACAATGTCCCGTCGCCACCTGCTACAATAATAGCCTCAGTACCACGCAGGGTCTCCACAATCTCTTTAGCATTCCCTTCAGAAGCTGTTTGTATGACATCCACCTAAAATATTAAATATTAGACTTAGGTGATATCAATCAATAAGTGGTATCGGGAATTTAACATGGATGTTCAAAATAGTATATTCTGTTTGTTCCTATACAAAAAGTATTAGCTAGGTACTACTTGCATTGCAACTGAACTAATAAACTAACTGAACTAAACGTTCATAAGTATTTTATCAGGGCCTAAACTGAATAAATTACTTTTTGATTTGAATGAAAAAATAATTCCAGGAGAACATAAGGCCCCTTGAGAAGGTCAAACTGCATTGCGAGAATAGTTATCAATAAAATCAGCACCTGTAACCCAGCCAAATGCAGTAATGGTTCACAGTACTTCTCAAAGTCTTGCTTTGCCTTCCTCTTGTTTGCGACAGGGTTTAATATCACGGTCACCAGCATTGGATTCCTCTCCATGGGAATTAAGGAGTCTCCATATTGTGCTGCCTCTTTACATGCTGCTCTCATTAATACATTTATCCTGTTGATGTACAAACGGACTTACATACGGCAATTTTCTATAAATAATTTTAAGGATAGGTAAAAAGGTAGTAAAGATAAATAATATAATTTAGGAAGCTATAAGGTACTTAGGTACCTATTTCCTAAACCTGTTGCGGGTGTGCGTAAAAATAGGTTTTTAAATAGGCATAGTTTTATTTATTATTCAGATTTTTTTAATTGAAAATACCTTCTTGTAGGTAAACTAGGCAATATTAGAACTTACTGGTATCGCTCTTTGACTGTAACACCGCCATAATACAAGGCAATGACACCTACTACTGATTTCTTCCAATTATTTCGTACAGTTTTACCAAATTTAACAATTTTCTCCATAATAATAGCACTGAATTATTTTAAAATTTTATTCTTTCTTTTTGGTTTTTCAGGTTACAGCGTAGAGGGAGAATTTTAGGGTTACAGTAATCAGCTGTGCTGTCTATCTGTTACGGGTAGTCAACTGTCAGTCAGTTGTCAAAATAGACTCATTCATTTCATCCAACCATAAAACGAACCAAACTACAAAAAAAAAAAAACTTTGTTTTCAATTATTTTTTAATCAACGTTAATAAAACTAACGACCCGACAAGTATATTTATATTATTTATCATCTAATCTATTATTGTAGATTCTGATCATGAAGTGGTATACCAAGAATATATAGTACTTCTAACGAGAGTGATATACAAATATCAACGATCCGTCAGGTCTTTGTAGCAATTTGAACATGAAGCTAGTAACACAACCCATTTCCAAAGGTACAATGAATGAAGTTTTCTCTTTGTTTATGGTGAACAAGGACGAATTATATTGTTCATTGTAAATAGAACTTTGAGTCATTGATAACAAGATCTAAATTACATTTTAATTTTCGTATATACATTCAATCAAGCATCAAAGCATAGACGAAACGCAAATTGATTTGTCAAATATTCTACCTTTTTTTTCATTTTATGATGTGTAAATGAATTTTATAAAGATTACCTATTCGTTTGTAATTCGTCATGAATTCTAATAAAAATGAGGCCCCAAAATTACCAGATGGTTGGGTTCTCTGCACTTCGAAGTCAAACCCAGGCAGAAAGTATTTTTTCAACAAGAAAACTGGAAAGTCTTCGTGGACTCAACCCCAGGTTGGTTTCGTAATTATTACAAATTTATTACCGATATTATTGCAATAAAACTAGTTTATAGTCGAATTTGTAAGTTAAGACGCTGCTGGTGGTGTTTTTGCAAGTATAATTGTTGATTTTCATGTAAACGATAAATCAATAATTTTTGTGAATTTTTTCAAGGCTGACGAGAAATCCGGTGATAATAAACAGAAAGGAAAGAAAGAGAAGGCAAATAACAGGGAGCGGAGTAAAAAAGAAGAGGCGCAGAAGAAAAATTTGAAGAGAAAAAGTGATGGTACTGGTGACAATGCATCCAAGAAAAAACAAAAACAGGGTGGGTACTTGAAGTACTTTAATTCCAGACATATGGAATTAAGTATAACATTTAGGATTAACATATCAACAGACAATTTTATTTATTTATAGATGAGCAGCTTGTACGCTGATGTGTCTATTTCACACGGTGTTGAAAGTCACTCCATACATAGTTCCCTTTTCATTTTTTTTTTATCTTTGTCCAGATATCCAATTTGTTTTTAAAACTGTTTATTCAGCTAGCAGATACCACTTCCTCAGGTAATCGGTTCCAGTTCCAGACCACTCTATTACTGAGAAAGTGGTGTGCAGTGTTTGATTTAGATACTGCATGATTGATTTTGTAGTGATGCCCACGGGAGGATAAATAATAATAAATAAATATCCTGGGACATTCCTCACACACGGTCATCTGATCCCAAACTAAGCAGAGCTTGTACTATGGAAACCAGATAACTGATATAATACATATACTTCTTTTTGTTTGTAAATACATACTTAATATACATAATTACACCCAGACTCAGGACATACAGACATGTTCATGCACGCAAAGGCATGTCCTGTGTGGGAATCGAACCCACGACCAGCGGTGTGATAGGTGGAATCTTGACCAGAGTCTTAACCAACCGCGCCAGCTTGATTTGATATTTTATCATGAATACACCTAGCAGCGTGCCTAATTGTGTGGATGTTATAAATCATTCACAATAACAATAAATTATATCATAAAATTACCAATAAGTTACTCTATATCCTCAAAGCACCTACAGTGTAGCTACCTAAAGAATAAATTATATAAATATCCTGACTAACAGGATATTACATGGTCAGTATCAAGTCACAGTCACGGAAATGCTATGCCTAAGCAAATACTGAATGTTCCTGTGAAAGTCCCATCGTAATAGGGTCAGCCTTTTCTGAGAATAGTCCAATATGAACAGGTGTCAAAAACACATTTTCTAGGTGGCCGCACTGTACTTTCAGAATGTAGATAAAAAAAGGCAGAAGCTTGTTGCAACTAAAAGCATAGTTGATAGGAGACTTCTTAAAGAAATAATTATGCATATTATAAAATTCTTCAATGAATGTGGCCCAAATTATACTACAGAGTTAAAGACAGCATGATCTAATAGGACCGTTTTGACAGCACATATACATCAATGTGTCAAAAAGAGACAGTCAAACATAGTGCAACAAGAGACCACAAACAAAAGAGGCCTCTTATCTTAGATCTCATAAACTTGAATGATGTGCTTTAATAAATGCAAGCCCTAGAAGGAAAAAAACCAGTAGGTACTTGGGAAAAGGTTCTTGACTTGAGTGTGGTACCCAGCGAGGTGGGCACAAAGTATGCTACCTAAACTGTGAGTGTGAAATTATTACTGGAAAACAACACAGTGGTTTTGAAGAAAAATTGTAACTGGCCCTTGTCTTACAACTTTATTGATCATTTACTTCATCATCATCAGCCTATAATGTCCCACTGCTGAGCACAGGCCTCCTTTCACAAATCAGGGTGAAGGGAATGGGCAGATCACACGTGTCCACTGTGGATTGGTGGAGGTAGGCTAGTGGTCAACCTACTGTTGGAGTTTTCAAGCCGCCTAGAAGGCCTCCAACTAGCTTAATGACTATCACCGGGACCAACGGCTTTACGTGCCTTCCGAAGCACGAACTTGATTTGAAATACCACTAGGCGGTCACACATCCAGGTACCAACCACGACGGTAGTAGCTCAACTTGCCGATCGATTAAGAATGGCTTATCATGCTACACCATGAGCGCTTCATCATTTACTTGCTGTACTGAAAACCTTTCTGTTACAACCCTGCAATATTGCTTAATGTTTCTAGATCTATTTGATAAACAATCATAAAATATTCAAAACATTTATGATAGTTGTTTTGTGTCTGAATCTAAACACATCATTCAAGTGCTATCTTTATTTTCAAAGTAACAAGATGAATTAGTATGTTACTGGTTTGTACCATATGATTTCACTTCCTGTCTAGAAAATTCAAATGGTATAAATAAATAATACTAATATCCTGTAATACTTCATACATCTAATCCCAAACTAATCAGCTTGTTACTTGTTCCATGGCCGCATGGAAAGCAGATAACTGATATACTACCTACCTACATATAGAAAATAAGTCCATTTTATACTGAAACAATACCTGCAATAATCTACCATTTTGCTGCTGTAAATTGGTAGGAGTACAGGGAGTACAGTTGTAGTTTTTTTTTACCATCTCTAGATACCAGATATCCTGTCAGGATTTTGCTTCATGTCTCTTGGGTACTTCGTAACCCGACCATCTCTCATTTCAATTGATCTATTGTAGTAAAAATATATGCAACAAAGTTAGATAGACATAAATATTATTAATATTTGTTCACAGAAACACCAACACCAGAGAAACTTAATAGAAGCAGAAAAGACAGTCCTAAACAATGTCCAGACTCTGGCAAAAAAGCGAGTCCGGTCAAACAAACACCATCAAAGAATATTGCCAATTCACGACTATCACAACTCAGAGCACAGCTGGCAGCTGAAACACAAAAGGACGAAAATGGCGAGAAATCTCCAGCTAAATCTAATAAGCTTAAAATTAGTCCAAAAGCACAAACGGAAACTCAAACAAAAGTCGCTAAAACGGAACTGAAGAGTCCGAATTTGAATGATACCAAGAGTGGAACAACACAGTCACCAAGCAGTGATAGTCTTCAGTCTATTCCCTCACCATCACAGTTCTTTGCGGCAAACAAAATCATATCATCAATGAAGGCGCAGTTACCGGAAGAATATTGTAATAAACCGAAGCAGAAAGACACATTTGCTGATATAGAAGAAGGTATATGCAATCAGACTGCTGAGTATCCATTTATGAAGCATCCAGCGACACCGCCTCAGTTTTCCGAAGCGAGTAAACTTGTTTCTGCCATCAAATCCAAGTTAACGTACAAAGCGCCTTGCAAGGATTTGAATGTGTCACCGTTTTCATCAGCTAAGGATAGGATGGAGTCTTTAAGGGCAAGATTGAGTAGTGAAATAATGAATGATAGTAGTTTTGTTTCTGATGATGGTGGACAGCCTGTTGAACCAATGGATGTAGACCTCAAAGAGGTACAGTATTTATTTTAGCCAATGTTTTATTATTCTGTGTATAATTGTTTCATTTTTACTGTGCCGAGTTAGCAGGTTCTATTCTATTTTATAATGTTATTGCCTTCACTTCATCACTTTTTTTACCTACCATAATGTCACAAGAGCGCGCTTTAGTTAGACTGGCATGAGAGCTATAACGTGAAAAGAAAGCAATCCTATTTGTCAGCTAAACACATCCCTTGAGTCGCTACACATCTCTTGTGTTTATCTCACTGGTGTACATGCAGCTTTATGCGAGTTCCCTTTCCGCGCGAAACAGTTTGAAAAGAAAAGCATTGCTCTCTCGATTTTTTTTGACATTTGAAGTACAGACACTCGCACTAACTCAAATTTTATTTCTGAATTATCGTCTTCATTTGTAAATATTCTAGTATAAAATCCATTGCATATTTTATATACACAATAGTGCGTTGATTTCAGATAAAGCTGCCGGCAGGTACCCCTCCTGTAAACTGCGTTAGAGACAACAACAGCAGTTTGAAAGAAGATGTCGTGTTGATCGTGGACACTAACATATTTATACATGAGCTGGATTTTATTAAAAATGTGCTAAACTCGCATATAAAAGGTGAGCAAATTTTATTTTTATTGTACTGTGTGACCCCAATATCACCACAACCGGTAATTTAAGTGGGTTAAGGCAGGACCGTTGGCAGAATATTTTGTTAGAAGGCAAATGGGTCTTCTCAACTTTTCAGTCACTGGCGCTACTTTAACACTATGTGTTACTTATGAGTTGAAATTGTAAATATCCTGTCTAAGCAGAGCTTGTACTATGGAAACCAGATAACTGATATAATACATATACTACTTTTTTGTTTGTAAATACATACTTAATATACATAATTACACCCAGACCCAGGATATACAGACATGTTCATGCACACAAATGCATGTCCTGGTTGGGAATCGAACCCACGACCTGCGGCGCGGTAGGTGGAATCTTAACCAGAGTCTTAACCAACCACGCCAGCTGGCCCGTCGCAAATTGTAATTAACCTGTTTCTTTGATTTCATTAACAAGGTATGCTGGGAAAACTAAAGCTATGTTATTAAGTTTTTTTGATTTTTAAGAATGTTCCAAAATTAATCATAATAAAATGCTTGGTAAATTATCACAAAAAAAAACCATTAATGTGGCATTTTACATTTACTGGCTCATTTAGTATTAGGATACTTTGTTTGTAAGTCATTTGCACATGTTTTTTGGTGCAAGTGTACCAAATACGGGATCGGTCCAATACGTCTGAGCGATGCTTGTACAAACAAACATACAAATATACCAACAAACAGACAAACATTTTAAAAGTAGCCATCTTGTATTATTTTTTTCGATGGATATTTAATGTATGTACAGATTTGGCTTCCATACGATTTTATTATAAACAAGCTGTCCCCCGCTGTTTCATCCGCGTTCCCGGCATAAAAAGTAGCCTATGTCCTTCTCCATACCATAGGCTATCTGCATGCCAAATTTCATGATGATCCTTTGAGTACTTGAGGCGTGAAGGAGTAACAAACAAACTCACTTTCGCATTTATAATATTAGTTAGGATAAATAATATTAGTCAGGATTAGGATATGTAAGATAACGCTACCATCCAATAACATCTTTCTTTTAATTTCCAGGTTACATAGAACAGCCAACATTATTAATACCATGGCGAGTGATCAACGAGTTGGACAGGTTGAAAGACAATAACAATGGTAATGGGGCGATATGCAAGCGAGCCAAGTCCGCTATGGACTATCTGTACAAATCCTTACCTGAGGAGAGGCGGATAAAAGGTAAAGCTGTTTTTTAGCATACTGCCCGCCTGATGGTAAGCGATTACTGTAGCCATATGGACGCTTGCAACACACGGGGCGTTTCCGACCCTTCCCCCCTCCCCAATGAGCTTTGGTAACCTTACTCACGCGCAGGAATACAATATAAAGGTATTTGGTATTCTGTAAGGTGTGAGAGAATAAAATACTAGAATAAGCACACGACGCGCCTGATGGTAAGCGGTGACCGTAGCTTACAGACGCATGCAACACTGGGGTAACTCGTTTAAGCATAGACTGAATGTGTGCAGTTCCGTATTTACCATAAAGGTATACGGGGCCCCTGCCCAGGGCCCCCCACTGACGGGGGCCCGAATACAATACTATACAATGTTTTTGTCCGAGTAGATATTAAGAAGAATAACCATTAACATTTCTAAATATCAATGTTAATCAGACACCAGATTCTCTCAACAATGCGGAAAGAGCTGTAACTTTTAAACAGTCAAACATATTTTCATCAATTAATAAAGCCAAGAAATGTCTCTCGTTCTCGGGATAAAAAGTAGCCTTTGTCCTTCTCCATACCATAGGATATCTGCATGCCAAATTTCATAATGATCCGTTGAGTAGTTGAGGCGTGAAGGCGTAACAAACAAACTCACTTTCGCATTTATAATATTAAGTTTGGATTAGGATAGCCGAAAAATAGTTTTTGTTGTTAACTATTTTTATTTTCCGAGGCCCCAAATTCTTGTGTGCCCAGGGGCCCATAGCCTAAGACAGCCCTGAATGTGTGTGACATGTGTCTATGCAATTTTGTTGCAGGCCAATCGCTCCGCGACGCAAATTCCCACATATACCCGTGTGAGGTGCCTGATGATGAAATATTGAATTGTTGCTTGCAACAAGCCGAGAGGGGGAAGTCTGTGGTAAGAATATCGGAGTGTTTTGAAGAACTACATTTTCAGACACTAATTAAGCAGTTAGCCTGTAAGGAATAGGCTAGAATACTGAAAAAATTTATTTAGTACGTCATTTACATCTATATAAAATATAAACGTGTTAGTTACACTTTTTATATTTTTTTAACGCGCGCGTGATACCCCTGGTGTTGCAAGCGTCCATAGGCTACGGTAACCGCTTACCATCAGGCGGGCCGTATGCTTGTTTGCCACCTAAGTGGTATAAAAAAAAAAAAAAAAAGTTGTAAACAAGCATACGGCCCGCCTGATGGTAAGCGGTTACCGTAGTCTATGGCCCTTGCAACACAATGGTATCACTCGCGCGTTGCCGACCCTGAAGAATCTCTTCACATCCCTTTTGAAGAACCCCATTCTGTACTCCATTGTGTGCACCACACCTTGTCTTCCAAGTGACTTCGGAACAAAACATCGCTAGAAACGTCGACGCCAAGGATCACGATGCTTTGGCTGATGTTCAAGGAAGTGCTCTGGAATTGTGGAGACACTGACCATGGGGTTTTCTTAGCGGTGAATGCGCAGGCTTGAGTCTTAGTGGGATTGAAATGGACTTAAACTATTTATCTATTCTATTTATAACTCAAGAACGGCTGAACCGATTTGGCGGAAAATTTGTGGGGAGGTAGCTTAGAACCAGGAGACGGACATAGGGTAGCGTATGGTATGGTAGTACGTAAGGGGGTAAAGAAGGGGGCGCGGGTGAAACCGCGGAAAGCTAGCTATCAAAAAATATTAGACACATATCTTTTCTTTTGACAGTTACATAAAAAAAAAACGAAGATATGTTGGGTTGAATTTCCATGTGACGTCATGTTGTGGTAAATTTTTACTCAAAAGTGAAGTCATGAGCCCGCATTTCCAAATTTTATCTTTGTGAAGAATGTACCAGCATATTTATTTTTATATTAAGTATTTTTATTTGTCCTTTTTCAGATCTTATTATCAAACGACAAGAACCTATGCAACAAGGCGACGATAAACGGTGTAAAGAACAAGGGCTTGAACGAGTTGAAAGGTCTCCTGGAGAACAAGCCGCAGCCCGCCGCAGACCCCGACCTGTACGCGAGCCTCGCTCACTACCAGAACACTATGTACCAACTGCTCGCTAATATATTAGAGGTCAGTTTGTCTCATTAATCAACCATTAATAGACTCCATGCACAATACAATAAGATAAGTAAAAATAAAACAATAGATATATTTCATGACAGTCACAACAAATTTATAAAACCGGCCAAGCGCGAGTCAGACTCGCGCACCGAGGGCTCCGTACAAACCTGTAGGTATATAAGTAAATGGTAGTATAGACCTGAGTATTTGATATTAATTTCAATGACGTATTAAAAAAAAACTACTTACTAGATCTCGTTCAAACCAATTTTCGGTGGAAGTTTGCACCGTAATGTACATCATATATTTTTTATAAATTTATCATTCTCTTATTTTAGAAGTTACAGGGGGGGGACACACATTTTACCACTTTGGAAGTGTCTCTCGCAAAAACTATTCAGTTTAGAAAAAAATGATATTAGAAACCTCAAGGGTTAGATGAAAAAAAAAAATTTGAGTTTCAGTTCTTAGTATGGGGAACCCCCAATTTTTTTTGTTTTTTTTCTATTTTTGTGTGAAAATCTTAATGCGGTTCACAGAATACATCTACTTACCAAGTTTCAACATTATAGTTCTTATAGTTTCGGAAATAAATGGCTGTGACATACGGACGGACAGACAGTCAGACAGACAGACAGACATGACGAATCTATAAGGGTTCCGTTTTTTGCCATTTGGCTACGGAACCCTAAAAAGAAATCATAAAACTATTTTAGATTCAATAACCTTAACAAAATCTTGTTCTCCCTCCTCATAACTTTATTTTCTTTGCATTGTTTCAATATCTAACTAACAACCTAACTTCAGATACGTTTTACATTTAAATTGTCTAACTAATTGATCGACTTACATTATTTCATTGCTAATTATAGCTTAAAATAAATAAATCCACTTTTGCATGCAGTGGCAACCTGTAAGTAAGGCATCACTAAATTCATTTCAATATTATGATATTGTATCCATTTGTAAGTGTTGGTGTTTGTTTTGTTGGTTGTCCATAAATAAATAAATAAATTTATATCGATCTCATCAGACTCACGCAATTACTTTCAGTGAATGTAAATGCTATGTAATGTTAGAGCTTATTTACATCAATCAATAAGAGGGGTAGAGCGTAGCGTTTATTCGCTCAAAGAGCAGCTCGACTGGGGAAGTACCTCCACCTTACAGAATACCGCAGCCAAATAACTTTATGTTGTGTAAAGTTGTGTTCCTGCGCGTGAGTAAGGTAGCCAGAGATCACAGGGGAGGGGAAAGGTCGGTAACGTGTGAGCAATGCTTCTTGTGTTGCAAGCGTCCATATGGCTACGGTAACCGCTTACCATCAAGCGGGCCGTATGCTTGTTTACCGACTTAATTGCATAAAAAAAAGAAGCCCTAAAAATAATATTAAGGACACATAATAAAACATAATCAAAATCAAAAAGACTTTTATTCGGTTTAGGCCCTGGTGAGGCACTTATGAACGTTACATACAGTTGAATTTACCACCGGTTCGGAATTCAATTAAACTGAGAAGACTCCGGCAAGAAACTCAGCAAGGCTTTTTTTAGTTGTGGAAGTTGTGGAAACTTTTACACACACGCGGGAAACCATCTTGTTTCGATCTGTCAAAAACTCTTTAATAGTCCTTTAGTGACGGAACACGCTGATGCGAGAGTCAAGCTGGTGTTGTGACAAACTCGACTTAACAGTAATTAATCTAAGCTTGTTTTAAAAACTAACGAACCTTGAACGGTGACGTACAGTTTCCTTTTTGTTGGTCTTCTATCCTAATCCTAACTAATATTATATTGTAAATGCGAAAGTGAGTTTGTTTGTTTGTTACGCCTTCACGCCTCACCTACTCAACGAATCATCATGAAATGTTATGCAGATAGCCTATGGTATGGAGAAGGACACAGGCTACTTTTTATCCCGAGAACGCGGGTGAAACCGCGGGGGACAGCTAGTGGGATATATCTTGGAGAGTGCTACAGAATTTACATTGGTTTAAAGGCAGCGAAATCTATGGAACACGAAGGGCTCTTTCGCTGACTTCAAAACAGTGTCAGATTAGAGTTATTTCATACTTTTTAGTGTACTTTGAGTTTTAAGGCGGTTATTTTTTAATGTTAAAGGTACGTTTCAGCTTGAATTTCGAAATGGAGTAAACAATTTTAACCATAATATACTAAATAAACTCTTTGATAGAATTTTGATCACGGGAAGTCAGGATAGTAAGAAAATTATAATAACTTTATTGCAGAATGAAATGCGAGCGAAATACAACGACTTATGGCAATATGTGCTGTTCAAAGCGCCGCCTTGGACGTTGGCGGACGTGCTCCAATGTTTGCTCAAACATTGGATAGCCGTGTTCAACGAAGTGTTCCCCAGGATAGAGCATTTGATCACGGATCTGAGGAACTCGTTGGTATCTATTGAAAGGAAAGGTAAGATTTGGTATACGATTTTAGTAGCACTAATATATGGAACCTATAGCAAGGTGGGATACATTGTGGTATCGCAAAACACCTACTTGAGTGTACCGGCAGCTGCACTTGAGTACCAGTTTCCTGAGGTTTTTTATGCTTACCATGACATGTTCAAATATTTATAATAAGAGATTGAGCTTTCGCTGAAGGTAAACATCACAGTCCCAGGATATTTATTTATCTTATATATAAAATTCTCGTGTCACAATGTTAGTTACCTTACTCGAAACGGCTTTACTGATTTTTACCAAATTTTATATGCATATACAGTAGGTCTGAGAATCGGCTACTATCTATTTTTCATACCCCTAAGTGATAAGGGTAGGCACCACGCGAACGAAGTCGCGCCGGTCAGCTAGTATTTATATATTTTAATGCGGCGATGCAACGCTTATTGGCTCGTAATTTGTAACGCCCCTGCCAATTAATTAGGATCCAACTCGCGTTGGACTTGCGAAGTCGAAAATCAGTAATTTTACGTAAACTTCACTTCAATTACAGATCCAAAAACCCTATCACAGTCGGAGGTAACAAACTTCAAAGAGCTATGTTTAGACATAGCTAAGAAGTGTCAGATTATCCCCGAATACATGGAGTTGGCTAAAACTACCGTGGATCGACTCCAGCGCAAGTGTAGCGAGGGAGAGAGCGAGAGAGACGGAGAGATGGCTGTCATCGACACTTTTGAGGGATTGTGGACTGTGTTTTCTAGTTATTGGTGAGTATCCATACTATCTGTGTGTCAAACTAATATATATGAATGCGAATTTGTTTGTTTCGCTTTCACGCTTTAACTACTAAATTAGGCATGCAAAGTTGGCTACTTTGTATTCCGGGAACGTGGGTGAAACCGTGGGAGACAGTAATATTATAAATGTGAAAGTAACGTTTCATCCAACCAGGGCCATCGTCGCGTCATACCGCGTGCGCGTCATTGAATGAAATAATTAATGGTGTTCGCTAAGTTTACCACCAAAGTCTGCTCAAGTTACTATATATTTATTAAAATATCGATTGAATTTATTTTGTAGTTTTTGCCGCCGGGTCACGCAATTGTTGTCAGTGAGAGTTGAAAAATCAAAATCAAAAAGTTTTTTATTCAATTTAGGCCCTGGTAAGGCACTTATGAACGTTAAATTGGTACATACAGTTGAATTTACCACCGGTTCGAAATACACTTAAACTGAGAAGACTCCGGCAAGAAACTAAGCAAGGGTTTTTTTTTTTGAGTTATGGAAGATCTTTTCATATTACAGCTTTTTTCCAAATACTCATACAATATACCATATAATTATTATGCTTATGTTATGTAATCTATGCTTGTTTTGAAAACATAATTGCTGATTTTATTGCGGGCTGTTCTCAGCAAATGCAACCTTCCGAACCGGTATTAGAGTTAGACATTTCATAAGGGCCTGGGTAGGTCTATTTGGGTAAATGCTATTGATTGGGAATGTCCAGTGCCAAAGTATCGTCGGGGCTGGGCGTGGCGCACTCGCTGGAGGACAAGCTGCCGGGCGGCGCCGCGCCGCCGCACCTCGCCGACAACCTGCAGCTCTTCAGCGAACACATCTCCAACCTCACGCTGGCTATTAAAGGGTGAGGCAACCTGTATCACACAGCACCCTGGTTTTCCCAAAGGAATACAGCATGGGGTTCTTCAGAAGTTCAGAGGTTCAGGGTCGGAAACGCGTGATTGATACCCCTGGTGTTGCAAGCGTCTATAGGCTAGGGTAACCACTTACCATCAGGCGGGTCTGCTTGTTCGCTACTTTAGTAGTATAAAAAAAAAAACATAGTTCTGGTATACATTTCCCTGTGATAATTTTTGTAAGTCTGTGAGTCGTCCACGTTGCTGCATCAGAACTCGAAACCGTTAGGAAAACTCCGACGACAAACCGTTCAAAGTTTCTGATAAGTCGCTCCTGGTCGCCTGGTCGTTTTATCGCCTTCTGGGTCGACTATACCGATCGGACCATGCATATTCGGTCGAAGACCATTTTATTCTTATTCCCCAAAATATCTCTCGTTGTAAAGCAAGCTCTACAGCGTCGGATGGTCAGCCTCTTCGCCCATACGGGCGTCCTGTAATGTACTACGAATCGTATGTCCCTCGCATAGAAGTGGCAAACTTCCTCCTCGGTCATTCCTCCAGGGGTATCACTCGCGCGTTGCCGACCCTGAAGAAATCTCTTCACGCCTTTTTTGAAGAACCCCATGCTGTACTCCACTGGGTGCACCACGGCGGGGAGCTCATTCCACAACCTGAGCGTCCGCGGAAGAAAGCTCCTTTTAGCCCGCACAGTTCGAAACAATTCTGGTTTCAATGTGTGAGGATGGACTCCCCGTCGATGGCGAGAGTCGCGATGGTGGAAGGTAGCCGCGGGCAGCAAGTGGAGCAGTTGGCAGTAAGAATAGTTGCAGGGCGCTGAGCGTGGAGTCGGAGACGCAGCTGGAGCGCGAGAGCGGCCGGCTGGCGACCGTGTTCCGGGAGAGCCTCGCCGCGCTGCGCATGGACGGCAGCGCCATCTGCACCAACAACTTGAAGATATTCTGTACCAAGTGCAGGTTAGTCACAACACAACACATCTAGGGCTTCGAGCAGTTGAAGGCGGTGTTAACTTGGTGGTGGTGACGGCGGATGCCGAGAAGGTCCCGGGTTCTAATCCTACAATGAGGTTGTGCTTTCGGTAAATTTAACATCATGGCTAACTTGAGGGAAGTAACCTGGCTGGCTACCACCCTCAAGTCAAAAATCGGTGTACACAGTAAAGAAAAAAAAAGTGAGTTAGTAAGTAAGTACAGTAGTACCCAACTGATATGGCTTACCGATGTACCTGCGCAGAAGATACATTTTCAAAGCGCGGGAAATGCTATTGGTCGGCAGCTGCCGCCATGTGTGCGGAGGGGCGTCACTTGCGAGTGAGACGGAACTAACAGCTGCACTGTATTATGAACCTTATAGTAGTGATCTAAGGTTGATTGTAAGTTTTAAGAATTCTTTCGTTAATCTTCGGGGCCATACTTTCTTGTCTGTGCGAACGAAGATTCTCGACGCGCCTTATCAGTTTCTACCCAGGTTACTCTAACCCGGTTACTACTGTATCTACCCAGCATTAAACATGACGTGCAGCTGAACTCGCAGTAAACACGTTCAGAATGCTGTTGGTGCTCCCTCTCACCCTGTATATTTAGATGCAGTGTTTAGTAGATGCAAAAACACTCCTAGTTGCAATTAGTTTTACTACTAGTTTTAAAGGTATTTTCACAAAATAACAAAATGTATGGGGAAAGATTTTGTCGATTTGTGACGTTTTTAGTCTCCTAAGTAGATGTTCGCGTGGCTTCACCCTTAAGGTGACACCGGGCCCACACTGACCCTAAAATTTCCGCTCACTGTGTATCATCACGGGTGTAACCGCGGGACACGAATATTAAGGCGGCGTCGTATGATGGGTCGCTCACTTCCCTCCAATATGGCGAGGAGGGCGATGGCTGCCACACGCGTCATATGCGTGAACAGGTGCTGCTTGTGGGGGCTGGTCTGCGCCGAGTTTGCTATTTATTTACTTACTAGCTGCCCGGCGCGACTTCGTTCGCGTAATACCCTACCCTACCCTTCATTTAAACCTTCCCCGGACTTCCACGAATAGTTCAAACCCAAAATTAGCCAAACGGTCCAGCCATTCTCGAGTTTTAGCGAGACTAACGAACAGCAATTCATTTTTATATATATAGAAGATAGAAGATTAAATATTTATTCAGTCTACTTTGTAATTTTGCTGCCGCGCCGGGGCACGCAATTGTTTTCAGTGCGATTAGAATGTAAATATTATGTAATGAATCTAAGCTTGTTTTGAAAAGGGTAATTGCTGAGTTTATTGCCGGCTCTTCTCAGCAAATGCAACCTTCCGAACCGGTATTAGAGTATTAGAGTCAGACTTTTCATAAGTGCCTGCGAAGGTCTATTTGAATAAATGATTTTGAATTTCGAATATTAAAAAAATCTTTTTCTCACAGGAACATGCTACAGGAAGCGTACGCGAAGTTCGCCCAGCTGGCGGAGTTGCTAGAGGTATGTAAAAATAGTATTGCCAGTAATTAAATTAAATTTACACAGTACAGTCGGGGCCACAAGTGTTGATGATTATTTGTTATTTAAAACAATTAATCCTCGCTTTTGAAATGTAAGTGTTTATACATAAGTTAAAGTGGTATATTTACGTTGCTATTGAATAAATATCAACTCAATCGGATAAGCGTCTCCAACATATTCATTTGATTAACTAAATCTATTTGATACCGAAACGGCTTTAGCTTATGCTTAAGCGCAATAATATTAAATTCGAGGCATCCAGTGATCGCAATTTTGACGTGTCAAATCTATGGAAAGTGTCAAGTTATTCCAAATTGCTCCTTATTCCAACTGGATTTGAATAAGTCAGGATTACGATCACTTATGGCTTCAAAATAAGTTTGAAATGTATATAAATAAATGTAGTAAGGTCAAAAAAAACTTTATATATGTATAAATTTCGATCAACGTTTGTTATTCATAATTCGTATTGTCAATGTATAAATTTAGTTTCAATTATTGTATAGCACCTGTGACCGCGACTGTACTTACATCTAGTCCGCAATGTTGTACAAAAAGTGTACCAATTTAGGGAGAAATGTATATCTTTCAATTTTATATTGAAGTCCCTTTCATGACGTAGTGATGGTTAATCTTGAGTAGTTGGTAACACTGATTTTTGTGGTGAATTTATTGCTAATTATCCTTAATAATATTATGAAAACATATTTTTTTTACTAAAATTTAGCTTATCTAGTTAGTAATGTTCTTGTATTCAATTATGCATCTTAATACCACGTATTTAACATTTATTATGCATTGCATTTTAATTTCAATAGTTCAGTTTAAATACAATGTTACCACACATTTCAGTGGCGCCATCTATCGATTGCCCCCATTACTAACTGTAGATATTAGTTTATTATTTATTTATACAAAGTTCTAATTTACAAATAAATGTAAATGAACTAACAGATTTATATAACTACTAATACAGTAAAAATATTTCTTAATCAATATTGCATGATTTTTAAGCCAATTTTTAAATTTTACTTATAAAAAAATCCTCAGATCAAATCAGAGTTACAAACATTATAGTATACTGTTATACGATGACGGTACCTGCGGTGACAGCGGGTAATGAATAGTATTATTTTTAAGGCAAGATTACGCTTGAGAACATTCTGGATTGAACCAATCTTCCTCTCCCAAACTTCGCAACTTCCGCAGGAATCGGCAAAGTTATAAAGACCTGTTTCTGGTCTGTTTAAATCATTGATGTAATACTTGTTAGAAAATACTCCGATCAAAGATGCTCATCGATTGTAGTAAAAATAAGACTTTTCTTATAATGCCTCATTTTCGTAGTGAAGGCATCTAGTTTGATTAAAAGCAGGTTGTTTGATTGATGCTTAGAGTGACTAATAGTTGTAACTAAAGAGTTATATGTATAACTAAAAATTTTATCGCTATTTGCCTAGTTAAAATTGATAAACTATTTTAGTGAGTTATAAATTAGGATAGTAAACGAATACACAATGCATTTTATCTTTTCTTTCACATGTTTAGTTTTACTATTACAGATTTATATGATCTTATTGTTTTATTTGTAATAGGTTCTCGATTTTGAAATACACGCATTATTATCTATTAGTCACCCTAAACTACCAATCAACCAACCTGCCCTAAGACAGATAAAAGTGTATATTGTATGTGACCGTCTAATATCTTTGATCGGATATACAATGATTATTCTTGAAGTGTAATCGTCAATGGCATTATTGTTGAAAGGGACTTCAACGTCTTCAAAGACTGACTAATTGTTATATTTTGATGACTGTTCACCTTTGTATTAGTTTATAATTTGTTCAAATAAATACATAGATACATCATTTTGTTGCTATAACGTTGTTGAAGGAATATCCGTCGCTTACTTATCATCATCATCAAACTATGGTAGTGTTGTATAGCAATAGTGAAACTATCGAAAATCTATCGATACTATCGTGACCTTGGAAAATAGCAACAATATCGATAGTATTAATTGTATTTAACAAATACTATCTAAATCGTAGGAACGATACTATCAATAGTGTTGTGATTCAATAGTATCGATTATATCGGTAGTATTGCCTTGATCAATAGTATTGTTCGGTCTGTGATATCGATATTATCGATACAATCGATAGCACTATCGATATTATAACTAGTTTTCGAGGTCAATTATCGATAGTTTGACTAGCCTATGGTGTCCCAAGGCTGGGCACAGGCCTTTTTTACAAATGAGGGTGAAAGAGAATAGGCTCCACCACGCATGCCTACTGCGGATCGGTGGTGGTAGGCCAGTGGGCAACCTACTGTTGGAGTTTTCAAGCCGCCTCGGAGGCCTCCAACTAGCTTAACGACTATCACAATTAAGTGATAACCGGGACCAACGGCTTTACGTGCCTTCCGAAGGCCCATCCAGGTACCGGCCGCACCGGTGTTAGCTTAACTTTGCCGATCGATTAAGAACGGCTAATCATGCTACACCATGAGCGCTTACTTTTGCTATGTATAAATCTTTGTGAATACGTTTTTACGGCATTGTACTAAAACTCTACACGGACTTTTTGAGACCACTTGAAAAATCACGATACACACACATAATTCATTTCACTTCACTGGTGCACGTGGATGATCTTTATTGGGTAAAATAACACCAAAAATACACAATACAACTCAAAATACACTAATTTATGAAAACTCAACGTCACTGTGCAAGTTCACGCCGAAAAGTCTGGATTATCCTCATCTTTTCGTAAACACCCTGCCCATATAAGAGCGACTGTCATATCAAGCGCTCGCTATACTATAACCCCCTTATTAATAAATAGTTTATCCCTTTTTGTTTATATGACATTAAAAAGTGACGGATATATTTTAATCCTAAGTATTACTATACTTGACTTAAATCTTGTTTATTAATAAGGGGGTAAATGTATTAGCTATTAAACGTGACTGACTGAAGTAGAGTAAACGGTAATGAATTACGTGATCGTACAGATCCAATAGGTACCTAAATATAATTATTTCTAGTTTTAACAGCTCTCGGGCGTCACTTCATTTGTAAAATATTCAGTTTTCTTTCAAATGAAACATTGGAAATGTTCTTTTTGGCACAGTGCTGCAAGAAAACCGTACCAGACGGACAGACAGACAGACAGACAGACGACAGACTTGGAAATTCTATTACCAAGATAGATTTATCACTAAAGTCCATATGGCTACGGTAACCGCTTACCATCATGCGGGCCGTACGCTTTTTTACCGAATTCATACTATAAAATACATTGTATATTAAAATAAAATGCTAAAATATACCAAAATCCTATCATATAAAAGTGCCTCTATAACATACATAAATCTAAATAGATAACGCAAGTCTGAATGAATGAAATGAATCCGTATGAAAACCAAGCGTGCCCCTTATTTTCTACCTACTATAAAGGTCATCGCTCACTATATGAGCACCGCTCCATCGCAGCAACGGCCCGGCACCGCTTCAACTCAATCCAACCACTAGGTGCCAGCGCGCCGCCTGCGAGGTGGCAGCTCGCGGGCGGCGCGGCGCCGGTGAAATTGGTGGCGCGGCTTTGGCCAGATACCGCTTGCTGGCGTTATGTAGCAAGGAAGCGGTCCGCTCGCTGGAAGCATGTCGTCAGCAGGACTAGTGGCTTGTAGCAGTATATATAATCTAATACAAAGGTTGACCGTTTACTAACGATGACGATTGTCAACAGCCATCTTGTCTAGGGGGGCTTATCCGAGTACCCTGTCCGGGCGAAACAGTTTCAAAAGAAGAGCATCATCATTTATATATCTATCCTCAATTTGAAAATCTGTCGCCAAGCACCTATCGGTGTGTTCCGACAGCTGCACTCATTACTATGGTTAGAATGTATGTGTAAAAGAAACAGGCCATGTGCGAGACGGAATCGCGCAACGTAAACAAACAACTATAGTATGTAAGCGACGGATAACCTTTATGTTTTTTAAAAAGAAATATAATAAATATCAATACTGAATTGTTGTAGGAAACATATTATTATAAATGTAACTGTGTTACGGGTATCTGTATATTTACTTTTGTAAATAGATTTATCCATGTACAGTCGCCCACGGAAGGTACTGTCATTTGTTAAAATAAAAATTTTAGGTAGTGTTATACTTTATTCGGAATATGGAATATATGTTCTCCATTGATTCATTTCAGGATTGGGAAACTGTCAATGCATGTCAAAATGTCAGCTCTCCAAACGAGATTGACAATTTCACATGTGTTTGGAGTGTCCTAAGTTAAGCATTGGTCAGTCAAATTTAATATTAATTTTTATGATTATTAGGCTTCTATTGTATTCTATAATTTCTAATATTGTTTGATTAATATGGTGATAGATGTGCTCTACCAGTTTCACCCGCGTACCCGAGGAATACCCTACCGTAAAGTTTTCTTAAATTTGCTAAGCAACTTTTTTTTTTTTCGTATTAACCTCTATTAGAAAACTAAAAAAAAAGATGGATGCAATCGGTAGAGTCGTTCTCAAGTTATGGCGTGACCAAGGGATTCATTTTTATATATAGAGATTTCATAAAATTGACTCAATTCTGGCTAATGTAAGTACAGACAGAAAAAATGCGAAAAATTAAAAATTATCATAATGGCTGCCCCAAAATTAGCATAAAATATCTTGAATTACGTATTCGGTATTAGATTATTATTAGTAATTTGCTATGTAAAAGAGTTTTCGAATAATTTGAGTATCTACTTTCGTTAGCCAGTGGGGTTGTTAAAAAAATAAAAGACAAAGATTATCTCTGTAGGCGACTGTACACAAACGGTTAGGGATTATAGGTTAAGTGTAACATCTTTTTTAAATTATATTTCTATAGAACTCGCGTATTCCGAATTCTTTTGTACCGTTTTATTTAAATATTTATTCATTAACTAGAGGTGAAACGTTATCGCCCGCTTAGATATTCCAACCCGTGTGTAAGCGCTGTAATGTAGTGTGTATTTATTAATACAGGATGTTGTTGTATTGACTCGTCAAATTTTCTGGTTTGAAATTACAGATGAATAAATTAGCGAACCAAATTAGTAACATTTTCATGATTCTTATGTTACCCAAGTAAAAAATCTGTATTTATTAAAACAGCCTAGATCATTCTTTTGTGTGAAGCCAAACTTATTTGAGAAATCTGATAAGGATCTTTACAGGCCATCATTCTGTTCATAAAGCTATCAGTGACTAGTCGCCTATCTGCGAAACAGACCCTAAACCGATTAGAACAGTAAAATTATATTTTTTCTGTTACTAGTTAAGTATACGGGACAGCTGATATATTTCTTGCGATTTCATTATTTGTCCCATAGTAAAAGTTCATATTTAGTTCGCGTACGTCCCTCGCAAATTTGACGTGTTAATAATAAAACACACTGTAGTAACAACAGCATTATATTTATTAATACATATGTTGTGATTATTTAATTTTGGTGTGAGTTTGTGACACAACTTCGCATCGCCTATTGATGTTAGGGATTTACCATATATTACGTTGAATTTAGAGAGATGACAAGGTTAAGTGGAAGACAAATTCCTAGCGACATAACATGGACAATCCTTCATAGTGATTTAATAATTATTCGATATTTATTTCGATTTTTATTCATCAGCTTCACTAATCCTGATGTATACTAATAAACCACAGATTAAAAGGTAAAGGGTACCAATATAGTTGTTTTTCACGTTCATATGGTTTGGTAAATTGCGAGTGTGATAACTTGTGCATTTCGATGATTTCTCAATGCGTAATTTTTGGATATAGATTAATTAATTTTGTAGTAACTATGTTGGTTAAAATAAATGATGATGGCATTTCTAAACTCTTGATTCTATTCTGTGGACATTGTGGTTTTGAATATACTCCATTATCGTCTAAATAAAACTTGTCAACTCCGATTGTATGTATAGGCATAGCGTTTGAGATTGACGATCTCAAAACCATACATGCGTATGGTTTTGTGAATGTCAAATTGTGAGCGATCAGCCATATGGATACTTCTTATGGTGCGTACATGCTTGGCGAACCGAGCACACTGCGAGCACGATTCGCGTAGCGTGGACGGGCTTGCGAGCCTCGAACGAGCATTCGTAGCGTGCTCGACTGCGCTCCGCCCGATTGTCAGTTTTTTCACGAACACAGGGATTCACATCGCGCGTACGTCCACGCTTGAAATCACGAGCAACGAACGAATCCTGTTCGTTCGAGGCTAGGTCGTGCTCGCATCGCGTAGCATGGACGCACCATTAGATATGCCAGTTATATAACCTTTTAAGACTTCCAGGTGGATGGATCGACAGATTTAAGAAACATCACATGTTTATAAGTCAACTTCGATTATTGCTAAGTTATGATTCTATCTATCTATCCAGATTTAATTAATACACTGGTTTGAGATTGGGGGTTGAACGGTACACCTATACAAATACAGTAATAAAGTGTATATTAATTTACTAATGTATGATGATTCTGCATGTAAACATAATATTGCTACCTTTAGTGGAAACTGATTACTACAAGATTTCATTAGGATGGTGCGTGTTACACATGTGAAAGAATTGACGTTAGTGAACGCTTACTATCTCGTTAACGTTTATGATATATCTGTACTGGCTGGGTGCATCGGACAGAGTGTATCCACTACAGTAATCCACTGTTTTGGTACTAGGCGAGCAGATCGGGGAAGAGAAAATTTTATATTAATAATATAAAATAAAGTTTTCTAAAGTCAATTCTTTGCGGAGGGTACTCGACTGAAACGTTTTTTTTTTTAAAAAAAGGTTAAATGCATTATTTCATGAGATATAACAGGTGGAGATTTCGAGATGGCATATTTTCGAAACCTATGTTGGGATAGTCATGATTCTCAAAAAAAAATTTTACTTCTCATAGTAAATGTCAACCTTGCTCGATCATAATGTATGGAAAGTATTTTTTTTTGAGAATTCAGTGTTGGTCCCATTGTAAAAGTTGTTCAGCATGACTAACCCAACACCTATTTCGAAAATATGCCATCTCGAAATCTCCACCCAGTATTGTTCTATCAAAACTATAGCGAAACGTTATGGTAGATCTTATGAAATGGGGATGTTCCTTTTTGTCTCGCTATGCTCTGTATCTCTATCTCTTTTTGGCTCATAAATACATATGGGCTGTCCAAACGGCCATGATATAGGTCTGCTGCAGTAAGCGATTTTTACAAGACATAAGTGAGTCACGCATCATCCTGTGTTAAAAAGACTAGTACATGTTGATGTGATTGTTAACTTTTCTATTTTTTGTTAAATATACCTTACCCACCATTAATAAAGTTAATTATCCGAAATATATCTTGTTGAACAGTGCATTATTAGCTTAGCTTTTATTATTTCTTATATAAGTGAAATTGTATCAAAATCAACTACTCTTGTTCTATACAAACTGCTGTAATATGTGAAAAGAGGTTCCAAAAAGACCATTATAAACCGCGCACATGAAAAGATTAGAAAAGATCTTATCTGCTTCAATAGTTGATATATTCCATTCTTTAAATGCGCCGGTTATGCATGTATTTTGTATAGATCTTATCTCTGAATTATCATTCAAGAAGATGTGGTAGCGTCAAACTTCATATTTAGCTAATCCTGTGGTTTTCCCAAGGGAGAACAGCATGGGATTCTTCAAGAAGGTTGTGAAGCGATTTATACTCCTGGTGTTGCACTCGTCTATGGTCTACAGTGTTATGTCTCATTACGAAATTCATAAACAAGATAATGTCAATAGATTATTATGAAAGGGTCCAAATTGATCATTTACTTTTGACGTCGAATCTAATTGGCAGATACATACTACTGGATTTACACATAGAACTTTTGTAGCATTAGATATTTCAGGGGCGTGAAATAGGTATGAAATTTTACGATACCTCATCTTATTATTTTCTGTGATCGTTTTCGATAAAAATATTTACTTTGTACATAAGCCTTGTATAAATGTGTTAAATATTATTTGGTTTAAGTTATAGTTAGTGAAACGTATAATATTCGTGCTGAATATATAAATAAATGTGGACTTCTGAAGGTGGGAAAGTAAAATTATGTTTTATTACATTATCACAATTATACCTTTAATCTTATCTTTGTAACTTAGAACTAAATAAATAACACTCATCTATATTTATCACACAATGATCTGCATTGTTTGCTGTCATTCATTTCATGCTCTTCTTTAATCATATCGGAAGCCTTCTCAGCAATCATTATCACCGGCGCGTTTGTATTGCCACTGACGATCGTTGGCATTACACTAGCGTCTACCACTCTTAGACCCTCTACTCCCCTAACTTTTAATCTTTCATCCACTACCCCTTTACCTTCGGGTCCCATCGCACAAGTACCCACAGGATGATATTGAGTTCCAGCCACATTTAAAACGTAACATTTCCAGTAATCATGACTGCCAAATATGAAATGATCGCATTGTTTTACCCTCAAATTTGTTACTTTAGATTTCATACTCTTAAAATATGTAGTGTTAACTATAGTTACGAAATCTTCTACGCACGAAGCGAATTTGTCTAAATCATTTTCATTGTTAAAGTATCTTGAATAAATCAGCGGTTTGTCTTCAGGATTTGCGCTGTGCAATTTTATTCTACCTCTCGATTCAGGGTGCAAAAAAGTTAATAGCGCGTAAAATGTTTCTCTTGTTAAGACTTCTTCGGTCAGAGCTAAGCATATACTGTCGTCGAGCATAAAAAGTTGGGAGCATGTCAAAATGGGAAGCAAACCTCCTGTCGGTTGAGGCCCTCCGGTCATTTGGTAATCAGGATATTCCTGAGACTTGTTAAGAGCTACGAATCCCAACACAATTGGAGCAGGAAATTTATCTAGATTTTTTAATGTATCAATGTTCCTCATAACTGAAGATATGTCTTTCTTTCCAGAAAGTAATATAGGAACTAGCATGTGGTCTTGCAGATTTTCGCCCACGTTCGGTGAATCATACACTACATCGATATTTAATTCTTCTAATTGTTCTTTTTTCCCGACTCCCGACAAAATTAATAATTGAGGACTATTGATGGCGCCAGCTGATAAAATAACTTCTTTATTTGCCATCAGTTTAATTATTTTTCCATCACGTAATTTAACTTCTACACCAGTTGCTTTATTGCTATCAAAAATAATCTTTCTTGCAGCTGTATTTTTAAGCACATGAAGATTTGGACGTTCACGAATAGGTCTTAGGAAAGACGTAGCTGTGCTTTGACGAATTTTATGGTTGATGGTGTAAGTTGGTAAAGAATAACCGAGTTGGTTATACCCGTTTGTATCAACTAGAATATCGTGACCATTCTCTTCAAATGCTTTAAAATAAGGATGGGTTTCGAACCAAATCGGTTGAGTAACTCCAAGGAACCCTTTAGTATCATGTAAATTTCCAGAATCACTTCTAAAAATTGCTTCATCGTTCAGCTCTACACTTTTCATGAAATACCTGTTGACTGTTTCCCAATCCCAACCTTCGTTGCCTTGTTCTACCCAATTATCATAATCGACCTTATTTCCTCTAACATAGTACATATAGTTGATTACACTGGACCCTCCGAGTATCTTTCCTCGGTTGTGTCGTATGGTTCTTGTTTTTCTTGCTTGGCTGGAATAGCCGTCGTCTTCCGTGTAGTAGTTCCAGTCTGGCAATGAACCTGCCACTAACACTGAGAGACCAGGGTTCTGGAACGAGAAGAATGTAAAACGTAATTTTATTTATCTAGTTATTTTTGCTTCTTCTTGCTTTTAAATTTCAAGATCAGTTTTCTCTCTTTTAACTGGTCCCATATCAGACTAACATCAGCAACTCCTGGTGGGTCATCCCCAGCTTCCACAAGTAGCACAGTCCAGTTGGCGACCTCAGTGAGCCTGTTGGCGAGCACGCAGCCAGCTGACCCTGCACCGACCACGATGAAGTCGAAGGGCTGGCCATCTGGAATACAGATGTAAGTAAGCATTTTTTATTTTCTTCTCTCTTACCATTACGTTTAAAACGATACCTACAGTCCTGTGACATAAAGATAGACATATATACATAGGGTACAGAATTAAAAAAGTTACCAAAAACAGAAGCATGTTGAGGGTAGGTTACGTCGCTGCTCCAAGATGACAGTATGACGAGGCTGGCCTGTAGGATCTCGACGAGTGGTACGATCAGCTTGATCCCCAGCCAGGAGAGCGATGGTATTATCATCCTGGAAACATGAGTATGGTTCCAATTGTGGTACTAAACAACAATTGCAAAACAGCTGAGGGTCTCTGTGTGCTTACTACCCTCAAGCCTATGCAGTGTAAGAAACCGGCCATGGGCATGTTGTTCTCGCACAATCAGTCTCCTTCTTTTAATGGAAAGATTCGTAATCATTTTCTACTCAAGAAATGATAACCCTTTTTTATTACTGAAGTTTATTATTATTACTTAAATTATTTTATTATATTCTTGTTTTGTTTTAAATTTTATTTTATTTTTAATAATAATGTAATAGTAATGTGTATTTTTGGTGGAGTTCCTTAGTAAATAAATAAATGTCCGCCCGCCGTCTCGGTATATGATAACAGAATAAACTATTTTGACCTTGAATAACTTTTTATTAAACATGTTTTGGACAAGAATAACAATTTAATGGTGTAGGTAACTAAGCAAGCTATGGGTAAGTAATTAGCATATTCACGAAATAATATAATAGACAAGTTTGGCCTTTACGGCCTTTCGGCGTAAAAAACTAAGACAAAAGTCCGCGGTTCTTTGCAAAAATACGCTGGGTTAAGGGGCAGACTTGGGCAAAATACACTACATTGCTGCCCAAATTATATGAAACCTGCTAACTCTACGGTGTTGAAATTGAAATATATGATACTTAAGGATATAACAAACACATCGCCCGAGCCGAAAACACGATTTCAATTAAAAGTCTCGATAAAAAAAAATGTCAAACATACCTCTAAAAATCAAGAAATTCCCAAATATATCCAACGCCTGAAGGTATTTTGATACGATTTTTTTCATCGATATAGTACATATCATAAGAAAATAAACGCCCGATTTAGTTTTTTGAATTAGCTATTCAGTTTTCCATAATAATGATTTTAAAAAAAGTCGCTTACGTCAAATTCAATCCGAGCACCATCAACATCATACCGCACTCTATTGTCCTGCAACTCGCGTATTTTACTTCGCGCTCACTCGCATTCCGCGGCGATCCGCGTTGCTAGATGGACCTGTGTCATTTTCTTTCAGAATTTTCACAAAAATAAAACCCTCTCAAATGAGTAAAAAATCATATCAAATTATCTTCAGAAGGCACTGGAAATGCATGCTAGTCAAATTAAGGCAATTGAGCCTTTTATTTGCTTGGTATGAATAAAAATATATAAAATAAAATCTGTTATGATTGATACTTTTGAAAATTGTCATCGAGCCATGTCGTGGTACTGACAGAGACTAATACTTATTTTCGTCTATGAAGGGTATGGCTTGGGTAGTCTAGGGGGCTAAAGTGCGGGTTATTAATGTAGGCGCCGACTGAAGGAGGTGATGATTCAAATCCCGGAAAGTGTTTTTTTTTTATTTCAAATCATACAAAATGAAAAATCAGCAATATATATTATTTTTAATGAGCAATTATCTATTTAGTTACTTACCTGATTAAATAACACCTCATTCAATGTTGTTTATTTTGAGATCAAAGAAAAGGTATTGAAGGTAGGTTGACTGATACTGGTAACAGTAGGTGCCCCGAAGTCGGGGCGGGCGTGCCAGTCACTACTGCGGTCATCGAGTCATCTGTAGTCATCGAGTCGAGCCGATATACCTTTATATTCATTGTATTATTGTGGTCCAGTCGCGTAGTCGTGAAGTGTCAATGGCACAGTAAAATTAGTACCAGTAAGGAAAATATTACACATCTTACGTTGACTATGTTTCTACTACATCGAGGAACAACCCTTAGAGTATGTATACCGAGCAATCTGTTTCCGAAACTAGTCTAACTAGTAGATTTTGAACTGTAAGGACCAATCACTTCATCGTGTGTTCTTGACTTGGCCAATCAGAGCGCATTGTCAATGGTGGCAAATTGGCGGAATAGATTCCAAGCAAAATCAACGTCATTACGCTTCTTTGGGTTAATTGTTCGATGTTCTACTACTCAGTATCGGATTGTAAATTGTAATATCAGAATTCCGATATAGCGATGATCCGATATTCCGAGATTCATGCCCTGTAGGTATAACACCAGAAGTATGGAGAGGAAATATGGTGGTGCTCTTCTTCAAAAAAGACGATTAGGCCCTATTGAAGAACTACCGCCCGATATCCTTCCTAAGCCACGTTTATAAGTTGTTTTCGGGAGTCATTACGAATGGTCTTGCACGTAGGTTTGAATACTTCCAGCCTCCCGAACAAGCTGGTTTCCGTAAAGGCTTTAGTACCATAGATCACATACATATACTTCGCCAAATTATACAGAAGACTGAGGAGTATAATCGGCCGTTATGGTTGGTGTATGTGGACTATGAAAAAGCCTTCGATTTAGTTGAGACATGGGCGATATTACAGAGTCTACAGCGGTGCTAAATCGACTATCGCTATAATCGAATTGTTGAAGGTCTTTGTACAGCAAAGCCACTATGTCAATCAGAGTACAGTACGAGAGTACGAGAACAATCCAGTTGCAGAAGGATGAAAGACAGGGTGACGTAATTTCCCCGAAACTCTTTACCACTGCAATGGAGGATGTGTTCAATCTCTTGAACTGGAAGTGTTATGGCATCAACATTAACGGTGAACACACCTCTCACCTTCGACTTGCCGACGATATAGTCATAATAGCGGGAATCGCTGGAAGCTTTGAACATCATACTCAATGATATCAAGATAGTTTCCCAACAGGTCAAGATGAATATATACAAGACAAAAATGATGTCTAATATTCATATTCCGCCAATACCCGTGATTGTTGGGAACACTGCTCTCGAAGTTGTAGACGAGTATGTATACTTTTTTTATTTTTTTTTTTACGTGTGGAAATCCTCATGGATACCCGGGAACTCCGGGGGGAGTGGTCGGGTTATGTCAGACTCTTACTGACTAAAACCCCACGGTGTTCCTACCTGTGGCTGCCAGCTGGATATACGGGGGCGCCAAAGCATTCGTCCGCGTATCCAGCAGCGACGGCCTGATCGGAGGCCGCGTCTTCGTCGACGGCAGAGACCGGAGCTCTTGTCTCCTCCTGAGTAGCGTGCGGGAACACACGTTCCACTACTCGGGCCCGATGTTGATGGGCGGCAGACTCCCCCGAGTCCGCCACCCTTGGGCCCAGGGTTGGGGGAAGGAGGCTTAAAAAAGCCGCCCTCGGACGCCCGGTCCTCTTGCGGCGGATAGCCAGGGTGGTAGTGTCCTCCCTGTCACGTTCCGCCGCCTCCTTAGCGAGCATAACTCGCTCCTAAAAGGAGTGGAGTGCGTCCCACGATCTCTCGCTTTCAACCACAGCGCGAACCATGCTCGGCAGCGAGAGATCAGTCCCCACTTCAGCGCAGAGCTCGCTGCTAGGCCCCCTCTTCGAGGCACATATGCTTGTTTACCGACTAAGTTTTAAAAAAAAAACAGCGTTCGGGAAGCTACGCCATATCTTCAAATCCAGAATACCTCAGAGTCAGAGTCTTAAGACAAAGGTTTACAATCAGTGCGTGTTACCAGTGATGAAATACGGAACACGGACGTGGTCTTTCACTGCTGGTCTAATAAATACGCTCAGAGTCACTCAGCAAGCTATGGAATGAGCTATGCTCGGAATTTCACTATGAATCAGGATCCGAAACGAGGACATATGTAGGAGAACAAAAATTCTCGATAAAGCTTAGCGATGGGCGATTGTTACTAAAAACAATCGAATTATTCGATTGTCCAATTTATTCGAATCATTCGAATAACAATTGACTTCTTTCGATTGTTCATAATACGCTTCGTGCGGCACCGCGCGTGGCCTGTGCCGTGCGCTGGCTGTCCGCCCGCCGAATGAATGAATCTATTCGCCCCCGCGCTCACCCGTCGATATTGCAACCTGCGTGGCGTGCGTCAATTTTCATTCGAAAGGTCGATTGTTATTCGATTGTTTATTTGTTAGAACGAATGAATCGACAATCGAATGTACAGTTTTACAATTGTCGATTCTTTCGATTACTTTTTTTTTAACAATCGCTCATCGCTAACATAGCTCGTAGAGTTCATATGTTGATGTGGCAATGGGCAGGCCACATCGCTCGAAGAACCGATAACCGATGGGGATGGAAGGTTCTTGAGTGGCGGCCACGTACTGGAAGGGGAGGACACCGTACGTGGATGTCCCACCAGGTGGACCGTCGACCTGGTCAGAGTTACTGGGCGCTGCTTGATTCAAGCGGCCCGAAACCGCTTGAAGTGGAAGTTAATGGGGGAGGCCTATGTTCAGCAGTGGATATCCTTAGGCTGATATGATAATGATGAATAAAAATGTTAGGTATAGTAAAGAGGGCATTTTATGGAGAAATTCTACAATTATTGTAAAAAGTGATGGAAGAAAACCTGTTTATTTGTCAAATAACATCTAATATCTCGATTGAGGTTAGGGAATGCAAAACCGTGGCAAAATGAAAACCGGTTATTGAGAGGTAAAACCGGTTAACCGGTTTTAAAACCGGTTTTTTAAATGTTCGCTCGTTTTTTTTCCATGTTATTTCTATAGCTCAAATTATAGATAATAACCATGCCTAATATTTAAAAATATAATTAAAGTTAATGAAGTGAGTATAAAAGAAAACTCAAATTCATCATCACCATCTGCCTGCCTTGTTCTCAATCATTTGGGGTCAGCGCAATATGTACGCTTCTTCCATTCGTCTCTTCTATCCGTTATACCAACATTCACTCCTTTCTTACCAATATCATCTTTCACACAATCCATCCATCTCCTTTTCATCAAATAATAGTTTTATTTAACTCTGTAGATTCATCTTCATCAGAGACTCGTTTATATAGACTACACGGTTCCTTTTCTTTTGATTTTATTTTAAACGAATGAAATCATAAAAACATCACGTTTGCTTGGTTTTTAATTGCTATGAGATATGATGACTTTATGTTAAAAAATAGATCAGTAGAAGTACTTATTTAAACATTTATTGAATTATGTTTCGTACGTTATAATATTAATTTCACACGTAATATTATGAACATGTCATATTGTAGCGGCACAGCAACTTGCGAGTACACAAAAACGTGATTATTGTTATACGAATGTTTAACTTAGATACATTGTTGTCGTGCAGGTGGGTAAAAAATAACACCAATCAGTCAGCTTGCTGTTTGGCATAAATAAGAGTCTTCGTTGACAGTAGTTGCTCGGATAGCATGACATTAATGGCCGCAAGGCTCTGGATTATCCCCAACACTGTTCCTCCAGCATATTAATGACATACTCTCTATTGCTAGCATTCATTGCTATGCAGATGAAATTACAGGGGACGCTCATTACACGAGCCGTGCAAATATCCCTCTTTCTATATTGGAGACAAGGCGCGAAGGACTTGTCTTAAATCGAGAGTACACAAATTAGTGACTCAGATTGGGGTCGACTAAAACTAGTCTATTTCAACCCCACTAAGTCACACGCAAGCCTGCGCATTCATTGTTGCGAGAAGTCTATTTTCTGTGGCTCCTCATTTCTAGAACATGTCCCTCAACATCACGAAAAGCATTGGGATCCTTCGCGTTAATATTTTTAGCGACATTCTGTTCCAAAATCATCTACAAGGTATCCAAAAAACTCGGTGTGATTAATTGAGCAAAGTAGTACTTCTTATCGAGACAAAGACTGCAACTATATAAGTCGCAAGTCCGACCCAAATGGAGTAATGCTGTCTTCTGTGGGCACCTGGAAACCAGCTTTGGTATTAAGACTCAGTTCAGCGACGTGCTGTTATAATTGTCGACGATCCCGAGCTCACAAGTGTTTTAAAGCCCCTTAGTCTGAGGAGAGACTGCCTTCTTATGTGTGTTCTACCGCTTTTCCAACGGACAGTGTTCTGAAGAATTGTTTGACCTGATGCCCAGACACCTTCTACCATCGTAGTAGTCACCGATGGGGCGTCCATTCTCACACATTGGAGCCAAAATGGTCTCGTACTGTGCGGTTTCAAAGAAGCTTCCTATCGCAGGCTGTGGAATGAGCGGGGAGCTTCAAAAAGTTTGAGTGTTGGCAATGTGCGAGTGATAACAGTTATGTTGCAAGCGTCCATAGACTACGGTAACTGGTTATCATTAGGCGGGCCGTACGCTTGTTTGCTGCCTAAGTATTGTAAAAAATATTTTTAGGTATTTTATATCTATCATAAAAACAATCATTATTATAAGTTATTTTCTTACCAGCTTAACACAATACACATCAACACACTTCAGTTCATCACAAAAATACTCCCTGCATTGCACTCAGTTTACAAAACGGCGGCAAATCTCCATTGATAGTATTTCCAAACATTGAAAGAATAACCGAAAAAAATCGAAATACCGGTTTTGGTGCTATGTAAAACCGGTTTTTTTGGTTAGTCAAAACCGGACCGAATAACCGGTTTTTCGATTTTCGGTGAAACCGGTTTGCATTCCCTAATTGAGGTCTTCTCCTGTCTGTCCATTTGTCACAGCCTGTATTCTCCGAATTTATAGAACCCAAATTGTATTTAGTATTGCGTATTTGTATAAGTATCCAGTTTTAAAAATATATATCTTATCTTATCCCAAACTAAGCAGAGCTTGTAAATACATCACTAAATAGTATGAAAAGAAGTCGTTTTCCGCGTCAGCTTGTGTCTCTGTTTATCCGCTAACTCTAAACCACGCAACGGATTTCGATGCAGTTTTAACCATCAGATAGAAAATTATTACTACGTATAAAAAAAACGCCATACGTCACAACTATGTTCCGTTCAAGTTCCGTTCAAGTGAGGCCATTCGGCCACACTTTTTATACGCGATACCGTGACCGGGTGGCATGGGCTGCCGCGCAAATCGCTCCATTGTCACCACATTATGACATTGTACCCGTGCGAAGCCGGGACGGGTCGCTAGTACTTAATATACATAATTACACCCTGACTCGGGACATGCAAACATGTTCATGCACACAGATGCATATCCTTGGTGGGAATCGAACATACAATCGGCGGCGTTGTGGAATCTTAACAAACTACACCAACTAGCCCGTCAAAAGTTTTTTTTAAGGTATTTCAAAATTTATATTTTTAAATGTTAGTCTGCAGTTTGTCTACTGTTAACATTTTTACTGTGTCCAATTCAAACAGCTTCGTTCTCGCGGAAATGTATAGATGGCGGTTTGTCACGTTGAATTGTTTGCTTGCAATGACGCACTTCTGAATAGAGGGAGCTAGTATTTTTTGTTTGCTTAGTTCCGGTAATTTCCGCTAATATTATGTGAAAATGTGGCGCAAGGGTGAAAACTGAAATCTGCTCGAGAGGAGTCTGCGCCTTAAGAGCAGGAGTGGCAGGAGTTCCCAACCGTAGATAGATATCAAGGAGAGCGGAAGTTGTTTGCATTTTCGAAAAAAATAAAATTAACTATAGCGCGTAAATTAAACATCACAATATCACTTTATTGATTTTGTCGTTTGCTGTTTCAAAAAAAATTGACAAATTAAAGTTAATGTGAATTTTTTATAACGAAAAACTTATGGGCATAAAAATATTATTTTCATTCTTAAAATTTTTTTCAATCTGAAAATATTAATTGTTTGTTAAACGGGCTTATCTATTGAAGTACTAGTCGTCTCCCAAAAAATCTATTATCCCTGGAACGCGGGTGAAACCGCGGGGGACAGCTATCGTGGATAAGATAGGTACTTATATGTTTTTTTTTCTGAATGAAATGTTAGCTTTATGGGGTCCACACGTAACTCATGTTAAAATGGCTGCTTTGTATTTGGTAATAACTTAACAAATGAATCAAACCGGCTTCAAACTGGAATTACACAAAAAAGTGTAAAATAATGACGCATGAACTCTCATATAACGCGTTACCATACATTTTGGTAGTGTTGGTAGGTAATTGTCTATGGAACACGTCACTCGTGGTCCTCTTAAATAAATCCACTTTGAAGGCGGTTTTTTTTTGTTAAAATGTTAATTTATTATTCCCAGTGCCCAATGGCCATATCTGCGGACTATAATATGTCAAATAACGCACTAATAAATGGCATTACATGTAGGAGAAGCTCTAGCATCCGCGCGTGCCATCCCCGTTCCGCCTTTTCTTCCCTATTACTTAAATTATTAAGTACTAGCTGCCCGGCACGACTTCGTTCGCATGGTGTCCTACTAACCTATACCCTAACCTACCCTACTCTACCACTACCCCTACCCTACCCTACCCCTACCCCTTCCCTACCCTACCCTATCCTCGCAACTTTCTTATTTTTTTCTTTCATATGATCCTTCTCCTGACAATAACAAACACAACAAAAATAGAATTGGCGAAATCGGTCCAGCCGTTCAGGCGTGATGGAGTGACCAAGGGAAATAGGGATTCATTTTTATATATAGGTATAGATTACATATCATCATATCAGCCTATGTCCACTGCTGAACATAGGCCTACATTGGATTACATAGGATTACATATTATTATTAAGTATTATTTTTTATATTCAATTTTGAAATAGAACCAAGCATAATGTGTAGGTAAATTACGAATTATAATCACAGGGTCATTTAGCTCGGAAACAACTTTGTTTTTTTGATATTTTGACCAGACGGATGACTTTTTTTCCTACTTTTTATGGTTGAAATTACGTTAGTCAACTACTTTTTAGGGTTCCATACCCAAAGGCTGCCAAACGGAACCGATTACCGACCTATTCGAGTAATAGGTAATACACTTGAAATTTTCCCAGAATATATATGTATTTCTATTGCCGTTATAACAACAAATAATAAAAATGAAATGACATTTAAAATTAAAGGGGGTTCCCATAAAAAAAACGTCTTCTTCTTCTTAAGTGAGTTTGTTTGTTTGTTACGCCTTCACGCCTCAACTGCTCAACTCACACGAAATTTAGCATGTAGACAGCCTATGGTATGGAGAAGCACATATACTACTTTTTATCCCGGAAAAGCGGGTGAAACCGCGGGGGACAGCTAGTAATATATAAATAAAAAAAAGCTATACCAACCTGATATACTTGAAACTCCAAAGATACCAAGAGTCTTAGAAAATTAAATTAATACAAAGAAAAGAAAACATAGTTTTTTATTATCCACTCGGATTCACAGCACATATGACATATACCTACGGACTACAGATTTCAATTGTTCTCACAACAAAGGAAAATATGCGACTTGACTAGATCGATGCAGGGAATTAACTAAACGAGACTGCTCCGGCGTAGGCAATTCCACTCCAGTATAAAAAGTTAAGGAATGTTCAAACTGATGCGAATTCCGCGCGAATTTTGCCACGCGAATCGCTCGCGACGTTTGTTTATGGAAGGGTTCGTGTTTGCGTGATTTGCAGCATCTGAGTGGAACGCTGGCGTTTGGTCAGGGCAATGACGATGCTCTATATGGAAATTCTGAGTATCCATACTAATCTCACCTCATCTGCTATCACTATCGACAGCAAAACTTTGCCTCCGACTTCTAAACTAAACGAACTAAATAAAGACATTTTTAGAGTTATTCCATTGAAAACACGAGAAGTGGCCAAGCGAACGCCCGGAACGCAGGCGCTCGTGTGCAGCATTTATGCGGAATTCGCGTCAGTTTGAGCGTTCCTTTACTCTGCTCAGTTGCTCACTGTCAGTACGGCAGAGCAATGGATTTGAAGAAGTTGAATATTCCCTATTACTCAACAGAGGACATCTTTAGGCTCAATATGGTGATAATGATAATTATTATTGTTTCTTTGCCGTGTCGTCTCATATAGTGATCGCCGGCTAATACTTCTGAATGAGCATACCTATTGAGACACCCAGAGAAGTACCTACAGTATGTTCTAATAGTCCAAGAACCCAGGGCCTCCATTGGGTTTTGGATAAAATGTTTAAAATTAGGTAGGCAATATACCTACCTACTTATAATCAATACTGCTAGACACTTCGGTCGGCAGTTATTGCCGCCAGACAATCTAAAAATCTTAATCTTACGTATAGCAAGGAGTATTTAAACCTCATAGTCTGAATCAATATTTTATCCCACCAAAAATATTTTCACCATTAAATGTTGTCAAGACGAGACCATATGGCTCGCACTTCAATAGTTGAGATATTCCATTATTGAAATGCGCGGGTTATACAATATTTATTTTGTGTAAGATCTGCACAAAATAAATATTGTAGTTAGTGAAACGTATAATATTCGTGTTGAATATGTAAATAAATGTGGACCTCAAAAGGTGGGACTAAAATTATGTTTTATTGAAATATTAACAACATCTTATTAAATATTATTATCACAATGATACCCGTACAGTTACCTTTATAGCATAAACCTAAATAAATAATACTCATCTATATTTATCACACAGTGATATGCATTGTTTTCTCTCGTTTATTTCATGCTCTTCTTTAATCATATCGGAAGCCTTCTCAGCAATCATTATCACCGGCGCGTTTGTATTGCCACTGACGATCGTTGGCATTACACTAGCGTCCACCACTCTTAGACCCTCTACTCCCCTAACTTTTAATCTTTCGTCCACTACCCCTTTACCTTCGGGTCCCATCGCACAAGTACCCACAGGATGATATTGAGTTCCAGCTACATTTAAAACGTAACATTTCCAGTAATTATGACTGCCAAATATGAAATTATCGCATTGTTTTACGTTCAAATTAGTAACTTTAGATTTCATGCTTTTAAAATATGTAGTGTTAACTATAGTTACGAAATCTTCTACGCATGAAGCGAATTTGTCCAAATCATTTCCATTGTTAAAGTATCTTGAATAAATCAGCGGTTTATCTTCAGGATTTGCGCTGTGCAATTTTATTCTGCCTCTCGATTCTGGGTGCAAAAAATTTAATAGCGCAAAAAATGTTTCTCTTGTTAAGACTTCTTCGGTCAGAGCTAAGCATATACTGTCGTCGAGCATAAAAAGTTGGGAGCATGTCAAAATGGGAAGCAAACCTCCTGTCGGTTGAGGCCCTCCAGTCATTTGGTAATCAGGGTATTCCTGAGACTTATTAAGAGCCACGAAACCCAATACAATCGGAGCAGGAAATTTATCTAGATTTTTTAAAGTATCAACGTTCCTCGCAACTGAAGATATATCTTTCTCTCCAGAAAGTAATATAGGAACTAGCATGTGGTCTTGCAGATTTTCGCCAACGTTCGGTGAATCATACACTACATCTATGTTTAATTCTTCTAATTGTTCTTTCTTCCCAACTCCCGACAACATCAACAATTGAGGACTATTGATGGCGCCAGCTGATAAAATAACTTCTTTATTTGCCATCAGTTTCATTATTTTTCCATCGGGCAATTTTACTTCTACACCAGTTGCTCTTTTATTACTATCAACAATAACCTTTCTTGCAGAAGTCTTTTTAAACACGTAAAGATTTGGACGTTCAATAATAGGTCTTAGGAAAGACGTAGCTGCGCTTTGACGAATTTTGTGCTTGATGGTGTAAGTTGGTAAAGAATAACCTAGTTGTTTGTACCCGTTTGTATCAACTAGAATATCATGACCATTCTCTTCAAACGCTTTAAAATAAGGTTTGGTTTCGTACCAAATCGGTCGAGTAAGTCCAAGGAACCCTTTAGTATCATTAAAATTTCCAGAATCACTTCTAAAAATTGCTTCATCGTTCAGCTCTACACTTTTCATGAAATACCTGTTGACTGTTTCCCAATCCCAACCTTCGTTGCCTTGTTCTACCCAATTATCATAATCGACCTTATTTCCTCTAACATAGTACATATAGTTGATTACACTGGACCCTCCGAGTATCTTTCCTCGGTTGTGTCGTATGGTTCTTGTTTTTCTTGCTTGGCTGGAATAGCCGTCGTCTTCCGTGTAGTAGTTCCAGTCTGGCAATGAACCTGCCACTAACACTGAGAGACCAGGGTTCTGGAACGAGAAGAATGTAAAACGTAATTTTAGTTATCTAGTTATTTTTGCTTCTTCTTGCTTTTAAATTTCAAGATCAGTTTTCTCTCTTTTAACTGGTCCCATATCAGACTAACATCAGCAACTCCTGGTGGGTCATCCCCAGCTTCCACAAGTAGCACAGTCCAGTTGGCGACCTCAGTGAGCCTGTTGGCGAGCACGCAGCCAGCTGACCCTGCACCGACCACGATGAAGTCGAAGTGCTGGCCATCTGGAATACAGATGTAAATAAGCATTTTTTATTTTCTTCTCTCTAACCATTACGTTTAAAACGATACCTACAGTCCTGTGACATAAAGATAGACATATATGCATAGGGTACAGAATAAAAAAAGTTACCAAAAACAGAAGCATGTTGAGGGTAGGTTACGTCGCTGCTCCAAGATGACAGTATGACGAGGCTGGCCTGTAGGATCTCGACGAGTGGTACGATCAGCTTGATCCCCAGCCAGGAGAGCGATGGTATTATCATCCTGGAAACATGAGTATGGTTCCAATTGTGGTACTAAACAACAATTGCAAAGCAGCTGAGGGTCTCTGTGTGCTTACTACCCTCAAGCCTATGCAGTGTAAGAAACCGGCCATGGGCATGTTGTTCTCGCACAATCAGTCTCCTTCTTTTAATGGAAAGATTCGTAATCATTTTCTACTCAAGAAATGATAACCCTTTTTTAACCGACGAAAAAACGGAGGAGGTTTACAAGTCGACGCGTATATTTTTTTTTTTTTTTTTTATGTATGATCACGCATAACTTTTGACAGAGTTGTCCGATTTTGATAATTCTTTTTTTATTGGATAGGGTATACCTCGAAGGTGGTCCCATATAAATATGGATAAAAAATACCTACCCTAAGGGTGGGAAAATAGGGATGATTTATTGTTCACTCACAGATTTTAATGCTGAGTTGTGTATTACATCAAAAGAAATCTAAAATTAAGCATGTAGTAATTAGTAGAGTATAGCCACAAAAAATTATAAAATAAAAACTTTTTAACAAAAAAATAAACCACCGAAAAAACTGAAAAGCAAAAAATAATTTTGATTATAACTTGAATTTTATAAGGTTTTGCAGTCGGGGACAAACCAATAACCTACGTAATATGTATTTTTTTGTAATATTTGTTAAATGTAATGTTTGTCTAAAAAGGAAGCTAAGCAATAAGTATTGCTAACAATTCATTTAATAATAATAAATAAGTATTGATATCAAGGAGAGCGGAAGTTGTTTGCATTTTCGAAAAAAATAAATTTAACTATAGCGCGTAAATTAAACATCACAATATCACTTTATTGATTTTTTCGTTTGCTGTTTCAAAAAAACTTGACAAATTAAAGTTAATGTGAATTTTTTATAACGAAAAACTTATGGGCATAAAAATATTATTTTCATTCTTAAAATTTTTTTCAATCTGAAAATATTAATTGTTTGTTAAACGGGCTTATCTATTGAAGTACTAGTCGTCTCCCAAAAAATCTATTATCCCTGGAACGCGGGTGAAACCGCGGGGGACAGCTATCGTGGATAAGATAGGTATATGTTTTTTTTCTGAATGAAATGTTAGCTTTATGGGGTCCACACGTAACTCATGTTAAAATGGCTGCTTTGTATTTGGTAATAACTTAACAAATGAATCAAACCGGCTTCAAACTGGAATTACACAAAAAAGTGTAAAATAATGACGCATGAACTCTCATATAACGCGTTACCATACATTTTGGTAGTGTTGGTAGTAGGGATTGCAAAATCCGGATTTTTTTCAAATCCGGATTCAATTTTTATCATCACCTATAAATCCGGATTATCCGGATTTTTCGAATTTTTGTATTTTTTTTGTAATTTTAAATTGTACGCGTAGTTTATGCTTAATTATTAGTAGTTTGAAGAGAGGTGTTCTATTTTATTGTATTTCCATTGCTTGCTTTTGAAAAAAAATTGGATCTTGTTAAAACAACTGTATTTTTAGGTATTACATTAGATGATAAGTTACAATGGGGTCCACACATACATAATCTAGTGAATAGACTTAGTTCTGCAGCAGTGAAGAAAATCCGTTCTCGCACTGACGAATTTACGGCAAGATTAGTTTATTTTAGTTATTTTCATAGTTTAATGTCTTACGGCATCCTCCTTTGGGGCAGCCGTGCAGACATCAATAGAATTTTTATCCTGCAGAAGAAGGCTATTCGCGCAATATATAACTTAAAGCCAAGAGATTCCCATAGGGATAAGTTTAAAACCATAAATGTAATGACAGTGTCGTCTCAGTACATATATGAAAACTTAATTTATGTTCAAAAAAATATACTTAACTTTCCTAAAAATAGCGACACTCATAGTTTAAACACTAGAAATAAGGACAAACTTGCTGTACCTGTAACACGGCTCAGCAAAGTTAGGGATTCTTTTAAGGGGCAATGTATACGCTTCTATAACAAAGTACCCAAATCAATTCAAGAACTATCTGTGTGTACACGACAGAGGCGTTGGTTTGAGAATTAAATAAAAGATGAGACTTTTTCGGTTAAATTGGATCGCTAGTCGAACAGCGTGTAGTTTTAAGAGAGGTGTGCAGACGACTAAACGGCTAACGTCCACCCATTTATTTCCATGTAAGTATGTAGGTAGATACATACACTGATATAACATAAGCAAAAAAGGTAAGTACTTACAAAATATTATTTTATACATATTTCTTAGTTTAAGTTCATACAATAGATAGTTTTAAGGTATTAATTTATGTTTATTTATTTTTCAGGTTTCCATCATCAATACTGTGTATAGATTTAAAAAGTTAGTTAAACAAAAATTGCGTAATAAAGGGTACTATAAAGTTTCCGACTTTGTAGAAGACAAGAACGCATTTGAATGAAGTGTTCGCTTTACAGGCTATTTTAATTTAATTATCTAATATTGTCAAATTTATTATAAAATAATTTAAAAAAAAAAATCCTTGCTGAGTTTCTTGCCGGGAGTCGTCTCAGTTTATGTGTATTACGAACCGGTGGTAAAATCAATTGTAACGTTCTTAAGTGCCTTATTAAGGGCTATATTGAATATATAATTTTTGAATTTGAATTAAACTGCAAGTAATATTAAAAAAAAAATGGGCTTGTATTTGGCTACTGAGCCGTCCATAAAGGATAATGACGAAACCTAAGGTGGAGCACGCTAACCCAAATGGAACCTATTCATTCTGGCCGTGAAAGTCCCTAGATTCTAAGAGTCAGGAAATACAGTCGCCGGAAGCAAGTTCCACTCACTTGCTGTCCGCATTATAATTGAGGATACAAAAGAAAAATTTCCCCGTGTCTTGTGGTTCGGAGTAAAAATAGGGATGGTGGTTGGAATAAGGTTGAGCAATTCCTGCACAAACTCTCACAACATATCCTGTACAAAACCGATAAGGCAAGCAACCTTTCTTCGATGATCGAGCCTCGTGAGTTTCGTCATAATTAGTCTCATATTGGATGAGTCTTCTGGCTCGGCGGTTTATTGAGTCGAGGGCGAGAGCCTGGTGGAAAGGGCTCCGTTTGGTTGTGAAAAGACACACCTGCGTCTTGGTAGCATTAAAAGTGACCAGATTGGCATTGCCCCAATCGGAGACTGCCTGTAAAGTTACGTTCAAACGCTCTACCATGGCCTCTCGCAACAATTGGATCTATGACAACGGTGCTATCGTCTACGTACCCAAAGATACCGGGCTTCACCAGATCGTTAATATGCAGCAGAAATAAGGTTGCAGAGAGAACTGAATCTGATCTCTGTGGAATTGATTGCGAAAAGGTCCGACGAACACCCGTCTATGACTACATGAATAGACCGTTCGCTCAGGAAATTGGAAATCCAAGCGCACAGACCACCAGACATTTCATATTAAGGAAGCTTGCTTAGAAGGCTGGTGTGTCAGACCCTTTCAAAAGTAACAATTTTCTGAGATCAGCCGATGTACAAAATGCTTTCAGCGGTAACCCGACTATATAGAACTATCATTCTTGATATTACGTTGTGCAAAGAGTTGTTACTCGCGCCGCACGCGCATCGCCTCCATCTAAGACTCACTGGCCGACTTAACTATTAGCTAGATGGATGAGCGGTAGCAGCTAGCCGCGTGTGTGCCGAGCGGTGTATAGATTTCAGAGTAATACTGACCTAAATCTACTGGATATTTAATGATTTTTTTTAGTTAAACATCAACTATAATCAATTATGATTAAAATCCGAAAAAACCGGATTTTATTCTCAATATTCGGATTTATAATAGGCCCCTAAAATCCGGATTTTTCAGTCATTTTCGGATTTCGAAGTATCCGGATTGCAATCCCTAGTTGGTAGGTAATTCTCTATGAATATGATCACTTTGAAGGCGTTTTTTTTTTGTTAAAATGTTAATTTATTATTCCCAGTGCCCAATGGCCATATCTACGGACTATAATATGTCAAATAACGCACTAATAAATGGCATTACATGTAGGAGAAGCTCTAGCATCCGCGCGTGCCATCCCCGTTCCGCCTTTTCTTCCCTATTACCTAAATTATTAAGTACTAGCTGCCCGGCACGACTTCGTTCGCGTGGTGTCCTACTAACCTATTCCCTAACCTACCCTACTCTACCACTACCCCTACCCTACCCTACCCTATCCTCGCAACTTTCTTATTTTTTTCTTTCATATGTACCTTCTCCTGACAATAAAAAACAACCAAAAAAGAATTGGCGAAATCGGTCCAGCCGTTCACGCGTGATGGCGTGACCAAGGGAAATAGGGATTCATTTTTATATATAGGTATAGATTACATATCATCATATCAGCCTATGGATGTCCACTGCTGAACATACATAGGCCTACATTGGATTACATAGGATTACATATTATTATTAAGTATTATTTTTTATATTCAATTTTGAAATAGAACCAAGCATAATGTGTAGGTAAATTACGAATTATAATCACAGGGTCATTTAGCTCGGAAACAACTTTGTTTTTTTGATATTTTGACCAGACGGATGACTTTTTTTCCTACTTTTTATGGTTGAAATTACGTTAGCCAACTACTTTTTAGGGTTCCATACCCAAAGGCTGCCAAACGGAACCGATTACCGACCTATTCATGAGACTCCGCTGTTCGTCAGTCCGTCCGACCGTCCATCTGTCTGTCAGTGTGCTGTATCTCATGAACCGTAATAGGTAATACACTTGAAATTTTCACAGAATATATATGTATTTCTATTGCCGTTATAACAACAAATAATAAAAATGAAATGAAATTTAAAATTAAAGGGCGTTCCCATAAAGAAAACGTCTTCTTCTTCTTAAGTGAGTTTGTTTGTTTGTTACGCCTTCACGCCTCAACTACTCAACTCACATGAAATTTGGCATGTAGACAGCCTATGGTATGGAGAAGCACATATACTAATTTTTATCCCGGAAAAGCGGGTGAAACCGCGGGGGACAGCTAGTAATATATAAATAAAAAAAAGCTATACCAACCTGATATACTTGAAACTCCAAAGATACCAAGAGTCTTAGAAAATTAAATTAATACAAAGAAAAGAAAACATAGTTTTTTATTATCCACTCGGATTCACAGCACATACTACATATACCTACGGACTACAGATTTCAATTGTTCTCACAATAAAGGAAAATATGCGACTTGACTAGATCGATGCAGGGAATTAACTAAACGAGACTGCTCCGGCGTAGGCAATTCCACTCCAGTATAAAAAGTTAAGGAATGTTCAAACTGATGCGAATTCCGCGCGAATTCTGCCACGCGAATCGCTCGCGCCGTTTGTTTATGGAAGGGGTTCCTGTTTGCGTGATTTGCAGCATCTGAGCGGAACGCTGGCGTTTGGTCAGGGCAATGACGATGCTCTATATGCAAATTCTGATTATCTATACCAATCTCACCTCAAATCTTAAGACTTATTCATCTGTTATCACTATAAACAGCAAAACTTTTAAAGACATTTTCAGAGTTCAGGCCAAGCGAACACACGGAACGCAGGCGCTCGCGTGCCGCATATGCGGAATTCGCGTCAGTTTGACCGTTCCTTTACTCTGCTCAGTTGCTCACTGTCAGTACGGCAGAGCAATGGATTTGAAAAAGTTGAATATTCCCTATTACTCAACAGAGGATATCTTTAGGCTCAATATTATGATGATGATAATTATTATTGTTTCTTTGCCGTGTCGTCTCATATAGTGATCGCCGGCTAATACTTCTGAATGAGCATACCTATTGAAACACCCAGAGAAGTACCTACAGTATGTTCTAATAATCGCAAGAACCCAGGGCCTCCATGGGGTTTTGGACAAAATGTTTAAAATTAGGTAGGCAATATACCTACTTATAATCAATACTGCTAGACACGTCGGTCGGCAGTTATTGCCGCCAGATAATCTAAAAATCTTAATCTTACCTATAGCAAGGAGTATTTATACCTCATAGTCTGACTCAATATTTTATCCCACCAAAAACATTTTCACCATTAAATGTTGTCAAGACGAGACCATATGGCTCGCACTTCAATAGTTGAGATATTCCATTATTGAAATGCGCGGGTTATACAATATTTATTTTGTGTAAGATCTGCACAAAATAAATATTGTAGTTAGTGAAACGTATAATATTCGTGTTGAATATGTAAATAAATGTGGACCTCAAAAGGTGGGACTAAAATTATGTTTTATTGAAATATTAACAACATCTTATTAAATATTATTATCACAATGATACCCGTACAGTTTATAGCATAAACCTAAATAAATAATACTCATCTATATTTATCACACAGTGATATGCATTGTTTTCTCTCGTTTATTTCATGCTCTTCTTTAATCATATCGGAAGCCTTCTCAGCAATCATTATCACCGGCGCGTTTGTATTGCCACTGACGATCGTTGGCATTACACTAGCGTCCACCACTCTTAGACCCTCTACTCCCCTAACTTTTAATCTTTCGTCCACTACCCCTTTACCTTCGGGTCCCATCGCACAAGTACCCACAGGATGATATTGAGTTCCAGCTACATTTAAAACGTAACATTTCCAGTAATTATGACTGCCAAATATAAAATTATCGCATTGTTTTACGTTCAAATTAGTAACTTTAGATTTCATGCTTTTAAAATATGTAGTGTTAACTATAGTTACGAAATCTTCTACGCATGAAGCGAATTTGTCCAAATCATTTCCATTGTTAAAGTATCTTGAATAAATCAGCGGTTTATCTTCAGGATTTGCGCTGTGCAATTTTATTCTGCCTCTCGATTCTGGGTGCAAAAAATTTAATAGCGCAAAAAATGTTTCTCTTGTTAAGACTTCTTCGGTCAGAGCTAAGCATATACTGTCGTCGAGCATAAAAAGTTGGGAGCATGTCAAAATGGGAAGCAAACCTCCTGTCGGTTGAGGCCCTCCAGTCATTTGGTAATCAGGGTATTCCTGAGACTTATTAAGAGCCACGAAACCCAATACAATCGGAGCAGGAAATTTATCTAGATTTTTTAAAGTATCAACGTTCCTCGCAACTGAAGATATATCTTTCTTTCCAGAAAGTAATATAGGAACTAGCATGTGGTCTTGCAGATTTTCGCCAACGTTCGGTGAATCATACACTACATCTATGTTTAATTCTTCTAATTGTTCTTTCTTCCCAACTCCCGACAACATCAACAATTGAGGACTATTGATGGCGCCAGCTGATAAAATAACTTCTTTATTTGCCATTAAATTCATTATTTTTCCATCGGGCAATTTTACTTCTACACCAGTTGCTCTTTTATTACTATCAAAAATAACCTTTCTTGCAGAAGTCTTTTTAAACACGTAAAGATTTGGACGTTCAATAATAGGTCTTAGGAAAGACGTAGCTGCGCTTTGACGAATTTTGTGCTTGATGGTGTAAGTTGGTAAAGAATAACCGAGTTGTTTGTACCCGTTTGTATCAACTAGAATATCATGACCATTCTCTTCAAACGCTTTAAAATAAGGTTTGGTTTCGTACCAAATCGGTCGAGTAAGTCCAAGGTACCCTTTAGTACCATGTAAATTTCCAGAATCACTTTTAAAGTTTTCTTCATCATTTAGCATTACACTTTTCTCGAAATACCTGTTGACTGTTTCCCAATTCCAACCTTCGTTGCCTTGTTCTACCCAATTCTCATAATCGGCCTTATTTCCTCTAACATAGTACATATAGTTGATTACACTGGTCCCTCCGATTATCTTTCCTCGGATCTGTCGTATGGTTCTTGTTTTTCTTGCTTGGCTGGAGTAGGCGTCGTCTTCCGTGTAGTAGTTCCAGTCTGGCAATGAACCTGCCACTAGCACTGAGAGACCAGGGATCTGCAATGAGAAGAAACGAAAACTTCATTTTAGTTATCTAGTTATTATTTTGCTTCTTTTTAGAATGTTTTTAGGGTTCGAACCAAAAAGGTAAAAACGAACCCTTATGGTGGCACTCCGTCCGTCTGTCCGTCTGTCACGGCGGTATATTTCAGTAACCAATGATGCCATGCCATTGATTTGAAAATAGTTATAAATATTGCTTACCCAATCTTATTTAAACCTCAAGAACATCTTCCTCTCTTAACTGGTTCAACATATAGGATACTAACATCAGCAACTCCTGGTGGGTCATCCCCAGCTTCCACAAGTAGCACAGTCCAGTTGGCGACCTCAGTGAGCCTATTGGCGAGCACGCAGCCAGCTGACCCTGCACCGACCACGATGAAGTCGAAGTGCTGGCCATCTGGAATACAGATGTAAGTAAGCATTTGTCAGAAGACTCATAAGCAGGCATTTATTGTGTGAATATTTCTAAGTTACCAAACACAGAAGCATGTTGAGGGTAGGTCACGTCACTGCCCCATGACGTCAGTATGACGAGGCTGGCCTGCAGGATCTCGACGAGTGGTACGACCAGCTTGATCCCCAGCCAGGAGAGCGAAGGTATTATCATCCTGCAAACATGGGTATGGTGCCAATTTTGTTAGTTAACAACTTTATCAACGTATAAAAAAATTGCCGTCTCAATTTATCGCCTTGCCATTTTTAAGTATTTTCAGGTTGTGCGTCCTTACGCAATCGTATTATACGGTTTCAGGCTTCAGGCTATGTGCGTGCATCTGTTAATACCTCAGTTTCTCTATTCATCATTATCATATACCAGCTGTCCCCCGCGGTTTCACCCGCGTTTCCGGGATAAAAAGTATCAGTATTAAACTATTAGTGAAATATTTTTTTGTATCCGATTAGAAGTTCCGAGGTTAAGCGCGTTTAAACAAAAAATCTTTTCAGATTATTGTAGCTTGGCAAACTTCGAAGATAGGCGGAACAGCAATTTTTAAATTTTTCATCATTATGTCAAAAACGTCGCAACTTAAAAGAAAATAAAAACCTGTTTTGGAACGTAAAAATGGAGCCCTTTCATATGAAAGAAGAAAAGAAAGAAAAATATTTTTATATAACAGCACGAATACAAGAAGAAGAAAAGACTACTGAATATACTTCGATCCCGATCCGGTCGAATCTCTTTGTATTTTTTCACCTGTTTTTTTACACCGAGCAAAGGTCGGTCAGCGGGCACTGGCGAACTAGGCAAAGTTAAACAAAAACAACATTCTGTGCTCTCGCCTTTTCTGTAATCGAGGTGATTGTAGGTAAGTTACGGAAAACCGGTGGCGGCGTTAGAGCATGGACTACTGTTAGCAAGGTTAAATCTTCATGGACGTTTCGTTGGACTACGGAACCCTAGAAAAGAAGATGGATACTTAAGGGGGCCCTTCATGGCCAACGCAACTTCAACGCAAGCGTAGCCTAAATGCTTGTCTTTCATCCAACGTAATGTTTGACTGCGAAAAAAGAGAGACACCATCAGAGCCATCGGTTATCAGTTGGTAAATTCCGCTGATCACTCGCGGCCGCTTTGCTAGGTCGTCATTCATGATTTCGCATATCATAAAACTTGTTCCAGACCCATACTTCCTGTGATATAATCTTACAAGTTTGTGAAAAAAAAGTTAGTTATTTAGAATCTCCAATACATTTGCAAGCATTGTTTAGAGCTGTTTTCTTTACTTTTACAATTTATAGGTACATTAGATATGGCTAAAGTTCAGGTAAAATTTGTGCAAAACCGCTGTTTTTCGGAGGCTTTTACTGAATTTGTTTCACACTTTTTTTATTTTCGCCTAGTTATACTGCTAGATATAGTTCACAAGATACCAATTTGTTTAAAACATCTAACGAAAAGTGTTTAAAAACGCCATCATAAGTACAGAGCTTTTGTATGAAAAGTATGGTGTGCTCTTAATGAAATAATACTGTTTTATTCAGTAATTTCATGTTACACCTATTTACACGCTATTTTTTTATATTTAATTCTGATTATATAAGTAGAACCAAGCATAATATTATGAATAAATTACTAACTATATCCTCATGGTCATTCCGAAACATGTTTGTTTTTTTAACCGACGAAAAAAACGGAGGAGGTTTACAAGTCGACGCGTATATTTTTTTTTTTTTTTTTTTTTTTTTTATGTATGATCACGCATAACTTTTGACAGAGTAGTCCGATTTTGATAATTCTTTTTTTATTGGATAGGGTATACCTCGAAGGTGGTCCCATATAAATATGGATAAAAAATACCTACCCTAAGGGTGGGAAAATAGGGATGTATTATTGTTCACTCACAGATTTTAATGCTGAGTTGTGTATTACATCAAAAGAAATCAAAAATTAAGCATGTAGTAATTAGTAGAGTACAGCCACAAAAAATAATAAAATAAAAACTTTTTAACAAAAAAATAAACCACCGAAAAAACTGAAAAGCAAAAAATAATTTTGAATATAACTTGAGTTTTATAAGGTTTTGCAGTCGGGGACAAACCAATAACCTACGTAGATACTTATGTATTTTTTTTGTAATATTTGTTAAATGTAATGTTTGTCTAAAAAGGAAGCTAAGCAATATTGCTAACGAAATTCATTTTTTCGAATTTAAAGCTAGGGCTCTACCGCGTAACTTTGGTGGTAATCGTAACGAACACCATAATCATTTCATCCAATGATGCGCACGCGGTATATCGCGACGATGACCATTCGCGGGCCCTGATTGGAAGTAATTCATTAATGGTTTTCGTTACGATTAACACCAAAGTTACGCGGTAGAGCCCCCGGTCAGTAAAAGTTGATCGTATACATGAGTACTTTACGTGGTTTCATTTAATGTCGTATTGTCGTAATAGCTAATGTTATTGGTTTGTCCCCGACTGCAAAACCTTATAAAATTCAAGTTATATTCAAAATTATTTTTTGCTTTTCAGTTTTTTCGGTGGTTTATTTTTTTGTTAAAAAGTTTTTATTTACTAGATTTATTTCCTACTTATTGTGGTTGAAATTACGTTATGCATCTCATCAACATCAGCCTATAATGTCCCACTGCTGAGAACAGGCCTCCTTTCACAAATGAGGGTGAAAGGGACTGGGCGATACTCCACCACGCGTGCCCACTGCGGATTGGTGGAGGTAGGCTAGTGGTCAACCTACTGTTGGATTTTTTCAAGCCGCCTAGGGGGCATCCAACTAGCACAATTAAGTGATAACCGGGACCAACGGCTTTACGTGCCTTCCGAAGCAAGGAAACGCTCGATTTGAAATACCACTAGGCGGTCACCCATCCAGGTACCGACCGCGACAGACGTAGCTTAACTTTGCCGATCGACTAATCATGTTACACCAGGAGCGCTTCATCGCTCTCGTACGTTATGCATCTACTTCTTGTTAATTAATTTATAATTCACTTACGTATATTCGAAAGTACCTGCTTACCTAGCTAAGTGCCTACCTACTCAAAGTCTTGCCTTGGTTGTACACTCCTAGTCTTGGCACCGATTGCGTGCGTGGTCACAGCGGAATAATGTTGAATTTCCTGATTTGAGTTTAGCAGATATTTGGTGTACGATGTTGTGTATGATACTGGTGTTTCAAGCGCCTGTTGGCTCCAATAACCGCTTACCATCAGGTTGCTACCTTACAAGTAAGTCATGGCATGGTCACAGTGCATCATATATGCATATTTCTGCACTAGCACCAACTGATGATATAAATAAAAAAGTAACTACTAACCTGATAAAAGCACAATATTAGGTACTTAAAACTCCATAGGTATGTACGAAGAGTCTTTTGAAAATTAAATTCTAAATTAAAATTTTGTTATTGTCCACTCCGATTTTTATCACACATACGCACTAAAGATTTCAAATTGTTCTCACTAGAATATTTGCGAATATTTAAACGAGACGGCGCGGCGGCGCCGGCGTAGGCGATTGATTCAAACTGATGCGAATTCCGCGCCAATTTCGGCACGTGAATCGCTCGCGCCGCGTGCTTGAGAACGCTGTAGTTTGGTCAGGGAAATTACTTTATTAATATTGATTATCTGTACACGTAGTATTTAAATACTCTAAGTCTGTACTAAACACACTAAACATCACAAATCTTGAGAAGGTAAGATTATTCATCTGCTATCGCTAACAACAGAAAGTCTCCAACTTCTAAAGACAAAGAAAAAGGCAGATTTTTATAAAACTTCCGCAGAATATTAGCAGGATTAGACATTGCCAAATTACCAAATTCACTTGAGTAATTGGGCTAGAAATATTCAAAGAAATCTAACATATTATCCATTGTTTTTAACTTGGTTATTAAGATTAAGAAGAAATACCACATTTTGTAAAGTTTAAAGTGTGAGTGAAGTGTGTAATATAAAATGAAATCAGTTTCACAACTTATTATTCTAAAAGATCATTTTAAACTAACTGAAACACAAAAAAGTATCATGTGCATGGATTAATAGACTAGCAGAATTTAGGCGAGCTGCTAGCATAATGTTCAATTTAAATCTGGTCACACTGGCTGGATGTCAAACAAAAGTCAAAACTAGAGGTGTGTAACTCATCAAAAATACGTGAGCTGCATAACAGCTCACGGCTCAGGAGTGTGAGCCGGTTCAATGACTCAGCTCGCAGATCAGCTCAATTTATACCTATAGTCCACGATAAGCGCGCACGCTCACTGTGTATCGCGCGTCCAATCGAGCTGACTGAGCTGCCGCGATTCGTTCGACTCCGCCGAGCGACTCTTTTCATACTTTAGTTGTTTTTTTTTTTTTTTTTATTATATTATCTAGTAATGTCACATATTTATTTATTGAATTACATTATTATTTAAATGTTTTAGAACGAAATAATAATTCGTAGATTAGAATCACAAGATTAATCTATGGAGGGATTCGTAGATACAATAGGAGTTGGATTGAGCCGTGAGCTAGTCATTTTGTTGTTGAGCTGTAGCTCAACGGCTCAAACCCTAGTGATCTGATTCATTGAGCTGGTTCAGAGCTGAGTTACACACCTCTAGTCAAAACAAAAATAGCGAGAGAGCGGAATACGAAAATATTTTGAAAATTATAATAAATATTCCTTATAATGTCCAAACTTCGCCCAATATTAAACCTATCTTACTGCCGCTATTACAGCACAAAACAGGCAAAGAAAAAGCTTCCAATTATCGCGTGCAAACGACCAGAATATAATCACTACCAGGGTCAAAGTTATAGCAAGTTTGATGGTATAAAACTAGCTTCCAAGGGCTGGTTGCATCCTAAATCGAAGAATGATTACTTCGTAGTGTATGGCAATGCAGATAGTGCCAATAAGGAGGAAGAAAAAAGTGTTTATAAGAAAAGTTTTGAAGAGATAGGTATAACTCCTCAATTGATTGAGGTTATGTCAGAGCAAGGGATTACAATACCTGCTGCAATACAAGCTAGAGCTATACCCTCTATTTTAAAGGGTAACAACACTGTCATTACCGCTGAGACCGGCTGTGGTAAGACTCTGGCATACTTGCTACCGATTTTCCAGCATATTCTGCAATGGAAACCAAGCGTAGAAGATGATTTTAACAGCCCCATGGCTGTTATTATCACACCGAGTAGAGAGTTGGGTAAGTGTTGTTTTACAAAATGTCTAATGATATAATCTCACTTTTGGAATTAGTATGTTTGTGAGACCTTCAAATATTATTATGCTTAAAAACAGATTAATCCTGACTGATATTATAAATGCGAAAATGAGTTTGTTTGTTACGCCTTCACGTCTCAACTATTCAACGGATAATCATGAAAATTGGCATGCAGATAGCCTAGAGTATGGAGAAGGACATAGGCTACCTTTTATCTCTAGATTGCTGGTGAAACCTCGGGGGACAGCTAGTTTTAGTTTATATCAGAACAATTTGTTCATCTAAATATTTTTGATTCCAGCCTCTCAAATTGGAGAAGTAGCTCAAAACATAGCGCAGAACTTGAACCTCAATGTAACAACCCTTATTGGCGGTAAAACCAAACAGAAAATGCTGGATCCCCCCATAGAATACTGTGATATGTTAGTGACAACCCTAGGTGCTTACAGCAAACTTGTCACTACGGGAATATTCAAGATACATAATGTTCACCATGTGGTGTTGGATGAGGCTGATACGTTATTGGATGATAGTTTTATGGAGAAGCTGTCACATTTGTTAAAGAAGTTTTCGGTAAATATTTACCCCTTATAGCTTTACACTCTAGTAGCTTCTTTTCAAAATCCAATTCAATTCAAAATTCAAAATCTTTTATTCAAATAGACCTTCGCAGGCACTTATGAAAAGTCTGACGCTAATACCGGTTCGGAAGGTTGCATTTGCTGAGAAGAGCCGGCAATAAATTCAGCAATTACACTTTTCAAAACAAGCTTAGATTCATTACATAATATTTACATTCTAATCGCACTGAAAACAATTGCGTGCCCCGCGGCGGCAACATTAAAAAGTAGACTGAATAAATATATAATAAGCAAATAAATAGCAAACTTAAGCAGACCAGCCCTCACAAGCAGCACCTGTTCACAAGTATGACGCGTGTGGCAGCCATCGCCCTCCTCGCCATATTGGAGGGAAGTGAGGGACCTTTTAATTCAGTTTATGTATAGAAATGTGTCTTGTTATATATAACTTGCCAAAAGTAGTAACATTATGAATATATAAAAATACAACCAAATTGAGAACCTCCTCCTTTTTTTGAAGTCAGTTAACAAACAGACTAGAACACACTGGTTGATGCTTGGCAACAGATTTGAGTAGTACAAAGTAGACCATTCTACTGTGGTTTCCTCACAATATTTTCCATCACGGCAAGACCAACTCATTGTTGGACTTGGAACTCACAACCTTATAATGCTGTTAAGCTGCAAAACTAATAAATAACCTTGAAATCACTACGACATAGCCATCATCCGTAGCTGCATTGATTATATTACTAATTGTTTATTGGAGAAAACATTTGAAACCACTTAATTACTGTTTGTGAATGAATATATGTATCATAAAGCAAGTCAAGAAGCAAAATTCAATGAAGTCTATCCAATTGTACAAAGCCTAGAAGTAAATTATAACCTATGGCCCATTCATCAACAGGGGAGGCTGGTATCCATGCTGAGTTATTGATTTTGAATCTTATTTGTATCATATTAATGTCTCATTCATTTCCAACAGATTCAATACAAAGTTGACATCCAGGTGCCTCCAAAAGGTTGTCAGCTAACATTAGTAAGCGCCACCATGCCACAGGAACTTCCCGAAGCGGTCACCTCATTTGTACACCCTGAATCACTCAAGACTGTCACCACTACTAATATACATAAGATATTACCACATGTGCCACATAAGTAAGTAATTTTATTATTTATGTGGCATTATTTACATTTCTAGTCAAAGAAAAATAAACTCCATTGCAATTGTAATAAAGTTCATATACTGGTTTTTATTTTTTTTCTAGCCAGTATGGGCAACTTCTGAATTACAGGTCTTAGAGAAAAACGCCGAAACGAACCCGAGCTGAATTTTGAAAAAAATAAAAATGCCAGCAAAATTTATTCAACAAAAATGTATTTTGGAATTTTTTCAAAAACTAGAAAATATTATTCCAAAATATTATTGTATATTTTCCTTGACCATGGAGTTATCCTCCGTAAAGTTTGACGAGGTGGAGCAGAACTCGCAGGGACCTCACTATGTTTAGCCATAAAAAATTAGCACTTAGCATTCTGACAAACAATTAGAGGTCAATTTTGATAACTTCTAGCAACTTGTATGAACGAATGTACGAACAAAATTGTTCGTAATGTGACGTAGAAGCAGAACAAGAAAAAAAAAATAAAAAAACCAAAAACACATTTTTTTTATGACATTTTTATTTACTTCGAAATTCCAGGGTTCCTTTCAGCGTTTTTCTCGTAAGACCTGTAGTTCAGAAGTTGCCCTCACTGGCTGGAAAAAAATAACAGCCTGTATACCGGGTGTTGTTCTGCAATTGTGCCATATTTAAGGAGGTTGATATTTACCTTGTATAGAACACTAATCAATTATAAAATCATGCTCGTAAAATTAAATATTATTTTCAAAGTTTTGTAAAAATAAAAATCTCCCCATGTTTGATGATGTTTTATAAAGATTTATAAGATATAGATTGGTGACCGCTGCGCAGCGGCCCGGTTTCTCCCCTCGCCCCGGATCGCAGACCTAATCTGTGCAGTTATGAAGTCTTATTCTGATTTGACGTTAATCATAAATCTTCAATAATTGTTTACTTATCAAGCCCAGAATTAATTACCTATTTTATAATAACTAAATAAATCATTTACTATTGGTTCTGTAAATATGGCATGAATGCAAAACAACACCCTGTATAATCATAAAATTAACCATTGAATTCACAGATTTCATTTATTAATAGCTTACGTTAATTTCAGATTCCTTCGCCTCGGCAAAGCCCAAAAGCCGATCGAGCTACTAAAACTAGTCCAAGCAGACGTAAACCAAAAACGACCAGTGATGATATTCTCCAACCAGACTCCAACATGTGACTTCGTGTCCATGTTCCTTAATGAGAATAATATCGAATGTGTCAACATTAACGGGAAGATGGCTGTGCCATTGAAGATAGGCAAGTTTGACATGTATCGAACTGGGAAGGTTAATGTGATATCGTGTACTGATATTGCTTCGCGTGGATTGGATACAACAAGGGTGAGGGCTTTTTTTACTCTTGGTAGGAATTATTTTAGCATGTGGTCGAAGTTGATAAGGACATAAAAAAGGAACAGCAGTTTTAAAACCGTCTCCAACCAACCATTCTCCTATGAATGTCCTCGTTTCGAACCCTGTAATGAAAAAAAAAACTGCAGGCCTGTGTTTAACTACAATCATAGCATGGTAAGTGATGATGTGGCCGAAGGTGGTAAGCACACAAAGCCTAGAAGGAACTGGTTCTCAAGTGCAGCTGTTTACACACTGATAGGTGCTTGGCGACAGATGTTCAACTTGAGTGTGGTAGCCAGCCCGGTGGGTACTATAAAATACCCTATTACCGTATGGTTTCCTCACCACAATGTTTTCTTTTACCGAAAGTTCAAGCTCATCATTGTAGGATCCGAACTCGGGACCTTTGTCTCGGTATTTGACGTCACTACTTCAGAGCTATCATCGCCTTAAATCACGCGTCATTTTTAACCGACTTCAAAAAAAGGAGGAGGTGCTCAATTCGGTTGTATTTTTTTAAATGTTTGTTACCTCATAACTCCGTCATTAATTAACCGATTTGGAAAATTCTTTTTTTGTCTGGAAGGGATTCTTTTTTACACTACCCGTTTGATCCCATTGTCAGGATCAGATTTATTACAGGATTTGATTACTTCTTAGTACTTTGAAGTCGGTTTAAGTTTTTTGTAAAACAGTTCAATTATTATTATTTTTTTATGTTAAACGGGCTTGCGTTTGACCTTCTACTGACCCCATGAAGAGTTATGACAAGGCCGAGGATGTAGCATGCTTACCCAGATTAGACTATTCACTCTGGGCTTGAATACATCTAGGTTATAGGTGTCGGGAAACACAGACCCCGGAAGAGAGTTCCACTCCTTTGCTGTTCGTACAAGAAACTATGAAGCGAAGCGTTGTCATCCGGGGAATCCTCGCGCATTCTCGAGAATTCCTCGCTTTTCGGCTCGTATTTAGTGAAACGAATTACAAAAGTCGCATCTCCATTCCGTTCCGCGGCATTGTAACTTGGACCTTATGTAATAATAACGACAGTGTATTTTAACATTTACAGACACAACACATAATAAACTACGATTTCCCGCTGTACACCGCAGACTACATCCACCGATGCGGTCGTACCGGTAGAATCGGTTCACCGAACCAATGCACTATAACGAATTTCGTGGCTTGGCCGAGAGAGGTGCAACTTGTGCAAAAGATAGAGACCTCAGTGAGGAAACACAGCGAGTTGCCAAGTGTCAACGCTAATATTAAACGACTGATTGAAGATAGAATAACCAAGAGTAATGAGTTAAGCATGAGGAGAATTGGATAGAAGGTTAGAAATTTAAACTAGCTATCCCGCGCGGTTTCACGCGTTCCCGGTTGAAAAAATAGCGTATGTCCTTCTCCACACCATAGGCTATCTGAATACAAAATTTCATCGCGATCGGTACTTTAGTTTCTGAGTGATGATTGAACAAATAAACAGTTGGTCTAACTGTGAAATACGATTCATTTCGCAGCACTAAAATATACCTATGGATGCGCGCATTGTGATAGAGACGTCTGCTACTACATATCTATTCGAGTCCGCTTAAGAAAGAGATGGAGCTATGCGATAGAAAGAGAGGCGTTGTCACAAAAAGACTTTATTAGGCCTTCCGTACGGAAGTACTATTACTTATTCAGCGCTAAATATTAAGATGTGTCGTGATTTCTGATTTCCCGTACAAATTTTGTTCAGCATGACAAACTTAACATGGATTTTGAATATACACTTTTTTATCATGGATCAAACTGTATTTTACAACAATCTCTCATGTAAGGGATATTGCCACAAGTGGTCAGGTCACAAAACCATGAACATCCAAAACACCCTTAATTGCAGACTGTTTGTTATCACCAAAGATGGACGGATTTTGATACGGTGTATTATGATTTCAATTTTTTGATGGAGAAAGCCTGGTCCTTATTTAAAGATTCACCTTCTGTTACGAGCAGTTATACTTTATGTATATATATTATAGTTAGATTATAATTTGAATGTATAGAATAAATGTTAATGATATCTTTCCCTTTTAATTTCCAAAATAACCTTAGTTTAATGGAGAAGTACTGCCCACTATTTCTGATCTTGAAGATTTATGAACTTGCTACCTTTCTCCCCGCTCTTTCCCTTATATACCGTTCGTCTTGCATGCACGGTCCCAAAACTGTAAACATGACTGTACAAAAATACGGAAACAGGTAAAGTTGAAAAAGTATATAATTGAAACAGTGACCACACGTCCAAGTAAGACGTAAGTGTGTCGTCGAAAATAATGTTGCCTGCGCGCCTTGAATGACCATCCACACGCTCAAGTCATAACTGTGCAAGCCATAACTGCACACTCCAATCTTCAGCATGCCAATCGTCCACACACACGCTCTTACAGTAGTACCCAACTAATATGGCTTACCGATGTACCTGCGCAGAAGATACATTTCCAAAGCGCGGGAAATGCTATTGGTCGGCAGCTGCCGCCATGTGTGCGGAGGGGCGTGACTTGCGAGTGAGACCAAACTAACAGCTGCACTGTATTATGAACCTTATAGTAGTGATCTAAGGTTGATTGTAAGTTTAAGCATTCTTTCTTTAATCTTCGGGCTATACTTTCTTTTCTGTGCGAACGAAGATTCACGACGCGCCTTATCAGTTGGGTACTACTGTACCTACGCAAACTGTTTTTACAAGCTTTTATTTAACTTGCAATGTATGTAACTATGTTCGGGTGGAATCTTGCAAGTCGAATTTCACCCACTTCCAGTGGTTGGATTGACTTGATATTTGGTGTACATTAGTATATTAGAAGACAATGCAAGTACAGTTAACAAAAAAAAAGCTTGTATTAAAAATGAAATTGTCTCGCCATTATTCTTTGCACCAATAAATCCCATCAGTTTTTTCTAGAGGTAGGTAGAAAAACATTAGACTTTTTTATTTTTATTAAAAAAATTGTTACATATCTCACACGTTAGATTCACTAAATATAATCAATTCTGGATTTAATTACATTTAAGAGATCCCATGCTAAAAATCATGAACACTAGGATCCTTCTTAAAATATAAGGGTAAGTTCACACTAGAGTAGGTACATTTCGTTCTAAAAATAGTCAAAAAATTTGACGCTAAAATAATTTTACTATTTAATTATGTTTTATACTATTATATTGCTTAGTTGAGTAAAGTCACACAAAATTCTTACTTTCACTAGTATTTAGGTAATTTACTTTTATATTTCGTAACATTTATAGGAGATATTATAAATGTATACAAATAATAATAAATCACGCTACAACAGCACACCACACCTTTGTAACACACAATCGAAGATATTTAATATAATAGATAATTTTTCTATACATCTAAATACGTCATAATTAAAATTAGTAACACAGTTGTACACTTACAAAAACTATTTATATATTGACTGAATTAATTTTACATTTAAAAAAACGGCACATAATTAACTTCAGTTGGCATCCCCGCCATTAAAAATTTAACTAAACTACTCTTTGGTGTTAAAGTTCCTTTTACTCATGATATTTATTTATATAACTACTTTGTACAATATTTTAATTTATAGGTGACATTGTTGCCGATTCTGTTGTAAATCGCACTAAACTAATTTTAGTCACATCTCATCTCTTTCTAACGAGCATTATTGAAAAAAGATAGAACATATTTAAAGCTGTCAAATTAATCTTTGCGACATATTTTGCGTGTATTTAGGCGTAACAGCGATAGATGGCGACTAAATTTATATTGAATACAAGCATTGGACTAATTTGACAGGACTAAATTTCTTACATCCTTTTCTTATGTTCTTTGTTAGAAAGAGACAAAGTGAGATTAAAATTAGTATAGTTGTAAACACAGAATCAGGGCCAATATGTGATTTCACTATGATTTATGATTAAGAACACAATTATACACTTTTTGCAACATGAGGTAGGTCCGAAATGTATATCTTGCCTAACTAACTGTTCATTTTAAGAAGTATTTTTAGGGTACTGTAGTGAGAAGGTTCAAACCGAACGCTATTGTTGTGGCAGTTATCGTCGTTTCGTCGGAGGACTAATTTAATTTTCATAATTATGTATTTCTTGAGCTGAAAGACGAATAAATACTAATCACAATACTTAGTTGAATGTATAACAGGTATGTAGAGTATGTGTCTGTGCAAAAAATATTCATTGGTTGTCAATTGTCATAGTAAAACTACAGTAGGTAAATGTGCACTTGTGCTATAGTATTTTTGCATACAATCGGCAAACCAGCATATGCACAGACACAAAATTAAGTTGGTTTATTAATTACTAGCTGTCCCCCGCGTTGTCACCCACATTCCCGGGATAAAAAGTAGCCTATGTCCGTCTCCATCTATCTATCTATGAAGCGCTCGTGGCATGATACGCCGTTCTTAATCAATCGGCAAGTTAAGCTACCACCGTCGTGGTTGGTACCTGGATGGGTGACCGCCTAGTGGTATTATAAATCGAGCGTTTCCGTGCTTCGCTAGGCACGTTGGTCCCGGCTATAACTTAATTGTGATAGTCGTTAAGCTAGTTGGAGGCCTTCTAGGCGGCTTGAAAACTCCAGCAGTCGGTTGACCACTAGCCTACCTGCACCGATCCGCAGTGGGCACGCGTGGTGGAGTATCTGCTCATTTGATTTGTGAAAGGAGGCCTGTGCTCAGCAGTGGGACATTATAGGCTGATGATGATGATGATGATGATGTCCTTCTCCATACCAAAGGCTACCTGCATGCCAAATTTCTTAATGAAACGGTGCGTAGTTGTGGCGTGAAGGCGCAACAAACAAACTCACTTTCGCATTTGTAATATTAACTTAGGATTATGGTACGGAACCCTCCGTGCAAAAGTCTGACTCGCACATGACCGGTATTTTAAAATGACAAAAAAGACTCCTTATAATGTAACAGCATCTATAAATATAACGAATAATGTTCTACTTTATCATAATACATTAGTAATACTATGTCGGTATATATTGCGATAATTTTATTCCGAATAATGTATTTGTAAGTATTTGAGCACAATTAATACCTGAAAATAGGGTACTGTATAATTATCAAAGATCTTTACTTATTAATATACTATTAGCCGCCCGTGGTTTTATTCGCGTTCTTGAGGGAAATGATTGAGTACAAACATCCACACATACTCTTAAATTTATGATATTAGTAACATTGCAAAGTAAAACAAATCTTTTAAACTTAAACACAATACAATATTTTTCATTTTCAATAAGAAAATATCACACCAAGTAAAATCTACAGGAACTAAATATATGGCACCAAAATCTTTGGCACTACTTTCAACCTACTGCTAATAGTCTTAAAATCGTTAATTCCTCGACGAGGGCCCCGGCCTAGCGTCTTCTGTGGACTTCCATCTGCTTTCCAGAACAGTGTTACTCTTTGCCTCTTGATTACATACATTCTGATGACTGTAACGACGTTGTTCATCGAACATTCTCGAAGATATACTGAAGACACTGTCTGCGCTCGTTTTTCTCCTCGTATCTAAGGTCGTTAAACTAGTAGCTGTCGGTGATATCCTATGGGGAAATCTTGGTGAACCTTTAATTTTTTCGCAAGAATTTTGATGCGACATCGATTTCGCGTGAGTAGTCGGCAAGACAAAGTTGACTTTCGTCTCTGGCTCAGCCACATACTTCTGCGTTCCAGAAGATATGCGTCTATCTGCGACATAATTGGAGCAGGACGGTTCATCATCAGTTATTCTTATGATTGGACCGCTACGGGCGTAAGATTCTCTCCTCAATTTCAATTCTGGATGGGGTACGTTTAGTGTGTTACAAGATAGCACCATGGAGTGTTTTCTGTTTGGCATCAGACCAGCTATCATACCCACGTGCATCTTCAATGCTGCAGCTATACTCTGTCCCGTTGGGTCTGCTATGGACATCGTTGACGCTTTTCTGCTTGACGGTCTACTGCCGAAGAAGCTTTTTAGTCTACTGAGTAGACCTTGGTTTTCTTCCCTTTTGTTCAAGCATAAACTGTACAGATCTATGGCTGGCTGCGATTTTCTGTAGTTGAGTTTTGGTTGGGAGCTGAAACTGACGGAGTTTCGGCCTCTAAATGCCTCTGCTGACGGCCAGCTCGCCCGGGGTATGACTGGCGGTAGAACAGAGAGGAGTAGCATTGGTAGGCCTCCGCTTACGCTTGGAGTACGTCGATCAAGATCTGAACGCATTCTGCCTTCTTCGTCTACTGTGTTTAACTCGGTCTGAAAATGAGAAAATAAACGATTTTTGTAATGTTAAGTTAAAAGTGCCATTTATTTTATTTAGGCCCTTGCTTGAAGATCCTGAAGTTTCCACCAGTTTGGAAGCTAGGTAGCCTTTAACCAAGAAGGAATTCACTAAAGCAATTTTTTTTTATCTGTTTTTTTTTTGGCTATTTATTAAACACAAAAAAACATCAAGACAATTAATAAAAATTATCTGATCTTCAAAATACGCACCCGCTTATGCAAAGCAATGGACACATTAGAACTGGTGATAGATTCCAAAGGCTCTGCCAGCAGCCTCTCTAGTCTTCCAATCTCCTTATCAAGTGCTGCAACTTCTCTCTTATACACCTTGTTCTGTATCTCTATCCTAAAGTGTAACTCTTGCGTCTCGTCTGTGACGAATCTTCTAGTTTTACATTCTAGTCTTAGGCCCATGCTCTGGATAACGGGGTCGTCTTCGGCTGTAAGAAGCAGATTTATTAATTTTTAGAGGTGATAGTTGCATATGGTTAAAACTAGCTTTGCGCCCACATTTCGTTTGCACCCACAATCTCCTGTTTTATCCCCTAACGGGTTGACTTTAGAAAATTTTATGTTTGGACTTGCAAGGGTATTGGAGTCTGACATTGCGAAAAAAATCTAAAAGGAAAGACTACCGACTAGACTACGAAATGAAACGGATCAATTATGAGTATAACTAGATCAATACAAACATTTACTTACTTTTACTTCTAATGGCGATAATTTTCGGTAAAAACAACAAACACAAAGTTGACGTCGTCGTAATGAGTATCAAACTAGTGATCGTAATATACGCTAAAGTGGCTCTCTCAGAAATAATAGTTCCGATCACCACCACACTGGCGCTAGTGATCACTACAGAGTAAACGCTGATGCCGATGTATTTGGAGTCGTTCAGGGCTGATATCTTCACGTTTCTGGTTTCCCAGGCCATGTATACTCCGACGATGAGCAAGAGGCCTTTATAAGCGTAGAGGGCACAGAGCCATCCTGCTGTGTTTTGGGACTTGCAGATTTCTATCTGGAAGATAGAGTTAGTGTATTAGCTAACAGTACCTAAATAACCATGTGAAGCGATATTTAGTTCTGAATTACGTTTGCCATTGCATCTCAGTGTCTCTAAGGTTTTCAAATAGATATTTTTATTTTGACAGGTATGGGAAACTCGGTGACGCGTTGACTTATTGCGCTCAGATTTTACTTGCTGTTGGGTAGAGTAAGCCATGTAATATAATATAATGGAGTACAGCATGGGGTTCTTCAAAAAGGGTGTGAAGAGATTTCTTCAGGGTCGGTAACGCGCGAGTGATACCCTTGGTGTTGCAAGTGTCCATAGGCTATGGTAACTGCTTAGCATCAGGCGGGCCGTATGCTTTATTGCCACAAGAGTGGTATAAAAAATAATAATAAAAATAAGCCGTAACTCATCGAAACTTATTGCATTTGTTCTAAATCTAAACATAGCACCATGTTAATAATTTATTTCATGGAAATGACTTGTACAACTTCCAGAATTCACAAATTTTTGGTTTAGTTAGAGATAGATCTTAAATGCGGATGTAGTCAAACCTGAGGTTGATAAATGACACTCCGGTCCGTAGCGCTGATCTCTGTAGTCAAGTTCTTAAGGTGCCTCTCCATAGGATCCAAGATCGTCCAGAGAGTCACAATCATGCCGTCGATGACAAGAAGAGCGCAAACTAACGAAATTAGCGGAGTGTCTTGTAGGAGCTTGGTTTTGCAGACGCCGCTTCGGTTGCTGTAAAATATGTGAAAAGTCTGATTGTTCTTTCGGAAAATCAAAAAAATTCTGTTTTGGACTAACCACGGAAATAAGTTGACCATTCATTTGTGCATGTTTATTTTTATTTTTGACTAAAGATATTCTGGAATACTTAAAAATTATCATACCTTACAAATATTCGATGAACCCTGTACGTCTTCGCGAACATAGATCCGAAAGCCAATGAGAATCCAGCTGAGAGAATGTACACTCTGCCCTGCAAACAAGCACTGTCTGAAGATCATAGGTTATGATAGTTTAGTGGTAGCCGTAGTATTTATATACTCTGAGGTGGTAGAGAGTGATGGACATGGCATAACAACGAAGACCAATGGTTCGAATTTTATAAGAAAGTTTTGTTGATTTCCATAAGAACTTAGAAGCTATTAATTTGCCTTAGTTCATTTTCCATGAAAACATGCTATGGTCATAAAGTTCTCTGAGTTTTCTATTTTGTCATGAGCTCAAATTGGGAAGATTAAACATGTGAACCTTCAATTTCATAGATTTATTATTTGAAGTAAACAAATTTCTGTACGCTCATGTTATCATCATCATCATCATCAGCCTATAATGTCCCACTGCTGAGCCTGGGCCTCCTTCACAAATGAGGGCGAAAGGGAATGGGCAGATACTCAAGCGCGCGTGCCCACCGCGGATCGGTGGTGGTAGGCTAGTGGTCAACCTACTGTTGGAGTTGGTCCTCCTGTACAGGGCCTCCAACTAGCTTAACGACTATCACAATTAAGTGATAACCGGGACCAACAGCTTTACGTGCCTTCCGAAGCACGGAAATGCTCGATCTGAAATACCACTAGGCTGTCACCCATCCAGGTACCGATCACAACGGTGGTAGCTTAACTTTGCCGATCGATTAAGAACGGCTAATTATGCTACACCACGAGCGCTTCAGGCTCATGTAATCTATATATATAAAATGCTTTGTCCTGAATGACTGACTGACAATCAACGCACAGCCTAAACCGCTGATCGTAGAGACCTTAAACTTGGTGGGTGTGTTCTTTGTATGACGTAGGCATCCGATAAGAAAGTATTTTCCGAAATTCTACCCCTAAGGCGGTGAAAAACGGGGGCAAAGTTTGTATGGGACAACGTGATTCCTTGGTCCGATTTACTTCAAATTTTGCATAAACATTCCTTAACAGAATTGATGGAAGATGTGTTTCGTATTTTATTGAAAATCTACACCTAACGGTGTCAAAAAGGGGTAGAAAGTTATTTTAGGGGTAATTTGCATCGAAGTTGATATCAATACTCCTTAGTACTTTTGATTTAAATTACATTTTTTATTTTGACACATGTTTGAAATCTCAATCCGATTTTCACAAATTACAGAATAAGGCAGATGGAGCGAAAAAAAAAGCAAATAAAATTGAAAAACACATACCTGGTATTCGCTTTTGAATTTGTATTTCCATTGTTTAAAAAACTTATTTAACGATAAACACATTCTTTTTATAAATTAGCACACAGCGGCTTTTAAACATAGCAAATACAAATTCAAAAGCGAATACCAGGTGTTTTTCAATTTGTACCTAATTGCTTTTTTTGGCCTCACTCCCGTGTTTCGCGCGCTCTATCTGCCTTTTGTTCTGGAAACTGAAATGCTCTTTAAAATTGGAATGTCAAATATAAAAGAATATTTAAATCGGATTAGAATTCGAAGTTTGTTTGGAAGTTCATTTTCTCGGACTTTTTGGCGGGAACTTGCAGAGTGACGTTGCGTTTTCATTTTAATATTCATAAATTCGTGTATTTTGAGTTTTATTGCATATTATCGGTGGTATTTTATCCAATAAAGATCAATCCATGTGCACCAGTGATGTGAAATGAAATGAATTATGTGTATCGTGTATTTTCAAAAGTCCGTGAAGAGTTTTAGTACATGACCACCACTGTAGTATAACATGACTTTTATGGACGGTGACTGACTGCACGAGGACTATGTGAAAGTGATTTATTGTGACTAGAACTTATATAATATAACTGGAAATTGGCAAAATACACACCCATCTGACGCCAATGAAAAAAAAAAAGTTTATTTTCTCTATTTCATTAGAATATTTTGATTGTAGTTCATTTAATTTCTTTCTCATTTGTTGTTATAATAGATTCTTAGAGTTCGATTTTTTTGTGTAGGTATAATATACTTACCGTCTTACTAATAAAAATATGGAACACGGTTGTTTAACAGCTGTATAGTTATGCAGTGTGTAAGCCTTACACAGTTGCTATACACTCCCTTTACTAATAATCAGTGTGTAAGCGTTGTATAGTTATCTATTTGTTAAAACAAAAACGACTGGCAACTTTTTAGGAACGTTTTGAAACTAAAACTATGTAACTTCAAAATACGGGAGAAAATATGGGGAAAAATGTGTAAACACCAAAAGATACTGAAAAATAATTATATAAAATATTAATCATATCATAAAAATCAGGTTTCTTTTTCTTAAGACTATTTTTATTTTAATAATTAAACAATAAAATTACTTTTAAAAAGATTCAAATAGCTAATGGTGGTTTTGAACGAAACTGTCTTGTGCTTATGGCTACAGTAGCCATTTAACCAAAGAAGAAGAAGAAAGAAGAACGTCATTGTTAAATTACAAATGTTACGTCAACAAACGAAGCAAATGGCTGTGTCAATGACTTCAAAACTAAAGATACACCTACCGGAACATTTTGCATAAAGTTATCAAAATCAAATAAATTGTCAATTTTTGTTTTATTTTATCCATAACTCCAGTATAAAACACAAGCGTTTCACTACGCAACTAGGCATTTTTATGGCAATTATAAGCAAACAATGAACGAATGAACTGTTCCGTGGATCGCAGTATGACCGCAGTCGACTGAGTCGTGTTGGCCCTAAAATGACTTTTTAGGGCCAGCGCGTTGGTGTCATTTTGTTGCGCGGTTGGCCTGGTCCGTAGTAAATGGACACAACACTTGATTGTCAGACACAGCTGATCTATTGAAATCCGCCATAATGTTCTTATACAAACACTAAACAAGGGTCCTGGCCCGTGTAAGCCCTGTGTAAATTTCCTAGGTAACTAAAACACGTGTATACAGGCTTTGTGTCAAAAATGTTTTTATTAGTAGCAATTATCCTATAACAGATGTGTACACCGCGTGTAACTTTTTATTAGTAAGGCTGTTAGGTTTTTAGTTTTAATTGTAAAAATATCTGTGTTTGATTTGTTGTGTCTAATAATCAGTGGCGTGCATTGGTTTTCGAAGCAGAAAATTCAAACCGTACGCCGGTGAAACCGCGGGGGTCTGCTAGTGTGCAATAAATTGATTCATATCTTACAGATTTGAAGATAAACTATAAACTTACAGTACACATAGCTGAAAAGGGCACGTATGAAGGCAGAGTAGCATTGTCGAGACCAAGTAGCGCTACAGCGGTGTACACCAACACGCAGCCAATCAGGGTCATGTTGTTCAGACGAGGGGATGATAGTTTTATTGACCTGGAATTGGACAATCGTTAGTCTTAGAAAGCCTTCGGGTTTTGAATCAAATGTCTCGTCCTTAAGGATAGATAATTGAAAGACAATTAATACCTTTAAAGTCCGCATATTGACTTTGTAATAATTTTGCCTACGGATGTCTACTGTTGAACATAGGCTTTCCCCATACTATACTACTGGTATTTACACAAAGAACCGTTCTGAGTCATTTGTGGTCAGCAGTATCTGATAGGCCAATTAATAAATTGAAAGTTGATATATAACACGCAATAGTTTTCCAACAAGAATGGTGTCTTAATTGAATTCACTATTTCTTGATGTTTGTAAAAATTTTATACGACGAAGTCGGTGAACAAGCTTACGGCTCGCCTGATCGTAAGCGGTAATTGCCCACATAAACGCTTGCAACACACGGAGCAACTCATGTGTTACCGACCCTCCTCCTTCTCCAATGAGATCTGGCGACCTTACTCATGCGCAGGAACACAACACAAAGATCTGGCTGGTACTTTCCCAGTCAAGCTGCTCTTTCTCTCATAGCCTTACCTTCGTTTACTATAATGCAAGTTGAACACCAAGAATGCCAGTGCTAACGCAACTCCGGCAGCAGCTAAGGTAGCGACGGCTAGCCTCGCGGGCGCCCATACAGAGTCTACTCTGAGCACCAGCACCCTCCTGGCGGCCGGCACGCCCCCGGCCCACTGCGGCTTCGCGCACTCACTGCACCTCATCTCCCTGCCGTGGGTGTATAGGGCTACGGTTTTTGGACGACCTCCTGGAATATGGGGTACTTGGTCTGATATGAAGTTGATGATAGTAGAGATAAATGGAGTCAGGAATGAATCAGAATAGGCAGGGTTTGGGAACCTAGATAAGTCCACGATGTTTCGAAGTCATGATTATGTCCAGAGATGGGGTCACACACAACTGACTGTAATCTTAGCCCTGGTATGCTTAATACAGCTTAAAGGAATGATATTTTAAGGAACTGATAGCATATATAAGTGAGTAATCATCATCATATCAGCCTATGGATGTCCACTGCTGAACATAGACCATTAACTTCCACTTCGAACGGTTTTGGGCCGCTTGCATCCAGCGGCGCCCAGTGATTTTGACCAGATCGTCGGTCCATCTGGTGGGAGAGGTCCCGCTCGGCGCTTTGCCAATACGTGGTCGCCACTCGAGAACCTTCCTTCGCCATCGGCTATCGAGCGAGGTGGCCTGCCCATATGGCCACTTCAGCTTACATGAGTGAGTATTTAGAAATTATTTAACGAGATATTACTATAGATAGTTCTCCGCGCTTAAGGTAGGTGCGTGGCAAGACGTCGATGAGATGGATGGAACAGCTCGCTCCACACTGCTTTCTTTCCTCGGGACTCACCTACCAAACCCAAGGCCATTCCCGCATCACGCCTATAATAGATTCTGCTACTTTGGTACAACATTTTCTCCTTTAACCCTTATCTAAAAAGTGGAATATCTAATAAAGACAGAGATATAATGTTTGTCAATGATCGTTCTCATAAACGAAGACAATAATTTTTAGCTATAGATCTAATAATTGCAGAATTTACCTTGTATTTGATAGAAAGCCGATGTGCCAATTCGATCTGCTCCATTAAAAGATACCGGACCCTAAAACCAAAATGTATTTATAAAATCAGATACTAACTTCGAGATTAGTTAATGAGATAGGTCCCACTAATTACACCGCTTAAATGTCGACCGCTGAATCATCCATATTGGTATAGGTATCTTTAGCATAGCGTGCATTAATATTCAATTATACAACCTATTTATTATGTTAATTTATGTATCACCCAAATGTACCTACGCTAATCTCTTTGTTCTAAACTTGTTCTGCGTTTCATACAGGACTTAGCAAGGCATATTTGCTTAGGCCGATGGATTATTAACCGACTTTTTAAGTATTTACCATAATACGATGTATCCTTTCTGTATTTGAAGTGGTTTGGATCTTAGAAGAAAAAAATGGATATTTTCTCAGTCAAGTAGACGGTTCATTCAATTATCATAATTTTGCCCAGATTTTATTCTGTTAAAAGGGTTTTCGAGCCTTACATCTTTTCGATATTGAAAATGAAATAAACTACACAGCGCTCCCTAACTTTTAGAGAAAAGATACCTAAGTAATAAAATGCTTGGCTTTGTCTATCTTATTAGTTACATGAGATTGTTTAAGCAAAGTCTAGTGAAACCTAGGTTTTAAGATAGTTCCGGCTCTTTTAGTTATACGACGTAAGAAAGTGTCAGGTATTACTTTTAAAGCTTTCGCGAACTAAATTCATTGTAATATTAATGTATCGGGTCTATTCGCGCACAGATTATTCTAAAACTTAATTTAATTAAGAGTTCACTCGTGACCACGATCAATGCAACTTGGTTGAAGAGTCGAGGTTAGTCAAAATTTAATTTTGATAATAATCTGTGTGCGAATAGACCCGATACATTAATATTACAAAGTGACAGATATATTTTAAGCCTTAAACCATCTCACGTAATAATGGTGTGTACGTGAACGACCGGTCAAGTAATTACTCAAAATTAGAAATTATCGTATATTCTTTTACCGAAACTCCCAAAAAGCTCAAACTCGCCAGCTGATCCAAGAACTCCTCTGCCATGTCCTTTCTATCATAATCGAACTGGCCTAGTCCAAATTTTGAGCCTCCCTTGAGCAAAGTGCCGTTGTGGTCGGTCATTTCCAGGCTTCTCCATAGCTGTTCAGCCCTGCTCAAAGCCAGGGCGATTGCCCATACTGCGTCGTATGTTTGTGGTGCGAATGGAGACACAGGTACTCCTGACGCTTCCATTTCTCGGTGGAACATTTCATTCGTCTGAAAATTTTATGAAGGTTAGAAGTTGGAGGTTCATCTGAGTTCCTTAGAATCTAGGGCTTAAATTAAGCCAGATTCGTTTGTCTATTTTCGCATGCCAAACTACCAATGGAACCTGAAATTACCACATTGACTACCATCTCAGCATTCTTGTCTCCCTCAGAAGGATGACAAGTAGGTGGTTTACCTGATGGCAAGTGGTCACCGTTCCCTATGAACATTAACCCGACGGGGGAATGCCGATATGTTACCGACCTATACAAAGGCTAAGGCATTTGGCTCTCAAGTGCAACCGTCGAAACTCACTGGTAGATACGGTCAGCGGTAAAAGTAGATTGGCATTTCAGCATTTAGTACTCTTTCGTAATAATCTATTGACATAATTTTGACAGTTTATATAAAAAAAATATGTTTCTTAATGTGACACGGCAACAAAGTGATCAGCTACTTTTGACCGTTCACAGTTGTTTTACCTCTAGCTATAAAGTTGGATAGCCATTATGTGAATACTTGCGATATACTCAAAACATGCGATGAATACCGTGTTTGTGCATGCACACATTCACAAAGTTCAGGCCAGCCAACCTTATAGCTAGAGGTAAAATAAAAAATGTGAACGGACTGTACTTAAAATACGCTAGGTGACGCTAGTATCGTATCAAATTGATAAAGTCCAGTTTTATTCTTTCACAATATAGATACAGTACTGAAGCCAAATCAGATAGAACGATAATGTAGATAAAAAAAAATCGAAATTCGTCTTAACAATTTTCTTATGTTTTTGAAATAATCTGTGGCTTGTGTTTACAGCTCTCATATAAAATTACACCCTTTTATTCTAAAAAGAGACGGTAGCTACCTTCTACCTCATCATTAGGGAAACGTAATGGAAAGGTAAAAGGTTTGAGGTTGTTACCTTTGGTAATATAACAACACAATGTCGTATACTTTAATGAAATACGTAGGGTAGATATATTTTTAAGTAATGAATTGTTGCTTACTTATTTAATAATAATAAATAAATAAAATATCCTGGGACATTCCTCACACACGGTCATCTGATCCCAAACTAAGCAAAGCTTGTACTATGGAAACCAGATAACTGATATAATACATATACTACTTTTTGTTTGTAAATACATACTTAATATACATAATAATTATATTTATTTTATTGTATTAGTGAAATTAATCAGACGCTTGTACTAACAGCTCATCAGGTGTTTAGTGAATAGGCAATTCTTACTTCTTACTAATATACAAACGAAAGTTTGTATGTGTGTCTCTTTCACGCAAAAACTACTTAACGGATTTGGATGAAATTTGGTACAGAGATAGAATATGTTCTGGATGAACACATAGGACACTTTTTATCGCGGGAAAACATAAAATCCCTCGGGAATGCGGGTGAAACCGCGTGGGACAGCTAGTCTGTCATAATAATCCCATGGATGACTTCTTGAAGTTGGTAAAATTGGAGCTAACAGTGTAAGAAGATATTGATATTCTGCCACTCGGCTATATAGTAATAGTACTTTTAGTATATACTAAACCTAAATTTACTTACTAAAAGTAGTTTGTTGAGATTACTCAAATTGATATTGCAAATATCCAATAGTTTTAAAATCATGTTTATGCATCAAATTAGAAAAACCATAATTTTTATCCCATGATAAAACATAATAGTATTATAACCTTTTATCGGAAAAACATACCATATAATGTACATAGAACATTGAGGATTCCCTCCCACTAATGCCCGAAATGAATATTCGATCCATCCTTGATTTTGAGATTGTGGATTAATATTTGACACTAATTATATGAAATGTAATGTCAAACTCACCAAACCTGAGAACCCGGTGACGTCCCCCACGATGCCCCTGTAGGCGGTGACAGTGACGAGCCCCTCGAGCGCCCTCGCGAGCTGCGCCCTCGCGCACGGCGCCCTCGCCCTCGCCGCGCCCCTCAGCCGCGGAGGGGCGCCGGCGACCAGCCACGCGTACTCCGCGCCGAACATGCCAAGCCGGAACGCCTGTCGTCTCGCGACAACAAGTGGGGATTAATGTACATAGTGAATTTTATGCAAAATCTTCAAGGCTGTCTGTCTGTGGTCTTTATGATCAAGAAAGTGTCTTTTAGAAGCTATTAAAGGTCTCTCAGCCCGACCTTTTTTTTTAACAGCACATCTTTTCTTATGATTTTATAAGTTCAGGACCAATCACTGCATCGTGTGTTCTTGACTTGGCCAATCAGAGCACATGTGTGCCTGACTTAGCTAATCAGAGTGCACGGTCGATGGTGGAAAATTGGCAGATTAAATTTCAAGCAAAATGGACGTCATTGCGCATCTTTGGGTGTCTCAGCCATTTTGGGAAATTTTGTCAAATGCCTTTGCAGGTAAAACTTACCGTGTTCTGATTTTTCGTAAACTATAGTACATTTCAAATAGCATTAGTTCGGTGACACATGGTATTTTATTAGAGTTCTCAATGTTAATTTTTATTTCGATATAATAAAGGAATACTATGATAGAGCGAGGTTTCATGAAATATTGTGAGTACTATTTCAGAGTAATCAAATGGAATTTCACTAGATATTGGTAAAACCCTTGACCTTGACGACTCATCTTATGTGAAATAGAGTATAGAATACATGTACCTTCGCGAAACTTCGAAATTCAATTTGGGGCAAACCATATACCTACATACCAATGTTTGGTATTGGTAATCATAAGCCTTTTACAGAACATGTGGACATATGGACAGATAGGTACCTATGCCAAAGTGTGCTTAACTACCACCAGCATTGTCTGCCAATAATAATATACTACTTACCCTTTGAATTAAACTCAAAGCCCACTCACCTCGCAGAATATCTTCGGTATCATCTCCTGGGAGAAACTGCCGACGATGATGCGGGTGTCCAACTCCTAAAATACGAAAGCGATATGTCCTTTGTGTATTTTTATTGGACTTTCTACCTTCTGCTTTACAATTATGTTTTTTTTTATACGACTATGTCGGTTAACAAGCATACGGCCCGCCTGATGGTAAGCGGTTACCGTAGCCATATGGACGCTTGCAACACACGAAGCATCGCTCACGCGTTACCGACCTTTCCCCCTCCCCAATGAGCTCTGGCGACCTTACTCACGCGCAGGAACACAACTTTACACAACATAAAGGTATTTGGCTGCGGTATTCTGTAAGGTGGAGGTACTTCCCCAGTCGAGCTGCTCTTTGAGCGAAAAAACGCTATACTCTACCTCTCTCTAAAATATATTATAACTTTCAGTTCTAATTTTATTATCAGAATTAACTATGCGTCATAATTAATCTCGAGAATTTTCACATTAAGTTCACTTTAAGTTAGAATTTATTATTGTATTACTCGTAGAACCACTCTAATAACATAATAATGTTAACAAGTTAGCCATCTTACGTACCTACGTACTTAACAGTTGAAAAGCAATTTAAAGTTTTCAACTCAGGGTTGAGTTGGCGTCTGTTTATGATAATTTCAAGACTAAGTATACCAAAATAAATTAAAACCACAGAATTTGATTAATTAATAATCATAAATCCGGTCGAAATACTTTCAGATTGTTGTAAAAGGCATTTTATGTGAAATATTGTTGAGAGTCACACTTAAAATTTAATTTAACTTTATTACTCATTGAATTTGGGTTATAATAAGAGTATTCGTCATAGCTAACCCTTTAGATTCGATATACATTTATTCCTAAGGGTGCTGTTTCTGATAACTGATATAGGACTAATACCACAGATATTGATAGAGATCTCTACTGATAGAGAACTTGTTTTTAAGGCCCAGAAAAAGTGTCTAAGGTCAATTTGTAATTTAAAATCTACAGATAGCTGTAAACAATATTTTAAAGACCTCAAACTCCTTACATTTCCATCACTGTACATATATGAAGTAGCAATTGAAATAGTAATTGCAATCTGTTAAATGTGATGAACAGCAAAAGACTGCATAATGTAATACGAGTAAATCCGCATAAAACAGCACTCTACAGTAAGAGTGTACTGGGGATGGGTCCTAAAGTTTTCAATAAATTGCCGAATGAAATAAAAGACATAAATATTATAAGTATTTTTAAAAAGAAATTGTATGCCTTCCTTAATCACAATGCATATTATACAATTAATGAGTACCTAAATGAAAGACGTTCCTGATTTATTTGTTGTTTGTGTGTGTCTTAGTCTGTTTGGTTATTTATTAGATATCTTTTATATATTTGACATTGTATCTGAATATTTTTGTGAATCCGTGTTAATTTAATTGTTGTAATGAATTTATTAATTAATTGTTATTAGTTTACCTTTAAAAATCACTTGTACGCCTTGCAAGGCAAAACATAGCAGAACATTATATTTTTATTTAAGATCATTGTATTGTTAGGGTACCTATGTTTACAAGAAATAAATTGAATTGAATTGAGATCGATAGAGAGGTTGTCTAACGCGGAACGCGAGACAGTTATATGCGCGTTCACGGCATACACCGCAAAAATCGCGTCAGTCGTAACCTATTCGAGGTAAGGGCGTGATATAGACGACGACGATATTTATTTAAATACTGTATAGTTCAGTGATCGACTGCAAAATTAAATCCTACATATAAAAAAAAAAAAAAGGTCTCACTTATCATTTTTAAGTATCTTTTACACTCTAACATACCTTTTTTTAAATCTCAAAAATACCTTAAATGATTAAGGTACAACTTGAACAAAGAACATGAAGCGCATACATTGCTGTTTAGTTCTACAGGAGCGTAAGGCTAACTTCGTTTCGAACATGCAATGAAAATAGTGTCATGCGATTCGTCCATATATATCTATATATATCTATACACGCATGTGTATAGAGATAGTGCGATAGTGCGTATTTACAAGCGCTTACGAACAAGTGAGTTCTTGGGTTGTGTGAGTAAAAATTGTCTACAATTGGTCTATTGGCGTTCGTTTACGTATAGTTGTGATATTAAGTGGGGAGTTTCGTGGGACGTTGATAACGCAATTATTTTTTCGAATTTAAAGAGATTTAGAAAGATCTTATGCAATTCATCAATTTTAAATCTTTTAATGAATTGAATTGTATATAATGAGTAACTATTTTACCAAAAAAAATTGGGACCACTTAGGATCTGCCGAGAATTCGAAAAAATGAATCGCGTAGCAATATTGCTTTAGCTTCCTTTTTAGCCCCCCAAGTCTAAGCTAAATCCAAGCGTCACGGCCCATCTATTGATATCTGTGGGTATTACCCTACGACCTACTCCTTTTGTTTCTACATTTAAAAAAAAAGTACGGAATGACATGTCTTTTAATTTACTGCTTACGAGAATTTCGCGTCTTTTTAATTACGCTCCGTAAATTCATAATTTTATTATCATTTAAAATATTTTACTGCCGTTTCATAATGAAATTTAATAAACATACCACAATAATAATGATTCTCGCCGCAACGTTGTTGCGTAAACAAATAAGAAGCAAACTGTATACTTTGTTACAAAAGAAAACTCTGCAACAACGAAGCAGAAAACTCGAGATGTGAATTTTATGTTTATTACGCTGAATTTGTAATTTACTAGCTTTTATCCGCTGTTACACCCACATTCCAGGGGATTAACTACCATAGTTACCCGGGATAAAGAATATCGTTTGACCTTTACCTATTTCATGGCAAGTAAAAGGCTGAAATTCCCGGGCATTCTTATTATCCGTATTTCTAGGCTTTTTCTGCTTACCACCGGCAACATCATAACTTTCCTCGAATAAAATGTGGTCAGAGACTAACTTTATCTCTAAGTTATTTAATTGGCACATTCCGCTACTTCCAAAGCTTTAGATTCAAAGAACACAGTCTGCTACAAGTTCTGAAAACATTGTTTGGACCTTTAAGTTTCAGAAACAAGATGATAAAATTCTTAGAAAGATAGAAAGTGGCACATGTATCATAATACAACCGAAAAAGCAAAAGAATTCCTATCAACAATAATAAGAAAATTAATACACTTTGGTAAGTTCACGGCTCCGGGGAACATGTACAAACCCTCAAACTTTGTATCCTCAATTATTTGGTTCTTCTAAGAGTTTCAAACAAACGAGCGTGATCTAGAAAGTTGATGATTGCTATTGAGATTATTCGGATGTAGATTTGGAGCTTCCAAATGATTTTCCTAATCACTATGTTGTTTGAACAGCTATTGAATTGGAATTGGCTTTAAAATCAGAAGTTAAATGATTGATTAAAGTTTTGGTAAAGTTAGGAGAAGGTTGGTTTGTCAGTGTTAACACATAGCCAATCGTACTTGCTCAGATCTCATTCCAATCTTACCCTGGAATTTATTACTGCCAAGAATAATAGAGAAGCAAATAGAAGGCAAAAATGTAATGGCGCGTCCATGCTACGCGAAGCGAGCACGAGCCGAGCCTCGAACGAACAGGATTCGTTCGTTGCTCGCGATTTCAAGCGTGGACGTACTTAACCAGCCTTCAACGAGCCTACAACGAGCGCGATGCGAATCCCTGTGTTCGTGAAAAAACGGACAATTGGGCGGATCGCAGTCGAGCACGCTACGAATGCTCGTTCGAGGCTCGCAAGCCCGTCCACGCTACGCGAATCGTGCTCGCAGTGTGCTCGTTCGTGTGTCGGCTCGTTTTCGGTTCGCCAAGCATGGACGCACCATAAGATTCATTCACAAGCTTGCCACCTTACACTTCAAATAACGAGGGGCAATGGTAAAGAACTTGTGGTTTCAACTCCCTTTAATGTCGTAATAAAGTCCACCAACCTTCAACTGTTGCAACTGTTCCTTAAAGTCTGACTCCGCGAAGGTAATGGAGGCTGCACAAGTGATGTTAGCTGCTTCTAGCTGCGTCACCAGCTCGTTGACTGCCAAGGAGTAGACCTCCTCGTTTTGGGAGAATGCTGTCACTGTGTCCCAGCCGAATTGTCTGAAAGACCGAATTAGTTATAACTTGTACTATATAATTATTTTTTATATCATATTAAGTTTATACAGTATATGAACCGGTCTCTTGACACTTGTATCCAGGGTCAAGCAGCATCTCTAATCAGGTGGACCTTCCACCCTACTTCAGATGGTCCATAAGCCTGTTTACGTTAATTACAAATAGGTACAATTTTCTCATGTAAATGCATGCGTCTAGTGTGATACCTGATGAAAGCTATTCGAGCTGGATTGTGCGATGAATCCGGTGCTACGGTTCTGCAGAAGAGCGGGAACTCGGATCTGTCGCTCAGCGCTGGTGATGTAGACCCGAAGGACACCTGGTGGAGAAAGTGAAAAGAAAAAGTAGAGGAAGGGAAGAGGTGTCGATGCTTAATCTTTGGAGCTCAAGCTTTTTGTGTGATTGGAAATCATGATCATCACCAAGATCGTTCTATCGATGATGTATTGGCGCGCAGGTCGAGGGTTCAATCCCACACAGGACATGTTTTTTTTGTGTGTGCATGTCCTCAGTTTGGGTGTAATAATGTATATTAACTATATAAATTCCAGTAACGACTTGCTGTATCTCATAATAAAAAACATAAATGGTCGAACGAACTCTTTTGAGGTAATCTTTTGATTACCTCAAAAGAGTCGAATACCCACCTTAGTTTTGTATAAATTGTAATGATAGTCATGTATGCTTTGCCCAACATTATTTACATTTTATTATTACTGTAATTTCTCATTTAAGTGAAGTTAATTCTTTTGGGAAATAAAGTTATCTCAAACCTTATTTACAAACAAAAAGTAGTATATGTATTATATCAGTTATCTGGTTTCCATAGTACAAGCTCTGCTTAGTTTGGGATCATATAATGTGTGAGGAATGCCCCAGGATATATTTATCGATTCGATATTTTACATAAGAAAGCAGAAGTAGGTCTTTATGTTGAAGCCATCATCATCATCATCATCATCATGTTGTTGTTGTTTCATGTTCAATGTTGTATGCATCTGGGTATAAATAAATAGACGTAAGTAATAATTTTGAAACACATTTGCATATAAATACTTGTCTTAGATCTAAACTTAGGCACAGCTGATGCCTGCTTGAATATTCATAACAATATGCTATCAGTTGGTACTTTACAAATACAAGCATTTAGCTCAACTAAGGTTGACTTGATTCAAAATCAAAGTCATTTATTCAGTTTAGGCCCTGGTAAGGCACTTATGAACGTTAAATTGGTACATACAGTTGATTTTACCTCCGGTTCGGAATACACTTAAACTGAGAAGACTCCGGCAAGAAACTCAGCAAGGCTTTTTTTTTGTGAAAGAGGACCTAGAACCTAAGCTGGGTATGGCTTTGACTTATAAGGCGATTTATTAGGGTTCCGTACCCGCCTCCGCTGTCCGTCCGTCCGTCTGTCTGTCTGTCTGTCAGTGAGCTGTATCTCATGAACCATAATAGGTAGACAGTTGAATTTTTCACAGAATGTGAATTTCGGTTGCTGCTATAACAACAAATAATACCAATGAAATAAAATTTAAAATAAAAGGGGGCATCTCAGGAAACGTCTTTACAGTACTCTCAGTGTGCGGTGTGTGGGTCTGACTCGCACTGGGCTGGTTTCTATAATAGGTACCTACTTGCTTTCGCCGCAGCGATAATAGCTGACGTCAGATACCGAGACGAAGATCCCGGGTTCGAATCCTACAATGAGCTTGAGCTTTCGGTGAAGGAAAACACCGTGAGGAAACCATAGCATGGTGGTAGGGTACTTTGTAATACCCATCTGGCTGGCAACCACCCTCAAGTTGAAATCTGTCGCCAAGCACCTGTCGGTGTGTTCCGACAGCTGCACTTGAGAGCCAGTTCCTTCTAGGCTTCGTGTGCTTACAATACCACTTCATCACTTACCATGGTGAGATTGTGGTCAATAATGAATAAACCCTATATGAAGCCCGTACCTGCCAAATTACAAATACGTACTTATAGTATCCTCTGTGCTTATAGGCTTCCTAACCTTTCGTGAGATTAGTATCTCCCTTTTATTAAAAATCTATGTAGATTCTTCCGTATTTTTCGTATGAACATAGGTAATCTTTAAATCTTTTTTTTGTCTTCATAAATTTATCACTTTTTTCACCTACCGATGAATTTTCAGTCAGTTCAGAAAAAAAGGTGTCAAAAAACTGCAAATTGGTTTCCAAGGACCCAGGTCCGCGTTTTCAATTTGGTTATTGGAAAACGTTGCCTATGACTGAAACTGAATTTCATTCATGTTGTAGTGCAATGGTTTGTAAACATTCCAATTGGCTCTCTGATCCTTTACAGAGAGGCAATTTCATCGCCCTTCTATTTTGGATGCAACCGTAGAAACGATAATATATATACATAGACTAGAAATCCCAAATTTGATGCAATAAGCCAATAAATAAATTATTTTAAGAGAGGTAGAGCGTAGCGTTTATTCGCTAAAAGAGCAGCTCGACTGGGGAAATACCTCTACCTTACAGAATAAAGCAGCCAAATAACTTTATGTCGGTAAAGTTGTGTTCCTGCGCGTCAGTAAGGTCGCCAGCACTCATTGGGGAGGGGGGAAAGGTCGGTAACGCGTGAGCGATGCTTCCTGTGTTGCAAGCGTCCATATGGCTACGGTAACCGCTTACCATCAGGTGGGTCGTATGCTTGTTTGCCGACATAGTCGTATAAAATTAATGAATGATAAATATACTGAAAAGGTTTTAAGCGGTAAACATTTATCGATATCGAATTTGCATCGGCTAATCTCATTGTTTCACCGTCAAAGCATCCTAAACACGTCATCGGAGCGTTTCATTCAACAAATCTACGTCATCTCTACGGCTGGAAGACCGTTCGAAGAAACTTCATAGATTGAGAAGTGAGGAAACCACGGGAGGGCCAGGAGGAGGGGAGAGGACCACTGTTGTTCCATTAGCAATTTCTGTGGTGAGAAGACGTAAGCGCAGCCATGGCGTGACTGTAGTGCATGGTTGTTCAATTGCTTGTCAAGACGATGTTTACGCGGTAGTGAGGCAATGCTTATAGTTTACCATTATAAAAACCTTTCGGGTCAATAGCATTAGTGCTTGCTGAAATATACCGCTGTGCCAGACGGACAGACAGACGGACGGAGTGGCAACATAAGGGTTTCTTTTTTACCCATTGACTTATATATTACTAGCGTAAGGACCGGGCCAACCGCGCGACTAAATGACACCAACGCGCTGGCCCTAAAATGTTCAGTTTAGGGCCAACGCGACTCAGTCGTCTGCGGTCCGCGGAACAGCTCGCTCGTCCATTGCTTATCTCTCTCCCGCATGTGTGCATTGTACGTTACATCTTACACCTATGCAACGCGGCACTTCGTAGTTCGATCAATTTTAAACAAATGGCGGTACTATTTACTTGGTTGAAGAAGTTTTTTGCAAAATGTTCCGGTGGGCCTATCCTGACTTTTGAAGCAAGCAAGAATGAAAATAAACACAAAACGTAACACATTTTATGTTCATACGCCCAAATCAGAAGCCCGTGTAAACACAAACGTTTAGTCAACATGTGATTGACATTACAAGCTTTGTAGGTATAACACTGTTCTGGTAGGTACTAGAAACTACAATCCAGTGAATCCGTGTGATTGAAAGGTAACTACGCAAGGCGAGGCTAGGCCTTTCGAACATCGCGTCCATCGCTACTAACACGATTAACAACAAAACAAACATTCCCAAAATTCAAGTATTGGATTCACGTCCAGGCTTCGACCACTCAAGCACGACTCAAGCGCTCTGCCTGCGGAAAACTAACTTAACTACCTCAGTTTTAAGATCCAAATCTACTTAAACGCGATCGTCCTACCCTCATCGCACTAAATTCTACCTTATTTTAAGGAACTAAGGTGGAGATAAGGTTTGAAAATAGTACAATAGCCTCAGATGTTCTTCGGTAGAGTAAATCAGGTCTTACAGTCTATCCTAGGATACGTTCATTTGTTGGATATCTGTGTCGGTTGCAGGTAAATTCGTTGGCTTTAACTGGTTCAAACTAGTTATAATTAATACTAAACTGGTTTCTGGTCGCTCGCGTCCTAATAGATTAGTTGTACGTGGGCTGTGATGACGTCATATGTTAGGATTTACGTAGTTTGCGGCTTCATGTATTATACAATGTCGTATTGTGGTTTATTTGACATAGCTTTTGATGTTCTCGATTAATTATCGGCTACATCTATTTTTGGTTTGACCTGATTCTGTTGTTTACAACTAAACTAATTTTATCTCACTATGTCTCTTTCTAACAAAGAACATAAGAAAAGGATGTAAGTAATGTATCCCTGTCAAATTAGTCCAATGCTTGTTTTCAATATAAAAGTCGCCATCTTTCGCGGTTACGCCTAAATAGGCGCAAAATAAGACGGCGATGATTAATTTGACAGCTTTAAATATATTCTATCCTTTTTCAATAATGTTCGTAAGAAAGAGATGAGATGTGACTAAAATTAGTTTAGTGCGATTTGCAACTGAATCGGCACTATTAGATAGAAATAAATAGAACTTCAAAAAGTAAGTACCTTGTACAGTCGAGGACATAAATATGTATACACTTAGTAAAATTCAACAACGGTTTCCTCTAAAACTACTGATTGAAATTATGAGATATTATGCAGGCAAAATCTTCTAACATATACAATTATGATTTTTGTAATATTTTAACACTTGAATGTTACAAATGCGAGAAAATCGCTTTTGAATTTCAAAAAGTGTATACATATTTATGTCCTCGACTGTACCTAAAATAAATTCCTTGATCCAAGAATTGATCCTTAATAGCAACAAAATTCGTTGGCGTACCGCAATCGGTTTTATTTCCCCCTTAAAATAAGTTACACCTACATGGTACCAAGTACATGGTAGTTATATTGATTGTTGTTGCATACCTGAACAATGTTCCAATATGGAACAATCTTGGCGATGCTCTCCGTGACCTCCGAACAAGCTGTTCCGAGCAGCATCACCATCCGAGAGTCTTTCTCTGTGTATAGAGCGTGGAAGAAACGATCTACTCCCACACCGGGATCGCACTGGGAACAAAACAGAAGTAGTCAGTAGACCATCGACTTAAGAGCTTTGGGAGGTATGAACTTATAGCTGCCCTATGTGTCTAAGAAAGAACTTGGATAGCTGAGTTATATTATTGTGGCTATTTTTACTAACTTGTTATGAAAAAAACCGTACAATAGACCTAGCACATGTTATTAACAAGGCTCTGGTGTTGAACAGAAGTCAGCAAGCAACTATAAATCTAAGTTGAGATTGTCAATCAAATAGTTTTAATTTATTAATAACCGAATTTTGCAGTGCCTCGCCTGTTGCTAACCCTACAAACATCTATGTGATGTGATCATCTAGTGTGGAGCTCTGGTGTTGCAAACGTCTTTAGACCTATAGGCTAAAGTAACCGCTTTCCTTCAGGTGAAGGGTATGACCAAAACATTGCCGATTCAATGCCCTCTATTTGTTGAGGTTGGTGACTGGTTGACACGTACTCCACGCAGGGTCAGACTGGGTCGGAAGGCCCCGGGTGGCTCCCCACAAGCCCGGGGCCCGGGACCGGATAATGGTAGATGGATATGGCTAATGGCTATCGGAGTTATTTTTCTGTTTAATTTCACTCTCAAGTATGTATGAACTATCTACTTTATATGTAGGTCGCAAAAGCCGGGCCTAAGTCTGCGCGGGCCACTTATCCTTCCTACCGCCTGGTAGCCCGAGGGGCCCCTGGGGGCCCGGCTCGCAAACGCTATAACTAGTCCGACCCTGACTCCATGCGTACAAGTTTCAAAATACCTTTGTGTCATTGGTAATAAGATGCAGCTTGTATCCCGGCAACAGCCCTCTGTTATTGACGTGGTCCACAGCCAACCTCGCTGCTGCCAGCTCGGACGCACCATCAGCTCTTGGAGAGTCGCCAACTGACAACTCGAAGAGGCCAAGGATTGAGACAATCCTGTTCGATGTTGATGTTGGAAGATCTGTGGACAAAATAACATCATTTATAAAACAGATTAATTATAAGCTGTCACATACCTATTTTCTTTATTTCTTGTTTGTGCGAATTATTATAATTGAGGTGAAGTTGATATAGAGTTACATTAGCACAAACATTACATTGGGTACCGAAATAAGATTATAAAATACTACATTTCTACAAACAAATACAATAATAAATTTCCTGGGACATTCCTCACACACGGTCATCTGCAGGGCTATTTTAAAACGCTTGGATTCGATATCGGAAACGGATTCAAAAACTACTAGAAATTAAAATAGAAATAGCTGAAATTCGCCTCGGAAATTTTTGAATCCGTTTCCGATATCGAATCCTACGTTTTAAAGAGCACTGCTGATCCCAAACTAAGCAGAGCTTGTACTATGGAGACAAGATAACTGATATACTTAAGTTACGACACATTTTTAACCGACTTCAATAAAAGGAGGAGGTTCTCAATTCGGTTGTGTTTTTTATGTTTGTTACCTGATAACTCCGTCATTTATTCACCGATTTGGAAAATTATTGTTTTGTCTGGAAGGGTACACTTCCCGTTTGATCCCATCAGATCAAGATTTGATTACTTCTTAGTGTACTTTGAAGTCGGTTTAAGTTTTTGTAAAACAGTCCAATAGTGTGAATAGAATACAATAATTTATTGAACCGGTTATATCTTTGTTTTTTTTAAATAAATACCGTAATGTAGCTTTATTTGAATATTGTAAATACTTGCCATTTGCGACAAATGTATTTGTAAACCGTACGAGGGCTATTCAGTGTACGAATATGTTGGCCATTACGTTTGATGGATGTGTTGCGTTATGAATGGCAGCTGGCTATGCTTTATATTTTTACGGGTCGCGTTCAACTTCAAATTACCGTTTTGATGAATGTTTGTAATGTAAGTTTCAGTAGTTTAAAGTGGTTCGTGATTTTAGTTTAGTTAGCACTCTAAAATCCTGATGTGTAGGTGGTACTATTATAATTTATTAATTAGCAGGGCCGTCTTAAGGCATGCCGGGGCCCTTGGCATACAACATTTTGGGGCTCCGTTGGAAGTAAAAAAGTTAACAACAAAACATATTTTTCTGCTGAGTTTTTTTTAACTCTGTATAGGCATGTGTTTGACCGCGAGCACACAAAGCCTAGAAGAACTGGCTCTCAAGTGCAGCAGTTTTCAACTTGAGGGTGGTAGCCAGCCAGGTGGGTACTACAAAGCACCCTACCACCGTGCTATGGTTTCTCACGATGTGTTAATTCCTTCACCGAAAGCTCAAGCACATTGTAGGATTCGAACCCGGCACCTTCGTCTCGGTATCCGACGTCACTACCACTGATTATAACCTTCAAACTTCTTCTGTTGTCCGATTAACATTTTAATTTATAACTAGCTGCCCGGCGCGACTTCGAAAAATCTTGAAAAAGTATAGGAAAAATAGAACAATGTTTCTAACTAGCACAGTTTTTTCAATATCACCCAAATTCTTTCACAAACAAACTTAATTATGCGGTCCGGTTTTAAAAAACAGTGATGGCCCAATCCAATAAATATATGTCCAAGGAAAGTCAGAGCCCTCGGTGCGCGAGTGAGACTAAGTCTTGCGGCTTTATATAAAAGATTAAAATTACTCATTTAAAAAGCAAAGTCCTGGCTGACTGATTGATGGTTGGGAGCACGTGCTCTTCCACCAGCTGTCGCCGCGCCGCGCTCCCATCATCGCATTGGCCACCGAGTTCACAAGAACAATCAGGAATCTTCACGAAATCAATATCTTAGCGTTTATTACACGAACAAATCTTATAGTCTACGCGAGCGAAGCCGCGGGCAAAAAGCTAGTACAATAATAAATATCCTGGGACATTCCTCACACACGGTCATCTGATCCCAAACTAAGCAGAGCTTGTACACACGGCTACAGATCAAGCTATACATTTCTAGTATAAGCTGACCTCCCATTGTACGGAAATCGTATACAATGCGAGTTCAGCTTATACTGGAAATGTATAGCTTGATCGGTAGCCGTGTGTACTATGGAGACAAGATAACTGATATACTTAAGTTACGACACATTTTTAACCGACTTCAAAAAAAGGAGGAGGTTCTCAATTCGGTTGTGTTTTTTTTAATGTTTGTTACCTGATAACTCCGTCATTTATTAACCGATTTGGAAAATTCACTTCCCGTTTGGTCCCATTGTCATCACATCAGGATTTGATTACTTCTTAGTGTACTTTGAAGTCGGTTTAAGTTTTTGTAAAACAGTCCAATTGTGTGAATAGAATACAATAATTTATTGAACCGGTTATATCAAATATTTTTTTAATAAAAACCGTAATGTAGCTTTATTTGAATATTGTAAATACTTGCCATTTGCGACAAATATATTTGTAAACCGTACGAGGGCTATTCAGTGTACGAATATGTTGGCCATTACGTTTGATGGATGTGTTGGGTTATGAATGGCAGCTGGCTATGCTTTATATTTTCACGGGTCGCGTTCAACTTCAAATTACCGTTTTGATGAATGTTTGTAATGTAAGTTTCAGTAGTTTAAAGTGGTTCGTGATTTTAGTTTAGTTAGCACTCTAAAATCCTGATGTGTAGGTGGTACTATTATAATTTATTAATTAGCAGGGCCGTCTTAAGGCATGCCGGGGCCCTTGGCATACAACATTTTGGGGCTCCGTTGGAAGTAAAAAAGTTAACAACAAAACATATTTTTCTGCTGAGTTTTTTTTAACTCTGTATAGGCATGTGTTTGACCGCGAGCACACAAAGCCTAGAAGAACTGGCTCTCAAGTGCAGCAGTTTTCAACTTGAGGGTGGTAGCCAGCCAGGTGGGTACTACAAAGCACCCTACCACCGTGCTATGGTTTCTCACGATGTGTTAATTCCTTCACCGAAAGCTCAAGCACATTGTAGGATTCGAACCCGGCACCTTCGTCTCGGTATCCGACGTCACTACCACTGATTATAACCTTCAAACTTCTTCTGTTGTCCGATTAACATTTTAATTTATAACTAGCTGCCCGGCGCGACTTCGTTCGCGTGGTGCTACCCTACCCTACCCTACCCTGACAGCAAAATCCCCATTAACAAAATGATCCGCCATTTATTGATTTCATTTGTTACAAAAATGTGATAAATGATGAACCGCTCAACCAATTTTGTGCAAACTTCACATAAACCATCTACTAAATAGTCCAAACAAAGCCTAAACATTTGGTTTGGATAGGTGAGCTCGTTCTTGAGTTATAAAATTACAACGAAAAGTGGCATTGATTTTTATATATATAGATGTCGAAAGTAATTCTTACTATCTACCTAAAATAGACAAAAAAAATGTGTGTAGCTAAGCGAATATTGGCCTTTCGGGGCCTCAGTGACTGTGGAGGCCTGAGCACGGGCCCCATGTGCCCTGATGGTACAGACGAAACTTTTCATTAGTAGTAAGTCTGAAGACCGTGCATCCATAAAGGACCCCGCACAAAATGCATGGAAAAAGCAGGAAAAAGCCATTTCGACTGAACGGCTTTTATCAATTAACTGAAAATCATTTTTATGGTTTCAATATTAAAATAGCCATATATCCAAAACTGGACATTATTAAGTTTGCAACTGTAGACAAATGATCACCGTGTTATAGATTTTATATTTTCCCGAAATTTCAGTCATCGTTTATTCGTGCCTTCTTTATGTTGTTTTTCTAAATATGATAAGTGAACAACTCAACATTAAAGAAAGTTAAACTATAGTGTACACTATACTATACTGTTGTCATTGCGATTAGAATGTAAACATCAGTGGCGTGCATTCCATATAGGCAAATAAGCAATGCCTACCTCATAAGATTCAATTCAATAATATTTTGATTCAATTAAACTACATAATCACTTTAAATAAAAATTCTAACCTAACATTCAATACGAAATTTCAAACTTTGCCGCGCAGGCACTCGCGAGTTCGCCTCTCAAATTCACGGCAATTCACGCACACTAAAACGATTTCGGCATATTCATACACACACACACACTTCTTTAAGATAATACGACGAAAGCATAAATCACGCTTTTGCTATGCGTAGCATACTGACATTTGACATTCGCGATTTATGGACCAAAAGTAACCTTACCTACTCTGTTGTAAGTAAAGTAACCCATCCAAATTAAAAAGACTACAGTTACAACTACTTTACCAACATTAGAGCAACTCAAATATAACTTCGCAATTTATTTGTGTTGGTTTGTTTATGGTTTGGCTGGCATTGTATGCAATGTTGTTGTTATTTACTTATTGTGATTTTTCGAAGTGTATCTATGAAGTGTATTGTGTGTGAAATGAAGAAATTTTGTGGTGAAGATGCAAAATGTGTCGATAAATTATTCCTTTAGTAAGTTTTCGTTTGTTGAAAATAGTAGGTAACTTGCTGTAGACCAACTCCAAAACATTCATGGATTTAAAACAAAGGTAAAAATCTTAGACATTTTAACACAGAATATTATGTTTATTAAACTCCTGGCTATCTGGGTGCTGTTATTCGAATCTATTATTCTATTATTATGTATTTTGTTTGCTAATGAATCATACCAAATGTGTGTGGAATGATACGCTAACCTAAACAATTTTACGAATCGGGTCAAAAAACATAATCTATCTAAGAGGTATATTTAGGCGTGTATGGCCATGATTTCTTCTGCCTACCTAGTCCGAAAACCAATGCACGCCACTGGTAAACATTATGTAATGAATCCAAGGTTGTTTTCAAAAGAGTAATTGCCGAGTTTAGTGCCGGCTCTTCTCAGCAAATGCAACCTACCGAACCGATATTAGAGTATTAGAGTTAGATTTTTCATAAGTGCCTGCGAAGGTCTATTTGAATAAATGATTTTGAAATTTTATAATTTTTATGTGTTTATGATTTATGTTACTATTTCACGACGTGGTACTGTCACCGTCGTAAATTATTAAATTAAATGTTAATGAAATAATAAATGTTCAATCGGTGCTTGTCAGCTCGTTACAGGCTCGTTCGGTGTTTCCAATTAAAATTCAATAATAACGGAATTATCCACTGGAATATTATCGGGAAAGTGAACACATTAATTGGAATTAATAAATGTTTGGGTTTCCGAACTTACGTTCATTGTTGAGGAAATACTGCCGGGCTTTTTTAATGTAATTACTAGATTTCCGCCTGGCTTCACCCGCAAGTCCCCTTTTTACCTCCTTAGGGTTGAATTAAAAGCCTTTGCTGAGTGGATGCCTACATTATATGTATTATAAGGAAAAAGTTTTTGTATATTGTACCAAATGATGTATTTTATAAAAAAATTGGATATATGTATTTTTATCAAGTGTACGGCCGCTTGGTAAGTGGTTACCGCAGGTAGCCTATGGACGCTTGCAGTACCAGTGGTACCACTTGGTACCGGGTAGCCGACCCTGCAAAAATCTCTTTAAATATAAGGCTGAAGTGGTGTTGTCCGCGGTTATAACCGCGTTCCCTGAATAAAAAAAAAAAACAATGTATAGTTTCCTCTCCATGCTATAGGTTATCTACTTGTTCTTATATGCCTTATCTACGTGTTTAATTGTATGACAGTAAAGTTTGTTGTATCGTCACTTAAGGCACTGTTAGACGACAAGCGTTCGAGAATGACTGAGCCCCGCGCCCGCACGCGAGTCGACGCATTTTGTAGGTATTTTGGACTTGTGTGAAAGTAAAGGAATATAAAAATAAAAAAAAACGTGGTGTAATATATCATATTATGACTATTATTATGGTAACATATTTTTCTCCTGAAAATACTTGAGACCATACAACTCGATAAAAGCAAAAAAAGGGGTAAATTAATTTTCTATCTAGCCAAATTATTTAAATGGTGTTATGGAGCACACTGGAACTTAGAAAATATTGTCCACAGTAATTTTTTTATTTTACCAAATTATCGCTATTTCATTTTCTTTAAATACAACTGAATCAAAGAAACGCATTTTTGCTAGCCTACGAACCCACAGCGCCTTAATAAAAAATATTCATAATTGTTAACTGTTCGTAAGAAAATGGTCACATTATCGTGAAATTATTTGAAAATAAAAAACACGCCACCAATTTAAATTAATTTCAAAGTTGTATTCGAAGTTTCATACACGTATTTTTCGTAGCTTGTATAGCTCGTAGAACTAGCTACGCCGTAGCTGAACGTGTAGCTCTATTATTACATTGTTATCGCAAATTAAATTATAAATGGAATAATAATACTGAGACGGCCATTAGCACCCAACAGTATCCCCTCTTAAATTTCAACACAAATTCCGAGATTGCAATTTTATTAGGCTGCCGTAAATCTTACCGTTCTCGAGCCGTCTCCAACTAAAATCTAATAAAACCTTTTCATCCCGTTTAAGGCTTGAGGGCCCCTTAAAAAGTTAATTTCCTTAATGGGAAATCTAGGAGTTTTAAAATTGTTGCCCGGTTTCTTTTGTTGCCTTTTAAAAGAAAAGTTTCGTAACTGCGCTGTTACTTTTTACCGCGAAACGAGAAGTAATGGGCTTTCCCTGGAACTGTGGTTTTACTTAATATATTCACGGGCAAAATTGTTGCTTATGCACGTTGATGAGATTCAGACTTTATATAGTCAAACATTATGGGCTAGAATCCGTTAACATTCAATAGAATTAAAACTTTATCATTATATCAAGGATTATCTTACCGAGAATAGACTATATAGTTAAACCACTATATCCCTAATGTCTAACGAATACGTAAAAGTTATCTCCCATAAAATCTAACATTCTATATGGGTGATCATACAATGGGGTCATTTGGTGAACAAACTCGGCCGACCTTTAGCCCGCGACCTTTGACAGGGGTCACACTTAATGCACTTTGCTTCCTTCCTCGGTTTTCAATTAGCACCATAGCTCTTATAAGATGGAGAGTATATTCTCTGAGAGGGTCCTCGACGGATCGGTAAGAGGGTTTAAAATTAAACTTGGTGTTTCTCGGGTGATAGTATATGCGATGTTTAGTAATGATTTTATGCTGAATTTCAATCTTTGTCGAACCATAATGGCATCAGTAATACGTAAAAACAATACCCATTATTACGTGAGTTGGTTTAAGCCAAGTCTGGTAAAACCCAGATATCCCCAACCCAAATATCTATTTAAGTAGCTAAATACTTACGAGTAGTATATCAGAGGTCCAAGTCTGCTATTACAATTGGGAATTTGAAGTGTTTTTTTTTGTCATAAATCGAAAGATATATAAGTTATTATACAAAACTATTTTTAGTTTTATTATTTTCGTTGTTATTAAAAAGTTATAACAAATTGAAAATATTTTTTTGAACTGTGTACCGAAAACGAACCGACATTTCCCGAACTACCCCGATGAGGGGTATGCGCAACGTCACAATGTTAATTTCTACTCTACTTCTACTTTAAATAATTTATAATAAATTGATTATAAATATATTTTGGTTTTTTTGAATTGACCTTCAAAATTGTTCTAATAAAGTTTTAAAATACATAATAAAAAAATGTTTTTTTTTTTTTTTCAATAACCCAATTGTGTTCCAATGAACTATCAGTGCCCGCCCGCGAGCTGGCAGCTAGTGGTTGGATTGAGTTGATAGTGCAGTAGAATTAGAAAATCAATTTACATTAATTGTGGTACGAATGATTTTCGGTATATCGATAGAGTTATGTATGGATATGATTACCTTAAATTCGCAACCGATTTGGAAGTACGGAACATGGTGAAAATTGAGAAAAACTTTGTTTTTGAATAATTCCTAAACAAAAATTGTGGTACTAGTTGCGAGAATACCATGTCTTTAGAGAACCATTACCTACCTTCTCAAGAAATTTGGACTGGTTGCGACATACGGAACATACCTAAACTTAAAAAAGTGATTTTTCGCCTTTATCTCCTAGGCAAAATTTGTGGTACTAGTTGCGAACTCATTGGTAACTTGTATTAGCCTATTACACTTAGTTTTAAGTTTGCAGCCGGTTGCGATCTACGGAACCCTAAGAAAATACTTTTTGCTAAATTCTACTTCTAGCAAAATTAGCGTAGTCTGTATTATTGCTTATATCATATTTGTAGGTCGACTTCTACCTACTTTGTGATCGCAACCGAAGAGAACATTACGGAACATAGTTTATTTTGCAAGTAAAATGTGCGCGTATTCGCGTGTTACGAGGGGAATGCGGAAGGTGCGGGAGGCAGGACTAGCGTTGAGGAATCTACAAAAATTCCTGCGTCTATCGAAATCTGTCATCTTTTTTGCACTGCTAAGTAAGAACGTTCTTTATTTTTATAGGTATCAATGTAAAATCGAAAAAATACAATATCGTCGTATCCTACAAATAAGGCCGTAGCTGCAAAACAGCAAATTTTCAGGTTTGATGAAAAAAAAAAAAAAGTTTCCAATTATGTGTGTTGGTTGGTATCCTATGTAGGGCTTGCAATCCGGATATCCGAATTATCCGTATATATGGCGTTTTTAATATCCGGACTTGAGCAACATTATTATCCGGAATTTTCAGATTTTTCGCATAATGTATAGTGGATTTGAGTTTACGCTCAAACAAATTGATAGCTTTAAGCTTAATTTTAAGAGTAAACTTTTTTTTTTTATACCACTTAGGTGGCAAACAAGCATACGGCCCGCCTGATGGTAAGCGGTTACCGTAGCCTATGGACGCTTGCAACACCAGGGGTATCACGCGCGTTGCCGACCCTGCAGAAATCTCTTCACATCCCTTTTGAAGAACCCCATGCTGTACTCCATTGGGAAAACCACGGCGGGGAGCTCATTCCACAGTCTGAGCGTCCGCGGAAGGAAGCTCCTTTGAGCCCGCACAGTACGAAACAATTCAGGTTTCAATATGTGAGGATGGACTCCCCGTCGATGGCGAGAGTTGCGATGGTAGAAAGTAGCCGTAGGCATCATTTTAAACAATTCTTCAGAACACCGTCCGTTGTACAAGCGGTAGAACACACATAAGGAGGCAAAGTCTCTCCTCAGACTGAGGGGCTCTAAACCGCTTGTGAGCTCGGGATCGTCGACAATTCTTATGGCACGTCCTTGAACCGAGTCTAAGGGATCAAGCTGGTATCCAGGTGCCCCCGCCCATAGATGACAGCAGTACTCCATATGAGGCCGGACTTGCGACTTGTAAAGTTGCAGCCTTTGCCCCGATGTGAAGTACTGCCTCGCTCTGTTGAGCACTCCGAGCTTTTTGGATGCCTGCTTAACCTTGCCTTCTAAGTGACTTCGGAACAAAACGTCGCTAGAAATGTCGACGCCAAGGATCCCGATGCTTTTGCTGATGTTCAGGGACGTGTTCTGGAACTTCTGGAGCCACAGCAAATGGGGTTTTCTTAGCGGTGAACGCGCAGGCTTGAGTCTTGGTGGGATTGAAATGGACTAGGTTTAGTCGACCCCAATCGGAGACACTAGTTAGTGTACTCTCGATTTCAGAAACCAGCCGTTCACGGCTTTCCTCAACCTCTGAACGAGGGATATTTGCACGGCCCGTGTAATGGGTGTCCCCTGTACTGTCGTCTGCATAGCAATGAATGCCGTCAATAGACAGCATATCATTGACGGTTGACAGGATGTCCCGCAGGCCCCAAGCGTGCCGGCAGCGGTGGTCGTCCTCGTCGCGCAGGTGGTCGCGGCGGCGGGGGCGACGGCCCGCGCTCGTCGCTCGACTCGCTAGTGTCGGGCGCGGTAGCAAAATTATCGCCCGACGAAGATGGCTAGGAGCTGGCTGAGGCGGGCGAGGGTGGTGGGCGTGCGTATATGCGTCCCGCTTAGGGTTTCGTTTTTCCCGACCTTTTTCCATTCCCGGGACCCGGGAATGAAAAAAATGACTTCCCGGGAATTCCCGATTCCCGGGAAATTTTAAAAGTTGTTAGTTTTGTTTTTTTAACGTATATAAAGTCAAGTAAACCACGTCATTTATTTAAATTAGCAATTTATTTATCTCAGAAGTAAATAATAGTACATTATGAGACGTGTGCAAAGTTGGTAATCACACGAGACGGTACCTATTAAGCAAGGGAACCCTAGAGTGTAATGATCAATGCACACGCGTGTCATACGACGTTTTTCAACACACTTGTGAGGAAAAAAACAAACTTGTATTTCTTTACTAGATTTTTTGATAATAGTCAATGAGAACGTCAACAAATTATGCGCGTGATAGATTTCATATAAATTGTGACGGAGCTAACACGGCTGTTTTTTTGAAAAGAGTAATCGCTGAGTTTCTTGCCGGCTCTTCTCAGTAGATGCAACCTTCCGAACCGGTATTAGAGTATTAGAGTCAAACTTTTCATAAGTACCTGCGAAGGTCTTTTTGAATAAATGATGCGATTTGAATTTGAATGTTTCATATGATCTAATGTCCTAATTCCTAAATGTGTCGATTTGGAATTGTTTTATTTGATTTAATAATAATACAAGAATATTTCCTTTACTAGTTTTATTGTGTATATTTCTTCACCAAGCCTTCTTTATTATACCGAACAGTTAGAAAACGTGACTTTTAGGAACTACCTACGAATATTACAAATACAAATGCTTTATTATCAAAATCTTAATCATACAGTAATAAACGTAGTGGAGATCTCCTTTTAAGTATAGAAATACTTGTGCTAGGAGACCTCGCTCTTCCATAACAGAGTATATTTATGATTAAGGCGTAACAAATGGAACAGGATAAAATAACAATATGTAAAACAATTTAACAAGAATAACTTAAAGTATTAGAAACAAACAAATTTATAAATGTCTATTATTGTGAGTGTGGGGGTGAGTTTGTGTGTTGGGGGGTGAGTGTGTGTTTGTGTGTGTGCATGTGATTGATTATGGTGTGATTAGAATGATTAAATATGCCGTTTAAATGATTTCCAAAAGAGCTTCAGTTTCGTCGTAATTTAATAATGATAGCCAGTTTGTTATAATTTTTTTGCATGTGTGATTATTCATGGGGTATATATTCAAGGTTTTATTTAATTTGTTGCACAAATGGGAAGATTTTATTAAATACTGTCTTGTTGCAAAAGTAGTATTCACACGCAGAGTTTTTGTTACAGCAAATTTTCTTCTTTTATTTAATTTTATAGGGTCATATTTTAGTGTTTTATGAAGTTTCAGTATTGTGTGCAGTACATAAAGTTTCCTGGTTGTAAGTGTTTCTGAGTTTAAGTAGAGCATGTGAGTTGGGTATCTATATGGCTTAAGATACATAACTTTAAGTAGTGATCTTTGTGCTCTCTCTAGGTCTAGAAATTTAGTCTTTGTAGCTCCTCCCCAGATAGGTATGCAGTAAGTTAAAATGGATTGTGCAAGAGCCACATAAATTTGATTCAGAAGTGTTTTGGAAGCCACATGTCTGAGATTCTTAAATATCCAAATCAATTTTCTAGTTCTATTCATGAGTTGTTCCAGGTGAGCGTGCCAAGATAACCGTTGGTCTATCACAATGCCTAAGTACTTGACCGTCCCTACTTTTCCAATGGTAGGACAAGCACAGGACGTGTTTTCGAAGTTACACTTATGTATCTTTATATTGAAACCAGGTTCAGGTTGAGTGCGATCGTACATGGTGAAGCATATAAAGTTTGTTTTATTAATATTGAGGGTAAGTAGATTTGAATTTAGCCATGTAGCGATTTTAGCAAGCCCTATTTCTGTTTTCTTCTTAACATCGTTCCAGGAAGTGCCGGTGAAGATAATAGCAGTGTCATCTGCATAGGAAATAATATGACCGTCCTTTATTTCCAAATTACATAGGTCGTTAATGTACGCCAAGAACAAGGTAGGGCCCAAAACACTCCCCTGGGGAACTCCATAACTTATAAACTCATCTTCACTTACCGTTTCACCAATTTTAACCCTTTGCTTTCTCTCATTTAGATAATCAGTAGAGCAAGCGGAGTACCTCTTATACCTATCATTTCTAGTTTGTGGACAAGGATCGGAACAGAAACTGTGTCAAACGCCTTTTTGGGGTCTAAGAATACTGTTAAGCACTTTCGTCCTTTATCTACATGGTCCACGATACGGTTACATAGGGCTGTGACAGCATCTTCAGTAGAGAGACCATTTCTGAAGCCGAATTGAGAGTTAGATAAAATGCAAAATTTATTCAAATAAGCCAACAGTCTGTTGTTAATCAATTTTTCCAGTACTTTTGAGATAGACGGCAAAACAGATATTGGTCGGTAATTATTGACGTCATCTCTATCCCCACTCTTGTACACGGGTGTTATGACTGACTGCTTGAGGATTTTAGGGAACTTTCCTTGACTGAAACATAGGTTTACCAAATGACATATAACTGGAATTAATATATGTTTTAAAAAATGGGTCGATATGTTATCCCATCCAGGGGCACTTTTTGATTTAAGATTTGAGATTACATTAAATACTTCTACAGGATCCGCTTCTAGAAGGACAAAAGACGAAGGTTGATAATAGAGTGAATTGGTAGGGATTTGGTCTCGTACTGCATTATTTACAGTAACATTTTCTGCTAGAGCTTTCCCTATACTGGCAAAATATTTATTAACAAAGTTAGCTGATTCTAATGATGAAGCCTTAATATTTAATAGTTGAATGTTCGGTGTCTTAGTGGTTTTATAGTGAGTGATCTTATTTATACAATTCCAGAGTGATTTACTATTTTTCGAATATTTGGCTAATTGCTCCCTCTCATATTTTCTTTTAAGTTTTTTTATTAAATTCGTGCAAAAATTACGGTACCTTCTGTAAGTAATCTTCAATATCTCATTAGAAGGATCGGATCGCAATTTTTTTTGCATCTTATTTCTATTATTTATGCAACGAAGGATACCATATGAAATCCATGGTTTTAGGGTGCGCTTACTTCTAGGTATGTGTAGTATTTTAGTGCTATCAGATAGACTTTTTTGAATTCTAGTGATTAATAGCTCTGCCAAGATGTTTGGGTCGTTAAGGTGAAGGAGGTCTATAATGTTATGATCTAAACTTTGTATTGCTTTTTCAAAATCGTAAGTTATTTTAGTAGTACTTTTTATCGAGTTTCTTTTTTTTCCAGATATACTTAGTAGTATCATGTTATGATCAGTAACTGATGTTTGCAATATAGTAATGGTTGCAGAATTTTTAGTTTTATTTATTTTTAGTATGATATGATCAAGACAACTGTTCCCTCTGGTAGGCAGACAGTGACCAGGGAGTAAACCATGCGTTGACAGAACATTTAAATAGCATAGTCTATTATTTTTATCGTAGGTGTTTTCATTGGTTCTAGATATAAGATTAATATTGATGTCTCCCACTATTATAATTTTTTCATAAGATTTTATACTTTCAAGGTGATTGTTTAGGGAGCATATGAATTTCTCAGCATTATTAATTGACGGAGAGCGGTAAATACATAGAATTATTGTACAAGAGACTGTTATTTGTAAGCATGACGCATGCTCCAAATAAATTTCTTTAACAAGAGCATTATGCGTATTTTTGATGTAGGATGTCACGCCATCATTTTGGTTTAAATGTTTTGTTGTTGTAAAAGAATTGTAATTTATTAGATGTGGAATAGGCTTTTTTAAATTTAGTCTACATTCCGTCAACACTAATATATCTACCTCAAAGTTTAGTTCTGTTAGTGTAACTTGAAAATCATCCATATTACTATAAATGCTTCGTATATTTTGCGTTATTATTGTAAAATCAGAAGTTTTTAGGTTTTTTTTTTTTTTTTTTTATACCACTTAGGTGGCAAACAAGCATACGGCCCGCCTGATGGTAAGCGGTTACCGTAGCCTATGGACGCTTGCAACACCAGGGGTATCACGCGCGCGTTGCCGACCCTAAATCTAAGGTCTAATGTATAAGATACATTCTCAATTTTACTTTCAAAGGAGCATGCGATTTCTGTATTGTCTAATTCATTTGTTGTATCTAGAGACATTTCCATCATAGATTATTTATGTAAGTTATAACAGTAATTTTTAGAGAGTGATTCGTGTCATGATTATCTAAATTATTTAATATATGTATATTAAGCTTCACATCGTATTGTTGTATGATGCATAAGATGGCATATTCATATTTAGAGTGTTTTTGTGTATGTGTTTTATGAGTATGTGGGTATTGTGTATGTTTTGTTTCTGTATGTGTTTTTAGTGTAGAGTGTAGTAGTTGATGTATTACAAATTCTATATGAATATTAACCTGCATAATAATTTTATTGAAGGTTCCTAATTTTTTTACAACTTACAATATTATTCAATTCAAATTGATAAATAATAAGAGTAGTGTAGATGAATCAGGCTTAGTAACTTAATATAGCTATGGTCACATTTAAGAATCCTAGTTATGTAGGTGGTTAAATTAAATAAAATATTTAATAGTAATAAATCTTTAAATTATCTTTTTTTTATATATCAAAGTATTCCCCAAGCTATTACGCGCAAGTTCTTTTTTTGACAGCAAAACTGTTTTAACTGTTTAAATTAAGAATGCTTCGTCTACGCACATATCAATAGCATTGAGTTACACTGAACTGAAATCCACTATACATTATCCGAAAAATCTGAAATTTCCGGATAATAATGTTGCTCAAGTCCGGATATTAAAAACGCCATATATACGGATAATTCGGATATCCGGATTGCAAGCCCTACATAGGATACCAACCAACACACATAATTGGAAACTAATGTTTTTTTTTAATCAAACCTGAAAATTTTCTGTTTTGCAGCTACGGCCTTATTTGTAGGATACGACGATATTGTATTTTTTCGATACATTTATTTGATACCTATAAAAATAAAGAACGTTCTTACTTAGCAGTGCAAAAAAGATGACAGATTTCGATAGACGCAGGAATTTTTGTAGATTCCTCAACGCTAGTCCTGCCTCCCGCACCTTCCGCATTCCCCTCGTAACACGCGAATACGCGCACATTTTACTTGCAAAATAAACTATGTTCCGTAATGTTCTCTTCGGTTGCGATCACAAAGTAGGTAGAAGTCGACCTACAAATATGATATAAGCAATATAATACAGACTACGCTAATTTTGCTAGCAGTAGAATTTAGCAAAAAGTATTTTCTTAGGGTTCCGTAGATCGCAACCGGCTGCAAACTTAAAACTAAGTGTAATAGGCTAATACAAGTTACCAATGAGTTCGCAACTAGTACCACAAATTTTGCCTAGGAGATAAAGGCGAAAAATCACTTTTTTAAGTTTAGGTATGTTCCGTATGTCGCAACCAGTCCAAATTTCTTGAGAAGGTAGGTAATGGTTCTCTAAAGACATGGTATTCTCGCAACTAGTACCACAATTTTTGTTTAGGAATTATTCAATATCAAAGTTTTTCTCAATTTTCACCATGTTCCGTACTTCCAAATCGGTTGCGAATTTAAGGTAATCATATCCATACATAACTCTACAGATATACCGAAAATCATTCGTACCACAATTAATGTAAAATGTTGCTTAATTTTGAGCTAATTCTACTGGACTATGAGGCGGTGCCGAGCTGTTGCTGCGATGGATCGCTGCTGATATAGTGAGCATTGACCCTAATTCGATACAACGCACATTGGCCCAATGGTAATAGAGTTGAAATGGGATCGTGTCAATTTTTTTTTTTTTTTATTTATCCTAAGTTCCACCTTCTTTAGTGTTCCCTATTCATACTACAATCTAGCCTTATTATCGTGTCAAAGTGAACTCTTAATTTTAAATAGCAGACTTTTTTTATCTCGTTTCAATAGGACAAACTTTGCTTGGTTTCATATCAGATAGCTGTTTCTGAAGTCTCAGGTACTTTATGTTTTGACAGACATACAAAAACTCGGCTAGTATGCTGAAAAACTATCAGCGTTTGTTTTTTTACATATCGATACGATTCATGGCGATCAGATTTTGCGCCTCAACGCAAGTGCATCCAGTCGTCTGCACACGGTTCACTGGAACATATCGGTGCTGTTATACATTTCGATTATTTTCTATCACATATTCTGAATGGCTGTGATTTATTGAGTATCCTTTAGATGTAAATCTTGTGAAAAAATAGAAGTATCGTCTCTTTGAGTGAAATATTGCGTTTTTTCCATACCCGTTTTTGAGAGAGGTAGAGCGTAGCGTTTATTCGCTCAAAGAGCAGCTCGACTGGGGAAGTACTTCCACCTTACAGAATACCGCAGCCAAATAACTTTATGTTGTGTTAAGTTGTGTTCCTGCGCGTGAGTAAGGTCGCCAGAGCTCATAGGGGAGGGGGGAAAGGTCGGAAACGCGTGAGCGATGCTTCTCGTGTTACAAGCTTCCATATGGCTACGGAAACCGCTTACCATCAGGCGGGCCGTATGCTTGTTTACCGACTTAGTTGTATAAAAAAAAACCCTTATTAATAAATAAGGTGTAAGTCAGTCTTGTAACACCCAGGTACCTATTAAGATAGCTCCAGCCCTTTTTGTTTATATGACATTAGAAAGGGTCGGATATATGTAAAACCTAGGTATTATACTTGACTTACATCTTATTTATTAATAAGGGGGATAGAGTTTAGATAGCCATACAGAGCGTGTAAAGCTGTCAGTCTTTTTGGCACGTTTTGAATTACCTATAGTTATTTCAAAGTATTATTGTTTTATAATTTGTAAAATAATAAGAACAGTTTGTAAGGTACCACTGGCTTATATGGGATTGGTACTAGATGTTTCCCGAACACTAGATCCATGGTTGACGTCATAGCATTCACAGAGTCTATTATTTAACGTAGGTCTTGTATCTGTATGCTACGGACTCTGTGGCTGCTATGACGTTAGTATGCCATGACCTATGGCGTCATTGCAGCTCCATAAGATCTTCAACTTGCGTGACCACCTCATTTCGTTGGGCTATGCCGGTTACTTTGGTTCTTTGTCGGATGACCACATTGCGGATTCGAAGAAGCCCCGAGAAGAGAAGAGCTTTAATTTATTGGACCAGTCTATGCGTGAGTGTCCACGTCTCCACTCCATAGGTGACTGATATTCGATGGAGCTGACGAGTAGAGTGGATACTCCGTCTTGGAAAGCGTAAAGTGGGATGAGATCCTACCGTACAACAAATATAAATAACAGCACGTAAGGTAACTCCAAACTATCATAAAATATCAAACATGCTTGGGGAACTTTAAATTTATCGGCGTGAAAAGTTGAGCACAGCATCCGAGACTTCTGTACAAATGATGTAATTGTAAACAATACAGAACAGCTGCAATGGATTCAACAAAACAAACTGAGATAATTACTCAGCACAACGGTTTTGTGCTAGTTAAAAACGTATTTTTTATATATTTTGTAGCTATGAGTTGTATTAATTGGACAGGTTAAGAAGTACATTGATGTTTTCTGTATGTATCGTGAAATTGCTTTTTTCTAAATTCATAGAAAAAAACGGTTGCTTTCAAAGCTAGTATGTTAAGATACGCAATACGATCAGAGGGCCAACCACCATTTCTAAAAACACTATTATTATAAATTTACTTGCGTAACGTCCTTCTTTGACATCCGACGTCAAAACAGGACAAAAGACAAGTAAGGTTATAATAATAGCTCCTAAAAAGAAGGCTAAGAATTGTCTTTGTTAGTAATAGGGTTGGGTACACAACCCTAAAAATGAAGACTTGATTTTCAGAACAAATCATTTTCCATTTCTATCGAATATGAGTATTCGGAAAGGAAACCGCAATATGTTATACAATAAATTCCATTGAATTGTGGTATATTGGATTTCCATATGCAAACTCTAAGCCTGAATACTCAATTTAGGCAGGATTTTGTAAAAAATGTACTACTTAGATTGAACCTGTCTGAACTGAACAATAAAAGGATTTTGGAGTCATTAACCGACTTCAAAAAAAGGAAGAGGTTCTATCTAAGACACGTGTGTTTTTTGATGATCTGACCACATAGAAGATATGATGGAATTACTCAACGGAAAATAATACAAACATGCCACAGGTGTTGCATCAAGAGGAGAAGAGAGACGTTAGCAATTCCCACTCACGCGTTACTGCGACCCTTGGAGTCCCCAGTGAAGTCTGACATCCATACTCATAGGCAGAAACACAACAAAAATTGTTACTTAGCTGCGGTATTTAAACTTTCCAGTTAAATTATTAACGTTCCAGTTTATGGTGCAGATCCGCTTAGTCGCATAGATAAACATCATCCTGCAATAGCTTTGGATGTATATATTAATTCTGGTGTATCTGTTAAATCATTAAAACCAAAGTCTCGTACGCATTACAACTTCAATAAATGTAATTTTCTGGAAATAAGGTCAGAACTATCTGTAGTAGACTGGCGCTCTTTGCTACTTTCTCCTGAAATTGATGAGGATTTAGATAAATTTTATGCTACTCTCATTGCTATTATTGATAAGTATACACCTCTATCAAAAAAACATGATGACAGATACCCTGTCTGGTTTACTCCTGCACTAAAACGTTGCTTAGAAACGAAACATAAGTATCATAAACTTTATAAAAAATTTGGAAATCCTCTTGATTACGATAAGTTCTCTCACTACAGATCCAAAAGTAAAAACATGATTGATTCTTGCTATAAAAAATTCATTAATTCTGTTGAAGACTCTTTAGATACTAATGTCAAAGCATTTTGGAGATTTGTCAACGGCAAAAAAGCTGTGAATGCGGTCCCTTTAACTATGAAATACGATGGTATCACTACTTCTGATCCTTCAGGTGTTTGTGAGCTATTTTCCAAATATTTTAGTTCTGTCTTTCAAAACATTTCAGTCATTCCGAATTCAACTAATACTTTAAATTGTAATACGTTAGGTGACATAAATATCACAGAAGAAGTAATTTTGAGTAAAATTCAGATGTTGGATATAAATAAAGGCCCTGGCCCTGACAAAATACCAGTTAATTTCATTAAAATCTGCGCCAAAGAACTTTGCTTACCGTTAAATATATTATTTAATAAGTCAATTCGATCTGGTCGGTTCCCCACTATTTGGAAGATGGCTCATGTTATACCTATCTTTAAATCCGGAGATAAAAGCCAGTGTGAAAATTACAGACCTATTAGCATACTGTCTTGTTTTGCAAAACTGTTTGAGAGTGTTGTGTATGATGTACTATATAGTCATGTCAAACCCATTCTACATCCGCAACAACACGGATTTGTGGCTGGTAAATCTACCACATCCAATCTTCTGGAGTACAAAAACTACTTATGTAATGCTTTTAACAAGCGCTTTCAGGTTGACTCCATATATACAGATTTTGCGAAAGCATTTGACAGGGTGAACCATATAGTACTTCTTAATAAACTTGAAGGTTTAGGCATCCATGGCTGTCTGTTTCGATGGATTCAGTCATACTTGAATCGTAGGAGCCAACTTGTCGCCATAAAGGGTCACCTTTCCGAACCGGTAATAGTCACATCTGGGGTGCCGCAGGGTAGTCATTTAGGGCCTTTATTTTTTATCATATTTATAAATGATCTGATTGATTCTTTATCATGCCCCTGTCTACTTTATGCAGATGATCTAAAGGTGTTTACTACGGTAAGGGATGCTAAGGATATGTTAAATTTACAAAATGACCTAAACACGCTCTCAGTTTGGTGCGATCGTAACTACATGCAGCTCAACATCAATAAGTGTTTCGTTATAAGCTTTACCAGGAAAATAAATAAGTTCGTATTCGATTATTCCCTCGAGGGAAATATTCTTACACGAAAGGATATTGCTAAAGATCTGGGGGTATTTTTTGATGATAAGCTTACATTTCATCATCACTATGACCATATCATAGAGCGTAGTTCACGACTGTTGGGGTTTGTTTCGAGGTCTACTAAACAATTTCGTAAGCCTAGGAGCTTCATTTATCTATATTACGCACTCATTCGTAGTATTCTCGAGTACAATTCAGCGATCTGGTCTCCCTTCTACAGTGTTCACATCGATCGCATTGAACGCGTTCAGAAACGATGTCTGAATATCGTCAGTTACAGGTGCGGCATGGGTCGTAAACTAATTTCCTACAAAGAGCGGTTGGAATACTTCAATGTGACATCTCTAGCTGTGCGCCGTAATTATATTGAAATCAACCTACTTTTCAAAATAGTAAACTCTGTTTTAGATTCACCTACTCTTTTATCCCTCATAAATATCAATACTAGATTCAGGTCCCGTAATCGTAACTACAATATATTCGCCCTTCAGGTATTTTCCAACAATACATCTTTCTATAACCCCATTGTTCGAATGTGTCGCCAATACAATGAGATCCTCGTAACTAATAGAGACATCGATATTTTCAATGCAACATTGTGTCAGTTCCGGAGACAATTAAGAAATATTCTGTTTTAGTTTTGTTTTTTATAATATTTGTTTTATTGTAAACCATACATATATTAATGTTAAACATATACAAATGTTAAACTTAATACTTACCTACCTTCTAGCGAACTTGCGTATTAGTATTTTTTGATGCATTTAGGCATACATGTATTGGGATACATTCCAGTTTAATACCTCTACTTGTTTGTAACTGCCATAAATTGATTGTATTCTGTGTTGTGTGCTATAATAAATAAATAAATAAATAAATAAATATTCTGTTAGATCGAGGTACTTCCCTTATCGAGATGCTCTTTGTACAAAAAAATAATCTACCTCTCTAATTCAAAACCATTTCACAGAAGAGAATTGCTTACTCATAATAATATCCGAATGCTTTTTATGATAAAACTAGCTGTCTGGCGCGGTTTCACCCGCGTTCCCGTGATAAAAAGTAGCCTATAATACTCGGGGATAATGTAGCTTCCTCGATTCCGACTGGTAGTTCCAGAGATTAGCCCGTTTAAATTCTTCCGCTTTATTATATTAGTATAGATTGTAGTTATTTTATTTAATGTTGCATTACCTAGTTGTAGTGTCAATCCTGTAAATATTTCTACGGTACTTAAAAGATTTAGAGCATACTCACCACAATAGAAATCAGACTTCTTCCAAGAAGTGCGCTATAGTCGTCTCGCGAAATAGAACTAGGGCAACGAATAGATAACGTATTGAATGCATCGCGATTGTGAAGTGAAGAGCATTCCGAATTGAATACCTGCAGTCGATTGAGTGAAATATATCTAGAGGTCACAAGTTGATGGATGCTGGGTTTTATTTGAAGTGAAATTTAAGAAAATTGTGATGTTCTTGGAGGATGAGAAAGTCAAGTTTTTTTTTTTTTTTAACTTTAACTTGGCAAACAAGCTTACGGCCCGCCTGATGGTAAGCAGTTACCGTAGCCTATGGACGCTTGCAGTCAAGTGTCATAAACTCTCAGTTTTGTAGTTTTTTTGTTATACCTGCAAGCTGTCCGTGTCTGTGTGCGTTTTACAGTTTAGTTTAACTCCTTTCCATCCTAAGGTTGCCTGGTAGAGATCACTTTTAGTGATAAGGCCGCCCATTGTAACACTTTCTTTGTTATTTTAAGTTTTATGTGGTCTTACAATTAAGTATTATCTATCTATCTGTATTTTGTATATAGATTATGGAAGTCGAAATAAAAAAGTACTTGTACAAATGCGAATCGATAAAAAACATTTCCAAATAAATGTCGTCGGCAAAACCTCGAACAAACATAAATATGTTTTCACTGATTCGCTATCATTGCTCCATAAATAGAACTATACCACATTTTCTATATTGTCATTCAATCTGTTGCGGTGTATGTATTTAGATGTGAAAAAAAAGAAATAAAATTCGGTACCATGTTAAAAAATTAGAATTTCAATGGTATGGAAATTGGAGAGCAATATTATTGTATCCTAAAACCAATCCCAATTATTCTGTATTTATATTTTACGTATATAAAAGGAAATATTGCCTCCATTTCTCGTAATCAATCAGCAGCCAGCTACCATTAACCTTCGACATTTGAAGTATCAACCCGTCAATGTAACTCGCAATTAATTAATTTCATTAATTACCTCAAAGGAAAAGCCTCGCAATTCGATTACTTTCCACTAATGAGTATTACCAGGCCTGTCCCACTCCCATGTTTAGGTACGATCGCGCGCACGCGGACTACCGGAACAACGCTAGTCGGTTGCAACGCGCACGCAGCGCAAGACATGTGTGGGTATAAATACCTACGTACTACCTATATAAAGTGTTTACTGTTCTTTTTTTAACACTATCTTGTGTAGATATCGTTGTTTTTATAGTACTAGATATTTTGTTGTTGTTTCATTGTATTGTCCTAAAGTCCTTATTATAATAATAGGCCCGTTTTGATAACATACCAGTGTGTTAAAAAGAGACAAAGATAGAGCGACCAGAAGAGACCCTCTTGTATAAACGGGCCTCTTAGACCTCGAAAACTCATGTGAATGATTTTTAACCCACTTCAAAAAAGGAGGAGGTTTCTCAATTCGACCGTATATTTTTTAACCGACTTCAAAAAAAGGAGGAGGTTCTCAATTCGGTTGTATGTTTTTTTTTTTTTTATGTTTGTTACCTCATAACTCCGTCGTTTATTAACCGATTTGGAAAATTCTTTTTTTGTCTGGAAGGGTACACTTCCCGTTTGGTCCCATTGTCATCAGATCAGGATTTGATTACTTCTTAGTGTACTTTGAAGTCGGTTTAAGTTTTTTGTAAAACAGTCCAATTATTTTTATGTGTGTTCGCGGATAACTTCGTCGTTTATGAACCGATTTTGACGATTCTTTTTTTAGAAACTGTTAGTAGTTCCAGAATAGAGAGAGTTCCCTCTTTAAATATACAGTAATTCTACCTTACAACTCTTAGAATAACTAAGATTTAACATACCACTATTTCAAAAATCAGTAGAACAATATTCAGAAAAATTTAACAATTCTTATTGTTATGTAGGTAAGTAACTCAATATATCCTTTTTTTGGTTAATTCTTTATTAATTTTTATATAACAAACTTCTTCAATCAACATGAAGATTATTAAGAACAAATATTGTGAATTTCGGTTGACGGCTACTGGACTAGGTAATCGTGCCGTTTCTTGTCGCGTCGTCAGTCATTCCAGATTTGATAAGCTAAAACCCTTCCCCAAAATAGTTGTATTCAGTTTCGTAGACAGAATACACATTCAGTATACAAAGTACTTATAGGTCTAACAACTTAGATTAAAGTATGTAGACATTTTAAAATAACTTTCTGATCTAATACTAGTTAGCTAGGATATTTTAAATGTCATTGTTCACGAAAGGAGAATAGCATAGAAATAAAATAAACACAGAGAATAGTAATAGGACATACATAGGCGATAAGGAAATATTGAAGATTCATAATACGTCATTAGACAACCCTACCGTAACACGTGCCGCGTCATACAGGATAGAGTTATACGATAGAAAGAGAGGGAAGTTGTAGGTGAATATAATTTTAGGCGCGCAGCGCTGCGCGAACTGGATTGCGCTTTATTCTGTCGTTCCAAGAGTCGATTTTTGTTTAAATGTCGTTTTCGAAGTGGGTTTTCTGTACGTAGTACTATTAAATATTCTGTGGTATTACGTCAAGAACACTTGCGTCATGAATTTATATTATGACGTCACCTACGAGAATATTTTGACGGCGTTTATGTAAACCTGAGATTAATCTATTAGTAAGGGATTAAAGTTGAAAACATACGGCGATGTATTGCGAGCGATGCTGTTACGTATTTTAAGAGTCAAAGCCGTCAAAGTCAAAGCCATTTATTCAATTTTGCCCTTCTGGGGCAGGCCCCATACTCATAATTTCAACCCCAAATACATTAGTATGAAGGTCAAATTCGATTTGGCACTAGGCCTTCAACTCCTTCAAGCTTCATTCTCCTTTTTTTTTAACTTACAATGACCCTGGTGATTTCTTTACCACCTGTCATTGTACATACAGACGCAATGGTAGTAGGATAGTATATATATAGGTATAATTACCACGTATACGGCACTGCGGTACTATACTATGTCAGTCAAGCAGGTAGTGGCCTACCTAGCTTCCACTTTTAGAATAATCTGTCACTGCCGGTATGTTTTCGAAGCTTAGGATCGAAGATAAACCAATACCACTAAATCTGATCCAATAATCTGAGACCAATTCAATGTAAAGTAAATATTTCCGTTAATATTTATTAAAACGTATACTACTTTTAAGTGTGGCCGCCGAGAGAATGCGTTTCAGACGATTGTCTAATATTGGCCAAATGTTAGAAACAGCTAATCAAATCACAGGTGTCAGAAAGGGGAGCCAACCACAATCTCTTAACAAAATAATATTAAGTTTTCTTGAAAACATGACGGGGTTCCAGTAACTTATATGATAAACCATCAATCAATTATTATTATTTTTGTATTTATCTTTATAGTTGCTACCAACATAATGCTGGGTCTCTTACAAATTCAAATTCAAAATCATTTATTCAAATAGACCTTCGCAGGCACTTATGAAAAGTCTGACTCTAATACTCTAATACCGGTTCGGAAGGTTGCATTTGCTGAGAAGAGCCGGCAATAAACTCAGCAATTACTCTTTTCAAAACAAGCTTAGATTCATTACATAATATTTACATTCTAATCGCACTGAAAACAATTGCGTGCCCCGGCGCGGCGGCAAAATTTCAAAGAAGACTGAATAAATATTTAATAAGTAAATAAATAGCAAACTTAAGCAGACCAGCCCCCACAAGCAGCACCTGTTCACAAGTATGACGCGTGTGGCAGCCATCGCCCTCCTCGCCATATTGGAGGGAAGTGAGCGACCCGTCACACGACGCCGCCGCAAACGTACGAAGCAGTTTTAAAGCGGACCCGCACAGTTTACCCAGCCATAAGTTTCCAGTAACACGTGATACTAGATTCGTCTGAATTTCACGAGCTGAATTACAGAGGTTTGCAAATGCTTTGAATATTTTAATGTACGATATGCGGTAGGCACTTGAATAAACATGCACTCAAAGTTAAGCGAATGCACTGCCGAGTACTTTGTGTTATGGTTGGCAAACATGCATTATCGGGAGTGAGTTGAGCTAGACAGCATTTGAGGGATAATTCATTGCTGGGAGCAATGAGTTGCAGCCTATTTTAGGTAAGAAAATTCAATCGTGGGCTTTGCGTTTTCCTCTGACCCGTCCATAAAGGACGATGACGAAGCCTAAGATAGAACATATTTACCCAGGAGAAACCTATTCACCATTACCATGAAAGTCACTAGATTTTAAGAGCCAGGAAACAGACGCCAGTAGCAAGTTCCACTACCTTGCTGTCCGCATTATAAAATGAGGATGCAAATGAGATGCTGTGCCCGTATTTTCGGTATGTCAACAACGTATGGGTGAACATTTTCCTGTTTTGGTTTTATTCGCGATCCCTTTTCCGAATGCTGGAAAACCTTCTTTAGTGCATGCCTATGTTGTTTAAGTATGTGAAATTCCATGTTTCTGTACCCTGCAGCTTGAGCTGCGCGTGCATCTTTCAGTTTCTCAAGTAAGTATTGAAAGAGTTTATTACAAAATAGCCTGAAGTGTTTTCGTGGAATCAACCTTCATTCTGCCTTCCTAGGGCCTTTGACTAAGAGCGTATCCCTCCATGTATTTCCTAAACGAACTTTCCACCCAGCGGCTCCTAGTGGCCAACCTAGTGGGCGTCAGTTCTGCATGTTGCTTTTATGTCGCCAGTCGAGAACTTTTCTTACAGTCTTATTTATTTGGTGTTATACATAAAGGAAGCGCTCGTGGTGTAGCATGATTAGCCGTTCGTAATCGATCGGCAAAGTTAAGCAACCAACGTCGTGGTCGGTAACTGGATGGGTGACCGCCTAGTGTTATTTCAAATCGAGCGTTTTCGTGCTTCGGAAGGCACGTAAAGCCGTTGGTCCCGTTTATCATGTGATAGTCGTTAAGCTAGTTGGAGGCCTTCTAGCCTTCGCTTTCGCCTTCTAGGCGGCTTCAAAACTCCAACAGTAGGTTGACCACTAGCCTACCTCCACCGATCCGCAGTGGGCACGCGTGGTGGAGTATCTCTGCCCATTCCCTTTCAGCCTCATTTGTGAAAGGAAGCCTGTCCTCAGCAGTGGGACATTATAGGCTGATGATGATAGATATAGGTATCTATGTTTATTTGTACTATTTCGATATTATTAATACACACTATTTATAACTTCAATGTTTAAAAACAATAAAATCGATCAAGACTGCTTGTTAAAACTAAAAGTTGAGACTTTCTATTCAGGCCATCGATATAATATCATTCAGGCACTTAACTTTTACCCAAATTTAGTCTTGCGCCTAAATCACCCTTGACTTGACTTTACTCAGGTATGCAACCTCTCTGACTAGTATATTAGTATAGAACAAAAGCCAGAACTAAATAAATGGGTAGCTAAAACAAAATCTATGTAACCATTACTTAAAGTCAGTATCATATATAATTCTACGCGTCGCTGTACTCCAATGGTAATTGTTTGACTAAAGTAAGACGTATTTGGTCTATAAAACACTTCTACAATAGAGTTTTGTCTCCATTTTATAGTTTACTAGATAATGCTTGAGAAAACAATTGAATTTGGAACCTGCATCTAGGATATAAGGTTTGTTTTCGATTAACGCGATCTATTCTTGAGTTTTGATCTCGTTGTATACAGTAAACTGAGAATCTATGATTAAGCGTTTAGTATCAGAACATCGCAGTACGTAATGAACTAATATATGATAATAAGTAGTAGATTGGCTGAAGGCTTGTGATTTATACCGTTTAGTTAATGGCGCTGTCTAGTGTCCCTGCTCTCGACTGTTGAGCGGACGAGGGTAGACTACGAAAACTTTACACTTCACATAAATGATATAAATAATAAATGTCGTGGCTGATTGTTTCCTTAATTGTTTACCTCCTGTGTCCTCTTTTTGTTGCATAACGTTATAAAGTGGCGGGTGGATATATTTGAAACCTGGGCTTTTACTTTTTAAGTCGATGTTAGCTCAGTGGTAATTGACGTCGGCTGCCGAGACGAATGTATCTAGTTTAAATCCTACATTAAGGGTAAATATCAGTTACGAGGCGGGAAATTAGATTTTTTTCGAGTTTTTTTATTTTACCTTCGTAGAACAATATGTATAGATTTTTCACGAATAAGCGAAGGTAGAAGTTCATTTGGCACATTCTGGTATGAATGTTTTTTTGTATCATATGAGCCATATTTGAACATTTCTCACGGTTTCTCTAAAAACGGTAAAACTACCTATTTTGGGAAATGTACAAACAAAAAGTATGAATTCTACAATATGCTAAATGATCTACTATGATCGCGAATCACTGAAATATCTAACCAAATTGTTCTACGAAAGTAAAAAAAAAAAAAAACCCGCCTCGTATCTGATGTTTAACCTTAAGCTTGAGCTTTCGGTGAAGGATAATATCGTGAGGAAACCATAGCATGGTGGTAGGGTACTTTTTAGTACCCACTTGGCTCGCTACCCTCAAGTTGAAAATTTGTCGCCAAGCTGTGTGCTCCGACAGCTGCACTTGAGAGCCAGTTCCTTCTAGGCTTTGTGTGCTTACCACCTTCGACCACATCGTCACGGTGATATTGTGGTCAAATAGGCCTTTATACAGTAAAACAGAAGTTGGTTTAAACTATCACATGTAAGGAGGCTAGACTCTACAGTATACGTTGTCTCACTTCTCATGATGAATCATTCGCAATATCCAGTGAGATGTGATAATTTCCTCGTTTACTTACAATTTGGTGATAACAACCCTATTATATTATATATAAGGTCTCAACTCCATTGTCAAAGTTATTATCGCTGAAATATATTTTGACACGTCGATAAATGATTATTTTGTGGTGACTTTAGTTTAGATGGATGTCCGTGAAACTTAAGTAGCTTCGTAATAATAATAAGTGCAAAGGACAAAGTAATTTTGAATGCTTTACGAGGCGAACGATGTAGCACGCTCACCGAGAAAATGCCTATTAACCCTGGCTTTGAAGACATTAAAGGTGTTAGGACAGACCCCAGAAGTGAGCTCCCTTCCTTTGCGCATAAGGAATGAAGAAGCGAAACGTTGTTAGGGTTCCATAGCCAAATGGCAAAAAACGGAACCCTTACCCTAGTAGCATTTATTGTGGTTATTTGGTTGGACCAATGTAGCATTTACAACCTAATTGGTTGGCCAACTGTTAGAAATGGCCGCCTGGCCAGCAAGCATCCCAACGATCGTAGCCAACGCTGGCCCAACGCTATAAGCCTACATTGGCCCTACAGTATATTTGCAACGTAAGGCCACCGTTATTAGACACACGTTGGGCCTATGGTGTATTTGAGATGTAGGGCTAACCACTATTTAACTCGCATAGGGCCAACAGAGCATTTATTATGTAGGGCCTCCCAATATTAGTCTCGCATAGGGCCTACAGTGCGTTTTTCACGTAGGGCTACCTACAATTTGACCTCGCATAGGGCCTACGGTGAGTTTTCCACGTAGGGTCACCCACAATTTGCCTCGCATAGGGCCAACAAAGAAATGCCAACTACTGATGGGAACATTCCTGTTCATTTTGTATGGGGAACATGTTTAACATGAAATTTTCCTATACTGTGAGTAGGAATGTTCCGGGTACAAATATCAGTAGGCTCACTGTTTGCCTCATGGTATAGGAAAATTTCATGTTAAACATGTTCCCCGTACAAAATGAACAGGAATGTTCCCGTCAGTAGTTGGCATTTCTTTGTTGCTTCGATCTATGCCAAGTACCTATTGTTAAAAAAAGAACCGACGAGGCGCAAGTCACAGAACCAAAACATTTTTTTCCATAATTTATTTATTTTGTACAGCGTGGTAACAGATAGCCCCTATAATTTTTTTTGTATGTCGGCGCCCATTGCTAGCTCAGCAATTTTATTTCGACGTACAGCTTCTGTAAACAAAAGGACTGCGTAAGTAAATATAATAATATAATATAATACACAGCATTATTATAGTACATAGATGGATATAATTAATTACAATAATCTCGATGTAACCTAGCAAGTAGATATTGTTAATAATTTTAATAAAATGTCTGTATCTGTTGTCTGTCAAAAATTATAAATCTTAAAATAAAAAAGGGAAAACTATTGGTATTAATGGATTTGAAGTAAAATATCAATTGAACAAATTGAGGTTTTGAACAGAGGTAGAGTACAGCATTTCTTAGCTCAAAGACCAGATTGACTGAATACGATCAGGCGGGCCATACACTTGTAAAAAAAGTGAAAAAAGCATATACCTTTGATGACCGCAACTATCAATTGGTAGATCCTTTAAAGCAAGTTTTTTGTGTCAGTCCAGTTGCATGACAGTGCTAATGTATTCGTAAATATTTTGTCAATGATTCTCCTTACAATGGCAGCCAGTTTGGTTCCTCCCACCAATGATTAATAGTTTATCTACAAAATGTAATGAAAACTAATGTATAATATATTTAACAGTAAGCAACAATTGTGCCAACATGAATAAATTAAGTGCCTGATTAAAGGATTATTCTGATAGGATAAATTATGTATTTTTTTTACCTTTATTATATTTTATAGAATCAAAATATAACTTAGTGTGGATAAGTTAACACAAAAAACATTACCAACCTTCTAGGCCAGTCAGGTATAAAGAATTTCTTTCGAGTAGAGTAGATAGATGGGCGGAGGCAAAGAGGGAGCAGGTGGAGAATAGGGAGATGGGTGAAGGCGACGAGGCAGAGGGACTGGTAGACAGAGAGAGAGGGAAAGGGAGCGGATAGATGAAGGGAAGAGGAATGAATATAGAGAGTGAGGATAGAGTAAGGTAAGGATGGAGGCAGGGAAACTTCTAGGAACAAGGCTAAAACCTATGACAAATCATTGGCGTTTTTTATAGCTATAGATAGATTAATATGTTTACCTTTTTTTTTAAGTGGAAGATGTTGGTTTTGGATAATAATTAATAGTGTCATTGTTCACTTCACTGTCTTCATGTGCTACTGAAGAGGGTTGGTCGTTTTTTTTCCTGGATGGCCGAGAGTCAGATGATGTAAGTTCTGAATAATTTTCAGCTTGTTTACATTTTTCCCATGCTTTAAAATTATCTGAAAAAAATTGGAGTTATACTAACTGAGATAAAAAGTGAAACAAAATTGAAGCAGCAATAACAGAAAAAATAAATTGAAGAGAGTTCACAAGTGAAATTCGAAAACTTCTAACATACCCATTTGAAATCTGCTAAAAACAGTCAATAAAAAACAAAAGCAAAGCAACTTAGAAAATTATGTATCTGCCTGGGATCTTGGTCTTCCAACCAAGAATGTTAAAGTGAATATGTAAACTTTCTTTGATTTGAAAGGCGTGTTATAGTTATAGGCTCGCATATAAGTAAAAAATAATGAAGATCTATAAAAAGATAGAAATAGGGAAGTAGATAGGTAGGTACCAAAGATAAAATATATAGACGTATAAATTTACCAGTTTCATAGAAGACATGTTTAATTTTGTACACTGTCCATGTAGCATCTGCTGTACTTGTCGCGTTTTGCACATATATTTATTTAAATTCGATCCGAATGACACCTACCCTACGCCTCTCCAGTATACAATAGTAGTCTTTGCCTAGGTACGCCGCCGCCTCCCCCTATCCATTTCGTCAATAAATAAACCTGAGACACAAACCACAAATAAAATAAATCACAGATCACTACTGTATATTATGTACTAGTGTGCTAATAAATTAGGTACTTTATACTTTTTTCGTCAATGGCGGATACAAGATAAATATTTTTATGCATCTTCCTTCCAGTGTTGCCAACTGCTAGCCAAAGAGAATATAACGCTACGCTACAGCGTTGCCATTGCTACGGCAATTGCCGTGTTCTACGGCAATTTAACATAATTAAAAGGAAATCTACGGCCTACGGCAGCATATCTTATACCGTAGCAAAATCTACGGCAATTTTGAAAGGTCTAATTTTGGTTAGGTTCCAAGCCAGAAAATGCAAAAAAAAACAATGCTTATCTTTGACACTAACTAATGGGGAAATACCCGTTTATTGTTTCATGACTAGGCACAAATTTAGCTTTACAGGTGCGCGTGGCGCTAGTATCGTGTTATTTGTATTGAAATTCTATAGTTCCTTTTTTCTCCGCTGCTATTCATAAATAAGTTCTAATGACAGTGTTTTTCATTGCGTTTCATATTCGTTTTGTTTAGTTCTCGTGTGACGTCTTTCTTTTGTGATAAATAGGTAAATTAGGTAAGCTATAATATAAATCAATCATGGACTCTGAAAGTGACGAAGGGCCAAGGACACCAAAAAAGAAAGCTTTTTTTATTTTCTACGGCAATGAAAGATAGCTTTTCCTTGAAAACACGGCAATTTTTCTCATCAAACACGGCAGTAAAAAAATTGTCGATGGCAACACTGCTACGCTAAGACTGCTAGCTTTACTAAGTAGCTAGACATCTTGCAAAAAGTAGCTAGATTGCCAGATTTTGATACCCAAAAAAGTTGCTAGAAGTAGCTAGATGTTTCTAAGTAGGTAGATAACAATAACATTGTTAAAGAGAATTTAAAACCAGTATATTAAATAGGTTTTTTTTTTCAAGTGTAATTAATTTTCACAATATATTAAACAGCGAGCATTAGTTTTAAATGAGGCGATTTCTTACGATACCTCTATGGTCAAAATACCTGTCAAATCGTGTACTTTAGGTTCAAATTGGATCCAAATATCAGCATTTTGACAGGTATTTTGACAATAGAGGTATCATAAGATAACTCCATATTCCCGGCCACCTACCTATACCCTCATCTAGGCCAATAGCGTCGCGTTTAGTCTTTTTCTAAGAGACCCAATGCCCTATTACGAACTTTCGAAAGTATTGAAAAGTAGCTAGAAAAAGTAGCTAAATATTTAGCTACAAGTTTCATTAAATTGTAGCTGCCTAACACCAAAAAATAGCTAGATCTAGCTATAAAGTACCTAAGTTGGCATCACTGCTTCCTTCATGGCTTCATGCACCTACATTTGTTTCATTAGTTCGCCAAAAGGCAGGCAAAGGTCCAGAATCATACAGCCTAGTTTTATTTAATTTTTTCTTGAAATAATAGATATCATAAAATATAAAGGCTGATCTACCCAAATTGAAAAGGTTAACGCCATATTTGTTTTATTCAGGTTATAGTAAAATAGTTCTTTAAAAACTTCAAGGAATTTTTGAGATAACTCGAAAAGTCACAATACACGCATTAATTTCATGTTACTACACTGGTGCACTTAGCCACTTTTGTCAAAGTATCTAAGTATACATAATTTATATTATTCTCTTATAACAATGATGATTAAATTTGATGATTTTAATATATATATATATAATAAAAATGAATCCCTATTTCCCTTGGTCACGCCATCACGCGTGAACGGCTTGACCGATTTCGCTAATTCTTTTTTTGTTGTGTTTGTTATTGTCAGGAAAAGGTTCTTATGAAAGGAAAAATTAAGACAGTTGCGAGGGTAGGGGTAGGGTAGGTTAGGGTAGGTATAGGTTAGTAGGACACCACGCGAACGAAGTCGTGCCGGGCAGCTAGTACTATAGAGATAGATTGAAAAACGGCTTGTAGCTTGCGCTCATAGAAGATGAGAAGTATAGGCACAGACAATCCTCTGTGGCATAGGTACTCAAGAATACGGCTGATTGACGCTACTGTGGAGCTGAACGCTCGCTGAATATAATATGTTTAACCAATAAGCTTTGAATCATTTTAAATTGTTTATACCACGGAGTATATATTGTTTATGAAACGTCCAACGTCCGATGGTCAGTTGGAAATAATACAAATCTTTATCACAGTTCACGTTTGTATGTTAATATTATAACCAGTTATAAAACCTACCGTAGGAGTTGAAGGCTCAACTGCAAATAATTATAGGAAATTATGCGAATTTTTATCACAGTTGGCCATGTGTTGGTCCTTTGTATATTAATTTCCGTTATAAAACGTATCGTAGGAGGTTAAGGCCCAACGGCAAATAATGGATGGAAAATACATGAATCTTTATCACAGTTGGCCATGTGTTGGCCCTTTGTATGTGAATGGCCCGTTGTTAAACCTACCGTAGGAATTGAAGGCCCAACAGCAAATAATTGATGGAAAATACATGAATCTTTATCACAGTTGGCCATGTGTTGGCCCTTTGTATGTGAATGGCCCGTTGTAAAACCTACCGTAGGAATTGAAGGCCCAACGACAAGGAGTTTTTAGAAATTATACTAATCATTATCTCAGTTGGCCAAGTGTTGGCCTTTTGTATATTAATATCCGTTATAAAACCTACCGTAGGAGTTTAAGGCCCAATGGCAATTAATTGTTGGAAAATACTCGAATCTTTATCACAGTTGGCCATATGTTGGCCCTTTGTATGTGAATGTCCCGTTATAAAACCTACCGTAGGAGTTGATGGCCCAACGGCAAAAAAATGTTGAAAATTATACTAATCTTTATCCCAGTTGGCCATGTGTTGGCCCTTTGTACGTGAATGCCACAGTATATTATTGCAGATGGCACAATGTTGGGCCTTTGTAGGGAGAATCACTACGATATGCCAACTTATTCCCAACTGTTGGCAACCGCGTGCCAACAAAAATGCTACTAGGGTATAGATTCGTCATGTCTGTCTGTCTCTGTCTCTCTGTCTGTCCGTATGTCACAGCCACTTTTTTCCGAAACTATAAGAACTATACTGTTAAAACTTGGTAAGTAGATGTATTCTGTGAACCGGATTAATATTTTCACACAAAAATAGAAAAACAGCGATAAATTTTGGGGGTTCCCCATACTTAGAACTGTAACTCAACATCAAACCCATAAGTTTGGGTTGTCTATGGATAGGTCTTCAAAAAATGATATTGAGGTTACTAATTTTTTTTTTTCTAAACTGAATAGTTTGCGCGTGAGACACCTCCAAAGTGGTAAAATGTGTGTCCCCCCCCTGTAACTTCTAAAATAAGATAATGGTAAAACTAAAAAAAAATATATGATGTACATTACCATGCAAACTTCCACCGAAAATTGGTTTGAACGAGATCTAGTACCTAAGTAGTTTTTTTTTAATACGTCATAAATTTAAATTCATATTAAATACTCAGGTCTATTCTATACTACCATCAAAGATTTTCATAGGGCATCGGAAGATTTAAATTCTTTGACTACCATTTACTTATATACCTACACGTTTGTACGGAACCCTCGGTGCGCGAGTCTGACTCGCACTTGGCCGGTTTTTTCCTTATTAGTGGGATGTCGACAACATGCGGTAGACATTTTCCCGGCGTCTTGTGGTTCGATGGATTTATTTTTTTGTTGAATTCCAGACCAGAATATAATAGTCAACGAAATAGGAATAATTAATATTTCGATCATCCTTACCCGAAATTTACAATTCCTTTCAATTATCTATCTAAAGTATGCCAACACCTCAAGTTTCAATGTCAATCCACTGTCTAATTCATTCCCCAAACCACTAGCTAATGAAAACTATCCAGTTACTTGTCAGATTTTATCGTAACACCTCGATGAGGGTCTGAGTGGTCTGGATGACCCACACGTGAATCCAATAACTCGTTAATGAGTTTAATTCAACCCTAAACCGCTGTCAGTTAACAGATTAACGCCAGAATTGTGGTTGTATGTAAGTAATTTTATAATCGTTTAAAGACCAGAGTAAATTGTAGAAGGAATTTAGTTACCTACGTGAAGTAGCTTCGTGATTACCTAACTTAGTATAAAGATTTAGGAATGGGAAGACTTATCTTATTACTCTCATTCACACACTGGTCATTCATTCCACTCATCCACTTACACACCCACGAACTTACCACATCCACACACCTCTTACTACACATTCAACAAATCAACTGAGTTTTGAATGAATCTGAATCTGAATTCAACTGAGTCATATTAAAAGCTTTTTAATAATTAATAATAATATTATGTTTCTAATAATTAAATTATATTTTCCCTATCTCTGTAATGGACGAAAGAGACTAACTTCCACAACACAGGATAAAAGCAGCGTGTTAACCGCCTGATTGTATTTAATCATGCTGGACTTTCTAACAAATTTTCATTAAAAAAAAAACAAATATGTACATAGCTCACAAAATAGGCAAAAATAAAAGGCAAAACGTTAATCAGAATAATAGGCAATAATACAACAAAACAGATTCTTATAAAAAAAAAAACAAAAAAACAATTACAAAAACGTACAAAAAAATGATCAACACAGATTATTGACTATGAAATTTTTGCTATAAAGTGGTGTGGTTGACATAAACACATATTCGAAACTCCACGGCGGCTCCACGGTATCCAAAATCAAATAACCTACTACAGTTTCCTCAAAGGAGCCAAAAATGTAGTTAGTTCCACAGCAAATCGAATAGTGGTCCGGTCACACGAATCTAATATCCTGGCACTAACCATCGAGGGAAGTATCACTTGAACTTTGCACGAAAGGTTACAGGTTCAATTTTCCTTTATTTGCTACCCAACTTTAAGACTAAAGACTGCTTGTAAGTAATATTGCTTTTTTGAACATCTGTTGAGATTTCAGAAACGCTTAGTGCATGTGGAATTGAAAATAAAAAAGGTACTTATTGGTTTGGTTGCAGCCATGAGATTGGTGGTTTATATTTAGTTTTATTTTTATTTAGGACTAGCTGCCCGGCACGACTTCGTTCGCGTGGTGTCCTGCTAACCTATACCCTAACCTATCCTACCCTACCACTACCCCTACCCTACTCTATACTCGCAACTTTCTTATATTTTTTTCATTCATAAGAACCTTCTCCTCACAATAACAAACACAACAAAAAAAGAATTAGCGAAATCGGTCCAGCCGTTCACGCGTGATGGCGTGACAAAGGGAAATAAGGATTCATTTTTATATATATAGATTATTTTTCACCTCAAAGTTTTCACAAGCTTTTATTCAGTTTCGCCTGTCCTGTGTCTGCGTGTCTGTAACCAAATCTAGCCGTAAAATTTGACCCACTTCCTGGTTTCCGATTGTGCTGAAATTTTGCTTGCATAGTAAATCGGATAACAATGCAATATTATTATGCCATGGAGCCGATCTTTTGATTGAGGAAGGCAGCCATGGGAAATCTGTATAAAACGATATCGTAACTTTGCCTGGTTTATTATTGTAACTTGTTTTCAACTTTGAACAATTCTAAAGCCATGATTTTAATTACTTTATCCATTCTATTTTATAGATATGCTGAAGGTGAAGTTATATTGAGATTATTTTTTATTTCGTAGCTCTAAAATTAAATGTCTCAAGATATTCCGTAGAGGATAAACATCAATCATTAATTTTCGCCCGGTTTCAATAAACAATAAATTAAATTATTAAAAGAAACAAAAAACCCGACTGCGTAAAACAAAAATTAACTGAAAAGAGAAAAACAAGCTCTTTAATCTACAGAATTTTGAATATAACTTGATTTTTATAAGGTATTGCAGTCGGGGACAAACCAATAAGTAACCTAAGTATGTATTTTTTTGTAATATTTGTTTATCCCCGACTGCAATACCTTATAAAATTCAAGTTATATTCAAAATTCTATAGATTAAAGAGCTTGTTTTTCTCTTTTCAGTTAATTTTTGTTTTACGCAGTCGGGTTTTTTGTTTCTTTTAATAATTTAATTTATTTCAGACTTTTTAGTTTTATACAGAATGAGTTGTAAGTATTAGTAAGTAAATGAGCGGTACGGTAAAGTAACGCTAACAACCATCGCAACTCAGTGAGTTACCTACGGTAACCGCTCATAGTACCTTTGCAGTTTACGTCAAAACGGTAGCATAAAAGTATTACAATATATACATATATGGAAAGGGCTGTTCACACGCTTTCATTTGATACCCATATTGTTACAATAACGTAATTTTTGTTTTTAATACCCCCCCTCTTTTTTTATCCGTAAACGCCATATAAAAATAATACACTCTATGACACTCCCACAGTTCAGACGAATCTAACGACACCTCATATGCTTAAATCCATCAAGCCGTTTAGGCTGCAGAGCGTGCCAAAGAAATAGACATACATACATACATACATACATACATACATACATACACTCGAAAAACATAACCCTCCTTCCGGGTCAGTCGGGTAAAAACGAATCGTTTTGCTTACCAATAGTAGGTTTATTACCTGTAATAGCTACTTCCATATGGGAGGGTCTGCTATACAAAGCTTTGAGGTCTTTGCTTCATTATAAGTATAGATATAAGAGTCTTAATTTTAATAAATCTTAACCAATAACGGTCCGTAAATTATTGAAACCGGGCATATTTTTTTTTTTATGAATCTCCCTATTAATCTTGTTTGCAAAATTCTATTAAATATTTTATTTAATGTATGTATAATGTATGTTATAAATGTTAATCAAAATTGCACAAGTCTTCCTTCACTTCACAAATCCTTAACAAAACTTACGCATCAAAAAAAATACAACGCGTCCATTCCGCCCAGGCAAAGCTGGGGCGGGTTGCTAGTAAAAGTTTGTTTTTTCTAATCAACTCGGGATCCAAATGAAGCCAGGAAGAGGTTGTAAATTGAATGCAAAACATTTTCTCCACAGTTAAAAGGGTTCATTGAAAAACTCTTTATATTTCTCGTTTGAGTGTGACCCATTTCAACTCGTGCTCTCTGCATTCAATTATGTAGAATAATGAATTATACTACTGGGTTTCAACACTGTAATGTTTGTATATTTTACATCAAATGGTTTTGTTAATGGCGCCTGGTTTGTTGCGAATATAGTTAAAAAAACTGACAATCCTATTTTATTAAATATAATATATTTACAACAAATATGTTGAAAAAAAATTGGTTGGTTAAAAATATTAGTTTATTCTGCGGATTATAGTTCATCACTAAATTAATAAAATGTAGTAAAGATCAAATACTTATTGCAGACAAAGGACCTTCTGTGCTTTCTTACATTATTGAGATAGGTAGGTACTATGTGGATCAGTCCAAAAAAAAAACGAGGTAATTTCATTTCAACATCTCATAACCATGACAATGTTATATGATTTTATTAATAACTAGTTTACCCCCCCACCCCTGTTTCACCCGCGTACTTTACCCGTTTAGGGATGGAATTCCCAAAATCCTTTCTTATGGTGCGTCCATGCTACGCGAATCGAGCACGAGCCGAGCCACGAACGAACCTACAACGAGCACGATGCGAATTATTTTGTTCGTGAAAAAACTGACAATCGCGCTCGTTCGAGGCTCGCAAGCCTGTCCACGCTACGCGAATCGTGCTCGTTCGTGGCTCGGCTCGTGCTCGGTTCGCCAAGCATGGACACACCATTAGGTTACAAAAGGAACCAATGAATACCAACTTTTGAGTTAATAGAGACACTGACATTGGGGTAGATTTTCCAGTAACCCAAAAACTCATGATTCTTTATTATCTATCAAATTATTACTGAGTTTCAAGTTAATCGGACCGCGCATTGGGTATCTTTCATACCAATTTTAACTTCCCCTTTACCATTGAGAAGTTATGAAAACCTAATAATATGAAACTATAAGAAATTGTGCTAAGTTCATGTTTATAAACCCAGGTATAAGATTTTTGGTACAAAAAAACCTTCTTTTCACCCCCTTTAAGGTTGAATTTCCAAAAAAGATTTTCATAATCATATAAGAATTAACGAGTTAATAATTTACATTGTTTACTCCTTGAAGTTCAGTATAAATAATAAATAGGTGGTGTCAGCCCTAGATCTCGCGCGTGCGGCTTTACACCGCAGCGTCATGCAGCGTTGACGGGGATCTGACGGATCGCAACGCGCTTTCTACACGAGACATGACAGGGTTGTCAAAAGTTATAATAACTTTTATTTTAATAAAAATATTTAGTTATGTTGGTTTAATTTAGGAACAAAAATACAGCACAACAGCAGCAATTAATTTTCTCCGTATCTCATTTTTGCTACGTACTGGATATTTAAAAAAAAACATAATATTTTCCCGCAACCAATGTTGTTTTCTAACAAAATAATTTGTTTTAGAGACTAAATTACTCTTTATTTACAACAAATCAATATATAGAAAATTTCTTCAGTCTGCAGCTGCTTCCGATTAACGGCAAGGTTCCCAGAAGGCTGGCAGCGTATTCATTATATTAATTTATATAAATTATGTAGGTATTAATTTATATGCGCTGTGTAGCAAATTATATTTATGAAACGTAATGTATTTACGATGTAAAATAGGTTGATTGTAAAAAGTATCCATAACACGTAATTTAATGTTCATTCAAATGTTCTTATATTTAAGTTAAATCTTTTTGTATTTTTACAGTTTGGCTTTGTAATCAGCGATTCAACCAATCCCTCATAGTTTACAAATATAGCTGCCAACCCTAATAAACGAGAAAATTCGGTTGGCGTCCCGTCTAAAATACTTAATTGTTTGTTTTCTCTTTGGAAACTTCGACTCATTGTGGACTCAACAATGAAATAATACCAAACAGCTACGTAACATTCTCATTAAAACATTCACAACTTTCGTGTAACACGACCTCAACTAAAATTGTGTAAACCATTGGTGTTTTGTTTCACTTTCCCCGAACTTATGTGAACATGTTGTGGTTGAGTTTTGCGAACTATTCTATTTTGGGGTCTATTCTATTATTTCAACGAATACGAATACTATTTATATTATTCGTATTCGTATATTATTACGACTATTCGTGTAGACATATTTTCATTTCATAATTTTCTTGAGTGAACAGAAACAGGGGCCCAAGTCTACTATTTCAATTGTGTTCCAATGATCTTTCAGTGGTGTCAAAATTGTGCCATAATGACACTATTCTAATAGTAAGTCAATAGTAAGTATACTATCAAAACTGTAAAATGTCACAATTTTGACACCACTGAAAGTTCATTGGAACCACAGACGTATGAACAAGCACAATTTAAATAGCAGACTTGGGCCCCAGAACGCAACGCGTTGACTCTTCGATGTTTCTCAGTGATGACCGGGATCCTTCGTGTCGTATCCTTGATATATTAGTATAACTTGAAGTTTATTTTCAACGGCTGGCAAGGCACAAAGAGGACAGGAATAGATGCACGCCGAAAAACTTGCAAAGGCTTGCTTTTGCAAATGTTGTCTCGTTGATTTGAATTATTAGGGTAAAATAAGGATATTTTTAATCAAAATTGTTTATTATTCGTATTCGACGAATATTAATTTGATATTCGTGCATATTTGTATTCGCTAAAGTTGGTATATTCGTTGCATCCTACATATTAGGTATGCTTTTATGGCGCAAGTGAAATTAGATCTAAGGTAATTTTGCCATCGATTTAAATGTTATGACTGTTATCGATTGGGAAATTTGTGCTCTCTGTGTCCAAAGATGGCCTAGGGTGTCGGTTTACAACACTTTCAAAATATGTCAAGGGCTTTACGTGACATGTTTTTTTTTTCTTTTGCTTACCAGACCTGGAATAATAGACTAGCATTTCCCCCGGTACCCACTTGACGTTGAGTTTTGGAACACCTTGGGCTCTACCGCGTAACTTTGGTGGTAATCGTAACGAACACCATTAATGAATTTCATCCAATCAGGGCCCACGAATGGTCATCGTCGCGTCATACCGCGTGCGCGACATTGGATGAAATAATTAATGGTGTTCTTTACCATTACCACCAAAGATACGCAATAGCCTGACTCTATAGGTTTAGCTAATAGAATATCTCCAATGAGCCCTTTAATATTCCGGAATAAATAATTGTTGACCTAGGCTATAAGCTTATTATATCAAGTTTCATTAAAATTGATTCAGAAGTTCTGGAATAAATTATCAAAATACATTATCATTATCTCCGAATACATTAATAAGCAAATAATGTTTATATTGAACACAATAAGCTTACGATTTTATGCTAAAAGATAAGATTCTAGAGACAACTTAATTAACTGAACTGTGTAAGTTCCAAGCAGAGGAATCACTATTAGTTTTCTTCAGTAACCAACATTCCGTCGTGATGTTAACAAATTGACTCTCAGATAGATGCTCGGAATGTTTTAGAGAAACGGGTTGAAACCACATTACATGCAATCTTAAGAGGATGCGGGTGGCGGGTTACGTTTGTATGGAACAAATCCATACAAACGTAATCCTTAGTTTCCTCTTTGGATAATAACTCTAGAGCTATGATTATTTTACCATGCAATCTGTAGGTACCACTGTATGTCCCCGTGTTGTGTGTTTGGTCCATAAATTAATTATTATAAGAATTAGAATTATTTAGATATAAGATTTATTAAAAAAAGTAATCGATCCACTTAATTCCAGTTTTGTAGGAGAAAATCGGGGATTACGAAATGGCGATTTTTTATGTTAAATGGGCTTGCGTTTGACCTTCGACTGACCCCATGAGGAGTTAAGACGAGGCCGAGGATGTAGCACGCTTACCTAGAAAAAGCCTATTCACTCTGGCCTTGAATATATCTAGGTTGTAGGTGTCCGGAAACACAGATCCCGGAAGAGAGTTCCACTCCTTTGCTGTTCGTATAAGAAACGATGAAGCGAAGCGTTGAGTCCGGGTACGCGGGATGTCGACAACGTATGGGTGGAAATTCTCCCGGCGTCTTGTGTTTCGGTGGAGAAATGGGGATGGAGGAATTAGATTGAACAATACTGTAGCACACTCTCCAAAATATATCCTATAGAAGACCGACAAACACGAAACCTTACGCCGATGTTCAAGGCTCGTTAATTTCGCCTCAGTTATCGAAACATCGCCGACTAGTCTCCTAGCACGACGGTCTATTGAGTCAAGGGCCTCCAGCTGGTATTTGGCAGATCCATCCCAGAGGTGACAGCAGTACTCGATGCACGAACGGACTTGTGCTTTGTACAGTTGCAATAACTGGTCCGGCGTAAAGTACCGCTTCACCTTACATAGGATGCCCAACTTTTTTGCAGCGGTTTTAGCCTTTGACTTAATAGAACTACCAAAATTTATTTTGGCAGTTAATGTTATGCCTAGGAGTTCAAGTTGGTCGGAAATCGGTAAGGATATACTTTGAAAAGAAGGAGTGAGGTTGAAAGGACTCCTTTTAGCGGTGAATAGACACGCCTGAGTCTTGGAGGGATTAAACTTGACCTGATTATCTTTACCCCAATCGGAGACTGCTTGCAGGTTCAAGTTAATACGCTCAACCATGGCCTCTCTAAGCGTCAAGGTTTCTTCACTGGAAGCCTGTGCGCTAGAAAAATAGCTCTCCACAACCGTGCTGTCGTCTGCGTAACCAAATATACCGGGTTTTAGCAGATCGTTGATATGCAGCAAGAATAATGTCGCGGAGAGAACTGATCCCTGAGGTACCCCAGCATTAATTGCCAATAGATCCGACGAGCACCCGTCAATGACAACTCGAATGGACCTTTCACTCAGGAAATCTGAAATCCAGGCACACAAACCAGCAGATATTCCGTACGAAGGAAGCTTGCTTAACAGGCTGTCATGCCAGACTCTATCGAAAGCCTTGGAGATATCAAGGGACACAGCAAGTGATTCACCATATCTCTCAATAGCTTCGCTCCATAGATGTGTGGCATACACAAGAAGATCCCCAGTCGACCGTTTCTGGCGGAAGCCAAATTGGCGGTCACTGAGGAGGTCATTATCTTCAAGGTATGCCAGGAGCCTCCGATTCAATACACGTTCCATAATCTTACAGAGTATGGACGTGATCGCAATCGGGCGATAATTTGAGGGGTCAGCACGACTACCTTTTTTGGGCACTGGTTGCACGTTTGCAAGCTTCCAGGCTTTTGGAACTTGACCCGTTAGTAGAGAGAGGCGATACAGGCGTGTAAGGACAGGAGACAGCTCAGGAGCACAGTTCCGTAGGACAATGGCTGGAATACCATCAGGGCCACTGGCTTTATTCACATCCAGATTGCGTAGTACCTTAGCTACCTCCTTTTGCCGAATATGAATATCTGGCATTTGAAGGTCGCAAGAGGGTAGTTTTGGGGGTGATTGGTTACCCGCATCCAGATGTGAGTTCCCCGCAAATAGAGTGGCAAATATATTTGCCTTCTGTCTTTCATATTTGCTTTTTGTCTAATTTAAATAGGTATAATCGGTCCAAGCTGTAGTTGTCTTTATCGCCCTCGGGCGGGATAGCTCGGGCACAGCGCGACAGCATTACATATGTTTAAAAAAAAGTAATTTCTTGCAGCCATCCTTTCCTCTTAAAAGGTATAACTCGAGTACAAAGATTTAAACGGCAAGCGAAGTGCATGGAAATGAAATAAATGATTGGAGTAGTAGCTCCTAATTCACATTTTTGAGTATAAACTAAAAATAATTTCTGTTTAGTCTCCATATAAACTCTCAAATACCTTCGCGCGCATTTATATTAAAAAAACATTTTCCGTACCTTATGTTCGAGCAAAATGGACCATTTAGTATGAAAAGGATTTTTTGAGAATTCTGTGTTGGTTCCATAGTTTTTATTCAACAACATAAGGGTCGAAAATATACACCCGGTATAATATAGATAAGTAAAGTATACTATTTTAAAAAGAAGAATAATTAGTGTATCAGTTCGTGTTTCCAAAGGTTTCCATGCCCGTTTATGAAGAATTTTCCGGGTTATTTATTTACTAAGTAGTTATGAAATATCCGGAGATCCCTTGAAACCTCTCGGTACCATTTGTACTTGAAGAAACTTTGTCATTTTTCAGTTAAGTATTACAAAGATAAGAAATCCCGAGATAGATTTGGGTACGAAACAGGAGCAGTTTGAAAAGTTTTTATCAGAGGGATAAATGTGGCGTAGGACAAGGTTGGAGTCTTAGAGTAAGCGGTAAACTTAAATTATTAGAATTTAAATGGACGCTCGGGTTGTGGAATTTACAGTCACGGAATGAAAAGGTTCGTCACCTTAGAGTTGGTTTTCACTTGCACCAGATTTCAAGAATCAATTTTATTATGTGTACAGTACCCGGCAATAAATATTGCACATCGACCTTTGGAAAGAGACAATCGGCTAATTTCGGTTTCGTAGAGCGTTATCTCTGTCACACGAAATAAAAAACAGTCCGGTATCTATTAGGAGCTGTTAAAACCACGGAAAAGAGAATACACTGGAAGGGCGATGCGTTAGAATTTGTATCGGAACCAGCGTCGCCAAACTCACACAAATAAATGTTTAATCATATATTGTACTACAAATAAACAATCCTTTCGATTGGTCGTTTCTATTTTACTCAAAAATAGCTTTAATCACACAGGTCATACATATGAAAATATACCTTTTTACGTTAACATAAAATTTATTTTTCAATAGCGTACAAAGTATTTACGTCTACTATTTTGTAATCTACAAACTAACTAGATTCAATCGACGAAGAAGTTCTGCCACTCGGCACTAGATGGCGTTATTTTCATGGAACGCAATTTTGAACTTAAACGCATTTGACATAATGTTGATAATTGCGTAATAGCTGCGTCGACTGGCGTCGAGTAGCAACACTTATTGCTATTCGCTTAATGCAGCGAAAGTAATCGATAAAATATTAATAAAATTATCGATATTTTAATTTTGTCGATATTAAATTTAATTATTTTTAGAAATTCCGTAAGGAAATTCACGTTCGATAAGAATAATTGTGCTAAGAATACTGAACTGTAAAAAATAACGTTTAACATGATGAAGTAAATTAAAAAAAAGTTATTTTTACACGGTTTATTGCCCTTGAAATAAAATTTATTTGTTTCGAAATTCTCGTTTTGAAAGCTTAATTTTAACAGATGAATTGATATAACTTTCAACTATTGCCTTAATCAAATCAGTGATAAAAATATGAATTTTATCGATATTGATCGAACAAAACTATCGATGCACGTGTTTTGGGGTCACGACAGGTCACGACTCACGACGACTGTGAAAGAACGCAATACATTACGTGCGGAGTTGCGCTCGCTACCTTGCGTACAAATAAAGTGAGTACATTGCCTTCAATGTATAATTTTGCAGTAGTATCAGAGTTTATCGTTTACACCTAAAATTATCATAATCTCGAATACGTTTTTATAAATATCACAATTAAATAAAGGTTTGTAGACTCATCGATGAAAGGAAATCCCTCCTTGAGTTACACTCCGACTCCTCACTTCGTTTCCAACAGGAAATAATAGCGCATCACGACATAATTAATATTTTTCGCGGAGCTACGCACCTCTGCTAAGTATGGCGGATACTACGAAGCGTTGACGCGTGTTTTGGCTGATATATGCCCATTTGATGTCATGTGTGGCGCGCGGGCTCCGCTAGCATAGCGTCTCTATTTATATTTCTTTTCTCTGTGGTTAAAACAATTATGATTTACTTCTTTTGATAATTCTTTTTATAAAATACACCAATTTTTCTATAAGTGTACATGTTCACATTATGTTTACGTATTTAATTATTGTGCCATAGTAACCAACCATGCCATAGTACAACTTTAAATTGTTTAAATTTGGGGGTGTTACAACTCTAAATATATATTTTGAACTGGACGCGACCACACTCTATCGCACTTGAACAACGACTGACAAAACGTCACATAGGTAGTGTGCGACAGAGATAATGCTCTACGAAGCCGAAATTAGCCGATTGTCTCTTTCCAATGTCGATTTGCAATATTTATTGCCGGGTACGGTACCAACATATTACCAGTGAGGTTCCTAACAGGAAGATACAGTCATGATACAGTGCTGCTAACATTTACATAACTGTGACGTTTGCTATCGAATAAGGTTTTGCTTGTTTTTACATCACGTCAAACACAATTTATAGCTTTTGCGGAATAAAATATAAGTATTATTATTTTCAATTATGACATTGCCCTAATTTCAATTGTAATTTGACATATATAACAATAGCAGGTTAAACCAACAAGAAGGTTTTAGTTTATCAAAACATAAAATAAAATAAAAAACTTGTTGACAAGATAAGCAGTCGAACGACTTTGATCTGGATAATTTTGAACTTTAATAACGAACAGTTAAATCATTATTTTCTCTAATTCAGTGTATAAAGTCTATTCAGTTCAAAAGGTAATATGTGCTCGTGATTCGTTGAATGAATCAAGTTGAAAACTGACGAACCTTTTCATTCCGCCACTCTACGCTCAGTTTGTCGTGTGTACTTATAGTATTTTGCAAGTTCGGCATCGTGCGAGTGGGACCCCTCCTGCTGCTGCGTTTATAGTGTACCGCTTAACCTTTGAGCGGGTCGTATATTTGAGAGATGCCTTGATATAAAAAAGAATATAATAAACCTTATTTCGCTCTGTCAAATCTTTAACTGCTTTGTTAAGTCAAATGATATCAAACATTAGTGACAAAACAAAACACGGTACAAAGTTAACAACAAAAATAATTAATAAACAAAATCACAAAACGATCCTCCAACTCAGCATAATGTTGGCTAGTTGGCTATACGTAGCGTACATCCAATGCTGATCTTCCGTTGGAGCTGGCAAGGGATGACACGGTAGGATGTAATTAATTGCATGTAAAGGGTCAATCTAAAATTTGAATCCGTGCCAAACAATTCATGTTTTTAATTTAATAACATTCTGGCGTGCTGCCATATTTCTGATTGTATTAACTTTATTATGAATGTAAAATTGTGAAATCGTGCAGTTTTCCTATCAGCTGTCCTCAGCAACTGCCCAAGCCGCGTTTCGAGCCTCTCAAGATGCTCTTAAGCTAGTTGCCCTCTCACTGGTAGAGTGCTTCACGCACGAGCTGGCTCCCTCTTCTCCGTTAAAGGTAGTAGACCAGCAGAAAATAGTACTTCCATAAAAAATATGATTGTTCTATTAATGTACACATTCAGCCAATATCATAAACAATGTGCTACCTAAGTACGTGTATACAAAATTAACTCAGTATCAAGAAATATATTATGAAGTGATTAAATCGCTAGCTTTGGAGCGCTACACTCCAAGTGCTCCCATGTTCTTTTATTTTAACAAAATTTTATATAATTCTAGAGAGCGAGTATTTTCGCTTATTCTCTTTACCCCAGCTGTTAAGGGGAGGGGACAGGTGAAGAAAGATGCATGCTGCACACGGGGCGCGGAGGGAAGTGTTCAAACACCTCACCACATTCTCCCGTGGAAAACCTGTAGTTCAGACTTAGTACGTTTTATTTTGTTTAGCTGATACTGCGGTCTTTATAAATCACGATCGTGTACTAATTTCCTTATTCCCTAATGGTATGTCTTAATTACAAATAGAAACTATTCGATTCGGTAGAGTAGCCAATCGGTTCGTTACTATAAAGGTGTGTACCTACTCAGCTTTGAATAACCCCGATAGTCAAATTGTATTGAACTCTCTTCCGGGATCTGTGTTTCCGGACACCTACAACCTAGATGTATTCAAGGCCAGAGTGAATAGGCTTTTTCTGGGTAAGCGTGCTACATCCTCGGCCTCGTCTTAACTCCTCATGGGGTCAGTCGAAGGTCAAACGCAAGCCCTTTTAACATAAAAAAAAAAAAAAAAAAAAAAAGTATAATGTATGATTTAGGGCTGATTTTTGATGTCCAGATAAGCGTTATCTAGTTATTAATTTGAAATTAGAATGTTTTTATATATACTTGTGAGAGGAATAGCATATCCGAAGTTTAGGCTAGAAAAATCGACCCATCTCAATTTTTTTGTGAAATAGGTATTATATTGCTATCGCCACCGTACTCGTTCAATCCCTAATTGTGCGATAGAAATTTGTGTTTCGGTAGAAAGCGCTTACCAATTTTTTTTTTAATTGGGTTTTGTGCAGGACTTTCTTCTGAGCTTTGTTTCTATAATTCAAACGGCTTCACTACGTCAAAATGTGAATTTTAATAAAAGTAAAACTATACACATATTCTCTAAACAGAGAACTCGATAAAATACTAAGAAATCATCGAGATTAGATTATTATATAGGTGTGGAAAAGCTTGTTATCCTTTTGTATCGACGTGGGCGTTATACGCTCTCTAAACAGACAACTCGAGTCAATCATTCCGCTCATTCGAACACAAAGCTTAGATACTAAGTAATAAGTTCAAAATTCACTTACCATCGACGAACCTTGGTTTCGATGTTTGAGCTATAATTGAACGAATATGCGATCTTGGATCGTCAGTAGTATATACTAATGATACATTTGAGATTCCACTTGTAACTGTTTCATGTACATTCCCAACAGCGTCCGTTGAATTAATAATGGCTGTTGTATCATCAAAATTGTCCATGATAATGGAATATTCTGTATCATCTTCACCTATTCTCTTTATAACTGTTTCTGTACTATTTTTGTGTACAGTTTTAAAGAAATCATTGAATATTTTTTTTCGTGTTAAATCATCGACTCTAAGTTTTTCCATAGAGTTATCGATGTCTTTCTGTTGCATTTCTACAACTGATTCTGTTTTACTACTTTTATTATTAACTTCATAATCATTATCATAAGTATCGTTTATTAAATAAGTAATATCTAAATTATTTTCTGTAGTATTGCTCATTTTATCATTATCAATAGTTTCTGTGGTACTTTTTCTCCTAAATCTATCTATAAGTGTTTGATATTCTTCACTGCTTACTGTACTTGAAATAAGCTCGTTTTCTGTACTGATATTTGTTTCTTCTGTAGTATGATCATTATTGTTATTAAAATTATTAAGTTTTTGGTCGCTTGTAAGGTTGGTTTTCATTTGTAGGGTTACGATTGGTAATAGTAGTAGTAAGAAAGGGAGGGATATCTTCAAGGTGGGCTCGTAGTGGGATGAGTAGAGGGGGTGCGAAGTGTGACGTGGTGGGTGCCTCATTCCAGGCCGGCTCTTTAGTGCCGACTAATCTGAAAAGATAGAAAAAACCTTTTAGGCTATAAAATGTACACGTCATAATGTAATGTAGAATATATATTTACTAAATGCCTATGCTTTATCATTATTTTACACCGTGGGATTTGAAACTTATGGCCACAAAAACCACATATGAAAATCCGACAACAGAAAATAGGGTGTTTCTTTTACAGTGCAGAATTAAGAATATTTGTAGTTTTGTTGCAGGGCTTGTTTTTATTCGCAAATTGTGAAAACAATCAAAATCATTTATACAAATAGATTTCGCAGGCACTCAAAGTCTGACTCTAATACCTACCTGTTTGGTAGGTTGCATTTGTCGAGAAGAGCCGGCAATAAACTCAGCAATAACTTTTACTGACAACAATTACGTGTCCCGACGGCAAAAACTACAAACTGCTCTCAATCGACAATTAGTTGGAGAAAATTTTGTCATTTTCGGTCAGCCTCTATAAAGTTAACCTTGCCACTTTTAAGTAAAGCACACCATAACGATAGTTTCCATTCCATTAATGAAAGAAACGTCACAGAAATTCGAATAGAATGAATGAAACGGTTCCACCCCCCTATCTCTTTCCTCCATTGAACTTCAATCGCGTTACGTGCCATTGTCGCTGTTCTACCAATTAACCGGCTCCCATTCAAAGAATTTGCTTACAAAAGTCGCAATCAAGTTCTGATTTTCCAGACCCTACCCTCTATTGTAGCTACATTCGATATTTCACCTTTTGTACAAGGAGTTAAAGTTGCTATTTGATTAATGATGTTTCGGATGAATAGCGCTGGCTGGAGGAAATCTTGAGGACATTTTTTGCTTGATTTAAGCTATTGTGTTCTATGTTGTTGAGATACTTTTAAAAAGAACAAGAGATTTTTGGAATTGTTGTCCTCTCTTGTATATTTACTTCTGGCTCGTGAAGGATTTTGTATAAAAATGACCAAGCCTATTATTGTTTAATATTAGGTATGTAAAAATTATCAAAAGATTCTTACTATAACACTACTTACAACGTCCGACAATATTATGCCAGCAGAGCACGACTTGTTGCGTACAAAATTAGCAATTGTACCAAAACGTACAGTAACGCAATTTTTTCCGCTGCTCATAACAGTGTCATGAGAGTTCCTACATCATTATTGTTGGTGAATTTCGTGTATTATATGTATAAAAATATTTTGAAGTCTAAAACCATTTTATTTATTCCGGGATTTTAAAAATAGCATACACAAATCCTGTCTCTTAATGATTATGATATTCCCTTAATTTCGTGTCACTATTCAAATATTAATCTCCCTATCCGTCTGTACATGGCCTAACCCGCATATTTGACGAGTTTCAAAGTCAATCAACGAAAACGATTGTCGACGAAATCCAACCGGAATTGCGGCCTAAACCGCCAAATCAAGCACTTATCGAACAAACTGATATTTGATAGAGATCAGTTAATTTCCTGGCGCTAAGCTCGCTGAAGGTACTTTTGGTCATGTCGAATTTATCTCGCCACTTGTTTGATAGTAGTTTTGACATTAATGTATTCATCACAGCCTCCCACGTAATGTATTCAGCACAGGCCTCCTAACTTGGTAATTTTTATTGGATAAAATATGATTATTTGAGCACCCATGATTGTCGTCTTTTTTCCGAACTATGGTGGCACACTGTAATTTTTAATTCTAGTCTGAATGTTGTATGCACATAAATGTATATAGGGTGACTGGTAATAAAATTAGTAAACGATATTTAGATACATGATTGTACTCATGATAACAAACAACTTTCCCTAAGAAACAATTTTATAAAAAATATAGTTCTTAATATCTATCAATTTCTGTATCCAGGGTGGCAAATTAATTTGTGACACGAAGCTCAAAGCATTTTAGAGTTTGAACCCGAATCACCCCATGTATGTTTCGAGTTATGAATTTTCAATGTAGATGAAACTAGATGTAGGTATATCTATCCATCCAGAATCTCCATAAGAAAACCTCCAAAATTCTCTCAATTACTTCAAACTCACGCGTCTCGATTACCCACTCGATATATTTAAAGTTAATTCGCAATTTTCGCCAATGATTAATCGAATGAGACATGTAACGAATTGCCGAAACGAAACGAGCTGATTTATTTCGACATGTAAATATTTTATTTCACTCCTTAGAGGGCTTGCGTTTCGTCGGGAATATGTTGTAGGCTTTAGCGGAAATCTGTTATGTCAACAAATACTGTTTCACGTTTTTATTAACATTTACATGACAATCTAAATCATATTCTAGTAATAACATTAAAGAGTTGGGTTTCTCAAATCAACTGAAATAACTGTATTTTTAGTAGCTAGTTTTGCAGCATGAAGCCGAACTTCATTTACCAGAATAGATAAAGATTCTACCTGGGACTCCGTAAATTCTAATGCTGTACCCAAAACTACAGTTTTGTCAACATGTTCCAAACTGCTGCCTTTTATTAATACATGGCTACTTGCGCTACATTTGGAAGAGAGAATCTTAAACATTTACCCCCTTACTCATAAAGCGCTATTTAACTAATATACTGTTTAAATGGTCACGTAAATAATGTCACATTATTTGACTATGACAATAGAGTGACGTTATTTACGTGACCCTTTAAACAGTATATTAGTTAAGTAACGTTTTATAATTAAGGGGCTTAGTTTTCTTACACATTAGTAACAGATTGTTTACAGCAAACCATTTGGAGCAGAGTATTGATATGTTTTCATTTTCTTTATTGAGTTCTTTGTCTCTATCTACTTTGGAAATGAACGAAGTATCGTCTGCAAACAGAACTATACCTGAGAGACTATACAACTGATGGTAAATTATTAATGTATACTAGAAACAAAAATGGACCTAGTATTGAACCCTGGGGTACTCCCATTTTAACTAAAGAGCCACTGGATGTTGTACCACTATTTGTTAACGATTACTTAGATTATTTTATTTTTATTTTTTAAGATCATGAGCAGTTCCATGAATACCATAAAATCCAAGCTTAAGGAGCAGAGTGCGATGGCCAATGCAGTCAAAGGCCTTAGATAGATCACAAGAGTAATGAGAAATAAGATTGTATGTTCGAATAAATTTGTATTATATCATAAGTTAAGTCGTTTACGGTGATGACGATCCGAATTTATGGATTAAGTTGGCGCGTATTGAGACTTGCAAAATGTATTCAGCTTGTGTATTAAATTTTTTATGAAAGTTTTCTAACATCAGATGGTGGTACTTACCTCCAAGTTTTACAGCGAATGATATGAAATGCAATTTTGTGTTCTTGTAACTTTATGATTATTTTGCATATCTGAAAATGTCTGTCGAAGTTTGTAAACTTTTTCCATAGAATTTGATGATTTTTCTTCGCCGAATTTTGCACAAAATTGCTTTGATTAATTCGGTGAAGTTACATAATTTGTCTTCACGTTCAAGTTAGACGTAACTGTACGTTCTTTGTTTATTATTAAGAAATTATTAAATAATCACTGAATCGTCTGAATTATAGACTATTATTACTATTTTAGACCAAGTTTATGAAAAAAATTGGTCTAAAATAAATACAGCATATTTTTATTATACCAATCTAAAGTTTTTAGGTATTTGTCTAATTTTTCGAATGCCTTATCAAAGATGAGAATAAAACTACGATATTCATAATTTTTTTGATACTTAGGTAAAACGCAAGCAAAGGTAACTATTTGTTTGTAGGGATAATCCCTGGAACTACTCAACCAATTCAAAAAATCTTTTACTAAATAGATAGCTCATCCTCTAGCTATACCATCCGGGCACGTAAAACTGTGGATGATGTCTAGTTTGAAAAATTGTGACATCTAATTTCAATCGCCTTATTTCAACCCCTCACCTATTTCAACCCGTCGCGTACAAACCTGATTCAATCAGAGCTTTTTAAGTCAAGAGTAAATACATTCGCCGACTTACAAGTCGAATGTACTTGTGAATCATTGGAGCATTGCTCGAACAATCCGTGCGAGCAAGCGTTCAAACGTCATGCGAGCGTGTCGATGTGTACACAGCTTTACCGTACGTGTCTTGGGTTTTTATACTTATTTTGAAACATTTTTGTTGAGAGCACACGTATGTGTACGAGAGCGTGATTTCTGAGATACCTGGGAGGTTCATTCCGCCCCATTGGTAGCTTCATATGTGAATTGAATAAAATATGGTAAAACGGTAGTACTAGCAAAATGCGTACCAATTCATGATACGAACAAAATATGTATTTTTGAATATAAAATATATCATCATCATCATCATCAGCCTATAATGTCCCACTTGGTCCCACTGCTGAGCACAGGCCTCCTTTCACAAATCAGGGTGAAAGGGAATGGGCAGATTCTCCACCACCATCCGCGTGCCCACTGCGGATCGGTGGAGGTAGGCTAGTGGTCAACCTACTGTTGGAGTTTTCAAGCCGCCTAGAAGGCGTCCAACTAGCTTAACGACTATCACAATTAAGTCATAACCGGGACCTTCCGTTTCTTCACCGTGCTTCGGTGCCTTCCGAAGCACGGAAACGCTTGATTTGAAATACCTTGCCGATCGATTAAGAACGGCTTATCATGCTACACCACGAGCGCTTCATAAAATATATATGAAACCGTGAATGTAACAGAATTAACTCGGGTTGCTTTTAAATTTATTTTAAGAACCATTTAGCACACAAGCATATGGTGCTTATACACGCTTGCATCTCCAGGGGTATTACCCGGGCGTTCACAACCCTTCTTTGAACAATCCAATGCTGTGTGCAAGAAAACACTACATAAAGTTATTGGTCTGGGGTATTCTGTAAGGTGGAGGTACTTCCCCAGTCAAGCTGCTCTTTGAGCGAATAAACGCTACGCTCTAACTATTTATTTTTCACGCGCTTTCATTCACATTATCCTCAAAAACATCTTTAAATTTTCATCACATCTCACTCCTCCGAACAACTTCAAAAGCAATTTCACATTAAAATCTCATGGGATGTCAAAACACGTGTAAACAATTAACTTGTTTTCTTTGACGACAGACACTCGGCACGTGCCTTAAAACTCCTTAGAGGAAAAAGTACATGTCTATATGTAATGGTGCGTCCGTGCTTGGCGAACCGAGCACGAGCCGAGCCACGAACGAGCGCACTGCGAGCACGATTCGCGTAGCGTGGACGGGCTTGCGAGCCTCGAACGAGCATTCGTAGCGTCCTCGACTGCGCTCCGCCCGATTGTCAGTTTCTTTAAGAACACAGGGATTCGCATCGCGCTCGTTGTAGGCACGTTGAAGGCTGGTTAAGTACGTCCACGCTTGAAATCGCGAGCAACGAATGAATCCTGTTCGTTCGAGGCTCGGCTCGTGCTCGCTTGGCGTAGCATGGACGCACTTCAATGTAATGTTGCGTCTACGCTACGCGAACCTAGCACGAGCCGAGCAACTCTTTGTTCGTCGCTCGCGATGCCAGGTGTGGACGTACAACGACAATACGAGCGAGATGCGAATCCCTGTGTACGTAAAAAAACTGACAATTGGCGGAGCGCAGTCGGGCGCGAGTCGAACGCCACGTTCGAGGCTCGCAAGACCGTCAATGCTACGCGATTTCGTGCTCCACATGTGCTCGGCTCGTGCTCGGTTCGCGTAGCGTAGACGTACACGTACACGTACACGTAAAACGAACATACCGAACACAAACATTTTGAGAGAGGTAGAGCATAGCGTTTATTCGCTCAAAGAGCAGCTCGCCTGGGGAAGTACCTCCACCTTACAGAATACCGCAGCCAAATAACTTTATGTTGTGTAAAGTTGTGTTCCTGCGCGTGAGTAAGGTCGACAGAGCTCATAGGGGAGGGGGGAAAGGTCGGTAACGTGTGAGCAATGCTTTTTGTGTTGCAAGCGTCCATATGGCTACGGTAACCGCTTACCATCAGGCGGGGCGTATGTTTGTTTACCGACTTAGTTGTATAAAAAAAAAAAACAAACATCAAACTTGGACATTTGGTTCGTACTTATGGACGGCATATTCGAACACGAACGCGAACATAGTTTGAATCGAGTTCGCGCACAACAGTCGTGAACTCTATCTTAATAATAGCTATGGCGGCGCCATTGGAAGTGTTCGATTGTGAAGCGGAAATACTTCGAACACCGTCCCTACCCTACAGAACATACTAATTAGGATCGCCATCGTTTGTTCGTACGTGCGTACACGGCTTTATGATGCTACGTGTGCAGATGCGAATTGAATACATAATGACATGTCTGGTGAGTTGATTGTCGAGTTACGATGTTGTTTTATGTAGGTATTATAAAAGTTGCAAGAATATTAGGACAGCTGTGTGAAGGATGCTTTTATATCTGATTAACTTATGATAGAGGTGATCTACGGTGCCGTAACAATAGGGTGGCAGGGCTGGCAAAATGCCACGAGCCCCCGACCCAAGAGGGCCCCGGCCCAAGAGGGCACGAGCTCAACAATATTTTTTTACATTGTAGGGGTCGGTTAACGAAAGCTGGCACGTCCACAGTACTCATAAATTTGCAATCAGTCAAGTCTAATGGACGAATGCAAAAATAGACCACTCTATATTTATGAGCAGTAGCAAAAGCAAAACAATAACTGTCTCCTTCATACTCATAAGCTTGACTTTGCGCGAGAGAGACGGTGTAAATGTGTTGAAACGTGCCAGCTTTAGTTAACCGACCTGTACCTCAGTATTTTATTTTATTTGAAAAGTATATTTTTATAAGTTCTGCTTAAAATCCAAAGTGAGACAACTAAATACCATAATACAATTTCAAGTTAATCGTTAAGCATTTCAACCAACCTAAACAAAAAGATGTTGATTCATTTTTAGAGATGTACACGTTACCCGTGACGAGTAATTTTACGTACTTATGACCGACGATTTTTACTGATAGGGCCCCATGAAAAGAATTTACCACGGGCCCCCGATGGTATAGTTACGCCACTGGTGATCTAACAGCGTTGTTGGTAAGTTCTTGCGTTCAGTATAGTATGTTGAAATTTGAACCGTAGTGACCAACTGCATAAAGAAGTTTACACGCCCATGCATAGATGGCGTGGCGCCACATTATCCTGCATCGCACTTACAAAGCCACTACATCCTGCATCGCGCTTACGAAGTTTTCTCGGCAATCTGCATATATACAACTGTCCGACATGTACAATAGTTGGACCGCGGTCGCCAGGCACGGTGACCCAGCCTGGCGGAAGATCTTCCCTTTTAAATGGAGGTGTCATCCACCTTGCAGTGCCTTGCACCTCCATTGATTATTATTATTATAGCGTGCTTAGTGAGGTATTCAAAGCCCCAAGAAACTGACCACTTTGCTCCCGCGTGGATCCACTTTTTACCTCGCTAAAGTCGGCAAGATCTAATAGGCCCTTTTTTTTGACAGCACATATATACATCAATATGTCAAAAAGAGACAAACATAGACCGAAAAGAAGAGACGCCCGCTTGTCAAAACGGGCCTCTTAGATCGCAACAACTTTAGTTAGAGAATACAAGATTTAATAAAACAGTTGTAGCTAAATTGATACATAAATTGATCAAACTATATTTTCGACCGATTTTTTTAAGAGGCACTTATAAAATATTTTTTCTGGAATTAAAATTTAAAGAATATGGGTGATATAGGCTCATAGGTTTCTAAATATGTCGTGAGGTATGAAATAAGAAATGCCAATTCAAATGGTGCGTCCATGCTTCGTAAAGCGAGCACGAGCCGAGCCTCGAACGAACAGGATTCGTTCGTTGTTCACGTAGCGTGGACGGACTTGCGAGCCTCGAATGAGCATTCGTCTCGCGCTCCGCCCGATTGTCAGTTTTTTCACGAACATAGGGATTCGCATCATGCTCGTTGTAGGCTCATTGTAACGTCCACACTTGATATCGCGAGCAACGAACGAATTCTGTTCGTTCGTGGCTCGGCTCGTGATCGGTTCGCGTAGCATGAACGCACAAAATTTTATTTTAATTTAGAACGTTCTAAACTCAAATCAATTTTTATTCACTGATTGAGCTAAATAATTTTGAGCTAGTGAGTTGAAAAAAATATTTGAAAAAGGAACTCGAATTTCCAACTTAATGAAAATTAGTACAAACGTACGTCCGCCATGAATGGCTTCATCAAAGCCTCTAATTAAACGGGTGGAGCCCCTTCATTCTAACAAGTTTTGCGTGCCCCAACGTTGGGGACACCTAAAACCTGACTAATTGAGCCCCGAATCACGCCCGAGGGCATTGAAAGGCTAAAATAACATTCCTGGCTTCCATTCCAACTGTTAAAATATTGTTTGATTCTTTGTTATTACAAGATGTTTATTTTACTGCCTGCGTGGTCTAGGTGGGCCTACTTTTATCATAAGAATAAATCTGAAATCACAAAAATGTCTGTGGAATAAAAAACCGGCCAAGTAAGAGTCGGACTTCCACACGGAGGGCCGAGGGTGGAGGACTGTATATTAATAATAATGCTACCTTTCAAATTGACTGTAAAATGAATAGGTAGCAGGCGCAACAAAAAAAAGATAATTAAAAAGATGGTGTTTTTTTGGTCTTATTTTGCCCTTTTATTTTAATTTTTTTTGTTTTTTTAATTATTTGTTGTTATAGCAGCAATAGAAATACATATTCTGTGAAAATTGTTTGCCTATTACAGTTCATGAGATACAGCCCGCTGACAGACAGACGAAGACGAAGCGGAGTTTTATGAATATACCAAGGGTGCCAAACGGGACCCCCGTTTGGCACCCTTAGTGTACGGAACCCTAAATAGGAAACTTGACTAAATTGTGCGCTTGTTTAGTTAGTTCGTTGTTTAAATATTAGAATAACGTAGACCAAGCTTTTTTCTTTTTTTTCTGAAAACTCGGAAAATCGCATTTTCCCAGAAATAAGACCTAGCTAGAATAGATATATCGCCTCTAAAGCCCCCCTCATCAAAATCGTTAGAGCCGTTTTCGAGATATCAAAACATATTGGTGCGTCCACGCTTGGCGAACCGAGCACGAGCCGAGCCACGAACCAGCGCACGATTCGAGTAGCGTGGACGGGCTTGCGAGCCTCGAACGAGCGTGATTGACAGTTTTTTCACGAACAAAGGGATTCGCATCGTGCTCGTTGTGGGCTCGTTGTAGGTTCGTTCGTGGATCGGCTCATGCTCGATTCGCGTAGCATGGACGCACCATATTATATGTCAACTATTGCTCGTATAGGATAATATTGAACCTTTGCTACAAGGATGTTATAAAACTTCGGATATATTCTTGCTAACAAAAAACTGTGTCGCTGAGAGTCGGCCACCTTGCTGTACGTACAAGCCGGCACGCACACATTCACACATTAGTCGGCCATTACGCGGATAAACGTCAACAGAGTCAATACGTTTGCGGTGCCGTAAAATATTAAAATATAGCATCTCTTGTGTAGTGAAATGGTGGAAAAACCGTAGAGACCGGAGGAAAAAAATACCAGGAATCACGTTTCACAGTTAAATTAATAATTCAATCACTTAGTTCCCGATTTTATACATCAAAACAAATATTCATTCACCAGTACAAAAGAATTAATGACAAAGCCAGTGTTGCCAATATACACTTTTGTAAATTACCCGAAATATGGGAATTTTATATTTTATGGTTAATATGGTTATCATTAATAAGTATTTTATTATAAATTGATTTCAAACTTTCGCGACTAGTATACATACTTTATATCAGCGGTTCTCAAACTTTTTTGGCGAACGGACCATTTTTCGAAAACGAATTATTTGATGGAGCCCTAAAATAATCAAAGAATAGTTTAGGTAGGAATGTACTTTGACGTTCATCGATTTAAGGGTGAATAGGGAAGGGGTAGGTGTTGAACCCCCTCTGTTAAGGAAACGTTGCGCACGGGGGGGTTTTTTTTTTAGATACGATTATTTTTATTTTTTGGGTGGGGGGAAAGGGTGGATCCTTTTTATAGTGTATACATTTGTAACTAACCCCCGGCCGCCGCTGCCGCGGCACCGCTCGCTGCACTCGCTTGGCTCGCGCACATTATTATCAAAGTTCAAACCTAACCTAACCAATCTGGTTCATTCAAAAAAGATTGTTTTGTTTGTCCTTCATTTTATACTTTACCTATTCTTCTCGTGGCATTCTATTCAATACCATAGAAAAATATCTATGTAAATAAGTATGAATATTTTTAAGTAACCAATGAAGTTAGAATATAGTAGTAGTAGTTTGTTGATTATATAATCATTGGTTGCTTACATAAAACGAAACATTACTTTGACGCGTCAAAATGTAATAGTGGCAAAATATTGCATAGATTTTCACGATATTGATTTAAAAAAAATCGTAAACCAGTTATTTCCGCAATTTGAAACTTTAACTCCCAGATCGCTGGACGTCAAAGTACAACTTAGCCATAGTTTATCTGTAGGTATTCTTTATTTTACCGCGTAGGTTGTAAAATATAGGTACTTATTGTATTTAAAATGTGTGTGAGGAATGTCCCAGAATATTTATTTATTAATAGAATACTATTACGGATATCTGCTGTACATATTTTATGCTGATATGTCAGTAATTTCAATATTTGTGGGAATAAACCAATATAGCTATTCTAGCACCATAGAATGCGTAAAAACATTTAATGAGTAATTTGTCATGGTTATTGAAACATCGATCTTTTTTGCAAATAACTATGTAACGTGATGTTTTAGGACATAGGCACGCCATTATTTTTATATTCGTATGAGTGTCCTTAAGCGATGTATAAAGGTTGGGTTGAGCGCCGTTATTTAAATAAAAAACAAAATGGTGCCTGATGAGTATGCCAGGCTCTGAAAAAAAATCTTCGAACCCCTTTCATAGGATCGGTTGAGTAGTTGAAGCGTGAAAGCATAACAAAAAAAATAACAAACAAACTCACATTCGCTTGTGTATAATATTAGTTAGGATATTTTCGTAGCGAGATTTGGCCACCATTCACAATTTAAAATAGTACGGTATATTCTGCCTACACTTAATTTTCATTTAAACATGTCTACCGTTACATATTTGTCTTAGTATAATATAATAAAAAATGGGTAAATTTAGCCTTACATGGCAACCCTAAATTAAATCACACATAAACAGCCGCCGCCATTACGGTGCCTCAGTTTTGTAATAGCGAGAGTGCCGTCCGTTTAGTCTGTGCTTTGCTATTACAGTTACAGAATAATTGTTTATAAGATCCAATATTTCTTACAGATTTCGGAATATTGACATCTAAGCACAAAGAAAAGAGTGCTTATTATTTATTCCAAACATTTAGACACGAGTGCTCCACTCGGCGTTCAAAGAGTTTACAAACAAGCCGAGGGAATTGAGACATGGTTCAATCTACATCTATACGTCAAGATGTAATGGGGTGGGGATAATTGGGTTTAGTAAAAATGGGTCTATTTGAGTGTGTGAAATAAAAATGAGAGCTATTTTAATATTAACACAGGTAGAGAGGGTGCACGATGAGATTTGAATTTTAGAACAGTAAGATAAAAAAAAAACTAATTGCGAGTTGGGGCGAGTCTATTAGGGTTCCGTTCATTGCTTGTATGCTACATTATGGACGGCGTTTTTAATCTTCTTGTTTTACAGTGCATTATTATGGTACTTAATACCAAAGAAGAAATATTATTATTATTATTAAGCCTTTTATTGCTGATACTAAACATAACAAAATTACGAAATAACATATTCCTAAATAGTCTACTTTTTGAGGTAGATACCCCATAGCAAAAATGGTCTATACCTTTGTCAGCAACATTATTTATTTTTGAGTAATCAATAGGTATTTAAATACTAATAATAATAGGTAGGATTTAGGGTCGGCAACGCGCGAGTGATACCCCTGGTGTTGCAAGCGTCCATAGGCTACGGTAACTGCTTACCATCAGGCGGGCCGTATGCTTGTTTGCCACCTCAGTGGTAAAAAAAAAAGGTATATTTAAATACACCTCCCCCAGCTTACTATATTATTTTTTCCAGTTCCTTCGACCGTAACAATCAATTTAATTGAATTTGTCATTGAATATTCAGTTCTGGGTTTAAAGGTATTTTTACACAGAGTATCGAAATTTCAGGGGTACAAGTCTGCCATTTCAATTGTGTTCCAATGAATCAGTGGTGTCAAAATTGACACATTTTACAGTTTTGGTAGTCTACTAACACAATAGCGTCATAATGGCGCCATAATAGCTTTCCGATGATTTTTCATGCAAGAACTGATGCGGAACAGCTCCTGTGGAGTCCAAGCAAACCATTCGTGCCACGAAGCCAAACACTCCGGTGTATATTTCCCGTCTACACTATACCACTAAGGCGGAGGACAACGTGGAGTCACAAATAGTCACAATGTTCTTTTGGTTTTCAGTTTTTGTACCAACATTCCTTTCGTTAATTATGAGACCATTATAAGTTAATAGACTGCGCACATCGGCTCAATGATAATGGTATTACTGAACAAAACAACGACCACAACGACGATATTAAGACTGATATCGCTACAGTTTTTAAATATACAATGTATACAACATTTTCACACAAACGCGTACTTTTTCACGATTGTATCATATCATAGACGACGATCATTCATATTTGACCAAAAAAAGGAATATAAATGGCCCAATGGATGGGTTCATTATGCTATATCGTATTTGCAATACAAAGCGAAATATTTGAGGTGTCATGGCGGCCATTATTCATATCTTTTTCATTCTCGTAATTTTACACGCTGGACGAACGCAATTTATTTTTATAGCTAGCTTTTGTTTTGTGGATGTGAACAAGTGAGTTGGGGCCTTTATTTACATTATTAATCTTGTATGGTTTTGACATAATTTTCTATAGATAAATAATGCTCATTTTCATCAACCAATGATGAGTTGGGAATCTCATAGACATAGAATATTGATAGAGTGACTATACTAAAGTATGTGCTGCAAGCACGGGTATGTGCAACGCCTGCCTTGAAACGAAATGCGCGTTCATAGTTAGAACGACTAAACACATATAATGAATGACAATTTTTCATTCTTTATCGATACTTTTACCCAGAAATGACAAGGAAATCATTCTCGTCATTTTTTATACGATATATATATGTTTTTTTTTTTTTTTTTTTAATTTATTTTTTCAAAACAGTGAAAAACAGTACAAAAAAGTTATTAAAAACCACACAACGCAAACCTCAATGGGTTTATCTGTGTCTGGCGAGGACGTTCGTTCGCATAGTTATGTAATATTATAAAAGTTAGTTATTTAATTTATTTAGGTAAAACATTTCAGTTTGCGCTTCACAACGTTATGCTTAATATCCTTATTGTTAAACATATCAACAATGTTATTAGGTAGCTCATTTAACAGCTTTGGTAGCAAGTAGTCGGCGGTTCTTGTTCCGTACAAGTTATTATATTTTGGTAATACATATTTACTATTTATATTTGCTCGTAAGCGCTCAGGACGTTTACATATTTTGAGTGATTCTGAGGCGGCGTTATGGCTTAGAACATAAAATTTTGTTTTATCAAAAACGTTGATAACATTACAATATTTGAACAAGCTATCTTCGTCATCTTTATATTTATTTTTGATGTATTTAGGCACAATACTCTTTAGCATTCTTGTTTGCAAGTTTAGAATATCGTTTACATGTGTTTTATAGGTCAAACCATAGCTATTTAGGCCATAACCGACGACAGACTCGGCCAGAGCCAAGTAAATAAGTTTTAAAGTTGTCATCTATGATTGCATCTACATAATATATCCAAAATACTCACGCTACGGATTAGGCCTAACTCTACTAAAAACAACAACATTACAGTAAGGGGCATGCATGAGTCGTGAGGCTCACGACTCATGCATGCCCCTTACTGTGTGCTCAGTAGTTAATTTTTCGTTTCTGTTTCGCAGAATGAAGAAGGGGAGAGCGCTGAGCTGCACACGATTGGTTCGTCAGTCGATGTGAGTCGTCTATTGGATTCTCGCGTGTCATTTGGCTACTGTGATTTGGCCAAAAGTGTACATGCGCGAGCTTGCCCCCACTACTGCCTATCTATGCTCACCACTCATGCTTCATACTGTACCAACTTGTAGGAAAACAGGTCACACGTGTGGATAATATTAGGGATCTGGGGGTTGTGCTCCACCCACACCAAATACACTTCAATATGTTAATTTAATCATAGAAAAATCAACAAAAAAATTAGGTTTCATCGTCAGAATATGCCAGCCATTTAAAACTGCTAGAACGTATATAGCCCTTTACATAGCCCTTTACATAGCCTTTGTAACTTTTAATCCGTATTATGCTGTTCGTATAGACCGAAAATACAAAATAAGTTTTTAAAAGCGGTTTATCACAGACCTGGAAATTAGTGACTATCCAACCACAGGTAAACGCCTTAAAATCCCACCATCGGAGCGCTGGCGCACTCTTAAGGAAAGTATCCTTATTAAATTTATTGCCTGTTCTTCTCATTCAAGGCTGACTTACGAACTGGTGATAGCTTCAGTAGCTTTGACCTTCATAAGTGCCCTACTAGAGCCTAAATCGAATAAATGGCTTTGACTTTGACATTCATCATCATCATCATCAGCCTATAATGTCCCACTGCTGAGAACAGGCCTCCTTTCACAAATGAGGGTGAAAGGGACTGGGTGATACTCCACCACGCGTGCCCACTGCGGATTGGTGGAGGTAGGCTAGTGGTCAACCTACTGTTGGAATTTTTCAAGCCGCCTAGGAGGCATCCAACTAGCTTAACGACTATCACAATTAAGTGATAACCGGGACCAACGACTTTACGTGCCTTCCGAAGCACGGAAACGTTCGATTTGAAATACCACTAGGCGGTCACCCATCCAGGTACCGACCACGACAGACGTAGCTTAACTTCGCCGATCGATTAAGAACGGCTAATCATGCTACGCCACGAGCGCTTCACTTTGATTTTGACATTGGTAATCTTAATTGTCCTGATCTCCTAGCAAAGGTATTCCAAAGGTTCCACGTCCCTCCTCACGGGAAAAAATGTGTCATTTCTTTACAAAGTTCAGCCGAACTTTATTTTTTTATTTGTAGTTGTAACCTATATAATAATAAACTTGACGAAGTTGACATGTTCCACGAAAACCTCAGCTTATTTTAAAAACGTTTTTTTTAATTCTGCTGTATAGTATATTGCATTTCTAAAAAACGAGATTGACAGCTCAGCAATATCACGGGATGACAAAAAGAGCCTTCTAGATCGCGAGTGAATCCGCAAGGCGAAACGTGTTAATAAAATATTTAACTGATTTACATATGAAAGCTAATGTTTTTACCTGAGTGCGGAGATTCGGTTGAATTTTAATCTTGTTTAACATTTTTTTTTGTAGTAAATTATTTTTGTAAATTCAGCGTGGGAGGTAAGGTCTGTTTAATTAGGACCCTTCGCTTCTTATTGAGAATAGGTACAATCTAATAAAATATTTAAGAAATAAAAAACGCCACTCATTCTCTGTTTTTTTTTATTATGGTGTTTTTTTCTTTTGCCGTATTATTTTAATCTAATAATCGTAAATACAGTTTGCTATGTCTGTAAAGGCTGTGATATAACAGGGTAAATACGTAAAAATAAAATTGTTATGATTTTGGCTGAGATTATAGAATAAAAGGCACATGGAGTGCGCGGAACACGAAAGTGACGCCGAGAAAGCAAATACAAATTCAAATTTAGATACCTTGTATTCGCTTTTGAATTTATAATTGCTTTGTTTAAATAAAGTTTATTAAAAAGACTTGTATTTTGTTAAATAAAGTTGAAAGATTTTGTATTTGCTTTTTTGGCCTCACTTTCATGTTCCGCGCACTCTATCTGTCTTTTGTTCTTTAATCTGAGGATTTAGGTATGGAAGGTCGTAAAAAGTCTTCGATTGGAATAAAAAAAATCCCCTAAACAATCACTGTATTTATTAGGTAGTTTCGATTATTTATACAGTAAAATCATACTAAATTTTCTAGTTTACGATATAAACAAATCGTCAATTCTTATTCATGAATAAACACTAACAACAAGTTTGTTATGGACCAACTCAAATTGATTGTGTAACTTGTTATGTTAACAAAAACAGGTATTGTTGCTCATTTACAACGTCAACAATGGTTCGGTATCTGGTAATGGCGAATTCTGATTACATTCAAGCGATAGAGCTTCATTAGTACTTAGTTGTAACGTCGTGAGTGTAAATAAAGATGCTACTATCACGTTTGCATTTACGAAATCTCTCTCAATCAAGTTATAACGATGCGACCTCTCCTATTTCTATTATTGCTTCTGGTCACAAATCTTTATTCTAATTTTTAAATTTTCATATGATCAATTTTCGAATTCAAATTTTCAAATTTTTGAAACTCACATGAAGAATGTCCATCAGACATTCAGTCTATTCGATCAGTTCTGAGACAAATCTTAAATTGTGCGGTCATGTTTTTACAAGTGAAATAAAACAAATCAGAATATATTTATTGAATATAGAGAAATAAGTTACCAGTGTGTACAATACTTGATATATAGCCGTGTGTACAATGTGACATTATCAGTGCACTTATATTATAAATAATTAACATACTACTAGAACCCAGCTGGGGTAAGTTCCTTCGTTTCATATCTCCGCTTCCTTGTATCCCAAATTGTTGTCTCAGTATTCATATCTATTATATTCTTTCTTACAAGTGTTTTATATCGTATTTTCATTGTTACAGTTCTTTATTTTACTCAATAAACTGTATGGAAGACAGTCTATAAGTTTCATTTTCTTCAACATCTACTATTTTGAATGCTCCGGTCGTAGGCTGATAGTTAGCTGATAGCCAAAGCCTACGTGCGTGACAAAGTAAGGCCAACGAGACGAGATAAAGAATGTAAACAAACTCTCAGGGGTTAACAACATTTTAATTTAAAGAAATTTTATAATAACACTAGTTGCACCCCGCGGTTTCACCCGCGTACCCGAGGGTTACATTCCTTTCCCGGGATAAAAAGTACCCTATGTGTTAATCCTGAACATATTCTATCAGCGTGCCAAATTTTATCCAAATCCGTTCAGATATTGAAGCGTAGCGTTTGTACCTCAATCAGGTACAAACATCCAAACTTACGCATTTAAAATATTATTAGTGAGATAGAGAGATTAATGCGATTAAACTTCCAATTCTAATTGTTGACGTCTGTATTAGACGAAGATGATCGTCAGTAGAGTCCGAATCAATCGTATTGATAACAAAACTATCTACTAATCAATCATTAATATCATCTTCATATGAGGAATGGACTTATTCACAAAAAGTACCAAATGTTGATGTAGTTGCTTTACTAACCGCATTTCTGTACCACAAATCACACAACGACAGCCATTGTCGACCAACTGACGTCATTATTTCGTGCGAGAGATAAGGACAGAGATAATAATCGTAATGTAACTCAGTAAAGGTCAGGTTGTTTACATATTTTATCTCGTCTTGTTGGCTTTACTTTAGGTAGGCATCGGGTATCGTCTCTTGCGAAATACTCACAGAACTAATGTGACCAATTCATTTTGGGCATACCGTTCTAACGTTCAGAAAATCCATAGATTGTTAAGAAAGTCACTTAGCATTGATACAACATAATAGAAGTAAGTGGGACAAAAAGGTTCAGCATTATAGGAAGACATGGCGTCTAACACCCTCTTTTAAGGGCTTGGCGCAAAATAGAAGCGTTTAAAATATATTAGAAGTGTTATTTATTTATCAAATAGTAAACTATAATATATTTCAGCCACCGACTGATACTATTAATTTGAAATAGTTGTAAATATTACTTATTCAATCTTATTACAAATTAAATATTATTTTTAGTTTCTTTGCAAAAATTGCCGAAATAGAGGACCGAAATTTCAAAGTGGAGCTACAAGTTTAAATGGGGTATTAATGAGCTTCATTCTCAAATTCCAAAACAGGTTATGGAGGTGCAAGGTGGATGACACCTCCATTTAAAAGGGAAGATCTTCCGCCAGGCTGGGACATCGTGCCTGGGGACCGCGGTCCAACTGTACATGTCGGACAGTTGTATATATGCAGATTCTCGAGAAAACTTCGCCAGCGCGATGCAGGATTTAGGCGCGATGCAGGATGATGTGGCGCCACGCCATCTATCTTTCCGTGTGTGAACTATCTCGGTGTTACTGATAGATGGCTGATAGATGTCGCTACATCACTCCCTTCCTAGACCGGAGGTCGATCCATTATTGAGTCGTTGCGTTAAGCTTGCAAGTGCCAGTGCTGCTCGAAGTCTACGGTGAGTCGAGACGGAGCGCAGATGCTGCGACAGGTTGAGCCGGCTGGTCCACGTAATGCAGAAACCGCCACGCCGGAGAGATGATCCGGGCGTGTGCTGCGGTGGACTGTGCGGGCGAGGAGCTTAGTCGCAGTGTTGCCTTGCAGGACCAGGAAGCACGGTGAGTCGGCTGCGATGGAACTGATTAAGGCGAAGTTGGCGTGCTGTGTGACTGCTTGCCGGTGGGGAGTGATGAGCTTGGAGAATCTGCTCAGAAGTGCTACTGCATGTTCCGTGATTTTGGAGGGTTGGAAATATTCCCATCCATCACGTCGGTGTCACCACTATGGAGGTGCAAGGTGGATGACACCTCCATTTAAAAGGGAAGATCTTCCGCCAGGCTGGGACATCGTGCCTGGGGACCGCGGTCCAACTGTACATGTCGGACAGTTGTATATATGCAGATTCTCGAGAAAACTTCGCCAGCGCGATGCAGGATTTAGGCGCGATGCAGGATGATGTGGCGCCACGCCATCTATCTTTCCGTGTGTGAACTATCTCGGTGTTACTGATAGATGGCTGATAGATGTCGCTACAAGGTTTTTATTTACTTTTAAGTTGCGTAGTTTTTGACTTATGACAAAAGAAAACACCACTATCTCCGAAGTTCGTAAAGCAAAAAATGAGAAATAATTACAGTAGATAGACATTGATGTAAATATTACAGGCAAAATAGAATGATGTTCTAACTAGCACAGTTTTTTCGATATCATCAAAATTTTAAACAAAACATTAAATCGGCAAAACCGATGGAATCTAGTGGCATGGAAAATAATTCGATTGGTTTTTATGATACCCAAGGTACCTATAATACAAATGAATGCGCTTAATAAACTAAACCAACGCTAAGAAACAGAAAAAAATCAATTTGGCGCAAAAGATTTTTATAACGACGCTATAACTCTAAGCACTAATAACTGTAAGAATATTATAAAAGTGCTATAATTACGTGAATTTAACGACCAGCCAGAGTTTATAGGGCCATTAAACTCTGCGGATTATGCTGCGATCGCTCTCGCTTGTGGATTAAGACACGCGTGTAATTTCCCAAGGAGTTAACCTTTTATATTGTATCGTTCGGGAGGATTGGTTCGTGAACACCCGATAATACTTGAACGGAAGGGTCGATCATTGCGTCTGCAAATTTTACGCATACTATACGTTATTATGTTGTTACCTAAAGTGTAAATAAAAGGCGTTGTGTCTAAAATTAGCCAGAAAATGTTACAAAATTGCAAAGTCGTTGGTCGCGGCTATAAATGGTCGTTAATCTAGTTGGAGGCATCCGAGGCGGCTTGAAAACTCCAACAGTAAGTTGCCCACTAGTCTACCTCCACCGATCCGCAGTTGGCACTGTTGGAGCTCACACCCTCCAAGTCCTTTAACCTCATTTGTGAAAGGAAGCCTGTGCCCAGCAATTAGAAAATGTCTTCTCTACTTTATATCGTTGTAAACTTTTACTATTAAATTGAAAACATATCTGAGTGTAGAAAGGAAATTATCTCTGTAATAATTACATCTCTTCATCAAAGAGATCCCGGGTTGACAGCCTGCCGTCGTATCTCGAATATCCTTTATGACAGTTTTAAAAAGATATAATTATCATTTTTAAAGGTTAATCAGAGTATTCACTATGACGATTTTTTTTTACTGTTTATAGGCCTTGTTTGACCGCAATCTCGTCATGGTAAGTGATGATACGGCCGGAGGTGGTAATCATTCAAAGCTTAGAAGGAACTGTCTCTCTAGTGCAGCTGTCGGAACACACCGATAGGTGCTTGGCGACAGATTTTCAACTTGAGGGTGGTAGTCAGTCAGGCACTGCAAAGTACCCTAACACCGCGTGTTATGGTTTTCTCACGATGTTTTCCTTCACTGGAAGCTCATTGTAGGATTCGAACCCGGGACCTTCGTCTAGGTATTTGACGTCTTACCACTGAGCTATCATCGTCTTTAAATTGAGAATGAAAGATCAAGAGAGCTATGTGGTGTTCTGTCGGAACCGCGTGGTTTGGCGGTGCCTCAGTGCGTCCACGTCAGCGCGCGGATTCCGCCATCGATTATCTTATGGTGCGTCCATGCTTGGCGAACCAAGCACGAGCCGAGCCACGAACGAGCACACTGCGACCACGATTCGCGTACGTGGACGGGCTTGCGAGCCTCGAACGAGCGCGATTGACAGTTTTTTCACGAACAAAGGGATTCGCATCGTGCTCTTTGTAGACTCGTTGAAGGTCGCGCAGCATGGACGGACGCACCATTACAGTAAAATTTTGTAATAAATCACCATCAAGACGGATTTCTCAGCAATAAAGTAAAATCTCAATAAAAACCAGAAAACATAAAAATATACCCAATATCTTATCGACGAACATAAATCGCGGCATAACCTAAATATTAAATTATATTGTCATTTAATCAGCTTTATGGTACGGCCATTGATAATGTTATTGTTCCTCAATAATGTGTATAATTAATTAATTTTGTGCGAAACGCTTTTATGTAAGCGCTTATAAGCGGTCTGTGGTCAGCGGTTTGCGGTTAAGCGCTAAATGGGATTCTGATAGCAATCACTCTTGAACTTTTTAGGGTATTAATTCAACTTTACTGTTAAAACATTCCTACTTATTTCCTCAAAACGGTTACGGGAAAAATGGCTGCATCCGTAATGAAGCTTTCGTATTTCCCCAAGCCAATTCTCGTGTGATCAGACGAGCAATCGTGAGCACTTACCAGTTTCCTACGGGATTATTCTGTGAGGTAAAAGCATTGAGGAAAAATACCTTTATGGGGAACGAAGAACTCTAGACCGCTCGCTGTGGGATCGGTTCCCTAGAGAATAGGATTGCTGCTCACTGGGTCGCATGTATCGATGTGTATCGGGAAAAAACGATCTAGAATGTTTCAGCTTTAAGCTTTCCTGTTGAGCGAATCGGTTTTACATAGCAGTATTGGGGATGATTGTGGAGTTAATTTTAAGTGGTGCATATCAAGTTAAAACGTATCGAAGTATGTACTTCATTGAAATGGGCTTCCATTTTCTGTAATTCTATTATATTTATTGAATATCAAACGAGTCAAGAAAGCCGTGCACTGTGATCCGCTTGAGGTCTAAAATGATAGTCCAGATAATGAGATTTCCACAAAAGAAAGAAAACAAAGTTCCACACACCAAAAAAACTACATAATATGAAATAAAAAACGAGAATTTGTCTGTAGACAAATTGGCCACCAGCTCAGCATAATGCTGTCACAGTTTTACTATCTGTGCACAGTTAGCACAGTGCTGATTTTAGCCGGCGCCATTTGTATGCATTCACATGATGTGTGTTCCGTGTATGTAGTAGGTTTTGTGTGCCTTGCTAATGACGTGTACAGATGTCCCTGCGCCATATGTAAGCCGAGATATGTGCTTTTTTGGATCTTACCTCACGCAGCTCCTAATCGTGTTAGGGTCATCGCTCACTATATCAGCACCGCTCCATCGCAGCAACGGCCCAGCACCGCATCAACTCAAACCAACCAATAGCTGCCAGCGCGCCGCCTGCGAGGTGGCAGGTCGCAGGCGGCGCGGCGTCAATGAAATTGGTGGCGCGACTTTGGCAAGATACCGCTGGCGTCACGCAGCATGGGAGCGGACCGCTCGCTGGAAGCGTGTTGTCAGCAGGACTAGTAACTTGTAGCGGAAAGCGCGCTTGCCGCGAGACGTCAACTATTTTATCTAGTCATTATGAAAATTAATTTAACGCATAAAGGACTCACTTGCATGGCAGGTAAATGCCGGGGCGTGGCCGTGCTGTTATAGTGAGCGGTGACCCTAATGTATGTGCTTTTGTTTATGTGTGAGTCCAAATAAATCTCTTCCCTTTCTATATTCTGAATCAACAAAATCAGATACACTGTACGCCAACAAGCAAACCCCTTGAGAATACTGGTAACTGCGGGACCTTGGATATAACAGTTTGATAAGAAATCAGGTATCCAATGTCAATTCGATATCAAAGTGAAGCGATCTTGTGATCCTCATTTGAAAGTCAAACCAGCATGTTAGGTCGGTTTTAGGGACGGTCCGGACTGTCCTGCGGGGACGATACTTTATCTATTGGTCAATGTATATGTACCGAAAGGGTCGGTAAGAGGTCGAAGGTTTTTTAATAGACATTTATATTCAGCATGTACGCATATGCATAATGCACACCTAGAATGTAGTTTGTTAAAAATCTGCTATTTAGTCGATTTCAGACCATTTCGTTTACCTAAGTAATTTAAATATAGTAAATTGCGGGAACTTGTAATTCGGACCTCGGACTAAGGGACTCTAAACCCTATGGGGTTAAGGACTAAGGCCCGAGGAGAGACTTTGCCTCCATAAGTGCTTGTTGTTGTTTATATCCGTAAACCCTCAAAATGTGAAATAGGTAAATATCGCTCTAAAAGCCCTTTTAATAGGACCCAATATACCTCGTAAGAAGTTATTGTGGGTACAATAGTGATCTGTATCAAAAACATTAGCGCGTAACAAACAAACAATCAAACAAAAACTCTTCAGCTTTAATATATTAGTATAGATATATTCTAAAAGGAAGTTCTCGGGTTCGAGAGTGCCGGACTTATTAGCTATAGATTTTTAAACTTGAGGGTAAAAAGTTTTCTGATTAGCAATGCTTGATTATGCGCAACTTCCAAACGAGGGTTTAGTGGAAAATTTCCTTGATCTCAACCGAAAATCTGCTAAGCATTAAAATATGGAATGCAAAGTTATACAGGCCGCTTATTGACCCACTGATTGCTTTTCCACGGATTTCAGTATTAGCGATCCTTCCCAGAACCACCCTCAAGTTGAAAATCTGTCTATCCTTGCTAGGTTTTCACCCCTTCGTCATACACACACATAAATTATTATTAAGTATTAAATACTTCTAGCTTACCGCCCGCGGTTTCACCCGCGCCCCCTTCTTTACCCCCTTACCTACCCTACCCTACCCTACCCTACGCTACTCTACACTACACTACCCTGCCCTACCCTACACTACCCTATAAAAAGTATCCTATGTCCATCTCCTGGTTCTAAGCTACCTACCCACCAATTTTCAGCCAAATCGGTTCAGTCGTTCTTGGTAATAATTTTATGAATAGTGTAACTAACACGAATTTCTTTTTATATACATATATAGATTTGGCTTATATATTTTTTTACTTTTTTGTTTCTGTCTTTTAACAGGTTTGTTTACATATGAAGGCCTGTAAAACATGATTTTTTACCGTTATAACACTGTCAGTTACCCAATAAATAACTACATAATTCAATAACACATACGCCCCTACTAAACTCTCCAGATCAAAATTCCCAAGAGCTAAAATAATAAGTATGCTAAAATGATGTATGAACAAACTTCTGTAACACGCCTGGATATGAGGAGATGGAGAAGCGGCTGGAAAGTTCAAAAATAACTTTCTATCTCGGTCGGGTAGTACCTTCTATCATATAATGTTATTAGGATTGGCGTCTGTATTTGGGGGCACGACAGTGCCCCCCGCCAAGACGAGCCAAGCGAAGTGCAAGGGCACTAGCTACATTTTCTAGAAGCGCTTTAATAAAAAATAAAAAATATAATTGGACCGTTTTACAAAAACCTACACCGACTTCAAATTACACTAAGAAGTAATCAAATCGTGATCTGATGACTATGGGACTCTTCCAGACAAAAGTCTTTTCCAAATCGGTTAATAAATTACCAAGTTATCAGGTAACAAAAATAAAAAAAACCTCCTCCTTTTTTTGAAGTCGGTTAAAAAAAGCCTTGCCGAGTTTCTTGCCGGAGTCTTCTCAGTTTAAGTGTATTTCGAACCGGGGGTAAATTCAACTGTATGTAACGTTCATAAGTGCCTTACCAGGGCTTAAACGACTTTTTGATTTTGATTTTGCTTCGTCGATTTTTTGAACACTTATAACTTGGGTTTGGATTATACCATATAAACAAAATTGTTGGGATATGATGTCAATTATGAACTTATTAAAAATATTTTGTTTGTGTTTTTGAAATAACATATCTCTTATACTTTAGATTTTAATAATATTTAAGAAGCCCCGATTTCGTCACTGAGTTGACTCACTGTGGATCATCTAAACTCTTAGGGTACTTCCTGAAGTCCTAGAAAGCTCAAATTTGGTATGTAAGCTTGTATTAGTATAAAAAAAAAACAAAAAATATACAAAATAAAAAAAAAAAACATAAGCAAACTAACAAAAAGAAGTCGAAGAAGTAGCGAAACGGCAAAGCTACATATTTTGAGTACGGTGTGTAGAGTTTGTGAAGTTAGGGCTTTTAGAGTTAGGGCGTGCAAAGTTATAAGCTTGGCTCTACATGAGATCTGATAACTTTTTGATAGTGCGAGCCATATGGTCTCGTCTTGGCAACATTTTACATGAAAATGTTTTTGGTGGGATGTATTTTACATGAGGGCACAGATGTTTCAATATATGATGTTAAAGAAAATTTATGCTAGCATTTTCAATTTCTTTGGATAGGTTTGCATCACAGATATAATTCTAAATAGATGATGCGGGTATATGTACTTCACGTGTTAAAAGCTGTGTGAGCAATGCTCTTCATTTGAAACTTTTCGCGCATAAGGCATTTTAAATATCGTCCGCTCGCGTATTACATCGAATCGGTTACGACCACAGATATCGAGAGATGGGCCGTGACGCTTGGATTTAGCTTTGACCTGATGTCCCACGAAACTTCCCACTTAATATCACAACTACACGTAAACGAACGCCAATAGACCAATAGTAGACAATTTTTACTCACACAGCCCAAGAACTCACATTGTAATTCGTAAGCGCTTCTAAATAAGCACAACCGCGCCACACCGCGTTCTCGGAACTCTACACATACATGCGTGTATGGAGATAGATGGACGAATCGCATGACACGATTTTCATTGCATTTCCGGAACGAAGTTAGCCTTACACTCCTGTGGAACTAAACAGCAATTTATGCGCTTTATGTTCTTTGTTCAAGTTGTACCTAGCTAAAATCATTTAAGGGATTTTTGAGATTTATATAGTTACTTTAAATATGTGTAAATTTGATACTTAAAAGTTATAAGTGACACCATGATTCTTGTAGTTCATTGTAGGCTTTGATTTTTGCAGTCGATCTCTGAACAACACGGTATTTAAATAAATATCGTCCACTCGCGCATTTACCTCGAATAGGTTACGACTGACGCGATTTTTGCGGTGTATGCCCTGAACGTTGCATATAACTGTTTCGCGTGGCGCTTTAGACAATCTCTCTATCGATCTCTATGCTTACACCATCACTCACGCGTTACCTACCAACCCTTTCCCCAGCCAAATGAGTTCTGTCGACCTTACTCACGCGCAGGAACACAACATTAAACAAATAAGTTATAGTGGAGTGGAGGTACTTCCCCAGTCGAGCTGCTCTAGCGAAATAATGCTATGCTCTAAAACTCTATCCCCCTTATTACAAAACATGGTTTAAAGTAAAGCCAGGTTTTACTGTCATTTGGTCACTTTCTAACGTCATATAATAAAAAGGGACGAGGCTATTTTAAAACCTGGTTTTCCTTTAAACCATGTTTTGTAATAAGGTGCTACAGGTACATATTCAGAAAGATACCGTGTCTATTGTTTATTCTAATAATAAACCGCAAGAAGCAAGAAGCGCTCGTGGTGTAGCATGATTAGCCGTTCTTAATCGATCGGCAAAGTTAAGCTACCACCGTCGTGGTCGGTACCTGGATGGGTGACCGCCTGGTGGTATTTTGAATCGAGCCTTTCCTTGCTTCGGAAGGCACGTTAAGCCGTTGGTCACGGTTATCACTTAAATTTGATTGTCGTTAAGCTAGTTGGATGCCTCCTAGGCGGCTTGAAAAATTCCAACAGTAGGTTGACCACTACTAGTAGGAGGAGTGGAGTATTGCCCATTCCCTTTCACCCTCATTTGTGAAAGGAGGCCTGTGCTCAGCAATGGGACATTATAGGCTGATGATGATGACGAAGACCGCAAGTGGCTTGAACTTTATAATAATGAATGTAGTTTAACGAACCATATGAACGCTGGGTTTGTCCAGCTAATGGTGGGGCCGCGAATAATGTGCGAGAAGCGCAATGATGTTTTATTTCGCCAATTCCCCACCACTGCACTCTGATTGGCTAAGTCAAGGACACATGCACTCTGATTGGTTAAGACAATCTTAGATTGGCATGTGAGTGTGACCAATAACTTCTATTACCTAAAATTGTACTATGAAACCTAATTTAGTAAATAATCACCAAAATTAGTAAATGGTCACCAACTTTTTGCAACAAAGGAAATTGTTGCGCTATTTCTCGACTCGGGGCATTCCAAATACAGTTGGTTAGGTGAGGTGAACTGTGACAATACATAGATCCAAGTTTGTGCTTCGTGTACATTTTTCTGGTAATTAACTAGTTTTGTATTAAACAATCATAATATGGGTTCTAATTTCACGCTAAATGGTGGTTAATTCTCTTCTTCTTATGCGTTGCACTCTTGACAGAGTGGTCGTGGTCGTCATGACGTGTCATTAGTGGCGCGCTTCACAATACGCCGCCATTGTTCCCTAACTGCTGCCCTTCTGGTGCAGTTATTGATGGGACCGCCTATTGCGGCCTTAATTTGGTCGGTCCATCGCATGGGTGATCTTCCACGCGCTCTAGTGGCCTCTACTTTACCCTGCAACACCAATCTGTAGAGACATCTCCACACTGCGACACGTGTCCGAAGAAATTTAGGATGCGAGCCTGCACTACGGAGGATAGACGCTGCTTGATACCGAGTTCCTGGAGTATGGAGTCATTTGTACGGAATTCTGTCCATGATATTCCAAGCATTCCTCTCCAGCACCACATTTCGAGAGCGTCTATCATTACTAATACTACTATTACTATCACTCGTTAAACATAAGCCCTCAAAATTTAGATGCAGTGCTTAATCCTTATCCTAACTGTTATTAATCAGTGCAAAAGAATTAGATTATTAGATTAATGCAGAATTAGATTTATCGGTATTACTACTCTAACGGTATTTTTCCTTGATAGCTAAGTGTACGTGTGTTATTTTTATGCAGTGCATGTGATAAGGCCAGAAGGTACGTAGTAAAGGACACATGGAGGGAAAAATGTTATATCAGGTCTCATACCAAAAGTGGCCTATATTTATTTTTATTATTACAAGGAATTAGCTAGCAAAAAACTTTTTCTTTATACCACTAAGGTGGCAAACAGTCATACGGCCCGCCTGATGGTAAGCAGTTACCGTAGCCTATGGACGCTTGCAACACCAAGGGTATCACTTGCACGTTGTCGACTCTGAAAAAATCTTTTCACACCCTTTTTGAAGAACCCCATGGGGTTCTTCAAAAAGGGTGTGAAAAGATTTCCCCGCCGTCCACGGCGGGGAGCTCATTCCACAGTCTGAGCGTCCGCGGAAAGAAGCTCCGTTGAGCCCGCACAGTTAGAAACAATTCTGGTTTCAATGTAATGTACTTTTTTATAAGTTGCCAAAAACACGTAATACCCATTTTGTATCAAACAATAAAAATGAATGGAACATTAATTTCTTTACCGAAACACTTCGGAATAAATGCGAAATGAAATGACATGAGAAAACGGAAAATAAATTGCCTATTTCATGCCTCTGAGAAGTGAATTAACCTGAAAATTCACCTTTCAGAAAGGAAGCTACGGACGTCTAAGCTTGACAAATTGTACATAGAAAATGCTGGATGTTTTATTATATTAAGAGGATATGCTGGTGGCGTTTTTCCATACAAACGTAATCCTCAGTTCCCTCTCTGGATAATGACACTAGAGCAATGATTATTCTACCATGCAATCTGTAGGTATCACTGTATGTCCCTCGGTTGTGTTTTTCTCCATAAATTAATTATTATAAGAATTAGGAGCCTTGCTAAAATCACAAAATCTTTCCATTTTTAACGCCATTATCCATAGACGTCCAGCGAACAAATTTGACGAATATAAAACAACAAAGGCAAACCGACAGACATAGCCAAAGCCCTTATTATTATGATTCTTGTTTTTTTTTTAAACCGGGGATTACGAAATAGCGATTTCGTCTAATAAAGGTATAATCGGTCCAAGCTGTAGTTGTATCTATCGCCCTCGGGGGGGATAGCTCGGGGACAGCACGACAGCAATAGATATGTTAAAAACCTATTTTCCAAATTTCTTGCAGCCATCCTATCCTCTTAATTAGAATATTAGCCGAAAGTATTATGTATTTAGAATAAAAAAATATAGATAATAAAATAATAATAATAATAATAAGATAATAATTGCTAATGGAATTCTTTTTTCGAATTTACAGCAGATCTTATGCAATTCATCAATTCCAAAACTTTTATTGAATTGAATTGTCTATAATGAGTGACTAGTAAGTATACCAAAAAATATTGATATTAGGATCTGCTGAGAATTCGAAAAAATAAACCGCTAGCTACTGCAGTCCACTTATGCCTAAACGAAATACACATCTGGGGAAACACCTGTTACACCTAGATGAAGTAAAATCCATTCCTGCCAATAATATTGTGCAGTTTATTATAGCTGCAGGTCTTGGCAGTGAAATTTAATTAACGTGGCGATCACAATAGATCTAGTCTGGTCGCAGTGATACAAGTTCTGGAAAGACTTGAAATAGCCACTTAACCCCAAATAATAATAATAAATAACCGCTAGCTATATTGCTTTGCTTCCTTTTTAGCCCCCCTTATTACATGCAAAATTTCACTGTTATATTCAAAGAATGAATATAACGACGATCGTGCAAATAAAACTAGAAAAGTGTATGTTATAGACATTGTTAGTTGTTCTGTGAACAATAATTGTGACGTGCATAACAACGTATTTTTTCACTGGAATGTTTTCTACTTAATTTTATCAACACGTCATTATCATTAATCGGCTCCAAAATTAACTTTTATAATAGGATATCTATTTATCTATATCTAAAAATATTATTAATTATGTAACACAATAATATTTTTCCTTTCTTTGGCGTTTTTCGATGTGTCTTTTATCTTGTACCTACATACAAATCTGTCATATTAGATAAAGCCGCCCATCCTAACACAACTTAGTTTTCTGTATTACCCCAATCAAACGTAGTGTAACAATAAAGTGTGATCAATCTTTCACAGAAGAATCACAAAAAACTACGACAAAAACAAAAGTCATCAAAACGAGAATTGTCAGAGCCGTAATGATCCGAGACGTATCGGTCAATTCGATAACAAGAAAACTTGAATCGGATAGACGAAAGCAGATAATGTTGGGGACCTATTGAGCCTTGTCTCCGGCCCCCGGGATAACTGCCTATCAGAAGAGATCCAATTTAGTCGATCGCACGATGTGGCCTGGATTAACTTCATTACGACGGATTCGTGGTCACGAATTGCAGTGAATTTAAGTGTGTAGGTTAATTTTGCCAGGCTTGGTGCTCTTCGGTTTTTCTGTAAAACATAGAGATAGGCGGAGATTCTAAATTTCTTATCTATACATATAAAATGCTTTGTCCTGAATGACTGACTGACAATCAACGCACAGCCTAAACCGCTGATCGTATATACGATCAGCGGTCATACAAAGAACACACCCTCCATGTTCCAGGTCTCTATAGAGACTCTATCCGATAAGAAAGTATTTTCCGAAATTCTACCCTTAAGGGCGTGTAAAACCGGGGCAAAGGTTGTATGGGATAATGTGATTCCTTGGTCCGATCTACTTCAAATTTTGCATAAAATTGATGGAAGACGTGTTTCGTATTTTATTGAAACTCCGACGAGATTCAATAAAATACGAAACACGTCTTCCTAACGGGGTCAAAAAGGGGTAGAAAGTTATTTTAGGGGTGATTTGCATCGGATCGGAGGAGTATTGATATCAACTTCGATAAGTTGATATCAATACTCCTCAGTGCCTTTGATTTAAATATTCTTTTATATTTGACATTCCAAATTTAAAGAGTATTGCATTGCACCCACAGACATAATAAAATTCTTCATATGTTTGTGATTGCACCAAGCTTTTATGTGAGTTCAATTTTTTTTAATACAATCGCATTTAAAACTAAAGTTTTTAAACATTTTTGTCTGTCTGTTCCGGTTCATAATTGATGTTATAAGGAGTAACTTAGGTACTTTTATTTTTGAAAATTAATTATTGTTCCGCGCAAAAAAATTCAAACCGTACGCGGGTGAAACCGCGGGGTCTGCTAGTTAAGTATATGAGAAGTCAACCGATTAAAGTTAAAGATTTCCCAATTTTGAATCTGAAAGAAATCCACAACGACAAAAATAAAAACAGTAAAATCTGGAACACAACGCACCTAGATTCGAACGATATTTTTTGAAACTGAGTGGATAAAAATGTATTACACAAAATTGGGTTGTTCTTCCCGCTATTATGACAAGAGTTCTCAGTGAATTAGTGAGACTAAAATGAGTTTGGTTGTAAACAAAAGAATCAGCACCATTGACCTTCCTATGGTTTCCGCACAATCTCGGTATTTCTACAGATAATATAGGTAAAAGTAAAACATCAAAAGCCATGTTATGCCCTCACTGATTGCGATCTCCGATACAATGGGAGAAGGTAAAAGGTTGAAACGTTTAGTTTGTATGAAAAACATTACCCTCCTTTTGGTTTGGGTGGGATCAATTACGAACCTTTGTTATACTGAGATGTAGATAGTCTCGTACCTTTAAGTCACAGAATTGATATGTGTAAAAGTATCACTTCATATAAATTCCGGTAAAAGACAGGTACAGTTGGGTACTAATGTAAGTATATTAATAATGCATTTTGTATCTAATCTCTTAGTGTTAGTGTCCTAGTTACTATGGTTTCTCTATAGAAAATTGTCCATTAAAAAAAAAACGCGTCGACTCGTAAACCTCCTCCGTTTTTTCGTCGGTTAAAAAAGTCTGTAATATTACCGTCCAAAGGTAGTCTGGCACGGAATTTCTCTGCTCTATTGTTAAGAACCGGTAGTAGAGTTAATTTGTAATGTGCATAAGTGATTAAACTGAATAAATGAGGAGACAGCATTGACTTATATATTACTAGCGTAAGGACCAGCCCCTCTACCTTAACGTAACGTAACTTTGGTGGTAATCGTAACGACCACCATTAATTATTTCATCAAATGACGCGCACGCGGTATGACGCGACGATGACCATTCGTGGGCCCTGATTGGATGAATTTTATTAATGGTGTTCGTTAAGATTACTACCAAAGTTACGCGGTAGAGCCGCAGGTCAACCGCGCGACGAAATGGCACCAACACACTGGCCCTACAAATCTGCTTAGGGCCAACGCGACTCAGTCGTCTGCGGTCAACGGAACAGTTCGTTTATTTTTTCTCATATGTGTGCATTGTACGCACATGTAAGGTTAAATCGTACGCCTATGCAACGCGGCACTTCGTAGGTCAATCGATTTTAAACAACTATTACTTACAGGTACTGTTTACTTGTATGAAGAAGTTTTTTTGCAAAATGTTCCGGTGGGCCTATCCTTAGTTTTGCAATCATTGGGATTGAGTTTTGAGTGAGTTTGAGTTAGTCATCTTTCAGTGTCTCTCAGTCAATGCAGCGCTCGTGGTATAGCATCCTGGATGGGTGACCGCCTAGTGGTATTTCAAATCGAGCGTTTCCGTGCTTCGGAAGGCACGTAAAGCTGTTGGTCCCGTTTATCACTTAATTGTGATAGTCGCTAAGCTAGCTGGATGCCTCCTAGGCGGCTTGAAAAATTCCAACAGTAGGTTGACCACTAGCCTGCCTCCACCAATCCGCAGTGGGCACGCGTGGTGGAGTATCGCCCAGTCACTTTCACCGTCATTTGTGAAAGGAGGCCTGTGCTCAGCAGTGGGACATTATAGGCTGATGATGATGACCTCTCAGTGTACTAGGAGATTTGAAAGTTCTGAGCACACTCACATCGCAAATTATGCTTCATATTTGAACGTAGGTAATGAAGCAAGCGGACGAACGACACTGTCTGCATTTATCTTTTCTGTGTGTAGGTGCTCAGTCAGGTAGGCGGGTTTATATAGCTCATAGTGGGTCTGTCTGTGTTGTTATTGCGCCTTATGCCAGTTGTAGCCACGTAATGGGCGGGCGGCACGCGCGCACAGGGCAGAATTGTAGATAGCGATTGTTTTATCTGAATTTTGACTACTGTTTAACTGTTGTACTCATAAAACGCTATATTATTACAGGTATTAATTAATACTTGAAGCAAAAACTTTTGCACCATTTTTTTGCCTATTGTAGGGGTGTTACATTTTATTTTACGTATTTATTAAATATATGGTTTGGCATAGTTAAATTTTATATGGGGAAGAAGTGCACAAAACTAATATATTGATATTGTAAATGCATTTTAATAAAAAACACGTTACACACACTACACTGCGAAATATTACATACAATACACATAGGTACTATTTTGTTTATCATTTTCTCTTATTTTTAACCGACGAAAAAACGGAGGATGTTTACAAGTCGACGTGTATATTTTTTTTTTATGTATGATCATGCATACGTTTTTGGAGAGTTGTCCGATTTTGATAATTCTTTTTTTATTGGATAGGGTGGGTATATCTTAGTTGGTTCCATATAAATTAGGAAAAAAACAGGGTGGAAGAAAAGGGGTGATTTATTGTTCACTCACAGATAAATGCTGAGTTGTGTATTAAATTAAAAGTAATCATAAATTAAGCATGTAGTTATTAGAAGATTATAGCCACAAAAAAATATAAAATAACAAAAAAAAAAAAAAAAACCGGAAAAACTGCAAAACAATAATAAACCTTTTAAATAACTGAAAAGAGAAAAACAAGCTCTTTAATCTATAGAAATTTGAATATAACTTGAATTGTATAAGGTTTTGCAGTCGGGGATAAACAAATATTAGAAGAAAAAAAAACATACGTAGGTTATTGGTTTGTCTTAGTTTTGTAGTATGACAACCAAATTATTTTTCGGATTTATTTTTTGTCAGTGTCAATTTATATTAATTCATTTTGTTAAAAAAATTATAGTCGACTTTCGACTCATGGGCGGCGATGGTAAATTTCTAGATCTGCTTTAAGTTTTTCCAAGTGGACTAACAATGTGGTTTTATTTCGAGTGAGCTTGCCGCAATAGTACTGGCGCGATGTCGGTCAAGTAGCGAATCCACAGCTTGAGCTGCGTTTCAAATGGTACCCAAAAATAACTTGTCATATTTTTTTGTATACTACAGATAATTGGGATATTCATTACACGGTTATCTGACTGATACCAAACTATGAATATAAAAATTATACTTGGAATGCAGATAACTGATATACTACATAATATACTACTTATGTGTATAATTGTATATACAGACTCCTTTATTTTCAAAAAGAAAGAAATCTGCATTTAAATATTTTCGAAAATTTACTTGCCGAACTCCGGAATCGAACCGGCTAGAATCCGAAAAAATAACACCCTGTACTTTTATTGCATCAATCGATAGGGTCAGTCATAAGGATCAAATTTGTCTAACAAACATGATAAAATAAATGAAAGGAAAACCATGTATACGCCCAGACTCAGGACTTGCTGGCATGTTCATGAACAAATATTCATGTCCTGTCGAACCCAAGATCTGCAGCGTGATAGGTGGAATCTTAGCCAACCACACCAACTGGTAAATATGGTTTCTTGTAGGATTAGTTCCATTATCAATAAATACTGACTGACCTTCATAATTGCAAACATAGGACCTAATGTGAGAGGTAGAGCATAGCGTTTATTCGCTCAAAGAGCGGTTCAACTGGGAAAGTACCTCCACCTTACAGAATACCGCAGCCAAATAACTTTATGTTGTGTAAAGTTGTGTTCCTGCGCGTGAGTAAGGTCGCCGATTGCTTACCGAGTAAGTTGTATAAAAAAAAAAATGTGAATAGTAAAAATTCTGCTCGAACATCCTTAGTCATTCCTTTTAGAAGTCTATTAATAATATTCCAAACAAACCAACGTCCATAATTAATATTTTTCGTAACAAAAGAAGGCCCTTCATTTTCCATCTGCAGTTGACAGACGCCTTCTTGAAAAATTATTAAAACGTTCAAATAAGTTGGATCTTTTTATGTATTTCCGAATACAAAATATATTGTTTATATTTTATGTAATAATGGAAAACGTTAAGAATTCCATTATAAGAATCCTTCCACCAAAATCAATTTGAAAATAACTTGTTTACAAATTGAGTAATTACTTTGTGAGAATTTCAATGGAAAGAAAGAAACAAAATATTTTATTTCTGCACGCCATTCGACGCATAAAAAAACATTAGAAAAAAAAATTAAACACGCAAAGAAAATTACAAAAAAAAAAAAGTAAAAAACACTATCATAATGATGTTGCCAACTTATCTTTAGCTATGGAGAGATGTTTCGAGAAAAATCTTAACCATCAAAATTAATAAAAATAAGCAAAAATTTATTCGATAGCAAACTTCACATTTATATTTCTTGCAATCTAGTGCAAGCGAAAACTGACTCTAAGATGATGAACCTTTTCATTCCGTGACTATACATTGAATTACCCTATATAATCCCGGCTATTTCTATAAAACTAAAATACATCCCAAATCCTCCTCCTTCGCATGGGTACATTGTAAAAGTAAGCTCGCGCATGTTCAGACCAGCATATATCACAAGGATAACGTATATTAAGCTGCCAAGGTTACCTGCCTCGGAATGTAGCCCTTTTTGTGTTATATGAACCATCATGCCATGTGAATAATTGGTTGGTTATTTTATCTGATAAGATGTTTGTATTTTCTGGAAATGTTACACAGCTAAACAGTATGTTTTTATATTTGAAGATTTAAACAATAATTTTCACAATGATGCAAAATAATCAAATCGATCATTATCGATAATTATTTAATGTAATTAAATCATCATCATCACCAGCCCATTATGACCCACTGCTGAGCACAGGCCTCCTTTCACAACTAAGGGTAAAAGGGTTCAAGCAAAATTTTCAAGCCGCCTAGGAGGCCTCCAACTAGCTTAACGACTATCACAATTAAATGATAGCCGGGATCAACGCTTTATGCCTTCCACGGCAAGCACGGAAAATGCTCGAGTTGAGATACCGCTAGGCGGTCACCCATCTGGATACCATCGACATCGGTGATTGGTTAACTTTGCCGATCGATTCAACGGCTAATAAAGCTGCCCCCCTAGACAAGATGGTTGTCGACAATCGTCATCGTTAGTAAACGATCAACCTTTATATGGGATTGACATACGAGATTGTTAAAAATCACAAGATATTTCGATTTGAAATTTCAATCCGATACAAAGGTTGATCGTTTACTGTGGATAACGATTGTCGATAACCATCTTGTGTACTGGCCCTGTGTAGCTTACAAAAGCTTCTGTGAAATTAAATGTTCTATAATTAGGTTATATACAATAATATATTTTGTCAGGTATTGTCTATGATACTTAGGTAAAGTAAATGAACAAAGTTTTACTTAAGATGATCTATGTTTTAAAATAAATACACCAAATTAGAACAGTTCTTAAAACACATGAGCTTAAACATTTGCTAAAACAAGGGTATCTTCTCTATTCTTTAGTTAATATATCATTTCATTGAGTGATTATTTAAATTAGAGGACAAGGACAGATGGGGCAGGTGGGGATGGCATGGCGGATGTCCCTTTTCGCAGAAAGTGCTTAATTAAAACGCGAACAAAATTACAAGCGTTTATTGAAAATTACTGACGACGCCATGACATGGTTAGGAACAGCACAGATAAAATTAATTGAAATTAAAATTTAATTTCTAAAACAACTGAAGATTTGTCAATTTTCGTTTCATTCTTATAAAACTTTTCCCTGGAAAAAAAAAATACGTTGTACGTTGTACCTATCTGATAATAATTATCCGAAATTGCATATTTAATTATCCTTCTTCGTATTTTTAAGTAATTATCTTTCTATGACCCCAAAAACAAAATCTGATATAAATAAAGAAGTAAGAATTTTAAAGGGACCTTTCGTTATCCTGGGACTTTCCTCACACACGGTCATCTGATCCCAAACTAAGCAGAGCTTGTACTATGGAAACCAGATAACTGATATAATACATATACTACTTTTTGTTTGTAAATATACATACTTACTTAATATACACAAGACGCCGGGAAAATTTTCACCCGTACGTTGTTGACATACCGAAAATACGGACACAGCGTTTTGCATCCTCATTTATAATGCGGACAGCAAGGGAGTGGAACTTGCTTCCGGCGTCTGTGTTTCCTGACGCCTACAATCTTGGAACTTTCAAGGCCAGAGTGAATAGGTTTCTTCTGGGTAAGCGTGTTTCATCTTAGGCTTCGTCATCGCCCCTTATGGGCGGGTCAGTGGCCAAACGCAAGACCATTTAATAAAAAAAAATAAAAAAAATATATATAATTACACCCAGACTCAGGACTTGTTCATGCACACAAATGCATGTCCTGTGTGGGAATCGAACCCACGACCAGCGGCGGTATAGGTGGAATCTTAACCAACCGCGCCAGCTGAACCGTCCATTCCTTGACTGAAAGATCTAACTAACATTCTTGATAATATGTTATTGTGTGATATTATGTACGTAAGTAAATATCCCCTACACGGATTTTCTGACAACTTCAATGCATGAGGTACGAGCAAATAGCACCATGTGACCAAAGCATGTGACTCTACGTGAATCTTACGTGAATCTACCACTTGTTCGGTACACTTAAACTAAGAAGACTCCGGCAAGAAACTCAAAAAGGCATTCTTTGTGGATCTTTCTTCTTTGTCCACCCCTGTTCCTTTATTTGGGGTAACTCTTTTGCAGTAAGACATTCTGTCCTGGGTTGTCGGCTCTGGCAATTGGGCTTTACTGATATCTCCCTTGATATTAGACCACCAGGTCGATGGCGGGCGGCCTCTACCTCTCTTCTGTTCCGGCAGATTTAGAGCAATTTGTACTACATGGTCTTCGCTTCGTCGTTCTATATACATACCATCTGAGGCGGTTTTCAGTCAATTTATCTATAATTGGTGCTACTTTGAAGCTGTCTCGAATGTTTTCATTCCGCATCGATTCCGTTCCGGTGTTTTTTTTTTATACTTTATATTATTCCCAGATGAATACCCTTTGTAAATGTCTTCTTTAAATCATGCTTGCGTTATAAATTTTCCATACCCTGCCGTTTGAGCTGTGAGTTGATATGTCAGTCTGTATCTCCTTTCAAAGAGAATATAACGCTACGCTAAGATCTCCTTTTATATTACGTCATGGCATTCGACGTTACATTACTGAGTTATCATAAACTTCGGGTTCTCTTTACTCTATCTATGGTGAGACAAAATAAAAACTTTTTAACAAAAAAATAAAACACCGAAAAAACTGAAAAGCAAAAAATTATTTTGAATATAACTTGAATTTTATAAGGTTTTGCAGTCGGGGACAAACCAATAACCTACGTAGATATGTATTTTTTTTGTAATATTTGTTAAATGTAATGTTTGTCTAATAATTTTTGATTTCTTTTGATGTAATACACAACTCGGCATTAAAATCTGTGAGTGAACAATTCATCATCCCTATTTTCCCACCCTTAGGGTAGGTATTTTTTATCCATATTTATATGGGACCACCTTCGAGGTATACCCTATCCAATAAAAAAAGAATTATCAAGATCGGACTACTCTGTCAAAAGTTATGCGTGATCAAACAAAAAAAAAAAATATATACTACGCGTCGACTTGTAAACCTCTTCCGTTTTTCCGTCGGTTAAAAAGCATAAAGCCCCGAATAAGAAAATTATACATCTACATTACCTACACCTGCGAAATTCTCTACCTTTTTTTCTTTCGTCGCAAAGTGGTTAATAATCAGATTCCGCATTTTTTGCACGGACAGCGTAAAGTGTACTGGAAGGTTCAAACGCGTTTGAGTACACACACTTCTTCATATGCCTTTGATCTCAGTACCCTAACTTGTTAGCGAACGTTAGTTAAATTGGGACCTCAATCTGTCTTTGTGTTAAATTGTACCCTTTAAGGGGTTTATTCTGTGAGGCCTTTTTCTTTTATTTTTTTCCGTCTTGTTTTTGCTGACGTGTGGTAACCTACAATTGAGGTATCCCTGAGCATTTATATAGAGTACTTAATGAAAATTAATGTATAAATAAAGATTCTTTCGGAAATTACACGTGGAATATTTTGAAATTGCCTGGATATGTAGGTATTACAATACATAGAAATTTCCTCGAAGCTCCCGCTGCTGTCAATAATTAGCAAGGTTCCCAGCAGGATGCCAGCGTTTCCTCCAGGATAAATAAAGATTCTTTTGGAAATTACACGTGGAATATTTTGAAATTGCCTTCTCTGGATATGTAGGTATTACAATACATAGAAATTTCCTCAAAGCTCCCGCTACTGACAATAATCGACAGGATTCCAGCGTTTCTTCTTTGGAAGCTAAGCTAATGCGTTGGCGGAATAAAAATCCCCTGCCTCCGATTTCTTGAGGCCTCGATTAGTTTTGATGATAATTTGCGAGCAAATCGGCGAGCTGTAGATAAGCCCTACTTTCATGATGCCATGCCTTTGGGAACAATTATAAATCCGCTGAACGAAACTTTCATAAATATTAAATGCCTCAAACAGATAAGGCTAAAATACGCCTACGCCCCTCGCAAGGGTTCAGATATTCTCCAAGATCTTTAAATCTAAAGTTAGCAGCGCTTTTTTCAGCGATATTTTTTTCTATAGAGTTTGGATGACACTCTCAAGTCAAACCCAGCTGCGTTCAACTAAAAAATCCATGACTCACGTTTATAAAGAACCCTCCAAAGCCTCTTTGACACGATGTTAGCAGCCTCTTATAACTCCGCAAGTGCACTTGAGCTTCTGGCCTATTTTATTAGAAACGATCCCGTATGAATGATTTTAAACTTTAACGCTGCTCGTTAAAGCTTAATTTTGTAAGGCAGTGGTCAGTTTGTTAGTCCTAAGAGTAAGAAATGTGCAGAAGCGTAAACCTCGGATGAATAGGTTTTTAATTAAAGGTTTTTGCGGTATTTATCGTTAATTTGAAAGTACTTGTCGTGTGCACAACCGAGTTGTGGGTATGTTGTTAATCTTCTTATAACATAGGTTTATTTTAAGTGTCGTAGAGTTCTTTGAGTTCAAATAGGATTCCACGAGCTTTTAAAAAAGTTAATAATAGTACACGTTTTTTTAAACTAAAAATAGGCATGTATTTTGACCAAAATTGCAATATGTTCACTTTCTGAACTGCGGTCCCTTCCACTTCCAGCGGCTTCATTTGACAAACACTCGTATTCGTCTTTTTTTTTTACGCAATACCAAAATATGATAATCATTCGTCAAAAACATAGGGTTTTCATTCATTCACTGGTCTTTAGTGGTAATCGTTTTAATGGTGGTCGTGTGACGCCTAGAAGGCCTCCAATTAGCTTAACGACTATCACAATTAAGTGATAACCGGGACCAACGGCTTTGCGTGCCTTCCTTCCTTCCTGTCCTGAGTTTGATTGTTGTTGCCTCAATCTCTTTTTATCCCGGGAAAGCGAGTGAAACCGCGGGAAACAGCTAGTAATGTTATATGCGAAAGTGAGTTTGTATACTACGCCGACTAAGATGATGATGATCGTTGAGTAGTTGAGGCGTGAAAGTGTAACAATCAAACAAACGAACAAACTCACTTTCACATTTATAATATAATTAGCTGTCCCCCGCGGTTTCACCCGCGTTCCCGGGATTAAAAGACGCCTATGTCCTTCTCCATACCATAGGCTATCTGCATGCCAAATTTCATGATAATCCAGTAGTTGAGGCGTGAAGGCGTAACAAACAAACAATCAAACTCACTTTCGCATTTATAATAGTTAGGCATAGAAATAAATATACCTAGAAAGAACGTCGCCATACTACACGAATATATAAAACAGGCCAACTTTTACAGGCTACTGCGCGTAACAGCTACATTTTACGCTCCCTCTGCGTCATTCTGCTTGTCATAGTGACGTTCATAATGATAGCAGTTGTTGAAATATTCCCATTAAAATCGGGAGAAATTTAAATATTAAACATTATTTAGCAATTTTATTTATTTTTATTTGATTTAGCCTCTAACAGTTAGGGCCTATTTTTATCGAAGCGTGCACAGCTTCAACACTCAATTTGGATGTATCCTTAATCAAAGTTAGGATAGTAAGGATTGACCTACGTTTAATGCCATTAATTACCGCGTTATTTACGTGTACGCAGATATGGCCGGATGCTAGCGCGCTAAATTGCTAATAGAAGTATTAGTAGACGTTAGGCGGTAGGTCAAATCAAATGATAGTGTGTCCACGGTGTCCACCCATTCAGTGCATCATTTATTGCACGGTAACATCACGCAAGTGAAGCCATAGAATAAAGGCTACGCAATCACGAGAGTACTTAAAAATTCGAAACACGCAAATTAATTTTTTCGTTCGTTGGTTTTCGCATAAGTTCTGATGTATGTTTCGTAAGCATCACCCGTTTTTCACCCGGTTTGTGTGGTGGAGGCTGTTTATTAAACCCTTGATACATTGCACGCACGTGTCATTCCCCCGACCCCTAACTTATAAATGAGATGTTTCGGTGGTTTCAGTTCGCATAATTTATTTAAAAAAAAATTGAGATACATTTTGTTTACATCTCGAATACATTTGGCGTGAACGTGATGTATTTAAATAAATAAAAGAATGTAAATCTTACTCGAATATTTATTTTATTTATTTACACGGTTAAATATGGCATCGATTTTTCGTAAAGATTTAATAATTAAATGAAGGAGTAATTAAAAATCTATAGTTACATTTCCTTTCGTTACTACCTTTAAATAGGATAGGATTACATGAATGACATTTTTTTTTGTGTAAGGCTTACACAAAAGAATAGTTCTTAATAGTTCTCGGTTTAGGTAACAAAAAAAATGTTTTATCTCTTAGGATTAGTCAAAAACCAAGAACGGTCATTAATTCCAGAAAACAGTGATATAAACTTTAAAGTTTTACAAAATATAACTGGAGGGTCTCGTGTCTCGTGACAACGGTGTTTTAACTTGTCACAGCAAAAAACCACAAAAACAGAATATTTAATATCCCGACGTATTTCCAACGGGTTAACTTTTCGTATTGTTAAGCCGGACACAGTACATTATATAGCTGAGATAGTGAGCAAACTACTACAGTCCCCCTAGACAAGATGGTTGTCGAAAATCGTCATCGTTAGTAAACGATCAACCTTTGTATGGGATTGACATTTCAAATCGAAATATCACGAAATTTTTAACAATCTCTTATGTCAACCACATAAAAAGGTTGATCGTTTACTAACGATGACGATTGTCGATAACCATCTTGTCTACTGGCCCAGGTCGGTTAACAAAAGCTGGAACGTTTAACACATCAGAATAAGTGCGCGGCGCGAAGTTTGCACTGCATGTGTATCATGAAAAGTCTGTCCGTCTCTCTCGCGCGCGGTCAAACTTATGAGTATGCTTAGTCTTAGGTTTATTGTTTTGCTTTTGCTACTGCTCATAATTATAGAGTGATCTTTTTTTGCATTCGTCCTTTAGAATTGACTGACTGATTAGAAGCAATAATGCAATAAAACATACTGTATCGTGAAATTGAATATGTTTGAGTACTATTCATAGTATTTATATACTCTGAGGTACTACCCAAGTAGCATAAGAAGCTGTTTAAAGGCTGTATTAAAGTTCGTTCTTATACTAAAAGCTGAATATTCAGGCTGTACAAAGGCTGTATAAGCGCTTATACAGACCATATAAGTGTAAAAAGGGCCCACATTACACAGCTTATTTCGTTATTGGAGCTGTATAGAGGCTGTATAAACAAAAGACAAGTATAAAAGCTGTATTAGAGCTGTTATTAGGTGTATAGAGCAGCCTATACTCTACGGATATCCTCTTTTAAGTATCTTGTAAGAATAAGAGTTCTAAATAGGTTGTTGAAGAGAATTATGTGAGAATAAAATAAATAAAACTATTTACGATGCCATACTGAATGGCGACATAATATTTAATAAATGGAAAGGCTAAAATCTTGAACATGGATATCTGATGCTGTTAATTGATGAATTCAATGTGCAAATTTTAATTTATTGTGAACCTGTGTATGTTTTCCGTCAAAATATTCACGCGCCAACAAAATAATCAAGCCAAAGTAAAGAAATTATACTAAATACAGTAAATAAGTGTTTGTTTTTAAGGTTAGAATAAAAATATATTTATAAATAATAGATATGAGTCAACATGATCATTATTCAAGCTGATAACCATGATACGGCTATAGTTATTATTAAATATTCCTTTAATTGTAATTTAAATGTTGTTATTGTAAATGTAAAAATGTCGACAATTTGCTATACAGCCTAGACGGTATTTGGAGTGCGTTATAAGTCTTAGTAGCTGTACTAAGTAAGTTATGAACGTTTATTGCTGTATTAAGTAAGTGAACACATGCTTAATACAGCCTGTATACAGCTTTAACGATAAAACCAGTTTGAAGTGTCAGAAAACACTTAACGCTGTATTATAGAGTTATAATATCTGTTTAAGAACCATAAGCTGACGCGGATCCCTTTATACAGCCTGTATACAGCTTTAACGATAAAACCAGTTTGAAGTGTCAGAAAACACTTAACGCTGTATTATAGAGTTATAATATCTGTTTAAGAACCATAAGCTGACGCGGATCCCTTTATACAGCCTGTATACAGCTTTAACGATAAAACCAGTTTGAAGTGTCAGAAAACACTTAACGCTGTATTATAGAGTTATAATATCTGTTTCAGAACCCTAAGCTGACGCGGATCCCTTTATACAGCCTATATACAGCTTTAACGATAAAACCAGCTTGAAGTGTTATAAAATTCTTAACGCTGTATAGTAGAGTTTTGATATTCTGTTTAAGAACCCTAAGCTGACACGGATCCCTTACTAAGAATTTTATACAGCGAGAGCTGTATAATATCTCATAAATCACTCTTATAAGTATTAAAACTGTTCTTTACACTCTTGTAAGTGTCTAAAAGAACTCTAAGTTCTAAATGGGCTGGTTTATTGATGTAGAATACGCTTGCGTGCTGCTTGGGTATGAACGTGCCATCCTTAGTTCACCCCGACACGTATAAGCAACATTGACCCAAACTTAAGTGTCTATTTTCGTTTCTGTAATCAGCGATAAATATATATGTTAAAATTTTTGTGATGTGTGTGTGCAAAATACAGCTTTGTCCATTATTTATTGTCTATATATTGTAAAGTCTGGCACCTACTGTTTTGTTCAATGTTCATACATTTCACTTGAGAGCCAGAACCTTCATGGGATTTATATGATTTGATAAACATCTTAAATCACATTACAGTTGACATAAATTACATTAAAAGACTAATTTTCAAGATCGACCGAGTGCTTCCATAATTAATTGTTTCCATTGCTCTACTGTCAATTGTTGTGTACTTACTGTGTAATTTGTGACGTGGCAGTACTTAAATGATATTTATTCACCTCCCTATCTCTGGAGATCGTAAAGAAAGGTTATGAAAGCCATAATTTACGATTTCCGTTCCCTAAAATAATATTATGACGGGGAAGAAAGAACGCAATATATATTATTTGTGTTAAGTTATATGCTTATATAACTATAACCGACCTATACTAACCGTATGCTTGTGTGCCACCTTAGTGGTATACAAATAAATTAACTTTTTAACAAAAAAATAAACCGCCTTCAAAGTACACTAAAAAGTAAGAAATAACTCTTATCTGACACTGTTTTGAAGTGAGCGAAATTGCATGACGTGTTCTGTAGAAAATATTTCGCTGACTTCAAAACAGTGTCAGATAAGAGTTATTAAAAGTTAATTTATTTTGAATTTTTAGTTTCATATATACTTAAATACTTTCGCGTGTAAAGGCTGTGGTAAAGGCCTGCGGAAACAATGCATATTTAAGCGATAGCAATTGCGGTTGATTTGCTGTCATTTTTTAAGAGTTCCGTTGTCTGTCTCCGAAACTTATCATCAGATCTATATGAAATTATATGGGACCATTTCGAAATAAACCCCTTTCGAACAAAAAAAGAATTTTGAAAATCCGTCTACATATGACGGAGTTATGCCCGAACATACATAAAAAAAAAAAATTACATTCGAATTGAAAACCTCCTCCTTTTTTGAAGTCGGTTACAAAACAAGTTTCTTTTGAGTTAATTATGGGACATTTTCAAATGTATGCTTCTTCGATCACAATGTCATCATAGAAGAAGATGAGTGGTTATAAGAGAAATGACTTGAAGTGCAGCTTCCACAATACTTAGGTGGGTGCTTGGCAACAGATTTTCAAATTGAAGGTAGCCAGCCAAGCGGTTACTACAAATTACCCTTCCATAATGGTTTCCTTACGATGTTTTCCTTCTCTGAAAGCTCAAGATACCGAGGTTGAAACCACAAACTATAGTGTATCCTTTACTAAGGCCATGGTGTATTTTACTCATCGAACAATGAACCCAAAGAAGCGTAATGATGTTCATTTTGGTTGAAATACAACCTACAACCTAGATGTATTCAAGGCCAGAGTGAATAGGCTTTTTCTGGGTAAGAGTGCTACATCCTCGGCCAATTCGCAAAACGCCAATTTCCCACCGCCGACATGCGCTCTGATTGGCTAATTCAAGGACACATGCGCTCTGATTGGCCAAGTCAAAAACACGATGCAGTGATTTGTCCTTACTGTTCAAATTCGGTGACAAATCTCTGACTAGTTTCGGAATTTGATTGTTCATTATTACTACATCATAAACTCAACCACAGATTAAACAGATGAACCTTATTGTAAAGCTGTAAGGTTAATTTTTATATGACTCAAGCAACTATCGCAGAGATCAGGCTATCTTTTACAAGGTATAAAGGGTTTTTTCCTCGATGATTCTACTCCAGAATTATTCGACGGGCCAGTTGGCGTGGCTGGTTATGATTCCGACTATCACGCCGCAGGTCGTGGGTTCGATTCCCCTTTATTATTTATTATAACTATTTACAAACAAATAGTCTCAGACCAAGAAAAAATTAAAGACGGAACGGTCTGTGTTCTTAAGTGACGCAAGTAATAGGAAGCCGGCGGCGACACACATATACATACACCATAGGAAGCCGATCGGTTGTCATTCCGTATTGAGACGTTGACAGTAACAATAAGGCTCAGTACCATTTGTGCCTGCTTGGGTCAGTACTGATTTTACTCACGCACACTTAGGAATTTTTTTGCTTCACTTTCTTATAAGGTGACACTCCGTCTTGATTTTTTTATATGTCTATGCAAATAGTAGTTGGTACATATTTAGTATATAAGTTATCTGGATTTCATAGTACAAGTTTTGCTTAGTTTGGGATCATACAGCCGTATGTGAAGTACATCCCAGGATATTTATATTATTCTCATATATGTCAAAACAATTAATGAGAAAACTTACCATTCATGTGCTTGTAAGTAAACACGTAATATGGTGAGTTTGCAAACATTACTCGTACATGGAAAACGTTTCAGTACTTTATTAAGCAGCTTATTAGAATGTAACATTTCCTACACATTGAAGTGGTTAATACTTTTACATTAAAGGAAGGTCTTTACTATTACATTGCTGTTTAATTTAGACAGGTTTTAAGTAAAAGAGTTAAGTTTTACGCTTAAAAAGGGCCCGAAGATTTCTCTTCACTTTCTGGAAGTCCAGAGGTAGAGCTTTAGAGGTACCCGAATCACCCTCAATCATAAAAAAATATCAATGCCAGATTTTGATTAAAATAATATATTAAAATAGTTACAACTCGAAAATTTCAAAAAATCGCTGAACATATATGTCATTCAATATACTAATGTAGGCATCCTAACTAATATTATAAATGCGATAGTGAGTTTGTTTGTTTGTTTGTTTGTTACGCCATCACGCCTCAACAACTCATCGGATCATCATGAAATTTGGCATGCAGATAGCCTATGGTATGGAGAAGGACATAGCCTATTCTTTATCTCGGGAACGCGGGTGAAACCGCGGGGGGCAGCTAGTACTAAATATAAAGTCAATCCGACCACTGGGAGTGGGTGACTTAGAGAGTAGACCCTAAGATATGCCAATATACTTACAATTTTACATGGGATTTTCACAGAGCAAAGTATAAGGATAATTAAACATAGAGCATTAATAATAATAAAACTAGATTCATTTATAACATTTCTTACCGTTGACCTAGAATTATGAAATTTGGGTGGAAGCAAGGTCTCACAGCACAAGTAAAGGAAAAATAACCTGTATGGAACTGTCAGGGCGAAGTTTAAGAGAGCATTTTAAGAGAGCTAGAGCGTAGAGTTATTAGCTCAAAGAGCAACTCGACTGGGGACGCCAACCAGAATACATCACAAATCAGGGTGAAAGGGAATGGGCAGATACTCCACCACGCGTTACGCGCCTACTGTTGGAGTTTTCAAGCCGCCTAGAAGGCCTCCAACTAGCTGAACGACTATAACAATTATGTTATAACCGGGACCAACGGCTTTACGTGCCTTCCGAAGCACGGAAACGCTCGATTTGAAATACCACTAGGCGGTCACCCATCCAGGTACCGACCACGACTGTGGTATTTTAACTTGCCGAACGGCTTATCATGCTACACCATGAGCGCTTCGCGGTATTGTATAGTTATAGGTAATTACAAAACAAAAATTCAACGATAACCGGGCACCAGAGGATGGATCTGCTCATAACTACTCGAGAAAAAAGAAAAAATATATTGCCTGTGTTTAAAAAAAAAAAAATACAAAAAAAAAATGAAATGCTTCGAAACTTTTTAAATATTTCTGTTTTTTTTTGTATCGGCAACCTAAGTAGCACTGCTTAAAATCCCAGAATACTTGTAGTTTTTACACAAAATCCTGAAGTACCTAGGTATACCCATAAGGAATACTGAAGCATCCTCACAGGAGTCACGAGGGTCACGACGCCGATTTTGATAAAAACGAGGGATTAAAAAAAAACACAATTAATAAATAATTTTCAATTTAAAAAGGAAGCTAATATAAAGCAATAATGCTAATGACTTTTTTTAAATCTTTTAATTAATTGAATTATATTTTACGTATGTTAATTTTCAGTACCGATAAGACCGCCACTTGTACAGTTATTAATTTGTTCTCTCTTTTTTTTTCGTTTATCTGTTTTTCTAGTTTACAATAATGAGTTACCTATTTTACCAAAGGATATTCGAAAAAATTTACTCCGTCAGCAATAATTGCTTTAGCTTCCTTTTTAGCCTGTATACTATTATAGGTACATACATATTACAAACAATATTATTACCAAGCCCTTAAATTGCTTTCTTCAGGGTCGGCAACGCGCGATCGATACCCCTGGTGTTGCAAGCGGCCATAGGCTACGGTAACTGCTTACCATCAGGCGGGCCGTATGCTTGTTTGCCAACTTAGTGGTATAAAAAAAAAACTATCGAAATCGCTTAGCTTATGAAAATTGGGCCAGCTTCTTATGACACCGGTGCAGCTGTGCAACCGGCTACAGTGCAACTCTCGCCCCGCACGCACCTTGCCTACCCCGGCCGCCTGCGCCCGCGCTCGCGCCCACCGGCTGGTGACCGCTACACTACCGAGGACACTCACTCCGTCGGCAAAACATATCTTGAAGCGATGATTATTCAGATGGATTGATGATAATTGGACTGTTTTACAAAAAACTTAAACCGACTTCAAACTACACTAAAAAGTAATCAAATCCTGATCTGATGACAATGGGATCAAACGGGAAGTGTACCCTTCCAGACAAAAAAATAGTTTTTCAAATCGGTTAATAAATGACGGAGTTATGAGGTAACAAACATAATAAAAAAAAAAAAAAACAGCCGAATTGAGAACCTCCTCCTTTTTTTTGAAGTCGGTTAAAAAAGATAGATGAGACGAATGAAATGAAGAAAATAGAGTTTTTTTTCATAAAAAGCAAAATTAAATGCAATAGAATAGAAAGAAGGCAGATAAACTACGTCTTTTAAGTATTCGATTCTATATCTCTGTCTTTTGCTGACCGAGTTAATTATTAATGAAATCTAAGTGATTAGAACCCTTACTACACACACTTACATCTTACATCTTTGGTGATACAAACTTACCTATATTATTATAAATCCCTCAAGTATTCCTAATGTCAAAGCACTTAAAAAGATTACATAGGTACCTAAACATTTTTTCAACGGTTTGTATTGAGACAGACAATGAGATAATGATGAATGTACAATAAATAAATAAATGAATAAAGCCATCGATTTTTCAAAACATTTTGTAATACATATATCTAATCATTTATAATCCAAAAGTCAATGATTTTAATTTTTTTTTCTTTAAGAATTGTACCTACTTTGCAAACTATAAGTCTGTTATTCCTTCTATAGTTGTCTCTTTCTCACAAATGACGCTGTTTTTACCGATTGTAAAGACTGACGTTCACTACTAGCAAAATTCGAGCACAATTGGATTTACTCAATTTCAAACGATCACACAATGCAATCCCTTGACTTACGGTTAAAAAATAACAATTGATTTTTATTGTTTTCCTCGCCCGTGCGGATCACCAAACAGTCAAAGGATTAATGAATACGTATTATCCCTTTAGTAGTTTGTGATTAATGACTAGAGTGCTTGTAAACATAATACAAAAATGTATTAGGAGGCTAAATATATCATCGCTACCCGTACACCCACATGGTGCACCGTAGTAAACAATGTTTATCGATTTTTGCGATTCGATTTGACTCGACGCGCCGTGTATACGTCAGCCTTAACTATGGTCTTGATATTTTTAGTGTATCGTGCGATTCGTGCGCCCGCCAGTGCGATGAGTTGGAGCGTTCATTTAAAATATTCGAAATAAATATGGGTGTGAATTGCCAAATTTTAATAAAAAAAACAAGAGATGGAGTACACAGAGCCGGTAAACCAGTACAAGGAATCGTTAAATACGCAGTAGACGAACCGACGGAATATCGATACATTACGCTGTCCCTCGTTGGTAGGGGAAAGTGTTCATGGACTGAAAGCCATTCAAAGAGCAGTACGACTTATGTTGGAACAGAAGACTATATAAAGCAGCGCATAAGCCTCCTCGACAATCCAGGAGAACCAGTGACAATACCTCAAGGTGTGTATGAGTATCCATTTCAATTCATGCTGCCAGAAATTTTACCCCCATCTTTCAAGTCTCGAACATGCACTATAAGTTACATTATAAAATTAAAATTTGAAAAGGCAGCGTTCTTCAGTATTAACAAAGTGGTACAAACAGAACTGACAGTGTATGGTTATGTCAACCCAATTGCTCCTGAAGGGCCAATTATATTCGGACTTGAAAAGGAAGTATTCAACCTGTTCTCAGCAAACCGCAATATTAATGTAAAAGCGGAGATTAATAAAACTTTATTCACACCTGGTGAGAATGCTAAGCTTACTTTGGTTGTTACTAACGATACAGATATAACAGATTTGTCTATTACAACTGCTCTTCAACGTCAGACAGTTTATACAGCTGACTGTGGTAGAACTAAGAGTAAAACAAAAACATTGCATGACTTAACGACGGCAATTGATGGTTCAAAGACAGAATCAATGATGTCTACGATAGTTCCAATACCCCCGGAACTGTATTCAGTGCAGCATTCAAAGGTTATGCTTCGGAGTTACAATATAATAGTCACATTAAGATTACCGATTCCTCACATTAACATGAATGTGGCAGGGCCAATTGTAGTTGGTGAAAGAATAGGGGTTGTTGAACAGATTCAAGAATTGCCAGATGAAGAACCACCGTCTTACTTGGAATCTGTGTGTGAAGAGAAGGAAATCCCTCCAAAAAAGGAAAATTCTTAACATAGCAGCTATTTTATTGCAAGATGCTACAAACATCCCTTTTAAGTCTGCCAAAAAATTCTCAAAAAAGGTTTTATGAATCTGAAAGCGGAGTTCTCACCTAATTGCGTAGGTGCGAGGCACACTGCGCGAATTTATTCGTTGACTTTTCACATTTAATTCCCAGAATCATGTCATAAAGTCAGTAATCAGATAAGCTATATCTATATATTATGTTAAGATGTATCAGAAATCTCAAATGAATGTTTCATTTGATTACTACACGTATAAGCTATGAATAAAGATGACCCCGATGTGATTATCAAAACATAAAACTTTTATCATTTTATTATTTATACCTACTAATTAAAATAGATGTAATACAAATTATTTCATATTGCAATGCCCTTGAGGGGGCTAAGTTGTGGAATTATTCGATAGGCACTGTAACACCTTAAAATCCACTATACCAAAGCCATCGAGTGGAGAAAAAATATGTAATCAACCGACCTCTACTGAGTTATATTACGATAGCGAGCAATTATTCTTTCGCATGCAAAATGACGTCAGTTGGTCAACGACGGTTGTGTGATTCGTGGTACAGGAAATACGTGGGTAAAGCAGTTGTCAACATAAATTCTTTAAATAAAAATTGAAAGTTTGTTTTCATTATTTATCTCGTCTCGTTGGCTTTGCTATACATGAAGCAATGCATTTATTACTTTTACTATGTAAAAAAGGTATTTACTAAACACATACCCCCTTATTCATAATGGCATTTTAACTAAATCAGTGTAATAGTGTCACCGTCTCACTCTTTCGATCACCAAATGTCACCTGTCAGATAAAGACTTCGGAATTTTAGATAATCAACGTTTGATAACTTCATTATGAATAAGGGGGATAGACATTAGTGTTATTCAGATGATTATTTCGTTACTATGATTTGTTTATTTTTAGTAGATACTTTATAATTATGCAATGTAATTTATGATTTTGATTTATCGACCGAATAGTCATCTTTTGTAAACTTAAATATGTATAGAAATGAGCTAAAAGCTATTTCTGGCTAGTAAATAGGTATCATCATCATCATCGTCATCAGCCTATAATGTCCCACCCCACTGCTGAGCACAGGCCTCCTTTCACAAATGGGAGTGAAAGGGAATGGGCAGATACTCCACCACGCGTGCCCACTGTATATCTGTAATTTATTAATAAATTTTATATTTTCTTCTTGTTTCATTGAAGATATACCCGAAAGACGACAATGTTCATTATTATGTCACATTGGGACTGTCAATATGGGTCTCAGTCCACATTGGTCTACCTTTATGAGAATAATATGAATCAAAGTCATTTATTTCATTTAGGCCCTAGTAGAACGCTACTGAGGTTACCACCACTTCGGAAGTCAGCCTTCAACCGAGAAGAACAGGCAAGAAACTCGGCAAGGATACATTTTGGAATATTTTTGGGACAATCTGACTATATAGTCTATTATTTTTCCAAAGTGAAGATAAGTATTATTCGTCTTGAAATATTCTAATTTAATTTTTCTTAATTGGTAACTTTCGGAGTATATGTTTCCTGAGTCTTAAAATAGCGACTTTCAAGGCCAGAGTGTAGGTTTCTAATGCGAAAGCTAGGTCTATCAGGCTATCATAGTCTTTTTAGTCTCAATTTTTTATTACTGATAATAACATAATAATTATAAAATATGCATCGCTCTCCAGCTTTGCGCGGGAGTTTCAAAAGGCACTGAAAATGCATTATTAAGAATACTTTAATACATGAGATAGTTTGAAGCTAGCCCCGGCTCTTTTTGTTATATGAAGTTAGAAAGTGACCGATGTTACGTGAACCTTTATATGGTATCTATGTTAAAAAGAAGAATATAAAAGTAGTAAACATAGACTTATACATAGACTTTTCATAATAAAGTTATTAAACGTTGATTAGCTAAAATTCTGAAGTCTTTATCTGACACGTGACATTTGGTGATCGAAAGAGTGAGACCGAAGACACTATTAGAATGATTTAGTTAAAAAGCGATTATGAATAAGGGGGTTAGAATTTCGCTACGCTATATAATTCTTTGGTACTAGATTATTATATCTACTGCAATAAAATTAAAATTTCATATTTTTAAAGTTTGATTAGGTACTCGGTAAAAAAGAAAGAAATATAGATACTGTACTGTACTTAATGCGACATGAATTATTATGATTTATTTGTTAGAAGCGCCTGTATGTAGTTTTATACATGGGTTCTAACTACAAATAATGCTTACGTAGTTAAGTTACAAGACAAAAAAACATTATTCCAAGCAAATTTTGATAAATAGAACATAAGGCGTTACTTACTCAATATGTTTGTGTTAAAAGTAATGTACATAAGCTTACATTAGTAACCTTGGGACCTAATACAGCGTAACATATGGTTTCAAACTCTATGTATAATATCCAGTCGGTTGTTCGGATACAAGTCATTAATTTACGATCAAAATTAAGATTACAAAGGCAAGACGGATAAGAAAAAAGGTAATAAAAATACTGGTCTGTATTTAGAGTTAATTGGTTTTTTAAATTGACAGAAAGTTTATGAAATAAAAATTGAAAATTGTACAAAAATCTTGCTTAAAATTATCATATAACCCTGCGGCATCTATCCGAACGTTGGAGAGCTAAGAATAGAACATTTGGATTACATCAGACTGGTCGGGCATGTTTTTTGCAAGAATGCAGCCGGCGCATTCGAAAAATTATTGTGCACTAACTTTGTGTTATGCCGTGCCAGTACACATTGTGCACAACAACACTGTTTTAATAATTGGAAAACATTCGTAACACAGTACATCAATGACACCAAGGTGAACATTGTTTTATTTGAATATTGTTTTAATACCTACATTGATAAGCAAATTGAGTATTTGGCGCAGACAAACAACTGTGAAAAATCAAGTGGACGTTGTAGTGTTGATTTATTTGTAATTTTGTCCATTGTGCGCAAAGTAATGGGTATATTTTGTGAAATAAGTATTTGCAAACCGTTTGATGGAGTTTTTGTACCCGGTGAGCCTGTTACTGGGGTGATTAAATATGCCGTCGATGAAGAAACAGTGTATAACAAAATAACTGTGTCCTTGAAAGGTCAAGGGCGTTTGAATATTAAAGATAAAAGGAGAAGAGCCAAACAAAAGAGGTCGACGCCACGCTACATGAATAGCGAGGACTATGTTGACATTGATCACCTTGAGAGGGAAGATGATAACGGTTTTGCATTACCGATCGGATCATACGAATCTAAGTTTAGGTTCCGATTACCAAATGATATACCAGCCTCATTCAAATATTTTAAAAACACACCAAGGTATGTGGTTCGATGTAAAATCTTCTATTATATTCGAATCAAATTCGACAGACCAGGATTTTTTACATTCGCAACGAGGTTCAAACAAGCCATAACTGTTAAGGCAGTAGGAGTAGCACCAAAGCTCTCAATGGAACCGATAATTTTTGGTGAGCAAAAGAAATTATACAGTTGTTTTTCATGTAAAAATAGCATTTTAAATATAAAGGCGAATGTTGAAAATACAGTTGTGAAGCCTGGTGGAAAAATCGAGATGAATTATGAAGTATATAATGATACAAATGTGACAGTGAAAGGAGTTGAAACAAAAATGGCTGAAGTTTATACATTTGTACTAAGAGGACATTCGAAAATTAAATTATATGAAAGTATTCAAGATACTGACACTAAAACTGGACCAATAGATAAAGGAGATACGCAATCCATGGATATTAAAATGAACGTGCCATCTGATATTATAGGATCTTTTGAAAATTCTAAAATAGTTTCAAGAGATTATATCGTAAAAATTAACGTTGAACTGCCAATGCCTCATTGTGATGCTTCACTTGAAATTCCGATTCAAGTTGGTGATATAGTTGAGATTGATACAGAAAATAATGATGATCAACCTCCTCCATATTGGCAGGTGATGGGCGAGGAAGACGAAAAAACTGACGATTCTGATGATGATTAGGAATTATGATTCTTTTTTATCTTGGATCTTACTCACGCATATAGTGATTTATAATAGTTATTTATGCAACTGTCGTATAATAAGGGGTATTAAAACACGAATGTGGGTTTATCTTTTTAACCGACTTCAAAAAAAGGAGGAAGTTCTCAATTCAGTTGTGTTTTTTTTTTTTTTTTTATGTTTGTTACCTCATTTGTTGTCATTTATGAACCGATTTGGAAAATTCTTTTTTTGTCTGGAAGGGTACACTTCCCGTTTGGTCCCATTGTCTTCAGATCAGGATTTGATTACTTCTTAGTGTACTTTGAAGTCGGTTTAAGTTTTTTGTAAAACAGTCCAATTATATATGTAGGTGATAATAGTATCACATGAGGGTTTTAATTCCTAATTATGTTCAGTTGCATACAAGACTTTATCTACATCCATGAACATTTTTGTAAATAACAAAGTAATAAATTTCTGATATCGAACCAAAATGGCGGCATTCGACGTGAATTTGAATAACCTCTTAAGTTTTTTTTTTATTACGGCGCTGTGATAGTGTATCGCGCCTGCATGAAAATAATCTTTTTTTGAAATTCATAAGGATACCACGCAGAATGTGGCTGTTTGATGCGTAAGGAATGGTCCGAAAAAGCAAAAAAAAAAAAAAGAGTTGTATAATGAAATTCAGTACAACATTATAACACTGTTTTGGATGATATAATGGTTACTATGACAACCAGTGTTTTAATGTTGGCAATAAGCTAACTGTTTCAGGAACTGTTATGGAGGATTTATAGCATGGGTGTAGATAAAAGCTTATTTAGTATACTCAGCATGATAATTAAAAATTAATCTGTATATAAAACAAACCTCTCATGTGATATTGCACGTTTTTAGGTTGGTGCCTTTGATTAAGGATACATCGTTGGTGCATTATTAAATGTATTGTATTTCTTTTGAATGATATATAATAATATTTTATAAGTACATGGACTTATAAAATATTGTGATATGCCTAACAAAACAACTTTAAATTGTAATTAATGGTAAAATTACATTCATCGTGCATTTAATTAAATATAATTTGATGTTTCTTTATCATTATAGGTAAAATTAGTGGACTGTAATTCATAAAAAAATAGGTCCGAACATTGAATTATTATACATAGAAACAAAGTACACGCGCGAAAAATCATCCATTCAATTGAAGCCATATATGGCTTCATTTGACCGCCGCGCTGTCAGTGTACTGAGTGAAGTTATAGTGAGTGCAGCTCTCAGAAAAATAATAAATATGACGGTTTGTGCAGTTAAATTGTGTCATAATTCATCAGGGAAGAAAGATAAGAATCCTGATGTAACATTCCACAGGAAAGCCACTAATTTTATTGAGTAATTCATCTAAAATAACAAAATTCAAGAATAAATATACTTCACTCAGATTTCGAGCGAAGTGTTGCCAGCTGTTTGTATGCGAATTTGCGTTGTTTTACGTAATTGATACTGAATTTGTTGTTATTATTGTGAGTCCGATACCTAGGCGACTAACTGTCCCCCGCGGTTTCACCCGATTCTTGGGATAAGTAGCCTATAATACTCGGAATAATGTAGCTTCATATAAGTGAAATAATTTCGAATCAGACTGGTAGTTTTACACAGTTGTAGTTTTACAGGTAGTTTTTTTTACAGAGATTAACCCGTTTAAACAAACAAACAAAAAACTTTTCCGCTTTATTGTATGATAACAAAATATGCTAAGCCCTCTCCTTTTAATCCCCGTCTTCAGCTTTACTCATCCAGCTGTCATTTTAATCGACTTCATAAAAGGTGATGATCAATTTGACACGTATGTATGTAATATTATTGGAACTATAATATATTTACATATGTATGAATATCTATCAGGGCTTCCAAACAAATATACTGAATTTCATAGGTGTGTGTATGTATGTTTGTCCACGCATATCTCCGAAACTATTAATAGTAATAGTTTCTTAGATTCAATTATTGTTACCATCTTTTTCTATTTGCTTAAATTTACTTAATTAATTAACTAGCTTAATTTTATAGGCTTTTAAAATTTCAATTGTATGTATTGTGTTAATGGCAATTACCTAAATGCCTACATACTACTTAATCTTCTTTTTCGATACAACCTATCATATATGAAACCTATAATTACCAAGGAAAGCTACAAATTGTACGATCGTTCATAGCTCTGCACATTGTCTTGGTTTATTATGTTAAAATACCCGACATAAGTACTATGAAACATAACCATTAAACTAGTAATAAATAAATAACAGGCCTGTGTCTATGATAAATTAACTAAGATGCAGAACTTTTTAAAGTATTTAGTAAATTGTATGAATAGGTACTTACTTCCAATTTCACTAGTAAACGAAATCGAAAGGTTAATTTTACAGAAAAAAATCGTTTAGCTTGCAACATTACTCGTGCGCTTGTGTGCGTGTCAGCGAGTGTAATTATATGGTACTCCCGCACACATTGGTTGTCAAGTGGCTTACGTTACGCGACGATTTTTGTTCGATACTTCGGTTCTAAGCGTAATAATTCAATGGGTCCGAAGGAAAAAAAAAACTATTTTTCTTTCTGCACTCCTTCTCCATAAGCTAAGTACGCCCATGAGTCGAAATTCGACTCTATTATCTTTTAATTTGAATTAATAATGTTAGCTAATGCAAAACTTCACAACTTCACACTTCCTCCGTACTCGCAATATTCATAAAAAGGTCACATTCAGTAAAACTATAGACAAATTAGTTTGGTACCGTACCGTAGCCATATGGACGCTTGCAACACAAGAAGCATCGCTCACGCGTTACCGACCTTTCCCCCTTTCCCCCTCCCCTATGAGCTCTGGGCCTGTAGACAAGATGGTTATCGACAATCGTCATCGTTAGTAAACGATCAACATTTGTATGGGTTTGATTTTCAAATCGAAATCACGTCATGTTTAACAATCTCTTATGTCAATCCCATACAAAGGTTGATCGTTTACTATGGATGACGATTGTCGATAACCATCTTGTCTAGGGGGGCTGGCGTCCTTACTCACGCGCAGGAATACTACTTTACACAAAATAAATTTATTTGGCTACGGTATTCTGTAAGGTGGAGGTACTTCCCCAGTCTCTACCTATCTAATAAACGCTATGCTCTACCTCTCTCTCGTATTTTATAGATGAAGAGTGATTACGTACACCCTAGAAAGAAGGTAACGACAACATGGTAAGGACATACATAACGTTTAAGTGACCTATCTTAGGAAACCCGAGCTTTATGCGAGTTCCCTGTCCGCGCGACAGTTTCAAAAGAAGAGCATTGCTCTCCCTTTTGACACGCGAAGTACATACCATCGTGTCATCTATTTTGATTTATATCTATGCAAAAGCCTAACTTTATGACCTTACTGCTACTTATAATACAGCTACTCGTGAAATTATCTTATCATTGTAGGATTGTAGGTATATCAATTCAATACCTACTCAACAATTTTATTGCAAATAGTGCATTGGAAATTCTTTGGTATTCCCCGTGATTATATACTCGCAGCCTATAAAAGTTGGCCTGTTTTAGATATTCGTGTAATATGGCGACGTTCTTTCTAGGTATATTTATTTCTATGGAGATAATAATGAAAGTAAAATAAATAAAAAAACAGTCAACTTTTCATATTTGGATGTACATCCTAATATCAATGTTTGCATGTTTTTTTTATACCACTAAAACAAACATACGACCCGCCTGATGGTAAGCGGTTACCGTAGCCTATGGACACTTGCAATACCAGGGTAACTCGCCTTTTTGAAGAACCCCATGCTGTACTCCATTGAGAAAACCACGCATTAATTATGAATCATATTTATGAACCAAGCATGTAATTAAGAATTGTATTTTGCGTCTCTCACAGACCATGGTCTGAGCACTCTGAGTCATTCATTAGTTTGTCTCTTTCTCACAAATGACGTAATGTTTGTTTATCGATTGTAAAGACTGACGTTCACTAGGCGCACAGTTCGAGCACGATACAATTTCAAGCTATCACTCAGTGCATAAATTGAGCGCTTGTAAATTTTATTTCAAAGACTATACATTTACGAAGTTTGCAGGTTATAAAAATTATGCAATTTTTTTTTTGGTTAGGCGTCTCAATTTCTATCGCGATAAATCTGAATAGTAAAAACTCGTTATAACCTAAAAAGTAACTTGTACGTTTTTAGGGTTCCGTAGCCAAATGGCAAAAAACGGAACCCTTATAGATTCGTCATGTCTGTCTGTCTGTCTGTCTGTCTGTCCGTATGTCACAGCCATTTATTTCTGAAACTATAAGAACTATAATGTTGAAACTTGGTAAGTAGATGTATTCTGTGAACCGCATTAAGATTTTCACACCAAAATAGAAAAAAAACAATAAATTTTGGGGGTTCCCCGTACTTTGAACTGAAACTCAATTTTTTTTTTTCATCACACCCATAAGTTTGGGGTGTCTATGGATAGGTCTTCAAAAATGATATTGAGGTTTCTAATATCATTTTTTTCTAAACTGAATAGTTTGCGCGAGAGACACTTCGAAAGTGGTAAAATGTGTGTCTCTTATTTTAGAAGTTACAGGGGCCCTGTAACTTCTAAAATAAGAGAATGATAAATCTATAAAAAATATATGATGTACATTACGGTGCAAACTTCCACCGAAAATTGGTTTGAACCTGATCTAGTAAGTAGTTTTTTTTTAATACGTCATAAATCGAAATTAATATCAAATACTCAGGTCTATACTACCATTTACTTATATACATACAGGTTTGTACGGAACACTCGGTGCGCGAGTCTGACTCGCACGTGGCCGGTTTTTTATTTTTCTTTACAGTCTCATGGTCCATACTCTTTTTAGATAACTTTTTTTTATCTACTAGCTGTCCCCCGTTTCAACCTATGTTCTACTCCATACCATAGGCTATCTGCATGCCAAATTTCATGATGATCCGTTGAGTAGTTGAGGCGTGAAGGCGTAACAAACAAACTCACTTTCGCATTTATAATATTATAGTTATACGTAGTATATTATTAACTCTATGATATTAGTAAGTAAGGATTCAATTTCAATGTCACTACTTGGATATCTAGACACTTCTATTGTACCTACCTATTAATTGATTTTTATAATAACTGTCTTGGATACATATTAGCTTTGTTGTGTATTTCTATACATATTTATGCTACTTATATAGGTACCTACTTACGCTTCTTAGCGATAAGACCGCCTATTGTACTTACAGTAACTTTTAATTTTAAGTATTTATTTTTATACTTTGTTAAATACTTTTTGTACAATAAAGAGTTATCTATCTATCTCTCTATCTACTATGGTATTCTTTTATTTATATGTAGAGGGCCTAGCGTTAGAAAGTAAGGGAAATATAGGCATAATTATAATTAATTTAAAGAATCATGGCGAGATCCATACATTGATTTGTACAAAAAAATAAAACATTTTAGAGAGATTTGAGTCACTTCCTATGTTGAGATTACATTACCAGCAACATATTAATATACATGAAATATTTTATAAACCCCGCAAAACAGAACAACAACATAACGGTTTTGGTCGCGAATAGTCGCGATTCGCCGGCATGCCATAGAAATTCGCATTTTTATCCCGGGGTTCTAAAAATATTTTAAATGGCTCAAGTTGTTCCTTAGGCACCATGGATCAGTTATAACTTCATTGTAGGGTCTCTAAAAATCTTTATTTTTTTGTAAAAATCTCGCCATGATCCTTTACGCACTTTACATTTGGACACACAAACCCATGGTTTCAGATATATTCATGGCTGAAGTTTGAGGCTATGTATGGGATATTACCTATAATATAATTATCGTATTATTGTGTTATTAAATTATCTTTTTGCACAAACATGAATCTAGCGCTCGCTGGCCGAAGTCGTGGCACCGCTCGCTTCGCTTGCTCGGCTCGCGCGTAGTTTTGTCGCAGTTCTAACTTAACCTAACCGATTAGTTTTTTTATTAACAGGTTAAGGTTTATAAATGAAACAAGAAAATAGTAAATATCGTTTATCACGAAGTCACGTCAAGAAACTATACGAAAATCGTAAAAATAACCTTAATCTTACATAAAACGAAAATGAAAACAAACAAAAAAGTGTACGTTTTTTAAACAGCAATATAATTGCGCCAATACAAGTTATCACTTAAAGTAAAGCTTAGCCCAAGTCGGTGTTACCCATGCAGCCTGACCGTATCAATGTTAATCGATTTTTGCGTTTCGATTCGACTCGGCATCGACTTCGCCTTGTGGACGTCAGCCTTAACTATGAGCTTGATACTTGTATGCGAGCGCCGAGCGTAGTTATAGTATACTGTTTGTGTGCGACCGCGCGCCAGTGCGACGAGTTGAGCGTTCATTGAACTTAGCCGTAATAAAATATGGGTGTGTATTGCCAAATTTTAATAAAAAAAACAAGAGAAGGAGTACACAGAGCCGGTAAACCAGTACAAGGAATCGTTAAATACGCAGTAGACGAACCGACGGAATATCGATATATTACGCTGTCCCTAGTTGGTAGTGGAAAGTGTTCATGGACAGTATATCATTCAAAGAGCAGTACGACTTATGTTGGAACAGAAGACTATATAAAGCAGCGCATAAGCCTCCTCGACAATCCAGGAGAACCAGTGACAATACCTCAAGGTGTGTATGAGTATCCATTTCAATTCATGCTGCCAGAAATTTTACCCCCATCTTTCAAGTCTCGAACATGCACTATAAGTTACATTTTAAAATTAAAATTTGAAAAGGCAGCGTTCTTCAGTATTAACAAAGAGGTACAAACAGAGCTGACAGTGTATGGTTATGTCAACCCAATTGCTCCTGAAGGGCCAATTATATTCGGACTTGAAAAGGAAGTATTCCACCTGTTCTCAGCAAACCGCAAGATTAATGTAAAAGCGGAGATTAATAAAACTTTATTCACACCTGGTGAGAATGCTAAAGTTAATTTGGTTATTACTAACGATACAGATATGACAGATTTGTCTATTACAACTGCACTACAATGTCAGACAGTTTATACAGCTGACTGTGGTACAAATAAGATTAAAACAAAATCTTTGTATGACTTTACGATGGCAATTGATGGTTCAAAGACAGAATCAACGATGTCTACGATAGTTCCAATACCACCGGAACTGTATTCAGTGCAGCATTCAAGGATTATGATTCGGATTTATAATATAATAGTAACATTAAGGTTGCCAATTCCTCACATTAACATTAATGTAGCAGAGCCAATTGTAGTTGGTGAAAGAATAGGGGTTGTTGAACAGGTTCAAGACATACCAGATGAAGAACCACCGTCTTACTGGGAATCTGTGTGTGAAGAAAAGGAAATCTCGCCAAAAAAGGAACATTCTTAACAGAGCAGCTATTTTCTTCCGAGATAAGTAAAGGTTGTAGCAACAAGGCCTACTAGCAATTTTCAAAAAATGTTTGATAATGCTGCAAGCGGAGCTCTCAACTTATTGCGTAGATGTGAGGGAGACGAAGAATATTGACGAACACTGGACAAACAGTGGCGTAAAGATGTCTTAGAAATCTAGGCAGACTGTGGCAGTCAAAATATTTTAGCAGGAGCATACCAAGGTGTGAAGGCTACGAATTATGATGACTAAAATCCCAATGTGATTATAAAAAACCTTAAATAATTTTAAATTTTATGGTTATATTGACAGCTTTTACTGCGTAAATAACGCGTGTATTAATACGTGAGTGTTATTCAAATGATAATGTGGTTACTATGTTTTCGTTTTTTAACCGACTTCAAAAAAGGAGGAGTTTCTCAATTCATTTTTTTTTATGTTTGTTACCTCATAACATCGTCATTTATCAACCGATTTGGAAAAATCTTTTTTTGTCTAGAAGGGCACACTTCCCGTTTAGTCCCATTGTCATCACATCAGGATTTGATTACTTCTTAGTGTACTTTGAAGTCGGTTTAAGTTTTTTGTAAAACAGTCCAATTATTTTTAATACTGTATGTTATGCTCTTATATTTACTTGTACCCAATCCGATTGTTTCTTCATCTCTTGGCTTGCTGATGCAGTCTATTATTATTTTAACTTATTATTTATCATGAAACTTGTATGACCGTATGTTTAGTCAAATGTTGGAATCTTAAATATATAACACAGCTAAATGTGGCAAGACGTTCTGGCAAGTAAATATATCTTTCATGTATTCATTAACTGCATATTTTTTTTATTAGTAATTATTTAAATAACTATAGTTCTTCTTCTTTGGTTGAAGATCTACCCGAAAAACGATAATGCTCATCCCATGTTACGTTGGGCGGGACTTACGATATCTTCTGTGGTATTGAAGATATATTGTGTGCCAAGATAGTATTATTACTTTTGTCTTTCTACTACTGGCATCTGTTTCCTGACTCTTACATTCCATGGACTTTCAAGGCCTGAGTGGTTAGGTTTCTTCTGGGAAAGCTAGCTATATTGTTTACCGACTTAGTAGTTTATAAAAAAATTGACTATAAGGCTGCATTAACGCCCTTTAGGCGGGTCAGTGGCCAAAATGCAAGCCCATTTGATATAAAAAAGTATAGTAGAGCAAACATGGTGTGTCCATGCTTGGCGAACCGAGCACGAGCTGAGCCACGAACTAGCACACTGCGAGCATGATTCGCGTAGCGTGGACGGGCTTGCGAGTCTCGAACGAGCGCCATTGTCAGATTTTTCACGAACAAAGGGATTTGCATCGTGCTCGTTGTAGGTTCGTTCGTGGCTCGGCTCGTGCTCGATTTCTGTAGCATGGACGCACCATAACAGTATATCGTCTATTTATAGAATATTATCAGTTATTTATGGTATAGTTATCCTCTGTCCCACTTACCGTTTTGTATATCGATTGTAAATTATGATGTGTTCACGCCCGTTCTTTTTTTAATCTATATTTAATTAATTTAATTGTAATCGTATATTTAATTACAATTTCTATTAAATTTAATCATTATAGTACTAACAGTCTCAGTTGAGCCCAGTGTCATTTAGTACTACCACGACTAAGTGGGTACACCGCTGTCCCGCATACTGGAGTTACTTCTGATGGAGCTATGGATGACGCTACTCACCGCCCGGTGCAAAAGATTATTTATAAAAAAACTAGCAGCCTAGCGCAACTTCGTTCATTTGGTGCTATAACCTTCCTTGTGGTGATACCCTATCCTACCCTACAGTAATGAAAAATAGTTTACGTCCTATTCTTAGACTTACTGTTTTACACCTTGAGTTACATTATTAGAGTTTTAGTAAGGACCACATTTTTTTTTTGAAAATATAATATAGCCTATGTTACCCGGGGATAGTGTAGTTTCCCAACAGTGAAATATTTTTTCAAATCGAAATTTATGTTTTCATTAGTTTCGGAGCCTATTCAATGCATACAAACAATATAGATAATATAACTAGATAACTGATATACTACACATATCAGTTATCTGGTTTCCATAGTAAAAGCTATGCTTACATTTAGATCTATTTATTATTATGTTGAAGAATATCCCAGGACACAGTTAACAAAACAATATTTGCAGAAATTCCAACGCGGTTGAGTTAGGTAATACCCCCGAGCTATGCCACTTCCTCGGCTTGAACATAAACAATTAATTCTGTTGAAAGAACAACTAAAGCCCGGAGTTTTGTTAGTGGAGACCATGACTTCTCCTTTGGGAATTGGCTACTATTTACAAAGAGTATTATACTATCTAATAGTTGGTACAATTCTTACCTTTCCGGTTAAGTTACCATAAAAAGATTGGTGTATTTAACATGCCGACTCGCGAATTTGAATTGACAGATTCCCTAAACTCGCGCCGTGCAAAAAATACCGTGAAATTTGTAAAAGGGGCGCGCCATTGTCCTAAATCATAAACTTACAGCGTCATGCTAAATAACCTTTTTAATGGAATCTTGTACTACCGTGTAATGAATGAAGTATTACATGATTGCAATAAGAAAACTGAAAACAAAGGCGAACTGTAAAAAAAACACTTCATAAATGTTTCAAGTATGAAATTTTCTATGTATTTTAATATTATTTAGAAAGTGTTTAGTTTATTTAAACTAATAAGTAGGAAATAGTAAACTCAGAAATATACAGATTATGTATTTAATACAGATGATATGATCTAGTCCTCTTAGCGCAGGGAGGGATCCCAGGTGTAATTCCTAGGTAGGTATTAATTATTCTGTGCCTAGGTTGGGTGGCGAGAACACCCTTCATACTAAATTAAGTACATATTGAATAAGTACCACAGTACTATTGAATATTCTGTGGTACTACATATCTGTACAAACTTAAAGCTATAATATTCTACTTCTTACTAATCTTTACTATAATCTATGCTAATATAATGAAGCGGAAGAGTTTTTGTTTGTTTAAACGCGTTAATCTCTGGAAGTACCAGTTGGATTCGAAAAATTCTTTCACTAATAGGAAGCCACTAAGCTGTCTTTTGATACTAAAATCGGTAAAATAAGAGCCACACACATTACGAGCGAGTATGTTGAAAATATTATATTTACATTTAATTTAAAGCAAACAACACTTCAAGTAAACATAAAAAGAAAAACTCTCCTTCGCATTTATTATATCAATAGGATAATTAAATAGGCATGACTTACCCACTATCTCATTATGGACAAAAACTATCAGACCACAGAGGTTTCTCTGCAACAAGTGCTGATGACAAAGGTCTGGATCGCCGGCGGCTATGTCGGTTACCGACTATTGAAAAACGATTTTCTTATCTCCAGCGCCTAAGTGCCAACGGTCCTGGTATACTTTAATCCCTTACGAGTAGTATTTCATTTTCCTTATCAGTAGTTACTGATAAGTTATGTTTTTTTTACCACAATCTCGTGATATTATGGTAAGGGATAATCATATGGAATAATTTGGAATCTTTACTTATTACTTATGAAGATTTGTGATATAAGGTTGACATACTCACGCCATCCTGGTACAGTACATATAATATTTAGGTAATAAGCCGATAACCGATGGGGAAGGAAGGTTCTCGAGTGGCGACCACGTACTGGTGCGCGCCGAGCGGGACGACCTCCCACCAGGTGGACCGACGACCTGGCCAGAGTCGCTGGGCGCCGCTGGATGCAAGCGGCCCAGAACCCTTTGAAGTGGAAATCAATGGGGGAGTCCTATGTTCAGCAGTGGACATCCATGGGCTGATATGATGATGATGAATCATTTATTATTGGATTTAAAACCAACACAAATTTGAATATTACCAAATTTAAATATCTACAAGGCGTAATGGACTCATTAATCCATTAATCAAGATTTCCTTCCCTCCACATCACAGTCCATTAAAGTCATTTAAATGAGTTAAAGTAGCGCTTTTTTACAGTTCATTCAACATTAATTCGATCAATATCTCGATAGATGTGCCGTCGAAGCGACACTGTTGCCACTTGCTGCAATTACACCATGCAAATGGGTTAGTACTATCATAGACATCGCTGTGCTGAAAAGATTTACGAAGCGTGGAAAAGAGATATCACAATCCTTTGCGACAGAGACAGAGATGCATACAAAATGTAAGTAAAAAGACAAAAAGAGTAAGAGAGCGTCCCGAGTACTGTGGTGTGATTTCACATTTTAATGAAAATAATTACGATCGTGCAAATAAAACTAGGAAAGTGTAAGTTATAGACATTGTTTCGCGAGAAATTGTCATGTGAATAAAAATAAATAACCCACAAAATTACTTGTATACGTTAATTTATTGGAATCAAATCAAAATTCAATTCAAAATCAGTTTTTACAATAAATATGATATTTGTTTATCAATATCTAAAAATATTACCCATACACAACACTATTTTTCACATTGAACGCGTTTCGATCTGCCTGTGTATCTTGTACCTACAATCTTTGATTTTAACAATAGTTTGGTTCAAAGGGCCCAAACCAAGGTAATATACGTCCAAGGAAGGTCGGGCACTCGATGTGCGAGACAGACTCGCACTTCGTTTTATTTTATACTACTAAGCATACTAAGGTAGCAAACAAGCATACGGCCCGCCTGATGGTAAGGGCTTAGAAGCCTATATGACACTTGCAACACCAGGAGTATCTGTCGCCTTGCCGACCTTATAATGTAAATCTAAATCACCATCATCATCCAAGGTGGCAATGCTGCCAGCATTCTGTGATCGTTGCCCGCTGACAATTAATTCTGAGCCTCTGACATAGTCTTTTTCCATTTAGCTTATTTTAACCGACTTCAAAAAAAGGAGGAGGTTCTCAATTCGGTTGTATTTTTAACCGACTTCAAAAAAAAGGAGGAGGTTCTCAATTCGGTTGTTTTTTTTTAATGTCTGTTACCTCATAACTCCGACATTAATTAACCGATTTGGAAAATTCTTTTTTTGTTTCGAAGGGTACACTTCCCGTTTGGTCCCATTGTCATCAGATCAGGATTTGATTACTTCTCAGTTAAGTTTGAAGTCGGTTTAAGTTTTTAGTAAAACAGTTTAATTATATGTAGTTTTTAAAGATTTTATTTTATAAATTGGAATAATTTATGGGAATAATTAACCCAAAAAGGCTTACTGACGTTCTTTTGAAATCTATTTCGCCAATTTCCCACCACCGACAATGCGATCTTATTGGCTACATGCGCTCTGATTGGCTAAGTCAAGGTCACATGCGCTCTGTATGTCAAGAACACACGAAGCAGTGATTCGTTCATTATTCAAAATCAGTGCAAAAACACTGACATTTTTTTCTTAGATCTAAATAAATACTAATGACAATGTATTATAGCTAAGAAGCGATCCCTTCAGAGTACCTTTGAATGGAAAGGAATTTAGATAGATATGTATAAAATCTCTGGGATAAAGTCAGAATCGACAAAATTATGCTTTTTAATATGAGCTACGGATCCAGTTCGATTTGGCTAAGCCAGCGGATTAGGAAAATAATGCTGAAGATATAAAAGGCTTCTTGCTATATCCTGTTAAATTAAATTAGGTACTTACATACTTTCTATAGATCAGTCCATAATTTTTTTTTAAATAAAAATGTGTAGGCTGCTTTTATTTAGAAAAAGAAATAGGGTTCTGTGCAAAAAAAAAACACTCGTACGCGGGTGAAACGTCAGTTTGTTCAGGCTATTCTCCGAAATGGCTTGACCAATCTTGACGGGACTTGCACTGGGTCTGGCATATGTGGCTGGTGTTATAACGAGTTACTTAAGCTATTTTTACTTCAGAGAAATAATTACAATTCCGCGCATAAAAATCAAAATCAGTACGCGTGTGAAACCGCGGGGGTCAGCTAGGAATATTATAAACACGGTAAATAGTTTCTTTTCTCTGTGATTATTAAGCTGAATCTGAGTGTGTATGTATCTATGTTGGAACACGCTGATTATTGTTATGAAATCCTTACTTCCTAACATAATATTATAAATGCGAAAGTGAGTTTGTTTGTTTGTTGTTTGTTACGCCTTCACGCTTCAACTACTCAACGGAACATCATGTATGGCATGCAGATAGCCTATGGTTTAGATTATAATCTATTTAATATTACGGTTAACGCGAGTGAAACCGGAGGTACAGCTAGTTACAGTATAAAATATAGTTGTTAACCTAATGATGGAGTACTTACAGTGGCGATATCTGTAAACTCTGTAATACATGCTAATAATGTCTCTGTAATAAAATAAAATCGTATATCATGATCCTACTAAAAGTGTTTGAGAATGGCCCTGATTCTGTTGTTTACAACTAAACTAATTTTAATCTCACTATGTCTCTTTCTAACAAAGAACATAAGATAAAGATGTAAGAAATTTTAGTCCTGTCAAATTAGTCCAATGCTTCAATATCGCGGGCAAAGATTAATTTGACAGCTTCAAATAATGTTCTATCCTTTTTAGGGTTCCGTAGCCAAATGGCAAAAAACGGAACCCTTATAGATTCGTCATGTCTGTCTGTCTGTCTGTCTGTCTGTCTGTCTGTCTGTCTGTCCGTATGTCACAGCCATTTATTTCCGAAACTATAAGAACTATAATGTTGAAACTTGGTAAGTAGATGTATTCTGTGAACCGCATTAAGATTTTCACACAAAAATAGAAAAAAAAACAATAAATTTTGGGGGTTCCCCATACTTAGAACTGAACTCAAAATTTTTTTTTCATCAAACCCATAAGTATGGGGTGTCTATGGATAGGTCTTCAAAAATGATATTGAGGTTTCTAATATCATTTTTTTCTAAACTGAATAGTTTGCGCGAGAGACACTTCCAAAGTGGTAAAATGTGTGTCCCCCCCTGTAACTTCTAAAATAAGAGAATGATAAATCTATAAAAAATATATGATGTACATTACGGTGCAAACTTCCACCGAAAATTGGTTTGAACGAGATCTAGTAAGTAGTTTTTTTTGAATACGTCATAAATTGAAATTAATATCAAATACTCAGGTCTATACTACCATTTACTTATATACCTACAGGTTTGTACGGAACCCTCGGTGCGTGAGTCTGACTCGCACTTGGCCGGTTTTCAATAATGTTCTTAAGAAAGAGATGAGACGTGACTAAAATTAGTTTAGTACGATTTACAACAGAATCAGCACCAATGAGTTATTTCTAAAACTGGCTGAACCGAATTTGACGGGAGTTAGTTCAGGCAGGTAACAGATCTAGGAGTAAATTAAAATCTTTAGAAATTAGGTGCAAAATTCATATTATTTGGTATTATGGTTACATTAGGGCTTATACCTTTAATTCTAAAACGCGGGAGGAACAGCAGCGCGTTTTCTAGTTTTTAAATAGATATACAATGAACGAACCGATAAAAGTATTATATCAATGCAACTATTAACAAAAATAATAAGAACGCCTAAAGATCAAGTTATAGCATTATACCGTAGAATAATTGCTTATTTATTTGATTAGGAATCCACGAATTACCAGCTTAAATTTATGTGAGAGCAAAGTGAACATGCCTTCAATTAATTACATAGCTAATCTAATGTAAGGATAATCTTAACTTCAATGAGTGTTTGAGGAGTTTTAAGTAAAATTAAGAACAATAAAATTAATAAAAAATACGAAGATAAGGTAGAACCAAAGACCAGATTTGAGATTTGATAAATCTGGAATCTGGAGATAGGTAATGAATGATTTTTAGTTATATTCTTACACTTGTTAAAATTGATACCTTTTGTTATTTCACGTTTCTAGAATCGGTTATCACCGAATAGTTATTTAATTTATATTGCGCATTGTTTTTAATATAATTTAAATTAATACAAAATTAAACATAAACTTACCATCATCTCAAAATACACAATCACACACTATTAATATTTTAAGTTCTTTTACACATTCAAGTCACATTGTCATCCCATATTTATAAATAAAGAAATCCACAAACAATAGTTCAATATTCAATTTTTTTATTCGATATCTAATTTCAAATTCACATAATTTTCGAGTGAAAAACAAAAAGTCGATTCCCGAACCCGGTTTTCGTAGCGAAGTTTTGCCGTCCGTAGCGTAGAGGTGCCGTAGCGGACGCTACGAATGCTACGAAGCAACTGACTGGATCCGCTACGAATGTACGTAATGTCTGTGGTAATGTCGAAGACTTGAGATCTATAGATTAAGTTTATTATGTAGGTACTTGTTTTTATATTATATCTTAACTGAATGGGATGGTGAAGTATATTAAGGGGATTAAAAGTAGTTTAAGATGGATGTTGGATAATTGTTAATTGTAGAAATAAGGATAATAAAATACATGGGGATATTATTTTTGTGGTTGATATTACAAACTCATCTTAGGTGATTATGCGACTGAAGGTATTTTTGAGTACATTAAATTCTTAAGTCTGTTCGTTGGTTTGCCCTTAATTATGATCTATGCTCCTAACAGGGTAATTGATGAAATTGAAACCGTGGGGACAAAATAATATGTAATTTGTTTGGATAAAATACATTTTCACCTTTACTGTTCATAAAACTGAAGCATGAAAACCCAGCAACATTTTGCTGTCGGGTAAACTTTTGATATAAACGTGTATTTTTTACAAGTATTTTGCTGAGTATTTTTGAGGTTGTAGTTAGTAACTTGTTTCATTAAAAGTAATTTAAGAGAATTAGGTAAAGCACCAATTCGTTTATTTGTTCAAAGAAGAATAATTCAACTGTAATCTATTAATGTAAAATAATTTAAAGTTAATTTTATTCATTTTAGATTGAGGTTATTTAAAATTGGTTCTGTTTTATAAAAAGCATAAAAGGCAATATAAAACGTGAATCAGAGGTTTAGGAAGCATTTTATCAGTTAAAAATCATCAAATAAAAAGGCTAGTATCCCACGAAAACATGCACAACAATGGCGCATAACCTTGCATTGAAGTTGCAAATAATTTGATGTTCCTTGGTAATTAGAAAACCCATATTGAATATTATTATATTTACCCAAACTACGACAGATAGGTACTAGCTAGAGTAAATAATATACAACGTACACGTACTAGCTATACTTTAGGATCGTATCCAATATAAAGTTAAAAATATATTGGCTGTATCGTGTATATAGGGTGACTGGTAATTAGTAAACGATACTTAGACACATGAATGTAAGAACTCATCTTGAGGTACCTGTTTGACGATGAACACAAACAGAATAGCCGATTTTATCCGTACCTAGGTCAAATTAAAATCAAAAAGTAATTTATTCAGTTTATGCCCTGGGCACTTATGACCGTAAACAAATTGACTCTACAACTGAGTAGACTCCGACAAGAAACACAGCAAGGATTTGAGAACGATGCCGTAAGACATAAAGCTGTGAAAATAACTTAAATAAACTAGATTTGCTGTAGTAAGAGAAGGAATTTTCCTCGAATTAAGTCTATTTAGTACCCATTGTAACTTTTCTACAAGGTATGGAAAGTCGTTGATGTAAAGGAGAAAAAGAAAAGGTCCAAGGCCAAGCCTTGTGGGATACCTGATGACCTTGTTGGTTGTGGGGGCTGGTCTGCTTAAGTTTGCTATTTATTTACTTATTAAATATTTATTCAGTCTACTTTGTAATTTTGCCGCCGCGCCGGGCACGCAATTGTTGTCAGTGCGATTAGGATGTAAATATTATGTAATGAATCTAAGCTTGTTTTGAAAAGAGTAATTGCTGAGTTTATTGCCGGTTCTTCTCAGCAAATGCAACCTTCCGAACTGGTATTAGAGTATTAGAGTCAGACTTTTCATAAGTGCCTGCGAAGGTCTATTTGAATAAATGATTTTGAATTTGAATTTGGGGATGCTTTACCATTATCCTTTTGAGTTCTATCAAATAAGTAAGAGCTCCGAAGATCAAGTGCAGTGTCTGTAATTCCGTAATGATGTAATTTGCTGATCAGTAACTCATAATAGACTCAATCAAAAGTATTTGATATGTCACAAAAAAACCGAACCAAATTGTTTCCTGTTCCTATTACTATGTAGCATTAATTAATTAATAATAATTTTCTCGAAAAAAATACTAAATGTCAATAGTATGGAAATTGGTCTATAATTATATAATTTGTGGGGACAGATGTACCGGTTTTAAATAAGGAAACTACTTTACTATGTCTCGTAAGATCGGGAAACACACCAAAATGAATATATTTAAAAAAATGTGATGCAATACACATAATTGCTGAACTAAATTGGTGGCTACCATGTGTAAAATCTTTTATATTGAATGGCCCAATATTAATTTGAACTATGGATTACGTGATTGTATTGATTAAATTGTAATAAAATAATATTTTTTTAAATTCTTACAATCAAACATCATAATTAATATCAATTTAATGTTATTATTATCAGAGGATTTTGAGAGATTTTGTATTATTTGCATGACAAACACAACACTTTTACTATGAAAAAAAAAAGTTTGACTACATAAAATTTCCGTGCAGTACTTATATTGAAACTAGGAGTAACTTCCTTCAATTTAGTATTGCTACAAGCCTTTGAGGTTTCAAAGTCATCCAGTAGATTTGGAGAAAATAAACTGTGACAGACAGAGAGACACGAGAGTAATCATATAAGTGTTTCCTTTTTTATCGGATGTATGAAACCCCAAAAACAAAATAATATAATTATGTAAAAGAATTACTAATTTAGTAAAAATAATCAATCAATTAGAAATCGTAGCAAAATATATTATTAACATGAAACCTACATTAAAATTCTGTGAAGGGGTGTGAAGAGATTTCTGCAGGGTCTGCGCGCGTTATACCCCTGGTGTTGCAAGCGTCCATAGGCTACGGTAACCGCTTACCATCAGGCGGGCCGTATGCTTGCTTGCCACCTAAGTGGTATAAAAAAATTAAATAAAAATACGTGTGGCACTCGGAGACTGCCGCGGTAAAGCTTTTGAGAATCTAAATTGAGAAATCTAAATTGTGTGTGTATATTATATTATATATATTCTTTTATTAAATAAACTAGCTGCCCGGCGCGACTTCGTTCGCGTGGTGCTACCCTACCCTGTGTTACTACCCTACCCTGTGGTGCTACCCTACCCTATCCTATCCTACCCTACATAAGCAAAAAAAATCAAAATTTCATAAGAATCGGTCAAGCCGTTTTTTACAAACACTGAGCCACAAGCAGAGATTTCTCCCGTACGGCCCGAATCCCAGTGACGTGATTTTTCGGCTAATACTTATATTTTTAAACTCGTGATATCTTTTGAATGGAATGTCCGAATTGAATAATTCAAAATGTTATATAAAGGTATTGAAGCAGTCTTGAATATGAAGTAATTTATTTTGATAAGGATTAATACCAAAATACAAATAAAGAGCCTTTACTAGCGGCGGCAATTCAATTAAATGTTTAAAATACAAAAACACTTATTGTGGCATAACTATAATAGATAGACATATGGTATCTCGACACTTTTTGTAAATAATAATGTGTTCTATAAAGTCGTAGTACATTATTTTATTCTATTATCAATAGTTTTCGCAGCGCACGCGATGTAATGAATATTTTAGGTAATTTTTTTACACCTTGGGTTACATTATTGGAGTTTTAGTAAGGATCCCTAATTTTTTTTGAAAATATAATATAGCCTATGTCAACCGGGGATAGTTTAGCTTCCCAACAGTGAAAGAATTTTTCAAATCGGTTCAGTACTTTCGGAGCCTATTCAATGCAAACAGTATCACCGCTGTGCCGGTCGGAGTGTGGGGTGTTAGGTAATTTCGTTACGGAATTTCTGGATTCCGGCTCCACGCTCAAGGCCCGCGATAGAATCTATGCAATAGCTTAAAACACTGAATACTGGTACATATAGCAAAAAGAATTAACAATTAAATGCTATTTTTAATTAAATGCTTATCGTTTAAAATAAAATTATAATTTATTCCTTATTCCTTTTTATGATAATTAAAACATTTTATAGTTACATAATCTCAAATAATAAATTATAATTATGAAATACAAGTTTAAAAAATAAAAAACATAATTTAATTATTGTTTACGATATAAAAAAATGCAGTTTTATTTTAATTGATATTAAATAAAATAAACGCGCCACAAGCCGTCACCGTAGCGCGGATTATGAGTGACGACATGGTGACGACAAAAAAAAATTTTGTTCAAAACGATTCGGACGCTAAAAAATCTACCATCTACCTACAGTTTGTTTATTTTATATTGATAAAATATTTTTGTATAACTAATAATGATAGCAATTTGTATGTAAACAGAGTTCATCGACTAGTTGTATTTCTGTACTGATCGAGCGTTTCCGTGCTTCGGAAGGCACGTAAAGCCGTTGGTCCCGGTTATCTCTAGTCGTTAAGCTAGTTAGAGGCCTTCTAGGCGGCTTGAAAACTCCGAGAGTAGGTTGATTACTAGCCTTCCTCCACCGATCCGCAGTGGCCACGCGTGGTGGAGTATCTGCCCATTTCCTTTCACCCTGATTTGTGAAAGGAGGCCTGTGCTCAGCAGGGACATTATAGGCTGATGATGATGATGATGTTTTTTTACGTGTTCATTAACTTATATTGCAACTGTATCCAATCTATTAAGGGGATGTAGGAGAGGTCCTTTGCGACCAAAGTACCCCTTGTGATCCCTATGCAAATGTCAACCATTTTGGAGTAAAATTACATTTTGTATTTTTTTTTTAAACTATTGGTTGAAATAATTATTTTCTATTATAATCTGCTTGCTAACACTTCAATAGATAATATTCAACCATAAAAGACAGTTATCTTATAGTTTTTGGATCAGAGCCACAAATCCTTACAATTTTCATCATTTTAAGCAGGTTTTATGAATAGGTATCGACAAGCGGTTTAGAGCCCCTTTGTCTGAGGAGAGACTTTGCCTCCTTATGTGTGTTCTACCGCTTCGCGTACAGTTTTCTGTAGAATTGTTTAAGATGATGCCCACGGCTTCCTTCTACCACCGCAACTCTGGTGGGGAGTCCATCCATCCACATATTGAAACCAGAATTCCTTCCGCGGACGCTCAGATTGTGGAATGAACTCACCGCCGTTGTTTTCCCACTGGAGTACAGCATGGGGTTCTTCAAAGTCAAAGCCATTTATTCAATTTAGGCCCTAGTAGGGCACTTATGAAGGTCAAAGCTACTGAAGTTACCACCAGTTCGTAATTCGGCCTTAAACTGAGAAGAACAGGCAAGAAACTCGAAGAAAAATGATGTGAAGATATTTCTGCATGGTTGGCAACGCGCGAGTGATAGTTGGTGTTGCAAGCGTCCATAGGCTACGGTAACCGCTTACCATCAGCTTGTTTGACGAGTTAGTGGTATAAAAAAAGACATGGAAAACTGGTTGACATTTTGGCCGACCTATAACAAATAACCTTGTATGTATGTCACCGTATTTTTGTGAAAACCGTTAGTTTATAATCTACCTAGCGAGATTATTAACTTCCCGATATATTGTGAACTATACCATACTGCCACAGATACACAGATAACAGAATAAGGCAGATGGAGCGCGCGGAACACGGGAGTGAGGCCAAAAAAGCAAATACAAATTGAAAAACACGTACCTGGTATTCGCTTTTGAATGTGTATTTGCTTTGTTTAACAAACTTTATGTAACAAAAAACACTTCTTTATTAATAAACTGTGGTTAAACAATGCAAATACAAACTGGAAAACGAATACCAGGTATCAGATTTTCAATTTGTATTTGCTTTTTTGGCTTCACTTTTGTGTTCCGCTCCATCTGAATTATTCTGTAATCTGTGCATACTGCTAACAATATAAAGTATTCGTTTTCGATAGTTTATAATCTAAAGTTATCAAACCGTCATATTGTAAACCGTCCCTGATTGGTCAGTCTTGGCGGTAGTTCGTTCTGTATTCATAGAGTTAGAAAACAAACATAGGAGTGTAAAACAAATGCACATTTAATTGTTTGAGATCAAAATTAAATATCTCAATCTATTTTTTTATGCAACACTAAACATGCTAAAAATAACCAACTACTTTAAGGTTACGTATCGCCAAAGAGGGTGTTGCGGGGCACAAGACGTTTAACCAATCAGCGCGCATGGTGCGTTCCGACGCATTCAAGTATGATGCCAGTTTACAATATGAAGTATCGGAAATTCAAAGATTTTCATAGGGCATCGTGCCTCTACCCAGATGGATAATCCGCCTTACTAAAGCATGACATTTAATTTCACTCCGCTTGAGGGGCTCCCTGAGCAAATCGCTCTCAGTTCGTACTGCGCACGGCTGTCAAATACTGTCAATTCTGGCTTGTTTATTTCATGTTCCCATAGAGGCGACTATCCTTCTGGACGTTTTAAATTCTTTGCGGAAATTAATACGTTATATTGTAAGCAGTATGGTACAGTTCACAATGTATCGGGGAGTTTATAGTCTCGCTAGGTAGATTATAAACTAACGGTTATCACACAAATACGGTGACATATACATACAAAAACATACCTAGATTTATTTTTATTCTGTAAATATTTCAATAGTCTTCGCGGCTAGTATTTAAATAGCTGGTTCTAATTTAGATGACTAGTCTATTCAATATACTATCATACAAAAAGTTGCTCGTAGTAAAACGCAGAGTGAAAAACATTTTCAATAATAAAGACTAACCCCCTTACTCATAAAGCGCTATTTAACTATTATACTGTTTAAATGTTCACGTAAATAAAGTCACATTATTGGACAATGACAATAAAGTGGCGTTATTTACGTGACCCTTTAAACAGTATATTAGTTAAATAACGTTTTATGAGTAAGGCCATAAGTTTCAAGCATTTGAAAATACATATATTTTTATTAAAGAAAAAGTATATCAGTTTAATCTAGAGACAAAATGAACCCTAACATAGCAGATTTCTACGCAGGGAAATCAGTGTTTATAACAGGTGGTACTGGCTTTCTTGGACAGGTAAGTGATTTGGGGATGCAAGGGTATAATAATACTTTTATTAGCTTCACCTGTATGTATGTATGTGTCGCAGTAAAATATTATTAGCCGTGATATAATCGTACCGGATTATAGTTATTTGAAAGCAGTTCATAACTATCTGACTAGGGATATAATTACGATACGAACACGATCCAGCAATTTACCTATATCACTAGACTAGTCTAGTGATATAGTTATATTTCTTCGAAGGACGCGTTTACAAAATTATTAGGTGGCAAATCGCATGCACACAAACGTAACTTCTTACTTATTTTTATTTTTTTCATTTATTTATGTTAACATTTTTAATATGCTTTTTTTAGTTTATCTTTGCTTGTGTATGTAGTTTGGATGACCGTACAATAATTTGGTACCATGGAGCTGATCTGATGATGGATCCGGAAGGTAGGTCCTGGAACTGCATGAAAGAATAACGTATGTTAGCCGTATTTGGACTTGTTCAATTTGTCTTGAGGTGAACTTTGAACTATAATTTGCTTATAGTACATAACATGGTAGTTTATTTATATATTTTCAAACAAATAGTTTATGAGTTACGGTCGTATTTTGTAATTTTTTTGGGCCACTAATACTAAAAAGACATTTCATACAATTGTAGGTAGTTATTGAAAAACTTATATACGCCTGTACTGGGATTAACAAAATATACATGTTGGTTCGCGAAAAAAAGGGTCTGAATGCAGAATCGAGGATTGAAAAATTGGTTGAACAGCCGGTAAGATTTTTTTACCAATATTTTGTAACCAAAACATTGTTAACTTATTTGAAATTTTAAATATATATAAAAACATTTGTATTTATTTTACAGCTCTTTTCTAGATTAAAAAACGAAAGACCAGAGGATTTTAGTAAATTAATACCTATTACTGGTGACATCGCAGAAACAGACTTAGGTATCAAACCTGAAGATAAAGCAATGCTGATTGAAGAGGTAACAGCACCTAATACTTAAAGTAAAGTTAAATGACTTCAATTCTAATCATGATACCCCGCCAGAAATTCAGAACATATTCCATGGTCTTTCTAAAGCTCAGCTTCTCCTGAAATAACTTCTGAACGAGAATGGCTCATAAACTAGTTGTGCCCTGCGGTTTCACCCGCGTATCCGAGGGATATTTTGCTTTCCCGGGATAAAAAGTAGCCTATGTGTTAATCCGGAAAATTTCATCTAAATCCGTCCAGATATTGAAGCGTGATTTAGGCACAAACATCCAAACTTTCGGATTTATAATATTAGTTGTACGTAGTATATTATATACTCTGAGATGAGATTGTCTTTATAGGTATCCATTGTGATTCACTCCGCTGCAACACTCAAATTCAATGATCCTCTAAAGTCGACATTAAAACTAAACTTTGAAGGAACGCAACAAGTTTTAAACTTGTGTAAACATATGAAAAAAATACAAGTAAGTTATGTTTATTAATGTACACACGGCTACACATCAAGCTATACATTTCCAGTATAAGCTGATCTCGCATTGTATAGGATTTCCGTACAATGGGACATTTACACTAGACCTCTAGTGTAAATAATTGAACTGTTTTACAAAAAACTTAAACCGACTTCAGAGTACACTAAAAAGTAATCAAATCCTGATCTGATTACAATGGGAAGTGTACCCTTCCAAACAAAAAACTAGACCTCTAGTGTAAATAATTGAACTGTTTTACAAAAAACTTAAACCGACTTCAGAGTACACTAAAAAGTAATCAAATCCTGATCTGATTACAATGGGAAGTGTACCCTTCCAAACAAAAAACTAGACCTCTAGTGTAAATAATTGAACTGTTTTACAAAAAACTTAAACCGACTTCAGAGTACACTAAAAAGTAATCAAATCCTGATCTGATTACAATGGGAAGTGTACCCTTCCAAACAAAAAACTAGACCTCTAGTGTAAATAATTGAACTGTTTTACAAAAAACTTAAACCGACTTCAGAGTACACTAAAAAGTAATCAAATCCTGATCTGATTACAATGGGAAGTGTACCCTTCCAAACAAAAAACTAGACCTCTAGTGTAAATAATTGAACTGTTTTACAAAAAACTTAAACCGACTTCAGAGTACACTAAAAAGTAATCAAATCCTGATCTGATTACAATGGGAAGTCAAAGATTTTCATAGGGCATCGTGCCTCTACCCAGATGGATAATCCGCCTTACTAAAGCATGACATTTAATTTCACTCCGCTTGGGGGGCTCCCTGAGCAAATCGCTCTCAGTTCGTACTGCGCACGGCTGTCAAATACTGTCAATTCTGGCTTGTTTATTTCATGTTGCCATAGAGGCGACTATCCTTCTGGACGTTTTAAATTCTTTGTGGGAAGTGTACCCTTCCAAACAAAAAAATAATTTTCCAAATCGGTTAATAAATGACGGCGTTATGAGGTAACAAATATAAAAAAAAAATACAACCGAATTGAGAAAAAGGGTTAAAAAGGGTAAATTCAGAAAAATTTATGACATGCCACATGACTTATTTATTTATAAATAGCAAGTTCAAATTGGCTACTTGACAGTTATAATGAAAAAATATGAAATATGTTAGATATGATAGCTAATAGGTTAACAATAATTACACAATATGTTTTTTGCATAATAATAATTTTTTAATATTTTATTTTAGGAAATAAAAAGTGAGTTTTTTTATCTGTGGATTACAAGAACCGAAACGCGGGCGGCCGGGATTGAGCATCTATGGTTTGTTTGTGAGGTTTGTGAGTATTTGTGACGTCAAATTTAACTAGAGGTGTGAAACTCATCAAAAATACGCGAGCTGCATAACAGCTCACGGCTCAGGTGTGTGAGCTGGTTCAATGACTCAGCTCGCAGATCAGCTCAATTTGTACCTATAGTCCACGATAAGCGCGCACGCTCACTGCGTATCGGCTCGATTCGACGCGCGGTACGCGTTACATCGTGGACTATAGGTACAAATTGAGCTGATCTTCGAGCTGAGTCATTGAACCAGCTCACACACCTGAGCCGTGAGCTGTTATGCAGCTCGCGTATTTTTGTTTAGTTACACACCTCTAGTTTTGTTTATAGAGACGTGACGTCACACCTGACAAATGTCACGTGACCGGGTGTTTTTGCGCGAATTTCAAATGAAATGTTAAAAAATTTTTTTTTTTTACTTGTAAATATTTTTTTTTTGATAAAAAGATAATTGTAAGAGGTATAAAATACACGTATGTAAATTTTTAAATATGTTTCCGAAAACTGTCAAGTAGCCAAATCTTCTATCGACTACTATTTTTTGAGACGAGGTCGACAACATTTTGTCGATGTAATTTATTGCCAATTTCATCCAACAAACTTAAATCTATAAGTGTTATTTTTTTTAGGTAACTATTTTTGGTCGTTCGATAACACAATATATTTAAATTTTATTTTATTATTTAATATTAGTATGTTTATTTCAGTCGTTTGTCCACATTTCAACAGCATATTCCAATCCAGACAAGCATGTGATAGAAGAAGTCGTTTATCCACCACCAGCTGAACTGAGCGATGCATACAAATTTGCCGAGATTGAAAACATTCTAGCAGTGGATCCGAAGGAGATTACAAAATTCCTAAGTACCTAAATATGACTTTCTTATTTTAAACTCGACTAATTTTTATTTTTGTATTTTTTAGTAGATCCGATGAGCACCATTCTATACGAATTGTCGGGTCTAGACGGGTGCTCATCGGATCTGCTGGCCATTAATGCCGGAGTGCCTCAGGGATCAGTTCTCTCCGCAATATTATTCTTGCTGGATATCAATGATCTGCTGAAACCGGTATCTTTGGGTATGCAGACAACACCAGGCAGAACATTCAGGGCCTAGCTAGCAAAGAATTGGAAATTGAATTATTTCTTGAGTACAATAATGTTAATATTTTTTGTGTAACTGAATATTGGTTGAAGAATCACGAGTTAATGCTCAATACTCCTAATTATAAACTGTTAAGTGCGTTCGTTAGAAAATCAGCTATACATGGAGGTAGTTTAATTTTAGTTTCAAATAATATTAAATGTAAAAATCGCAAGACATTGTAGATTTATCTATCGAGCGCACTGTTGAGTTGTCCTGCGTAGAGCTTGAGCGCTATATTATAATTTGTGTGTACCGTCCCCCTTTAGGTGACTATAATTTGTTTGAATTAGTTTTAGAAGATGCTCTTAAGAAAGCTCAAACATGTAATAAAAGTATAATAGTATGTGGCGACTTTAATGTTAATTTGTTAGTAGATTCACCTACAACACTTAGATTTATTAATTTATTCAAATCATTTAATCTTCATAATTTATTCTATGAACCAACTAGAGTGACAGAAACTTCTGCAACGTGCCTGGACAATGTATTCTGCTGCTGTGATGTACTCGAAAAATCTATTGTCACTGAGTTAACTTCGGATCATTGTGGTCAGAAAGTAGTACTTTTTAATGAAACTAATGTTAAACCGCATAAGATAACTTGTAGGCCCATAACATTAAATCGTATGGTCCGTTTTAAAGATAGGGTTAGTAACAATATTGCCTCTGTTGACATGGCACAGGACGAACCAGATATTCTTTACAGTAATCTCTTTAAATTTATAAAAACAGAATTTGATAAGGCTTTTAAACCCAGAACCTTTAGTGAAAATTATAAAATTAAGTTTAACGACTGGGCAACATCGGGTATTTACATAAGTAGAGCTAAGTTGTATGAGCTGTATGGCATGAAAAAATTCAATCAAAATATCGATTTTCTTGAGTATGACAAAAATTATTCCAAAATTTTTAAGAAAGCCTGTACTTCTGCTAAGTCCATATATTTAAAAAATAAAATTAGTCAATCAAACAATAAAGTCAAAACTACTTGGAACATTATCAACTCTGAAAGGGGAAAATACCAGAACAGTAATAAGCGTATTGAGTTAAATATTGATAATAACATTATTTCTGACGATAGTCAAATTGCACATGCTTTTAATTTATTTTTTACTAATATACCGGTAGACACAACTTGCTCCTTGAATTCGTCACCGATAGATGCTGAATTGTTATTAAAATCCAATGTGCCTGAGTGCTGTGAATTATTTAAGTTTAGGCACGTTACACCTTACGACATAGTCAAAACATTTAAAACCTTGAAAGTTAAACGCACTGGGGACTTATGGGATGTATCCGTAACTGTTTTGCAGGGTATCATTGATGACATTGCTCCGCATTTAGCTTTAGTATTTAATAAATGCGTTGATTTCGGCCAATTTCCAGATTTAATGAAATATAGCAAAGTTATACCTTTGTTCAAGGCGGGAGATCCCAGTGATCCTTCTAATTATAGACCAGTTTCCATTTTGCCAGCCTTGAGCAAAGTATTTGAAAAGATTATTTTAACGCAATTGCTCGCTCACTTTAATTTGAATAAACTATTACATAGTGAGCAGTATGGGTTTACAAAGGGTCGTTCAACTATTGATGCCGGGGTAGCACTTTTAAGAAATATTTTTAACGCTTGGGAGAAATCACAGAATGTTATTGGAGTATTCTGTGATCTATCTAAAGCCTTTGATTGTGTTGATCACCGGACACTCATACGTAAACTAAATTATTATGGGGTTAGGGGCGCAGCACTTGATCTGATGAAGTCGTATCTCGGGGATAGAATTCAAAGTGTTGATGTCAATCGTATTAAATCATCCGGTTCTCCTGTGCTTATGGGGGTGCCGCAGGGCTCTATTTTAGGTCCTTTTCTATTTTTAATTTATATTAATGATCTTCCTTTTTATGTCAAAAATACCTGTGGAATTGTACTGTTTGCTGACGATACCTCACTGATTTTTAGTGTTGATAGACTGAAATCTAATTTTGACGATGTAAACGGTGCATTATCTCGGGTATTAAACTGGTTTACTGTAAATAATCTAGTTTTAAATGCAAAGAAAACTAAATGTATTAAATTTGCACTACCAAATGTTAAAAAAGTAGGCTGTAATTTAATGATAAATAATGAACCTTTAGGTCTTGTTGAATCATCAGTATTCTTAGGGATTACTTTAGACTCGAAACTTCAATGGGGCAACCAAATATCATGTCTTTCGGGAAAGCTCAGTTCAGCTGCTTATGCAGTTCGAAAAATTAGACAGCTAACAGACGTAGACACAGCTCGATTAGTTTATTTTAGTTATTTCCATAGTGTTATGTCTTATGGCATTTTACTTTGGGGTAAAGCTGCTGATATAGAAACCATTTTTATTTTGCAAAAAAAAGCAGTGCGAGCTATTTATAATATGAGTTCTCGAGCTTCCCTCAGAGATAAGTTTAAACATATAGGTATCCTCACAGTAGCATCGCAGTATATTTATGCAAATATATTATTTGTACATCAGAATATTAATATTTTTGTAAAAAAAAGTGACGTGCACTCTTTTAATACTAGAAATAAGCATAAACTTGTGACCTCTGCTTATAGACTCCAAAAAGTGCAAGGTTCATTTTTAGGACTGAGTATACAATTTTATAATAAGATCCCTAATAAAATTTTGAATTTACCGTCACATAAGTTTAAGGAATGTATTAAGGCCGCTTTAGTACAGAAGGCTTACTACAATATTACCGAATATTTAAATGATAAAAATGCTTGGGTGTAGCGCTCGCTCTACAGGAAACATCTGATGTAATAAATTTAAGTTTGATTTTGAAAAGAGTAATTGCTGAGTTTATTGCCGGCTCTTCTTAGCAAAAGCAACCTTCCGAACCGTGCATTAGAGTATTAGAGTATGACTATTCATAAGTGCCTGTGAAGGCCTATTTGAATGAATAAATTATTTCATTTCAATTATTTCATTTCATTTCATTTCATTTCACACCATTGTAGTGGAGAGTTACTTTTCCAGCGCACAGGCTACCAGGGATGAAACTGACACTTAGGGAGGCCACAGTTGAGCTAAATAACTTGAACCTGCAAGCAGTCTCCGATTGGGGTGAAGCTAATCAGGTCAAGTTTATATAATGCCTCCAAAATGCAAGCGTGTCTGTTCACCGCTAAAAGGAGTCCATTCGACCTGACTCCTAATTTTCAGAATGTATCCTTCCTTATCGATTGCCCACTAGCTTGAACTAACGATAGGGAATAATATAATATAATCTTGACTGCTAAAATAAATGTTGATAGTCTTAGGAGACAAAGGCTAAAACCGCTGCAAAAACTGCAGACTTTCTCTGTATTGTGAAGCGGTACTTTACGTCGGGACCGTTGTTGCAAATATATAAAGCACAAGTCTGTTCGTGCATGGAGTACTGCCGTCACCTCTGGGTTGGTTCTGACAAATACCAGCTGCAAGCGTTAGACTCAATAGACCGTCGTGCTACGACTCTTCTCTTCCGAGGTCTGTGTTTCTCGACACCTAGATGTCTTCAAGGCCTAAGTAAATAGGGTACCTGGGTAAGCGTGCTACATCCTCGGCCTTGTCATAACTCTTCCTAGGGTCAGTCGGAGGCAAAACGCCAAGCCTATTTTACATAAAACAAAGAAGCACCCCAATATATTGAAAAGCTAATACAAAATAAGGCAATGCCACCAGCCTTCTTGGTACGTTTGCACAGGGCAGCGATTTGGGACGAAGTTTTCTTTCTATTTGTAATTTTTTATTTCAGTTAATGTTTAAGGTTTTATTTTTCTTGTATATAGTTTGTTTCTTGTTTCCTATTAAATAAAATTATAAAAAAAAACCGGCCAAGTGCGAGTCAGACTCGCGCACCGAGGGTTCCGTACAAACCTGTAGGTATATAAGTAAATGGTAGTATAGACCTGAGTATTTGATATTAATTTCAATTTATGACCTATTAAAAAAAACTACTTACTAGATCTCGTTCAAACCAATTTTCAGTGGAAGTTTGCACCGTAATGTACATCATATATTTTTTATAGATTTATCATTCTCTTATTTTAGAAGTTACAGGGGGGGGGGGGGACACACATTTTACCACTTTGGAAGTGTCTCTCGCGCAAACTATTCAGTTTAGAAAAAAATGATATTAGAAACCTCAATATCATTTTTGAAGACCTATCCATAGACACCCCACACTTATGGGTTTGATGAAAAAAAAAAATTTTAGTTTCAGTTCTAAGTATGGGGAACCCCCAAAATTTATTGTTTTTTTTCTATTTTTGTGTAAAAATCTTAATGCGGTTCACAGAATACATCTACTTACCAAGTTTCAACATTATAGTTCTTATAGTTTCGGAAATAAATAGCTGTGACATACACGGACAGACAGACAGACAGACAGACATGACGAATCTATAAGGGTTCCGTTTTTTGCCATTTGGCTACGGAACCCTAAAAAGGCAATGATAATTCTTGCAGTTTATAAACTACATAAAATAAATTTCAGTAATATCTAATTCGTCGTTAAATATCTATAACACATGGCTTCGAGAATATTTAATTACAATAACTTAAATAGGCGTATTAAAAGATTTTGATGGAAATAATTTAGCTTCATTAGTGGTTATATCTTATCTAATTAAAGCTTACTTAATCTCTTAGTCATGTCCTAACGGTTCCTAGCAATTGGCAATCGGGTTTCAATCATAGATGCGTGATTGCTTCATTTATCCCAATATAATAATATTACTGTTTATTTATTTATATATTATATTTTTTTTATCGTAGGGCAAGTCTCCGACCGAGCTCTTTCTAGGTTGCTGCTCACTAGTAGGTACACACGGCTACAGATCAAGCTATAAAATTCTTGTATAAGCTGATCTCGCATTGCATAGGATTACCGTACAATGGGAGGTCAGCTTATACTAGAAATGTATAGCTTGATCTGTAGCCGTGTGTACACTCGCCAATCTCATATTAAATATTTCGTCAAACATCTTTACATCGTATATCCTTTTGCTTTCTCAACCACATAAAATCATTTCAATTTACCAAATAATTTTACTTTAACGATTATTTTCATCAGAAAATTCTAATATTCACTTTTCTATTCTGATACTACACTTTATATATTTATCATTATCAAAAATAAACAATATTTTGGTCGTTTGCTGGCTAACTTCGTGGCTCTGGTGACTTTTAGTTTTAAGTATTGTCTGAAACAAAATGTACACCAGGTCCAAGATGTGGGGACCTGGAAACCTGTAAAACAAGTTGTCAAACCTTAGTACGGGCTCCAGTCTCCACAATACATTATAAGTGCTATCACCTTTATGTATTTGTGGAGATAAATATTAACTAAACCTGTTTTTTTTTACAGATGGACATCCCAATTCGTATACCTTCACAAAAGCACTAACAGAATGTTTTATTCTTGACAATCATGGAAATATACCTACAGTTATCGTCAGACCATCAATAAGTAATGAATTCTATTTAATATATTATTTTATTTTTGAATATAGATAAGATTTTGTTTTATCTAACGTTAAACAGCGAGCTGAGTAACCACGGTAGGAACAAATTCATCATGACCTTTTTTCATCATTTTTATGCTTATGTATTTTACTTTGTTAAACAAATACATAAACTTTGGAAATAGCCAATACAGTCAGACTATCCAAAAATATAAAAAAAATGTAAACTTGCCGAGTTTCTTGCCTGTTCTTCTCAGTTGAAGGCCGACTTACGAACTGATGGTAACTTCAGTAGCTTTGACCTTCATAAGTGAAAATTGAATTAATGGCTTTGACTTTGAATTTGAGTGCTGTTTACTTTACATTACCGCATAGTTAACAGTTTTATGATAGGTATAATCCCGATTACGTTAAGTTTGTACCTCACTGCAAGTGATATGTGTGTAGGCAAAGCACCGGGTAACAGTATTTATTTAATACCAACAAAGTCATTTTCTTGAATAAATAAATTGTATCTCCTTCGATATAATGGTGCGTCCATACTTGGCGAACCGAGCACGAGCCGAGCCTCGATAGAACAGGATTCGTTCGTTGCTCGCGATTTCAAGCGTGGATGTACGCGCGATGCGAATCCCTGTGTCCGTGAAAAAAACTGTCAATCGGGCGGAGCGCAGTTCGTGGCTCGGCTCGTGCTCGGTTCACCAAGCATCGACGCACCATTATAAATGAAAATTAAGTTTCATCACATAGGGTCGATTTTGTTCGCATCTTTGATACACTTGCGCGCGCATCGCTGTAAAAAAGAAACTGCGCGCCATTTTCCATAAATTTTCCGCTGTGCGGTTAATTTTATCAAAAAATTAACCCAAAAAAATGTGTTGAAAAGTCTGCTATTAATTCCAGTATCCGCATCCTATCATGAACCAGTAGAAGGCTGGCTTAGTACCTGGAATGGGGCAACAGGACTCATCACTGCTGTTGGTAAAGGCATAAACAGAGTAATGCTTGGAAGTGAAAATAATATTCTTGATTTGGTACCAGTGGATTATGTCTCTAATCTTACTATAGCTGCAGCTGCTTCGTGTTCTAGGTAAGTAAATACTAACATACTTTACATGGACATTCAGCCTCTTTTTACCAATAACTGATTAAGTAATCATATTCATCATCCTTTATCACTCCACTGCTGGACATAGACCTCTACCAGCGCACGCCACTCCTTCCAATTTCTTGCCAGCTGCATCCAGCCCAGTTCGGCCACTTTTTTGAGGTTGTCTATCGGGCTGGGGGGCATCCCACACTACGTTTGCCAAGATGCGGTCTCCGCTCTAAGACTCGCCTGCTCAATCAACTATCGGTTCTTTGGCAGATGTGACCAGCCCATTAAGACCGGCCGATTATTACGATTCAGTTATGTTTGTTTATGCAATACAAATTTTGGCTCCTACTGAAATCTGATGTCGGTATGTTCTTTTATTTTAGGTCAGATGGGGTAAAAATTTACAACTGTTGCACAAGCCATGCTAATCCATTGACATTGGGAAATCTATTTAAAGTAACCAGAAATTACTGTTCTACACACAGATTTAGTAAGTATGGACTATACCTACGTCATTAAACGCCCCCGCTGCGTCCCTGAGAAAGCCAAACCTGCACATTCCATTTGTGAACCGCACGTAAGGCAGAACTCATATGTCATACGAGCGAGCACATCTTTTAATGAATATTGTCCCGCAACTTAGATTTAGATCTGTTTAACATCAGTACATCAAAGATGAAAAATATTATTTAATTAATTTATTATATTATTTCCTATGTGTGTCCTCCTACTTTCTTTCCTATTGTTATTATTTAAGTTATTTTGAGAACTTTTAAATGACCTTATTATTCTATAAGTATACTAGCGCCCCGGTACGTGTTTCGCTACGTATAAAGTGAAATAATAAAAATGTGATAAATGAAGAACCGCTCGACCGATTTTGTGCAAACTTCACATAAACCATCTACTAAATAGTCCGAACAAAGCCTAAACATTTGGTTTGGATAGGTGAGCCCGTTCTTGAGTTATAAAATTACAACGAAAAGTGGCATTGATTTTTATATATATAGACTAGCTGCCCGGCGCGACTTCGTTCGCGTAATACCCTACCCTACATTTAAACCTTCCCCGGACTTCCACGAATATTTAAAACCCAAAATTAGCCAAATCGGTCCAGCCGTTCTCGAGTTTTAGCGAGACTAACGAACAGCAATTCATTTTTATATATATAGATTATTATGTATGTGTTAGCTGTGAGTTTTCCTAAAAGAATAAAATAAATAAATACTAACAACTAAAATGGATGATGTGAAAAACAAATACGTCATCAACAATTGGTATTATTTAGTTTTGTCTTTTTGCAGGTGATTTTCCGTATCCGACACTTTATTTTACCAAGTCCAAATGGACGATTGAAGCTTTGACATTTTTAATGCAAACCTCTCCTGCCTTCTTAGCAGATATGTGGCTGCGAAGTACGGGTAAGAAAGCTAGGTAAGAACAAGTTAGGTTTTTTAAAATTATAATCCAACTAAATTGCATTCTTGAAATGGTTTTTGTTCCCGTTCTATCTTGAACACAAACAAAAATGGTCTGATTCTAGTGCATACTCTATAGTTGTATGAAAGTACTTGTATGAAATTATCTAATCAATTGCTCACCAAGTATTTTATTTTTATTTAAGTTGCTCAGTACAGTTTTATTACAGAATCACAAAATCGAGTTGGTTCAATTATTATGATACGAACCCTCATTTGTGGATTCGACTTGTATTTGGCCGATTTTTCGATTCTACGTTATCAATTACTGGGAGCAGTTTTTCTACAAAACAATACTCAACACTGTTAACGCTTTAAATTAATGTTTCATTTAAGCAGGAGTTCCACAAGGGAGCATTTTGTGCCCGTAGTTATTTCTTATACGTGTATCAGGCTAATATCCTGATACACGTATAAGGAGGTCCTATATCGGTGGAAATTATTGCAAATCTTTCAACTAACTGATTGTTTAAACAGGTTCCTTAAAATGCATTCACAAATGATCATGGTGCGAGATGTCCTGGAATTCTTCTCATCTCAATCTTGGGAGATGCACTCCGAGAATAGTCTTGCGCTGTTTGCTTCCCTGTCACCATCAGACCAGCAGCTGTTCCCTTTTGATCTCACCAATATAGTCTGGAGACAGTACATTCAAACATATTTGTCTGGAATATCTACGTATTTGTTGAAGAAAAAGTAGTGTTTTGACTCTCCGACCCCTTCTAATGTTTGTCTTATAATAAATAAGTTTTTGAGATTAGAATGTAACTTTATTCGAAATTAAAAGATTAATGTTAAATTACCCAATGTATAAACATATTTCAACAGAGCGTCTGCCAATGGCGTTATATCTATTTATTACAAGCTTATTAAACTTGCATTCGGGGGCAAACGAATAACCAGAGTATGTATTTTTTTTGTAATACACAATACCTTATAACCTTCGAGTTATATTCCAAATTCTATAGATTAAAGAGCTTGTATTTCCCTTTTCAGTTAATTTTTGTTTTACGCAGTCGTGTTTTTTGTTTCTTTTAATAATTTCAGACTTTTTAGTTTTATACAGAATGAGTTGTAAGTACCTATTAATAAGTAATTAGCGGTACGGTAAAGTAACGCTAACAACCATCGCAACTCTGTGAGTTACGTACGGTAACCGCTCAGTATCTACCTACCGTCCTCGCATTAAACGTGTTTTTTTTGTAGTTAATGTCAAAAAGGTTGCATAAAAGTATTATAATGCAAAGAGCTGTTTACAAGCTTTGATTTGATACCCATATTGTTATAATAACATTTTTTTTGTTTCTAATACCTCTTTTTTATTCGTTTTCTCCCACAGTTAAGACGAATCTAACGACACCTCATATACTTAAATCCAGCCGTTTAGGCTGCAGAGCGTGCCACAGAAATAGTAATACATACATACATATACTCAAAAAACATAACCCGGGTCAGTCGGGTAAAAATGCAGTAGTCTTGCAAAGCTTAGAAGCTATCTGTGAAAAAGGTTTCTAGACAGTAAAATCATTTAAAATCTTCATGACAGTAAAAGCATACAAAAAAATAGATTTATTGATGCGAGTGTGCAAACTGCATTCCGTTTTCTCATTTTATAAAAATTATATATTAGACAAGACATCACCGGCATTGACGGAATTTGAACATAAGACATACGTTTTGTCTTGTCTAATAAATAATTTTCAGACGAGTTTTCGAAATTGTAGACGAGTATGTTTACCTAGGACAAACTAGGTAGGTCCAACTTCGACAAAGAGATACATATAAGAATCCAACTCGGCTGGGCAACGTTCGGGAAGCTACGGCATATCTACACGTCCAGAATACCTCAGTCTGAAGATAAAGGTCTTCAAACAGTGCGTGTTACCAGTGATGACATACGGGACAGAGACGGGGTTTTTTACTGCTGGCCGCATAAATAAGCTCAGAGTCACTCAGCGAGCTATGGAACGAGCTTTGCTCAGAATGTGTCTACGTGACAGGGTCCGAAATGAGAAGATTCGTAGGAGAACGAAAACGTCGGACATTGCTCGTAGAGTTAGTAAGCTGAATTGGCAAAGGGCGGGCCACATCACTCGAAGAGCCGATAAAGAGAGTTGAAGTACTGGAAAGCGCCGACCGGGACGCCCTCCCACTAGGCGGACGGACCTACAACCTGGTCAGAGTCGCTGGGCACCACTGGATGCAAGCGGCCCAAAAACCGTTCGAAGTGGAAGTCAATGGGGGAGGCCTATGTTCACCAGTGGACTGTGGACATCCATAGGCTGATATGATGATAATGATATGTGCGGAGTATCTAAGAGTTTGGGAGTATCTCTTGGACTTCTCCATATGCCACTTAAGCATCACAAAGAATTCAGTGAATTTTCATAATTTTTAGGGGTCCGTTTTCACAGGATGCGAGACGAGACCCTATTAGTAAGCCTCCGCTGTTTGTCCGTCCGTCCATCTGTCAGTGGGCTGTATCTCATGAACCGTAATAGGTAGACAGCTGAAATGTTCATAGAATATGTATTTCTATTGCCGCTATAACAACACATGTCATAATAAAAATGAAATAATATTAATTTAAGGGTTCAAATATTTTTTTTCAAAGCAAAGATGTGTTATTTATATTGTACGGAACCCTCCGTTTGCGAGTCCGACTCGCACTTCAACATTTTATTTTGTTTTTATGCTATTCCGTGAAAACAGATGTATTATATTAAAATGTGACTATATTAATTTTACAGAATTTTCTGGATATTACATAATTTTATTTCATCTTCACACAAATATAATCAAACCTGATACTCATGTTATTACTAGTTATAGTTAGTTATTCACATGATATGGGTCTGCTCCGAGTATTTTTTTTTAAGTTTTTGCCCGTTCACGTATGTAGCTGTCGGATATCGTACTTAACAATAAAATATAATATTTTTTATTCAATAAGACATATTGGCCTTAAACGATTACAAAATTAGCATAATTATTAATAATAGTCATATTTATTGATGTAAATGTAAGAAACAATTTGTTTTTTTTTGTTGTACAGTTATCAACGAAAATCATTGAACAGATTCTAATCGCTAATAAGTATAAGTATAAAACAAGAATATCAAAGAAACGAACAAGCTATACACTAATGTCCAATATGTCGCAGAAAAATATCTTTTAATAAGTCGCTCAATATATGAAGCAGTGGTGAGGATGGTGCAGCGGTTCAAATACCTTGGTCATATTATTACGGATAATCTGAACGATGACGCTGATATCGAACGTGAGAGGAGGGCACTTTCTGTACGGTGCAACATGCTGGCGCGAAGGTTTGGCAGGTGTAGCAAAGAGGTAAAATGGACACTCTTCAATGCTTTTTGTCAATGCTTCTACACCTGCCAACTCTGGGTTAAATACCGTCGAAAAGTATATAGTACCATGAGGGTGCAATACAATGATTGTTTTCGCATACTCATGCGTCGGCCGCGGTACTGCAGCGCGTCTGGTATGTTCGCTGAGATGGGGGTGCCTGACTTCTTTGCCGTAATTAGAACGCGAGTGGCGTCATTTTGGGGTAGACTGCAGAGATCACAGAATGCGATCCTGAGGGCTGTGTGTCACGATTTTAATAGTCCAATCTTCAGACATTGGCTTTCTCTTCATATGGATGAGAACCGAAAATAGTCGATTTTAAACGTGTTTTTATTTTAATTAAAACAGTAATTTAAAAAATTTTAATTACTGTTTTATTTATACATGTGTTGACCTTTACACTATTGTGTAGTTTTACTAAGTAAGTCTATTGACCTCAACAACACTATTGTGTATTGTGTTTTAGCTTTAATTTTACATATTTACTGCTTTAAGTAGTAAACACCATTATGGGTACCTCTACCTGCAAATAAAGAATTTTATTATTATTATCCTCTTTATTTATCTGGATTCTTAGAATTATTGTTTTATAACATTAATGTATAGAATCAAAAATATTATAAAAAAACCTAATCCTATATATAAACATGTTGTTTTTTTTACAATATTTCTATAAAAACGTTATAAAAAACCTAATCCTAGTATGCCGCCGGCAGCGGGGTAGGGCCCAAGCTACCGGTGGTTAGAGCCGCAGAGAGAGGAATCTCCTGACGATGCGCGCCGTGTCCAGGAGTACCGCCTTCTGTATCTGACCCTTGATCCAGCCATCCATCGAGAGCCTCTCAAGATGTTGGTCGAGACTCTTCGCTATGAGACCGTTCGCCGAAACAATTATCGGGACAATGATCGTCGAATCAACATCCCACATGGCGGTCACCTCGTGAGCCAAGTCAAGGTACTTGCTGAGCTTGTCCTTGGCCTTCACGAGGTTCTCGTCATGGGGGATGGTGATGTCAACGAGCACTGCCCGGCGCTTCAATCGATCTGTCAGCACGATATCAGGCTTATTGGCTACAATAGTCCTGTCCGTGATGACAGATCGATCCCAATAGAGCGTGGCACGACAATTTTCGAGAACTGGCGCAGGTGCGTACTTATAGTACGGCATTTCGGACTCTACAAGGCCGTATTGAAGAGCAAGTTGCTGGTGGATGATTCTGGCTAATAGGTTATGTCTGTGCAAGTACTCGCCGTTAGCAAGATGAGAACAACCGGAAATAATATGCCTGAGTGACTCTCCGGGACGGCGGCATGCTCGACAGATGTCGACCGTACCTTCCTTCAGGATATATTTCCGGTAGTTATTCGTCTTGATAACTTCGTCCGCAATTGCATAGGCAAAACCTTCGGTTTCCGCAAAGAGGTCACCAAAACGTAGCCAGTTCACCGACGCGGGCAGATCTACATCGGGCTCTGTTAGGGCCCTGTAGAACCACCCGTGAAGCTCCTTACTCTTCCATACGTCCCTGCGGTCCTCGGTGCTTAGCACCTTTGGTCTGCGCCAGTTCTCGTTTGCCAAGGACAGCGGGATGAGGCCTCTGTCAACTGCCACCACATCGCGATGCATCCCACACTCGTTGTCAAGGAAATACTTCCTAAGACTGTACACCTCGCGGTTGTGGAGGTTCTTGGCGTTTAAAAAGCCACGGCCTCCACACTTACGCGAGATGTACAGTCTCATAACAGACGAGCGTGGGTGTAGCATGCGATGCGTTGTGAGCAGGAGACGGACCCTCCTATCCAGGGCGTCCAGCTCAGTTTGAGTCCACCTTAGTATGCCAAAGGAGTACGTGAGCAGGGGCATCACCCAGGCATTGAAAGCGCGCACTTTGTTACCACCCGACAAAAGACTGTTCAGTACTTTTGTCAGGCGACAGAAGAAGCGCTCCTTCACAGCCCGCTTTATGTCCCCGTCCACAATACCCAACGACTGTGACATACCAAGGTACTTATAGGTTTCTGCTTCGGAGAGTGATCTGAGAGACATTGTCTCAGAAAGCTGTAAATTCGTTGAATTTACGACTTTCCCCCGCTGTACATGCATGACCGCACACCAAACTCCATTTTGATGGTTCTACTAAAAACTTCTGTCATTTTCAGTAGCTCCAACAAGTCTTGACGTTTTGGTGCAAATAGTTTAAGGTCATCCATGTACAACAGGTGAGAAATGACCTCACCCCCTCTTCGAAGCCGGCAGCCTAGTCCTGAATCCTTCAGTAGAGTACTGAGAGGATTCAAAGCTAGGCAGAACGACAAAGGACTCAAACTGTCACCCTGGAAAATACCTCGCTGAATCCTTATAAAGTCCTGCGGGTTAGAAGTGCCATCTCCACCACCTGGTTGACGAAGGCCTATGATCCACTGCCTCATACATGCGCTCAAGAAGGATCTAAGAGCTGTATTAACTTTATACAGTTCCAAGATCCTCTCCAGCCATGAGTGAGGCACTGAATCATAGGCCTTCTTGTAATCAATCCAGGCAGCCGAGATGGCTCCCCTATTCTGACGGACTTGTTGGAAAATTGTCGTGTCGATTAGGAGGAGCTCTTTGGTACCACGGGACCCACCCCTACATCCATTTCGCCACAAGCCAAAACGTTATTCTCAACAATGTGCGTATTAATTTTTGCTCTCAAAATGGATGTAAGGAGCTTGTATAGTGTAGGCAAGCACGTGATGGGTCGATAGTTTTTCGGTTCCGTGGTACTACCGGACTTAAAGAGCAAGGAAGTAACACCGGTTGTTAGGAAAGTTGGCAGGGAACCATCCTCAAGGGCTTGTTGGAATTGCGTTGCTAAACGTTCGTGTGAGCATCGAAACCACTTTATCCAAAAGTTGTGCAATCCATCCGGCCCAGGACTTTTCCAGTTCTGGGTCGTACGGATCGCACAACCTATGTCAATGGGGCTGATGCTAATAGCCTCCATTGGTTCGATGGACTCACGTTTGACAACACTCATCCAATCACCCTCGGTGTGTTGGACAGGCATTGACCAGATACTACGCCAGAAATTAATCATAGCAGTAGTATCCGGCAACTGTCCATCCAACACACGTTAGTCGGTTCCCTCCCACTTTCGGTATACCTTCCTCTGGTCACTCTGGAAGAAGCGATTCTGCTGGAATCGATCGACACGCTCTCTGTAGCGGCGAATACGGCTTGCCCACGCATAAACTTTTTGTTTCAAGAAGTCAATGCGCTCTGTGACACAGGCCAAGTAGTCATGGGACCTAATATCAGTCCCCGCAAAGGCCTGGGTCACAAAGCGCATGACACGAGGGCGATTATTGCCCTCCTTGAAGCAAATCACCTTTGCAATGAGAGTCCTGAACGTGTTGATACGCCGCTCGATCCGCACTTGCCATGCGGGGGCACCACCGACGGTCCGCGTGGCTCGGTCAGGAACAGGTAGCCTGACACGAGCAACACGGCACGCCGCGATGGCCCCACAGTACAGAATCGAGTGGGTATCAACTAAATCTTCACTAGCCCGTAGATACGGGTCTAGTAAAGCGTTCATAGCTCCCATTAGCGCTAAGTTTCGTTTATTTGTGGGCAAGCGTGGTATTCGCGGCCTAGAGTTGGGTGCGGACCTATACAGCACAATCGCTTCCTCCAAAGTCCTCCTCAAATGCTCATTGTCCTCCTCGTCGGCACTGGGATCAACCGGCGTCGCCCCCGGTGCCTAGTCTAGTATCACCGGAATCGGTGAAACAGCAGGTGGATCCCGCGTCAAAGCAGAGGCAGAGCGAACAGATAGCACTTCCAAGCGTAGCCGATCAAGTACAGAGTCATCCAGCCTCTTGAGCCGCTGGATGGCCCGCACCTGATCCGATAGGCGTTGCGCGGTCACGTTGATGGTTGGTTCAAGGATCTGAAACAGAGGCAGCATCCGGTCACGGTACGCGGACAGGTTGGTTCCCCCCTTTGTAGCCCCATAGTAGGCGCGCATGCAGTTTTCATTAATAGACTGTGTCCACCGCATGCGACGCACTATACCACCGGTAGCGGGGGCCGAGCGCGGGGCAGGTTGTCCCGCAGGTCCCAAGCGTGCCGGCAGCGGTGGCCGCCCTCGTCGTGCAGGTGGTCGCGGCGGTGGAGGCGACGGCCCGCGCTCGTCGCTCGACTCGCTAGTGTCGGGCGCTGTGGCGAAATTATCGCCCGACAAGGATGGCGAGGAGCTGGCAGAGGCGGGCGAGGGTGGTGGGCGTGCGTTTTGTTCCGCTGTTTTATTTGTCCTTGACCTTGTAATCATGTTTCATGTTCTATTTCATGGTTCTATTGTACGTGTCGAAGTAATGTCATGACAGTATAATTTTTCAATGGTATACATATTTTGTTATTATTGCCAAATTTTATTCTCATTTTGGTAGCTGTCCTGTTTTTCTGTTAAATATACTTCAATATGACTTTAATATGTACTTTAATAACGATAAAAATGAATATTTACAAAATCACAAAAAATCAAGGCGTTGTCAGATCATCATCATCATCTGCCTGCCCTGTTCCCAATCAATTGGGGTCGGCGCAATATGTACGCTTCTTCCATTCATCTCTTCTATCCGTCATACTAGTATCCGTTGTCAGATGTCAGCGTTATTATTATTATTATTATTTGTATCTTTCCTTTTGGAATTTCACGGTCCGAGGACCGGTCCTTTTGGAAGGCGTGCATGGGGATACAGATCCAACACGTAGAGGCCCCTTTAAGATACTTCAATGTGTTGGGATATGTACACTAAGCGGATTCTATCTCTGCCCGTGCTATTGAAGAGATACGGCCAAAGACAGCATCCGCGAAGTGCAAGGACTATTGCAGAGAAGAAGGAAACTATACTGGGTCTATGGGAGGGAGCTTGCTGGACTGGTTGCTGGGCTATTGATTGAGACAACGGGACGCCTGCCAAATCAAACGTCTCAATCTTGATAATCCTGGCAGACGGTGATTCGCCGCTAACTAAATGGGCCCCCCCAAAAACAGTCACCGCGCGGTGACAAAGGGAGCAACATTGGTGTCAGCAGCTAAGGGTGTCGAGAGGTGTGCACCGGTTTCACCTTCGCGAGTAATCTCGGAGCGGGTTTCCCCGCTATTACGAAAATAGAGCACTTCCACCCTTTCGAGCATATAGCTCTCGCGCTCCACTCAAGCCGGCCAGTGAAGGCAAGCCAGAGGCGGGGGCATAGGTGCCGCCCCCGGGAGATCTCGGGTCCGTGGTGTCGCTACTCACCAACAGCTCGCCACAAGCTGCCCTGCGGCTTTATTATTATTAATATTGTCATAATTCGTAAAAACAATACCATTATTTTTCTAACTTTAACATTCATGCATAGAGTTCGCCATATTGTGGCATCTATTTATTTCCCATAAAACCTAAATTAATTTTAAACATGTGATGCTCACCTTTTTCCAATAGTTTGAAAGCCCACAAAAGAAAAAAACCGGCCAAGTGCGAGTCAGACTCGCGCACCCAGGGTTCCGTACAAACCTGGGAGCCAATTCTCATTCACTCGAATTCATCACTCGTTCGAAATAAAGTTCGAACTCGTACTTTATTCGAGTGAAAATCAAGGTAGGCTATTCTGACAATTTCGAAGCCGCCATTTTGTCTTATTTTTCGAGGGCTAGCGCTCGAACTGCTTCGACTGGTCGGGACCGTTCGAAACGTATTTCGAATGCGAACTATCATACGTCAAACAGTTAGGTTGTCATTTGGAAACGTATTGACAGATAAACCTAAGGATTTCCGTTACGCACAGTCAATACCTGTTATATTAATTTATAATTATTAAATTAAATTGATTAATTTATGAATTCAGATTATATCAAGATATAAAAAGTGTAAAACGTTGTTTTAAATATGTCATAGTCATTCATATGTTTTTAGAATTTAATTTAAGATACGTACGTTAACAAAACGCAATTATCAAGTGAAACGAAACACGTCGTGCAATTTGTATCTGAGGTATCATAATGGCAACATTTATTCCTTACACTCGAAATTCTTTCGAAGGTTAGTTCCATTAGTGCCGAGAATACAGGAATCGAAAAATTAACTCCGCCCCTCGAAATTTTACGGTTGAAATTGCACTCGTATTGCAAGTTCGATTCGAAGGCTAGTTCGTGGGAAGTGAGAATTGGGTCCCTGTAGGTATATAAGTGAATGGTAGTATAGACCTGAGTATTTGATATGAATTTCAATTTATGACGTATTAAAAAAAAACTACTTACTAGATCTCGTTCAAACCTTTTTTTTGTGGAAGTTTGCATCGTAATGTATATCATAATATTTTTTATAGATTTATCTTTCTCTTATTTTAGAATTTACAGGGGCCCCCCCTGTAAATTCTAGTTTGCATCGTAATGTATATCATAATATTTTTTATAGATTTATCTTTCTCTTATTTTAGAATTTACAGGGGGGGGGGGCACACGTTTTACCACTTTGGAAGATTCTCTCGCGCAAACTATTCAGTTTAGAAAAAAATTATATTAGAAACCTCAATATCATTTTTGAAGACCTATCCATAGACACCCCACACTAATGGGTTTTATTAAAAAAAAAAAATGAGTTTCAGTTCTAAGTATGGGGACCCCCAAAATTAATTGTTTTTTTTTCTATTTTTGTGTGAACATTTTTATGCGGTTCACAGAATACATCTACTTACCAAATTTCAACATTATAGTTCTTATAGATTCGGAAAAAAGTGGCTGTGACATACGGACTGGCAGACAGACAGACAGACATGATGAATCTATAAGGGTTTCGTTTTTGTTGCCATTTGGCTACGGAACCCTAAGATCTCTAGCGACTATTATTATTTTACTCAATTTATAACTGTAGTAAGTTTAGTGACTACTTGTAGTTGTATGCAGACAATGATGTATGTTATTTTTTAGGTAAATGTGCAACTATTAATTTATAAGTATTTTGTCCTGAATTTTATTGTGTTCATTTGAAGTGTTGTGTGTGTGTTGTATTCATCAACTTATGTTGCTAACTGTACATATTATATTAATTGAACTATAGGTATAATTATTTTTGGTACTACAGGCACATTGATTGTCGACCTTGGTAGGTATGGCAGGTCAAGTATTTAAATAGTTGGTTACAATTTAGACGGCAAGTCTATTCACTACGATAACTTCAAGATAGACATACAAAACGCTGTTCATAGTGTAGAACTACATTAATTAAACTTTTAAGAAGCATTTGAAAATACATAGAAAGACCCAGACCCATCAAGAGACATGACGAACAGTATTCCCTCTGGAATACCAGATTTCTACTCAGGGAAATCAGTGTTTATAACAGGTGGAACTGGCTTTCTTGGACAGGTAAGTGATTTAGACCGGCGATTTAGTAGGCGATGGCTGCCACACGCGTCATACTTGTGAACAGTGCTGCTTGTGGGGGCTGGTCTGCTTAAGTTTGCTATTTATTTACTTATTAAATATTTATTCAGTCTACTTTGTAATTTTGCCGCCGCGCCGGGCACGCAATTGTTTTCAGTGCGATTAGAATGTAAATATTATGTAATGAATCTAAGCCTGTTTTGAAAAGAGTAATTGCTGAGTTTATTGCCGGCTCTTCTCAGCAAATGCAACCTCCCGAACCGGTATTAGAGTATTAGAGTCAGACTTTTCATAAGTGCCTGCGAAGGTCTATTTGAATAAATGATTTTGAATTTTGAATTTTTTTGAGACCTGCAGGAGTTTTTTTTAATATCAAAAGGCTGACAATCAGGCAGACAGTCCACCTGATGGTAAGTGGTCACCGTCGCCTATGGACATTTGCAATACCAGTGGGATTGCCGATGTGTTGCCGACCTTGAAGAGCTCTTTTTACGCCCCTTTTGAAGAACCCCATATCGTAGCGCTGAGGGAAAACCGTAATGGGGACTCATTCTACATCCTAATGGTCCGCAGTAGGAACGTCCGACTGAACCGTTGTGTGGACGATCGAGGCGGCTCGAGGATATGAGGATCAACTCCACATCGCCGGCGAACGGTGCGGTGTCAAAAAGTTCTTCAGAACACTCCCCATTGTATAGGTGGTAGAACACACAGAGAGAGCCAATATCTCTCCGAAGGCTGAGAGGTTCCAAACCGCCAGTGAGTTCGGGATCGCCAACTATACGAGTGGTAATATACGGAATTTATAAAATAAAATAAACTAATATTATAAACGCGAAAGTTTATATGTATGGATGTTTGCTACTCTTTCACGCAATAACTACTGAATGGATGTTACTGACATTTGGCATCCTGATAGAATATGATCTGTATATACATATACATATTCCCCGGAAACATCTCCCCCGGGCACGCGGTTGAAGACGCGGAACGCAACTAATATCTTATAATTTCAATCAATCGTCATATATTCTTATATATGACGATTGATTGTCATTCATTTATTCAGTTAAGGCCCTGGTAAGGCACTTATGAACGTTAAGTAGTACATACAGTTGAATTTACCACCGGTACGGAATACACAAGTGACTGTGCTTTGCCCTCTATACAATAACACACTTGACATAATTGCAGGTAGTTATTGAAAAGCTTATATATACCTGCACTGGGATCAATAAGATATACATGTTGGTCCGCGAAAAAAAGGGTCTAAACGCACAATCGAGGATTGAAAAATTTCTTGAACAGCCGGTAAGATTTTTTGACCAATACTTTGCAGCCAAAACAGTGTCAGCTTAAATATAAAAACCATTGTATTTAATCCACAGATCTTTTCTAGATTAAAGAACGAAAGACCAGAGGATTTTAGTAAATTAATACCTATTACTGGTGACATCGCAGAAACAGACTTAGGTATCGAACCTGAAGATAAAGCAACGCTGATTGAAGAGGTAACAACACCGTATACTCATATAACCTTCAATTCTAGTAATGCTATTGATATCGTTCTTTTGCAATATCATCGATTCACACCCATGGTCAATGTAATCCAAAGCTCGTCTTCACCTAAAATAGTGCCTGAATGACAACGGCCCCTCAAAATTAATTAAAAATGGAATTTATAGGTATCCATTGTGATTCACTCCGCTGCAACACTCAAATTCAATGATCCTCTTAAATCGACATTAAAACTAAACTTTGAAGGAACGCGACAAGTTTTAAACTTGTGTAAACATGAAGAAAATACAAGTAAGTAATGCAACTGCCTAGGATTAGAAAGGGAAACTGATCAGTATCATACATATATCGATACAGCAATTTTTATCACTAAAATATTGTTTTGGTTGGTATGGACCTTTTAGTATATAATAGCAACATGTGATGTCACAATTGTACTGGATCACATAATCTAATTATCTTTAGATTAGTAATAATGCATGTAATCATATATTTTTGTGAAGATATAAAAGGTTAACAAAGGATCATGGCGAGATTTGTACAAAAAAATCAAGATTTTTAGAGACGTTACAATGAAGTTATAATTGATCCTTGGTGCCTAAGTAACAACTTGAGCCATTTAAATTATTTTTAGAACCCCGGGATAAAAATGCGAATTTCTATGGCATGCCGGCGAATCGCGACTATTCGCGACCAAAACCGTTATGTTGTTGTTCTGCTTTGCAGGGTTTATAAAATATTTCATGTATAGTTAATATGTTGCTGGTAATGTAATCTCAACATTGGAAGTGATTGAAAACCGTCTAAAATGTTTTATTTTTTTGTACAAATCAATGTATGGATCTCGCCACGATTCTTTGCATGAAACTATTACATTTGGTATGACCAAATTATATTTATTTAAATTGGATTTATTTTAATAATAATCTTTATTTCAGTCGTTTGTCCACATTTCAACAGCATATTCCAATCCAGACAAGCATGTGATAAAAGAAGTCGTTTATCCACCACCAGCTGAACTGAGCGAAGCATATAAATTTGCCGAGATTGAAAACAATCTAGAAATAGATCCAAAAGAGAACACGAAATTCCTAAGTAAATATAACTTTTTTTTAAACTCAGCAAAATTATTAAGCAGATTGGAAAAATCGTACAAAATTAAATGATAATTGCGGTTTTAAAACAAGATAGAATAAATTATATTTCAGTTGCTTATCGTTAAATCATCAGTTTAACAAATCTCTGAGAATAATAACAATAAGATAAATACTGAATGTCTGTTTTTTTTTGCTTTTTAGTGGTTTATCTTATCTAATTACCGTTTAAAGTATTGTCTAAAGTATTTCTTTATAAAATATTCGTTCTAAGTTCTATGTTCTAATTACCGTTTCTTTCACAGATGGACATCCCAATTGGTATACCTTCACAAAAGCACTAACAGAAAGTTTTATTCTTGACAATCATGGACATATACCTACAGCTATCGTCAGACCATCAATAAGTAATGAATTCTATCTAATACTTTTTTGTATATACATTTTTATTTTATACTTGCGATCTTGCGACCAACCTGAGCCTTTATTCAACAACTGGGTGTGATTAAAGTTACCTGCTTTTTACGAGACCCATATAGCGACACAATATATCATCATCATCATCAGCCTATAATATCCCACTGCTGAGCACAGGCCTCCTTTCACAAATCAGGGTGAAAGGGAATGAACAGATACTCAATCACGCGTGCCCACTACGGATCGGTGGAGGTAGGCTAGTGGTCAACCTACTTTTGGAGTTTTCAAGCCACCTAGAAGGCCTCCAACTAGCTTAATGACTATTACAATTAAGTGATAACCGCGACCAACGGCTTTACGTGCCTTCCAAAGCACGGAAAAACTCGATTTGAAATACCCATCCAGGTAGGAAAATTGGTTGTAGAGTCAAGAGGTACGAGTAATAATCGCATTTTTAATAGATAATATCTAGGATTGAATTCCAGTATCCGCATCGTATCATGAACCAGTAGTAGGCTGGCTTTGTAACTGGAATGGAGCAACAGGACTAGTTACTGCTACTGGTAAAGGCATAAACAGAGTAATGCTTGGAACTGAAGATAATATTCTTGATTTGGTACCAGTGGATTATGTATCTAATCTTACTATAGCTGCAGCTGCATCGTGTTCTAGGTTAGTAAATAATTCCTTGCATTCAGCTTATTTGTACGAATGACTGATTAAGTTAAAAATCATTGTTTATGCTATTCAAACTTTGGCTAAATACCTAATAAGTAATACTTGTTTTTCTATTTTAGATCGGATGGGGTAAAAGTGTACAACTGTTGCACAAGTCATGCTAATCCATTGAAAATAGGGTACCTATTTAATGAAATCAGAAAATACAGTTCTGAACACAGATTTAGTAAGTATGATAAATGCATACTTGCAGATTGTATTGATGGATGATGTGTTTAAACAAATACATCATCAAAAATTTATATAATTTAGTTTATTCTTTTTTGTAGATGATTTTCCGTATCCGACACTTTATTTTACAAAGTCAAAATGGATGGTTGAAGTGATGACCTTCTTAATGCAAACTTCTACTGCTTTTGTAGCAGATATGTGGCTGCGAAGTACGGGTAAGAAAGTTAGGTAAGTATCATCAGCCATTTTTATTTTATAAATTATAACAAAATAACGCACAAGGAAAAGAATCGCGCCCACTAGCGTGATTTGATTTTGTACTCTGTGCATATTTTTTTTATACAACTAAGTCGGTAAACAAGCATACGGCCCGCCTGATGGTAAGCGGTTACTGTAGCCATATGGACGCTTGCAACACAAAAAGCATTGCTCACGCGTTACCGACCTTCCTTCGAGGGGAGGGGTCCCCTGTGAGCTCTGGCGACCTACAACGAGCGCGATGCGAATCCGTGTTAGTGAAAAAACTGACAATCGGGCGGAGCGCAGTCGAGCACGCTACGAATGCTCGTTCGAGGCTCCCAAGCCCGTCCACGCTACGCGAATCGTGCTCGCAGTGTGCTCGTTCGTGGCTCGGCTCGTGCTCAGTTCGCCAAGCATGGACGCACCATAAGAAACTGATTGTAGTTTGACAGAGATAGGTTGTTATGAGATTATCACATCATCGTAAAGATATCTCAGAATTTTAAACAACAGTATGATTCCTATATCGGAATTATTGCTATTCTTATTCGGACAAAACTTTTTTTAACAGATTCCTTAAAATGCATTCACAAGTGATCATGGTGCGAGATCTCCTGGAATTCTTCTCATCTCAATCTTGGGAGATGCACTCCGAGAATAGTCTTGAGCTGTTTGCTTCCCTGTCACCATCAGAGCAGGAGCAGTTCCCTTTTGATCTCACCGATATAGTCTGGAGTAAATATATTTCTTCATATATGTCAGGTATATCAACGTATTTGTTGAAGAAAAAGTAGCATTTTAACTTCTTAAATCTAAGATAATCTCTTCTTCTAATCTAATCTTCTTCTAATCTACATCTATATGGTCAATTATTTTGACCTGTATTCATTATTCCCTTACCTTCTCCTTATTTACGGGCCAGCGTTATGGGTCTTGTAAATCTGCAACTTATCATTAATCTACAAGTACTTATGATAAAATATATGTTAATGGAAAAATAAATCCTGGTACATCCCGGGACATACCTCACACACGATCTGATCCCAAACTTAGCAGAGCTTGTACTATGGAAACCAGATAACTGATATACTACATAATATACTACTTTTTGTTTGTTAATACATACTCATTACACCCAGACTCAGGATATACAGACATGTTCATGCACACAAATGCATGTCCTATGTGGGAATCGAATCCACGACCTGCGGCGCGATAGTCGGAACCGTAACCAACTGCGCAATCTGACTCGTCACAAAGTGGCTCGGAATGGATAAAATTCAAAATTCAAAATCATTTATTCAAATAGACCTTCGCAGGCACTTATGAGAAGTCTGACTCTAATACCGGTTCGGAAGGTTGCATTTGCTGAGAAGAGCCGGCAATAAACTCAGCAATTACTCTTTTCAAAACAGGCTTAGATTCATTACATAATATTTACATTCTAATCGCACTGAAAACAATTGCGTGCCCCGGCGCGGCGGTCCAGAATTACAAAGTAGACTGAATAAATATTTAATAAGTAAATAAATAGCAAACTTAAGTAGACCAGCCCCCACAAGCAGCACCGATAAGTTTATTTGAATTTAAGTTTAGTTTAGAGTTAATATCGCTGGCCCCGGGCAATATAGCGGTAAACACCGGTTACGCCCTTTTTAATGTTATTTGATTTTTAGCTTCTCTGAGTATCAATCTATCACTCTTATTTTTTTCAGTTTTTTAAAATAATATTTCACTAGAGTAAATTACAATAACAGCTTTATTGCATGGAAAATTCTCTTACGACTAAGTTATGTATTATTGCATTACTCTAAGAAACATTACACAAAAAACCGGTGAACATCTTTACACTAAATTTCTAAACAAAGAATAACAGTAATAAATTTAACCGCGTTTTTTGGAAATAAACGTATTATATCAATAAACTGTAAACACTTAATACGAAGTAATCACAAGAGATTTTATTCTGTACAAGCTATTACGCCTTTCTTCCCGGAAATGTATTGCAACCCCGGCGCCGTACTGTCGCGTTACGCTAAACGCCATCCCTTTCACTCCTACGCATAAATGATTACCGCATGCTTTCTAGCAAGGTAAACAATTGATACAAACATAGAAATAAATATACCTAGAAAGAACGTCGACATACTACACGAATATATAAAACAGGCCAACTTTTATAGGCTGCTGCGCGTAACAGCTACGTTTTACGCTCCCTCTGCGTCATTCTGCTTATCATAGTGACGTTCATAATGATAGTAGTTGTTGAAATATTCCGATTAAAATCGGGAGAAATTTAAATATTAGACATTATTATGCAATTTTATTTATTTTTATTTGATTTAGGCCCTAACAGTTAGAGGCTATTTTTATCGACGCGGGCACATCTGCGACACTCTATCTGGATGTATCCTTAATCAAAGGATACAAATAATAACTCAATTCGGCTGGCGGTGTTAGTGCAGCGTGCGATGTCTTACGCTAATAATGTTCTTTATTGCGATTTAGTGGTTTTGAATATTTTACGAGAATACTAAACTTAATAATCCTTAGATCTAAAAATTGTGTTTTGTTTAAAATGGCAAGACAATTACCAGCAAAATCTCGAGCAAGAAGAATGTTATCCATGGTCGACTGTAAGTCATCATATCAGCCTATGGATGTTAGGGTGCTTCTTATTTTTTGACTTTTGAAAAATAACTGCGTCAACCCGCCATTCGCTTCTATCACCTAAAAAACGAACCTATGATTTTTATTTTTTTTTTTTATTGGGTTTTAGGGGTCGCTACCTCAAGTCAAAGTTTGAAAAAATTACGATATGATAACTTGCAGCTCAATGTGCATAAAAACCTATATTCATTATTAAAACATAGTAATTCAACTTATCGTCGCATTAGTCCATCCAAGGAAACTCGTACCCCTCCCCTCCCTACCTCCTGCACGCGCCTTTCACCTAGTAACAAACACGCTGTGATAGATAGTGCACGTACGATTGTGTTTTGCCTCTTACTGTTCATCGGGACGGCAAACTAATCGAAGACATAACAGGAGACGAAACGGTGGATCGCCTACCAATTTTTGTGCCAGGATCAACTTTTGGCAGTTCCCAAAGTCAGCCGTGGACCTGGGGAGGCGTGTGCTTCAGCCGTTTATGACTCTATTCTTTCTTGAACTTAAGTGACAAAATAAAATGCTCATGGTCAACACTGGTTTAAGAGCTGGTGCTTGCATCCTATTAGAGCAGAAGATGGAGAAAGATGTTCTTTGGTCTTGTTGTTTGTGGCCTGTCGTCATCATATAATGAAAATAAGCGAGAAGCAGTCGTAGTTCAAGCACTTGGTCCATCGAGTGGACCAGAAATATTGATTTTCAAACGATTTAGAACTGCTTGGCCTAACATTGATCACAATAAGTTCAGTACAGTTTCTTCAGACCCTGACGCTCTTAGATGTGTAGAAAATGTAGCAAACAGCATAATTTCATTTGCTGAGAAACAGCTAAGTGATTATCAGCCACGAGACGATTACAAGGAATTGTTGAAACTTGCAATAATATTTTGGGAGGTGTTCCTAATAAAGGGATTACATTCAGAACTCCAGCAGGTCTTCATCGCGCACGATGGATGGCAAAAGCAATTTATTGCCTTAAGCTTTTTATGTTTAAAGACCAGTTTAAACTGACAAAATGGGAAGTTAAAGCGATCACTGAAATTTGCGTTTTCGTTGTCACAATTTATGTAAAGTGCTGGTTTCAAGCTCTTGTGGCAACTTCTGCATCAAGGAATGACTTATATACAAGACATATATAAACAAAGCTCTGTCCAAGAAAGCTCTAACGAAGTTCCTGGGGCACTTATGGTATCTGTCCGAAGAACTTGTTGCATTAGCTTTTTTGGCGAACGAGGTTGCTCTGTAAAGCAAACAAAAAATGGTGATCGCACTGAATGAGGAAGGTCCAGACTACAGCCCCAAGCGTATTACCTTGGATTTAAATCACATAAATGAAAAAAATATTGAGGATTTCGTGTCCAGCAACACATTAAGATTCTTTAAAATCCTCGGAATTTCATCTGCATTTTTGGAAAAACAACCTCGTCTTTGGGAGGAAGATGAGGACTACAAGCTTCTAGAGAAATTGTTCGTTCGATTAGGGTTGTAAACGACATTGCGGAACGATGCGTAGCATTAATTGAAGAATATAATTAAACTTATTACAAACGATGAAGAATAAAAGCAATTCCTTCTTTTGGCTGTAAAATATGTCAGACTAAAGTACCCTAATACAAAGAAAACCACGTTATTAGCATAAGTTATATTTTTTTTTTGTGTTAATAGATATATAATCTATGCATGCTTGTCCTTTTTGTAAATTAATAAAAAAATAATCAAAAACACTTTTTTATATTTTTCATTTGCTGGTAGCGACCCCTATATATAACTTTAAAAATGTGAAAAAAATATATACATTAGTTTTGTGTGCCTTAGAACAGAATAAAAGAGTGACGCAGGTCAAATTAAAAAAAAACTTTTTTTGGCCCAAATAAGAATCACCCTAATGGATGTCCACTGCTGAACATAGGCCTCCCCCATTGACTTCCACTTCGAACGGTTTTGGGCCGCTTGCATCCAGCGGTGCCCAGCGACTCTGACCAGGTCGTCGGTCCACCTGGTAGGAGGGCGTCCCGCTCGGCGCTTTCCAGTACGTGGTCGCCACTCGAGAACCTTTCTTCCCCAGCGGTTATCGGCTCTTCGAGCGATGTGGCCTGCCCATTGCCACTTCAGCTTACTAACTCTACGAGCTATGTCCGTCGTTTTCGTTTTCCTACGAATTTCCTCATTGCGGATCCTGTCACGTAGAGAAATTCCGAGCATAGCTCGTTCCATAGCTCGCTGAGTGACTCTGAGCTTATTTATGCGGCCAGCAGTAAAAGACCACGTCTCTGTCCCGTATGTCATCACTGGTAACACGCACTGATTGTAGACCTTTGTCTTCAGACTCTGAGGTATTCTGGACGTGAAGATATGCCGTAGCTTCCCAAACGCTGCCCAGCCGAGTTGGACTCTTCGATTGACCTCTTTATCGAAGTTGGACCTACCTAGTTGGACAATTTGTCCTAGGTAAACATACTCGTCTACAACTTCGAGAACAGTGCTCCCAACAATCACCGGCATTGGCGGAATATGAACATTAGACATAATTTTTGTCTTGTCCATATTCATTTTGAGACCTACCTGTTGAGAAACTGAACTGAACTGAACAACGGTCTTCCTATGAGAAAGTGCCCTGGAGAAAGAGAAAGGAGGTCGTTAGGAGAGGAAGAAAGGGGGCACAAAGGAAGACCATTTAGTATGGCCTCCATTTGTGCAAAAAAGTTAAGATCTCTTCAAACGTTAAGTGACTTTCCAATTACTCGCTTGACGTGATATTTGGCGGATTTAACTCCTGCCTCCCAAATACCCCCTGACAGCTTTCAGCTTGAACTTCATAATCGCTTCCAATGCCTGGATGATTGCGTGACGGTGGACGATACAAAGAAGAGGCCCGTGGAAACTGTCCATGCGGTAGGATCTAAATTCTTTAAGACCCGCCGCACGAATAGAACCCAAAAACTCTCGGATGAAACTCTCAAACTCATGAAGCGACGACGTGAAATGAAGTTGCAGTCTTCAGCTGATACAGCCGAATATCGGCTGCTAAATAGGCAGGTCTCAAACGCAATGTGACACGATTTGCGCCTCTTTAATACATCATGTATCGAAGAGGCAATAAAGCGGAACAAAGGTTCCAAAGTGTTCGCAAGAGACTTGTCTATTGGTCAAAGTCAACTGACCAAGCTGAAGACCGACACCGGCAGCATCATCACGTCAAACCTGGAGATCTTGAGAGAGATCGAGAAGTTATATGGACAGCTGTACACCTCGTCACAGAAACCAGATCCAATTCCGGTTAGTGACGCAAGAGCCAAGTTGACCCGGCACTACACCGAAGATATCCCAGACGTCAGCCTTTACGAGATTAGAATGGCTCTGAAACAGCTTAAAAACAACAAGGCAGCGGGTGAAGACGGAATTACAACAGAGCTCCTGAAAGCGGGTGGAAAACCGGTACTTGTAGTCCTTCAGAAGCTTTTTAATTCCGTCATACACGAATCTACAACGCCAGAAATATGGAGCGGAAGCTTGGTGGTGCTCTTCTTCAAGAAAGGCGATAAGGCCCTATTGAAGAACTACCGCCCGATATCCCTCCTAAGCCACGTTCATAAGCTGTTTTCGAGAGTCATTACGAATCGTCTCGCACGTAGGTTTGACGACTCCCCAGCCTCCCGAACAAGCAATATGCAAACAATGGCGTCAGACCGTTTCAGTCGGGGTTCAAAGTCGAAGGTATACATTTAAAATTTAATTAAACAAAAATTAGGTAGTAGAAACATAAAAAAAAAAATATATACCGTCAAAAATGGTTAAAAATAAAAACAAATCACATTATAAGGTCGGTCTGTTACAATGGTTACATAAAAATATGTTTCATTGATAGGATTCTAAAATAGCGATAGTGGATGATACAGCTAAGATTTGGCTACAAAATTTCCCTGAAGAAGGTGGTAATCGGCTGGTACGCTCGAGATCTAAAGTGGAAATTACGTCGTATTATTTTCTTACATTCTTGAATCTCAGTGGTCGGTGTGTTTATAAAGTCATTAATGATGTTGCAATTGAAACAGTATCGTCCATAATTTTTATTATAATTTTTTTCAGTTATTTCATTAAATATTTATACCATTACAATTATTTTTAAAAGGTTATATTGGTAAAAAAATTAGCTTTCATTTGACATTTTGAACGCCTGTGTTGGATCACTGTACGCTGCACTATAAACAAATTAGCTTCTTTTATTTCTCCTGTAAAAATCGATTTTTTATATTACCGCTTTATTGCCCGGGGCCAGCGATATTATCCAGTGAAGTTAGAATGTGAATTGTAAAATAATTACGAAACATTATATTATATAGGGTGACTGGTAATTAGTAAACGATACTTAGACATATGATTGTACTCATGATAACAATTAACATTCCCAAATAAACTTTTTTTTTTATTACTTAGCACATCTATATATATAAAAATCAATGCCACTTTTCGTTGTAATTTTATAACTCAAGAATGGGCTCACCTATCCAAACCAAATGTTTAGGCTTTGTTCAGACTATTTAGTACATGGTTTATGTGAAGTTTGGACAAAATCGGTCGAGCGGTTCTTCATTTATCACATTTTTATTATTTCACTTTATACGTAGCGAAGCATGTATGTACCGGGCCGCTAGTTAGACCATAATATTTAGTACCTAACAAGAATTAGAATACACCATAAGCTTTTATTTAATTTTTCCCTATTTGTTTCTTTGGGAGAGTTGTTTGTTATTATGAGTACAATCATGTGTCTAAGTATCGTTTACTAATTACCAGTCACCTTATATTGTACATATTTGTTGTAAATAAACGTTAATAAATGTATTATTTGAAAAAATCTGGGATCCCCATGTACCGCCCAGGTGTGATATAATATAGTTGGGAAAAGTCGGATGGTGCAAGCCATCAGTAAGAGTGTTATGGAAAACTTACAATGTAAATACCTAAAGGTAAGCCATCGAGAGGAGATAAAATATGTAAACAACCGACCTCTACTGAGTTACATTACGATACACAAGCAACACATAAGCCAGATTACAAATAAAAAATGCAATACACTAAATTCACATAGCTTTCAATCCCTTTTTTACACATTCATATTAAATAGTGAGTTGAGTCGTTTTGTTACTTTGCATAAAAAAATATGGCAATGTCAGATGAAACAAACTTATGTCTAATATTCGCGTGGCATGAGACGGAGATAGCGTGTTTCGCAGAACAAAAATACTGAACAACAGTCATGACTCAAACGAATAAATTATTCGTCCAAGGAAGGTAGGATAAGGAACTATCGGTGCGCAAGTCAGACTCGCACTTGACGGCCTTTATCTTTATTTGTCAGAAAATGATCGTTAACGGATATTGCAGAAAAGGACAATGGGCATTCTGGACCATGAGCGGCCACTAACGAAACTAGTGTCATATGAAAGGTGTATTTAAAGAAAATATGTTTTGTTAAGGAAGTAATATAAAATAATATTTTGGAAAAAAGTTACTTTAATTTTATTAATTTTAGTGATTTTTTCCATTACAGACACTGATTATGAACTGATATATTCCCTTGACTTGCGGTTAAAAAATAACAATTTATTTCTATTGTTTTCCTCGCCCGCGCGGATCGGCCAACAGTCAAAGGAATTATCTATTCCCCGCGGTTTCACCAGTTCCAGAGATAAAAAGTAAACCATAGGCTATCTGCATGCCAAATTTCATCATGATCCGTTGAGTAGTTGAGGCGCGAAGGTAACAAACAAACAAACAACCTCACTTTCGCATATATAAATCTTAGCATAAAATATAAGTGCATTTACTATGAAGATAAAGTATTATAAAAATGATATTGTTTATTACATTTTACAAGAACAATTAATCAATATTTTATATATTTATAATATATAAAATGCGAAATTGTTAAAATCAAATTATTACAAAAAATATAATTAAAATAAATTAGAAACTATGTTAGATAAACTTTATAGATAGGTTTCAGAACCAGAGATATTGTCATATTCATTTTTTTTCATACCACTAAGAAAAAATGACTGTCCCCAAAGCAATACGTTATAGTTAAATTAGTTTTGCTACTATTACTCATACCCTCATTACCTCTGCTATTGACCTACTATTTCACCCAATCCACGAACAATGTACGGTACAAACCACGATAATATCATGATCCAACCCAGTCCAACCAGCGATTTAACTCTCCGGAAAATATATTATTGCCTAATATAAAAAAAGAAATTATTGCTGGCCGCCAATGGAACAAGCTCCTTACATATTTGCCCATTGTCCATTAGAACTCCAAACTATTCGCTCGCTGTGTGTACAGTAGTGAACGCGGAACTCTGAATTCGGAACTCTAGAACTCTTTTCTGTGGGATCGGCGCCTAATGTATAGTTTTGTCAAGGTTAAAATAAATCACGATTTGTTGTCAAACAAGTTTGGACAACACCCTAAATCTATGTTAACGTTTAGTAAACTTATCCATTTATAACAATTTGATAGCCTTCAACCTATAAATAAATGTATAGCTACGCGCATGATTTACATAATTGAGACTACCTATGACCATAAATGTTTTGGATAAAACATACATTTAGTGGGACGTAATGAGATGACAAGTTTTTATTTATTTTATGCGACACGACATGGTTAGGTACAATTAGTAGGTAAAACAATAATTTATCAGTCTTATGCTTATATTTGGGAGGTATTTGAAGTACTTAACTCAGTCTGCAACATAATGCTGATACTTAGTACAAGTGTGCAAAGTTGGTCATTACAGGCGAGGCGGTACTAAGCACGTGAGCCGTAGGCGAACTCGATAAGGAAGCCGAGAGCGTATTGATCAATGCACACGCGTGTCATACGACATTTTTCAACACACTTGCGAGGAAAAAACAGACATATATCTTTTTAGGTAGATTTTTTGATAATCATCGACCACACTATGAGAACGTTAACAAATATGGCGCGCAGGTTTTTTTTTTGATAGCGTTGCGCTGTCAAACTGTTTTACCCGTTTAAATTAAGAATGCTTCGTCAGTAGTAAAAAGCACTAGTGCGTAATAAGCTGCATTGAGATACTTAAAAACGGTGCAATAAATGTCACTACGAGCAAGTGTATTGAAAAATTATAGAGAACTAATATGTTCGTTCCAAAATAATATTGCTAACGTTAACATATAATTTGCAATGGTATCAATGGGGTTTTGAACCTGACCAATATCCATTAGCTATAGTCAAGCTCTAAATCGCACTACTTTTATTCCATGATCTTCCTTAATCATATCAGATGCTTTCTCTCCGATCATAATCACAGGTGCATTCGTATTACCTCTGACAATCGTAGGCATGATACTTGCATCCACTACCCTCAAACCTGTTACTCCTTTAACTCTCAATCGTGAGTCCACTACACCTTTATCACCAGGACCCATCGCACAAGTACCAACAGGATGCCACTGGGTTGTGGCCAAGTTCAGAATATTACATTTCCAGTAATCATGAGTGCCAAACTTATTTTTTTTACATTGAGGTATATTCATGTCAACTACTTCCCCATTTACGCTTCTGAAGTATGAAGTATTAAGGACAGTAATGAAATCTTCTACGTATCTCGCATGGTTCTCTAAATCCATTTTATTGGAGTAATATCCATTATAAATTAAAGGTTTTGCTTCTGGGTTATTGTTTTTTAACCTTATCTGTCCTCGAGATTTGGGCTTTAGTAAGGAGAGTATAGTGAATAGTGTCTCTCTTTTGTTACTCACTTCGTTAATAGCAGCGCAAATATTGGTTTCAAGACCAAATACATGAGAACAAATTAAATTGGCGAAGAAAGTGAAGACAGGAAATGGGAAAACTGTTGTTTGATAGTCAGGATATGTCTGTGTTTTATCTAATGCCACATGTCCGAATATAGCTGGAGTAGGGAACTTATCTAGATTAGTAAAATAATGAGCGTTCTCGGCTATCGACGATGTATCATTATCTCCTGCTAACACAATGATCGCCAAAGAGTGATCATGTAAATTTTGACCAACATTTGGAGAATCAAGAGCTAGATCTATATTCAATTCTCTCAAATGTTCTGCAGGTCCTACACCAGATAGCATTAATAATTGAGGACTGTTGATTGCACCAGCTGATAAAACAACTTCTTTATCAGCCATTAGATTCATAATTTTTTTGTCAGGCATTCTAACTTCAATACCGATAGCTTTTCTGTGGCGATCGAATATGATTTTTCTGGCCAATGTGTTTTTGAGGACAAATAAGTTTCGCCGGTGTTTTACGGGTCCAAGAAAAGCATCAGCAGTGCTTTGTCGAATATTTCTATTAATGGTATATGTTGGAGTTGAATATCCTAACTGATTATAACCATTTGAATCTATTGTTATATCATGTCCATTTTGTTTGAACGCTTCGAAGTATTTATGGGTCCTATTCTCCCATACAGGTCTTGTCAGACCTAGATAGCCTTTCGTATTGTGCAATGACGCAGTATCGCCTCTTGATATTGCTTTATCGTTAAGGCCTTCACTTTTCATGAAATATGATGTGACGGTACCCCAGTCCCAGCCTTCATTGCCTAGGTTTACCCATTCCTCATAATCTGCCTTATTCCCTCTTATATAGAACATATAGTTGGCTCCACTGGACCCTCCCAGCATTTTTCCTCTCGTCAAATGGACACTTTTAGTCACGTGTGCTTGACTTGAGTAGCCGTCGTTTACCGTGTTATAGTTCCAATCAGCGTTTGAATGGTCTACGAATGCGAAGAGACTTGGCACCTGAAATAAATAAATTAGTTTTTAATTAATTTAGTAAGTAATATTTCTAGGTACTAATTGTACTTCTATTCAATATTTATTGCTAGGAGTTGCTTACCTGAAGCGAGCATGATTTAATTTTATTGGTATTATGGACTTAAATATATAAAAAACTTTTTACAAAAAAATAAACCACCGAAAAAACTGCGTTAGCAATATTGCTTAGCTTCCTTTTTAGACAAATCTATGTAGGTTATTGGTTTGTCCCCGACTGCAAAACCTTATAAAATTCAAGTTATATTCAAAATTATTTTTTGCTTTTCAGTTTTTTCGGTGGTTTATTTTTTGTTAAAAAGTTTTTATTTTTAAATTTTTTGTGGCTATACTCTACTAATTACTACATGCTTAATTTTTGATTTCTTTTGATGTAATACACAACTCAGCATTAAAATCTGTGAGTGAACAATAAATCATCCCTATTTTCCCACCCTTAGGGTAGGTATTTTTTATCCATATTTATATGGGACCACCTTCGAGGTATACCCTATCCAATAAAAAAAGAATTATCAAAATCAGACTACACTGTCAAAAGTTATGCGTGATCATACATAAAAAAACGTACGCTACGTTTTTTCGTCGGTTAAAAGACCGGCGTGAAGTTAGCAGCCAAAAGTTAGCGGCCAATATAATCCGACCAAATTAAGAAGAATCCAAACAATTGCTTTATTTACCTTATTTACAGAGGAAAATTAATTTAAATATAAGGAAATTATAAAAACAATTGAAAAAAGTCCTAACAGGCGTTAAAATATATTAAATAGACATGAATTCAGAATTAACAAAAACCCAAAGTCTTTTGTAATTTAATCGGTTTCAAGAGTTCAAATCTAAAAAAAATATACTAATTACAAAAGACTACATAGTACCTTCATAGTGAATTGAGATTTGATGATCCCATTAAAGTTTCAGAGTCATAAATCGAACAAAAAAACGTAATGCAATAATCATACGTTTTCGCTTCTTAAGAAAGAGTATAAGATATCAAAAATGTGATGCTGTCACTCTTAAAATGTATTTATTTTAAAGATGTATATGTATACTAAATAATATCATTCTATGTACTTACCGAGGGGACACATAGGTTTATTAGCCACCGGCGACAATAATATCGACAACAATCTTTACTTTGATTTTGATGGTAGATTAACCTCTCAAGACATGTCCTTGTCAATCCAGCTATGTATTCAGATTATAGATACATAAGTTATCTAAGTAAATAACAGCATTCTATGAACTTAGCGAGGGGATATCATAGGTTTGTGAGCCAGCAACAAATAATATATCCACAAAAAAAACACTTTGACTTTGATGGTAGATTAACATTTCAAGACTGGTCCTTGTCACTCCAACTTTGTATTTAGATTATAGATACATTTTTTTATTTATTTATTTATTTATTTTATGATTTTTAAGGAAAACTTACAGCTAATATTACAATAGTCAGATACATATGGTTATACATAAGCCATTTAAAAGTTTCCTCCGATAGCTTAGTTAATTTTATATTAATTTAGAACTTGCTAGTAACGGTGCAGAGTACTATAATTATAAAAACAAAACTTAAAATCTAAATTCTCAAAAGCCATGTTCTTAATAGTTGAAGTAAAGTACAAATGGATACAGTTATTTAGGGTCGAAAAAACAAACTAGAAAACGAAATCTTAATTTTATTTAAGCTATCGTGAAATATGTCAATGTCAATATCCTCATTTAAGCCATTGTAGAAATTGCACACTCTGACGATATAAGAGTTTTGTCGATACTTAGTGAAGACCTTGGGAGCACACAAGAGAGGCCATTTACGCCGGGACCGAGCTGGAACAGACAATGAAAACTTACATAGGATATCAGGACAGTTGATATCGCCTTGGACTATTCTTGAGAGTAAGAGAATATCAGCTACGTTACGTCGAAAATATAAGGGTAGGATATGAAACCTACGACATTGAGATTCATAGTTATTCTCTTTTACATTACTCTTGAAGGAAATATAACGTAGGAATCGTTTTTGAATCGCTTCTATACGATCTCTATAAATTATGTACTGAGGGTTCCAAATTTGGCTGGCATACTCGAGATGGCTTCTAACATATGCACAATATAAGATTTTGATGGTTTTAATAGATCGAAATTCTTTCGAGCATCTGATAATAAAACCTAAAGCTCTTGAGGCCTTTGCAACAACTTGTTCTAGATGCATATCAAAGAGCATTTTACTATCATGAGTAACACCCAAATCTTTGAAAGAACTTACTCGTGGAACAATTTGACCGTTAAGATAGTAAACAGAATTCAGGACTTTTTTTTTACGCGAGAAAGTTATTACAGCACACTTGGAAACATTAAGATCTAATTTATTACCTACACAGTAGTCAGTCAGTCTGTCCAAATCTTCTTGTAAAGCTGAGATATCAGAAATCGATTCAATAGTTTTGAGAACCTTCATGTCATCAGCAAATAGGAGGTATTTCGAGTTTTTGAAGCAATCACCGACATCATTAATGAAGAAAGTAAAGAGTAAGGGACCTAGAAGTGAGCCTTGAGGTACGCCTGAGGGGATGTACCGCCAGTTAGATTTAGAGCCATTGATAACTACAGCTTGGCACCTTCGATCAATATATGAAGCAAACCATCTTAACAAGTTACCACGAATACCAGCCTTGTAAAGTTTCTGAAGTAAGATAACATGGTCCAGTCTATCAAATGCCTTGCTATAGTCCGTGAACACTACGTCAACGTCACTTCCGTTGTCCATGGTCTCAGTAATAAAATCGTTTGAAAGAACCAGGTTAGTGACTGTTGACTTACTCTTAAGAAAACCATGCTGGCACGGATTGAAATGTTGTTTATAGGTGGCATACAGTTCTTTGTAAACAATACTCTCAAAAATTTTAGCAAACATGCACAACTTTGAGATTGGCCTATAGTTATTAACATGGTTTTTAGGCCCTTTTTTGTGTATAGGACTTACAAATGCCGATTTCCATATACTTGGCATAGTACCTTCACTTAGACCTCGTCTAAACAGTAATGTTAGGGGGTTTGCTAATTCGCGCGAGCACTTGACTATGAACAGCGGAGGAATGCCATCAGGCCCTGCGGATTTACTTATGTCAAGTGATGACAAAAGTTTTTCCACGTATTTGGGGAATACGGAGATATCACTTAGGAAACATGGAACCTCGCCCTCATCAATGACATCGAAATTGTCAACAAGTGGGACACCAGTAGTACTCACATCCAAAAATGTTGAATAAAAGTACTCCGCAAACATCTCACTGATGGTTTCACCAGAATCACCAATAGCATCATCAAGGTGCATGCGAGAGGGCAGGGTACTAGATTTACATTTCCCTTTAATATAGGACCAGAAGACTTTAGGGTTACTGAGAATGGATGCCTCAATATTAGTAATATAATCTTGATAGCATTTACTTTCAAGATTTTTAAATCGCTGCCTGAGTAATCTAAACGTTATATAGTCTGATTGATTTTTATAAATTTTAAATTTTTTATGGAACTTATATTTTTCTAAAGCAATTTTTATCAGTGGTTTAGTATACCACGGTGGATATTTATTCGGAAATATTTTAGTTTTAGGTACAAATTTATGTATCAAATTGTTCAGGATATTATAAAATTGCGTCACAGCCACCTCTAAAGTACCAGCAGACAGTATTTGTGACCAGTCAAACTCCGAGAGATGTTGTGATATGGAAGTAAAGTCACCTTTACTAAATTTAAACTTAAGCCTAGGTGGTAATGGTTGCAGGCTAAAATCTAAATCACATAATGTGATGTACAGCGATTTATGGTGTTTGTCTTCAGGCACTAAGGGCTGGTCACAGGGTTTCACTAATAAAGATTTGTTTGAGATGACCAAATCTAAAATTTTATTATTAGAATTTGGAATACAATTATATTGCAAAAGGTTAAAAGTAGTGCAAATATCCAAAAAGTTGATTTGATATTTACCTAATACATTACCAGGAACTAGGGCAGTGCTGTCATCAACCTTAATCCAGCATACGTTGGGCATATTAAAATCACCTAAGATTAAGAAACCATCGTTTTGATCTGAAAGGGATGAAACAATGTCAAATAGTTTGTGAGTAAAGCACTCAAGATGAGGATGAAATTTTTGTCCTGGGCTTAGATAAACAGTTGCAATATGAATTTTGTAGGATATGTTATTTTGATCACGAATAGTAATTGTTATCCAGAGGTCCTCGGCACTAGATTTCCAGTCAATTCTTTCTTCGGCTATAAAATCTTTACGAATTGCTAGAAGAACCCCACCACCAAGGGTTTGGCCCGTCCCCGAGTAATCTCTGTCTCTGCGCCATATTAAATATCGGTCATCAAAGAGTTCTTCACTGTTAATGCCATTCAAAAGCCACGTCTCAGTTAAAGATACTATATCATAAGAATGCAGCAGTATATTTCTACGAAACTCATTGGTTTTAGTGCGTAAGCCCCGTACGTTTTGGTAGTATACCTTAAAAGAAGCCATTTGTAGTCGATATTTTTAATAACACAATAGAAAATCTATAATTTTTTATAAAGTGCTTGAACGAGGTAATATTTATTAAAGATAAAATAGACCAGCAATAATCGCAATATACACGTGAATATTGAGATTTACACTTCGAATAATTAAGGGAAAAACTGATGAAATCAAATTTTACTACATTGCCTACGAATTTAATATTCAAGGAATATTTTAAATCCAGCAGAACATCATCATAAAAAAATAATAGCAAAAACCGTTGCAGGCTAATAACTGAACTCAATGTATTACAGTTTGATATAATAATTATAACTATTAGTAGCCATAGTATACCCATCCATAAGTACACAGTAACACAAAAAAATTCAAAGTGCAAGCAAAGCCGTGGTAAATAGCTAAGCAATACTAAAACGTGAAGAAATAAATTTAATAAGATCGTAGACACAAGTACATACAGGCAGCTCGGTCGATAACGCAAGCTAGGCAAGTTAATGTTCACTAATCGGCTGCAATGTACCCACTGTAGCATAATAATACAGGCATACAATAGCAAAAGCAAAACATTCCTTATGAATGTATAAAAATAAGGTTTACAATAGCTATTAATGAGGTCGGGTCTTTTTACCTGCTCACATCGTCTAACCTTGACCGACATCATACCGGCAAAAATGGCAATAATAATACAATAGCCCAATGCGGCTCTCAACCTTTGTGAAATTAAATGAAATAAAGACAAAAATGAATGAGTTATGAAACAAGTTTGACATTGACGTACTTCAACACATGCGAAATGGTTAATAAAAAATAATAATAATAAAGAATAAAACAATACTGGGTACTTCACTAGATCTTCTTTAAGTCTCGTTCTGAGTAGATTGTTGTGATCGGCGAGGTATCGTCCTTTCGCAGTAGAATTTTTGACCATACACCCATACATACAAAAAACCTCGTTCCTTGGCCAGGGACTTCACTTTAGTCAGCAACATTTTGTTTGAAACCGTGAGATGGTCATTGACAAAAACCCGTCTGTCATCTGGATAACCGAGATCGCCAGATGAGAGCGATTTTAAACGCCGCGCTGCTAGCATGAATTCTTCTTTCAGGTGGTAGTTGTTAAAAGACGCCACAATTGCTTTGGACTCGTTGTTAGCACGGGAAGGAACTCTCACAACGAAGTTGATTTGGCTAGGGGTCACGGGAAAGTTAATTTTTGTGCCCAACTTCACAATGGTATCTATTAGATTTTCACTTTTAGAAAGTGGGACTCCTTTAATCTCGACGTTATTTCTTCTAGACCATTGCTCCTTCTCATTTAATTTATGTTCAAGGTGATCAATCTTATTTTGGAGCGCCGACATTTCTTGGTTTGACTTTTCTAGAGTATCTAACCTAGACTCCATTTTCAGGATCTTCTGTGAAAATTCATTTATTAATGAGTGAGCCATTTCAACAGAGTTTTTTAAGTCGCCTACGTCAGATTTCAGAGATTTTATATCCTCTGACATCGATCTGAGAGGGGCTAATTCCAACTTGACGCTCTTAATCTCAGCCAGTAGAAGGTCCATAGAAACTGGAGTTGGGGAGCTTCGCATTGGGTCACTTCCAGAGGGGCCTGGACTCAGGCCTGCCTTGCAAGAAGAACACTTCCATTGTAGTTTTCGGTCCCCCAGTTTCCTAAAGCCCAGTTCTGATATACCAGCACAAGGGAAATCAAATTTCAGTTTACAGCCACTACACAGAGCACCGTCAAAACCTTCAGAATTACAACGCGCGCACTTAAACATTGTGATACCGTGATGCGCTTACGATATTTAATTAACAAAAATAAAAAAGTTTGAGAAATACTGGATTGAATAGAAACGGGTGGCGTACGTACACTCGTTAGCAAGTCCCAACGTTGAATGAAACATAAGTTTACTAAGTAAATAACAGCAGTCTATGAACTTAGCAAGGGGACATCATAGGTTTAAGAGCTGGCAGCTAAAATAATATCCTCAAAAAAAATCCCTTTGATATTAATGGTAGATTAACCTCCCAAAACTTATCCTTGTCACTTCAGCTATGTACTTAGATTACAGATACATAAGTTATCTAAGTAAATAACAGCATTCAATGAACTTAGCGAGGGGATATGAAAGGTTTGTGAGCTGTCATCTAAAAATATATCGGAAAAATCTCTTTTTTAATTTTGATGGTAGATTAACCTCTCAGGACTTATCCTTGTCACTCCAGCTATGTATTTAGATTATAGATACATAAGTCTTCTAAGTAAATAACAGCATTCTATGAACTTAGCAAGGGGATATGAATGGTTTGTGAGCTGTCATCTAAAAATATATCGAAAACATCTCTACATTAATTTTGATGGTAGATTTACCTCCCAAAATTTGTCCTTGTCACACCAGCTCTGTATTTGTATTATAGATACATAAGTTGTCTAAGTAAATAACAGCATTCTATGTACTTAGCGAGGGGATATCAAAGGTTTGTGAGCTGTCAGCTAAAAATATATCCAAAAAAAAACCCTTTGATTTTGATGGTAGATTTACCTCCCAAAATTTGTCCTTGTCACACCAGCTATGTATTTATATTATAGATACATAAGTTGTCAAAGTAAATAACAGCATTCTATGAACTTAGCGAGGGGATATGAAAGGTTTGTGAGCTGTCATCTAAAAATATATCGAAAAATTTCTTTTTTAATTTGATGGTAGATTAACCTCTCAGGACTTGTCCTTGTCACTCCAGCTATGTATTTAGTTTATAGATACATAAGCTTTCTAAGTAAATAACAGCATTCTATGAACTTAGCAAGGGGATATGAATGGTTTGTGAGCTGTCATCTAAAAATATATTGAAAAAATCTCTACATTAATTTTGATGGTAGATTAACCTCTTTAGACTTGTCCTTGTCACTCCAAGTACATATTTATATTATAGATACATAAGTTATCTAAGTAAATAACAGCATTCTATGTACTTAGCGAGGGGATATCATAGGTTTGTGAGCTGTCAGATGAAAATATATCGAAAAAAAAATCCCTTTGATTTTGATGGTAGATTAACCTCCCAAAATTTGTCCTTGTCACTCCAGCTATGTATTAATATTATAGATACATAAGTTATCTAAGTAAATAACAGCATTCTATGAACTTAGTGAGGGGATATCATAGGTTTGTGAGCTGTCAGCTAAAAATATATAAAAAAAAAAACCCTTTGACTTTGATGGTAGATTAACCTCCCAAAACTTGTCCTTGTCACACCAGCTATGTATTTATATTATAGATACATAAGTTATCTAAGTAAATAACAGCATTCAATGAACTTAGCGAGGGGATATCATAGGTTTGTGAGCTAGCAGCTAAAAATATATCGAAAAAATCTCTTTTTTAATTGTGATGGTAGATAAACCTCTCAGGACTTGTCCTTGTCACTCCAGCTATGTATTTAGATTAAAGATACATAAGTCTTCTAAGTAAATAACAGCATTCTATGAACTTAGCGAGGGGATATCAAAGGTTTGTGAGCTGTCATCTAAAAATATATCGAAAAAATCTCTACATTAATTTTGATGGTAGATTAACCTCTCTAGACTTGTCCTTGTCACTCCAAGTACGTATTTATATTATAGATACATTAGTTATCTAAGTAATTAACAGCATTCAATGAACTTAGCTAGGGGATATCATAGGTTTGTGAGCTGTCAGCTAAAAATATATTGAAAAAAAAAACCCTTTGATTTTGATGGTAGATTAACATTTCAAGACTGGTCCTTGTCACTCCAGCTTTATATTTATATTATAGATACATAAGTCTTCTAAGTAAATAACAGCATTCTATGTACTTAGCGAGGGGATATCATAGGTTTGTGAGCTGTCAGATGAAAATATATCGAAAAAAAAACCCTTTGATTTTGATGGTAGATTTACCTCCCAAAATTTGTCCTTGTCACACCAGCTCTGTATTTGTATTATAGATACATAAGTTGTCTAAGTAAATAACAGCATTCTATGAACTTAGCGAGGGGATATGAAAGGTTTGTGAGCTGTCATCTAAAAATATATCGGAAAAATATCTTTTTTAATTTGATGGTAGATTAACCTCTCAGGACTTGTCCTTGTCACTCCAGCTATGTATTTAGATTATAGATACATAAGTCTTCTAAGTAAATAACAGCATTCTATGAACTTAGCAAGGGGATATGAATAGTTTGTGAGCTGTCATCTAAAAATATATTGAAAAAATCTCTACATTAATTTTGATGGTGGATTAACCTCTTTAGACTTGTCCTTGTCACTCCAAGTACATATTTATATTATAGATACATAAGTTATCTAAGTAAATAACAGCATTCTATGTACTTAACGAGGGGATATCATAGGTTTGTGAGCTGTCATCTAAAAATATATCGGAAAAATCTCTTTTTTAATTTTGATGGTAGATTAACCTCTCAGGACTTGTCCTTGTCACTCCAGCTTTGTATTTAGATTATAGATACATTAGTTTACAAAGTAAATAACAGCAGTCTATGAACTTAGCAAGGGGACATCATAGGTTTAAAACCTGGCAGCTAAAAATATATCCTCGAAAAAATTCCCTTTGACATTAATGGTAGATTAACCTCCCAAAACTTATCCTTGTCACTTCAGCTATGTACTAAGATTATAGATACATAAGTTATCTAAGTAAATAACAGTATTCTATGAACTTAGCGAGGGGAAGTGAAAGGTTTGTGAGCTGTCATCTAAAAATATATCGGAGAAATCTCTTTTTTAATTTTGATGGTAGATTAACCTCTCAGGACTTGTCCTTGTCACTCCAGCTATGTATTTAGATTAAAGATACATAAGTCTTCTAAGTAAATAACAGCATTCTATGAACTTAGCGAGGGGATATGAAAGGTTTGTGAGCTGTCATCTAAAAATATATCGAAAAAATCTCTACATTAATTTTGATGGTAGATTAACCTCTCTAGACTTGTCCTTGTCACTCCAAGTACGTATTTATATTATAGATACATAAGTTATCTAAGTAAATAACAGCATTCTATGTACTTAGCGAGGGGATATCAAAGGTTTGTGAGCTGTCAGCTAAAAATATATCCAAAAAAAAACCCTTTGATTTTGATGGTAGATTTACCTCCCAAAATTTGTCCTTGTCACACCAGCTATGTATTTATATTATAGATACATAAGTTGTCAAAGTAAATAACAGCATTCTATGAACTTAGCGAGGGGATATGAAAGGTTTGTGAGCTGTCATCTAAAAATATATCGAAAAATTTCTTTTTTAATTTGATGGTAGATTAACCTCTCAGGACTTGTCCTTGTCACTCCAGCTATGTATTTAGTTTATAGATACATAAGCTTTCTAAGTAAATAACAGCATTCTATGAACTTAGCAAGGGGATATGAATGGTTTGTGAGCTGTCATCTAAAAATATATTGAAAAAATCTCTACATTAATTTTGATGGTAGATTAACCTCTTTAGACTTGTCCTTGTCACTCCAAGTACATATTTATATTATAGATACATAAGTTATCTAAGTAAATAACAGCATTCTATGTACTTAGCGAGGGGATATCATAGGTTTGTGAGCTGTCAGATGAAAATATATCGAAAAAAAAATCCCTTTGATTTTGATGGTAGATTAACCTCCCAAAATTTGTCCTTGTCACTCCAGCTATGTATTAATATTATAGATACATAAGTTATCTAAGTAAATAACAGCATTCTATGAACTTAGTGAGGGGATATCATAGGTTTGTGAGCTGTCAGCTAAAAATATATAAAAAAAAAAAACCCTTTGACTTTGATGGTAGATTAACCTCCCAAAACTTGTCCTTGTCACACCAGCTATGTATTTATATTATAGATATATAAGTTATCTAAGTAAATAACAGCATTCAATGAACTTAGCGAGGGGATATCATAGGTTTGTGAGCTAGCAGCTAAAAATATATCGAAAAAATCTCTTTTTTAATTGTGATGGTAGATAAACCTCTCAGGACTTGTCCTTGTCACTCCAGCTATGTATTTAGATTAAAGATACATAAGTCTTCTAAGTAAATAACAGCATTCTATGAACTTAGCGAGGGGATATCAAAGGTTTGTGAGCTGTCATCTAAAAATATATCGAAAAAATCTCTACATTAATTTTGATGGTAGATTAACCTCTCTAGACTTGTCCTTGTCACTCCAAGTACGTATTTATATTATAGATACATTAGTTATCTAAGTAATTAACAGCATTCAATGAACTTAGCTAGGGGATATCATAGGTTTGTGAGCTGTCAGCTAAAAATATATTGAAAAAAAAAACCCTTTGATTTTGATGGTAGATTAACATTTCAAGACTGGTCCTTGTCACTCCAGCTTTATATTTATATTATAGATACATAAGTCTTCTAAGTAAATAACAGCATTCTATGAACTTAGCGAGGGGATATCATAGGTTTGTGAGGTGTCAGCTAAAAATATATCGAAAAAAAAAAACCCTATGACTTTGATGGCAGATTAACATTTCAAGACTGGTCCTTGTCACTCCAGCTTTGTATTTAGATTATAGATACATTAGTTTACTAAGTAAATAACAGCAGTGTATGAACTTAGCAAGGGGACATCATAGGTTTAAAACCTGGCAGCTAAAAATATATCCTCGAAAAAATTCCCTTTGACATTAATGGTAGATAAACCTCCCAAAACTTATCCTTGTCACTTCAGCTATGTACTAAGATTATAGATACATAAGTTATCTAAGTAAATAACAGTATTCTATGAACTTAGCGAGGGGATGTGAAAGTTTTGTGAGCTGTCATCTAAAAATATATTGGAGAAATCTCTTTTTTAATTTTGATGGTAGATTAACCTCTCAGGACTTGTCCTTGTCACTCCAGCTATGTATTTAGATTATAGATACATAAGTCTTCTAAGTAAATAACAGCATTCTATGAACTTAGCGAGGGGATATCAAAGGTTTGTGAGCTGTCATCTAAAAATATATCGAAAAAATCTCTACATTAATTTTGATGGTAGATTAACCTCTCAGGACTTGTCCTTGTCACTCCAGCTATGTATTTATATTATAGATATATAAGTTATCTAAGTAAATAACAGCATTCAATGAACTTAGCGAGGGGATATCAAAGGTTTGTGAGCTAGCAGCTAAAAATATATCGAAAAAATCTCTTTTTTAATTGTGATGGTAGATTAACCTCTCAGGACTTGTCCTTGTCACTCCAGCTATGTATTTAGATTAAAGATACATAAGTCTTCTAAGTAAATAACAGCATTCAATGAACTTAGCGAGGGGATATCAAAGGTTTGTGAGCTGTCATCTAAAAATATATCGAAAAAATCTCTACATTAATTTTGATGGTAGATTAACCTCTCTAGACTTGTCCTTGTCACTCCAAGTACGTATTTATATTATAGATACATAAGTTATCTAAGTAATTAACAGCATTCAATGAACTTAGCTAGGGGATATCATAGGTTTGTGAGCTGTCAGCTAAAAATATATTGAAAAAAAAAACCCTTTGATTTTGATGGTAGATTAACATTTCAAGACTGGTCCTTGTCACTCCAGCTTTATATTTATATTATAGATACATAAGTCTTCTAAGTAAATAACAGCATTCTATGAACTTAGCGAGGGGATATCATAGGTTTGTGAGGTGTCAGCTAAAAATATATCGAAAAAAAAAAGCCCTATGACTTTGATGGCAGATTAACATTTCAAGACTGGTCCTTGTCACTCCAGCTTTGTATTTAGATTATAGATACATGAGTTTACTAAGTAAATAACAGCAGTGTATGAACTTAGCAAGGGGACATCATAGGTTTAAAACCTGGCAGCTAAAAATATATCCTCGAAAAAATTCCCTTTGACATTAATGGTAGATTAACCTCCCAAAACTTATCCTTGTCACTTCAGCTATGTACTAAGATTATAGATACATAAGTTATCTAAGTAAATAACAGTATTCTATGAACTTAGCGAGGGGATGTGAAAGGTTTGTGATCTGTCATCTAAAAATATATTGGAGAAATCTCTTTTTTAATTTTGATGGTAGATTAACCTCTCAGGACTTGTCCTTGTCACTCCAGCTATGTATTTAGATTATAGATACATAAGTCTTCTAAGTAAATAACAGCATTCTATGAACTTAGCGAGGGGATATCAAAGGTTTGTGAGCTGTCATCTAAAAATATATCGGAGAAATCTCTTTTTTAATTTTGATGGTAGATTAACCTCTCAGGACTTGTCCTTGTCACTCCAGCTATGTATTTAGATTAAAGATACATAAGTCTTCTAAGTAAATAACAGCATTCTATGAACTTAGCGAGGGGATATGAAAGGTTTGTGAGCTGTCATCTAAAAATATATCGAAAAAATCTCTACATTAATTTTGATGGTAGATTAACCTCTCTAGACTTGTCCTTGTCACTCCAGCTATGTATTTAGATTATAGATACATAAGTCTTCTAAGTAAATAACAGCATTCTATGAACTTAGCGAGGGGATATCAAAGGTTTGTGAGCTGTCATCTAAAAATATATCGAAAAAATCTCTACATTAATTTTGATGGTAGATTAACCTCTCAGGACTTGTCCTTGTCACTCCAGCTATGTATTTAGATTAAAGATACATAAGTCTTCTAAGTAAATAACAGCATTCTATGAACTTAGCGAGGGGATATGAAAGGTTTGTGAGCTGTCATCTAAAAATATATCGAAAAAATCTCTACATTAATTTTGATGGTAGATTTACCTCTCTAGACTTGTCCTTGTCACTCCAGCTATGTATTTAGATTATAGATACATAAGTCTTCTAAGTAAATAACAGCATTCTATGAACTTAGCGAGGGGATATCAAAGGTTTGTGAGCTGTCATCTAAAAATATATCGAAAAAATCTCTACATTAATTTTGATGGTAGATTAACCTCTCAGGACTTGTCCTTGTCACTCCAGCTATGTATTTAGATTAAAGATACATAAGTCTTCTAAGTAAATAACAGCATTCTATGAACTTAGCGAGGGGATATCATAGGTTTGTGAGCTGTCAGCTAAAAATATATCGAAAAAAAAACCCTTTGACTTTGGTGGTAGATTATCATTTCATGACTGGTCCTTGTCACTTCAGCTATGTACTAAGATTATAGATACATAAGTTATCTAAGTAAATAACAGTATTCTATGAACTTAGCGAGGGGATGTGAAAGGTTTGTGATCTGTCATCTAAAAATATATTGGAGAAATCTCTTTTTTAATTTTGATGGTAGATTAACCTCTCAGGACTTGTCCTTGTCACTCCAGATATGTATTTAGATTATAGATACATAAGTCTTCTAAGTAAATAACAGCATTCTATGAACTTAGCGAGGGGATATCAAAGGTTTGTGAGCTGTCATCTAAAAATATATCGGAGAAATCTCTTTTTTAATTTTGATGGTAGATTAACCTCTCAGTACTTGTCCTTGTCACTCCAGCTATGTATTTAGATTAAAGATACATAAGTCTTCTAAGTAAATAACAGCATTCTATGAACTTAGCGAGGGGATATGAAAGGTTTGTGAGCTGTCATCTAAAAATATATCGAAAAAATCTCTACATTAATTTTGATGGTAGATTAACCTCTCTAGACTTGTCCTTGTCACTCCAGCTATGTATTTAGATTATAGATACATAAGTCTTCTAAGTAAATAACAGCATTCTATGAACTTAGCGAGGGGATATCAAAGGTTTGTGAGCTGTCATCTAAAAATATATCGAAAAAATCTCTACATTAATTTTGATGGTAGATTAACCTCTCAGGACTTGTCCTTGTCACTCCAGCTATGTATTTAGATTAAAGATACATAAGTCTTCTAAGTAAATAACAGCATTCTATGAACTTAGCGAGGGGATATCATAGGTTTGTGAGCTGTCAGCTAAAAATATATCGAAAAAAAAACCCTTTGACTTTGGTGGTAGATTATCATTTCATGACTGGTCCTTGTCACTCCAGCTATGTATTTAGATTAAAGATACATAAGTCTTCTAAGTAAATAACAGCATTCTATGAACTTAGCAAGGGGATATGAATGGTTTGTGAGCTGTCATCTAAAAATATATCGAAAACATCTCTACATTAATTTTGATGGTAGATTAACCTCTTTAGACTTGTCCTTGTCACTCCAAGTACGTATTTATATTATAGATAAATAAGTTATCTAAGTAAATAACTGCATTCTATGTACTTAGCGAGGAGATATCATAGGTTTGTGAACTGTCAGCTGAAAATATATCGAAAAAAAAATCCCTTTGATTTTGATGGTAGATTAACCTCCCAAAACTTGTCCTTGTCACACCAGCTATGTATTTATATTATTTATACATAAGTTATCTAAGTAAATAACAGCATTCTATGAACTTAGCGAGGGGATATCAAAGGTTTGTGAGCTAGCAGCTAAAAATATATCGAAAAAATCTCTACATTAATTTTGATGGTAGATTATCCTCTTTAGACTTGTCCTTGTCACTCCAAGTACGTATTTATATTATAGATACATAAGTTATCTAAGTAAAAAACAGCATTCTATGTACTTAGCGAGGGGATATCATAGGTTTGTGAGCTGTCAGCAAAAAATATATCGGAAAAATCTCTACATTAATTTTGATGGTAGATTAACCTCTCTAGACTTGTCCTTGTCACTCCAAGTACGTATTTATATTATAGATACATTAGTTATCTAAGTAATTAACAGCATTCAATGAACTTAGCTAGGGGATATCATAGGTTTGTGAGCTGTCAGCTAAAAATATATTGAAAAAAAAAACCCTTTGACTTTGATGGTAGATTAACATTTCAAGACTGGTCCTTGTCACTCCAGCTTTATATTTATATTATAGATACATAAGTCTTCTAAGTAAATAACAGCATTCTATATACTTAGCGAGGGGATATCATAGGTTTGTGAGCTGTCAGATGAAAATATATCGAAAAAAAAACCCTTTGATTTTGATGGTAGATTTACCTCCCAAAATTTGTCCTTGTCACACCAGCTCTGTATTTATATTATAGATACATAAGTTATCTAAGTAAATAACAGCATTCTATGTACTTAGCGAGGGGATATCATAGGTTTGTGAGCTGTCAGCTGAAAATATATCGAAAAAAAAAACCCTTTGAGTTTGATGGTAGATTAACATTTCAAGACTGGTCCTTGTCACTCCAGCTTTGTATTTAGATTATAGATACATTAGTTTACAAAGTAAATAACAGCAGTCTATGAACTTAGCAAGGGGACATCATAGGTTTAAAACCTGGCAGCTAAAAATATATCCTCGAAAAAATTCCCTTTGACATTAATGGTAGATTAACCTCCCAAAACTTATCCTTGTCACTTCAACTATGTACTAAGATAATAGATACATAAGTCTTCTAAGTAAATAACAGCATTCTATGAACTTAGCGAGGGGATATCAAAGGTTTGTGAGCTGTCATCTAAAAATATATTGAAAAAATCTCTACATTAATTTTGATGGTAGATTAACCTCTTTAGACTTGTCCTTGTCACTCCAAGTACATATTTATATTATAGATACATAAGTTACCTAAGTAAATAACAGCATTCTATGTACTTAGCGAGGGGATATCATAGGTTTGTGAGCTGTCATCTAAAAATATATCGGAAAAATCTCTTTTTTAATTTTGATGGTAGATTAACCTCTCAGGACTTGTCCTTGTCACTCCAGCTTTGTATTAAGATTATAGATACATTAGTTTACAAAGTAAATAACAGCAGTCTATGAACTTAGCAAGGGGACATCATAGGTTTAAAACCTGGCAGCTAAAAATATATCCTCGAAAAAATTCCATTTGACATTAATGGTAGATTAACCTCCCAAAACTTATCTTTGTCACTTCAGCTATGTACTAAGATTATAGATACATAAGTTATCTAAGTAAATAACAGTATTCTATGAACTTAGCGAGGGGATGTGAAAGGTTTGTGAGCTGTCATCTAAAAATATATCGGAGAAATCTCTTTTTTAATTTTGATGGTAGATTAACCTCTCAGGACTTGTCCTTGTCACTCCAGCTATGTATTTAGATTAAAGATACATAAGTCTTCTAAGTAAATAACAGCATTCTATGAACTTAGCGAGGGGATATCAAAGGTTTGTGAGCTGTCATCTAAAAATATATCGAAATAATCTCTACATTAATTTTGATGGTAGATTAACCTCTCAGGACTTGTCCTTGTCACTCCAGCTACGTATTTAGATTAAAGATACATAAGTCTTCTAAGTAAATAACAGCATTCTATGAACTTAGCGAGGGGATATCATAGGTTTGTGAGCTGTCAGCTAAAAATATATCGAAAAAAAAAACCCTTTGACTTTGATGGTAGATTATCATTTCATGACTGGTCCTTGTCACTCCAGCTTTGTATTTAGATTATAGATACATTAGTTATCTAAGTAAATAACAGCATTCTATGAACTTAGCAAGGGGACATCATAGGTTTAAAACCTGGCAGCTAAAAATATATCCTCGAAAAAATTCCCTTTGACATTAATGGTAGATTAACCTCCCAAAACTTATCCTTGTCACTTCAACTATGTACTAAGATTATAGATACATAAGATATCTAAGTAAATAACAGCATTCTATGAACTTAGCGAGGGGATAGGAAAGGTTTGTGAGCTGTCATCTAAAAATATATCGGAAAAATCTCTTTTTTAATTTTGATGGTAGATTAACCTCTCAGGACTTGTCCTTGTCACTCCAGCTATGTATTTATATTAAAGATACATAAGTCTTCTAAGTAAATAACAGCATTCTATGAACTTACCGAGGGGATATCAAAGGTTTGTGCTGTCATCTAAAAATATATCGAAAAAATCTCTACATTAATTTTGATGGTAGATTAACCTCTTTAGACTTTTCCTTGTCACTCCAAGTACGTATTTATATTATAGATAAATAAGTTATCTAAGTAAATAACTGCATTCTATGTACTTAGCGAGGAGATATCATAGGTTTGTGAGCTGTCAGCTGAAAATATATCGAAAAAAAAATCCCTTTGATTTTGATGGTAGATTAACCTCCCAAAACTTGTCCTTGTCACACCAGCTTTGTATTTATATTATTTATACATAAGTTATCTAAGTAAATAACAGCATTCTATGAAGTTAGCGAGGGGATATCATAGGTTTGTGAGCTGTCATCTAAAAATATATCGAAAAAATCTCTACATTAATTTTGATGGTAGATTAACCTCTTTAGACTTTTCCTTGTCACTCCAAGTACGTATTTATATTATAGATACATAAGTTATCTAAGTAAATAACAGCATTCTATGTACTTAGCGAGGGGATATCATAGGTTTGTGAGCTGTCAGCAAAAAATATATCGGAAAAATCTCTTTTTCAAATTTGATGGTAGATTAACCTCCCAAAACTTATCATATAATCTTAGTACATACCTGAAGTGACAAGGATAAGGTTTAAGAGGTTAATCTACCATTAATATTAAAGGGAATTTTTTAGAGGATACATTTTTAGCTGCCAGGTTTGAAACCTATGATGTCCCCTTGCTAAGTTCATAGACTGCTGTTATTTACTTTGTAAACTAATGTATCTATAATCTAAATACAAAGCTGGAGTGACAAGGACCAGTCTTGAAATGTTAATCTACCATCAAAGTCAAAGGGTTTTTTTTTTCGATATATTTTTTGCTGACAGATCACAAACCTATGATATCCCCTCGCTAAGTACATACAATGCTGTTATTTACTTGGATAACTTATGTATCTATAATATAAATACGTACTTGGAGTGACAAGGACAAGTCTAAAGAGGTTAATCTACCATCAAAATTAATGTAGAGATTTTTTCGATATATTTTTAGCTTCTAGCTCACAAACCTTTGATATCCCCTGTCTAAGTTCATAGAATGCTGTTATTTACTTAGATAACTTATGTATCTATAATATAAATACATAGCTGCTGTGACAAGGACAAGTTTTGGGAGGTTAATCTACCATCAAATTCAAAGGGTTTTTTTTTTTCGATATATTTTTAGCTGACAGCTCACAAACCTATGATATCCCCTCGCTAAGTTCATAGAATGCTGTTATTTACTTAGTAAACTTATGTATCTATAATCTAAATACAAAGCTGGAGTGACAAGGACCAGTCTTGAAATGTTAATCTGCCATCAAATTCATAGGGGTTTTTTTCTCGATATATTTTCATCTGACAGCTCACAAACCTATGATATCCCCTTGCTAAGTACATACAATGCTGTTATTTACTTAGACAACTTATGTATCTATAATATAAATACGTACTTGGAGTGACAAGGACAAGTCTAAAGAGGTTAATCTACCATCAAAATTAATGTAGAGATTTTTCCGATATATTTTTAGATGACAGCTCACAAACCTTTCATATCCCCTTGCTAAGTTCATAGAATGCTGTTATTTACTTAGAAGACTTATGTATCTATAATCTAAATACATAGCTGGAGTGACAAGGACAAGTCCTGAGAGGTTAATCTACCATCAAAATTAAAAAAGAGATTTTTCCGATATATTTTTAGATGACAGCTCACAAACCTTTCATATCCCCTCGCTAAGTTCATAGAATGCTTTTATTTACTTAGATTACTTATGTATCTATAATCTTAGTACATAGTTGAAGTGACAAGGATAAGTTTTGGGAGGTTAATCTACCATTAATATCAAAGGGATTTTTTTCGAGGATATATTTTTAGCTGCCAGGTTTTAAACCTATGATATCCCCTCGCTAAGTTTATAGAATGCTGTTATTTACTTAGATAACTTATGTATCTATAATATAAATACATAGCTGGTGTGACAAGGACAAATTTTGGGAGGTAAATCTACCATCAAAATCAAAGGGATTTTTTTTGATATATTTTTAGCTGACAGCTCAAAAACCTTTGATATCCCCTCGCTAAGTACATAGAATGCTGTTATTTACTTAGAAGACTTATGTATCTATAATCTACATACATAGCTGGAGGGACAAGGACCAGTCTTGAAATGTTAATCTACCATCAAAGTCAAAGGGATTTTTTTTCGATATATTTTCATCTGACAGCTCACAAACCTATGATATCCCCTCGCTAAGTACATAGAATGCTGTTATTTACTTAGATAACTTATGTATCTATAATATAAATACGTACTTGGAGTGACAAGGACAAGTCTAAAGAGGTTAATCTACCATCAAAATTAATGTAGAGATTTTTTCGATATATTTTTAGCTGCTAGCTCACAAACCTTTGATATCCCCACGCTAAGTTCATAGAATGCTGTTATTTACTTAGATAACTTATGTATATATAATATAAATACAAAGCTGCTGTGACAAGGACAAGTTTTGGGAGGTTAATCTACCATCAAATTCAAAGGGTTTTTTTTTTCGATATATTTTTAGCTGACAGCTCACAAACCTATGATATCCCCTCGCTTAGTTCATAGAATGCTGTTATTTACTTAGATAACTTATGTATCTATAATATAAATACATAGCTGGTGTGACAAGGACAAATTTTGGGAGGTTAATCTACCATCAAAATCAAAGGGATTTTTTTTTCGATATATTTTCAGCTGACAGCTCACAAACCTATGATATCCCCACGCTAAGTACATAGAATGTACGCCAAGTACGTATGTATCTATAATATAAATACGTACTTGGAGTGACAAGGAAAAGTCTAAAGAGGTTAATCTACCATCAAAATTAATGTAGAGATTTTTTCGACATATTTTTAGATGACAGCTCACAAACCTTTAATATCCCCTTGCTAAGTTCATAGAATGCTGTTATTTACTTAGAAGACTTATGTATCTATAATCTAAATACATAGCTGGAGTGACAAGGACAAGTCCTGAGAGGTTAATCTACCATCAAAATTAATGTAGAGATTTTTTCGATATATTTTTAGATGACAGCTCACAAACCTTTCATATCCCCTTGCTAAGTTCATAGAATGCTGTTATTTACTTAGAAGACTTATGTATCTATAATCTAAATACATAGCTGGAGTGACAAGGACAAGTCCTGAGAGGTTAATCTACCATCAAAATTAAAAAAGAGATTTTTCCGATATGTTTTTTAGATGACAGCTCACAAACCTTTCAAATCCTCTCGCTAAGTTCATAGAATGCTGTTATTTACTTAGATTACTTATGTATCTGTAATCTTAATACAAAGCTGGAGTGACAAGGACCAGTCATGAAATGTTAATCTACCATCCAAGTCAAAGGGTTTTTTTTTCGATATATTTTTAGCTGACAGCTCACAAACCTATGATATCCCCTCGCTAAGTACATACAATGCTGTTATTTACTTAGACAACTTATGTATCTATAATATAAATACGTACTTGGAGTGACAAGGACAAGTCTAAAGAGGTTAATCTACCATCAAAATTAATGTAGAGATTTTTCCGATATATTTTTAGATGACAGCTCACAAACCTTTCATATCCCCTTGCTAAGTTCATAGAATGCTGTTATTTACTTAGAAGACTTATGTATCTATAATCTAAATACATAGCTGGAGTGACAAGGGCAAGTCCTGAGAGGTTAATCTACCATCAAAATTAAAAAAGAGATTTTTCCGATATATTTTTAGATGACAGCTCACAAACCTTTCATATCCCCTCGCTAAGTTCATAGAATGCTGTTATTTACTTAGATAACTTATGTATCTATAATATAAATACATAGCTGGTGTGACAAGGACAAATTTTGGGAGGTAAATCTACCATCAAAATCAAAGGGATTTTTTTTTGATATATTTTTAGCTGACAGCTCAAAAACCTTTGATATCCCCTCGCTAAGTACATAGAATGCTGTTATTTACTTAGATAACTTATGTATCTATAATATAAATACGTACTTGGATTGACAAGGACAAGTCTAGAGAGGTTAATCTACCATCAAAATTAATGTAGAGATTTACTCGATATATTTTTAGATGACAGCTCACAAACCTTTCATATGCCCTCGCTAAGCTCATAGAATGCTGTTATTTACTTAGATTACTTATGTATCTATAATCTTAGTACATAGCTGAAGTGACAAGGAAAAGTTTTGGGAGGTAAATCTACCATTAATGTCAAAGGGAATTTTTTCGAGGATATATTTTTAGCTGCCAGGTTTTAAACCTATGATGTCCCCTTTCTAAGTTCATAGACTGCTGTTATTAACTTAGTAAACTAATGTATCTATAATCTAAATACAAAGCTGGAGTGACAAGGACTAGTCTTGAAATGTTAATCTGCCATCAAAGTCATAGGGTTTTTTTTTTCGATATATTTTTAGCTGACAGCTCACAAACCTATGATATCCCCTCGCTAAGTTCATAGAATGCTGTTATTTACTTAGAAGACTTATGTATCTATAATATAAATACGTACTTGGATTGACAAGGACAAGTCTAGAGAGGTTAATCTACCATCAAAATTAATGTAGAGATTTACTCGATATATTTTTAGCTTCTAGCTCACAAACCTTTGATATCCCCTGTCTTAGTTCATATAATGCTGTTATTTACTTAGATAACTTATGTATCTATAATATAAATACATAGCTGGTGTGACTAGGACAAATTTTGGGAGGTTAATCTACCATCAAAATCAAAGGGTTTTTTTTTCGATATAATTTTCATCTGACAGCTCACAAACCTATGATATCCCCTTGCTAAGTACATAAAATGCTGTTATTTACTTAGATAACTTATGTATCTATAATATAAATACGTACTTGGAGTGACAAGGACAAGTCTAAAGAGGTTAATCTACCATCAAAATTAATGTAGAGATTTTTTCGATATATTTTCAGCTGACAGCTCACAAACCTATGATATCCCCTTGCTAAGTTCATAGAATGCTGTTATTTACTTAGAAGACTTATGTATCTATAATCTAAATACATAGCTGGAGTGACAAGGACAAGTCCTGAGAGGTTAATCTACCATCAAAATTAAAAAAGAGATTTTTCCGATATATTTTTAGATGACAGCTCACAAACCTTTCATATCCCCTCGCTAAGTTCATAGAATGCTTTTATTTACTTAGATTACTTATGTATCTATAATCTTAGTACATAGTTGAAGTGACAAGGATAAGTTTTGGGAGGTTAATCTACCATTAATATCAAAGGGATTTTTTTCGAGGATATATTTTTAGCTGCCAGGTTTTAAACCTATGATATCCCCTCGCTAAGTTTATAGAATGCTGTTATTTACTTAGATAACTTATGTATCTATAATATAAATACATAGCTGGTGTGACAAGGACAAATTTTGGGAGGTAAATCTACCATCAAAATCAAAGGGATTTTTTTTGATATATTTTTAGCTGACAGCTCAAAAACCTTTGATATCCCCTCGCTAAGTACATAGAATGCTGTTATTTACTTAGAAGACTTATGTATCTATAATCTACATACATAGCTGGAGGGACAAGGACCAGTCTTGAAATGTTAATCTACCATCAAAGTCAAAGGGATTTTTTTTCGATATATTTTCATCTGACAGCTCACAAACCTATGATATCCCCTCGCTAAGTACATAGAATGCTGTTATTTACTTAGATAACTTATGTATCTATAATATAAATACGTACTTGGAGTGACAAGGACAAGTCTAAAGAGGTTAATCTACCATCAAAATTAATGTAGAGATTTTTTCGATATATTTTTAGCTGCTAGCTCACAAACCTTTGATATCCCCACGCTAAGTTCATAGAATGCTGTTATTTACTTAGATAACTTATGTATATATAATATAAATACAAAGCTGCTGTGACAAGGACAAGTTTTGGGAGGTTAATCTACCATCAAATTCAAAGGGTTTTTTTTTTCGATATATTTTTAGCTGACAGCTCACAAACCTATGATATCCCCTCGCTTAGTTCATAGAATGCTGTTATTTACTTAGATAACTTATGTATCTATAATATAAATACATAGCTGGTGTGACAAGGACAAATTTTGGGAGGTTAATCTACCATCAAAATCAAAGGGATTTTTTTTTCGATATATTTTCAGCTGACAGCTCACAAACCTATGATATCCCCACGCTAAGTACATAGAATGTACGCCAAGTACGTATGTATCTATAATATAAATACGTACTTGGAGTGACAAGGAAAAGTCTAAAGAGGTTAATCTACCATCAAAATTAATGTAGAGATTTTTTCGACATATTTTTAGATGACAGCTCACAAACCTTTAATATCCCCTTGCTAAGTTCATAGAATGCTGTTATTTACTTAGAAGACTTATGTATCTATAATCTAAATACATAGCTGGAGTGACAAGGACAAGTCCTGAGAGGTTAATCTACCATCAAAATTAATGTAGAGATTTTTTCGATATATTTTTAGATGACAGCTCACAAACCTTTCATATCCCCTTGCTAAGTTCATAGAATGCTGTTATTTACTTAGAAGACTTATGTATCTATAATCTAAATACATAGCTGGAGTGACAAGGACAAGTCCTGAGAGGTTAATCTACCATCAAAATTAAAAAAGAGATTTTTCCGATATGTTTTTTAGATGACAGCTCACAAACCTTTCAAATCCTCTCGCTAAGTTCATAGAATGCTGTTATTTACTTAGATTACTTATGTATCTGTAATCTTAATACAAAGCTGGAGTGACAAGGACCAGTCATGAAATGTTAATCTACCATCCAAGTCAAAGGGTTTTTTTTTCGATATATTTTTAGCTGACAGCTCACAAACCTATGATATCCCCTCGCTAAGTACATACAATGCTGTTATTTACTTAGACAACTTATGTATCTATAATATAAATACGTACTTGGAGTGACAAGGACAAGTCTAAAGAGGTTAATCTACCATCAAAATTAATGTAGAGATTTTTCCGATATATTTTTAGATGACAGCTCACAAACCTTTCATATCCCCTTGCTAAGTTCATAGAATGCTGTTATTTACTTAGAAGACTTATGTATCTATAATCTAAATACATAGCTGGAGTGACAAGGGCAAGTCCTGAGAGGTTAATCTACCATCAAAATTAAAAAAGAGATTTTTCCGATATATTTTTAGATGACAGCTCACAAACCTTTCATATCCCCTCGCTAAGTTCATAGAATGCTGTTATTTACTTAGATAACTTATGTATCTATAATATAAATACATAGCTGGTGTGACAAGGACAAATTTTGGGAGGTAAATCTACCATCAAAATCAAAGGGATTTTTTTTTGATATATTTTTAGCTGACAGCTCAAAAACCTTTGATATCCCCTCGCTAAGTACATAGAATGCTGTTATTTACTTAGATAACTTATGTATCTATAATATAAATACGTACTTGGATTGACAAGGACAAGTCTAGAGAGGTTAATCTACCATCAAAATTAATGTAGAGATTTACTCGATATATTTTTAGATGACAGCTCACAAACCTTTCATATGCCCTCGCTAAGCTCATAGAATGCTGTTATTTACTTAGATTACTTATGTATCTATAATCTTAGTACATAGCTGAAGTGACAAGGAAAAGTTTTGGGAGGTAAATCTACCATTAATGTCAAAGGGAATTTTTTCGAGGATATATTTTTAGCTGCCAGGTTTTAAACCTATGATGTCCCCTTTCTAAGTTCATAGACTGCTGTTATTAACTTAGTAAACTAATGTATCTATAATCTAAATACAAAGCTGGAGTGACAAGGACTAGTCTTGAAATGTTAATCTGCCATCAAAGTCATAGGGTTTTTTTTTTCGATATATTTTTAGCTGACAGCTCACAAACCTATGATATCCCCTCGCTAAGTTCATAGAATGCTGTTATTTACTTAGAAGACTTATGTATCTATAATATAAATACGTACTTGGATTGACAAGGACAAGTCTAGAGAGGTTAATCTACCATCAAAATTAATGTAGAGATTTACTCGATATATTTTTAGCTTCTAGCTCACAAACCTTTGATATCCCCTGTCTTAGTTCATATAATGCTGTTATTTACTTAGATAACTTATGTATCTATAATATAAATACATAGCTGCTGTGACAAGGAAAAGTTTTGGGAGGTTAATCTACCATCAAATTCAAAGGGTTTTTTTTTTCGATATATTTTTAGCTGACAGCTCACAAACCTATGATATCCCCTCGCTAAGTTCATAGAATGCTGTTATTTACTTAGTAAACTTATGTATCTATAATCTAAATACAAAGCTGGAGTGACAAGGACAAGTCTAAAGAGGTTAATCTACCATCAAAATTAATGTAGAGATTTTTTCGATATATTTTTAGCTGCTAGCTCACAAACCTTTGATATGCCCTCGCTAAGTTCATAGAATGCTGTTATTTACTTAGATAACTTATGTATCTATAATATAAATACAAAGCTGCTGTGACAAGGACAAGTTTTGGGAGGTTAATCTACCATCAAATTCAAAGGGTTTTTTTTTTTCGATATATTTTTAGCTGACAGCTCACAAACCTATGATATCCCCTCGCTAAGTTCATAGAATGCTGTTATTTACTTAGATAACTTATGTATCTATAATATAAATACATAGCTGGTGTGACAAGGACAAATTTTGGGAGGTTAATCTACCATCAAAATCAAAGGGATTTTTTTTCGATATATTTTCAGCTGACAGCTTACAAACCTATGATATCCCCACGCTAAGTACATAGAATGCTGTTATTTACTTAGATAACTTATGTATCTATAATCTAAATACATAGCTGGAGTGACAAGGACAAGTCCTGAGAGGTTAATCTACCATCAAAATTAAAAAAGAGATTTTTCCGATATATTTTTAGATGACAGCTCACAAACCTTTCATTTCCCCTCGCTAAGTTCATAGAATGCTGTTATTTACTTAGATTGCTTATGTATCTATAATCTTAGTACAAAGTTGAAGTGACAAGGATAAGTTTTGGGAGGTTAATCTACCATTAATGTCAAAGGGTTTTTTTTCGAGGATATATTTTTAGCTGCCAGGTTTTAAACCTATGATGTCCCCTTGCTAAGTTCATAGACTGCTGTTATTTACTTTGTAAACTAATGTATCTATAATCTAAATACAAAGCTGGAGTGACAAGGACCAGTCTTGAAATGTTAATCGACCATCAAAGTCAAAGGGTGTTTTTTTTCGATATATTTTTAGCTGACAGCTCACAAACCTATGATATACTCTCGCTAAGTTCATAGAATGCTGGTGTTTACTTAGATAACTTATGTATCTATAATATAAATACGTACTTGGAGTGACAAGGACAAGTCTGAAGAGGTTAATCTACCATCAAAATTAATGTAGAGATTTTTTGGATATATTTTTAGCTGCTAGCTCACAAACCTTTGATATCCCCTCGTTAAGTTCATAGAATGCTGTTATTTACTTAGAAGACTTATGTATCTATAATCTTAGTACATAGTTGAAGTGACAAGGATAAGTTTTGGGAGGTTAATCTACCATTAATGTCAAAGGGAATTTTTTCGAGGATATATTTTTAGCTGCCAGGTTTTAAACCTATGATGTCCCCTTGCTAAGTTCATAGACTGCTGTTATTTACTTTATAAACTAATGTATCTATAATCTAAATACAAAGCTGGAGTGACAAGGACCAGTCTTGAAATGTTAATCTACCATCAAAGTCAAAGGGTTTTTTTTTTCGATATATTTTTTGCTGACAGCTCACAAACCTATGATTTCCCCTCGCTAAGTACATACAATGCTGTTATTTACTTAGATAACTTATGTATCTATAATATAAATACGTACTTGGAGTGACAAGGACAAGTCTAAAGAGGTTAATCTACCATCAAAATTAATGTAGAGATTTTTTGGATATATTTTTAGCTGCTAGCTCACAAACCTTTGATATCCCCTCACTAAGTTCATAGAATGCTGTTATTTACTTAGATAACTTATGTTTTCATAATATAAATACATAGCTGGTGTGACAAGGACAAGTTTTGGGAGGTTAATCGACCATCAAAGTCAAAGGGTGGTTTTTTTCGATATATTTTTAGCTGACAGCTCACAAACCTATGATATCCCCTCGCTAAGTTCATAGAATGCTGTTATTTACTTAGATAATTTATGTATCTATAATATAAATACATAGCTGGTGTGACAAGGACAAATTTTGGGAGGTTAATCTACCATCAAAATCAAAGGGTTTTTTTTTTTCGATATATTTTCAGCTGACAGCTCACAAACCTATGATATCCCCTCGCTAAGTTCATAGAATGCTGTTATTTACTTAGATAACTTATGTATCTATAATATAAATACATAGCTGGTGTGACAAGGACAAATTTTGGGAGGTAAATCTACCATCAAAATCAAAGGGTTTTTTTTTCGATATATTTTTAGCTGACAGCTCACAAACCTTTGATATCCCCTAGCTAAGTACATAGAATGCTGTTATTTACTTAGATAACTTATGTATCTATAATTTAAATACGTACTTGGAGTGACAAGGGCAAGTCTAGAGAGGTTAATCTACCATCAAAATTAAAAAAGATATTTTTCCGATATATTTTTAGATGACAGCTCACAAACCTTTCATATCCTCTCGCTAAGTTCATAGAATGCTGTTATTTACTTAGATAACTTATGTATCTATAATATAAATACATAGCTGGTGTGACTAGGACAAATTTTGGGAGGTTAATCTACCATCAAAATCAAAGGGATTTTTTTTCGATATAATTTTCATCTGACAGCTCACAAACCTATGATATCCCCTTGCTAAGTACATAAAATGCTGTTATTTACTTAGATAACTTATGTATCTATAATATAAATACGTACTTGGAGTGACAAGGACAAGTCTAAAGAGGTTAATCTACCATCAAAATTAATGTAGAGATTTTTTCGATATATTTTCAGCTGACAGCTCACAAACCTATGATATCCCCTTGCTAAGTTCATAGAATGCTGTTATTTACTTAGAAGACTTATGTATCTATAATCTAAATACATAGCTGGAGTGACATAGACAAGTCCTGTGAGGTTAATCTACCATCAAAATTAAAAAAGAGATTTTTCCGATATATTTTTAGATGACAGCTCACAAACCTTTCATATCCCCTCGCTAAGTTCATAAAATGCTGTTATTTACTTAGATAACTTATGTATCTGTAATCTAAGTACATAGCTGAAGTGACAAGGATAAGTTTTGGGAGGTTAATCTACCATTAATATCAAAGGGATTTTTTTTGAGGATATTATTTTAGCTGCCAGCTCTTAAACCTATGATGTCCCCTTGCTAAGTTCATAGACTGCTGTTATTTACTTAGTAAACTTATGTATCTATAATCTAAATACAAAGTTGGAGTGACAAGGACCAGTCTTGAAATGTTAATCTACCATCAAAGTCAAAGTGTTTTTTTTGTGGATATATTATTTGTTGCTGGCTCACAAACCTATGATATCCCCTCGCTAAGTTCATAGAATGCTGTTATTTACTTAGATAACTTATGTATCTATAATCTGAATACATAGCTGGATTGACAAGGATATGTCTTGAGTGGTTAATCTACCATCAAAATCAAAGTAAAGATTGTTGTCGATATTATTGTCGCCGGTGGCTAATAAACCTATGTGTCCCCTCGGTAAGTACATAGAATGATATTATTTACTTAGTATACATATACATCTTTAAAATAAATACATTTTCAGAGTGACAGCATCACATTTTTGATATCTTATACTCTTTCTTAAGAAGCGAAAACGTATGATTATTGCATTACGTTTGTTTTTGTTCGATTTATGACTCTGAAACTTTAATGGGATCATCAAATCTCAATTCACTATGAAGGTTCTATGTAGTCTTTTGTAATTAGTATATTTTTTTTAGATTTGAACTCTTGAAACCGATTAAATTACAAAAGACTTTGGGTTTTTGTTAATTCTGAATTCATGTCTATTTAATATATTTTAACGCCTGTTAGGACTTTTTTCAGTTGTTTTTATAATTTCCTTATATTTAAATTAATTTTCCTCTGTAAATAAAGCAATTTTTTGGATTCTTCTTAATTTGGTCGGATTATATTGGCCGCTAACTTTTGGCTGCTAACTTCACGCCGGTGGTTAAAAGAACGTTGCTTAGAGAAGTTGAGATAATTCTTAAAATAATTTACTATATGAATCATTATAGTAATAATGTCAAATCACTAAATATTGTTACAATTACTTTAGATGAAATTGGTGGGTTATCCCCAGCTTCCACAAGTAGCACAGTCCAGTTGGCGACCTCAGTGAGCCTGTTGGCGAGCACGCAGCCAGCTGACCCTGCACCGACAATTATGAAATCGAAATGCTGGCCCTCTGAAATATACAAAAAATCTATCACCATCATGTTAAAATGGCGACGGGCCAGATGGCGTAGTTGGTTAAGAGTCTGGTAAAGGTTCCACCTATTGCGCCGCAGGTCGTGGGTTCGATTCCCGCACAGGACATGTGTGCATGAACATGTCTGTATGTCCTGAGTCTGGGTGTAATTATGTATACAAACAAAAACTAGTATATGTATTATATCAGTTATATGGTTTCCATAGTACAAGCTCTGCTTAGTTTGGGATCAGATGACCGTGTGTGAGGAATGTCCCAGGATATTTATTTATTTATTATTTATTATCATCATCTTCTACCTGCACTGTTCCTTCTTCATATAGGCTACGCGGATGAAACCGCGGGGAACAACTAATGTTATATAATTGTGGAACCGCCCGGTTTAGTCTGGATATGTGTGCAATGTATTTTTAATTGCATGATTTATTTGAAAATTATAAATCAAAATCAATAAGTCATTTATTCAGTTTAGGCCCTGGTAAGGCACTTATGAACGTTACATACAGTTGAATTTTCCATCGGTTCAAAATACACTTAAACTGAGAAGACTCCGGCAAGAAACTCAGCAAGGCTTTTTTTTTTAGTTGCGGAAGATATTTTTATATTACAGCTTTTTTTCCAAATGCTTGTAGTATATACCATATAATTATTATGCTTATTCATACAATTGTCACTTAGCCAGGGGGGGTGCAAGTGCAGAGAGAAGCTACTACAACCATATATTCTTATCTTCCACGTAATGAGCCACCTTATTGGGTTTGTCAATATAGCAATTTTAATTAATTGGTAATTGTCTTTGATAGTATCATGTATATATTTATTGCTAATATTTTGAATATCAATCAAAATGCTATTCCTTGCATCATCATACTTGTTATGCTAAAGCAGTTCGAAATATGTAGACCGGAACGAACCGGAACAAAAATAATATACATATTTTTTTTAAATAGGTGATAAATATGTACTATAAAGTAGTAGTATATGAAGTAGGTTGAAGCAGGTACGCTTGTTCTTACTATGCGTTTTATGAATACAAAAAGAGCCACAAGAGGGCTCTCTTCTCCGATAATAGAAGGCTGAAAACGAACAGTCTAAGGATTTGGGGGCGCCGCGAAGCTTAGTTACGGTTTGTTGTTACATTGATATATTTTTTAAATAATAAACACAAAAATAAAAGCTATAATGGTGCGTCCATGCTACGCGAAGCGAGCACGAGCCGAGCCTCGAACGAACAGGATTCGTTGCGATGTTCGATGCGATGTGCGATGATCGTTCGATGCGATTTCAAGCGTGGACGTACTTAACGAGCCTACAACGAGCGCGATGCGAATCCCTGTGTTCGTGAAACAACTGACAATCGGGCGGAGCCACGGAAAATTTATTTCTTTTCTCTGTGGGCGGAGCGCAGGCGAGCACGCTACGAATGCTCGTTCGAGGCTCGCAAGCCCGTCTACGTAGTCGTCGTCTCGTTCGTGTCTCGGTTCGTGCTCGGTTCGCCAAGCATGGACGCACTATAACATGCCAACAAATCAGCTCGCATATTGGCATGAAAAACTAACCATGAACACGGGCGTTTTGCGGATAATCTTGTACATCTAGTTGCAGTGCTGACAGCAGGGTGAAGGCTACCTGAAGAAGCTTTATCACTGGACTAACTGCTTGGGCTTTCACTAATGAGAACGTGTTACGGACTCCCATCGTCCCTGTGAATCTGAAAAATATTTTTTGTTCATCATCATCATCAGCGCAATATGGTCGCTTCTTCAATTCGAGCTTTCTACCCGTAATATTTTTTTTGTATACAACTAGTCGGTAAACAAGCATACGGCCCGGCTGATGGTAAGCGGTTACCGTAGCCATATGGACGCTTGCATCACAAGAAGCATCGCTCACGCGTTACCGACCTTTCCCGCCTCCACTATGAGCTCTGGCGACCTTACTCACGCGCAGGAACACAACTTTACATAACATAAAGTTATTTGGCTGCGGTATTCTGTAAGGTGGAGGTACTTCCCCAGTCGAGCTGCTCTTTGAGCGAATAAACGCTATGCTCTACCTATCTCAAAATTCATTCATATTAGTATTCACTCTTTTCAAACTCATCATCTTTTCCAGATTCATCTGTTTCGGTCTTCCACTTGCCAATTAAATGCCCAACGTAACCAACTTATTTAGTTATATAAGGATTAATTTTATATTGGTCAACATAACTTCAAAATTATAACCCACATTAAAAATCTCACCTACTAGAGAAAATTTAGTTTGAAAACGCGTTTACTAACGTAGTTTTTTTTTTAATTTAATATATACCTAATCACCAGATCATAATCTGTCTATGGAATTTGAAAAAAGATGGATGTCCTCAAGGGAAAAAAATACTAAAATCGCAACAGGAATATTTTGTTCAAACATATTTATGTCATCGACTCTACCTAGATTTAAGAAACAATACTGCAAAAATTTAAAATAATTAGGAAGATTTCCTATATTGTGGCACGCTACCACATGGCAGCAACCTTGATAGGTTAGCTTATTTATAATATTTTTATTTTTTATCTTTCTTAGTTTTTAGTTTTAGTTTATTATTATTTAGATTAAGATATCAAGTATAGGTTTATTATATAGTGTTATGCAAATATTACCCCTACATTATTAACGTTTTTTGTAAAAACTCACATTGAAATCATTTTTATTTTATTTAATAAATTTTGTCTAAATAGATTCAATGTTTTTTATTATTGATGTTCTAGTGTTAAAAATATACCTAAGTCAAAATAATAATTAAAAACTGTTTTACAAAAAACTTAGACCGACTTCAGAGTATAGTAAAAAGTAATCAAATCCTGACCTGATGACAATGGGACCAAACGGGAAGTATACCCTACCAAACAAAAAAATATATAATATTGACGTCGGTTAAAAAATATATAAAAACAATTTTTATTTGTGGTAATTAACATTAACATTGGGGTACTTACTGGTTGAATCCAATATAGTAAAAAGCACTTAAATATTTTATAAAAAAAATTCAACCGTGAAATTCAAAACTGATAAAAAAAAAGACACTTTATAACAATACGGACCAAAGACAGTATCTAATAAGGACGAACAGAACTTACTGATGAGGTTCCGGAACTCGAATTTCGATACTAGTTTAGCTAGTTGGATAAAATAAAAAATACGGTGACCATGAGATTCATCATAGATATGATCGTAATATATTTAAATGAATGTAAAACTATTTATAATGCAGGAAGTACCTATGTCTACAAAAGTATTCAGGTTGCAAGATTGTCCCACGGATAATGCGATAAAGAACTCCATAATCTTGTCCCTCCATCCCCGTTCTTCTATCGGACCACTAGGCGTCGGGGGGGTCTCCATCGCTTCGTCGTCGACATTCCGTCTTGCCGTACCAAGCGTTTCGCTTCCTCTTACCTTATACGCACGGCCAAGTTGTGGAATGCTCTCCCGGACAACGTGTTTCCAGACACTTATAACATGGGTTTATTCAAGGCCAGAGTGAACAGGCATCTTATATCCATGCGGTCCACCCTAGACTACATCTTCGGGAGGCGGGATTGCGGCCAAGCGCAAACCCATTTAATATTTAAAAAAAAAAGGTTGGTTAAGATTCTATCCACCTATCGCGCCGCAGGTCGTGGGTTCGATTCCCACACAGGAGTTGCATTTGTGTGCAAAAATGTCTGTATATCCTGAGTTTGGGTGTGATTATGTATATTATGTATGTATTTACAAACAAAAAGTAGTATAAAATATGAATTATATCAGTTGTCTGGTTTCAATAGTACCTACAAGCTCTGCTTAGTTTGGGATCAGATGACCGTGTGTGAGGAATGTCCCTGGATATTTGTTTGTTTGTTATTTGTTATCTGGTTTCCATAGAACAAGCTCTGCTTAGTTTGGGATCAGATGACCGTGTATGAGGAATGTCCCAGGATATTTCAGGATTTAAAATTATGGAAGGAAGTTTTGCTTGATTGGTACTTGGCAAGAAGTATAAAGCCCACTTATTGGACATAAAAAGTAAATAAAGTTAGTAACAAAAAGTTTGTGTTACATTTTAGTAATTTTTAACCGACTTCTAAGAAACGAAGAGGTTTTTTTTTTTAAATGTTTGTTACCTCATAACTCCGTCATAAAATTCTTCTTTTGTTTGGTACAGTATACTTCCCGCAAGACTTCCCGTTTGATCCCATTGTCATCAGGTCAGGATTTGATTACTTTTTAGTGTACTTTGAAGTCGGTTTAAGTTTTGGTAGCAAACAACCAACCTGATGGTCAGCGATCACTGTAGCCTATTGACGTATGCAAAACTAGGGATATAACCGCGCGTTGCCGATCCTGCAAAAATCCTTCCACCCTTTATTGAACTTATTGAACCTCACACTTGGCTCTTTTTCGTCTATATTACACCGAGTATGTTATGAATAAAAATATTGTAAGTACTATGTCCCTCTCTAACCATAGGCTTTCTGATCACCTTTTATCGAGATCGGTTCAGAAGCTTCGATTCCTGAAAACGTGATAGACAGAAAGAAAAACGGACATTTACTTTTGTGTTTGGCGTATTAGTATCCGAAATGGTACGAATAAATTACATCAAAGAGGTACCTCTACCATTAGGGTATGATATAAATTATTTTCTATTCATATTATGTTCTGGGAAGAACTCATTTTAGAAAGTTTTGATGACCTAGCCGATGTAGCAAGCTTGCCCTGGAAACAGATATATCTATGGTGCGTGCACGTTACGCGAATCGAGCACGATCCAAGCACCCGTGGAGCACAGATTCGCGTAGCTTGGATGGACCTATGAGCAGCCCGAAATCTACGATTTCTTCGAACCGCGGCTAGTACGTCCCCCTGGTGTGCAAGCCATAGGCTACGGTAACTGCTTACCATCAGGCGGGCCGTATGCTTGTTTGCCACTTTAGTGGTATAAAAAAAATACCTATATATAAAAAATTTAAAGCCTCCTCCAAATAAACGTAGAATATTCGTAGCTGAAGGATTTTAATTGAAATCAATTAAGCCGGGCTAGAGCGGGGTACATCGTCGGCAGACCTTCCATAATACGATTTCCGTGCATATATTTTACGTAGCACAAACACTGCGTACCTAATTCCTCAAACAAGCTCTAAGCTAGATAGCACTGGTTCTGTGAGTAACGTGGATGTAGAAATATCCAGATTATGGTGAGCTGGTATAAAAAGGTATCATCAAATCAGTTTGTTCATCATTCGTTTTCATTAGTCTTCACAATTACTTAGGCCAGCCAGACAACCAGAATTTCTTTATTTGAAAATCGAACAGTTGGCTCACACGTCTGTCATTATCTTTATTAGGTTTACCTAAAATAACTCTAATCTGACACTGATTTGAAGTCAGTTTCAATGGAATGCCTCGTGCATTCGCTGACTTCAAATCAGTGTCAGATTAGAGTTATTTCATACTTTTTAGTGTATTTTGATGTTTTTCCTTTAACACCACACCCGTAGCTCGTATCAATAAGCCAGGCCGTCATACATATTTGTCCATGTCTTGAAAACTACTGAACCGATCTCGATGAAAATTGCACTGTTCCCTAAGTTGAAGTAGATGTAAACCAATAAAAAAAGAATGGTTACAATCCGATTAATATCTTCGGATTCATTGTAAAATTTACTTTAACGCATACGATTTAAAGGGCTCACACTTGTATAGCAAAGTAAATGCCGAGGCGTAGCCGTACTGTTATAATGAGCGGTGACCCTAAGGATGCTTGTAAGCCACGGTGTCACACACGCGTTTCCGACCCTCCCACTTTTCACCCGTCCCTTATGAGCTCTGGCAGTCGACTGCGTTGAGGCGGTCCCGCCGAGCCGTTTCATTGCTGCGATGGAGCGGTGCTGAAATAGTGAGCGATGACCCTTATTCTATAACGTGGAGGTGCACCTTTCACAGAAATCATGTATAATCAAATTATATGCAATTCTAAACGTTTTTATATTTAGATTATATACTCAGAAAAACATCTCAGTTGACTGTCGGGTAGTCTTCTTAAGACTTCAAGTTATCTGATTCATTGGTGTATTCTTGATTTAGTAGATAACCATTATAAGCTACAAATAGAAACGCAGATATTCTCGGGGCTATAATTTACTAGCTGTTATCCCGCAGTTTCACTCTAGTAGAAGTTAAACCGTTCTAGTATATGAAACATGAAAATCCTTTTTGATTTTAGTTTTCTATGTCTTACAGATTATCGTACTTTGAGTAATGCTTTGGGCTTCCTGCGTTTATTAAATATCCCGATAATTGGACCTTAAGCGTCACGCAGGTGAAGCCTTTTAGTGTAAACTTAAAATAATTGCTGAATTTGATTCAAATTGATTTCTCAATCCCCCTAAAAAAAAATTCACCGAACGATTTTAACTTGTCACAAAGTCAGATTAACTTTGAACTTTCATTATTTGAGAACATTTTGCCATCGTTTGTTTCAGAATTTGAGTGACAGTTATATTAAAAGTCAGTGATTTAATTAATGGACTTCACTAGATTTTCATTACATACAATATTATTATAATTTAAACTATTATAATAGTCATAATGTCCAAAAAAAAAATTGCCCGTTCTTCTCTGTTCAGCAGACATACGAACTTGTGGTCAACTGTTTCGAACCAATTTAACGTTCATAAGTGCCTTACCAGGGCGTAAATTGAATGAAAAACTTTTTCATTTGATTTGATTTGACAAGTGTGTTAAAAAACGTCGTATGACACGCGTGTGCATTGATCACTACACTCTCGGCTCCCTTATCGCCTCGTGTGTAATGACCAACTTAGCCCACATGTATCATAATGTACCATTAACCAGGTATAAGTAATACTTATTGATTCTATCGTGTTGTACTTATTCTTAAATTATTGGTATGGTGAAAATTTTGTATAAATAAATATCTATAGTAATAATGTGTAATAAATGTATTTCTTCAGTATGTTGTTGTTTTTCTGTATGAACTAAATTACAAAATATTTGATAAGTCATTATAAAAATAAATATTTTTGATCTACTAACCACCATCAATTTGACCAATAAATTATGTAACTATCGGTTTACCAATAAAAACGTCCTCTAAGTAATAGTTTTTGGCTGTTTTACGAAGACTGATCTGAATAATTGGACTGTTTAACAAAAACTTGAACCGACTTCAAAGTACACTAAGAAGTAATCAAATCCGGATCTGATGACAATGGGACCAAGCGGGAAGTGTACCCTTCCAGTCAAAAAAAGAATATGCCAAATCGGTTAATAAATGACGGAGTTATGAGGTAACAAACAAAAAAAAAACATACAATCGAATTGAGAACCTCATCCTTTTTTTGAAGTCGGTTAAAAATCGCTTCATCCTAAGAACGGGAGTACCGATTACTAAATAGATTTTTATCAAACCCGTTGCATTAACTGAACAAACCCATAAAAAATGTTATCCTGTTTGTAAATAACAATACCTACTCTTATTTTTTTTTATAACAGCACCCAATCTCAAACCACAACCACATTGCACAGTTACTACAGTAAAATGTTGATTTAAAAAAGTACACAAATATAATTAAAATAAAGGACTTTAATGCAATGTATATTAAGATTTAACTGAATTGTAGCAAGCCGATGAACGATAGTGTCTATGAATTCATCTGGACACTAAAATAATTGTAGCAGTTTAACTCATAATCTAGATTTATTGACAAGATACTTTTGAACACCTTTTACATATGTAGTTATATATTTTTTCCAATCTAAGTTGGTGACGTCACAAGGCCATAATTTTCTGTCCGCTAGAGACAGCGAATTGTAAAGTGCTGTAACACCGGAAGATTTTATAACCCAAGTGTGAGTTGTGAAGTATTCCAATAATTTGGAGACCAAGCGTATTCGGGAAGCCATTTTGACGTATCTGTTGAGGAAAAAATAAATCGATATATTTGACGCCTGGGAAAATTCATGAGACACCATTGGTGTTTTTTGTGACTTATCCAAGGCTTTTGATTGTGTCCATCATAAAATACTGATCAGCAAATTACATCACTACGGCGTTAGAGACACTGCACTAGATCTTTTGATTTATTACTTATGTGACAGAATTCAAAAGGTTGGTGTTAATGGTGAAGTATCCCCTGGGTCATCAGTAACTATGGGTGTACCACAAGGTTCTATCCTTCGACCTTTTCTTTTTCTCATTTACATCAACGACTTACCATATCTTGTAGAAAAAAAACATGAGATAGTATTGTTTGCTGATGACACTTCACTTCTTTACAAAGTGAATAGACATGATTTTAATTCTGACGATGTGAACAATGCTCTTTCTGTAGTCGTTGATTGGTTTACTATAAATAATTTATTGCTAAATGAGAAAAAAAACAAAATGTATCAGATTTTTATATTTATTGATTAATAAATTATAGGTCCTGTCCAAATAACTCGGGCCAGCATACCTTGTTGGTTTCCCTCTGATAAGAAAACAAATATCCACAATATACGCCGGTATGGTCAATGTCAATAAGTTTATGAGACCAACCAACCATCTACAGTTTGAAAATAAGGCTCCAGGGAAAGGCAAATCATCTGCAATACATATGGTGTCATGTAAAATAAATTTAGTATTTCAAGATGCTTAGCTTAATTGTAAATCATGTTAAACAAACTTTTAGACCGGGAGATACTGTCACAAATTTCCTGGTCATTTGTACCAGTATGGCGATCCTTCAGGGGTCTAATTAAGTAATGACGATAAGGAAAATTATGGTTATAGCGCTGACTATGCGGTGGTATGGCGGCCATTTGGGATTTTCCGCAATTGCTATTTTAATTTCCGAATTCGAATATTTTTTATGTTTCTTTACAGAAATATCAATTCGATTCATCGAAAAGTTTTCGGAAATTAAAATAGCATTTGCTGAAATTCGCCTCGGAAATTTTTGAATCCGTTTCCGATATCGAATCCGACGTTTTAAAATAGCCCTGCTGAAGGGTCGCCATACTGGTAAAAATTACCAGGAAATTTGTGCCAGTATCTCCCGGTCTATATGGACCATAAATAACTAAGGAGAACTTACTGAAACCAAGTTTTACACTCTCAAAAGCATATGCTGAAGATATTTCTTTCAATGTTATTGGATTGGATGAGCTGCTGCAGCAGTTCAATACAGTAAGCTTTTCTGAACTGAAATCAAAATAGAGATTAACTGATATTTTTTAAGCATAGCGTAAGCATACAGGCTGCCTGGTGGTAAGCGGTTACCTTTGACATATGGACGCTTGTAACACACGAGGGATCACTCACGCGTTACAAACCCTTCCCCTCTCCCCGATGACTTATTGCGAACTTACTCACGCGCAATAACACAATATCAACTTATTTGGCTGCGGTATTCTGTATGTTGGAGGTACTTCCCCAGTCGAGCTGCTCTTTGAGCGAAATAACTCTATGCTGTACCTCCATTAAAAATTGTAAATTTTGAATTTTCCCTACAGCTGTAGATGCTCCTGCAACTTTACAAATCGCCTGTATGTGAGATAGCGCGAGTATATCAACACATGTAGCATCTTACACTAGCGACCTGCCGATACTCCACGAGCTCAAAGTCAAAGTCAAAGCCATTTATTCAATTTAGGCCCCAGAAGGGCACTTATGAAGGTCACATTTACTCAAGTTACCACCGGTTCAGAACTCGGCTTTCAACTGAAAAGAATCCGGCAAGAAACTCAGCAAGGTTACATTTTTAAAATATTTTTTGTATAATCTGACTATGTTTGGCTTTTTCTTCCAAATAATTAACAAAAAAATTTAATAAATAAAACATACCCGGCCTCCTGCCGTTGCCAGTACGTAAAGCAGTAGACAATAGTGTCGTTAATTCAGCCGGCGCTAATTAAGACAACAAGAAAACCCAAGGTGTCATTGAATAGAATAGAATGTTTATTACCTATTGTATTTAGCACCGGCAACCAGAGTAAGATTTGACACATAATCCACTGGTATCAAGTCCAAAACATTGTCATTATGTCCAAGTACAGCTCGACAGTAACCCTTTCCGGAACTTGCCAGAAAAGCTGTACTACCAAACCAATTATCTACCCATCCCGGATATGGCTCGCTTACTGAAGGTCCAACTGGAAATAAGAAGACCCGAATAAATTGATAGTTAATTGTTACTGAGAACATGTGAGAACGAAAACGACGGACATAGCTCGTAGAGTTAGTAAGCTGAAGTGGCAATGGGCAGGCCACATCGCTCGAAGAGCCGATAACCGCTGGGGAAGAAAGGTTCTCGAGTGGCGACCACGTACTGGAAAGCGCCGAGCGGGACGCCCTCCTACCAGGTGGACCGACGACCTGGTCAGAGTCGCTGGGCACCGCTGGATGCAAGCGGCCCAAAACCGTTCGAAGTGGAAGTCAATGGGGGAGGCCTATGTTCAGCAGTGGACATCCATAGGCTGATATGATGATGATGATGATGATGATGAGAACATGTGAAATAATTGAATGATCTTTTTTAACCGATTTCAAAAAAAGGAGGAGGTTCTCAATTCGGTTGTTTTTTTTTAATGTTTGTTACCTCATAACTCCGTCATTTATTAACCGATTTGGAAAATTCTTTTTTGTCTGGAAGGGTACACTTCCCATTGTCATCAGATCAGGATTTTTAGTGTACTTTGAAGTCGGTTTAAGTTTTTTGTAAAACAGTCCAATTATTTTTTGATAGTTTATTAATACTGAGAAAATTACAAATCTTATATTTTCTTTTTACCCGACTACGGCAAAGCTAAAATGAAGGGTTATGTTTTAGCAGTCTATGTATGTTCCACCGTAGCATCTAAACTGCTAATCCGATTGTGATGACTGAGGTGTCCATCGATTCCTTACTATGGGCAATTTTTTTATCCAACTACGGCAATGTCAAAAAAAAGGCTTATATTTTTAGCATTGTTCCACCGTAGAGCCGCCGAAACTACTCATTACAGTAGGTACGCGAACGAACATTCTTCTTCATCAAAATAGGATGATTAGCTTAGGCGCTACGGTGGAACATTGCAGTTTATGTTATTTCTATGGCAAAAACCTTACCCCTTCTTTACTGGCTCTGACGTAGGTCGAGTAATTTCTTTGGCATTTTCAAATGCCGAGGTCGTGCGTTGGCAATTACAAAAAACACAGATCATAATTTTTTATAGACAAAAAAATAGGGAATATTGAATTGTATACAGGGTGACTGGTAATTAGTAAACGTTACTTAGACACATGATAATAAACAACTTTCCAAAGAAACAAATAGAAACAATTTAATATTTATAACTAAATTAAATAAATCTGATGGTGTATTCTTGGTGTATGCTTTTTATATGTTATGCTATACATTTTAAGTATAAGCTGACCTCCCATTGTACTGAAATCCTATACCATGCGAGATCAGCTTATACTGGAAATGTATAGCTTGATCTGTAGCCGTGTGTACTAGATATTATGGGCTCATGTGCTAAGTAAATTTAAAAAAAACTTTGGGAAAGTTGTTTGTTATCTCATGATACATGGTACAATCATATGTCTTAAGTATCGTTTACTTATTACCAGTCACCCTATATAACGTTACTAATTTGAAAATGCCAGAAGACAACTTGTCTTACTCAATAAGATCAGCATCTAACTTGTTTGTTACCTTTGAGTTATATTTTATTTATCCCTGGAGGGGTTAAATTTATTGAACTTATTATTAGCATCACGTTTTTGGCCTAAGAAACTTGGTACCATGCCATGTTCAGATGTTCACCGTAAAAACCTTTCAATAAGGTAGGATGCCTGTTTGACAACTTTGTGACATGTATAAAATTTTTATCAACGTGAAACGTGAGTTACGACGTAACTTTCAAAGATATAGGTACTTACTTATGGAAGGTCTGATGATAACTGTCGGTATAGCCCCATGGTTTTTCAGTACATAGTTTTCTGCTAAAGCCTTTGAAAATGTATACGTGTTCGGTTTGCCATCTGTAATAGGAAAATTCTATTTACACAGACAGTTGTGTGAAGAATATTGTAAGCCGAAAGAAATATAGTCACACAAAAGAACTCATTAAACTAGTTGGCTTTTCTTCATTACCACCACATTACCACAATGCTTTATGGTCGAAAAGCGTGATAGTCACGACATGGATTCCGCTGTGATTTTTTTGTGTTTGCCACATCGCTTATTATGGGAGTTTTTATAGGAACCTTTCGTAATGTGGATGTTTTATAGTGAAGTGGAGAAGTTTAATCAACGCATTGTGGATTTGATGATTTTTTCGCTCAATAAGCTTTTTTAGGGTTCTGTAGCCAAATGGCAAAAAACGGAACCCTTATGGATTCGTCATGTCTGTCTGTCTGTCCATCCGTATGTCACCGCCACTTTTTTCCGAAACTATAAGAACTATAATGTTGAAACTTGTTAAGTAGATTTATTCTGTGAACGGCATTAAGATTTTCACATAAAAATAGAAAATAAACAATAAATTTTTGGGGTTCCCCATACTTAGAACTGAAACTCAACATTTTTTTTTTATCAAACCCATACGTGTGGATAGGACTTCAAAAATTTTATTTTTTAACTTAATAGTTTGCACGAGAGACACTTCCAAAGTGGTAAAATGTGTGCCCCCCCCCCTGTTACTTCTAAAATAAGAAAATGATAAAACTAAAAAAAAATATATGATGTACATTACCATGCAAAAAATTAGTTTGAACGAGATCTAGTAAGTAGTTTTTTTTAATACGACTTAATTTAAAAAAAATACACTATTATTAAAACATCGATCAAAGTTACAACGAACTACAAGAACTTTTATATTATGTTACTTGCTGCTACGGAACCCTTTATGGGCGAGTCCGACTCGCACTTGGCCGCTTTTTTGTTCTTTGATCCATACGAGTATATTATATTTTTTGACTGTTAATAAATTGATGCGATAAGTACATTGGTCAGTGATGATAATTCAATCAATGCTTGTGAAGCTGATTAGAAAACTGGTGTTCAACAATTTAATGAGAGTGAGTGATTTTTAAACAAAGCAAATACAAATTCAAAAGCGAATACCGGTACGTGGATTACGTAACTTTATTGCAATGAAATTCCGATTGAAATAACCTCTGAATCCGTAGAAATATTACAAAATCGGAAATGGTTCCATTTCTAATGAACCACTGTTTGTATTTATCAGAACGTAAAAAAGATATCAGAAAACCACTATATTGAACCGATTTCAATTCGAAAATGATTGAAATTTAGTTACGTAATCGCCCCCCCTGGTATGTGCTTTTTTGGCCTCACTCCCGTGTTCCGTTAGCTCCATCTGCCTTATTCTGTAATCTGTGAAAATCGGATTGAGATTTCAAACATGTGTCAAAATAAAAAAATAAATTAAATCAAAAGTACTAAGGAGTATTGATATCAACTTTGATGCAAATCACCCCTAAAATAACTTTCTATCCCTTTTTGACCCCGTTAGGCGATGATTTTCAATAAAATACGAAACACGTTTTCCATCAATTCTGTTAAAGAATGTTTATGCAAAATTTGACGTAGATCGGACAAAGGAATCACGTTGTCCCATACAAACTTTGCCCCCGTTTTTCACCCCCTTAGGGGTAGAATTTCGGAAAAACCTTTCTTATCTGATGCCTACGTCATACAAAGAACACATCCTCCAAGTATCAGGTCTCTACGATCAGCGGTTTAGGCTGTGCGTTGATTGTCAGTCAGTCATTCAGGACAAAGCATTTTATATATACAGAAGATTATGCACTAATAAAACTTACTTAGCAATTTCGCTGTCTTCTTTTCATCATTATCATATTTCTCAACAAAATCATACACCTCATTCAATTCTGCTGGTGGAGGGTACACGACCTCTTCTATGATCTTTCTATCTGTATTCGTGTATGCCGTTGATATATGAACAAGTACCTGAAATATTAGAATTTTTCATGAATTTTTGTAGTCTTCAAGTTTAACTTATTACGAAATTAATATTCAAAGTCTAGTTATAGGAGGGCTATTTATAAAGGTCTATAGAAGATATCAGTTTATGGTATACCCTTGTGAGAATGTTGAACAATAAAAAATAGATTTAATAATATCAATAGACAATCGCACCGTAGTAACTTATTTTTTATTTTCTTGTTCTTTTTAGGGTTCCAAATAAAAAAAAAGGAACTTATGCTGTCTGTCAGTCTGTCACAGGTGGTATATTTCAGCAACCACTGATGCTATTGATTTGAAATAGTTATAAATATTATTTTTTACATAAATAATCTCATCATCATACAAGCGTAAGGATATCCACTGCTGAAAATAGACCTCCCCCATTGACTTCCACTACGAACGGTTTTGGACTGCTTGCATCCAGCGGTGCCCAGCGACTCTGACCAGTTCGTCGGTCCACCTGGTGGGTGGTCGTCCCACTCGGTGTTTCCAGTATGTGGTCGCCACTCGAGAACCTTTCTTCCCTATCAGTTATCGGCTCTTCGAGCGATGTCGCCTTACGACCTTACTTCTCTTATCGTCCTTCGCCGTACGATCTATGTCCATCGTTTTCTTTCTCTTACGAATGTCCTAATTTCGGACTCTATCACGTAGAGAAATTCCGAGCATAGCTCGTTCCATTGCTCGCTGAGTGACTCAGAGCTTATTTATGCGGCCAGCAGTAAAATACCACGTCTCTGTCCCGTATGTCATCATTGGTGTTGCAAGTACAGTCAACAAAAAGTACAGTCACTAAAAAAAGCTTGTAGAAAAGATAGTAAAAATTAAATTTTTGACAAAAACTTATTACCTATTTGATTCTGTTTGATTCGGAAACCTACAAATAACAAGAACATAAGAAATCAAAAATTAAATAAAAATAAGATATTATGGTTCTATTGTCATTGATATTATTAAATCAAGTTTTTTTTGTTCAACATGGTACCATCTGATCCATCAAAGCTTAGTAAGTGCCCTCCTGCGGCCTAAATTGAATGAAATTGGCTTTAACTTCTAGACCGGAGTCTTGTGTAATACTAGATGAGTACTAGCGATATAATATTATACTTAGTGCGTTATTTTTCCTAATGCACAGTACATATTGCGAAAGCCAATTTATACAAACCATTATTTTTTTCATGCGTTGGCACAAATTCAAAACTTTCTGCGTACCCTCCAAATTAAAATTCAACGCATTTTTCAAAAAATCATTCAATTTTATATTTGCTGCCGAGTGAATTACGACTGATACCTGAAATCAAAGGCATTATTCAATACACTCTTAGCCTCTCAAGGCTGCTCAGAAGGATGCCATAAGCCATCACGGTATTCACGGTCAAAGTGATGTCAATTTGATTAGTTTGAGACATTTTATATACCAGCCGAATTAGCTCGTTGTTTTAGTCTTAAATAACAACATATTATTATGAAGAAAAAAACCTGGAACTGCGAGTCAACTGATTGTTACTCTTGAGGAACTAGATGGCCTTTGCATTTATCGAGGATGACTTGAAGAGAACAACTACAGTTAGAGTCTTTGAAAAAGAAAAAAAAGAGTTTTCAACGAGACTGGGGAGGAGTATGTTATCTAGGGGACCACAATAGATCCCAATGGGTCGAAGTGTCCGAGTGATTTCTCGGCCCCTGCACAAGATAAGATAGAGTCTTTGTAGAAGCAAAGATTTTCAGTATACTTTGCTCATAAAAGTTGTGGCGGTAGTTGTTTAGTTGCGTATATTTTATCTGGCTATCTTACTACTTTTAGTTTTAAACTGTTTTACACCAAGTATTAATGGAGAAAGAACAAAATCAAAGAGTCTTTATTCCTTAATTGTATAATGAATAACATAAATGCATTTACTTTTTAGGGATGCCCGAAGGTTGCCAGACGGGACCCTGTTACTAAGACTCCGCTGTCCGTCCGTTTGTCAGTGAGCTGTATCTCATGAACAGTATAGACAGCTGACATTTTCAGAGAATATTTTTTTCTATTGCCGCTATAACTAAAACTGGAATAAAATAAAAAATGTAAGGGGGCGTCCATACAAGAAACGACTTCTTTTGGCGTTTATTGTTCATAGTAAAGTTGAGATAGATAATAGTGTACGGACCACTCTTGGCTGTTTTTTTGTAATTAATGAGCTTAATAGATCTATTAGCAATACAATACCTCATTTATTAAAGCGTTTTCATCATCAGCCTTGATGCCCAAGTTAGGCGCCGTAAGGTCACCCACTATTGGTATTATTTTCTTTAAATCTTGAGGCCTCACTTCTTTTAACCTTAAGAAGACCTGCGGATGAATCGGTATTGAAGGTAATGTTTGTTAGAAGTGAGATGAACAATAGAGTAAACCCCTTATTCATAATAAAGTTAGCAAACGTTGATTAGGTTAAATTATGAAGTCCTTATCTGACACGTCACGTTTGGTGATCGAAAGAGTGAGTAGGAGGACACTATTACACAGCTTTAGTTAAAAAGCGATTATGAATAAGGGGTTTAGAATTTTATAGAGTTGATAGCTTTAACAATTTTGTACACACTACACATCAAGCTATACATTTCCAGTATAAGGTGATCTCGCATTGTATAGGATTTCCGTACATTGGGAGGTCAGCTTATACTAGAAATGTATAGCTTGATCTGTAGTCGTGTGTACGAAGCGTGAGCACTTCCCATATGGATGGATTCAAAGTTATATCGTACACTAATTGATTTATAGTTTAAAAAAACGAGAAATTGATATCACTACATAGTATAAATATAAAACAAAGTCGTCTCGCTGTCTGTCTGTTACTATGAATGCTTAGATCTTTAAAACTACGTAACGGATTTTGATGCGTTTTTTAATAGATAGAGTGATTCAAGAGGAAGGTTTTAGTATATGATTTGTCAAGTTTTTGTATACATTGGTTAAAATATAATGATATTTGTTGGAGGTCCGAAAAAATAAGCCGTCTGGGAGCTTTCAACGAAAACAACGCGCGGGCGCGTAAATCGTTCGACACCACACGACATTGCACCCGTGCGAAGTCGGGGCGGGTCGCTAGTTCATTATATTATGTATTTTGTCGTTCAAACTATGTACGTGCACTTTGTTTCAAGTTTCAAGGCATTTGGACAGTACCGGAGCTCACGGTCCGCACTCTAGTACAGTCGGTCTATAATATTCTAACTGTACTGGGTGAACTATATTAAATGAAATAAAAAATATCATACCGGGCTCTCAACCATGCATTGAATCCTTTGATGTACATGATCATGATTCTTTTCACGAATTAAAACGAATACCTTATTGATATTCGGACAGCTGTAGAGTAGTTTTTCTATGACCACCTAAAAATAAGATCAAATAACCCTCGTCTAACCTCTCTGACTCGGTGATGTTTCAGTAAGTGAGGAAAACCTAACTAGGCCTGAATTTTGGCTTAAGGTTTCACATTTGTCGATCTTTTATAGGATATATTTAAAAGAGTATGCACAGGAACTTCTCAATATCATTCCTCCATCGCCATTTCTCCATTGAACCATAAAATGCCCGAAGAATTTCCACACGTTGGAATTGGAACTCAATTCATCGGTCTGCGTTTCCTATCACCTTTATCCTAGAAAACTGCAAGGCATCCTTGGACTCATCACACTCCTAATGGGGTCAGTCGACGGTTAAACGAAGGCATACATAAAAGAAAGATACTTCATTTTCATCATATTATAAACTAGCTGTCCCCCGCTGTTTCACCCACGTTCCCGGGATTAAAAGTAGCCTATGTCCTTCTCCATACTATAGGCTATCTGCATTCCAAATTTAATGATGATCCGTTGCGTAGCTGAGGCGTGAAGGCGTAACAAACAAACAAAATCACTTTCGTATTTATAATATTAGGATTTTCCTTCATTTTATGTTTACCGTAGTCCTTAACATAACGGTGTACGAAGAAACATGGCCGTACAATAAAAAAAAAAACATTTTACTTACTTTCCCCAAGAATCCCGTACCGCCAGTGATAAATACAGATTTGCCTGCGTAGAACTGGGCAACTGATTGATAGTTTTCACTATCATTTGAAACGATTTTGGATCTGAAAAAAGTTGCTGACTTTGTATTCTGTAGAATTAAATACTATGCCACCATCACAGATAAAATATTAGCGAATGACATCCATCCGTAGCCTACGTCACATCCCGACAATACCAACAATGTATTAGATTATAATTATATTAATTAGCTTAGTCTAATTATTATTTAATAATTTAGTAATGATTTTAATAGCTTTTGGGTTTTTAATAGATTTTATTAATTATTTAATCGTTGCTAATTTGGCACCAACGGCAGTGACGCCATTAGATGTTTATGTCATCGAGATTATTCTTAATTATTTGAAATTGGCTTTTTACAATAATTATTTAACGTAGTTTACGTATTGCTTTCATAATTATTTGCTTATAAAATTATATTCCGGAAGTTCATTTGTAGGTATTCCTTCATTTTGTTAACCGGAAGTAACATTCTCGAGTTTGTGATTTATTTTTATGGTTGTCTTTTATGAAATTGTAAACGATTCTTAGCGATATAAAAGAAACAGTAATGTGCTAGGAAGGGACACTATCCTTAAAACAATTGTTTAAAGCGGAAGCTCTGCCCGAATTACACTTGAAATACCAAATCTGCATTTCATTTCTAAAGCTATCTCCACATACCGTCACATTTCAGAAGTGGGATATTGAAGAATGTTGGGCCCCTACGCTGCCGGTTTTGGCAAAAAGAAGAGAAATTATACTGAAGAATTTACTACTGACAATCAAGAAATCGAAGAAGGCCCAAATTTTTTTTTTCTTCTGACGCCACCTTTACTCCAAGAAAACGACACCGAGTGACCCATGCTCATGCAGAAGTAATTCCAAAATTCCGGCCTGAGGATAACACCAGTAATATAAGTAGCTACTTACATAAAATAGATCAGCTTGGCGAAGTTTATGATTGGGATGCAACTGAAAGACAATTCGTGATGCAACTTCGCTTACGTGGTTTTGTTAGATGCTGGTATCTTGACGATTATGACCTTGACTGGGATGGATGGAAAAAAGCCCTGAAAACTGCTTTCCCACGATTTAAAGACTACGTAGATAAGCTTGAAGGTATGCTTGCGAGAGCGAAGAAAGCTACTGAATCCATGACCAAGTATTACCACGACAAGGTATCGCTTCTCAAGAAGTGTAATATCAAAGGGGAAGAGGCGATTTCATGTATCATCAGAGGACTTTCAATGGAGCTACGCGCCAATGCTAAGGCATACCAATGCAAGACGCCGGATCTACTGTAATCCACGTAATGAGCCACCTTTGTCAATTAACCTCTGCTTTATGAAATCTTTGAATTTATTATAAGACATTTTAGCTACTTCAAGTGGGATTTTATTATAGAATCGAACGCAATTTCCGAGAAAAGACTTATTAACTTTAATTCTATTGAAGTTATGGTGGCTACTATTAATTACAAATAAATTTAAGTTTTTACGAACAAAGACAATGTTTTCATAGATGTACTGTGATGGTAACGTAAGAATTTTAAAGTCCTTAAATCGACTTCGTAGTGATTCGCGTGGGCCCAAACAATAGATCGCACGAATTGCACTTTTCTGCAGAATAAATATAGTTTCAAAGTCTGCATTACTGACATTAAACTATGGAAATAAGCAAAGTAAACCAACCTGGCTGTAGCCACGTCTGTAATTTGTCTAATTTTTCTAACTGCGAAGGCGGCGGAACTCAATTTACTAGCTAATCTTTCTATATGAGGACCCCATTGTATTTTACTATCTAATGTTACGCCGAGAAAAACTGCCTTATCCACTTGTTCAAGTCTTTTAGCATCGACTAAGATATTAGTGTCACTCTTAACAACATTAGGGAGAGAAAACCGTATGCATTTAGTTTTACTGGAATTAAGCATACGATTATTGGCGGCAAACCATTTAGATACAGCTGATAAGGTGTCATTGAGCTGCGTAAGGTCTGTATCTTTTCTTTTGACTTTAAAAATTAAAGAAGTATCATCAGCAAATAGAACAATATCGGACAATTCATTTACAGTACAGATACAGTGCTCCACTATGGAGTTCCAGTGCTTACCCTCCTACTCGATCATCAGACCCTGAAAACCATATATGGTCAAAGTTCATCTTACGACAATTCTAACAAGCCCAAACACGGCTCAGAAACGTTGCTCCGTTATGGAGTTCTAGTGCCTACCTTCTGGATCCATCATCAAATCAGCTCGATGGTATCAAATTATTGTATTGTCATCGATACTTGATAAGTGTGCAAAATTTCAGTTTAATCTGACGTTTCGAAGTCGATGTAAATTACGTTTGAAGATTCCATTACATGCATACATACATACATACAGGTGAAGCTAATAAAAGCGTGTTAAAAACACCCTTCGCAACGCAGCTTAGAACATCTCTGGTGTATATCTACATTAAAAAGCCGGGGATAATGTGCTCGACCCTGCCAATACTCCACCACGCGTGCCCACTGCGGATCGGTGCTCCGTAGGCTAGTGGTCAACCTACTGTTGGAGTTTTCAAGCCGCCTAGAAGGCCTCCAACTAGCTAAGTAATAACCGGGACCAACGGCTTAAGGTACCGACCACGACGGTGGTAGCTTAACTAGCCGATCGATTAAGAACGGCTTATCATGCTACACAACGAGCGCTTCATAAAAATGAATATTACAATAAATACCTGTTATTTATTTGATGAAAAAGGTCTGTCGCCATTTTAAACTCTTGATAATATTTTAATCGTAATAACTTAACTCTTATTTTAATCACTTGGGTAATACTATTAATAATAATATTAATTAATAGAACCTATGTGTTATAGGTACTACGTCTTTTATTTTATCATTGGATAATAATCTATACTTTGTACGTAGTATTTATATACTCTGAGCTAGGTATTGCTAAAAATGTTATAATACAGGAAACCTTTTTGTGTTCACCAATATAATTACTTGGAATTATATATACAGTGTGTTTAATAAACAAGGCAGAATGGGGAAAACCAAAACCAAAGGAGATACAGAAAAGAATAAAATTATAATATAACGAAATAAAATTATTTTATTTTTCCAAAAACACACAAATGAAAAGTATGTAAATATGAAAATAGAAGAGTAAAATAAAGTATAAATAAATATCGAATCTGTGTGTATCGGAAAGAAAAGGCGGCCGACTCAGCCTAATGTTGAGGTACCCTCCAACGCTGATATTCTGTAAGCGCCTCGTGAGTTTGCGTCACGAAAATCAGTTAGTGTTTTTTTTCATTTTAAACAAAAATAATCGAAAAATAATAATACATATTAACCATTATGGGGATAAATTCCTATATGAACAATAATCAGTGGACACTTAACTGGACGTCTGATAATGGCGTTAAAAATTGCAAGTTTTTGTAATTTTAGAAGGGTCCTAATTCGTAAAATAATTAATTTATGGAGAAAAACAGAACCGACGGACATACAGTGGTACCTACAGATTGCATGGTAGAATAATCATTGCTCTAGTGTCATTATCCAGAGGGGAAACTGAGGCTTACGTTTGTATGGAACAAACGCCACCAGCATATCCTCTTAATCAACTCCACTGCACCAGCAGTGTCATTCTGATGAAATGAGAGATATAGTGGTATGTCATCTGTATATTGATGATATTTGCAATTTTGTATACCATTGACAATATCTGCACTATAGAGTATGAAAAGAAGAGGACTTGAACCCTGCGGTACGCCTCTACTAATAGGATTCCACTTGGATGTTAACAGCGAACCATCTAACTTGCATATTTCTACTAGTTGAGAACGATTTGATAAATAGATGTCAAACAAACGCACAGCTGAATTGTCAAGCCATAGTAGATTTGCCAAAAGATGCGAAATATTTAGAGAATCAAACGCCCTGGAAAAGTCCAGTAGAGTAAGAATTGTACTTAGACCAGTATCACGAGCGCTGAGAACATTATTCACGACATCCAGCAGAGCAGTATGTGTTCCTAAGCCTTTCCTGAAACCGGATTGAAGAGTGGGTAATATAGCATTATGCTCCAAGTATTTTGATAACTGGTTATGAAAAACCTTTTCAAGAATCATGCATCAAAATGCGATTGAAAGTAATATTTTTAATTACTTCATTCTTGTTGGTTTATTAAGGAATTTTAGACATAATACAGTATTGTTGAAAGATTTTTCATTTGCTGGTTTTTTGTGATAATTTATTGACTTTTAAACTAATACTTATTTGTTAAATATTAATTTTGAATTTTGAATTTTAAGGTGTTTTAATCAATAAACATTTGGTTTTTTGTAGATTAACTATGCACCGTGGGCGATTTTTTGTTGATATGGTGACAAAAATAACGTCAAACTATCACGAGGAGAAGGAAAACAACAACCTGTTCAAGAAACCTCGCTCCCTTTAAACTCTTTACAGAATGATCACAACAAAGCTGTGAAAGAACAATCGGCGTACTCGAAGGTGAAGGACTTTCTACAAAAAATCTAGTTCTGAATCGATGGCTGAATCCAACCAAAGCAAATATTACATTTCACCCTTGCACACTGATTAGATCACACTGATTCAATCAGTGCTTGTTACCAGTTATGACATACGGAACAGAGACGTGGTATTTTACTGCTGGCTGCATAAATAAGCTTAGAGTCAACGAGCTATGCTCGAAATTTCTTTCTTCGAATAATTCATCTTTGTGTAAACTTTACTCAAGGCAATACAGTCTTAACTAAAAAAATTGAAATTAATTTAGTATCTGTATTTTTTTTAATAATTGCTAAATTGATAATTACGTTAATTTTATTAATAAACCTAATAAAGTATTCATTTCTTTATAATCTATGGCAGGAAGTGAATAATCAGTTTTTCGTCGACTCTGAAAAATTAAAGACATATTTTGTGTTACAACAGTATTGTAATATTAGTGCGATATGTAAAAGAGTGCATATTTTTATCCCAGGAACGCAGGTAAAACCGCGGGGGACAACTAGTATTTTATAATACAGATAGTCATTAGTCGATTTGGGTAAAACAATGACAATAACATTAATTTTAATACAGTATGAGGCACGAATCGTGCGCACGATCAGGTGAGCACAGATAGGCAGTAGTGGGGGCAAGCTCGCGCATGTACTCTTTTGGTCAAATCACAGTAGCCAAATGACACGCAAGAATCCAATATACGACGAGCATCGACTGACACACTCGTGTGCAGCTCGGCGCTCCCGTCTGCTTCATTCCGCCAAACAGACCGAAAATTAACTAGTGCGCAGATCTGTGCTCACGACTCGTGCCCCTTACTATGACAAGTTCACATTCAAACATAAAATATGCTAATTATAGAATAAATTTAATTGTATATGATTTTTGCTTTGTATTTAAATCAAATGCAAATGCATCTTTTTCTAGTGTATATCTACAGTGTGTTTTATTTAACTGGATAGTATGAGTAAACTCAAACTAGAGGAAATACGGGGAAACTTAGGGCTTTGCTCTGTTTTTGAGAAAAATATTTTGGTATTTTTTGTTTAAACTTATGTTGCTAGTTGAAGCTTTTAGTTGTTATGTAATAGGTACATACCCACAATATGAAGTGTTGTATAAGAGTTATCAAGAGGGTTTTAGTAGGGATAAAGATTAAATATTTTTTCAACACACTTGCTCGTAAAGTGACATTTATTGCACCGTTTTTAGTATCTTAATGCAGATTATTACGCACTAGTGCTTTTTACTTCACATTACCGCACAGTTTTATGATAGGTATAATTCCGATTATGTTAAGTTTATACCTCACTGCAAGTGATATGTGTGAAGACGAAGCATTCGGTAAAACAGTTCGACAGCAGAAAAAGAAAAACTTGCGTGCCATGTTTATTATCTTTGTCATTATGTGGTTGATTTATTATCAAACCTTCCGAACCAGTATTAGAGTATTAGAGTCAGACTTTTCACAAGTGCCTGCAAAGGTCTATTTGAATAAATGATTTTGAATTTTGAAAAAATCTACTTCAAAAATAAAAGCCTGCTTTTTTCCTCACAAGTGTGTTGAAACGTTTTTCAATAATCTTTTTTAATAATATTTTTTTGTAATAATCAATGCACACGCGTGTCATACGACTTTTCGTATGACACGCGTTTGCATTGATTATTACACTCTCGGCTCCTTATCGCCGCAGGCGTACCGCCTTGAGTTTAATAACCAACTTTGCACACATACGTCATAATGTACTATTTTTATTTTTAATTAAATGGGCTTGCGTTTGGCAACTGACCCGCCCATAAGAGGCGATGACGAAGCCTAAGATGAAACACGCTTACCCAGAAGAAACCTATTCACTCTGGCCTTGAAAGTTCCTAGATTGTAGGCGTCAGGAAACACAGACGCCGGAAGCAAGTTCCACTCCGTTGCTGTCCGCATTATAAATGAGGATGCAAAACGCTGTGTCCGTATTTTCGGTATGTCAACAACGTACGGGTGAAAATTTTCCCGGCGTCTTGTGGTTCGGTGTAAAAATGGGGATGGTGGAATTAGGTTGAACAATTCCTGCGCACACTCTCAAAAATATATCCTGTAGAAAACCGATAAGCAAGCAACCTTTCTTCGATGGTCGAGGCTCGTGAGTTTCGCCTTAATTAAAGACTCATCTGCGATGAGTCTCCTGGCTCGAGGCTATTGAGTCAAGGGCCTCAAGCTGGTACTTAGCTGATCCATCCCAAAGATGCAGTACTCCATGCATGCCCGGACTTGTGCTTTATAAAGTTGGATAGTTGTGTATTATGAGAATATCAATAATTAAGTATTTTATCTGTAGCAATGTACGGTTCACAAGGTGTCGAGTTTTCTCTTCTCGTTCTCATGGCAGATGTATTATGTATGTATGATGTATTGATGAATTATAAAAAGATACGGTTGCATTTTTTTACCCTGGGATTGAAACTGTTGGATGTTTAAATTAAAATCCGCAATAGATCCTAAATTGTGAAACTAGTGTTCGGATTTTGGTTATTTTGAAATCACAGACAATGAATCTGTGTTTTTTATTCATTATCCTACAAAAATAAATGAGTGAGGTAACAATGGGTAAAATGAAATATACGAAATAAGAATTAGCTATTATAATAGTTACTACTTTTTGGTATGCATTTTGCATTACTAGTTTTTGTTTTAATGTCTAGTACCTACCAGGTTTGTGAGAATATCGATGCAAATAAGAATCATCGATGTCAGAGAAAGAAGATTTATATTTTTTTTAGTGCATATCGCAAAATATTGTTGACTATTATTAAGGGTCTGACTTTACTGATGAAAAGGCAATTTACAGTAGTATCAAAACACATACGAATATATTGTAATTTTTTTGGAAAAAATCGTCACACGGGGCTTCAGACAAGTTATTCTTGAGACAATAAATTAAAATAATCAACTTATGTCATCATGTAAAAGAAAATAAGACAAAAAGATACTTAACTTTATCAAAAACAACGACGCATCACGAATTATATGTCAATATTCTAAAAAAAAATACCAATTATTTATTTATTTACCTCCTTCCATCTACTTTTACAGGGATCTACCCTAATACAGTACTGCAACCGAACTCTAAAAAAACCTGTATTAAATCGTACTACATTTAAATAGTAAATAAATAAATGTCCTGGATAAATATTCCTCACACACGGTCATCTGATCCCAAACTAAGCAGAGCTTGTACAATGGAAACCAGATAACTGATATAATACACATACTACTTTGCAAATATCATACTTAATATGCATAATTAGGTACACCCAGACTGAGGAGATTATGTATGTATCCTGCTGTGCCAACTGCCCCGTCAATTTACTCTGTTGTTGTTGACTCAACTGAGATGAACCCATGTTTGTGATTCACATGAGCGTAATTTTGGTTCAAATGAATAAATCAAAATGGAGCCTGATGAGTATTCCAGGCCCAGAACAAAAATCTTCGAATCCTTTATTGTATATTTATGTAAGTAATAGTGCTAAGTTTCAAAATATAACCAATGAATAAGGTTTTTCATCCCCCCTTTTCACCCCCTTAAAGGTTGAATTTCCAAAAACCCCTTCTTTAATGGATGCCGGCGTTATAAAAGGAACTATCATCACTTGACTGAAATCTTTGATCGTACTGGTCGAAACTCCGCTAATGATTTTCACAACGAACGGTTTCGGGCTGTCTGCATCCGGCGGCGCACATGCAAAGATGCTGTCGCGATTTTTATTTGGATCTCTAAAAATATTTATTTTTTCTTTTTTCTTAAAAAGTGCAGGCAGGTTTAGTATCCGCTATCATAAAAGGGCATATTTTTGGAACTGCATCCCCACACTTGCCTTTCAAAGGGCCAAGAAATTCTTAAGCTGTGCGTCGTCTGGGATTAGGCATGTATGAATAAATTTAAATGGCCTTTTCGATAAAAAAATATATTTTTAATTATTTATTATTGATATATTTTTCAATTAACTTATATTTCTATATCTATATATAGTATCCATAATAAATACATTCATAATTTATTCTGTAGTCTTGTACGAATTCTTATATTATTAGTTAGGTTATAAAATACCTACAATGTATTTCTATGTAGAGACACTTCAATTTTATTTATTTGCATAGATACTGCAAACTAGTGATTTGGTATTACATAATCTTGTTTAACAGTTTATAATTATGATACTATTTAAAAAATATATCTTTGAAATGTTCCCAAAGTCATCGTTTTTAGCTGTATCTGTTACGAAGATTTAGCTGTAAGATCCATTCATCCTAAGAACTGGAGTACCAAATGTAGATTAGTACTAACCCGTAGCAGCGTCTGTAGAATAAACTACATCGGTTCTACTGGTTGGTATTAACAATACCCACCCACTCTCAAAAATATTGTAATAACAACACCTACACTTAACCATTAAACCACATTGCACACAAACTCTGAGTAAAAAGTTGATTTCACGTACAAAAATATAATATAATTAAATTTTGGTGTACATGAATTAATCTGAGTACATTATAAAAACATTTATCTCGATTTGTTGATAAGATATTTTTGAACACCTTTTACATATGTAGTTATATATTTCTTCCAATCTAAGTTGGTGACGTCACATGGCCATAATTCTTTGTCCGTTGGAGACAGGGAATTGTAAAGTGCTGTAACACCAGAAGATTTCATAACCCAAGAATGAGTGATGAAGTACTCCATTATTTTGAAGATGACACGTATTTGCGAAGCTATTTTGACGTATCTGTTGAAAAATAATACGATTATTAATATGTTGATGATAAAACTACAAATTCAACTGCCAAGTGCTAAAACCGTTCTTATCAGCGTCTAAATATCTAGCTGTATTCGAACAAAATTTCACCATGGAAAGCAATGAAATGACTATAAGTGGGAAGCATACGAAGCCTAAAGGGAATTGGTTCTGAAGTGTAGCTGCCAGTGGTAGGTATCCAGAAGGGTACACATGAATTCAAAAGAATACCAACGATTTAATCTGATCTATCAGCCAAAACAGGGATTGATAATATAGGGTATCTTATTCATTACTGAAGAAAAGAATAAGAAATGTTGGCTATAATACAAGTGTCACATTAAAACATACCTTGTTGGTTTCCCTCTGATAAGAAAACAAATATCCGCAATATACGCCGGTATGGTCAATGTCAATAAGATTATGAGACCAACCAACCATCTACAGTTTGAAAATAAGGCTCCAGGGAACGGCAAATCATCTGCAATACATATGGTGTCATGTAAAATACAAGTAACATTTCAAGATGCTAATACAACTTTTTTTATTGTTATTACTCATCGTAAGGCGATGATAGCTCAGTGGTAGTCCCGGGTTCGAATCCTACAATGAGCTTGAGCTTTCGGTGAAAGAAAACATTGTAAGGAAACCATCGCTATATTATCTTCTGTCTAAATTAAGGGTTACGTACAAGACAACATCGTGAAAGTGGCCGCTTGGAAACTCAATAAAACAAAATTATGTCACTCATGAATGAATGTTCTACGTTCAAACGTGGACCTACTGAAACTGAAATAGCAACACAGTTGTCTTATATCTTCGGTCGTTTTTACAGCTGTCACCCTTATTCTAGGGTAATACTATTTCGATGGAAGAAACCATAGCACGGTGGTAGGGTACTTTTAGTACCGAAAAACTAGCGCCAAGCACCTATCGGTGCACTTGAGAGCCTTTTAGGCTTTGTGTGCTTACCACCTTCAGCCACATCATCACTTACCATGGTGAGATTGTGGTCAAACACAAGCCTATAAACCGTAAAAAAACATCATTTGACGTTCAGTTATTTGGGGTCAGCGCAATTGGTGCTCTTCTTTCATTTAGCCATTCCAAATCATTTCAGCATTCACTTCTTCCATACTCATATCATCTTTTACACAATCCATCTATCTCTTGTTTTACTTCCTCTTTCTGTATATCCTACTTTATAAACATTTTTAGTTACGTGGCTCTCATCCCCTATCCATTAAGTTTCACATACAATTTTTAGTTCTAGCAAGAAATCGAAGGATTACAAAAATGTGCTTACTGAAACCAAGTTTTACACTCTCAGAAGCATATGCAGAAGATATTTCCTTCACTGTAATTGGATTGGATGAGCTGCTGCAGCAGTTCAATACAGTAAGCTTTTCTGAACTGAAATCAAACGGATACAACCAAAACACGGTAAATAAATTGTATTTTTTTTTTTTTTTTTTTTAGCCTATACAATCCTTAAAAAAAATCATGAAATGAATCAAAATGGAACGCAACTGAGATTGCAATGGATTCCATCTCATATAGGTCTAAGGGGTAACGAAGAGGCTGATAATTTAGCAAAAAAAGCTATTCTAGAAGGTCAAGAAAAAAATATTCTACCACATTACTCAGAAGTTCTAACAAAATACAAAAATAAATGTTATAAGGAATGGAAAGAATGCTTCGATGTAATTTCAAAAGAAAAAGGGATTTGGTACAAGGCTATACAGGGTCAGCCTCTTCGTCTACCCTGGTTTGCTAATTTAAAACTGAGCCGAAAACATGTGATACTGGCACATAGACTTCGTTCGGGACACATTCCATCAAGAAAGTTTGGACACCTTATGAAAAAAGTAGATTCACCTTACTGTGATGTTTGTAATATTATTGATGATGTCCAACATTTGTTGATGGAGTGTGTCAAAAACCGAGGTGCGAGAGAAACATTAATAAGAACATTAAACGTTAACTTAATGGATGTCGGTGTAATACAAAGTATTTTGGCTGATCCGACATCCATTGCTGCAAAAATAGTTTTTGACCTAGCCAGTTGAAGTGTCTTCTTGACAAATTAATATGTATTCGTTTGTTTTATATTAGTGCGTGTGTAATATGTATAATGTAGTTTTGTTTAGACCAGAAGCTTTTTTTGAGTCAACATTGTTTTTATTTAGTTTAGGTTATGATGGGACTGACATATCCTTATAGGATAAAAGTCCCTAAAAAAAAAAAAGAAAAAAAGAAAAAAAAAAAAATTGTATTTTTTATTACTAAACACACTGTTCTTCTGTATTTATTAATACAGCTGCTTGTTTTCCTCAATTATATAATTGAATAAATATGTAATTTTGTTTGAGGACCAATAAAAGTATTAAAGTGCTGTAACAAAAAGAGAGTAGGTTTGTATGTTTCCAATTTTAAGTATTATATTAAATGGTTTGGAAGTTATTTCTATTGTTGATAAGGATAAAAAACCATCAGCGTGTCCTTCTGAAACATTGGCCTTTCTGCTGCTTCTATAATTCTCTTTCTTTAGCTTTTCTTCAATCACTTAATCATTAACAATTGAGTTGGAAAGTCATCAATTCATAATCGACAAAAACCTGCATAGTGTTAAATGTTGGTTACCTATTGCATTTAGCACCGGCAACCAGAGTAAGGTTTGACACATAATCCACTGGTATAAAGTCTGTTATATTGTCATTTTGCCCAATTACGGCTCGACAGTAACCCTTTCCGATACTTGAAAGGATAGCACTGCCACCAAACCAATTGTCTATCCATCCTGTATGTGGCTCGCTTACTGCAGGTGCGACTGAAAATGAGTAGAGAAAAAAAAAAGATTTTTAAGAAACTTACACATAAAAAATTCTATAGGAGCATTAAACGAGAAGACATAAAAATGGCCGTTCGGTTTTGAAATCGAAAACTAAGTTACATAGCAGAGGCCAAAAACACATAGAATGTGGCGAATGTTTGGATATGATCTTTTTGAGAGAGCAAAATTGCATAATAAACGACTTGGCGACGTCTGGGTTTGGGTTCATCCCCTTGCTACAAGCGAACGTGAATCAGGCTACTAGTTCCCTACACGAAATTCCTTCGAACTACAAAATCTCGTTGCTTGATGTTTTTTTTTATTGCAGTTGTTTACGCCAGGGCATCCGCAGAACCAAACTCTACCACTGTGACATCGCAGGCGAGGTAGATTGGTTGGGACAATAATTTATATCCTGTCGCCGTAGTGCAGGAAGATTTCTGGATTCTGGATTTTCCCAGGTGGCAAGCTTTCTGTACTTTCACAATATACTTACTTATGGAAGGTCTGACGATAACTGTCGGTATATTCCCATGATTTTTCAGTACATAGTTTTCTGCTAAAGCCTTTGTAAAGGTATATGTGTTGGGTCTTCCATCTGTAAAACATCAACTATATAATGGCATAGAGCTAGCTAAAATAAAACACTACAAATCAAACTGAACTTCTGTTCTACAAAAGTTTTAGCGACAATAAAACAATCATCCGATCATCATTGCCGATTTATGAGGCATTTTTTTGCCTCTGCCACATCATTACGTAAGGCCCTTACGTCAACCTGGTGTAAAATTTTAACCATTTAACCAAATAGAGCAGGTACTAACTATTCAAAGCTAAATTTTCTTTGGTTAAATTTATTTTATTACTGTGTATAGGTTTATGCTTGACCAGAATCTTATCGTGGTCGTGAAGTAGCTGAAGCTGGTAAGCACAATTCACCCTATTTCATGAGATTGTTGAAAGCAAGACTTGTAAAACCTACGTTTGAAGATAGCCTTGGCTCTATTTGTCATATGACGTAAGAAAGTGACGGATATATCTAAAACCTGGATTTTACTATACTCGGTTCGATCTCGTCATCGTGTAATAAAGTCTAACAGTGAATTGGCCCTCAAATCTTTATCGTAACGATAGGTACCTACATGTAAAATTGAAGTAATCTCATTGATCTGTTCCTAGACATCTTCATTCTCATAAACATTTTCATAAACTTACTCAGCATTTTCGCCATCTTCGTTTCATCATTACCATATTTCTCAAGGAAATCATACACCTCTTCTAATTCTGCTGGTGGAGGGTACACGATCTCATCTATGATCTCTCTATCTGAATTCGTGTATGCCGTTGATACGTGAACAAAAACCTGTAGGATTAGAAACATATTTCTTGAATAAACTATGTACATTGATATCTAAAATACAGAAAGAATAAACGTGGAATGTGGACTGTATTGCTTAAAACTGTGTTTGATGACTCTATTATGAAAGATATTTTTAGTATTTATATTCTTTTATTAATTAGAAATACGTTTTATGGAATTAATAATATAAACACGTTAATTGATTGATATGTACGAAATAGCCGCCAAAAATAGAAGACACGTAAAAAATCAGATAGACAATGCTAAAAGACATCGTTTGGATTGTGATAGGATTCTTTATAAGTAATATAATATAATAACCTTACATTCATTTTTACCTTTTCCTATCATCCAAATTGTACGCTCAAACGCATAAAAATTCTATAAGGTAAGCCAATTTATACTTACTTCTATATTTTTCATGCGACTACACAAATTCAATACTTTCTGCGTACCCTCCAAATTATTGCTGATGGCAATTTTCAACGGTTCATTGAACCTAATGGTAGCTGCTGAGTGGAATACGACTGACACCTGAAAACCGAAGATATTCGAAAATATTACTTGTCTATCCATGTCTTTATGTAGATAGATTATTTAAAACTAACAATTAATTACAAAGACGTAGCGGAAAGGACTATCACTTTTTAAATTGTTCATTGGTCGGCTTGCTGATGGGACGTGTCTTCCAGGAAAAGCGAAATTTTAACCGTATCTTCTTATTTTACTTTCACTAAAAATATTCCTGAATCCAACAATTTTGAAAGGATTTTAAAGAGTTTGGCATACTTTTCGGGAGCAATTTAGATTTTTTTGAAAATGGCTGTGCACGATGAACCTTATATACATTGATAGGGGGTACTCATACGAACAAAAAAATACTAATGTCTATTTTACAGAGTTATTAGCAAAAATATATCGATGTTTGACAAATTCAATAAGCATGAAAAATTAAAATAAACGCCCTTTGGCACGAGTTAGGAAATATCGAATCCTAGGGTGGAATTATTGCGAGAGAACTTATATTCTATCCTCTTTCAATAATGTTTGTAAGAAAGAGATGTGATATGACTAAAATTAATTTAGTGCGATTTGCAACAGAATCGGCACCAATGTGACATTATTTATAATAGGACAATTTAATCAGTAAATGGCCGCACATCATTTGTAATTAATGAGCCGTTTGAACTATGGCTTATATAAGATTTATTACTACAACAATATATTTTATGCTATTATTTATGACGTATTTAATACCTCATCTAATAAAATCTTCTCATCTTCTGGCTTGATGTCCAAGTTGGGTGCCGTCAAGTCGCCCACTATAGGTATTATTTTCTTTAAATCTTTTGGCCTCTTTTCTTTCAATCTTGTAAATACCTGTGGATGAATCATTATTTTAAAAAGTTACTTAGAAATTGGTGTTTTGATTTATATCATTATAAATTAAAATTAAATTATATAAAACTATATTTCATCATCATCATCAGCCTATAATGGCCTACTGCTGAGCACAGGTCTCCTTTCACAAATCAGGGTGTAAGGGAATGGGCAGATACTCCACCACGCGTGCCCACTACGGATCGGTGGAGGTAGGCTAGTGGTCAACCTACTGTTGGAGTTTTCAAGCCACCTAGAAGGCCTCCAACTAGCTTAACGACTATCACAATTAAGTGATAACTGGGACCAACGGCTTTACGTGCCTTCCGAAGCACGGAAACGCTCGATTTGAAATACCACTAGGCGGTCACCCATCCAGGTACCGACCACGACGGTGGTAGCTTAATTTGCCGATCGATTAAGAACGGCTTATAATGCTACACCACGAGCGCTTCACATGAACTAACTATATTTACATGAACATTTTATATGAGTAGTAGAGTTAAAATCGTACCGGATTATCGACCATTCGCTGAATTCTTTCAAATGCGGTATCATCTTTCTTCTCGCGAATCAATACGAATAACTTTTTGATATTTGGACAGCTGTATAGAAGTTTTTCTATGAGCACCTGAAAGAAAATTAGGTAATGATTTTGACGTCTTTCATATTTTTGTAGGTGGCATTTTTCACGGGAGATCAGGAGACTTCAGTTGTCTCATCTTTATCATCATTTAGATCATGTCTTTAATAGATAGAATACTAGCTTCCACCCACGGTTATACCCGCTTTCCCAAGGCATGTAATATTTTACGGGGATACAATTAAATCCAAAGTATAATCTTGATAATTATGTCCTAAATTTCTAAGCCATTGCAGCATAATTATGTAACAAACATACGCGTAAATGAGTAGGATGATATAACTTAAAGAGAAAGGAATACTCTCTTAACTTAGAAGCTGTAATCAGTCAATTCTAGGTAAGAAATCTGCAACTAAATCGTTTGACACCCATATTATACCAAAAAGAGATATAACGCGAGATAGCTCATCGATATACTCATCTTACAGCGTTGTTTAATTCGAAATTCGCTAAAGTTTTTACTAAAAAAAAATTTGTTTGTCTAGCCAATTATTTAAATACCTTTCCTAAGAATCCCGTACCGCCAGTGATAAAAACAGATTTTCCTGCATAGAACTGTGCAACTGATTGGTACGTATCACCATTCCTTAAATTAACTGGAATCATTGTCGAACTGAAAAAAAAAACTTGACCTTTATAATTCGTAGAAAATACTAAAAAAAAATACCGACTCCGGTTTATGTATCAAGTAATCGAAGAAGCAAAATGGTTCTTGTATCCTTTGTAATATTGTCTATAATCGAAATTAAGCACCGTGAACACAGATTACAGAATAAGGAAGATGGAGCGTGCGGAACACGGGAGTGAGGCCAAAAAAGCAAATACAAATTGAAAAACACATACCTGGTATTCGCTTTTGAATTTGTATTTGCTTTGTTTATCAAACTTTATTTAACAAAAAACACTTCTTTATTAATAAACTGTGGTTAAACAAAGGAAATACAAACTGGAAAACAAATGCCAGGTATCTGATTTTTAATTTGTATTTACTTTTTGGCTTCACTTTCATGTTCCGCGCGCTCCATCTGCTTTTTCTTCTGCTATCTGTGACCGTGAATAATAACTTGGGAGAAAGCTGCTAATAATAAGAGTTCACCTAGGCTTTAATTACGCCGAGTTTATATTTTTTAGGAAATATATAATTTTAGTAATTTTCAGTACTAGTCAGAAGCCATCTATGCCAGAGGCTAGCCTAGTTTAGGGGCCAGAAAATATTATGGTGTCCTGTATAAAAATAGAGATTATTAAGATTATTTAGGTACTTTCAAATAAAAAGAAAACTGCGTAAGTGCGAAAATAAAAAATTGTAGTTAATATGTGTAATTAATTATTTATTTTTGTACATATACATTAACAACCATACCTAACAATTAATAAAACCTTAAATCAATGAGACGGGCAATGAGACGGGCGAGATCAGCGTGGCTAGTTGACGTTCACGACTGATGATTTTCAACGAATTTAAAGAAGTCAAAACCAATCAGTAGCTTAATAAATAAATTCCAGTAACACAATAAATAAATATTGATAATAATATGCATTTTTTTGCAGTCGCACCACGTGCAGTCGACTGTTTATAAGTGAAGTCATTTGCAGTTCAAAATATAACTGCTGATGATATTTGCATATTTCCAATAATTAGATCTGACGTTTGGGTGAGATTTTTTCATCGAACAATTAACCCAAAGAAGCGTAATGACGTCGTTTTTGCTTGCAATCTATTCCGCCAATTTGCCACCATCGACAATGCGCTCCGATTGGCTAAGTCGAGGACTCATGCGCTCTGATTGGCCAAGTCAAGAACACGCGATGCAGTGATTGGTCCTTACTGTTATAAATCAGTGACAAATCACTGACTAGTTTCGGAATCGGATTGCTCGGTATTACTACTCTAAGGGATTGTTCCTCGATGGATTTTTTAATGTAAATTAGTATAAAAAAGATACGTTTAATAGAGCTTTTTGCAAATACGTAACTTCTAATTTACTTACATTATTGCATACTCATGTATTTATGAATTATAACAGATTGACTACAATAGCAAATGTTTAATTGTTATTCGATTAGTTTACCAGGGGGCCAAGTCTAGTTTAAATAAAAAATTACATTCTGACGTGATACCATTACAGTCCACTGCCAATTTGACCCAATGTCCCAATATATAGATTTGACCAAAGAAATTGTATGTACAAAAGAAAAACATAGCCAGGTATAAGACGAGACGAAAATGAATGTTAGGGATTTGTATGGGAATTAAAACTAGTCTTGAGATACATACTTATATTTTTAGATATAGATAAATGGATATACTATTGTAAAAACTGATTTGGGATTAATGTTTATATTGTGATGAAATATAGTTGAAAACATACCAATTAAAAAATGCGTAGGTATTTGCTGTGAAACGTATAATTATGTGGGCTATTTCATATCTACTATTCACATTACATTTGCTCACAGAACAAGTGGCAACTGGGCGATACTCCACCACGCGTGCCCACTGCGGATTGGTGGAGGTAGGCTAGTGGTCAACCTACTGTTGGAATTTTTCAAGCCGCCTAGGAGGCATCCAACTTGCTTAACGACTATCACAATTAAGTGATAACCGGGACCAACGGCTTTACGTGCCTTCCGAAGCACGGAAACGCTCGATTTGAAATACCACTAGGCGGACACCCATCCAGGTACCAACCACGACAGACGTAGCTTAACTTGCAGATCGATTATGAACGGCTAATCATGCTACACCAAGAGCGCTTTGAGTGTATTATTTACTCTATGATATAATAAACGCGAAAGTTTGTATGTATGGATGTTTGTTACTCTTTCACTCAAAAACTACTGAATAGATTTTCATGAAATTTGGCACGCTGATAGAATATTCTGGATTTCTGGATAGTTCTGGCTTAACACATAGGTTACTTTTTATAGTGGGAAAGTAATATCTCCCCCGGGTACGCGGGTGAACTGCGGGGCGCAACTAGTCTGATATAACTCTATCAGAAAGACTATTAAAATTTAGAAAAACCAAGTTTATCGATGATTTAAGCTTATCGTTTAGATAAAGTTAAATCGCTATAAATGTTGATGGTAAACCCCCTGACATAACGGAAAACTACCGTATTTTCGTCAGCACTTCTCACCTTTGTCCAAGATTGTCAAGTACACATCACTTCAAATAGTTACAAAAAAAACCTTCGACAAGACGATATAAACAAATATTGACGGATTCAGGTAAATACTCCGTATTTCGTCGACATTTAAGAGGAAACGATGGCTGCAAGACATTTTAAAAATAGGTTTTTAACATATCTAATCTATTGCTGTCGCGCTGTGCCCGAGCTATCCCGCCCGAGGGCGATAGAGACTACAGCTTGGACCGATTATACCTATTTAAATTAGACGAAATCGCTATTTCGTAATACCGGTTTCACCTCCAGAACTTGATCGATTAAAAAAATATTCAAGAAACATAATAAGAAGGGCTTTGGCTATGTCTGTCGGTTGACCTTTGTTTTTTTTATCTTCGTCTTTGTTTATCACGCTGGACGTCTGATGAGGGGTTTTTTTTTTTTTTTTTATACAACTTAGTCGATAAACAAGCATACGGCTCGCCTGATGGTAAGTGGTTACCGTAGCCATATAGACGCTTGCAACACACGAAGCATCGCTCACGCGTTAACGAGCTCTGGCAACCTTACTCACGCGCAGGAACACAACTTTACACAACATAAAGTTATTTGGCTGCGGTAGTCTGTAACGTGGAGGTACTCCCCCAGTCGAGCTGCTCTTTGAGCGAATAAACGCTATGCTCTACCTCTCTAGAAATTGTGATTTTAGAAGGCTCCTAATTCTTATAATAATTAATTTATGGAGAAAAACAAAACCGAGGGATATACAGTGGTACCTACAGATTGCATCGTAGAATAATTATTGCTCTAGTGCTATTATCCAGAGAGAAAACTGAGGATTACGTTTGTATGGAACAAACGCCACCAGCATTTCCTCTTAAGGTCGGTATTATAGTTAGTTAGGTAATCATTGTAATAGGTACTAATACAAATATTATGCTAAAATATAACCTTTTTGTTGCTCTACCACAGCCGAGTAAAGGTTTGTAACTTTTAGGCGCCGATCCCACAGAAAAGAGTTCTGGAGTTCCACGTTCCGAGTTCCGAGTTCCGCGTTCACTACTGTACACACAGCGAGCGAGCAGTCTATAGAGTTCTAAATGGGCAAATTTGTATGGATCGCTGGTCCCATTGGCGTACAGCAATAATTTATATCTATACTAATATTATAAAGTGGAATATATATATAATATTATAGAGTGGATTTGATTGTTTGTTTGTTTGCATTGAATAGGCCCCGAAACTAATGAACCGATTTGAAAAAATCTTTCACTGTTGGGAAGCTACACTATCCCCGGGTGACATAGGCTACTTTTTATCACGGGATCGCGGGTGGAACCGCGCGAGACAGCTAGTGTAAAATAAATATGAAAGCTTATTACTGTGGTTTATTCAGAAAAAAGTTATAGAGTATATTTGATATATTATGAAATTGCAAGGTAGTTGCATTAAATGTACGTAGTATTCCGTACCAAAAGGTGTAATTATATACATACAGCAAGCAAAAGTTTGTTTACATTCTTTATTTCGTCTCATTGGCCTTACTTAAGTTTCATTAGTGGCCGCTCATGGGCCAGAATGCCCATTGTCCTTTGTGTCTTCTGTCACTCAGTAAATAAGACAATGATAGCTCAGACGTGTCACCTCAACTGCCAGCTTTATAGAATGGAACTCCGCCAGAACTCGCGTTCTCTTGAACGACGAGTTCTCTGTGTGCAATTATCAAAGGCGCCGCATAGATTACAGTGAATGCGGAACTCAGAACTCGGAACTCTAGAAGTCTTCTGAGCAGGGGGCCAAATCTGCTATAGTCTCACAAACTTATCTGGCCCGGTGGTCAAAAGAGGAACTAACGACGCTATTTTGAAATGTCAATCGCCATTGGCTATGAGAATATAAAGACAACGTTCATTGGTTGTTTGCTCCACCGAATGCGATAACAGCGACTCTCTAACTGGGCCAGATAAGTTTGTGGGACTATATTCAAACTAAAAAATAAATTAGAAATGACGATGAGCTGAGAGTGGGGCAGTTTGGAATTGGGCAGCGGAATCCTAGGGGCCAACGGTTGGCTGACTTCATGGAGTTGGAGGGACTCTTTATGATGAACTCCTTCTTCAAAAAGCGGCCACACAGGAAATGGACCTGGAGCAGCCCCGACGGATCCACCAAAAACGAGATAGACTTTATCTTGACGACAAAGAGGCAAATCTTCAGTGATGTTTCTGTGATCAACAGGGTTAAGACCGGCAGCGATCACCGATTAGTAAGAGGCACACTGAACCTGAAAATCCAGGTGGAGAGATGTCGCCTGGTAAAGTCTACGCTCCGACCCCAATCTGCCTATATCCAGGACCCTGAAAGCTTTCAGCTCGAACTTCAGAATCGCTTTCAATGCCTGGATAATTGCGTGACGGTGGACGATACAAACAACAGGCTCGTGGAAACTTTCCATGCGGTAGGATCTAAGTTCTTTAAGACCCGCCGCACGAATAGAACCCAAAAACTCTCGGATGAAACTCTCAAACTCATGAAGCGACGACGTGAAATGAAGTTGCAGTCTTCAGCTGATACAGCCGAATACCGGCAGCTGAATAGGCAGGTCTCAAACGCAATGCGACACGATTTGCGCCTCTTTAATACGTCATGTATTGAAGAGGCAATAAAACAGAACAAAGGTTCTAAAGTGTTCGCAAGAGATCTGTCTATTGGTCAAACCCAACTGACCAAGCTGAAGACCGATACCGGCAACATCATTACGTCAAAGCCAGAGATCTTGAGAGAGATCGAGAAGTTCTATGGACAGCTATACACCTCGTCACAGAAACCAGATACATTACCGGTAAGTGACGCAAGAGCCAAGTTGACACTACACCGAAGATATCCCGGACGTCAGCCTGTACGAGATTAGAATGGCTCTGAAACAGCTTAAAAACAACAAGGCGGCGGGTGAAGACGGAATTACAACAGAGCTTCTGAAAGCGGGTGGAAAACCGGTACTGTTAGTCCTTCAGAGGCTATTTAATTCCATCATACACGAAGGTACAACGCCAGAAGTATGGAGTGGAAGCGTGGTGGTGCTCTTCTTCAAGAAAGGCGATAAGGCCCTATTGAAGAACTACCGCCCGATATCCCTCCTAAGCCATGTTTATAAGCTGTTTTCGAGAGTAATTACGAATCGTCTCGCACGTAGGTTTGACGACTTCCAGCCGCCCGAACAAGCCGGTTTCCGTAAAGGCTTTAGTACCATAGACCACATACATACACTCCGCCAGATTATACAGAAGACTGAAGAGTATAATCGGCCATTATGCCTGGCGTATGTGGACTATGAGAAAGCCTTCGATTCAGTCGAGACATGGGCGGTGATACAGAGTCTACAGCGTTGCCAAATCGACTATCGCTATATCGAAGTATTGAAGTGTTTGTACAGCAAAGCCACCATGTCGATCCGGGTCCAGGACGAGAGTACGGTACCAATCCAGTTGCAGAAGGGTGTAAGACAGGGTGACGTAATTTCCCCGAAACTCTTCACCACTGTAATGGAGGATGTATTCAAGCTCTTGGACTGGAAGGGATATGGCATCAACATCAATGGCGAATACATCACTCACCTTCGATTTGCCGACGATATAGTCATAATGGCGGAATCGCTGAAAGCTTTGAACATCATGCTCAATGACCTCAACAGAGTTTCCCAACAGGTAGGCCTCAAAATGAATATGGACAAGACAAAAGTTATGTCTAATGTTCATATTCCGCCAATACCGGTGATTGTTGGGAGCACTGTTCTCGAAGTTGTAGACGAGTATGTTTACCTCGGACAAATTATCCAACTAGGTAGGTCCAACTTCGACAAAGAGGTCAATCGAAGAATCCAACTCGGCTGGGCAGCATTCGGGAAGCTCCGGCACATCTTCACGTCTAAAATACCTCAGAGTCTGAAGACAAAGGTCTTCAATCAGTGCGTGTTACCAGTGATGACATATGGTACAGAGACGTGGTCTTTTACTGCTGGCCGAATAAATAAGCTCAGAGTCACCCAGCGCGCTATGGAACGAGCTATGCTCGGAATCTCTCTACGTGACAGGGTCCGAAACGAGGACATTCGTAGGAGAACGAAAATTACCGATATAGCTCGTAGAGTTAGTAAGCTGAAGTGGCAATGGGCAGGCCACATCGCTCGAAGAACTGATAGCCGATGGGGAAGGAAGGTTCTCGAGTGGCGACCACGTACTGGAAAGCGCCGAGCGGTCAAGATCACTGGGCACCGCTGGATGCAAGCGGCCCAAAACCGTTCGAAGTGGAAGTTAATGGGGGAGGCCTATGTTCAGCAGTGGACATCCCTAGGCTGATATGATGATTCAAACTAAAAATGATATTCTGCACGACCGCGTTACCATTGATTGAGCCAATGTGCGTTGTCGACTAAATTCTTAATGATAACCCACACTATTTAATAAATAGACTACCAAAAAATTCTAAATTTTGACACCAATGATTGGAGCAACATAACATTAACATTTTGGTTTTTTAGAACGCGGGCTGAAGGTAACTCAACAGCTTAGACCAAGAAAAAATTCAGTCTATGCTCCACAATCATAACTTCTCATCCGTACAATCCCGATTCATACGTGATCTAAATATTTTGGGTTTCCCGTCAGACATTCGTTGGTATAAAATAATTTTACTAGCTATCCCCTGCGGTTCCGAGATAAAAATATCTATTTCCTTCTCCATACCATAAGCTATCTGCATGCCAAATTTCATGATGATCCGTTGAGTAGTTGAGGCGTGAAGGCGTAACAAAAAACTCACTTTCCCATTTATATTATAATACTAGCAGACCCCCGCGGTTTCACTCGCGTAAGGTTTGATTTCTTTTTGCGCGGAACACTCATTATTTTTCAAAACTAAGATTCTCCTTATAACATCAGCTATGAACCGGAACAGACAGACAAAAATGTTTAAAAACTCAATCCGATTTTATTCAAAAAAAAGTTGAACTCACATAAAAGCTTGGTGCAATGCAATCACAGATATACATCTAAATAGATGACTTGAGTGTATGTACTTCGCGTGTCAAAATCTGTGCAAAAAGAGAGAGCAATGCTCTCCTTTTGAAACCGTTTTGCGCGGACAGGGAACTCACAGAAGGCTACATGTCCACCAGAGATGTGTAGCGAGGGATTTGTATAGCTGACAAATAGGATCGCTTCAATTTCACGTTAAAAATCTAATGCCAATCTAGCTAAATCAATCTTGTGGCATAGGTATAAAAAAAGTGACACGCTTGGTTTTCACACGGATGGAGGGACTTGCGTTATCTATTTAGATTTATGTCTGTGAATGCAATACTCTTTAAAATTGGAATGTCAAATATAAAAGAATATTTGAATCAAAAGCGCTGAGGAGTATTGATATCAACTTCGATGCAAATCACCCCTAAAATAACTTTCTACCCCTTTTTAAACCCGTTAGGCGAGGAGTTTCAATAAAATACGAAACATGTTTCCATAAAATCTGTTAAAGAATGTTTATGCAAAATTTTAAGTAGATCGGACCAAGGAATCGCGTTGTTCCATACAAACTTTTCCCCCGTTTTTCACCCCCTTAGGGGTAGAATTTCGGAAAATCCTTTCTTATCGGATGCCTACGTCATACAAAGAACACACCCTCCAAGTTTCAGGTCTCTACGATCAGCGGTTTAGCCTGTGCGTTGATTCTCAGTCATTCAGGACAAAGCATTTTATATGTATAGATTAGTTACGATTATGTATATATTTGACTCTAGAATATTCTTGTACTCTAGTTTTATTACGTTCGAAAATATTGCTCACTTTCTATTTCAGTAGACTACTGAAAAGGAAATTCTTTTTCATTGGCTAAGTATGTTTCGACTACATCGTCAGTAAAAACAGTAAGATTGTCTTTAAATACTATAGCCAGTTTAAATCCATAGTAAAGAAACAATATACATATAAAAAATAGTGACCTTTAAAAAACCGACCACATTTGTTCATTACCTATTTTTGATTTTAAAAAAGAGTATAAAAAAACTTTGATACACTACTAACAAAATTAAATTGAATATCAAAAAGTAAATCAGCATTTTCTCCCTTTTAAAGTCACAAAATAATCAATAATAAATACCCTTACCTGCAAGGGCGCTTAAATATCTCAATTAAGAACACAATTTAACACGAAAACGGACTGCCTGTTAACTTGTCTGCTAGGCTATAGCAAGCCGAAGCTGTTAACAGACGGCGTTTTATAGAAAATCAACAAGAATTGTGACAATAAACGTGAACGCCTAGTGCCGCGGGTTTGCTCGCTATGATCATACATTGAATGATGTCCATCAGTTGTTTGTTTGTTTATACATTCTTGTTTTGATTGTGTCTTATTGTTTTATTTTGTGATTAGACTTGGTGGAAATGTTTATGATTAGGCGGTCTGCCGGAATATACTTCGAATTGGCCGTGTCTTTGTATGTGATATTGTGATGAAGTCACCAGTTAGCTATAATTTTTACCTATGGAAGAGTAAACTAACTTACTTGGTGACTTACTAACTGACTGACTTACAGACTTATAGACTTGTTGGCTTTAAAGAGGTGAGGAGTGGACCGATAACTTTGAAAATTGGAGTAGAAGACAGTATTAAGTGGGAGTGCAATAAAGATAGTTTTTTACTTTGTATAGACCTGTGTTTGACCACAATCTCACCATGGTAAGTCATGATGTGGTCGAAAGTGGTAAGCACCCAAAGCCTACAAGGTATTGGCTCTTAAGTGCAGCTGTCGGAACACATCGATTTTGAACTTGTGGGTAGTAGCCAGACAGATGGGTACTACAAAGTACCCTGCCACCGTGCTTTGGTTTCCTGAAGATGTTTTCCTTCACCGAAAGCTCTAGCTCATTGTAGGATTTGAACTCGGGACCTTTGTTTCGGTATCCAACGTCATTACCAATCAGCTATCGTTGCCTTAAAAATTCAACCCTAACCCCCTTACTCATAAAGCGCTATTTAACTAGTACACTGATTGTCAAATAATGTGACATTATTTTCGTGACCATTTAGGTCACGAAAATAATGTCACATTATTTGACAATGACAATAGAGTGACGTTATTTACGTGACCCTTTAAACAGTTTATTAGTTAAATAACGTTTTATGAGTAGGAGGTAAGGCGCAAAATAGGTGATCACGTCTGAAACTGCGGTAGAAAAGCTAAATCTATCATCCAAATATGAAACAAACAATGAACAGTACAAACAAACAGATATTGTTTATATTAATTTCTTCAATCAAATCTCACTTACGGTTAAACATAAATAATTACAAAATATGTCTTGGAGTAAAGCAATCGACCTGAATGAGTCTTTATTTATCGACATTAAACCATATTTGAAGATGGTATGATGACCAATTTTAATATAATTAGGGTTCCGCATCTCACGTTGTTGTCCTTACGTCAATTCACTTGTTTTCTCAGTGGATATTAATACTAAATAATAAATCTACAATTGCACAGAAGTGTACAAATTTCAAGCTTCTAAGTAAACGCAATCAAAATTTACTATTTACTAAAGTGAGACTAGTACTTGCGAAAGTGAGTTTGTTTGTTATGCCTTCACGCCTCATCTACCCAAAGGATCATCATGAAATTTGGCATTCAGATAGCTAGATAGATATATTTTTATCCCGCGGGGGACAGCTAGTAATTAAATATTCCGAAAACCATTCAACTAAATCTATAGGGTTTACCTACATTTCGAAATTTGGTAAGAAAACACGGACAACTAAAGGAACAATTTGAAAATAGTTTATTTAAAGTTAAGTCACAAAAAAATACATGTTCAGTTAGAGCATTTAGTTTATACGGAACACTCAGGGCACGAGTACTCCACGCATTTGACCGGATCTTTGGTAATTTGGTGACATGGATTGGCTTACAGGTTAAGGAAAACATCATCTGCCCTAGACACGTAATAATCATATAGCCTGGAGGTCTTCAATACAATGGTCATTAATTGTTTTATTTTTGTATACTCATTCTACAAGGTAGCACACATACGCCTGCCTGATGGTAAGCAGTTGCCGTAGCCAAGGGGTTTGAAGAAGGTTCGAGAGTGTCGCTGTGCCGGCAGCAGAAAGTACATTTGGAGTTACACCGCTGTTCCCCACAGCACAGTGCCAGTACTCCTGGACCTCTGGTGACTTCACTTACAGCAGGAGCACAACACCACGATAAGGTGGGTGTGGACTTTTTGGCGGGAACTTGCAGAGTGACGTTGCGTTTTCGTTTTTAATTGAATAAATTCGTGTTTTTTTGTAGTATAATAGCTTTATTTACAAAAAATATGTACAAAATACAATCTATATATAGAAAATTTCCTCAAGCCTGCCGCTGCTTCCGATTAACGGCAAGGTTCCCAGAAGGCTGGCAGCGTTTCCTCTTTGGATAGCCAAGCTGACGCGTTGACGGAAAAAGCTCCCCGCCCGCTGGTCTCCGGAGGTCTCGATCAATTTTGAAGACAAGGTGCTAGCAAAACGGCGAGCTTAGGACCCCCACGGTCCCATGGTCTCGACCGCAAAAGGCATAAAAATATAATTGGGTCCAATCGATGCATATTTTTTGAATTTAGAATTTTCCGCACTGGCCGCAGCTGCCCCTGCAGCTTTACAAGTCGCCGGTAAGTGAGATGGCGCGAGTGTATCGACACATGTGGCATCCCACACCAGCGATTTATTCGTGTATTTTGAGTTTTATTGTGTATTTTCGGTGGTATTTTACCCAATAAATATCATGTGCACCAGTGAAGTGAAATGAAATGAATTAAGTGTATCGTGACTTTTCAAATTGTCTCAAAAAGTCTGTGAAGAGTTTTAGTACAATGAATTTTAGTACATTGTAGTAAAACTTGACTTTTATGGACGGTGACTGACTGAGGACTATTATGTGAAAGTGTTTGATTGTGACTGGAAACTATAATATAACTCGACACTGGCAGAAATGAGCCCTAATATGGGCTTAGTTGTCAAACCTAAAAATAAGAAGAAGAAGGTGGGTGTAAGGTGAAGCGCTCGTGGTGTAGCATGATTAGCCGTTCCGCTGATGAGGCCGGTGCCTGGATGGGGCCAGTATTTCAACTCGAGCGTTTTCCGAGCTTTGAAAGGCTCATAAAGCCCCTAGTCCCGGTTATCAGTTACATGTGATAGTCGTTAAGGTAGTTGGAGGCCTCCTAGGTGGCTTGAAACTCCAACAGTAGATTTACCAATAGCCTACCTCCGTCGATCCGCAGTGGAGTATGCGTGGTGGAGTATATGCCCATTCTCTTTCACCCTCATTTGTGAAAGGAGGCACAGGCTCAGCGGTGGGACATTATAGGCTGATGATGTTGGTGGTGAAGGAGGTACTTCCGCAGTCATCCAGCTTCGAATGGGGAACTTTCGTGTATGTTTATTGCATTGTAATTATAAAGAAAAGGCTCAAATACATATAAATGTGTTTGTGGTAGATACTTTGTGTTCTTATTAACATCACCTAATTTACACTTGAGATAGATATATTACCTACACAAGATTTGAACTTCATAAATGTCACATTGTCATACATGTCGTGTACTTGACACTGACGCGACTCATAGCTAAAGTGAGCTAACTAGCGTTGAACGTGCCACTCGCGGAGCGCTTATTACCTATCTAATTGGATGTGCCCATCAAGTAAAAAGTTTCAACACTAAGTGAGTGGTAAGCACACATAGCCAAGAACAGTGTTTTTCAATCTGTCTCCCCCCCCCTAGGGGTGTCACGAAACCTTAGTCGAGGGGTCGCCGGCAGAAGGAAAAGGGCAGGTAGACTTCAATAAAAACACAAAATTATAGTGACAGGATGGGCTTGTTTAATTTTCAAAAATGTATCATATCGTGGTTTTTTTTATTTTTTTTTATACATCTAAGTATGTAAACAAGCATACGGCAGCCTGATGGTAAGCGGTTAACGTAGCCATATGGACACTTGCAACACAAGAAGCATCGCTCACGCGTTACCGACCTTTCCTCCCTCCCCAATGAGCTCCGGCGAACTTACTCACGCGCAGGAACACAACTTTACACAACATAAATTATTTGGCTGCGGTATTCTGTAAGGTGGAGGTACTTCCCCAGTCGAGCTGCCCTTTGAGCGTATAAACGCTATGCTCTACCTCTCTCAAAATTGCTATTTTTTTGTGCTATTTTTGAAACGCTAACAATCAAATCATTTTCTAATTGAAGTCTATTTTTATTTTTAGTATTAATGTCCACCATTGAAGAGAATATCAGTTCACACAGGTATGAAGTGGCGAATGGTACTAATAATTTTAGAGCTTTCCTTGCTAGCTCTGGATATTCTTATTTTATTTTCATCCAAAACACGTCGACACTTTGTGAATAAAATCCTATTTTAAGCATGCCGTCAGCAGCTAAATCGATGAGGCATTCCTTTAAATTTGTGGAGAGATCAGCCAGTTCTGTTGACTTATCGAAGAAAGGATTTAGAATCTCTCGCGGCTTCATGCAGATTAATAAGTAAAGGTATCAAAATAAAGATAATCATTATCGTAGTCCTTTAATTTATAAATTCTTTGTCTGTCTGACAAGGGGATCGAGAAAACAATATGATTAAACAACACTGGCCTAGAAGATATATGTTTATGGCATGTTATAGCAGATTTTTTAGAAGTTCTATAAAGAAAAAGTTCTAACATGGTCCTGAAACAATGTAGTAAGTTTTTATGACTAACTACCGGCCCGGTACGCGGCGTGCTTCGCTACATAAAGTGAAATAATAAAAATGTGATAAATGAAGAACCGCTCGACCGATTTTGTACAAACTTCACATAAACCATCTACTAAATAGTCCGAACAAATCCTAAACATTTGATTTGGATAGGTGAGCCCGTTCTTGAGTTATAAAATTACAACGAAAAGTGGCATTGATTTTTATATAATATTAGCTTCAAAGGTCAATATAAAAGTCTGTATGTCGCATCATTTACTAATAACAAATGATTTATGTTCATCATAAAACGTACGAATCGTTAGAAATAAATAATAATGGTTGCCATGTTTGAAAAGAGCGCGCATAAAGCCAGAAAAGATAGCGACTGGCAGATGAAACAAATGTCTGATACTTGTGTGGCATGAGACGGCGATCCCGTTTTTCGCTGTGTACTTGGGTCAATTTCAATTCTACGATATGTTATTTTGCTTTATACGCACTGTTAACCGTTTTCAAGCCGCCGAGAAGGCCTCCAACTAGCTTAACGACTATCACAATTAAGCGATAACCGGGACCAACGGCTTTACGTGCCTTCCGAAGCACGGAAACGCTCGATTTGAAATACCAGTAGGCTGTCACACATCCAGGTACCGACCACGTCGGTAGTAGCTTAACTTGCCGATCGATTAAAATTGGATTATCATGCAACACCATCTTTACAAAATTACACTGTAGTACCCTACCACCCTCACGTTGAAAATCTGTCACCGAGCCCTATGTTTTGACGGGCCAGTCTGATAAGAAGAGAGTTAAGAGTCTGATAAAGATTCCACCTATTGCGCCGCAGGTCGTGGGTTCGATTCCCGCACAGGACATGCATTTGTGTGCATGAAAATATCTGTATGTCCTGAGTCTGGGTGTAATTATGTATATTAAGTATGTATTTACAAACAAAAAGTAGTATATGTATTATATCAGTTATCTGGTTTCCATAGTACAAGCTCTGCTTAGTTTGGGATCAGAAGACCGTGTGTGAGGAATATCCCAGGATTTTTTTTTTTTTTTTATTATATGTTCCGACAGTTGGCCTTGACAACAAGTTACATTCAGCAACACAACAGCAATAGAATAGAATAGAATAGTATTTATTGTCAAAGATGAAGACACATAAACTAAAATACAAAGGTACTTAAGTTAAGTGCACCATGGCATGGCTCGTCATATTAACATAATTTACATTGTAATTCATATTTAATTTTACTGATTTATAAATTGATTGTAGGTACAAAAAATAATAATAAAAACAAATTTGCTACATAGTATAGGTTAAAATGTATAGGTTGAGCAATACACAATATTATAATATAAAGTCAATGTTATATAAGGATGTATTTGACTATTTTCCAAATAAACAAACATGCTATTAATGATTGTGTTTGGATTGTGTATACCTACCTAAATAGAAACGATAATTTAGACAAACATTACATACTGTTAGGCGAGCAGCCTTGCCAGTTATTTTCGCGGCGCGAATGCTTGCTTGTTTACCACGGGTGGGATACCGTGAAAATAGGAGGGTTTTTTTCCACTTTTTGATCGTCGATCGTTGATCTTTAGTGTGATTTTTTTTCCGCGAATTCAGAGTTTGTCCCATAGGTAAAAGTTGTTCATGATGATCCACAGTGATCTCTCAGGAACACAACATTCAGTTATGTGGATGTGGTAATAAGGTGGAGGTTCCTAGTAGAGCTGTTCTTGAGCGAAAAACTTAATTTTTCTTTCCCTCAAAAAATTATAATTATTCTCTCACATCGAGGAACAATCCCTTAGAGTAGACAAGGATGCATTCTCGCTCCTCTGCTATTTAACATATACGGCGAATACATAATTCGCAAAACTCTCGAAAACTGGGATAAGGGTTTTGCTGTGGGTGGAAAGCGTATTTGTAACCTACGGTATGCAGATGATACAGTTCTCCTAACTACATCCTTTACTGATATGAGGGAGATACTGCACAAGCTGGAGGTAGAAAGTCAGAAACTAGGACTAGCAATAAACAGGCGGAAAACCAAATGCAGGAGCAAATACCGAAGGCAAGAGAACACGAGGCCGCTCGCCAACACGATGGTCGGACCAAAGTGAAAGAAGCCGACTCCTCTTCTCAATTCTACCAAGTGGTGAGGGCTACTTCGGACCGGAATCGATGGAGGCAGATTGTCCGTTTAAGGGATAGCAGTGACCACGATCCTCAGAAAGGAGGGACCGACTGAAGAAGAAGTTATACCAAAGACATTGAATACGCGTTATACCGAGCAATTCGATTCCGAAACTATTCAGTGATTTGTACTGATTTTTAATAGTAACGACCGAAAGAATTTTTCAAATCGGTTAATAAATGACAGAGTTATGAGGTAACAAACATAAAAAAAATTAAAATACAAACGATTTAAGAACCTTCTTCTTTTCTTGAAGTTGGTTAAAAATAAGATTTCACGGTCAAGCTATTATTAATTAGTTTAAAAAAACTATCGCTTTCATTTGCTTTCATCTAAATGTTTTAAAATTGACATGATATTGAAATTTCATTCATACCCATTCGGAGCCTAGGAGTATTGGCAAAAAACAACTTGAAAATCATAGTTGCAGGCACTGAAGGCAGCCCTGTTGTTAAGTCTTATTGCTTCGTCATTTCCGGCCCCTGTCTTGCCGTCATTTCCGGACACTCGTTTAACGCCATTTCCTTTTCAGACTGCTTCTATTTAACGTTTCTTTTTTCAGGAAACTTGCGATTTTCAAATTATGCTCTGTGCAGCTGCCATATTGTTTGCTAGACAATCAATATTACCTATTCGTACTTTTTTACCCTTCATACTCTTTTTTAAGCAATTATCGCTGTTAATACGTGAAGCAAAACATTCGCTCCTTTTTTAGCCTATTGCATTGGACCTGGTTGTATTGGTCGTGGTCACGAGTAGACCGAAATCTTAAAAAGTGCTCAGGTAGCAAACAAGCATACGGCCCGCCTGATGGGAAGCGGTTACCATAGCATATGGACACATGCAACACCAAGGATATCATTTGCGCGTTGACCCTGCAAAAACCTCTTCACATACTTTTGAAGAAACCAATCCTGTACTCCCTTGGGTAACCACGGCGGGGAGCACATTCCACAGCCTGAGCGTCTGCAATTGGAAGCTCCTTTGAAACCGCACAGATTTTGCTCAGTATCTTACCTATAATAGTCTTCTTCTTTTACCTAGTTTAGTATTATTATCTTACCTATAAGAATCGAACCTACGACAAGAAGAGCGTTTCTCATTGGGTGATTGAGGAAAACCAGGAAAACAATATAATTACGCCTTGAAAATCTTAAAAGCATTATAAAGTCTATAAATGGCATATAACCTTCACTCAGTGAATACCTTAAACAGCTGTTGAAGTGAGCAATTTTAAAGTAAAAGCGGAGAGAAATATATTGGATTAAGTGTTAAGGGCAATCGAGTTACCACGCCCTTTGATCCTGAAGCTTTGATGTTCGTAACATTTGCTGTCCGGGAGAACTATGACGTAATCTTTATATGAATTATTTATCATAGAAATATATTGAGGAACATAAGCCGTTACATAATTTTGGCCTATTTCTGGAATAGGACAATTTATGCATTATGAAGATGTATGTATGTAAATCTACGGTAGCTGAACACAGCCTACAAAGCACCAGCACTACAACTATCTGTGATGTAGAAATAGAATGTAGGTTTTTTGTAGATACAATTATATGAGCTGCCTATCCTATGATACTATCCAATCCTACTATTATATAATAATATTTTTTAATTAAATAATATTATAGTTTATTTAGAGATTATAGCCAAATAAACAGGATTAATATCTTTATGAAAGGTTAAATTTTAATAATGCTTGTAAAAGTTACGAAGGCTCTAATAAAATAAAGAAGAGCGTTTTATAGTATTAGGTATAGATGTGATACGAAACAAGAGTCAATTATAGTATAGGGAGCAAACTAAAAAACAATTTGTTATACTCTGTTACTCTAAAACTTCATAGATCTGTCTCGCACGGCGTCATCCGCTTTCTCGAGATGAAAAGTAGCCTACAACACTCGGGGAAATTGCAGCTTCCCATCAGTGAAAGAATTTTCAGAATCGGTCTGGTAGAATTTTCAGATTCCAACAAACAAACTCTGTAGCTTTATTATATTAGTATAGATACACATAGAAAAATATCCCCTATACTAAAAATATGTACAATTTTAATAAAAGATATCGATATTTTGTTTCACGTTTCTAATTCTCATTTATCATAAAGACAACAATTTAGCTATACACTCGCACAGTGTAATGCTGCGCGGGAGCAACGTTGAGTGTGACAGTGGTTCCATTGCATGCGCCTGACACTCGTCGCACGATGCCCGCCACATCAGCGGTCACAGTGATACATTGCATGTCCTGCACTGACAGACCTATCTGCAAATAAACAACTGTTATAATCTCTAAAAAAAATAATGGTGATTTTTGAATGGTACTTATTAGGTAAATATGTCAGATTGAAAATCAGACACTAAAGAAAGTCAAACAACAGAGAGAATGAATACGTTGAAATTTGGTATTAGATGTTCATAAGTACCTAGATGACCCAATCACGGACGAATTTGGGTTAATTTTGGGGGGAAATTAGAAAATAAAGTGTCCATTCATTTGATCCTTCTAGGCTTTGTGTGCTTACCACCTTCGGCCACATCATCACTTACCATGGTGAGATTGTGGTCAAACACAGGCCTGATACATAATAAAAGAATAAAAAATAAATATATCACATAATGTTACATATTAAATTAATAGGGCACATTGTGCAAGTACAAATAATTTAAAATGCAAAGTTATAATGTTATCATTAGCATTACTATCCTATTTGCCCAATTTTCAAGCCCAAGATATTCCTACTAAACCTTTTCTCCTAATAAGACCCAATAAGTTGCCCTGCAGAAGTACACGTTAGGCTACTAAATAAGTAAATCCAGTAGTTACCTGAATATCCAAAGTATTATCTGTATTATCATTCGTCATTTCAGCATCCACATCATTAACTTCTGTGTACACAAGCTTTGACTCATTAATGTCATTACAATTACCACATTTCCAGATACCACCAGTTAGAACTGGTTCCTGGCCTGTAATCAAATTAAGATTAAGTGGGAATCCAAGGTCAAAGGTGGAAAGAATCTGTCTCTATTACTTCAACATTAATTTAAACACGTAAAATTAAAAAAAGGCATGTCCACAGGGATGTCCAATGCTGAACATAGGCCTCCCCCATTGACTTCCACTTCGAACGGTTTTGGGCCGCTTGCATCCGGTCGCCAGTCCAAATAAAATTCACTAATATTATGTTAAAGTTATTATAGTTCAGATGAACCAAAAAAACTTGACTTAAATTACATGAAGTCAGGGAGGATATTTGCTGTCGCCGTCTCCATGGCCTAGAAGACCGGGACCTGTCGATTTTGTGGGCGCGCGTAGATCACGGTGGCCACACCAAAGTTTACGCGTGCCTTTACAGGTCCCACAGCGGTGACGCGGACACAATCCGGTTATTTGAGCACCTGCAATTGACGACTGACAAAGTACTGGAGCAGTACCCCTCCGCGGAGTTAGTGATATTAGGAGACTTCAACGCTCACCACGTTGAGTGGCTTAGTTCTCGATCCACTGACTTCGCGGGTAGGACTGCTCACGACTTTGCCCTGGCCTATGGCTTCTCACAACTGGTTGTTTCTCCTACGAGAATCCCAGATATTGAGAGCCATACTAGTTCCTTACTGGACCTTCTGCTGACTACGCGACCGGACAGATATACAGTGATAGTGGATGCGCCACTCGGCTCATCGGACCACTGTCTCGTCCGGACACATGTGCCTTGTGCGTCGACCAATTTGATCCGGTCTCCCGGGCGTCGACGCGTGTGGCACTATAAGTCAGCAGACTGGGATGGATTGCGTGAATTCTTCGCATCGTACCCGTGGAGGCAGCTCTGCTTCGCATCTGATGATCCTGACACCTGTGCAGCTGCCGTCGCTGAGGCGATACTGGCGGGAATGGAATGTTGTATCCCAAACCCGCTAGTGGCTGCAGGGGTGAAGAAGCGACCGTGGTTTAATCGGCCCTGCAAGGATGCTAGACAAAATAAGCAGACCTTGTATGAGGCTTGGACCACGGCCCAAACTAATCAGGACCCTAACATCTCTGATGCGAAACGCAAATTTAACGCTGCCTCGAGGTTCAGTAAGCGTATGATTGCCAGGGCTAAGTACGATTTCGTCGGCAGGTTTGGTGAGAGGCTGACTAGCCTTCCCTCTGGGAGTCGCGCTTTCTGGTCTCTTGCCAAAGCTGCTGAGGGAAACTTTTGCTCTATCTTTGCCTCGAACTCGACTTTGGATGATATGGGCGCTACACCGCCTACCATTCCGCGGTGTGATAGCTCCATGCCGGAGATAAGCATTACCCAACGGGAGGTCCGGCGGGAATTGCTTTCTCTGGACATCCATAAGTCGAGTGGGCCAGACGGCATACCGGCAGTGGTGCTGAGGCGGTGTGCTCCTGAGTTGTGTCCAGTACTGACGCGTCTTTTCGCGCTTTCCTACACCAAAAAGGAAGTCCCGTCTTCGTGGAAGACTGCCCATGTGCACCCAGTGCCCAAAAAGGGTGACAGATCAGACCCGACGAATTACAGGCCTATCGCCATCACCTCCCTTCTCTCCAAAGTCATGGAGCGTGTGATCAACACGCAGCTTTTGAGATACCTGGAGGACCACGATTTGTTGAGCGACCGACAGTATGGCTTTCGCCACAGTCGCTCAGCTGGTGACCTCCTTGTGTATCTCACGCACCGTTGGTCACTCGCCATCGAGAGTCAAGGTGAGGCATTGGCAGTGAGCCTAGATGTGGCGAAGGCGTTCGATCGGGTCTGGCACAGGGGTCTTCTAACGAAGTTACCATCATACGGGCTTCCCGAGGGATTGTGCAAATGGATTGCCAGCTTTCTGTCCAGCAGATGCATAAGAGCCGTCGTCGACGGTAGCTGCTCCGATAGCATGGACATAAATGCTGGCGTTCCGCAAGGCTCTGTGCTGTCCCCAACACTGTTCCTACTGCATATCAATGATATGCTGTCTATTGACGGCATTCATTGCTATGCGGACGACAGTACAGGGGACACCCATTATACGGGCCGTGCAAATATCCCTCGTTCCGAGGTTGAGGAAAGCCGCGAACGGCTGGTGTCTGAAATCGAGAGTACACTAACTAGTGTCTCCGATTGGGGTCGACTAAACCTAGTCCATTTCAACCCCACCAAGACTCAAGCCTGCGCGTTCACCGCTAAGAAAACCCCATTTGCTGTGGCTCCACAGTTCCAGAACACGTCCCTGAACATCAGCAAAAGCATCGGGATCCTTGGCGTCGACATTTCTAGTGACGTTTTGTTCCGAAGTCACTTAGATGGCAAGGTTAAGCTGGCATCCAAAAAGCTCGGAGTGCTCAACAGAGCGAGGCAGTACTTCACATCGGGGCAAAGGCTGCAACTTTACAAGTCGCAAGTCCGGCCTCATATGGAGTACTGCTGTCATCTATGGGCGGGGGCACCTGGATACCAGCTTGATCCTTTAGACTCGGTTCAACGACGTGCCATAAGAATTGTCGACGATCCCGAGCTCACAAACGGTTTAGAGCCCCTCAATCTGAGGAGAGACTTTGCCTCCTTATGTGTGTTCTACCGCTTGTACAACGGACAAGAATTGTTTAAGATGATGCCCACGGCTACTTTCTACCATCGCAACTCTCGCCATCGACGGGGAGTCCATCCTCACATATTGAAACCTGAATTGTTTCGTACTGTGCGGGCTCAAAGGAGCTTCCTTCCGCGGACGCTCAGACTGTGGAATGAGCTCCCCGCCGTGGTTTTCCCAATGGAGTACAGCATGGGGTTCTTCAAAAGGGGTGTGAAGAGATTTCTGCAGGGTCGGCAACGCGCGCGTGATACCCCTGGTGTTGCAGGCGTCCATAGGCTACGGTAACCGCTTACCATCAGGCGGGCCGTATGCTTGTTTGCCACCTAAGTGGTATAAAAAAAAAAAAAAAAACATGAAAATTATAAAAACTAAAAACTAAGAAGTAAAGCTGTTCTGTATATTTTAGTGCAGTAGTAATTTGTGCCTGTAACAGTAATAGCTAAATTAATATAAATAAATAAATATCCTGGGACATTCCTCACACACGGTCATCTGATCCCAAACTAAGCAGAGCTTGTACTATGGAAACCACATATAGTATTTTTTGTTTGTAAATACATACTTAATATACATAATTACACCCAGAGACTAAACCAAACTAACTTACTCCAAAAGTAGAGTCCAAACTCTACTTCAAAGAACAAAATTGTTATTATATCAATAGCAAAATTGAAAAGTAAAAAGAACAAGTGGCAATTCATTATATTTTCGGTAACAAAATTTAAAATATATTCCAATGAATCTACGAAGTTCAATACCTATTTACCTTTTTGCTCTTCATCAGACTGTCCAAACTCCACGCTGTCACCATTCAAAAGCATATTTATAACTGCATCTACATAATTATCATCGTTATTTTCTTCTTGACTCTTAACACTTATTATCACTAGTACGAATACTGCTATTTTAAAAAGCATCTTAGATTTATTAAATACTTTTGTTATTTTGTATAGTTGATTATTAATTTGTTGTACATAATTTTTTGGGTTTTATGCTGCTTACACTTGCGTCTATTAAGAACCGTCAGAAAATTATTATGGTTAATTTACTTTGTTTTATCTGTTTCATTGACCCCTTCAAGATAAGTACTATCAATTGTTCCTGTATTATTATATTATTGCTTAATTAATAATAATTACTTGATAATTCTTGAATTCCGCATTACTTTGAACTTGAGGAGTGGTAGGATTGGAATCATCATTATTATCCCGGATATTATCAAACATATATTTCTGCATATTTAAAAGGAAAATTTCGTACGAATACCACTGAAAGTTTTTTATTCAATTTAGGCCCTGGTAAGGCACTTATGAACGTTACATACAGTCGAATTTACCACCGGTTCGAAATGCACTTAAACTGAGAAGACTCCGGCAATAAACTCAGCAAGGCATTATTACTGTTTTTTTTCCAAATACACCAAATATACAATATAATTATTATGCTGAAAATTACTAAGATGAGTTAGTTATGTAAAACAGGTAATAAATAGCCTTCTAAGTCCGGATATTGTGACGGGCAACTACAGACAGAAACATGCACTGCGTGTAGCCTGACACGCACCCTACGGTTTTTTAGTTACGTGGAATACAAAACGACCGTCCTAAGATTAAAATTCAACAACAAGGAACTTTCGGTAAACGAAACCATAGGAATATGACGGAGCAAGGGTGGATATCCACCAGAGGTGTGTAGCGAGGAATGTGTTTTACTTGTTTGGCTAACCAAGCGAGTACCATAAGACTGCGTATCTACGCTGAGCTGACAAATAAGATCGCGTCATTGGAGCTATAACGTAAAAATGAAGCGATCCTATTGGTCAGCTCAGCGTAGATACGCAGTCTTATGGTACTCGCTTGGTTAGTCAGATTTTAGTAGGCCATAAAATTTTTCGTGTTCCAAAAATCCTTGCCGCAAAGAAGAAAACTCTAGGTATAAGATATTCCTAATTTCACATCTTGCACCTCAAGCATGGCTCTAAGACGCTTATAGTAACGTAGATACAACAATACTTTTTCAGCCTAGAAATAAAATTCAAACCTTATTCTATTGGTTTTAAGGGTCGCTGAAAGCGCAGTATAAAAATTGGTAGTTGAAGCTTAATTTAGATTGGACTGGAGATTTTGTTGTAATCCTATAATCTGGATTTAGCATATTTTGCAGAAAGGATTTTTGACAGTGAAATTGTGAAAATGTTGGGCTCATTAATTGTGCCAAAGATTTCTTCTAGTATATATATACAACGTGTAACAGATTAAGATGCTAAACCGTTAAACTGGTTGTTCAGAATCGTTTTCTGAATCGATTTAATTAACTTTTAATATAAATATTTAAAGTTACAAATTAAGTCAGTAGGCGATTTTCCGTTTAAACCGTTCGGAATCGCCTACTGAATCGATTTTGTAACTTTAAATATCTGTATTAAATGTTAAGTATTTAAAAGTAAAAAAATAAAAGTAATTATATCGATTCAGAAACGATTCTGAACAACCAGTTTAACGGTTTATCATCTTAATATGTTACATGTTGTATATATACATAGTACAAAAGTAAAGGCACTCGGTAAATGGTTCTGTTCAGAAAAAAAAAATACTTTGAAATAACGAAGTCATCCTTGTGATTGATACCCTAATAACGACGTGTAAGGCACACGTCGTTATTAGGGTTCCGTAGCCAAATGGCTAAAAACGGAACCCTTATAGATTCGTCATGTCTGTCTGTCTGTCTGTCTGTCCGTCCGTATGTCACAGCCATTTTTTTCCGAAACTATAAGAACTATAATGTTGAAACTTGGTAAGTAGATATATTCTGTGACCCGCATTAAGATTTTCGCATAAAAATAGAAAAAAAAACAATAAATTTTGGGGGTTCCCCATACATAGAACTGAAACTCATTTTTTTTTAACAAAACCCATAAGTGTCTGGTGTCTATGGATAGGTCTTCAAAAATGATATCGAGGTTTCTAATATCATTTCTGTCTAAACTGAATAGTTTGCGCGAGACACACTTCCAAAGTGGTAAAATGTGTGTCCCTTCCCTGTAACTTCTAAAATAAGAGAATGATAAATCTATAAAAAATACATAATGTACATTACGATGCAAACTACCAATGAAAATTGGTTTGAACGAGATCTAGTAAGTAGTTTTTTTTTAATACGTCATAAATTGAAATTCATATCAAATACTCAGGTCTATACTACCATTTTCTTATATACCTACAGGTTTGTATTGTACGAAACCCTCGGTGCGCGTGTCTGACTCGCACTTGACCGGTTTTTATTTCTCTCAAAGAGCAGCTCTACTGGGGAAGTACCTCCACCGTGCAGAATACCGCAGCCAAATAACTTTATATTATAGCCATAGCTCATTGGGAAAGGTAGGTAACGCGTGAGTGATGCCACGTAGGTTGTAAGCGTCCATATGGCTACGGTAACCGCTTAACATCAGTCGGGCCGTATGCTTGTTTGCTGAGTTAGTAGTATACGGACAGACAGACGGACAAGAAAGTGATCCTATAATGGTTCCGTTTTCTTTTCTTTAGAGTTACGGAACCCTAAAAGGAATATCTATGATATGGTGGTTCTATCAATAATATATACTCCGTGACTTTTTATTCGTTTTAGAAACGCAGCCCACATAAAGTACCCAATGAATAGATACAAATCATTAAAAAAAAATTTTTTTGAAAATTTGTATTATAAAAAAAAAAAAAACTTATTCATTATAAATGACGTATGACGTAGTTTTAAACACCCTCATATGAGTGCAGTCTATTCGAGTCGACTGCTCTGGGTTGGTATTTTCTACCATTTTATACGTAAACTTTAATTATTAACTCGATTTTTCAAAATTATAATGAATTTTAATTATTTTTTAAAAATTATACAAATTACCAAAATTTTTTTTTTTATTAATTATTAGTACCTTTTCATTGGGTACATTAAGTGGGTTGCGTTTCTAAGATGAATTAAAAGTCACGGTGTATGTATATGTTGTTGTATTTTTGTTGAGTAGATATTTAATAAAAACAGCTGGTTTTTTTTCGATTCATAAAATACTCCCTGTATAATCCATTCTTCATCCATCCATCACCAGTCGCAACCTACAATCCCAACACCACATCGACTTCGCAAACTTCTATCTTTACATCAATGTTTCTCACGTATTTCTTCAGATATCTTTGCCTCGTTCCAGGTCACAGGATCAATAAAAGTCATCATAATTTAACTTAATATAAATAATGACAATGAGATAAAGGTGTTGTAATGAGTTTGGGTAATGGGTAAAGTTTTATCATTATGAATGCTAAATGAGAAAATATAAAATATTGCAGAATTTTTATGTGAGTGGTAATAAAAATATTAAAAAGTTATCGACTAAATGCATGAATAAATAAATAAATTCTTGTATACGAATATACATATAATCTGAATCTCGGAAACAGCTCCAACGATTTTCATGAAATGTAGTATGCAAAACTGTTACAATATAATTAGAATACGAAGGTAAATTTCGCTACCAGATACAAGGTTATAATAGCTCAGGTGGGAAATCCGGCGGTCCCGAAACCAGAAGTCCCCCCGGTTCCCTAAATATAATTTCCAAAAAAACAAGATTTTAACAAGAAAAAAAGCAAGCAAAGATCTGTCATCCAAGTACTATAATTTTAATCGAAATGTATTACAATATTTTTTATATACAAAACCTCATTTTTATGTACCTTACTGTTTCATTGTAACAATATAATTACGGTCATTCGTATTAGAAATAATATAATAGCACTTAGGTGTATTCTGCTACGGAACCACGATGCGATAAAACATGATTAATTATTATTTTTGTTGGGCAGTGTTGTGTAACCGTGTAGACAAGGAGACCGCCATACATTATTTTCTAGTAAATAATATAGTAGCTCAAGTATTTGGTACTTCAAAGATATTTTATGTTAAAAATGTACAGATCTTTATTATAAGCAAATGCCTATGATAAAAATAAATCTACAGTGAATTTTACATGGGGTATTTTAATTAAGAGTTTGTAGAATTGTAATTTTTATTATTTATAGTTATTGGTTATCCTTTTTTCTTACCATTTTAATTTTTTCGAAGATTAACACTAAGAAGAATTTCATTTTCAGCCAAGTTAATACATGAGTTCTCTTTAAAATAGCTGCATACATCCCAGGACAACCTAGGCAACGGTGAAAATCAATCAAGTCGTCTTAAAATACAGGTTCAGTACGAAATGAAAATAATATCATACATTTAGATAACGATAGAAGTATGAAAGTCTCCTGGACTAGCGCTACATCGTGTTATAATACACTTTTTGCTGTAATAATTTCTCAGTCGGTCTCCTGCGAATACAGCTTGCAATTTACCGTTTTGATATTATTAGAGAGACGATTAACCTCACGTAACTAACTTTTTTAACCACATTTTTTGTGTAGTATAGGCGCGAGCTATGGAACGAGCTATGCTCGGAATTTCTCTTCGTGACAGGGTCCGAAATGAGGACATTCGTAGGAGAACAAAAATGACGGACATAGCTCGTAGAGTTCGTAAGCTGAAGTGGCAATGGGCAGGCCACATCGCTCGAAGAGCCGATAACCGATGGGGAAGGAAGGTTCTCGAGTGGCGACCACGTACTGGAAAGCGCCGAGCGGGACGACCTCCCCAGGTGGACCGACGACCTGGTCAGAGTCGCTGGGCGCCGCTGGATGCAAGCGGCCCAGAACCGTTCGAAGTGGAAATCAATGGGGGAGGCCTATGTTCAGCATGGACATCCATGGGCTGATATGAGGATGATAGGCACGTATAGGCTTGTGTATGTATAAGCGTGCAGTGGTAAGAAATTATAGCCCGTAAGCGGTAGGCAATAAAAAATCCATTTTTAATTTCCTCATTTTTGTAATGTGTCAATGTGTTGTAAAAACCTCGAGGCCTCTTGCAGTAGGCTATCATCACCATCATTAGCCTATAATGTCCCACTGCTGAGCACAGGCCTTTCACAAATCAAGGTGAAAGGGAATGGGTAGATACTCCACCACGCGTGCCCACTGCGGATCGGTGGAGGTAGGCTAGTGGTCAACCTACTGTTGGAGTTTTCAAGCCGCATATAAGGCCAAGCTTAATGACTACTACAATTAAGTGATAACCGGGACCAACGGCTTTACGTGCCTTCCGAAACGCGGAAACGCTCGATTTGAAATACCACTAAGCGGTCATCCATCCAGGTACCGACCACGAGGGTGGTAGCTTAACTTTGCCGATCGATTAAGAACGGCTTATCACGCTACACCAAGAGCACTTCATTCAATTATTATTTAATATCTTTTTTTCCCCCATTTTAGCGTTTTTATCACGCGTGCTTTTGTAGGCCTAATATAAGCGTAGTTTTGAGTTAGCTGTTTGCCAGCGTGCGTGTAGACTCCATACAATTTCCATTATTATTTTTTCTCTTTCTTTTCTATTGATTTCTATAAAATAAAGGCTATATGTTGCCCCAAATTAAATTTAATTGACTACGCGGAGCCCGTTTTTTACATGCATTTATCTGTCCCGCAATATGTAATCAAATCTTGCAAGTTTTGACCCACTTCCCGGTGTTCGACTGAGCTGAATTTTTTTATATTGTAAATCAGATGACAATGCAATATTATTATGATATAGAGCTGATCTGATTATTGAGGAAGGTGGCCATGGGAATTCTGTAATAAAAAGACGTAACTCCTTCGAATTTGGGCTCGTTTGATTTGTATTGACAAGGACTCTGGTTCTAGGGTTTGTTTTTAATTTTACTAAGTACGAAGTGAGTAATCAAGCGTACGGCCCGCCTTTTGTTTTCGTGGGTAAATCCTCGTTATATACCTGACCGCCCCGGGGGTAGCGGCCAGATTATGCCGGACCCCGCGGTGGTCGTCATCTGCGCTGTAGAGGGGAGCGGGCTCTCGTGTTGAACGCGTACTGCTCAACCCTCCACGTGCGGCGCTAAGATAGCTCGTCCCGGGGGAAGTGTGATACCTCCCCACAGCACCCTCGCTGCGCCACCATGAGACAACATCCACCCATCGTCCTCCTTGGGGTCGCTTCTTGGCGCACAGAGTCCCCGGTTAAATTGTTACCTAGCCATTTGGACGCTGGGCATCATTCAGTTCACATTCAGTCACACCTTTCTAAAAAAGCTTCTTCATATAAATCTCAATATCCTTCTCAAAATACTAATAGTAGTAGTAATACAATACTAGCCTAGTTTTAGTTCTAATAAAATAATCATTGCATACCAACAGCAATCTCTTTTCGTCATGTCACACCTTCGTCTCATGTGGACGGCTAATACGTTACGTTTCCTTATTACGAATGAACGCGATGTATGGTGAAATGAATTAAATATTTAACGAGAAGAACGAGTGTTCGGTATTATGTACATTTCATTACTTACTAGCTGTCCTCCGCGGTTTCACCCAGGTTCCTGTGATAAATAGTGTGTATGTCCTTCTCCATACCACAGGTCATCTGCATGCCAAATTTCATGATGATCTGTTGAGTAGTTGAGGCGTGAAGGCGTAACAAACAAATAAACAAACTAACTTTCGCATTAATAATATTAAGTAAGGACTAGCTGTCCCTCGTGGTTTCAACTGAAAGAAAGAAAATTAATTTATTGCCACAATATAAATAAGCTTAAAATTAGGTACAATATAATATATAAAAATATGGCAATAGGGTAGGCTCAGCGAATGTAGCGTACACAATATGCAAGCTACGCTGTTTTTCAGCTACAGCAACTGCGGTCCCGGGATAAAAAGTAGACTATGTCCTTTTCCGTACCATAGCCTGCATGCCAAATAGCATGATGATCCGTTGAGTAGTTGAGGCGTGAAGGCGTAACAAACAAACAAACATACTCACTTTCGCATTTATAATATTAGTTAGGATAGCATTGAGTCGCAAACATTATTGGTCATCATCATCAGCCTATAATGTCCCACTGTTGAGCACAGGCCTTCTTTCACAAATGAGTGTGAAAGGGAATGGGCAATACTCCACCACGCATGCCTACTGCGGATTGGTCGAGGAGGTAGCCAAGTGGTCAACCTACTGTTGGAATTTTTCAGGAGGCCTCCAACCAGCTTAACGACTAGCACCATTATGTGATAACCGGGATCAACGGCTTTTTCGTGCCTTTCGAAGCACGGAAACATTTGATTTGAAGAACAACTAAGCAGTCATTTAAGTACCGGCCACAGCGGCAATCATTTAAAAATATTTTACTTCCTGAAGTATGTTTGTTTACGAACTCGTAACATGTTAAGATTTGAATCATTAAATTATGCGTATAATGTAATAGTAGGTATAAATAAATAATAAATAAATAAATATCCTGGGACATTCCTCCCACACGGTCATCTGATCCCAAACTAAGCAGAGCTTGTACTATGGAAACCAGATAACTGATATAATACATATACTACTTTTTGTTTGTAAATACATACTTAATATACATAATTACACCCAAACTCAGGGCATACAGACATGTTCATGCACACAAATGCATGTCCTGTGCGGGAATCGAACCCACGACCTGCGGCGCAATAAGTGGAATCTTTACCAGACTCTTAACCAACTGCGCCAACTGGCCCGAGTAAAGTGTGGATGGAGTGAGTGGATAAAGTAAAACGAGAATAAAGCTTGAAGTAACTGCCTGTAATGTCATACATATAGAAACAAACATTGTAAAATGTAATAAATATAGATGAACTAGGCTGCCTTCATACGACGAGACATGTGAAGGACATTATGATTTCGCGTCAGTGATCATTGTAACAAATTCAATGTGTCTGTCAAAGTCCGACGAGGGACCAATGTAATCATCGAGATACAGAAAAAATATTTCTGTTCTGCAGATCGGATTAATATTGCTTTGTTTTCAAACCGCACAGGTTTTTTTCAAATAGGAGAAGGCCTTTTCTGAGCTTATGGTTTCGAAACGCTGCAAAGTTTTTTTTTTAATATTATTAAATTAGTGAACAAGCATACCTACGCCTGATAGTAAGCGGTCACCTTAGCCCATAATACGCTTGCAATACTAGAGGGATAACTTGCGCGTTGCTGACCCTACAAGCTCGTCTCAGAATCGCTACTGTTAAAGTTTGTATGTCAATCATAGACATACATTAGAGAAATTCTATTGAAATGTGTCTTTGTAATTCATCATCATCATCATCAGCCTATAATGTCCCACTGCTGAGCACAGGCCTCCTTTCACAAATCAGGGTGAAAGGGAATGGGCAGATACTCCACCACGCGTGCCCACTGCGGATCGGTGGAGGTAGGCTAGTGGCCAACCTACTGTTGGAGTTTTTCAAGCCGCCTAGGAGGCATCCAACCAGTTTAACGACTATCACAATTAAGTGATTACCGGGACCAACGGCTTTACGTACCTTCCGAAGCACGGAAACGCTCGATTTGAAATACCACTAGGCGGTCACCCATCCAGGTACCGACCAAGACAGACGTAGCTTAACTTTGCCGATCGATTAAGAACGGCTAATCATGCTACACCACGAGCGCTTTGTAATTAATCGGTACTAATAAGAAGATTCGGAAGACAAAATAACCAAACAAGCATTTTATTTAATCTGTAGGAAAATGGTGAAAATTGAAGATAAAGCAAATTTCCGCAACATGAAACCGGAAGTGTCGTTAGCACGGAAGTGACCGCAGCGGATGCAGATAGCGCTACGTAGGCAGACAGGTATGATATCAGATTAAATAAAACATTTTCAGTGCAGTTTTTATTTTTTAAATAGTCTTTATTTTCAGGAGGCATATTCGTATTTATGTTCATTCATTTACAACACATAATTATGTACAAATTAAAATTTTTATATAGAAAATGTCCTCAAATCTGCCGCTGCTTCCGATTAACGGCAAGGTTCCCAGAAGGCTGGCAACGTTTCCTTTTGGATAGCCAAGCTGATGCGTCGGCGGAAAAAGCTCCCCGCTCGCTGGTCTCCAGAGGCCTCGATCAATTTTGATGACTATGCTTACATTATATTCATTTAATAAACCTACAACCATCTTCCCTATTGAAATTAGAATATTTATTTCAATGACTTCTAGAACAATTCTGGGTTCATCTTATATATAAAATTCTCGTGTCACAATGTTAGTTACCTTACTCCTCCGAAATGGCTTTACTGATTTTTACCAAATTTTATATGCATATTCAGTAGGTCTCAGAATCGGCTACTATCTATTTTTCATACCCCTAAGTGATAAGGGTAGGCACCACGCGAACGAAGTCGCGCCGGTCAGCTAGTATTTTGATAATAATCTGTATGCGAATAGACCATACTTGCTTATATTATGTATGATGGTTTTACGTGCCTGCTACAATGATTTTTAAACTGGCGTTAATGATTTACTCCGTATACCGTTCAGGACCATCTATATTCCCTTCTGTGGTGGGAAGATTTTCCATAATCCTAATCCTAAGCCCTTCTGGTGCGAATGCCAATCTATATAGTTGGTACTATTCAACTGGTCCCGGGTACTACTCTACTAGCACAAAGCCTCCTCATGGGGCTCTGGTGACCTTACTCATAGCAGAAGAGAGAGAGAGCTCTTTCTTAGAGACGTAGAGCATAGCGTTTATTCGCTCAAAGAGCAGCTCGACTGGGGAAGTACCTCCACCTTACAGAATACCGCAGCCAAATAACTATATGTTGTGTAAAGTTGTGTTGCGCGTGAGTAAGGTTGCCAGAGCTCATAGGGGAGGGGGGAAAGGTCGGTAACGCGTGAGCGATGCTTCTTGCGTTGCAAGCGTCCATATGGCTACGGTAACCGCATACCATCAGGCGGGCCGTATGCTTGTTTACCGACTTAGCATAAAAAAAAAAAGTTATTTCGCTGCTTTATACGGCACGATGGAGATACTTCCAATTAGTCGGGCTGCTCCGAAATTTGAACCGATGTAACAGTTATGCCCCATCTCTCTTAAGGGTCCGTATAAAGCAAAATAACATATCTTAGAATTGAAATTTACCCAAGTAAAGAATATTTAAATGAAAAATTATTTTTATGTGGGTATTTTCATTATATATGCAAGGGTTCAGTCAGAGCCAAAACAAAATGGAATGAAAATTCCTCGATAGAAAAAAAACACAAAGTTACCTCTAATCATACCTCTAATATTAATTATTTTTCGTTTTTATTCGTTCATGGTGTATCTAATTACTTTGTTTTTAACCGACTTCAAAAAAAGGAGGAGGTTCTCAATTCGGTTGTATTTTTTTTTTAAGACAATTATTCGATAATTTAATAATTTCAGTAACGTATGACCTATGGCTGATACTAACGATTTTAACGATTTAATCTAAAGATTAAAAGCTCTTTGTTAATTTTTGTTGAAACACGCTATCGCCGTCTCATGCCACGCGAATGTTAGACATAAGTTTGTTTCATCGGCCAGTCGCTATCTTTTCTGTCTTTATGCGCGCTCTTAAACCGCTTACAGAAATTACCAAATTTATTAGTCCTTTCATTATAATCATCATCATTATACTTTCTACCTCAAACAGCCGCAGTTCAAAACTATATAAATCGTCATTCCAATTACGATTTGGAATTAGTGCTCGAAACTCCATTTACACATTTAATTTGCGTTCAGCACTGTTTTGTTAGCTGGCTGCTCGTCGTTCTAACAGATTTCGTCCCAAATGAAGTGTCACCGGCATTGCGAAGCGAACACGGCCTCGGTGCATTCATTTGAAAATATCCTTATTCTGTGCTCAATTTTTTAATTTTTTATTATCATGATATTTTATTGAATATTTTATGTTTTGTGCATTTCGTATTCAGTATTAATGATGTGAGTTACATTCATTTGTTTTATTAAAATCCTACTAATGTTATAACTGTGAAATGTTGTGTTTGTAACGATGTATCCGTAGCTTTTGAATGGATTTGCATGAAATTTTATATGTTGCTCTTTTAAGTAGGTAATGACTATTTTCATTACGTGAATGCGCAAATAAAGAAGTTTTGCTTTGACAATTTGTGCTATGTACATCTAATGGCCTCTCACCAATGCTGATGTAAGGAAGTAGAAGACACATGCATAAAAAAAACAGCGTAAAACCTCTTAGTGCAATCAATTTTATAATAATTTGACCAAAAATAATATTAGTGTTCTCGATTATAAATATCCTGGATAGAAGTTTTAAGGCAACAACTTTCCTTGGAACTATTTGATATGTATGAATAATCCCTCATACACAATGCGGCCTAGTTTAACACTAGAATCGTTTAATTTTGAATAATGTAGGTATCCGTAAATAAACGCTGATGTGAATTGCCATTGAGTTGTCCCACCGAATGCCACCGACATGAAGCGCTATAGCATATATCTACTGTGGCTATAGTTTACAAAGGCTAAATAATGTTGTATTTACCACTGTAACCGGCTCAAAGGATCAGAAAAATATCTTTGTTTCAAAACTCACTATATAGTAGTATATAATACAGTATAATTTCACTTATTTTATGAATTAATCCCATTCTTGAATTAAATATATAGGTAGGTTCCTTTGCCTTATCATTATAATCATAGCTGCGTATAACCTGGTAAAACTATCTTCTCTTTAATTCTATTCTAGTCACAATATTGTCTAACTTTTGCATCTCGTAATCAGTAATCATATTTTACTTCACAGTGATTATTCCTTGACCCACCTTCCACTCTATATAATTCTAACAATGAAAGTTATTTTATGCTCAGTTTCATGCACAATTAAAACAATGTCATTATTTAAAGTCATTGAACAAGTAACTTCCTTCCTCAATTAATTATTATCGCTAGGTTAAAATAATAACCAGCCTTTAGCAAAGAATACGAAATAAACTAGAAATCAAACGCTTTGGAAAAAAAAACGAGCTTTGACATTTTTTTACATGATGCGAATAGCCACACTCGCTTATCGAAGCACCAGACTAACTAAAATCGCTTCCGCCCAAATAAATTTTAATCTTACGAGGTTATTCTAGTTTTTCCTTCTAGTTTATTCTATAACCTGTGCCTTTAATGCAGATAGCGACAGTTTTGATCGTATCATAAACTCAATAGGCGCGTATAAGATAGGCTGAGGGCACTAGAGCGCAAAATTTTAGATAAGCAGGTTACAGTAGCCTTTGTGGAATCTTGACAGTGAAGTCTTTGTGGATAATATGGCTTGGATAGTGATGCGACATGGTTGGACTTTAACTCGAGTCAGCAATATAGAAAATTTTGCATCACTATTAATAATAGAAAAACAATCATTACCAAAGGAACATTTTTGTAACTTCAAATGTGAATATCTATTTTCTCCCATGGAATTCAGACTTGCTGTCATAGAATAAAGTTATGCGCTCGACGAACAACAATTACCACTATAGCTCATCGTGCTACAGTCTGGGGACTTTATTACCCATTCTTCTTTACAATAATGACGATGAACATTTTCTTCTTATAATAATGGTGTAATATCAACTGAAGTCCAGTTGATACTACTCACTAGTGTAAAGTATTTTATTTTAATTTGTAGAGTATTGAAGATGCGTATTACTGAACAAGGCGTAGCTGGGTAGCGGATACTGGCAGTCGTCTGAAAAATGCTAAGTAGAAGAAGAATATAATGATGGAAAATTAAGATGATACAAACTGAGTCATCAATCAACACCTATTGATATAGAAAACATAACCTATAGGTTAATATTTAAGGAAGCTGACAACTAAGAAGTCACTCAAGTTAGAAAATAATCTATTTCCCATCCCTGTTGGAAGGAAATTTAAATGAGCTAAAATCTTGGCCAACTGTATAAAGTTGCTATAAAGTGAAGGTATATGCGGTTTATTCTGAAATGGGTTATTTCCTGTGGTACCTGTTTTATCATAATTTTCAGGCTTTATGTTTTCTGATGTTATGAGATTATCTTTAAGGGAACTTTGAAGTATTGTTGAATATAATCTTGAGTCACTTCTTTCTACTGTGTTTTGAATAACACCAGCCAATTGATAATGGAATGGTATACCCAAACAAAACTATAAATACACCAAATAATTGTAAAAAAATATCTTTATTATAATACAAATGAGTGACAAAAAATATAATTTCTTCATATATTTTTTACATCGATGATCAGAAAAACGAACGATGCTAAAGTTAATTCACTAAAATTCTAGCTAGAAAAAGCTTGAAATCAATCAAAGCGTTAATTATATTCGAAAGTTAGCAAGCTCTGTGAGAAAAGACATAATCCAAGGGTTAAGAGACGAGGGTTGGCCATAAATACTATAAAAACATGTGAGGTGTGACACACCGTAGTGGCGTCTCCTCGTACCCCAACGACCCTTGTGACTGGCGATAATAATCTCTCATAATGTACTTCCAAGGTAAAATTGTTCAAGATTATTAATAAGACTTTTGGGGTTTCTGTGTATATAGCTTAAGGTACTATGTATTATTTATTCTTTGCTTTAGGTTACATTAAAATCTAGCTTAGTATTATATTTGCTGAAATCGGATCTGAGGGATGACCTTAATATAGAAAGAGAGAGAAGGGCACTATCAGTTCGGTGCAACATGCTCGCGTGCAGGTTTGCAAAGTGCAGCGCGGAGGTAAAAGTCACTCTATTTAAAGCCTACTGTCAGTGTTTTTACACCTGCCCGCTTTGGGTGAAATTTAAAAAAGTCGTCACTTAGTACGATAAGGGTGCAGTATAATGACGCATACCGCATCCTTATGAAACATCCAAGGTACTGCAGCGCATCGGGCATGTTCGCGGAGGCGAGGGTGCCGGATTTCTTTGCTATAATGAGGGCGCGCATCTGTTCTTTTTGGATTAGGTTGCGTAGCTCAGAAAACAGCATCATAAGAACTGTAAGCGACGACCTGACAGGGTACTTTTCAAAATGACAATTTCAAATATTGATTTGACATTGTCATTTTGGTGGACAGATAACCAGTGTGCATTGGCACTGACGAGAAGGTTTTATAACCTTTATTGTATATTTTTATCACATTTTTATTATTATAAATTTTTGGCTTTACGTACCTACCAACTTATACGGTTTATTTTAATTTTTATTCATATGTTTTATATTTTATCATGTTTTAGGTACAGTGGGTTTTTTGCCTGAATAAAATAATATTATTAGTATAATATTTAAATGTTCGTCTTTAAAAAAATACCATGATTAAAATAAAATAACAATATTTAAAAAAATATGTAGAGTATTTTAACAAAAAAAATAAACAAGAAGCACAAACAACAACACGCAGTGCATTACATATTGCTACAATAGCATTCTAAAAATACAATGGCACTGAATTCCACAATAGGAGACCACTCTTCGTCAACGTTTGCTTTTGTTCCCTATATGAAACTAGTTCAAATAAACACACATGCCGCATTAAACGATGCATTTTGGTATTAAAAACGGTTTCTGGTCCCAAATGTATGGAAAATAACTGCTAAATTTATATCAAAACTATAATAAAAAATTCAAAAGTTACTGAATTTTTACACCTAGCCATTGAAACTATTGAAATTTATTAAGAGATAACTCATAGAAATCATGGTTCAATGTCTCTTTTTGTTTTTTTGAATTCTCTAATATCACATTCACTCAATTAACATAAAATAACTGTCTTAAGTTTCAACTTCAATATATAGAAGACAAACAGACACATTGATTTTAAATAATATATTATATTCTATTATTTCTAGAGTCATAACTTTACCATAAATTATCTAAATATTATAATATAAATATATAATAACAAACATGGGCATCTTATTTGTGAGGAAAAGGTGGACATCTTTTCCTCATAAATAAGATTTGATGCATTTTTATGTAAGTACACTATAGTAGGCATGGAAATTATTGCTACTTTAAAGGAATTCTCATTTGATGATATTATTATTTTTTATAGCATGATTTCACAAGCGATATACGATTTGCAATGATTTGTAACCTACGTCATCGATGCTGATCGACGGTATTTTTCATTGGAAAACAAAATCATGTGCGAGTATCGCACGTGATAGATTTATGGGCCGATCATCATTAAGAAAGTGCTGATCATCTCATTTAGAAAGATTATAAATATCGACTAAAAATAAATAAATTAATATATCATCTGAATATATCGATGTGCTAAATTTTAATCCAAGTTGTCTAAACTGTTTCTAGTTATGTAATTACTATTTACTTAAAGTTCCACATTATAGAATGAAGAAACATCGGAATTAAAGTAGGGTAGGTATTAATAAATAAATCACAAGACCACAATTTTGAACTGATTTTACTCCCTTTAAATTCTAGTATAATTTTCAATAAATTAATCAATTCAGATAATGGACAATAAGTATCAGATTACGTGATTCAAACGTTAGGATGGTTATTCTAATAGAATTATATAGCATATTTCAAAATCATGTATACTTAACTATATCAGAGTACTTTATATTAGGTCGGAATAATAAATAATCATTTAGGCCAGACTTTAGAAAGTATTTATTCAAACATATCCATGGCCACAACTATGAATTTACTATCAAATCTACTTCCGGTTCGGATGGCCGACCATATTGAGAAGATACCGGTAAGAAACTCAATATTAAGGTCTTATGTATGGCCACTACACATAAAGAGTTATTCTCAGTATATAACAGAAATACACAGAACACACATTATAAAATTATCAATTGTTACAGTTGACAATATCAAATATACTTATCTTTATATCGACGGGCAGTATCACGATTATAATAAGCAACCACTTCCAAAATACACAAGACTGAACTGAGCCCAGACCTTCCCGCTTATTTTATATTTTACAAGTCCACTTCAAGAATACAGACGGAAGTATCAACCAATCACAGAGACGGAAGTCTCAATACACCATAACCGGATACATTTTATCAGGAAGTGTCACTAATCTCATAATAACAAATTTAGTAAACCATTATCACAAAATTACAACATTCGTTGTTAATTATTGGAATAATTACTATCGAATTTAGGTATGATTAATAATATGATTTATCAAAGCCATTACATTGTTCAATAAAAATATCAATCGGAAGTCTATTGAAATCTCCTTACATTACAATAAAATATTTATCAACAATTAATTTATCGCAGTATTAATTTGATGACTTTGTAATTATTCCAATCCAATTATCATCAACATTACAATTTAAAATAACATTAAGTTACACCGGAAGTTTAAATAATAATCAAACCTTCAATTCAATAGTGTTGCCATTGCAAATAATAAATTTATCAAAAACTTATTTCAATAGTGTTGCCACTGCAAATAATACATTTTTGAAGTACTTATTTAACTCAGATATTTGACTCAGATTTAACCAAATATCTAACACACGCAAGTGTCAAATTATCACTGATGCAAATTATATATACTTTCGTAGCAAAAATTTTTTTTTCTATCCTGCTACATAACATGCTAAACAAGAACACTTTATGTCACTTGATTTAAGGTTTATTTTTGAATACTCTTAAAAGCTAATCAATGATAAAGTTTTTTTTTTTTTAAATTTGTTCATGACCATGGATACAAAGTCTTTCAGTCGCATACATTTTATTTATATTCTTAAATATTCTTTATAACATGTAACAGGCTATGTCATGGACGGTAGCAGATGTGACATATGAAAACAGAATCATATTCTTTATCACCTGCTACTTGTGATTTATGCCATGCCTACACTATAGTGGAGTATAAAATGGATCACCAATTTTCAAGCGTTTTCCGTGGACTGTTTCACATATCGCTATGTCAATTTAAAATGTCGATTTCCTAGCGACGACGATTACACTCGACAGGCTCGCTCGACAGGATGTAAAACGAATATCGATAATAACATTTTATCGCTTGAATGGGATTATAACAGCGTTTGGTCTCCATTTAATATTTTAATGCATTTAATGAAAAAATTGTGGATGATTCTATTACATTATTTAGTAGGCTAGTAGCGAGTTCAAATTAGTACAAGTGACAGTTTTGGTCCCCCTCTGGTCATGTATTTCTGTCCTTTCTGCATCAGATATATTTCATAGTATGTAATCCTTATGTAGATAAAACTTTGCACTTGAATAAAGACGACGAAGGTTTTCATTCATATTGCGGCACACATTAACATAAAACTAATTGCAGATAATAATGAAGTTAAGAGAATGATAGTATAGTGATAGTACCTGGCTGGCTGGCTGGTAGCGGTCTCCGCTCATGTGAACAATCTGCCACCGAATCTGAATCTGTCGTTCCAGCAATTTTACTTAGGTCCCTTCGAAACTTTAAGTGTTGAATGGTGGCCCCACGCTGGGTGCCATTATAATATTAGATAATGGCGCCCGACATGGGACCTATATTTGACAATAACGTGAACATTTTATTTCGCTATTTTTAACGAATAAAAGATATGGAAAATTGAATAGACTTAAAAATAGATCCATATAATTTTAACTTTATAAAGTCATAATTAAATTATATCAATAATTTCAGCTTTTAGCCACGCCATTTATAATGGAGAGATAGTAGATAATTCGAACAAAAATAAAACATAAACATACACGTCCCAAATATAGGTAACAAAGAGCAAACCTTGTAACTTGTACATAGTTAGATTAAATATGATATAATTACACTCTTTTTGTGACAATCCACGATATCCAATTATTACTTTTCCCTCAAGTTTCATTATAATATTTTTTTATCAAAGATACGGATCTAGTTATATTAATCTGAATGATGGCCCCACGTTGGGTGCCATTATAATATCAGATAATGGCGACGCTGGACCAATATTTGACAATCACGTGAAAATGTTATTTCGGTATATTTAACGAATACAAGATACGGAAAATTTAAAAGGTTTTAAAAAAAACCCATAAAATTTTAATTTTATAAAGTCACTATGAAATTATATTAATAATTTCAGCGCCATTTCCAGCGCAGTTTCCAGTACAATTGGTGCTTAAAAACAAGAGTAGTACATATTTGGAGAGATATTTATCACAAAGAAATTACCCATAGAGGCTGTCAGACCTTCATTATCACGCCGGGCCTCATTAAGGGCGAAACGAATAGAAAAAAGGAAATTTCTCTCCAGAGGTCTTTTCGTAAGTAATGAGTGCAATAAATCTTAGTTTATTTCATAACTGCTTTGGGAGATATTTTTTTGTGCAATCATCAAAATTGTTTTGGCGAGATTATATTAAATCACTTTATTTCTTTCATAAAAGTCTATTTTTTATTCTTTACGGAATTTAATAAACAATTTTTTTTTTTTAAATTATCGCTATAATTCAACTGTAATGAAGTACTTACTCATAACTTATTAAATAGTGGCACTGTGAGCTGTAGACCTCGCGAGTCTTGATAATTAAATGGAATTCCCTTGTCGATTCAGTATTCGGAAATTTAGAAACCGAATCGACAAAAAAAAAACCATATCTAATTACCGAACCTACTCACAAAATTCACGAGAATCGGTTTAGAAACGACCTGTAGAGGAGAGCACCCGGACATCCTTCGGACATATGGACAGACATTTGAAGGAGTAACAAACATCCATATTCACGAAAATTCGCGTTTATAATATTAATAGGATATTATGAAGCGTCATCCCCTTAAGCATGTACCTACATTGTGAGCTGTCAGACGAGAGCACCGGCGGGAACGGCCTAATGAAATCTTATTTGGACGCAGATGTTCCTCAGGACTTATTCGAGACCTTTACAAATTCTTTAAATTAAATCTAAAACAAGAATGATTGGACCCTTGTTTCAAAATGCCCAAAGGATAGCGCACGCGTAACTAGTATGGGATATTTTACTGGCATTTATTTCTTTCAAGTGTATATTTGATTGAATTCAAAATTCAAAAATTCAAAATCATTTATTCAAATAGACCTTCGCAGGCACTTATGAAAAGTCTGACTCTAATACTCTAATACCGGTTCGGAAGGTTGCATTTGCTGAGAAGAGCCGGCAATAAACTCAGCAATTACTCTTTTCAAAACAGGCTTAGATTAATTACATAATATTTACATTCTAATCGCACTGAAAACAATTGCGTGCCCCGGCGCGGCGGCAAAATTACAAGGTAGACTGAAAAAATATTTAATAAGTAAATAAATAGCAAACTTAAGCAGACCAGCCCCCACAAGCAGCACCTGTTCACAAGTATGACGCGTGTGGCAGCCATCGCCCTCCTCGCCATATTGGAGGGAAGTGAGCGACCCGTCACACGACGCCGCCGCAAGCAAAGGCCTTAAAGTGAGCATGACTTACTTAAGCCTGCCTTAGAAATAAAAAATAACTAAAAACTGAATGAAGTGTTGCATGCTCCAAGCAACACCGGTATACCAAATGATTTTGCTGAATAATATAACTTGCATACACTAATATTATGAAAAGGAATAATTAGTGGACTGACTTAACTATGAGTCTAATTTCCTCATTCAATTTTTTTCTATGAAGCTCACATTTTTGTACTGAATTTTTATTCAACAACATGAAGTTGACAAATTGAGTCAATTGAGTTGATACGACGACAAACTCCCTGAGACAGTAATGCCGTTGCGCATACAAATTAGCTGCAGTTTTATCTACTGTTTAGTAACATGCTACGCCTCACACAAAACTAAAGACAAGCCTAAACTTGATTAATTATTAAATGTTCGCGCCTGGCACACAGTTTCGATGATCACGGATGAATGTAACTAACTCAGTTTAACACGAGGCAACATGTAACTTTAGAGAAATTTTAACTACGTTAATACAAACTGTTGCAGATTTAAAATAAACAGGTTAAAGTTGGTTGTTTGTAAATAAAGTTCTCAATATGAATTTTTTGGTAAAATTACCTATTTCACGTTATAATGAAAGATTTATCCATTTTGTGAAATTCCACGTTATGACTCTGAGTTAGCACACAAAATATTTCACGAAACCTTGCTCTAATACGATATTCCTTTTTAATATCGAAATAATAAGAGCATTGAGATTTTTTATAAATAAAATACCATGTGACACTGAACTGAAATCTACAATAGATTCATCAGTAAAATGCCAGTATGTTGATAGAATATGCGTCGAAACTATACAGCGGCTAGAGGTTTAATTAATTTCACATTGGGACAAGCGTCAAATTGATCTAAAAAAATCTTGATATCATACATCTATTCGTACTTTTTGAATCTATGTCTTCACTGTGTATAGTGGTATAACGCAAGCCTGTTCACAGTAAAAAGTAACTGTTTCGGAACAACATCTTGTTCTCATGGTAATTTCCTTGCGAATGAATAAACATAATTTTTTTGTTTCATCATTTCTTCAATGTTAATGGGGCAACGTCTGCCATTGACTCACCCCTGAGGCCCATTTTTCTACTATAAAAGTTGTGTTGCAATGAATTATCAGTCTACTAATTTAATAGCGTCGAAAACGTGGCTTTTCTTAGCGAATTAATTTTGTAGACAACGCTCATAGGCTTAATGGCCATGGGTTTTTAATGGGCTAATTATGGTAGTTAAGTTGTTTTATAAACAATAGATACGCTAAAGGCAATATAAACTTGTCACAATGTAGATATGGTTGTGACGTGAAATTAACAGATAGACAGTCTATTCCAGCAACAAGGCCTGGAAACAAAGGATTGCTGACAAACTCAGAGATTGCATCGTCACGCTGTAGGATATTGTACATTGTACCGTACACCGTTCTAACCAGCGTTGGATTTTAATAATCCTGTATTTTTAGGTTTTAAAACCAAAAACTGGGAATCCAGCTATAGATGTGTCATTTCCAGATTCGTTTACAATAGCTGCAAAACACACAAAACTCCAGTCGGGTTCTTAGAGTCATCTTAACGTGGCTGTGTTGATTTTAACGAAATTACTCATTCTAAATCTTTGGACTTTTTTACACAGGGTCATCTGATCTCAAATCAAGCAGAGCCTGGACTATGTAAACCAGGTAACTGATATACTACTTATAATACTGAGGAACTATCCTCAGATTGATACCAAATATATGTGTTACTGCAAACAAACCCATGACCTATGGGGTGGCAATCTTTGGATCTAACCCCAACACCAACGGCCTAGTTATACGACTGCTTATTTACAGCAACCCTACTTAGAAAAAGGGACGGATGCTAGATCCCTTCCACCTATTTATTTTTTGATTAAATTCGTAACTGACTTAAAGGTATTAAAAGACAATTTCTACTTCTATTACTCGGGGAATCTCTGACAGAATTTATCAAAAACCTCCGGTGATCTTACATTTATTTCTTGTTAGGAAACTGAACGTTTTATTTAATAAAGGTTTTTCACTTGTAATGTTGTACAGCATCATATAATGTTAAATTATTTTAAATGTCTCATGTTAATGTTTGTCAGTGTAAACAATTATTAACGCTTAAAAATTCCATTTTGATTCGACGTAGATGCTTTATTCTAAATGTGACTTATTTTTTAAATAAAACACTCTATAAAAGCAGAGTCTATTATTATATTCCATGAATTACTTAATAATACACAAAGGTACATCTACACTTATATCCTGGTAGGAAATAATTTGAGATCTATTTAGGAAAGCATTGCATGAGGTAGTATTCCAATCTTACTATAGCAATCAACATCGATCATTCATTGATACTTGTAATCATTTGATTTGATTCATATTTCTGTGTGGTTTCTTTTAACACTTATTTCAGGACAGTCGTATCTACTTTCACTTCAAATTAATTTAAACATATCTTATCCTTGCACAGTCTCATCACAAAGACAATTTTCATATGCATGCTACTTGCTTCTATATGGATCTTGGCGATTCAGTTTTTCATAATGTAAGGTAGACATGTCTCATCGTGTGACTAGATCCAATCTTCGAGATGCAACTAGGAATCTTCATTATAGTAGTGTCTGGAGATGGGCTAGATGGGTATAACCTTAATTTTCGTTCTGGTTTGATTATATGGTAGAAATTGCGTAGACATTTTAACATGATGTTGTTATGTTTTATCAAGGATTATAATACCTACTAGATATGTATCTCAGATATGGTGTGTAACAAATGAAGAGAGGGCTAGAGTGGTGTAAAAAAGTTGGAGAAATTTTGAGAAGGAGTTAGCATGGGGTTCTTCAAAAGTGGTGTGAAGAGATTTCTGCAGGGTCGGCAACGCGCGCGTGAGACCCCTGGTGTTGCAAGCGTCCATAGGCTACGGTAACCGCTTACCATCAGGCGGGCCGTATGCTTGTTTGCCACCTAAGTGGTATAAAAAAACAGGTAATGGTTTTAATGTCGAATGTATTTTAATTAATTGTTTTGAACATGGTGAGACCTGCACACGTATATTTCTCTTCCTAATTTTATAATTTATGTCACGATCTCTATATTTCACCATCCACTATTAACACTTTCAGCATTATCGATCCTCCCGCATCTATTATCATATGGATCTATTGCCATATCTCTTTAGCTTTAGCTAAGCTATCCAGTCAAACCAAAGCATAACAAGCAGTTATCAACGTCATAATTACGGCTGCATTTCCGCTGAAGCCGGTATTAGCTGGTGGAGGAAATTTACTATCCACTCGACGAAGTTGCGCTCTTCGTTCATGTAATGAGAGAGGAACTTAGTTTTGTTCGCGGCTTTGTTCAGCTGGATTAATTTAGACGTATTAATTAAATGTTCCTCAAAACAGGATTTGCATTTAGAGTTACTTCCGTGTTCAGTGATTCATTGGGCATTATACTGGGTGGAGATTTCGAGCTGGCATATTTTTAACCGACTTCGAAAAAAAGGAGGAGGTTCTCAATTCGAATGTTTATGGACGGATTTTCAAAATTATTTTTTTGTTTGAATGGGGAAATTATTCCGAAATGGTCCTATATAAATTTCATATAGATCTGATGAAGAGTTTCGGAGACAGACAACGGAACTCTTAAAAAATGACAGCAAATCAACCGTGATTGCTGCTATCGTATAAATATTCATGGTTTACGTAGGCCTTTATACGCGAAAGTATTTAAGTATATTATGAAACTAAAAATCCAAAAATAAATTAACTTTAAAAAAAAAAAATTAACCGCCTTCAAAGTACACTATAATGTTAATGTTTTGAAGTCAGCGAAATATTTTCTACAGAACACGTCATGCGATTTCGCTCACTTCAAAACAGTGTCAGATAAGAGTTATTTCTTACTTTGTAGTGTACTTTGAAGGCGGTTTTTTTTTTTTTTTTTAAAGTTTATTTATTTTTGCATTTAAAGTTCCGTGTTCAGTGATTCATTGGGCATTATACTGGGTGGAGATTTCGTGACGGCATATTTTATTTTCGAAATGTATGTTGGGTTAGTCATGCTGAACAACTTTTACTATGGACTAACAAAGAATTCTCAAAAAGAAAACATACATTATGGTCGAGGAAGGTTGATTTACTATGGAAAGTTAATTTTGTTTTTGCGAATTCACTATTGGTCCCATAATAAAAGTTATTCAGCATGACTGACTAGCCCAACATAGGTTTCGAAAATATGCCATCTCGAATTCTCCACCTGTTATATTTTGTTAACACCATCCAACAACTAATATCCAATTGCGGAAAGTCTAATAAGTTACAAGGTTAACAATTTTCAAGGCCTCAAAAATCTTTTAAAAAAGGATCCATTTTGATGCCATTTTTTAAGGACAAATATTTTTATGTATACATGTAACCGATTTCACAGTCCGAACATAAATTCTGCTTAAAATTGTAATAAATTCACGTCTGCTAAATTGTTTATTTTCCAAGAGAAGTAAAGGCAATTACATTTTAATTTGATACACGTCAAGACAGACTCATTTTTTATGCGTGGACGTGTGGAAATTGTAAACGAAATGCTCGTATTTACATGAGCAATCGCATTATAAAATTATATTTTGTAATTTATTTTTAATTTAGATAGGCCTGTTTTGTGGAAATAATCTCACCGTGAAAACTGACGTCTGAAAAAAGTGGTAAGTACACAAAGCCAAGAAAGACTGACTGGATCACTCACCGAGAACTAGAAGTGTCTGAATATACTGGTACTTGTTCGTCTTTCAGCTGTGGTAGCGAGTCAACTTGGTACAGTAGTACCCAACTGATAAGGCGCGTCGTGAATCTTCGTTCGCACAGAAAAGAAAGTATGGCCCGAAGATTAACGAAAGAATGCTAACTAACAATCAACCTTATATCACTACTATAAGGTTCATATTACACTGCAGCTGTTAGTTCCGTCTCACTCGCAAGTCACGCCCCTCCGCACACATGGCGGCTGCTGCCGACCAATAGCATTTCCCGCGCTTTGAAAATGTATCTTCTGCGCAGGTACATCGGTAAGCCATATTAGTTTACCGAGCTATTTTTATATGTTCAAAGCAAAGTCATTGTTCGAGTAGGAGTCGAAGCCTAGATCTTCACCATGTTATTCGACATCTAAGTTTTTATCGTTTTGCGGTCTCATCCGCAGAACGATCATTCTTGGCCGGTGGAAAGTTTCCATACTGAAAATAGTAAAGCCGCTGCCTAAAAGTATCCTCAGCAAGTACCTATTAAAAAAAAACCTCTCAGCCGTTTTGGTACCTATTCGACCAAACTTTCACATTTATAAATTGAGGTACGAATGAAAAAGATTGAAATAAAATTTACATCGGATCTCCTTGTAGGTAAGCAAATTAATTTTGAATTAAAATTCCATCTAATCACATCACCAAACTTAAATAGAGCACTTTATTACAAAGGAAATGATTTACATGCCAAGAGGATACAGATGCAAGCTGTAGGTTGGGGCGATTAAAATTTGACGGCTTACTTCCGTTTTGGCACGCTCTACAGGTCTTGTTATATGCACATCTACATGACAAGATTATAATATGTTCTTGCCATGATATTATTTTAGAGATTATTATTGTTAGATATATGACCACTATTACCAAGGAGTATTTTTGCTGGTCGTAATAATTCTTGTCGTGTTTAACACCTTTTAGTATCGCTTTGAAACCAGTGGATTATTATTACGGATGATCTGGACGAGGTAAATCCCGATAGTAACTCTTCATAAAAACGCCATGTTTTGGACCATTGAAATTTCACAATATATTTATTATAGTAAGTAATCAGTCTATTATTAAAGTTACTATTAGTTAGTAATACTATTTAATATGTACATTGTACATTTCTTTGGTTCCATGCAATCAATTATGTCAATAAGAATGTACATTAAACAACTATTTAAGCATAAATAGTAAATACAATAATGTAATTAAAATATATTTACATACATGAAGCTAAAGAATATGGAACAGCTGGGAAGAAGAAAATTTACAAAAGACAATCACACTGCTAGAAAATTAGAAATCGATAGATAAAAAGCCTTATTGAACAGCCTATATTGTATCAGCGTAGGGAGGCGAAGAAAGAAACTTATGTTAAATGTCGCTTTTTTAAATAAGTAAATAAGTTTAACTGTGGTTGTAGAAAAAAAAAATGATTTAAATATTTCACGGGGATTTCACGGGGAAAACAATCATTTAACGGACCGGACGGATATTCGGACCTAAAGACGAGCGTGTAACAAACTTCCACGCAAACTTCACCATTCACATCGTAATCGTAGGAATTGAGTTCAGTATTACTCCTCATGCTAATACCAAACTTCCTTTTAATAATATAATCAAAATTTTCTAAATGTTTTGGAACATGTCTCTACACTTTTGCTTCTGTTATCTATTCGGAATCATCAGACAGTAACTCCTGGGTAGATTCCTCGGCATCAGTAGATGGATCGGAGGCGGAGGGACCATTCGCTTCATCCAACGGAACATCCTGCCCTTGAAGCTTTTTCAGCTGTTCTCGCTGTTTCCTTGAGAAGAAGCCACACTGGAAAAAAAAGTAAATGAGCGTCTCAATTTCAGATACGAGACCTTTTCAGCCTCAGCGAACTGTAGGTACCTAATAGATAGTTACTGTCCAACAGCAACACCGTTGCCGGTGGATAGTGAAGAAAAGTTACTGTCCGATTGACCGGACGCCAGCGTCTGTGGAAACTTGTCTTATACCGTTTCAGATAGAGAATCGTGTGCATTGGGGAGGGGGGGACGTTCAGTAACGCGTGAGAGATGCTTCGCGTGTTGCAAGCGTCTATATAGCTACGGTAACCGCTTACCATCAGGCGGGTTATGCTTGTTTACCGAGGTCGTATATAACCTTGTTCTAGTGCAAACTAGTCACTCGCCTTCCTGATGGAGCTAATATACTATACTAAATGTTATTCCAGGTAATGATTTAGGTACATTCAATTACATAAATATCCGATGAGCAGTTACGGAGATGAGTGGTAACCAGACGTTGGCATTAATAATAATAATAAATAATAATAAATCATTTATTTCACCAACTTGAAACTTAATCTAAAAATACAATGGCTGGAGCACTCCTTTTAAGTAAAAGAATACCTGTGTTAGGAGGCCCCGCTCTTCCATGAAGCAGGTAAGTACAGATTAAGTGAAAATAAAATAAAATAAAGAATAAAAAGAAAATACCTAAGCAGTTTACATGAATAATTTAGAAGATAGTTTTTTTTTTAAATACCTTTTTTCTTTTTTCGTTTTTTGTACATATAGTTTTTAGTATTTAGTATTAGTATTGATTAAAATGTTGCTTTAGTATAAATATTGTTGCATTAATATTAGTACTGTATCTTAAACTCTAACATGTACTTACTTTATGTAAAATGGAGATTATAGCAGCTAGCAACAGTAAGCCCCCAATTATACCTGCTATCAAAGGCCAAATGGGTGGCTTGGGGTCCAAAACTAAAGTAGTCGTTATAAATGACTCTCTGCAACAAAAAAATCGGTCAAGTGCAAGCTGGACACGGAAACAAGGGCATTTGAAATGCAAATTGAGTTAATCCAGATGTTTTGAACTCTATGATAGTTAGGACACAGTTAATAAGAGGTTCATTTAAGAGTGGTTGTGCAAAATTTTGCTGTCAGCCCTGTTGAACCAGTTTTTCAGTTCGTTGGAGCTGTTTTATTATTATGACGGCATAAAGTCTTATGCAGAAACATAGGGAAACAAAAAGGTGAGAAGCGTATTTCTAGCATTTGAAAAAATCTTACTCAGATCTATTTTCCAAATTCGTGATTAAAGTTGTACTTATGTTATAGGTAACATTTTTCTCCAAAAGATATCCTGTAAAGAAGAACAAAAACATGAATAAAAGATTAAGTACGTAGAATTAATTATCCACAATAGGGTGTTATCCACAAGCCTTGGGGTGCTTGCATCAAGTAGCTACCAGAATGTCTCCAGTGCCCTATATATAGATATAGATTTCCCGTACTGATATGAGGTCGACCCTCGAGATCTATTCTCAACCATCGGCTATTGGTATTTCGAGTGATATGGTCTGGACATTACCACAAAATAAGTTTCTGTTATGAAGGCATTTTTAATCTGCTAAATGATAATACGCTTCAAAAACATTATGAGTCAATGAAAAAAAATTAAATGAACTTTAATTTGTTTCAAACATTAAAAACTACACAATATGTTTTTTAATTCAGTAAACTTTGTAGACTGACGATTTTGTTGATATCAAATGGCCACAAGTCGTTTTGATCGCACTGGATTTATGGATAATACGCCTTGAATACAAGGTGAATCAGTGAAGAAAAATTACCTCGACTATCATAAAATTTCTTTCAAACATACAAAACTAGATTTTTAATTCTGTAAACATTGAAAGTAGATTTTGTTGATGCTAAATAGCCACTATTCGTTTATATGGCACCGGGTTTATGGCATAAAAACATGTGCGTATATTTTTGTGCGATTCCCAGCAAATCTTTTCTGACGGAGCCTCGTTGGAGATGATCTTCGCCTGATTACAGTGGAATTTTGACAACACATCAAATTAATAGCAGCAGCATCATTGTACTGCAAAGTTCAGTTGCATGTACCAGTGAGCGAGCAGGGACAAAAAGAGTTATCAACCGAATATTGAACAAGTGGTTGGACTTGGGAAGTGAGTGCAGTTACGGTAATGATGTTTTTTTGATTTTATTATTAAATACATACCGTGTTCAGTCAAATCGAAGGACAGCGGTAGAACAACCGGCCATGTGACGTTAGCCGGTATTGACCAGCGACATTTAATTGGATAGGTTTCCGTTTTGCAGCCATTTATTTCACTCATTAATTTAACCTGAAATATTATTCATAAAATTTACTAACAGGATTATACAGTCAAAGGAAGAAACAAGGAAGCCAATACAGAGTCAAAATAATTGTCAAAAGCCATTGATAATATGCATGCCGAAGGTTTACTAGTTTAGTCGAGAATTTGGAACAAACAAAACTAATAATTTTAAAATAATGTTTTTAAAATAACACAAGTATCCAAGTAGGTGAATCATTTAAAAACTATTATTTGTACCCAGTAATTAAACTTCTACCTTGCAATTCCTAAATGATATAGGATTGCTCTACGTGTTTAGTCAATACGGTAAGATTAACTAAATATTAGAAAGACCTTTGTGAATATTTTTAACGAAAATTATAATTTACTTTGTCTAGGTTTTGTTAGCAAGAAATTAAAATATGAAAACTGACCGTATCTGGTAGTAGCAGTTCAGCCTCCAAATTGAACCAATCAGAAGGCCCGGAATTTAATATCTAAAATAATATTTATTTTAGTAAAGATTTAATAGGTTATTTAAGGTAAAAGTATCAAGATGTCTAATTTTACAAAACGGATTATATTTTACCTCATAATAATGCACGAATGTAAAATTTTCACCTTTATTGAATTTTTCTCGAGATACAGCTAAAGACGCATTCTGCTTTCTTTTGCTGAAATTAAAAAGTCTTTAACCTGTAGAGTGTATTAGTATTAGTAATAACTTTTTTTAAATATCAAAATATGGCCATTAACTTACCCTTTGAATGTGAAATTAGCTTGATTCCTTATATGAAGTTCAATTTCATCAGTCAAATCATCACTATTACTTAAATTCAAATTGACTAATGATTCTTCAATTCTCGCAGCCATCTTCAAATCTATTTTATTTTGGTCTTTTAGATTATAATCAAGTTCAATGTCCCATTGCTTTTGAGCATCTCTTAGTAAAGGTCCAGGAATATCACAGGTCATGTTGAGATCTTCCAGGGAACAGTCATTTGGTATCCTTAGAGGATGAGCTGGAAGGATAACGTGGACTTTGATGGCGTAAGCTGGCTCTGCTTTGTTGAGGACTGTGAGAATTGCTCCCAGACGTGTTTCAGATCCTGGAATGTGTGGACTGTTTTGGATTATTATAGGACCTTTATATTGATAGAATGATGTTTTTGTAAATCAGGAATTAAATCTAAGTGAATATAAAGTAAAGAAGAAATGATGTCCCATATAGTACGGGAATTAGAAAGACAATTAAAACGCGAATAAACGATGGAAGCGATTTAATGTGTTAGGCAAATAAATTGCTTCCATCATCGAGTAGTCGAGTGGTATAAAGCTCGACTAAAGACTACATGTCCAATATTCGATTCACAGGTTGAACAGTATTTATATTTATTTATTGAAAGATTATCTTTTGTAGCCAGAGGTAGGTACCCGTGAAACGATAATAAGGATCATGATAGCCACGTTGATATAACTGTTTTTTTTTGATTAAATGTAGATGTATCTATGTTTGATACTGAAACTTCTATTTCTTCAAGGACAATGGGCAATCATAACTTACTCGCTTATAGACAATAGAGACACCACCAGCCAAGGAGTGCAGATAAGATCTTCGCCACAATCTCTGACAAGCTGTATGAGGAAAGAAGACTTCAAATTTGAGGCTTCTGACACTCTTGCTGCGTGAGTCATGAATGTCGGTGATCTTTCTGAAAAGCAATGTATGTACCTATGTTGTAAAATTAAATCATTTATTGGAAGAAACATTGAATAAACGTTATGCCGTCGTTACTTAAATAAGTTTGACAGACTTACCTTTCAAAATTTCATCTGGTTCCAGTTCAAATTTCAACAGTATTGGTCTTGATAAATCTGCCGTTGGCTATAAAAATATTATTATTGTTAAATTGATACTACCTATTTTGGAAATGCTTGAAGCAGCTGTACATGGATTATAATCTTCTATGGTAGATAGTCACGACCATGACTGGTCGAGTTTCTTCCACACGGCTGTATAGTAACTGCTTGGGCAGTTGAAAATTACTGTACCAGGCCATGTATGGCTGTTATCAAGGACGGTGGGTGTATCTCTGTACTAGTTCAATACTTTATTGCTTTGCGTTATATTTGTGTTTTTTTTTTTTTTTTTTTACCACTTAGGTAGCAAACAAGCATACGGCCCGCCTGATGGTAAGCGGTTACCGTAGCCTATGGACGCCTGCAACACCAGGGGTATCACGCGCGCGTTGCCGACCCTGCAGAAATCTCTTCACACCCTTTTTGAAGAACCCCATGCTGTACTCCATTGGGAAAACCACGGTGGGGAGCTCATTCCACAGTCTGAGCGTCCGCGGAAGGAAGCTCCTTTGAGCCCGCACAGTACGAAACAATTCAGGTTTCAATATGTGAGGATGGACTCCCCGTCTATGGCGAGAGTTGCGATGGTAGAAAGTAGCCGTGGGCAGAACACCGTCCGTTGTACAAGCGGTAGAACACACATAAGGAGGCAAAGTCTCTCCTCAGACTGAGGGGCTCTAAACCGCCTAATTTGGCCTTAAGCAATATGATTCTATACTAATAATAATAAAAAGGTAAATTCTCTACTAATACTTACTAGAACTTTAATTGTCTGTTCATCACAAGCTTCATATCCAGGTTTCACAACTACTGGATACACTGAATCTCCTGTTATTGCAGCTCGGTTGCCTTCTGGGTCTACTGTTATTTTAGCTTTAAGTTCTGAAAGGAACATTCACCCATGTGACAACAAATTAAAATAAATGAAAATAAATTTTGCAGAAGATTATGTTAAAATTTCCCAAGTAGTTAATATTATCATTTACTATCAGTTCTTAATCGATCGGTAAGTAAAGCTACCACCGTCTTGGTTGGTACCTGGATGGATGACCACCTACTGGTATTTCAAATCGAGCGTTTCCGTGCTTCGGAAGGCACGTAAAGCCGTTGGTCCCGGTTATCACTTAATTGTGATAGTCAAAGCTAGTTGGAGGCCTTTAAGGCTGCTTGAAAACTCCAACAGTAGGTTAACCCTAGCCTACCTCCACCAATCCGCAGTGGGCACGCGTGGTATAGTATCTGCCCATTCCCGTTCACCCTGATTTGTAAAAGGAGGCCTGTGCTCAGCAGTGGGACATCATAGGCTGATAATGATGACCATCAGGAAAACAGTTCTCTCAATACCGTTTTTGTGGCCACCAGATGGCGAAACTAGCGAGTAAGGTCCTATCATATACTCCAACATATTTTATAGCACGGCAGGGCCAATATAACTGATAATAACCAAATAAATAAAATATTTATTATGCCTCAGTGTTGCGCAGTCTCGTTTTGTTGCGAAACAATGGAGGAATACGTTTCGGAAAGATAAATTTCACCTAGAACAGCGGTTCGTAGCGATTCGCAGATAAACAGGAATCGCACAATCTTCAAAACAATCATTAATAATAAGTGATGAAAACCCTCGCAAACAGTAAACGTTCGGTATAATTGTCGTTTCTAGAGACCTCACTCTACACTAGCGCCTCTCGCGGTGAATTCAAGCACGTTAGCCCGTTAGTTACAAATAGGCAATTATACGCATAAAGAATCATGGCGATATTTGTAGAAATAAATAAATATTTTTAAGAGACGTTGAAATAGCGTTATAATTGAGCCTTGGTGCCTAAGGAATAACTTGAGGTATTTAAAATAAATAAAATATCCCCGGGATAAAAATGCGACATTCTATGCCATGCCGGCGAATCGCGATCAAAACCGTTATGTTGTTGTTATGTTTTGCGGGGTTTATAAATATTTCATGTATGTTAACATGTTGCTGGTAATGTAATCTCAACATTGGAAGTGATTCAAAACCCTCTAAAATGTTTTATTTTTTTGTACAAATCAATGTATGCATCTCACCATGATTCTTTACATTTTGTTAAAATAGACTTACTGAGTTTTGCATGTGGCCACGGATAATTCTTTTCTGCAGTCATACAGAAGTATGCAGTAAACCCGCTGGTATTTTGTGGTATATTAAGCGAATTAGGCACTTTTATATGAGTATGGACTTGCACAGTTGGTACACATCGATAAATGTACGCTGTCCCGCTTGTATGGGCTCCTATGGCAAGATCTGAAATAAGTACAAATAAGTATTACAGTATATTTATTGATAAATTATTTTTCACATGGAGTATTTTTTATGTTTTCATTTTAAAATATTTGCTTTCCACAAAGTTAAAGACTTAGGTACTATTTATATATAGCAGAATTAATCAAGCCCTATACACATAATAGCACCAAATCAAACTTACCATTACAATTGTCATTGTTAACATCGAGTCCCTTTGAAATCGACATTCCAAAACCCTGAGCTTTCTTGCCAAATATCCTTTGGGCGTAATGGCTTTTGAGCCCTTTGTTATCACCTCTATAGATGTATACTACTCCCACTCCCCCATTCTCCCAAGGTGCACCTATAGCTATATCTGTCGAAAATTATTTAAAGGTAATATAAGTAGATTTTACTTGACAAAAAATATTTAGTTGTGCTCTCTATAAAATTATGTAATTGTTCATACTCTCGCACATGATCTATCAAATTTTCAGCAATTTCCGAAATAGGTGACGTGTGAAGCTGTGCGGCGGAAACTAGTCTTTAAATTATCTCGAAAAGTGAGAAAATAATTAACTGAATGAACTGAAATTGTGCAATATCAAAAACGTTGCCTAGAAACATAATTAAGTCGTAACGTAAGTTACAAAAGTACATTTTATATGTAAACAAAATGTATGACATTAAAAAAAAATATACCAGTATAGCCATCCCCATCTATGTCTCCAAGATCAGCTATAGTAGTTCCAAATCTTGCTCCACTTTCACCAGAACCTGTCAGATAACCGGACGGTTCTAGTGTGAATGTTGAATTCTGAAAGGTTCGAAAATGCACTCTATACTCTATTCAGGATAATTTAATTTGACGATTAAGACTGGAAGATAATTCTGGATATTAACCTGATGGAAGAAAGGTACATTAAAGAAATCAATTAAGTAAAGATTTTATTTTTCGACTATAAACAATTTAAACTTCAATTGCTTTAATTTAGACTCAAAGGAAACTAATTGTTCATTTATAATCATATTAAATATCGTAATTCTGAGTTTAGTAAGAGTACCTTTATTGTTATTTTGTTTCTTTACCTTTACGCCCTTGCTGCATGCGTAAAGGCAACACAAGTCAATTACGGTACAGTAGTACCCAACTAATATGGCTTACCGATGCATGATGTACCTGCGCAGAAGATACATTCTCAAAGCGCGGGAAATGCTATTGGTCGGCAGCTGTTGCCATGTGTGCGGAGGGGCGTGACTTGCGAGTGAAACGGAACTAACAGCTGCAGTGTATTATGAACCTTATAGTAGTGATATAAGGTTGATTGTAAGTTTTAAGCATTCTTTCGTTAATCTTCGGACCATACTTTCTTTTCTGTGCGAACGAAGATTCACGACGCGCCATATCAGTTGGGTACTACTGTACTATTTTATTATATTCATCATAATTTTTTTCAAAATTTCATTTTAGATTGCCAAAGTCCTTACTTTAAATATAATGCTTACCACTTCACGAGTTAAATAAACAAACACGGCGCCTTGATCATATGGCAATCCTCCATCTTGTTTTACAAAGTTCGGTGCTCCAACCAACAGATCAGCTCTTCCATCCCCATCAATATCGGTGCAACAAAGACTAGCTCCAAAATAGGAACCGAGGTGAGGACCCTTGATTCTTGCATGGATCATCAATGGATCAGTTTCTTGTACGGCTGGTTCGAATATTAGTACCTGAAATTAAGAAATTTGCAATATACCTAGTACTTACATTGTCGAAAAAAATATATAAAGTCAAAGTCAAAGCCATTTATTCAATTTAGGCCCCAGAATATTACTTATGAAGGTCACATTTACTGAAGTTACCACCGGTTCGGAACTCAGCCTTCAACTGAGAAGAATCCGGCAAGAAACTCAGCAAGGTTACATTTTTTAAATATTTTTTGGACGATCTATGTTTGGCTTTTTTCTCCAAATAATTAACAATAAAAAAGAAAGCATATACCTTAACATAGATATATATTTAGAAAAACCTTACTAAGTTTTTTAGCTAGTTCTAAAGTTGATTCCGACTTCGAAATATATTAGCTTTGGCTTACATTTGGGCATTTATTCGTAAATGGCCTTATATTTTAACTTAGACTTGAAAATCTTAATTTCATTAAAGACTTAAAAATTATAGTACCTGTCCATATCCTTTTTTAGATCTTGGAGCACCACCTACATACAAAATTGGTCCGTCAAGCCTAAAAAGACCTGATTCGACGCTATAACCTGAAAGTAATTTTAATTACATTTGTATATTTTCTCTCTTTTTTATTTCGAATGGGCTTGCGTTTGGCAATCAACTGACCCCATGCGGAGTTATGACAAGGCCGAGGATGTAGCACGCTTACCCAGACAAAGCCTATTCATTCTGGCATTGAATACATCTGGGTTAACCGGGAAACACAGACCACGGAAAAGAGTTCCACTCCTTTGCTATTCGCATAAGATACGAAGAAGCTAAGTTTTCTCTCGGCGTATTGTGGTTCGATGGAGAAATGGGGATGGAGGAATATGATTCAAAATCAAAATCAAAAATTCATTTATCCAGTTTAGGCCCTGGTAAGGCACTTATGAACATTAAATTGGTCATACAGTTGAATTTTCCACGAGTTTGGAACACACATTGATTGGATGGATTGAACAGTCTCCCTATCTATTTTCATTGTTAAGGATGGGCTAAGACCCCGGAGATTGAAATTGATATCCTAGGAGCGCAGATCAATAAATGCATAATTGTCTGAAATGAACCTTAAGAGCATAAAGATATTTTAAAGTTGACTCAAGTAAAAGTTGTATATAAACGCAAAGCTTACAACGTAAGTTCAGGATTCTAAAAACTATTACGTCGCATACTCATAGATACTATAATGTTTAATGGTCATGTTAATAATATGATCTCATTGTTTGACAATGAAGTAGACGAACAATAACACGAAGATGATTTAAACAAAGATAGTTAACGAGTAACACCATAAAACTCTTACCAAAATAGTCATCAGGCTCCAAATCTTTGGTATAATAAGGATTAGTAATGGTCTGTTTACTGTAAAAGACACTAGTCTCACTCCGAATGAACTTGTATGATATAACGCCACCAGTCCAATGTAGAAGACCTGGTGCACCCAGTAGTATGATATTGTTCTCTGTCACTTTCACAGACATGCCTAGTTCGGCATACGCGTAGTAACTGATATGTTGGCCTTTATCACCATACTCCCGTCTTTTACCATCTGTCTGAAAAGCTTGTTTATCTGTAACATTAAATGGGATAAGTCAATAAAATATTTTAAAGCCAGGGACTTATAAAATACCTATTAGGTAAGTTCTTGCCAAAAGAAATGATCTTACACTTGGTGGACCTGAGGTTTTATTGCCTTAGGAAATGGCACATTCGAGTTCTTCTATATAATAATAATAAATAAATATCCTGGGACATTCCTCACACACGGTCATCTGATCCCAAACTAAGCAGAGCTTGTACTATGGAAACCAGATAACTGATATAATACATATACTACTTTTTGTTTGTAAATACATACTTAATATACATAATTACACCCAGACTAAGGACATACAGACATGTTCATGCACACAAATGCATGTCCTGTATGGGAATCGAACCCACGACCTGCGGCGCGTAAGGTGAACCTTAACCAACTGCGCCAGCTGGCCCGTCATATGAATTTACAGGACACGCGGATACTAAAGAGATAATTTAGCTATCCATCTCAGATTCCAGAAATGGGAGCCAGATGAATGAGCTTCCGTTCCTAAGGATCGCTTATAGCCACCAGATGCAAGTGCCTTGTCTTACCACCAAGGATTAATCCCTAAATCCTAAGTGACTATGAGCAGTGAAAATGTAATAAGAATACTCAGCAAAAGACTTTCCTGGAGCGAATATGATAATATCGCCCTTGTTAATAATTCATTATTATAACTATAGTTCCACATTGCTAAGCTCCAGCTTAATCCAAATAATTTAAAATAATGAGTTTACTAAGCTTTAGTAACATTTAAAAGTTCATCATATCAAAATATATCATCATAAGAAATAGAAATAATAAAAACTACATACATTCGTCCAACAAAGGCGTCAGTGTTAAGTCCATCTTTTTTGATTGAACATAACATGCTCCAGTGGCCAACATGTATGTATTTGTGAAAGGATCCATCCATCTTGGAGAACACACCTGGAAAAAAGAGAAAGTATTACCGAAGACAGTTATAAAATTACTGCTAAGAGATGATCAGACTAACATGGGAAACTGTGCTCAGGATCAAACTGGTGTAGGTTCAGCGATCATCATCATCATCAGCCTATAATGTCCCACTGCTGAGCACAGGCCTCCTTTCACAAAATGAGGGTGAAAGGGAATGGGCAGATACTCCACCACGCATGCCCACTGCGGATTGGTGGAGGTAGGCTAGTGGTCAACCTTCTGTTGGAATTTTTCAAGCCGCCTAGGAGGCATCCAACTAGCTTAACGACTATCACAATTAAGTGATAACCGGGACCAACGGCTTTACGTGCCTTCCGAAGCACGGAAACGCTCGATTTGAAATACCACTAGGCGGTCACCCATCCAGGTACCGACCACGACAGACGTAGCTTAACTTCGCCGATCGATTAAGAACGGCTAATCATGCTACACCACGAGCGGTTCAGCGATAGAGGAAGTAAATAGCATCTGCTGATGTAATGATCTTGTGGCGATTGTAGTTGACCTATAGTGACGTTGAATGCCGTGGGAATGGTGAAAAAGATGGTAAGGAAACTATAGCTCGGTGGTATTGTACTTTTTAGTACCTGCCTAGCCGATTTCTTTATATAAATCTGTCGTCGAGCACCGAACGGTGAGCTCTGGCCGCTACATTTAAATTCCAACTAGCTTCTAGGACTTCGAAAACAATATCGATAACCGTGGTGAGATTATGGTCAAGTACAAGCTAATCTATAATACCAATATAGTTTTTTTAATACCAATAAGGTGGTATACAAGCATAAGGCCCGCCTGATGGCAAGCTCTTACCGTAGCCTATGGACGCTTGCAACACCAGGGGTACCTATCAATTGCGCGTTGCCGACTCTGAAGAAATCTCTTCACACCCTTTTTGAAGAACCCCATGCTGTACTCCATTGGGAGAACCACGGCGGGGAGCTCATTCCACAGCCCGAGCGTCCGCGGAAGAAAACTTATTTGAGCTCGTACAGTTCGAAACAATTCTGGTTTCAATATGAGGATGGACTCCCCGCCGATGGCGAGTATATAGAATGTCCACAGATAGAAGGATAAATAAATTTTAATGTCACACACCATAAATTTCCCATCAGGTATTGATGCTAATGTCGCGCCAAACCACATGTCGTCTCGGAAGAAATCTTTTCTTGTTGATCGCTTGTACATTAGCTTGGCTGAAATTAAATGATAGAAATAATCGCAAATAATGAGTCGCGAATAAATGAATAAAATTTATAGTCTGATGTGGGTGCCACCAGGGATGTTTCCTGTGTAAGAAAAAAATCTAATTAGTCCGTCAGTTAGATTATGAAAAAATATGGGACACGTATTTTTTGCTTTACCAAATCATTAACAATTGACGAAGATAAAGCGCGACAAAGTTCGGTTCGGGGGCTCGTGACGTCACTTGTTACTAAAAAGTGTACCACACCGTGCGTGACATCACGCGTAACTTCAACCAACCATATCTTCGTATTAATTAATTTAATAGATAAAATAAAAAAAACATTTATAATATTTTTTGATAATGTATATGACAGACTAAATAAAAAAAAACAGGAAACTAGCCTCTCATATATATATATATATATATACACAAGCATCAGGATTATTCAATACCAGCTGTCCCCCGCGGTTTCACCCGCGTTCTCAGGATAAAAAGTAGCTTATGACCTTGTCCATAGGCTATTTGCATGCCAAATTTCATGATGATCCCTTGAGTAGTTGAGGCGTGGAGGCGTAACAAAGAAACTCACTTTCGCATTTATAATATTAAGGAGATATTAGTAAGGATATATAGTTACGAAGTAACTACCTACTTATTGGCCCGCTGGATTCTTTATACTCTGGATTGGCAACCTGTATCATCAATCATTTGTTCATACCTACTTATAGCCAGTCCAGTGTGTACGGAGTTGAGTGCGGCCCTATTCTATTATGTTACATGTATTACGTTACTATGTTTAATTTCAATTAATTTATTTGCTGCGATGTAGTATTTATATACCTACCTACTGCATGACAATATGACGAATGTCGATCGAGAAGTCATTCCATTTATTATAAACCTTTGTGGCTTTATTGAGAATGACCTCATACTAATCCCTATTGTAATTTTTTGTAATTTTTTTGTTTGATAATAAAAAAAATAAAAAAAAAGATAAAACGTCGAGATAGTCAGTTACTCATGTGCATTCTCTCCATAGCCGCCCTGTAGTTTTACAAGTCTCCTATGCAGGTATCGTAGGTTTGTGTATATAATCTTTGCCAGCCACGATGACATGGTGAAATCCAATCTATTTATAGTATTTAGGTAGTATTTAGTCCAAATTTACCTTCAGGAGCAATTCTCATTGGCTTACAGAGATTGTTGGGCTGCAAATCTTGTAAAGAACAGTTGAATACCTGTCCTGTGTAGGTATCTTTTTTAGTTGCACTCAACGCTTTGGGAGCGCTAACAATAAGGCTGAAAATAAATTACACGCATAATTAAAAAAAATAAACTATGGGAAAATTGTGTGTATGTGTGCGTTATAATATATTATTACTTTCGACCTTGTCATAGCTTTTTGAGAGAGGTAGAGCATTGCGTTTATTCGCTCAAAGAGCAGCTCGACTGGGGAAGTACCTCCACCTTACAGAATACCGCAGCCAAATAACTTTATGTTGTGTTCCTGCGCGTGAGTAAGGTCGCCAGAGCTCATTGGGGAGGGGGGAAAGGTCGATAACGCGTGAGCGATGCTTCTTGTGTTGCAAGCGTCCATGTGGCTACGGTAACCGCTTACCATCAGGTGGGCCGTATGCTTGTTTACCGACTAAGTTGTGTAAAAAAAAAAGGTTTGTATATAGTAAAAAAAAAAAAACATACAACCGAATTGAGAACCTCCTCCTTTTTTTGAAGTCGGTTAAAAATCTATACTAATAATTATAAATAGGTAACGTGTGTATGTTTGGATGTAGAAGGTAAGCTCCGGAACTACTGATTCGAATAACTTTAAAAAGAAAAATAAAAGAGAATTTATTAGAGAAGCAGTCTAGTTGCTTAAGAAAGAAATGATATAAGGTAAACGCTGGTAATGTCGACAGTGTCCCAATACTCGTCAGATTGTAAAAAAATGTCAATAACTTAATTCTACCAATATCTTACTAAAAGCATTTTATGCCAACATATTAACAGTAATATATTCTATAATTAGAATGACAACATTTAGTCAAAAATGTATTGGCTTCGGAATACAGAGCGATCAAAGGTAAGCACCTCCAAATTTTGCATTTTCTTGTGAGTTTAGCTACTGAAACTGAATCCCGGCTTACTACGTTAGGGTTCATGTCTTGGTGTATCGGTCGACATTTTGATAAGTATGATTATTTTGTGAAGTAGTCAAGTAAACTATCCAACGATGTAACCCATAATATTGTGTTATTTTTATCATTTGGTATTTTTTTTCGCGTATGACAGGTACTGGTACCTATTAATCCCTGTTTGTACTAGAACTCGTCAAAATTAATACTTTTTTGACGAATACTGGGACACGTTTGAAAAATTGCATGTAATATCGACATTGTGTTTTATTTTAAATGTTATACGGAGTTTGAATCGAATTGTTGTCAAAACATATTTCTTGATAACTAATTATTAGATCTTTATTTATTTTTCTATATATGGGGTTTTTATATACATACTTTTTGGTATTAATTACGAGGTTGTCGAGTTTAGGTCTATTCGTTTGTGAGTTCGTACAAGAGAATGACCTAGAATTCGTCAGAACTTTTTTTATTAATGAAAAAGACAGCAGCAGCATTTATGCAGCAGTAAGAGAGGAAGGGCATAACGGGTTGTCCCATTCGAAATTCGGAGTAGGCAGACTAGGGAAGTACCAAGTCAAATAACGCTACTTTAATGTGGTGTTGTATTCCTGCGGTGAGTATGGTCGCCAGAGCTCCATGAGGAAGCGCTGTGCTGGCAGTGTGTGGGGGCCAGTGGTGTCGTACCACTGGTGTGTTGTGCAACGCGGCGTGTTGTTGCGGTGGTCAGGGAGACCCGGTGAAACAGCTGCCCGCTGGCTGCCAGCAGGTTGTAGGGGTCCCAAGCCCAGGGATCACTTAATCACTTTAACGGGAGGTCCGGCGGGAATTGCTTTCTCTGGACATCCATAAATCGAGTGGGCCAGACGGCATACCGGCAGTGGTGCCGAAGCGGTGTGCTCCTGAATTGTGTCCAGTATTGACGCGTCTTTTCGCACTTTTCTACACCAAAAAGGAAGTCCCGTCTTCGTGGAAGACTGCCCACGTGCACCCAGTGCCCAAATAGGGCGACAGATCAGACCCGACGAATTACAGGCCTATCGCCATCACCTCCCTTCTCTCCAAAGTCATGGAGCGTGTGATCAACATGCAGTTTTTGAAATACCTGGAGGATCACGAGTTGTTGAGCGACCGTCAATATGGCTTCTGCCACAGTCGCTCAGCTGGTGACCTCCTTGTGTATCTCACGCACCGTAGGTCACTCGCCATCGAGAGTCAAGGTGAGGCATTGGCAGTGAGCCTAGATGTGGCGAAGGCGTTCGATCGGGTCTGGCATAGGGGTCTTCTCTCGAAGTTACAAGCATACGGGCTTCCCGAGGGGTTATGCAAATTGGTCGCCAGCTTTCTGTCCAGCAGATGCATAAGAGCTGTCGTCGACGGTAGCTGCTCCCATAGCATGGACATAAATACCGGCGTCTCGCAAGGCTCTGTGCTGTCCCCAACACTGTTCCTTCTGCATATCAATAATATGCTGTCTATTGACGGCATTCTTTGCTATGCGGACGACAGTACAGGGGACGCTCATTATACGGGCCGTGCAAATACGCCGTCCCTCGTTCCGAGGTGGAGGAAAGCCACGAACGGCTGGTGTCTGAAATCGAGAGTACACTAACTAGTGTCTCCGATTGGGGTCGACTAAACTTAGTCCATTACTACCCCACCAAGACACAAGCCTGCGCGTTCAACGCTAAAAAAAACCCTATTGTTTGTGGCTCCACAATTCAAGAATACCTCCTTGAACCTCAACCAAAGCATCGGGATCCTTGGGGTCGACATTTCTAGCGACGTTTTGTTCCGAAGTCACTTAGAAGACAAGGTTAAGCTGGCATCCAAAAAGCTTGGAGTGTTCAACAGAGCGAGACAGTACTTCACAGCGGGGCAAAGGCTGCAACTTTATAAGTCGCAGGTCCGGCCTCATACGGACTACTGCTGTCATTTATTGGCGGGAGCACCTGGATGCCAGCTTGGGCCTTTAGAGTCGGTTCAGCGACGTGCCGTCAGAATTGTTGACGATCTCGAGCTCACAAGCGGTTTAGAGCCCCTCAGTCTGAGGAGAGACTTAGCCTCCATATGTGTATTCTACCGCCTGTACAACGGAGAGTGTTCTAAGGAATTGTTCGACTTGATGCCCACGGCTACCTTCTACCATCGCACCTCTCGCCATCGACGGGGAGTCCATCCTCACACATTGAAACCAGATTTGTTCAAACTGTACGGGCTAAAAAGAGTTTTCTTCCGCGGGCTTCCGTGGAATGAGCTCCCGGCCGTGGTTTTTCCAATGGAGTACAGCATGGAGTTCTTCAAAAAGGGTGTGAAGAGATTTTTTCAGGGTCGGCAACGCGCGAGTGATACTGGTGACCCTGGTGTTGCAAGCGTCCATAGGCTACGGTAACTGCTTACCATCAGGCGGGCCGTACGCTCGTTTGCCACCTTATTGGCATAAAAAAAAAAAAAACTCCGCCCTGGGTGGCTGGCTGACTCGCCGCCTCGCGCATAATCTATGGTATAGTTGTTCGTGCTGGAAGAGGAGACCGGAATGGACCCGGCCGACTGTATCATGGAGGGACCAGGGTCCCCGCCGACTGCCGTACCAATAAACCGCATCACCTGTTTAGCCATCTCAGGCAATAACACTGCACTTTTCCCTTTCGCTACTGGCACAGCGATTCCTCTTAATCTCGTTTCAACCTTTTTAAAATTATGCCAAAGAAAAATAAAATAAATGGCAGCGGCCTCCCCGTCCACACTTTTGGTGGACCTTTGCAAAATCAGCTTCACGCTAATATCAATGCAGTCCACCAACATCTTGAGGCTGCACAGCCAACCTTGCTATTTCTAACGGAGACGCAAATATCCTGCCCTGATGATACATCGTATTTACACTACCCCGGGTAAACGCTGGAGCACAACTTTGCCCTGGCCTATGGCACAACTAGTTCTTTCTCCTACGAGAATCCCATATTGAGAGCCATACTAGCTACATACTGAACCTTCTGCTGACTACGCGACAGGACAACTATGCAGTGACAGTGGACGCGCCACTTAGCTCAACGTCACTTGGCGCACGGACCACTGTCTCGTCCGGACGCAAGTGCTATGCGCTCGATCTGACTCGCCCCGGCCTCCCGGATGGCGACGTGTCGGTAGATTGGGATGGATTGCGAGATCTCTACGCATCCTACCCGTGGAGACAGCTCTGCTTCGCATCAGATGACCCTAACACCTGTGCCTCTAACGTTACTGATGCGATACTGGCGGGAATGGAATGTTATATCCCAAACCCGCTAGTGGCTGCAAGGATGAAGAAACGACCGTGATTTAATCGGCCCTGCAAAGATGCTAGACAAAATAGGCAGACCTTGTATGAGGCTTGGACCACGGCCCGAACTAATCAGGACCCTAAAATCTTTGATGCGAAATACATACGAAGCCTAATCCCATCCTATCCTCAGAAATGAGGCCATCGTGTGTCACTTTACAAGAATAGTTCTTATAGAAGGTTTGAGTAGTTGTATTAATTTCAGCGGGAGACCAATGTCATGTAGCCTACTAGACCAATAATCTAGCTAATAGATAAGCTAGACCAATTCAACGTATCAAAATCTTTTTCGAAGTCGACGAAAGTAAGGCTCCCTCTACTATTCTGATGCTTGTTCCAATATGATACGAAGAGTGTTGATCATGGAATGAGGAGTTTTCTTATGATATCTCTATGGTCAAAATACCTGAAATCAAATCGTGCACTTAAGGTTCAAACTAGTTCGAATTATCAACAGTTTGACAGGAATTTTGAGCATAGAGGTCTCCTTGAAAATTGAGCATGGTCATGGAATAAAGCTTCCAGAGATTCCGCCATTATAACTAGGTACATATATCTTTAGTAAAGATTTGGTTTGGTAAGTCTCATCCTCCATCGCATTGGTGAAGAATTTCGGGAAAATTACGTCATCCTATCTCACAGACTTCTGCAATGGGATCGGTCTCGAACTCTTGTCCTGCACTTCGATATAGTGACGGTAAATTTTGCATCGCTATAGACTCTGACACCGCCCATTTCGATTGAATCGAAGGCTTACTCATAGACCGCAAACTTCAAACATAATGGCCGATCACTCTCCTCAGTTTTCTGTATAATCTGGCGGGCCTTTGAATGTGGTCTATTCGTGCACTAGAAAACATCGAGACGATTAATTATTTATGAATCTCGAAAACTGCTTAGTATTAAGAAAAAATCATTTTTAAAATGAAAATAATATGAACTTTACCCTTAAGCAAATAGAGTTCAAATTGGTACTCAAAATTGACGAGTTCTAGGACATCTTGACGATAACTAGTACAAATCTGTCGGATACTGGTACAAATGGCTTCTTTTTATTAGATCAAATATTTGATTACTTTATTGTTTTTCAATCATTATAATAATATATTTATTGAAAGGAGTAATAAATGATGAACCTGTCATAAAAAACAATACTTTACTAAGTTTACTAACTACAACGTGGCAGAGCTGTAAACACAGCAAAGTTCAAAAACTGACGAGTAATGGGCCGTTTACCTTACCTAATATGTTTCTTTCGTAAGTTACTGGACTAGTACCTAGAATATATTATGTATAGTGCATGTGATTGTTAAGTAATAATGTAAATAATGGTATATGTATGTACGTACAAAACCAACAAAACTGTGAAAGAGTGCACGCCTACAAACTGCAATAGTAGTTTGTAGTTGAATTTTGGAGCTAAATGCATTTAAATAGTTCAAGGTCAATTTGGTACAAAATAGTGCATTTTACGATACCGTGATTAACGTACGTAACGTACGAGCTAGTTGGGTATTAAAACATTGGTTTCTGATTCTCGGTTTTATTAATCCGGGATTATAATACCTGATATTTTATTCCTGGCTAAAATTTATATTTCAGTTAAAATGTAACCTTATTCAAAGCAAATTAAATACATTTTGCAAAAACTTACCCATAGTTTGTTAAAAGTACAGAATATCCAAAATAATCCGAATAAACATCGTGATGAAATGTACTTTTGGTGTTTTCGTGAAATATCTGACTTCCATCACATAAAAAGTTCATAAAAACTATATAACTTAACACTATTTTGTACATTATCACTTGAAGAAAAATCTTCTAAACACAGCACAAGTGACACGTATTCATTTAAATATTAAAATTAATTTTAATTAAATACTCTTTGGTCATTCGTGTTGACAATATGATATCAACAAATGAACTGAACCCAGCTTTGATAATGTCATTATAACCTCAGTAATTAACTACTCAGGCGATTATAAACTGTATGCCAAAGTATTACAAACGAATATTTATTGTGTTTAATTATGCTACCCACACATTGGAATGTTTAGGTTTTTTAACCTTTTAGCAAATTATTTTAAACAATACCTAATGACATCCTAAGATTATTAATGAGTAATTCCTTGCGAATATATGGTTTATCCTTGTTTATATCCTATGAACAAATGACTGTCATGCGGAGATGAGTCTTACTCACGAGCCTCGACGCCTCGACCATCGAAGAAAGGTTGCTTGCTTTACGGTTTTCTACAGGATATATTTTGGAGAGTGTGCGCAGGAATTATTCAACCTTATTCCACCATCCCCATTTTTACACCGAACCATAAGACGCCGGGAAAAATTTCACCCATAAGTTGTTGACATACCAAAAATACGGACAGCGTTTTGCATCCTCATTTATAATGCGGACAGCAAGGGAGTGGAACTTACTTCCGACGTCTGTGTTTCCTGACGCTTACAATCTAGGAAATTTCAAGGCCAGAGTGAATAGGTTTCTTCTGGGTAGGCGTGTTTCATCTTAGGCTTCGTCATCGTCCCTTATAGGCGGGTCACTGGCCAAACGCAAGCCCATTTAATATTAAAAAAAAAATTGCCTAAGCACTCCTTCTCCATAGAAACTTTAACTGTGCCAAATCTCACACTCCTCCGTGCGTTCGCGCAATTTGCAAAGAATCATGGCGAGATTTGTACAAAAAAATAAAGATTTTTAGAGACGTTATAATGGATCCTTGGTTGGATCCAAGTTATTGAGCCATTTAAAATATTTTTAGAACCCCGGGATAAAAATGCGAATTTCTATGGCATTCCGACGAATTTGACTGTTGCGACCAAAACCGTTATGTTGTTGTTATGTTTTGCGAGGTTTATAAAATATTTAATTTATATTAACCTGTTGCTGGTAAAGTAATCTCAACATTGGAAGTGCTTCAAAACCCTCTAAAATGTATTATTTTTTTGTACAATTCAATGTATGGATCTCGCCATGATTCTTTGAAACACCGTTTGACTGTAGTGCGAATGTTCTTAAGTTCGAAATACGTTTATTCGAATATATGATATTGAGAAAAACTCTTGTTCGAATCTTCAGGAGCTCGAAATACGTTAGTGCGAAAGTATGTTATTGCGATAAACTCTACATCGAATATTTTTCATAGTGACGTATATGTTCAGTTTAAAAGTTATAAAACAATGGAAGATTATAAGCTTGATTTTATGACCGAAAAACATTCGAACTAGAGCTTTTCGCAATGGCATACATTCGAAAAAACGTACTTCGCGATGATAAATATTCAAACCAGAGTTTTTCGCAATAGCATACTTTCGCACTAAAGTATTTCGAGCTCCTGAAGATTCGAACAAGAGTTTTTCTCAATATCATATATTCGTCGATCGGTGTTTCGAATTTAGAAGTTACGAAATACAGTCGTTTAGTAGCTGGTACCCTGAGACTAAAGGATTCACGTTAGTAAACGCTTACTTTCGCGTTTGCATTTATTTAAAATTTTATTTTTATCCTGCTGCCGCCTAAATAGATGTCAATATTTTCTGTCATGGCAATACAGCATATTATATTCTATTCTAATTGTATAAAATGACAAAATAATTTCGGAGTATTGTAAAATAAAGGTGAACGCACACTTATCCGAGCCGAACGCGCCGAACGCATTGAACGAAACGATTTTATTTTATAAATATTGCGTGACAGGCCTAAAAGAAATAGAAATGATTTCTTCGGCGCGGTATTCTTTCAGCCCGGCGATTCTTCCGTGCGAGCCCTCCTTGACTTCGATTCGTTCGCCGCGTTCGGCTCTGATAAGTGTGCGTCCACCTTAAACCACCTCCTTAAAAGTCGGTTAAGATGGGAGGGATTAGGATCATGACGTCATAATTACTAAGCTTACACATACATTAGGTAATGGCACGGTTAAAAATATAGATAATTATATTACCCATTAGGGTTCAATAATGAATTCACCCTTTACAACTTAGAACTAATTACAATAGTACTTATTACAAATTAAATTCAAATTCAAATTCAAAATCATTTATTCAAATAGACCTTCGCAGGCACTTATGAAAAGTCTGACTCTAATACTCTAATACCGGTTCGGAAGGTTGCATTTGCTGAGAAGAGCCGGCAATAAACTCAGCAATTACTCTTTTCAAAACAGGCTTAGATTCATTACATAATATTTACATTCTAATCGCACTGAAAACAATTGCGTGCCCCGGCGCGGCGGCAAAATTACAAGATAGACTGAATAAATATTTAATAAGTAAATCAATAGCAAACTTAAGCAGACCAGCCCCCACAAGCAGCACCTGTTCACAAGTATGACGCGTGTGGCAGCCATCGCCCTCCTCGCCATATTGGAGGGAAGTGAGCGACCCGTCACACGACGCCGCCGCAAGCAAAGGCCTTAAAGTGAGCATGACTTACTTAAGTCTGCCTTAAAAATAAAAAATTACTAAAGGGAAACACTAAACACACAATTTGTTATCACTGTGACTATTGACAAGTTTAGACTAAATATCACAAAATAAAAATATAACAATTAGACAGACATACATAATATATCGATGCATTTATATCAAAATAAATAAATGAAGAACATTGAATTGTATTAATTTAATTACAATAAGTAATATAATCTGTAACCTAAAAACATAACTTATAATAATAATAGCATACTTTGAATTAAAATGGACCTTGAACTAGCTGCTCAGTGAGGCAAGTGCAGAGAGAAGCTACTTCCATACATCCTTGTCGTCAATATAATGAGACACTTTATAATAAGCCCTACTCAACAGCCGCTTTTTAATATGTTCCTTAAATTTAAAAAAGGACATACTGGTCACGCTATGAGGAATTTTATTGTAAAATTGGATACAATTCCCAAGAAAGGACTTATTTACTTTAGCTAATCTAAATCTAGGTACAGTTATTTTGTCTTTGTTTCTAGTGTTTCTATCATGATAGTCACTATTGACTGGAAACAAATTAATGTTCTTGCGGACATACATAATATTTTCAAAAATGTACTGAGAGGGCAAAGTTAATATATTAATATCCGGAAATACATTTCGTAGAGATTCGCGAGAACCCAAACAGTAGATGGCGCGAATTGCCCTTTTTTGTAATACAAAAATTGATTCCAAGTCTGCGGCAGAGCCCCACAGCAAAAGGCCGTAAGACATAAGACTATGAAAATATGCAAAATAAATTAATCTGGCTGTATTAATGTCCGTCAGTTGCTTTATTTTGCTGACTGCAAAAGCAGCGGAGCTCAGTTTACCACCTAAGGCTTCCAGGTGAGCACCCCACTGCAATCTACAGTCTATAGTCAGACCAAGAAAAACAGTCTTATCTACTACATTAAGTTTATTACCATCCACAATAACACTGGTATCAACTTTTGGTACATTTGGTAATGAAAATCTTATACATTTTGTTTTTTTTGAGTTTAACATAAGATTGTTGGCAGCAAACCATTGAGACACAGTCTTCAGAGCGTAGTTAACTTTTAAAAGATCTTTGTCTTTTCTATCTACTTTAAATATCAGAGACGTATCATCTGCAAACAAAACGACATCTGATAGTTCTTTCACCATATAAGGTAGGTCATTTATATAAACTAGAAACAGAAATGGGCCTAAAATCGAGCCTTGAGGTACGCCTAATTTGACTAAGGAGCCCGATGACACACTACCATTGATTCCTACTTTTTGTTGGCGCCCTGAAAGATAGGAAACCACAAGATCGAGAGCCACTCCGCGAATTCCGTATAACTTAAGTTTAAGAGCTAGCGTTTGGTGATCTACGCAATCAAATGCCTTGGAGAGATCACAAAAGATACCAATAGCATCGTGTGAGCACTCCCAGGCCTGAAAAATATGCTTAATAAGTTTAGCTCCCGCATCCGTAGTGGACTTACCTCTCGTAAAACCGAACTGATCATCATGGAGTATCTTGTGGTTATTAAAATGCCTTAACATTTGGTTTAGCAAAATCTTTTCAAAAATCTTACTTAATGCAGGAAGTACTGAGACCGGTCTGTAATCTGAGGGATTGTTTTTACATCCCGATTTAAAAATTGGAACAATTTTGCTGTATTTCATTAAATCAGGAAAGTTGCCCTGTTCGAGACATTGGTTAAAAATTAGGGCTAAAATAGGGGCAATATTAAAAATAATTGACTGTATAACTTTAACTGACAAACCCCATAAGTCTTCTGTATTTTTCATATTTAGTGACTTGAAAGCCGTGATAATGTCATAGTCACTAACCTGGGTGAATGCGAAGTCTGGAATGTTTCGTTGAAAAGTCTTCTGTAAAATAGATTCTGCTAACGTGGAAGACGAAGCAAGATTGAGAAAAAAGTTTCAAAAGCAGATGCTACTTCTAATTTATCTGATATTAGTTTATCATTAATTTTAAGACAAAAAGTATTATCTTTGATTTTATTTTTACCAGTCTCTGTATTAATAATCTGCCACACTGTTTTAATTTTATTATTAGAATTATTTACCCTATTGCCTATGTAGATGGCCTTAGCTCGAATGCATACCTGTTTAAATAACTTGGAATAGTTCCTAACATATGTATGAAAGTTTTCATTACTATTGTAAGATCTCTGATGGTAAAGATCATACATGTTATCCCTACTCTTCCTGATTCCTTTAGTTGCCCAGTTACAGAATTGAAGTTTATTATTTACCTTTTTAGTTTTGATTGGACAAGATACATTAAATTCGTTGCAAATATCTCTAAATATTTTTTTATAGTTTACATTTGGATCATCAGAAATATACATAGTGTTACTAATTTTATAATCCATATTAACGCTGAAATTATTTAATCTTGTTTCATTAACTGACCTAAATGTTTTCGTTATGGATGACCTAAGTTTTTTACACGGTAATTTTACTAATTGTGCCAAATGATCCGAACGGATGCCACCTATTATGGACTTCTCTAAAACGTTACCGTTAGTAATTATGTTATCAATACAAGACGAACTAGTAGCCGTTACTCTCGTGGGCTCATTAAATAGAAGAGACATATTAAATGATTTAAATAAAGTAATAAAATTATTTCTATCTAATGAGGGTATCAGGATGTCAATATTAAAGTCACCACAAATAATTACTGACTTATTACACCTAGATAATTTACTAAGTATTTGTTCCATTATAGAACAAAACAACGAAAAATTAGACGCGGGAGGTCTATACACACATATAATGATGGAGCTTTCAATCTCTGCACAAGCCACCTCGCATACGCGTTCCACAGAGTGACAAGTAATATCAGTACGATTCTTTAAATTTAATATTATTATTTAGCAAAATGAGGGTGCCGCCACCCTGAGCAGTCACTCTGTTGAACGCGCTGGCAACAGTAAAGTTATTAACATTAAAAAGCATTGTATCTGGTTTGAGCCATGTTTCCGTAAAACATAATATATCAATTATCATTTCATCACATAATAATTCAACGTCAAGTATCTTGCCAGAGAAGCGATTTATATTCTGGTGTAGTATAGTTATGCTATTAGTGTGCTTCTCTGTTGTCGGAGTTATAAGTTTAAACAACTAATCACAGTATTGTTAGTACTACTAGACGATACCGCTCTGTCACTTAAGCTACTGGCAGTTATATTAGCTATAACCATGTTAATATTATAAGCTATCAGTGTAGCAATCAAGGTTTTACATTTTTTGGGCATAAACAATGAGTCCCCAGTAAATTTTAGTCCACTAACAAATTTATTAGTGTCGAAATAAGAAAAAACGTCACTATGACGACATGTCAATCTATATATAAAATTGTTCAAAAACAATATATATCTATTTTGTTTGTCCGTATAGTTGACGGAGTATGGCAAAGCACATAGAAAAACATTCATCACCTTTAGTTTGAGGAATGTTTCAAAACTATTAATTAATTCTTTAAATTTCACGTTCAAACCATTTCCTATAAGTAGCACAACTGTGGTTTGTTTGTCAAGCTTAGTACTTACAATTTTATTCATTATGTCTGTATAAGAAGCTCCCGACATACAATAATTAATAACTGGCTGATCCATACGATTATTTAATATTGGTCCAAAATTGACCCCAATTTGGTCAGAAAAAACAACAGTTTTCATTATTGATCCCTCAGAGCTCCCCACAGAAATATTGACACTGACATGTGGCTCAGTGCTCGGAGCACTCGGAGGGCCCGGAGCACCCGGAGCGTCCGGAGCACCCAGAGCAGCCGAAGTACTCGGAGCGCCCGGAGCAGCCGAAGTACTCGGAGCGCCCGGAGCACCCAGAGCAGCCGAAGTACTCGGAGCGCCCGGAGCACCCAGAGCAGCCGAAGTACTCGGAGCGCCCGGAGCACCCAGAGCAGCCGAAGTACTCGGAGCGCCCGGAGCACCCAGAGCAGCCGAAGTACTCGGAGCGCCCGGAGCACCCGGAGCGCCCGGAGCACCCGAAGCGCCAGGAGCACCCGAAGCACTCGGAGCGCCCGGTGCACTCGGAGCGCCCGGAGAAGAGATATCAACACAAGGATCAACATTAGTTATATTATGACAATGGCATATCTTTTTCAACGTTAGGGAATCAAACCGTTCTTCATGATTTTTGCACATGTCCACCAGGTTTGTGACTGCGACTATGTGCTCGCTGATCTCCTTCTTAGCACTGTTATATCTGCATGCTAAACCATTAATTAAGTCCTCCTTGTGCTTCAGATCTGCTTGTAACTGCAGCATATCAGTGTCATATAATAACCTCATATTTTGCAAACTACTATTACATGTTTTTAATTGAGTAATTAGTCCTACACGTTCTTTCCTAAGTTTTACATTTTTAGAGAAACTTTGTTTACATTTTATGAGTTTCCTGGTTTTGGTAATGATTTTATTTATTTTGATGTACTTTTTAATTCTATTATGACTATTCATCAAAATCGGTTCATTAGTACTTGATACATCTTTTGTCAAGTCAATGGTCTCAATAAGCCTAGAAGTAGGTAAATGACCAGGACAACTCACAACAAGTTCGTCAAACAGGCTAAGTGTGCTTTTTTCCTGAAGACAACTTTTTTCAATTTCATACTTAGATATAATGCCATTGGCCCGGCTCAAGCTGAGTTCAAGTTCAGAAATGCGAGTCAAGGCCATTTCATGGTTGTCACTACATTCATGGAACTGTAACAATAGCTCCTGCAATTTGTTTTGCCGGTCATTAGCCTCCGTACAATGTTGGTGAAGTTCAGTTGGTGAAGAAAATACAACTCATTATCATTACATATTTCCTGTGATACCGATAATTGTACCGCTTCTGTGACTCATACATTTGCTATAGGATTCTGATCCGTATGTCTTTAGGAGAATGCTTATATTTAATTTTAACATTTGTACTTTATCCGTAAGATCATTGGACTAATATCTGATTCATAATTTGAACTCTTGAACTCTTAATCAACTGATTTATTCATAATCTTTTCTCTCGGAGTTTTGCATGCAGACTTAATTTCAAACGAAGATATAAATATCAATTTCGGAGGTTTATTACCATTTATTTTTATACGACTAAGTCAGAAGATAAGCATATGGTTCGCCTGGTGGTAAGCGGTTGCCACATCCCTATGGATGCTTGTGATGGCACGGGTGTTCAATAATAAGGAAGTGTGTAAAAACACTAATGCGTCATTCTTAATATCCCACCAAAATGTTTATAAATGCTCATTCCGTCATACAAAAGCGTTGAATCATCACTTCACACGTTTGTCCTCATAGTAATTTTTATATAAACTATTAAAATATTATAGTAGATTTATATAAACTTAATTAACAAAAATGTAATTCAATTTATTACCCAAATAATTGTGTTCGCAATTTTATGTTTTTTGTTAAATGTTATGGTGCGTCCATGCTACGCGAATCGAGCACGAGCCGAGCCACGAACGAACCTACAACGAGCACGATGCGAATCGTTTTGTTCGTGAAAAAATTTAATAATAATAATTTAATAATAATTTATTTATTAACAAAAAAGTTACATATTCTAAAATAAACATAAAGGTAAAAACAAAGGTAGAATTTAAAATTGTATTACAGTATGCTGCAGAAATCTGTACACAATAAATTTAAAACCCTGCCTCTTAAACTAGGGTAACCTGTATCTTAAGAGACAGTGTCCGGCTATAAGTTTTCTTAAATAGATTTAAACAACGAGTGGATTGTGTCAATATACCATCGAAATTTAGGAATAAAAGAAACAAAATTAAATTAAATTTAGAATAAAAGAAGTAAAATAATAATAATAATATTTTTTTTAAGAGGTTACATAATTATAATTGATTTAGTGTTGTGTGTGTGTAGGGGTGTGGGGGTGTGTGTGAGAGAGTATCTGTGGTGTGAATAAATTGCTAGGTGATGAAAGTGAGTAAGGATTCTGTTGAAGAATAGTCCTGTTTTTGCAACCATTCTGTGAGTATGAGTTTGATTTTGTATTTATTGAGGTCTAGTATGTTTAGTTGTTTGTGAATTTGTGTATAAATTTGGGTGCTTAGTGTATAGTACTGGTGTTTGGCGAACGTAGTTTTATGTTTCGTCATTGAGGGATAATTGGTACGCTTGTTTGGATCAGAAGGGGGAAGACTGGTGTGCTTTTTGAGGACGGATTGTAGGACATACAGTTGACGAACCGTAAGTACCATGCAGTCAGAGTACAGTTGAGTTGTCGGGTATCTGTAAGGTTTCCTAGTCATGGTTTTTAGTATAGCTCTTTGAGCTCTTTCTACTTTTAGGAAATGACTCTTTGCTGCACCGCCCCATACGGAAATACAGTATCCTATGATTGATTGGCAAAGTGCATAGTATACCATTTTCAGAGTATCCGGATCTGCCGAGTTTCTAAGAGACTTGAATATATAAATTAGACGCATAGTTCTAGTGGTAATGGCATCAAGTTGTTTGTCCCATCGTAATCCATCGTCTATTTGTACTCCTAGATATTTCACGGTGTCAGTTCTAGTGAGTGCCGGACAAAGACATGTTGCTAAAAGGGTTGAGCATGAGTGAGCAGTAACTGAAAATGTGTGGGACGGCGCGGAGGTTTTTCGGATTGCAAAAGGGATGTAGCAGGTTTTGGTCAGGTTGAGTGTTAGCAGATTTGAGTTGAGCCACTTCATTATCTTCGCTAATGCCAATTCTGCTTTTGCTTTTACAATATTCCAATTTGGTCCGTAAACGAGAATCGCGGTGTCATCTGCATATGTATAAATATTAGTGTTTGGAAGGTTCATCCTGCAAATGTCGTTAATGTAGATTTGAAATAGAGTGGGGCCCAGTATACTTCCTTGAGGGACGCCATACGTCATCGATTCTTCGTCACTTAGATGGGCGTCAATTTTAACTCGTTGAGTGCGTTTTTTAAGGTAATCTTTGAAAATTTTAAGTGATATGCCCCGCACACCAAGAAATTCTAATTTTGAGATGAGTAGGGGAACACTGACAATCCCGCTCGTTCGAGGCTCGCAAGTCCGTCCACGCTACGCGAATCGTGCTCGCAGTGTGCTCGTTCGTGGCTCGGCTCGTGCTCGGTTCGCCAAGCATGGACGCACCATTATGTTCTTTCATGTGGCGTGTACAAATAAAGTATAATCGTATAATCTATCTATCAATATATCTACCCATTATAGTTATTGTATCTATAGAAAGGGTACTAGTAACTTCAATCTGTACTGAGATTGGTTTTTTGGTTTAAAAAACAAAACATTTTAGCTCTCGTATTGTAGCATGATTAGCCGTTCTTAATAGACCACCGTCTCGTGGTCGGTACTTGGATGAGTGACCGCCAAGTAGTATTTTAAATCAAGCGTTTCCTTGCTTCGGAAGGCACGTAAAGCCGTTGGTCCCGGTTATCGCTTAATTGTCATAGTCGTTAAGCTAGTTTGATACCTCCTAGGCGGCTTGAAAAATTCCAATAGTAGGTTGACCACTAGCCTACCTCCACCGATCCCCAATGGGCACGCGTGGTAGAGTATTGCCCATTCCCTTTCACACTCGTTTGTGAAGGGTTGTCCCAGACATTATAGGGTGATGATGATGATGATGATGACATTTTATGGATTCTGGGTCCCTCCAAATTAGCCAAGGATACGAAAAAAATAGGTAAAGGCGACGAATCAGGAACCTTTTCATTTTTGTTATTTTTTTTGGAATTTCGTACAGCATCTCCATGACGGCACAGTTTCAATCTCTCAGTTTTCTGTTATCTAAACAGATGATCAAAGATAACGGCATGAAAACTAAATAACAAACAAATATAACGATAGGATATGTGTCATTATATTACAACAGACGTGCTTATAGTAACATGGTGTGAGGGGGACTCCAATTGTATAGCGGGGATATTCTGTAAGTCTATCGTGTTATTCAATACTTTGCCGATATCTATTAGAAGTAATAATTATCAGAAGGAAGTATTCTGGGAATCAGAATCCTATGTTTATGTCATCTACAAATAAATAGGAAAGTACTCATTGTTTTGTTTTTATGTAGGTGTTAGATAGTTAGGTTAAGATAGTTTTAAGTTTATTTATTTATATATTTTCCACACTAACTGCATACCGTAAGTGTTGTAAACAACAGTAATAAATTATGTCATTTGATGGTTTTAGCACAAATAAAATTATATCAAAACAATGGGCAGTCACCTATTTATAATAAAGTTATGTTATTGAATAAATCAACATAATAATACAAAGAACAATGTTGATCTGTTTTGAAGTTTGCGTTCCTTTTTTTCTGATTACGATGGAATGGTGAATTGTGCGCGCTTTGGACATAGAAAAAAGAGGAAAAAAGCCGGAGCACGCTGCGCTGGACAGCATAAGCATTTGTTTATTTGTTACATGTTGAAGCCCGGCACAAACGACCGTGAAAAAAATTGCATATAGGTAGGTAGTTAGACGGGAAAGCAAAGATCCTTTAGGAAGCCGGGGAAAAAAACTATTACCTATAATAATGTTATGCGATATGCTATAAACATGGACTTGGTAGAACCATACAAATAAATATTCCTTCCGCGGACGCTCAGACTGTGGGATGAGCTCACCGCATTGGGAAAACCCAATGGAGTACAGCATGGGGTTCTTCAAAAACGGTGTGAAGGGTCGGAAACGCGCGAGTGATGCCCCTGGTGTTGTATGTAGGCTACGGTAACGGCTTACCATCAGGGTTGCCACCTCAGTGGTATTAAAAGAATAAAAAATAAAAAATAATAGTTATGGACGTACAAATCCTGCTATGCATCTTTGAGAATGACCCTTCCAAATCGCACCTCACAATAACTGCATTCGTATTAAATAAAGGTGCATTTGATATTCCTTCTTATCTGGATTTCCAAGCAACTGGCGTTTTTGTAGAATGTAGTGTAGTATCCTAGTTCTACGGATTTAAATAGTAAATAATCAGCTTAAAAAATATTGGAATTTTTGATTAATATCTATGCGCAGTGATTTTGTTTAATTGGTTGTGTATGTAGTGTGTGTGAAAAAGTGTGTGCGATCAATATTATAAATATTATTATAAAATTGTGATTTTGACCCTACCATGTAAGTAGGTTTTTACTATATACTAGCTTCTGCTCGCGGCTTCGCCCGCGTGGCCAACAGGAAACAAAAATGACATACTAAACTTCATCCCGCTTTGAGGGTGGAAATTATTAAAAACGCCGAGACATATATAAATTAATTTTCAATCTTCAGCCTAAACACAAAATTTGAAGATCCTAACGTCAAAACTGACGGACTTTCATACAAACTTCCATCCCCTATTTTACCCCCTTAGGGGTGGAATTTCGAAAAACCCTTTCTTAATGGATACGTACTATTCACAAAGAATAGACACTCTAAATGTCATGTGTCTAGGACTAGCGGTTTAGGCTGTGCGTTGATATATGCAGTGAGTCAGTCAGGACTTTGAATTTAATTATATACTGGGTGGAGAATTCGAGATGGCATTTTTTCGAAACCTATGTTGGATTAGTCCTTCTGAACAACTTTTACTATGGGACCAACACTGAATTCTCAGTTCAGTTGTCAATTCAGTTGAATTTACCACCGGTTCGAAATACACTTAAACTGAGAAGACTCCGGCAAGAAACTCAGCAAGGCTTTTTTTTTTCGATACATTATACACGATTAGTTCGTATGCGTACTGGCGCTGTACATTATGAAACAAGAAAAACTTCTTCACTACGAAGTATACGTGAGTATTTGCGTAGGTACTGCTCCTGTATGGATTGGAAGAACTTAGTAAAAAAGTTATATCCAATCTATACCACTCTATCTATACGTGATTAGTTTCACACCCTCTTGCGTTCTGGCCTTGTAAGTATAAAATAGAAAGAGTTACCATCCAACTCAACTATTCACAAAACACCTAAAATCCTCGTGTGATCAAATACCTTACTACTTCAATATTTTTCACTCGCGTAGCGGATTTTTCAGCTAGAATAGCAACTGGAAATCGCTTGGATGGGAACACGATTACTGCTATACATACGTGCAAATTGTTTGTAAAGTAGTTTTCTTCAAAGGCAGTTTTTTTATGCTAAACTGAAAGCAATGGCGGAATACCCTTAAGGCAAACTAGGCACGTGCCTAACCTTTTTTTTTTATACCACTGAGGTGGCAAACAAGCATACGGCCCGCCTGATGGTAAGCAGTTACCGTAGCCTATGGACGCTTGCAACACCGGGGGTATCACTCGCGCGTTGCCGACCCTAAAAGAGGCTCAAGATTACAAAGGGCGCACGATTTGCTACATGGCCGCACGAAATTTTAAACGAAAAAAACCTTCTTTCCGAATTATTGAAAAAAAGAACCTACTTTGTAAAGTTATTTACATGAGAAATATATTTCACTAGCTTTCCCCCTCTGTTTCAAGCGCGTCCCGGGATAAAAAGTAGCCTTTGTTTCCATACCTTCGGCTAATGCGTGCCTTTTATCGTGATCGGGTAACAAACAAACCCACATTCGTATTTATAATATTAGTAAGGATATACCTACATCCAGACTCTTAAAAACATAGTTAAGCATACACAAATATGTATCCTGGCAAGTATAACAATTGGACTACAAATTTATTATCGATTAAATACAATTACTCATTTACATCCTTAGGTTTTTTTCGATAAAACGTCATATTCACTTTAATAACGTCACATTGTTTGACAATGAGAAGAAGGTGACTTTATTTTCGTGACCATTTATTCAATAGGTATATTACCTATATTAGCAAAATAGTATTTTTTTTAAATATTTTTTTTATTTTTATGAGGAAGATTGCTATAAATACTTTTTAAATTAGCTGACCGTTAAAACAGTGTGTCCCGACTTTAGGCATGTTGTTAGCACGGCAAATGCATTTCGGCGACGCGGTCTGCTTTGAAATCTGCAATTTAGGGATTTCCACTACAATAGAGGGGAAAAGGGATATTTCGGGGATTTTAATGTTTCACGCTTTGAAATTATTTGCGACTAGATTCTGGTTCGGTTTTACCCGCTTTCACGTACCTTTAATGTTTATCTACCCGGAATAATAAGGACTTATACCCATCCTATATTTTATTCCAGGATACGATCTATTATGTGTGTTAAATTTCACATTTTGAATTAAGCGAAAGAGTACGACGTGTCCATAGAAAATATGTGTCTGACTTTTCATACTTGTGTACCTACTTTGATGGCGTTTTTTTTTTGTAATTTTTTTTATACTTTACCTCTCAAGTTTTGACACTGACCGAGGATGATTTCATCGTTGATAAATTTTCAGTGCTCAGTTTTCCGTTGAGGAATTCCATCATATCTTCAAAGTCCATGGGCAGATCACAATAAAAATATGGGACCACCTCGATAGCACCGTGATACGATTGTTTAAACTGAGTGAGGAATCGCAGAAAATGCATAAAAAACATGAATTAAAAAAACATAGGCGTCGAACATAGAACATCTTCCTTTTTAAAGTTGAAACAATACAAAATCTATGATGCTGCCAGCGCCATCTGTGTATATTAACGTATACTAGAATGTAAGCTACATTAGTTAGCGACCGTGACGCAATAATAGTTGCTTAAAATTCCAATAGGTGGCTTTAGAAAAATATATCATAATACTGCGGATAGATGGCGCTGAAATATAAGCTTCAGTTTCTTTAAATTAATAAATTTATGGTAGTCGAAAATCAACCGTAATTAATTATTGAACATTTTAAATTATAATTTTCTTAAAATCCCTAGTCTTAAACCTTTATAGTAGTTTTTTACATTGGAAAGGTTTCATTGTTCTATTAAAAATAATAAAACAAAATTATTGAAGAAATGCCGAGAAAACTTTTTTTTGGGGTGATTCCTAACTGTCTCCTCCTCAATTAGGTACACACGGCTACAGATCAAGCTATACATTTCCAGTATACGCTGATCTCGCATTGTATAGGATTTCCGTACGATGGGAGGTCAGCTTATACTAGAAATGTATAGCTTGATCTGTTGCCGTGTGTACTACCTAATAAATGACTGTAAAGAAAGAGGCCGCATCGTTATTGTCTCAATAAAAAAAAACAATGGTCACATATAATTCATTGCGTGACTACAATGCGTGATTCTTCATAAACCAACCAATAAAAGTTCAATAAGTGATGGTGGCGCCGATTAAAATAACCTTGGTGTGAATGCAGCAATGCAATGTAGCTGCCAACAAAATGTAGACGGAAGAAATCAGTCAGTTGCATTAGAATAGTTATCAGTCCATCTTGTTATCTGTAAACGAAAATACTAGGCTGAATGGAACTCATCATTGGCATTATTGTTTTTATTCCTCGGCGTAACTGGCTGGCGAACTCTTCAGTAAAAGTGAATTTAAAAAAACACTAATTTTCGATTCTTAGTTTAAATTTAAAAGTTCGTGATTACTCTTCTTTGTCGACGACTTTAATCGAATTTAAAAATAAATCGCACAGTTTTATGTGTTTGTTGAAAACAGCTGTCAAAATTAAACAATTAAAGGGTGAGTTTACTAACTTTCATAAATTAATCTAGTGATAAAGTCAGTAAAAAGAGAATAAAAATAAAAACACGTTTTCATTGCTGGAGCGAATCAAGATAATGGAATCGAAACGTTGACATTTGCCGCAGTACTTTAAGTTTGTAAGTAACCGCCAAACAACATTGCTTTGACATATTTATATATTAGTGCAATTCCATTTTTAAATTTCGGATCCGGATTTGAATCATTAGACAGCATCTTGATGTTCGATGTAATTTTTCTAGCGTTTTTCACATTTATATTGTGTGTGAGTGAAGCGCTCGTGGTGTAGCATGATTAGCCGTTCTTAATCGATCGGCAAAGTTAAGCTACGTCTGTCGTGGTCGGTACCTATATGGGTGACCGCCTAGTGGTATTTCAAATCGAGCGTTTCCGTGCTTCCGAAGGCACGTTAAGCCGTTGGTCCCGGTTATCAGCTAGATGGATGACTCCTAGGCGGCTTGAAAAATTTCAACAGTAGATTGACCACTAGCCTACCTCCACCAATCCGCAGTGGGCACGCGTGGTGGAGTATCGCCCAGTCCCTTTCACCCTCATTTGTGAAAGGAGGCATGTGCTCAGAAGTGGGATATTATAGGCTGATGATGATGATGCTGATGATATTGTGTGTTCATGAACTTCGTGGAAATAGATGGAAATATTTTCAGCACCAAATATTATCATGCAGCTTTCGACTGAAATGTTTATTTATTTATTTAGATGTGCCTGCAGCACATATACCTACCTACAATTACATCACAAAAAAAAACCTTTGATTATGGATACATCCAGATTGAGCGTCGAAGCTGTGCACGCATCGAAAAAAATAGCCCCTAACTGTTAGGGGCTAAATCAAATAGAAATAAATAAAATTGCAAAATAATGTATTTCTCCCGATTTAAATTGGAATATTTCAACCACTGCTATCATTATGAACGTCACTATGACAAGCAGAATGACGCAGAGGGAGCGTAAAACGTAGCTGTTACGCGCAGCAGCCTATAAAAGTTGGCCTGTTTTATTATACCTATTCGTGTAGTATGGCGACGTTCCTAGGTATATTTATTTCTATGAAAAAAACCTAGATTACGCACAATATTATCAACACAATTTTTTTTTAAATGGGCAACACTAAATTAAGGACTAATAATTTATAAAGAAGACACAAAAAAAGAGAAAAAAAAATACAAATTATCTATGGTCTTGTTTTTTGAACCTGAAAACTTTGAAAATACTCTAAAATAAAAACAGTTTTACAAAAAACATAAACCGACTTTAAAGTACACTAAAACAGTAATAAAATCGTGACCTAATGACTATGGGACCAAACGGGAGGTGTTCCAAAGAAAAATAAGAATTTCCAAATCTGTTAATAAATGACGGAGTTAAGTATTATGGTGCGTACATGCTTGGCGAACCTAGCACGAGCCGAGCTACGAACGAGCACGATTCGCGTAGCGTGGACGGGCTTGCGAGCCTCGAACGAGCACTATTGTCAGTTTTTTGAGAACCTCCTCCTTTTTTTGAAGTCGGTTAAAGAAATACCTGTAAAATTATTTGTTATGGTGCAGAAAAGGGGTTTAGCCTCATTTTACTACGAAGTTTATGGTGTACCACAGAACTAATTATCAGTTGAACCTTTTCCGAAATAAGTTTGGAAAAAGTCACGAAGAATTCATATTGATATTTGAAAAATAAACACAAAGCGGAAAAGGCGTAACGTTTGCCAGTTATTTCAATTACATTATCTATGTAATTAGCGGCTGTATACCTAATACAAATATTACTAGTCTGCTATATTGACGTCAGACGCTACGGATCCACCATAGCAACATTACGACAGTGGACTCGTATTCCACAATGGTCTGGTATCAGATAGCCAGTGGCCTAGCTATCTAGGGGATAGACGGGGCAAGGCCCCGGGGCCCCCAAGGTCAGGGGGCCCCTCAGACTCTGACTTACAAACTAAACAGTTATTGAAAAAAAAAGAATCGCAGAACTCTGAACGCGGAACTCTAGAACTCTCTCTGTGGGATCGGCGCCTAATATTTCACATAAAAACAAACAGTTGTTGACCCTTCATACGAATTATTATGACGGACAAGATGGCGGAACTGCTACGATCTCTCTTTTTTACCCGACTGACCCGGAAGGAGGGTTATGTTTTTCGAGTGTATGTATGTATGTATGTAAGTATGTATGTATGTATGTATGTATGTCTATAATTATCTTTGGCACGCTCTGCAGCCTAAACGGCTTGATGGATTTTGAACAAATATTACAAAAAAACACATATTTAGGTTATTGGTTTGTCCCCGACTGCAATACCTTATAACATTCAAGTTATATTCAAAATTCTATAGATTAAAGAGCTTGTTTTTCTCTTTTCAGTTAATTTTTGTTTTACGCAGTCGGGTTTTTTGTTTCTTTTAATAATTTATTTAATGTGTGAGTGTAGTCTTGCTCCAGGTGTAAAAACGAGATGGCTTTATATGAAAATTTTAAATAGTTACACATTTTTTTTATACGACTAAGTCGATAAACAAGCATACGGCCCGCCTGATGGTAAGCGGTTACCGTAGCCATATGGACGCTTGCAACACACGAAGCATCGCTAACGCGTTACCGACCTTTCCCCCCTCCCCTATGAGCTCTGGCGACCTTACTCACGCGCAGGAACACAACTTTACACAACATAAAGTTATTTGGCTGCGGTATTCTGTAAGGTGGAGGTACTTCCCCAGTCGAGCTTCTCTTTGAGCGAATAAACGCTATGCTCTACCTCTCTCTATCATCATCATCTGCCTGCCCTGTTCCCAATCAATTGGGGTCGGCGCAATATGTACGCTTCTTCCATTCGTCTCTTCTATCCGTCATACTAGTATCCACTCCTTTCTTACCCATATCATCGTTCACACAATCCATCCATCTCTTTTTCGGTCTTCCTCTTCCCGTATATCCATCCACTTTCATATTCATAACTTTTTTAGTGACGTGGCTTTCATTTCTCCTCATAACATGTCCATACCATGATAAACGGTTCCCTCTCAACTTTTCAGTCACTGGCGCTACTTTCAAGCTTCCCCTTATGTACTCATTTCTTATCTTATCCATTCTTGTCACTCCACACATTCATCTCAACATCCTCATCTCAGCTGCATGCAATCGTCTTTCATCCGTCCTCTTTACTGCCCAGCATTCCGAACCTTACATTAGGACAGGTCTTATCACGGACTTATAGCTCTACCTCTCTTATATCATCATATTATAAATTTTCATATCATGGCCGATACTACATGGGCCCTAGTTTATTTTTTGCCCCAAGGCCTTTGGTTATCTAGCTACGCCACTGCTGATAGCATGCCATTCACTCTATTTAGCCATCAATGGTAATTTGCGACTTGCAAGACAAGCATTTCAGAAGTGTATCGATAACCAAAACAGTTTTTTGTGCTATTTTTGAACCGCTTTTTACCTAATGCCTTAGAGAATCCAATATATAATACTCAAAGCCTAATGCTGTCGATTTCCTTACTAGCTGAAAACGTACATTATTGAAGATTGTATTTTTTTATTAAATATACATAATAGTACATTATGATACATGTGTGCAAAGTTGGTAATTACAGACGAGGCGATATTAAGATAAGGAACCCGAGAGTGTAATGATCAATGCACACGTGTCATACGACGTTTTTCAACACAAGTGTGAGGAAAAAAACAGATTGTATTTTTGTTAATTGATTTCTGGCAGTATCAATGAGATCGTCAACAAATATGGCGCGAGTTTTTTTTTGACAGCGATTTGCAAACTGTTTTACCCGTTTAAATTAAGAATGCTTCGTCTACGCACGTATCAATTGCATAGAGTTACACACTTAACATTATCGTGTTTATACTTCTCATAAAACTGTGCGGTAATGTAAAGTGAAAAGCACTAGTGCGTAATAAGTTGAATGAAGATACTAAAAACGGTGCAATAAATGTCACTTTACGAGCAAGTGTGTTGAAAAGTACATAATTGGCTTAAACCACAATTCAATAAGCAACCGGTTGGCAATACATTGGCAATCCCTGGCATTGGGGAAATTGAGAAAGATAATATGCTTATGTAACGTAATTCTATGTACATTCTTGAAGTAAGGATGTTTGTTAAACAGAATAAACGTGGTCTGTTCAGTAAAGGTAGTGATATTATATCCAAGGAACACTAGAAACTCCAATAGACTAGTCGTTCCCTTTAAAACAAGAACACCTATGTCACAGTAGATATATCAAACAGTAAAGTGACTCGACCCTTTTCTTGATTATAATTGCCTACAGCAGCACGGTACGTGAACACGCGAAAGGGCTGCCCACCTATAGTATTTTAATTTCATCTACCTACTTGTCTAGTTTTGTGATTTTAATCATATTTTTTATTTGATAAAATGTTTTTTTTTTGTGAATGAAATAGGAAGTGTTCAATAAAATGTAAGAAACAGACGAGTAATATATATTTTTTTATGACCCCATTACCTACAGCACGGAGATACTCGAATACTCTATACTCTAAATCGAAATAACAATTTTTTTGGTCACCCATCCGATGTCGAACCCTTGCAAACGTTACTTAATATCAACCATTACAACGCGTGTGCGTTATCTACAGCAATCAAAACCTCTAACTACCTACTGCAAAATCTTACTTAAAAAGTAAATTATTATGTAAATCTTACTAGGTACAGGTACCTACCATTTATTACTCTCACAATCATTTTATAATAATATTTCGTCTAATTCAATAAATATATGTAAATAGCTAAGTACATACATAAGTAGTAAATAGAAAGCCTAGCCTAGGAACTACTACTTTTTTTAACCTGACCGTAGGTAGTCACTTTATTCACCCAAGCCAGCCATCCACTTATTTATTTATGAATTCAGGTAGGTATTATGTTATTGACGAAGTCAAGCAACCAAAAAAGCACAATATAGTCTACTATAATTTCTCTTTGTCATATTAAGTAATTGTACTTACTTGTAATTATTTTAATTATTTCAATGAATATTTGTCATAAATCGCACGCTTACTGCTTACAAACCCATCACATCGTTCGTTCGTCACTGCAGCGCATTCGCGACTGTTTGCCAACCGAAAGCGAACCGAAATCGTGGCGCGTAGGTATGACTCGCGTTCCGGCCGTTTGTATGAAGAGCTAGTACTGATAGATATATCTACTGTGCCTATGTTCTCCAAAAATTGTTACCCGACTTATTTTTATATAGTAGATTAGGAAAATATACACTTTAATATATTTCTTTTGATTTAGTGAATTTGTATGTGACATCAGTAGATAACTAATATGTATTATGTTTTTTTAAAATTTTTAATGGCTTGATTTATGATTATTGTTTTGTATTTTCATACTGTAATATTTGCACACCATCGTGGCAAAACATGAAGGTCCTTATATAATGCTAGCTGCCCGGCGCGACTTCGTTCGCGTGGTGCTACCCTACCCTGTGGAGCTACTCTACCCTACCCTACCCTATCTAAACCATCCTGGGACTTAATTCTACTGTACGTGTGTATGTCACTGAACTCCTCCTAAACGGCTGGACCGATTTGAATGAATTTTTCGATAATACAACCTAGATACCGACTGCAGCGCCATCTGCCGGGCTGATTTGTGAATCTAAACCATGCAGGGTGCCACCCAAACGCATACAAAAAAAACATTCAAATCGGTCCAGCCGTTTGGGAGGAATTCAGTGACATACACACATACAGTAGAATTTTATATATAAAGAAGATTAATATTTTAACATCAATTTACTAACCATGTTTCTGGCAAATAAATGATCTATTTAGAAATAGTGTCAAATCGTACCATGTCTACATGAAGGGTGCCAAACGGAAGCCTTCGCTGTACGTCCGTCCTTCCGTCTGTCCGTCTTTTTGTCTGTCAGTGGGCTGTATCTCAAGAACCGTAATAGGTAGACCGTTGATATTTTCACAGAATATTGTCTATTTATATATTGCCACAAACAATACAAATGAATACACGTACAAGAAACGTATTTACGGAACCCTACGTATGTGAGTCCGACACGCAATTGCCCGGGTTTTTTAAATTGAGAATTTATAACTTACAATTTGTAAACAACTTTTTTTTGGCAACTATAATAATTCGATTCAAATTCTTTTAATTATTTAAAATAAAGATCATTGTTCGAATAATGGCCATTCGAACCGGTCATGACAAAACAATGACGTTGACTATTATTGGCATACAATTATAGAAGCGCACGCGCACGTGCTTCTGTACTATATTTAAACTACCCGCGAGTCGCGACTGATGTAAGTCTACCCTTCATTTGTGATATGGCCAGAGAACATGACATGTCTTAGTTTTGGCATACGTTATTGGAATAAATACTAAAATGATCTAAGCAGATGTTTTGTGTGATAAATGGTAACCAAATGTGACGTATTGACGGTTTCCTGAACCTATATGTGGAAAATACGCTGTCTTTCAACATGTGTTACTGTGAGTTAAAATACAAGAAAATATTACCACAGTCTATAAAACCATACAGTCGTTCGACGAAGACGTCTAGATAGGGCAATCGTGCGGGGTGTGATGGGCGAGACGCGGGAAAGCCGAGCCCGACCTGCGAACAATACGATGTGAGTAGCTCGGGAAACAGCATACTTTATTATGGCCGTCGTAATACTGTCTAGACGTTATGGGCATTTTCCACGAGATCGAAGGCGTTGGATGACTGTATGGTTTTATAGCCTGTGATATTACTAAGGCTTGAAATTAAAACCTTGCCTGAGGTCTATAAATAACATGAAGCAAATATCCAGTGCTTCATGATAAATAAGCACATGGCCTTCTTCTTCTTATTTTTAAGTTTTTTTTTTTTTTATACCACTTAGGTGGCAAACAAGCATACGGCCCGCCTGATGGTAAGCGGTTACCGTAGCCTATGGACGCTTGCAAAACCAGGGGTATCACGCGCGCGTTGCCGACCCTGCAGAAATCTCTTCACACCCCTTTTGAAGAAAGCCAAAAAAACCAAGCCCTCATTAGGGCTCATTTCTGCCAGTGTCGCGTTATATTATAGTTTCCAGTCACATTATATCACTTCATATTAAAGTCCTCAGTCAGTCACCGTCCATAAAAGTCATGTTTTACTACAATGGTGGTCATTGTACTAAAACTCTTCACTTTTTGACTAGACTTTTTGAGACAACTTGAAAAGTCACGATACACATAATTCATTTCATTTCAATTCACTGGTGCACATAGATGATCTTTATTGGGTAAAATACCACAAAAAATACACAATAAAACTCAAAATACACAAATTTATGAACTTAAAAATGAAAACGCTACGTCACTCTGCAAGCTCCCGCCAAAAAGTCTCACATGGCCTTCCTCATGGTAATCCACGGATATCACTTGCGTTGCAGATTTGAAGTAAATAATATTAAAGTATTTTTAAGGTACCCACGGTACCCAGTAAGCACAGTCCTTGAAGCAATGGTGGGTCAGTGATAGTGACATTGCATACTGGAACGAAGGCCATGAGTTAGAATTTGACAATGAACGTGAGCTTTCAGTGAAGGAAAACATCGTGAGGAAACCATAGCAAGGCGGTGGTAGCTACTTTGTATCACATACTTGCCCGGCTACCAATATCCAGTTGACAATCAATAAGTCCATGGTCAGGATGTGATTATCTCTATATATAAAAATTAATCCCTATTTCCCTTGGTCACGCCATAACTTTAGAAGGACTGTAACGATTGCATATTTTTTTTTAAAGATTTCTAATACTTGTACGTAGTACTCTGAAAATTAGAAAACTTAACGGTAGGGTAAGGTAGGGTAGGAAAGGGACTAGTTACTAGGGTCAACCACGGGGCGCATCTAGTCTGAAATAATTTCTCTATATAACGCGCCTATTATCTGAAATTATAGGTAACAGAAAACTGCGTCCAAAGTCGCGTGACTACGATTTAAAACTTTCGTACTCTGATGGATAGTTTTTGGAGTGTATACTTTTGAAGCATGGAATCAAGGTTGTCATGTAAACGATTGCGTTTAATTATAATAATTAAATCCTGGGTCATTCCTCACACACGGCTGTCTGATCCCAAACTAAGCAAAGCTACAAAAACATATTTTTATTAATTACGGACTAATTATCACCACTTTTAGGACGACTAGTATAGATACACCCAGACTGGGTGGGAATCGAACCCACTACCTGCAGCGTCATAGGTCTTACAAAGCAAACCAAACGGGTGTCAGTCATGAAAAAGTAGAGAAAATCTTTTAAGATGTATGTTTTTGCCAGCCCTTAGCCGAATATCCAAATAAATTGCACTACAGCAGCAATCCACTTTGTTTCTAACGATTTATTGCACTGCAAGGAGTTTTCAATTGTATCATGTCAACTAGGTTCGTACTAATGCCAAGAATTAAAGTGGTACATTTTGTTTTGATTAATGAAACCTATTAGTATGATTTTAAAATGTCATACCTGGCTGATTTGCTCAGAAAATTTATCGTTGCATCAAGTTTTTTTTTTCATCACAACGTAGTCTATACTTTTTAAATTTGTTGATTTATTCAAACATAAAAAAATATTACGTTCGAATTTCGACAAAATGTTCCACCACTCGTATGTATACTCTATGGATATTTATCAAATTAAAACAAAACCTTATACAACTTTTTCAGTAGGATCAAGTTCATGTCTATGCAAGAACTTTTTGTATCAACCATCAACCGTATTATAATAATTTGAAAACTATATCATTTATTATACTTACTAATGTATTATAGCAAATTGCGCAAGGTGCAAGTAGCAATTCTTTAACAAAAGACAATAAGCTTACAATTTAATAATCTATTTATAGACGTTTAATACTAAGTGAATAGGGCGCAATCGATGGCTGCGCGCGCAACTTGAAACATGGCTTCTTTCAATAACGCAATGGACTTTGGTGTTTCAGACATGAAAGCTATACACTGACGCTCTTACGTAGCTATACAATTATTTTATGATAGGAAAACAGTAATGTATGCTCCACAAATTTATAGAGACGAAAGAGTTTAATTATAAAGTACAGTGGTAGATGAAGACCATGATACAACTTGTGGGTTAGTACGCTCAAATGCAGCGATGAGATGACACTGCATTGAGCTGAAATATGGTTAAAATATCGTTTAAAGAATATTATAACAGATATTGGCTTTAAAAATGAAATATTTATCATGAAAATTAGATAGAATCGGAAATTCGACGTGTTTTAAATTGTAATTCAAAAAACTGCGTCAAAAATAACAATGCAAGCTTAAACGTTAAAAGTCTATCGGTGACACAAATACCCCCAATTTATTCGGAAAAGCAGGTCACATAGAAACATAAACAAAGATTGAAGACAAAAGAAACCAGATCTTTAGATCTGGACCGCAGAGTCCTATTTACCCTGTAATGGAGAAAAGTGACCGCTTTACAGAATACCTGTTCGCGAAGATGGGCCCTGGAGATCGTGGGCCGAAGACCACGGAAGGTCGGTCTCTCCACGTAGAGCCAACTGGCGTGAAGAAGTTTTTCGTGGATAACATGATGCTGGTGGTCACTTTAGTTGGAGTCATAACTGGAATCGGAGTTGGTGAGTAAACTTTAAAACTCATTAAAACTTATTTACTAGGTATACTGTACTTCAAATAGGGTGAGTCGTCAAGGTTTTTTACCAATATCTAGTGAAATTCCATTTGATTACTCTGAAATGGTACTCACAATATTTCATGAAACCTCGCTCTATCATAGTATTCCTTTATTCTATCGAAATGAACATTAACCATTGAGAAATCTAATAAAATACCATGTGTCACCGAACTCATGCCGTTTGAAACCTACTACAAAGCCGGTAATTGCTAACACTGGAAAATCAACAGGTGTCCGTAAATACTTATCCAAACAATGACAAGAGATTACTAATTTTCAAAGCATGATTCTTCAAATAAATCTAAGTTTTGCCTTGCAGTTGCAATAATCTATACTAATACTAATAATATAATAAAGCGGAAGAGTTTTTTTGTTTGTTTGTTTAAACGGGCTAATCTCTGGATCTACCAGTCGGATTCTAAAAATTCTTTCACTAAGAAGAAGCTACATTATCCCCGAGTATTATAGGCTACTTTTTATCACGGGAACGCGGGTGAAACCGCGCGAGATAGCTAGTGTTATAATATGCACTCTCTTTATTCAAAAAGTCTTTCAGCACGATAGTTTTTGCACGACAGCCAAAACATAGACAAAGATTGCATCTAAAGAAAATACTGAATGGGCTTAAGGACGTGCTTAAAGTTAGTTAGTTATCCCTAACCCATGAGTTTCTTAACTTCTCCATCCCAAAATATTTTGTAAGGTGTAACAATCATTATTTTTATCAGATACCTCGCGGTTCTTGAACTTTGATCATTGGCCTGATGAACATTACTTTTCATTTTAACGAAGGGTCTTTTATCATTTAAATTAATTAGATGAGTTATTAGTATTATGATGCGTGCATCAGAGATTATGTTGGACATTTCGCAAGCCCATACCAGCATTCAACGGCTTTTTCTTTGCGATTGCGTCTTGCATATGAAGCTTCATATTAAAGTGTATGTATATGGCGATTTAAAATGGATGCTTATAAATTAATAGATTGTGTTCTTGTCGACTCCAGTGGAGCTCGATAAAACTGGTTTTGCTTGAATGTATGAGCATATCTCATTTCATACTTATATTATTTCCTGCCAAGTTTTCATGAATCTTTAAAATAGCGGGCTCTGTTTATGACGTTTAGCCTTAACTCGATCTCTCTTCATCATGATTTGTATCCGCTGAATATAATGTAAACCTATACATTTCTAAAATATCTCATGTCTATCTCCGGTTTCTAAAGTAGGTCTCTGCCAATTTACATCAAAATATAATCTACGTCGGTATTAGCTGCAGAAACGTAACCGTACACATAGACTGATAGATAATCTACGTCATTAGCTCAAAATTGTGAGGATATGAAACTAAATACGAAATATCCATTATCTTACAGGTTTTGGCCTCCGTCCATACAACCTAGGCCCAGACGCTTTGATGATCATCTCATACCCTGGCGAACTCTTCATGAGGCTCCTGAAACTCATGATCTTGCCCCTGATTATAGCGAGCTTGATCTCTGGATCAGCAAGTTTGAACGCAAAGATGAGTGGGAAGATAGCAGTAAGAACTTTTCTGTACTTTATACTGACGTCAATGTTCAACGCATTTCTTGGAATCGTATTAGCTATGCTCATCCATCCTGGAGTGCCAGCGTTGAGAGAAGATGTCGATGCTACGTTGGAAACTAAGAAGGACCATAGAATTTTGGATAGCCTTTTGGATATTGGTCGGTGAGTCTACTTCAAAAATCTTCATTTGTCGCCAAGCCTAATTCTATACTAATATAATTCTTCTATTATAATATTCTAGTGGCTTCCGACCGTTTCACTTTGAAAGTCAGCTTCTTCTAGGACTTGTATTGTTCGGTAACATATTGGAAATATTGGACTTGGACTCCTTGCTAATGTCCATTAGAACATGCATGCTCATTAAACTTCTGTCGATAAAGCTTTTTTAGCCGCTATATTCTTTGAAGTTAACATGTGAATGTCAATGGACCTACGAGGTGCAGTATGGCCTTTATTCCCTTCGTTGCTAGAAAGAAGAAGAGCTTTTGCTTCAGCGGTGTGATATGAATGAGCATAGTTAAAATACAGCAGACGTGAAGCACCTATTTAATGAGCAGGAATACGGCCTAGGTTTCATTATCATAATTAATGAGTAACAAAACGTTCAAAGCTTTGATTATGACGATGATTATGCGCTATTAGGCATAAACACATCCATTACACAAATGATTCATGATTCATGATTCAGCCACGGCAAATCGATTTTGTAGGGCTACTGTTGTTATAGTTAAATTTATAAGAAAACATAAGTATAAAAGGAACATAAAACATGAGCCTAATAAATAGATTCTAGTTGTAATAAAAAATGTTTACAGAAACATATTTCCTGATAACATAGTGCAAGCTGCATTCCAACAAGCGCACACAGTGTATGCGGAGGCACCTACGATATTCGGCAAGAATGATACTGAAAACGACACAGCACCAGCTTTGGTGAGGGTTGTGTCTTATAGGTGAGGTTATTTCCATTGTATTTGTGTGAATTATTTTTATGATCCTCTTGTTTTTATTTTTGTTGCCGATGGAAGGGAACTAGTAGTACTGATGGTGGTACTGGTCAAGTTATTTTTCTTTATAATTATTATATGATACTCATAATTAATGAGGAAAGTAATTTTCTCGTAAGTTATGAAGAAAATATCAAGGTCATTTTTCAGTCTTAAATGGTCTTGAAGTCCTAAACCGTTTGCCATTTTTTTATTGTCTAATGGCTAGGTCTTATATGGCTTTTTTGCAGACAAGATCTGTAAGTGCAAAGGGCTCTCAACTGTGTAGATTGTGACACGGTTGGTTGTATTGTTTCCACTAATGATCTCTGAAACATCTCTGCTAATTACAATTTGCAGATGTTATATTCTTTTGTAGCTACCTAAAGGGAGCTGTCACAGTCGATAGATACTCACAACATTAAACTCTCTTACAGATCGGGCACCAACACCCTAGGCCTAGTTTTTTTCTGCCTAGTCTTCGGCAGCCTACTCGGCACTTTAGGAGCTAAAGGTCAGGTCGTGATTGACTTCTTCCAAGCTATCTTCGAGGTTATCATGAAGATGGTGACTGGCGTGATGTGGTTCACGCCCGTTGGTGTTAGCAGTGTCATTGCTGGGAAGATCCTCGGTGTTAGCAATGTTGGTAAGTGGAAATATATCAGCTGTACTTAGTATCCCAAGCTGTAATATTGTTGATTGACTGATTAAGAAATTAAGTCGTCAATTCCATTCAAAATTACTCTATTACAGATCGAAACTTGGTTAACAGATTTTATAATTATTAAAGTCCATGTTGATTGGAAGCGCTCGTGGTGTAGCATGATTAGCCGTTCTTAATCGATCGGCAAAGTTAAGCTACGTCTGTCTTGGTCGGTACCTGGATGGGTGACCGCCTAGTGGTATTTTAAATCGAGCGTTTCCGTGCTTCGGAAGGCACGTAAAGCCGTTGGTCCCGGTTATCACTTAATTGTGATAGTCGTTAAGCTAGTTGGATGCCTCCTAGGCGGCTTGAAAAATTCCAACAGTAGGTTGACCACTAGCCTACCTCCACCGATCATTGGTTTGGTTAAAAGTTAAGAAAATATATTTTCATTGTTTCTTTCTACTAACAGGTCTTATTTAATTGATGAATTCGTTCTTAAACTAAGCTAAAGCACTATGCATTTTATCAAATATTCTTTAGTTTGGGTTATTGGAACTTATTTCAATATACCTATTCGAGATTTAGTAGACTGATAGTCTACCACTAAATTAAATATTGAAATAATCTCTTCCGCTATCTGTGCGCCTAGTACCACAAAAGTGGATTACTGTATTACGGCAATATATTTGAAATTCCTATATCTGTTAAGGAAATGAAAAATACTTTAAGATAGTGTGTTGTTCATCCCAGCACAAGTGATGTCCCAACTGGCGTGGTTCATAGCGACGGTGACCATCGGCGTGTTCCTCTACCAGCTGGTCGTGATGCAGCTCATATACTTCATATTCCTGAGGCGGAACCCTTACAAGTTCTACTGGGGGCTCTCACACGCTATGCTCACTGCGTCTGCTACTGCTTCCACGTAAGTAAGATTTGCTTGTGTTTGTTACTCAAAAACTTGTCGAGTAACTGTGAAATGCTGTGAAAAACATCGTTACTAACTTTAAATACAAAACATTGATTGCCCAGTAAGTACGCCCGAGTTGTTTTGGCAAATATTGGATTCATAAAGTCTCCCCATCTATAATAAGAGTAACTGCGACTGCAAACTAGCAATGGCGGACTGCATCAAACTTATACATTCTTAAACATTAGTGGTTCTGTGAGCTATAGACTATTATTAATATTATATGTTTTTTTTTCATCGATTCAGTTTTTGGATACTTTTCATACAATTAACGAACCTGTTCACAAAATTTCACGAGAATCGGTTGAGGGGACTTTTTTTTGTCCAAGATGAAACGGAGACGCTTCGCTCGCTTGATCAATTGCACGCTATATAACTAAAACACTGTTTAAATTGTCACGTACTTCAATCAAACAATGGTGACGATTTTGTTATAAATCGCACTAAATTAATTTAAGTCACATCACATTCGTTTCTAACAAACATTATCATTATTGTAAAATGATAAAACATATTTAAAGCTGTCAAAATAGTCTTTGCCGTCTTAATTTGCGTGTAGACGTAACCACTCCTCCGTCCGCGCAATAGGCTAGAAAAGCGATCCAAAGCATATCCAAAGTTTTTGCTGCACGTATTAACTATATAGATTAGTTAAATATTGATGATTAGTGTTTACTTATAACTATATATTTTAAGGGTCTTGATACTGATAAAGCTTGAGGGCCAGAGTGTAGCTAAGCTAAGCTCGAAGCCATCATAGCGTGGCCAGCAACGCAGTAATTGTAGACCAAAACTAAAAGATTTTTTTCAAAAAGAACATTACTTTTTTTTTCTTTTTTCTATTATTATTTATAGGCCTGTGTTTAACGACAATCTCACCATGGTTAGTGATTTTGTGGCCGAAGGTGGTAAGCACACAAAGCCTAGAAGGAACTGGCTCTCAAGTGCAGCTGTCGGACAACACGATAGGTGCTTGGCGACAGATTTTCAACTTGAGGGTTCTAGCCAGTCAGTTAGGTACTACAAAGTACCGCCGTGCTATGGTTTCCTCACGATGTTTTCCATGCGAAAGCTCAAGCTCATTGTAGGATTCGAACCCGGGACCTTCCGGGTATCCGACGTCACTACCACTGAGCTATCATCGTCTTAGCGATTATTGTTATTGATGTAGTGCGGCTGCGTTACCGGTGACATTCCGCGCGATGGAGGGCCCGCTGCGCGTGGACCCGCGCGTCACGCGCTTCGTGCTGCCCATCGGGTGCAACATCAACATGGACGGCACCGCCTTGTTCCTCGCCGTCGCCAGCGTCTTCGTCTGCCAGATGAACAATATACACCTGGGGTTCGCGCAACTAGCAACCATATTGTAAGTCACCTTGCGTTCTATATCGCATGACATAATTCCTAAACACAGTTTCCAACGGGCTTTAGCAATGACCTACATCAAGAAGTTCACAAGCAGATAGATTATGTATCGCGCTATCGAAATGCGGACAACTGCGGTCTCTAGTCATGATATCTAAACGTGGCGGAAGGTCTTGTCTTTTAAATGGAGTCAGACAAAAGTTCCACTGCTGAGCACAGGCCTTTTTTCACAAATGAGGGTGAAAGGGAATGGGCTGATCCACCACGCGTGCCCACTGCGGATCTTGGAGGTAAGCTATTAGTTAACCTACTGTTGGAGTTTTCAGAGAGTCGTTATGCTATTTGTTCGCTTTTAGGGCGGCCTACCTCCACGGATTCGCAGTGGACATGCGTGGTGGGTATATTGGCCATTCCCTTTCATTCTCAATTTGTCCAGGAGACCTGTTCTGAGCAGTGGGGCATTATAGGCTGACGATGTTGATGTGTTTGTTTGTCCAGTTTGACATCGACAGCGGCGTCGGTGTCGTCGGCGTCGGTCCCGTCGGCCGCGCTGGTGCTGCTGCTGGTGGTGCTCGCGGCGGTGGACGCGCCCGCGCACGACATCTCGCTGCTGTTCGCGGTCGACTGGCTTGTGTGAGTCATCCTGATAACCCGACGTCTAACGGAATGGGTATATCGAGACAAATATATCGAGAGATGGGCTTGGATTTAGCTTAGACCTGATGAACGAAACTCCCCACTTAATATCACAACTACACGGAAACGAACGCTAATAGACCAATAGTTGTCAATTTTTACTCACACAGCCCAAGGACTTACATGTTCGTACAGTAGTACCCAACTGATAAGGAGCGTCGTGAATCTACTTTCGCACAGAAAAAAAAATATGGCCCGAAGATGAATAATAGAAAGAATGCTTAAAACTTACAATCAACCTACATCACTACTAAGTGATCTAAGGTTGATTGTAAGTATGAACCTTGTAGGCAAGGTTCATAATCACTGCAGCATTAAAATGGGTAATATTGTGTATGTGTTTATCGCAGGGACCGCATCCGCACGACCAACAACATGCTGGGCGACTGCTACGCAGCGGCGCTCGTCGAGCACCTCTCCAAGAACGAGCTCATGGCCTGCGACGCGCTCGCTGTACGGAAACTTATTTATGTTGAACCCAAAAAAGATTAGCCTCATAACCCTTAAGCTTTGGTCTCCCGATCACAACGCACAACGAGATCAAAGCTATACACAGACAAGTCGGCGAGCAACCTCTCAAACGGAGTTAATATTAATGTAATAATGCCTGAGGGTGCCCCAGGTGGGGCTCGAACCTTGGCCTCAGGTGTTAACTGGGGCAGGAGACGGGTGTTTTATTAAGTAAAAAGAGTTACGACTAATTAGGGGCGGTCGGATTACTAGTGGCAGCTCGGGCCGCTTGAACGGGCCGACTCTGAGTTCTCACTCAGTCTCGTCCCGTTCAAGCGGCCCGAAATAACGTGGTGAACGGTTATGCGATTGTGTGTGTGTATTTCAAGCTTCATTAGCTGCGATCTGAGCTAAGGTGATGGGGAAGTAAGGAAACTCTGATACCTATAGCGATAGCGAGCGACCTAACGAGCATTAAACTGAAAGGTTCTATAGAATAGCATGAATAACTTCTAAGTTTCGAAAGAGAAACAAGTCTCGGATCTAGGTATAAAGTTTCAACAAATAATTCTTGTCTTCTAAAAATCACTCGCACCTTTACTACTTACTCTACAGCATGATTATATTTTTGAACAGAATTTAAACATAAATTCAAATCATATTCTAAATGTAAATAATTCCAATTCCAGGAGCCAGTAACAAACGGCAACACACCAAACACAGAAATAGAAGTCGGCGTCTCTCCCTGCAACAAGTCCATAGTTTCCGATGAAGTTGTCATTGATATGCATTTACACAATAACGTGAAAAGAATTTAGTCTTTATTCAACTATAAATAGGGTAGCGTTTCGTTTGTAGGTATTATTAATAAGCAGATCAGCCATCATGTTTGTATGTTTAGTTTTAATTTAAGTTTTTATGGGGTGTTGATTTAAATACATGACGCTCGAAATGTGAAAATTGTTTTATTGAACGTAGCAGTTCAAAAAAGTTGACGACGGTAATTGATAAATTCTTCTATATAAAAATATGATTTATAAAATAAGTAAAATTCATACAATGCCTAAAATATACCCCTAGATAATGATTTCTAATAGTAGATTATTATATTACATATTTCTAAATGTCTGTAGTAATAATATTCTTGAAATATACAAAAAAAACTAATTCAATTTAAATGAACATCCTATAGTTTACGAAAGCATTTGTAGCACATAATCACTAGGATAAGAACACTGTGTAAATATATATTAAAGATCAGGTAGACTCAAGTAGACTCATAATCAAAAGTGTAACCAGTGTAGGTAGACTCAAGATAGACTTTAATAAATATTGGTGTTCAATGAAATTAACTCGGTTAACATTACATAGTGTAAAAAAGACAGAGTCATGCAGAATGCAGAATTTTCCATTTGCATAGCCCTGTCTTGTTTCCTCGCTGTCATTTTAAGTAAGTTATTTTTGATGTTTAGAAATACGTCCAATAGTTTGTACAAATAGTTGATTTTGTTTTATTTTAGAAATGCAATATTTGGGACTTTATCTTCAGTTCAAGCCGTAATTGTTATCAAAAACCTAATTAGTCCGTCAGTTAGAATATCAAAAAATATTAAACACATATTTTTTCTTTTTTCAATCAAAGAAAAAATGACGAAGATACGGTGTGTTGAAGTTCCGCATGACGTCACAGTGTGCCACAATTTGTGACGTCACGCGGACCTTCAACACACCATAGCGCCATAATGACGTCACTTAAAGATGACATTGAACTCTTTCTTTTTTTAAATGTTATCGACATCGTTTAACTTTTTCTTTTTTTTATTGTTTCTCTTTTTTATTAATTTTTATTTTAGGGTTTTTGTTTTCGAAATGTTGTCAACAACTGTAATAACTGTACCACAATCGGGTAATATTTATAGAATTAAGCTTTTTTTTAATCTTAAATCTTTCTTAATTGTATAAAATTACGCTTACGAATTGTTTACGGTTATGGTTCGGCCATGGAATAAGTAAAAACTTTACAGAAACATTTATTATCAATTTTGTATTTACCTGTACCGTTCAATGTGCCTTCTTTTTGAAAGAATATTTTCTTTGGATCCAATTTAAATTTTGTAAACAATTGTTTCACTAATATCAGATCAAAATTAGGTGCTAAATTAGTGTTAAATTTCGAGGTATTTATGTGTATATTTATACATTACTAGCTGCCCGGCGCGACTTCGTTCGCGTAATACTCTACCCTACATTTAAACCTTCCCCGGACTTTCACCAATATTTAAAACCCAAAATTAGCCAAATCGGTCCAGCTGTTCTCGAGTTTTAGCGAGACTAACGAACAGCAATTCATTTTTATATATATAGATTTGACTCGATAGAATGAAAGGTTATGACTTGAAATGCTCGTATTGTTTGCCTAAGACATGTGAATTTGTAGAATATGTAGTTTCAACTGCCTTATTATGATTAAATTATTATAAGACAATAATAGCAATTACCTTGCAAGCTTTGAGAGCTGCAGAAAGATCACCTGCATCTATGAAAACAAAAACCCGGCCAACTGCGAGTCGGACTCTCACACGATGGGTTCCGTAAAGACGCTTCTGGTTAGGACCAGAAGCGACCTATCCTTGAACATTTTCAATATTATTAAGTTTTTATTATTTGTTGTTATAGTGGCAATAGAAATACACATTCTGAAAATTTCAACTATTAACCTATTAAAGTTCATGAGATTCTACTGATGAGAATAATATAGAATATAATAGAATTCCTTTGGCACCTTTCGGCTCCGGAACGCTAAAAACATTAAATTAATTATTCTTCAAAATCGAGGCTAGAAAATGGGAAAACTTGAGGGTGTCATCTCTATTACTAATGCAATCGAATGAGAAAATTGCATAGATTGTAAATATGATAAACTTCTGATCCGTAATAAGGCAGTTGTTAGAAAAAGAGTAGCATATGGATGTGATTAATGATTGAAATGATCGTGGAAAAATTAAATCTGACTGAAACGATTCTAGTGGGATGGATAACGGGCTAGTATTTATAGCAGAACAATTTATAGCAGCTTATGTATCGTCTATATTGCAGCAATATAGCAACACTTGCAATGATTCTGAGTAAAAGATAATTACAGAATTAATTAAAGTAAGAGTATTGCCGTAAATATACCTAGCTGGGATGACAAGAAGATTTCCAGCTACATCCAATTTGAAGACCGTTTTCGAGGCCTTGAGATAGAGTGTAGAAATTAAACCGACCAATCATAAGAAAGATATCAGGTGATGTTGGATTCATGCAATCTGATTGGTCTATACATATATTCTTCCTTTTGATAAAGGTTCAGTAATCAATTTAGCTTGAAGTAGAATAATGCTGTCATAAGAATACACAGCAGTGTTATTAGGAAAAAGGTTTATTTAAAATACATCTGTGTTTAGTTTAGTTTGTAGATACTCGAGTTTGTTAACGGGAAACTTAATGATACAGTGATGTGGCTGAGAGAATGCGTTTCTGTTTTCTAATTAATGAGATTAGCCGTTCCGTGATTTGGGCAATATTAACAGTGTCAGAAACGCATCCTTTCGGCAGCTGTACTGTAAGTTATTAATTTAAAAATGTTCACTGACTGTGAGATTATTTTTGATGAACAGCCTAAAAACTAATTTAAAACTTAAGTAGGTAGGTAAATATTTCTAACATCAGTAAGCCTGGGTTGGTACTATACAAAACCGAAGGTGCGGCACAGCACAAGCTATTACTACATTACAAAATTGCAAGCAAAATGATTTTTAAGTAATTTCAAAACTCATATTCTCAAATTCTCAATTCGAGTCTTTACAACTAACTAGAAAGTCCATAAAATCTAATCTCAGTTACTCAATTAACGTAGTTGTAAATCCGACTGTGATATATTTCTATGTTAAATCCTGATACGTAATGATGCTCATGTAACCCATGTCGTAGCATTTGTAAATCAAGACAATCTTAAAAATGTGTTTTGTGTATTAATAATAACATATACAAATAATATTGATTGAAATGATTTGCACTTACACAAACAAAATAAATAATATTCATTAATGTTGCTTTTTAATTTTACCCTATTGAATTATTTTTGAAATTGTCAGTTCAGACGGTGGTGTTTATTCTTAGCCCCAAAATTTAATAATTGGACTGTTTTACAAAAAACTTACACCGACTTCAAAGTACACTAAGAAGTAATCAAATCCTGATCTGATGACAATGGGACCAAAACGGGAAGTGTACCCTTCCAGACAAAAAAAGAATTTTCCAAATCGGTTAATAAACGACGGAGTTATGAGGTAACAAACATAAAAAAAAAAAAAAAAAAAAAACATACAACCGAATTGAGAACCTCCTTCTTTTGAAGTCGGTTAAAAAGAGAGAAGACATAATTTTTCTCGCTCTAAGGTTTAATTAATGACTTTTAAGATTATCAAACTGTACGGCTGTGTTGATATACTATGTTGATATTATTACTATTCACTGGTGGAGGAACTGATGAAAAAGATTTAGAAAAACATTAAAGGGCTATTTCTACTAGTTGTATGTATTAATGATTTACTTCCTGTTGTTAGAGATAATTCCAAAATATCCATAATACCTATAAATTCAACAATTAATATCATTGAGCTCGGAATAATATATACGTAATAGAAGCGTTTTACCTGAAAATAAAACGCATATTAAATACTTACCTTATTTGAAACCTTATATATTGAGAGCGGCCTTCCTTGTTTTCTGCTCTATACTTCCTTCTTTGTCTACCCTAATATTGCCGTCTCGCTCGCACATCTCCCCACCATCCACCCAGGCAGAGCGCGAGCTTGAGCCACGCGCGCTATCTCGTCATTGAGTCGAAATACCAGGCAGAACTAAAAATTAAGGTTTCAAATAAGGTAAGTATTTAATATGCGTTTTATTTTCAGGTAAAACGCTTCTATTAAAACTTGACCGTTATTTGAAACCTTATATATTGAGACGTGTTTGTTATCGCCTGGTGAAAGTGGATGCCAATGTGATTTTATGCTTGTAGCATAAAGTTATTTGTGACACAGGTAAGTACCTGTGATTTCTCCAGTATAGGTCATACGCGTACAGACTTCTGTGTGAGTCTGAAGGTATCGTGAGAGAGAATAGGTATCAAAAAATACTAAGATGTGCGAGGTACTGTAATTTTATTTATGAAGTACAAACGAAAATATGTAGGTGTGCAAATATTATGGTATGTAAACATGCAACAAAGATCTTAATCAAATCATTGATGAGTATAAAAACATGTATCGTATATGATTGAAAAGCAACATTCAAGTATTTAATTAATCATGCGAAGATAATATAATCCCGCGATTAGTGGCTTATTATCAGCTATTTAACTGTCTGAAAGGATTGCAGATCTCTAATGGGCATGTGACCAGATTTAGTGGATCTGAACTGATTATGCCAGCACCAGCGATGAAATATTCTATTTCGCACCCTGTTAAAGATGTAGCAGGTTTTCTCAATAGTTGGTGCATTTTGCTGTGTTACGTCTATCGTATAAAAGGTGAATACAATCTGTACACACAGTAACGGATAGCTTAATGTTTTGCTATAGTCTATGTACCGACATTATTATTCTCCGACACGTGTAGGTACATCATATATTATAATAAAAACGTTAATTACATACAGTACATTTTTACTTTCATGTGGTATTTTGTTATAATCACCAGCAATATTACTGCATAAACATTAACCAGAAATATAAGTTCTAAAGTCCGATCAAAAGTAACATCATTACTTTTACCTGTTCTAAAACTGGACAGTGACGTCATGTAGGTAAAAGGCTATTTAAACAAAGTACAAGGTTGAAGGCAACCTTAACACATTACAAAGTTAAGACAACGCTGTGTCAGTCTGGATATACATAATTCGTTACTTAAATTTTAGATATGTTTCTAAAAATGACACGAGTCAATCGACTATCTATCGTATCAATATATCCAAAATATGTCCAACCCACACATGAGAACTCAAAACTGCATAAATTTGATACCACTGACTTATTCAGCATAATGCACATTCATCTAAGTAGTATAAGAAGCAGGTAGTTAATAACTTTATTAGTACAGGAGTCATTGTGACAAATGGACTACATATGTTTGTTCATTTTATTTCAAACAAGCTACGGTTAGAAGCGATTTTTCAACAAAGATGCCATGATTACAACAAGCGATCCAATACTCATATTTATATAATTCCGGACCATCTTATGGTACCTACTTGGAGGTAGAAAAACCGTCCATGTATCTATCGATAGCGCTGTATTGTGAATGGGGCTGCCAAAATACTGAACTTGAGGTCTGCCCTCAAAAATACTATGAATTACTTACTAAAAGTTTGTTTCGAGCCAATTTAGCTGAGGTAGCCTAGCAGTTTAGAGATTAAACAAAATAGAGGGTAATTTTATACTAGGTGGTAATTCCACGAGTAAGAAAACAAAGGTGCTTTTTTTCTTCTTAACACATTTATTCATGCTTTAGTCTAAAGACAAAACTTTCAACTAAGTACATTACATATTATTGTGCAGGTATCCGCTATGTAAGTGCTCCTCTAACAGTAGTTGGTAATCAGTAACAATAGATGAGGATCTAATATATGAAAGAAATTGGAATGTTACATACATCATACATATGACGATGATACGGTTCATCAGATGATTGTCACCTCATTCCGAACATAGGTGACGTTTAATTTAGAATTTGTCGTGCTTTCGAGATAGCGAGGAGTCCTTTGTTATTGCAATGCAAAATTTTCTTGGCTAGACAACTAGGAAACACTTTCCTTAAAACTGCTCGACTGTTTATTGCGTTTACAGGCTTCATCTGATTATATATATCAATAGGAAATGAGATTACGGTTGCAGTTGAGTCAAAAAGTATGCTGACTCTTTTAGGATATTACAAAGCTCGATAAGTTAATTAGACCGATTAGGCTCTAAGGTGATTTTGAAAGAAAATCAATAATATTTCTAGTATTCCATTGAACCCCCAAAAACACTGCGAGGGTGGGTAAATTTGTCAACATAGTGTAAACCTCTGTAGTACAATTTTATTCATTCTTGTTTTAGAATTAAAACATAACGCCTTTGCTAGGCAGGAGAAAGTCATTCAAATAATCGATAATAGGTATTCCTTATTCCCTATATGTTTGTTACCCAATTGGTTAATTAAGCAAAAAACTTTGGCTGAGACAGAAAGGTAGGCAAGTTATCTATGTATAATATTGTTGCCATTATTGGTCATAGATTCGTATGTGGGTCGCACACATTTACTAATGAAAACACGCCTGAGATCTGAATCTTGCACAACCAGTCGGGGTTGAAATAAATCAGCGATACGGTAAACATTTAATCCATAATCACACGTTATGATAGGTCAGTCAGTGAGATTTTTATTATATTCTTTGCATTTTTTAGACACCACTTTTTAGCATCAGCAGACTATGTTCAATGGTGCGGGTATAACTTGATATCTGATACCACAGTACTGAACCAAATGTACAACGGTTACCAACATTACCAACGGTTTTTGGTAAACCAATACGCATCGACCGTGTTTTATATTATTTTCAGTATATAAACCGGGGGTGCTTAGATGTCACCCTGCTGGTGGAATAGAATTTATTGTCCCGCTTTGAAATTATTAAGTGTCAATCTTTAAGTACCTTGCGGGTATGGCAAGACCCCTGCGAGGGTTAAATATATAAGAACAAGTCCGTAAGGGCACCACATCCAAGTCAGGTACTTAAGAGTAACTGTAAGGGTAACATGTTACAGTTGCTTGCCCCTGTGAGATTTGATAATGATGGGAAATATGCGTAGAGGCATCTCAGCATAGGACTTTGCAAATGTACATTTAAAACCAACTATTCCCATGTGGGTGGTTATATTAGAGACTGTGCGACAGAACATTTCATCTCCTGCCCTTGCATCGGTTGATTTAGATGGCGATTGTGAAAAGAGGTACAATATCTAGGTAAAGTACCCTGCGTTGAGGGTATATATTTCGAGTCCCTTTTCCCTACGAGGCAGGGCTAGATTAAAAATCTACTTTGACCTGTTTTCAAAGCAGAATCATTTAATTTTTATTAATTGCTGTGCGTACCACGCTACCTTTTTAATCCTTTCATCATTACTGTGCGTAGAGACACACCATTCAAACATAGTACCCTGCGAGAGTGTATTCTAAGGTCACGCCAAGATTTATATGCGTGAGGCGCGACATTCAAATGACCCTGCGAGGGTCCATTGTGATGTATTTGAAACCACATTCACTTGAAGGGGTCCATTTCAAGTCATCTACCCCTGTAAGAGGTGAATTATGATGGAAAATGTGCGTACGGGCAGAAAATCCAAAAGAATACCCAGCGAGTGTATATTTCTGCCCCTGCAAGCGGTTGATTAATATGGGGAATGTTTTTACAGGCATAACATACAGGAAAATACCTCACGAGGCTACATTTCAACTCATCTGCCCCTTCAAGGGGTTAACTATTATTGGTGTACGGGCACAACATCCAAAAGAATACACGCGACGGTATATTTCAACTCACCTACCCCTGCAAAGGGTTGATTATTATGGGGAATGTGCATACGGAGTAAGGGCACAACATCCAAGAGAATAAATACCCAGCACATTTTTCATTTTTCAGTCACTGCTCCTGCGTGGAGTTAATAATAATGGGGAATGTGCGTACCGGCCCAACATCCAAGAAAATACCCTGCGCGAGTACGTTCTGAGTCACCTGCCCCTGCGCGGGGTTAATAGTAATGGGTAATGTGCGTACGGGCACAAGATCTAAGATAATACCCTGCGCGGGTATGATTTGAGTCACCTGCCCCTGCGCGGGGCTAATAATAATGGGGAATGTGCGTACGGGCACAACATCCACGAAAATACCCTGCGCGGGTATGTTTTGAGTCACCTGGCCCTGCGCGGGTTGGTGTATGGATCAGTTCAGACAAGCTTGCTAAGCAGGAGCATTCGATCCTTTTTATTAGAGGCTAAAATGTTTAACCTTTTTTAAGCATTGTAACTAGGCTAGCATAAATGGCAGGCGAAATCTTCTGGTTAGCGGATCACGATTCCTCATTTGAATAATTTCAGTACAAATAAGTTGTAATAATTCTGATTCACTACATAACACTTTCAATTCTTTTTTATTAAATTAGAATCACCGCTTCATTGCAGGAACCTCAACAGAGGTTTATTTAAGTAACTAGTAACACACATGCTAGAACAAAAGTTGTTACCGCGGCAAATTTCATAAATATTTAACTATATAATAAATTGTTACACATGTTATTTAGACGGCACTTCACGGCACAACTAACCTTTCCGACACTTTAACTGCCTGCGGTCATTATTAATTTTATTTTAGATCCGAGAATCAGATATCATTGGATTTACTTGAGGAGCTTATAGAGGTACTACTCGACCCATTGTTACGCTGCCTTTTAGATCATTTTTGCTCAGGGCAATATCCGTTATCACTATTCGCACGTTGTGATTTATACAGTTAGCACTTGATGTAATTTAAATATTAATGTTCAACTGTGAACAAAACAGCAACTAACCTAGGAAAAACCAAGGATAAAAAATTAATAGAAGCAAAATTATCAATAAAAAGTGGGTAGATTAAATAATTTAAGAATTAGTTGTTACATAAAATATCAAAATTAAATTGAAATATCGAACGGTAAAACCGTTAAAATCATATATCATTATTTTAATAAATTAAGAAGGTACAAAGGTATATAAAATATACAAATAACTTACGAGTGCCTAGGCTAGGCTAGGCACAACCGTCCGTTGCAGAAAACAGGACGCCAATGACGAGATAGCGCGCGTGGCTCAAGCTCGCGCTCTGCCTGGGTGGATGGTGGGGAGATGTGCGAGCGAGACGGCAATATTAGGGTAGACAAAGAAGGAAGTATAGAGCAGAAAACAAGGAAGGCCGCTCTCAATATATAAGGTTTCAAATAACGGTCAAGTTTTAATATTATAATGTATACACATTCAGTATTGCCAAATCTCGGTACCTACCAGATGGTCAGATGTTAAAGGTATTGTGTTTATGTTAATATTAAATATAATGTTAACATATTAGTAATATCCTGGGTACAATAGAATAGAATAGAATAGATTTATTTCAGAAAATACGGTACATCTGTTCTTAAATAAAAAAGTGGCCGACGTATTCTACCATCACAGATGGTGTAGAAATATTTAAAATAATATTAATTGAATTACAGGCAACATTACACAAATAATAATATGACAAATTGAATCGTAAAGCAAAATTACATAATGTCTATAAATAAAATCATAATAAAATTAAAAACATGGAATTCTCAGTAGATATCTCAAATTATGTCCGATCATGTCAATTATTACTTAACCTTTAAATTCGAGTAGTATAAGTACATGTCTATTGTACTTATTAATTATTGTGAGCATAAGCTTAAAATTATTTTAATTTATTCACAATCATATTTGTCAAAGTACCTTCATTAAGTACTTTAGTTGATTACTGTAGTTGATACAATGTGGAGGGGAAACATTATAAAAAGGGGGAATGTCAACGAGATAAGTAATTGCAATTCGAGTTTCAATAAGAACATATCGCTGCTGGTTTTTATTAAAAGTTATAAGTTATACATAATAGAAGCGTTTTACCTGAAAATAAAACGCATATTAAATACTTACCTTATTTGAAACCTTATATATTGAGAGCGGCCTTCCTTGTTTTCTGCTCTATACTTCCTTCTTTGTCTACCCTAATATTGCCGTCTCGCTCGCACATCTCCCCACCATCCACCCAGGCAGAGCGCGAGCTTGAGCCACGCGCGCTATCTCGTCATTGAGTCGAAATACCAGGCAGAACTAAAAATTAAGGTTTCAAATAAGGTAAGTATTTAATATGCGTTTTATTTTCAGGTAAAACGCTTCTATTAAAACTTGACCGTTATTTGAAACCTTATATATTGAGACGTGTTTGTTATCGCCTGGTGAAAGTGGATGCCAATGTGATTTTATGCTTGTAGCATAAAGTTATTTGTGACACAGGTAAGTACCTGTGATTTCTCCAGTATAGGTCATACGCGTACAGACTTCTGTGTGAGTCTGAAGGTATCGTGAGAGAGAATAGGTATCAAAAAATACTAAGATGTGCGAGGTACTGTAATTTTATTTATGAAGTACACACGAAAATATGTAGGTGTGCAAATATTATGGTATGTAAACATGCTAGAAGCAAAGATCTTAATCAAATCATTGATGAGTATAAAAACATGTATCGTATATGATTGAAAAGCAACATTCAAGTATTTAATTAATCATGCGAAGATAATATAATCCCGCGATTAGTGGCTTATTATCAGCTATTTAACTGTCTGAAAGGATTGCAGATCTCCAATGGGCATGTGACCAGATTTAGTGGATCTGAACTGATTATGCCAGCACCAGCGATGAAATATTCTATTTCGCACCCTGTTAAAGATGTAGCAGGTCTTCTCAATAGTTGGTGCATTTTGCTGTGTTACGTCTATCGTATAAAAGGTGAATACAATCTGTACACACAGTAACGGATAGCTTAATGTTTTGCTACAGTCTATGTACCGACATTATTATTCTCCGACAAGTGTAGGTACATCATATATTATAATAAAAACGTTAATTACATACAGTACATTTTTACTTTCATGTGGTATTTTGTTATAATCACCAGCAATATTACTGCATAAACATTAACCAGAAATATAAGTTCTAAAGTCCGATCAAAAGTAACATCATTACTTTTACCTGTTCTAAAACTGGACAGTGACGTCATGTAGGTAAAAGGCTATTTAAACAAAGTACAAGGTTGAAGGCAACCTTAACACATTACAAAATTAAGACAACGCTGTGTCAGTCTGGATATACATAATTCGTTACTTAAATTTTAGATATGTTTCTAAAAATGACACGAGTCAATCGACTATCTATCGTATCAATATATCCAAAATATGTCCAACCCACACATGAGAACTCAAAACTGCATAAATTTGATACCACTGACTTATTCAGCATAATGAACATTCATCTAAGTAGTATAAGAAGCAGGTAGTTAATAACTTTATTAGTACAGGAGTCATTGTGACAAATGGACTACATATGTTTGTTCATTTTATTTCAATCAAGCTACGGTTAGAAGCGATTTTTGAACAAAGATGCCATGATTACAACAAGCGATCCAATACTCATATTTATATAATTCCGGACCATCTTATGGTACCTACTTGGAGGTAGAAAAACCGTCCATGTATCTATCGATAGCGCTGTATTGTGAATGGGGCTGCCAAAATACTGAACTTGAGGTCTGCCCTCAAAAATACTATGAATTACTTACTAAAAGTTTGTTTCCAACCAATTTAGCTGAGGTAGCCTAGCAGTTTAGAGATTAAACAAAATAGAGGGTAATTTTATACTAGGTGGTAATTCCACGAGTAAGAAAACAAAGGTGCTTTTTTCTTCTTAACACATTTATTCATGCTTTAGTCTAAAGACAAAACTTTCAACTAAGTACATTACATATTATTGTGCAGGCGTATCCGCTGTGTAAGTGCTCCTCTAACAGTAGTTGGTAATCAGTAACAATAGATGAGGATCTAATATATGAAAGAAATTGGAATGTTACATACATATGACGATGATACGGTTCATCAGATGATTGTCACCTCATTCCGAACATAGGTGACGTTTAATTTAGATTTTGTCATGCTTTCGAGATAGCGAGGAGTCCTTTGTTATTGCAATGCAAAATTTTCTTGGCTAGACAACTAGCAAACACTTTCCTTAAAACTGCTCGACTGTTTATTGCGTTTACAGGCTTCATCTGATTATATATATCAATAGGAAATGAGATTACGGTTGCAGTTGAATCAAAAAGTATGCTGAATCACGGTTGTGCAGATTCTTTTAGGATATTACAAAGCTCGATAAGTTAATTAGACCGATTAGGCTCTAAGGTGATTTTGAAAGAAAATCAATAATATTTCTAGTATTCCATTGAACCCCCAAAAACACTGCGAGGGTGGGTAAATTTGTCAACATAGTATATAAACATGTAACAATGTAACATGTAACAATATGTAAGCCTCTGTAGTACAATTTTATTCATTCTTGTTTTAGAATTAAAACATAACGCCTTTGCTAGGCAGGAGAAAGTCATTCAAATAATCGATAATAGGTATTCCTTATTCCCTATATGTTTGTTACCCAATTGGTTAATTAAGCAAAAAAACTTTGGCTGAGACAGAAAGGTAGGCAAGTTATCTATGTATAATATTGTTGCCATTATTGGTCATAGATTCGTATGTGTGTCGCACACATTTACTAATGAAAACACGCCTGAGATCTGAATCTTGCACAACCAGTCGGGGTTGAAATAAATCAGCGATACGGTAAACATTTAATCCTTAATCACACGTTATGATAGGTCAGTCAGTGAGATTTTTATTATATTCTTTGCATTTTTTAGACACCACTTTTTAGCATCAGCAGACTATGTTCAATGGTGCGGGTATAACTTGATATCTGATACCACAGTACTGAACCAAATGTACAACGGTTACCAACATTACCAACGGTTTTTGGTAAAACAATACGCATCGACCGTGTTTTATATTATTTTCAGTATATAAACCGGGGGTGCTTAGATGTCACCCTGCTGGTGGAATAGAATTTATTGTCCCGCTTTGAAATTATTAAGTGTCAATCTTTAAGCACCTTGCGGGTATGGCAAGACCCCTGCGAGGGTTAAATATATAAGAACAAGTCCGTAAGGGCACCACATCCAAGTCAGGTACTTAAGAGTAACTGTAAGGGTAACATGTTACAGTTGCTTGCCCCAGTGAGATTTGATAATGATGGGAAATATGCGTAGAGGCATCTCAGCATAGGACTTTGCAAATGTACATTTAAAACCAACTATTCCCATGTGGGTATATTATTAGCCATATTAGAGACTGTGCGACAGAACATTTCATCTCCTGCCCTTGCATCGGTTGATTTAGATGGCGATTGTGAAAAGAGGTACAATATCTAGGTAAAGTACCCTGCGTTGAGGGTATATATTTCGAGTCCCTTTTCCCTACGAGGCAGGGCTAGATTAAAAATCTGCTTTGACCTGTTTTCAAAGCAGAATCATTTAATTTTTATTAATTGCTGTGCGAACCACGCTGCCTTTTTAATCCTTTCATCATTACTGTGCGTAGAGACACACTATTCAAACATAGTACCCTGCGAGAGTGTATTCTAAGGTCATGCCAAGATTTATATGCGTGAGGCGCGACATTCAAATGACCCTGCGAGGGTTCATTGTGATGTATTTGAAACCACATTCACTTGAAGGGTCCATTTCAAGTCATCTACCCCTGTAAGAGGTGAATTATGATAGAAAATCCAAAAGAATACCCAGCGAGTGTATATTTCTGCCCCTGCAAGCGGTTGATTAATATGGGGAATGTTTGTACAGGCATAACATACAGGAAAATACCTCACGAGGCTACATTTCAACTCATCTGCCCCTTCAAGGGGTTAACTATTATTGGTGTACGGGCACAACATCAAAAAGAATACACGCGAGGGTATATTTCAACTCACCTACCCCTGCAAAGGGTTGATTATTATGGGGAATGTGCATACGGAGTAAGGGCACAACATCCAAGAGAATAAATACCCAGCACATTTTTCATTTTTCAGTCACTGCCCCTGCGTGGAGTTAATAATGATGGGGAATGTGCGTACCAGCCCAACATCCAAGAAAATACCCTGCGCGAGTACGTTCTGAGTCACCTGCCCCTGCGCGGGGTTAATAGTAATGGGTAATGTGCGTACGGGCACAAGATCTAAGATAATACCCTGCGCGGGTATGATTTGAGTCACCTGCCCCTGCGCGGGGCTAATAATAATGGGGAATGTGCGTACGGGCACAACATCCACGAAAATACCCTGCGCGGGTATGTTTTGAGTCACCTGGCCCTGCGCGGGTTGGTGTATGGATCAGTTCAGACAAGCTTGCTAAGCAGGAGCATTTGATCCTTTTTATTAGAGGCTAAAATGTTTAACCTTTTTTAAGCATTGTAACTAGGCTAGCATAAATGGCAGGCGAAATCTTCTGGTTAGCGGATCATGATTCCTCATTTGAATAATTTCAGTACAAATAAGTTGTAATAATTCTGATTCACTACATAACACTTTCAATTCTTTTTTATTAAATTAGAATCACCGCTTCATTGCAGGAACCTCAACAGAGGTTTATTTAAGTAACTAGTAACACACATGCTAGAACAAAAGTTGTTACCGCGGCAAATTTCATAAATATTTAACTATATAATAAATTGTTACACATGTTATTTAGACGGCACTTCACGGCACAACTAACCTTTCCTACACTTTAACTGCCTGCGGTCATTATTAATTTTATTTTAGATCCGAGAATCAGATATCATTGGATTTACTTGAGGAGCTTATAGAGGTACTACTCGACCCATTGTTACGCTGCCTTTTAGATCATTTTTGCTCAGGGCAATATCCGTTATCACTATTCGCACGTTGTGATTTATACAGTTAGCACTTGATGTAATTTAAATATTAATGTTCAACTGTGAACAAAACAGCAACTAACCTAGGAAAAACCAAGGATAAAAAATTAATAGAAGCAAAATTATCAATAAAAAGTGGGTAGATTAAATAATTTAAGAATTAGTTGTTCAAAGACATGAACATAAAATATCAAAATTAAATTGAAATATCGAACGGTAAAACCGTTAAAATCATATATCATTATTTTAATAAATTAAGAAGGTACAAAGGTATATAAAATATACAAATAACTTACGAGTGCCTAGGCTAGGCTAGGCACAACCGTCCGTTGCAGAAAACAGGACGCCAATGACGAGATAGCGCGCGTGGCTCAAGCTCGCGCTCTGCCTGGGTGGATGGTGGGGAGATGTGCGAGCGAGACGGCAATATTAGGGTAGACAAAGAAGGAAGTATAGAGCAGAAAACAAGGAAGGCCGCTCTCAATATATAAGGTTTCAAATAACGGTCAAGTTTTAATATATAATTATTATATCGAGTTTGACTAGTCATTTCATTTATCGCCTGATCCCTTATTTCAGAAGCGGGATTTGAACATGGAAAGTGAAAGTGACATTGAAATTCAACCACGTGGCGTCTGGTTCTCATCGTAAACGTCATCAATATCAGAGTCATGCCAGTACGAGTGACGGTAATTTGTCCTCCGACTCCGAATATCAAAGACGGCCGCGTACAAAACGCCGGCGTCGTGGTGAATCAATGCTTTTACATAATAAACGAATATCAAGGTCATCAAGAAGAGCCTGTAGATGTAACCATGATACTTCAGTACAACGTCCACAAGAAGCCACCCTGACTACAAATCCACACAACGAGGATCATTTACATAATCAGGCTAGTAAAAAGTTACTATATTTCTGTCAAATTTAATTAAATTCCCTATTTATGTTTAAATCTAACCGACTAGATAATACAGAATTTTATAAATATCTTTTAAATGATTACCTGCTCTAATATTTTTACGTCATAGTTTTTATTCAATAATGACTTTTAGTCTTTCTTAATAGGTTTTTTTTTATTTTTTTTATTTCTATTTCTTCAAGGGCTAATAATAATAGTTGTTAATGTTAGACATTGATACTCAATATTTTTTTACAGAATGAAGAATTACCAACTCGAAACAGAGTTCTTTCTGCGCCTGTACGTAGTTTATCACCACTGCTACCAGCAAGATTGAAACTACAAGCTGCTCATCCACCGACTGCAAAGCAAACTGTACCAGTCGTAGAAAACACTGCACTGCAATTGGGAGTTGTGAATGTTGATAAAGAAGGTATATGTTCTAATGACATAAATTCTAATTCAAATATGAGTATCAATGTAAATGATTTTGCCCAGTTGATTCAAAAAGTTATGAAACCAAACAACCACAATAAATCGTTCGATATAAATATTATACCAGTGTTCGATCCATCGCAGAAAAATCAAAGAATAGAGAGTTGGTTAGCCAAGGTTAATGAGTGTGCAACAATTTATAACTGGACTGACGAACAAACGCGACATTTTGCTTTGCCCAAGTTAAGTGGTTATGCAAAACAATGGTATCAGGGACAACAAACAATTTTATTGTCTTGGTCTCAATGGCAAGAACTCTTAGCCAACGCTTTTCCATCTGGAAGTAATTATGGTGCCTTATTAACTGAAATGTTATATCGCCGTATGAAAGTTGGGGAATCAATTGATGCATATTATTACGAAAAAACTGCTCTCTTAAATGCCTGTGATATTCAGGGCAAAAAGGCAGTAGATTGTCTCATATATAGTATAGATGATCGAACAATTAGGGCCAGTGCATCTTCAGCACGGTTTACCAACCCAGAAGATTTACTCAAATTCTTGAAGGATATGTGCAGAGAATCTCAGGGTGCCACTTCAAAATACAGAAGTGGTAGTGCAAACGCTTCTAATAATTTGTTTTGCTTTAAATGTGATAAGCCAGGTCATCACAGCTTAAATTGTCGTACCAATGGAATACACTGTTATAATTGTAAAGATAATGGACATACATCCGCTGAATGTCTGAAAGAACTAAAAATATGCAGTAATTGCAATCGACTCGGACACGTAGGTGCTCAATGTTTTCGCAATAAAGTAAATACATCGAGTCCAACTAAGCAATCAAAATAAAAAAGACAGCATTTAACTAGGCAAAACTGATTCCAAATATCACAAAAACACTATTGTTAATAAAATAAATAAATCCAAATATTTAATTGTTAATTATGTAGATATTTTAATGATTGTGTGGTTTTATATTATTCTATTTGTATGTAATTTTGCATGTTAATATTGAATTGGCTGGTTTAGACGTTGATAAATCCGTCTAATATTATAGTTAATTAGGAACTTATGATGATACATCCATCAGTTTGGTTGTAATTGATTCCAATTTAAATTGATTATAAACATTTAAACGCAGTTTCTTTATTTTTTTTTTGTATTCTTCCATGCTTATTATTTATATGCCTGATATTGTTCTTAGAATTTCAATACTATATATCGGCGCGGAGACAATTTTTAGTATTTAATTATTGTTTTCATGATTATCTAATGTTTTAATTGAATCTAAATTGTTTAGTTTTTAATGTAGTTATGGAATTGGATTGCTATTTGATATTGCTAAAATAACAAATAGTAATTGAATCTGATTACTTCATGTTGATATCCGTGTTGTGATTTAATGTTAAAACTGGGCTTTTATGTTCAAACAATAGTTCTAAATTCATGTTTTTAATAGGAATGATTTGTCAATGCATTTGTAGATTTATTATTATGATTTAAGTTTTTGAGTAACTGATTTGATTGTTATCAACAAAGCGGGAGCGTTATGGCGCGTGGGCTGTGATTGGCCGGTAGCGCCGACCAATCACAGCGCCGTACCGGGATATTTGCCCCAGCTTTGTAAAACCGATTTCCGTTTATTAAAAATTAAAAAAACGTGCGCTCATTCTTGTTGGAGACGCCGAGGTGAAAACTAATATTGTAAACACGCTACTCAAGTAAATCTGGTGAGTCATTACACATTTATTTGCTTTATTGCTGTTTAATTTATTTGATCAAACCTTGTTTTCTTTGCCTTGGGTATGAATAACTCTGACAATGATAATGGTGACGTCAGCAATGCTGACGTCACCATTTCTAAAAACCCTTCTGGTGATTCTCCGCCGTTATATATATTTCTAATTTAGTTGTAAATTTTTCTGTTAACTACTCTACTGAATATCCTTATTACTTATTGTAATACCAACAGAATATAATAATAAAATTGTTTGCTCAGATAAATTATAAACATAAAATAAAAAGTATCAAGGTTAGGTGAACCGATGTTGGTAGACCCATCGGTTTTGTAGAAAATAGTAGGTAACTGACAGATGTTGAAAGGTCTATCAATAGACATAAATCCATCCCGTATGACAAAGGTTCTTCATATTAATCATGTTGAGATAAAGCTAAACGTTGATAGATCGTACGAATCAATCGTATTTTACTTATGATGTTGATATAACCATCACATGAATCAACCGTATTTTACTTATCATGTTGATATAACCATCACACCAATGCATCGTATTTTCCTTATGATGTTGATATAACCATCACACGAATCAATCGTATTCTACTTGTGATGTTGATAATTATAACCATCACATGAATCAACCGTATTTTACTTATGATGTTGATATAACCATCACACGAATGCTTCGTATTTTACTTATGATGTTGATATAACCATCACACGAATCAATCGTATTCTACTTGTGATGTTGATATAACCATCACATGAATCAACCGTATTTTACTTATCATGTTGATATAACCATCACACCAATGCATCGTATTTTCCTTATGATGTTGATATAACCATCACACGAATCAATCGTATTCTACTTGTGATGTTGATATAACCATCACATGAATCAACCGTATTTTACTTATGATGTTGATATAACCATCACACTAATGCATCGTATTTTACTTATGATGTTGATATAACCATCACACGAATCAATCGTATTTTACTTGTGATGTTGATATAACCATCACAGGAATCAATCGTATTTTACTTGATCAGTCAAATCCATCTGTAGACACATCATTGGGGATTGTTTTGGAGTTAGTAATTTTATATGTTACGCGAAGTTTGAGGACAAACTTGAAGTCAGGAAAGGCCGAATGTTAGAGATAATGCATAAGCTTAAAAGTATTTTAATTTATTCACAATCATATTTATTCAAAGTACCTTCATTAAGTACTTTAGTTGATTACTGTAGTTGATACAATGTGGAGGGGAAACATTATAAAAAGGGGGAATGTCAACGAGATAAGTAGTTGCAATTCGAGTTTCAATAAGAACATATCGCTGCTGGTTTTATTAAAAGTTGTAAGTTATACATAATTATATAATTATAATATCGAGTTTGACTAGTCATTTCATTTATCGCCTGATCCCTTATACTGTTGTAAATTAATTTCAAAATCAAAAAGTAATTTATTCAGATTATGCCCTGGTGAGGCACTATACAGTTGAATTTACTAACAGTTCGAAATACACTTAAACTGAGAAGACTTTGGCAAGAAACTCAGCAAGGCTTTTTCTCAGATATAGTGTTGTTTATTGATGATACTTAATTTCATCTCAAGCTACGAATTTCAAGTTATGTAGAAAAAACAAAGTACTTGATAAAGTAAATAATACCATGTCAATAGTCACCAAATGATTTGGTGTACACAATGTATTACTAAACTCAAAAACTTTATGTTATAAGATTATCTCTTGAACGATTTAATCATTCAAGGATTATCTCTTTAAAGTGTATCGAAAGTAGACCTTTTGTAGGCAATTCTCAGTAGGCTGAGATTTATTTTTGTGCCCATTTTCAATATATTCTTGGCATCACTTACATGGCGAGAGGGACCATCTGGGCTAGGTCTTGGCGTCAAAGCGTGTACCTTACCTTTGCGAGTATAGCACCTTTTTTCTCACTTTCCTACAGAATGGTGACGGAGCTGTTATTATATACCACGTTTTCTCAAATCAAAACGGATTCAATCCCCGCTGGGGACGACAGCGAAGCCAGCAGCCTTTTGTCCTGAACGCTCACATCTCAATTCACTGCTCTACATCTAACCTTTCCTACAGCAGGGTTGCCGTATACATTAACGCGTACCCATCACTTATTATCCTGGTTAAATATCAAGTTCTAGCGGTGCTGCAAGCTTCTATTAAGTTTCCTTACTGTCCCCATGTTTTACGATCAAGCAACCATTCGCCTTAGACCGGCGCCATCTAACGCTAGTGGAGAAATACTGATTCACTGAATATAACTAAGCGCAAATTAACAGGCAGGTTTAATAGATGGCAACAGTGAGTTAATAGTCGTTAAAAAGTATGTTTGGGTACCTATGACATTAGCTAAATTAATTGCAATGGCGTCCTTATGTAGAATCATCAAATGGAAATTCAGTAAAGTTGAAATTAGAAAAATCAGACATGTCGTATTTTCGAGAAGTCCATTATGCAGCAGGCTACTAGAAAAATACTTAAGGTATTCTCTTACTGCGATGATTTGGAGCCCCACAAATCAAGTAGCGATTTCATCAAATAAATGCAAATAGCACGTGGCACTGAAGCACTGCTACACTTCATATATCTCCATTCAGTCACGAAGCTTGTATTCTCAGAACCCACACACTTCTAAGAGTCACATTCTTTATTTACCATATACCTACCTAGTTTATAGCTAGCATCATACAGTATTATTATCTAGGATATACCTAAGTAGTTTGAGATAATTCCCAGCCACATATCCAATGGAACTACTAAAAAGTGATACTTTATCGGGTTTCGCAAGTAGTGACTTATGTCATTGGTGTGTCGTACGTCGTACCTATATTCAATAAATATAATACTATTTATCACTTCTTCAAGATTATTTGTAATCTCCGAAGACTCCACTGATCGCAATTAAGTTTGGCACGCAGATAACATGGGCTATCTGCCTATATAGGCTACTTTTATGTTTGAAAAGCGGATAAAACCGCTAGTTGAATTGAATTTCAAGGCAGTCGTTGAAAACTATGTGCATAAAACCATTAAAATCTCATACCATATCTGTAAAACCAACATTTGAATGTATCTAAATTTAGGTGTGTGAAAATCTACTTGAATTCGTAACAAAAATATTGTTCCACTCCTTCGAGACAACAATCTATTACTTGCTCAAAAGAAGTTTATTTTTGAATCTTTCTATACAAAATATTTTCACAATAAAATGAAACCTATTAATTACCCTTTATGACAGATAGGGCCTAATAAATGATCCATATAAGGTTTGTAAATGAAACGAATATACTAATTTTGTGTTTTTATTTCTGTTTAAACACTCTCCGCAGATAGTCGTTGGAACTTATTATATAATTTATTAACATACATTATTTACAGTATTTGTCTTACTCATAAAACGCTATTTATTTAATAAATGGTCAATTATATAAAGTCACTTTAGCTGTCATTTTCAAATAATGTGGCTATATTTAAGTGACCATTTTAATCAGTTTTTATAAAGTAGTCAAATAGCGTTGTATGAGGAAGAGGGTATGTATACATCGTTTAGAAATTTTGTTGCATTATTTAAAGGATTCTGCTGATTTCAGATTGAAATGTTATATTTGATTATTTTTCGATTTAACATTAAAGCTATTGAGTTTCAACCTATTTACAGTGATTAAAAATAAATAGTTACTTATTATGCATTTTTCATCCTTTAAATAATGGTTAAAATTTTAACAAAATACTTAAGGCGTTTTCATACTTAGACGAAAATCACAGTACAATAATTAAATACATTGATGATTTTCCAGAAATCATTGTAAAGGCACAAGAAGTCTTAAAATCGATTGCATTACATCAAAATTTGTGACTGCATTTTGTAAAATACATGAAAAAGAATCTAATATAGCTTACGATAAATTTTCAGTATCCACTACACTTATAGCTTACAGTAAAGCTGATTTGTTTGTTTATAAAAAAAAGTACAAAATAACATGGCAGTCTTTGTTCAATATTATACAAGGCACTAGTAATATACAATCTAAATTTAATATATACAGTTAAAAATTACAACCCGAATGTAAGTTATATACATTTACCGTAAAAATCGGTAATAAGCGCTTAATAAATCACTTTGAGCATATTGAAGGCAGTCTAGTTAATATAATATGCACAAAATGACATAATAATAATGAAAGAAACTAAGCCGATTAGATCGACGATAAAATAAATATTACTAACAATACTTATAGGCAAACAGTCATTACGCACACAATATGTACAATAAACTAGGAAACAATATGATAATAGTCCAATTTCATATCCTCATAGTTGAATGGGGAGGTTTCCTACTACCCGGTGCTGGTGGAAGACCAGGACCTACAAGTGGGGACATAGATGGAGATCTTGTAGCTAAAGGTGATAAAGAAGGCGAGAATGATGGTGACATAGCTGCCGCAGCAGAAAACCCGCCGGGAACATCATGACTTATAGGTGACCTTGGTAATAATAACTGAGGTTGCCTACATGATAAAGAAGGTGCAGGACAACTTCTGGGAGCCACAGTAGTTAATAAAGGAGGAGGAACACTTTTGCCGCCCGAAATAGATGTCCCTTTACTTTTTGCACTGGAAGCACCACTGTTGCCGCTTTGAAGTGATACCGCGTCGTCTTTCAAACGGGCTATCTCAGAAAACACGTGAGCTAAGGGTTGATATTGAGGTCCCCAATCAAGTAAATAGTCCCAATTATAACTACCAGTCAATTCTTCTTCTGAATGTACAATTGAACTGAGACTTCCTGTCATAGATGGTCCAGCAGTTGGTACTGCTGTGTTATCTCCTGGTGCACTAGGGAATGCTCCCAAAGCCATCGCTCTATCTACAGCAGTACTAGTTTCATCAGCACTGCTTGCTCTTTCACTTCCAGTAACTTCATTTAATTTTGCATAAATAAGATTAGTGATATCATTTTCATGTGCAGCATCTTCATCAAACATGTGCATTGAATCTATTGGTGCATGGTGCATCATTGTATCCTTATTTCCTACATTCTCAGAGCATCTTCTAGAAGATGTTGATGCTCCTCCACCGGTGCCTGTGTCTACAATACCTAACCTAGCTAGATATTCTTGAGTATTATGTACAGATACATCAGAAAGGTTGTCATCATCACCTTGTCTATGTATACCTGATTCTCTTTGCAAAGGACCTTCATTTATCATTCGTATTTCCTCGTCTTCACCATCTTCTCCATCTTCTGCTGAACCTCTACCACTGGATCCTGATTGGTCAGACCCAGAAAGTTCTGATGTTGTCGCTGCGCCAGAGTTAGAGCTTGCCGTGTGAGGTCCATATGGTGGAATTTCATCATACTTGGGAGGAGCAAATTGATTTGCCGGAGCTCCTGTATTTCGAATAGGGATGGTATCAAATGCACTTGGATCTACATAGCTATTTGTTGCACCTACTCCTTCGGAGTTAAGTCCGGGTTTATTAACTTTTTTATGTCTCTTATTCTTCATGTGTAAAAATAAAAATGCCGCTGCAAATATTATTATTATAAAAATAAAAGCGATCAGTAATCCTAATGCCCAATCTGAGAGTCCACCACTAGGTGCAGCAGAAGCGTCATTTACTTGGTTCGTACTTTCCGAAACAAGTGCCATATCATTTGGCCCGATTTCTACAGCAGTTTTATTAGTCAATGAACCTTGCCTTCCTGAACTTGCAGTTACAACTAGGCTTATAGACTTTTCAGGTCCAAAAAGGCTTAAGACAGATTCCACTTTCTTCTTGAGAATAATTGAACCAGATGTTCTATTTATTTTAAAGTAAGAATGGGAAGTCGATAATTGATAAACAATTCTACCGTCAAGGCCTTTATCTCTATCAGTAGCAGTGACTTGGCCAATGTAATAGCCTGAAGGTAGAGATCCTGATTTAGGAACTCCAAATTTATAAGTTTTTTGTGTAAATTGAGGATAAAATTCATCTCGGCTTTCAATATCAATTCTTACTTTCACTGTTGTACTTTTTCCACCCAAGTCAGAGGCTTTGATAGAAAATTCATATTTGTTTTTCTGTTCATAATCAAATACTGCATTTGAATTTACCAATCCAGATGTAGAGTCAATTAAAAACATCTTCCATGAATCATCATTTCTGTTGTAATTATTTGATGATGGTACAATTGAATAGTTCAGCTTCCCGTATCTACCTTTATCTAAATCAATAGCTCTTGCAGTAAATATTGAACTACCAACTCTCTCATTCTCTCCAATAGTTTCAAAGTATTCGTTGACTGGGAAAGTAGGTGGGTTATCATTTTGGTCAAGAATACCAACTTTTATATAGACCGCATTACATAATGATAGTGAACCTTGATCACACGCAACAATTATCAGTTTATATTCTATGCTACCGGTGTCATAATCAAGGCTTTTGTTTACTATAAGGACACCCGTTGCCGGATGGATAAAAAAGAGATTCTCATCATTTCCTGAAGTAATATTATAGGTGATAGCTGAATTAGGAGTTCCATATAAATCAGCATCTGTAGCAGAAAGTTGCGTCAGTGTGTATCCAACTTTGACATCTTCACTAACAGTCAATTCAAAATCATTCGTAGAAAATACAGGGGCATTATCATTTGCGTCAGCTACGGTAACAAAAATGGTGATGGATGTCTTGTTTTGGTTATAAGATACTACTTTTCCTTGTTCAACAGCAGCTAGGCCAAGAACGTAAGAGTCTTGCACTTCTCTATCTAGTTTATTGAGTAAAATGAGAGCTCCTTCAATTGTAACATCAAAAGTATCGCCTTCGTTTCCAGATATGATGTGGAAGTCCAGATTATACTTCTTGAGGACGTCGTTGATTCCACCAATTTGAAGAAGTGATGAGCCTTTTTCTGTGTCTTCATTCACGGTTATCCTGAAAATGACAAACACGATTTTGTTTATTACAGGAATATATAGAATTTGTAACCTCCTACCAAAACAGGTGTAGATTATGTTTTTATATTTCGTATGTTAAAATTGATTTCAAGTATTTAATTCTCACTCGATTTAAATTAAAGTTAATTTGAGGGGCAAGTTAGCATAACAGCTACAAAGAAATAAAAACCTGCTAAAAGAAAAATTAAATAAGGCGTAAATGAAAAAAAAGTATGGTTTTTAATTTATGATTTCATAGGATACATAATAATTTTATTTACCTATAAGTATCCTGTCCAATAAACGGTTTTATCTCCGATGAAGCTCCAGTACTAATCCTGACAGAAGCCACTGCACTCTTATTAGGTTTCCCATGGTCTGTGGCAACAATAGCAAGCTGGGTATCTCTTTGATTCTGAGGTAAAGCACTGTAGTTCACGAAGATTAATCCTGATAGAGCATCGATGTAGTATCCTTTAGCTGGTCGTAGAATTGAATAGGTGACCTTGCCGTTTTCTTCACTATCTTTGTCTTTTGCACTAACTGAGCCGATTTCTAGTGTTCCTGTACCTTCTGAAATTTGAAAAGACAATTGTTAAAAGATATTTAGATCGATTAAATTGAAATGAAAAACAAGAATACCAAAAAAAAGGGTTTGTAAGTTTGTAATATCTCCACTTGTTAATTAAAAATAATTTATATAACTTAGTTTGTCTAGCATTTATTTAATGTATTAACTTCGTATTTGTTTGTAACTTTGTAATATATAAAATGTCTGTTTTTTACCAAAAAAATAATAAATAAAATCAAAATTATGCAATAAAAATTTAATTTTATGTTATACATATACCAGGGTTCTAAACATATTTGAAATGTCTCATTATTGCTAAGTACACCATTGGCCAATGATCAAAATTATTGCCACATCATCATAACTTCTATTAGAAGCTTGATTTTTTGTATCTTCGCTTGATTTTTAGCAAATTCATACTCACACATTAAATAAAAAAAAACAATGAGTAATTTAGTTTAATAAAACCAGAAATCTTAAATTATTGCAACATGAATGAGTTATTTTTAATGTAAAAATAAAGCTATAAAAAATAATCAAATTACCAGGCAATATCCTATTATAAGAAATGTCATCAAAAACTGGAGCATTATCGTTGACATCCGTGACCTTTACCGTGAGGGTAGTCTTCGCTAAATGTTCACTGTCAGATGCAGTAATATTCACTTCGTAAGACTTTGTCACTTCAAAATCTAAAGGCCTATTTAATACAACCTTCCCACTGTATCTGTCAATGGAAAATCTATTGTCCCCTTGTATAATCGAGTATTTGAGAGCGGGATATGTATCAACGTCGTTCGCTGTAACAGATGTCAGCACTGTCCCAACTTCCGCTCCTGCAAAAATTTAAAAACAAAAAATATTTAGACGTTGACGGTACCCACTCGTTTGACTGCCGTTTTAACGATCAGTAAAATAAAATTCACTAAAACAAAACCACTGTAGACGTACAATGATACAAAAATAACGAAACAAAACAAAAAGAGAGCGGTCGCAGTCCGTTGGGGAGGCACCGCTAAAACATGCACTCGGAAAAAATGTAATACCATCCAATAAATATTGATCCTAAAGGAGTCCCTTTTATTTAATCTCAGCGTTGGAATCGAAGAGACGCAATGTAAGCCAGTTGCGAAGTTGAGAATACAAATTATGTAAAATACCTCCCTCTTTGTGAAACGCTTTTTATTCTACCAATTTATTTCAAAAGGCACGATAGGCCGCCCTACAGCAATTTAAAACCAAATAAGTAAACGAGACAAAAACGTAAATCAACGTACCTTCCGATACGGAGATGACGTTTGGTGGTGGGAATGTGGGCTGATTGTCGTTGACATCTACTACGTTGATCCTGAGCGTAGCCGTGCCGGTCATCTGCGGGTCGCCCTCGTCTGTGGCAATAACTGTCAGCTTGTACGTCTCCCTTATCTCTCGATCCAGTACAATGTTCGTCTTCACGGATCCAGAAAACGCCGGTTCAATAATAAACGCGTTATCGTGATTCCCATCGACTATGTGGTACAGTATTCTCGCATTTACTCCTCGATCGCCATCTTTAGCTGACAGCTGCACGACAAACTCGCCCTTAGTATTCCCCTCTAGAACGTTTGCAATGTACTGTTGTTGTGTGAATCTGGGTGCATGGTCGTTTTGGTCGAGTAAATTTACTATAACGTCTGCATAACCGTATAAAACTGGCGATCCTTCGGTGCGAGCGACTACTACTAATTGTCTTCTCGGTCCTGGATACGATTCATAATCCAAATTAGCTGAATTATTTACGCTTATGGCACCCGTATTAGAGTCTATTTCAAATACATATTGATCGTTACCATTTCCGATTTCATAAGTAATTCTCTGTCGACGACCATCGCTTCTTACAGCTGTCACTCTCAAAACTTCTCTTCCATATGGCATGTTTTCTTCAATAGTAACGTTATACGTAGCATTTTGAAAATTCAATGCTGGTGTTTGATCTGAGTGATCTCCAACACGTATTTCAATGAGACCTATGGAACTCTGTGGCGGATTTCCTTTATCTTTTGCCATTATTTTTAAATGTATTAGCCTTCCATTTTCACTTGCTAAACTTTGTGTAGCAGTTAGAACTCCTGTTGTAGGATTGATACGAAATTTATGATTTGATGTATCTAGTAGCTCATAAAGGACTTCAGCGTTTATGCCTATATCGTTGTCAGTGGCTGATACTCGAAGTAAACTTTGACCAGGAGGTGTTAGAGTAGCTACTTGTTCTTTGAAAGGGTATTTCGTAAATATGGGTTTATTGTCATTGACATCATTGATTGTTACTTCAACTGAAACTCTTTGTGAACGAGCTATGTACCGACCTTCGTCTGTAGCAACAGCTTCAAAATGGTAAACGTTGGTTTTTTCTCTATCAAAATACCTAAAACAAATGAAAAATAATTAATTAATTATATTAGCATAGTTTAACAAAATTCTAATGAATCTAATGCAAATGCTGCTAAACTTACCCGGTAGTAAAAACAATACCAGTCTTATTATCAATCCGAAATAACCCTTGGCTCTCGTTTGCCAATGAATACACGATGCGTTTATTGAATCCCAAATCAGCATCCGTAGCTCTCACTTTTATCACAGATGTATCTATAGGAGCGTCTTCGGGTATTGCAGCTGAATAATGCCCAGTATCAAACACAGGATCATTATCATTCTGGTCTTCAACCATTACAGTTATATTACAAGACCCTTGTAAAACCACTGGTGATCCGTGATCATAAGCTGTTATTGTTAAATGATATTTGGATTGTGTTTCACGATCTAAAGTTCGTGCTGTAAGTTTTCCTGTTGTAGAATCAATAGAAAACTTATTGCCATTGTTACCAGACGTAATACTGTACGTTATAACTCCATTCGCACCAATATCTTTGTCAGTAGCAGCAACTGTATGTATAACTTCTGGTTCATTATTTTCTGGGACGGCTAAAGGATAGCAAGAACCAGTTTTGAAACTCGGTGGATTATCATTCACATCCATGATGCTTATAGTAACAGTTGCTACGTCGAAGTTAGTTGTCGATTGGAAAGTACTTGAATCCGTGACGTAGACTGGGAAAATGTATAGCTCTCTTTCTTCTCTATCTATTCTAGTTTTTACTGTTATTGTTCCTAAACGTTGGTCTATTGCAAATTTATCATCTGCTACACCTGACGGTATTGTGTAAGTTAGATTACCTGTAAAAAATATTTATTAACGTAAAGATATATTATCATTGATAAGTTAAAATGTTAATTCAATAATTAAGTTCATTAAACTATACTTACTCGTATTTCCTCTTAAAGATTTAGCATTCAGCCTTGTAACAAAGCTCCCTGGACGGATATCTTCACTTATATTAGCTCTGTAAAAAGAATCCGTAAACCTTGGAGGGACATTTGTAGATTCTTGAAGATTTAGATGCAGTGTCATATGACTTTGTCTTGGAAATGGTTTACCATGATCTGAGGCAGTAAGATTTAATTTGTACAATCCTGGTCGTACTCTTGAGACGTCAGACGAATATTTATTTGATATAGTCAGTTTTCCGATATCATACTCCATAGAGAAATAAGCGTGGTCATTACCACTTGATATGTAATATGATATCCTGCCATTATCTCCAGAATCTGCATCAACAGCTAACGCTTGATATAAAGTGCCTGATAAAGTATTCAGTGATACGGTAACTTTGTTAGAGGAAACAAAAGTAGGTACATTATCGTTTGCATCTGTGACTGATATATGTACAGTCGCTAATGTAATCATTCTCTCTGATATATTTATTGCTAGGTCTGTAGCTTCGATGACCAACCAATACTCTTTTAGTGTTTCATAATCAAGAGCTGAAGTGAGCGTCATTGAACCAGTCAGTGGATCAAGATTGAAAACGTTTTTGCTTGATGGTAAAGAAGATACTATACCAAAATTAAGTTCACCATTAGCACCTGCATCTGCATCTTTGGCCGTGAAGTTGTAAACAGTTGTTCCTATTGGAGTGATTTCAGAAATGTCTATATTTATTGGATCCTGTGGCCATTGAGGTGCATTATCATTAACATCTACAATTTCTATTCTTACAGTAACAGCACTGCTCTGTGGATTATTAGTTGCTGAAGTATCTAATGCTCTGACTTCTAATCTATATTCATCTTGAATCTCTCTATCTAATTGTCTGGCAACAACTAAAGAACCGGTCCGTCGGTCTATCTCAAATGTTCCTGGGGCATGATCAGCTGTCAACGGCATGAGTAAATATGAAATTTGTTTTTCTTCGTCGTTTATTGAATTCTCATCGATTTCACTGTCACAACAGGCAACTGTACCAACAACGTGACCGATTTTGGCGTCCTCTTTTACCTGAAAAATAAGTATTTATTTAGGAGCATTCTAGAATTCACTTTTTGATTTATTATTATTGTTGCAGTTTCTTAAACGATTATAAAAGGCAGATTTTAGCTGCAAAAAAATATATATTTTGTATTGTTTATTATACTTACTTTGAAAGACAAACTGGAACTAGTGAACGTAGGTCTATTATCATTCAAATCCAAAACCTCAACTTTTAATTGCCTTATAGTCTGTTTTGGTGGATTGCCTCCATCAGTAGCTACTACTGTTAATCTATAGATTGATCTTTCTTCATGGTCGAGAACTGAAAAAAAAAGTCATTAGAATCCATCAAAAACTGAAATTATAAAATGATATCGTTATTAAATTTGCTTTACTAAATTCTGTAATAAATTACCTGTACTAGTTTTAATAACTCCAGTATAGGAATCAATTACAAATACTCCATAGCCATCCATATCCCTTTCGTTTAAAATGGAGTATGTAATAGAAGAGTTAACTCCATTATCTCTATCTATAGCCTTAACCCTTGCTACTTCAGCACCAGGTTGTTGTTCTTCCCTCACACTCACAACATCCTCTCTAGGATCAATTATTTCTGGTGGATTATCGTTTACGTCGGTTATTTTTATCAATACTGGTACTCTACTCGATCTAGGAAGACTTCCTTGGTCTTTTGCCTCAGCGAATAGAGAGTATGATGATTTATATTCTCGATCTAATATTTCTTTCGTTGTAATAATGCCTGGAACAAAATAATTTAGGAATTTATATAACCAGAGGAATAACGAGAATTATTTTTGCAATATTAGAATTAGCTAAAACAAATTGTAATTTATTATAGACACACTATACGAGAAAGTAATTTACTTCATAAGGGCTGTGTCATCAAAAAATCTGTAGGGATAACTTCAAAAATTAGTTCTCACTACTGTTTAATTAAATAGAATCAATTTCGTAATAAAATTTGCACACATCGTAAAAAATTATAAAGATAATAATGCTAATACGTTTCGTAAGATTTTTTACGATTTTCGAAACATAATTAAAAGGTCCAAACCCAAAATTAGGTATTCATAAAAGAGATCGCCAGCGGCAGAATACCTATGATTATCCACAGGAAGACTCCGTACGGGGTACCAAAAATTGTGATGACAGAAACAGGGAAGGACGATGAACGTGATTTCACCATAGCATTACAAACGAAAAAGATCCTTCTATCAATATGATTAAAGTTGATATTACAGCAATAAAAGCCAAAGCTGTCGAAAGATAATAAGATGTGGCAGAGACCGCCGTAATGAGCGAAGTGAAGACTTTAGAAAAAAAAACGTATCTTCCCCGCGCGCAAGCTTCACAACAAGTCTGAATTTTGTTTTGACGAAAATAAGAAAGAACATTTTTAGTTGAATGAAGAAATAATTGTTTCAAAAAGCTCTTGCGCTGGCTAGCAAATACATTTACAATGACATCACCCTCGACACAATTACCTTTTTTTGTTTCAACAACGAGTATGTATCATTATAGCAATTTATAATCACACGGTACAGAATAAGATTCCAGCTACATTTTACACCTATAATTCATTTGCGTACATAAGAAAATAAAAGGTATCCGTCAAAGGAACGAGTTGTAGGTCCTAGCAACGTCCTACACGTACATTTGTAACGTATGAGCTTTAAATGCCCGATGACAGTATCTGGCCCTGGTAAGGCTTGTAATAAAACATGGGAGAGAATAGGCAGGCTCCTACATAGCAATATTTTAATAATAGTTAATGGCGGGTCACGACGCATGCGCGCGCGACGACGTTTATAACTCGCACTATACGCGCATAAATTCATTTCGCGCTGCCTCCCGTAGTGGATAGCTGATCAAAATTACAGTGACCTTTCCAATAAAAATTGCGATAAATACTGATTAATAATCAGGAAGTACTTAATATTCAAGTATAAACCCTGCGAAACTACTCATACGGTATTCAAGATGCAATATTCGCAATCGATTCAATATCTTTGAGCCGCCGACGAATAAAATCAACACGTCGACGATGCGATTATGCTCATAAAAGGCGGGAGTTTTTGCCACCGAAAACATTGTACCAGCACCTGTTCAAATCTGAATCCCCGATCAGAGCCAATCGGGACCACATACAGACGTCATTGCGAATGATTTACGAATTTTCATTGCAACAGTAAAGGGTGGGCATGCGGTAAGGATTCGCTAACTAGCTCGCGGGGTGTTGATCGCCGATAACCGAATTGAGACGAAACGATTCACCATTCATCAGTCAGTTATATGGTCAATAACGAACTGCCATCCCCCGATTTGCGGAATTCCATATCGAGAAAGGAAAAACTCACACGATTCCAAAGATAAACATCAATTAAAGACCATGAGAGTGAGCAGCGGAAATTCTTCACATTATCGAATTTGAGACGCGTAGAATATGAGAACGGTAATAGAAAGTTCAAAGCAAATATATGTAAGCTATTGGATGTGCTCCCTATCCTTTTAAATTGTGCAGGTATTAAGGTATTGTTTGCTAGTTTTGTTTGTTGAGTCGATGAGTCTTGAGGCACAACATACTTTGGGTTTTAGTTTTCAAACGCGCCGGCAGGATAAACAAAGCTCAAGTGGCCGGTTGGTGGGCAGTGGAATAGTTCTTTGGTTAAACATTGGTGGTCGCTAAGTCGTTGGTATTACGGTAAAATTGCATTGTTTTAAGTCAGTAAAGTAGGTACGTGTTGTAATGACGCGTGTAGCGCCGGCCTTATTGACCAGAGATGATATTTTAAATAAGTGCTAATACTATTCGTAAACAGAGTTAAACAATTTTAACCTTTTGATATATCAGTTATTTTGACGGCCTGGCTTGGGCGTCATTTTGATTATCATATTTCAAATAAAGATACATATTATTTTTATATGGATACGTCACTCACCTGTAACTGGATTTACGATGAAACTAGTATTAGATGGAAACAAACTATATCTCAGCACAGCATTATCACCTAAATCTGCATCGGTCGCCGCTATCTTCCCAACAAATGCTCCTGCTTTTTGATTCTCTTCTACTTCAAACTCATACGCCACTTTAGTAAACACCGGATCATTATCATTTGCATCTATTACATTTACAATTAGACTAGCTGTTGCTGAAAGTGGTGGTAGGCCGTTATCAGTTGCTGTAAGCAGCATCTTATGTCTCGCAGTCCTTTCTCTATCTAGAGGTTTTGCCAAATAGATCCATCCAGTATTTGGTTGAACTTTAAAGTATTCCTCATTGGTATTATTACCCTCTGCTATAACCCGATAGGTTATTCTAGCATTATTACCTATGTCCTTGTCTATAGCTTGTATTTCTAATATCTGCAAAGAGAGATGTTTTTCATTATTTACTACATTCGCAATCAGATGCTGTCGTCTTGTTTATACTATATTAAGACTCGACTCGAGAATCGAACTCGATACCTCTAGATGGCTATCGTTATTTAGTTAAACGATCCAGCTAATAAATTGTGTATGAAGATTTTGTAATATGCTTTGAAAGCACTTTTGTAATCTTAGATTGTATAAAGCGTGTACAATTTTATTTTGAACTTTAAAAAAAATTGAATATCGCGTAACTGGAATTCAGAAATAAAAGATTTACCTTAGTATTAACTGCCTCAGATTCCAAAACATTGGCGCTGTAAGCTTCATGTTCAAAGACAGGGGGGTTATCATTGAAATCCTGAACATCTACTACTAAGGTTAGATTGGCACTCAGTGATGGTATTCCACCATCCTTGGCGGAGATGATAAGAGTATGACGAACGAGGTTCTCGTAGTCCAAAGGCCTGTATTTAAAAATATTAAAATAAGATATGATAAAGATAATATAAATGGAAATATAATTACTACATAAATAAACGAAAAAAACTAGGAAAACCACTTTATTAATTTTCATGCTAAGTGTAAAAAAACATAAAAATAAATAATTAGTAAGTAACGAGCATGATCGATGTGTTTTATGTTATTTTATAATTTTAACTATGTAACTTATAAATAAGCTCACCTTAACAAAGTAACCAATCCATGCTGGGAGTTAACTGCAAAAGCGTTCGATGGACCAGTAGCTGATACCAGCTGGTAGGTAATCTGACCGTTTCTCCCATCATCTTCATCAGTAGCTCTTGCAGCGTACACAGCAGAACCTATTGCTGCTGACTCAGCTACTGATACTCTTACTGATGATGTACCGAATTCTGGTGCGTTGTCATTTACATCGTCCAGGGTTATTTGGACCTGCGGATTTTGAAGATGGATTTCTACTTCATTGGACATAATGATGATGATCTTTATTATGTGGTGAATTTAAGATGTATTTTCATTGTTTATGGGATATGTAGATTATATTACAATGTTCTTAATACAATCGATCAGATATTTTGATTTAGATGTGCGTTGGAAAGGTGTAAAAGTAACTAAATCGGTTTCTTATTCATATTCATTTCCTATTAATTATTGAGTAGTCTAATCATATTCAATTAATGATCCATAATGATAATAATTACGTTATAACTCAGTCACGTTTTATATGCAAATGTATTCAATTTTATTTAATCAGATACGATATCAATTGGTACGAATATTTCACTAGTCTAGAATATTGTAATAATACTAGCCTTTTTTAATCAGCTTTGTTACTAATGAACCCCTTAATGATTTAATATTTCCTTTTAAATTGATCATTTGAATTTTAATCCTAATTTGCTACTAAAATTTATGAAAGTAGCGTATTAAGCAGGTTAGCAGAAATACATTATAGAAATAAAACTTTATTTTAAATATTCATAAAACAAAGTTTATCATCATTATTGATCTGTGGAAATCTTCAGTTGGAAACAAGACTCATCAATTTACTGAACCACTTAAATCCAATCATCTACTAAAAATAAATGACAGTGACAAACCTGCGTCTGGTCATAGCTGGCCTGATTTCCGTTAGTAGCTCTAACGTTCAGCAGATATGATGATGTGGTCTCCCTATCCAGCTGTCCGGCAGTTCTGATAGAGCCAGTGAGGGGTTCGATGGTGAAACGATGCTCAGGGTCGCCGGAGACGATGCTGTACCGGACTGGTGGTTTACCTGGAGATGGAAGATTGAATTTAGACATTATATTTATTAGATTTAAGAATATAATGATTTTTACAAAACACTATTGAGACTTTAATTATATATATTGATCTCTAAAAGCCTTTTAATAAATCTTGAGATACGAAAGCCGCCATATTGATTTAATCGGTAGGTACATATGTGTTACCTAGTTTTTGATGTTCCTTGTTCATAAAAATCAATAGTTAGTAAGTATTAGACATTTGAAGCGCTCGTGGCGTAGCATGATTAGCCGTTCTTAATCGATCGGCAAAGTTAAGCTACGTCTGTCGTGGTCGGTACCTGGATGGGTGACCGCCTAGTGGTATTTCATATCGAGCGTTTCCGTGCTTCGGAAGGCACGTAAAGTCGTTGGTCCCGGTTATCACTTAATTGTGATAGTCGTTAAGCTAGTTGGATGCCTCCTAGGCGGCTTAAAAATTCCAACAGTAGGTTGACCACTAGCCTACCTCCACCAATCCGCAGTGGGCACGCGTGGTGGAGTATCGCCCAGTCCCTTTCACCCTCATTTGTGAAAGGAGGCCTGTTCTCAGCAGTGGGACATTATAGGCTGATGATGATGATAAGCGATTTAATAGGTGCTGCTTGTGGGGGCTGGTCTGCTTAAGTTTGCTATTGATTTACTTATTAAATATTTATTCAGTCTACTTTGTCATTTTGCCGCCGCGACGGGGCACGCAATTGTTTTCAGTGCGATTAGAATGTAAATATTATGTAATGAATCTAAGCCTGTTTTGAAAAGAGTAATTGCTGAGTTTATTGCCGGCTCTTCTCAGCAAATGCAACCTTCCGAACCGGTATTAGAGTATTAGAGTCAGACTTTTCATAAGTGCCTGCGAAGGTCTATTTGAATAAATGATTTTGAATTGAATTGAATTGAATATATCCTAAAAATGTCTCGAGTGTCCTTATCTTAATTCTCATTGTAGTAGTATAAAATTGTTGGAAATGGTACCAGCGCGTCAACAAAATGGCTTTCGAACTTTAAAGTTCCTCTGAATAACTCTACTAAAGCATGCAACACACTGCCGTAGCGTTAACAGAACAAAATTCTAATAATTTATCAATTATTAGAAATGATTGTGGCTATAGTGGATTTCAAATAGCACGAGTTCGGTGACACATGGTATTTTATTACATTTCTCAATGGTTAATGTTCATTTCAATATAATAAATGAATTTTGGTTAGAGCAAGGTTTCATAAAATATTCTGAGTACCTTGACAACTCATCCTATGTGAAATAGAGTTTAGTAACGCAAAATAGCGCTCGTGGTGTAGCATGATTAGCCGTTCTTAATCGATCGGCAAAGTTAAGCTATGTCTGTCGTGGTCGGTACCTGGATGGGTGACCGCCTAGTGGTATTTCAAATCGAGCGTTTCCGTGCTTCGGAAGGCACTTAAAGCCGTTGGTCCCGGTTATCACTTAATTGTGATAATCGTTAAGCTAGTTGGATGCCTCCTAAGCGGCTTGAAAAATTCCAACAGTAGGTTGACCACTAGCCTACCTCCACCGATCCGCAGTGGGCACGCGTGGTGGAGTATCTGCCCATTCCCTTTCACCCTGATTTGTGAAAGGAGGCCTGTGCTCATCAGTGGGAAATTATAGGCTGATGATGATGATGATGAACGCAAAATAAGATTTGTATCTACAATCAATACAATTAGTATGATACGAAAATATACACAAATGCTACAAACTACGTAGGTTCTTTCTTTTCGTGTTTCTTTCAGAATCTTCAAAGAAAAAATACTACTTTGTGATTGATTTTCACTAACCAAAACTAAATATCATGGGCTTTCTTAAAGTGTAAACCGTGTGTCCCATAAACATTGACCCCACTCGTCTCAATTTTCCCAGATTGTGGGTATCTGAGCGAAATTGACCGCACTATTTTATGGTTATCATAAATATTTATGTATCGGTATCATTTTACTTTCGACGTTGAATTGTCTATTACTTTAATTCTGGGAAGATAAGTTAAGATGACCGGCGCCAACCATAGATTAGTTATCGTGGAATTTGAAACTTGTATTCTAGTCATAAATTCTTGAAATAAATAATGTACGTAATGAAGTTCAAAATAAGCGTGATAAAGTTAAAAGAAAGCCAACAGAACACAAAACAAATGCTATACGCAAGCACTTTTAGCTAAAACAAACTACAGCTAAATGATAAAAGAAATATCTTAAAAAAGTAGTACCAATTAAATCAAGTACTCGATAATTTACATTCAAATCATTTTTAGATCTAATTTCTATAGCATCAATGTCTACAGTTAATTATATTCCTATAGATTAAATTAATACGGATAGGAATGCCTCGGGGAACGTTCTAGGTCCGCTATTGTTTTGTCGCTCCATTTACCGTTTTGGTCTCTTTTGATTGTTCTGTTTTTATTGCTAATTGTATGTTGATATCAAATAGGTTTGCTCGATTAGTTGTTCTTGATATTAAATTGTTAAATGCTAAATAATCATTACCTAAATAACTTTAATTTAGATTTATTAGGTTTACTTGTTTAGTTAAGTCTATTTCAATTATTTAACGTTTTACGAATATTTTCTTAAAAAATTTTGAATGCTTTGAATTTACAAAAAATATAATTTCAAACTTAATCTAATACGAAATTAATTTTAAAATAATGATCTGCCAAATCGTTAAGCCACCATTGTAAATTGTAGTTAAGCATAACAAAAAACCTACTACTGTCTAACACTTGGTGATTTTCACGAAAAAACGCGGGAGACGGAGCCCGAATACGGTTTTACATCTATCAATTTTTAATTGGCAGTTTTCACAACAATTTAAAGGGCTCATTGTCGAAATTTTTTTCGCGTTCAGTTTTTGCGGCTGCTTTTTTTCCATCGTTCGTTTTGGGCAGATCCGTTGACGCTGCCAGATTGATATACAGTCTTATTCGTGGACATGCTCGGCAGTCTTTGTTTGTGTAACTGGTCTCGGGATCCTCCTCTCTCGCCTCGTCCCTCACCCCCGCATCCTCCCTTTGTCTCTCCTCTTTATACAGTCGGTGATGCGTCGTCTTATTTTTGGTTGAATCGGTTAAATTTACAGGATTCGGTCTGCGGCACCGCTCTCGCGTTTTTTCTCGAAAATATCGATATTTTTGCTCCGAGTTTTTGCTAATCTACCTGCCTAATAATAAAATTCAGTACCTTATCACTTAAAACAGTTTACGCGTTACACGATTATGAGCTGCAATAATTTCTAAAATTCATGAGTCCTTAAAGCTGTCCATTAAATTAGCATAAGCTCACCCCTGAGGGACGGATAACGTTCAAACATTGCGGGAATACTTGTCTTTTTTTAATACCTGTATGGCAATAAAGTTGAGATGTCTGGTGGAGTAAGTTCGGGTCCGGTGTTCATTCAATTCATTAAAAGTACGAAGGGAGCAGTCACGCGGGCCGTGCTATACCGGTCCCCTTTTCACATTACAAAATAAATTTGCATGTTGCCCTTCTAAATTGTAATCATTAATGGCGAACCGATTATCTCACTCACGAGCTGTTCAATTAAGTGTTGTTCAAGATTTCCACCTATGTGAATTGTTAGCGATTCCAGATTTAATTTAATGAATTAATTTATCTAATGCCGAAGTAAGATTATCTGGGAGAGTATTTTGAATAACACGCTCTAAAGGCCCTCAGTGGTCTGCTTTTACTTGTCCTATTGTTTATCTGGTCTGAGACCTTTACTCTGACTAGGCGACAAGTTCATGTGAATCTATTTGTACATTTATCTTCATTTATCTCCACTTTAGATCCTAATTTAAATTGATTTAGTGATACTTGTTTTTTATCTTCAGCCAGATATTTGTCCATCAGCTATATTTAATTCAAACGTACCTACCTCAATTCTGCTTCATTAATTATAACAAGGTCTTATCGAAACGAAATCTGGCCGGCTACCACCCTCAAGTTGAAAATCTGACGCCAAGCACTTATCAGTGTGTTCCGACAGCTGCACTGGAGAGCCAGTTCCTTCTAGGCTTTGTGTGCTTACCACCTTCGGCCACATTATCACTGACCATGGCGAATTAGTGGTCACTGGCTTATAAATATATAGTAAAAAAACTGTAGGTATCAATTTATTGTAAGTAGATACAAAAAACATAAGATTGCCACAAACAGGAATGGGCAGCAAGAATTCGCAGACAAAATTACAGCTTATTATAGTCTACACTTGTGCTAAAATTAACACATAAATCGTATAAACAGAGGAAAAAAAACGTCACGAAAATAATTGTGGTACCTACAGAACCGACTTTTAAAAAAGAAGCCTAAAACTTTGGCCGCAAAAACTGTCGCCGTGGAGTCAGGTCGTTGACACTGGCTGGATTTATTCGGTTGTACTGTGCGCGGGCGCACCCGAAACCAAGCGAATCGTATCCTTGGATTTCTCGGGATTGGTGAGATTCGAATTTCAAATTTTTCAGTTACTATAAGATTGAAGCGTATGTGGAAAAAATGCTATATATCTTGGCCAAAATATCATCGTCTTTTTTTAACCATCAATACCAAAAATACATTTTTTCCTCAATATTGCCAGTGTTAATAAAATAAATAGCTATCCGATTTAAAAGGGATAGTGTATTTATTGTCTGGCGTGACAGAATGGCTTTTCTTTTTTTGGTACAAAGGATTTAGCTAATAAACAACCGAAAACACCGTCCGTGCGTCTGTCATTTAATTAAATGAGGATTAAGTTAACCCGTTTTGTAGCAAACAGTAATAAAAGTAGTATAGCTAAGTTATATTTATATCGCACAATTTTAAGAGAACTTTTGTAAAAACTTACTAATTTAACAAAAAACATAGATATAAAGATAATTATGACAATAATCTAATCATTACAAATGATAAGTTTGCAAAGCCTCGAATTTGACTGGCTCTCAAGTGTTTCTGAACATACAAGAAAGGTGCTGTAGGTAAAATTACACAACAGTTTGTATATGAAATGCACGGGCGAGCTATATTCGGTCTTATTGGTCTAAATTTTGTTATCTATTACCAGTTTAACCCCAGTGGGGGTAATTACCCCCAGGATAGGAGCCGTAGTTCTAAAATATCAAAGAATCAAGGTCCAAGCAAAATGTTGTGAATACATTACTTTATACATGAGGGCATCTAAATCATGGCTGCCCCGTGAACAAAAGGCAGACAGTCAGCCTATCAACCTTAATTTGCGTAATGCTATTCATATTGATGCCAGAGACAATGTCTGTGTGTTTGTTTTATTGCTACTTATATATGGAAACTTGGAATACATTCAAATGATATACCTAATGTTGAAAAAGCCTATTAGCTAGTTATTAAAACTATATGAGGCGTCGCAAAAAAAGTGTTTAACTTTATGTTGTGTAAAGTTGTGTTCCTGCGCGTGACTAAGGTCGCCAGAGCTCATAGGGGAGGGAAGGGTCGGTAACGCGTAAGCGATGCTTCTGGTGTTGCAAGCGTCCATATGGCTACGGTAACCGCTTACCATCGGGCGGGCCGTAAGCTTGTTTACCGACATAGTTGTAAAAAAAATAAGTTTGAAATTAATCAGTGTGACAAAGTATAGTTTGAAAGATATGCATCAAAGGTGGATAAAAAAGTACCCTATGTGTTAATCCAGAACATATTCTATCTCTGTGCCAAATTTCATCCAAATCCGTTCAGTAGTTTTCGCGTGAAAGAGTAACAAACATCCATACATACAAACTTTCGCGTTTGTAATATTAGTATAGAAAGGATAAGACATAGAAATAAATATACCTAGAAATAACATCTCGATATTACACGAATATATAAAACAGGCCAACTTTTATAGGCTGCTGCGCGTAACAGCTACATTTTACGCTCCCCCTGTGTCATTCTCCTTGTCATAGTGACGTTCATAATGATAGCAGTTGTTGAAATATTCCAATGAAAATAGGGAGAAATTTAAATATTAAACATTATTTTGCAATTTTTATTATTTTTATTTGATTTAGCCCCTAACAGTTAGGGGCTATTTTTTTCGACTCGTGCACAGCTTCGACACTCAATCTGGATGAATCCTTATTCAAAGGGATTATAAACGCGAGAGAAAGCATTGGTAGCTAGATTTGTTATCACATGTAGAACATTCATAAATTAGCCTCAGACCAAGAAAAAATGTAAGACGGAACGGTCTGTGTTCTTAAGTGACGCAAGTAATAGGAAGCCGGCGTTCCTGTAAATACATGGTCTCACACACACATTTAGACCATAGGAAGCCGATCGTTGTCATTCCGTATTGCGACGTTGACAGTGACAATAAGGCTCAGTACTATTTGTGCCTGTTTGGGCCAGTACTGATTTTACTCACCCACACGTAGGAAATTTTTTGCTTCACTTTCTTATATGGTGACACTCCGTCTTGATTTTTTTATATGTCTATGAAATTAGCTTAAAACTTAATCACACTAAAGATAACGGTAGACAGCGCTATCCAATAGATTATCTGTCACTTATGATAAATTTATCAAGCGCGTGTGGTCCAAGGCGGATGTGACGTCACGAACTAATATATTAAATCGATATTTGATTAGATTGTAAGGTTATTACCATGGAATACAGTTTAATGATAGATGTGTAGTGGGCATCGGTAGTGGGTATTATCTGAATATGCAGCAGTATTATCAGTTCTGCATATTAAATGTGTTTAATGCTTAAACGATTTCAAATAAAAAAATAGTAAGTAAAATCTAATGGTGCGTCCATGCTTGGCGAACCGAGCACGAGCCGAGCCTCGAACGAGCACACTGCGAGCACGATTCGCGTAGCGTGGACGGGCTTGCGAGCATCGAACGAGCGCGATTGTCAGTTTTTTTGTATTCTTTCAAAATCTAATTATTTGATATATTTTTTATGACACTTCACAATAAATTAGGTTTTTATTTATTGTAATCGTAATCGATTAAAAATAAAATCCCATCTATAGACAATACCAGGTTGGCTATTAACACTTTATTCTACATTTAAACTGAGAAGAACCGGCAAGATACATACAAACTACCAAATGGTCATCACATGTAGTATTTATATGATATTTTTAATTAATGGATGTTTATCTGCGGCCGAGTTAGCAATAAATCTGGTGGGGGCGTGCGTCTGTACATTGTACATAAATGTTATGGAGCTCTTTCTAATTAAACTCAAAGATCGACCGACGGGAGCAAGCGATGAGATGACAGCGACTGAAGACAGGCGCTTTATTCTCGCATATAAGATGTAAGTACCTAAGTTTATATTTTGAGTAACATAACCCTGTTTTTAAGTTCAGGATCGATCCCTGCTTTTATATGGATTAGGTATATTTTGAGGTTTTGTTTTGTAGTCAGCAAAAATGTAGCATTTGTTGCATGGAAGCAATCATATTCTACCAAAAAAAATATTGACTTCAAAATATTACATAATATGCAGTTTAATGTTTCGACATCTTCATATTATGTGTTTTTGTGCAAAACCAATTTGAGTCGGTTTTTTGCTTGTGATTTTTTAATAATATATTAAAAAATCACAAGCAATCTATTTTATGATCTGAGCACACAGATCCCGTTGGTTCGTCTTAGGTCCGCGAGGAGTTTTATAACACTTAAAAATAAAATGTTATTTTAAACCGCGAGCCAGCGGGTTTAACATTCTAGGATTTCATAATATTCTAATAATTTCCATGACATTCTTCAATCTTAATTGTTCTAATTGATAATGAATACAATATTAACTAATTGGTTGGTCATAGTGTATTAATAATACTTCTGAATCTCCACAACTGGCATATTTTCGCACAAAACGCCTTCTCTTATATTTTAAACCATGTACAAAAAGAAAAAAAAATTAAGCCAATATCTTCTTAATCACGATATTCGGCTTGCAATAACACGTGTAGGTATATTAGCTATTGTGACCTGTTAATTGCACCATGATTTATTTATATTATCACACTTACTGTATTATTTTTAAGGCCATTGGTATTATTATTCAATGTAACAAACATTTTTGTCCATATTTTTGCTATTAAAAGTAATAAATATTGTAGGTATTTTTGTTCGCATTTGTTAAATGTGCTCTTCATTATAAAACTATGTGTAAAGCAACTATATGAAACGATTTTTAACCGACTTCAAAAAAAGGAGGAGGTTCTCAATTCGTTTTTTTTTTTTTTATTATGTTCGTTACCTCATAACTACGTCATTTATTAACCGATTTGGACTATTATTTTTTCGACTGAAAGGGTACACTTCCCGTTTGGTGCCATTGTCATCAGATCAGGATTTGAATACTTCTTAGTGTACTTTGAAGTCGGTTTAAGTTTTTTGTAAAACAGTCCAATTATTTTGACACAATATGATGCTTGAAAAAAGGTTTAAATGCTAAGCTAACCTAGCCGTAAATAACGTCACCTAACTATTATTATCAACGTGCAATTATTTAAATAGTAGTCTTCAGATAAAAATAAATAGTACGAGTACAGTACCCCGAGTGTAAAATTTGCAAAGAATTAACGTAACTATTGCGTTTTTTACCATCACCTTCGTCCACATCGTCAACACTGTAAAGAGATTATAAATCACAGCTGAAACATTTTAAACATATCGCTCAGAAACAAAGCATATCATCATCATCAGCCTATAATGTCCCACTGCTGAGCACAGCCTCCTTTCACAAATCAGGGTGAAAGCGAATGGGCAGTACTCCACCACGCGTGCCCACTGCGGATCGGTGGAGGTAGGCTAGTGGTTAGGTCAACCCACTGTTGGAGTTATCAAGCTGCCTAGAAGGCCTCCAACTAGCTTAACGACTATCCCAATTAAGTGATAACCGGGACCAACGGCTTTGCGTGCCTTCTGAAGCACGGAAACGCTTAGGTACCGACCACGACGGTGGTAGCTTAACTTGCCGATCGATTAAGAACGGCTTATCATGCTACACCACGAGCGCTTCTGAATATATGAAGCATATATTGGCTAGAAACTGCGTAGCATTTTAGCTCGTTGCATAAACCTCTCCATTACCAATCTACCTTCCTAACATGGTAATTTTATTCAATACTAACTTTTGCTTGACGTATTTGGTAAGGCATATTACCAAATAAATAATTAACAATTTATTATTAACTAAGAACAATAACATTCCAAATGTAAAAGGAATACAGAATTAGGTAAATGTTGGTGGTACGGTAAATAATTAGGTGCCAACTGAAGATATTTTGAAATCTGATGAAGTTATGTATTCAATGCTTCTAATATTCAATCCTCCTTATGCTTCCGATATGAGGAGGTCCGCCAGTAGGAATTGATGATAACTTCCCCAAATAAGATATTTTTTTCACGACTATCACCATTCTAGCCCCAAGTGAATGTATTCTAAATTTAATAAATGGCTTAGACTTAGAATCCATAAATTAAAAGGAAAAAATTAGTTTCATAAAATATGTTTGTACAGTTATCTGGGGCCCAAGTCTACTATTTCAATCAAATTTCAATTGTGTTCCAATGATCTTTCAGTGGTGTCAAAATTGTGCCATAATGACACTATTCTGTTAGTAAGTAGACTATCAAAACTGTAAAATGTCACAATTTTCTAATCTTCAAATGCTCTCGGCCCGTGCCTTACTCTGAAAAGAACGCTTACCAAAAATGCATACATTACTATGTCTAGTTACATAAGTCCTAAGACACGTTTAAATTCTACAGTACTCCAGTCTATTATATTTTATAACTATTGTAGTAAAAGTATAACTTAGTATTTAGATACTAAACGCTTGTACAAAGGTAGATAAAAATATTATTATATTATTTCCCCAAGCGTTGTAATTTCATGAAATACCTACAATTTATAGCCGGACATCTTGCATACAATTCACCATTTAGTACACATGTTGCAAGTACTTTGTTAATATAGGTTTTTTTCAATATACCTATTTATAAGAAATAATGAATGCTAACGTAGGGCCTGTTAGAAAATAAATACGGTAACAAATTCATAGAATAGTTTGGTAACATATATTTTTCACAATGTTACCTAATGTCCTAATTCATCCATCACGCTTATCAATATTTTAACAGAAACAACACTCCTTATCCAAAAGTATGTTACACTTTAAATTATATAGACATTCTAGGCATATTGTAATATTCCGATATCACAACAACTACCAGCGACAGATATATGCAATGCCTCAAACTATGAATCTTAAACGTCGGCTATCTCTATGCCTTAACAATGGCGTAGTCATGGCGTTTCCCATAGACAAGTGCGCAACGTACTATAACGGTTGAGTCTGCAATTCAGTGATTTACAGGGCTAGAAGTTACAACAGAATAAACTTGGAGTCGTATGCGGAGGCAACGTGTTACACCGGAGCGAATTAGTTTCTGAGTTTTGGAATAAAATGTAAGTCATGCCTTGAAATGTGTTTTTTGTTGCTTGAGAAATAGATTTGTGAGCTTTTTTTTTATACAACTTAGTCGATAAACAAGCATACGGCCCGCCTGATGGTAAGCGGTTACCGTAGCCATATAGACGCTTGCAACACACGAAGCATCGCTCACGCGTTATCGACCTATCCCCCCTCCCCTATGAGCTCTGACGACCTTACTCACGCGCAGGAACACAACTTTACACAACATAAAGTTATTTGGCTACGGTTTTCGGTAAGGTGGAGGTACTTCCCCAGTCGAGCTGCTCTTTGAGTGAATAAACGCTATGCTCTACCTCTCTTAAAAATTATCTATTAAAAATAACTACAGCTATTTTTACCGTCACAATCAAAATAGAACAAAGATAAAAACGTTACGCAAAACTAGTTCGTGTATTTATGTAATTAAATAGGTAAACATACAGTCCATTTATTCGCATGATATCATGTTAAATTGTATTAATTCAAAGTCTAAGGCCACGGGACCAACCATCTTCTGTTAAAAAAATATTAATAACCTTACTTGTCTTTTGTCCTGTTTTGACGTCGGATGTTAAAGAAGGACGTAACGCAAGTAAGGTTATAATAATATTATTTTAAGTGGTGATGGGCTCTCAGGTAAATTTTATGTACTGAATAGCTTTCACGAATTAATAAATTGGTATTTTTAATCTAAATAACGAGCAGAATCTCAAAATACAATTCGCTTTATAAATAGCTCAGTCAACAGACTCTACAATTAATGTTACGCATCGTTCTGACCGTCAGCCGTATGGAAAGCGTACCTGTATAAATATTAGTGAAACGCACTGCGAGTGAGATAGCGAGCGTGCTTTATTGACTGAGCCTTGATTTACAAACGATGTTCAAATGAGCTCGCGAACTATTAGAAATTCCACTTTCTGTTGAGTTCTTTCATTACTGATATAGCTTCGAACATTCTGTGTACATAAATTTGTATTTTAATTTTTTTTTTTTTTTTTTTTTTTATTTATTTTATAAAAAGTTTCATTTTTAGTTACAATATATATCTGCCAAACTGCATTGCAGTTTGTCGGCAGTTAGTTCTCAAGTTACTAGTACAATTTATATAAAGTAAATGCAAAGCTCTTCTAAAATTAAAATCACAATACATAATAAGCACTTCTTACTTTTACGATTTAATAATAACAATAATATGTGTAATAATACAATTTATCCGTTTGTCTGTATGTTGGCTATTTGTATATAGTGCTTTCCGCAAAAGATAATTAATTAACTGCTTTATTGCTAGGGACATAGGGATAAATAGTGTTTTTTTAGTACCTTTTTTAACTGATTTTTAGTGGTAACATGCTTTAATAGATTTTTAGGCAAATCATTCAAAATTTTGTTTGCTATTTTTCGCGTGAGGATTTTCCAGAGTAGTTTGTGAGGAGATCTGTCTAAGTATGGTAAAAGATTTAACGATATACATGGCTTATTATCTGTGAATAAGCTTAATTTTTTTTTTAATTAGTATTATAAAATAATTGTGTATTTAAATTTTAAGTTAGTTTTACTAAGTTATACAAAACAAAACAAATATTTCAAGAATCCACAGCAATTACAGTCAACTTATGCCATACGTTTTTGGTTATTACTTAATTCACACCGCACGCAAACTGGAAACGTTTATCGTATATCACACATCTGCGAATCGTACGGCAATTGCAAGGGCGTGGCCATAAAGCGGTAACTTGTAGATGTTATTAAAGGGTAACGATTGTTTCGATCGCTCGCCGAACGCTCCACAGTAAGGAATTTACACCATTGTGAAATGAACGTAGAATTGAGACAATGACATAAATTTATTTTTAACCGACTTCAAAAAAAGGAGGAGGTTCTCAATTCAGTTGTTTTTTTTTTTTATGTTTTTTACCTCATAACTCCGTCATTTATCAACCGATTTGGAAAATTCTTTTTTTGTCTGGAAGGGTACACTTCCCGTTTGGTTCCATTGTCATCAGATCAGGATTTGATTACTTCTTAGTGTACTTTGAAAACAGTCCAATTATTACTCAATCAGTTGACTTGCAGTTCCTGGAATTCTATTTTTTTCATATGTAAGCATTTTCAATAATTTCTTCAGAAGCTAGGTATTAATACTATTCTAACTATAAAATTCGATGGAAGCGCTCGTGGTGTAGCATGATTAGCCGTTCTTAATCGATCGGCAAAGTTAAGCTACGTCTGTCTTGGTCGGTACCTGGATGGGTGACCGCCTAGTGGTATTTCAAATCGAGCGTTTCCGTGCTTCGGAAGGCACGTAAAGCCGTTGGTCCCGGTTATCACTTAATTGTGATAGTCGTTAAGCTGGTTGGATGCCTCCTAGGCGGCTTGAAAAACTCCAACAGTAGGTTGGCCACTAGCCTACCTCCACCGATCCGCAGTGGAGTATCTGCCCATTCCCTTTCACCCTGATTTGTGAAAGGAGGCCTGTGCTCAGCAGTGGGACATTATAGGCTGATGATGATGATGATGATGAACTATAAAATTATGAAAATAAGAATAATTACAAGTTTGTTTTATTAAAATACAACAGGCAACAGTCATGCATTGCTAAATTTAATATTTAAAAAGGGAATAAAATTACTCAAATCAGTATAGTTATAAAGTACAATCAGCGACCACATCACCGTGGGAGACACTACAATCAACCAAACAATATGATAATATCTGCGAAATATAACCAAGCCCATTGCGTTCACAAGGTAATAACATTACGTAACGGTGTGATACGCAGTCGTGCCGGTGCATCAAAGAAAGTGGGAGCCATGCCGTTATTTTATTTTAATTGATCAGTGCGATATCATGGATACAAATTACTTGTAAAGATTATATTTGGGGGTTGGTTTTAGTGATTAATCAGGATGATCGATAATGTATTTTGGACCTGAATAAAGTAGTCGATTAAGTTTAATTTTGTTTTTTATGAAGCTCAGTTGGACTACAAAATCTCCTAAAATGTTTGCTTGAGTTTGGATGGAGATTTTTTACACTTTGATACAGTTAGCAATTGAGATTAATTTATTTATAAAATATTCTATCATAAAATGCTAATGACCAGCGAAGACATCAGCAATTCTATGAGAACTTGTGAAGATCCTGGAGTCATAAAGGATCCATGTTGTGTGTTCACAAACGACGCCCGCAGATCACCTGGTCGTGATCTTGGCCAGAGACAATGGGCGATTACGTATTTGAGCATGGGTATCTGAACATCACTGTGTTTGGTCCAATGGGAATATTATGGCGATTATTGTTTCAAAGATATGGTGGTCGGTTTGGCTTCCGCGATACCATATTCTTGGAAATTTATGATATTAGATGGAATGGTAAAAGACGCTCAAAAGAAGTATCTTGTGTATATTCTCTTCTTTATGAGGGAGTTGTGAATTTAATAATGTAAAAATCAAATTAATCCTTTTTGTAAGCTTTTAGGAATATTAAAACCAAAACCTATTACTATCGAAGATTACCTACTTGACAAGTGTGTGGCTAAGTTTTTTTGCAAGACTGCATTACAAAGCTAAAATATCGAGGAACCTGATATATTGTTTTTATAAAATAATATAAAAATAGGAGGATTTATTATGTAAAATTATACATTACCTAGTTAGGATAAAAGTTCTAAATAGGCCATGAATACTAAAATGCAAAGGACCCAAGTGTAGCAAAAATAAAAATCCTATAAAAGTAAAACAATGATCCTATAAAGCGATTCTTTGAGACCAAATCGCACTGCTTAAGTTGATAAAGAAAGGCATCGATTCAAAGATGTCTATCGCTAACGCTTTCGATTTGAATACAAACAACAACCGCACGAATTCAATAAATTTGTTAAAGCAAAATGAAGCTATAAGATAATTCGAATGTACGGTAGTTCACGGTATTCTTACATTAATATTTACTTTCTACTTAAGTCTGTTTCGATGTAAGTAATCCTAAACGTTTGTTTGGACGACGTTTCGGGGAATGTTAACGATCACTCCGTTTATCCTATCCTATAAAGGTGGAAATGGATAATTCTATATCATGGAATTTCTTTCAAAAACATTGCTGGGTTATCGATTTAGTAAAAATATATATTTATTTAAAAGTCTGTATACAGAGCCTAGATAATTTTGAGACGCAATTATTATTACCATAAAGTTTATGAGCTTATACAAGCTTAACTCTATGTGTGTTGTAACAAGTTAATAAGGTCTGATATTTTATACAGTTCAGAACTAAGCTAGACCAGTGCCATTGAACCGAGCTTGTATCTTCAAATCTACACTGACAGCTATGTTGTCAACCTCAATTCTAATTAATGAATTGCAGCGACAAATTTGACATATTATTCGTTATAAAATATATTTATACCTATAAAATTATCTCTTCATTTATTTTCTCTTTAATGTCTTAATCTGAATGAGAACAGAATACTGGTATAGACTCACCTCTGTCACCAACTGTAGCCTTCAGGTTGCCAACAACAGTTCCAAGTCGTACGTCTTCTTTCACACGAAAATTGTATCTTGGCTTATCGAAGAGAGCTGAACCAACTCCTGCAGGCATTACTGATACATGCACCATCGCTCCTTGCGGCGCAGAAAGGCCGCCACCATCAGTGGCTGATACTTCCAGATCAAACCTCCCATTAGCTTGAATCAACGCCGGCTTAGTGACCAAGATCTCGCCTGAACTGCGATCAATTCTAAATATATCATTATCATTTCCATTTACAATCCGATAAGTGACTGTACCAAATCGGCCGGAATCTGCATCAGTTGCAGATACGGCAACTATCGGCTCGCTTGAAGATATTCGTCCTTCTTTCAATGATACGTTGTAGTCTTTAAATGTGAATGCTGGGACGTTGTCGTTTATATCAAGCAGTTGGATCTTCACCATGGCGGTCGTGGACAGGCCCCCTGCGAATAAATAAATAATTGGTTTCTTGATTGTCTGTGTATTGTTGTAATGCTATGTTTAATTGACAGCCGCTTGATTTATGCCGATGTCAACGCGTTTCCAACAGTGTTTGTGATAATAAAATAATTGTTTGTATATTCCCTTTGTTATCTTCTCATGTTCATATTGTAATGGGTATTATTATATTCAATAAAATGAAAGGTATAATTTTATCTAATTCTCTCTTCTCATTTACATATGCTACTTTTGCTAATAAATTGCAGTAAAATAGTGTTTCCATCATAACAATGTTGGAATATACAACCATTATACAACACAATGTGGAAATGTTAGTGCGCATGAACTTATTTTATGACGAATATGTTCACGCGTATGATTTCTGCGCCTTATTCTAGCTTCCAAAGTAGACCAGTTGAAATCCGTAGCTAGATTGCCTGTCACTATGATATGTGCAGGCAAGTTATTTGAAGGAGGATTACCTCGATGAGAATCGAAATGTATATCTTATTTATGTATATAATGTAATCATAAAATAGTTGATTATTACCTAGCATTTCGATAAAGGTGTACACAAACCTCAGGAAATGAAGTTAAGTAAATCCAATCTAACTACAAAATTACCACTATATGTATGTGGTAACTGACATTTACAAAGCATAGTACCCAATTATAAATTTGATATTTATTGATCGTAGTTGTCAATAAATATACCAACTGGAGTTGAGAGGTCAATTCCAGTTTAGGAATTTAGGATTAAACTTACATTTATGATAGTAGTTAATTCAGGCCAAACAATTCTAAGATTAAAGGTTAAATTGGATCTAAGAATATTTTTCAAAATATATAATCACTTTTAAATGTGCAATTTCTTTCTACTTTTTGAATTCTACATGACATTTCATTTAGATAAATCAAGCTCTATACGTTCAAATCTCCTAGCTCAGCAACCTCATCTATCAAACAACTTGTCAGCAAATACAGATATCGCTATCACCAAGTAAAAGGTGTGTATAGAATTCAAAAATCCCTCCCAAATTCCGTTTCCCAGGCGCGGTCGGCTACACAAAGTTGCCACGTCGGTTTCTGGCAAGTAAAAACGGGAAATAATAGTTCCCTCTTCGCGCAATAAATCAGGTAGTGCAACCTCTGTCGGCGAAAGACATTTTTGGAATTTATTTCGGCCTTACAACGCCGCTGCTATATATTTGTGCATTGGACGTTTTGCATTTACTTACAGACGTGTTTAACTTTGATTATCAGGATGATATAATTATTATTTCTAGAGAAAAGGATGTGTAAACAAATGATAATTCAGTATCAAAATATGAGAGTTCTTTTTATAAATGTAAAGCAATCAATAATAGTACATATCAAATTTAATTTCCTTCCATCAGTCCTCACTTTATTAATAAGTCTTCAAGAAGGGCTTTGAAGTGAGAGGATGCAAATTTTAACTGATATGTTAAAGGTCATGATACTAAAAGATAAACTTAATGAAAATACCTGATAATTATACGTATCTGTAAGATTATTTACGTATTTCATCGAATATAATACAGACATTGCAATATCGTGCTAATTACTTTGAAAATTAATAATGCCTACAAAACAGAGATGGAATGCTGCTAACCCACTTTGTAAATGAACAAGTGTTCGTGGACAATGTTTCACAAGAATAGAAGGTTCAAATAGAATTTGAAGTACCTAATTAGTGCATCAGACGTACAACGTCTGTACTTTAAGCTATTCTATGATCTGGTAAACAACTTGATACCTACCTCTATTTGTAATATTTTACTTTAAATCGTTGCTATACTCGTTTTTATCTTGTATTTAAATGACAATGATGAAACTATAATTAATGTTTATGCGCTTGAGGAATAAAATAAATTAATATATCAAACAATTATTTAGAGCGATCATCGGTATAAATCATAATTTGATCTAAAAGCAATACTACTTTCAAAATTCTGATATGATTCAATTTCTTAAATTTTCATGCTGTCCACTTCAAACACCTAAGCAATAAAATAACTTACCTCTATCAGTAGCAATGACAGGAAACTCAAAATCGCTATTAACTTCATAGTCCAAAGGGCTGGAGACGCAAAGCTCTCCACTATCAGCTTTCACAGTGAACTGGGGCTTCAGGAAGCTATCCCCAAGAGTGTAGTTGACGATTGAGTTCACCCCGCAGTCTGGATCTATTGCCGACATCTGTGAAAGAAGAGAAAATAAATTAGAATTGACGTTGGTAGTGATACCTAGTTGTTTTTTGTTACTTATTTTGTAAGTTTTGACGATATTAATTATTCATATTATTTTTATTTTCAGGTGATAGTAAATGCCATATGGTATATAGGCAGTTGTTGTTGTTGTTGCGACCATGTCATAAGAGCTGAATGTCTAGCAGTTTCGGAAAAAAATGACATCAATGTTTTCAACAAAAATAGAAGCGTTTTACCTGAAAATAAAACGCATATTAAATACTTACCTTATTTGAAACCTTATATATTGAGAGCGGCCTTCCTTGTTTTCTGCTCTATACTTCCTTCTTTGTCTACCCTAATATTGCCGTCTCGCTCGCACATCTCCCCACCATCCACCCAGGCAGAGCGCGAGCTTGAGCCACGCGCGCTATCTCGTCATTGAGTCGAAATACCAGGCAGAACTAAAAATTAAGGTTTCAAATAAGGTAAGTATTTAATATGCGTTTTATTTTCAGGTAAAACGCTTCTATTAAAACTTGACCGTTATTTGAAACCTTATATATTGAGACGTGTTTGTTATCGCCTGGTGAAAGTGGATGCCAATGTGATGTTATGCTTGTAGCATAAAGTTATTTGTGACACAGGTAAGTACCTGTGATTTCTCCAGTATAGGTCATACGCGTACAGACTTCTGTGTGAGTCTGAAGGTATCGTGAGAGAGAATAGGTATCAAAAAATACTAAGATGTGCGAGGTACTGTAATTTTATTTATGAAGTACAAACGAAAATATGTAGGTGTGCAAATATTATGGTATGTAAACATGCTAGAAGCAAAGATCTTAATCAAATCATTGATGTGTATAAAAAAAAAAAAAAAATGTATCGTATATGATTGAAAAGCAACATTCAAGTTTTTAATTAATCATGCGAAGATAATATAATCCCGCGATTAGCGGCTTATTATCAGCTATTTAACTGTCTGAAAGGATTGCAGATCTCTAATGGGCATGTGACCAGATTTAGTGGATTTGAACTGATTATGCCAGCACCAGCGATGAAATATTCTATTTCGCACCCTGTTAAAGATGTAGCAGGTCTTCTCAATAGTTGGTGCATTTTGCTGTGTTACGTCTATCGTATAAAAGGTGAATACAATCTGTACACACAGTAACGGATAGCTTAATGTTTTGCTACAGTCTATGTATGTACCGACATTATTATTCTCCGACACGTGTAGGTACATCATAATATATATTATAATCAAAACGTTAATTACATACAGTACATTTTTACTTTCATGTGGTATTTTGTTATAATCACCAGCAATATTACTGCATAAACATTAACCAGAAATATAAGTTCTAAAGTCCGATCAAAAGTAACATCATTACTTTTACCTGTTCTAAAACTGGACAGTGACGTCATGTAGGTACAAGGCTATTTAAACAAAGTACAAGGTTGAAGGCAACCTTAACACATTACAAAATTAAGACAACGCTGTGTCAGTCTGGATATACATAATTCGTTACTTAAATTTTAGATATGTTTCTAAAAATGTCACGAGTCAATCGACTATCTATCGTATCAATATATCCAAAATATGTCCAACCCACACATGAGAACTCAAAACTGCATAAATTTGATACCACTGACTTATTCAGCATAATGAACATTCATCTAAGTAGTATAAGAAGCAGGTAGTTAATAACTTTATTAGTACAGGAGTCATTGTGACAAATGGACTACATATGTTTGTGCATTTTATTTCAAACAAGCTACGGTTAACAAAGATGCCCTGATTACAACAAGCGATCCAATACTCATATTTCTATAATTCCAGACCATATTATGGTACCTACTTGGAGGTAGAAAAACCGCCCATGTATAGCGCTGTATTGTGAATGGGGCTGCCAAAATTCTGAACTTGAGGTCTGCCCTCAAAAATACTATGAATTACTTACTAAAAGTTTGTTTCGAGCCAATTTAGCTGAGGTAGCCTAGCAGTTTAGAGATTAAACAAAATAGAGGGTAATTTTATACTAGATGGTAATTCCACGAGTAAGAAAACAAAGGTGCTTTTTTCTTCTTAAACATTTATTCATGCTTTAGTCTAAAGACAAAACTTTCAACTAAGTACATTACATATTATTGTGCAGGCGTATACGCTGTGTAAGTGCTCCTCTAACAGTAGTTGGTAATCAGTAACAATAGATGAGGATCTAATATATGACAGAAATTGGAATGTTACATACATATGACGATGATACGGTTCATCAGGTGATTGTCACCTCATTCCGAACATCGGTGACGTTTAATTTAGATTTTGTCATGCTTTCGAGATAGCGATCGAGATAGGAGTCCTTTGTTATTGCAATGCAAAATTTTCTTGGCTAGACAACCAACAAACACTTTCCTTAAAACTGCTCGACTGTTTATTGCGTTTACAGGCTTCATCTGATTATATATATATCAATAGGAAATGAGATGGCGGTTGCAGTTGAATCAAAAAGTATGCTGAATCACGGTAGTGCAGACTCTTTTAGGATATTACAAAGCTCGATAAGTTAATTAGACCGATTAGGCTCTAAGGTGATTTTGAAAGAAAATCAATAATATTTCTAGTATTCCATTGAACCCCCAAAAACACTGCGAGGGTGGGTAAATTTGTCAACATAGTGTAAGCTACACAGAGTAGCTACTACAGAGTAGTACAATTTTATTCATTCTTGTTTTAGAATTAAAACATAACGCCTTTGGTAGGCAGGAGAAAGTCATTCAAATAATCGATAATAGGTATTCCTTATTCCCTATATGTTTGTTACCCAATTGGTTAAATTAAACAAACAACTTTTGGCTGAGACAGAAAGGTAGGCAAGTTATCTATGTATAATATTGTTGCCATTATTGGTCATAGATTCGTATGTGTGTCGCACACATTTACTAATGAAAACATGCCTGAGATCTGAATCTTGCACAACAAGTCGGGGTTGAAATAAATCAGCGATACGATAAACATTTAATCCTTAATCACACGTTATGATAGGTCAGTCAGTGAGATTTTTATTATATTCTTTGCATTTTTTTAGCCACCACTTTTTAGCATCAGCAGACTATGTTCAATGGTGCGGGTTTAACTTGATATCTGATACCACAGTACTGAACCAAATGACTTGACATTACCAACGGTTTTTGGTAAAACAATACGCATCGGGGGTGCTTAGATGTCACCCTGCTGGTGGAATAGAATTTCTTGTCCCGCTTTGAAATTATTAAGTGTCAATCTTTAAGCACCTTGCGGGTATGGCAAGACCCCTGCGAGGGTTAAATATATAAGAACAAGTCCGTAAGGGCACCACATCCAAGTCAGGTACTTAAGAGTAACTGTAAGGGTAACATGTTACAGTTGCTTGCCCCTGTGAGATTTGATAATGATGGGAAATATGCGTAGAGGCATCTCAGCATAGGACTTGTCAAATGTACATTTAAAACCAACTATTCCCATGTGGGTGGTTATATTAGAGACTGTGCGACAGAACATTTCATCTCCTGCCCTTGCATCGGTTGATTTAGATGGCGATTGTGAAAAGAGGTACAATATCTAGGTAAAGTACCCTGCGTTGAGGGTATATATTTCGAGTCCCTTATCCCTACGAGGCGGGGCTAGATTAAAAATCTGCTTTGACCTGTTTTCAAAGCAGGATCCTTTATTTTTTATTAATTGAAAAGCAAAATAGGTTTTCGAACACCACGCTGCCTTTTTAATCCTTTCTTCATTACTGTGCGTAGAGACACACCATCCAAACATAGTACCCTGCGAGAGTGTATTCTAAGGTCACGCCAAGATTTATATGCGTGAGGCGCGACATTCAAATGACCCTGCGAGGGTCCATTGTGATGTATTTGAAACCACATTCACTTGAAGGGTCCATTTCAAGTCATCTACCCCTGTAAGAGGTGAATTATGATGGAAAATGTGCGTACGGGCAGAAAATCCAAAAGAATACCCAGCGAGTGTACATTTCTGCCCCTGTAAGCGGTTGATTAATATGGGGAATGTTTGTACAGGCATAATATACAGGAAAATACCTCACGAGGCTACATTTCAACTCATCTGCCCCTTCAAGGGGTTAACTATTATTGGTGTACTTGATTATTATGGGGAATGTGCATACGGAGTAAGGGCACAACATCCAAGAGAATAAATACCCCGCACATTTATCATTTTTCAGTCACTGCCCCTGCGTTGAGTTAATAATAATGGGGAATGTGCGTACCGGCCCAACATCCAAGAAAATACCCTGCGCGAGTACGTTCTGAGTCACCTGCCCCTGCGCGGGGTTAAAAATAATGGGGCATGTGCGTACGGGCACAAGATCTAAGATAATACCCTGCGCGGGTATGATTTGAGTCACCTGCCCCTGCGCGGGGCTAATAATAATGGGGAATGTGCGTACGGGCACAACATCCACGAAAATACCCTGCGCGGGTATGTTTTGAGTCACCTGGCCCTGCGCGGGTTGGTGTATGGATCAGCTCAGACAAGCTTGCTAAGCAGGAGCATTTGATCCTTTTTATTAGAAGCTAAAATGTTTAACCTTTTTTAAGCATTGTAACTAGGCTAGCATAAATGGCAGGCGAAATCTTCTGGTTAGCGGATCACGATTCCTCATTTGAATAATTTCAGTACAAATAAGTTGTAATAATTCTGATTCACTACATAACACTTTCAATTCTTTATTAAATTAGAATCACCGCTTCATTGCAGGAACCTCAACAGAGCTTTATTTAAGTAACTAGTAACACACATGCTAGAACAAAAGTTGTTACCGCGGCAAATTTCATAAATATTTAACTATATAATAAATTTACACATGTTATTTAGACGGCACTTCACGGCACAACTAACATTTCCGACACTTTAACTGCCTGTGGTCATTATTAATTTTATTTTAGATGCGAGAATCAGATATCATTGGATTTACTTGAGGAGCTTATAGAGTACTACTCGACCCATTGTTACGCTGCCTTTTAGATCATTTTTGCTCAGGGCAATATCCGTTATCACTATTCGCACGTTGTGATTTATACAGTTAGCACTTGATGTAATTTAAATATTAATGTTCAACTGTGAACAAAACAGCAACTAACCTAGGAAAAACCAAGGATAAAAAATTAATAGAAGCAAAATTATCAATAAAAAGTGGGTAGATTAAATAATTTAAGAATTAGTTGTTCAAAGACATGAACATAAAATATCAAAATTAAATTGAAATATCGAACGGTAAAACCGTTAAAATCATATATCATTATTCTAATAAATTAAGAAGGTACAAAGGTATATAAAATATACAAATAACTTACGAGTGCCTAGGCTAGGCTAGGCACAACCGTCCGTTGCAGAAAACAGGACGCCAATGACGAGATAGCGCGCGTGGCTCAAGCTCGCGCTCTGCCTGGGTGGATGGTGGGGAGATGTGCGAGCGAGACGGCAATATTAGGGTAGACAAAGAAGGAAGTATAGAGCAGAAAACAAGGAAGGCCGCTCTCAATATATAAGGTTTCAAATAACGGTCAAGTTTTAATATCATATTTGCTCCTTCGTTAGTCTAACCTAACCTAACCTAACAGTCGAGGCAGTATCGTTCCATTGTGATATCCTACTATAATACCGGAAAAGAGATGTATAATATTTCAATTTAATGCTCCTACTCGTGATTCTCTGCTCGATATACACACAGGTATTTCTTCAAATATCGTGCTTTGTATAAGTGCATACTTCTTCTTATGAGCATCAGGTAAGAAAATATCACCCACAGACCATCAATTGTGTTAAGCCATGTCTATAGCAACGATATTAGCTACATAACTTCGTAATTCTAGAACCTATTGAAACAGGAAATCTTCTAACACAGACTATCAATTGCCAAGCAACAAAGCTTTAGGACCCTCGCAAATACACCACAACTAATTGCTGATACTGCAACCCTATCTCGTTAAAGTATCCAACGTAATTAATTAAAAGCATTTAATTCAAAGTGAATTGATCAGCCAGCTGTGAGGTCCATGGAATTATGAGGAGGATGTAGATTGTGTTTTATGAGTGTTTGAAGCTGTGTACGAAAGGATACCCAATAAATATGGGAAATGTCGTAAGCATGTTAGATTACTGATAAATAGCTGGAGGTTTTTTTTTTCTAATGACGTTAAGACTGTCTGTCGTCGTTTATATAGTAAGTAAAGGAACAAAGATTGACAAACAAAAATCCGAAACAGTAAAAATAAATAATGAAGAAACACGTCGACCTTAACACGAGCTCATTATAAAATAAACAAATCTAAATGCAACCGATACGATGATAAATGAGTGCGAAAATGAAAATGAAACAAATAAATCACCACGACATTGCCAAGTCTCAGAGTGGTAGTAACAGATAAAAGAGATTATACCAGAAATAATACAGTCATTCAGGATCCTAAAGCTTTGAATGCCAAAAGAGTACAACCGACAAATTGGGCCGGTAGAGTGTTAAGTGGTAAAAAAAAAGATCATACAACAACTCCGATAATTAGCTTGAAATCATCTTTTTCTCTTTATCTCCTGTATATTACGAACTTGACAACGCACCTTGATTAATTGCATCTCTGTCCAATGTAAAGATAAATTGCTAAGTTGCGACCGGTACGCGATTCGCAAAGTTATTCACAAGGCATTCCCGACTTAAGCTCGTTATTGTACGATTGAAAACCGAATGAGCAATTTCATTTTGAATGAAACTATGTTAGTTTTAGAGGTTTTGCTAACGGCTTTATTACTGTATCTCTTATCATAAACTACTTGCAATTGGACATGAATATTAAATCAGTTGAAAATTTTAAATTGTAATTTAATTGCTTTCAGAATTCTCAATAGATGTAATAATTTAGTAACTAAAATTACAGATTTATCATGTCATTAACATAATTGATGCACTATTTTGTATATTTATATTGATTGACAATTTCTTTATTGTTTCTGATTTGTAATACTTATTTAAATCCATATAAACCATTAATAAGTTCCAAGTATACCTATCGGTCCACAACAGAATCTATATCCCTTTTATTCGCAAGAAATCTTTCAATTTCAATCATTAAAAGCGGACACGCGATGCAATTGAGTTCTCAGAAATACATTTGTAGGAACAATACGTTGGATCAGATTCTTGCTTACTTTATTATTATTGGGTGTGCGATTCAGCCTGGCTGATTGATGCTCGATCGCCTTAACAAAGTTGCATGCAAACTCTTTAGGGAGCTGATTGTCTCAGAACCCTTAATATAGTCGCATTTCAAGGAACGAAGGGACTCACTCGGACGACCTCGTATTTTAGTTTTTAATGAAGTGATCACAGATAAAGCGTTAACATTTCCTATTAGTGCCACCCATGCTGAATTTAGCATGAACTTACGGAATTGTAATACGAATTAATCTTTAGTTTAAACCAATTAAGTTTTCAAAAATTGTCTACAGCAGTCAAAGCGGCAAAGTCAGTCTTCAAGATATGAAAGCAACGAGATAGGGTGAAGGTGGTAGATGATTCGCCGTACTCAAGTTGTTTTATATTTAAATGAACCGAGTTGACATCGGTTATATCGGCTACCTCAGTGTGAAGATAAGAGTGGTCGTAGTGAGATTTATTGCACACTCTCGCTAACAGTGTGTACTAAAGACGCTGCAAAAGTGTTACATTAAAATTGTCCCGCACGTCTCAATTAGTGGCCTTTATTTGTGCCGCAAATATTTCATAAATGACTTCTTAGTTCTTTGATAAAGATTTTAAGTACCTCAGAGAAGCATACAAATTACTCATAATTTACTGAGGGAGAGAAAAAAAAACAATGGATTCTAAGTGCCAGTATACCGAGTTCCAATTGAAAGCTACAGTGGTTAACTCTAGAAAGGCTTGAGAAAGTATTCTAGTCAATAAAATGCATGCTAAAAATAAAGCAAAAATAATACAAGAGGCACTGAAACAATTTTCCATGTTTCCAAGTATTCCTAGCATCACATCCAACTTATTTAAATTCGCGGCGACGCATTCAAGTAACTTAACTCTCATCTAAATAAAGCTTACAGCTGCCTTGTTTACTCAAAAGAAAAAACGTAAAAAATAAAATGATTTGTAACAAAAATAACAAAAATTCTTACTCAGTTCGGTCGTTGGTAAAGGACATTGTAATTCAACCTGATTGGCACACAATAATGGTATCAAACATAAGCGATTTAAAAATTGTCCGCGTTAAAAAGGAAAAAGGCATGGAGGCGACAGTAACATAAGGAGCAAATAAACTGTTGAGACAATACCCGCGCCGGACTCAGAAGGATTTGTAGTGCCATTAGTTGAACAGTCCTCATATGGGGAAAAGGAATTTTGTACCATAAAACCTTTGGGACAAAGGATATATTGCAAAGAAGAAAGTTTTTTTTGGATAATTAAAAAATGAATTGGAATTGTGACCTGCATACCGATGCCACTATCACTTTCTTTGTAATTGGTTTTAATTGACGATATTTAAAGAGCTCCTTTAGATTTATAATGATTAACTGTATTTGAGAGTTGTTTCGCAGCTTTATTTTTATTGAATGGAATTTTTATATAATAAACGTTCGCTACTCAATTTATTTCAAGAGCATTACAAATCAATTTCTTGCAAATACTTCTACCGTTACAATATTAATTTATTTTGATTTTAATTGCACAAGTTTCTTTTCAAAGATCTACTACACTCAAATATAATGGAATACTAAAAACTTTAGCTATAACAAATTGTATTCAGTAAAAATTTTATAAATTCTTAAAGCTCGAGCAAAGAATTGAGAACATTCTTAATTGTGTCAGTATCTTTTGTTACTTCGATTTTTATTGCTCTTAAATTAAAAGGTGGGGTTAAATATAAAATGGAAGTATGCAAAACGGTCTCAAGGTTAAAAACAAAGTATATTGGACATGTAAAACTCATCGTATCGTATTTCTTTAATTGACCATACATCGGATGCATCGAGCTTGACCTTTGCAATCCCTTCGAGTATCTTTTGTTCATTAAACACTTCATTGTACCCACCAATTTATTTAAAACCTTCGCTAAAAATAATTAAAAAGGACAATTCAGCATTGTATTCAATTAATCGTTTAATAAATTTATGAACTCAATGATTTTAATTTTTTGATGGATAAAATGTATAATTACTTGTTCGTATACAGTTATATTTATTTTTATTCTTTACACCAGATTGTATTACCAGTAGATACCTATTGTTCGTCAATGGGGGAGGTCTATATTCAGCAGTGGACCTCAATAGGCTGATATGATGATGATGATGACCTATCGTTTACTCAAAATTAAATCAAATTTATTATTTTGAAAGAAATTGATTACAAACAAGGCTGTATAATATTTATAACCTAACATAATTACAAAGCCTAATTTCTTAATAAACTCTTCGACATCAGGTTATCCAAATATTTAAACCGTTCAAGTTCATAATTATCTACTTGTACGCGTTTATCAAGAAATACGATCCTCACGTCTTTTTCTATTTGCTTATAATGTAAATTATCGCGGGCATGAGGTAATTGCCTAGTCTTCTCTATAAAATGATATTTGAGATCGCGTCAACGCACGCACCAACATCTTTTTTCCCTCTAACATCCCTATGATGAGTTCTATTACAAAGTTGATACAATCTAGTTTTCAATGCCACTGTTCGCCGTTGTCGGTATAAATAAGATGGTTGTATTAGCTTCTGGGAACGTCATTTTCTGATATGGTTAGGTCCTGCACCATGATTATAATATGTTTTATTTATTCTTATTAGACATGGATGTTGTGTTTTAGGTCTCTTTTAATTATTAAATGTAGACTTAAGTTTTGTCTCCAATATAAGAAATTGATTCTCCTTTTATCGTTTCGCATAGTCACAATTCCCTTGTTGGAATATAAAAATAAACAAAAAACCACCAACTCCTTTTTTAACACGCCCAAATTTGAAAATACAGCTGACAGGTAAAATGTCTTTATGTAAGTCCATTTGCAGAATAAAATTATATGGAATTTGAAGTTCGGAGTGTATATTTTAGCGAGGGCCATGTAGGCGTAAGTGGAGAATAAATACACGAATTTTATAGGTATCGCGAAGCTCACACGCATGTGACGTGTCAACGCATGTCGGTGGGACTGCACGCTTGCACTGTGCATCAGTGATGGAGAGAACCTTTGATAAATAACTATCGATATCGATATCGATGATCAGATTGATCTAGAGCAAATTCTTTTATGATACACCTTTATACTGGAAACTGTGGTGCAGAATTCATGATGTGGCTGACCAAAGGAAGCAAACGCATAAAGCTTAGAAATTTCCCTTTCAAGACTTTCGGAACACCTTGAATTATAAAGCATTAAAAAATTGAATATGAATTGCAAAAATTCATAGTCCAAACTCCAGATAGAGTCTAAGCAGGTAATCTAATGAATATAAATTAAGTTTTACAATAACAACGAACTGGCAAGCTCATTGTACCGCCTCATGATGACACTAAGCCGACAAATCATAATAACCCATCAAACAAAATTAATATATTTTGTAATTCTTTGGTATGTTTTAATGAAAAATATATTGAGAATAGATACACATATATTACACATTTAGCTTCAAACAGTTATCCCAATGGAAAATGTATGTTTATAGTTTTTCTGAATCGATAAAAAAATGTTACCTATCATTGCACATCTCTACTGCAGTGTGAATTGTACGCATTTGCGGAAGGACACCCGATACCGTGCGGTTTCGCTGCGTATACGCTGCGGTTACGTACCTTCGGTAAAATAATAGTTGAGCGAGCTTTGATTAAAAATTAAATTACAAACAAACGGCCACTTTTTTGGTTTAGTATTTTTTATTCCATTAGCATAGAACATGTATTTAGTGAGATTAAATGGGAAGTCATTTGCATAATAATTGTTTCTTCGTGCTAATATAAAATATTGAATTTAAGACGCTATTTGTTAATTATTATGACTAATTACTGTCTAGGCCACTAAAATATTATCAATTTTGCAAAATACACTACACTACAGCGCATTAAAAAAGAACTTTGATAGTAGGAAGAACATAAAAAATACTGCAATTATTATTGTTCCTTTCACACATTTTTTACCTCGACTGTACAAGAATGTGCCAAATAATTTGGGCACTCAATGTGATGTTACCTTGTTTATTTTGTGCCAGATTTATTTACGTTTCCGACGTTTGCACCGTGTAAAAGACATGTACAATGGTTGATGGATCGTTTTCTTCCTTTTTGGAAATATCGGGTTTCTTTGAGAGGCGTTGATGAGTCGAAAAAAAAGAAATAAGATAAATTAAATAAAATTCAAAAATAATCGTTTGACATTTAATATTTGACAGGACAATTTATTATGCGTAAAGTGTGGGCGAATGAGTGTTTATTTTAATTTAATTATAATGCATATTTCTTTAAATTAATTTTTCACATCGCCATGCAAAATTATTGGATCTCCAGCAATTAGTGACAGAGATTATCGTTCATCAATAATACTAGGATTTCGTCCAGACTTAATGCATAGAAATTTAATTTAAATTAATAATTTTACCGGGTAAATAAATGTAACATCAATCTCAACTTAAAATCTATATTATTTTTCATATAAACAGCGAAATTTTATTAAATTGTGTTTAAACAAATACACAAATAAATGCGAATTGATACATGTTTAAACAAAAGTGTTATTGGATTGGAAATGTTATAAATAAAGCTTTATTTTATGCTTGTATAGTAGTTCCAAGAACGGCTAAAGAGATGTTTTTTAATTTTTCCTTTTTTTTACCTATCGGTAATCGAACCTCCCTTAAAATTTGTCAAATGTTTTCGATTTCACCCTGTAAAGCTTATACAATTTTTTTCATGGATTCTTGGATGGATCTTAAGGGTTGTGTAGCCAGCGAGGTGGGTACTACAAAATTTTCTACCGTTCTTTAGTTTCCTAACGATGTTTATCAAAAGATACTCGTAGATAAAGTTCAGTTTTCGCCCACCGCCCACCGCAAGTCACAGACAGACATAGTCATTTTATTTATACGTATTTAAATATACATAAATCTAATCATTATTATATTGTTATAGTGCTGGACGTCCCGCCGAGATACTATTTTATTATGCGAAAAAATTTCAAGATTTCCTCGGCTTATATCTCGTGCACATTTCTATGACATAATAACGACATTTAAATGTAATATATTAGCGTAGATGTCTGTATAAGATTCATAAAGTTGGGTTTATTGCAACTATTTTGTATGGAATTGCTTTTTTTGTGACCGGGACCTTGGTGGCTCGTCACGAATGTCGAATTAGGGACATTTGTAATCTAATCACTTTGTGTTGTCATTAGCTATGTTGTTTCAGACTGTTTTGTCTGTGATAATTTTTAATTATATGTTATTTTTAATAAATTATTATTTATAAAAAACATGAGTGCGGTTTATATTTCACCCATAATTGAAGTGATAATTTAACTGTGAAATTACAACAATAAACCTATCGGGCTCAAGAGGAGTTTCTTGCGTCGCTTCTTCTCCTCATACGGGACTTTTCCGAAGCGATAGTATGGCGTTGTCTCATTGCCTTTACCACAGAGCTCTAATCATGGTGTTCGTAGCGCTTGGCACACACACGTTAATAATTCAATAACTGGAAACTGTATTTACAAGGTAAACAATATATCCTCTTTACAGTGTATTTTTTTCAGATTTCTGAATAGAATTGATACCTACCAATTTGATGACTCAAAACAGCATTAATAATGAATTCATAATACAATCTACATAGACAGAGACGCGGGCGTCACTAGTCGTCAATAACATCAACTCTTTTATAATATTTTGTCACATTTTTATTAAACTATAATTTACGACGGTATTATCTTTCAAATGTGACATTTTAGTTTCCGTTAAAGCGTTAATGCCAAACCAACAAAGTTATACCGCCATTTTATCAACGTAGCGACATATTAAGTTGAATATACTGTAATCTTATGAAGCATCTTGGCAATTGCAGCTTTAGGAAAATCATCTTTATTATGAGGTCTAAATTAGAATAATTTTTGAGTGAAGTAAGTTGGACGCATAATGAACATGTGAACTTCTTCGAAATAGGCGTGACAATTGTCTACATGCTCTACACAACCATATAACATTAGTAGGGATTATTTAAAGACAATCAATAAGCAACTTACACTTCTTTACAGTAAGATACATTTCTAAAAGTGTGGGGTCCAAGTCACAAGCAATACCTAACATTAAAACTGCACAGATATACCTAACTGGCCGCTAGAAAGGCATAATTTCTAACGGACTGCGACCGCGGCAGCGAAATTACCCGAGTAATGAACCTCAAAAACTGATGAGACCTACATGCATACCGCTACTAATTGACGCGAGCAGGTTTCATCTTGAAAATTACTGTATTACGGTGTGGGTCAAGTAATAAGCGAACGGGTTAGTGATTATAGTTCCTGGAGCTAAGTATAAATCTCTATGATGTAATATAAAATTTACGTCTTCAGTGAAGGCATGTTAAACCGTTGGTCCCGATTATCACTTAATTGTGATTATCTTTAAGCTGGACGGCTTGAAAACTCCAACAGTAGGTTACTGACTAACAGTAACAATAGGTAAACGGGGCCTTTGGGGTGGGCAATCAGAGCGGGGGCTCTGTGCGCCCAGAAGCGACCCCAAGGAGGACGATGGGTCGATGTGATCACGACTCACGACTCATCGTGCGATATAACAGCGAGAGTGCTGGGGGGAGATGTTAGACTTCCCCCGTGACGAGCTATTAAAGCGCCGCGTTTGGAGGAGTGATCAGGTACGCGTTCAACACGAGAGCCCGCCCCCCTCTCTATACCCCCGGGGCGCTAGGGTATGCTATGAAGATTTCCCCACGAAAAAAAAACGATCTGCAGTGGACATGCTTGGAGGAGTATCTGCCCATTCCCTTTTACCCTCATTTGTGAAAGGAGGCCTGTTCTCAGCAGTGGGATATTATAGTGGCCACCGGCGCCTATGGATATGTACCATCAGCTGTCTGCTGGTGAGTTCCTGAAATGACACTTTTAAGGTACTAAGAAGCATACGAACCACCTGATGATTATTCGTTGCAGTAGCCTACAGATGTTTGGAGCACCAGGGGTATCATTCAAACATTGGCACCCGAAAAAACGCTAGAAGGCTCTCAAGTGCAGTCGCTATTTTCACCGCTATATCAATCTTTTCCAATATCAAAACCGCTCTCGCTACAACCCATGTCTCATACCAAGCCATTATAGTTCATACCAGTTCTGTGGGAGCGTCTAACAAACTGTACGGGATTATTAAAATGGAATAGTTGAATCCAACATGGATTTAGTGTGACCTTTATGATTTGGGAGATATTTTGATTGACAATCGCATGAGCTGACGGGTTGCTAACTCACAAACTAGTAAGTATTTAGATACGACATAAGGATATACACTCAAATTATAATCATCAGCCCATAATGTCCCACTGCTGAGCACGGGCCTCCTTTCACAAATGAGGATGAAAAGGAATTGGCAGATACTCCACCACGCGTGCCCACTATGGATTTGAGATAGGCTAGGGTCAACCTACCGTTGGAGTTATCAAGTGGCTTAGGACTACTAGCTACTACTAATCACTAGCTGGACGACTACTATCATAACATAGACATAAAAAAATCAAGACGGAGTGTCACCTTGTAATAAAGTGAAGCAAAAATTTCCTACGTGTGCGTGAGTAAAATCAGTACTGGCCCAAGCAGGCACAAATGGTATACTGAGCCTTATTGTCACCATCAACGTCTCAATACGGAATGACAATCGATCGGCTTCCTATGGTCTATATGTGAGTGTGAGGCCATGTATTTACAAGAACGCCGGCTTCCTATTACTTGCGTCACTTAAGAATACAGCACATCAATATAAATGAGTTATTCAATTTCATTGATATCAAAAATAAGAATATAAAACCTACTTCATTTTGTAAAAACCTGGCTGGCTTGTCCTCTTAATGAAAAAAGAAAAAAACATAATAAGAAATTAATTTTCAAAAAGAGAACTAATAATAATACAAATTCTAATTCAGTTGGACTTCCGAGCGACTATTCTGTGAACGTGCGATAAATTGTGACGACACGCGCATGCGCGGCCCACGCCTCCCGCGGCTCGCGTTGATTTTCATAACAGGTCGCGCTCTGGGACTTTTTTATTCGGCTTACCATTTTTGCGTTCGGATACATAGCTGAGAGTTTTTATACGAGTTTGGTTTTTTTGCTGGCTGCATGTTATTCTAGGTTGAACGGTATGTTTTAAATAAGAACTATGTATTGTGTGAATGCTCGATTACCAGGGAATTTAAAAGTTGTATTTTTATAGTACTTATACAGCTAGTCCACATATTTACATCGAAGTAACCCTTATCCTAATTTCTACTTTTAAAGACAAAATTTTGAGTGTACTGTAGATACCACTCAGCTTCGTAATAAAAAAAAACACCTAATAGTTTTATTTTTCGAATATTTGCGTTATTTTCAGTCTAACTCCAGAAGTAGCAATGATGAAGACAAAGTTTAATATACTTACTCACAATAATATATCCGAACATGCACAGCCGTCGGCAAGTTGCGCAAGCGGCGACGTCGAGAATAATCTCCAACGTGATAAAAACGACACTAATGCGATACTGATTATTCGTTAATCGCATACTAGCCAGTATTAAGCCCTTGTTTAGATTTGGAATACAATTTTTATGAGAACAACTTTTTATTGTTCGTTGCCTCTCACGCTTTCAAAATTATACTTAAGTAATTGTTATCTATATATAAAAATTGTAACATTGTCTGTTCATTCATCACTATATGCTAAACGGCTTTTAATGACAGAGTTATTTTATAAAATCTGATTTAAAAAGTGAGGAATTCTTTGACCAATTTTAGTTTGGCTGTAGAGCAGTGTAACAATAAAAAAATAAACGAGTTCTTAATCGAATTAACACAATTTAAACTAGACCATAAGTACATATTTAAACTCGTACTTAGAGCTTTCATTGCATTAACATTTTCTAAATACTCAGTATCTCGACAATTTTGAAATACCTATAATAACCTGTATTTCGAATTCATATACTTACTTAAAGCGCTCGTGGTGTAGCATGATAAGCCGTTCTTAATCGATCGGCAAGTGAAGCTACCACCGTCGTGGTCAGTACCTGGATGGGTGACCGCCTAGTGGTATTTCAATTCGAGCGTTTCCGTGCTTCGGAAGGCACGTAAAGCCGTTGGTCTCGGTTATCACTTAATTGTGATAGTCGTTAAGCTAGTTGGAGGCTTCTAGGCGGCTTGAAAACTCCAACAGTAGGTTGTCCACTAGCCTACCTTCACCCTGATTTGTGTAAGGAGGCCTGTGCTCAGCAGTGGGACATTATAGGCTGATGATGATGATACTTACTTGTTAATCATATTCAATCCATAATATTACTCATATCTATTTCAAACTTACTAACTCCTAGAGTGCATTGCAATACCTACCTTATTTACGCCTGAAACTTTCACTTGGCGCACAACAACTCACGTTTCCTCGCAAATGAATGGCTTATGAACGCATGCAATAATCTTACGTAGTTAGTAGTAGGTTACTATTATCATAGAGAAGAACTATTCTATAAATTGTGACTATACAGACAAACATTGATTTTAAGCTATAGCTTCTATCGCGGGCCTTGAGCGTGGAGACCGAATCCAGAAATTCCGTAACGAAAATAACCTAACACCCCCCACTCCGACCGGCACAGCGGTGATACTTTTTAGTTTTGCAATCTATCGATGAATAGCAGAACTTTTAATGACTTCATGAAATATCACGCTTGTCTCTTTAGTTCAGCAACCCGCCTCTAGGTGGTATTGATGCAATAGCTTTACTGCGGCAGTATCCGAGTGCCACACGGATTTTTTTAAAGATAGATAGAGATACATTTCAAATTACTACAGGAAAATCTCCCAGTTATTTGCAAATAAAATATTATTACAATAAATTCGTATTAAAATAATGCGGTTCGAGCGAATATCGCACTCAAATGCTGGAATCCGAGTACATACAGTGAGCCATTAGTGGTTATCTCATTATTCAGTACTACGAATAAATCTCGCTAATGCTTCCATATCTTATAAATCTCTGGCTGGCTGCTTAATTAGAATGAGCTAGGCTGCGCGAGCGCATTTGTTTAGATGTACGAAGTTATGTGTGCTGCTTGATGCGGTATTGTCACATTTAATTGGAACTAATTCTGGAAACCCAACATCACTTAGAGAAAGCTGGTTAATTATGGATGTGGTATTCATTTTTTACCCGACTACGGCAACGGAAAACAAAGGGAGCAACATAAAAAACGTGTATTGTAATCTATATGAAATTGCTCCTGAAAATTTGATTTAGTTGATGTACAATAAACACATCTATGATAATTTTATTACATACAAAACTAAGTATATGGGAAAGAGATGATGAGAAATCTACAAAAATAACTAATATACCAGTGAAACTTGGAACATTATTCCATTGTGATGAACAAGTTTCTGTTAAAACGATACACGATAGTTCGATCATCGATGACAAATTATCACAATTGACAAATTATTAACCAATAGAACTGACGAGACGTATTGTGCCATCTATTATACTTATTAGGTATTTACCATTTTTCGGAATAGGCCCTCATAATCTGGTATAAAACAGGGGCCTAATTTCAATTGTGTTCCAATGAACTTTCAGTGGTGTCAAAATTGTGACATTTTACAGTTTTGATAGTCTACTTACTAACAGAAAAGAAATAGCAGACTTGGGCCCCAGAACACTTTCTACCCCAGAAAAACATCAGCTCCTTTAGAAATACAGGAGAGATTAGAAACTAGTTAATAATTAAAATAGCACATCCAAAACTATTCCCTCGTAGCGCTCCCACAATGAAACATTACACTGCTGGATGAAAGATGGCGTGCGGCCACCAACACACGCGGAAAAGGCCGTATTATGTTTACATACCTACTACTACTTTAAGATATACTCAATAGATTTTGACTGCACATTACGGCATCGCTTAGTCTTTGGTACGAACCTATGAGGGTGAGTGAAAAGGCTTACGAGATCTTGTAATTTAATGATGAGAGGTTAATCACCAGATCTTCTGATCCCTGAAGACCAAACTCCATAAGGCACAATCACCAAAGACAGGCATAGGTGGCGCAACTTTGTCAGCTATACGATAGTTTCAAGGGTGAATCACGAGGAATATGACGTGAGGAGAAGGATTTTAAATGTTTGTGAAACCCCTGGTGCTGCACATGGTGTACTAGGTATGTTCTAAGCATTGTTGACTTCCTTAAGGAAGATAAAATTTGTAGAGTAAACGATCCATATAGCTAAAGAGAATTCTCCCAGGAAACCAAAATAATCTATCGATGAATTCAAATGACAGTGGAAATATACACATAAAGTTGACATGGTCCAAAGTCTTAGACGAATTTTGAGAAGAGAGATCCGAAAAGAGAGCTCGTGCCGTTCGGATAAACACAGCAAAACTCTACAAATTTAACTAACCTAACGAATAGAGATATCAGTAGCAACACCACCTACATGTTCACAAGTACGGTAGCACGTATGTAACTATGACAAAATTAACATAACTTTTGCAACAAGACACGCGACAATGCTACCACTCAATACTGTTTGTATAGGCTGACTGTGAATGTAGTTAACAAAGCCCATTGATTGTAAATTTCGTGTCAAAATTAAATCTGGTACAGTCGGGGGAGAAATGTTATGTGGGATTCTTATGTAACGTAACTTTCAGCCTACATAAATTTTAATGTAAATTTTATAGAGACGTTTATTCATACATCAGTCTTAAGATTTCTGACGTCTCATGTAAACTGCCAGTGGCATCAAAATAAAGAATTTTACAAAAATTTGTTTATTTTTCGTCTACTATTTTTTATCATAACATGAAAAGTACGTAAAAAGTAAATAAAGTTTGAAGAAGCCCAGCTGGCTTCCACAAACTTTATTAGATGTTATGTAGTTTAAAAATAATTTGAAATTTTGTCCATCGATATTTTGAATGTCTCAGATTACAACCAGTTTAAAGAGTAATTGATATTTTAGCTAAATTCTAATAACTTAAAAATCTATTCACATTTTTATTCAGAAATACTGCAAAAAAGCTCATAAAAAGCCTCCCCGCCGAGTAGCCTGCTGTTTATTTAAATAGATAATAAACATTTTTGAATAATTACTATTAGTTACTAATGTTTAAAATATGAGACGACATGTGAGATTCATTTGAATACATTTAGTAAAAAAAACTGACCAAGTACGAGTCGGACTTGCATACGGAGGGTTCCGTGCAATAATAATAATAATGTTACCTTACTCAAATTGACTGTGTCAATTGAGTGTGCAAAAAAAAAACACCAAAAGAAGACGTTTCTTGTATGGGAACCCCCTTTAATTTTAAATTTTATTTCATTTTTATTATTCGTTGTTATAGAGGCAATAGAAATACATATTCTGTGAAAATTTCAAGTGTTACGGTTCATGAGATACAGCCCACTGACGGACAGACGGACGGACGGATGGACGGACAGCGGTGACTTATGAATAGGGTCCCGTTTGGCACCCTTATAAGTCAATGAAAAGGAAGGTGAAGAAAAACCAACAACTAACCCAAATAAGGTCAGTGTCGTTAATTTTGTTTGAAATCTATTCCGCCAATTCCGCACTACTGTCAATGCGCTCTGATTGGTTAAGTCAAAGACACATGCACTCTGATTGGCTAAGTCAAAGACACATGCAGTCTGATTAGCTCAGTTAAGGACACAATAAACATTCAGATGCAGTGATGGATAGGTACTGTTAGTCAGTTAAAAAAACTAAAAATTCTAAAGGCATTTTTCCCTCAATGAGAAAAACTTTGAGCTTGTAGGTACTTGTCACTCGGATAGCTGGCTATACCTTCCAGTTTAAAATCTGCCAAGCACCTTTGTTCCGACAGCTGCACATTAGAGTAAGTTCCTTCGACCTACCACATCATCACTTACCAATCAAACGCAAGTCTATTTATAGTAAAAATTGCAGAAGAAAATCAAGAAACAAGCTAAAACCACCCTTAATGCTAGCTACATATAAAATTCAGAACGAACTGCAGTTATGAAAGTTCATAAATGATAGCCCATTAATACCATGTCAACACTATAAAATACTAATTATCAATATCTATCTAAGTCTAAGCTTGATATATTATACGGAAACATTACAGGTATGTTCGTTTGGAATCATTGATGATTGATTGATAGAGAATTTCAGGTCGGCTATAGCTAGTTTGGAACGTCTATGTTGCTCCATCTTTATGGGCCATTCGATATTTTACAGGCCGAGAGTCTTGTGAAATCGATAAGATTTGTATTTGACAGATAAAATTGGTAATTATTGCTTAAATACATTCCTTGCAAGCTTACGTCTAGATAATTTGCTGGTTAGGCCTTAGGCAATTTAGCGATATGAGTATGATGACATAGTTTTGATTTCTTTGTAGATCTCTGAGGGATGTTGGAGGATGGATGGATGTAACATTTTATATGCGACTTTTTAACCTGAGATACTATAAAAGCTACAGGACTAGACTGGATGGAAATTGGCGAAGGGTAAAACCGTTAACAATTAAAAAAAAGTTTTGTTAAAAATGTCATTTTTCATACAAGCTTTTTTTGGTGACTGTACTTTTTTTTGACTGTACTTGCATTGTCATCCAATATACTAATGTAAACCAAATATCAAGTCAATCCGACCACTGGAACTGGGTGAAATTCGACTTGCAAGATTTGAACCGAGCATCCATACATACATTGCAAGTTAAAATAATTAGACTGTTTTACAAAAAACTTAAACCGACTTCAAAGTACACTAAGAAGTAATCAAATCCTGATCTGATGACAATGGGACCAAACGGGACGTGTACCCTTCCAGACAAAAAAGAATTTTCCAAATCGGTTGATAAATGACGGAGTTATGAGGTAACAAAGATAAAAAAAAAAAAAAAAAAAAACAACCGATTTGAGAACCTCCTCCTTTTTTTGAAGTCGGTTAAAAAAGCTTGTAAAAATCAATTTGAAGAAATTAAACTTTGGTGCAATAAAATTCAAAATTAATGTGCATATAAAGATAAAGATAAAATGGTATTTATTGGACACACAGATACACACAACACAATAAGAATAAAAAAAGAAAAAGCATAATAACATACAACATAATTATTATAAACTTTTTCATATGGTTTTCCTTTCCTAAACATCTCTCATTCATTCTTACTATATCTACAGCTTATATTTCATGCATAATCACATTTGAATTTAATATAATCCTGCGCACTTATCACCCCAATGGTACATTAGAATGTAGCGGTAAATATATCAAGCTCCAAGTGTTGCCAGCACTTTCACGCGCAAGCGCAGCGTCAGTGTTCCCATTGCTATAGCTGTGCGTAGTTTACGATGTGAAATCAATAGACACTCGGTTAATAGCAATAGGACTGGGTAATTGCGTGAACTTTAATATATGTCCTGGTTAGTTATGAAATTGACAGTTATTTTACTTTCTGAAACATTTCCCTGTTTTCTCATTGCGATTTCACTTATCATTATTATCATTAGCCCTTTTTAATATACCGCTGGACATGTCTTTCACAGAGCTTGTTTAAATGAAAGGACAAGTTTTCAGACGAAACCTTGCCCTACTTCGGAATTGTTAGCACTATACAATACTGTACATCAAAAACATTGTTGACACGGAAATTAGGGGAGGTATTTATTATATTCAATAAATGGACGAGAAATATAATTAAGTTGAGTAACTTATTATTGAATCAAGGAGGTACGGGCTGTTAAGCGAAACAGATGAAGGTGTCTCACTGAGTCACAGTAGACAAAAATATAGGGGTGATGAACTATGAGACTAAGTATCAGAGGCCTTAGCACGAAAATCTATCGCAAGCGTAACGTATTCGTATCGAGTGCGTTGTTAACTATTTGTATGGGAATTTGAAAAACGAATGATTTCAAACGTTCAAATTGGTAGCGCGAACACCGCGAACACCTACGTTTAAACGTGTTTTGGTATATAATTTGAAATTGGAACTTATTCTGACGTCTAGTTTCGTCTACTCGCAAGCCAGCTAACGTAAACTTTTAACGTAAAGAGTATAGTAATAAAAGTACACGATTTCTTTAGTGGGGGCACAAATCACGAAAGAGAAATTTTATAATAATATTAGCAAGTGACGTGAAAAGATAATGGGTTATAAATTCTAAACACGAAAACTAAAAAAACCAAAAAAAGTACACGATTTCTTTAGTTTCTAAAGAAATCGTGTACTTTTCGTTGAGTTGACACGTTGGTTATGATTTTAATTCAGTAAACTTGGAAGCAATTTGGTATGAATTTTTGAGTCATTTATTTTGAGCTGGTGTACCTGATGTAGTCTTCACCCCATTGGGAACCCTTTCCGTTAAACGCTGTATACACAGACTTTTTGCCCCACTTATACTATATATATAATAGCTACTAGGTACCTAGTGACAAATAGGTACGCAACGCTATATCTAGACTAGCGCGACAACAAAATGCCTACCTAGAAATTATAAGCACACCTGGGAAAGTCTACATTTATCTCCAGCCTTAATCGCCCTATCAGTAATGTCATGTCATTTTAACTTCCGTCAACTTTACTAGACACATTTTTCATGACTAAGCAATGGTTAGTTACAGAGAGTTATGCTTGGAATACATTTGAAAAATATAAGTCAATTTATACTTGAATGGGTTAATATGCCTTGATAAATTATGTCTGTCATCGCGTTAAGGTTGAATTTTGGTCAGCAACTTTTAATTCCACTATCCAATCCACCTTCTATCTATGAATCGAGCACGAGCACACGTGGAGCACGGATTCGCGTAGCGTGGACAGACTTGTGAGACTTCAAAAACTGACAATCGGTGGTGCTCAGCGCGAGCCGAACGCTCGTACGCTTGTTCGAGGCTCGCAACTCTACGCTACGCGAATCCGTGCTCTGGAAAAATATTGGACACGTATTTTTTGCGGGAGTGGGGGCTCGTGACGTCACTTGTTACTAAAAAGTGTACCACACCGTGACGTCACGCGGTCACGCGGAACTTCAACAAAGCATATCTCCGTATTGTTTTGTTTAATAGACAAAAAAAAAATACGTGTCTAATATTTTTTGATAATGTATATGACAGACTAAATAGTTTTTTTAGGAAACTTGCCTATTGGCAGGAATCTCATGCAGATTCATTATGAATTAAAACGAAGGAATCCTGTGCGGTATCTTGGCACCTAAATAGCAGGTGTGAACCCTTAGCTAGGCTAGCTAGCTAGGTTATAGGGATCTTACCTTACCTAGTAAGGCAAAATTACCACCACTTTATTAATTTATTAAACCACTTCACAAAATTGTAGTGTATAATAACTTTAATGGATTCAAGGATGACCACGTCTACATCTAATGATGGTAATATGATGGATATAAGCATTTCCCAAGTCTTTTATACCACCACTTTACTGCTGCACTTCCATTTTATAGCAATAAAGATTAATAAGTTAACATGGTTAGTGGATATATAGATATAAACACTCGATGCAGTTGTATGGAGAGGGAGGCCTAAAACATTCTTTACATCACATCATGATTTCAAACTAAACAGAACAATCAGAGATAACAGATTTTTATTTATTTTGAACACAGATTACAGAATAAGGCAGATGGAGTGCGCGGAACACGGGAGTGAGGCCAAAAAAGCAAATACAAATTGAAAAACACGTACCTGGTATTCGCTTTTGAATGTGTATTTGCTTTTTTTAACAAACTTTATGTAGCAAAAAACACTCGTTTATTAAGAAACTGTGGTTAAACAATGCAAATACAAACTGGAAAACGAATACCAGGTATCAGATTTTCAATTTGTATTTGCTTTTTTGGCTTCACTTTCGTGTTCCGCGCGCTCCATCTGAATTATTCTGTAATCTGTGATTTTGAATAACAAATTAATACAATTCTCAAAACTTTAGGTTTGGCGATTTAACTTTAGGCATTTTGGGCGAGATTTACTAGGCTATCAAAGAACCATTTAGCTAACTAACGTACCTACCTGTAATGAATCTAAGCTTGTTTTGAAAAGAGTAATAAAATTGCTGAGTTTATTGCCGGCTCTTCTCAGCAAATGCAACCTTCCGAACCGGTATTAGAGTATTAGAGTCAGACTTTTCATAAGTGCCTGCGGAAGTCTATATAAATAAATGATTTGGAATTTTTGAATAACAGACAAACCTGGTATAGGTTACTTCAAATAGGTCCATTTGTTTTCGAAAAGATGAAAGCCATTGAGTAAGAAGGGTTATAGAATGGCAACCATGCACTAAATAGCTGGGTAGCCTCCCACGGTAAACTGATGACCTGGTAAAACTCGCAAGCCGCTAGATGCAGGCGGCACAGATTGTTGTGGCTATCTACAAAGGTAGATTTATGGCTATTTATAGCTTGATAATCAGGCATGTAATAAAGCGGTGGCGAAGGTTGTTTTGAAGCCTACCATGAACTGAGTTTTTGGTGAAGAAAAACATCATGAAGAAATTATGGCATGGTGGTAGATTATGTCGTAGTACTCCTAGCGGTCCTAGCTGCCTTCCACTCCATCCTATAGTTGAAAATTTGTCATCTGCTAGTACGTTCTAGACTTGGTAATGCTTATTACCTCTAGCGACATCACATACCATGGTGAGATTGTGGTCAAACTGGTCTACAATAGTTTGAATTCTGGATCTATATTAAGTTTAATTACGACAAACATAATCAATAAGCTATCATTCTTATTTATTGAAACGGACCTAAGTATGGATACGACAATAGGGTGTATACGATCAACTTTTACTATGGGACCAAATTCGAAATCGCAAAAAAAAAACATACATTTTTGCCGAGGATACATGTACCTTTTGTATTTTCGTATCCACCCCGTATAAATAAACCTCCTCTATCTCAGCTCAATTTATATTTTTTTAATAATCGGTTGTTTATCATTTCAATAAAATTAATTGCTACTATTAAAACCTACCAAAAACTATCGAAATATCAATCAATCAACCGATATTTTCATACTAAATTTTTCAGAATTTCTTTCATAAACAAAAGTTAAAAAATACCTTGGCTTTTGTTTATTAATAACGATGATTAATCACCGCATTATACCACAATGTCTAGCCATGCACTATCTCTTTTATAGGACCTCTATATAGCTCTAATAAAGCCCTAGGCGGGATTATAACCGGGTTGCGCCTGAGCAAGTCAGAAAACATGCTAGTGATTATAGAGTTTATTAGATTCATGTAGGTCAAACGCAGGAAACAGCTGAAATCTATATTTAGGTTATAACATACTTTCTAATTATGCGGTTAAGTTTTTATATAATACTAGCTTCTGTAGTCTTCGGCCTACAGGAAACAAATGGTGCGTCCATGCTACGCGAAGCGAGCACGAGCCGAACCTCGAACGTACAGGATTTGTTCGTTACTCGCGATTGCAAGCGTGGACGTACTTAACGAGCGTACAACGAGCGCGATGCGAATACCTGTGTTCGTGGAAAAACTGACAATCAGGCGGAGCGCAATCGAGCACGCTACGAATGCTCGTTCGAGGCTCGCAAGCCCGTCCACGCTACGCGAATCGTGCTCGCAGTGTGCTCGTTCGTGGCTCGGCTCATGCTCGGTTCGCCAAGCATGGACGCAACATAATGACATATTTTTCTACAACAATTACGCTTCGACGGTGGAATTATTAAAAACGCTGAGACACTTATAAATTAATGTAAAATTTTCAGCCTAAACACAAAATTTGAAGATCCTAACATCGAAACTGACAGATTTTAATACAAACTTTCATCCCCTATTTTACCCCCTTAGGGATTGAATTTCGAAAAACCCTTTCTTAGTGGATACCTACTCTTCACAAAGAATATACCCTCTAAATTTCATGTCTCTAGGACCAGCGGTCCAGTGGACCAGTGGTTTAGGCTGTGCGTTGATATATCAGTCAGTCAGGACTTTTAATTTTATATATATTTGAATATTAATAGCTAAAATAGTTCTTTAATATTTCCATACAGTAAATAATATACAAATATTCCTATAGTTTTTCTAGTCTTAAAGATTATCTGATCTTTTGACCTGTAAGTATACACTATAACTTAGATGTTCGCTAAAATAATTATGACAGCGTATGAAAAAACCTCTTTGATTCGTCAAATGAATATTTCTACACGGATCCGATTAGGTACATACTGCATAATAATTGCATGTTCATTTTAAAAAAAAAAAATTCTCTATCTATAATATCTAAAATTTATTTAAAAGTTAAAATGTTACCTTAAAAACAATGTTTCATTTTTCAGGAGTAATTTTCAAAAGGTACGTTTATTTCCAAGGAAAGTGTTAATTTAATCGAATCATTAATACAGATCCGACGTAACAGTAAAATGGAGGTGGGTTTGCGATTATTAAATTATAGAGAATTAATAAAAACACAGGTTTAGTTGAAATAGAAGTATTTCTGAGCGTAGTATTAAGTTAAATCAAAGCGTAGTAGATTATTAATATTAGATTTTCAGATCTATTGAAAAAACCTGATGGAATAAGACTATAATGAAAATAAAAATTAATTTTGAATACGAACATTTGTATATCTCCAGCTGAATTATCCCACGATTTACATAAGCGCCTTGATTATGTTTTGTTTTATTTTCTCATTAAAGCTAGTTTTATTTTTAACACCTTTCGAATACACTTAAAATATATATTTTTAATTAATAGAACAAGGAAAATTGTCTTACATTATCTTTTTGCATTTTTTATTAAACTTTTTATTATATGGAAATAAGTTTGTTTGCACCACAATATTTGAAATTTGAATAGATGTAGATACTACTATAATTAAAAATTATTTCTTACCTTAATCTAATAGGTACTTCTTAAATTAATAAACATTAAAGTAAAATATGTTGAAGGATCTATGATGAAATTTGCATAGCTTAAAGTCCCGAACTTGTATTTGATTGACTGCAATTCTTTGATAGGAGTGTTTGAAAATAATCATACATAGGTAACCAACAAAGAGATCTTGTACATTCAGCGTAAGAAAGAAGATTATGATATTCTCTTGGCTAATTGTATTTAAACTCTGTGAATTGCGTAGTGTGACACGCTACTAAACTGATCAGCTACTTTGGCGCTGACTGAACTTATATTATACTTCATTCGTACTGCAACATTCGCCCTAGAATGTCGCTTCCAGTGGTGTACTATCTATAGAGAATAACCGTAGGTGGCAACTGGCAACTCGACTACACAGACTGGGTCGTTCTATTAACAGTAATGATTAATGTATAGAAACTATTGGGATGTTTAATTGAAATACGAAAAGCTATTTTGATTTACCGCCGGTGTATTTAATTGGAATATTTGCTTCTTGGCACATTATTCCAATTATATATTTTATTGGTGTTTACAGTTTTACATAGAAAAATTAAACACACTCTAAAATACGATTTGTAAAATTAATTAAAAACAAAAAAACAAACTACGAAATAGGTTTGCACTAAAATGGATTTATGAATATTTGAGTGCTGAATAATAACGATTTTAATATTAAAATTGAAATTTCAATTAATGGAGGAGCGTAAACCAATGATTTTAATTTAAACGATTACAAGATACAAGAGTTTTGGGAAAATAATCATAATTATTATTCATGAAACTATTTGCTGAATATCAAAAATGTACCTCAAAGGGATCGCTGATCGTACACATAGTTGCAAAATTAAATATCCACATCACGTCCACATTATTTAGTTAGACACGGCAAAAAAGGGCTCGGTCCCACATCATTAGCGACCGAAACAAGATACGCCGTCGGACAGATACGTCTTATTCAACAAGATACGCATAAATAAGATGCGCTCCCGACTAGTGAAATATTAGATGCAAACTAACATACGCAAAAATGTTGCGACTCATTTCCATACAAATATGGTCGGCCGACTCTGAGCCGCTTGTGAGCACTTGATGCCCATTAAACTGCATGTACTGACTTTGTTGCTGAAATTATCAGCTCGTAAATAAAATAGGTTGTAAATCAATAAAAAACGATGGGCTATCGTTAAGCTGAGCTGTTTTTACTCGCTCATTAGTTTCGTACATACATTAAAATAGCTGTTATGCTATTAAAGTTCTTATTGCGATCGATACAAAGGTCAATGTGGTGTTTAAACTTAAATGCTGATTTAATGCGTATTTATTACAGTTTTTAACCAAGGTTCAGTATTTAACTGTTTATTGGCAACAGTTTTATGTATTTAAAATTGTTTATTTTATTGACTGGCTACATATTTTTTATTTTTGCACTATTGCAGATACTATACTGCAGCTATGATCAACATATGTAGGGATTGCAAAATCCGGATTTTTTTCAAATCCGGATTCAAAGTTTATCATCACATATAAATCCGGATTATCCGGATTTTTCGGATTTTTGTATTTTTTTTGCAATAATTTGTAATTTTAAACTGTACACGTAGTTTATGCTTAATTATTAGTAGTTTGAAGAGAGATGTTCTATTTTATTGTATTTCCATTGCTTGCTTTTGAATAAAAATTCAATTAAAATGCAAGTAATATTTAAAAAAAAATGGGCTTGTATTTGGCTACTGAGCCGTCCATAAAGGATAATGACGAAGCCTAAGGTGGAGCACGCTAACCCAAATGGAACCTATTCATTCTGGCCGTGAAAGTCCCTAGATTCTAAGAGTCAGGAACTACAGTCGCTGGAAGCAAGTTCCACTCCCTTTCTGTCCGCATTATAATTGAGGATACAAAAGAAAAATTTTACCCGTGTCTTGTGGTTCGGGGTAAAAATAGGGATGGTGGTTGGAATAAGGTTGAGCAATTGGCTACTTGACAGTTATAGTGAAAAAATATGAAATATGTTAGATATGATAGCTAATAGGTTAACAATATTATAATAATAGTTTAACTAGAGCTGTATATATAGTTTTGTTTAAAGTGATGTGACGTCACACCTGACAAATGTCACGTGACCAGGTGTTTTTGCGCGAATTTCAAATGAAATGTTAGAAAATATTTTTTTTTCCTTGTAAATAACATTTTTTTGATAAAAAGATAATTGTAAGAGGTATAAAATTCACGTATGTAAATTTTCAAATATGTTTCCGAAAACTGTCAAGTAGCCAATTTCTGCACACACTCTCAAAAATATATCCTGTACAAAACCGATAAGGCAAGCAACCTTTCTTCGATGGTCGAGCCTCGTGAGTTTCGTCATAATTAGTCTCATATTCGATGAGTCTTCTGGCTCGGCGGTTTATTGAGTCGAGGGCGAGAGCCTGGTGGAAAGGGCTCCGTTTGGTGGTGAAAAGACACACCTGCGTCATGGTGGCATTAAAAGTGACCAGATTGGCATTGCTCCAATCGGAGACTGCCTGTAATGTTACGTTCAAACGCTCTACCATGGCCTCTCGCAACAATTGGATCTATGACAACGGTGCTATCGTCTACGTACCCAAAGATACCGGGCTTCACCAGATCGTTAATATGCAGCAGAAATAAGGTTGCAGAGAGAACTGAATCTGATCTCTGTGGAATTGATTGCGAAAAGGTCCGACGAACAACCGTCTATGACTACATGAATAGACCGTTCGCTCAGGAAATTGGAAATCCAAGCGCACAAACCACCAGAGATATTATATGAAGGAAGCTTGCTTAGAAAGCGGGTGTGTCAGACCCTTTCAAAAGTAAAAAAATACTGAGATCAGCCGATGTACAAAATTCTTTCAGCGGTAACCCGACTATATAGAACTATCATTCTTGATATTACGTTTTGCTAAGAGTTGTTACTCGCGCCGCGCGCGCATCGCCTCCATCTAAGACTCACTGGCCGACTTAACTATTAGCTAGATGGATGAGCGGTAGCAGCTAGCCGCGTGTGAGCCGATTGGTGCATAGATTTCAGAGTAATACTGACCTAAATGTACTGGATATTTAATGAAATTTTTTAGTTAAACATCAATTATTATCAATTAAGATTAAAATTCGAAAAAACCGGATTTTATTCTCAATATTCGGATTTATAATAGGACCCTAAAATCCGGATTTTTCAGTCATTTTCGGATTTCGAAGTATCCGGATTGCAATCCCTAAACATATGTATGATAGTTGTGTATATAAAAATCAACAAAGTTTTATGTGATTAAAAATACACACAACACATCAAAAATACAACCTTGCAACGATAACAATAAACAATTCATCACAAAAATATAACTGAAATAATCCACACAAACATGTCAACATTCACAAAAGCAATTCCCACCAACTACATTCCAAGTAAAATGCAGAGATAAACACTCAACACTTTATCGTGCACCGAAGTGTAAACCACCGATTGACAGGGCATAAAAAGTGAGGAGAAATGTTGCATGCGAGTGCCTCCACCCAATCTAGACTTGTGACGAGATTGTTTACATATAAAAGAGGATTGCGACCGATTTGCGACTTAGGGCGATTGTGCGTCGCGCAACTGTAATGTAGAGGGCGACTTTTGATTATAAATTTATTTAATTTATTTTGCTTATTGTTTTGACCGTAAATTCTAGTAACAATTTCTTAGTTTTAAGGATTTTTTTCCAATTAATGTGTTTTATCATTTAATAGGGTACTGCATTCTGGTTTTCCATAAAAAATTACATAATAACTATTTTTGATAATTTGTTAAAAAGAATTTATTTATTTATTAATCAAATAAAATCCACAGCTCTTAGTATAATTTGAATGAACATATAAGATTAATCAAACAGCCAATGACGGATTTACATTACATTACTTGACTTGACTTACATTTTTTGACACTGAACAATGATAAAACTAATTACTTAACATTTTCATAGCGGGACTCTGCTCAGCCTAGTATGGACTTTAAGATAATTGCTCACGACTGTTTAATAACTCCAAGCACAACTTGTGCATGTGACAAATTAGAACGTACTGATACAGTAAAATATTTGGGAATAACTTTGGACAATAATCTTAATTTCAAACAGCACATCATTACCTTAAGTAGTAGGATTCGTAAATTAATATATATCTTCAAAAACCTTAGGTATGTTGCTGACACCACCCTTTTAAAGCGAATTTACTTAGCCCTCTGTCAGTCACTGCTTACGTATTGCATTTCATCTTGGGGTGGAGCAAACAAAACTACTCTTAAAACTTTAGAAGTAGCTCAACGTGCTGTGCTTAAGGTATGCACTTTTCGACCATTTTTGTTTTCGACTGAGCTTTTATACAAATCTTGCGAGGTTCTCACTGTGCGACAACTTTTCATACAAAGTATTTTATTCAGGCAGCATAATGAACTCAAGTTTGATTCGGAAATACTCTCAAGACGTAGAAAGCATACTGTATGTAGTGGAATGCAAAAATTTAATACGGCTTTTATTCATAGATTTTACTGTTTCCTTGGAGGTGTTTTATACAACGAAGTTAATAAATTGCTGTCAGTATATTCGCTGAACAAAATTGATTTTAAAGATAAATCTTTCAAATGGCTTCAAACCTTATCATATGAAGAAACAGAAAAAATGCTCACTTTCTACGCATAATTGATTTATTGTTTTATTATTATATTCACCCATTTTCCAAACCATAACACACCCTCTCACATACACACATGACACTCACATCCCACACACAGAGAGGATCTCATACTGACTATTTTCCTCATGTTTATTTTTTGTGATAAATTATAACTGTTTAAATTTAAATTTATTATGTAATGATTTTGCCTTATTTATATAATTTAATCATTATTTTTTTACGACCTATTTGCTCAATAATCTGGGGTGGGCGCGGTTTGCTGTAATACAGGCGTCAAGCCTAGCTCAGCAACTGAGGTCTCAAGACGACTGTGTGCTTTATTTTAATTATGTCAAGAAAAATATGTAAAACTTATGGATATTATTGGAAATAAATTATTATTATTATAAATTATTATTAAAAAAAAATTAGGATACATTTAAGACAGCGATATAAAATTAATATGTATTTAAAAAAGAAAAACAAAAACAAAAGTGTGAATGGAGTGGGGGTGTGTTGGGGTGTGTTTTGCATGTGTGGGGGGGTGTGTGTGAGAAGACAAGATATTTCCTTTTGTCCACCTGACGGTGAGTTCAACTCTGTCTATGGACATGTCAATATCATGGCTTTACGCCCTTTGCTCTGAGGGAAAACCTACTGGGGAGCTCATCGCATATCCACATAGTCAGCAGTCATCATCATCAGCCTATAATGTCCCACTGCTGAGCACAAGCCTCCTAACATAAATGAGGGTGAATGGGAATGGGCAATACTCCACCACGCATAACCACTGCGGATTGGTGGATGTAGTCTAGTGGTCAACTTACTGTTGGAATTTTTCAATCCACCTAGGAGGCCTCCAACTAGCTTATTAACTAATATCACAATTATGTGATAACCGTGACCAGCGCTGTGACTTCCGAAGCATGGGAACACTTGATTTGAAATACCTGACACTAGGCGGTCACCCATCCTAATACGGCCACACCGGTGGTAGCTTAACTTTGACGATCGATCAAGAACGGCTAATAAAATTCTACACCACGAGCGATATAACAATATAAAGCTATGAAATTACAATAAACAATGTTAATAAATTAAAATAAAATAAACACATCGACTCTTAAAACGGGTGGACTTATACAGCGTGTTTAGAATAATTACGTTGATAATGAACGTATTAAAGTGTGGTGAAAGTAAATGAATGAAGGATACTAAGCGGCGACCATTATGTATTAATGTAACAGGACAAAAGCGTTAGCGGGTAACGTGCATTAACGCGTGGTTAGGGACTCCATTGATTGGGAAATATTGTGGGAATGTCCAGAGAAAAATCTATCAATTATAGAGAATTCAGAGCTGAGAATTAGGTAGATTTGATTTTTTCATATTATACCTAATAGTCATTTATTGAACGTTTTACTTTGATTTTAACAAAGTTTTTTTTAATTTTTCATTATATTTCTAATTTCTACACACTAATGTAGGTATTTATTTTTAATAATAAACTTACATAACACATACACAAAATAGCAAATTGCAAAGTAATAACTCTTTATATCATACATATTTAAGCATCAATCACAATCAGCTCAGTGCTACCATTATTAATTATTAAAATATTATCCACTAATAATAACAAAGTGTAGCAACACTAGTATTGCGAGGGCGACCAACTACCGTCGTCGACCCGCTTTCTACACCACGAAATAATGGGCACCAATTAATATTGTAGTACCGTAGTGCTTCAATCCAGCATTAATTGAGCTACGTCATGAAGTTCTTGTGGGCTTGCTTAGGGCTTATTATAAGAGGCATATTAGCTCATCATCATCATCATCATCAGCCTATAATGTTCCACTGCTGAGCACAGGCCTTCACAAATCAGGGTGAAAGGGAATGGGCAAATACTCCACAACGCGTGCCCACTGCGGATCGGTGGAGGTAGGCTAGTGCTGAACCTGCTGTTGGAGTTTTCAAGCCGCCTAAAATCAAAATGATCCGTTGAGTAATTGAGGCGTGAAGGCGTAACAAACAAAAACTCACTTTCGCATTTATAATAGTTAAGATAGGATAATCAAAGTCAAATTACTCCAGTAACAGTTATTGAATATCACTTATTCAAACAACACGACACTAAGCTAAGATATGCCATTAACACACTGTCGATACATTATGTACAGTGGTTATTTAATGACACACAGTTAGTTGTTTTGATGCTCCCACATTCTGTTAATCATTAGTAGGTTCTGCTTTCTAATCGGTAGCCATCAATGAATGAAGGTTAATATTCTAGCTATTAACTAATTTAACCTAGTTAAAATGTTACCTAGTTAAACTCTAGATTAACCATTTTTATTAAATGGTTCTTAGGGAAAACTGTATTTTGTATATAACTTTTACAGCATAAGAAATGCTTCGACGGGACTTATACGGATATGACAATACGAGTAAACATTAAATTACGTAAAGTACTAATAAATATGAACAACTTTTACTTTGGGACCAACATCGCAATTTTCCTACAGCTTTTCATACATTTTAGCCGAAGAGTACCTTGTACCTTGAATGTACCTTTTGTATGAAAAGCTGTATATTTTTTTTGCGATAACGACTTTGGTAATTTTTTGCCGTATTGTCTCATATCCACCCTGTATTTAAAGCATGAAATGATACTGAAGAATTAGATAAAGTGTTAAATCCGGCTTAGCTACTATGGTGTTCGTTATATGGTATATATTAAGTCGGAAAGGCAGTGACAGGTGTATAAATAGTGTCTAGTTTATATTAAAAGTGTAATTCAAACTAGAACCTCTTCTTTATTTTATTTATTTTATTTTATTTATTGATTCTTCTAGTAAGTTGCTACCACGTTGCTACTGTGGCTTATGAATATATTTAAGCCGTATCAGGCATTTGCCAACTTTTAAAACAGGTGGAGATTTAGAGATGGCATATTTTCAAAACCTATGTTGGGTTCATGTCCTATGGTGAGTCATGCTAAACAACTTTTGCTATTGCTCAATTTTTTTTTAAACTTTTCTTACAAAATGTCAACCTTGCTCAATCATAATTTATAAAAAGTAAAAAATTTTTTTTGAGAATTCAGTGTTGGTCCCATAGTAAAAGTTGGTCAGTATGACACGTAGTATTTATATACTCTGAGGTATGACTAATCCAACATAGGCTTCGAAATATGCCATCTCAAAATCTCCACCCAGTATAGATTCCAGTATAGAGACCCATTCTGATATAATTTTATTGATAAGAATTTTCTTGTCTATATTAACTAAGACTTTTTAGGCTTTATATAGATGATGACGATTCAACTGACACCTATACTCTCTCATCATTCATCATCAGCCTATAATGTCCCACTCCTTTCACTAATGAGGGTGAAAGGGACTTGGCGATTCTCTACCAGGCGTGCCCACTGCGGATCGGTGGAGGTAGTCTAGTGGTCAACCTACTGTTGGAGTTTTCAAGGCACCTAGAGACCTCCAACTAAATTGTTTAACGCCTATCACAATTAAATGATAGCCAGGACCAACGGATTTACATACCTTCCGAAGCACGGATAATGCTCATGTTGAAATATCATCACTGGGCGGTCACCCATCCAGGTACTGTCCATACAGGTGATTGCTTAACTTTTCCAATCAATTAAGAACGGCTCTAATCAAGCTAAAGTGACAGACCAAAAAAGATTTACCTTATCACACTTATATGGACAAATCGGCGAGAGACTTCTTGGCGGGAACTTGTACAGTGATGTTGCGTTTTCATTTTTATTTTCATAAATTCGTGTATTTTGAGTTTTATTGCGTATTATTGGTGTTATTTTATCCAATAAATATCAATCCATGTGCACCAGTGACGTGAAATTAATTATGTGTATCGTGACTTTACAAGTTGTCTCAAAAAGTCCCTGTTTTTTTTTAGTACAATGACCACCATTTTACTAAAACATGACTGGACGGTGACTGATGATGTGGACTATGTGACAGCTAATATGCGGACTATAATGAAAGTTATATTATAAATAAAATGTATGTGACTGAAGGACTTTGTATCCATGGTCATGGAAAAAAAAAAAAACGCCGAGCAAGGTCTCAACCGGAGACTAATCAAGCTACACCACGGACGCTTTTTATTAGATAGATCGTTTAAAGCAAGTCTAGTACCCAAGTTTCAGATATAACCATCTATTTCTAACGTCGTATAACAAAAAGAGACGGGGTATCATAAACTCTGGAATTTACAAGACTTGCCTTAAAGCATCTTATCTAATAAGATAAATTTAGCAGTAGTGTATAAAGTTAATGAACTCTATTCACTCTTTACAAATCTAGAACTCAACACATTAACTTTTTGCTGTAAATTAAAATAATGCAAACAAATAAAATTTTAATTAAAACATAATTGTACAAAAAGTACGAGACTCAGACATTCAACGGCTGTCATTAGGCGATGTAATGTTAAATTTGTATGCAATTTCAGTTGTAATTGTCCGTTTTATGATTGTATTAATGTATTGTTAGTTTTAATTGGGTCTGTTACACGGTTTTTTGTTTAATTTGATGTATGAGTGCGTGGGAGTTCCTTGGGATTGAAGAGATTAAGTTAATTTTTGTTATGGCTTTTAAAAAATTATCAATTTTATCTTTATTGATTTGCCTTTACGGACCTTTAAGGGACGGTAATTTGATTTGTTTTGTTGATCGATTTTTGAAGTCATCGTTTATAATACAACATTTATTTGTAAATTTAAAATAATATTGTCGAATTTATGAAGTTCTTCCGTTTGTGCGCCTATTTTTCAGCTATTCCCATTGGAGCACCGATCACTATCGCTGGATGCTCAAGGGCAAAGTATATATAGAGTTGCCAGATCAATAAAATATTAACCGGTATATAGGGTTACTTCTGAAAGGGTTACCAAAATGATAAAACTTTTCTTATCAACGCTGTACGATCAAAATGTATGAAAAAAAGATTTTAGTTTCTCGATTTCAGAGTTGGTCTCTGAGTAAAAGTTGTTCATAATAAAAACTGCTATAAACCCTGAAAATTTGGCTCCCCAAAGTAACCTTGTATGTAGAAAAAAAGTAAAAATTGCAGTTCACTTCTTACGGAATTTTCATCATGGATTCTGTTAGTCGCTGATCGATGAACTTCCATTATACCATTTTGGCTTACTTTCAAGTTTTTTTTTTTATATCCCATCATTGAATTATAACCTATACCAATTTGCACAACGATGGTTATTTCTATAAAATTCATAATTCGTTATAATTTCATGTCATTAGAGCGTAATTACGTTTCCACACGTTACGGACGGATAGTAGTATACCTAACCTAACCGTATAGTAATAAGGCTGATAGTTGAGTAACCATGGTTAATACCGTTATGACAATGATAGCTCGCGTAACGTCCAATTGAATCTTAATTGCATATAATCTTTGTGTTATTTTATTGAATATAATTGATTTTAATATACGCTATTGAATACGCATTCGTATTATTTCCCATGTTTTTTTTACGATTTACGTATCATCTTTTGTTTTTAAGTACGAGGCTTAGGCAATATTTTGAACAGTTTTATAATTCTTAGATGATATCAAAATATTTGAGAATATCAAAGAAAATTATTCGATGGCCCAAAGGCAACGCAATTTGCGGTCACTGAGAACTTTAACAACATACTTCCTCATCATATAATTCGCCGGCACATTCTGCATTTGATGAATCTGCTGATAACTGATACAGCGGATGCTCTAAAGAATAAACAATCTTACACACAGACAAGCCATCTAGCATACTGTATAATTTACTACCTATACACCCTTTCCTCCGGGAGGTTTAATTGAAACGGCCTGCTTTGTAGGCCATAACTCCGTTACTGGGCCCGGCCTGTCATCGCACTTGTTATCATAGAGCTGTTAATAAATCGATATATTGTCGATTGTTTCGATAGTTGCACAATCGGAACTATCAGATTCAATATTTTCGCAATTGCGCGGAAATTTTAATTTTTCAGTTATCTTGCTGTCCTTGACATTGTCAGAAACAAATATTGAAAAAACAATTAACCTAAATAACTTTAATTTTGGACTTTTTGGCGGGAACTTGCAGTGACGTAGCATTTTCATTTTTATTTTCATAAATTTGTGTATTTTGAGTTTTATTGTGTATTTTTGGTGGTATTTTACCCAATAAAGATCATTCATGTGCACCAGTGAAGTGAAATGAAATGAATTAAGTATGTGTATCGTGACTTTTCAAGTTGTCTCAAATTGTCCGTGTAGAGTTTTACTACAATTACCACCATTGTAGTAAAACATGACTTTTATGGACGGTGACTGACTGAGGACTATAATGTGAAGTGATTTATTGTGACTGGAAACTATAATATAACTCGACACTGGCAGAAATGAGCCCTAATTTGGGCTTGGTTGCCAAAATTAAAAATAAGAAGAAGAAGAACTTTAATTTTTTATTTTTGTAATGTATTTTCTTCTCACAAAATATAAAATTGCTTATCAACTAGAATATACGTAATATTACAGTAATGTATAAAAGATTATGTCTCTTTAATGGACATTGTATGCTAAAATAATAATAAACAATACTCTAAACTAAACCTAATATTTAAAAATAAAACTATTCTAAATCCGTGCCAGTGATTTAATTATTTTTATTAACAGAAACAGTAATAATGGTCTCTGTTCTAGAATAATACTTACAATAGCTTTATAAATATTACCAAAATAATAATTGCAACCCCCCCATTGGTCTATAAAATGTCCGAAACAAAATTGCTAACATACTTGTTAGTGAACTTTATACCTCATAATTTACGCATCATAATTTTCAAACCTCTACTTTTTTAGCTGAATCAATCAATAATGCTCATAATAATGATAATGAGTCTCAAACAGAAGTCAACAAAGATGAAGATCGTGACAATAATAAGTGGAAACTTGATCCATACTTTATTGAATTAAAATAAGAGTAAGCTACTTAATAATAGAGTGCTCAATCACTTGCCAAGAAACCTTCCTGGATCGTTTTTCACACCGGCATTTAAACGTGGTTTAAGTCAGAATCTTCATGTTTGATAAATAATAATCACTAGTTAAGATACTGCGGTCAATTTACAACATTTGTTAAAGTCTCGTAAACCGGCCGTGTCGAATGGTGGCTTCGACAAAATTACGGTTTTAATAGCATTAGATATATTGCCTGCATTAGAATTTAATTCTATGTCTATTTGCTTGGAGAGGTCTTTAGAATCTGAGATAACACTAATAGTATATTGACAAACTTTTAAAACATTAATGTGATTAACATTCTCTAACTTTATGACCGCATTTTATAAAACTTGTACCTCTTCTCGTAAGGTTATATCCATTGCTTTATAAATCGGTTTATATTCTTCATAATGATGTGTAATCTAGAACTGTTGCTGAATAGCTGCTACTCACTCTTTGATTCAAATTTTATTATTAATACTAAAATGATTATTATTATGAAAGATTATTACTTTTTCAAGCTTACTAGGTTTAACATGACCTCATCTACATGATTTCACACCTTATCAAAAAATAATCAATACACACTAACTTTAATTCCATTATTAATTATATTTTCATTACTATCCAAATAATAAAGTCTTAAATATGACTAAGCAAATTTTTAGCACCGATGATTTCATTCTACTATACTATTATAGTTGATCTAGCCCCCAGCAGGCAATTTAGTAATTAAGTATTCGCATAAATTTACATTTATCTGATTTTATCTTTCGGCGTAACGAATAGAACACTTGTCAACGTTTCAACGCTTTATTTTATACTTTTGTTCGGATTTATTATTTATTTGACCCATATAAATAAATAAATATTCTGGAACATTCCTCACACACGGTCATCTGATCCCAAACTAAGCAGAGCTTGTACTATGGAAACCAGATAACTGATATAATACATATATTACTTTTTGTTTGTAAATACATACTTAAAACACATAATTACACCCAGAATCAGGACCCGAACCCACAACCTGCGGCGCGATAGGTGGAATCTTAAACAGATTCTTAGCCATCCGCGCCAGCTGGCCCGTCTTATCATTATAATAGTAATTTCTTCATTGTTTGATTAGACTTTAGCTATGCAAGAATGGCATTTTACTCATCAACAGGATCTTACGCATCATCGAGATTTAACTTACTTTAGTAAATTTATTTTACTGGTGAAATTGCTAAAGCATCATTGCCAAACGTTTTTGGAAAACCAAACAGATTTGAAGGAAATTCCATATAAAAGTTTTTTTTAACCATAAGACCCATCTTATCCAAAGTTGGCGAAAACATTCCACGTTTCGAAGATTGAGTAATTACCCGTAATCGTTCACGAGTGTTCGGCTACCATCGCCGACGCTCGGGCATTTTCGGCTCTCCGTCCACACCATTTTTTGCGGCACGCCTGGCGCGCAAGCGCAAGTAATTTTTAATTAAAATTTAGCGCTTTATTACGAAAACTATTTGAGGTGTAATGGTGGTGTGGACATGTTTTTGTAATTACTTTTGCATTGTTGGATGTTCTTGTTTTTTTTTTTTACATTGAATATGCCTGTGTTTGACCACAATCTCTCCAGGGTCAGCGATGATGTGGCCGAGGGTCGCCGATAGGTACTATTTCACGATAAATATTAAACTTGAGGGTGGTAGCCAACCAGGTGGGTACTAAATTCCTACCACCGTGCCATAGTTTCCTCACGATTTTTTCCTTTATCGAAAGCTCAAGCTCATTGTTGGATTCGAACCCTTCGTCTCGGCATTCGACGTTACCACTGAGCTTTAGTTTTCTATTAGCGATTCTACTTTGGAATAAAAACTCAGATCGTCTCAAGAATAGATCGCTTTAATCGATAATAAACCTAATACCATTGGTGCAGGTTCCAAATTCAGTTGTTTTAATCTCGACTCAAAACTTGACTTTAGCATTGCTCGACATTCTAGAATACGGACCCAAGTTTAATCTATAGCAAATTTTATTGACATTAAAATCCGAGTTGCAAAATCATGATTATTAAATTACGTCCGTGTGGCTCCCGGCATAGAATAGGGCCAACCCTTCCAATCCTAAGGGTGTCGTAAAAGGCGACTAAGGGAATACACCAGGGGACGGGCAGCAGCGTCCATCTGTGATACACCATCACTACTGCGATCACCAACCCGCCTGCCAAGCGTGGTGATTATGGCATTAACCCTCACAATATGAGTACACGAGCAAAGTTACGGCCCCCAGTCCCCGGCGGCCCCGCTATCCCGGGCTACGGTAGCGGTCACGGTAACGGCGGGGCAGGGGGTGCTAAGAGTCTCCGGCAGAGATCCGGCTACCAACAACGACGACTGGACCTGGTAACATACAATGCACGGACTCTGAGGACCGACGAGAAGCTCATTGAGCTGGAGGAAGAAGTGGACAGGCTGCGCTGGGATATTATGGGGTTATCAGAAGTCCGAAGAGAGGGGGAGGACACGATAATCCTTAAATCCGGTAACCTGTTCTACTACCGGGAGGGTGATCACCTGTCACAGGGTGGTGTCGGGTTTATTGTCCGCAAGCCCCTCATCAAGAATATAGTGCGGATAGAGAGTGTCTCACCGAGAGTCGCATACCTGATACTCAGAATTACCAAACGGTATTCGCTGAAGGTCATTCAGGTATACGCTCCGACCTCATCACACCCAGATGACGAGATAGAGACATTGTATGAGGATATCTCACGAGCCATACATTCCTCTAAAACGCACTATATGGTATTGATGGGGGACTTTAACGCGAAGCTAGGCATTAGGAATGACGATGAGCTGAGAGTGGGGCACTTTGGAATTGGGCAGAGGAACCCTAGGGGGCAACGGTTGGCCGACTTCATGGAGTTAGAGGGACTCTTTATGATGAACTCCTTCTTCAAAAAGCGGCCACACAGGAAATGGACCTGGTGTAGCCCCGATGGATCCACCAAAAATGAGATAGACTTTATCTTGACGACAAAGCGGCAAATCTTCAGTGATGTTTCTGTGATCAACAGGGTTAAGACCGGAAGCGATCACCGATTAGTAAGAGGCACACTGAACCTGAACATCCAGGTGGAGAGATGTCGTCTGGTAAAGTCTACGCTCCGACCCCAATCTGCATATATCCAGGACCCTGACAGCTTTCAGCTCGAACTTCATAATCGCTTCCAATGCCTGGATAATTGCGTGACGGTGGACGATACAAACAACAGGCTCGTGGAAACTGTCCATGCGGTAGGATCTAAGTTCTTTAAGACCCGCCGCACGAATAGAACCCAAAAACTCTCGGATGAAACTCTCAAACTCATGAAGCGACGACGTGAAATGAAGTTGCAGTCTTCAGCTGATACAGCCGAATACCGGCAGCTGAATAGGCAGGTCTCAAACGCAATGCGACACGATTTGCGCCTCTTTAATACATCATGTATTGAAGAGGCAATAAAGCAGAACAAAGGTTCCAAAGTGTTCGCAAGAGACTTGTCTATTGGTCAAAGTCAACTGACCAAGCTGAAGACCGACACCGGCAACATCATCACGTCAAAGCTGGAGATCTTGAGAGAGATCGAGATGTTCTATGGACAGCTGTACACCTCGTCACAGAAACCAGATCCAATTCCGGTTAGTGACGCAAGAGCCAAGTTGACCCGACACTACACCGAAGATATCCCGGACGTCAGCCTATACGAGATTAGAATGGCTCTGAAACAGCTTAAAAACAACAAGGCGGCGGGTGAAGACGGAATAACAACAGAGCTCCTGAAAGCGGGTGGAAAACCGATACTTGTAGTCCTTCAGAAGCTTTTTAATTCCGTCATACACGAAGGTACAACGCCGGAAGTATGGAGTGGAAGCTTGGTGGTGCTCTTCTTCAAGAAAGGCGATAAGGCCCTATTGAAGAACTACCGCCCGATATCCCTCCTAAGCCACGTTTATAAGCTATTTTCGAGAGTCATTACGAATCGTCTCGCACGTAGGTTTGACGACTTCCAGCCTCCCGAACAAGCCGGTTTCCGTAAAGGCTTTAGTACCATAGACCACATACATACACTCCGCCAGATTATACAGAAGACTGAGGAGTATAATCGGCCATTATGCCTGGCGTATGTGGACTATGAGAAAGCCTTCGATTCAGTCGAGACATGGGCGGTGTTACAGAGTCTACAGCGATGCCAAATTGACTATCGCTATATCGAAGTGTTGAAGTGTTTGTACAGCAAAGCCACCATGTCGATCCGAGTCCAGGACGAGAGTACGAAACCAATCCAGTTACAGAAGGGTGTAAGACAGGGTGACGTAATTTCCCCGAAACTCTTCACCACTGTAATGGAGGATGTATTCAAGCTCTTGGACTGGAAGGGATATGGCATCAACATCAATGGCGAACACATCACTCACCTTCGATTTGCCGACGATATAGTCATAATGGCGGAATCGCTAGAAGCTTTGAACATCATGCTCAATGACCTCAACAGAGTTTCCCAACAGGTAGGCCTCAAGATGAATATGGACAAGACAAAAATTATGTCTAATGTTCATATTCCGCCAATGCCGGTGATTGTTGGGAACACTGCCCTCGAAGTTGTAGACGAGTATGTTTACCTAGGACAAGTTGTCCAACTAGGTAGGTCCAACTTCGACAAAGAGGTCAACCGAAGAATCCAACTCGGCTGGGCAGCGTTCGGGAAGCTACGGCATATCTTCACGTCCAGAATACCTCAGAGTCTGAAGACAAAGGTCTTCAATCAGTGCGTGTTGCCAGTGATTACATACGGGACAGAGACGTGGTCTTTTACTGCTGGCCGCATAAATAAGCTCAGAGTCACTCAGCGAGCTATGGAACGAGCTATGCTCGGAATTTCTCTACGAGACATGGTCCGAAATGAGGACATTCGTAGGAGAACAAAAATTACCGATATAGCTCGTAGAGTTAGTAAGCTGAAGTGGCAATGGGCAGGCCACATCGCTCGGCGAACCGATAACCGATGGGGAAGGAAGGTTCTCGAGTGGCGACCACGTACTGGAAAGCGCCGTGTGGGACGACCACCCACCAGGTGGACCGATGACTTGGTCAGGGTCGCTGGGCTCCGTTGGATGCAAGCGGCCCAAAACCGCTCCAAGTGGAAGTTAATGGGAGAGGCCTATGTTCAGCAGTGGACATCCTTAGGCTGATATGATGATGATGATGATGATGATGATTATTAAATAATCAATAAATTTCAGGATTTTTTAATATTGGCAACTTTGTACCCCCGTAATTACTGGCAACATCTATCAAACACAGACACGCGCGCATGTTATATCAAAGTGAATGAACATGCTTGCTCTGACGCCTTCCTTTACACACCTCCCAACGTTCATTGTTGAAATTGTTAATTTTCCAATTCACCGTTGATTGATCGGCGTTCATAAGCCGAGATAACACGACACGACCCGAGCGACGCCTCGGCTCACCTTTTTTTTTATTTGTTTACGCGGCCAATGTCACCGCCCCACACGGCCCTTATCAAGATTTCCGAACGATTTTTTTTGTTTCCATAATGTTTCGAACCTCGTTTCATTTTCGATACAATGTCTGCGCCGACGTTTATGCGGAGTAATTGCTTTGTGGTATTTAAACTGGATTACGTCGGAATTCTCGCATTATTGCACCTTAAAAGTCGTAATTTAAGAGTGTTTTTCCCTTGTCGTTTGCAAATGAAATATTTTTATGGGAACCCAGAGATAAGGTAATGTATGCATTTTATTTGTCACGAGTGTGAGCATACAATTATTATATTAAAAAAATGTTAAATGCATCATATTCTTGTACTATAAGTCAAAAGATTTATGTGACTGAAAAGTTGAGTGATGGCGAATAAAACAGCATAAACCAAACATAGGTAAGGATACGTATAACAGGTGGAGATTTCGAGATGGCATATTTTCTAAACCTATGTTGGGTTTCTCATGCTGATCAACTTTTACTAAGGGACCAACACTGAATTCTCAAAAATAATTTTTACTTTTCTTACAAAATATCAACATTGTTCGATCATAATGTATGAAAGGTAAAAAAACGAAATTGAGAATTCAGTGTTGTTCCCATAGTAAAAGTTGTTCAACATGACTAATCCAACATAGGTTTTGAAAATATGCCATCTCGAAATCTCCACCCAGTATATTTAGCTCACTTTTAATATCATTTAAAATAATCTAAACTCAAAACAGAACGGTACAAACCCTCAGTAAATAGAGAACACTCCGTTACTTGAGATAGCCCATCATAAATACGTATTTAATGCTGTACCGTTGAGAAATGTACGTTTGTATGTCCGTTTGTCTATTGTTACGCTTGGGAACGGAGACACGGGCGTGATAAAGTGAATTTCCGTCAAGCTAGTTCACTTTACCAGTCCTAGTACTTAATCTAGGCATTTCTTATATCTATGTGCTGGCTTGAAACTTGATTAAGAGGTCAGATGTTCATAGCAAATCGCTGGTCACAAGGGCATGTATAAATATATTTTATGTCTCGTATTCTTGAGGAGGTTAGAAAAGGATGCATGTTATCCTGGAAACTATTATTCTAGAATAGTGGTTCCTAAAGTTAATTGGACCGCGACTCATCTAACAAAAACTTCCCAATTCGGGAATGGCCTCAATTCCTTCATGAAAACCTCTTGATTTTCATGAAGGAATTACTACTATTATTTTTACGATATTCCTATTTTCAGAATCAGTTTTCATCATTCATCATCATCATTTTTTCATCAACAAATTCAAACATTGCCATTGAATAACGCCTATAAATAAACAAAGAAAACACGAACAAAACAACATCTCAATGTACATACACATCCATAAATCATAAACAACATATTTAAACTATTAAAATAATACAATCGGGTGTAAATATTCACTTATAGTGACATTAGATGCGTTTCTATACGAAAGAAAACGTTTTGGAAAATACAAAAACATGAGAGTGCGTTTTAAAATGTAATAATTCACTCTTTCGCACGTGAGAATGGGTGGAAGTGTATGAAAAAATAAAATGGAGCCCACAATTCTATATTTACGTTGTAAATGTGAATTTTTACGAGCGGTCTTGCTTCGCTACTGAGGTGATAGGGGTTTGGTAATGAGCTGAAGCGGCAGCGGGAGCGATTGTATTTATTATTGAAGATTGTGACGTGACAGCTTACCAAGTAGGCTGGGATGTTGGTCTACATGTTTTATTGGTATTTTAACATTGAAATTAACATTAAAAGGAATTTGTCAAGTACCGCAGTGGTACGACACAGATACAAACGACTAAGTAAGTAGGTATGTAAGTAGTACACCAGTAAAATTATTGTGTAGTAGAACGAAAATAAGACCCATTCTACTAAGCCTAACTATTAATATTATAAATGTGCGAATGTGAGTTTGTTTGTTTGTTACGCGTTCATGCCTTAACTACTCGACCGATCATCATGGAATTTGGCATACAGATATAATTGAGAATGACATAGGCTACGTGTTTGGTTGTGTGAATGTTTTTATATTTCTGTGGATGTTAATAATTCAATCACGCTGTAATGGCCAATCACATTCGGATTAAATTTGGCACATTATTTTATCACACTCTCAGTCCATCCTTTAGATACGCGGAGCAGAACCTATTCATTGACATAGCAAATTTTAAAGTCAAATATTATTATTACAAAAAAAAAACGCTCAACGCGTACACACATCACAAAAACCGCACCTTTAAAGTAAGCTGCATTGGCATTGCAAAATGCTTTTGAAAGCTTTATTCAAGTAAGTACAGACCTGCAGATGGAGTGTGCTACTTCTAAACATTATAGCTATGCATTTATAACTAACCACTTACCGGACAAGTGGACGAGTATTTTTAGACAGACCGACTCATATGCACAGATTTTATTGTTGACTAGGTAGTGAGGGGAAATGTGTGGAAACGTCTGGATGATGAACTAGCTCCGCAATTATACCTGTCCACAAGTTATCTAAGTTAGTAATAGTAATTTAGTATTGAGTTAACAATAATTTTTGCAAAGTTATATAGTAAGATCGTAGAGTAATTAAAATATTAGTTCAACTTTTTTTACAAAAGTAGCACTTTTTTTGCACTTCATAAGTCATATTATAATACAGTAAGTCGTAAAATAATGTTTGAATTTTACTTATCTCTGTAATATTCGAATACAATAAAATTTAATGATAATTATTAGTGGAAGAGCACTATAAGTTGTGTCAGCAGCATTATAGTCCTACAAACTTATCTGAAACTAACGACATTTTGCCAATCGCCATTGGTCAAAGGTAATATAAACACTACGTTCATTGATTGTTTGCTCTACGAAAACGATAACAGCGACTCTCTCATCGGGCCAGATAAGTCTGTGGGACTATATGTATATCAATTGGTTTCATGGTTTCATGCTGCACAGAAAGTCCTTAACAACAGCACTAAAAAAATACTCATCAAAAATTAACTACTATCTAATAACGCCATCTAGTTACAGCCCCGCGAACTACTCACATACTCAAACTAATTGCTTATTACAAAATCATTATTTCGCTCATTTTTACTTACCAATTAAAGCCATCCTTGTTTCCAATAATCACCCAGTTAAAGGAACTAAACGCATTCTGCCTTCAAGCCTCTACTCTACGGGATTAGAGAGGAATGCAAAAAAGCATTTGCATAAGTTAAACTTTGTTCGTAGGCAGCGGATTTCACAAAGTGATCAATTAGCATTTCTATGTTAGAAGGCGCGTTTACATGTCACGGGAGAGGGACGTAAAAGATTCGCTTGGAAATTTCATTCCTGTTATGTATTTACATACAATATTTAAAGTGATTTAATTTTCAAAGTAATTACGGAATAGAGTAAAATACAAGATTGCGTTAGATTTTTAACTCTGAATTAACTAACAAAAATTTTAACTGGGTTAAGTTTACCTTTAAATTCCCCATATCTGAACTGAAACATAGCACCCCTTTAAATAAAAAAATATCCATTCATTAATTAAAAACACAATATACATACCCTAGTAAATTATAATAATGATTATCACTAAAAAGTTAACATCACTTAACAAAACTAACATTTTGCATTACCAACCAACCTTCTACATAATATAAAATCTAAAGATGCCAACACAGAACCTACAGCACCAAAAATCGTAGCATATAAATAGCCCTAAATGTTGTTACTTGTTTGTGCTGTCAGGAATAGGGAAACAGTTTTTGCATGACCACGTCCAGAGCCCTGAGTTAACATTCGTATACAGAATGGGACAAATGTAAGGATTATGTTAATTCTCTATCAGTTTAGTTAAGTTTAAGTTAAAGTTGTGTTTTATTTGTCATGATTTTATTATGGTACTATTGTATTGTATACATTTTGTAGCAAAGCTTTCTTTGATGGACGAGAGAACCAAGCTGAGAAGTCATAGAAGTAGACTGTATGTCCAATATGAACGCATTGTACTCTTTGTTATATTGTGTATCGTGTCTATTCGCGCACAGATTATCAAAAACTGTGTTTTTGTGCGCGAATAGACCTGATAATTAAAATAACAATGAATTTAGTCCGCGAAACCTAATTCTACCATCCCCATTCTTAAACCACAAGACGCCGGGAAAAGTTTCACCCGTACGTTGTTGATATACCGAAAATATGGACACAGCGTTTTGCATCCTCATTTATAATGCGGACAGCAAGGGAGTGGAACCTGCTTCCGGCGTCTGTTCCATCCTAGGCTTAGTATTCGTCCCATTTAATTATAAAAAAAAAGTTAATGAACTCTTTTCTTCGATGACACTATTTAATATTTATAAAATTATACATAGGTAATACATAAATCTCAAATAACATTATGCACTGGTGGTATCCCGTCACAAAAATTAAAACAAACCAAAAATAATACGCCATATTTTTTCCCTTTCACATCCTTAACCGACGAACGCACGTGTAGGTATCTAATAAATCTTATTTTAGCTAATTAAGACATTATTTTTATAAATCACTCATACATTTTTTGTCCCGTGTTTGTCGAGATAAGGCAGCGGACATGTTAATGTCAAAGGCGCCGGCAAATTAATACGTCTCCTCGCTGCTCTTATCTCGGATGTCAAATTTGAAATAGACTGATAAGGTAACATTTAGGCGAGGTATGAGGATAATTACAAGGATCCCATAGGTGGGGTTTGTTTCTGGGATAGAATCTTAAAATTGTGAAAAGTCAATCTGGATTTGTTAGGTTTTCAGTACAAAGTAATTTTATTTAGGACAACTTAATATCATTAAAAGGAATTTTTATTTAGGACAACTTAAGTATGATAGTCGAAAGTACTAAAGTCAGTCCGGAAATCTTAAAGTGAGAAGAACCGGTAAGGTTACTGTTTTGATAGATTTTTTGAACAATCTGACTATTTATGAACTTTACAAATTGACTTTACCATCGGTTTGTAATTTTTATAATCACTGTGACTATCCTAAGTACCTAATCTGAATAAATTAGTTTTGACTTTGAGTCACCAGTGTATGTTAGAACTTAGCTGAAAGTCAAATTCAAAGTCGGAACTTCGTTTGCGTGGCGACCCTACCTTTTTCTTAAGTTTTCTAATTTTCTGCGCAACTTTCCTTATGAACGTTCTACAAAGTATTGGAAAACTTTTAAAAAGTTGATGATATCGGTAAATTCGTTGTTGGTTATGGCGTAATCAAGGGAGATAGAGATTCATTTTTATATAGAATTACCGTAATAGTAGCAGTAGTGAGCATTTCTTTTACTTCCAAGTTTAATATTTTTGATCACGTGCATACCTGAAACAAGTAAAAATATATTTTTAATAACATAATTGTAAGTACTACAATACAAATTACTTTATTGCTTATACCAAACACCATAATTATGACAATCAAAAAACAGACATAAAAACATAAAATGCAAAAAAAAAACAAGCCACTTTATCGTTGAATTTTTTTTTTTATCGATTACTTCCAGGCAACCTATTTTTTTTTTCATCCGTTCTACTTTTTTTTATACGACTCAGTCGGTAAACAAGCATTTGGGCCGCTTACATCCAGCAGTGCCCAGCGACTCTGACCAGGTATCGCATCATTTTGAATGCGAATATTATCTATCAATGGGTATGGTGATGCCGAATGCCAGGTTATGGGTATCATCCTACAATGAGCTTGAACTTTCGGCAAAGTCGTCGGTCCACCTGATGGGAGGGCGTCCCGCTCAGCGCTTTCCAGTACGTGGTCGCCACTCGAGAACCTTTCTTCCCCAGCGGTTATCGAGTCTTCGAGCGATGTGGCCCGCCCATTGCCACTTCAGCTTCTACTCTACGAGCTATATCGGTCGTTTTCGTTTTCCCACGAATGTCCCCATTTCGGACTCTGTCACGTAGAGAAATTCCGAGCATAGCTCGTTCTATAGCCCGCTAAGTGACTCTGAGCTTATTTATGCGGCCAGCAGTGAAATACCACGTATCTGTCCCGTATGTCATCACTGGTAACACTCACTGATTGAAGACCTATTCTCTACCTCTCTTAAAACTTAATAATATAAGTCATTACGAACTTAAATTAGGACAAAACCCCAAAACAAAAATCGTGACATCACTATCTCATGTTAGATTTTCGTATAGCGGTTACTTGACATGACTTCACGTGACGAACCACGGTCTCTGCTGAGAATTTTATTCCGTCCTTATCCTCATAATCAGCCGTTTAGATAGTACAGTCGAGGACATAAATATGTATACACTTAGTAAAATTCAACAACGGTTTCCTCTTAAACTACTGATTGAAATTAAGAGATAATATAAAGGCAGAATCTTCTAACATATACTATTATGATTTGTGTAATAGTTTAACACTTAAATGTTAAACATGCGAGAAAATTGCTTTTGAATTTCAAAAAGTGTATACATATTTATGTCCTCGACTGTACATAGATGATATTACCGCCGAAATATTGTACCGTTTAGAGATGTGGCGTGTACCGTTTTGTGATTAGGTGTTTTGCGAATTGATTATATCGAAGTACAGTAGCTTTTGTTTGGTGATAAGTTATTGCTTTTCTTTGTGGAGAACAGGAAATTGTATATAAATTATATTTGTTAACAATTATGAATCTATACAAATATAGAAAATTTTTGTGTCTATCTTTGATTTTGTTTATATTTGAAGACGTTATTATTTGAAGACAAAACCAAACGTGCGTCTGTTTGGTTTTCAGGCTTATCTCCGAACTCCACTTTTCTTTGTTTTGGCTTGTGTTTGACCACAACCTCAAACAAACAAGGTCTATATTCTAGAAAGTCAAGTTTTGAATCGATATAAAAATAATTGAATTTGGAACCTGCACCAATCATTTAAGGTTTATTTTTGTTTAACACGATCTATACTTGAGCTATTGCCAAAGTTAACACACAACTGGCTCACAACACAAGTGACACCGTCGATCCTTGGTGTCTTTTTCTCATTCTTTTTGGCTGTGATATAAACATGGGCTATCAAAACGGCCATCATACCGTTGTTTCAATAATAGCTCAGTGGTAGTGACGTCGGATGCCGATACGAAGGTCCCGGGTTCGAATCCTACACTGAGCTTGAGCTTTCGGTGAAGGAAAACATCGCGAGGAAACCATAGCACGGTGGTAGGGTACTTTGTAGTACCCACCTGGCTGGCTATTACTCTCAAGTTGAAAATCTGCTGTTATGCACCTATCGGTGTGTTCCGACAGCTGCACTTGAGAGCTAGTTCCCTCTAGGTATATGAGTAGTTTCAAACTAATAGGTGTATTGTATAACTTATTAATCTTTATATCTTCATTACAAAAGTACACTTTGTTTCAAATTAAGTATGTATCCATCGTAAAGTCCCTTAAACGTTTGAAGTCCGCCGCGTCGTGGCGTCCATATCTCGCAAAGTACGTGCCTCACATAAAATTGCCCACAAAAATGTGCAAAGTTTCACGCGGTATGGGAACACTGAATATTGCTTTGGTATGCTAAAAATCTTTCACTGAGTAAAAAGTGTTTTTATTTTATGTAGAAACATACATCGTACTTATAACAATTTTGATAGTTTGTTTAAATAATCCTAGCTATCCTAACTTAATATTATAAATGCGAAAGTGAGTTTGTTTGTTTGTTACGCCTTCACGCCTAAACTACTCAACGGATCATTATGAAATTTGCCATGCAGATAGCCTATGGTATGGAGAAGGACATATGCTACTTTTTATCCCGGGAACGCTTGTGAAACCGCGGGGGACAGCTAGTAAATACATAAATTAATATCCTAAGACATTCTTACACACTGCTATCTGATTTCAAACTAAGTACGAAGGCTACTTTTTATCCCGGGAACGCGGGTGAAACCGCGGGGGACAGCTAGTTATATTATAAATGCTAAAGTGAGTTTGTTTGTTTGTTACGTCTTCACACCTTAACTACTTAACAGATCATCGTGAAATTTGCCATGCAGATAGCCTATGGTATGGAGAAGGACATATGCAACTTTTTATCCCGGGAACGCGTGTGAAACCGCGGGGGACAGCTAGTAAATACATAAATTAATATCCTAAGACATTCTTACACACTGCTATCTGATTTCAAACTAAGTACTACGGAAACCAGATAACTGAATGCTAAATATACCTACACCCAGACACCTACATGCAGACGTATACATGCACACAAATTCATGTCCTTGGTGGGAATCGAACCCATGACCTGCAGCGTGAAAGGTGGAATTTTAACTAACCACGCCAACAGGCCTGTCAAATATAAATATATCAATGTAACATTTATGTTTATCATACTCTGTTTATCATGCTTGCGGCGGCGTCGTGTGACGGGTCGCTCACTTCCCTCCAATATGGCGAGGAGGGCGATGGCTGCCACACGCGTCATACTTGTGAACAGGTGCTGCTTGTGTGGGCTGGTCTGCTTAAGTTTGCTATTTATTTACTTATTAAATATTTATTCAGTCTACTTTGTAATTTTGCCGCTGGGCCGGGGCACGCAATTGTTTTCAGTGCGATTAGAATGTAAATATTATGTAATGAATCTAAGCTTGTTTTGAAAAGAGTAATTGCTGAGTTTATTGCCGGCTCTTCTCAGCAAATGCAACCTTCCGAACCGATATTAGAGTATTAGAGTCAGACTTTTCATAAGTGCCTGCGAAGGTCTATTTGAATAAATGATTTTGAATTTGAATTTGAATTTATTAGATTCCTACGAAGTTTCTTAATGTGCTACGGTTTCAAAACGACATTTTCCTTCTCCAAAATCTATAGGTTCAAACCCAAGGCTTTCGTCATGGCATTCGACAATATATTTATAAACAATAGTAAAAGTAATATCAGCTATATAATCTTTAAAATGAAATAGAAATTCCATTTGCATAACATACAGTTTCACATGCGTGGACTATAACAGAAGGGTCAGAGTTGAGATTTTATACTTACGTGACCGCCATTGCACCGGCGAGTTAAAAGATTTCACGCCAATATGAATCGGGGGTAAACAATGCCATATCTTCAGTTCCAACATTTGCTTTAAGCTTTATATACGGGATTTTAATATGAACTATGCACTCTATATGGTTTTGATAGAAAAAAAGTTTTTGTAAAAGTTTTTTTTTTATACAAGCTTTTTTTGGTGACTGTACTTTTTGTTGACTGTGCTTGCATTGTCATCCAATATACTAATGTATACCAAATATCAAGTCAATCCGATCACTAGAAGTGTGTAAAATTCGACTTGCAAGATTTGACCCAATACCCATATACATACAAACATTGCAAGATTGTAATAATAATTATAATATAAATTGTAATATAAAAGAACGCTTGTGATTGGTCGACAGTTTTTACTTTTAATTTCGGTACGCGATAGTCTATGGACCGTACACTATGTGGTTTCTGAACAGTTATAATAGTAAAAAGCATGTTTTATAAGAAATAAAAAGTCCATTCTGATCATGAAATAACTGCAAATAGCTTTCTTAATAAAACAGCAAACGTGAAAAAAGCCTATATAAAAATACGGAGCGATATCTTTTGCCAAGCAGTGAGATAGATCGTGGAATTAATGACAAAAAAAATACTAAATGTATTAAAAAATGTGTTCAGCCCTAAATGAATAAACCTACATCCAACACACACACGAGTTTCAAATAACAAAGTGCAATAATCTGAACCCCAAGAAAACTTTTTCATTGACTAAGTTCTATTTCAGTAGAAGGTACCGTGAAGGATAATAAATAGAATCCGCGTCAGCCATTGATCGCTAACAAAGTGAAAAAAGGGTAAAACTATGGTTTACACAGATGCATCGGCAATTATTACTGCGAAGACTGTACTATTGCTCGCCGCTTTAACAATTCAATAGGACTTTATTGGACTGTGGTGTAAGGCATAAGCTGTTGTCTATGGATTATAAAAACGCCTCCGCTCTACGTTAAATCCGTGTACCCGTTTTTTTTAGGTAGAATATATCTTATGTGTGTGTGTATGTTCATTAGAATCCGTTGCGAGATTGAATCCCAAACATCATATCTAAAAATTCACGCATAATACTAGCATCCTCTCTGAGGAATTAACCGTGTTCCCATGAGATACCAGTTACGCTATTCTGGGATAAAAATTATCTATCTTATATGTTCCAGATTATGTTCATTTCATGTGCTAAGTTTTATCCAAAACCGTTCAGCCGTTACGGGGCTGATTTTTACCAAACATACACACACAAAAAAAAAATTTTATACACTTATAAAATCAGTAAGATTCCTAAGATTCAGACCTCGTAACCGATTGACAATGTACATACTAAAAACGACTTCTAAATATAAAGTTATAAATCGCACGCAGAACATAACTTAGACCATAATACAGGGTGTCTGTACATTCGGAATGTGTTTTAATATTTATGACTGTGGACAGATTAAATTATTTCACCCAGTCCTAGCCTCGTTGACGTTTAATACAACGGCCCTAAAATAAATCTAGGGCCCTAGTTAAGGTCTAACTATTGCACGGTGGAACGCGTACGAATTCATGCTGTACATGGTATTTATTGGGCACGTTAGGGAAGTGTCGCGACACTCGTTTGTAATTTATCGATGTCGGTCGGACTCGGTAGGTACCTACGTAGTTTTGTCATTGAATATTTTTGTCGAATCGATAAAATATTATTTAAATGCTAAGTAAGATTAATATTAAACGGTTTATTATTTATGGATTATCACAGAATAGAATAGAATAAAATATTCTGTTTTTTTGCATAGAAGTAGGTTATGGGCTGGAGAGAAAGTAGAGAAACATAGGTCTGTATATCCCGAAAATGCGGGTGAAACCGCGGGGCGGAAGCAAGCTACGTAAATAGAAGTGACTACAAAATTTACGGATATATTAATTATCTCTTAAGCGATATCCTCCACACAACCATTCCACAGACACTATGTTAGATCGATCGTCGTTTGGGTATATTATATACAAGCAAAGCAGTAAACAATGGCTAGTGTTAATTGAGACACGGATCGCTCTTTGTAGCGCTATTTACAATTACTAGATATGCGATAACAAGCGACAATATATTGCAGTAATATTGTTTTAACTCATAATTTACCATCCGTACGAGTCTAAATACATCGAGGGAATATCGCAAAGGGCAGCCCTCTTTCGTTTGTAATGAAAGAGAAACATCGCGGTGCAGTGTGTGGGCTTAGTACAAGCGAATAGCGATTTTTTCTTATATTTTCTTTAAAAAAAAGTTATTTTTAAATTACCTACATACTATTATGCTTATAAATACGGGGAAAAAAGTGACATACCTAAAAACCAAATTCTAATCACCAAACAAGTCATATTCTTTTGTACTAACATCTCAATGTAGTAAAGAGGCCGAAGATGGTTAAGTTCTTCTTTTTATAGTACCAAGACTACCAAGCCACCTAATGGTAAGTGGTTTCCGTGACTCTTGAAACACTAGGGACTTCACTTATCGACTTAACCGAAAAGGAGTTGGATAATAACGGCGAATCAAAATCTAATGGTGTATGTATGCTATGCGAATCGAGCACGAGCCGAGCCACGAACGAACCTACAACGAGCACGATGCGAATCTTTTTGTTCGTGAAAATACTCACAATCGCGGTCGTTCGAGGCTCGCAAGCCCGTCCACGCTACGCGAATCGTGCTCGCAGTGTGCTCGTTCGAGGCTCGCCTCGTGCTCAGTTCGCCAAGCATGGACGCACCATATGATACAATTTCAAACAGTCAACTCCACCCCGCTTACACTGCGGCCACACGTACAAAGGCGAAAATACCGCGATCGTGCTTTCTGCAAATGCCGGCGTACACCGACACAATCGCGATGTGTTAATATTATTTACAGCCGGTACACTTTCGTAATTGTGAAACTAATGTACGTACAGATATAGTGTATTGTTGCCTTTATAATAAAGGGACACTTGTATTTACAGGATCAGCTGGGTACTGTCTTACTGTCTGACTGAGGTCGAGAAAATGAGACTGGCTCCATGCTGTGCCCATGGGAATAGAAAGCGTGAGCACTGTCTGCCTGCTGCCGGACTTGTTAATATCAAACTCCAGAACACTTAGTTATTACTTTTAAGAGAGGTAGAGCATAGCGTTTATTCGCTCAAAGAGCAGCTCTACTGGGGAAGTACCTCCACCTCCAGAATATCGCAGCCAAATAACTTTATGTTGTGCAAAAGTTGTGTTCCTGCGCGTGAGTAAGGTCGCCAGAGCTCATTGGGGATGGGGGAAAGGTCGGTAACGCGTGAGCGATGCTTCGTGTGTTGCAAGCGTCCATATGGCTACGGTAACCGCTTACCATCAGGCGGGCCGTATGCTTGTTTACCGACTTAGTCGTATAACAAAAAAAAAAAGTTAAAATAAACTTGATTGCTTCCTCCCCAAGACTTTACCTTCATCGAGGGTGCTAATATTTTTCAGGATGAAAGTATTCTGTTTTATTTCAGGATTTTATATAAGTCAAGTTTCATCTCAATCCGCTCAGGATTACGGTGTGATTGAGTTGCAAACTTTCACATTTATGATATAAGCGGATCATTTTATTATAAATATCATACCAAAACTAGAGGATCATAATTGGTACCGGGTTATAATAATAATAGTCAAAATTATAATATTAATCAAACCCGTGTACTTAGTCTGTAACGATCTAGTGACTTCAGTTTCCTAGGGTGTGATAGAAAGACCTGGACAAAGGTAGATAATACAATGAAATAGAAATATCATCATTACTACCAGCTTTTATTCTTGGTCCACGAGATTAGGCATGGCATAAATCACAAGTAGCAGGTGATAAAGAATATGATTCTGTTTTCATATGTCACATCTGTTACCGTCCATGACATAGCCTGTTACATGTTATAAAGAATATTTAAGAATATAAATAAAATGTATGCGACCGAAGGACTTTGTATCCATGGTCATGAACAAATTAAAAAAAAAAAACTTTATCATTGATTAGCTTTTAAGAGTATTCAAAAATAAACCTTAAATCAAGTGACATAAAGTGTTAACTTCTTTAACATGTTATGTAGCAGGATAGAAAAATAATTTTTTGCTACGAAAGTATAATAATATATAATTTGCATCAGTGATAATTTGACACTTGCGTGCGATACTCGCACATGATTTTGTGAAAAATACCGTCGATCAGCATCGATGACGTAGGTTACAAATCATTGCAAATCATATATCGCAAGTGAAATCATGCTATAAAAAATAATAATATCATCAAATGAGAATTCCTTTAAAGTAGCAATAATTTCCATGCCTACACGAGATACAGTCACCTGATCGACGAGGACTTTAGTTCACGCATGACTGGTACGGATTTGTGGGCTGGCACATACGAAATTAGGTATGATAAATTAATTTATTTGCGCTTTATTATCAAAATGTTTATTTCTTTGAAGCATTTATAATTTGCCATAACAATTTTTAAAAGAACGACGTATTACTATTTCGTAATGAAAGATCATTGCAGTATCTAAACGAGCCATCGGGTTATGTGAATACCTAATAGGATTACTAATTACAATTTGACCAAAGAACGTGTCCGTAAAACCTCCAATTAAAATCAAAATAAACAAAATTTAACCTACAACCCTTACATTAACATTTTGCAATTCACCGTTTCATCGCGCATGCACACCACGGTAAAACAAGAAAAGGGTTGTACCACCGTACGTCGATAATTATCAACTAGTATCGATACGCAGGTGCATCCTTGATGCGAAATTTTCACCGTAACGGAACATGTTACGCCCATCATCACTTGGGTGGTATAATATAGTATAGTTTTCGGTTTTAATTAATATTTTATGAATAATATTACAGTGTTGAAATACTTTTAATATGGTATTCAGATAACTGCTGAAACTGCGTGACAATTAATTAATTAATTTATGACTGTTACGACAAGCAGTAAAGGGTCCATCTGATTCCGATTATAATTATTAAAAGTTACACATTACCTCAAAGAACTATTCCACCACCACCAGAACCAACGAAACTCATTTATCATCAAATCGGGTGACATTGTCGTAAAAATTACTTAATCCTCAATTTTCTTTTGCAGTCACAAACAATACTACAAGCAATGTTGAAATAAACTCGGAGATAAAATATGGAAAGCTTATCCTGTCCTGCCTGAGTCTAGGCACTATTATTTATTAATATAAAAATGCCTAGGTGTAAAATATCTAAATAAAAAGGTATTATAATAAAAAAAAAAATTGGTGCCTATTTATCTGGTTTCCATAGTACAAGCTATGCTTTGTTTGGAATCAGATCCCTGTATGAAGAATGACCCAGGATATTATTATATTCTTAATAATTTATACTCCTATAATAATAATTAATGCTAATTCACAAATCATTATTATTTCTATAATAATTTTCATTTAGGAACACAACGATGCAAGTTAAATCACTGTCCTCTCCAATAAAACGAATAAATCATTTGAAATTAATTTCTAAACAACCCGTAGCTTTTAATACGAAACATCATAACAAGATATGACATTTGCAAATACGTAGGGCATTATTCATCGGACGCATTGTCTAAGGCCGGCTACAAATGTACGATTAGAGATTAAGAGAATATCCTTAACGGTACACAGGTAAGCTTAGGGCAGCCCACACGGAACCCGGCGCCCGAGACCAGTTCGTAAGGCCGTTTAGAGATGATGCGATTGGGAGGTGCAATTTTTATTACACGATTTGATGGCGATGATAATGTTCTTTAGGATTTTTTTTTGTATTTGTTTATTGTTATGTCAACTTTGATTGATTCATTTTGCGATGTTTTACAAAATATTCCAAACTAAAATGTTTATCCATACTATATATTTTATATACTCAATGGATCATCATGAAATTTGGCATGCAGATAGCCTATGGTATGAAGAAGGACATAGGCTACTTTTTATCCCGGGAACGCGGGTGAAGCTGCGGGGGAGAGCTAGTTTATTATATTTTATTGTCTAGTATTCTGTTGTAGGAACCCATCGTGCAAATAGAGATTCATGCGAAATAGATATGCAACAAAATTTCTAAAAATATATCTATAAATTTGTAATTTTATGTAGTATAATTTTTGCTCGAGGCTTCAACAATACGAAAGTCGCGACTCTATAGGCACCCTTCACAAAATGTGCGGGCGACCAGACGACTGCGTTGTCGCCGCTTGTCGTCCGCGTTCGTACAAGAGCCGTACAGTCATTTGTGCTTTATTACCGACACTTTGACGCTGTACCATGCTCATATCGATATTTTGTACTAATGCCAATTTGTGCCAATCGAGACGATACATTTTAATGGCACCAAGTTCATACACTTGGGAGCAAATAAATCGAGCCACTACCTTTTTTCACGTAAAATGGTAAATATTTTTGGTAATATGGAACGTATCAATTCGAACTATATATCGCCTAAAAGTTTAGTTAATAACCTTTACAATGAGGGTAAATTATTGAATAATAACCTTATTGAATGATAAATTATTGGCTCTGCAAGAAAAATGGTAATTTTGATAGAAAATTTAGTAGGGCTAAAACAGTCCATAAAAACAATAAAAAACAAAATTATTGCAAAAAAAATATTCTTAATAACTGGTATTACCCCCCCGGGCCCTGATACATTCTTGTAGCCTATTAGTCATCGATCTGATCAGCGTTACGATGACATATTGTGGTATGTTCTCCCACTCTTCAAGCACAGCGACTTTAAGCTCGGGAATGGATGAAACAGCGGGAACCCTGGCTCGGACTCTCCGTTTTAGCTCGTCCCATAGGTGTTCGATCGGGTTCAAATCAGGACTTCGTGCTGGCCATACCATTTGTTGAATCCCGATCGCAGACAAGTAATCCGTAACGATCTGCGCGGTATGAGGTCTCGCATTGTCATGCATAAACAAGAAATTTTCTCCGACAAAACCAGCATACGGCATTACGTGGTTTTCAAGAATGTCAGTTATGTATCGGTCAGCTGTTAATCCACGTCTACCATTGCCATCGTTGGCGGGGTCGACGAAGACAAGTTCCGTTTTTCCGTCTAGAGAAATTCCTCCCCACACCATACAAGAACCACCACCAAAACTCACCGTTTCTCGAATGCAACATTGGGCAAATCTTTCACCAGGACGTCTATACACTCGGTTTCTCCCGTCATTGCTAAAAAGACAGATTCTTGACTCGTCAGAAAACAAAACTGACCTCCAGTCTTCTAACGTCCAATTAATGTGTTCTCGAGCAAACTCCAAGCGAGATCGGCGATGAGCTACAGTCAATTTTGGGCCAGTTGCTGGTTTGTGTGATGTTAAATTTCGTTCTTTTAGTCTTCGTCTCACTGTCCACCTACTGATTGCGACTCCTCGAACGTCACGTAACGCTTGCTGTAGCTGAACAGCATTAAGTCCACGGTCGCGCAACGAATTGGTTGCAATAAAGCGGTCGTCACGTTCTGTTGTTGCCCGTGGTCGGCCAGTTCCAGGTCGCCGAACAAAAGCACCAGTCTCCAGATACCTGCGGTATACCCGCTGTACCTTTGAACGACTCAAATGAAGTCTGCGTGCCACTTCACGTTGTCCGTGTCCAACCTCAAGTAAAGCTACAACTTGGGCAGCTTCCGTCGGTGTAGTATCCATTTTATCAGGTTATTTTGATTACACAGACACAGATAAAGACAACAATAACAAGTAATATGGGTATGATTAACAAAAACCTCAAATTTAATCTTTTCTTAACAGAGTACAATAAAAATGTCATAAGCAAATTAAATGCGATAATTTTATTCTACCCTTTAAACTTTAATAAAAATGAAATTTTGACAACTAACTACCCTCATTGTAAAGGTTATTAAATACCCTTTTAGGCGATATATGTTTCGAATCGATGCGTTCCTTAATACCAAAAATAATTACCATAATGCGTGAAAAAGGAAGTGGCTCGATTTATTTGCTCCCAAGTGTAGTTCGATTGATCCGTGGAGGTAAGCTATTACTTGCTGATTGGCAAATTTATGAGTCTCCGTCTATGGAAACTGCACTAAAATTGTGGTGACATTGATAAATCGTCTTTGATACTCGACTACATTGCACTCTTTATAAGGTTCTAAATATAAATAAAATTCTAATTATAAAATTGACCAGAAGCTAAACATAATTAACTATTCTTGTCTCAATTCTGTTTATCGGCTGGATTCCCACAAAGAATTAAATTCTTCAAAAGCCAATGCTCAGACTCGAGTTTAAAACGATCCAATGTCTTACTAATCGTTATCTCCCAGAAACGGTACTATTTTACGTTAAGTCGTAAAAATAAGGGACAGAAAACAAATCAAAGTTTAGAGACTGCTCTCTACTAGCTCGATACGTCAAACTATCTGACACCTAGAAACCTTCGTACCTCGGATCAGCCAACGCAAATTTACCGTTCATGTTTTAAAGTTAAAAGAATATGAACCTTATTATTAGGGTTTTATAGACATAAATGATAGATAATAGCGTTTGACAGCGGTAAAAGTAAATTGGTTGATGGGAGATTGACGGCTCGTACCGTTACATGAGGTCGGCTAGGGCAGTGCACTCGCATCCGAAAGCGAGTGTTATCGATAATGCGCACATCACAACGCGCCACGCGGGATTGGAACGCGTTGTTTTAAAAAATGGAATGTGGTTTTGGAATTGGGAAACGTGTTTAAAAAAAGTAAAATTGGGCTTTTGTTTTAGCAGTGGTCGGAATATGAATGGCAGGATTTCTGAAATCGTCTTATGCCATAAATATCATTTCTTTCTTATTTACAATGCAGGTTAAATTGAAAGGATTTATAATAGTCTGCCGTTTTTATCGGAGCGAAAAAATATGCTATTGCATAATTTAAAAGTCATCTGCTACTTTTTGTATCGCCTCCAAGCCAGATGGATGGATATTTTTAATACGCAAAAAATGAAACGTGCCAATAAAGATGGCTCCCAAAATTTAATCTTTATCAGTGCTGAGTACGTCACGCGGATTCTTCACCAGATTCGAATTGCCATTAGTCACTTTTTGTACGGTCGTTACACCTTTTCGAGTCACTACATTTTCTCACCAATGGTTTTTTCATAGCCATTCGCGCATACAAAATTTCTATCACCGCACGCTTGCTTATAATAAAGTCAAACTAATCGTTGGTACAGTCGACCCGAAACTGGCAACTTTAATTTACATTCTAATACACCTTTATGACTTATAACATAAGGTCCATTGTTGTTTGCTACTCCTAACTAGTAATGTACATGTATTCGATACAATCTGCGGTGAACGAAGAGCTTATTGAATAGCCGTGAATTCTTGCCGACTCATACACAATTGGCCGGCTTATATTGACACGGCGGGGTGGCCGAGACGGTGATGAGATTGAAGTGAGGGAAAGGTAATAGCTATCGATGTCGACAATTATGTTTGATACTTTAGCACCTATAAAGCAAATACATTTATGAATGAATAATAAAGGCAAGTACTGAAATTATACATAGTTTTTGTTTTCGTTATATCTATGATAAGAAATAGGTAACTTTTTTTAGGTTTATTTTTCTTTATATCAATAATTAACTAATGTAAGGGACAGAGTATAAAATTTACAAGATTAAAATCGGTATGAATATCATGCTATTCATGGTATAACTAGAGACAAACTTATGTTTCTGAAAAAAAATATTTAACTTATTGTCTAGAGAAAAACGTTTTAATATTGAAATGAAATATATTTGACGCTATAAATAATATTATTATTGGTTTATGATAAAAAATGTAACACTCTAAGATACGTCCTACACTGGTCCCTCATAAATTTTATCGATATTTCACACCATCGAGATACCATTGACATCACTATTCGAGAGAACCCATGTGAACGATAAAAGTACCCTCCATAGGTAATGACCTCAATAAGCCTGTACTTTTCTAAACTCATCATTTCGCTAGTTACAGATCAAAATCTGTACGCAGTAACCTTCACATTTGAATTTCAAGTGCTTTTAACATTACTCGTTTATGTTTAAGACGTGTTCTGAATAAGTGAATTGCAACCCTATTATAATATGTTATAGGATACAGTGTTGGGAAAACCTAGTAAATTGAAAATACATGTGAGCCATACTGGTTAGTCGATGGTAAACGCAAATCATTTAGGATTACGGATATCAAAAAAATTAAGAACGATTTTCATAGAAATGTAAAGCCCGTTGATCAAAAACATACAATATACATTCAAAAAACCTGCTCCATTAGATAATTTTCGAATTTAGAATTGGAACGCATTTGAATATTTCCCAAATACCATAGATAATAAAATTTGTAACGATCCTATTTTTATATATGGCGCAACTGTTAAACTTGAATTTATTTTTATGAAGTGCAAGGCTTTTTCTTTATCTTGATAGTTACATAAAATATGTGTGTGAATAAAATTATATAATAATAATTACATTTCTAGAAAACACAAAACACATTTTATCATTGCTTTAGCTTAGTGTTCCTTCAAAGTCAAGAGTAATGGATGAGATAATTTAAATCTTATATCTCAGAAAATAAAGTCCAATATGTAATACAAAAGCGTTGATAACTCCTGCACTATAAACGATGATAATAATCATTACGAAGGCGACTTTAATTGCTCCTCGTCCGGTGAAAGTCGATTATGATAACAGTCGACAATAGGGACATTCCAGTCATTGCGTTCGATATAATGGGACAACGGGACATCACTACTGTCTTGAGAACTTTTCAATCAACTTCAAATACCTACTTTAGCTGATCAAAAATTATGATAGTAAGAAATGGACAAATAAAGATTTTTTCTGGATATTTCCAGTATGTATCTAATTTCATCAAATTAAAATTGTTACTGACACATTATGTTGCATCCATGCTACGTGAAGCGAGCACGAGCCGAGCCATGAACGAACAGAAATTGTTCGTTGCTCGCCATGTCAAGTGTGGACGTTATAACGGGCCTACAACGAGCGCGATGCGAATCCCTGTGTTCGTGAAAAAACTGACAATTGGGCGGAGCGCAGTCGAGCGCGAGACGAATGCTCGTTCGAGGCTCGTAAGTCCGTCCAAGCTACGCGAACAACGAACGAATCCTGTTCGTTCGTGGCTCAGCTCGTGCTCGCTTCGCGTAGCATGGAAGCACCATTATATTATGAATGATCCAAAGTTACTTTTGAAATTAACAGAATACAGCAGACATTAAACCCTACAATAAAAAGAATACATACCTATATCAAAATAATTACACACATGCCACATGCACACTGATACGCAGAAATTAGTGATGCACCAACATCAAACAATAAAAACGTGAAAACGAAAACGAAGAGAAGTGAAGACGCAAACTTAGAGATAATGACTCGCGAGGTTACGCGATGTAATACATTAATAATAGTTTTATACTTATACAAAATGACCCATAATCACATGGGATAGAAAATTGTTTTCAAAATGATGCCGGGAGGAGAAAAAATTGATGGCCGGTCGCATTATGTCTGCAAGGTTGATGAGACGAAAAACTGGTGCGAAACTAAATTTGGCCCGTGTGCGAGAGAGACACACTGTGTTAATTCGTTGTGAGTTTCTTTGATTAGTGAACCTCAATTGGATGGGGCGATGAACTTTTAGTTCCAGAAAAATTTGAATGATTCGGAGAGAAAACCTTAAACAATCTCGTGTGGTATTTGAACGAAACGTATAATACTGATTAATGCGAAAATCGTAATAACCTAGTTGAGAATGGTCTCACCCATGATAGCCACCTGGGTGTGACTATAAGCCTGTCCATTTGCATAGTCACGTCTGAGGAAAACATTGACCTATAAGTCAAATACAAGTATAAGATATTTTAAAAAATGCAAGGTTCGCATACTACCTGTCTACACTACACCAGATTTAAGTTCAAGCGGTATGGATCAAACTTCTCGATTTGATTCGCCAAAATGCGATCATAAAACTCATACAATGCATAAAGCAATAAAAAAAATGTATTAACAATCCGACACCGGTATCGTTCGCAAATTGATTAACTTAGCAGAGCATCCTTCAAAAAGGTCGAGTTCAAAATCTGGTAACTAAAAGATTAATTGTTTGATCCCACCCGGTGGATATGACGGAGCGCCTCCCGCGAGGCTGTTGTGCTCGATACGACGTGCTTATCGATAATCTATCGATGTACGCGGGATTGTGTCGCGTCACTATTACATTTGAAATTTCGAATAGTTTAAGTGAATACATGTTATGAGAGCACAATCTAATTTTTCACACATCATTCAGAATTTATAAAGGTGAAGAAAAGTATGAAATAGTATGATTAATCCACGGAGGACAAAAAGAAGCTCTTACAACATAATTATAACTTTTTGACTTTAAATTTGAATAGTATGTTAATTAACTTCACATTTTAAATACAAGCAAGGTGAGTAATAAGGATTTTAATTTGTTTCATAATAAGGATTTTTAGGTAAACATTATCAAAAAGAAATTACTAATGTAATGACGTAATAATGATGGTATCTTTACCTATATCTAACATATTTCCTCATAAAAGCGTGGTAAACTTACTGACAACACTTCATCGATGATGAGGATGACACACTAAACGATCCAAAACTTTACTATCGACGTCGATAAAAAAATACATCGACAAAACAATCACGGCACACTTGATAAATGGCCGTCCGAAAATTGCATGTCAAGAGGTAACCGGGCTGTCTTGTTCACTCTTACATTTTAATACGGTACGTCAACGTCCCGAAACCTGGTGCGGTCCTGTTTAGCCCATCACCGAGGGGCATTTTTGAAAATGGAACGAACGGACATGTTGATTTTTCAATTAATTTCCAAAATAGAATTTCAAATGATATTTGAAATCAAAGTGGCTAGTACTTTTGCTGGTGTAAGTATTTCTGGTGCGGTGCGAAAAATGCGTGAATAGAATTAATAGTTCTTTTAATAGTTTTGTTAAGTCTCATGCTATACATTTAAACCATCTGATAAAAAAGAACGAATAAATATCATCACTTCTGAAATCAATCTTTCACGCAATTTAAATCGTTCATTAACACAAAATAAACGAATTATATTAGTTGAAATTCCAAGAAGTATTCTGTAGAGGAAGAGCCACCGCAATTTACCTCCCTCCCTCCAGCATCCACCTCTAGAAGTTAATACCATCTGACGCGTTATGCGCCCGCGCACCCGACCCAGCGCTGTTTAATTAAAAACGGGATTCGAGATTTAAAAATACTTTGTGTGCGCATAAGCAAGCTTTATTTGTAAACGCGAATTTTAAACAACGGGCTTTTGATCGACGATTATTTAAAAAATAATAATTACTTTTTTTTACAGTGATAGAGCTGTCAAGGTTTCCATTGGGACAAAATTGTTACGTCAAAATTAAATGATTTGAGTTTTTAGCTGAAAGATTTTATTGCATGGGTATCTTTTCTTATGTGACAGAATCTTAATGAAAAAATAAATTCCTATACATACAATATAGTCTGTTGAATTGTGAATCAGCGGGCAAAAGTACTTTTAATAACATTTATAATGTTAATATTTAAGCAGCTTAGGCAAAGTATTTTGCCAATCTAAGCTCGATAAAAAACAAATATAGTTTTGTCTTTGAAAAAAAGATCCGTAGAAAATCCGACATGACTAGAACGAATTCACAGTCAGACATACCTAATAAAATTTCACGAGAATAAACTTCCTAATACTCTAGACATTTTATATGGAATTGAGGAATATATCATCGAGAAATCATCACGACTACAAAAGCTGAATCTCCATTTCCACGTCTCAGTTGGTCAGATAGGCAATCTTGCATACATTTGGCGCCGAACAAAATCTAACTTCTACCGGGAACATTACTTTTTCTTTTCTTTTTTTGACTCCCGCGCGTCGCTTATTCGTTCTTTTTTCGTCACGACCTCGGACTTTGTATGGTAATAGTTTGATAAAAGAGTCTCTTTCATTTTTTTAAACTTTCGAATAGGTTGTTTAGAAAAGTATCATTGGTACAAAGCGAGCTCGATCTTGTAATAGCATTGACATTGTAATTTTAGTTGAGGTCAATCGATTCGATTAAGAACCGACTAGATGAGTAGATGTAGGATATCGAGTGTTCTTCTCCAGGTTCTAAGCTATCCCTCTGCCAGTTTTCATCAATCAGTTTAGTAATTTAGCCGTAAAACGCAGGCATATATATGGATATATCCAGTAATTATCGCATATTTTAAAGAAGTAGGAATTCTTTAATAGTAACCTACCGATATAATATCAATTATAAACGCAACTCGTACTTTACAACATAAAACCCTATTTCCTCAACATAGAAATCATAAATTATTTTATTGTGTTAGATTATGACAATCTTATACTCTGCCATTTCCGATTCTAATATACCGATTTAGCCTATTACTGGCTTCTAAACAGCCAGCATCCATTTTATAACGGACACTGTCTTATTGTTTTGGTACACAGTGGATACCTTCATTTATATTTTGAGCCATTTTTTTCCAAATTAAAGTTAGAGAAAAAAAAACATCTACAGAACTTTAAGTAAATAATTTTGTAATATTCAAATTGAGGCATTGTTGGACTAAAATCAACCATAACCATCATGAGTTAAAATATAATTTGTAATAAAATCGGTTGCATATTTTTACGCAACGCACGTAACAAATGCGCAAATAATGGCGGAATCAGCATCGATACTCGATACGTATCGGCACAATCGAGTCGCAACATCAATTACTCGATAACGAGTTATCGATACGTCCGCAACACCTGCTTCGTTGTTTATTGGCCTTAGTTAAGCTTTAATTGTAAGCTAAGACTTAGCAGTTAAACTAAACAAGCTTTGAATACGTGGTTTCACTCTTTCAATCAATTTCTTTCTCAATTTTCAAGGTGATGATAGCTGGGAAGCCGCACCGCAGTAAAGTGATTCAAATCATACAATGAGTTAGAACTTTCGGTGGAGGAAACCAGAACGCGGTTGTAGGATCATTAATGGTACACGACAGCTGTACTTGAAATCCAGTCTTTTGTAGGTATTGTATGCTACCATTATCACTAACTATGGTGATTTTGTGGCCAGCATCAAGTCCTAATGAAAACATAAGAAACCAAACGTTCTTGCTATTTAGAAGTATGTTTAATTATAACTTGATTACTGGCGAGAAAATTTATTATCGTAGATTGGTAAGATCAGTCTCTGTATCTTTTACTTAATTATTTTTATAAAATGTCTTACTTGAAATTACGCACTATCAGTGTCAGAAGAAGTATGGACATCCTTAAGATAATCCGATTAAAAGTTCTAAATACAGAATGTAATAGTGAAGCTGTCCGTCCAGGTTTAATTAGACAGATAAATAATTTTAATTGAATTGAGACTGCTATTAATCAAGGATAAGACAAAATAAATATCAGTGAAGTATTAGGGGTTGGTGAAATCCTAGTTGATATACACATGATTTTCAACTTTATAACAACATTGATTAAGATAAATTTACTCTGAACGACGATCATGGAACTTTTCATCCTGGGAACTCTGTGAAAACGCGGAGTACTATTAGTGGTGTCATGCTAAATCTAATGAATGAAGAAGATGCAAAAATTAGTTGGGTACCTTGGGAAAGTTTTGCGCTCTGCAATCCTTGAATTTAACCAAATTACATAATTTTAAAGTAAAGTTCCTAGACATTAGACGACGGTAAACATAGATTGCTCTACTATTGACCACTTTAGCAGAAGTAAATATATTTATGAGCAACGTAATTATGCATCGCGGTGAAGAAATGGTTGCATTTAATACTCCTACGCGTAAAAGTAATACAGTTATTCCAAAGAGATATTGGACTGGCTAATTTCTACGCACTCATTAAACTGAACTTAGAAATTCGTATTTACCTATCACTTTTAATTCTGTAAGTATTCTAGTAAGTTTGGCAGTATCGAATATTATAAGAAGGTATGATAAAACATATATTTTTGATAACATTGAAGTAACAAAAAAAAAACATTTTAAAAAACTGTTAACTTTACTACAAGCATGGTTAATTTTCATTAAAATTAACGTAAAAACGCGCTTAAAATTGTGATACTTTTGCATTTCTATACCCACATTACGACCTGTATTGAAAGCAGCTTCAATAACTGCTGTCATCTCATTCACACGTATAAATGCCTCTATCTTGCTTCACATTTAAAGTAAATCTCGGCAAACAAGTTTAGATGACAAAAACTCTAGTAACTGTCTGCGGTGAAATCCAAAAGCAATGTTTATAAATCATAACCGTCATATCAATCATTTTAGAAACTTTAGTATGAATAAATGGGGCACGGTCGGATCTGATTTACACATTACGGATTAAAAAAGTTATAGCGTATCCTGTACAACAAACAAGTTGTAGAAAAGATAAAGAAGTATAGATACAATTTTTGAAAGTAGAATGGTTTTATTGTCTACTGCTAACTATCCTATGTCATACAGAATAAGGTCCAATAACTTTGTCAAGATAAATCTAACACCCAAGCTATCTATCAAGAGCTCTAACTAAAACCTGTCGTGTTGAAATTCTTCCAAAAACATGACGTCAAATGACCGTTAGACTCAGAATGAAGCTCTCTAAGCTATTATAGTTACTCGAGTTCTTAAAGTTTATACTTAAGAGGTCGAAGGGTATCTCACATTATAAGAGATAACGATTAAAGCAGATAAAACCTTACTCGATAGTAAGCTTTGGAATTCGACTATTAGATTAGTTACAAATTGTGAATCTGAGCAACATAAAATTGGAATGACTCGAATTGATGAAATAGTGATAGATATTGAATCTCAAGCGTCTCATTGGAATGTTAATGTTACTTTAGAAACAGTAACCAGCACTCAACAACAGTTTTACTAGATTATTATTGTAAACAAATGATATCTAAAGATTTTGATAATTATATTTGAATTTTATGTACTGTATAATTCATTAGTATAAATTGTTATTTATTTTCATTAAATGTGAATTTTAAATATAAATAGAAGTCTATTGCTACAAAATTATTCGGTGTACCAATCAATTATTTTAAAGGCTCAAAAATTATGTTTCTATTCTCTTAACTCTTTTCAGAAGTTATGATCCTGTCTCTTGACAATTCAAATGTATTCTGGTTGAAATAACAAACACTAGTATTGAATTCTATTGTGATTTTAATCTATATGCAGATTCAGATGTAATCAAATTAAGATTTATATTATATGGTACGATCTATTATGATGTTTGGAACATTTAGCACAGCACCTTCGTCGAAAGATAAATTAAAATCAGAATCAGCTAAAATTAAAGTTGGTAAATCTTTGGCCACCCTATTAATCCTTATTTTATAACTTAATAAATGATTCACTTCTGTTATACCTATTCACGATTAACTGGCCAGTAAACAGCCACAAACCAATGATGATGTAACTAATCCTGTGTCCCAATTTTCAATACCAAACCAATTATCGAATACCAACTGCCACAAACTAAACCACGACTAATGAATAAGCTCCTCACTTCAAAACAAACACTACAACTTACAGCAACAAATTCTCATACACTTAAGTACATGACGATAATTTAAATGGCAACATTAAAACAGTTGATCTAGTTTCCAAGTAAATAAATCGAATTAGCACTGAAACTAGCGATTCGTTTAGCAACAATAATTTTAATATAGTTACGTAGCTTATAAGGAAGGCAGATAATGTAAACGGTGGTCTATGTAAAGATATCTGTGAACACGTACCTTTAAGATATACACTAGCTAAACTCATAGTAGATAATCAATATTCTGTTTAACCATGTAAGGAGTAAAGAAATAGGAGCAATAAAATCAATCAAGCCATGTAGCATTTAGATTTGACTAATGAATTTGTGGATTATAAATAAATCTAGGAATTAAGCAAACCAAATGCTAATTGAATTGAAAAGGAAATCTACAATTCATGTGATTAAAGTTGTTTACTTAGTAATAAAACAGTAGCAATGATGATAATTATCATACAACTTTATTTAAGGGTAAATTTATTTGATATTTATAAAGTATACTAGTTTAAAGCGAATATTGTAAGCAAGTATGTAAAACACAAATACTTACAGATGCATTAACGCCAAACAACATTAGTATGTTACTTAAATAAATGAGCAAAATAAATGCAAAAAATAAACATGATATTGGCCCTGATTCTGTTGTTTACAACTAAACTAATTTTAATCTCACTATGTCTCTTTCTAACAAAGAACATAAGAAAAGGATGTAAGAAATGTAGTCCTGTCAAATTAGTCCAATGCTTGTTTTCAATATAAATTTAGTCGCCATCTATCGCGGTTACGCCGTAATACACGTAAAATAAGACGGCAAAGATTAGTTTGACAGCTTTTAATAATGTTCTATCCTTTTTCATTGATTTTCGAAGAGATGAGATTCATATCTCATCTCTTTGAAAATTAGTTTAATGCGATTTACAACAGAATCGGTACCAGAAATAAACATGCCAAATTCTAAATCTACACTAAATTGAACATTCCAATTTCCAAAAATGAATTCTACAAATTATTGCCCAATTAAATAACACTTATGAACTTTAACATTTACTAGTTACTTCATAAATTTTAAACAGAACCAGGTATAGAAATTCTAAAGCAAAAGTTCTACGCACGTCTGTAAGGCGGCGCGGGCGCAGCTCATAAATCTAAGCGGAATGTGGGTCAGCAACGTCAGGTGGCTGCAGGACGATGAATGTCCGACTAATTGTGGGACGAGGTGCTTTTGCAATGTTTACTTTTTTAGGCTCTGAGTATTAGCATTTAAACTATGACACCATAGAGTTAATCCGTAAGTTAAGGTACTTAGGTTGAAAACTTACAATTCCAAGTAGGAAGAACTACAGAACTTTGAGATAAAATTATGTATTTAATTATCAACTCAACGACACATTTTCGGTAAATTACAATGATGATGCACTTTTAACTTGAATTAGGTATGCAGCAATACTATATTTTTTTTTTACGAAAGCAAGTTGCTGCACTTCAACTTACCTAAATATTTCCAGTTCTTCAATTAACAGAACACATTTAAGATAATTTTGACCATTAATTTCAACTCTATCAATTGAAGTAGCCTCAAGATACGAATCTTAAGTACACATTGATTTCCTGGATGTAGATTGCTGTGTCCAGATCTTTAGTAGGCTAAGGCCTATGAAGTATGAATTTATTGCTTCCCGTTGTAAGCACTTTTGACACTAGATTTACTATTAACGTTGCCATTTTCAATCGAACAGTTAAGTGAGATCCATTTTAGTAATGTTATTTGGAATTAAGAAATATGGCCTAAAGAAACATTAAAGTTAGCTACGAAAACAGGAGATCAATAGGAATTGGGAAAAACTTGTTTCAATAAGAAGTTGATAGCCAAAATGATGTAAATACTAAAATGGTTCTGATTTAGTTTTCATTTGAGAGCAATGTGATTTAAATGACATTCTCAATGATAATGAATTGAACTCGAAAGCCAATGCTCTAGTTAAAGCCATGACACCTTTATATCTTATTCAAGATAAAGGATTTGTTGCAGTTGATGTCAAAGAGAAAACAAGCTCAGAATACTAATATCAATATGTAATATAAATAGGTAAGTAGAGTAAATTTTATGGCAAGGAATTATAACATATTTGGAAAAACAGAACCTATTTTTAAAAGAAGGATCAATAATGGGGGAAGACATTCTTTCGTGTGATCCAAAGCAATTTACCATAAGTGGTAAGACAAACAAAACATCAGACCACAATCAAAGCTTTACTCATAAAAGTAACATAGTTATTTGCATGTAATGGGATACTACTGTTAAATGAGCTGAACACTCAAGGGCTATGATTACTAAGTAAATTGGCTTTAAAAAAAATACAGCTAATTAGTTCTAAGAGTTCTTAGTCATTTACTTTGCAATAATTCGTACCTTGAGTATTAATGTGATGTCGTTTCAAATATTACCCATAAAAATGTTGGTTTTTAGATTATGTTCTGTAAGGCCTATATCAAATCTCAAGAAAAGATAGTGTTAATCGAAAATACACCTAACATAATTGGTGCAGATTTCAAATTCAAATGATTTAAACTCGACTCAAAACTTGACTTGAGCACTAATTGACGTTCTACAATATGGACCCACCTAAGTCTTTCTCTTTCCAACATTTGATGCTACTTTTCCCACCATACCTACAACCATTTCGTTCTCATAACATTGTAATTCATATTGTAAAAGTCTATCAAGTTTCATTTCATCAATTATCTTATCAATCACCCTCTGATCAAGCTCTTACCAATCAAGCCACTAACGATAATGACGAAACATTTATCAACACCTGACTGATTTATTTCAATTCAGCAGATAACTTAACACAGCTTTAAAGCTCTAAATCGCATTAGATTTGCTGCTGACGTTGGAGAAAGTTGTAAAACGAATTGAGTTATTATAGTTTATGTTATTGCTTGTTAATGCTTGAAAATAGGGTATTTGGAGATGAGATTAGAACCGGAGATTGGACCTTTGCAATAACAACGCAAGTATTAGTACCACAACGTAACTAGTTCTGGCACCACGATCACCAGACACCTAATGTGTTCCCGGGATATAGTACCAGATATCTACATCTGAATTTGAGACGTAAAGAGGTTACAAAAAAACTCACTTTACAATTTAGTGTAAGATTAGTAGGATAATACAAACTTTAAATTAACGCATATATTATACCTAAAGAATGAATAGCATATGAATAATTTTACAGAAGTAAAACCAACCTTATTAAAAGAGCTAGGAAGATGATATTTCGATGTCACTAATTTAAATAACGGTATCAGTTAAACACAGTAGTGCCAAAATTGCCTCTTATAAGAATTGATTTTGCGTGGTTTTCCCAATGGAGTACAGCATGGGGTTCTTCAAAAAGGGTGTGAAGAGGTTTCTTCAGGGTCGGCAACGCGCGAGTGATACCCCTGGTGTTGCAAGCGTCCATAGGCTACGGTAACTGCTTACCATCAGGCGGGCCGTATGCTCGTTTACCACCTCAGTGATATAAAAAAAAAATTATAGATTATTATTACCAATTCCAAATAGACGTCTTATAAAGAAAAGCAATAGTCATAGAAAGTCAAACTAAGTTACAATCAATTAAATATAATTATTACGCGGAGAACATAAAGTGTCATTTCAAGTGGTTGTAATCGATTGCGGAGATTAAATTAACTCCAAGGTACCGTGGAATAAATCCGACATGTTATTGCTAATTCAGAATGGTAAACACACTCATTAAATGAATGTAAACACGAATACAATAAACAATATATTATTTATTACAGTAAATCTTATAGTCATTTATTAGTTGGTAGTACGTAATGTTCCGGCAAGCCTAAATGTTGTGTAATTATCACCTCCTGACATATTATCACATACGATAGCCAAACAACCCAATATACGGGGTGGATACGACAATACAACATTAAATGAAATCACGTAAAGTACTCATAAATACGATCAACTTTTACTATGGGTACAACTTCGGTTAAATGACGGAGTTATGAGGTAAAGAACCTCCTCCGTTTTTTGAAGTCGGTTAAAAAGAAGAAATAGAAAAATATTAAAGGATATAAATCAAATAATTACCCCAAAGAAGTTCAATGACGTTAATTTTGTTTGAAATCTATTCCACCAATTCCCCAGTACCGACAATGCGCTCGGATTGGCTAATTCAAGGACACACTAAGCATTAAGATGCAGTGATTGGATCTTGCTATTGTTAATCAGTGCGAAAATCACTGACAAATTACGGAATTGAATGCTCGGTTGGTATTTCTGTAAAGGATATTTTCTTCGATGAGGATAGAAAAGCCTAATATGTGATACCTTTTTATTTTTTTTCGTTGGGAAATCCTCATTGGATACCCGGCCGCCTCGGGGGTAGCGGCCAGGTTATGCCGGACTTTTACCGGCTAAAACCCCATGGTGGTCGCCATCTGCGCTGTAAAGAGGGGGGCGGGCTCTCGTGTTGAACGCGTACCTTCTCACCCCTCCACGCGCGGCGCTAAGATAGCTCGTTCCGGGGGAAGTGTGATACCTCCCCCCAGCAACCTCGCTGTGCCACACGACCACATCGACTCATCTTCCTCCTTGGGGAATATGTGATACCTAAGTTAATTCAACGAAATGAGATCCAGAAAAGGAAATAATGGTTCTAATTAAAAAGGCCAGAAGTACATCTATTTTGGTATAGTTTCTTTTAAACTTATATCTTTGCATAGTCGCAAACCTTGTAAAATGATCAATCTCTACATTCTGCTTGCATAATAAACGATGAATAAATAAATACTTTAAATTTTATTTACATAAACAATTTCGATACGACACTAAATTCATACGAAAATCCCAATAAGATTGTTATAATTTTCCAGTTTCCTTCACAAATAAACGACGTACTAAAATACCTAACAGTTAAAACGCGATTTATATTCAATTAAACCTTAATAATAATGTCATTCGTCAAGTTTTTACTCATGGAATGATGTTGGAATGGTAATACAATAAGATTTATCAGTAAATGTATAATTCATTATATTGTTAGTATTATTAATGTTAACAAAGCCATGGTTCAAAAGCAAACCGTGGTTTTCCCAATGGAGTACAGCATGGGGTTCTTCAAAAAGGGTCTGAAGAGATTTTTTCAGGGTCGGCAACGCACGAGTGATACCCCTGGTGTTGCCAGCGTCAATAGGCTACGGTAACTGCTTACCATCAGGCGGGCCGTATGCTTGTTTGCCAACTTAGTTGTATAAAAAAAACCCTCCCTAAGGTTTCTAAGAACAAATTCTACGTCGATGCTAAGAACCACACCTCGTAACCGAGAAAAAACAATCAAAGGTGGACATACTGTGAAGTCCTCTAGTTTGCAAATTACCAACATGGCTATACTGAGGTGTGTGTGCATGTGAAGCTGGCTCTCAAGTCGAACACAAGAAGATATTTGGGTACTTTCTACTGAGGTAGCAAGCCATATGGGTTCTATGTAAGTACCCTATCTCCAAGCTATGGTTTTCAAAGTGGGTCCCATTGTAGGATTACAACCCAAAACCATTACCAAGACACTATCACCAGAAAAACTACCATCTATAAAAACCATCATCGACAGCCAGTTGGCGTGGTTTGTTAAAATTCCACCTACCACGCCGCAGGTCGTGGGTTCGATTCCCAGAACATGCATGTGTGTGCACTGCACGTACTTGTCTGTATGTCCTGAGTCTGGCTGTTTATTAAGTATTTATTTAGAAAATAAATGTAGTATTATGCAGTATATCAGTTATCTGGTTTCTATAGTACAAGCTCTGCTTAGTTTGTAAACAATGTCTTAACATATTCTACTTCATTAGATACTCATTTATCCACAAATACAGGTGCAAACAATAATTGCAATGTATCGTTAATTCTGAGAATTAAATTCGCAATTTATCTATACAATCAGCATTAATAAGCGGTCCTACCTCTTCGCACACCTCCTACCTCTTTGATTCCATGTGACCGCGTTATGTGAAGTGGCTGGATAGAAATCTAAATAGCCAAGGTATTTCTGAATGAGGCTCAGTTTCTACATAACGCGAACATCATTATGACACTTAATGTGATAGGTATATGGCTGGAAATCGGATAATTTTAAGCCCTTTATATTTACGCAATATTTTTCAACTTAACAAATAGTTAATGTTTTGTGTTTGAAAACCTTGAAATAAAATGAACATACACAAGATGAACTCTTGTAAAAGTTCAGTCACCAACAGACAGTCTGACAGACGTTTTGTAAAGATAGACAATACAAGCATCGTATAAACTTTAATTCAACAGTTAACTAATAATATTTCTTATATAAGATCCCAGTTTTAGACATGAAAGTGAATCTGTTCCCACACGGTGAAAGCAAGGGTCAGAGTGGTACAAGGAAGTGCGTTGCCATGGTAACGCAAAGCTGTTATAAATAGGACCAGCTAATTTACGCCAAGAGTGTATTGTAAATCGTTACGTGAAAGTGATAGTTCAATAGGCCTGTTATATGCTTTGCTAGTGATGTGCAAGAATGGGTAGTTAGTCGAGTTGTGCTGTGTATTTCGATAGTCAAAATATTTTTTTCAGAGAGATAGAGCGTAGGTTTTATTCTCTCAAAGAGCAGCTCGACTGGGGTAGTACCTCCACCTTACAGAATACCGCAGCCAAAGTTTAAACTTGTGTTCCTGCGCGTGAGTAAGATCGCCAGAGCTCATTGGGGAGGGGGGAAAGGTCGGTAACGCGTAAGCGATGCTTCGCGTGTTGCAAGCATCCATATGACTACGCGTAACCGCTTACCATCAGGCGGGCCGTATGCTTGTTTACAGACTTATTCATATAAAAAAAACACGGATGCAATAGATATGAGAAACTAGATAGAGACAAGAGCTACAAGATTAAAAAATAAAAAAATCTTGGTAAAAACGGCATTGTGATTGATTGGCATTCAACCTCTCAATTAGACGTTTTTTTTAAATAATATATCAAAAAGATTAGAACATAAAAAACTAATAATTAAGAAAAATAAGGACTCTATATCAAACTTTAAATTATTCAATTTCGCTTGCTAACTTAAATCAAACAAAACGCTTGTGCGCGCTCAATGTATTCTCGATTACAGAATCGACTCATTCGATTCATAGTTTATTCGAATCACACCACTATGTTATACTTGCGAGTAGGGTTATAGAGATCAAGCTTAAATTATTATACGGGCATTAAAATAGTTGCATAAATCGTAAACGGTATAATAAATCGAGAGATTGACAATGAGGTTGCGCTATTACTTACGATTATGTATCAACACTAGGAGAATGTAGCGGGAAGTGAAAATGGAAGATGAAGTGTTAAATTAAAGTGAGGAAGGGAAAGGATTTTCGCAACAAGTGCTTGCCAACAAGTTGATACTGAAGAATTGGTGTTACAAGAAGATTGCGAATTAATTTGTATGAGATCAACAGCATTAAATCTTTCCTGGCTGTAGATTGTGAGATGGTGGAGTAATAAATAAGTATCAGACGTAATGAAATAGTAATTACATAATCATTGCAGATATTAAAAGGTCTGAAAGAATCATAGAAATTAATTTCAGAAATGGAACTGTTCAAAGATCAGCAGTGATGCAATCAAGAACCAAAACGCATAAATTTCCACACAAGACGTCGGAAGAATTTCCACCCATACGTTGTCGACATCCCGCGTACCCGGACACAACGCTTCGCTTCATCGTTTCTTATACGAACAGCAAAGGAGTAGACATCTCTTCCGGGGTCTGTGTGTCCCGACACCTATAACCTAAATGTATTCAAGGGCAGGGTGAATAGGCTTATTCTGGGTACCTAAGCGTGCTACATCCCCTCGTAACTCCTCATGGGGTCAGTCGAAGGTCAAACGCAAGCCCATTAAAAATAAAAAATAAAAACATTGACACTCACATACATTTTTATATGTACTTAACTTATATCGAGCAAAACAAGTTACACAACCTAACCTGTTAACTCACGACAAATACGATCAATCAATATAAAACTTGCAACTAAGTTATTAACAAGCAATTACTACGTGTTTGGACGACATTAATTAACATTAGTTTTTCTCGTTAACCAACGAAGGAAATTCTACACGGAGGAAATTAACGATGGTACTATGATAACTCGACTATTAAAAGAAGTACTTAGTCTTGTTAAAATAACTTTGCTTTGAAGAACTTCATTCAGGCTATTAGATTTGTTGAGCTTATATGGTATTGTTACGACTTTATTTTCATGATAGCTTTTGAATGTTTTTATTTTAGAGGTAAAATTACTGAATACAATAAACTCTTGAGTCTTCCCTCTTATTACAAAACATGGTTTAAAGCAAACCCAGGTTTTACTGTCATTCGGTCACTTTCTAACGTCATATAATAAAAAGAGACGAGGCTATTTTAAAACCTGGTTTTCCTTTAAACCATGTTTTGTAATAAGGGGGTTTAGGTCTTGAAAGGTTTTCAAGTAATAAAGCGACAGTGAAATCTTATGTGTTTTCACGTGCCAAACCGGCATAGGTTTCGTTGCTTTTAAAGTGTATCTCTAGCTCTGCAGAAACCTTTCCACGTCATTCTGGGTCTGGATAAATCATATCAGACTACAGATATTACAAAACAAAACCACAATTTTATTGTACCATCAAATGACCTGTCCAATATAATAACTATCAAATCTTGACACGATTTCAAATACTACAGAAATGTGAACAGATAAAATCGAAGGTAGGCAGTCACACAAAACACTTGATTAAAACCCATTAGATAGTCATAATCGAATATTAAACTAAGAATGCGCCCGCGCATTTCCTTCATACTTGAACGCCATTGGTTGGTTCGACATAAAATGATACAGAAACTTACTGCAATGATTTTTTAATTATCATCGTGATTGAATCTAAAGTGACATTATTATCGGGTGCTCATATCTAAATGTGATTCTACTATTTATTTTTATAACATTTTGTCACATTATTAACCTTAAATTTTAACCTCCGCGTGTAAAATTACAGAAGTTATTCGTAACAGCATTTTGAATAATAGTTAATATGGTTATTAGCATTTTTTTTTTAAATATTTTACGGTACTAAAGGTACACACATTATTATCTACACTAATTTGGTAGATACTTGTTGTTTTTATTATTAAGGAACAATCTTAGGCCCTCACAAAAATTTATATATTTTATACTTTCATTGTCATAAAAATATGTTAAAATATTTCGCTCAAACGGATTGTGTGTAAAATCACGAGCTTTTCAATAAGCTCAGACATCTGTTCCACTTGCTGCTTGCTTCCTTAGAGGTACTACCAGATCTAAACTTTATGGTTTACGACCGTCACGCTTCAACTTTGAAAGCTCAGTCAACTTTCTATCCGCAGATATAAATTTTGTTCACAACTTTACCTGGTTCAGTTAAAGGCATTTCACACACTTTGGTCAGTCACGAATCAGCCAAAATTTAAATAGTTTTGTCGAACTAGAAGGACGACATCCTTATCTATGAGTCATCTCGTCACATTCAGATATCGCTTTGGGTTCTCCAAGAAGGGTGTGAAGAGATTTAAGCAGAGCCAGCAACGCGCGAGTGATACTCCTGGTGTTACAAGCGTGTATAGATTACGTTATCGGTTACTATATCAGTATGCTTGTTTGCTTCCTTCGTTCTTTCTCAATAGTCACTCCAAAATTTCTGAGGATTATGGTTAGCTTTAGAGTACATGCGTACTATACGGTTGACCGGAATGAGGTCAGTCCGGTAGACTACAATCAAAAATAGTTTTTATACGCACTGTGTTACAGCTGTTGGCCAAGCGCCGGCCAACCGCAATGCTAGCCGCACAGTGTGGACGTAGCCTTAGGTGTAATTCCTATCTACGTTAGTTTTTTTTTTTATAATTATTATTCGTAAAGTATCTTTCATTCTTTGCTTTCTTTTGTCAAAGGATAAACTTGAAGCAAGACCACTATAAGTCTGCATTATGTGTGCAGTGACCAGCGGTTACCTATGTTTGAGACAATACAAGCTGATAATGTGCGCGTCGTCAAACTAATCAAAACGATGGTCTTACACCAATCGGCCTGATGCTTAACAATAATCTCACCGTAGTAAGCGTGATGATGTAGCCGAAGGTGGTACACACAAAGATTAAAAGCAACTGGCTCTGAAGTGCAGCTGTCGGAACAAACCAATAGGTGCTTGGGATCGATTCTCAACTTGACGTGGCCAGCAAGGTGGCTAGTATAATTATAAGTATTTTTTTGTAGTTGTACATTATTGTTATTTTGATTGTTTAAATGTTTCTATTATTTAACTGCTATTGTTTTTTTGTTAATTTGTTATTCATATTCTTTGTTTTTATTTTTTATTTTTTTTGTTTTCAATTTTATTTTAAGTTACGCTGTTCGTGACGTCACCTATGGCAGCGACTGAAAATCAGTGCTGTAGCCCTGTACTGGGCTTGCAGTCTACAACCTCAGAGTAGATAAATACTACGTGAGTCGCTGTCCATTTTTGATGTCACACAACACAATTTATTATTACTTTTATTTTCTTTTTTACTGTCTTTTGTGTATGTTATATGTAACAGTGTATGTAATTGTGTTGTGTTACTATCAAAATAAATGTTTTTTCTTTCTTTCTTTCTTCTTTCTAGTACAAAGTACCAACGTGATATGGTTTCCCCACGATGTTTACCGTCACTCATTGTAGGGTTCGAACTCCGGAACTTCGTCTGGGCATTCGACGTGACTACCACTGAAATCATCGCCTCAAAATTGACTCGCTAGGGCAAGCGAAGTTTTTTTTATGACTACAGTTCTCTCCTTCAAGAGGAAAGGATGGCTGCAAAAAATTTGAAATATAGGTTTTTAACATATCTATTGCTATCGCGCTGTGCCCGAGCTATCCCGCCCGAGGGCGATAGAGACAACTACAGCTTGGACCGATTATACCTATTTAAATTAGACGAAATCGCTATTTCGTTATCCCCGGTTTTCTCCACCTAAACTGGATCGATAAAAAAAAAACAAGAATCATAATAAGAAGGGCTTTGGCTATATCTGTCGGTTTTCCTTTGTTGTTTTATATTCGTCAAATTTGTTCGCTGGACGTCTGATAAGGGCGTTAAAAATGATAAGTTTTTGTAATTTAAGAAAGCTCCTAATTCTTATAATAATTAATTTATGGAGATAAACACAACCGAGGGACATACAGTGGTACCTACAGATTGCATTATAGAATAATCATTGATCTACTAGTGTCATTATCCAGAGAGGAAACTGAGGATTACGTTTGTATGGAAAAAACGCCACCAGCATTTCCTCTTAATATTTCAAAGTAGCTCACATTTGTAAATGGTATCTACAAGTCAGGTACCAGATTTATCTGGGCAAGTTCGAAATTTAAAATAACGCTATCCGTCTACAAATTAAGCCGGCACATTAAAACTGCGTACATGCGCCCGCGCGTCTCTAACGCTATTGTTGCCAATAAAACGGCAAATTATGCAATACCACGGACATAGTATTGAATATGTATTTTCTATCTGTGCTTTTGTTAGGTATGTACGTGCTGGCCTGCGAATATGATTGTAAATGTGAGACGGTGTTATGTGGACGGATAATAATATAGAAAGGGTCTACGAATATAGATATAGAATAACTTTCCAGTTAAATTAATCTAGCAAGAAATGCATCTAGATGAATAAAACCATTACGAGTAAAATACCGCTCGTGAAGCTGAAGTGCTCGTGGTGTAGCATGATAAGCCGCTCTTAATCGATCGGCAAGTTAAGCTACCACCGTCGTGGTCGGTACCTGGATGGGTGACCGCCTAGTGGTATTTCAAATCGAGCGTTTCCGTGCTTCGGAAGGCACGTAAAGCCGTTGGTCCCGGTTATTACTTAATTGTGATAGTCGTTAAGTTAGTTGGAAGCCTTCTAGGCGGCTTGTAAATTCCAACAGCAGGTTGACCACTAGCCTACCCCCATCGATCCGCAGTGGGCACGTGTGGTGAAGTATCTGCCCATTCCCTTTCACCCTGATTTGTGAAAGGAGGCCTGTGCTCAGCAATGGGACATTGTAGGCTGATGATGATGATGATGGAGTAAAATACCACACGATTTTTTTGGATGGAATTCAATTTTCTTATCCAACGTAATCCACACCGCATCCTTTCCTAGTCATGATCCCAATCTTTTTTTTTTTTTTTATGTCAATAGTTTGATGAACAGGCTGACGGTCCACCAGATGGTAAGTGGTCACCGCCGCCTATGGACATTTGCAATACCAAGGGGATTGCCGATATGTCAAATTTTTTTTTTTTTTGTAAAATAAGCACAAAAAAAAGGGTCAAAATTATTCCAGTGATCGATTTCGGAAAATGAATCCATTTAGAAAATTGTCTAAGTGATGTAGCAGGTAAAAGTGACTATGGATCTGTAGCATAGGATCAAAGAGTGTTGTTGTTTTTTATACGGCAAAATCAGCAAACAAGCGTACGGCTCGCCTATTGGTAAGCGGTTACCATTACCATTACCATATGGACGCTTGCAACACATGGGGCATCACTTACGCGTTACCGATCCTTCCTGAGGCTGAGGTATTCTGTAAGGTTTATTTAGCATACAAAATTAAAATGGTTGTAAAGTAAATGTATTAATTTAACGTTGTTAAAACATTATGCAATTCTCTCACGTAGGTATATTATATTTACTATTCCATTTTGAGTTCAGCATGTGTCAAATTAGCGACCTCTATTTATGTACGTTTTGACATAAAAACATGACAGCTACATGACCTGAGGAACATCTTAACTGTCCATGTGATGGATTATGATGGATGGACATCAGTTTTTTAACATTCACTGGTAAGGTTCGGTAGTTCACGAGATTTATGTGTTTGAATGTTGACATACAAATCTAGAAATAACGTTAGCTTAATAACTAAATTTTTTGCTCAGAATAGATAAGTTATTTAAACTGCGTTTTAGTTGAATTGAAAAAACTGGTTTAAAATTTTAGTTCGTAAACCAAATAACCGATATAAGATGATATAATACCCATTGTAAATGGGTAATTTCTGGAATAATCGTGTAGATACCACACAAAAGTTTCTTTAAAACTGTCTACCTATTACGGTTCATGAGATACAGCCCACTGACAGACAGACTGAGGGACGGACGGACAGCGGAGCTTGGGCAGCCGTAAAATAAGCATATCATATTTTTTTTGTATACAACTAAGTCGGTAAACAAGCATACGGCCCGCCTGATGGTAAGCGGTTACCGTAGCCATATGGACGCTTGCAACACAAGAAGCATCGCTCACGCGTTACCGACCTTTCCCCCTCCCCTATGAGCTCTGGCGACCTTACTCTCGCGTAGGAACACAAATTTACACAACATAAAGTTATTTGGCTGCGGTATTCTGCAAGGTGGAGGTACTTCCCCAGTCGAGCTGCTCTTTGAACGAATAAACGCTATGCTCTACCTCTCTTAATCTACCTTTATTAATACATTTTGCATCCGAAATACACTTCAATGTTTTAAAGCAGGTTTTGAATAGCCTACCTATTGACAATGAATGATAGAATGCTACGTTAATCTAGAAAAATAATTTAATCTAAATAAAGCAACTTTAGGTGCACGAAATGATAGCCATTTGTCTATTTAAAGCAAGTATGTAATGTGACAGTGTCGATGTACTTTGAGGAATTCACGAATAACAAGTTCACTAGGTAATTGTTATGCATAACGCACATGTTTGGCAGTGCATACGCCAAGTTTGTTTTTGTAAATAGGTTCACTTTTAGTTTCTATGAAATTTTGTATATTTGGGAAAAGATTACTTATAATCCTTACTAATATTATAAATGCGAAAGTGAGTTTGTTTGTTTTTTACCCCTTGACGCCTCAATTACTCAACGGATCATCATGAAATTTGGCATGCAGATAGCCTATGGTATGGAGAAGGACATAGGCTTATTATCCCGGGAACGCGGGTGAAACCGCGGGGGACAGCTAGTAACTACTAAACTTTTTGCCTTATATTTTTAAGTACTTACTATATTCTTAATGGCAATGTCAATAAATTAAGCCACCAGCTTACCTGCAATAAAAATAAAACAAAATTAGAGACTGAATAACATACCATAGTATTAAACATTTATTTACCCTGCACATAATTTAAAAATAAAACAGCCGGATGTCACAATAACAAACGAGACAGACGCATGTAAAATTCATATTAGTGTATAACCTACAGTTAATTAATCTTTGAGGGGGCGTTTACTGCAGAATATACTGCCTTTGTTTTGTGCCAAGTTTTAACTCAACTCTGTTTGCCTTAGAGTAAAAGCGATGTTGACTTTAAGTCCTCAGTATGATTGTTAATTACTAATTTCGCCCCGCGATTTCACCCGCGTTCTCAGGGATTTTATATTTTTCTCGGGTTAAAAAGTATCCTATATGCAATTCCAGTTTATAATCTATTCGCGTGCCAAATTTCATCACGATGGGTTGCGACGTTGATGTGTCAAGAGCTAACAAACAAAGTCACTTTCACATTCATTAAATGAATCCTGCTATCCTATCCTACTCATGAAGTTAAACAGGGTCTTCCTATTTGGGACATTCTATAGACAGTCTTATTAAAAACAAGCTCCTTATTAAAGATTGATGGAGAGTATGCGATTAATCCAAATACTGTATATAAGACATTCACACTTAAGTTATGATAAGGACTCATCATCATCATCATCATCAGCCTATAATGTCCCACTGCTGAGAACAGGCCTCCTTTCACAAATAAGGGTGAAAGGGAATGGGCAGATACTACACCACGCGTGCTCACTGCGGATTGGTGGAGGTAGGCTAGTGGTCAACCTACTGTTGGAATTTTTCAAGCCGCCTAGGAGGCATCCAACTAGCTTAACGACTATCACAATTAAGTGATAACCGGGACCAACGGCTTTACGTGCCTTCCGAAGCACGGAAACGCTCGATTTGAAATACCACTACACTGTCACCCATCCAGGTACCGACCACGACAGACGTAGCTTAACTTTGCCGATTGATTAAGAACGGCTCATCATGCTACACCACGAGCGCTTCACTACCTAATCACAACTTAAGTGTGAATTTATGTGCTTATACTAATAGGCACTTAAGTTGTATGGGATAACTGCTTCACAAGTATTTAAGACACTCCTAAATTAATTTAAAGTGGCGTTTCAGTTTCAAAAATCTGTCTTCTTTTTGAAAAAAATTGTAATAATAAAGTTAAAGTATAACCCGCTGTATTTTCAAGACTTGGCTCTCAACGCACTGCATCTAAGACGCAAGTTCATCTGCAAATCAAATTGCCGACCACGCATGCGCGGGGCGGTATAGCAAAGCGGAGAACATGCGACGAGCGACGCCGGATGTCAACATTATGTATTTTTTATTAATTTTAATTTGTTTCATGCATATGCTGGGTATGTTACAAATTATGGCAATGATTCTTTTTGCTTACTAAGTTGGTGACGGTGGACTTAAATATGTTAATCTTGTTGTATTTTTGAAAACTTCACAGGACCCAAAATACGTGTTTCAAATTATATTGTTAAAAAATCCAGAATGAAATCTCTACTTTTGATTTTGTATTTAATAAGCAGTTATGACGACCAAAGTCGTTGAGATCTAATAGGCCTGCACCCCGTTTTGACAGCACATATACATTTATGTGTTAAAAATTCACAAACATATATTATTTTTTAAGAGAGGTAGAGCATAGCGTTTATTCGCTCAAAGAGCAGCTCGACTGGGGAAGTACCTCCACCTTACAGAATACCGCAGCCAAATAACTTTATGTTGTGTAAAGTTGTGTTCCTGCGCGTTAGTAAGGTTGCCAGAGCTCATAGGTGCGGCAATAGGTACACCCTCTTCTCAAAAGGGCCTCATAGATCTCTACAATTTTACGTTATGGCATTTTGATTTGCTGAGCTATGTTTTTGAGTAAGCAACATAATTTCCAAACCGGTGGTAACTTCAGTAAATGTGACGTTCATAAGTGCCCGTCTGGGGCCTAAATTGGATAAATGGCTTTGATTTTGACTTTAAGAATTAAGAAGCCTTTATAGACGATCAAAAAGGGTCGCGTGGGATCATATAACGATACAATATTAGTGATGATGAAAAAGCTCTAGAAGACACTCTAAGAGTCTTCGAGAGAGGTAGAGCATATATTCGCTCAAAGAGCAGCTCAACTGGGGACGTACTTCCTTACGGACGTAAGACCTTACAGAATACCGCAGCCAAATAACTTTATGTTGTGTAAAGTTGTGTTCCTGCGCGTGAGTAAGGTTGCCAGAGCTCATAAGGGAGGGGGGAAAGGTCGGTAACGCGTGAGCGATGCTTCTTGTGTTGCAAGCGTCCATATGGCTACGGTAACCGCTTACCATCAGGCGTACCGTATGCTTGTTTACCGACTTAGTTGTATAAAAAAAATAAAAATCACTCATTTATCTATACTGTTATCATCTCGACTAAGAATAATGCACACAAATGTTTCTCCTAGGTAAAAATCGAAACCGCGACTTTGCCATTAAAGTCCATCTAATTTCCACGTCTATATATAAATCAGAGTTTGATTTCAAATTGTAAACGTTTGAGACCCATCAGCGCTCGCCAATTTGTCTATATAAGGGTGAAAGGCTATCTGAGACTTAGGTATTCTAGAACGCCAATCAATACTATACAAATGAATTTGGATCCTGCACCAATAATATTAGGTTTATTTTCGATCAACACGATCTATTCTCGAAACTTGATCTCGTTCTATATTAAAGGCCTAATGTCTTCAAGTCCACTTAAAAAAAAACTTGTACGTCGCGTTCCTACTTAAAGTATTAGTAGTTATAACCGATCTTATTATTTCTACAGTCTACTTCCCTCATTATGCATCAAAATCTATACATATAAGACTGAATCCCTAAAGGGAATGCTAAAAGCGGGGGTCGAAAAACTAGTTCATAATAATATTAAAATCTATAACCTAAAACATACACCAGTAACAACTTATATGAAAACACCTTGTTACAGCCTCCTGTACCAATAATCACGGGGCTCGTCACGAAGCCACTCTAATAACAATAATATCCATATTTCTGTACGAATAAGGGAATAATGTGAATCGAGACTCGAATTAGGATGTGGCTAGAAAACGGGAGGGAAGAGGGCTAGCGGCTTAAACCATAGACAACAGGATTTGGCATAGAATACAGATTGAAAAATTTAAAATGCACTCCAATAGTACTCCTGATTTTAAGAATCTTTGCTTATTTTAGTGTCAATTGATTGAATGAAAATCAAAAAACTAGAATCATAATTGTAATCATTTCCAGAATGACATAAGGGTTAATTAGTTCTATAAAAAGAGCTATTTAATTAGATTTTCATACAAAATTGTTTCAGAAGACATCTGCAAATAAATCTAAGGGTTTTTTTCTTTCTTTTTATACAACTTAGTCGATAAACAAGCATACGGCCCGCCTGATGGTAAGCGGATACCGTAGTCATATAGACGCTTGTAACACACGAAGCATCGCTCACGCGTTATCGACCTATCCCCCCTCCCCTATGAGCTCTGGCAACCTTACTCACGCGCAGGAACACAACTTTACACAACATAAAGTTATTTGGCTGCGGTATTCTGTAAGGTGGAGATACTCCCCCAGTCGAGCTGCTCTTTGAGCGAATAAACGCTATGCTCTACCTCTCTTAAAATTCTGTAAAGTGTCGTGTCAACTCAAAGATGAAACTACGCTATCATGATGTCTATTTCGTAGCATCATTTTTTTTACAGAAAGCATGTCCTGTCTTTAAAAATTAAAATATATCATTGAAAACATCACTAACATAGTGAATTCTCTAACGAATATCGAGCCCGCATTTTCACGTGAGCCACATAACTCACATAATTGTGCTCCTAAAACGTATTCCTTTTCAAGAGAAATCTCACGTTGTATACAATTAACAACAAACTATTGACCAGTAGTTAATGCGAACCCCATGTCGCTAGGCCGCTGGCCACACGGTTAACTTTGTCGGTGCCGATGCGATTATCATACAATACCCACTTGCGATGCAGCCACTGTGACAGATACGCGTTTCCTGTAAACGAAATGGACGGCGGCCATTTTGTTTTGCGTTTTCGTAACTCGAAATGGCGGATGCAAGGTGCTAGCCGCGAAATAAGATTTAAGTAATTCTAACGCGGTTAGATTGTGGACTGGCGTCGTTCTGAATAGACCTTTTTATCTAAAAGTCTACGCCATCGCCATTCACAGATGTTATGCGATTCATGAACCAAAGCTTCCTAGTAAGATAATTCCATCTTCAATTTATTTTCTTTTTATTTAATTTATAACAGACAATCTTGTTATCATTGCAATAGGTTTTAAAGTTCAGATGTGGGCAAGCTTTATTCAAACTAAGCAGCCAGCCAATTCAAATAGATACTAAAGTTAGTACAAACGGCTACAGACATAGCTATATATTCCAGTATAAGCTGATCTCGCATTGTATAGGATTTCCGTTCAATGGGAGGTCAGCTTATACTAGAAATGTATAGCTTGATCTATAGCTGTGTGTAGGTACTAGCTCAGAGTATATAAATACTACGTACAAGTACTAGTTATAACTTACTAATATCACCTTCCTTGAGACTGAAACGAGAATCGATTGCAAAGATTTCAAATTAAATAATATTATCTGACTATATTCACACCAAAATTATTAATATTATGAAACAATAATTTCTGAACATAATACGATACGTGACGGCAGCGCGGCGTGACCGAGCTAGTTACGTCAGGTGCAAACTTACGCGCTGCGCCCGCGCAACCATTCGATACGCCTTATTAGCCAAACTAGGCAGAATGAATACTGCTATCCTCCTCGCACTATTTGTACAGGAATATCTTATCTAGTAATCTTTCTGGACTGTAATCGTGGTATGTTGTTAACAGCTTTTAGAGGTCACATCTGTTGGGGAATTAACCTCCCCTTTCGGTTTCAGTTATAAAGTTTCATCACGTCTAAGACAAACGTGTAAAGTCTATCCAAAAATCAAAAAATTTGAACCCGAGGGTGAATAGTGTCCAAAAGGAATGACTAATAAGTCTTTAATAAGTTCCGAACGCTAAAGTGATCAGACTAAAGAATTTCATTAAAATTTAGAAGAGGCAAGCCTAGAAGGCCAATCGATGCGCAAAGTAGTTAAAAGTTATATTAACGGCACAACAGTTATAATTTCAAGTTATAAACCTCGTTTCCGTTATTTTAACACACCAGTTAACTCATCCATCGTTTTATTAATTGAAAATAAATGATTGATTGAACGATCTTCCGCAATTGATTTTCTGTGAATGGCAAAGTATAACAATTCGATTATCGTGAAACGATCCATTTTAAAGAGAGATAAATATATGTATATTCAATTAATACAATATCAACAGATAGATATGAGGATCAAAACTGCTTATAGATTTCAAAAACTTAAAATCTGGAGCATTATTTCACATGTTATGTTTATGGACAATGTAGGCCTCTATGGTTCAAGTGAAAAACACAAATATAATGATGCGGATATGATACTCAGCATAACGAATACAAAGTGTCATCAGATCATAAACACAGCTCAATGACGTCGCATCATTTCAGTCAAGCAACACACACTTTTTCATCATCAGCCTATAGCAGTCCACTGCTGGACATAGGCCTCACCCAATGCGCGCCATCTCGCCCTATCTTCGGCTCGACGCATCCATTTCCTACCAGCAGCCTTTTGCAGATCGTCACTCCATCTCGCTGGAGGGCGCCCTACACTACGTTTGCCGAGACGCGGTCTCCACTCAAGAACACGTTTTCCCCACCGGTTATCGGTTCTTCGGCATAAGTGACCAGCCCACTGCCACTTCAGCTTGCTAATTCTATGAGCTATGTCGATGACCTTGGTTCTCTGACGGATACTTTTTGCTCTACGAAAATGACCCAAACGATAAAAACTCGAAAGTACCACCACTGAATTACGGCGGATGCTTGCCCGAAAAAATAAGACCTGAATCATTGAAACAATATTCGATTTGCAACAAAATACCGCCATTATTCTACACTTATAATATCATTAGCTATGTCTCGGTTATTTCGACACGATATGGCGTAATGATTCAACAGAATCCGATTTTGCGGCGAAAAAATTCGATGGGATAACGACAGACATTTGAGGTAAGGTCAATTTTGGATGATTCCTTGACTTGGACTCGTAATAGTATACAATTTTATGGGTAACATCTTGTGAGGTTAAGATACTGTAAATTAGCTGCGGCTGACCACCGAATGATTTGGTATGTTCAATCAACAATTATTGAGGACCGGAAGAGCTGTGCCGAGTAAGGTTTTTAATATACTTAGATCATTTAAAGTTGCTAATTCCAAAAAAAACAACGATCTCGCTTCTAGTCCATTTCACATATTATGTTGCGGAAATTTTGAAATTCATTTCGATAGCATTTCCTGCAAATCGTGCTGTCCTGTTCCAACTACCGTGGCGTGACCGGGACAACGTGAGTTATAGCATCGCATGTGTCCGTTAGGGACAATATAAATATTCCATACGTGCAAACATGAGCCGTTTCATAAATATCACGCTTGTACCCTCATGGGAACTTGTGGGGTTCCTGGTGAATCGTGACCACTGATAGATGGACAATATACTATGCAATAGGTATCCGTTATATCAGATCTCGAGCTTGGTTGGGAGATATTAAAAATACGTCACGTTTTGGAGGACTTATTCAGTCACGTGGAATTTGTTACGTATATGCATTGTAGAGCTTTATATTCTTCATCGGGATATAAATCTTTGCTGATAAATCCTATTGCGGGTTCTTCACTTTTCGTAAACTTGTCGATCTTCTCAAGTCTTAGATATTCTTAGTGTTTAATAAATAATCCTATTTCATTGCATTTAATAAAAATCTATTTGATTTATATTTATAATACTACCCATAACTTGTTGCTATACATCGTTCTTCGCCGAAACACAAAGTTTCGTTCTTAAAGCTTTTAGGTTAGTATCAAATCTTGTCTGCAGATATTAATACCCAACTTTCAATAAAATAGAATTTCTATTCTCGTATTACGGTTATGCGTTAAACCTTAAAATCTAGTTCCAGAAACTAGTAACAGCAGCACAGTACGAGAAATGTCAAGATTACGTCAAAAACAATTTAAACTAATAACATATAGTTGGTTTATACCGTAGAGTGATTTCTCTGTCTACGGTTTATACGTTTACTTAAACAACCGGATACTTCAATAGGATAGACCTACTTATAATATCATGTATATCATTAATAGAAAACGCCTGTACACTCATGCATTATCTAAAGAGAAAACTGTTACTTATAATATTGAATGAAGTTGTTTTGAACAGTAAACTTGGGTGGATATGAAATATGAATTTTATGCATAGAGAAGAGATACTGGAATTATAGAATTAAACAGTGGGCAGAGAGAAAACTAAAATGAGTAAAACAGAGAAATTGTCGATGGTAAGAATAATTACTCATAAATAAAGCTACGGACAAAATATGAAAATAGTAACTGCCAACGACGGAATTGAATGCCACTTTATATTTTTCCAGATTTTAATTAAAATGTACAAGTTACCCGCATAGAGCTATTATTACGTATAGAGAAGACGCCACTCATAGAAACTATGTTCCGTTCAATTGAATCCATGCGACCACACTTGTTGTTGTAGAACGTTGAAGGAAACGCCTAAGCGCCGTGAAAATCACGGTGCTTGCGAGAAAAATACTCCTAAAAGCGTTCTGATAGCGCTACGTGTTTCTACTGTCTGCTTAGACGAATAATTGTTTCAGCGCTAAAGAGAACTTTAGTTGACTATAAAAAATGAGTCTTAAGCTTTGCTTATGATAGCTTCTCTATACGTAGTAATAATTGCTCAATGGTTACCCGACGTATATTTGTCGAAATCTTTCAATCACAAATACAAAGAATCCTCTAAATTCATTTCATCAATACCGTATCTATCCATTTCTAACTGAAAGCTGTATAAAGTACCAACATCGTCAATAATACACAACAAGTCTGCTTAGCCATAGAATTGTGGGACAAAATATTAAATTTTAGATGCAAGTTTCCTTTACCATATATTGTTAAAGGAGACAGATCTCGCTGTGTTGAAGATCACGACCAATATTTTTGCATCTTCTAAATAATATCAAAGGAAATATATTTGTCTGTATATATATTTCTATTATTTGTTATTTAGGAAAGTATTTCCAAACTTGTATTATTAGCGTCACAAGATGTTTTGAAACAGGTGCAGATGCATTATGAAGTCTAATTAGATCAATTGAATTCTAATAAAATTTCTTGAGCTGTACATTTCAAAGTTTTTTTTCTGATGTATCCTTATTCTTCTAGCTATGTTAGGTGTAATGCTTTGCAATGCGACCTTGCGATCACAAATTCCATTCGCCTAGCTGCCAGGCCATTAGGGTTATCTGGTGAGGCTTCAAATCCGACACTAAGTGTTTTGTTCTCACCATTATTAGTACGCCATTATGTCAATTATTTGCGCCATTACTCACATTGTTTTTGTTTAAATCCTTAGTTACATTTCTGCAATCGTACTGTGATATGTTTTGTCTCCAATCATTTACGAGACTATGCTTGGAACTTATACTTGGAAATATAAAGGCAAAAAAGAACAAATTGTAGTTGGTCATTTTGTTTATCTAAAAAAGTAAATCCATAGAATAAATCTAGTGAAGAAAACAAAAGCTCAGCAGATCCAACAGAGTACACAGAAAGCACGACTTTAAACATGCGTGATGGATTAACAGAATGAAAGCTCGGTTAACGAGCTTTAACGGTATAATTTATATCGCCCGCTGATTAGTCTTTGTCAGTGTAAAGTTAATTGAAATTAATACTTAAATGTTTTTGGAAATTGGGTCAATGCATTGTGAAATAAATGTGTGGGCTTTTATAACTGTAAGTAATGCTTCAGGCAATAAAGGTGCTACTTTTAATGTTTTTATTTCAATTATTTATACCGAAATTGGCTCTCATGCTACTTTTGTTTTATTTGGTATAACCTCTTTTCATCTGTCTTTTACCAGCTGGGGACCTACCATCGACTTTTATAGCAATTCAACTTTTTTTATTTCAAATTCAACTTTATTATTAAAGTATTCTAATGTTATTTTTGAATGTCACCCCTACATTGTTAAATGTAGACCACACATTAATTTTGCAACACAGCTAAATTCGTAAAGGAAATTATTATGACAACCAACTATAAGGATGAAAAACAGCCTTACCAACTAATAAATTGCAATCATCAAAACTCCGTGAACTCTATCTTCTTCAGTTAAGATTATAAATGGAATGGCAAATTGTTATGAGGTACTTTGTTTCGATATTGGCGGCATAGTCTTCGGACACAATGACTGATGCTAGTTATAACTTAGAATATGCAAAGTGACAGGTTAAGTTAGTGTATTGTGCTACTGATTGTTTTTATTTATTAATAAAATGAAATATTAATGAAGAGAGAGGAGTTTCAAGTCTATTGCTTGAAAGATTTTATATTTGTTGAGAGACCCCGGGAGTTCTGTTAACGGCATTAAGCAGTTCCTTTAGAGTCAGTATCTGATTATGTCCTCAAATCGTTTCAAGGTTAGAATTTAATTAATCAAATCGGAATAGCTTTTCTAACATAAAGCTATAAATCAGAACGTTAATTTAATTGATTAGCCAGTCCTTTATAAGCTAACACCTGTCAACTGATGACCTGAATGATAGCGTCCCAATCTATCAAGTAATCGGAATTTCTGAAACTGGGTCACTGACTACATTCTGCGCTTTCCCATAAGTATACTTGCTTACTTCAGTGATCAATTTTCTTAGGTATATAGGAAAAGTCTCTTTTTATATTGTGCTTCCTTTGCAATTAAGAAACTATGCATCTTAATTAGACCAAGAATTTTAAAGGTAATTTGGTTTACCAATACGCATTTCACCGTTCATATCCTTCTTTTTTAAGGGAGTATATAGGTACATTAATGTAGTGGGATTACTTAGCAGCTGAATAGTATGCAGTTCGAAATAGGCATCATTAAAAATATTTTCCAATACTACATCGTTGAGCTCATGATCAACATTTATCTGCTTTTTTATGCCTTATAAAGGCTTGTAGACTATGTAATTGCATCACGCGTTGACAATGCCTCGATAATCTACGGGCCCCGTTAAATTATACATAATAACTGCAACCCTATTATAACTGACTGGAAAACACATAAAAACCAATTTAACTCGACCTGGCGCGATGAAGCACAAAAAGAAAAAACGAAAAAATTCATTTATTTCTTACGATTGTCGGTCGCGATGATTGCTGGACGAACGCACCATGGTTTCCGCTACTAAAGATGTTTCAACAATATACACAGAGCAACACTGTGTTTGTTGCCTCCTCGAGAATCAGAATTGAGATGCCCCAAAAGTCTCGGCACAGCGGCAAATGGAATACAGGCTAATGATAGTGCAAGTTGCGGTTAGACCATTATTAAATCCATCTCTCTCGCACTTCAATAACCGCCGTAAATTAAAGCGAGACATATAATATGAGATCCGATGCAACTACGTGATCTCCATTACACTGCGCTGATGCGTTTTGGATTCTTTTGTTTCTCCTTTTTCTGGTTTTAAGATTAGTTATACGCGGTTAGGGTGCAATTCGGAAAGGTTTGGATGGATTTAAATTATGTTTAACTTTTAAAGAAACTTGTTTGGAGTTTTCAACAAAGCAACTGTCTTACAACAAATCTTAAGTGATTACATACGTAATTATGTTGATACAGAAAATGAGTAATTTCAACGAGACAAATACGTTCTTGAAGATGAAAAATATTCTTTTTTTGTTACTAACATTATCAAATCCAAACTTCAAGTTGATACAACGCTATTGATGTTTTAAAACTCAGGGTCAAGGATTAATAAAGTCAAACAATTTTGAATTCTATCTGGAAATTCCCCAGGTTGTGAATTGGTGAGATGCATGACAATAGTTTATACCTACAGGTTTTCAAATTCCATTAATGTGACATTGATAGAATACTGATTGTCATTTTTTTAAGTTCGCCTAGTCGTTTGACACGTCATGTTTATGGATTTTCCTGTATTCTTCAATGTTTGATGGTATTTAGGTCGGCCTCTTACCTTTTATGACCAAGACAAGTTGAGAATCAATTACAGATGGATACTTTATTAGTTAAGTACTTATCTATAGTACACTTTGAGAAGATAAAGGTGATCCATTCATGAAACCAAGAAATCGCAAAAATTTCTTGAAACCATCGGATTCCTTAAAATAACTTTATATCCGGATTCACTTTACTAACATTAAAATATCTCAAATTCCAAGTAATATCTTACAAAAACCTTTCTTTCCAGACCTTATCCCAAAGCCAACATACCAGAGTATAATGGGATAACCATTGGCATCCGACCACACCCGTCTCTCAAGAGATACCGTGTACGATCGATTGCGATGCGCGCGCGCAGGTCGGTGATAAACCTGAGAGCACACGGTACATGACGCGGAATTCACTTCATGTGGATAATATAAAGATTTATCATGGTGTGAATATGTATTATTGTGATTTAAGATCTTTGTCTCTTTAAGTGATAAAAAAGATGTTTTATCTTTTGCTCGTTCAATTTTTAACATTGAATCTTATTCGGATGGAAGAGAACTGTAATTAGATCTCTACGAATATTGCAGTCACAGAGATTTAATTGAGACGCGTTGAGCAAACTCAATATTAGTTAACTACACGGCACTATGTTAGAAATAATTTTTAGTTTTCTTTTTTCTATTCGGTCTATAAAACGATCCTCAATCTTTTATCTTGAAAAACACAAGAGCATCATAGTTGGTATCACTCATGTATCACAAAACAGCCCCTACCACAAAACAAGTCACCATGAACATAGTGTCAAATTTCATCAGCACATGTGCAAGGGGCTTTAATTAAAAAGGGGTGGGGTTATTAAAATAATTACGCACCGCCCCGTAGCCAATGAGGAGGCGACTTGTGTGCGGCACCCAATTAGCTTCAAGACATGCGGGGTCCCGTGCGCCGGCGCACGCTTTTTGCACGTCAAAACATGGCCGGAGCAATGGCGTCAGGTGATGTGAAATTTTATAAACTCCTGTTAAAGACATGTGTTAAGTATTTCGAAAAAATTTTTAAAAAAATATGTAACCTTTATTTTAAGGGATTAGACATCCTTTTATTAAAAGCTCTGTGAATACTTGTTAGGGTAGATAAGTTCCTGATCAAGAACACATGGAGGCAAGCATGGGGCGCCCCCCACTAGGTCAATAACCTGCGAAATCTGGCAGGCGCGAGAGGATACGGGAATAGGACTGGAAGATGAGGCAACTATTAGGAATGTCCTATGTCTAGTAGCGGTCATCTAGAGGCTGATTAGGTATTCAACTTACCTTTAAAGGCTGAGTTTCAATAATGATGCGCGGATAGAAATCAAAATGTGAAAAGAACTAAAAGCAAAAGGCGGCTGCATGAATAATGGTTTTCTTCCTGGGGGGCTAAAAAGGAAGCTAAAGCAATATTGCAACGCAATTCATTTTTTCGAATTCTCGGCAGATCCTAAGTGATTCCAATATTTTTTGGTAAAATAGTTACTCATTATATACAATTCAATTCATTAAAAGATTTGGAGTTGATGAATTGCATAAGATCTGCTTTAAATTCGAAAAAATAAATTGCGTTAGCAATATTGCTTAGCTTCCTTTTTAGGGGGCCTGTTCATTTTTATTTTAAAACAGTTTTCTATTGGTCAGTTGCATTGTACACTTGTTACTATTACCTCAGAGTAGATAAATACTACGTACAACATTGATAAATTGCACGCATATCTTCGAATATATCAGATTTCAGCGGTTTGTGGGTACAACGTTCTACCATTCACTCGGTCAAAACATTTGTGGGCCTCAGTTGGAGCACTTTAAAATACATTTTCGATTGAAATCTCATTATGAAATCGCAAAATTAAATTGGCTCAAAAGTGTTGACGATAAAAACTGCATCTTGATGTTTATCTCAAGTGACAAGTGATATTATTTGCTTGTCAGGTTCGTGTTATTAATTTATTGTATGCATCTGGAACCCCGAAGTAGTACATTATTATTTCAATAATTAATTAGGTACTGATAATATCAAAAGTATCTGTAAATCAATCGACAGTGTAATCTATATTGCTTACTGATGATTTTGTGCAAAATAGCCAAAGTCAGTTTAGGTCCTAGGAGGATATTATGAAGGACAAAGCTAAAGCTTTCATAGTGCAATCCTCAGTCTTTATTTATAATCTATACAGCAAGGAAGTTAGTGCTATCTACTTGCGTCTGTGTTTTGCACCAGTGTTTTTTTTTTGGCATCTTCCTTCATGGGTAGGTCAGTGGCAAAAAGCGGTCCAAACAACCATCTTTTCATCCAATTCGAAAGAATAACAAATATAGTAATATTCACTTTGAAACTAAAACATCGTTTATATTAATTTAATATTAATGCCTTTTTCGATTGATGGTTGGTACATGTAACAATCTAAGATAATAATTAATGACATTAAAAATTACATTATTCAATTAACATAAAAATAACTTTATAGAATTTCATAATTATCATGATCGTGGGGCAAAAACGTTATCTTTTATATACAGAAAATATATATAATCCACAACCAGGTTAATCAACGTCTAAAATAACGAGACGAATTGTTTCAATCGATTTCCTTTCGATTTCGATCTCTTATCGATTACTTAGCGATCGGATCGCTCAATCGGCGGTCATTGTCAACGATGTATTGCTGTGACAACTTTGAAATGATTGCTATTCAATTTCAGACCTTATTTAGTAGACTTTACGTACCATCTGACGTTTATCAATGGGCCTATCAGAACGGAATGCTTAAATTGTCGTTGAGGTGTTTAAATTTGAATCTTCAGCGGTGGTAATAAGGTGGATTGAATGAATTTGCATTATGATACAATACCATGGGCGTATGAAACCTTTACGTCCTTAATTAACGTCATGTACATGTCACATCAACGCCTTCGGTGGTTATTTATGAAAGTACTAAAAAATGTTGTTAAAAATGAGCTTTGTTGGTTTACACCGAGCAGTATATTTTGATTTGGAAATATAGATATGGATATCCAATTTTATCCAGGTTATATCATAAAAAGAAACTGATATTTTTTTAAAGTTTCCACCCAAAATCAATGATAAAAAGTTAAAATTGATGACTGACTCTGAAACTCCCAAATCAATACTTACCTAAAGAGGATTGTACGAAAGTATTCGTTCAAGTCCATAATTTATACAAAGTCGCTATTCGCTTGAGACTATCCGCATTCCATGGCTTCCCTGTTTGACTTCAATTCAACACACGGTTATATATTTTAACGCCAAAGATTATCTTTAGTAAATAAAGAAGTTCATATCGGTCAAAACACTAGAGTAGGTTTTTTATACCACTAAAGTGGCAAACAAGCATACGGCCCGCCTGATGGTAAGCAGTTACCGTAGCCTATGGACGCTTACCCTGAAAAAATCTCTTCACGCCCTTTTTGATGAACCCCATGCTGTACTCCACTGGGAAAACCACGGCGGGGAGCTCATTCCACAACCTGAGCGTCCACAGAAGAAAGCTATTTTGAGCCCGCACAGTTGATATCAATTGAATTTAAATTCTAAAACACTGATATAAGGATAATTTTTAATTAAAAGGAGCTGCTTTTAATGTTATTAACGCTTCAAAAATACTAATATTGGTTCTAGAAGCTCATTTAAATTATTCCGTTACAGTTTATAATAGCTTAGATAGATTACTTAAACTTATTTCCTTACTATTAAGTCACATTATGAGCAAAATATCATGATATTTCACCGTATATCAGATCAAAAGAGCCGATCCACACGTTAATATCCGAGTTACCAGTTAACTTTTATCGGCTAAGATGAAACGAGTTTGATATTAGTATGGTTACATTTTATACAGCCGTTTCTAAAGGTCTTGATACTTGACCGATATGTAAAGAGTTTGCCGTATGTAATGCCATAAAAATAACATTTCATTATGTTTTAGTTCATATAATGAATGCAAATTTTCTTAAGATAGCGTGAGCGAAGAACTAGTAGATAGTTACTGAGTTGAGCAATTTTTACCATGGAACAGACTAAATAAGGAAAAAGTTTTCATACGAAAGATTTTATTGTCGATTTATTTTCCAAAAAAATGAGAAATTGCGCATGCCAGTAGCATCTTGCAAGTTGCATATTGCATAACTGTTACCAGAATTTCACACTCTTTTTTTTTATTATTTAAGTTTCAATAATAAATATTATCTATTGAATCCACTCAATCGCTTCCCGCTGTCAATTAATTGGTAAAACCAATAACACAAACAAACATTCATCATTATTCCAGACAGATATGTAGCAAAGATTAATAAAGAATCATTTAAATCAACCATACCCAGCTCTAATACTAAACGCGGTGAATACCATTCCCATAACAGACAGACGGACCAGTGGGAAATTATTATTAGATATACGCCTGCGATAATAGAACTAGTCGAGAGCATACATCTAGCTATTCCGGTAATAAATAATAATGTTACAATCATTAAGCTCAGTATGTTGGCGACTCCTGGTTCAGATATAGGAGCTGTTGAAATGAATTATTATTTATATTGTAGCTTTAAATAGTACTTAGTAACTAGCTATAAATTAAAGAGAAGCTATATAAATCCCATGAACTTCAAAAGAAAGTCATCGATTGGCTTAGCGGAGCGGAGTAGAACAGTGAAAAGTGGTTAGTGTTTCCACTGAAGCGGAGCGGAGTGGAGTGAAGTGGCGATGAGCGAAGCTTCACGATGCGCTGGTCAGTTACATTCAAACTCTCAGAGAGATCATACGTCATGTCGTTCGTTTTGATGATGTGTAAAGCTTACAAGTAATGACGATAACTAAAATTATCAATCCAAGTGACTACGCCTATCTCCGCTTCCTTCAAACCGCCTCGCTGCCCTCTGCTCCGGACCGCATCGCCCCGCTACCCTCCGCTCAACACCATTTCGCTCGTCTCCGATATATCCCGCTTGGGATCGCTCATATATTTTAAGTAAAATCAACTCAACTCCGCTCCACTCCGCTTACGCTTTCCACTGAAGCAGAGCGAAAATTCGAGCATTGTGATTGGTTACTTCATGCACCGCTCCGCCCAGCTCCGCCTTAGTGAAGACGCAGCCTTACGCTTCAAAGAAGAACTTTATACCTACATACATTGTTTGCAGGGTCTACCTAAGAAATTGCAGTAAAATTCAGCATTTTCATATATATACATACATATGATAGTTTAGTAGCTCTGTAATTTTTTATGATGAAATTCGAAAACATGTAACATCAATTCTAATTATCTAAATCATTACCTTTTATATTTAAATTAAAATAAATGTCAATAGTTCAGTTACCTTAATTAAGTTACGTCCTAAGGACATTTAACTTGACTGTTAATCGGATCTTATGCAAGGGAACTCGGTAATGAGCAATTAAAAACTGGTAATATGTTACTGAAGTTGATGCATGGTGTCCACACTTTATGTTGTAAGTTGCAATAAATATCGATACGTACTTACTTACTTGTGCTTAGTACGGAGACAGCTAAAAAAGCTCGTTTTTACTTAATAAAAAACATAAATAGCGTTTATTTTTAACCGACTTCAAAAAAGGAGGAGGTTCTCAATTCGGATGTTTATATTTTTTTTTTTTTTATGTATGTTCGGGCATAACTCCGTCATATGTAGACGGATTTTCAAAATTCTTTTTTAGTTCGAAAGGGGTTTATTCCGAAATGGTCCCATATAAATTTCATATAGATCTGATGATGAGTTTCGGAGACAGACAACGGAACTCTTAAAAAATGACAGCAAATCAACCGCAATTGCTGCTATCGCTTAAATATGCATTGTTTACGCAGGTCTTTACACGCGAAAGTATTTAAGTATATATGAGACTAAAAATTCAAAAATAAATTAACTTTTTAACAAAAAAATAAACCGCCTTCAAAGTACACTAAAAAGTAAGAAATAACTCTTATCTGACACTGTTTTGAAGTCAGCGAAATATTTTCTATAGAACACGTCATGCGATTTCGCTCACTTCAAAACAGTGTCAGATAAGAGTTATTTCTTACTTTTTAGTGTACTTTGAAGGCGGTTTATTCATTTGTTAAAAAGTTAATTTATAAAAGTACTTATTGGGAATTATGTCAATATTTATACTGCTCGGCGTTGCTCGGATGAAACCGGCTCTTTAGTGAATAGTACGTTAATTAAAAACTTTATTCAAATGCCTCTTTTAAATATTACAAGGTTATATTACAGTTTCATTAACAAAACAATGCTAAAAGTATACATCCAGATTGAGTATCGAAGCTGTGCACGCGTCGAAAAAAATAGCCCCTAACTGTTGGGGCTAAATCAAATAAAAATAAATAAATTTGCGAAATAATTTTAATATTTAAATTTCTCCCGATTTTAATTGGAATATTTCAAAAACTGCTATCATTATGAACGTCACTATGACAAGCAGAATGACGCAAAGGGAGCGTAAAACGTAGCTGTTACGCGCAGCAGCCTATAAAAGTTGGCCTGTTTTATATATTCGTGTAGTATGGCGACGTTCTTTCTAGGTGTATTTATTTCTATGGCTAAAACATAACTTTTTTCCATTAGGTATGGGACACCATGGACATTTATGTTTTTTTTTTACATCTATGTAGAACACCAGTTAAACTCGCACTCGTGTTTTAATAATCCATTATATGCAACTGTTTCATTACTACTATTACCTATATACTTACTATCTATCAAGATTTAGTTGAAAACCTAAGTACTTCCTTGTCTCATTCCAACGTACCTATATAAACATGTGACATAATGATACCTTAAAACTCTGACTACATTGTTGCGTCAGTCAAGCTAGGCATATTATCTACAGGAAACATAATTTACAGTTAACAATTTAGTGTAAAATACTGTCACATTTAACTATGTTCGTATATAAGGAAAGCCATATAATTAAGTATTCATCTTTGTCACCCGGAAGGTTGAACGTCTATAAAACAATCGTAAACTTACAGTTACATAGTTATTAGATGTATAACAAATATGTTAGTGATTATTGTTTACTAGGTAAAATAATTACGGTACCGTATAGACCTACTAATTTTCTTTTTACGATGAGTAGCTTTGTAAGTAAGATGATATTGTTGCCAGCTATTTATTACAATTTTGTTTTTTTTAAAGAGTATTTTTTTTTTTCAATGTGGTGTTTAATAGTAGATTATACACTATTTAATTTTATAAGTTAAAATTACAAAAGAGTTTAAAATAGATTTATAAAGTTAGGCCCCCTCGGCATTGTTCCGAAGATGCTGGCAGCATTTCCTCGCTGTATCGCAATGCTGATGCGTTGTGCGAAGAAGCTGCCAGCTCTTCGGTCCCCAGTGGTGACCACTAATCTTTTGGCCAGCTCTTTATATAGCTTGCGAGCACCGGAACCCCATGGACCTAGGGTCTCGACACCGAAAGGAATGAATTTGGTGTTAAAAATAAATCTTACGGTCGCTTTGTGTTTATTGAATTATATTATTAAGAACCAGATCAGAGGCATATGGCACACTATTGTAAATAATTGGACTGTTTTACAAAAAACTTAAACCGACTTCAAAGTACACTAAGAAGTAATCAAATCCTGATCTGACAATGGGACCAAACGGGAAGTGTACCCTTCCAGACAAAAAAAGAATTTTCCAAATCGGTTCACAAATGACGGAGTTATGAGGTAACAAACATAAAAAAACATACAACCGAATTGAGAACCTCCTCCTTTTTTTGAAGTCGGTTAAAAAGGAACAATACAATGCGGCCTTCGCGGTAGAAACTCTCGGGCCGTGGTGCTCGGATGCTCATAGGCTTTATAAAACTATAAAGAAAAAAATTGTTGAGAATACGGCTGACCACAGGGCTGGCTACTTCCTCGGTCAACGGATAGGAATTGCTATCCAACGAGGAAATGTGGCCAGCCTTATGGGAACCTTTCCCAAAGGCCAAAGTGACCCTGGGGATTGTATATATTAGTTAAGTAGGTAAGTAAGTAGTCTTCAGAAGATTTTTGTAAATATTTGTCCAATAGATTAGTATATTTGACCCCATAATAAATCGTATTTACTGATGATACAATACCACATTTTACAAAGTACTTTTTTCCCTTTAATGATAGAGTTCATTATACAAATTGAACCACATCCATCACTCCTCATTAATGTATTACCTTCCTTAAGTTAATGAAGTCAAGTTTACTTAATGACTATTTTTTTACAAAATCTCTTGGAAAGAAACATAAAATGTGCTTCCACACAGTTGTATACCTAACTTTCATATCGCATTATTAAACATTATATCCACTAGGATATCCTTGAGACAATAAAACAACAAATCTCTTTCTTAATCAAACCGAGTTGAAACTAACACCACACCCTATCTTGTACGCAACAAATAGCACAAAACAAAGGTGTTAACACGACGCATGCGTCATGCGGCGCGGGCTCGTCTCCCGCAATGTTTCAACTCCCGCGCCGGACAAATTGTGTCCGATAATCTCCGCTCCCGGACACTGGCGGACGCTCCCGGGAATGTTTGAGAAACTGTGGCTTTATATTGCTGTAGCTAAACTAACTCTTGTAAATAAAAACAGAGCAAATCACTCAATAGTAAATGGTGACGTCTTAGCTTTGGCTTAGGGCCTAAATTATATAAACGGCTTTGACATTTACTCTATCAAAAGTTGATGTAATCTCCAAAAACAGCTTTGCTCATATTATAGTAGGTATTCTATAGATACATATACAGGGTGGATACGACGACAGTACGACATTAAATGAAACCACGTTAAGTACTCATGTATACGATCAACTTTTACTATAGGACCAATTTCGAAATCGCAAAAAAAAAAACGGTTTTCATAGAAAAGGTACATGTTTCCTCGGCAAAAATGTATGAAAAGTTGTATACATGAGTACTTTACGTGGTTTCCTTTAATGTCGTATTGTCGTATCCACTCCGTATAATTACTTATCCTGACTGACTGATCAAGGCAGAGTCCAAACCACTAGGGATAGAGACTTGAAATTTTGCACACATTCACTAAGACGTGGTTTTTGGAAAGGGGAGTAAAAGGGGGGATTTTGTTTACATGAAAAATCTTATTCCTTGGATTTATAAGCTTGAAAATTAGCACGACCTAAATATATAATAAAGATTTTCATTAATAGTTTTTCAAAAGTGCCCCCAATATAGGGTTTAGGGGTTGTTAAGGTATACTATAGACTTGGCACAGCCTATAGAGAAAATCATAGGCTACTTTATGCTGCGAACGATAAAAAAATAAAAAATAAATTTGTGTTCGGTTTTCTGTATGTTTGTTATTCAATCAACGCTGTATTTACTGAATAGATTTGGGTGAATTTTGCACATTTACAGATAATTTCCTGGAATTAAACATTGTATCCCAGTAATGCACAAGATCCCCAGGAAAGCGAGTAAAGCAGCGGGCAGAAACTAGTAAAATATATTTAACATTGTATACGCACTGTATTTTCCTTCAATTACTTCTGAAGCCAAGTGGTATAGTAATAGTTGACGCAAATTGTTATTATATTTATTTTTATTATTATTCTAATGTACCTAAACATACAAACAAACAATTTTCATAAAGCAAAACCAGCTTTATTGTAATGATAACAAATTTTTGACACGCAACATCATTTATGAGTGTTTGTCTGTGTACAGCTTTGTGCAGGAAGTGATGCAAAAGTGTGTTTATGCTTAATAGTGTTCGGTTTATAGTTAATGGCCAGTTTAACCACCATGCACTATGTTGCAAAACGCGTTAAATTGTGACCACTAATTTAATCTTATAAAAGAGAATTTATTTTTATGACAAACAACTGTTGATCTAACTTTTATACAAAAAAAAAAGAACATAGAAAAAATAAATGAAACAAAAAACCCGACTTCTTAAAACAAAAAAAAACCGGCCAAGTGCGAGTCAGACTCGCGCACCGAGGGTTCCGTACAAACCTCTAGGTATTATATGTAAATGCTAGTATAGACCTGAGTATTTGATATGAATTTCAATTTATGACGTATAAAAAAAAACTACTTACTAGATCTAGTTCAAACCAATTTTCGGTGGAAGTTTGCATCGTAATGTACAATATATATTTTTTTGGTTTTATCATTCTCTTATTTTAGAAGTTACAGGGGGGGGGACACACATTTTGGAAGTGTCTCTCGCGCAAAATTTTCAGTTTAGAAAAAAATTATATTAGAAACCTCAATATCATTTTTGAAGACCTATCCATCGACACACCACACTTATGGGTTTAAAAAAAAAAAAAAGAGTTTCAGTTCTATGTATGGGGACGCCCAAAATTTTTCGTTTTTTTCTATTTTTGTGTGAATATCTTAATGCGGTTCACAGAATACATCTACTCACCAAGTTTCAACATTGTAGTTCTTATACTTTCGGAAAAAAGTGGCTGTGACATACGGACGGACAGACAGACAGACAGACAGACAGACATGACGAATCTATAAGGGTTCCGTTTTTTGCCATTTGGCTACGGAACCTTAATTAACTGAAAAGAGAAAAAAAATTTTTTTTAAATATAACTTGAATGCTATAAGGTATTGCAGTCGGGGACAAACCAATAACCTTAGTGTGTATTTTTTTGTGTCATATTTGTTTATCCATCAAGCCATTTAGGCTACAGAGCGTGCCAAAGAAATAGACATACATACATACACTCAAAAAACATAACCCTCCTCGTTCGTTCATACAGCTCAAACCTACGTTTAATTTTAAGGAGCTGAAAATACCTCTCACTCGAAATGTCACAGGACTGGAGAAAACGTATTGCTAGTAATGCTATGACGATGATTTCCATCCAATATTATTATACTTTCACACAAAAAAAATCATTTAAGAGAGCCATTGCGTCGGGAAGTACAAAGAATACCGCAGCCAAATAACAACATCGTGTTCCTGCGCGTGAGTATGGTCGCCAGAGCTCATTGGGGAGGGGAGAAGAGTCATAAACGCGCGAATGGGCGGTCATAGAGCTACGGATACCGCTTAGCACCAGATGCTTGTTTGCCAACTTGAAAAAGCTTAAAAATTCTAAGATATATCACACCCTAAAAATTATTCTTGTACAAAAGAACCACGACCATATCACAGCATCCTATCGACAAGCCAAAGAATTAAAATAAACAATGACATTGTCACAGGACCATGTAGCACACTAGTCCGGCCCACAGAGTAAGCAATAACATAAATATTGCAGATGAATCACAGGCTAGGCTGTTTGTTAAACCAGTCGTAAACTTGCATGTGGTTGTACGGTGTCTATCGTAAAGAGAGCCAAGCGGGGGGTGTTTGATACGGCCCATTTGCATGCTGAGACACTGTGGTCAGCTGGTGACCACAGTGGTGCATAAGATAAAGGTTTATGTTGCCAGTTGGTTTTTAGAGTCCTTGCTGGTAATTGGATTAGGGGTGGTGAATATGTTTAAACTTTCTAAAGGTTGCCGGAGTTTTATTTTATTTTATTGAAACGATGCACGAAATTCCGTGCAAAAAATCATGACATGGATAGACAAACATACAAGAGAAACAAATAATGGTTCTTTAATGGTTGTTTTCAGGCGGTGATAACTCAGCGGGTTCGAATCCTGCAGTGAGCTAGAGCTTTCAGTAAAGGAAAACATCGTGAGGAAACCAGGACTAGGAGCCCTCATGTTGAAAATCTGTCACCAAGCCTCACCTCGCGGTGTGTTCCGTCCGACAGCTGCACTTGAGATCCAGTTCCATCTAGGCTGTTTGTGCTTATACCATCTTCGGGCAAATCATCACTGACCAACCAATGTATGGTGACATTGTGGTCAAACACAGGCCTACACATAAGTATACCTTTCCATAAGTATATAGAGTTAGTAAGCTGAAGCGACAATGGGCGGGCCACATCGCTCGAAGAGGCGATAAACGCTGGGGAAGAAAGGTTCTCGAGTGGCGACCGAGTGGCGTACTGGCAAGCGCCGAGCGGGACGACCTCCCACCAGCGGGGTTATTTTAAAACGGTCGGATTCGGAATCGGGAGCGGAATCGGAAACTTCCGAGATGAGTTTCCGACATGATAAAATAATAATGAAAATGTATATTTGCACATTAAAATACAATCAAAACTGTAAGAACGTCAATATTTATTTAACATAGTATGATAATAGTACAATTTATGTGTTACAAATAATACCTAAACTAAAATAAATATATTCTGCATGATAGGTTAAAGCGGCCATTGCTATTTTAATTTCCGAATCGAATAGTTTGACGTTTCTCAACGGAAATATCAATCCGAATCATCGAAAAGTTTCCGATAGCTTTTAGATGGCGGAATTCTTTCCGAATTTTATTTAATGTTCGTTTTTGACTATTATTAAATATAAACGCATTATTTAAACTTATATAAAGGTTAGTTGGTACTAAACTGAGTGTGTTTGACCCTATTTTAAGTAAATAATGAATAAGAAAGGTCTGCGGTAAAAGTAATAGCTACATACTCAAACTTCGTAGGAACTAAAACATATTGGTCACTACTCAATAACGTTACTCATGTTGGATGCTAGATTCACTACCACTAAAAAATCTACGTAACCATAAAATCTATTGCAAATTATCTATTTGCAAATAAAAGTTAAAATATTTTATTAGACTCAAAAGAAAAACATAAAATATTTGTTTTATTATACTCACCATGAATGTACTGAAAAAAAAAACTACTTTGACACAGAGGGCTGTTTGGCGGGAACTTGCAAAGTGACGTTGCGTTTTCGTTTTATTTTCAAAAAATCATGTATTTTGAGTTTTATTGCGTATTATCTGTGATGTTTTATCCTATAAATATAAATCCACGCGCACCAATTAAGGGAAATTAAATGAATTATGCGTATCGTGACTTCAACTTGTCTCAAAAAGTCCGTGAGAAGTTTTAGTTTATTGACCACTATTTTACTAACACATGACGTTTATGGACTGTGACTGACAGTGCGTACTATATGAAAGTGATTTATTTTGTGACTAGAACTTAGGTATAACTCAAATACGGTTAGGCTGTATGGCTCAAACCTTTGCCTGACTTTTGCTAATGTTATAAACAACAATTACTTCGACCTTTCAGTCAGTTTTCGAAGTTCGATAAAACTAGAAAACCTTTTTTATGTTTATGTATGACACAATGTAGACCTAAAATCCAAAATATAGAAAATAACAAGTATCTGTCTTTATGCATTTGATATGAGTGTTTAAATGAGGGCTTTCAACAATAAAAATTAGTAAGCATTTCGATTTTACTTTAAATTTTAGTTTAGGTATACCATTTCCTACCATTATTAAAAACAAACTTTGTAAACGCAATCCAACTTTCCGCGATCGGATCTTTTCGATGAAGGTTTCCGATTCCGCTCCCGATTCCGAATTCGACAGTTTTAAAATAACCCCGCAGGTGGCCCGACGACCCTGGTCAGAATCGCTGGGCGCCGCTGGATGCAAGCGGCCCCGAACCGTTCGAAGTGGAAGTCAATGGGGGAGGCCTATGTTCATCAGTGGACATCCATAGGCTGATATGATGATGATGATGAAGTATATAGATTACCAAGTGAAAAAAACCACATTCAAACGTAATGCTTTTCATACTCGCATGTTACTATTTTTAGTTTTTCACACGTCGATTATGTCTTGAGATATTTACTGACGAATAAAATTTCTCATAACTACCTTACAATATGTCGTAAAAACCCTACAATATCTAGGAAGTTAAATCCTATGAAAATATGCCTCCTGTTCCCAAGATTATCCTTTGGGTGTCATTATTCATAAATATTTGCACTGTGGGCAGCAACCAGCCAACGGTCAGCACTTTAATGCTAATCTGTTATAACGTATAGCTGCTTTCATCGGTTATAAATAACGCTTTATTGATGTTATATAGCAAATAGCGCGACAATCGTTATGTTTTTAGTTTACGTCAACGGGATGTATGAAGCTGTTTGGGATTGACCTCTAGCCAATGGTTGGACCTTGGCTATAAATCTAGAAATATTGTCGTGGATAGGACTTAAGACTCAGGTTATTACAGGATGAAATTCTTGAAGTGATGACATTAACTGGGTAGCAGAACATCTTCGTGAATGAATTGTAAAAGGTACCTACTGGTGCTGTACCGAAAGTTCAAGTTTCTGTGATTGCCAATCTTCAATGAACTTGGATGTCAAGAACAGTCATGTGGATTTTGTAATTTATGACAAATTTTCACATTTTTTTCGAAGTATAAAATTACTGTATTAGATAAAACTAAACTAAATCTTTATAATGATTAAAATAGTGTCAAATACATTTAATGTACCTACATACATAGTAAGGTATCATAATAATGCATATTTAAACAAGATATCGGAATTAATACACTATAGCAAAACACATAAAGTATGTTATTAAATGACAGCTATTACCGTATTGCCATTATCCCTTAAAACTGTCAATGACTAAACTTATAATAACAAAAACCGGCCAAGTCAGACTCGCGCACCGAGGGTTCCGTACAAACCTGTAGGTATTATATGTAAATGATAGTATAGACCTGAGTATTTGATATGAACATCATATATTTTTTTTGGTTTTATCATTCTCTTATTTTAGAAGTTACAGGGGGGGGTTACACACAGTTACACGCATTTTACCACTTTGGAAGTGTCTCTCGCGCAAACTATTCAGTTTAGAAAAAAATTATATTAGAAACCTCAATATCATTTTTGAAGACCTATCCATAGACCCCTCTGTCTGTCCGTCCGTATGACACTTTTCACGTTTCAGTTCTATGTTTTTTTTCTATTTTTGTGTGAAAATCTTAATGCGGTTCACAGAATTCATCTACTCACTAAGTTTTAACATTGTAGTTCTTATACTTTCGGAAAAAAGTGACATACGGACGGACAGACAGACAGACATGACGAATCTATAAGGGTTCCGTTTTATGCCATTTGGCTACGGAACCCTAAAACGAAGAATCAGCATTTTTTTTTTTATTTTATTTTTTTATTTATAACACAAAAAGAAACACTCCAGTGTACATACACTATAAAAAGCCTGTAAATAGCGAGCGAAAACCTTTCTAGGTTTATCGTACAATATAAACATCGTCGACAATAATCTTGTCAATCATGTGAGATGCAAAATCGATGAAAGGCCGCAATTATCGATCCAAATTACCACGGCGTCCCCAAAGTCGCAGACTATAATTCCCCCTAACTAGGGACAGGGTAATTTTAGCCGTTGAAATTTTAGTTTAAAACCTTCCAAAGCTCATTTTGTAGAATGTTAAACAACGGTTTCATGAGGCGTAGTTCACACAACATTATTGCAGCTTATAGGCGAGCCAGCTCAGCACAGCGTTATTACAACTATTTATTATCTGTAATGCATCGTAAAGACTTCATTTAACCCCCTTTCGTCGGTTACACGGGTTAGGTGTGTACGGTACATTATTATATTGTATTTTTTTTAATACGACGACATCGGTAAACTAGCATACGGCCCGCCTGATGGTAAGCGGTTACCAACCTTTTCTCACACCCCGATGAGGTCTGGCGACCTTATGACCTTACTCACGCGCAGGTACATAACATAAAGTTATTTGGCTGCGGTATTCTGTAAGGAGGAGGAACTTCCACTGTCGAGCTGCTCTTTGAGCTCTAAACTTCTCATGTATGTGTTATGTCAGAAGTCTGTCCACTTGATGGTACGTTTTCACCGATTCCCAATGACATATTATTATATTTATATATTTTCGACTGAAAACCATCGCGCTGGTTTTCAGTCGGGTTAGTTTTTCTTACTAACCTGAGCATATTGCTGAGTCGAGACCTATTCCTGGCATCACGCAACATTGCGTTTTTGTGTAGTTTTTAATTGGTTGTGCTGTTTTTTTTTTTATTCTAATTTTTTTTTTATTACTACAGTCTTTAATGTAATGTTGTGTGTTGTCATTTTTTTCTTTCTTTCTTTCTTTCAATGTGTTGCCGACCTTTACAAGCACTAGAGATACAGTCATCTCTATGCCTTGTAAAGAGCCAGTGCTCTCAATTGCAACTGTCAGAACACACACAGTCGGTAGGTGCTTGGCGACAGATTTTCAACTTGACCATGCTATGGTTTCCTCACGATGTTTTCCTTCACTGAAAGCGGCACAAAACACGGCATTCGTCACATGGACTTCACTACGATCTATCACTGCCTTATTTGTTATTAATTTTTAATACATTACCAAAAACTGATGAAATTTTCTCGATGTCTTACCTGAAAAAGAAAGGCATTATTAGAATAGATAATTAAAAAAAATTACAAACATATCTATGTACAAAAGCCGCTGCATGCGTGCACGCACAGCTGTGATGAAATTTTCGTGTCGAGCACTTTCCTTAAACGACAGCCCTTGTAAGAGCCCTGTTGAGTTTCTTTAACGATAACTTTTATTATGCTAGACATAGATTGTAAGACATAATGTATATCAATTGGGAATTTATCGCTTCCGCATTTGAGTTAAAGTTGTTTTTAAACTGCGTGGTACGTATTTTTTGTTTTGTGGCTAGACATATTTTTAGTATTACAATGCAACTACTAACTGTTTCGCTTGGGAGCGATTTGCTTTATCAATTTGGTCATATTTTAGCTGCTATAGTAGATTTCAATTAGCATGGGTTCGGTGAAACATAGTATTTTGTTAGATTTCTCAGTGGTTAATGTTAATTTCGATATAATAAAGGCATACTATGATAGAGCGAGGTTTCATGAAATATTGTGAGTACTATTTCAGAGTAATCAAATGAAATTTAGAAGAAGAAAAAGAAGAAGAAGCTATGCTATGTGAAATAGAGTATAAGTATGTGTTTTTAATTACTTATTATAAGAAACTGAATGAAAGTTATGACATTTCAATTTATGTTACAAATAATTTCAGGTCATCTAAGTCTATGCTTATAATAGCTTTGCACTTTTCTTTGGTCATACAGCCAGTGGAATATCTTCTGATTTGATACCAACCCATAAAAAACTAGTATAATATTAACTTAAAACCTACCTATCTACGAATTATTTTTTTCAGTACGAGTAAAAAGTATTTACTTAGCATACTAACTAAGCTCTTACATGAATACATTAATTTATTAAATTTATTTTATAAATTAGGATAACATAATTAAGACAATTATTAAAGTATTACCCCCTTATTAATAAATAAGGTATTATGTCAGTCTTGTTATACCCAGGTATTAAGACAGCCCCAGCCCTTTTTGTTATATGACATTAGAAAGTGACGGATATATTTAAAACCTATTAATAAGGGGGTTAAGAACTATAAGTTAAACCTTTGGCAATATTCATAAAAATCTGATTGTTAGAGTACCCCTGAAACTGCAACATACATACAGAGAGACTTTCTCTTGTATAACATTTACGACAAATTTCCACAAAAAATTCAGTAACGCATGACGCTATTCCCGCTGACTGTACCGTATTACATCCGCGTAGACCGTATCTAATTAATTTCTTAGGCCACAACACCACGACAGGGCCCCTCATTTTGTACGTACGTCCATTATCCGGGAATGTTATACCGGGTTATACCCGGTTATTAATGAACATACAGATCTGCCGGTCTCTTTATGTTACTTAGGACGTGGCCCGTCAGAAAATTGCCTACAAAATACGGTAACGTTGAAAAGCGTATTATCTATTAAGACTGGTGTAGACGGGCGATTTTGCGATATCAAGTAGGATCGCTCGGATAGACAAGCTGAGAAGGGAAAGGATGGCTGCAAGAAATTTGAAAAATAGGTTTTTATCATATCTATTGCTGTCGCGCTGTGCCCGAGCTATCCCGCCCTAGGGCGATAGAGACAACTACAGCTTGGACCGATTATACCTATTTAAATTAGACGAAATCGCTATTTCGTAATCCCCGGTTTTCTCCTGCAAAACTGACTCGATAAAAAAAAAAAAAAGAATCATAATAAGAAGGGCTTTGGCTATGTCTGTCGGTTTTCCTTTGTTGCTTTATATTCGTCAAATTTGACCGCTGGACGTCTGATAAGGGCGTTAAAAATGGTAAGTTTTTGTGATTTTAGAAGGCTTATAATTCTTATGATAATTAATTTATGGAGAAAAACACAACCGAAGGACATACAGTGCACTGAAAAAAAGGTTCTACAAAACTAGTTATGTATGTTTAAGTTTTGTTGTCTGGAAACTAACTTTAGTTACATTTAATCTTATATCTCTTACATTTAATCAAACAATTTAGTAATGAACCAAAACTAGTTTTGTTACTGGTAATTTTCAGTTCGCAAGTCACTCTGTTTAGGTTATTGGTAGTAAAATTTTGTGTTACTGTTAAATAATTATTTTTTTCAGTGTGGTACCTACAGATTGCATGGTAAAATAATCATTGGTCTAGATTGTCATTATCCAAAGAGGAAACTGAGGATTACGTTTGTATGGAAAAAACTTCACCAGCATTTCTTCTTAAGTTTCGGTAGTCGAGCAACAACAGTGGTCTCCTGGGTTCACAAATTTTATTTTAATGTTTCATTGTTTAGAAGTGTTCATTCGAAAGATGAGGATAATGCTCACCAATATGTCTCTTCAACGAGCTTTCCGACGCACGGTTTATCTGTCATCCCCTATTTTACCGCCCTTTAAAAACTCTTCCTAGGTGCATCCCTTGGGATCCCAACAGACCCATCAAAATCAAAACGTTATTTATTCAGTTTAGGCCATGGTAAGGCACTTATCAACGTTAAGTTGGTATATACAGTTGAGTTTACCACCGGTTCGACTGAGAAGACTCCGGCAAGAAACTCAGTCTTTAGATTTGTCAGTATTTTTTATGTTCCAATCATTGGGACAATTTTTACATTGGTACAATATAGTATTCAGTGACAAAGGCATGTTTAGAATAAGAGCCAATTAATTTCACGGGATATTCGACGAGCACTATTTATTGTTTACCATCAATGAGTCATATTACTATTAAGATAAGATACAGTTTGGACTTGCATCAGATATCACTCGGCAGTCAAGCAATAGCCTTATTGAAAGGTGCCGTGCCAATGAGTACTTGGAATCTAAACAAATTGGCAGCAAAATGTAAATAGTCGATCACGCGTGACATGACTAAGAAAACGTGTCAAACTTTGATGAATTTAATTATTTTGTGTCATTTATAACAAATGTGTATACAATTAAATTCCTATACTATTAAATAAGCAATATTTGTATTAAAACCTCGGAAACAGCTCTAACTTCTTTTTCACCTCGGTCACCCGAGCTACTACAATCTATATATACCATGCAATACCGTAAAATATCCATGAGACGGAGACTGTAAAAGAATAGAAGTTTAATACCTATACATTATTTCGAACTAACTCTTCGATCCGCTTTCAGTTTTCCTCACTTTCTAGAGAGATCCAATACGTGTAGGTACTGTATGAAATGTTCCTGTTAATCGAAAGTGCGACTTATTGAACTGCAAACTTTTATGGCGGTGGTCGATTAGTATTACGCTCGGCTAGAGACTGCCTTTTCTATAATTTTTTACATATCATGATATCGCTTGGTGAGCGACTTTAACAGCTCTGGTACCATTCTGGACAAATGATAGTTAGTGATCATGTTGCGACTCACATATTTTAATGAGTACCAGGGGCGAGTACTCTGGCGACAGGACCTACCGCAGATGGGTCTCTGACGCCTCGTAAGGGGTTGCCAGAAATAGTGTGCCGTCTTTTATGCCTAAGGTAGGGCAAGGTGGCCATTATATACAATCTCAGTAGTTCGATATCATTAAATACAATATCATAATATCATTAGAAATAATACAGTATTACACACAGCTCAGTGCAACCGCCAAGTTCTCCGTTTTTAATACCAGTAACTTTACATGAGCTTCTACGTAAGATGATTATATGAATTAAGAAAATTACACCGAGCATCCTTGACGCGGCTGGAGGAAAAAAATGGCCGTCTTTATTACATATTGTGTTAGGATTATAGGATAGCTGTGTTACGATATTGTGAAGTTAATGGCATGTGGCTTGTCCCTTTTTGATGTGGTTAAGTTATTATATAAAATTAGAAACAATCATGAAATTAGAAACTGAAGTAATTAAAAATAATAATTTAAAGAAGTAGAAACATTTGATAATTAAAAATAATGTCATTTGCTTAATTTAGCCACTCGTAGTGTATGTATGTTTTTGGTGGGATTATTACTTATCAAGTTACAATTTCGTAGGTTATATCATGCTTATACAATTTCATCAATGCGAACCGATTATTGTGTGGAAAAAATGTGTAATATTAATTTAATGGTGTTTTTATCAGCTCGATCGACGATTTGTAAGTCGGAACAGGGGCCAGATGGCTGTTAAGGCGATGATTATCTCATTGATATTATGAATGTATTTTATTATGTTACTTAGGTTAAACGCCGTTTACTGAACAAATTGGGATCCAAAATGTGTCATTACTACAGAAGTTTCTGTTTATATGAGTAATCTTATATTTTTAACCGACTTCAAAAAGGAGGAGGTTCTCAATTCGATTGTTATTTTTTTGTTTGTTACCTCATAACTCCGTCATTTTTTTTTTTGAAAATTCTTACACTGAACTCCTCCTAAACGGCTGGACCGATATAAATGTTTTTTTTTTGGATGCGTTTCGGGATGGTTTAGATTCAAAATCAGCACCGCAGATGGCGTGATCAGCAATGATCAGGCGATGATATAACCTAGATACCGACTGCGAGGGCGCCAACCAAACGCATACAAAAAAAATCATTCAGATATATACACACGTACAGTACAATTTTATATATAAAGATTAGCAATTGACGAGCAAAAGAAGACCCTCGTTGAGCGGTGACACGTTTGGTTATGATTATAGTTCAATAAACATGGAAGACAAAGATTTGTATGATTTCTTTGAGTAATTTACATTGAGCGGAAACTTTTTATAGAGAGTATATGTGTATACTATTTATAGAAAGTTATAGAGAGTGTATACCTGATGTAGTCTTCCCTTTCGGATATACCAGATTTCCGTTACAAGTTATGCAGCCGACAACGTCGCCTTAACAATCTCACACCGTTTTCCCATTGTGTAATTGTTGGACTGTTTTTGTAATAGTTTTTATCTCGGAAACTTTTTAAGTTACAATCAAGGCCAAACGCATGCAGATGATGTTGATCGATGACAATGTGATTTAAACACGAACGAATTATAGTGTTCCGTACAAAAAACACAGTACAACAAAGTACTTGGAAGTTATTTAATTTCTTTGTAAAGTATTAAAATTATTTATCTTTTTCGAATCAATATCTATATTACTGTCTTATTAGAGTTTATTCGCATTAAATCATATGACATAAGTTAATTTTTAGCTCTATTCTGTGACTGAAAAAAAAATGATAGATATTTTGTCTTAATCTTTTATGGTTTATGTGTAACACATTAAAAACCACAAAAACCTGGAAAAAAAAACATGATGTATATAGTTTTTAATCCATAAACTAGTAGAATTTAATATTGTAATGGAATTTTATAATTAAAAGAATTTATAAACTATTCCTATCAATTATCGACAGTTTTACTAGGTACAAAATGTCTGCTCATTATTCACGATATTATTTTAAAGCTATTTTAAAGAGCAAGTAGTGGAATGTAATTATTGTGCGAAATTAATAAAATCAGATAAAAATGCCCTTACCCGTTTATCAATTTTTCAAAAGAGTGCGATCATTCTTTTAGCGAACAACGCATTGTTTAAGTCATAAGATATAGCGAAACGAACTGGGGGAACCGTTTTCATTGACAAGTCATAACATGTCATAGAAAAAGATTCGCCTTATTTCGCGTCACTCATAATAAAGGAGAGATGAAAGCCATGAGAATAAAACCTACTTATAACAAAAGAAGGGTTATGTCGAGTCTAGTAAAACATAGGTCTTAAAATATATATCAGTCACTATCCAATGTCATATAATAAAAAGAGTTGCGGCTGTCTTAAGACCTGGTTTTTTACAAGACTCGTCTAAAACCTTCTTTTCCACATATTACATGTGGGAAGAGTTCTGAAAGAGAAAGGCGGAAAGGAAATTGCGAAGAGGAAAACCAAAAAGAGTTTTCTTTTTTTATACCACCAAGTTGTGGCTAACAAGCATACGGCCCGCCTGATGGTAAGCGGTTACCGTAGCCTATGGACGCTTGCAACACCAGGGGTATCACTCGCGCGTTGAGTTGAGATGAATGGATTGTGTAAAATATGATATGAGTAAGAAAGGAGTGAATGCCAATATGACAGATAGACAGGTCAAATTTAAGAAGCGTACATATAGAGTCCACAATAAATAATTGGAAATAGGGCAGGCAGATTATATAGCGTCGGGAACTATTAAATTTATAAAATGAGCAAAGTTAGTTATTCCTATTTATATTATGAATGGGAGAATGATGATGAGTTTCTATCTTTTTTCTTGTGCACGCAGCAGTAGAGCAAAAGAATTTACTCGATTTTTATCATTGACATATTTATAGTCATGTATAATGCAACAGTAATATTTTTAGAAAAAGACAACACTGACACTGAATAACCATAGAGGATGAAATCAGAATTCTGATTAGTAGCGTGGGCTAAATACTCAAATAGTAAACAATTACTCTACCAGCGTCTCTTGTACCTTGGACCACATAAAATGAGTTTTCTCAGTATATGACCGAATGCACGCATTATAGCAATCTTTTAATCGACTCTGCATACGTTGCTCTTAATACTTTTAATTACGTACCTTTGAGATGCTGTCGCGGTGATACCACACCATTTTTACGATTGGGAATTAACTATGTCGGCATGTTTTGTGGGCAGTACACAGCTAGGCCCAGAATGTATTTTTTCGTTAAACTAAATGTTTAATCTACTCTGGCTTAATGAACCAAAACATTTGTTAACCTACTTCAAAAAAAGGAGGACGTTCTCAATTCGGTTGTATTTTTTTAAATGTTTGTTACCTCATATCTCCTAAATTATGCAATTATTATTATCTTACTAGCTGCCCGGCGCGACGTCGTTCGCGTGGTGCTACCCTACCCTACCCTACCTGAATTTTCTTTGCTATAAACCTCACGGAGCCCGAGACCTTTCCAACGAATGCAAAACCGTGGAAATCGGTTCGTGCGTTCTGAAGTTATAGCGTCAGGAAGGAAAACCCGACTTATTTTTATATAGTAGATGTATAGGTATAAAACTTCAATGCCTACAACCTAAACAATAATCATTTCGATAAATATCATCATTCGAACGCCGAACCGTATTTTAGCATACAATCATACTCGTTTCAATGAGAATAAAGGACATCGTTTTGAATGCGTACCCATAGTGTGCACTCAAATTTACATACGGCCAATTCGAATACAAATCATAAGGCTTTAAAGAAATACCTACCGAATTATAAACATTGTTTACTTTGATAATCACTCTTTTTCCCATACCTAATCACTGTCAAAGTCAAAGCCATTTATTTTATTTAATCCCTAGTAGGGAATTTATGAAGGTTAAAGCTACTAAAGCTACCACTTGTTTCACTTCAACTGAGAAGAACTGGCATGAAACTCAGCAACGTTACCCGGACTATATAGAAATTATTTTTATCAAACAAAGCAGTTCCAGAAAGCCAATAGTCTCATCTTATTACTAGCTGTCCGCCGCGATTTCACCCGTGTTTCCGGGACAAAAAGTAGTCTATCTCCTTCCCCATACCATAGGCTTTTTGCATGCCAAATTTCATGATGATCCGTTGAGTAGTTTTGGCGTGAAGGCGTAACAAACTCACTTTCGCGTTTATAATATTAACTAGCTGTCCCCCGCTGTTTCACCCGCGTTCCCGGGACAAAAAGTAGCCTATCTCCTTCTCCATACCATATGCTATCTGCATGCCAAATTTCATGATGATCCGTTGAGTAGTTGAGGCGTGAAGGCGTAACAAACAAATAAACAAACTCACTTTTGCATTTATAATAGTTAGGATAGGATAAAATAGGAGGATTAGGATTTCTGTATTTCGACAATAATATATATATATATATTGTTGATATTTAATGAACGTATCGTCACTAGTACGAAATCAAATTGAACATGCGTCAAGGAGCCAAAAAAAGATAAATTATTACAACTTGTATAGTTAGTGACGTGCCCAAAGGTGTTTGATGATTTATCATTCGACGAAGTATCAATGAAAAACTCTGTAGGAACAATCAATTAATTATGTATCGTGTTTGGGCGGTTTAATTAAATTGTAAGTATACAATGTAACTACTGTTTAAACATAGTGTTAACTAATGAATCAACAACACTATCAGGAATAAAATCAGTCGCCAAAATCCTCCCACAGCTGTAGAGTCGTCTCGGGTCAAGTGTGCGCACTTTTCTCTTTGAAGCCTCATTGTACATTAAAAAAGAAGAATTAGGGAAACCAGCATATTATTTTGAATAGAGCACAAATAGCAAATGTCTTAATAATTTATAAAAATAGCAATAGCAACGGCAAGTCGGAATGCATACACTTGGCGACGAAATGGTGCCCTCTCCTCGCATTCGTTGTTTCAACAAGATTAAATCTTCTCTTACCTCTTTTTCTCAACAAGAAGCACGAAGCGCAAAGTCTAGAACAAAATGGGCTCTCACGCGCAGTTTCCAGACCACACCATTAGGTGCTGCTTTTTTTTGGGCTTGTTTGCGATCATTTTGTTTTGAGTGTCACTTATTGATTGGAGGATTGTGCCCTCCAGTGCAGGCATCTACTCATATTTTGCCGCTCAAAAGAAGCTCAAAGAAAGCTAGAAAATGCTTCTTCTCTTGAGGAGTCTTGTATAGTCTTGGCAGGCTAATTTAGCGGCAAGCGCATTAGGCTGTTTCTCTAGTCGCTGTCGATATTTGTTGCAAGTGTTTTGGATTTCTTCCTTCACAGTGCACATATGAAGAAGTTGGTGTATTTCGGTATTTATGATGAAACAGGGAACATTTGCTATTGCCTTAGGTACATATTCTGCATTCTTTGCAGCATAATGATGTTGGAATTACTAGCACTCCCGCATACGTGCAGCTTGGTTACAGATAAAGTACTCTACTAATCTGCTATAGTAGCCTTTCAAGCTTTAACTAAGCTAAGCTATACAGCCGTTTCTGACTTACTAACATCAACGGAAAGTCCATCCTCACACATTGGAACTAAAATAATATTGTACTGTGACGTTTCAAAGGACCTTCCTATCGCGAACGCTCGGGCAGTGGAATGAGCTTCCGGCTGAGATTTTCCCAAGGAGTCATTGATCCAGCATGAAATTCTTCAAAAAGGGTGAGAAGAAATTTTTGCACGGTTGGCAACGCGCGAGTTCCCCTGGTGTTGCAAACTTCCATAGGCTATGGTCAAACAAACAATCACTATTTTTATATTAGTGAGATGAGATAGTGCAATATAATTATCGTCTATGTACATACAGTCATATACCTGATATATTATTTTACTAATATCAAAGTTCACAGATCTCGTGTGTATTTCTTGAATTAATATCACCTTCATAATTAATAAGCACCTAACACACTTACGCGATCGCACTAATCCTATTTTCTTGCTGTGTGTCAGTCAATGTGACAGCAAAAAGCCGTCATTGACAAGTGGATTTTACGTTGAAATTCCATTTATTTATCAATATGCGACAAAAAATTTAATTAAATGCGTGGGTTTTGATTGAGACCTTATATCCGTAGAGTGACAAACATGTTGACAGATAAACTTTGCACGTGGCAAATGCCTAAACCTTTTCACCGACTTCAATAAAAAAGAATTTTCAGTTTTAGACCCGTATGTATGTATGCTTGTATGTCCCAAAAACTACTGATCGGATTTGGATGAATATTTTTGCAGGGATATTTAGTATCTGATGAACTCTTCAATAACAAACAGAAATTGACCCGAGATCGCTGTGATGACGGATTTATCAATGATACACCTCTGCATATCCTCAAAATGTATTAAATTTCATCAATGTCAAAGACATTTCAATCGGGGCCCCGATATAAACAGTCCTTTTCATCATTTATAGGCCAGTCGAAACATCCCACTGCCACTTAAAGTTATTAAATAAAAATGATATAATTTTGTTCGCAATAAGTCATTATAATAATTTTTATACCATAACCTGTTCGGATTTAACTGCCTATAACTAAACGTTTAGGCTTGTGTAATAATTCCGCCTTCTAAATTGAATCTCTGGTTTACTTTATTTTTTATCATTGGTAGTATGTATCGGCTTCAGATTAAGGGTTCAGTACGCTTCGATAGGACATTATTAGTTAATTTATTTTAATAATGCCATATCATCATCATCATCATCGGCCTATAATGTCCCACTGCTGAGCACAGGCCTCCTTTCACAAATGTGTGTGAAAGGCACAGACATACAAGGTGAAAGGGAATGGGCAATACTCCACCACGCGTGCCCACTGCGCATCGGTGGAGGTAGGCTAGTGGTCAACCTACTTTTGGAATTTTTCAAGCCGCCTACTAGGCATCCACTAGCTTAATGTCATATACTGTTAAATACCTACTGTTGGAATTCGGACTGTCAAAAAACTTCATAAATAGAAAATACCCCTTTAAAATCTTTATGTTTTAACTTAAGAATATTTGGGCCACTTAATTTCAACTATGTTCCCAAATATAGTGAAATTATAATGTAAGCATAGCGGTCCGATTTCTTTCAAAAATGCGGTACCCCAAAAGAATTTACATTCAAAACGGCCGGTGATTGTCTCTAAAATAGAATAGCTCGGCAGATAACACATTTGCGCCGCACACCAAGATACTGTATATCATCTGCTTGATATTGTAGACTTAAGACATTATGTAGAACTGGCTTTATTAATTTATATTAAGATCTTTTTTGAACTAAAGGTTGTGGATATACGTTTTGGAGGCTCTAAAAATAGCTATAGTTCTCAATCAGCAAAGTTATTAATCAACGTCAGTCGTTTAATGAATTCTTGATATAAGGATACTACACGGATTACGTTAGTTTTATTGTCTCTTAATAAATAAACTGTCAAGTTCTTTTAAATACTAGCTTGACTTTAAGTTTAATTTTTAAGAGTGAGCTAATATGAGTATGAAAAGTTTATAAAAGCAATATTATCTATTACTAGCTGTCTCCCGCTGTTTCACCCGTATTCCCGGGATATAAAGTAGCCTATATCCTTCTCCATACCATAGGCTATCTGCATGCCAAATTTCATGATGATCCGTTGAGTAGTTGAGACGTGAAGGCGAAAAAAATACACAAATAAACTCACTTTCGCATTTATAATATTAGTTAGGATTAGGATAGTAAGGTCATCAGTTAGGATATGAATATCACTTCTATGATTCGTAAGAGTTCTGTGGTAGGAGTTCATTGGCCCAGTGGTATGCCACTCCCCCTGCGCGCACGCACCGACGGCACGTAATTAGTCTCATCTCTAACAAAGTTGATAGAGCCTGTTTCGTGTACACTGAACGCTAACTACTCCAGTTTTTAGTCACACAGCTTTATGGCAGTAATGTATATTTAATTAAGGAATTTAATTAGATGACAGTACGATCGCAAATCGCTCAATCATTAGACGACAAGTATGTCGTTTTCTTTTTACTAATGGCGTAGAATCGATACCTAATAGAGTCGTTAGAAATAAAGAGCTTTTTTTACTTGATAAGAAAAGTTTAATTCAATACAAATGACTCATTTCCAACAAAAATGTTCATCGACAAATAAGCTTCAAGAAGTATGCAATGAAAAAGGAGGAATATTATACACAGGAATACTTTACTGTTTGGCAAATCACAAATCCGTGAAATATCATCTCTGCTCTCCACCATTTGTCATAAGTGTGAATAATCGGTTGGGTTGCCGCACTGATAAATTATTTTTGGCACCGGATTTAATTTAGGCGCTTAAGTTCGAGCTGTATAGCTCAAAAATTATGACGCTGAGAACCACCCAATGTGATGCTGGCTAATATTCGGGGTACTGCATAAAAAAAGGAAAAGTTTATCCATCGAAAAACCTACGTCCATCTGCTGTCAATTTCTCAGTTAAGTCGGACTATATTCTGTTCAGATTTTGTGTATGATTTCCGACTAATATATGGTGATTATTTTTTGTCTTGTTCTATTTTCTGGCTTTCTGATTTTACCAGCTATTGGATCATTTGACTTTATTTTTCTTCGAGCTTTACTTTGACTAGTTATCATTAAGTACATTAATACGCTCTTATTAATAATTTAATAAGAGACTGAAACCAGTTAAGTTTGAATAGTTTTCAGAATTTTGGAGGAATTAACTATTTCTTTTATTTTATTTGCTCATAATAATATTTTAATAATAACATATAAAACCTCCTGAATATTACAAAATAATATAAATCCTTTGGCTGATTGAATGCCTCTGTTTCGACCAACCATCAATCAGTGTGATGATTCAAGATTCAACCTCAGCTTCTTCTACTCCTGAAGAATAATCAAGTAGCTAAATCTAAACCTCATCAAATTCCATAATACATTAAAATAAAAACGAATCTAAACCGGATAAATACGATACATAATTATATTTTAAATGCCAATAAAAGTAGAGAAACCTAAGTATTATTGAATACATTAAAACAACATAAAATCAGTCATATGAAGTCATTAAAAGTATAAATTTTATAAATATTTTGGTATTCCACTAACAGATTAGCTTATCTTAGGTGACAAAAAGTTATTGGCAGTGGATATACAGAAAAGGCATATCAAATAATCATCAATGAATTAATGACTAAACAATAAGTACAAGTTGATGAAAAGTTAACCGACAAAATTATACTTCTTTGTGATATTTTAGTACCTTATCAATCGCACCGTATTATAGCTATTTAAAAAGACAATGAGAGGTCATGTAGAATCCTGAAGAATAGGGTGGGGTACCTTTTATTTCCCTTTCGGGAGACAGCTAAAATATAAGGCTTTCGAATCTTTCTAAATCTACAGAACCGCCATTATACCTTGGTACCTGACCTCTCTTATTAAATGCAGCTAAAAATGGTCATTTAATACTATAAACTGTCAACGTTTCATGTCATTTATCAGCACCCCGTTATCAGGAACCGAATAATAAATACCAGAGATTTATACGACATTGCATGAAACATTAATACCCGCTTTAAATTTTTATGAAGACAGGAATGTGTCCATTAATTCGGAGTTTAAAGTTTAGGTAAGAGTAAAAGCAAATAAAAAGTTGGTGTATGAACGTTAGGTGAAATAAGATATAAGCTTATCAACTAGTAGTTCCTTTCGTAGATTCTAATTCCCTTGAGCCGGTAGTATTGATTCTGGTCAAGACTAAGGATCTTTTTCCATTTTCTTTATCTATAATTGTTCTTCTTGATTTCTTGTCTTTAATTCAGGATGTCTTAAAAGCCTTTTAATTTCTACCTATATTATCAATAATTATAATTCAGAATAAAATAAAATAAAAAAACAACCCGTGTCATCATAAATCAATTCACACACAGCTAAAGAAATCGAAAAAGCTACTACAAATCACACACGAAGTTCACCTCAACGAAGGTTGGCGCGAACAATGTGAGAGCACAATTATGCGCAGGAGTTGCTTGGGCACGCGCGCGCGAAGTCACTGCCCGCGGCATCATGGCCGCTTACGCGACTCATTGGAGACAGTTCTTTTTTATATTCACGCTTTTGTACAGAGATAGTTGTGTGTTATTTACACTTTTTACAGTTACTTTTGCTAGCAAGGGTTTTGAACTTTTTTAGAATTTTCTTTGTTTTATAACTTATGTATTAAATTCAAACTCATCAGTATGTATAGCCCCAAAGAGTATGATAACAATCATAATACAGAAGAATCCACATTTAACCCATGACTTGAAAAGTTTCCTATCTAAAATAAGGGAGATGTATCGGAATTGAAATAAAGAAATCATAATAATACCAAATAATACATTGTTAATAAAGAAATAGATAATCTCAAAGGTAAATGTACAAGGCCCAGACATTACCTTTGAAAGCATTCCTAAGCGTTTCATCAACTATTCAAAGTAAAGGATATGAATAAAGAATGAATGAATTTCCGCAAAGCTAGAAAAATAAACATGAATGAGTGATGACGTCAGGATGTTAGCTTACTTTACAGTCCATTCTAGTATGACTACATAATGCTGGTAATTCCTAATGTACATAGAAGTTTACGCATAAAGATTTGCATTAACTTTTTTACAATCGCAGTAGCAGTTTAGTTAGATAAAGATCAGCTATTTTTTGTGTCAGATAATATTGTTCCTAACATTAGGCAAGTTATATCTGTATATATAAAATTCAAAGTCCTGACTGACTGACTGACTGATATATCAACGCACAGCCTAAGCCGCTGGTCCTAGAGACAAACTGACACTTTGTGAAGTGTAAGTATCCGCTAAGAAAGTCACGTGTATCATAGTTTTTTAGAAATGGGAGATGCCTAATAGAGTCAATAGGGCTTAAACAAGAAAAAAAAACAAATGAGAGGGAGGGAGAGCACTTATTATGTTTGTTTTTGAAGAAAAATATGTCATTTGTTTCCTGTAGGCCACGCGGGCGAAGCCGCGGGCAGAAGCTAGTCTATAATAAAATACCTGCTTCTAATTGTACTATACTTTGTACCCAGATTTGCAATAATATTATTTTGCAATGTCACTGGCCTATTTTCAGAACAATGCAATAGCTTTATTGCCATTTGTATCGATAGAACACAAGTGTCTTTGAATGATGACGCAGAACTTGTCTATTAGGTTGTCTACTACTGCTTTCTTCGTGTTTACCTGGAAACTACCTGGAGGATTTAGCAATACGACCTACTTTGTACTCACTTCTACTTCAAGTCTACTTCTTTATTGTTTAAACAGCATTAAATTGAGATAAGTAACTCTAAGAAGCGCTCGTGGTGAAGCAGAAGCGCTCGTGGTGTAGCATGATTAGCCGTTCTTAATCGATCGGCAAAGTTAAGCTACGTCTGTCGTGGTCGGTACCTGGATGGGTGACCGTCTAGTGGTATTTCAAATCGAGCGTTTCCGTGCTTCGGAAGGCACGTAAAGCCGTTGGTCCCGGTTATCACTTAATTGTGATGGTCGTTAAGCTAGTTGGATGCCTCCTAGGCGGCTTGAAAAATTCCAACAGTATGTTGGCCACTAGCCTACCTCCACCGATCCGCAGTGGGCACGCGTGGTGGAGTATCTGCCCATTCCCTTTCACCCTGATTTGTGAAAGGAGGCCTGTGCTCAGCAGTGGGACATTATAGGCTGATGATGATGATGATGATGAAGTAACTCTGTGTTTCTTTCTCTGTGTAACAAATAAATCCGGTAAGGCAATTTGGACGTTTATAAATTACATATATACATACATTTGAAAGTAACTTTTAACAGGAAATATTTAAAGGTTCTCTATCAAATCCATTCTCAAAGAACCAAACTACATCCTCTATTCACGCAGTTCTCTCATTATCTTTCAATATTTCACAAAACATTATTTTTCTGATTCCTATTAATAAATCCTGTCGGCATCCAGAACCAATACCGGGAATTCAAGACCAAACTTCTAGTTACTCGACTCATTTTCATATCCAGCTAATATTTTATTCCAGCAACATGTTGTAGCATAAAATAAGACGATTTGAATGAACGACACCGCGTGCGAGTCACCCACGCTTGTTAGTACATCAATCACGTTTGGCGACTATAATATATGATGTAAACATTATTTCTGTGGAGGGCTTTGACTGAGGTATTGTGGTTCACGGATTTTTTGCAATTGTTAAGTTATTTTGCGTAGGTAATAGATATACTGGATTGGTAGTTAAGAGTAAGTACTGTTGCTGTTATATTTACTAAATTCAATAGCCTAAACTATGTAATCTATACTAATATTATAAAGAGGAAAGATTTGATTGTTTGTTTGTTTGTTTGCATTGAATAGGCTCCGAAAGTACTGAACCGATTTGAAAAATTCTTTCACTGTTGGGAAGCTACACTATCCCCGGGTGACATAGGCTACTTTTTATCACGGGAACGCGGGTGAAACCGCGCGAGACAGCTAGTATAGTATGTACCGTATATTCGGGTAACGAATACCTATTTAGCTAAATATCCGAATATTTAGTCAAATTATCAGCTTGAATTGAACTATTGGACTATTATATGCAAATTAAACTATTTATTCAATAAAAATTGTGAAGGGAATTTGCAACTATCCTCGCGTTATACAAGGTTTTATACGAAAAAAAAGAAATGTAATGGTGCGTCCATGCTACGCGAAGCGAGCAAGAGCCGATCCTCGAACGAACAGGATTCTTTTTCGCAGTGTGCTCGTTTGTGGCTCGGCTCGTGCTCGGTTCGCCAAGCATGGATGCAGCATAATAGATAAAACGTAAATTGAATTTTGAAATAGTAAAATCACTTCAGATTAAATTCAGTAATGGCGACAACCGTCTGAACATTTGTAATACCACTGGGTTTGCCGATGTGTTGCCGACTTTGAAGAGCTCTTTTTACGCTCCTTTTAAAAAACCTCATATCGCATAGCACTGCAGGAAAACCGTAAAGAAAATACACTAAAGGGTTTATGCGTAGGTAATTAAACTCTCGGTAGATACTCATTCCGTATAATAAAGCGTGCTCGAAAGATTAAGGACTAAAAAAGCAGTGTCACGATACCAAATGTGGCAAAGACAGGAAAAAATTTGGCAAGTTTGAGATGAAATCTTAAGTACTGTAAATTATGTTAATTATTGTAATACAAATGTAATTTATTGTCTCAATTTAATATAATTTTGAAAAGAAGTACCCTATTCTGATATTATTAATCCCAGAAAAAACATTAGTGTGATCACAATGAGTGATATACGAAAATAAGTACCTACCTACTTACAAGTGAATACTACAGCTAGGCACTAAAAGCTTATTTTTGTATGCATGATTAATACGTACTAGACATTGAAGCATAATAATAGTACTAAAAAATATATTTTAAAATTAAATACTTATTTTTCATAATTACATCCCATCGAATGATTGCATTACTTGCAACAAGAACAAGAATCCAAAGCTTACAATCGATTATGTTAATCGGAAATAAATATTGGTGCCGATTCTTTTGTAAATCGCACTAAACTAATTTTACTCACATCTTACGAACATTGATGAAAAAGGATAGAATATATTTAAAGCTATCAAATTAATCTTTGCCGTCTTATTTTGCGTGTATACGTAACCGCGATAGATGGCGACTAAATTTATATTGAAAACAAGCATTAGACTAATTTGACAGGACTAAATTTCTTACATCCTTTTCTTATGTTCTTTGTTAGAAAGAGACATAGTGAGATTAAAATTAGTTTAGTTGTAAACAACAGAATCAGGGTATTGGCCCTGATTCTGTTGTTTACATTATAGGCTCCAATTTAAATTGTTTTTCCTGGCTCTAAATTTGACATGAGTTCTTAAATACGGACCTGACATTCAACTTTAGAACAAAATCAACGACCACCCAATAAATCGAATAAAATAATCCACCAGCTTAAACCTTGACACAGGTCTTTTGTATGTAAAGATCTCAATTATAACGTCATTAAAGTATTAAAATTGTGTTTGTAAGAATTAACTCTCTGTCTTCGCGTGTTAACTGTAAACATTAGTCAATTTATCTCACCACAATCGAGCACTTAAGCTCGATAGCTAACAAGAGACTGTACTTATTGGTCTGTCACTCAACATTGACAGGAGAAGTCGGGTGAATTAATGAATTCAAAGGTTTACCTTTAACTTCTGACTGTGTTAAGTAGCTAGTTTAATTCTGTAAAATATGGCATGAGAAATGATTCGCTGAAGACACCCGTTGTTGAATTATTGGAAATATGTCTGCAATTTAATGGGGCGTCCATGCTTAGCGAACCAAGCACGAGCCGAGCCTCGAACGATCAATCTGCGAGCACTATTCGCATAGCGTGGACGGGCTCGCGAGCCTCGAACGAGCGCGATTGTCAGTTTTTTCACGTACAAAGGGATTCGCATCGTGCTCGTTGTAGGCTCGTTCGTTGCTCGGCTCGTGCTCGGTCCGCCAAGCATGGACGCACCATTAGATTTTTGTCGTCTTGTTTGGGAGAGATGTGTGGAATTCAAGATAGATTTATTGAAAAAAACATATCAATGTTTTTTATAAAAAATTACATTGTTAGTAATTTACAATTTGAGTTATTATAAGTCATAAAATATTAAAGATCAATCTTTAATAATTACATAATCGATTGATACCCGATTTAATCGTTCGGAATGTGTGTTCACAAACATAGATTCGGTGTTGATCGCGACTTCGACATTACCTTACACTAACAAGCGATCACGACTTTAACCAATCTTCTGTAATAAAAACGTAATAAAAATTTCTTAAGACAATTTTTATGTCTCCGAATAGACACGTAGGTACGAGTAAAATGTTATCTTAAAGGAAAATCAACTTTTAATGCCAGTGATTTATTGTGAATGAGCAGTTTTATTGTTTTATAATAGTTTTCTTTAGATCGCACGGCGCGATACGCACTCTGTACATATTTATGTCTTATACCATTTAGCTTTTTCAAAAATACCACCGGGCGGCGGCATGTCGTCAGGTGAATATTGCAATGTATGTACCAAAATGCCTAGGTTACCTTTATAAATACAAGTCGTAAAACTGCAATCGTTTTATTTTAGTTTTATTAGTATTTTTCGACATTGAATATTTATGTTACGTATTATATTACTAAAGTTACCGACTGTAGGTAGATTTATTTTAAATATATTAATAGTTTTGTAACATTCCTAAAATGCTACTCCATAAGTTAGTGATTCACATTCTGATCCGACGGACAAATACCTGATCAAAAATTATAAACGTGACTGTGTACCTATGTGTAAGTTCGCTATTCAACCGCGCTATTGGCTCTACAGAATTTAATTAAACTTGTAACCAACCAAACCTTGTATCTGGAAAATCATCCAACACATGTGAGTAAATAAACTAATCATTCTTAAGTTAAAACCCACCACAATCAAATAACACAGCTTAAGATAAATATGTATATAAATATGTGTATGTGAGAGAGTTAGAGCATAGCGTTTATTCGCTCAAAGAGCAGCTCGACTGGGGAATTCCTCCACCTTACAGAATACCGCAGCCAAATAACTTTATGTTGTGTAAAGTTGTGTTCCTGCGCGTGAGTAAGGTTGCCAGAGCTCATAAGGGAGGGGGGAAAGGTCGGTAACGCGTGAGCGATGCTTATTGTGTTGCAAGCGTCCATATGGCTACGGTAACCGCTTACCATCAGGCGGGCCGTATGCTTGTTTACCGACTTAAGTTGTATAAAACAAATATGTATGTGTGTGTTATCCTACACAACTTAATTCTCATGTTCCGTGCAATCTTAGCCAGTAATTATGAAAGTATCACCATTACACTTTCTCATTAATATCTAAGAGCAGGTAAAGAAATTAAGACGTCTCTACTCATTTCCCATGCATCAATAATTTCGCTTTATTGTATCGTAAAAGCGTCTATAAAAGTGAACGCATTATGTACCTACATAAATATTTACTGTTTCAAGATGATTCTGTGGTGAATAGCACATAAAATATGCTTGCAGTCAGTTTTGTAGGCTTAAATGTTAGTAATGTTTCTGTTTGAATTATAAAAATGTGGTTGTTTAAATAACAGAACGAGTGAGAATGTCGGAAAACCGCAATGAGTAAAATAATACTGGGCCCCGAAGTTACAAACTGGCATCATCATATCAGCCTATGGATGTCCACTGAATATAGGCCTCTCCCATTAACTTACACTTCGACCGGTTTTGGAACGCTTGCATCCAATGGAACCCAGCGGCTCTGACCAGGCCCCCTAAAAAGGAAGCTAAGCAATATTGCTAACGCAATTCTGTTTTTCGAATTTAAAGCATATCTTATGCAATTCATCAATTCCAAATATTATTGTATATTAACTATTTTACCAAAACATATTGGAATCACATAGGATCTGCCGAGAATTTGAAAAAATTCATTGCATAGCAATATTGCTTTAGCTTCCTTTTTATCCCCCCATTTCGTCGGTCCAACTGGTGGGAGGTCGTCCCGCTCGGCGCTTTCCAGTACGTGGTCGCCACTCGAGAACCTACCTTCCCCATCGGTAACAAACTGTACAAATAACCAAACCAACAAAAAGTCAAAACAAATTTAAAAGCAGATAAAATGAAATCTAAAAAAATCTACAAAAACCGCCAAATTTAACACTAAAACAAACTTAATCACACCCAATAATTGGCATTCCAATCTAAAATCAGCCAATTCCGACACGGTCTCGGCTGTGACAAGTTTCCCAGCCATTTTCCGCTTAAATTCGCTTAAGCAGTCACAAAGGCAAGCGGGTTCATCAACACCGTCCAACTTGTGGTCCATTAAAGTCAATTTGGACCAATTAAATAATAGTAAATGACAGATTGGGCACACGAACCCATTGATATCTTATAGGATATTGTGGGGGTAACGAATTGCTAATAGTTCCTACGAGTTTTGTGTACGCCGCTTTTAGTTAAGGCGACGACTTATGTATACAAACAAAAGTGACTACAAAGTCAGAATTGTGTGCCGCCCTTGAATCATCTTTTTAGGGTTCCGTAGCCAAATGGCAAAAAACGGAAACCTTATAGATTCGTCATGTCTGTCTGTCTGTCCGTGTATGTCACAGCCATTTATTTCCGAAACTATAAGAACTATAATGTTGAAACTTGGTAAGTAGATGTATTCTGTGAACCGCATTAAGATTTTTACACAAAAATAGAAAAAAAACAATAAATTTTGGGGGTTCCTCATACTTAGAACTGAAACTCAATTTTTTTTTTTCGTCAAACCCATAAGAGTGGGGTGTCTATGGATAGGTCTTCAAAAATGATATTGAGGTTTCTAATATCATTTTTTTCTAAACTGAATAGTTTGCGCGAGAGACACTTCCAAAGTGGTAAAATGTGTGTCCCCCCCCCTGTAACTTCTAAAATAAGAGAATGATATATCTATAAAAAATATATGATGTACATTACGGTGCAAACTTCCACTGAAAATTGGTTTGAACGAGATCTAGTAAGTAGTTTTTTTTTAATAGGTCATAAATTGAAATTAATATCAAATACTCAGGTCTATACTACCATTTACTTATATACCTACAGGTTTGTACGGAACCCTCGGTGCGCGAGTCTGACTTGCACTTGGCCGGTTTTTTTTTAACACGCCTTTATTAGCTTCGTCTGTATTTATGTAATGGAATCTTCAAACGTAATTTTCATCGACTTCAAAACAATAGATTAAACAGTAACTCTGCACACTTATCAAGAACCTATGACAATACAATTATTTGGTAACCACTTTTTAGTGCAGGGCTTTTTGAAGTTGTTTTTTTAGTTTTTATAACTACAATTTTAGATTATTTATGCATATGGCCGGCCTGAGCACCGGCGTACGCACTTACCATAGCTTATCGACGCCTTCTACACCATGGTATCTCTCACGCTTTGCCGATCCTGCAAATCTCATCACTCCTTGAAAAACCCCATGTTTTAGTTATGACGCTGAATTCAATAATTTTGAGTCATAGCTAAAAACTATAATTGAGCTCACTAGTTTTTTAATTCCTACGGTATAATTCTGTGACTTTATATTTCAATGTTTCAGGATCCCTCAAAAACTAAAAACAAGAACGTCAAAACCTCAAATAGATGGAGACATACCAACTCCGCCTTAACGCAACACAAAAAACACCAAAAACAATTTGAAAGAAATCAATCTGATATGATACCGTTATTTATCTGATTGCTGAGCAATTTAGTTATGTTTTGTTTCCCATGAAAATAATTGTGTAATATTACAAAATATTTACGTAAGTGGCGTGACCAAATTGGTAATTTCTGTTTGTAATACTGTGTAAGCCACAAAAATATGTGGATAATGATCTCGCCTATGGTTGGTTTTGCCTTTTCAACCATAAAATTAGTAACCGGACTTTGTTTCTTATGTTGCGTCCATGCTACGCGAAGTGAGCACGAGCCGAGCCTCGAACGAACAGGATTCGTTAATTGCTCGCGATTTCAAGCGTGGACGTACTCAACGAGCCTTCGACGAGTCTACAACGAGCGCGATGCGAATCCCTGTGTTCGTGAAAAAACTGACAATCGGGCGGAGCGTAGTCGACCACGCTACGAATGCTCGTTCGAGGCTCGCAAGCCCGTCCACGCTATGCGAATCGTGCTCGCAGTGTGCTCGTGCTCCATTCGCGTAGCATGGACGCACCATTAGGTTTTGTTATATATTGTGGTATAACGTCTGTTGCTTTTTCCCTCCTTATTCATAACGAAATCAGTGTTATAGTGCCCTCCGTCTCACTACGTTTCATTTCATAAAATAAAATAACTTTATTGAGTAATTTGAAACTTAGTTTTGAACTAAATAGGTTCCAAAAATTAATTCAGGAGACGGGAATCACACACATTATAAAAAAATTACGCCCAGCTCCCATCGGTGTGTTTGGTCAGCTGCACTTGAGAGTCAGTTGCTTCTAGGCTTTGTGTGCTTACCACCTTCGGCCACATCATCTCTTACCATGGTGTTATTGTGATCGATGTAATTTAAATTAAAATAATTGAAAAAGATTTAGATAAATATGTAGACAAAAGTTCCTTTAAAGATATGCGAAAAGAACGGATGCTTGGTATGACGTAATTTATGATATACGTTTAATAATGCTAAAGCTATTATAAACCTACCGGTTTTCGAAATACTGCAGACGAAAAAAACTGCTTATGAATTTTTAATTGCTCACATTTTATCTACTTGGCAAAAATACGATAGGATTTCTGAACAATAGTCGTAATGGATGTATATACACATATTTTTATCAAAATAACAATCATGTCAAGAATTAATAAGATTCTAAGAATTATAGGTAAACTAGCTGCCTGGCGCGACTTCGTTCGCGTGGTGCTACCCTACCCTGTGGTGCTACCGTACCCTACCCTACCCTATCTAAACCACCCAGGGCGACATCCAAACGCATACAAAAATAAATATTCAAGTTGGTCCAGCCGTTTAGGAGGAGTTCAGTGACATACACACGTACAGTAGAATTGTACATATAAAGATGTATATTTGCAGAGTGCAAAAACTAAGTAAGTTTGATTGATACGTGTAGATTTAAAACATAAATGAGGAATTGACTTTGAGTCTTTATTTTTGATGAGCACTTACTGTTACGTAGTTTTGCGAAATAAATTTTGCTTCTCAATTCGAATCGTACATACCTGAAACAAAAACGAATACACACTGTTACACAATAGAAATAAAGTTCAAAATGCAAGAATACTATTTGCTTCTAAAATTTCGCTTCGTTTCCATTCCTTTATTTTCTAGTGCAATATAAATTGAGCTTTAATTGTGATAAATTGAAACCTTTTTTGGTGTGGCAAAGAAAGTCGACAAGAGGAGGCTTTAGGAGTGAAGAACCCAGGATGAGAAAAGCCTCAAATTATGGTCAATCTTTAATCTCAATACATGTTTGTTTACAGCTTAATGGCTAGTAAATTAAACTTTCGACTTCATTAATGTCAGAAACAATTACTATAGCGATATATTTTTTTAAAAGGGCACAGAATCGTAAAGCCCACGAATTGGCATGGCTATTAATATTGAATGAATAATAAAGAAATAATAATTAATACAAAGTAATAAAGCTCCTTTACCGGCGGTTCTTACTTTGATGATATTTAAATTTTAATATATTTTTTTAGGGTACCGCACCCGATGGGAAAATCGGAGCCCTAAGCTGGAGTTAGATATATATTGAATCAGAGACAAACATAATTGGACTGTTTTACAAAAAACTTAAACCGACTTCAAAGTACACTAAGAAGTAATCAAATCCTGATCTGATGACAATGGGACCAAACGGAAAGTGTACCCTTCCAGACAAAAAAAGAATTTTCCAAATCGGTTCATAAATGACGGAGTTATGAGGTAACAACATACAACCGAATTGAGAACCTCCTTCTTTTTTTGAAGTCGGTTAAAAAGACGTAATGATGCGTTCATGCTTGGCGAACCGTGCACGAGCCGAGCCACGAACGAGCATACAACGAGCACGATGCGAATCCCTTTGTACGTGAAAAAACTGACAATCGCGCTCGTTCGAGGCTCGCGAACCCGTCCACGCTACGCGAATCGTGCTCGCAGTGTGCTCGTTCGAGGCTCGGCTCGTGCTCGGTTCGCTAAGCATGGACGTACCATTAGATATTTTGTATAACATACTTTTTTTTTAAACTTTGCTCTAGGCAACAAATTGACCTAAATCAATAAATCGAAGGTGAATATAACAAATTGTTACCAAATACGCGGAGTGCTATAACAAATTACTTTTTCAATTAATATCGACGCAAACAACACAGCCTCGAGGCTTGGCGGTATAAATAATACACATTTTTAATTGAACTTATTAATATAATGTCGTGGTATCAAAAATAGTAGAGGCACGAAAAAAATAATAGAAAGTGAGAATTTATAGTAGGAGATCCCAGTGCCGCCAGACCTTCCTTATTTTCTGACGGACAAAATGTATAGGATTGAGTAGTGTTAGTACGTACTTCAATCGTATGATTTGGTTGATTGGTCTGGCTGCTTGCAAAAAGTATTGAAATAGTTCCCTGTGTAACATTTAGCTCTCAGAATTTTAGAAGAGTAAGTAATTTGCATAACATACCTGTTATGCCTGATACCTGAAAATTGCCCGAAAACGGGACAAGTTAGCAGGTATTCATACGTTTAAAGTATGTACTAACACTACTCAATTCTATACATTTTGTCCGTCAGAAAATAAGTAAGGTCTGGTGGCCTTAGGATCTCGGTCGGTATGAAAAAAACTGAAATACCTTTTGAATTAATAACTTATTTGAATGAATTAAGATACATTCCGGCTTACTTTACGTTAAGTATGTTTCTTTATTCGATCACTATGAAGCCAAAGTGGACTTATACTAGTCGACATAAGACATATTGTTGCAGTTAGCAGTAAATAAACAAAAAAGATTACTGCGCAAAATTGCAAGATAATGAAAAAGATATCAAAACTATCATTCTATAAGAAATAAAACAGAAGATAAATGTTGCAGCAAATTGCCATTTACGACACAACGACAAATATCTAGTATCATTGGACATTCCTCGAAATGACGCCATTACACAACGGCTGACGATCTAGCACGCGATGTCTGAATTAAAGTAAATAATACTTTAATTGTATACTACAATATTACGGAACTTCCTAGCATAGTATTTTTAAGTTTTTCTTGTAATTTGTTACAGAAACAAACCATATTATTAAGAGTCATGGATATAATGATACCAGCGGCAAACCATGGCTTTTTGCGATGTTTACGTTGCACACGGAACCTGTATACGAAAATTTTATAGAAGGAGAGCATATCGTTATTTCGCTCAAAGAATAGCTCGACTGGGGAAGTACCTCCACCTTACAGAATACCGCAGCCAAATAACTTTATGTTGTGTTCCTGCGCTTGAGTAAGGTCGCCAGAGCTCATTGGGGAGGGGAGGCAAGGTTGGCAACGCATACGTGATAACTCGGGTGTTGTAAGCATCCATAGGGCTACGGAAACTCCTTACCACCAGACCGTATGCTTGTCTGCCGAGCTGATAAGCAAGAGAGAGTAAAAAGGTGGATATTCAGAGATTTCAGTAGTTATTAAATAATATACTACTACATTTCTAGTCTAGATATGTTTTTATCCATGGACGACAGGTGATTTTCTGTATACTATGTGCTTCCATGATTTTAAAAATAATACCCAGTCCTACAACAGGTGGAGATTTCGAGGCATATTTTTGAAACCTATGTTGGGTTAGTCATGCTGAACAACTTTTACTATGGGACCAACATTGAAATCTCATTTTTTTTTTTACTTTTATCTCGAATTTCCACCCAGTATACCTTCAAACAAAGTTTTCAATGTCACAAGCCCAAAGAACTCAAAAATGATTCACGAAATTATAACTCACTACCCAATATATATCATTAGATAGAAATTAGTGGAATATTATAGTGGCATTAGGTTTCCACGTAACAACGAATCCGGTCCGTTTTTTGTCCATTTTCGGGCCAAAAAAAGCATGATACGTCGATAAAGCCAGTGGGTGATGATTAGACGTGTGAGCGATTGAGGGTCGGGATTCATTGCTTTATTTTTTGATTGAAGTTTATTAGAACAATGGTTTTATCCATGTATTATCTTATGTTGATTATAAAATAACGTTAGTTCTGTATGATGCTACATATTGTAAAACTGCTTAAGTTTGCTATTTATTAACTTATTAAATATTTATTCAGTCTACTTTGTAATTTTGCCGCCGCGCCGGGCACGCAATTGTTGTCAGTGCGATTAGAATGTAAATATTATGTAATGACGAGCCCGTTGGCGCAGTTGGTTAAGACTCTGGTAAAGATTCCACCTATTGCGCCGCAGGTCGTGGGTTCGATTCCCGCACAGGACATGCATTTGTGTGCATGAACATGTCTGTGTGTCCTGAGTCTGGGTGTAACTAATGTATTTACAAACAAAAAGTATAGTATGTGTATTATATCAGTTATCTGGTTTCCATAGTACAAGCTCTGCTTAGTTTGGGATCAGATGACCGTGTGTGAGGAATGTCCCAGGATATTTATTTATTTATTTAATGAATCTAAGCTTGTTTTGAAAAGAGTAATTGTTGAGTTTATTGCCGGCTCTTCTCAGCAAATGCAACCTTCCGAACCGGTATTAGAGTATTAGAGTCAGAATTATCATAAGTGCCTGCGAAGGTCTATTTGAATAAATGATTTTGAATTTGAAAGAAGTTATAAAAATTCACGATTAGGTCAGTCTTTTTCAAGTCAAAATACTGTCCATACATTTTATATTGATGAAATAATGTGATAAAATACAGTAGGAATTGTATATCATAGTATTTTCCATAATACAACACAATTCAAAAGCGGTGCAGCGCTAGACAAAAATGCCCGTTTTTAGCCCATCATTATAGTTACGTGTATTTTTTTGTACGATCATTATCCGACCAAATCCCCAGTTTCGGTCGTAATGATATGAAGCTAAATTATAAGGCACAGAACTCTGGAGTCTATTAACATACCTAGTGGTTTGTGTATCATTTGTGCTTTTGTGAAATGACGGACTGTGTATGTTTTGTGATGGAATTTTTGGAGTTATATTTTTCCTGCTCCATTCCATATCATTGATAGTATTTCTTTAATTTTTATTAGATCCTGGGACGTGGTAAGGTGACTATGGAGGGAGGTGGCTAGACATACGAGAAGAAGAAGACATATCAAGACAATTAATTATTTCAAAATGTTTGTTTGTACTATATCTTACCCGGATTGAGATTAGGATTCTAACAAACCAAAACAATTCTTAATCGGGTCAAGCATTTGGGAAGCTACATAGGTTGGATTTTTTTTCTGGCATTCAAAGTACACCCGCAGGTTCTCTGTCATTTTATTATGATAGCCAAGAAGTAAGATCCCAGGTTACAAGGGGGACATGATAATCTTTGTCTTTAGATTATGGTACAAAAATATTGGGACTTGTAGCTTCTTTTATAACAGCTCCTCATTTTTTTTTCCCAACTCTACGTATCAAATAGGAATTTCTTTAAACATCAGTCATATTTACGAAAGCAACTCTAGCATGGCTCTACGTCATTACTCAAATCCTTTATTACCCGAGACCCACACAAAAAAGATGAGTTAAAGCTTTGGGCGTTGCTTAGAAACAGTTCGTTCTTAACTACTGACGCATCATCTACGTTTAATCATTCAAATCTATCATTGTACAATGATGTTTTAATTCTTTGTGGTACCTCTGAGACTTGTGCAACCAGACGCCTCATCGTACCTTCATTTCCCTCTAACAAAAAAAAAAAAGAAGAAAAGTCCATTGAATAGTAACACTTATGCAGAAGCATTACTGCAACCATCTCAGCACTACATGAGACATTTTTCCAAGAACCAAATAATTAGGATAATCATGACAGAGACACAAAAAAGCGTCATTACAACAATACAAGTCAAATAACCACAAAATCAAATCTGTACATAATAAACCGCACAGCCGCATTTGAGTCACAACCGCCGGAAAAAAAATCGAAAAACTATTTTTTATTCAATTTCGGTATGAGAATTAGAACTGACCGGCACGGCAATGACACAGGCGGACCTATAATTACCCCACTCCCTCCTCGAGGCCCAAATTACTTCACCAACCATTAACCACTATCCCAAGCTTATAAAAAGGTACGACCGTTGAAAAAAACTTGTATCTTTACGACCAATGGCATTCGTATGATGGTCGACAATTGAATTTCAACTCTAAATCTACATGTGAAGATTACATTTCATTTGAAGTGTACTTTGAAGGCATGGAGTGAACTGACGACTTCCATGAGAATGCTTCTGCTGAATTTGCTTCTAGATTTGTTCGTGTTTTAATATTGAGCTTGGTAGAAATATCACCACTAATTCAGGTAATCTGCCACTAATTTTGCTAGGGTTGTACCATCTATTTAATATTTAAAATATAAATTAAATTTAAAAATACGTATTTCTCGATTACTCCAATCGAGAACTACCCCTGACTTTTGACTCACCTGATGACCTAAATAACAAATCAGGTGAATTCAGAGATAAGAGTACTGGAAATTGTAGTATATGCTTACATACTATAAAGACCAGTCTCTTCATCTGTCTATCTATCCGTTACTGTGATTATAAGTTAGAAAACTACAGCACAGATTTTGATGCAGTTTACACGATTCTGGGGATTAAAGCATAGAAAAGCTGTCTCGGAAGACTGGTGTGCTAACCACCACTTGTCCTTACAACTTACTTACCATTACCACCTTACCATGGTCAGATTGTACTAAAAAATCAGCATTAAATAGTACCACAAAAAATCAACAAACTCATCACGTTGAGTCGTTCGCAAACCCTACATTAAAGGTAGTAAAAATGTTTTACCTTTTTATTTCGCTGCAAACTAACTATGCTGCATTTACTCAGTTTGTTATGATGACATTTGCGTATTATATTATGTGATATACAATACAGGATTAATTGCCTATATGACACTGACTTTGCCCACAGTTGCCATTATTGCACATCATCATTTTCCACGGAGACTCGAGGTGAAAGAGTAGTTTTTTTAAATAAGTAGAAATATAATTGGACTGTTTTACAGAAAACTTAAACCGACTTCAAAGTTCACTAAGAAGTAATCAAATCCTGATCTGATGACAATGGGACCAAACGGGAAGTGTACCTTTCCAGTCAAAAAAATATTTTTCCAAATCGGTTAATAAATTACGGATTAAGAGGTAAAACATAAAAAAAAGAAACAACCGAATTGAACCTCCTTCTTTTTTTGAAGTCGTTTAAAAAGATAAAGCTTTGTAGTTCTGTATTTAGAAAGAGAGACTGAAGAAAAGATTCCAATAAATGTCCTTTAACTAAACAGTAGCTATCGACACAGTTATACAAGCCCCAATACAGTTTCATCACCTTAACATCTAATGAACTTATATTGCACTAAGTAATCTAACCTTGGTGTAACTTACAGACTATAATTATTGTAATTGCAGTCTGGTTTTTATTATTATATACCTATTCTTAAAAGGAATAATCATCGGTATGAAACGTGCTGTGGGATTTATACACTGATGTATAAAAAATTAAATATAACGACACGACTTTTAAAATAGGGCCGAGACTCGCATTCTGAGAACGCAAAATAATGATTTTATAATTAATTTTAAATAGTTTTTTTTTTTTTTTAACTTGTATAGGCCTGTGTTTGACCACAATCTCACTATGGTAAGTAATGATGTGGTCGAAGGTGGTAAGCACACAAAGCCTAGAAGGAACTGGCTCTCAAGTGCAGCTGACGGAACACACCGATAGGTGCTTGGCGACAGATTTTCAACTTGAGGGTGGTAGCCAACCAGACGGGTACTACAAAGTACCCTACCACCGTGCTATGGTTTCCTCACGATGTTTTCCTTCATCGAAAGCTCAAGCTCATTGTAGGATTCGAACCCGGGACCTTCGTCTCGGTATCCGACGTCACGACCACTGAGCTATCATCGCCTTAAAAATTAAATTAAATGTAGTTATTCTGGGAATCCTAATCCTAACTTAATATTATAAATGCGAGCTTGTTTGTTTGTCACGCCTCAACTACTCAACGGATCATCATGACATTTAGCATTCAGATAGCCTATGGTATGGAGAACGACAGGCTACTTTTTATCCAGGGAACGCGGGTGAAACTGCGGGGGACAGCTAGTAAAACTATGTACTAACTACTATATGATAGTTATTCTGATTTATAAGTATATGTGTATAGGCCCCCTAAAAAGGAAGCTAAGCAATATTGCTAAAGCAATTCATTTTTTCGAATTTAAAGCAGATATTATGCAATTCATCAATTCCAAATCTTTTAATGAATTGAATTGTATATAATGAGTAACTGTTTTACCAAAAAATATTGGAATCACTTAGGATCTGCCAAGAATTCGAAAAAATGAATTGCGTAGCTATATTGCTTTAGCTTCCTTTTTAGCCCCCCAGATCTTATGCAATTCATTAATTCCAAATAGTTTAATGAATTATTCAGTAACTATTTTACCAAAACATATTGGAATCACTTAGGATCTGCCGATAATTCGAAAAAATGAATTGCGTAGCAATATTGCTTTAGCTTCCTTTTTAGTCCCTCAGGTGAAGTTTAATAGCTATTTCAGGTGATGGCAGATATTTTCAGGTTTTGTGGGCAAAGTTTTTTAGATTTACAGGCAATGTCTTTTTTATATTAAAAATTAAAGTTGAAATATTTCGTAGCAAAGACCTATTGACGCCCCTAATAGAGACATCCGGAGACCCGATAAGGGCTGGCTCGTACCTCGGTCAGAGGATAAGCCTCGCTATCCAGCGAGGTAACGTAGCCAGTCTTTTGAGCACCCTACCCATAGACAGCGACCTAAATTCCGTGTTTTATTTATAATCTTGTATGTGTATATATTTTTCATTTTAATTTTTATTATTATTTTTTCCATTATTTTTTGTTAGTTACTTAGTTTTAGTTTTAATTATGTTACTATGAATAATTTTCAATTTTTAATATTGAATAATAACATACATTTATTTCGTAGCAAAATAAATACATAATAACGGTGGTGCATGAAGGTAACTTACTCTTCATATTAATTGTGTACGTATAAGCATTCTCGTCGGTTTAATATTTTTCCCATAAAACAAGGGATCGTCATAAACCCATGAGATACTACCACGCTTATAATTTTACAAGTAACATGCAATCATTTAATGGATAACGTACACGTCAGCCATTTTTATTCTACGGTCAAAAAGCAATTGAATTATATGTAATAAAAATTTATTAATGTTAATTGACGGTAAGTTTTACGATTATAAATGATATGAGTAAGCGAATCGGTTGACCATTGTGTACACACGGATCGGGTATTGTAATTGAAGATTGTAATTGGTTATATACAATTATAATTGCTCATGCCTTCGACCGCTCCGTAGATATAGTGTTACAAGCACGACCCATTTGACTCGACCTTGGGCTGTATACAATTATTCTATACGGCTTACTTCGGGATCACTTTCTTTTGCTCCTAGTCTCTGAGATTATAAAGAATTGGGCAAAAAAATATTTCCTTTGATATATTTTCTGCCCAGTCTTTCTATTTCAGTCTATTTGTAAAGACCAAACTAGTATAAGATTTATACTGAGGCTAAAATTACAAGAGTAAATTCTTTCTAGCGCCAAAATACAAGGTGTAACAAACTACTCGTAGCTGTACAAATATTTTAATTATGTCTGCTTCACAGCTGTTACACTCGTGTCGTCTGTCTAGCATCTAGTTGACTGACAATTGACAATGACGCTACTTGCACACACACTGTTTTGATTTCAGTTGGTTTACTTATTCAATATTCATTCATCATTTTGTATACTGCACATTTACGATGGAAAATGGCAAAAGCATACGAGACGTCATTCTCTATTAGGAACAGGGGGGCTAAAGAGGAAGCTAAACCAATATTGCTACGCAATTCATTTTTTGGAATTCTCGGCAGATCCTAAGTGATTCTAATATTTTTTGGTAAAATAGTTACTCATTATATACAATTCAATAAATTTAAAAGATTTGTAATTGATGAATTGCATAAGACCTGCTTTAAATTCGAAAAAATTAATTGCGTTAGCAATATTGCTAGCATTTAGTCGATATCATTGAAAAAAGCTCATTGCACTCCAACATATCCAAATTTATTTAGTTAGTTCCCTCATCCCAAAAATGCTTCCACAATTTAAAAGGCGATGATTGGTCAATTAATAATGACGTCAGATGTCAGAAATTACCATAGTACATTGATGGGGATTGCTACCATCCTTAGATTAAAGTAAGTCACGCAAGCAAAGTTTATTGCAGACAGTTTCCATATACACTCGGTATACTCACCGCGTTCTGCCATCATCTCTTACTATGTAATTATATTCAAAGGCAAGCCAATCAAACGTAAAATACTCTTATTTATTTGGACAGCTTAATAAGGCTTTATGTACAACAGAAGCTGATAATGTATGATAGATAACGTTGATTATATTTGCAATCAGATGCCATGTAACAATGAAAGTAAAAGTAGTTCGAACTTGTTTACTTTTTGTTGAACATGATCTAGATTTGGATGATGTAATTGGTGTAGAAATCAAAACTGAAAGGTGGGATTTATTGGCACTGTAGGTGTAGAAAGATTTATGTTTTTATGATCCTAATTATATAATAATAATAAATAATAAATTGTTTTATTTGCTTGAACATGGTGAAAAATGGTGACAGATACAAAAAGAGCAGATCTCATATTCAGCCATGAACTGGCATGCAAAAATATCATCAGAATTAGTAGAACATTAAAGAATAATCTACAAGCATTATCATAAATTAGGAATGAAATTAACAATAAAATGATTAACAAAATGTCCTACAGATCCAATAATAAAATAAAATGTCATGTTATTATTATGAAAGTGAGTGAGTGTGTTTGTTCGGATGTGTGTTACTCAATCATCCTAATGACTGAATCGATTTGGATGAAACTTATGTATATAGATCATACTTTTGAAAAGACACTGAATTGTTCTGTAATGTAGGTAAAACTATGAGGCAGAAAGTTTCAAAGTATGCTTTTTACTACACTTATTAAAGGATCATGGTGAGATTTGTACAAAAAACTAAAGGTTTTTAGAGACGTTAAAATGAAGTTATAATTGATCCTTGGTGCCTAAGGAACAACTTGAGCCATTTAAAATATTTTTAGAACCCCGGGATAAAAATGCGAATTTCTATTGCATGCCGGCGAATCGCGACTATTATCCGTTTTGCGGGGTTTATAAAATATTTCATGTATATTAATATGTTGCTGGTAATGTAATCTCAACATTGGAAGTGATTCAAAACCCTCTAAAATGTTTTATTTTTTGTACAAATCAATGTATGGATCTCGCCATGAGTCTTTTGGTTGAAGTTTGATTCATTGCTAGAAGACATGTTATTCAGGAAATGACACCATTTTTGAGATGTTAATTATCTTGAAATTGCTTTCAGATTTATTGATTGATTGACCATAACACAATCGCCATATTTTATGATTGGAATCCGGAATAGATAAATCAGACAAAGATTATAATCGGTTCCCAGCAAAAATATCAAGCGATACAAAACAGCCTTCACACCATAAAATGAGTATGAACGTACTAATGCTAATAGTATTCGTGAGGTAACCCACCACCTCGGCAACTTTAATTGTCGCCGAACACTAAACGGGCTCCAACAGGCACCAAGGGGCTCCAAATATGGACCGCTCATACAGTGGAAGTCACGCCTATGGAGTAAAGAATTGTTCGGTGTAAGAATTACGAAGGCAAATTTTAAGGAAGGAATTTATGTAATTTTAAAGTGTTTATAAAATGTAGATTAATAAATTGGTAATTAGGCTAATGGTATATTCGCGATTGAAAAGTTTTAATCCATCTGAATAAATAGAGTTCAAATTACAAGGTCATTTATTCATAGAGCATCTTAGTATAAAGATTGATTAACATGCAAAAAGTATGCCAAAATAGATAATTATCTCTGGTCACGCCTCAAAACATAAGAATATGATTGATTGATAGTAGCCATGCTTTGTTTTTACTTTTTTTTATTATTATTATTTGGGGTAAAGTGGCTATTTCAAGTCTTTCCAGAGCTTGTATCACTGCGACAAGACTAGATCTATTGTGATCGCCACGTTAATTAAATTTCACTGCCAAGACCTGCAGCTATAATAAATTGCACAATATTATTGGCAGGAATGGATTTTACTTCATCTGGGTGTAACAGGTGTTTCCCCAGATGAGTATTTCGTTTAGGCATAAGTGGACAGCACTCACACAAGAGATGTAATGGTGTTTCATCTACCTCACGGCAGAATCTGCACGTGTTTGTTCAATTCACAGTGCCCCGTTAAGGCTCTCACAAGTATGCGTAAGTTGTTTCTACTTAGAGATAATACCTCTATGGTAGACTTTTTATCAAAGACTTTATAAGTGTTTTTTTGTTATCGTATTTAAATACAGTCTATGTAATATATCTTAATGGTAATTTTTCTGTATACATGCAAAAATCTTTTGTATCCTGCACCATATTCCACATTACAAATGACATTTTCTTCTATAGTGTCATCACGTGAGTCCATCAAGACGTATTTTATAATCATAAACTTTTGCTTGAAAGTTACTTTGGGTGTGCTTCATATTTAGCAAATTTTTAATTCATTTAATTGAAATTGATGCCTAGAACAAACAGTTGTGTGCATGAACTGTCTATTTTTTCTAAGTCTTGGTGTGTATTATCGTGTTATATAAGTATCAGTTTGCTTAGTTTGGGATCCAACGGTCAACCTGGCCCCGCGGATTATCAATATATTGCCTGCCTTTTTAAAGCTCCTGTCAAAGCATATAAATGCTTGACAACAGAACTTCAAAGGCAGATAGCTAGTCAAACGAGAACAAGAAAGTACCTACCATAGGTTTCCTCACGATGTTTTCCTTCACCGAAATGTCAAGGGGGGCTAAAAAGGAAGCTAAAGCAATATTGCTACGCAATTAATTTTTTCGAATTCTCGGCAGATTCTAAGTGATTCCAATATTTTTTGGTAAAATATTTACTATATACAATTCAATTCATTAAAAGATTTGGAATTGGTGAATTGCATAAGATCTGCTTTAAATTCGAAAAAGTGAACTTTAGCAATATTACTTAGCTTCCTTTTTAGGGGGCAAGCTCGTAGTATTTTGAACCCAAAACCTTTGTGAGAGCTTCTTTTAAGATCAATTTTGTTGTTAACTTTTTCGTAATCTAAAACAAACAGCATGAGGTGAATATCAAGATTTATAATCTTGGCGATCGATCGCATCGTATGTGACCGGCCTTACCGCTAACTAACCGTGTGTATACGATTGTGGTACAATAGCCTGTGGCCCAATAAGGCTGTAATTGGAAATTCTAGAGAATGCCGGCCATTACAGGGCGCGTATACATGTACTGGTTACCACTAATGCGACAACTACACGGGTTGGGCCTATTTAGGGTGATTATAGGACAAACTCGAAATACGCGGCGTTTTTTGAATAAAGTTGTATTTTTTATGAAATAGATACATTTGCTAAAATTCTTTGGTCAAATACAGATATTATCTACTTCACATGTAAAAAAATGATCCGATACTGAATAAAAAATAAAATTACCTTTATTTAAAAAAAAAAGCTTTTTCGTTCGTGAGTTAAATAAAATTGAATTCCATACGTTTATTCCGAACGATAAAAAACAGGGAATGTTACATTACAATAACTAAATAAATACTAACATCGTTTTCTCAACAAAACAAATTACATTCGAGGGAAATATTTTTAAGACTCCAACACTACACAGTCGATTCAGTAAGGTTTATGACCACAAATATATTATTCCATCTCTTTCAATCATTATAAACTTTATGACAACCCCATAAGAGTTACAACAGGCGCAATTCAACACCGGTTTCAGTAACCTTTGTTGACATATTTCATTTTATGTTTTTCTATTGTAAGAAATTGTTTATTATTTATTATAGAACTCGGTTTCTAGAGCGGGTGCGCGGTTCAAAGGAGCGTATTGCGTTTCTTATTGGACATGCTCATTAATTTTTACACGGCTTTTGTTTAAAACTTATATGCAGTGTGTAAAGATACTAATTACTAATATGCACTGAAGCTAAAACATTGGCAACGCCCATTCCCCCTTAAAACAAAATAAGGTTTAAGTCAAGTCTAGTAAAACTCAGGTTTTAAATATATTTGACGGGCTGGCGCGGGCCGCAAGTCGTGGGTTCGATTCCCACACAGGACATGCATTTGTGTGCATGAACATGTATGTATGTCCTGAGTCTGTATTTATTTACAAACAAAAAAAGTAGTATATGTATAATATCAGTTATCTGGTTTCCATAGTACAAGGTCTGCTTAGTTTGGAATCAGTTTTTTTTATACAAATAAGTCGGTAAACAAGCATACGGCCCGCCTGATGGTAAGCGGTTACCGTAGCCATACCGTAGCTCACGCGTTTACGACCTTTCCCCCCTCCCCTATGAGCTCTGGCGACCTTACTCACGCGCAGGAACACAACTTTACACAACATAAAGTTATTTGGCTGCGGTATTCTATAAGGTGGAGGTACTTCCCCAGTCGACTGCTCGACTGTCGCTGCTCTTTGAGCGAATAAACGCTATGCTCTACCCCTCTCAAAATCAGATGACCGTGTGTGAGGAATGTCCCAGGATATTTATTATTATTAGGACATTTATATTCGTCTCACTTTCTAATATCATAGTACAAAAAGAGTTGGAGCTATCTTAAAGCCTGGGTTTTACAAGACTTGACTTAAACCTTCTTTTTTTATACGGGGGTTTGTAATTTACGTTTCGTTTTACGCCGCTGTAATGTCAAAGTGTTCTGCCAATCAGTTTTTTAAGAAGAGCATTTTGCAGGCTTAGCAACACGCAAGTGAACCCATGGTGTTGCAAGCGTCAATAGGCTACGGTGACCGCTTACCATCACGACGATGACGTATGCTTGTTAGTTACCTTAGCAATATTTAAAAAAAACCGTAAGTACTGAGAGTCTAAATGACTCTTCGAAGCGATTTTTGGTCCAAAAAGGAACGTGGTATCTAATCAGGAAAGGAAATAAATACATTAAAAGTCATTTAGCGTTTAATAATCAACTTCCTGTTGTAATTTAAAAATGCTTTTTGTGTACATTACAATTATTAATTGCTTACATTTTGTTGCAATCATAAAAATGTCCTTTAGATAATTTATAGTTTGCAATAAAAAACGAATGATAAAAGATATATGTCGAACATATAAATGCAATTGGTTACATTAAAATCTTTCGGCCATCTTTGTATCGAGCAGTAAAGTTAATAAAAACGCATTTAAATTCAACGAAACCGTTATCTGGATGCACTTTGGGAATTTTAATAATTCCTTGTCAGCTTAATACATGTGCTGATCGGTAAATTGATGTTATTATTCTAAATTAAACAATCTTTATAAAGAAACGCTTCACCACACACTTACTCATTCGACTGAATGAATGAGTGAGTCACTAATCACGAATATCTCCGAAAAAGTCGACAAACTTGAAATATGGCATTTTTCAGTCAATGATAGCTCAGTGGCAGTGACGACAGATGCCGAGACGAAAGTCCTGGGTTCGAATCCTGTAATAAGCCTGAGCTATTTGTGAAGGAAAACATCGTGAGAAAAACTATAGCACGGTGGAAAATCAAACATCGGTGTACTCCATCAGCTGAACTTGAGCGCCAGTTCCTTCTAGGCTTTGTGAGCTTACCACCTTCGGCCGCATCACTAACCATGGTGAGACTGTAGTCAAATAGGCCTAAACACAATAGGTTTCTAAGGTTTCTAAATATACCGATAAGTTAACCTATGTTGATAGAGACGTGGCTTGGGTTAAACCGACTTCAAAGTACACTAGAAGGAATCAAATCCTGATCTGATAACAATAGGACCAAACGGGAAGTGTACCAAAGAATTTTCCAAATCGGTTGATAAGTGACGGAGATACGAGGTAACAAACATAAAAAAAACAATGCAACCGAATTGAGAACCTCCTCCTTTTTGAAGTCGATTAAAAACCAGGCTTTAGAGTATGTAATAGTACGTGTCAGATAAATAGCCAGAATCAATTTTACCAATCACTGAATGATCAAGAAGCGCCTATCGACGGCGTCCATATTTTTTCATGACCAATCACGTTAGAGCGTCAGCACATAGAAGAGCAATTTGTCAATGTGGTTATCATAAAAAATATAATAACACAGCTATTTCAAATAGCTGCGTGTTAGAAATGCTGTTTGCTTTTCCCATTCAGGAAATTGGTTGGGAAGGAATGATTTACCTATTGCGCTAGTACTATTGTATATTCTTTTGTGCCTTTTATGTGCATAAGAGCGTAAAGAATTTGGGACTGTATTATCACCTCACTAAACTTCTTATTTGAATGTCACTAGATGTGTTTGGTATTATCACAAATCTACCAACTGAATTGAAACCCTATGAGCTATTTCACAATCAGTAAAAACTGTTACAGTTTGGGCAAACTGCTTTTGGACAGTTAAAGAACAAAATTGAAAATCCAATACAAAAATTTGGATGTTTGTAATAAAGGATGCTTTTATTCTAGTAAAACATTATGGTTCTTCGGAATACGGATCAAATTACATGTAGAAATAAATAAGACAAAGATCAGACGTAATTAGTATTTACTCTTGAAAAGTCGACGTTCAACAATGATTATTCCACAAAATCGGATTATTATTTCCTGCATTCTGAACTCGGTGAAATCCTATAAATGCGATTTACTTTGCATATGCACGCACCATTTACGCTTTTATGACGAATCCATTAAGGATCAATCTCTGATATAAAAGGTTGAATTCAGGAGTCATTGCTTTGGACATAAAAGTTAGATTTATAGCGGTGCTAACCTTTAGGTCTACTGTGTGGCCACCGTGCTTCTATAAAATGAATGCAGTGAGGACTGCGGATCAAGAGTTCAGCTTAAGTGTTGTGATGGGACTTTCAAAATATTTTGGTAAGGAATTTTAGTACAAAAAAGACAAATCTTTGAAAAAGAATAAACGGATAATGCATACATTTTGAAGTCTTTCGTTAGAGCACAAATATTCCTATGAAATATCCTAATATTATAAATGCAAAAGTGAATTTGTTTTGTTTGTTTGTTACGCCTTCACGCCTCAACCACCATGAAATTTGGCATGCATTTGCCTATGGTATGGAGAAGGACATAGGCTACTTTTTATCCCGGGAACGCGGGTGAAACCGCGGGGGAGAGCTAGTCTTCAATAATAAGAGGGATTAATAATGACTCCATAGACTACCCGCAGACTCATTAGCTAAGGCAAAGTTCAAACCCTGACCATCAAAGATTACATACAACAAAGCTCTTTACTGCAAAACATATCCTCTGTACCCGATAACAAGCAACAAATTACCCAACGGCATTAAAGCCAAAACATAGTCATAAACAAACTTCTAAAAGCAAGTCGCGCTGACATTTGGCTCGCAATCACTTCGGCCATCAACTGCATACATTACACTTAATAAAGAGAACAAGGTGCTTTTCATTAGTGTAGCTACGGCCACTTCGAGGGCTATCTTGATAGTGCAACGCTGACTTCTGTCCCGAGTTACCCGGAATTGTACTCCGGGACCACTGATCGATGCTTGGCCGTTTTTTTCTCAACTAATTAGTTTAATGAGGTGTCTTGTGTTTAGTTTTGTTTTTGCTGACAGTATGGCTAATTGGGAGTTTTTGTTGAGGTTTTTTGTTGAAATAGAAGTACGGTAGTTTAAGTTCCCTTGCATGTCAAGAACTGGATCGGGATTTTAAGCGAGATAAGAATGGAGTTTGAGGAATTTGGATGAATAAGAACGAAGAATATTTTAAATAATGACAAAAATAATGAATCGCAAAGCTAAGAAGTGTTTCAATGAGTAATTAAAAGGAGAATGGCAGAAGTCCATAGAACGCTGGCATTAAACTTTTTTAATTTCTACAGAAATAAAAGTGGCGTGGTTTGATAGCGAATATTATGAGGTTTTATTAAAAAAAAAATAAAAAAAAAATTACAATGGGATTAAAGAGAAATCTTAATTTTTGTAAAAGTGAGGTTAAGTGCATAAATGCTTTAACTTTAACCGGTTTTTTACCTCTATGACTATTTTAATGCATAAATATTTATTTTATGCATAACATATTGCCAATTATGCTTTGTAAAATGATGCTTTTATACTTGAAAAAGGATAACTAGGTACTTGTTGAAGTTTGTTTTGCTCAATGATGTTCTCGCTGATCATATAGGTTAAGTCTACTACACAGGAAAGTTACAAACTTACTTATCGACAATCTAAGCTTATAATATTATTAAGGATAAGTAGGTAATTAAGGATGACAGGATTATTGTAGCTACAATAAAAAATCAGTATTTAGTTAATCATAATATTTTCATGCTCATCATCATCATATTATATTAGTAAAATATCATCAAAGAAAGGTGCAGGGGGAGACAGGCTGTCTTGATGCCGTGCCCATGCCAAGTACCAGATGATTGACATGATATGAGCACAGCATCCTACTGTCCTACGTCTAACAATGCAATTGCAACAGTAGGTATTGCTTTATAGCTTCCCGGCCACTTAGAGAGCTGTCAATCAAAAAACAAACAAAGTATATTTTTCTTTTATGTCTAGATTTAATTCTGCCCCGTAAAATACACTATATGATAGCCGGGGAAAATGTTAAGTTATCATTTTCAACGGTTACACTTCCTCTTCTTATTTTTAATTTTGGCAACCAAGCCCAAATTAGGGCTCATTATTTATTATTATTTGGGTTAAGTGGCTGTTTCAAGTCTTTCCAGAGCTTGTATCACTGCGACCAGACTAGATCTATTGTGATCGCCACGTTAATTAAATTTCACTGCCAAGACCTACAGCTATAATAAACTGCACAATATTCTTGGCAGGAATGGATTTGACTTCATCTGGGTGTAACAGGTGTTTCCCCAGATGAGTATTTCGTTTAGGCATAAGTGGACAGCACTCACACAAGAGATGTATTGGTGTTTCATCCGCCTCACGGCAAAATCTGCACAACCTCGAGTCGTGAACACTGATGGTGAACAGATGTTTGTTCAATCCACAGTGCCCCGTTAAGGCTCTCACAAGTATGCGTAAGTTGTTTCTACTTAGAGATAAAACCTCTATTGTAGACTTTTTATTAAAGGCCTTTATAAGTGCCTTAGAATGGTTCATTCCAGGAACGTTTTTCCAAGAATCGATGGATGAGTTTACATATAGGTTCCTCATAATAAGTTTTGCCAGGCTTTTAGGTACACCACAAATTGGCTCGGGGCCATAAGGGGTCCCATTAGCTCCAGCTTTAGCTAGTTCGTCAGCTTTTTCATTACCGACGATTCCTGTGTGTCCAGGAACCCACCGTAACACAACCCTGTTCTTTTCGCCCAGGTGGTTTAGTAGGTCCATGCAGTTTTTAACTAGTTTAGAGTTAATTGAATCGGAGGCCAGTGCTAGGAGAGCTGCCTGGCTGTCCGAGTGGATATATATTGTATGGTTGACGTAGTCTTTCTGCAGATTAGTGTCCGCACATTCAAGTATGGCGTGTACTTCTGCCTGGAATATAGAGGCGTATTTTCCAAGATTCAGCTTTTTGCTGATTTTTGGACGCTCTCCATATATTCCACAGCCTACATCAGATCCTGATTTGGATCCATCGGTATACCACTTAAGGCTACCCTCCACCCACGTGACCTTGTCATCTAGCCAGTCGTCACGGGTGGGTATTTCAATTTCGTAATGCTTACGAAAATTATTCTGAGGGATCATCATGTCTGTGACCATGTTCAGAATAGGAATTTCCAGTACTGAATCCTGAAGGGAGTTTAGTGCCTGGGAGAGCCATTTCACTCCCACCTGTGCGTGAATCCTGTGCATAGTTGTCTTCGCCACCTTCTCTACATGTAGATGCAGGGGCGTCAGATCTAACATAGCATCAAGGGCCGCTCCAGGGGAGGTTGACATGGCTCCAGTTGCCATAATACAAGCGGTCCTTTGAATCCCGCCTAATAAGGCAATTGTTGTTTTTTGACTGACTTTTTTACTCCAAGCCACAGAGGCGTATGTTATCAACGGCCTCACAATGGTGGAGTATAGCCATAGCATCATTTGAGGCCTGAGTCCCCAACGTTGACCTGCCATTCTGCTACATATTCCTAAGGCGATTTTCGCCTTATGTATTATGTTAGCTACATGACTGTTCCAAGTCAGCTTCTGGTCGATGGTTACTCCCAGATACTTGACTTCCTTGGAAAATTTTACACTTTTGTTATTAAGTGTCGGCATGACTAGTTTATCTAGGGACCGTTTTCTAGTAAATGGTACCAGAACCGTCTTGTCGGCATTTACCGATAGTTGGTTTTCTTTGCACCATCTACTTACAGTATTGAGCGCTCTTTGCATAAGGTACGATATAGTACTTTGGCAGAATCCTCGAACAGTAATTACAAGGTCATCAGCGTAGCCTTGCACATCTATACGAAGTTCCGCCATCTTATATAAGAGTTGGTCAATGGTCAGTGTCCAAAGAAGGGGAGATAGTACTCCTCCTTGTGGACAGCCTCTCACTACAGATACTTCAAGAGAAGTGCCATGCAGTGATACGGTATTAGATCTATTGGAGAGCATGGCCTTAACCCATCGAACAGTGGTGGGGTCCACATTTTTATGTTCCAGTCCCCCAACCAGACTGCTAGTAGGGGTACTGTCAAAGGCTCCCTCAATATCTAGAAAAGCACATAAGGCAATTTCTTTGTCCTCTAACGCCTTCTCTACTCTGTCAACAAGGTTGAGCAGAGCAGTTTCAGTGGATTTTCCACTTTGATAGGCGTGTTGAGTACAATGGATAGGATTCGTGGCTAGAACCATATCCCTAATATAGCTATCTATGATTTTCTCCATAGATTTAAGCAAGAAAGAAGTAAGGCTTATAGGTCTAAAGGACTTTGGTAAAGAATAGTCCTTTTTACCAGCCTTAGGTATAAATAGTACTTTTACCCTGGTCCATGGTTCTGGAACCACCCCCAGGGCTAAACTAGCTCTAAATATTTTAATCAAGAAAGGAATAAGGATATCCAATCCCTTCTGTAGCAGAATAGGTTGGATACCATCAGCTCCACTTGATTTATAAGGTTTGAAGGAGTTTACCGCCCATCTTACCTGCCGTGGTCTAATGATTTGCGCCGCTCTGCGCCAGTCCTCGTTGTGAGGTCTTCTGCAGACGGGCATTCCGGCATTTACTAGGCTCATAGCCTGAGCCCCAGGAAAATGGGCAGAAATTAACACCTCCAAGCTTTCCTTCTCGTTAGACGTGAAGGAGCCATCTGTCTTCCTGAGAAGACCTATTTGCCTAGGTTTTTCCTTGGCAAGAATTCTATGAAGCCTAGCTCCTTGAGGCGTGTGTTTGACGTCCTCGCAGAACTTTCTCCAGGAAGCTCTCTTGGCCTTCCTTATTTCCTTATTATACTCGGTTAAGGCTTTCGTGTAGACCTCCCATTCCCGCGTCTTCTTAGCCTTATTAAATAGTCTCCTAGTTTTCTCCCTTAGTTTCCTAAGTTTTGCGCTCCACCAGGGGACTTTAGTTTTTGAAGTCTTTTCTTGTAGCGGACAGCTCTTCTCGAAGGCATTTGTGATGCCTTCAGAGACAATGACCGCCGCCATCTCAAGCTCTTCAGATGTTTTGATTTTCTTCGGACAGTCCTCCAAGTTCCGCCTTAGAATGTCTCTGTAGTCAGTCCAGGCGGTCTTCTTGGGGTTCCGATAAGTGATCGACTCATAGGCTAGCAAGCCTTTGATTTCGAAGCGGATATGTCGATGATCTGACATTGAGGTTTCGCCACTAACATGCCAATCAAAAATTTGAGAGGCCAGTTTGTTTGTGGCGAAGGTAATATCTAAAACTTCTTGTCTGTTGCTTGTGACGAAGGTTGGTTCACATCCTACATTCAGCACTCCAAGACTGTTTTGAATAAGATAGTCATATAGTAACTCACCCCGATTGTTGACGTCGCTGCTGCCCCAGTCAGTGTGGTGAGCGTTCGCGTCGCAACCTACCACTAGCTCTGCGCCATGCTGCCGGGCGTAATCGACGACACGTCTCAGCTCCTCAGACGGATCGGATTTATCTCCGGGTAGATAGGCCGAGCACACAATTACTCTGGCACCATCCCAACCCTTGAGATTAATAAACGCTGCTACCAGGTCGTCAAAACAAAGCTCTGGAACAGGTAAAAAATTAACATGTTTCGAAAACACGATGCAAGCTCTGGGCTTTACGCCACAGGTATTGTAAAGTACCTTGCCAGCAGCGTTGAGTCCCAGAATAGATTGGTTGCGCACCCAGGGTTCTTGAATGAAGGCGAGTTCTGCATGACCCTCAACAAAGCAGCGCTCCACGACCGCGGTTGCAGCTACGGCATGGTGGAGGTTAGCCTGGAGGATCCTCGCCGATTCTCCCTGGGGCGCCATTTATGGTGCAGCGGTAGGGCTCATACAAAATCAGCTCGTCCAACCAAATCCAAATTAGTACTTATTTCTGCCAATGTCAAGTTACATTATAGTTCCCAGTTATGTTTTACTACAATGGTGGTCTTTGTACTAAAACTCCTCATGGACTTTTTGAGACATCTTGAACTAAACATATTCATAGGTTTTAGTGTTGCTAGTTTCTATTTCTAAACAAAATCGAAACATTTTAAGTTGAAAAAAAAAATATGTATTCCATTTCTTAGCTAGATCTCGTCGTCGTAAACTGTTTTTTATTTTTATTTTTATACACTAGCAATCAAAACATTATGTAAATCAATTTATTAATAATTTATTTTATATTTTTCAATGACAACACTATCATAATAAATATGACAAGGCAAAAAGCCTTGTATCCACGGCCTTAGAAACAAACACTGGTCCGGACTGTTACTAATCAAATCACATTACTAATTTTTAACGACATTTTATCCCCATTGTCAATAATAAAGTTAATCTGGCTATCAATATTATAAAATAAGCGCTTATTTTTTAAATAGGTCCGAATTCTGTACCTTTCCATAATTTGTAATGCCAAAAAATGCCATCTCCTTTTCGATTTGCGAATGCTACTCGTAGAGTATTTTAATTCAATAAAATATCCCATTTCATTTATCAGGCTTTATTGAAGGCTCTTCGCTACACTATTTCCATGGCATATCCAGTTTTACAGAAGCAGCCTAAAACCACATGATATTTTTTATTTAATTCCAACCTTTACGTGCCTTTGCTTGTTTCGTGTAAGTAAAATCGGGCGTTCGTTTCAAAAACAGTCACATTAAAAAATGAAATGAGCGCTAAAAACGTCAACACCGAATAACAATTACACGTGAGTACAGATAGCACAACAAGTTGTGTTGACAAATGTTGCTCTTTCAAACGTAATGGTGGACGAAATGCAACGCCGACAAACCGAATACAAGATAATTGGATCGGCAGAGAATATAGAATCGAGTTTTTTACCCGCATATTCGGTAGTATCATAATTTCTTGTCGACTCTTGTGTTTCGTTTTAACTTACTTTTTTATTCGTTTTATACCCTGGCGGTCTTTTTTGATACGCGCGCAGATAATTCCAGAGTCCACTGGCATTCGGAATAAATGTTGCCTACTTATTGTAGTTGCTAACCGTACGCGTTTTCGTTATGTAAGAGACGGCCGAGGCTACAGTGTCTTTTTTCTCGCTTTTTGTCTCTGGATTCCAGTTATTGTTCCGTAATGGGGTGTGATAAGGCATTTTTATGAATATAAACACGGTGTTGTCGTGTGTCGAATGTATTATTGTCTCTAGTGTCAAATAGAATGTTTAAATTGAATTTCTGTTTTCGGTTTTGGGATAATGTTTCCGGTACACACTGAAGCGTTTTTATTACTTCTAATAATCCTGTTTATAAATGAAGAAAAGACTTTGTAAAGCATTATAATTAAAAAACGGATTATAATTCTAAGTTATACTTTTAAGCGATATGAGCGCTTTGCATCGCGCCGATACAGCATGTACAGTGTCTGGTTAGTCAATAACATAATTTAAGTCAAATATTGGCGCGGTCAATCTGATTGCACGGATATACGACCGAGTGGCGGCTACAAACGATGTATGCTTCCATACACAAGTGTCTTCCATTTCATAATATACTTTTGTTTAAAACACATATAACAAAAAGTTTCACTCTATTGATGTATTTAATGAAAACAAAAATGTGTTTAAGAATAAAATTTTAAAAGGTTTGTGTGATTGATGTGTTGGAGAACTTCTTCTAAACTTACACCAACTGAACGCACACACATACCCACACGTACACATAGACACACTCGCGCTCACACCACTCACGCTCACACCAACCTCTACACACCGCACATATATATTCTTTTTTTTATTTAATGCCATACAGAATACAGTAATAATGTGACTGCTTTAAACTATGTTAAAAAAACAAAATTGAGATCCCTTATTGGCTGTAAGTGTTATAGTTAAGTATGTAAAATTGTTTATTACTAAGAGCTGTGGATTTTGTCATTATAAAAAAAACACAATATTTGTTTAGTAACTATTCAATTTAAAAATCCAAATCGGTTGCGAATTTAAGGTCCATAAAATCCATACAGTACTTTAACGATATGCCAAAAATCATAAATACCACAATTAATGTAAAATGTTGCTTTATTTTTAGCTAATTATATTGGACTGTCTAATTATAAAAATAAAATAAACCCTTATTACCGACACAACTAACAAACTCGTAATAAAACAGAAGATAACCATCAATTACTATCAATAAACATTGGCAGAGAACTCCAAAGAACTCAATCCAAAGAAAATTTAGTACCAATAGGAAAATACAGTTTCCTAGTAACTACCCTCATTAGCTGCTTAAACGATTTACGTCCGTGAGTGTACATTTGGTTTTCAGTAAAATGGAGTCGCAATCACGACCTCATTTCGAAAACGAAATAAAGCCTTCTTTTCAAAAGGGCTGAGCGAGTTACGGTATTTTAATTCTGCGAGTTGACTTTCCTTACTTTATGTCTATATGTAATTGATCCTATAGCATCAATTAAACGACGATTTAGTATGAATAAAAGATTAAAATGGTACATAAATTTTGTGTGTTATGTTTTATTCATAGGTTAATTTATGACTCTTTTAATCTATCTGTCTAATCAGTTTATACACTAACCGATCTCGTTTAGGTGATGTGACAATCGAATGTTGTCAAACCCCTAATGATTTATGGCAGGAGGAAAAATATTATTATACAATTTTGATCCTTATAAGATTATTTTAGCGATTTCAGAGTTTATCTTTTACTAAAAGAATGTCAAAATCAACAAAGTGTACACACAGTACAAGTCAAAATTTCCTTCAGTTTATTCTCCCATGACTCAAGTTCACCTAATTAAAAAATAGCAAGAATTAGCCAGCAGACGCTTAGACGATGCATTTACATGCCACAAAGGCACCGAAAAAAAAAACAACTCTTCTAAGAAAGCCAAACAAATCAGTCAGTGTCAACCCGGCCGAATTACAATTCCCCAGCCATTGTGGTGTCGAAAATCCAACTCGAAATTTCGCGAATTAAATCCCGAAAACCGGACAACGGGCTGTCACCTTAGCCTGTCTCCAAAAACGATATGGCATTGTCTTTAGAAGCACATCGGTGGAACCCGTGACGTAAGACTGAACCTACTTACATTTGAAAATAAACCTTATTCTTTATAAGTTAAAGTTGAGTTTTTATTTTAGAATAGGTAATGTTAAGATCTTTTGTGTGCATCCATGTGTAGTATTTATACCGTGTAGCCATACTTTCGTCTGTCCGGAACCCTATTTATTGCCGGTTTCCGAAAGTCGCCAGAATGAATTAACTCGTGGTTCGGATATAGGAACGATTTTTCTTAATTTCGATATAGTTTTAATTTCTTAAAATTTCAATTTCAACCTGTTAGATGAATAAATAAATAAATTTATGTATATTTAAAATAAACGTGTTTTGCAAGTGTAAAACTACTATTTAAACTTAGAAAGCTAGACCGTTGGAAGCCATATGATATGATATGAGACCCAATATCACATTTAAACTGCACATTTTTGTTCTATTAATTTCGCCTAAAAACATAATTTAAACAATGTACTGCATAATATTTTCCATCAAGACAATTTAAAAACCTAAACCTAACTCAGAGAAACAAGCCTAGAATCAAACTTCCTACTTCCCTAACTGGGTTATCGCATTTCTATGTAGCATATCCAAGTATAAAATGAATATTAGAATATTGTATGAGAAATATACAGTTACGATAAATATTATCATCCTGTAGACTGCTGGACAGATGGCTTTTTAGGATTCTGTACCGGAAGGGTGCCAAACGGGACCCTAATACTAAGACTCCGCTGTCCGTCCGTCTGTCTGTCAGTGGGCTGTATCTCATGAACAAGTATTATGCAGACAACTGTTCAGAGAATAAGTATTTCTATTACCGCTATAACAAAAAATAATAAAAATGAAATAAAATTAAAAATTAAAAGTTGCGCCCATACAACAAACGTCATTATTATTGGTGTTTTGTTTTCATAGCACAATGAGTTAGTTGATATTGTACGGAACCCTCCGCTTGCGAGTCCGACTCGCACTTGGCCGGTTTTAATTTAATAAGTCTACACATGGTATTTAACTTCTGTATCCAAACTATGTAAACTAAAAGGAATTCGTTGACCTAACGAACAATTTTTGACAACACATTTGATTAGCAAATTCATTGCATAGAGCATACTTATTTAAAAAAATACATAAATATTTTGTCGCAGCAGTAAAAGTAAGCAGACATATCGCAAACTTCCCACGAGCGTCCCAATAACCATCAACATTTGAACCATAGAGTATCGTTTCAAAATGGCGTCAATTAAATCGTGCGGGCACAATTAACATTAAGGGAATGTCCCGATGCGATTGTATCTTTTGACCTGGGGCTATCGACTCGCCGGCTACCGTTGGGTGAATGTTGCTTTGGTATTCGTGATTTATCGTGGAAACCGTTTGTTTTGCTCGTTTAGGTTAATTGAATAAACTTTCTTTTGGTTAATAAGTCTTCTTTGCATTGCATAATATCTGTATGAACCGAGATTACTTGTGTCAAGCCCCAAGGTTGGGTCAACTTGGGTCATGACGAAAGCTAAATGCTCAAAGCGTTTTAATGACCTTGTAAATGTAATATGATAGGTTATATTCAGTAGTGCAATAACTATCTTCTAAATTTCTTAATCACGCTCCGAATGTATAATATTGAAATAAATCCCCCGTACGGCCATAATAATAAAATATAATCGATTGATCTTTCATCGGTTTCTAATGTATTCAAATTTAATCTCTAACGTTATCTAATATAGAGTTGATTTTAGAATAGCTTTATTTATAAAAACATAGTAATTATAATTTATGAAGATACAGAACCGATTAAAAACGACAATATGGCAAGAGGGAGTTCCAGAATTCCAGATTGGCATATAAAAAACTGAAACCGGTTGTAACTATGGTAAGAATGTTCACTATTACTTCTCAATGTTGTAAGCCGAATATCGGTCTATCGACTATTTTAAAACGAATAAAAATCGATCTTCAAAAATGTTACCCAAGTATGTTAACGTATCTTCAAAGATATTTAGTTGATACTATGCTGTCGATATTTACAAGTAAACTTTCGTATATTAATGTGGGCGTAAAAACTTTGAGCGCTCAAAGTTTGGAGACGTCATCGAAACAGCGGGCGGTCTTTGACCATTCATGTCTATGCTATGTATTTTATATTAAATCACAATATTATATCCAAATCGAGCTTTCATGGACTTTATATCGTAAAAATTGTCATATCAAACTAAAATAGTGGTAAATAAAATTGTTAGTATTTCTGTACTGTGGTCTGTGTGCAACCTGTAAAAAGGCATGTAAAAGGCGATAAAATGGCCTGGTATCTATTTATTACTATCATATGACTAGAATGTTTCTTTTTTTTTTGACGATGTCCATTAAAATGCTTCTGAATCAAATCACTGGATGATTCACAAACGTTCCGATTTTATAATGTTACCGCAACGCTTACAAAATCGTTTTAGTGTTTCTCGAAAATAGTGATTAAGATAATGAAAATAAGAAAAAAAAAAACGCAATTTTTATAATAGGTATTTAGATTATTTAAACATATTAAATTATAACATAGAGTAGTCGGTTTGAGATCAATGCCATTGCAGAGTGGTGCTTGGACGAGTTTAGTGATGCCTTTAAAAAAAAACAAACGCTACATTATTATTATTATTATTATTTATTCATTCCATGCATTCTTTCTGCTACCAATAACATAATTTGTATAAAAATATTGTATTTCGCGGATAACAAGGCCAACATAGGTACCTACTTTGTATCAAAGTTATTCTTAATTTAAAAAAAAACACGAATTTGTCTATCATTATTCAGTTTAAAATTTGGAAGCTCCGATCGAATTTCAAATAGCAGTTTTATCGATTCAAACATGTTCTTTTTTATTTATTTTTTGAAATGTCACTGTTACAATCGATTGATAAAACATTCGTTTATGTTTTCTTTACACTATTAATAGCACTACACCTAAGAAGATAAAGTCCATTTTCATTCAAATGTTAACGATAGCGTTCTAATATGTAATAACTATAAAATTATTCCAATACAAAACTACTTGGCGAAAGGCAGACCATATCACGTACAGTCTGAATCTTAATACTATTTCTCATTTCAATGTACAATAAACCTTATACAAATTGAAAATAAAGTGCAAACTTGTATGCGGGGGTTAAGGATCAGTAGACTGAACCGGTTATGCTAAACTGGGATTTATGTTGTAATTCATAGAGGCGTTAATGGCGTGCGTATAGGCCTTAGAGCGGGGTATCAAGTTTCGTTCTCACTTCGTCAGGTGTCGCTGGCGGCGGCATTCGCTTTGTTTTGCTCACTTTTGTTCTACGGAGTGTGAAGTTGATAAAAACTCGATGGGAGGAAGCGAGCATAGCCTTCAGAATAGGGATCTTTTTTTTTTCATTTGAGTAAAGAAAGGGGTTTGTGTGTTGTTTGGGGGTCGATTCTTGTGTTCTTCGTTTTTTGTCTGGTAAAAGTTTTGAATGTCATTCAATTGTTTTAGTGTTCGATTCGATTTTGTTTAACCCTGCAGTGGTCGCACGGATTACAATAGTCTACTGATGTTAAAAAGAAGATTTATAAAGAGAAAATTGGCTCTACGTGTACTTTTAGCTACAGCCTCCGGGGCTAATGTGACTTTTTAGGACTATGGCAGGGTAAGAATGTAAAAACAAATGCAAGAAAGCAAAACAAAGAAACATTTATCTCTAGATTTAGCTCCAAAGGTTAGGCGATGCCATAGTTGTCAGATATCAGCGTTTAACTTGCGCATGCGGCTTTCATCGGCTCTATAATATCTGTAATGACATTATAATGTAAATGAGACTGCACGAGTAATTTTAATTGCAATTTGAGTACAGCGTGTGTTCCTTTGTTAACCAACTTCAAAAAAAAAAGGAGGTTCTCAATTCGGTTGTATGTTTTTTTTTTTTATGTTTGTTACCTCATAACTCCGTCATTTATGAACCGATTTGGAAAATTCTTTTTTTGTCTGGAAGGGTACACTTCCCCATTGGTCCCATTGTCATCAGATCAGGATTTGATTACTTCTTCGTGTACTTTGAAGTCAGTTTAAGTTTTTTGTAAAACAGTCCAATTATATCTTTTAATATAGAAATCTGACAATTTCTTGATTGACTGAATGAATTGACAATTAAAAATGTTCTAAATTTACTTTTTCACCTTTCTAATGCACTTTTGTTTTTTTACCACCTTACGATAGTTTCCTTCAGCAAACCCCCGACTTTCGTCACAGCATTCGACATCATTACCACTGAGATATCAATTATCATCGCTTCAAAACTTGCAATGTCCTGTCATACACTGACGGGCCAGTTGGCGCAGTTGGTTAAGGTTCACCTTACGCGCCGCAGGTCGTGGGTTCGATTCCCACACAGGACATGCATTTGTGTGCATGAACATGTCTGTATGTCCTGAGTCTGGGTGTAATTATGTATATTAAGTATGTATTTACAAACAAAAAGTATGTATATGTATTATATCAGTTATCTGGTTTCCATAGTACAAGCTCTGCTTAGTTTGGGATCAGATGACCGTGTGTGAGGAATGTCCCAGGATATTTTATTTTATTTTTTATACAGCAGTTTACTTACAAGTAAAGATAATCACATCACATCTTTTCTATACAAACATTTGCATATTCATTTACTTTACTGCACTTTTTGTAATAAAGTTATTTATTATTATATTTAGTTGGTATAATAGTGTCATCTGTGTGGTAGTACCATGTTTGAGACCAAAATTTATATTAGTATAAAAAAAATCTATTCAAATAGACCTTCGCAGGTACTTATGAATAGTCTGACTCTAATACCGGTTCAGAAGATTGATTTTGCTGAGAAGAGCAATAAACTCAGCAATTACTCTTTTCAAAACAAGCTTACATTCATTACATATTAATTCTAATCTCATTGAAAACAGTTCATCAAATGTATGCTTCCTCAAAATTCTATGATATCTCAATTATAAACTTTATCACGCTTTTATCAATCGGGTGTGTACAGAGATTTAATGTCATCGATCATTATAGTATATGAACGCATAATGTCATCCGATCTATGCGGTGATAGCGCAGGCGCAGTGTTAAATAGAACCTATTGTGACAGTTTCTACTTTGGGCATTAGCGTTCGGACAGTGTACCGTCGGCATAAACATCTTCTTTTTTTTATAAAAAAAAGAGGAGTGTTTTAAACGACAACAGCTTATAGGCTATCCAAAGAGGTTACGCTGTCAGCCTGCAAGGAGCATATACAAAGTTCTCTGTAGCTAAGAACCTTGGCGATGATTTCCAGCAGTGGAAACCTCGAAGACATTTTCTGTGAATTATGTAATATAACCTACTTGCTCACCATTTGTTCAACGAGGTCTCATATCGTCTAGTTGAGACCTCACGTGACAAGAGGGCTGGCGTTTATCTAGGTCAACGAATAAGCATTGCCATCCAACGTGGCAATGCCGCCAGCCTTCTTGGTACGTTTGCACAGGGCAGCGATTTGGGACAAGTTTTCTATTTGTAATTTTTTATTTTAGTTAATTTTTAATTTAGATTTAAGTTGTTTCTTGTTTTTTACCCATATGTATGTCCGAAATAACCTACTTATTTTATATGGTGGTATTCAAATTAATATATTTTTAACTATAAAGAATGTTATTCGTCATGCTAATTTACAATTGATAGTTTTGCAGATACAATATATATTTATTTATTTATTCATTCATTCCTTCATGTGGTACAAATATGTAGGTGTTATAATTCTAATTAGTTCACAACATGAGCCCTGCAAGGGCATTGCAACATTTATTAGTATAAGTCTAAATTAAATGGTTTGTATATTGCATTATTATTATTACACAATTATCACATTATTATAAGGTTATTATTACATTATTATTATTATTAAATATATATTTATTTAATATGAGCTAAGTATCTGTCTCATTAGCATTTCTAAGTTATTGGGTTTCACTTATAAATAAGATGGACACCTTAAAATAAGTAACAACAATCGCCTTATTTCCAATACCAGGGGATTGTCTATAAGTTGCCAACCTTTAAAAAGCCTAGAAGCCGACCCTTTCGTACTTGTGTCAGTAAAACCAGTTCTATTTTCAAACCATTAAGTTCTTAATTAAACTGGGACGATTACATAAAATTCATTCTAATTTTAAATTCTTTTTTTTTGTCTTCAGTACCTATATCAAACCAACATTCAAGTTTTAATCCATGCCCGCCCGTGTAAGTATTTCAACACGGCCTACAACACGATCCCGTCATGTGAGCGGGACAACATATGGCTTTCCCACTCTAGCATACAACCTCAAACATTCCAATTAGATTGGAGTAGAATGGCGGATTCGTCACAGTGAGGAGCATGTGTGGTACATCCAGATGTACTCCGGAAATGTTGGGCTTATTAGTACGAAGATAATAGAATTAGAAGACTAAAAAGGTTCGATATAGCTATGAGCTATACAAATCTATATATATAGGGTGACTGGTTATTAGTAAACGATACATAGACGAATGATTGTTCTCAAGATAACGAACAATTTTCCCAAACTTAAATAAAAGCTGATGGTGCATTCTTATTCTTGTTAGGTACTAAATATTAAGGGCTAAGTAAATTTAAAAAAAAACTTTGGGATAGAAAACTTTGTAGGATTCGAACCCGGGATATTCGTCTCGGTATCCGACAGTACCACTGAGCTATTATAGCCTTGTAAACTAAATAACTAATCACTAACACAATGAACTGAAAAACTAACGTTCGTCAAATACCTTCATTATGTCCAAAGCTGGATATCAGCATTAATTACCTGCAACAAGAATTAAAAAATAAAGTATAAATTCGTTATTTAAAAAACTGTAATAACATATATATACGTTAATAGCACGTTAAGTGTACAGTATGCAGACTCAGCCAAATGCCGAGACTAGGTATGGCTAATATCCAGATGAGAGCAACTCAAGAACCTCCTCTTGCAAGTCTAACTGCCAATAGTGGAAAAGGCCAGCTAACAAGCTGTAGTGTCCATTTCCCGAATTCACAGCAGATCCTACGACTTCTACAGTATTATATTTTACTAAATTTAAAAGTTTGTATGAAAATGAATAAAGATTACCAGCGCAAGTGTGTATTTTAATGGGCGATAATGACGACGATGGCGCAGAAGCTGAGGTTTTGTGAAAACAGATGTACGTTGTTTTCTTTGTATTCAGTGTCAGGAGATTGTTTTGTAGCCAGTTTTGGACCTCAGCTATTCCTAAATTCGATGCCGCAAAAACATCTTTCCATGTTGGTCCATTAAATATCAAAGCTGTATCATCAGCATAGCACAATATATTCCCATTTCTGATTGATATTTCGTGTATATATGAGAGGATGTGATTAATGAAGATGTTTGTTAATCTTTCACGCAAAACCTACTAAACGAATTTGAAAGAAATTTGGCACACAGATAGAATATGGTTTGGATAAACACATAGGATACTTTTTATCCTGGGAATACAATATATTCCTTGGTTATGCGGCTGAAACCACGGGACGGAAGAGTATCCTAAATAAACATTATCATATCAGGTCGACAAGCCAGCCGATTCTTCGCCTGATGGTAAATTCTTACCGCTGCTTATGGACATTTAAAATACCAGGGGATTGCCAATGTGTTGTCTACCTTGAAAAGCTCTTTTAACGCTATTTTGGAAGGACCTCTGAGGGAAAACCGTAATGGAGTGCTCATTTGAGTTCAAAATGACGGAGTACAAACAATCTTTATATATAAAATTCTCCTGTACGTGTGTATATCACTGAACTCCTCCTAAACGGCGGGACCGATTTGAATGAATTTTTTTGTATGCGTTTGGGTGGCGCCCTGGATGGTAAGGTAGGGTAGGGTAGGGTTTTTTTTTTTACGGTGGTTAGTTTTACGACTAAGTCGGTAAACAAGCATACGGCCCGCCTGATGGTAAGCGGTTACCGTAGCCGTACCGAAGCATCGCTCACGCGTTACCGACCTTTCCCCCTCCCCAATGAGCTAGAGTAGGGGTAGTGGTAGGTTAAGGTATAGGTTAGTACACCACGCGAACGAAGTCGTGCCGGGCAGCTAGTATTATTATATAATGATCAATTAACCGTTATATTCAGTAACATATCGAGTGGTTTAAGCCTTCATAAAGTTGTTGTACACTTTTAAGTGACTCCGAGTAATAAAACCAGCTCAGAGCTCCACGTTTAATTAGCCATTTTATAATATTTATTAATAAACTCAAAGCCGTTTTAGGTTTTACGATAACATTCGACATTGTAAATTAAAATGTACTTTGCATGATTCTGATAAAAGAACCGTTATGTTTTTACAAAGTATTCTTTACTCTGTATTATTTAACAGTATAATTGGACGACGTTTTTTTTCAAATGTTTCGTTTGATTTTATTTATAAAACTAGCTTCTGCTCGCGGCTTCGCCGGCGTGGCCTACAGGAATCAAATGACATATGTTTCTACAATAATAAAAGAAAACAATATCATCCCGCTTCGAGGGAGGAATTATTAAAATCGCTGAGACACGAGTCAAAATACTTGAAAGTTAAACTTTCTTAAAAAAATATTTATTCAATTTTAATAGCCAATGATATATTTAATAATACATATAAACTTCTTAAGCCTAAGGTCGAACAGAAAATGAGTTACATTGACACCTTGGACCAGCAACGTGGAAAAGTTCCAGATTGAAGACACAGAAGCAGGCGTGGCCTGACCATTGTATAAAAGAGCGCTCACCTTGTTAGGAGCAACTCATTTTCTGTTCGACCTTAGGCTTAAGAAGTTTATATGTATTATTAAATATATCATTGGCTATTAAAATTGAATAAATATTTTTTTAAGAAAGTTTAACTTTCAAGTATTTTGACTGGCGCCCAACGTGGGCTTGAATTTTTGAATTGCTTCTAATTTCTTTTGATTCGGTTTCAATCCATCTCTATTAAGAACATGACCTAAAAATTCTATTTCCTTTTGCATAAACACGCATTTATTTTTATTGACTTTAAGGTTCGCCTTCCTTAATGCTTCGAACACTTGTTGTAATTTATTCACATGATCCTGTTGTGTCTTTGAATAGACTATTATATCGTCAAGGTAGACCAAACAAACATCACGTCCAATCTCTGATTTCAATACATTATTCATCATACGTTGAAATGTGGCTGGTGCATTCTTAAGTCCAAATGGCATTCTGAGGAATTCATAATGGCCATCAGGTGTGCTAAATGCAGTTTGTTCAATTGAATTATTATTCATCGCTATTTGATGGTATCCTGATGTTAAATCTAAAGTCGTAAAATATTTATTACCTTGCAGCTTCGAAAACAACTCTTCTATATTCGGTAATGGAAATTTATCCGATTTTGTTTTTTCGTTTAACCGTCTATAATCAATTACCATTCGCCATTTTTGTTTACCCGATTGATCCATCTTTTTGGAAACTAAATGAACGGGTGAAGCCCATGGAGATTCTGATGGTCTAATTATATTTTCATCTAATAATTTATTAATTTGTCTGCTAACTTCTTGCTGTTGAATTTGCGGTAGTCTAAAAGGTCTCTGATAAATAGGTTCAATATCAACTAGATTAATGTGGTGATCTATTTTTGTTGTTGCACTATTTGTAACATCTTCTGTAAATAAATCTTTATATGTTTCACACAAATCTTGGACATTTAAATCATTTTCATCAGTCATATTGAATATTAATATTTCTTTTTCTGGCATTGTTAATTTTCTTTCCTTTAAATCTATTGTCGCATTAATTTGCTCGATCATTTCGGTACCCATTAAAATATCATACTTATCACTAAAGTTATAAATATAAAATTTCATAGGTCCTTTATCTTTACCAAAATATGAACACCAAAATGGGGTATTTATTACACCATTATGAGAAGTTATACCATGTGAAGTCCTAACAATAAATTTTTCAGGTGACCAAAATTCAGGAAAATATGTTCTCTGCGCTTTACTAGTTATAAAAGAACGTTGGCTTCCAGTATCAATTAATATTTTTAATTTAGGATTTTCCGTTTCAAAATAAGGTAAATATGATTTAACATGATTAAATTCTAAGATGGGTCTTTGTTTACTGTATCCTCCTGAAAATTTTCATTTTCGGGAATATATTCGGGAATATTATTATAATACTCACTGTCTTGGTAGTCAGGTGCGTATTCGTAATAATCACTTTGTTCTATTCCATATTCAGGATTCATTTCGTCCTCATGTAGGAAAACTTCTTTAGAAACAAAACCTTTTCCAATATTTACTTGACCGGGTTTTAACGCGGTAGCTGTTCGCATTGTCACGTCCTCAGACAGTCTGGGCGGAATGACTTGTTGTGACTGATAATTTTTATTAGCATAATCATTTTTAAATTGCGGATGTCTCGCGAATGCATTGTTCTGGTATGGCATAAAATTACGCTGTTGATTGTACATGTTAATGGGGTGTTGAGGATTGGTTATCCTGTTCATAATAGACCTTTGTGTAGGCGGATATTTATGTTCTTGTTTATGGGTATTATGAGGAAAATGTGTCTGCATCGGATTTTGATGTATTATTTTTGGTGTTGGTAAATAATTTGAGAATTTTTGTTTAATATTTTCAAAACGACCTTCGGCTTCTAACTGTAGAATTTTCGCAACCGTGTCATTAAAATTACAATTACTTACGTAAATTTGGTCATGATAAGGTAAACTACTTCTTAAAGTATTTTGTGCCATATTTATATATGGATCCATAACTTGGTCCACTGATTGGCTATTTTTATACAAATCCATTAATCTACTTTTTATAAAAAACAATTTTTGTTTTAGCTCAAAAATGAAATCTTTATAAGATCCTTTTCTCTTAAGATTAGATAATTCTATTAATAACGTATTGAACTCTCGAGTGTCCCCACACTCTGATTTTAAACTTAATTTAATATTTTCCCAATTAAATTGGTGATCAATCATAGAAATAATTAAGGCTGCTCTGCCTGTAAGTTTACTTAACAACATCATTACATTTTGAGGTGTATCTCCTCCGACATAGTTTAACCATTGTGTCGCATTATTAATATAATTATAAATTGCTAGTGGCTCTCCATCATATGAAGGAACAAATGCCATTAGTTTAAATGGGTCCATTTTCGTAACCTCTGTAAAACTTGGTGCTGTAGGCACGAAGCTTGGTATACCCTTACTATCAGAAGTAGAGTCAGTCATTTTACAACGATCCTTAGTTTTGAATACAAGAACGGGTGATCTTAGGAGCGGAATTTTGGAAGTTGGTAGGAAATGCTACTAAGTACTTACAATAATTGCCAGCTGATGAACACGTTCCACATATTTTTTATATCTTGACTAATTTATATCTTGAGTTCCCAGATTTTAAAGACTTGAGAGTCACGCGAAGTAGTATTTAGTTTATTCAGCGACCAAGGATTTTACTTTGATCTTGAACTGAAGTAGGCTTAACACTTTTAAAACTTGCTTAAATCTGAGCCACACTTGGGCGCCAGTCAAAATACTTGAAAGTTAAACTTTCTTAAAAAAATATTTATTCAATTTTAATAGCCAATGATATATTTAATAATACATATAAACTTCTTAAGCCTAAGGTCGAACAGAAAATGAGTTGCTCCTAACAAGGTGAGCGCTCTTTTATACAATGGTCAGGCCACGCCTGCTTCTGTGTCTTCAATCTGGAACTTTTCCACGTTGCTGGTCCAAGGTGTCAATGTAATGCGTTTTACTGGAGACTTTAAATTACCCTTTGTTTGAGTCGTTGTTGGGTGGTCCTTTGTTATTAATTCTTTATGTTTATCAATACCTGGTACTAGTTGACTCTCCCCTTCCAAATTTGAAGTACATGGTTTAGAATGAACCTTGGTACTGAAAAATTTATAAAGAAAACATACAATAATTATTAATATTATAAAACTTGATAGACCATACTGAACATAAGTATGAGTCTCTTGGGTTTGTAGTTTCTCTATTTGTTTCAATTGATGTAGTTTAGTTGAAATCTTTGTTGTATCATATGTTAAATCCATTTCAGGTACCTCTTCTTTGTTTACTATTTCTAATTTTGACAGAATTATTATGTCTTCAGATTCCTTTGTTTTAAATCTTATGATACCTGCAATTGTAACTTGACAATTTTCACCATTTAATATATATGGTCCTTTAATCCATAGTGTTTCGTCTCCTTTTTCACATTTAATATTTATTTCTGTAGTTTTATTCACATAAATGTACATTCCTCGTGGTGACAGTTCCTGTATAAGTTCTTTAGGACATTTAATAGGTACAACATTACAAAGGTCAGTACTTTTCTTGAGTATTATTTCCGATTCACATGTTTCTTGTTGTAAGATACTTCCTTGGCAAATTAATTGATCAAACTCAGTACAATCTTGAACTTCATACATTTCTTGATCATTATAGGCTAAAGTGACTTTTCGCATAATGGGATAGGTACAGGTAGGGAAATTTTGGACAACAGGTACAATTTTTCTTGTTAAATAAACATCTGATTTTACCAAAGGTATTTCTAGCATAAAGTATACAATATTACCAATAATCTTACTATTCACTTTTATAAAAGGTTCTACATTATTTATATTACTAGAAATCATAACATCATTAGGAATTAAGTTTAATGTATCTTGTAAATTATGTGACTGTATTATACTATAATGGTACATATGATGTTCTGCAAAGGTAATAGCTGTTGTCAGCCTTTCTGCAATATCCTGTAATGTTTGAGCTTGTAACAACAAACCAAATGCTATCTTTTGTTGATATTTTACATTAGCAATATGTGTAAATTGGTTATCTATTTTTCTTTGAATATGTGTAATCTTATTTAATTGTTTATTATACTCTTCTAATGTATCATTAGTTACTGAAATCTGTAAATTATAAGCTGTTCTTAAAGTTTCTAAATCTTTTTGAACATTATTAAGATCATCTTGATCTAAATTTCCTGTTATAGCCTTTATAATATATAAACCTAATCCATTAATTAATCCTCTTTTAGTTCTAGTCTGAATATTTAAATGATTACAAATTTCATTTACATGTCCAACTATAATATTAATTCTATCGTAAATATGTTTAACATCTTCTAATTTAGATCTTGCCATAGCACTTTCGATTCTATCAACAATCCAATCTTTATTATCAACTATAGGTTTTATATCTAATTTATGAATGACTGTCCACTTTCCTTCAATAATACGGGTAGGCTTCATTTCTACAATAATCAAATGCTCGTCGTAATTGAGTGGTCGGAATTTGTATCCGTAAGCAACGAGGCATCTGTAACAGAAAGTTCCTCTACGTGATAGATTCTTCCATTAGATAATTTATATTTATTGTGAGGTTCACAACTAACGATTTCGTTGGGCGCCAGTCAAAATACTTGAAAGTTTAACTTTCAAGTATTTTGACTGGCGCCCAACGTGGCTCAGATTTAAGCAAGTTTTAAAAGTGTTAAGCCTACTTCAGTTCAAGATCAAAGTAAAATCCTTGGTCGCTGAATAAACTAAATACTACTTCGCGTGACTCTCAAGTCTTTAAAATCTGGGAACTCAAGATATAAATTAGTCAAGATATAAAAAATATGTGGAACGTGTTCATCAGCTGGCAATTATTGTAAGTACTTAGTAGCATTTCCTACCAACTTCCAAAATTCCGCTCCTAAGATCACCCGTTCTTGTATTCAAAACTAAGGATCGTTGTAAAATGACTGACTCTACTTCTGATAGTAAGGGTATACCAAGCTTCGTGCCTACAGCACCAAGTTTTACAGAGGTTACGAAAATGGACCCATTTAAACTAATGGCATTTGTTCCTTCATATGATGGAGAGCCACTAGCAATTTATAATTATATTAATAATGCGACACAATGGTTAAACTATGTCGGAGGAGATACACCTCAAAATGTAATGATGTTGTTAAGTAAACTTACAGGCAGAGCAGCCTTAATTATTTCTATGATTGATCACCAATTTAATTGGGAAAATATTAAATTAAGTTTAAAATCAGAGTGTGGGGACACTCGAGAGTTCAATACGTTATTAATAGAATTATCTAATCTTAAGAGAAAAGGATCTTATAAAGATTTCATTTTTGAGCTAAAACAAAAATTGTTTTTTATAAAAAGTAGATTAATGGATTTGTATAAAAATAGCCAATCAGTGGACCAAGTTATGGATCCATATATAAATATGGCACAAAATACTTTAAGAAGTAGTTTACCTTATCATGACCAAATTTACGTAAGTAATTGTAATTTTAATGACACGGTTGCGAAAATTCTACAGTTAGAAGCCGAAGGTCGTTTTGAAAATATTAAACAAAAATTCTCAAATTATTTACCAACACCAAAAATAATACATCAAAATCCGATGCAGACACATTTTCCTCATAATACCCATAAACAAGAACATAAATATCCGCCTACACAAAGGTCTATTATGAACAGGATAACCAATCCTCAACACCCCATTAACATGTACAATCAACAGCGTAATTTTATGCCATACCAGAACAATGCATTCGCGAGACATCCGCAATTTAAAAATGATTATGCTAATAAAAATTATCAGTCACAACAAGTCATTCCGCCCAGACTGTCTGAGGACGTGACAATGCGAACAGCTACCGCGTTAAAACCCGGTCAAGTAAATATTGGAAAAGGTTTTGTTTCTAAAGAAGTTTTCCTACATGAGGACGAAATGAATCCTGAATATGGAATAGAACAAAGTGATTATTACGAATACGCACCTGACTACCAAGACAGTGAGTATTATAATAATATTCCCGAATATATTCCCGAAAATGAAAATTTTCAGGAGGATACAGTAAACAAAGACCCATCTTAGAATTTAATCATGTTAAATCATATTTACCTTATTTTGAAACGGAAAATCCTAAATTAAAAATATTAATTGATACTGGAAGCCAACGTTATTTTATAACTAGCAAAGCGCAAAGAACATATTTTCCTGAATTTTGGTCACCTGAAAAATTTATTGTTAGGACTTCACATGGTATAACTTCTCATAATGGTGTAATAAATACCCCATTTTGGTGTTCATATTTTGGTAAAGATAAAGGACCTATGAAATTTTATATTTATAACTTTAGTGATAAGTATGATATTTTAATGGGTACCGAAATGATCGAGCAAATTAATGCGACAATAGATTTAAAGGAAAGAAAATTAACAATGCCAGAAAAAGAAATATTAATATTCAATATGACTGATGAAAATGATTTAAATATCCAAGATTTGTGTGAAACATATAAAGATTTATTTACAGAAGATGTTACAAATAGTGCAACAACAAAAATAGATCACCACATTAATCTAGTTGATATTGAACCTATTTATCAGAGACCTTTTAGACTACCGCAAATTCAACAGCAAGAAGTTAGCAGACAAATTAATAAATTATTAGATGAAAATATAATTAGACCATCAGAATCTCCATGGGCTTCACCCGTTCATTTAGTTTCCAAAAAGATGGATCAATCAGGTAAACAAAAATGGCGAATGGTAATTGATTATAGACGGTTAAACGAAAAAACAAAATCGGATAAATTTCCATTACCAAATATAGAAGAGTTGTTTTCGAAGCTGCAAGGTAATAAATATTTTACGACTTTAGATTTAACATCAGGATACCATCAAATAGCGATGAATAATAATTCAATTGAACAAACTGCATTTAGCACACCTGATGGCCATTATGAATTCCTCAGAATGCCATTTGGACTTAAGAATGCACCAGCCACATTTCAACGTATGATGAATAATGTATTGAAATCAGAGATCGGACGTGATGTTTGTTTGGTCTACCTTGACGATATAATAGTCTATTCAAAGACACAACAGGATCATGTGAATAAATTACAACAAGTGTTCGAAGCATTAAGAAAGGCGAACCTTAAAGTCAATAAAAATAAATGCGTGTTTATGCAAAAGGAAATAGAATTTTTAGGTCATGTTCTTAATAGAGATGGATTGAAACCGAATCAAAAGAAATTAGAAGCAATTCAAAAATTCCCGATACCTAAAACTTTAAAAGAAGTTAGAGCATTTTTAGGATTAATTGGTTATTATAGAAAGTTTGTACCAAACTTAAGTAAAATCATTAAACCAATTACAGAATATACGAAAAAAGATGCAACTATAGACGTTAATAATAAAAAATATTTGGAAGCTATAGAGACATGTAAACATTTATTAATGAATGCACCTATATTAGCATTCCCGGACTTTAACAAAACTTTTGTTATTACAACTGATGCTTCAGATATTGCACTAGGAGCTGTACTTAGTCAGAATAACCATCCAATAGCTTATGCATCGAGAACATTAAGCAGTACTGAACAAAAATATAACACTACCGAGAAAGAATTATTAGGAATACTTTGGGCAGTTACTCAATTTAGACCTTATGTATATGGTAGAAAGTTTGTATTGAGAACCGATCATAAAGCATTAATATGGTTAGCAAAGCTAAAAGAACCAAATCAAAGATTAACTAGATGGAAATTAAAGTTACAAGATTATGATTATAAAATAGAACATGTTAAAGGAAAAGATAATTTTGTAGCAGATGCCTTAAGCAGAGTAGAAATACACCATACAGATGGCGATTCATTAGAAGTAAATTTAGAAGAAGATTTAGCTTTGTCAGATTCAGATAGTAATAATTCAATTCAAAGAAATTTAACTGAAGATTTAACGTTGTCAAATAGTTCAAAAATTAGTAGTAGTCGAACTGAGACTGTACATTCGAATCAACAGGATAGTGATAATGGAATACCTATTCTTAATGCGTATCCATCAAAAAGATTAAAACGTGTAGTATTTGAAATGGCCTCATACAAAAGGGCTGAACAAAAAGATGGAATTTGGTATTTTTATATTCCACCCGGTAATGAAGAAGAAGTTATTAAAGAATTTATGATAGAATATTTACCATCCGAAAAATATGCATTTATGATTCCAGACGAGGAATTATATTACAAAGTATCCGAAGTTTATCGTAAATACTTTGATCATACGAAGTTTAAACCAGTTAGGTATACAAAATTGTTAGTAGAGGTTAATAATAAGGAAGAGCAATTAAAATTAATTAAGGAATATCATTTACAAGAAAATAGACATGCTGGTATAGAAAGTGTTTATAAACAGTTAAGAGAAAAGTATTATTGGGAAAACATGAGAAAACAAATTAAAAAGTTTATTTTAATGTGTGAACCATGTAAAAAAGAAAAATATAATAGACACCCTCATACAACTTTATCATTAGAAACAGAAACACCTCATGAACCAATGGATGTTTGGCACATAGATTTCATGTCATTAGAAAGACAATGGTATTTAACTATTATTGATAAATTCTCAAAATATGCTATAATAAAACTAACTGAGAAAAGTAAAGTTTATGATACTTTATCAGAGGTATTTGCAATGATAGGAGCACCAAATAAAATTGTGCACGATGGAGAACAATCGCTTTGTAGTGAAATATTATCAGAATTATTTCAGACTTATCAAATCACAAATCACACTACTTCTCCTCAACATCATAAATCGAATTCGGATATAGAAAGATTACATAACACAATCCAAGAATTATTTAGATTACAGAGAGATTCAGATTTGGATCAAAATCAAAAGATAACTTTTATTACTCATGCGTATAATAATACAACACATAGTATTATTAATATGACTCCATTTGAAGTACACTTTGCACGAAAACCAAAGTTACGAAGTTTTGATAATTTAAAAGTTGTTATTCAACGCTATACAACGCAACATAAACAATTCGCAAATGATTTAAATAAAAATATTCACAAGTTATTAAAAAAACAAAAGGAAAAACGGAATAATAGAATCAATAGTAAAATGAAACCATCAAAATCATTTAAAATTGGAGACATAGCATACGTAAAAAACGGTAAAGCAGAAAGACATAAAACAAATTCTAGATTTTTGGGTCCCTACGAAATCGTTAGTTGTGAACCTCACAATAAATATAAATTATCTAATGGAAGAATCTATCACGTAGAGGAACTTTCTGTTACAGATGCCTCGTTGCTTACGGATACAAATTCCGACCACTCAATTACGACGAGCATTTGATTATTGTAGAAATGAAGCCTACCCGTATTATTGAAGGAAAGTGGACAGTCATTCATAAATTAGATATAAAACCTATAGTTGATAATAAAGATTGGATTGTTGATAGAATCGAAAGTGCTATGGCAAGATCTAAATTAGAAGATGTTAAACATATTTACGATAGAATTAATATTATAGTTGGACATGTAAATGAAATTTGTAATCATTTAAATATTCAGACTAGAACTAAAAGAGGATTAATTAATGGATTAGGTTTATATATTATAAAGGCTATAACAGGAAATTTAGATCAAGATGATCTTAATAATGTTCAAAAAGATTTAGAAACTTTAAGAACAGCTTATAATTTACAGATTTCAGTAACTAATGATACATTAGAAGAGTATAATAAACAATTAAATAAGATTACACATATTCAAAGAAAAATAGATAATCAATTTACACATATTGCTAATGTAAAATATCAACAAAGGATAGCATTTGGTTTGTTGTTACAAGCTCAGACATTACAGGATATTGCAGAAAGGCTGACAACGGCTATTACTTTTGCAGAACATCATATGTACCATTATAGTATAATACAGTCACATAATTTACAAGATACATTAAACTTAATTCCTAATGATGTTATGATTTCTAGTAATATAAATAATGTAGAACCTTTTATAAAAGTGAATAGTAAGATTATTGGTAATATTGTATACTTTATGCTAGAAATACCTTTAGTAAAATCAGATGTTTATTTAACAAGAAAAATTGTACCTGTTGTCCAAAATTTCCCTACCTGTACCTATCCCATTATGCGAAAAGTCACTTTAGCCTATAATGATCAAGAAATGTATGAAGTTCAAGATTGTACTGAGTTTGATCAATTAATTTGCCAAGGAAGTATCTTACAACAAGAAACATGTGAATCGGAAATAATACTCAAGAAAAGTACTGACCTTTGTAATGTTGTACCTATTAAATGTCCTAAAGAACTTATACAGGAACTGTCACCACGAGGAATGTACATTTATGTGAATAAAACTACAGAAATAAATATTAAATGTGAAAAAGGAGACGAAACACTATGGATTAAAGGACCATATATATTAAATGGTGAAAATTGTCAAGTTACAATTGCAGGTATCATAAGATTTAAAACAAAGGAATCTGAAGACATAATAATTCTGTCAAAATTAGAAATAGTAAACAAAGAAGAGGTACCTGAAATGGATTTAACATATGATACAACAAAGATTTCAACTAAACTACATCAATTGAAACAAATAGAGAAACTACAAACCCAAGAGACTCATACTTATGTTCAGTATGGTCTATCAAGTTTTATAATATTAATAATTATTGTATGTTTTCTTTATAAATTTTTCAGTACCAAGGTTCATTCTAAACCATGTACTTCAAATTTGGAAGGGGAGAGTCAACTAGTACCAGGTATTGATAAACATAAAGAATTAATAACAAAGGACCACCCAACAACGACTCAAACAAAGGGTAATTTAAAGTCTCCAGTAAAACGCATTACATTGACACCTTGGACCAGCAACGTGGAAAAGTTCCAGATTGAAGACACAGAAGCAGGCGTGGCCTGACCATTGTATAAAAGAGCGCTCACCTTGTTAGGAGCAACTCATTTTCTGTTCGACCTTAGGCTTAAGAAGTTTATATGTATTATTAAATATATCATTGGCTATTAAAATTGAATAAATATTTTTTTAAGAAAGTTTAACTTTCAAGTATTTTGACTCACGTATAATTAATTTTTAATCTTCAGCCTAAACCCAAAATTTGAAGATCCTAACTTCGAAACTAACGAACTTTCATACAAACTTTCATTCCCTATTTTACCCCCTTAGGGATGGAATTTCGAAAAACCCTTTCTTAGTGGATACCTACTCTTCACATAGAATAGACCCTCTAAATTTCTTGTCTCTAAGACCAGTGGTTTAGACTGTGTGTTTATATATATCAATCAGTCAGTCAGTCAGGACTTTGAATTTATATATATAGATAATTTATTGATGCTAAAAATAATAAGCCCGAACAATTTGCAGTTTTGTAGAGAATCGATGAGAAATCATAAGTCTAAAATAATATTCTTGGAGTAGTTGATAAAAACAATGTTTTTCTGCAAGATATAGATATTAATACATTTTCAAATAAAGTATTCATACAACAATTACTGCATATAAATTGTAGTGTAGGTATTTACTAAAGCGTCTGACAAAACCTTGTGCTAAACCTACGATTAAATCGAAAACATCTGTTAAACTAATTTGGTATTCACTAGAATGTAAAATCTATGAATTGAATCGTGACAAAGCTGCAAATTTAATATCTCGATTTGTGTGAATTAATCGATTCTAGAATCGATTTGAAATGTCAAACATACGTTTGATATGCAACAAAGATATTTGATATGAGGGACAATAAACAGTAAATAAAAAGATAAAAATGAGAACAAATGAATTATTTTATAGTATAAATATCAGAGAGATGAGAAGAGCACAGCTTTTATTCGCTCAAACAGCAGCTCGACTGGGGAAGTACCTCCACCTTACAGAATACCGCAGCCAAATAATTTTATGTTGTATTCCTGCGCGTGAGTAAGGTCGCCAGTGCTCATTTGGTGAGGCGGGAGAAGTCAGTAACGCATGAGTACTGCCCCGTGCATTGCAAGCGTCTATATGGCTACAGTAACCGCTTACCATCAGGCGGGCCGTATGCTTGTTTACCGACTTAGTCGTATAAAAAAAAAAAAAAAGATTTGAGAAGAGCATAACGTTTATTCGCTCAAAGAGCAGCTCGACTGGGGAAGTGCCTCCACCTTACAGAATACCGCAGCCAAATAACTTTATGTTGTGTTCCTGCGCGTGAGTAAGGTCGCCAGAGCTCGTTTGGTGAGGCGGGAGAAGTCAGTAACGCATGAGTGCTGCCCCGTGCATTGCAAGCGTCCATATGGCTACGGTAACCGCTTACCCTCACGTGAGCCGAATGCTTTTGGTTTACAATAATCGTGTATAAAAAATGTCACCTTAGTATAAAATCAATATGGCAAATAATGTAGATAACTGGTGTTTGCTTGGCATTAGATTTTCAAATTAAAGTAGCACAAGATACCCTGCTACCGTGCAAAACAATTCGAAAATAGGTTGGTATATTGTTGAACTTTTGTATGCAATGGATCTTCATCACGCAGTTTAAAAAAAAGATAAAGAACTATAACAATAAATATAACACGTATACACTGTCATCGACAGATTTAATTCTAATTTGGAATGTATTTAAATAATATTCAAATAAAATAGAATTTGAAAGTGACTTGTTAAGGCATTTTGATTATAAATACGTATTATTATCTGTATAATAAAAATATCGCACAGTAGTTTGTTTTTTTGATGATGATTGGTGCAGTATTGATGATATGTTTCTTGGATTATATTGGTTTTGCGACAGTTTTTTGTATCTATATGAAGTAATAATGTGTATTTTTGTGAATATTATTATATTTATTTATTTTTTGTTGGATGCTGACAAAATTATGTAAATAATATGACCATAAAAAATAGGTGAGTCATTTACAGGTCGTCACTGATAGACACATACATTAATTTTTAAAATCATTTCTTGTATACAAAAATAACATAACACATAATATGAAAGAAGTGTGTTATATACAATATCAACAACAGTAATAATAAGCTGACTCGCAGATTCAGAAATTTAATTCAATATTCAATCAAATTAAAAATATTCAATCGCTAAACAAGCATACGGTCAAAGCGGTTACTGAAGCCATATGGATGGATCTTATCTTATCTTGTGCAGGGGCCGAGAAATAACTCGGACACTTCGACCCATTGGGATCTATTGTGGTCCCCTAGATAAATTACTCCTACCCAGTCTCGTAGAAAACTCCTTTCATGAGTTTTACAACGAGGCTAGGAGATATGAGCCTATAGTCTTCTGGTTTTGGATATCCGATCCCTAGGAGACTCATTCGCTTACCAGCCAGTGCATCGCATGTGCACAGAACAACCTGCACATGGGTGTCGCGGTTAGACCCATCTTCATGAGCATGTCGTTGGTTCCAAAGTGCCCAGTAAAGGCCCCAAGCAGGTAGCGGATTTGCCCCCTGCTCATATTCCAAATATATTCCCGGGCTTTGAACGTAGAGCCTAGAAACTTCTTGGAGTGTTGTAGACCGGTGTTAGATAGCCAATGTGTTTGTTGTCTGTGATCAGCAAACTCCCTAAATGCGGCTTTTACGACACACGTTGAAATGCCTACACATGGTTCCGGACCCACAAAATCATTTGCTGAGCCCTCTCTTGCCAGTTCATCTGCCACTTCGTTACCATGGATTCCTTTGTGCCCAGGGACCCACATCAGTCTTACCCTGTTATGCTTCCCAAGCCTGTTTAGGGTTTGGACAGCATCCAGAACAAGTCCACTCTGTAGGATGCCATGGCTTTGATTGCAGCCTGACTGTCACTAAGAATATATATGGATTTACCTCTGGTTCCTCTATCTATATTCTCCTGAGCACAGGTTATTATGGCATATGTTTCTGCTTGAAATACAGTTGCCATCTTCCCTAAGCTTTTGCTACATTTGTAACCTTTTGCGTATATTCCCGCTCCTGTACCTGATTCCATTTTGGATCCATCAGTGTACCAAACCAGACTTTCTTGTTCTGGTGGATCGAGTCCCTTCGTCCAGTCCTCTATTGTAGGGATTTGGACCTTGAAAGACCTTTCAAACACAAACATAGTTTGCATTTTGTCGGATATCATGCTTGTTACCCGATCCAGGCCTTCATTTTCATCGAACCTTGTATGGTTTGTCTTTGGCTTGGAGGGATCCCATAGTCCAGCAACAGCAAGACGATGTAATGCCTTACTTGCCTCCAATTCAACCATCATATGCAGAGGAGGGATATTTAGGTATCTCTCAATCGCTGCCGTGGGTGTTGTCCTGAAAGCACCCGTGATTCCAAGACACACTGTTCTTTGTATCCTAGTGAGTGGCGCTTTGCACGAGGCAAGCTTTGTTCTTGGCCACCACACTATGCTGCCGTATGTGATAATAGGTATTATCATTGTCCGGTACAGCCATCGTAAAACTTTGGGCTTTAGCCCCCAAGTTTTACCGTAGGTGGAACGACACATGCCGAACACTCGTAGGGCCTTTGTCGTAATATTTTCCACGTGAGTTTTCCACCTGAGTTCTTTATCAAGCGTTACACCCAAATATTTAACTTCAGTGGACCAGGGCAGCTTTATTCCATTGAGGGAGGGCTCTCCTAGGTTACCTAGTTGTCTCTTCCTCGTGAATGGAATAATGACCGCTTTGCTTGGGTTGATAGAGAGGTGGTTCTTTGTACACCATTGCTCTGTCATCCTCAATGCCTGTTGTAATAATCCAGAGACTATGTTCGGGAATTTACCATTAACCATTATAGCTATATCATCTGCATAGCCTACTGTGTAGAATGGTCCGTTATTGAGTTTGGTGAGTAGCGAGTCTACTACCAAGCACCACAATAATGGTGACAGCACTCCGCCTTGCGGACAACCTCTTGTTGTTTTTGCACTAAGTCTGTCTCCCATCAGTTCCGATCTGACTGTCCTGCTTCTCAGCATATAGTCAATCCAGTTGCACGTGGCATCATTGATGCCATGTTCCTTTGCAGCAATGCGTATGGACTCAAATGTTGTCTTGTCAAAGGCTCCCTCTATGTCGAGAAACGCCCCGACGCAGATCTCTTGTCCCTCTAGCGCAGCCTCGGCTCGACTCGCAACATATACAAAATATATCCAACACAATATGATATCATGTATACAACACAGCGACTAGTAGCGGCATCACAAAGTCGTGACACACCACACGTTAATCAAAACTTAACTGTACATTAAAAAGCTTTCTAATAGTTTGAGTTATGACGGAATCCGTTTATTGGTCAATCAATACATGTTTCCTGGACTAATGCTCACTCTGATTAGTAAATTGTTTGAACTGTTATTATTGATAATTATGGAGTTAATGATTTCTAATTCGAAGAAAGAAATACTGCTACTGGTTGAAGACAATCTGAGGGCCAAGTCTGCTATTTTTAAATCAAAAATGTGAGGCTACGACTATATTACTCCATTGCCATTTAATCCAATGTGCGTTTTCTATCTATATTGCCTTTTTAAGTAAATATTTACTTTATTTTATTTTATTATTTATTTTTATTTACACATAATGTATACACGTGCTAATAACTCTGTTGTGTGTATTATTATTCACACTACTACCATCATTATCATCATCATCAGCTTATAATGTCCCACTGCTGATTACTGGCATGCTGATTACTGGTACTACAGATACCCCACCACGCGTGCCCACTGCGGATCGGTGGAGGTAGGCTAGTGGTCAACCTACTGTTGGATTTTTCAAGCCACCTAGAAGGCTTCCAACTAGCTTAACGACTATATACAATTAAGTGATAACCGGGACCAATGGCTTTACGTGCGCTCCCACTTAGCTAATCCTATGTCGATTTTGATGACGATATCTTCTAAGAAAATAGTTCCTTCTTTAGAAGAGATTCCAAAGTGATTGAAAGCAACCAATAAAATTGTGAACCGTTAAGAACAACAAATAACTCGACACTTAATCCATGTTACTATAATATCTAATTCATCTTAGAAGCTGCATTGAAAAATATGCCCTTTACTGAAGAAGGTAAGGTTGGTAATGCAATGTTTGTAATAGTGCAATATAAATTACATGTGATCTGAACTACTATACGGAGAATGTAGAAGCCCATCGTGAGTTTTTGCTAATACGCGACTTAAATTGCATTTACATTCTACGATTTATAGTTCAGATTTATATTTATCGGATTCATTTAAAAAGAAGTATTAATGTGTCTGTAGTAAGCTGAGTGTTTTTTTTTTAATATTATAGTCGACCAACTTAACTCTAGAACTAGACTCCTTGTCAAGACGAATCAAACGAGCCCAAACTCGATGGGGTTGCGTTGTTTTATTACAGAGTTCTCATGGCCACATTCCGGCTCCATCATCAGATCGGCTACATGTCATAATAATATGTCATTGTTATCAGATTTACATGTATTCTTGGCTAATATAAACATTTGTGTCCTTTTTTGTACTGCACTTTTTTGTAATAAATTTATTATTATTATTATATGCATACAAAATTTCAGCTCAATTGGAAACCGGGAAGTGGGTCAAATTTAACTTGCGAGATTTGATTAGAGACCGGGACAGGTGAAACTAAATAAAAGCTTGTAAAAAGACAAAGAGTAAAGGGTGGAGTAGGTTTCCAATTATTATGTTAACTAGCTTCGGCCCGTTGTTTAACCCGCAATCCCCGAGGGATCTGAAAGCGAAATAAAAAAGTTTTTATATACCATTTTTTTTATCTGTATATAGACCTGTTTGATATTTTGCCAAATTTCATCAAAATCCTTTCCCATTCTTATTTAACAAATAACTACATAAACTGTAACTTAATTCCCCATTTGTAATAATTGCAGGATAGGATTTCAATAGTTTTAAAAACACTGCTTTTTAGCCTCATCGAGTACAATATCATATAAAGACAAAATTAAAATCTTGAAGACTTATATACATTTTTATGGCATCTTTTCTCCCAACAAACAAAATAACTCTAGAGAACCTATTTTATAAATTACATATATTGGAAATTGTAGTTGTATCGTGATCGTGTCGCAAGGTGGAAACAAGCCATCATTTCTTCAAGATGTGTTCAAAAAACTAATATGAGCGAGCTCTGAACGCACCTCCGGGATCATTTCCGACAGCACTTACTACACGAGTCATAAGGACTATTTCCGATTAGCACAACACGTGGTTGAGTTAATAGAGTTTTGTAGACAGTAAGGGACGTTCGGAACGCATGTTTTTTCACATCGTGCGAAAATGCAAACGTTTTGCCACAGATTAAAAAATTTATTCGATGTGTTATTAAGCCTCTGTTATTTTTGTTTGGGAGTTTAATTGATTTTTGATCGATTGATTGTCTTATTTATTGAATTGTATTGAGAGATTATTTTATACGTGAGCTCATTGCAGTGGTAATAGGCATTATTTTTAATGCTGTAACTACTGTTGACTGTCCAAAAAACTTGAGTTACATTATCAGCTGTAACAATAATAACTGAGAATTTCCAAATGGTAACAATGAGGGTTTATAATCAAATTATTAAGGAACTCATATTATATTTAAGTACAGTATGAGGCACGAGTGGTGAGCACAGATAGGCAGTAGTGGGGGCAAGCTCGCGCATGTACACTTTTGGCCAAATCACAGTAGCCAAATGACACGCGAGAATCCAATAGACGACGAGCATCGATTGACGAACCAATCGTGTGCAGCTCGGCGCTCCTCCCTTCTTCAATCCGCCAAACAGACCGAAAAATCAACTATTGCGCCGCTGTCAATCTGTGCTTAAGACTCGTGCCTTACTATACTATTTATATTTATTAAATAACAAAACCCTGCGTACTTTACAATCTCTTTTCTTTTCTCCACGTGAGAAATTGTCCCTGACCTGCGAATAACAACATACTGAACTTTTATCGCAAACTGACATACCAACTAACATATATTAAATAGATTTACCTCAATAACTTAACAAAACCTATATTTGTTTCTCAAATAAGATGATAGCACAACAGATACCAGAGAATGTGTTCGTCGAGAGCAATTTACATAAATTAATTAGTGAATTGATCGACAAATCGTGTCCCCATATGCTTAACAGACGATGACCCCGCTACCGATGGTCGAATTTAAAAAATAAGTCTTAATTGTATTATATAGGTACCTTAATGATAGATATATATTTTAATGTCGATGGTATGTATGTTTTTATAATGGAGTGGTATAGTATAATATGGATGATTCCTAGGAAAAATATCTAAATATTCCGTCAGTTCGATTAGAAAAAAATATTGGACACGTATTTGGTTTACAAAATCATTAAAAATTGACAAAGAGCCAAAGTTCGGGAGTGCGGTCTCGGGACGTCACTAATAAAAAAGATATTAGTAACATTACACCATTAAAAAAAGATAAAGATAAAAGATAAAGATAATTTATTGCAGGGAACATGGTACATTTGGATGACAAGTATTCATAAAATATCTACATGTTTCGCCTTAACATAATGTAGGCATGCAATTATATAAATTGAATTGAATTATAATATAACAAGTAATAATTTTACTAAAAATAAAAAATATGACTAATTCAACCTTAGGATGTCAACTGATCATAAAATAATTAATCCATAGTGACAAATTACATACCTATTAGAAATTATGAATAAATAAAATAAAAAAAAATCAAATTATAATTATTCATTAACAAAAAATTCATTCAGGCTATAGAAACACTTATCGCTCAACCACTTGTATAATTTTGATTTAAAAGTCACTATATTTAATTCTCTTATGTCTTTTGGAATATTATTAAATATCTTGATAGTCATAAAATAACAGTTTTTCTGGTAAAATGTAGTCCTACAAATAGGTAATATAATTCTAGTAGGATCTCGCTTTCGTAACTTACTATTTTCGTTATTGTTACACTGACTATATAAATGTATGTTCTCTTTAACAAAAATTACACTAACAAACAGCATTCCATATTTAAACTTTAGAGTAAAGGTAACGTTAGCTTGCAGTGATATAACATCTACGTATTTGGAATACGGAACACTTCTCAGCTTGGAATACTTACCACTTACGAAAACATTGGTACACACCAACAAGAGAAATTGTGGTCAGAAAAGCGAAATGGTCTGGTCCTTTCCCTGGTCATTTCGCTTTTCTTAGCCTTTTTCTTTAGCCTCCCGGCTAAAAAGGTTTTTCGAGCAATATTGCTGGGGGTTCATTTTTCGGAATATATTTTTTTACTATTGGTATTATATCTGCTGAGAATTCGAAATATGAATTCCATTTAGAAATATGGCTCGAGCGGCCTTTTAAAAACCCCTGCTACAGCAAATATACTGGCCATTTATAAACTCTTCCAAATTCAAAAGACAAAAATTCTAAATTTAAATACAACAAAACAAATTTACATCGTTTACGAAGACACATATTTACAAAACGTGTTAACACAAGTTTCAAAAAACCATTTCTAATGTGGAATGCTACCGGACGCGTAATATCAAAATACACGACAAGGCACAAAGGCGTAGAAAAAATCATTACCCGCTGACAACACATAAATTCACATTAGCATAATGTTTCGGGATGGAGAATAGTGAGAGATGTTGTTTGTGATGAGCGGAGCGGGCAGCGGAGCGAGTTACCCATAGTTGGTTAAAATTCATAAACGATAAAACTCGGTATATCTAAGGAATACGTAAATTGGATTTCAATGACAATATTAAATAAATAAATAAATAGGCTTATTCCTAAAACTGACCTCTAATGTAAAAATGATCATTAATTCCGTAATTACGTGAATACGTAATTGTTTATTCATGCACATAACTGCATGTCCTGTGTGGGAATCGAATCCACGACCTGCAGCGCGATAGGTGGAATCTTAACCAGATGCCAGCTGGCCCGCCGCAATTATTTAGGAATGTCAAATTTATAGGTATAAGAATACACGTGAAGTTTAGTGCATTCTTTCACGTGAAGTTCTTATAAATCTATGTTATGCTTTCACAATTTTTACATTTCTATTAAATACTATATTCTCTTTTGATAAATATTTTATTAAATAATTTGAGCCAAAATACTGAGATTAACTTAGTTGAATAGTAACTTCTTAGATCTTAATTCTTTTTTTAATTGATTTTAGCTAAATAAAAAAAAAACAAAAAAAAATCGCTGTCTCTCATAACAGTAACATCCATTTTCAAACACCATTCAACGTGACTCATTTCAATAGGCGCCGAGACACAAATTTTAAGTTGACCTCCCGCCCTGTCTTTAAAACAGACAACAATACTGTATACATCTAGACCTTGTTGCAGGTCAAGTTACACTGGCCATTGATGCGGTTGACACTAAGGTCCCAGCGACCTTAGACTGTGACCTCACCCTTATATATAAGGAGGATTTGACTTGAACTGGGATTTTGTGTGCAATTTACATATTTCAAAAAGTTTGGTGTCTCATGGTAAATATTGTTAAGGAAATTTGACTCTTAATAAATATAAATAAAGTTTTTTTTTGTAAATTAGTACTTGCAATCAAACAATTATTAGATCTCCATTGACTAAACGTTTTCTCCAATACAATATTATAAGATGACACTAGCGCGTTGATGTCTTTTGTATTGAACATTCGCCCAATGCTTCACTCTGTTTGTGGTTATTACCAGAATAACCTTTATTTATTCAGTTTTCACCCACCTTCTTGGGATAAAAAGTAGCCTATATCCTTCTCCATACCATAGGCTAACTGCATGCCAAATTTCATGGTGATTGGTTGAGTATTTAAGCCGTGAGAGCGTAACAAACTCACATTCGCATTTATAATATTAGTTAGGATTTGATCTATGTTCCACCTATCTGATTTCTCTACATCCGCTAATCCCGCATTAACAAGTAAGAATAAAAAGTAGCCAATTATTTCACATAAAACGCAAAAAGAAAAAAATACTAAAAAGTGTAGAAAACAAAAATAATTTAATTGTAACACTTAACACAATAAAATGGCAACACTGGCGCTCAAGCTTGTTGAGTTATACGCGCGCGCGCAGCCGCCAGGGCGGTGCTGATAAACCGTGAAATACTGCGCCGCCGCGCCGCGAACACACGCTCCATACTGTTGCCTTACTAATGTGTAGAGTGGACTGTATAATAACTTAAGGCCACCAAATTAAGGCGATGATAGCTCAGTGGTAGTGACGTCGGATACCGAGACGAAGGTACCGGGTTCGAATCCTACAATGAGCTTGAGCTTTCGGTGAAGGAAAACATCGTGAGGAAACCATAGCACGGTGGTAGGGTACTTCGTAGTACCCGCCTGGCTGGCTACCACCCTCAAGTTGAAAATCTGTCGCCAAGCACCTATCGGTGTGTTCCGACAGCTGCACTTGAGAGCCAGTTCCTTCTAGGCTTTGTGTGTGCACCACCTTCGGCCACATCATCACTTACCATAGTGAGATTGTGGTCAAACACAGGCCTAAAAAAAATAAAAAATATATAAAAATACATACCTAATTCCTAATTCTAAGTACAGTCCACCTGCCTGGTTGATTATGTTTTATATTACCTTCTCTTTCTTAGATTGGATATAGTCTGAGTAGCTAATTCTGTCCCTTGGCATCCCTACGTGAGACACGTTGAAAATCGTTCAATTTAGACCCATTTTTTTACGGGAGTCAAAGCTGTTTAGTATAGACTCGAGGGGGCACTTATAAAGCTCATAGCTACTGATGTAACCACATAATCGCTCAAATCTTAATATAATAAAAATATTTTCATTTTGCTAGCCTTTTTGCCTAGCTATTGTTAAAATGAGTATTGTTATGTATTTATTAGGTTAACAAATGATTATACAATGCATTTTCGTATTAACTTCATTTGACTATTGATGTTATCTGAATAAAATAAAAACCACCAATTAAGAAAGGTGAATACAATATAAAAAAGAATTAATTTGCAAACTGCCTTTAAAATAAAATCATTATCATCTTACCAACTGGAACAATACAAACGATATAAAAGCAGGAAATTGAATTGTAAAACAGTTTTCACGATCGACAATAGCTTAATAATGTGAGTTCTAAACATTTATAGGTCTACATACAAGATTTTGTAGCGTCCTAGAGTAATGTAAAATGTGACCGTAGGCGTCCAAATAACAAGGGTTTGTCCTTTAAACGACAACTATTGTAACTATATCGCGGTATCCGATGGGATCTGAATGTTTTTGGATCTCTGGATTATCTTGGGAGGGTGACTGCGTGATTATACATACGGTTGTGACGGATAGCTAGCGATTTTTTTTTAATATGTTTTTGTCTTTATTTTGTGTTCTTTGTATTTTTTATTACATAGAAATAGATATACGTAATTTTTTTGGCTGTGAAAATGTGAAAGCTACGCTCACTCTGCGTCATTCTGCTTGTCATAGTGACGTTCATAATAATAGCAGTTGAACTATTCCAATTAAAATCGGGAGTAACTTAAGTATTAAACATTATTTTATGTTAGTTTTAAGTCCCTAACAGTTAGGGGCTATTTTTTTCGACGCGTGAAAAATTTCGATGCTCAATCTGGATAATATATCATTAATCAAATAAAAAAAAAATTGTGATCTTATGATGTTTGTAGTCAACTATAATAACTTATACCACTAGTGCAAGGTGTATAGAGTAATCTCTATAATCAATTCTTAAGGAAAAAAAACATTAACCAACGAATAAAATAACGTGACATCTATGATTTTAATACGTTTTTTGTTATTATTTATGTAATATTTTTAAACTTTTATTTTTTATTTAATAATCTTGTGTAATATCTCACCGTGTCACGTGATGAAATAACAAGCTGTTAAACACACAAAGCCTTTTTCCTTTAGTTCGTCAACCTCCACGGCAGTGTGTCACGACCACGCTCCGGTATAAACCGAGGGATGTGTTCCGAAGTAACAAGGCACTGCTGTTGTTATATCCCGCACTTAACGACCTATTTGTTCTAATGTCTGTGGGACCCGACATATATAGGAAATTTTAGATGATTATTATTTTGATTGCGCATCTCGTATCTTTATTTGAGCGGGATAGAAAGATTGGTGAATGTTTCTATTTTATTTGAAGTATTCCCATTTGCGCACAGATTTTTTTGAGCACCGATCCTATTCCCTTTTCAGCACCGATTCATAATTTGAATCGGTGCTCAAATGGGAACAAAAATTTAATTCGAAATCATTCCCTTTTGAGCACTGACGGTTTTGTAGCTTCTAGTGTTGTGGTTTTTAATAAAACGTATCGATAAAAATTTACAGTTTTTTTATAAAAAGTAAAAAGTATTATCGTTAGAGCACCCATTTTTAGAACATTGACTATTCCGCTTTGAGCACTGATCAATATGATAGTTTGATTGTCAATTGCTGCACATAGATATTACCTAGGTACTCACTAATTATGAAACATATGGTACTCTCAATTTTACTTATATTTAATCTCTGTCTAAATACCTCCAAAAATGTATACTTATGATAAAATTGTATCAGGATAGCATAAGCTCAAAGGAATACTTATTTTATTTTATGTAATATATTTAATTGTAAGTACAGACTTTTCTGCCGACCTCGGTACCTACTGTGTTATCAAGATAATTATTTTCGTTAAGTGTGTTGCATACATTTAAATTTTTTTTAGTCATTACAAAATGAACTTTATGATTATTGTTATCTAAATCCAAGTTTCCTTAAATAGAGTTAAAAGTAAGCATCCAATAAGTACCCTTCCGCACGGTGCGTGTTGAAAGGCGAGCGGCGAGCGTACCACATGCTCAAGCGCAGACCAAACGAGTGTCCTCCGAATAAATCTGTCACCGCGACTGTAACTACGCGCGTTTTGAGTTATACCGCAGTCACTGTGAGCTAACAAGCTGGATCTAGTTATACAACACCCTGTTTAGTGTGGTAGTTTCACCGTGCGTGCCTGATTGTGATTGGTTGATCGATGGCTTTCTATAGGAAAAAACTATAAATATGTCAGCCATATGAGGCCGACACTTTTTAGTCCATCAAAATAATAACTTAATCAGTAAACGCCATAAACAATCAACCTTTATATTACTGGTTTAAAAAACAATAAAAAAAAGAATGATGATTCTTTCTGTACCACTACAAGATGATCTCCGTACAGTCACAACCCATCTGCAAAGCGATAATTGAGTCCAATGATCAGAAGTGGACATTCTTACCAATTAATAAAGTTGGTAACTAATGATGATCATATGGCCGAGGCTGTACATAAAGCCCAGAAATGCCAGTGCAGCTGCTAGGTATCATGGTGGATGCATGTTGAATAAAATATCCATTCAAGTAAATTTCATAAACAGTTATTTTTTGGGTTCCGTACCCGAAGGGTGCCAAACGGGACCCTATTACAAGACTCCGCTGTCCGTCCGTCCGTCCGTCCGTCCATCTGTCTGTCAGTGGGCTGTATCTCATGAACGATAATAGGTAGACAGCTGAAATTTTCAGAATATGTGTATTTCTATTGCCAGATTATAAAAATTAAATAAAATTAAAAATTAAAAGGTATGCATATAAGAAACGTTTTTTAACGTTTTTTTTTTCATTTCAAAGTTGTGTTAGTTAATATTGTACGGAACTTTCCGTGTGTGAGTCGGACTCGCACTTGGCCGGTTTTTTATGTTGGAAAGGCTTGTGTCTGACAGCAATCTCAACATGGTAGAAAAAGAAAGAAAGAAAAATGTTTATTTTGGACTCACACAAATCTGTGTGATTATTATTATTATGATTATCTAATCATAATAATAATGACACATTTTTTTATGTCTACAGTCTGATAGTAAGTGGTCACCGCCGCCCATTTGCAATACCATGACGATGTGATGTCGACCTTGAACAGCTCACAGGACATTAAATACAATTAAAAAAAGTAAGCCCAAAAGTCACCAATAGGTACCTAGTACCTACCGTGATAAATTGCGATGTGCCCGATGATAGTAAGCAAATCCTACAAGGAAAGTAGTGGAAATCTGGACTACCTGGGTTTCTGTTTCCTGAACAATAACCTAGATGACTTCAAGGCCCGAATGAAGAGATAATTTTAACATTTTCTGGGTAAACGTCGGTTGTAGGGCAAACTCACTAATATTATAAATGCGAATGTTTGGATGAATGTTTGTTACTCTTTCACGCAAAAACTACTGAACGGATTTGGATGAAATTTGGCACACAGATAGAATATGTTCTGATTTAACACATAGGGTACTTTTTATGCTGGAAAAGCAATATACCCCTCGGGTACGCGGGTGAAACCGCGGGGCACAACAAGTTTTGCATAAAAAATAATAAAAAGGGTATATAGATAATTGCGAGTTGTTTAATATTACCGACTGTACCCAGAAATATTGCTGAAGAGCTATAAATGTTAATTCATCATCGATGTTTGTTTATCATAATTGGACATCTTCACACTTGACGTTTATCACAGTATGGTGATAATTGATCACTGTTACCTTGGATGTATTGATGGTCTACTGTATTTTTAGACCTTTTTTGTATGTCTTACTTGTCTAGTTTTTGCATTATAGGTAAGTCTATTTTGTGTGCTTTGGCTTCGTTAATTCTCAAGCTTATTTGACCAATATTTAGCTATGAAACAATTGTTTTAAAAATTAAATAAACTTCAAATAATTATAGATCAAATTATGTTCCATAAACCGATTGCACGGTAGTCGCAAAGCTATGCTGTACACTAAATAAGGTTGTAGCTACACCTACGCTACAGCGGGTTTTGGATGAAAAAACCGTAAAAGGGTCACCTTTATTACCATTAAATAACGAGCTTATATTATAGCGGTTTTATAAGACTTTGTATTGTCAATTAGTATTATGTTTGTCTTTTGGATGAATGTGTGTTACTCTTTCACGCAAAAACTACTGAACGGATTTGGATGAAATTTGGCACACAGATAGAGTATGTTCTGGATTACTTTTTATCCTGGGAAAGCGATTTGTCTTTTTATGTTCAAAATGTATGGTAAATGCTATTTCAGCTCCGTAAAATTAGATTGACGTTAAGTTAATTGTTTTTCATATAATTAATGTTTTCAGATGAATAATCTTTTTTGGTTTCTATTCTATAACGTAGAAATCTCTCAAAAACTCTTACTAAACCAATAAAGACCACCTCTGAAAAATGTCAAGACAGGAAGTCAACAAAAGTCTTTCGCGAGTTAAAGTTATCTTTCGTCTTCGTCTCTGAACACACAATATGCAATAACTCATCGGTTATTTCGTACCGTTAACTAATAAAGTTTAACTGTCATTTTAACTGGAAGTTAGCTAGCGTCAAGTTATTGTTTTCCATTGCTAGGAATAAGCAATGCGAGTCTGTTGTTATTTTCCGAGATTTTAATGTAAACAGCACATTATTTATTTTACATTATTTATATGAATTTTGTCTTCAAAAGATTAATAAAAATAATGAAAAGCTCTCGTTTCATCTATCTTGAGTGAGTATGCTTGGCTTATCTATCAAAAATTGCGGATATTTGCATCTCATTCTTATACATTGTTAATTCGTATGATAGAGCGAGAAGAACAATACGAGTACGAGTACGAGTAACAGTACGAGCCAAGTACTGACCCATCTGATGATAAGCAGTTATCGTAGCTTATGGACGCTTACAACACCAGGGGTATCACTCACGCGTTGCCGACCATTACTCCATTGGGAAAACCACGGCGGAGAGCTCATTCCACAGTCGAGTGTCCACGATAGGTAGCTTCTTTGATACAGCCTAGTATAGAAGCTCTCACCTACGAGACCACTTTGGTTCAAATGTGTAAAGATGGACTCTCCGTCGATGGCGAGAGGTATAATAATAATAAGCATTTATTTATCTTTCACAAAGGTACGCGTTAAAAACTAATTATACTAAACTAACAATACAGTTGACTTATTACAAATGCCTTTGTGAGATACGGTATGATAGTAAGACGTAGTCGTAGGCATCAAGTCAATCAATTCTTTAGAACACTGTCCGTTATATAAGCGGTAGAACACACATAAGGAAGCAAAGTCTCTCCTCAGACTGAGGGGCTCTAAAGCGCTTGTGAGCTCGAGATCGTCCACAATTCTAATTCGCTGTTAGTTCGCACGTTCGCTGGACAGGGTCTAAAGGCCCAAGCTGGTATGCAGGTGCCGCCTACAGATGACAGTACTCCATATGGGGCCGGACTTGCGACTTATAAAGATGCAGTCTTTCCCCGTATGCACATATTTCAGTCATACCTAAGTAAATTCCACATAATCCCACAAGTATCAACATCAAAGAACACACGCGGCAGTAAACGCATCAACACATCTCCCAACACGAATAAGAAGCCAACTTTAAAACGTTTTACAACTTAAATGTCGCGAAATCCATTACGAGCAACAACTGCGCACAGACGGGTCTTACCGAGTTTTATACTTTCATATTTCTACGTTTATTTGGTATTGCCAATTAGTATGATCATAAAATCGACTCCGCCATTACGGGAGGTCCTTTTATAATACGGGGACATAAGGGAGTACATTGCATCGAGCATATGCAAATTGCTGAGTGCAATGCCAGTCTTTTGATAACATTCTTCGAAGGAGAATTTTTATTGCTTGAGACATCACGAGTTTCGCTAGTTGTGAAGATACTATTCAGTACTGTTTAGGAAGTAACACATAAATAGTGTTGAAAAGTTTTCAGTAAAGAAAGACGCAACGATATATTGATGCAAGAAAAATAAGGATAGCACTAACTGATAGATCTGTGTCTGACTTCCTAACCAGTAACTGAAGTTGTTGGTGACATTGGACAAGGTTGTCACAGACCACATTATTCCTGTCTGTTTTTAGATATATCTATTTGTCATTTCACTAAGGATGTCATTTGACTAATTAATCCAAGTCATGACCGCTAGAACACCATTGTATTCCACATTGGTGTTCTAGTGTTCTAATGGTGATTTCAAATAAAACAAGGGGCTCTGTGAGAACTTCGACTGGGGAAGTACCTTAGAGAATACCGCATCCAAATAACAATGTTGTTTCTGCGCGTGAGTAAGGTCGCCAGAGCTCGATGATTTATAATTCCCTTGTCAATTCAGTGTTAGGAACAGTAGTTTCAGTTTCGCTCGTTCGGTCCATGTTAATTTGCCACCCAAATGTATACATTCTTGAATTTAAATGCTAATATAACCTTTAAGCTGCACATTAATCGCAAAAAGAACTGTAACGTTCAGCTTAAGTCCATAAACATTATGTACAGTTCGGCGAAATAATGATCAGTATATTTGGCTTTTGTAATCGGTCCCCACGATTATTACACCATTTCGCTCCAAAAAAACCCCGTAAGTATTGTTAAGGATAAGTGCAATTTAAAGTTCTCTGGTTTACTGTTGTTTTTAATTAGTTTTTTTGATTGATTTACGGTTTTGCTCATTGTGATTTTGGGTCAGTTATGCAAATAAATTTTAATGGGGAAAATGATTTGAGTTCTTTATGAATGAACATCTTTATTAGCCATCCATCTTCTTTCGATGGTTGAATAGTTCCAAGACTTTTAAGACTATTTAGTATAATGATAAAGATAGCCCGTTTATTGAACGTTTTTATGATAACTTGGTATCAAAATCAAAATGTCATTTATTCAGTTTAGGCCCTGGTAAGGCACTTATGAACGTTAAATTGGTACATACAGTTGAATTTACCACCGGTTCGGTACACTTAAACTGAGAAGACTCCGGCAAGAAACTCAGCAAGGTATGATTAACATCCACTCTTGTACTTTTAAATCAGGATCATTAACGTTATTTATTCAAAATTTCATGTGCAGGTAATTTACACCTATCGGTTTTATCATGAGAAAAATCACAGGAAACCTCAGATTCTCCAGTCAGTATGTATGTAACCACTAACGACTTGTACCAATTATCTGGCGATAACATATCTTCAGATAAATCTCACGATAGGTCCTGTAGTGTGTTACGAGCCTCAAGTTAAACTGGTAATAAAAACTTGAGTAAACATGTCATAATAATTGAAAGGTTTGACAACAGAAGATTTGTTAGCACCATGTCAAATTATTAATAGTATTTTAAAAGGAAACTATAAAATATTTTTAGTGTCCGTTAAAATAATTGGTACTTGAACAATATTCTTGTGTATATGAATTTCTTGAACTTGTAAATGAGAAAATGAAGATTTAGGCTACCCATTTTTTACTGAGTATGGTAGACAGATAGGTAAGTAGGGTACTTCAAAGTGCCTGATCACCATGGTATGGTTTCTATAAATAAATGGCGGCAAAAAATCTCAATTTTTCAATTTTATTTTTCTTAGCTCGCCGTTTTGCTCGCACCTTGTCATCAAAATTGATCGAGACCTCCGGAGACCAGCGGGCGGGGAGCTTTTTCCGCCAACGCGTCAGCTTGGCTATCCAAAGAGGAAACGCTGCCAGCCTTCTGGGAACCTTGCCGTTAATCGGAAGCAGCGGCAGGCTTGAGGAAATTTTCTATATATAGATTGTATTTTGTACATATTTGTTGTAAATAAATCCATAAGGTTAAAAAAAAATTCAAGATGTCTACGAAATTAAAATAAAAGCACTTTAAATATAGAACCAGAGGCACAACGCACAACACAATTGGTACCCTGACCAGGGTAAAGCCATGTTGAGTTTCAATTTCACTGTAACTGGAAGTCTTTACGCAACATTGTTGCTCCGGCGCAGATTCACGATATAATTTCCCGACGGCCTTTTATTTTGCTTATCTCGCTCATAAGACACCTGTAAAAGGACTTTCGGTGTACCTATTATCATTTTTATAATGACTTTTATTGTTGGAGAGGTTTTTTTATTGCATTTTATGGATCGATTATTTTTCTTCGGTTTTATTTTATTTAGTCAAAGTTTCTTTTATTATTTTAAAGACTCTTTTTAGCTTATTCAAAATCGCCATGTGTCAAAAAACATACAAATCCTCTGTGAAATTGCAATGGAAAGGGACACTGCAAGGTTTCACATACGAGTGAGCGAGACAAAACATATAGGTCGTAACATCGTATTAAAGTGACATGGGTAGCCGCAGGCGCATGCGTGCCTGTGTAATTTTTATTTTATTCTCTTAATACGACAAACTGTGAAATTTAGTAAATTATTAACAGATATTATTTACTTGGACATTAATATGTATTACTTGTATCGACTTTAATAAATAATAAATGCGGGGTTAGTGGATATACAATCAATGGGTGCTTATTGGAACTGCTATACTGGTACAAGTGTCGGATAGTAGTATCACATCAACAATAACCGTGGTTTTGCAAAAGTCCATAATGCAGCGGTGATCAGTTAACATAACCATACCTGCCTGTGTATAACAAAATAACAAAAAAAGTTGCTTTTTCCCCAACGCGATAAAATCAAACATAAAATGAATTAGAGAACAATCCTTCATCATTAATTATGAAATATTTATTAATAAATTATATTTCCACTAACTTATATTAAAACTGCACGGAACTTTAGCTCGGCTCGACTTATAATTATGAACACAATAAGTCATCGTGATTTAAATATGAATTTAGAATTCCGAATACCGAAAACTAGCCGAGCCGAAGTTTCGAATGCGAAGATCTTCGGCGAAGATTCTCAAAGCGGTGGGGGTCCATGGAGAGGCCATGAAAATGTCGACAAAAACATTATACTGATTTAATTTGGTGTGGTCTCACACTTTAAAATTTGTGATTTTAAAATAATTATGTATGTTAAAAAAAGCATTGCAATTCGATAACTTAGGGACTTACAAGTCAGTAACGATATTTCAAATGTTTCACCTTATTTAAATTCTCCAAAATATCACACAGAAACTTACAAAAAAAAGTCTAACCATTTTTTTTTTTTATACCACTTAGGTGGCAAACAAGCATACGGCCCGCCTGATGGTAAGCGGTTACGGTAGCCTATGGACGCTTGCAACACCAGGGGTATCATGCGCGCGTTGCCGACCCTGCAGAAATCTCTTCACGCCCCTTTTCAAGAACCCCATGCTGTACTCCATTGGGAAAACCACGGCGGGAAGCTCATTCCACAGTCTGAGCGTTCGCGGAACATGACACTCATAACATAACTTACAAGTATCTTTTTTGAAAAGAGCATTTGCTGAGTTTATTGCCGGCTCTTCTCAGCAAAAGCAAACTTCCGAACATTAGAATATTAGAGTCTGACTATTCATAAGTGCTTGTGAGGGCAAAATTGTTTCATTTCTTATTCGTTTCTTGCCGGAGTCTTCTCAGTTCAAGTTGTATTTGGAACCGGTGTAGAGTCATTTGTTAACGTTCACAAGAGCCTTATCAGGGCCTAAATTGAATAAATGATTTTTGATTTTGATTTTATTCAAATCGCTACTACAGCTTCATCTTAACAAAAATCGCTTATTTCGTGAACACAACTTAACGGTCTATTCGATTTATGACGCGGTATCGGGCGGCGACGACTTCGCTAATTGGTGCGTGTTGGTGTACCGTCGGTTTTGCTCGTACATGCGTACATACTACATTATGTCGCAGCATAATGGTTAATGTGTAAAATTGATAAACTGCCCGGGTATTTGAATTAAATCTAAACACTTTGAATAATGTTTTAGGATGTCTTGAAACGAGAGTTATTGAGATTAATAGAGCATAAATTTTCCTTTATCTTTTACTAGTCGTCCCCCGCGGTTTCACCCGCGTTCCCAAGTTAATAAGCATATGTCCTTCTCCATACAATAGGCTATCTTTATGCCAAATTTCATAATGATCGGTTGATTAGTTTAGGTGTGAAATATAACAAACAAACAAAGCAACTATTTAGCTATGCTTCCCTAAACAATATTACTTTTATTGTTTATCTGGACAGAATTAGGTGGGATCGGTATTTAAACAAAAATCTTAGATCAAAAACTCTAGACTGAATTAAATTTGGAGTCCGTATTTAGCCAAATTCCCAGGATGTTAGCGAAATAACAGTTTCACCATTATACTGCGATACATAGACGAGCTGCGTTTGCGCACCTTTTTATACTCGTATATCCCCGGTATGAAGACATTATAAAACACTAATGATGACGGGACTCTACGTTTCTTAGAACTAAGTGCGATATGTTTTAGTGGTGTGAACTAGCCGCTGGGTTTTTAACGTAAGTTGATAAGAAACGATTGTGCTATTGAAAAAGCCTCGAAGCGAAACAATTGACATACGATGGCGGATAATATTTTTTTGGAAATTCCAACTATGAATTTTTTTGTCTTAATATTTTATTTATGTAATAGCTGTCCCCCACGGTTTCACCCGCGTTCCTAGGATAAAAAATAGCCTAAGCCCTTCTCCATACCATATTTCATGATGATCCGTTGAGTAGTTGAGGCGTGAAACAAACAAATAAACAAACAAACTCACTTTCGCATTATAATAGTTAGGAGGATTCGCATCTATAATATTAGTTAGGATTTACTAAAACTTTATTACAGTCTCCTCTAATATTTGTTTCATCGTCTTAGTTTGTTAACCAAATCCCTGTAATGTCCAAAATATATTTTAAAAATGTAATCTTGCCGAGTTTCTTGCCGGTTCTTCTCAGTTGGAGGCTGTGTGAGGCTTTCGAACCGTGGTAACTTCATTAACACAGTTCTTTTGCTAATGTCGAGTTGTATTATAAGTAAAATATTGTTTAATTGTCATACAGTTCATATAACAAATAACAAAAGAGCCAAGTCATTAGACCTATTTGGATATGTCAGTGTAAATAATGTAATAGAAAATCAAAATCAAAGTGGACTATATTATGAAATTACAAACCCTAGTTTCCAAGTTTAATACTCGCTTCTTTTAGTCAGTGAAAGGCATCAGAAATCACGAAACAGAATTATACATTACAAATATACAACTTACAAATCCACAAGCTGTTTATTTCTGTCCGTTCGCAACTAACGTGGTAAATTTCAGTCAAATACTAATGCTTACAAACATAATTTTGCAGTTATAAGCTTAAACTAAAACTATTCAATAACCCTTACACATATAAAATTAAAGTCCATTTTCAATTGACAGAAATGATTCGCAACTGTAATGTAATAGTCATCGAGATCAATGGCGTAAGATACGTGCGTCGTTCGAACTATTTCGTCCTAAATCTCTTTCTACACCTTTATTAGGATTCCTGTTGCGTTTGCAAAACCCGTTTACAGTTAGTATTTTGTGGCCGAGATAAATATAAATGTAATAAGCACACAGGGAAAGATAGAAACGTGAGAATTGACCGCAGGATGCTGCATATAATTAGATCTGTGGAAACCGTTAGATCAAAAGTAAAATTATTACTAGTTTTGATGCAATATTCTATGCATGGCCAGAGCTTCACGTTACTTTGAGGATCTGTCGCCAAGCATCATAGATAGATAGATAGATAACTCTTTATTGTACAAAAAGTATTTAACTAAGTATAAAAATAAATGCTTAAAATAAAAAATTACTGTAAGTATCGCTAAGAAGCGATCTCTTTCAGAAAACCTTAGGATGGAGAGGAATTTAGACACGTTATTAGATGGTGATGTATACTTTTATAACAAAAATAGGTAAATAAATATACATACATACAATTATATAAGTCTTTACATAAATACAATTATATACATAAATACGTAGATTTAAGAAAATATATAAATACAATTATATACATAAATACGTAGATTTAAGAAAATATACATTCCAAAACCTATGTTGCGTTAGTCATGCTCAACAACTTTTACTATGGGACATATGGTGTATTCTCAAAAAAAAAATAAACTTTCCAAAGTAAATGTCAACCTTGCTCGATCATAATGAATCAAAAATAAAATATTTTTTTGAGAATTCAGTGTTGGTCCCATTGTAAAAGTTGTTCAGCATTTCTAACCCAACATAGGTTTCGAAAATATGCCATCTCGAAATCTCCACCCAGTATATTATTAATAAATACAAAGAAACAATAAGTAACATACTACACAACTAAATATACACATACATGGAAATATGGCAATTACAGCAAAGATTATAGTCAGCCCGAGAGGTAGACATTTTTCACCTGATTTTTAAAAACACGGAGTGACGGCGCTCTCCTTATAGATACCGGAAATTCATTCCAAAGGCGAACTACTTGGACTATAAATGATTTACCATAAAAAGAGGTGTTATGTGTGTATTCTCAAGAGGAGATTTTCTGATGACCTGGGTGATTGAAGGAAATCAATAACGCGGGGACGAGGGACTAAACAGAATAGTGTAAAGAAGAGACGAAGATGAGGTCTTAAAATTTTGTTTTTAGGCTGAAGATTGAAAATTAATTTATACGTTTCTCAGCGTTTTTAATAATTCCATCGAAGCGGGATAAAGTTGTTTTGTTTACTTTTATTGTTGTGGAAAAATATGTCATTTGTTTCCTGTACGCCACGCGAGTGAAGCCGTGAGCAGAAGCTAGTTTAAATATAATCCAATTAAAACGGTAAATCCCTCATTAATTAAACTAAAACTTTTTACACGAAATAACACTAACACTATGCATTTAACTAAAAAATAACTAACAATTATCAAAACATCTGAAAGTCATTCCGCACCGGACTCACAAAGCGAATTCTTAGAATACGCCGAAACAAAGGGCTTTAAAACTTGAAGGGTTAATATTAGAAAACTTAATTTGTGGTTTACCGAACATCGACGCCATCTTAATTGTATATGTGGAAATGCAAAGTTGCACAATGACGTAGCTAAGCTATATTACTTATTTTAGAAGCCAGTAATATAAGGACTTGTTTTTAACTAACCGCTTTTACTTAGACCAATGTTGTTAGTTTATTTTTAAGCGACTTAAAAAAAAGGAGGAGGTTTTTAATTCTGTTGTATGTTTTTTTGTTTGTTAACTTATAACTCCGACATTTATTAACCAATTTGGAAAATTATTTTTTGTTTGGCACTCGTGTTGTGGCACGATAAGCCGTTCTTTTCAATCGGCAAGTTAAGCTACCACCGTAGTGGCCTGTACCTGGATGGGTGACCGCCTAGTGGTATTTCAAATCGAGCGTTTCCGTGCTTCGGAAGGCACGTAAAGCCGTTAGTTCCGGTTATCACTTAATTGTGATAGTCGTTAAGCTAGTTGGAGGCCTTCTAGGCGGCTTGAAAACTCCAACAGTAGGTTGACCACTAGCCTACCTCCACCGATCCGCAGGGGGCACGCGTGGTGGGGTATCTGCCCATTCCCTTTCACCCTGATTTGTGAAAGGAGGTCTGTGCTCAGCAGTTAAAATTTAAAGTTTCTCCGTGACTTGGGCTGTGCGTTGATGAATCAGTCAGTCGAGGCGTCTTTTTATACGTCTTATGTTATAATTCTTGACCTCGCTTCCTCTTCCGCCACCTCTTTTAAACTCTACCAAACTATAGGATGGCGACCACAGCTTATATCTCCAATATACCACAATGTGCATTCAAAATAATACAACACAATATGTATACCACACATAGGGCGCTAAATTGTTTTTACAACTCCAAGCGATATTGATACTTTGTTGAGTTAATTCTAAATGTTCAGTTAACTTGTGTAGTAATTTAAATGCTGTACTACACTTGTGATAAATATGTGCGTGTAGCTTTTTTTTTTTTTATACCACTTAGGTGGCAAACAAGCATACGGCCCGCCTGATGGTAAGCGGTTACCGTAGCCTATGGACGCTTGTAACACCAGGGATATCACGCGCGCGTTGCCGACGCTGCAGAAATCTCTTCACACCCCTTTTGAATAACCCCATGCTGCACTCCATTGGGAAAACCTGACTCCAAAAAAGGAGGAGGTTTTCAATTCGGTTGTATGTTTTTTTTTTTTATGTTTGTTACCTCATTACTCCGTCATTTATGAACCGATTTGGAAAATTCTTTTTTTGTCTGGAAGGGTACACTTCCCGTTTGGTCCCATTGTCGTCAGATCAGGATTTGATTACTTCTTCGTGTACTTTGAAGTCGGTTTAAGTTTTTTGTAAAACAGTCCAATTATTTATTCAATCATATTTTTAAGAAGAGATGTGATGTAACTAAAGTTACTTTAGTACGATTTACAATAGAATCGGCACCATTGTTTGTAACAATGAGGATGGGGATGAGGTAAAAATTACTTACTTACTACAATCCTTTACTATGTGAAAAAAGGTATATATACAAGTGAAACCACGCGGCATAATTCTATCAATAAACCAATAGTTATAAGTGTATAACAACAGATGAGTCGTAGAAACGCAGATTTATCCCGAAGTTACGACAATTCAAAACCTATCTAGTTACCAGTAAATACGAAAATAACTTATCCACTATACATAACATTATAATCTTTAAATGTCTGCCAGTTCACACTGCGTATGCATCGAGTTATGACTATGAACTGCCGACTTGCAGACTCAGTGATACCACGCAGTGTATTCTCGCGTGGCGATAAATAATGCTTACATTCAAAACGCATAACTTGTAAACGCGGCACATATACACCTTTGAATAACTCTTATTACTTCAAACTTAAGGGTTCAATTTGAATGTAAAGTTGTCGGAAAGTCGAAGAGGCAACCACTAATCGTATTAAATAGATATGAAGCCAAGCCATAAGATATTTGCTCGGAAGATCAGTAATAACGAAACCGTATTAATGTATGGAAATTAGTACAACCAGTCCTGGAGGTGTATTATAGAATTGGATCAGTTATTTTTTGTTGTTTATAATGGAGGTAAGAGCCACATAGTATATACTGAAAAGCATGAAGAATAATTGCTGGAAGAAAAGTTGGTTAAGGACTAATAATTTATTTATATTCAAATATCATTTTTAATTTTAAATATATGATTAAGAAACTTCAAATCGATACCCAATAAAGTCGAAGACACTGATCACTTGTCGGGACAACTAATGCCAATTAAAATGAACTAGTGTAGCGCCAATAGTAATATCGATAAAAAAACTTTATCGACACTTCACGTTGACATAATACGATGCGACTACCGTGAAGGCATTACCGAGTTTCCCTTTTAAGCGGTCTCCTATAGTGTCAGGTTACCGGTCTTGTGGTAAAAAAAAGATTCCAGATTAGCAATTACTATATACGTATCGTGGAGTGGGATAAACGAATGCCTCCCAGTAACATCCAGTGCCGTCGCTAAAAGCCGATGTAATTATCCACGAACTCAAATAGGCAAATGGACGACAGATGAGCTGCATTCCACAATAATAATTTTATTTTTATGATATCATACATTCACTTTAATCTACCCGCGAATTTGTAATGCATTATCGTTTTTATGCACGACGAAACAAGCCCAACCGTATTATCAATTCCATTATCTATACAAGTTTACATTTACACGTAAATATGGACTATTTCAAATGACTCAATGAGATTTAAATTGGCAACAATCCGTGTATTCAAATTCGATTTCTAAGTATCAAACGTAGTCACCGAATAATTTAAGTTAAAGTTAATGTATAAAGTTAAGTATGTGATTGGTAATACCGGTGGACTTAAGCTTTTCTGGACCCGATTGGTATTCAAATTCGTTTATTTTGACGTGTTACGATAATACATTTTGTGCCTTAAGTTATATAAATAAACTACATGTTTTTGTTAGATAAGGTACAATCAAATCTAAAATCTATTAAGCCCAAAATATGAAATTTGAATAACAAAACTCAACCTAACTGTCATCAATTTACCTACAACGTGAATTTACAAAATTTCCTTAAATTATTTTTCATTTTATTCTAAATAAAGCATTCAGTTAAATAAATATGTTATATATAGATAATGAAGGATTATATTAATATCGTGTCAACTTATTCTGACAATGCTCAACAAAAAACACGATACAAAAACATACGGTATTTTTTACATAATGTTATTTCATTCAGGTCACTAAAGCAAGGTTAAGCAACACCACAAATCATTCTATAAAAAGGCGTTAGCTATCTGTCACACGTCACTATGAATCTGGCAACGACAAATATCGAGGGCGTGGCCGGACATCGATGTTATTACAACCAGAGCACAATGATTTGCGCAACACTGGCATAAAAATTCAAATTGACAAATGTCAAAATATTATCGTAACATGGTGTTCATCTAAAAATAAATCTTCCTTCATTTTTAATGGCCGTGTGGTTAAACATTTATAGATGACTGAAAAGTAACGAAACTATCTAGATACCTGCCCAAAATTGTGCCTGAGAATATTAGTTAAATAAAATCGTAAATACTGTTTTCAAATAAGAATATGCAAATATGAGGATATATGCAATAATTTCAAATAACCATTAAAATATATTTAATCAAACAATTTAACTATATTCATTATAGTTAAAATAAATTAAACTACTGTAAATACATTTCAAACGGCAAAAAAAAACACGGACTCTCGTACTAAAATTAAATATAGCAATAAAATATAATGACACAGCCATCAAAACGACATTACGCATTCATAGCCCATTTAGAAATTCGATATCTAGACATAATTTGATGGATAGATCTAGATTTTTTGCAATAAAAGGTTAATAATATACAACACCTACGTAAATGAATTTCAACTGGAATTAGTAAAATAAATATTCATGCATAAACATTGTGTCTGTCTTTTTATATCTGTCAAATAAACTACGCTAATGCGATGTGCGTAAACGAATATCGATATGGGATTATCGACACTTTGTATTTAATTCGATTCTTATGTTGGAATTGTCACGTCATTAAAATAATACGTAAGGGTTATTTCTTATTGATAAAAGTTATTCGATATGTATGTATTGTATTTTGTTTATTTGACCATAACTGTGATTGTGTCACTCAGATATGCAACATTCGGGAAGACACCATTAGATGTTTGGCGACAGATTTTTATTTTAGAGGTGATGACCTGCTTTTTCTTCAAAAGCTCTAAAGTCCCCGTCATGAGAAGCTATAAATTATGTAAACAAACATCTTTTACTAAGTAAACATTTTATACTGCGAGATAATAATAAATTGACCATATTCAATCGACATGAAATATAGACGGGTTATATGAAAGTAACAACCTATTTAATTTAGTCGGATCATATTTTAACGACGCAAAGCGCTATCGTTTGTGTTTCTTGGTACCGGAACGCGTCCGTCGCAGGGATTGTAAACTATCGTGACGCCATTTTAAAATAAACGCGTCATTCGAGTTTCGAATGCGTACGAGTTTGTTTCATTGCTTTGCCTATATCGCGGATCTGGTTGTTATTGTTAATTTTGTTATTGTTTCGTTATCACTTTTTTATTGTTGTTACTTTAATTGTTGCGTTAATTTTATTTGTTATTACGTATAATGGAGCCAGTAGCCAGTACATCTAAGGAAATAAATTCGCCACGAAAAAAACGTCAAAAGGTGCGTAATACAATTTATCTAAAATATATAATAAGTAAAAAGAAAGAGTTGTTTGTTAAATAATATATGTTAATTAATATTTGTTACTTAATAATTTATTAAATCTTAAACAAATTCATTTTTTTTGTTGGTCCAAATGTTGTGAACTCCTGAACACTTGTTTACAAAATTTATAGCTTCTCATGACGGGGACTTTAGTTCATTTTAGGATTCGAACTTACGACTTTCTTCACGACATTCAACGTCGAGACTACAGATATCATTGCCTTAAAAAAAATGATATTTAAATTAGACATAAAATGGGCAATATTTAGGTAACATTCGTGACTTATAATCTGACTTCCATTCATAGAAAAAGTACCTATTTATTATAATACTATAAGCCTCGCTCACTACTACCTAATATAAATCGATCTTAAAGATAAAAATGGTCCTAAAATATATGAAATAATATTAGCTGGTACACAGTTCTTGTAAGAGCAGTATCTGAAAAGATTAATATCCTGGGACATTCCTCACACACGGTCATCTGATCCCAAACTAAGCAGAGCTTGTACTATGGAAACCAGATAACTGATATAATACATATACTACTTTTTTGTTTGTAAATACATACTTAATATACATAATTACACCCAGACTCAGGACATACAGACATGTTCATGCACACAAATTCATGTCCTGTGTGGGAATCGAACCCACGACAAGCGGCGCGATAGGCGGAATCTTGAGCAGAGTCTTAACCATCCACGCCAGCTGCCCCTTCAAATACGACAAAGCTTCGCTATTATATGTAACTTCAATACCATTAAAGCAGCTCAATATAAAACTGAAAACATGTAGACATAAAAAAACCGTTTTTCCCAAACTTGTAGGCACATTGATATATTCTTCACGGGGTACTGTTTAGTACACTCGTCTATTCAATAATTCATAACACGGTACGTGCTAAGAATCACATTAACACTTGAAGAGAGTAACAAACAAACAAACACTACGGAAATTATTATTCTATAGACGTTGGGCATAAAAGGAACAATTTTTTTGTTTCACGTTTCGGCGCGTACCATAGTAGGTACGTCCATCCACAGTTAAATTAAGCTAAAACAGTAAGTCATTGTTACACTAGAAAATGGCCTTCCTAGTACCAAGATAATCACAAAGTCGATTTCTTGAAAATCTAAATTTATTGATATTATTTAATATCATGTTTGCAACTTATGACAAAGCACTCATAAATTAGGTATTTTATAGGATCCTAAAAAAGTGTGTCAAAAATATGGCTTGTTATGTATTATAAATTATTATTGATATAAATGTTTGGCATTTACAATTATTTAAATCTAAAAGTCAGCATTTTAACAAGTTGATTTACTGCTCAAACTAATATAACATTTACTGTAACAGATCTGAAATACATATCCAATTTAAATGGCGCTCTGTATAAATAATCAACCATACAGATACTTACGATTACATACGATTGATAACACACATAAGAGCTCTTGGTACACTGGTCATTGTTATCTAAAGGAGGGCTAATAAAATCATGTTTGTTCAAGTGTCAAGGTCCACAAGTTCACGGTATAAGAATACCGTGAACTTGTGGACCTTACAGAATAAACACTTCGGTGTATTGTTACGCCTAATAATGAAAACTTGTTAAATAGATACCATGTTCTTATTGTAAAGAATAGCTTTGATATTTGACTCCATTTTTATGGATTCCCGATTCCTTCCGTCCAGCGGTTTCATCTGAATCTAGAAATTAAATTTGGGTATTAAAAGTACCCTGTTAGTTAATACAGAATGATTGAAAACTATTTTACAAAAAACTTAAACCGACTTTAAAGTACACTAAAAGGTAATCAAATCCTGACCTGATGACAATGGGACCAAACGGGAAGTGAACACTTCCAAACAAAAGAAGAATTTTCCAAATTGGTTAATAAATGACGGAGAGGTAAAAAAACATTAAGAATAAAAATATACAACCGAATTGAGGTTGTCCTCCTTTTTTGAAGTAGATTAAAATACAGATTTAAAAGATAATACAATATTGAGTACCAAACATACATCCTAATACGGGCCAGTTGGGATTCCACCTATCTCGCCGCAAGTCGATTCCCATTGATCCACGATGATCCACCTTCTTTCATGTTTTTCAACTACAATGTTAAGTTTATATGGAACCCTCTCCATGCGAGTTCAACTTGCACTTGTCCGGTTTTTTTTAAAACAGTTAAAAAATCAATAACAATCTAATATTCAGTCGACTATTTAGTATCGAATATTTTTGACAGCGTAAGGACTACTGATTACGCATATCGTATAAATTATTAATGTATAGTTTTAAACCAATGACGTTAAGGGTTGGAGCCTTAACGTCATATGTATTAACCATCCCTTATTTACTGAAAAGAAGTTGGCTTAAACAAGCTAAATCTGTATTTACACCGTTGGTAAACTTGGTAATTACCACAAAATGCATTAAAACACTTTCTCCAATGGCCGCCATTATTACAATTATACTTTTCTGGTGTTGCCATTCCTCGATATTCAAATACACAATATCAAAATAAACCGTTTTACACTTTCTAAATAAATAATGCTGACAATTAATTATAATTAATCAATATTCAATGGTATGAAATTAAATAATATTCAAATAATATAATGTTAATGCTAACATATGTTATTTATAAAAACAATGGAAACGTAATGTTTGCCAACTATATCGGCACGTTAGCGCCCCGCCGCCGCCGCCAACGGCGTTTATCGATCAGAATGACGATCACGCACACTTGTTATCGATTATCGATAATCGTAATAGTCGATTTGTAAATATGGATTGGATAACGACGTTACATGTCTATTTTTATATATAATTTTTGATTAATATTCATGTTTATGAATTTATCTGTTTTGTTTTAAATACTTATTACGTTTACAAATAGGTTGAGTACTTAATAAAATGAAATGTTTCAAACTAGTAATTTATGGTAATAAGTTTATTTGATAACTTTATCCAATGCTTATAATATTTTTTTCTCGCAGATTTTATAATTAACAATTTTTTTTTATGTTGAAAAATCTAATGAATAACAGTAAATTTGGAATTATTATTGTGTCTGAAGAGGATATATTCTGAAATTGCTCCACTTTTTATTGCTCTGCCCTGATGTAGGGGCTGTTGAACCTAAATCAATTGAAAATACTGGTTTTACGATATAAACATTTGACAAAACTGGCTTTTTATTATAGTCGTATATATTTTTTTTAATGTATATTATTTGCAAATATGCCGCTGAATTATAAAAGCGCGTAACATTGAAGAGATTCGGATATATTTATGTATGATAATTGCAATAGGTTAGATAAAAATTACCACCTACGTATAATATAGTAGTCAAATCGTGTATTAATTTGATAGAAAACTTAAAGGTGTATAGATTTTATTTATTGTTAATATCTAGCAATTAAAATACTAGATAAATTAATAATATAACAACCTATTTTTTTTGTGGTACTAATAATACACAAATCGTATCGCAAGATTCAAAAAGTGTTTCATTAAGTATATATAGACACGACGTAAATTGTAGTTGTTATTTATTAAAACACAATGGTGCCGATTCTGTTGTAAATCGCACTAAACTAATTTTAGGCACATCTCATCTCTTTCTTACGAACATAATTGAAAAAGTATAGAACATAATTTAAAGCTGTCAAATTAATCTTTGCCGTCTTATTTTGCGTATATTTAGGCGTAACCGCGATAGATGGCGACTAAATTTATATTGAAAACAAGCATTAGACTAATTTGACAGGACTAAATTTCTTACATTCTTTTCTTATTTTCTTTGTTAGAAAGAGACATAGTGAGATTAAAATTAGTTTAGTTGTAAACAACAGAATCAGGACCAATGTCTTGCTTTGGTAAACAGAAGCAATTCTGTATAAATATAGTATATGTTAAAGAGGTCGTTAGGTACTTGTGGATATAAACGTGATGTGATGACAGATTGATGGCACTGATATGATATGAATATGCGTCGTAGACGTCTCGGAAAATCCAAATAAAACAGCAGAAATACATGTTGAATAATTTTTACAATTTTAAATAACCATTTATTCCAGGGAGAATTAAATTCATTATTAGAATACAAATAGAATTACAAAATATCTTAATTTAAATTAAAAATCGAAACGCAGATGTAATTTTTTTTATCGATATCGACATTAAAAATAGTAGCCTCGGTACATCACCAATACTTTACGTCAATGGCAATAAATTGGCTAACATGCGTCGACAATGAGTCTCATCCCATGTATCAATCTATTACTTATTTACTAGAATGTTCTTGGAATTAACAGTTCGGCGGGCCCTTTAGTACAGAGATTGTCTTCCAGACATTGTTAGACATGTAGTCAATTACTTCTAGACTTTACGCAAGGACAGGTCTAGGCCTACCTCGTTGATAGTTCAACTAACTATGGAACGCTATAATGGATGGATGTGAGTTTAGTTTAAAATACGGGAAAAACTATAATAAATATACCTTGGAAATTTATCGGGTCTTCTCAGTTAAAAAAGTGTTAGAATTTTAAATGCATTTGGAACTTTAACTAAATAAACACTGCAGTGCATATCAGTGAAATGTTTCTCAAATATTTCATAAAGTCAAAAATTCCCACACGATTATTTAAAACTCAACAAAGCGATAATTTTGAGTCATAAAATTAAATAAACAATAAATTAGTAATGCAATAAAACTAACAAAAGAATAAAATTCATATCAAGTAGAATGCATCTCAAACTGACTCAAGCGTTGCGTGCATAGAATATGTTATGAAGTGCTTTTTTTACCTCTCAGCTCATCCCCTTCTGTCATAATAGGCTTTTGTGAGGACTATTGGGAAATAATAACATAAGTTATACCTTCACTAGATGATATCGCGCGCTTACCTGCAAAGAAGAGAGCATATGTATTAGAAAAGAATACACTGTTTTAGCTTTTAAATAAATTATACTCCGGTTAATAGTTTCCCCAAGTCTTCAGTAATAAAGAAAAGGTTTTGGGATAAAAAAAAACAGTATATTTCATTTTTCATTTGTATTGGTACTCATTATATTTGTAATATTTTATTCATAAATTTTTTTTTTTTTTTTTTTTTACTGTGTATAGGCCTGTGTTTGACCACAATCTCACTATGGTAAGTGATGATGTGGTCGAAGGTGGTAAGCACACAAAGCCTAGAAGGAACTGGCTCTCAAGTGCAGCTGACGGAACACACCGATAGGTGCTTGGCGACAGAATAATTAATAATTGTATGCAATTAAAATTAATTATCAATTTTAATTTGACATAAATAACAATAGCAGGTTAAACCAACAAGGTTTTAGTTTTATCAAAACATAAAATAAAAACAATCTTGTTGACAACATAAACAGTCGAACAACTGTGATCTGAATAATTATGAACTTTGATAACGAACAGTTAAATCATTATTTTCTCTAATTCAGTGTATTCTGTCTATTCTGTTTCAAAAGGTTATTTGTGCTCGTGAAACTTTGAATGAATCAAGTTGAAAACTGACGAACCTTTTCATTCCGCCACTGTATATAAGCCACCCCAATGGCTAACTACAATGTACAATCCTGAGTCACATCTAGCTATACCAAGAAATCGCATAATGTCATACTTATGCATTTTTAAATCCTACGCAGTCTTTATTTCCTGTGACCAAATCAACAGCCGATGACCTATCAACTCAGCCATCGCACGTCACCATCATGAGGTAAATTCTCTCATAGCCTAGCTGAGGAGGGGCGTAGGTACACGACAGACTCACAGTCAGATGAACGTGGACGATAATGTAGCAGATATGGCTTACTGAGAACTGTTCTTACTCTGCTGGGCTAAATGATTAAGAGGCAGCGATTTATTTATTTATTTTGGAGAGAGGTAGAGCATTTATTCGCTCAATGAGCAGCTCGACTGGGGAAGTACCTCCACCTTACAGAATACCGCAGCCAAATAACTTTATGTTGTGTTCCTGCGCGTGAGTAAGGTCGCCAGAGCTCATAGGGGAGGGGGGAAAGGTCGGTAACGCGTGAGCGATGCTTCTTGTGTTGCAAGCGTCCATATGGCTGCGGTAACCGCTTACCATCAAGCGGGCCGTATGCTTGTTTACCGACTTAGTTGTATAAATAGTTGTATAAATATTTATTTTGATAGTGGTTTCTAGAATTATTTATTAACCGACTTCAAGGAAAGAGGAGGTTCTCAATTCGGTTGTTTTTTTTATGTTTGTTACCTTATAACTCCGTGTTTGGAAGAGTACACTTTCCGTTTGGTCCCATTGTCATCAGGTCAGCATTTGATTACTTTTTAGTAAACTTTGAAGTCGGTTTAAGTTTTTTGTAAAACAGTTTTCAATTATTTCTTAAACCTAAAGATGTGTTGTGCCAATTGTGCTCATTATCTAAAACTATCAAATCCACGGAGCAAAAATTGTTTGTTCTATGATCAAATCGGAATTTAATGAAGTTTGAAAATTTTATTTTTTAATTCACATCTTTTAATTTTAAAGTTGGCAGCGGACGCTCTACGCTCCCCGCTACCGTCTATACCTTGGGCCTATCAGAACCTTTGTTTTAATAATAATATAAAATTTGAGTGGCACGACACAACATCCTGACGCCACATTTGTGGAACGTAAGTGAAACGTTCGTTTGTCGCTCCTACGTGTAGTCCGACAGTACGTGGGATGATTTTTTAAATTTCTCGAAAACTGACTGTTTCCAACAATATATGACAGATGTACTTTAGTAGGGTCATAAATTTAATAGCGGCTTGAACAAACATATCCTTAATTTTTTATACTACTTAGATATTAAAGAAGCGGTCCGCCTGATGGTAAGCGGTCAGCGTAGCTTATTGACAAAATCTCTTCACACCCCAGAATAAAAACTTGAAGATCCCTATGATTGGGAAAGCCCCCCCCCCCCCTTGGGAAAGTCAAAGCTAACAAGAGTTTTACCAAAACTATAAAAATAGTTACATTACCTAACGGTAGGTTCTAGGTTCATATTCCTCCGATGTCTATATTCAGAACAGTTCAAATTTTAATCGGTTCATTAGAACCACCATCTAAATTAGTCCATCCGTGTATAATTAGAACAACATTCCTAAAGTTTATATTTAATTGTAATATCAATACGGGCCAAAATTCAATGTAGCTCATTTAAAACAATACTTTCCCATTGGCTGGGTACGCTAAAACCTTTTTTATTACGGATCCCGTATATCCAAGCTTGTGTAGACATTTAGAACCTCTAAGTGTGAATGGGTGAGCAAATAGTGAACGCTACTGTACGATCGATGTCAGGTTTTGAAGTTACAATCGACCATAGCTGTCTTTCGTAACGGTTGAATGCGCTTAGATTAATATTGCCTACGGTGTGTCGTGGTGCAAATAGTTTAGGCATATAGTGATTTGGGCGAGATGTCTGTTTACAGAAAGTTTTTTATTTCTCTGTCGTCTATGTTCATGTGCATTTGAGACCTGCTTCGTTTTTTTACTACCGTAGTTTATGGATGCTTGCAACACCAGGGCCCACCAGGGGTATCACGCGCGCTGCCGACCCTGCAGAAATCTCTACACATCCCTTTTGAAGAACCCCATGCTGTACTCCGTTGGGAAAACCACGCTGTTGTGTGCTTATCTTTGATTTGATGATTTCCTCCAAAACATAATCTACACTAGCTGTCTCGCGCGGTTTCACCCGCGTTCCCGTGATAAAAGTATTAGCCCATCATACCTGGGGATAGTGTAGCTTCCTATTAGGCTATTAGTGAAAGAATTTTTCGAAACCGACTGGTAGTTCCAGAGATTAGCTTTATTAACACGCCAACATTCAGACTGTGAGTGACTGAAACAGTTTCATTACACCACCAATTTTATTAAAATACAACTCGCACACAGAACAGTCCTTTAATCTATGCGCAAGTTATTAGCGACGAAATGTAAATAGCAGTAAAGATCAAAGTAACAATTGCGCAATCAAAATAAACAATAGGCAATATGGCGGTGAAACTTTAATGCAGAGCAACTGGGTGCATTGAGTAATAAACTTATGAATATTAAGGCCTTAAGTAGGCCACTTTTGGAGTAAACTAGAGATTAGTTGATATTTCTTCATAATGTAAACGGACATTAATATTAGTCAACGTTTAACTTAAGTTGTCATCACACAGATAAAGGAATGAACTTGCCTTAAGAAGTTCGCAGGCGGGATACTATAGACCCGATTTTCGCTTCGAACTATACCGATAATCTCGCTATCCTACTTCCTCACCTCAAAAAGTACATCTTCTTACTCTGTTAATCATAACGCGACTTTCTGTAGGACGTATATGCACTGGTAGTATGGGATTCTAATAGCTTTAACAATAAGTCGAGCATACTTAAGGTACTTAATTTAAATTAATAGATTTCTTTTTTATATACGAAGATTCTGTAAAGAAGCGTAAAGCCCGCCTGATGGTAAGCGGTTAACGTAGCCATATTTACGGGGCATCACTCACGCGTTGCCGAACCTTCTCCCCTCCCCGATGAGTTATGGCGACCTTACTCACGCACAGGAATACAACATTGTTATCGCTACACTTAAATTACCAAAAAGTTGAATTGAATTTAAAATCAGCTACACATACACCCCTAAACCCCAACTATTATCTTTGGACTACTAACAGTGTAAATTATTTAAGTAAGCCATCGCCTCCGATATTGTACCACGGAACACCACTCGCTGCCACCAAAAACAATTAACACGTACAATTTTACTGGAATTTATAGTCTTGAATAATAATACAAAATAAGTCCTATTAACTTCGGAAAGTTAATAGGACATTTGGGTTGTTTTTAGGATTGGACTAAAATCTTTGATATCCAATTGATTTGTTACAACAATGTATGTTAATTTATTTATTTATTTATTGAAAGATACAAATAAAATAAATTAAATTGAAAATAAATAATATTAAATTGAGTTAATAATTGCTAGGGAATTCCAAGCAATAGCGTGGCAATAGCAATTTATTACAATCAAAAACTACTTTCAAATACAGGAAAATTTTGATAGACATTCTTTCCTGTCGAAACTGAAATGAAAACCGACTATAACATTTGATGTTATTGGCAAATAAATGCCGATACATTTATGAGATTTCAAGATGTGTATAACATCACTGACTGCCCTGTTCCCTTTTAATTGAGGTTGGCACAGTATGTTCGCTACTTCCATTGGACCTTTCTATCCGTCATATCAGCATTAACTCCTTTCTTACACAATCCACCCACGTATTTCTTTATCTTCCTCTTCCCGTATATGGCGATAGCCTTTCATGTTCAGAGCTCTAGCGCCTTTATATACTCATAAAAAGCTATTTCACTAATGTACTAATTAAACGGTCACGTACAAACCGTCATATTGCTTAACAATGACAGGAAAGTGATCAATAAATATCTGTCAATTTAAGTTAAATCGTATTTATGAGTACGGCTAAAATCCATGTATACTAAAGTCTCCAAACATGCTCAGTGTGCATGCGTCACGAGAGGCGGAGGCGACGCAAGGAATTCCGAGCGAGCCGAATTCAACTTGTCGGCTTGCAGTGCCTGTCGACGCCATCTGGTGGATAGGGAGGGGATGTAGTCGATTGTTTTGACCGTTTGATTATTTTTGACAATAGTTAAGTATGGCTGCTGTGGTTGAAATAGCAGAGCCCCTAGACAAGATGGTTGTCGCCAATCGTTAATAAACGATCAACCTTTGTATGCGATTGACATAAGAGCTTGTTAAAGATCACGTGATATTTCGATTTGAAATGTCAAACCCAATATAATTTTATTGTTTATAACTTTATTTCTTTTGTGTATAGATAAATAGAATCAATATTATAGATGTGGGACAAAATTCGTACTTACAGAAAACATGTTTATGTTTCAAAATTATCGACACCTAAATTACCAACACTACTGAAAAGCGCGGCAACATCGCCATCTCCCGTTTCGCTCTCACGCTCATCCCTAAACCTACCTGTCCCTGTCGCACGCGACTACCTTATTTAAATAAGAGTGAACGCGGTTGCAACTCCTTTTAGGATTCGAATTTGGACTTTATTTCCTGGATTTTATGGTTGGTTTGAGAAATGGTCGTTGAAATAAAAGGAAAAAAGGTTGTGGCAGGCAGGTTATCCCGCTTGCGAGCGCCCCCTAGTAGAAGACACTTGACTTAGATTATTTTGGCCGGAAATGTGGACCAAACTTCTGATAGACACCGGTAGCGTCCTTGACTTAGAAAAAGGTTCTAGGAATGTATTAAGTTAGGTCCGTTAAAACCTAAGTTGAAGTTAGATTAATTTAGTACGATATTAAATGCTGGCGTTATGTTTCATAACAGTAAATTAGTCTAATTGACAACTTAGATAAGCCTCACTTAGTTGAATATAGATAACTAAGTAACTATTACTTAAGTGCAACATCATGTTGAAAACCAATTACTGAAGTTAGAACTTAAACTCCTTCTTTTTTTTATATAATACTCCTTCTTAAATAAAAATTTGTAGTCACTCGTACAATAAATGAATATTAAGTGCACTTCAACAAAACAAAACCATCGATACGGTAGCAAAATGAAAAATCACCCAGAGTCCAACTTACACTAACTTATACATAACTTAACAATAATTCACGCACACCCACCGACTTAAAACTGAAGGGAGACGACACACAACAAATGGATCGCGATTCCTCAACTTAACTCATACATAACTTAAGTCTAACTTAGATACGAGGTAACTTTACACCTAAGTGCGGTCTGGTAAACGTTTCGACGCCTGAGAGTTGTAACTTGATTCAGTGTTAGTAGGTTATGAGGGAATTTAGAACAATAATATTATGTACGGCTCGGATATCTAGCGGTTGGAACAGTTACTAATTATTTTATATCTATTTAACAGCTTATTAGAATCGCAATCAGTAGCTTTCTCAATTTATCTCTGGTTTATTTTAAAGAGCTTATAAAAACATTGATGGACGTAGCTAGATAAATAGCTCATCCAGTATTTAGATTGGTATTTTTGATATCAAATAGGTATAAGTTTTTTACTCATATTCGAAATGCAATAAATTATCAGCCATATTATCATACTTGACTCCACCCTGTGGTTTTACCTATGTCCCTGAAGGATCATTTTCCTCGATAGGTTATTCCAGAGTATGATCAATATAATGTGCAATGTTTTGTCCAAATGTGTACAGCCGTTACGAGTACTAATAAAAAAGGTTGTAACTTCATACATCTTCGACGAGACGCATCTTTTAAACTAGACATTAATTTCAAAAACCTATAGACTTAAATAGTAAACCTAACTTCTCACACAAGATAACAAAAACCTACTACCGCTATCTTAAACGTATAGAAAGCACCATAAATTTCGACACAAACTTAGAACGCACTTAGTGCCAACTTAGGCAAGTATAAGTTTAGTTTGTCTGGCTAACATTAATCAAAGGTAGCAACTGTTATTTTATTTATTGATTCGGAATGTTGCGTTGATAGTAGTGCTGCTCAGATGCTTTTATGCACAGTAGACATAGTATATGGAAATAAAACAGATCAATAAAAAACACACATGATATTTCGATTTGAAATACCAATCCCATACAAAGGTTCATCGTTTACTGACGATGACGATTGTCGATAACCATCTTGTCTACTGGCCCTGTAAAGAAAAACAGTTGGACATCCACTGAACAAACATACGAAAGCATTTTTGCCCAAGCTGAAGCCACAGCTGAAAAGGAGACGCTTCTCGATGGGTCGGTCAATATAATTTATGTATTCAGAGTCAAGTCAACCAAAAAAGCAAGTTGAATAACAAAATAACAATAATTTCTCCCCATATCTAGCTGTGAAAATTATTCGCTCGCCTACGCCAAGTTTCCACGATTTAACTTAACATTAACTTAGAACTAACTTGACAATTGTATTGAAGAATTTGTTATTGAATGTGGTTTCCGCTTTCTAAGTTACAGCCGCTTATTTATATGCAATGGAGTAGGCCTGTCCCTGCGAATCGGGGTTACTTTAGTATATATATTATAACTTAACATTATTATTATTAACGGGATTTAAATAAGATTCAGTGTGTTCACTACTTACTACGAGCGATAAGTCGTTAGACATAAAAATTACTTATATTTGTTTATTTATTTAAGCTTTATAATTAATAAATAATAATAATAAATATCCTGGGACATTCCTCACACACGGTCATCTGATCCCAAACTAAGCAGAGCTTGTACTATGGTAACAAGATAACTGATATAATACATATACTACTTTTTGTTTGTAAACACATACTTAATATACATAATTACACCCAGACTCAGGACATACAGACATGTTCATGCACACAAATGCATGTCCTTTGCGGGAATCGAACCCACGACCAGCGGTGCAATAGGTGGAATCTTTACCAGAGTCTTAACCAACTGCGCCAACTAGCCCGTCAATTATTATTTATTTATATTTCATCCCACTGCTGGGCAAAGGCCTCCCCCTTCTTCTTCCACTCACTTTTTCCCTTGCGGATCTGTGCCATAGTGTACTTTCAAAGTTAACCAGTTCATCTCTCCATCTAGCAGTCGGTCTACCTCTAAAATGACTTATATAGTTGTTCTATAATTCGACTATATATGAACAAATTATGTAAAATATAATTTTAAAGCGGATACTTGTAAACTAAGTAAACAGAAAAATCTTAAGTGAGTTCTATATGGAACAGCTCAAAAGTAATAAAATAATAATAAATATCCTGGGAAATTCCTCACACACGGCTATCTAATCCCAAATTAAGCTATGGAAACTAGACAACTGATATAGGTATATACTACATATACTTCTTTTTGGTTTACATATCCTTTCTTATTCCTGAGTAATACTCCTACTAAGAGTATACTCCTGACTAAGAAAGGATTTCACGTAAATAGTAAAACAGAGAATTTCAGGTGTTCCCGAATGGTGAAAGGCTATAAAATATAACTACAAATAATATTTCCTCCGAATCTCTACAGTGTTAGGCTGTGCGTTGGCTGTCTTTGTAAGAATGTTATACTTAGATAAACTTGAGGAGAAATCTTCAAAATAATATACAATTTAGAAACCGATACGTAAGTCTTAGACGTTAAAGTCCGTAAGGGTATACGTAGATTGCTGACCGCCCGCCAATTCAACTGTGGTTAAAAAAGTCTAAAATTCCCCAAAAGCCTGGTCACGAGGAAACCTTATTATACCCTATTCATTCAAGTGTGATTTCTCGAAACAACGCGCTCGATAAAATGGGCCCATAGGGTCTCGGTTACTTGCGAGAGAAATAGTATCGTATTTCTGTTATACACTCGAAGACAATGAAACAGAATTGTATATTTTTGCTTTTTGTTAAGTTAAGTAAAAAGCTTGGCAATAAAATTGGTCTTCAGGTTTCTATATAGTATTTCTTAGAGATACTAAAATATTTACAATTTATTAAAAAGCTACTGCTAAGTAATCCTTACTTAGTTCAAGTATTTATAATAATTTTAAACGTAATACCGAGCTTCATGAGAATGCAGACAAGTTTATATTTTTCGAGACGTCGCAGTTTGTTAATATAGCTTTCCGCGATGAAAACAAATTTATAGCCTGAAGTTTTTGCCTTGTACACAACTTCCTTGTAGTCTTTAACGCTCAAGACATAGATATCAATATCGCTTAAGTAGAGGCAACAATTTAAATTTTCAAACATTGACAAATGCGAACATTGCAAGTCGCATTGGGGATCTTGCTTTATCCTCTCTTTGTATTAAAAATTATTTAGGATTATATTATTATGTAAGTACAGGCTTTAAACTACTCTTTAAAGTCCCTCTGCTTATTCTTAACATTTATATAAATAAAAATCAATTGCCAGATGTCTGTAAGACCATCACTTTAGAACGGCTTCACCGATTCGGCTGATTTCTTTTTTTTTCTGTTTGTTTCCACGATACGTCAGACACCCAGACGACGCCGGGCACGAACAGCTAGTATAAAATATAATATTATTAAAATAAACCACCATTAATTAATAACAATTTTGAGTAAACAATTTATTTCGGCTGGTAGTGTACGTCGGCAGTCCTTTACCTTTTAATTCGAGGCCAAAATCAAAAGAGTGTCAAATACCCTATTTCACGTTTTAGAAGTTTACGCAGGTCGCTTGCGATTTACCTTTTTTGGTTTATAGGAGGTCTTGAATATAGATGATAAGGATTTCACTCCCAATCCTCATTACACTAATTTATAGCTACAATTATAATAAACATGAGAAAACTTCACTGTCAGTCTGGTCTCAGACCATTATATGATTTGCTTTTTAATTCGATTCGAGATAAAATACTTTGATCACCAAAAAAACTTTCCAATTCAAAACGTAGCGTCGAATTGAGAAGATCTCAAATCTGTATCATAGTAGGTATATTTACTCTAAATAAAAACAAGTAATTTTTACATACTACAGAAAGTAAAAGACCCTGAATAAAACCCTAACTTTCATTTAATACGAAATCCAAAACACAGCTTCTGTAAATGAATAAATGAAAAACAGTTAAGATGAAAATGCTATAACTGCATGCGCACAGTTACATACAACATAGCCGTCGTCTATGTGTGCAAGGAATAGGGTTGCCAATGCAGATCACTTAAGATCCAGTCCCTTCCAAGCTTTGTGTGCTTACCACCACATCATCATTGACCATGGTGAGATTTTGGTTTTGGTTTACACAGGGAAATATTCCTGTCAGAACACCTTTTTTTTTCTTATACAACTTAGTCGGTAAACAAGCATATTGCCCACCTGATGGTAAGCGGTTACCGTAGCCATGTGGACGCTTGCAACACAAGAAGCATCGCTCACGCGTTACCGACCTTTTCCCCCTCCCCTATGAGCTCTGGCGACCTTACTCACGCGCAGGAACACAACTTTACACAACATAAAATTATTTGGCTGCGGTATTCTGTAAGGTGGAAGTACTTCCCCAGTCGAGTTGCTCTTTGAGCAAATAAACGCTATGCTCTACCTCTCTCAAACCTATTTTTAGAGCACCAAAGATATTCCCATTAGAGCACCATCCAATATTATAGGTTGGTTCTCAATTACTGAACAACGTGGCTCCTTATGAAAAAATGGTACCAGGATAACAGAAGATCTGAGAATGTCCGGATGATGTCAGCCCTAGGATGGAGGCTGCGAATAACATACTCCGGGTCTATTGTGGTCGTCCGATCCAGCGATACGGTTGCGTTCCGGACTTTACAGTTACTACGTCCTACGTGGCGTGTGTGGACTCTTTACTTATTTTATCACTAGTGTTCGCACTGGTTTTACCTATGACGTCCATTTCCCCTCCTTAGGGGTTGAGTTACGGAAAATCCCTTATTAGTGCTCGTATAAGAATTCTTGCTTCTAGCTAGACCCACCAGTTTAGGTTGTTTGTTGTCAGTCAGTGTTAACTTTTTAATATAGTAAATAGGTTCGAAATTTGGTCACTTTTTAGCGTCATAAGAAAGCACGAAAAGACTAATGCTAAATGGGCAAATGATCAATGAATTCACCATATAATCTCCCATAAGAATTAATTGAGATAACATTATCGCAAAATAAAAAGCGTCAGGTTCCCTAGATTACCGTCAACACGACGCACCGACGCCATTGTTACCGATAACGCGACAATAGCGTCCTAATGACAGTGCGTCGCGCAACAAACGCGTAACTGTAAATTTTGTACGCGATCTTTATCGCACGAGCTATGCGCTGGCGCATCCTAGCCACGCGAGGGGTTACCTCTAAGTACTTGCGCTATGTGAAGTTCAATGTATTAAGATGAAGATTGTTTTGAGCGATAGTCGCTTGGATATCTGACGGTCACTGATTGGGAATTCGCTCAGGTGTGTTGACTTTTTATTCTATTTTTTTTACTTTTTTGGAATTTGTTTCTATACAACTAGCTCATTCGAAATAACCATAGAGTAAAATAATGGAGATCTTAGGACCGCAGTAAACACAAACGCTCCAAAATAAATATTTGGCATTGTAATTTTTTATGTGTCTCCATCATCATAGATTTTAACAGTTGGACTATATTTTTAATAATTAATTATCTGTACAACAATATTATCTTTTAACCCCCTTATTCATAATGAAGTTATCAAACGTTGATCAGCTAAAATTCTGAAAACTTTATCTGACACGTGATATTTGGTGATCGAAAGAGTGAGACGGACGACACTATTACACTGATTTAGTTAAAAAGCGATTATGAATAAGGGGGTAAATATATAAAAGAAGAACTGTCCAACTGACAACAACTATCCACGCATCAAGCAAGACACTTCAAATTACTCCTATAGACATCAAACAAGGAATGGTTTTCGAAATCAGGAAAGCTATAATAGAAAATCCAACAATGAATGACGATAAAACTTACAACAATTTAATCAGCATCAAAAATGCCATCTATATCAAAATTTATTAGCAAAGATACGTCGATATCCTATCTTCTAGGCCACCAAATTTCCAAGCTCATAAAATGTCTCCTCATAATGCTATCTAACGAGTCTATCTTAGGCTATAAAGCAGAATATGTAGAAGGTAAATAATTAAAAAGGAACGCTCAATGGCGCACTAAATTTACTAACTCAGACTACATTGTGAGCTAAGATACTAAAACACCGCTACGTGATGTCAAAGCTTCCGTAAGGTCTTGCCGGTGACTTTGTTTAATTATAACTAGAGGTTAATAGGCGAATCTCATCTCTTTCTTACGAACATTATTGAAAAAGGATAGAACATATTTAAACCTGTCAAATTAATCTTTGCCGTCTTATTTTGCGTGTATTTATATTGAAAACAAGCATTGGACTAATTTGACAGGACTAAATTTCATACATCCTTTTCTTATGTTCTTTGTTAGAAAGAGACATAGTGAGATTAAAATTATTTTAGTTGTAAACAACAGAATCAGGGCCAATAAGTGTCAGCTGCGTGGCAAATGTCTAAAAACTCTCCCCATTATTCATAATAAAGTTATCAAATGGTGATTAGCTAATATTCTGAAGTCTATATCTGACACGTGACAATTGGTGATCGAAAGAGTGAGACGGAGGACACTATTACACTGATTTAGTTAAAAAACGATTATGAATAAGGGGGTAAGTATTATAGATTTACTCTCATTAGTTATTATATAAGTAAATATGTGTAGCTTATCTTTGTGGGTCAATAAATATGCTTTCTCCTTCTTTTACTTTCGCATATATAATTATTATATTTTTGACTGATTTTTGTAAAACATCCGTTGTAATTAATAGCAAAAAGTAACTGTGTCATAGTATAATAAGCATTATTTTAGTAATTTTTTCTACGTTTCAATTCTCACAGAATATCATATTGTGTGAAAGAATAGGTGATTAATAGTTTCACACAAACTTTATGTTGTGGGAACACAATAATAAATGTGACGGTTAAAATGGGAAACTGGTTCATATTCAGAGTTCATCTCACATCATTCTTAGTTGATTTTGTGTAATTTTACGTGGAAACGCTATTTCACTTTTATGTTAAGGCGATGATAGCTCAGTGGTGATGCCGAGACGAAGGTCCCGGGTTCGAATCCTACAATGGGCTTGAGCTTTCGGTGAAGGAAAACATGTTGAGGAAACCATAGCCCGGTGGTAGGGTAATTTGCAGTACCCTCCTGGCTACCACCCTCAAGTTGAAAATCTGTCGCCTAGCATCGGTGTGTTCCTACCACCGTCAACCACATTAACATACCACATGTGGTAAATTACAAACCTATACCTTGCTAAAAAAAAATATAGAATATTAAACAAAGCCACAAATCTTCAGGTAGTATAGCACCTGGCCTCTCTTCTATTATTCATATACCTACCACCTTCTACCACACTACACTAAATTGTGGTCGAATCCATTTTTCTTCGTAATCTCACCATGGTAAATGATGATGCGGCTGAAGGTGGTAAGAGAGGTAGAGCATAGCGTTTATTCGCTCAAAGAGCAGCTCGCCTGGGGAAGTACCTCCACCTTACAGAATACCGCAGCCAAATAACTTTATGTTGTGTAAAGTTGTGTACCTGCGCGTGAGTAAGGTCGCCAGAGCTCATTGGGGAGGGGGGAAAGGTCGGTAACGCGTGAGCGATGCTTCGTGTGTTGCAAGCGTCCATATGGCTACGGTAACCGCTTACCATCAGGCGGGCCGTATGCTTGTTTACCGACTTAGTCGTATAAAAAAAAAAAAAAAAAAAAACACAAAGTCTAAAAGGAACTGGCTCTCAAGTGCAGCTGGTTCACAGAATAAATCTACTTACCAAGTTTCAACATAATAGTTCTTATAATTTCGGAAAAAAATGGCAGTGACATACGCCCTGTAACTTCTAAAATAAGAGAATGATAAATCTATAAAAAATATATGATGTACATTACGATGCAAACTTCCACCGAAAATTGGTTTGAACGAGGTCTAGTAAGTAGTTTTTAATAGTCTTAAATTGAAATTCATATCAAATACTCAGATCTACTATATCAGATATACTACCGTTTACTTATATACCTACAGGTTTGTACGGAACCCTCGGTGCGCGAGTCTGACTCGCACTTGGCCGGTTTTTTTTATATGTCTATGTATTAAAACATAGTCAGTAGCACCTGACGGTGCCGCGTTGTCCGATGACAAAGATTGCTATCCCTCCAGCTTGATAGGTCGATTACACTAAGTAAATGAGATGCCATATCTAGCGTCGTAGCTTCGAGGCAAGAAAGCTGAATGCATATAGCTTTCGCCAGCAATCTTATGATCCGGCTGTCCGATAATGTTTTTACAGTGTATTTACAACGGTATCTGGTATATAAATTTTTGTTGGAGGCTACACACGGGTGAAGAAAGTAGTCAACTATTTTGTTTTTTTTTTTATGTTAATGTAATAATTTATTTTATTTAACAATTTTATACACATAATTAATTACACATATCTTAATTAAAACTAAGACTAACTAACTAACAAAAAATAATGGAAAAAGTAATAATAAAAATTAAAAAGAAAAATATATACACATAAAAGATTATAAATAAAACACAGAATTTAGGTCGCTGTCTAATTGTCTGTCTGTCGATACTATTTTGTATCTATGGTTTTGTTTATACTTTTAATTTTTTTGTAAAAAAACATGTTACGTGTAGAATGTGTCCTAGAATGATTAAAAACAGGTTTTAGTTTACACTAAAATAAGAGTAAAGATCTGTGTGTATCTTAAAACCTAGGTAGTTACGGGTAATAAAAAAAAACAGGTTAATATAAAAAATGTATTACTGCAATGAATTTTCTCACTCACAAAGTCATTCGATAATCAATAGGTACACAGTCGGACATAAAATAATAACATAAACTTTAATAAAAAGCAAATGAAAAAAATAAAAACATAAAAGCAACGTCAACTATAAAACCGTAAAACTAAGTCAATAAATATCATTATTGAATAAAGATTAAAACAACTTCTAGTCGCTGTTACATTGGAGTTGTTTCAACATTACTAAGTACTAGATAAGCTCAAAGCTGTTAATTTATATATCTAAATACCATAATATTGAATAAAATATTAGACTTGACAGTTTTGTGTAAACATATAAATATTTCATTTATTTATATTATTGTTTAATTTTCAGAATAGATTTGGACCAAAAATTGAATACTACTAAGGAAGCAAATAAGCCTACGGCCTGCGGTTACCGTAGCCTATAGACGCTTGCAATACCAGGGGTACAGATCAAACTGCAAACATTTCTTCACACCCAAAAGGGGACGGAAGAGTGTCCCTGTGCCGGTAGCAAAAGGGTCTAAGCGTAGGGTAATTTGGTACTCCACGACTGGTCCCCCGCATACTGCAACAGCGCATGATCCATGCATAAAGCACTGGCAACATTACTCACATCTCACATCACTCAGACATCACGAATTAATCAGAGCATTATGAATAAATATAGGAATTGCTCGTGTTACCTTTCATATTAATTTACCTACATAGCACGTAGCTCGATAATTGTCACAATTTACAAAAGTGTTATAGAAAAGCTTTCATAGAAATAACGGTTTCACGGACATTACGTTCTTTAAAACTATATTTAATTTTGGTATTCATATATAAAACGCTCAGATTATAGAATAAAAGGCAGATGGAGCGCGCGGAACACGAAAGTGAAGTCAAAAAAGCACAAATTCAACGGACAGGACAGTCAGAAAGCGAGATCCGTTTGAATCAATTCAAAGAATGAAATTATTTCACATGTATTTAGCAAGGACTTATGTAACCAGGCTAACAGTATAACCAGTTTCAACTAAATCAGTCATTAAACTCATTAAAATAAACCGTAAATTGCCAATCAAAAAACCAGTCGTCACAGGTAAATCAATTTGTAAGTTCTTATTAAGATTAGCGTTAAAACCGCGAAAGTCAAAACTTATAAAAAGCACCGGTAAAGTTACTAAGCCTGTGTAATAACTTAGTAAATTGTATACCGTTTAAGTTCAGAGGAGACCACATAGGATGCATGCCCTACATATTGTCGAGACATACAGCCCTGTAGTTTGACTAACATTACACTCAAATTTTTTGTTGTGTTTAACCACCTTATCAACTTACCACAAGTGGCGATGTGATTTGATGTGTCATTGGCGACAGATTTTTGATTTGAGGTTCGTATCCAGCCAGGTGGGTACTACGAAGTACCCTACACGGTTTACTCACGTTAAGGCCAAGCTTATTATAGGAGACCACTGAACATTCATCGCCTTAAGAGGAAAGGATGGCTGCAAGAAATTTGAAAAATAGGTTTTTAACATATCCATTGCTGTCGCGCTGTGTCCGAGCTATCCCGCCCGAGGGCGATAGAGACAACTACAGCTTGGACCGATTATACCGAATTAAATTAGACGAAATCGCTATTTCGTAAACCCCGGTTTTCTCCTCCAAAACAGGATCGATTTAAAAAAAATAACAAGAATCATAGTAAGAAGGGCTTTGGCTTTGTCTGTCGGTTTCCCTTTGTTTTTTTTTATATTCGTCAGATTTGTTCTCTGGACGTCTGATAAGGGCGTTAAAATGTTAAGTTTTTGTGATTTAAGCAGGCTCCTAATTCTTATAATAATTAATTATGGTTAAAAACACAACCGAGGGACATACAATGGTACCTACAGATTGCATGGTAAAATATTAATTGCTCTAGTGTAATTATCCAAAGAGGAAACTGAGGATTACGTTTGTATGGAACAAACGCCACCAGCATTTCCTCAATCTTTCTACTTTTAATAATGATAACTCTAGGTGGGTAACCATTCATATTTCATTACCGGTAAAATAACAATAAAATAAGATAACTTAGATTAAAGTAAAGAAGCGACTTGATCCCTAATCAACTTTATTGACTCAAGTAATTCTAGCTTATCGTCAAAACCAGAGTGTCCACTATAATGCAGATTGAAGTATAAATATCGATTTGTCAATCGATATTGCTTACATTATCGATTTTATGAGGCAAGATTATGCACTCCAAAAGACACAAAGTCACCGTAAATCAACTGTTCATTTATTTCATTGTAATAACACATTTTTTATTCATTCACAGTTTATCATTAAAGTCCCATAACAAAGTCTTTGAAATGAGATGTCGCTACGACAATCATAGCTTTGCATCCCGCAAAATGACACGTGTATCTTACTTTTAATGGAATAAGAATGCTTTTTCAATAACACCGTGTAATGGAAAGTGAATAGAGATTGCGACCTAAAATTACTTTGTAAATTCCATTTTGCTTACTTTTCATATTTTAATGGAGGCTCAATTTGAAAATCGAATAAAAATGCACGATTGATGTCGTGTCGTTGTTCAAATAAATGTTGGCCACACGTAGGTTGAATTTTTTTGAACTCTGTTTCTATTTATAACTTCAATTTCTGAACTAGGATGTAAATATTATGTAAAGGATCTAAGCTTGTTATGAAAAGAGCAATTGCTGAGTTTATTGCCGGCTCTTCTCAGCAAATGCAACCTTCCGAATCGGTATTAGAGTTTTAGAGTCAGACTTTTCATAAGTGCCTGCGAAGGTATATTTGAGTAAATGATTTTGAATTTGAATTTGAACATAATATAGAGCTACTAAGCTCACCTAACCTAACCCTCATTTTGTTGAGGCACCCTGGGACATTCATCACACTTCTAAATGATGATCCCAAACGAAGCAGAGCTTGTACTGTTAATTACACCCAGACTCAAGACTTAGAGACATGTTAATGCACATAAATGCATGTCCTGGACGGGATTTGAACGCCCGACCTGTGGTGTGATAGGTGGAATCTTAACCACGCCAACTGGTCCGACAAAATGTCTATCTCATCCTACTTGTTTATTCCGATAGCTGCAATTGAGAGCCAGAGCTCCCTTCTAAGCTAGTACAAAAATGAAACCTTGCCGAGTTTCTTGCCGGTTTTTTTTTTGTTGAAAGCCGAGTTCCGACCGTTGGGAACTTCAGTAAATGTGACCTTCATAAGTGTCCTTCTGGAGCCTAAATTAAATAAATGACTTTGAGATCTTCGACCTCTCATCACTGGGCCTAAACATACTAAATAATTGGACTGTTTTACAAAAAAAAACTTAAACCGACTTCAAACTACACTAAAAAGTAATACAATCCTGATCTGATGACAATGGGACCAAACGGGAAGTGTACTCTTCCAGACAAAAAAATAATTTTTCAAATCGGTTAATAAATGACGGAGTTAAGAGGTAACAAACATAAAAAAAAAAATACAGCCGAATTGAGAACCTCCTCCTTTTTTTTGAAGTCGGTTAAAAAACACTCCTATTTCTTCACAAAAAACAAGGATAGAAACATTAGAAACTGCCCTGTAATTTATACTTTCTGATATGTTTAAGTAATAAAACCCCTCACTTCCGATATGAAGGAACCAGCTACACTCATGCGCAAGCGACTTCATACACCTGACAAAAACTGCTCTATGATAGATCGATCCGCACTGCAATAGCAATGATTTATTGCCTGCAACTCCGCGAGTACCGACAGCAAACATGGCGATACACACGGGATTGAGACGAGAAATCTATCTAAGAAGGTCGCACTGTCAGATCGACAGTCCTTGATTAATTACGTGTTAGATGATCTATATCTAATATATACTTTACATATTTTTATCTGTATATATAAAATTCTAAGTCCTGACTGACTGACTGACTGACTGATATATCAACGCACAGCCTAAACCGCTTGTCTAATATAAAATGCCTGACTGATTGACAAATGCACAGCTCAAACTAGAATTTGAAATTTAGTAGGTTTCTTATAAAATAAATCTTTCATAAAATAATAAAAAAAAAAAAAACACTTTTCCCTACCAAAAACTAACAAAAAAGTATAATATTATGGCCAGTGTCACTCGGGGTAATGCAAGGATTCTAAGGATACCCCATACATCCAAATCTGTTCAGGCATTTCAAAGTTATGGTAGAACAAAGAAACCTACATTAACCCTGAAAACATTACACTAATTTTTGAGCAGTAGTGTGAAATGGATCTCGGGTGAAGCCTTGCAGTAAGCTAATCTACTGTATAAAGAAAGCAAATTTCTTTTTAATGACAAGTAATCGGAAAATACTAGAATGAGTTTTTTTTTTACATCGAAGGTACTGAAGCTGCCATCAGTTTAGAAGTCACCCTTTCAAGAAGACTCAGCAAGAAACGCAAAGTATTTTTACAAGGTTTTTATTAACCTGCAATGTATGTATGTATGTTCGGGTCAAATCTTGCGAGACGAATTCCATCCAATTCCAATGGTCGGATTGATTTGATATACATTAGTATATTGGAAGACAATGCAAGTACAGTCACCAAAAAGCTTGTATTAAAAATGAAATGTTTAACAAAAACTTGTTTTATGTTATTTTTTATCACATCTATTTGCCAATCCCTTATCTCGACATTTTATCACAATTACGAAGTCCATATACAGGTGACGACAGGAAATAAAATCTGAGCAAAAAAAAGATAACGACATCAAAGGAGCTTTCTAACATAAATACTCCAAGAATGCAAAGTTTAATTGTGAAGAGAAAACTTAATAACATCAGTCAGTTCCGCAAATGGCTGGTGACTGTGGAAACCTGGCTATTAATCGTGACGGATGTGGGAAACAATGTGGAGTACCGAGGAGGTGGCATACGTAGTATATGAGCAGAGAGGTTTCATTTTGAGCAGAGATACTATGCACTTAGGTATATTTTTCTATATTGTGTTTGTTGAAGCGTAGATCTTTTTGGCGCACGTTTTATCGCGGGTCAATCTAAGCTTATTTATAATATTAATATTGCATTTATACTTATAAAGGAATAAAATATTAACTTAGGAATTAAATATGGCACAATTATAAGACACCCTGACAGATATTATGATACTTTAGATTCCAAAGTCGTTGTGCCAGTGTCATCGGATGCATGAGTTAAAGTATAGAAGACAAATGAACGAAAACACAAGCAGCAATAAGAATCACTGATTAACCGAAATCTTGAAAAAAACTGTCAAAAATCGTACATTTGTAAAAGCAGACTTGGGCTCCTGAAATCTAGGATATATGTATATAGATAAATGCTGAAATATTTCGTTATAAATCTACAAAACAAGCTTGCAAGAGAAAGTAACGCCTTCCAATATACCACATCCACATGCAACCGAACAAGCTAGATGAACAACGCATACCACCACACGAGCTAATGATGACTTAGAAACTGAACTGAGGCATTTGTGCAAAAACCACATTCGAGCTCGATGAGCCACTGTCACTTTGCTGACTTAGTGACACCGTTTTAAGTCAGGGGTTTAGCTTTAATTGCTTTTTGTGGTTGGTTAAACTGTTGGTGAAGGACAATAATACTTGTGTAGTATAAACTGCTCTCGGGATCTTGTTGTAAGGAGAAGCTGGCCATGTTTAAAACGAGCTTGCCAAATCACGCAAAACGTTTGTCAATTAATAAAGCCTTAATGGCTGAACGGAGTTCGATGAAACTTAGTACATATACAGGTTGGAAATTTGAGATGGGTCAGGAAGAGCAGCTATCTTAAGGGTTGAAGGCATGCGAATATGTTCTTAGGAGACATACTTTCTCAGTGTTCGCTATCAGCATTTAGTTTGAAAACCAAAATTACAGTCATCGAGAAAACGGCGATTTTCGAAAAATATATTTATTGGCTTAGTGGATCCGGTCAACGATCATTGCATCATGGATTGGCCCATTTAGAAATATCACAAATCTAAAAATGCTTTTTAAAACAATCATTTTGTTAGGAAAATTAATTGTAGCATTTGTAACACAGTAATGCAAACTTCTTTATTTTGAGAAAGTACTGGCTGCAAAGAATGAACTCTTAAAATTCATACTTTGAAATAACATAATTACATATCTATAAAAAATATCCAAAGAAATTGGACTAAAGCTGATAAAATCCCCCCCGTAAGTAGTATCCAGTAGGTGGATTCGGAAAACGGAGGACTGGAAGATGTGGCGACTATTGGAAAGAGCAGCTCGACTGGGGAAGTACCTCCACCTTACAGAACACCGCAGCCAAATAACTTTATGTTGTGTAAAGTTGTGTTCCTGCGCGTCAGTAAGGTCGCTAGAGCTCATAGGGGAGGGGGGAAAGGTCGGTAACGCGTGAGCGATGCTTCTCGTGTTACAAGCGTCCATATGACTACGGTAACCGCTTACCATCAGGCGGGCCGTATGCTTGTTTACCGATTTAGTTGTATAAAAAAAGGCCTATCCAGCAGTGGACGTCTACAGGCTGATGATGATGATGATGGAGTCGCAGGTAAAACCACGACGTCAAAGCTAGTCTTTACTAAAGATGACTTCAAAACATCCCATGGGAGAAAACAGCAAGAATTATATCCTTATTAAATTATTTTCCGTACTTACTACTACAATTGCGATATAAAAACTGAAATAACACCAATAATAATGCTTCAATTGGTTTGTCAAGCGAACCTTGTGAATAGACGGTAAATTACTTAGAACACCTTATAAGTTCTGCCGTTTATCTATTTGTGCCTAGCTTACCCGGCTTACAACAATACCCGGCCTTATATAGGCCGGTAGTAAAAACTCAGCAATTCCACCATTGCACACTTTTAATATTAAATGACTGGGGAAAAAATTACATTTCTATTTGTTGTCGGATTAGCTGCTGAGTTACGTTATAACATTTTGCTTATTATTATTAAGTACTTATGTGTGTTCTACCGCTTGTACAACGGACGGTGTTCTGAAGAATTGTTTAAGATGATGCCCACGGCTACTTTCTACCATCGCAACTCTCGCCATCGACGGGGAGTCCATCCTCACATATTGAAACCTGAATTGTTTCGTACTGTGCGGGCTCAAAGGAGCTTCCTTCCGCGGACGCTCAGACTGTAGAATGAACTCCCCGCCGTGGTTTTCCCAATGGAGTACAGCATGGGGTTCTTCAAAAGGGGTGTGAAGAGATTTCTGCAGGGTCAGCAACGCGCGCGTGATACCCCTGGTGTTGCAAGCGTCCATAGGCTACGGTAACCGCTTACCATCAGGCGGGCCGTATGCTTGTTTGCCACCTAAGTGGTATAAAAAAAAAAAAAAATACTTTGAATCACCGATTCAAAATTTATTATGAATAATATAATATTATGTAAAAATAAAAATATCTAATAAACGAATCAGTAGGTACCTACCTAACGTAATAATGATAAATTATACCAAACATTTTCAATATTTTTAGTTTTCATTATATGTGCATAAGGATTATAAGTTTTATAAAGAAAAGGCATGTTTACAGTCACTAAATAAACAATTCAATAAAAATAATAAACCTCTTTCAAATATTAGCATAGTTGTCATCCGGCTTCCAATATTACTCGCTAAAACATGTTATAGAAAATTCCACGTGAGTGGGTTATACCTGTTTTAGTGCTGGACATCATAAACGCATAAAGGATGGGTTATACAACCCACCCCCGGGCCTAGTGGGATAAAAAATCAACCCCTTTGTCCTATGCTCCGCACATTAACACGTCCTAAACGTATGTAGTACTGGCAACCACAAAAGCTTCAGAGATGAAACCTTTTAATAATTATTTCACGTCCAAAATAAAACTAAAGTTCTAATTTCAAAATAGCCTCTATTATGTGTTCCTAATATTAATACAATTTGTGGTTATAGTTTCAACAATGAACCAAAATATAATCACACATATCAAATTGATACTTTATTGAGATAATCAACTTTCAATTAAACAAGGATAATCATTATCTAAAAAAAATAAACGACGAAGTCCAAAAATCGTCCACAAAAAAGGCATACAACGAAAAACACTTTCGTTCAAAAGCGTACATTCCTAGGCGTACCCGAGGCAAAACACAGTTTCATTAGAGACAGCTTCAGTCAAAAAAAATCCACTCCTGCGCAGGTACAATGGCGGCTGTATACCCGTAGCGAATAACATTCACATGGTCGAAAAAACTGATTTCTAGAACATCATTTTTGAATTCGCGCGAAATTGTTTTGAGATGACTATGGAGTTTTGTGAATTGATTTTTTATCTAGTTCCCTAATAATGCTGTATTCAATTGTTGTATGTAACATCACAATGTTCTTGCCGGATGAATTGCAGGCAAATTGATCGTGTTCTTCATTGTGTTCTATTGAAATTTGTCTATTATTGATTTTTATTTTATGAAAACTTTTTGCAGTGATTTGTCTGTAAAATTAAAGTTAGAGTCTTGAAGAGAGAATTCGATTCTAGTCTAAGTTTGAATATAGACTTTTCTTACTGGGCTAGCGTTCTCAAACTGCCTCTTTAATCGTCATCAAAAGAAGAGGTTTTTTTTGGATCAGGTAGAGTAATTATTGTCAATAAAGTAACAGCCTCAAGTCAACATAAATAAAATACATAACTTTTAGACGAAGATTATCCCCCTTATTCATAATCGCTTTTTAACTAAATCAGTGTTGTGACCTTCGTCTCTCTTTCGATCATCATACGTCACACGTGTCAGATAAAGAATTCGGAATTTTAACTAATCAACGTTTCATTTTATTATGAATAAGGGGATATGTACGTAGATGGCCACATTGTGATCAAAATGTAGCCCAAAGAGAAGACATCAACTACCGATCTTTCTACCGGAATTCCTTTTTGATAGTACAGGTTTAACTATGTAGCTAACTACAAATGTATAGCATGGATCATTACCGTGGACTCGTACAAAGCCTCGTACCGAAATTACCATCACGCACACACACACATCTTAGTCAAAACATCATCCGTCACACGTCCAAAACAAAAATGGGCTCGAAACTTGACGATTTTATAATAATACCAAAGGGAAGCATTCTATACGCTACAACCACTAAACAGAAAAAAAACTTTATACCACTATTCGTTTGGCCCTACGCCCATCCCAGTACTTTTATTACGTTCTGATACACCGGCGGTATTTGAAAATATACATTGACGCGCGATATTTAAAGTATGTTTTACACTGCACGGTTCACTAGAAGACTATGGTAGTAATCTGTGAGCTTCATCAATTATCTTCAGTCAGAGTTAATTACTTTTATAGAGTGGTCGGATATTTTTTAATAGTAAAGTAGGGTTCGCCTCGCGTGGAGCAAAGTTTTAGATATATTACACTATGCATATTGTTATTTGGAAATTCATCGTTATTCACGGAACTTATCTTGGAGCAAACTATCAGGGACGCTTCATTAGAATATCTAGATAGACTTAACTGAAGCGGTAATTATACTTTGTAAAATTTTAATGCGTAAGAACAAAGGTACAAAAAATACTTATTATTGCAAAGTTAAAGAACCTATTATATTCTATATATAAATGTTTTTTTAATCTCCAGAATGTATGATAGCGAAGCCAAGAGTGAAGTATGCTTACCAACTCTTGTCTCCAGGAGAAGAAAACTATTGAATTTCTGGTCGTTATTTCTAGAAATACCTACTTATGAGCAAGATGTGAGAAAGAGACTTGAAGACATACACAGATGGCTAGAGGAGCAATGAGCAACCTGAATAGAATTTGGAGTAACAGGAATGTCTCTAATGAGGATTGTGTGATCTTAAGTGTTCTCGATGTTTCTCTACGGTTTCGAGTAAGTCAATACTAGCAGTGGACAGGAAAAAGATTAAGGCCTTCGAAATGTGGTGTTGGAGGAGAATGTTGCGCATACCATGGGCAGTAAAACGTATCTATTCTCAGCCAACTTTAAATCCACGATCTTCTACAAAGAGTCCTGAGCTACTTTGGTCATATTGCCTAGAGACAACCAGATAATCTTAACAAACTGGTCATAGTGGGAAAGATAGAGGGCAAGAGACCATGGGTCGATCCCATGGTCTCTTGCCCTCTATTACCCACACGATGGTCCGACTAAATAAAGGCGATTGCCGTCACTACTGCCCTGAGACAAGCCGAAGACAGAGTGGTTTGGAAGCAGCTGGTAAACACCTCGGTGAAGGCATATCAGGACAAGACCTTCAAGAATGAAGAAAACGAAGAAGAAGATAAGCTAAGAAGCCGTGTAAGTTTTAGAAATTCGATTAAAAATGGTCTGGGGCTAAAATTCAACATTTAGTGGTCCATAAACTGTCTAATCATTAGATAGCTATTCTGGACATAAATTTTATAAAAATTTACTCTATATTTTTTTCTGTATTACCATAATCTGCGTTTAAGTGCCCTAAGTTTATACATTTACAATACTTAATGCGCGGTAACTTTGAGTCGGCTGTTCATTAACAATAATAAAACTATATTAACAAAGTAATCCAAATTGTTTTCTTACAGAGATTTTATTGCTCATCATCTCTCTTTTTTTGTAAATATGTTTGCTTTAATAATTTTCTTAATACTCTTGGGTCTACGTAACTAAAGTTTTACAATTATGATTGTTTTTAATACGTTTTATAAAGATTATTAGTAGTTTTAATAGTATTTTAATAGTCTCATAATTGCAGTATTTTTAATGCGGTAAATAAATTGTATACCTCTAATTGGGTACTTAAAATGTATAAATAGAACATTTAATATTTACGTTTAAGTACCTAGTACTATTTTTAAATGCTCACAGACTATAAAACGCAACGTATGCCTGTCTTTAAGTGCTTATTACACATGAAACACTATTCACAGTTACTTGAATTTCAGGAAATTTATCGTCGCTCTCTGACTAAAGGACAGTCACAAAGTCATTAAATTAATTATGCGAGTGGAGTCGCGAGCGTATCTAGATGAGATTTCTAGAAATAATATGAAACTGGATTCTTTGCTCAACGCTTTTACAAGTTACAATGTACATGAGTAAAGTCTAGTTCTGATCAATCAGAATTTAACAGATATAAATCGCAAAAATGTTATATGTAAACTAGCTGCCCGGCGCGACTTCATTCGCGTGGTGCTACCCTACCCTACCCTATCCTACCCTTTCTAAACCATCCAGGGCGTCACCCAAATGCATACAAAAAATCATTCAAATCGGTCCAGCTGTTTAAGAGGAATTCAGTGACATACCCACGTACAGTTGAATAAGTACGTTTAAATATATGACATATTAACTAAATGGTTATTAGTTATCAGGGCCAATTACTAAATGGTAGCATGTGATATATCAAAGTTAGTTGTGCGGTAACTTGAGAACTTTAACTGCATGTATGCATGCGATGCGATGCGACGCGGACGGTTCCTGCAATAACTCCATGCTATATTATTGGGAAATGAGGTTCGATTCTCGCATCTTCGACACTGTCACATTCGACAAAAAATACATGGCAGATGTCTTAGATATTATGTATAATATACTTTGAAATATGTTCGACATGTTGTCTAATGGGACATCGATGTCGAAAGCTTAGAGCCTGATGACTGTTTTTTTTTTTAAATATGAAAAAAATATTAATTAATAATGTATAGACAAAATCTTCAATTAATAATAAAGGAACGACTATTCATTTAATGAAATTGATTATATAACTGCGAAAGTGAGTTTGTTTGTTTGTTACGCCTTCACGCCTCAACTACTCAACGGATCATCATAAAATTTTGCATGCAGATAGCCTATGGTATGGAGGACATAGGCTACTACCGGGAATGCGGGTGAAACCGCGGCGGACAGCTAGTTTTATCATAATTTATATTACGAGTGGTATATTATTATTATCTGTCTATACATTTTGGTTGGTGTCGTTTTGTAGATGATATTATGAATTTACCAAAATGTCTACTAAAAATAGAAAAAAAACTACACAGCTGTCTCAAACATAATACGTTTATAAAAATATATATGCTTAGAAGAGCTCTTAACGTTTTTACAAAAAAGAAGCAACCACAAAAACTTATTTTTTATACAATTCGTTACTCAATAATTTTCTGTGCATTTCTGTATCATTACAATTCTGTTTAATGTGCGACAAAGGCTGTTGTCAATGATAGGGATACTCGAGGAAAAAATGTGACGGTCTGGCGCCAGTGTCCTTGACTGTACCTGCTATTGAATCAGTGGTTGTCAAACTTTTTTCCATGAAACTTTATCTCTCCCTTATAAAGTAAACGTGTCATAATGATTAATTATAACTTGATTTTTAAATTATTTCATCAAAAACTATGAATTCAAAATTAAAATATACACACTTGACACTTAATAGTGTACCGAAAATAAATTAAAGGCCATCAATATACCTGACGTATTTTTTTAGCATGTAAATGTCACTTAAGCAATAATTCAACCCAGGAAACTATTAAAATAGGTGCCTAATAATAATCTATCTTACAGAAAATGTATTCGTAGGTGTCGGTAAATAGATAAAAGTCACTAGCCAGCTTGTTACCAGCTTTCGGTGCCTTTGATTCGAAACGATATTATTTTGACACTCCTTAAAACTTGCTTAACTTAAGCGAATATATTTAGTTTTTTTATAGCTTAAATTTAAGTTCTTGGAATATTTTGCGTTGTTCATTATTTTAATTATCAAATAATGATTACTTTTGATGTAGAAAATGTAATGATGGAGCTTTGAAACAGAAAAAACACTTATTTGTAGTTAATATCTAGGCTACATTTAAAAAAGCTGATTTCTCCATTTGAAACTCATATGTTAAAAACATAACGATCAAAACAATAATCTAGGATCTTCTTTGTATACCAAACCCCCTATATTCCTGGCTACGCCCTTGGGGACAGCTATTTATTAATATAAACATTTGCTCATGTGAAACTCATATGTTAAAAACAACGATTAAAACAATTTAATCTAGGATTTTCTTTGTCTGCCCCTCCCGCCCCAGCCCTATATACAATACTGGCTACGCCCTTGGGGGACAGCTATTTATTAATATAGCCAAAAAAGTTTGAGAGCCATACCCTAACTGCCCTACCTGCCTTCAAATCACGCGCACCGAAATTGTAGCCGAAATAATTGGCGTTATTACAGCAGGTAGATGGACCCGAAGGTCGTTGTTAGCTTTAGGACCCTTACTATTACATGAAGCATAATGGAATATTTTGTATCATTCTTTGGAATAAATAAATATACTGGGACATTTCTCACACACGGTCATCAGATCCCAAACTAAGCAGAGCTTGTACTATGGAAACCAGATAACTGATATAATACATATGCTACTTTTTTGTTTGTAAATACATACTTAATATGCATAATTACACCCAGACTCAGGACATACGGACATGTTCATGCACACAAATGCTGTGTGGGAATCGAACTCACGACCAGCGGGACGATAGGTGGAATCTTGACCAGAGTCTTAACCAACCACGCCAGCTGCCCCGTCAATATAATATTATGTAGTATACTTATCCTTTGTATGAAGGCTAGTTGGGAATACATTTGTGGCAGGATATTGACTGTAATATAGACCAGTACTTACAGTGTACTGTACTGTACTGTTAAGTCGAGTTTGTCACAGCACTAGCTCGACTCTCGCATCAGCGTGTCACGTCACTAAAGGACTATAAAGAGTTTTGACAGATCGAAACAAGATGGTTTCCCGCGTGTGTGCAGAAGTTTTACTATGTATCTTTTAATATTACTTTTAGGGCTTGTGTTATGTAAATAAGTTCTAACTGTACCTACAGTGTTTACATATTGAGGCAAAGTTCTGCTGACTTCAATAAGTTATTCAAATATGCACCTATGTTATATACTACTTAGGTAGCAAACAAGCACACGACCTGATGGTAAGCGGTTAACGCAGCCTATGGACGCTTGCAACACCAGGGGTCTTACTCGCGCGTTGCCGACCCTGCAGAAATCTCTTCACACCCTTTTTGTGAAGAGATGTTATAAATGTATTTAATTATTTAGGTTATGCCTCAAAGGTTGATAACTGAATTAATTTAAAACGTAACTTACGTGACGAGAGATTTATCTTGAAATGTAGCAGTTATAAATATATACCTGTGAACAAATAGAAAAAAAAATTAGACACAGTCACATATAAAGGTAAACTTTAAAATTATTTTGGAATATTCTAAAGACAATTATCATTACTGATGATTTATGAAGAAATCTATGGAATAATAAGGTTTTGTATCAGGCCTGTGTTTGATAACAATCTCACCATGGTAAGTGATGATGTGGCCGAAGGTGGTAAGCACACAAAGCCTAGAAGGTCTGTGGTCAAATGCCATCTTTCAGAAACGGCACCCTCTTCTACCCCACAATTAATCGTCCTTTAAAATTACGATATAGTCAATATCATGACACAGTCATATGGTGATGAATTTCCAATGCATAATCATAAGTATCTATCTAACATTACATCAATACCTTGAACCAATAGAATTCTCAAGACCCTTTCAATACATTTGACCTCGATTGTCCGTCAATCGCACTGACTGACAGCTCATACAACTTTATCGATACCTAACCGGTATAAAATGATCTATCGATATTGAATCAACATTGCGAAACATTCTAGTTACATAGCTCAAGTGCTACTGGTTCTAAATCAGCGGGCTAATTAAGTAAACCGTGTGATTGGATGCAAATTGGTGCGTGGTACGATATTTATGTAGTATATAAATATGTATACAACGTGTTACGGAAAAGGTATACATACATCTATAAAGTACACGACTTTGGTTACTACGCGCACGGATCGCAAAAGAGTAAACTAAGAAACCAGCCAAGTGCGAGTCAGACTCGCGCACCGAGGGCTCCGTACAAACATGTAGGTATATAAGTAAATGGTAGTATAGGCCTGAGTATTTGATATGAATTTCAATTTATGACGTATTTAAAAAAAACTAATTACTAGATCTCGTTCAAACCAATTTTCGGTGGAAGTTTGTACATCATATATTTTATTTTTAGTTTTATCATTCTCTTATTATAGAAATTACAGCCCCCCTCCCCTCCTGTAACTTTTACTACTTTGTAAGTGTCTCTCGCGCAAACTATTCAGTTTAGAAAAAAATTATATTAGAAAACCTCAATATCATCTTTGAAGACCTATCCATAGATACCCCAAACGTATGGATTTGATGTTTTTTTTTTTTTTTTTGTTTTTTTTTTTTATGTTTGTTACCTCATAACTCCGTCATTTATGAACCGATTTGGAAAATTCTTTTTTTGTCTGGAAGGGTATACTTCCCGTTTGGTCCCATTGTCATCAGATCAGGATTTGATTACTTCTTAGTGTACTTTGAAGTCGGTTTAAGCTTTTTGTAAAACAGTCCAATTATTTTTTTCTATTTTTGTGTGAAAATCTTAATGCGATTCACACAATACATCTACTTACCAAGTTTCAACAGTACTATAGTTCTTATATTTTCGGAAAAATGTGGCTGTGACATACGGACGGACATGACGAATCCATAAGGGTTCCGTTTTTTGCCATTTGGGTACGGAACCCTAAAAACATAGGTGTGATGTGTTCCCCCATTGACTTCCACTTCGAACGGTTCTGGGCCGCTTGCATCCAGCGGCGCCCAGCGACGTCGTCGGTCCACCTGTTGCGAGGTCGTCCCGCTCGACGCTTTCCAGTACGTGGTCGCCACTCGAGAACCTTTCTTCCCCAGCGGTTATCGGCTCTTCGAGCGATGTGGCCTGCCCATTGGGCCACTTGAGCTTACTAACTCTACGAGCTATGTCCTCAGAAAAACATCATTTGATGGAAGGTGGATGGATACAAAAGCCCATTTTCGGAGGAAAAGTGCGGACCCAAAACTCAGAACCTATCTATAACCTATTTAATACTATACAATACTTCAAATGCTGTTACCTAAGGTAACAAGGTATGGGTATGATCACAAACGTACCGTGAAATATTCTCTATAAGTTCTATAACAGGTATGTATCTGAGCGTAGTTGTTTACTAGGCTTATCTTAATCCGCTATGGTCTTGGTTCGACGCCCACTGCTACTGTCAGGACACTGTAGTGTTGCCATATCATAGAATATTTTAGGGACATTATTTTCTTTAAAATTTTGTTGTAAGTTTGTTACTTATTAATTGAAATATTGATAAAGTGTGTCATTGTTTAAAATTAACTTCAAGAGGGTTAGAATAAAGCGTTTATGCGCTAAAAGAGCATGTCGACTGAAGAATATGCCAGCTTACAGACTACCGCAGCCAAACTGAGTGTTGTGTCCCTACGCGTGAGTGGCGTGAGGTAGGTCGCCAGAGCTTAATTGATATATCCGTTCAGAGATCACTTTAAGACGATTTTCTGTTCATTTATACATGTTATAGGTGCAAAAAAATGGTGTTTCTTTATAGTTATGGATGAAACGAAAACAGCAAATAGAAGTGGAGAAAGAACGCCTCCTTGAGACACGTGACGTGAGTGGTGCCCCCCCACCACCAGGCAGGCCGCACGCCTGTTAGCTAATAGTTGTGAAAAAATGCTATAAGACACGCAATTTTTGTCAGTTAGACTAGCATGTAAATTTTACGTAATAAATCTATGCTTTTGAAAAGAGTAATGGCAGGTAATGAACCCTTCCGAACCGGTATTAGAAACTGACTATTCATATGTGCCGGCGCAGCTCTATTTGAATAAAATAAGTTTGATTTGTAGTTTGTTTTTGCATATTTACCAATAATATCTATGTACAGATAATTTTGTTTTCCTTTATTTTAGATCCCTTTTAAACTACATCCCAACCATCTATACTAATATAATAAAGCTGAAGAGCTTTTTTGTTTGTTAAATGCGCTAAACTAAATGTCGGATTCGAAAAATTCTTTCACTAACACACTCTTCTTATCCCGGGAATGCGGGTGAAACGGGACACCTATCAATGATATTTGTGAATCAATCACTCATAAATGGCTTAACAGATTTATATAAAACATAGCACCTAGATAAACCACACCCTGAAAAACGTATTAAATTACTATTATTATATATTATATTAAATACTTTTTATCCCGGGAATAGATAAGATCCCTCAGGAATCCGGGTAAACCTCAAGAAGCTAATTAAATAAATTAATAAAATAAACCTTAATTTAATTATTGGTTCCATCTTCATTTCAAAACAATGGTCACCCCAAACCACCTAAACGCGCGCACCAAAACTTCTACAATCTGCCAATTTATTATATTCACCCCAGTTTTACTAATTTGACCTTTATTACAATTTACATAAAATACAATACATTTACAAACACTTGTTATTGTTATATTAGAATATGATAATCAAAATTATGATGTCAATAGTATCTTGGTGAACAATTTGAAATGTAGTTAGTGTTACTTTACTTAAAGATAAGTATGTTAACTCAAGTTCCAACTTAAGGCTATCTTGTTCTATTATTGTATACTAGTTCTATAGACTAGGAAAATTGTTGGCTCTCCGACTATATCCTTTGATGGTATCAGTATTTTGATTACCATCAAAGGTAAAGCAGATGCATTTATTGCTCATTGAATAAATTCATAGTTAAAAATATACGGTTTGTGAGAAAAATAAACACTACGATAAAATGTGGATTCAATGAACACCGATAAGTCAAGAGTAGATTATGTTAATGGAAAATAAACCTTATGTCATAGCGCCAGGTTCCAAATTACATTGCTAACCATAAAGAAAAAGAATCATGGAAGAATGGGTAAAAGAAACAAGCAGACTACAAGCTTGATGGAGCAAAGATGAAGCTCATAATAGTGGGAATTATTTAGATCTTAAAGACAAGATCATGAGGAATAGCGAGATGGATTTTTTGGAGAAGAAGTTTGGAGCAGGTGAAATGAGTTTCAACCTTAAAACTTTCACTTGGATCAAAGGGGTTAGGATAGGTTAGTTTACAATTCCTTCGATTCGAATAAACAGTCCCTCACGATGCTCCCTTGTTTTATAAAACCCAGTCCAGTATCGTTCCGAAATAGTAAAACAAGTTTAACTCCGGTGGTCTTATGTCCACTGTATCTGTCTGTGTCACAGCCAATTATCTCAACTACTAAAACTACATATATGCAATTCAGATTAGTTAAAAAGCTTGTTGGACAAGCAATTACTTTGCTATTACGTGGGAGAGACAAAATCTTGAAAGTGGTATCATCAGTCAGTCTACTGAAAAAGCTCTCAAGATTTACTTAAATAATAAAAATTAAACCAAAAACTAGTTTCACGGACAATTCTCATGGCGCATTACTACCATACATTTCTCTGAAAATAAAACGAAAAATCCTCATTACATATTTATACTAACCACAGAGATACTAACCATTAAACGTTCTAAACTTAAGCCCTGGTTTTAATCACGGCATCTGCGCAGCGCAGCGTCATCGATCGCGAGCTGCAATGCGCGGGCGCAGTAATTTATTTTAATTAACAACCACACGTCGCCGTCGCAGGCTCCAAGTCAGCGACGTGGGCGCGTGATTGAGGAGCGACAGCACGGCAAAAAAAGACGAATTTGTGGAACCAACGCTTAACGAGTAGCGATACGGCATGGGGCCCTAGTTTCTAATCTATGTTTGTGCAAGTGGGATTCCACTCTTAGTTGGCCAGGGGCCAATTTTGTTAAATTGGTTTTGCACAATCGAAATTGGTCCTAATTAGCTTCATTTAGGTTAGTTAGCTGCTGAAGGTGTTTTGACAAGTGGTTAATGGGTCTATATTTTACCTAAGCTCTTACTCTTTGATCTTATATAACATATGTTATATCTCATATATATATGATAAGGTATGTGGTAATGGATCTGGTAAAATTGTTTTAGAAATACTTTTCGAAGGGAGAAAAAAAAGTTGCTCTATCTTCAATAAGTTTCTGTTAAAAATTACATTTTTAATACAAGCTTTTTGAGGTGACTGTACTTTTTGTTGACAGTACTTGCATTGCCTTCCAATATACTAATGTAACCAAATATCAAGTCAATCCGACCACTGGAAGTGGGTGAATTTCGACTCGCAAAACTTGACCCGAACATACATACATACACTGCAAGTTCATAAAAAGCTTGTAAAATATTACGTTTTCAACCATCACGTCCAGACAATGTGAATGTCCCATAATTCGGCCTATTTCGTGGGCGTTCTTCCGCGTTCGTTTACTAAAGCCTGCTAAATATAGATCTGAGGTATGGTCCTGATCGTTAGACACCCATAGACCGCATCATATTGTCACAGTGGCTTCGATCAATGTCGTGCATAAATACGCATTACGCAAGTGCTAAAGGTGTACTGAGGTTCTATTGATTTCTACGGTAGGCTATGATGTTATGCAAAATAGAGGATATAGCATAAGTTTGGCCCCAGCTCGATTTACTTATCGGAGGGCTGTATTGTTGTTTTAAACAAATGTTTCATGTTGATCTTTATATTAGGTATGTACAAATTCTTTTCTTCCTGTATTGTCCGGTTGTGCGTGATGTCTGACTTATGGCAGCGACAGAAAATCAGTGCTGCTACCCGGTTTCGGAATAGCAGTGTAATACTGAGTCGCTGACCAATTTTGATGTCACACAACACTACCCTGTTTCTTATGCTTTGTAAAATGTTTTATTTTATATGTATTATGTGGTGTTGTGTGTATTCTCAAAATAAACGAATTTTCTTTCTTTCTTTCTTTCTATTCGGAAAATACTGATTCACAGTATCACATTTAACCACTTTTTTGTAGAAAACTAAGTTTTTCCAAGATAATCCCTGGTCCTGGCGCTATTCTGACCCCAAATGCTGCAATGAAGGTTAAGTTTCATAGAATAGAATAGAATATCAAATTGATGGTTCATCTAACAGGAAATCGATACCTGAAGTACTGATCTGACTAGCTACCACCCTCAAGTTTATTTAAAATCAGTTGCCTGCCATCTTTCAGTATGTTCCAGCAACTGCAATTGACAATTATATACCATGGTGAGATACTGATGTTCTTTTTAAAGAAACATTTTTATACAGGTGGAGATTCCAAGATGGCATATTTTTGAATCAAATTTTTTTTTTGAGTATTCCGTGTTGGTCCCTTAGTAAAAGTTTATCTGCATAGCTAATCCAACATAGGTTTAGAAAATAGTAGTAGTCGACCAACTTTATCATCAGACCCTACACTCAAGTCCTTGTCAAGACGAATCAAACGAGCGGATACTCATAGGGGAGGGGGGAAAGGTCGGTAACGCGTGAGCGTTCTTGTGTTGCAAGCGTCCATAAGGCTACGGTAACCGCTTACCATCAGGCGGGCCGTATGCCTGTTTACCGACTTAGTTGTATAAAAAAATCGTTTTATTACAGAGTTCCCATGGCCACCTTGCGGCTCCATCATCAGATCAGCTACATCTTATAACAATATTACATTGTTATCTGTTTTAAATACCTATTAATTTAACATGCAAGATTTGAAGACAGACAGACAGACGGAAGGGTAAAACTAAATAAAAGCTAAAAAGAAAGAGTTTCAACCTTCTACGCTTAACTGGATTAAAAGTTCAAAACGGAAGGATTCAAAAGTCACTTGAAATAATGTACATGCAAGAAAACAAGGCGTATGCAGACAAAACGTTACTATTTCGCATCTCCTTACGGGCACTGAGCAAACAACAAAAAGTACGTAGAGACAAAGCAGCGGTAGACTGTAAAAGCTATATTTATGATTTCACGCTATCGCGGCCCGTCATCGCTCGTTCCACGGGATTTACATGGAGGTATGTAATGTGGAGCTTCCATGGAGGTGGCATTTTGAGTATTGGTTTCCCATCCTAACTTTAATATTATAAATGCGAAAGTGAGTTTGTTTGTTTGTTTTTTACGCCTTCACGCCTCAACTACAGAGGCCGGCAAACAACTTGAGCCAAAATCGACGTAGTGGGGGTAAGTTCGCGCATGTACACTCATGCTCGGCCAATAGCGTGGACGCGTGCCGACAGAATGCCCCCGCGCACCTCTCTTTCCACCAACGACACCTTAAAATCGTCTACTGCGCACTCAAGGTCATGGCTCAAGTTGTTTGCCGGCCACTGTACTAAACGGATCATCATGAAATTTGGCATGCTGATAGCCTATGGTATGGAGAAGGACATAGGCTACTTTGTTTCCCGGGAACGCGGGTGAAACCGCGGGGGACAGCTAGTTTATTATAATTATGATTACTTTACTTTTTTTTTGTTTTGTTGTTTTTTTTTTTTTTTTTTTTTTTTTTTTTTATTGGTTTAAACTACTTACTACAGACACGTGGTCCATACTCTTTTTAGATTATATGTTTTTTACAAATTTTATGTTTTATGATTTTCACAATTTGGACATCTTGGTCCGCGCAATAAATAAATTATTCTAATACATTTATACATATCCATACATATTATTAGCTATTACTATACTATATATTACATATATTATACTATTGTTATTATTTTGATTTATAATAAATTATACTTATGGGCGATTAAATATTACAAACATTTTCGGTTTTCATTTTACATTCTAGTTTGCTTGCCTGTTTGCCCCGGAGGAAATCCCCGCGCGTATTTGAGCTTCCACGACATTATAGTCTCTATTTTTCATGGCCATTTTTAGGTTTTGAGAGAGGATTTGTTCTGTTGTTGCTGCCATCGCCCGTTTTGCGAACCTGCCTATGGCGTCATCACTGTCATCTGTGTAATATACACAGCTGAGAGTGTGACGCGACACTGCTACGACCGCATGCGGTACACTCTCGTGGATTTGCAACCTTTTTGTTCTTGTTTGGAGAATGATTACCGACTCGTACGTTGAACCCTGAGCTTCATGTATGGTAAGGACGCGTGATCCCATGGCAGCCCCGTATCCCTGGTTGGTAAGAGATGCCTTTTCTTCCTGGGTGTGAACCAGGAATAAGGTGTTCGGGAGGGTGCTAGGTATTTGCGCGTCTGTGTACCTCTTCAGCTTCAGGGAGTGTACGTGGTGTTTTGATGAGTATATACCTGAGTATATCTCATTTAGGGCATACGCTACATCCATTGGGTTCCGATGCGTGCATAACAACTCCTGGCTGATGTTGGCTACCAGGTTTGGTCTGTTGTACTGAATATTGAACAGATTATCTCTGTCAATATAGGGTAGTTGGTTGATATCTCCGATGAGGACAACTTCGCTAGCACCAGACAGCCGAGTTGCCAAAATAATGGATCCGAAGTGGTTCATTAGAGCCTCGTCAACCGTTAGGCGGTTACAACTTTTCGGCTCTTTAAATCCATTAGCTAGCACGGAAGCCATTGTCCGCACTTTGATCTTGGCTGCAGCTTCTCCTACGCGGGGTGTTATTTTTTCGCGAAGGTCTTTTGCTGCCTCGATTGTGGTGGTGATTATAACTTCCTTCTCCTCATCGAAGTTTCTTACTACCCATGTCGTTTTGCCGCATCCGGGGACCCCATTCACCCATTTTATTTTTGGTACCGTCCATTTTTCCCATGCTGCTCCGGGACTAAGAGTGCCTGAGATGGTTTTCGCCATTTCCAGGATCTTATCGTCCAGCATGATCTTTGTGCAACGGGCGGTGACTACTATGGGGTCATTTTGTGGAGTGTAGAATGTTGGTAGGCCATCCTCTTGGGAATCCCCTTCGACTAGGGTCACAACTGCCGTTGCCGGTCACTGTTTTGTTGTTTGATTGCTATCTGCATGCCAAATTTCATGATGATCCATTGAGTCGTTGAGGCGTGAAGGCGTACCAAACAAACAAACAAACTCACTTTCACATTTATAATATTAGTAAGGATAGGATAGCATCATTAAAGTGACGTTCAATACCTATATCTCAAACGACATAATATTTTGACATAAAATCAAATCATTTAAATTGCCACATCTAGAAGACTTGAAATATGCCAAATAAAATATGCCATATCCATAACATTAGAGTCAGTGTTTTGTTATTAGCATATTGAGCGTAGGCACAGGCGAAGCCGGGCGAGCGTGCTGGCGTTGTATATACGTACATAGCCCATTTTGTGGGCTATCATTGTTGAGTTGATAGAATACTTCTTAAAGAAGAGAATTTATTTGTCGATAGTCGATTACACAAAAAAAATTGAAAAAATATTGAAATCGCATATAACAACAATATACAGGTGTACATAGTAGGACACTAATTACGCTACAGCCTGTATATTTAAAGGCTAATGTCTACTTATGTAAGACAGTATAAGTTTTATATAGAAAAAAATTGCTGCAAAGCAACAAAAGGTTTTGTTCCAGCAGCAAACAAAAGAATTTCTCAAAAGCCTAAACATTTACCAATATCAAAACTACAAGAGAGCGATAAGTTTCAAGATTATTATACGTAAACGTGTTGGGCATTTTCATAAATTTTCCTCACTCCACATGCGGAAGCGAGTCCACACAGGACCAGCCTTATGGTAATACAAACGGAGTCACTAGGCACTTTACTAACAAATTAATTATACACTTCCAAGAATAAGCTTCTGGTATTTTAAAACCATAATTTTAAACCAAATAATATCGATAATGTCACCGACTTAAATATAAATACAGAAAGAAATTTATGTGTCTGGCTTTTAGTACGACTTCCTAGTATTTTAAGTTATTTAAATTCTAAGAATAAATAAATGCATTATTTTATTAAAGTGCCACCGGATTTGATCGCTGATAAAATAATCTGTGCTAAAACTTCGTTAGATAAATGCTTTTTATATGCATAATACCTAGTGCTGGAAATGGTAATTAAGAAATCTAGCTAAGTGACTGTTTTTATCTGTCCGATAAGCTAATACCTAGCAGATTTACGGATCCCAATTATCTTTGATCGAATCTCTACTAAAAGTCATTATATTATTACAATCATGGGGTTCTTCAAAAAGGGTGTGAGGAGATTTCTACAGGGTCGGCAACATGCGGGTGATACCCCTGGAGTTGCATGCGTCCATAAGTAAAAAAAATGTTTCTTCCGTCACTTATTAACCGATTTAGAAAATTCTTGTTTTGTTTGAAAGGGTACACTTCCCGTTTGGTCCCATTGTCATCAGATCAGAATTTGATTACTTTTTTGTGTACTTTGAAGTCGGTTTAAGTTTTTTGTCGAAACTAGAGTTCGTTCCTTCTACGAAACAGTGAAGATTTTCTTTACGCCAGCAGAATAAGCAAGTAGATGATGCACCTGATGCAGTCACCGATGCCACTGGACTCTGGACATTAGCAATAAGTACCGGAAGATCAGCAATATGGCTAGAAGACTAACGTTGCTACTGCCTCCACGTCATCAAACTATAAACGAGAAGGATTTTATTATAATAATTTGATTGAAAAAGAATATTATAACGACCACACAAGAAGACAAAAAATATGCAAATATAGCCTTTAAAACCACTCTAATTATAACGAAATCTGTCTCAATAAAATAATTATATCTAAAAAGGGAAATCGATTCAATTCGTTTCCCATCGCAACGAATGAATAGTCTAATGTTAATGATCACTCGATACTAGCACAATCGATTGTAAATTATTGCGAACGCAATAAATACTACTAATCAGGGTGACCTCAAGCTGGCAGACTGAATGGCGCACGCGCACCCAAATGGGTCGAATTGAAGGAACTCTTAGATCCAGATGCTCTCAAAGTTTTTACTATCTAACCAGAAATAAATAGTTAATATTTATCTATTACACTAGATTTTAAAAACTCATCCACGATACCTATATGTAATAATCGCCTTTATCCCATTAAATTAAAGTTCAAAATAATCGGCGGAAGTTTTCTGATTGGTATAAATTACTTAGAAATATGAGTTGTAGAGGATGTTATTTCAACAATGTAGTGTTTTAGCCACATGATAACAGTTTATGTTAAAAAAAAGGATTGTTAAATATTCAACTTTGGTTGAGCAAGTTATAATAAACTGCTGTCCGGCGCGGTTTCACCCGCATTCCCGAGGGATCGTATGTTTTCCCGGGATAAAAATTGTCCTATGTGTTAATCCAGAACATATTCTATCTGTGTGCCAAATTTCATCCAAATCCGTTCAGTAGTTTTTGCATGAAGGAGTAACAAACACCCATACGTACAAACTTTCGCGTTTATAATATTAGTAATGTGGATGTGTAAATTTCAAAATAATGAAGCAAACATTTGTACAATAAAAAAATTATAACAACATTAATCCAGCCACAGATTAAATCTACAAAATGTTTGAGAGTCGCAAACAATAAATAAATTAAATATTTAAAGTAAATCTTTGTGTTACAAAGCGGCACGTCAATTTGAACACTTGGGATACAAATCGCAATTTATTAATTATTGCCTCGCCCCGCGGCGCTGCCTGCCAATTTCCTTCGCGTTTAAGTTAAATTAATTGTGAAAAGTCTACCTTTACAAGTGCGAATGTGATTTATGGTTCTTTGATAAAATAAGGTGTAATAAATATTAAATGGACCAGAAACTAAGTTTGAACGGAGTTAGTATTTTAGATCGTAGATTCCAGCGTAAAAACTAAACCAAAATAATATGCTTTGCCTTACACCCTGAGAGTAAATACATAGACGTCAGTAAACTCTTAGTATCGCGTTTTGTTAACATTTCTCTAAAGCCGTTCCCCATAAGGGCCATCAAAATAAAATACCGGGTCGCAACATTCCCGCCTTTTTTTAAAAATAATACCTTGTGGTATAATAATTGCGACTGTTTTACAAAAAACTTAAACCGACTTCAAATTACTTCTTAGTGAAGTATTAAAATCCTGGTCTGATAATAATGGGACCAAACGGGAAGTGTACCCTTGCAGACAAAAAAAGAATTTTCCAAATCGTTTAATAAATGACGGAGATATAGGTAACAAACATAAAAAATACAACCGATTTGAGTGACCTCCTCCTTTTTTTGAAGTCGGTTAAAAATAAGCAGCAGCTCCATACATCGCACTAAAATTTACTGACTAAATAAATAGGCGATACCAAAATATGTAGTATTAATAAAAAAAAAATACTATTAATAAATCTGTATTATTTTACCTAATGGAACTAGCTTGGGTTTAAAAGTATTAAGTGGGTCATGAAAGGCAGTGTGAAAATTACCGGGCCATGGCAGAACAATGTTTGGGAAACACTGCTCAATATTTATTTATATTTAATTAAGTAAATATGAAACTATAACAACCAGACAGACTTCCATTATTATGTAGCTAATTTAAGTGTAATTTCAAGCAGCCAATGGCCTTCGTGTGTCAAATTGTAAGCACAGCCCACGTTATGATATTGACAAATTAAATTTATAGTGAAGCGGTTTCGCAACAATAAGAAGTGGTTGGATTAGCACTTGACGCGTAAATGCGCTCAGTAGGATTAGCTGTATTAATGTTGATTGTTTTTTTCAAACACTAAACCGTTGAACAAGTGTTTAATAGAATATTTACTAGCCTTTTGAGATAGGTAGAGCATAGCGTTTATCGGCTCAAAGAGCAGCTCGACTGGGGAAGTACTTACCTTACTAATACCGCAGCCAAATGACTTTATGTGGTGTTCCTGCGCGTGCGCCAGAGCTCTTTGAGGAGGGGGGAAAGGTTTGGTAACGCGGTAGGGTTCACACAGACCGCTAGGTGAGAAAAGCTTATTTTAAAAATATACTTTAGGATCATTGATCGTAAGGATCGTAGATCACCAAACGCTAGCTCTTAAACTTAAGTTATACGGAATTCGCGGAGTGGCTCTCGATCTTGTGGTTTCCTATCTTTCAGGGCGCCAACAAAAAGTAGGAATCAATGGTAGTGTGTCATCGGGCTCCTTAGTCAAATTAGGCGTACCTCAAGGCTCGATTTTAGGCCCATTTCTGTTTCTAGTTTATATAAATGACCTACCTTATATGGTGAAAGAACTATCAGATGTCGTTTTGTTTGCAGATGATACGTCTCTGATATTTAAAGTAGATAGAAAAGACAAAGATCTTTTAAAAGTTAACTACGCTCTGAAGACTGTGTCTCAATGGTTTGCTGCCAACAATCTTATGTTAAACTCAAAAAAAACAAAATGTATAAGATTTTCATTACCAAATGTACCAAAAGTTGATACCAGTGTTATTGTGGATGGTAATAAACTTAATGTAGTAGATAAGACTGTTTTTCTTGGTCTGACTATAGACTGTAGATTGCAGTGGGGTGCTCACCTGGAAGCCTTAGGTGGTAAACTGAGCTCCGCTGCGTTTGCAGTCAGCAAAATAAGGCAACTGACGGACATTAATACAGCCAGATTAATTTATTTTGCATATTTTCATAGTCTTATGTCTTACGGCCTTTTGCTGTGGGGCTCTGCCGCAGACTTGGAATCAATTTTTGTATTACAAAAAAGGGCAATTCGCGCCATCTACTGTTTGGGTTCTCGCGAGTCTCTACGAAATATATTTCCGGATATTAATATACTAACTTTGCCCTCTCAGTACATTTTTGAAAATATTATGTATGTCCGCAAGAACATTAATTTGTTTCCAGTCAATAGTGACTATCATGATAGAAACACTAGAAACAAAGACAAAATAACTGTACCTAGATTTAGATTAGCTAAAGTAAATAAGTCCTTTCTTGGGAATTGTATTAAATTTTACAATAAAATTCCTCATAGCGTGACCAGTATGTCCTTTTTTAAATTTAAGGAACATATCAAAAAGCGGCTGTTGAGTAGGGCTTATTATAAAGTGTCTCATTATATTGACGACAAGGATGTATGGAAGTAGCTTCTCTCTGCACCTGCCTCACTGAGCAGATAGTTCAAGGTCCATTTTAATTCAAAGTATGCTATTATTATTATAAGTTATATTTTTAGGTTACAGATTATCTGTGCCTATTGTAATTAAATTAATTCAATTCAATGTTCTTCATTTATTTAGTTTGATATAAATGCATCGATTTATTATGTCTGTCTAATTGTTATATTTTTTTATTTTGTGATATTTAGTCTAAGCTTGTCAATAGTCACAGTGATAACAAATTGTGTGTTTAGTGTTTCCCTTTAGTTATTTTTTATTTCTAAGGCAGACTTAAGTAAGTCATGCTCACTTTAAGGCCTTTGCTTGCGGCGGCGTCGTGTGACGGGTCGCTCACTTCCCTCCAATATGGCGAGGAGGGCGATGGCTGCCACACGCGTCATACTTGTGAACAGGTGCTGCTTGTGGGGGCTGGTCTGCTTAAGTTTGCTATTTATTTACTTATTAAATATTTTTTCAGTCTACTTTGTAATTTTGCCGCCTCGCCGGGGCACGCAATTGTTTTCAGTGCGATTAGAATGTAAATATTATGTAATTAATCTAAGCCTGTTTTGAAAAGAGTAATTGCTGAGTTTATTGCCGGCTCTTCTCAGCAAATGCAACCTTCCGAACCGGTATTAGAGTATTAGAGTCAGACTTTTCATAAGTGCCTGCGAAGGTCTATTTGAATAAATGATTTTGAATTTGAATTGAAATGAGGTTTATTTTTACATTGAACTCTGGAGAGATGATCTAACGCGCTAACAAAAGAAGTCAAAAGTAAAAATAAACCTTATTTCAATTATCCTAAAGCTCTATTTTAATCGCGATAAATTAAAATTGGCTCTCCTCTCCGAGACAGTCTGTACGAACGGACCCTAAGTGATGCTTCGTGTGTTGCAATGCCTTAGCTACGGTAACCGCTTACCATCAGGTGAATTTGCCGCATAAAAAAAATGAGTAATAAGTAATCGCAAGACTGCGAGGTTAATAAAATCTCTTTGGCTCGCTTTGAAACGCACGTACTATCAATAGCAAAACATAGAATTCCAAGAACTGTTATTCAAGTGACTATAGATAGGTACCTTATATAAAGATTTCACACCAATAGCATTTGGAAAAGTTATGGTTCCAAACAAGGATGTAGTTAAATCGTACTTCCTTCTACGCGTACGTTTAACATTCAGAAAATTGAATATAATAATGGCGCATAAATCTAAATAATACATAAAACGCAGTGAATATCATTCAAACGCCTGTAACTGTATCTATTTGTTCGAAAGCTATGACATACGGCTATTACTGCATAGTTACATTAAATTTATAACCGCCATTGAGCAAATTTTGTAGCCATGCTAATTACAAAATTTTAACTCAAATTCACATGCCACTTTCAACTCTAACTACCCAACTTAAAGTCCTAATTTTAGTGTTATCTCAGGCTGTCTCAAACAAAGATTAAACCCATACAGAATTACTCAGTAACTGCCTAATTGTTATCGGAAAATTTAGAGTCACTCGGAACAATTATTTAGAACATAATAAGGTAATATTTGTCGAGATTGCAAAAGGTCCTACCCAACCCAGTATGGTCAAAGTTTAGTCTATACAATTAAGATAACATTCAGTCATAAATATCAAAGAACCTCGTTATTGTATCTAAAATGGCATTAATATTTAAATGTTTTTTTATGGTCAGATCCATAGAGTAAAAATATAAATAGAGTGATAGAGTTAACAACCTTGTGCGAAGCGTTAGCAGTTTGCATTCATAGATATACCGTACAAAAGTGATTTATTGTCAAATAATATCGATATGAGTGCCTCGATTCTCGTAACAAAACGTCAGCGGTGTCGTAGCGACATCAACTATTTAATTTGACATTATAATAGTAAAAAACACAGTTTAATCGTCGAAGTCGCTACGACATCGTTGAAGTTTTGTTACGAGAATCGAGCCAGAGTTCCTTGTCAAAATCAAAATCAAATTGTTCTCGGTAAAAGTATCGATAAAAAATCAGAAAATAGCATTTATTGTATGTATTTAGTCGTTCAAACTATGATCGCGCAGTTGGTTCCAATGTAGTGTTGCCCATACCCGTGATTACGGCAAATTCTCTAGTTCAGTCGGTCTATTAACATTCTATCTCTATGGTCTGACCATATTTTCATCAATTTTCAAATTTTAAATGGGAACTATCTATCAAGTGCAGATCTGCACACACCTGTAGATTCTAGGCGAATCGTTTTCGTCTTGATGATGGTATCCACCCAATCGTATACTGCCACCGTGGTTTGGTAGAGCGTACCTCACAGAATACCGCAGCCAAATTGATAACTATAAATTGTGTTCCTTCGCGTGAATAAGGTCGCCAGAGCTCATTGGGAAGGGAAGAAGGATCGCTAACGTGTGAATGATGGTCCGTGTTTTAAAAACGTCCATATGGCTACGGAAAAATGTTTACATTAAGGCGAGCCGTACGCGTCGTTTAAATAAAAAACTTTTACTATTATACTACCACTGAAAGAGGCAGACGCTATGATAAAAAAAAAACGAGCGCAACCTCTTTTATTCACGACTCTACGATGAAATAGTAAATCATAGACAAATGTATCATAATTTAAAAATAACTTTCACTAACACACTAACAATAAGAAGCTGTATAAACGTTTCAGTAAAAATATCAGATCGGTGTGTTTGCTAAATTCATAGAGTATCCGAGATTATAGATAACACAAACAGATACTATCAATGACCTACATTATTTAAAAAGAGGTTGCCAAAGTTTAAAAAAATATTAAAACATTTTAAAATAAGAGTGACATTTAAATTATCTATAAAAAAGAAGAAGAAATATAATGTAGAATGAAAGCAGATATTAAACATCTCTTCATCGCAAGACTTTCATATATGTGTATATTCCTGTATATCGTTAAATAATCAATTTAAGATGAGCACCAAAAATAATCTTTGAGCGCCACTGTCCCAGATAGCAATTCACAATTGAACTCCGGGGTCAGGCAGGCAATAGATAGCAATCTACCGACGGGTGGTATCGCTTATCTGTACTAATAATTAATTATACTGTGATACTGCCACCTGATGCTCCAAAGTTTTGCTATACATTTTGGCCAAGTCTCAAGGCTTTATCTAGAAATAATTATGTCTTGGAAAAAAGCAGTCGATTTAAAAAAAGGGGCTACACAACTGAGAACTATTTGGTCTTGGATCACACGTTGAAAAACTTTGGACCCAGTTATTAGTTGAAGTAGTGACTGATATGATACAAGGAGAGAGTTTTTCTTTTCTCAGTAAGCAAGTACGTAGAAGGTAAGAAAGTTGTTCCATATTTGAAATACAAAAACGCATAATTTTACTCTTTAACTTTGTAGATAGACGGTATCTTTTCTGATTTTTAATATGGAACATTTTATTCTTTATTTAAAAACATTTTCAAACCACATCACATCTTAACACTTCAACATCACAACTCAGTATATTGTATCGACTAGCATCAAATTCTTTAATCTATGGGATACACTATTCAACCGTAAAAAACAATATCACGTCCAATGGACGAACATGGGCCTTAATTACAGACCTCTTAACGCGCCACCAGATAAAAACATACCTTAAAAATGAAGACATATGGTTGGATTTAGATTGCGAGTCAAATATAAGACCATAATAAGTTTTCTAAAAAAAATGATACCGGCGGCGTAAGATGGAATGTGGACCGTTTGAGAGCATACTAAAATCAAATGACGTCGATAATGTTTTCGGGTATGGAACATTTTGGTTATAATATGAGGAAATCCGGTGTACTAGAGCCCCAAGCCGGCCGACATAGTCGTAGATTTATGAAACAACTTAAGTCTAAAGAATGACTTAAAACTGGTAGAGAGGTTGAAAGTAGAAAATGGGGAGCCGTGTTTTGATCTATATAGGAATATTTTACGTATAAATGTTGATAAAGCTAATGAAATGACGATGACAGGATAGTTGGACTATCAGGTACTCCTGGATTCACTGATAATAAGATATTTCTATACTCATATATGCATATTATATATATATATTATATATTGAAGCGCTCGTGGTGTAGCATGATAAGCCGTTCTTAATCGATCGGCAAAGTTAAGCTACGTCTGTCGTGGTCGGTACCTGGATGGGTGACCGCCTAGTGGTATTTCAAATCGAGCGTTTCCGTGCTTCGGAAGGCACGTAAAGCCGTTGGTCCCGGTTATCACTAAATGTGATAGTCGTTAAGCTAGTTGGATGCCTCCTAGGCGGCTTGAAAAATTCCAACAGTAGGTTGACCACTAGCCTACCTCCACCGATCCGCAGTGTGCACGCGTGGTGGAGTATCGCCCAGTCCCTTTCACCCTCATTTGTGAAAGGAGGCCTGTTCTCAGCAGTGGGACATTATAGGCTGATGATGATGATGATATGCATATTTAATATGAATATTGAATCTTCGTTGTGCCACATAGGTAAACTGTGATGGAAGAAAACACTTCTCGTGGCAATTATCTTTAAAAATACAGTTAAATTCCCAATTTCGCAACTTTACTTGATTATCATGTAGCCTAGTTGTCAACGGATGTAATCAACACGACACTCCAAAACGTTCTGTCAATTCACGAATTAGGTATCTCATTAAAGCTTAATTAACTGTAAAATAAGATAAATTACACAGATCTTTATCTAATTGACCTAAATTCTTGTACAAAATATACATGTACCTTCCCGCAATTAACACAAATGTAAAGTAACGTGAAATGGCGTCAGTTCATTAAAACAGTCATAACATATTTAGTATTAATTATTTTAACGATCGAATGAAGTTATGAACACAAAAAACATTCTACAGATATATTCCTAGAGAAACTTTACCGTTTAATATAAAGTACCCTCTTTACTGCGAATTAAATGCATACAAATAAAACATTACAGACCTCGAACTGCAATCAATATGGTAATTTTTTTATTCAGATCGTCTCAAAGTCCAGTGGATAAACTCTAGTCCATCCATGTGGACCCAATGCGATGGACCTATAAAATTAAGCTGGCAACACTGGTTCCAAAACTGTCACGACATGACAGGATGGTACGACCATAGACAATAAAAATCAAATCTAAAACATTCTGTTTCAGTAAATCAAGAACTAATGCGTTCACGGCCAACGCCATCAGAGCACTGATATATTTAAAATAATTTATCATAACATTTTAGCAAAAGTAGTAACATTAATAAAACTTTACAATGATAATGTTTGCATTCAATTTAAATTTATTCATGGAATTTTGAACCTTGAGTTTACAGGAATAAAGTTACCCAGCAAGATACTGGTGTTTAAAAATAAATTGGTACACGAGTGTTTTGCATACTAATGACATTTCTCCATTTCGACGGACGGTTACCATCAAAGAAACCTGAATCGTCAGTACCGTACGGTCGTAAAACCTCTTGAAGCTACCAAAAACCTGATAACAAGACATTTAGAATGAATAGTCTGATTTTTTATAATAACATTGATAAAGAAAGTTATTTTACAGTCACAAGTTACTACTGCACATTTTTAACTTTATTAACATCATCATCATCATCATCGGCCTATAATGTCCCACTGCTGAGCACAGGCCTCCTTTCACAAATCAGGGAAGGGAAATGTGGGCATAATACTCGACCACGCGTGCCCACTGCGGATCGGTGGAGGTAGTGTTAACCATACCTTATTTACTGAAAAGAAACAAGCTAAATCTGTATTTACACCGTTGGTAAACTTGGTAATTACCACAAAATGAATTAAAACACTTTCTCCAATGGCCGCCATTATTACAATTATACTTTTCTGGTGTTGCCATTCCTCGATATACAAATACACCATATCAAAATAAACCGTTTTACACTTTCATAATAAATAATGCTTACAATTAATTATAATTAATCAATATTCAATGGTATGAAATTAAATAATATTCAAATAATATAATGTTAATGCTAACAGTAGGCTAGTGGTCAACCTACTGTTGGAGTTTTCAAGCCGCCTAGAAGGCCTCCAACTAGCTTAACGACTATCACAATTAAGTGATAACCGGGACCAACGGCTTTACGTGCCTTCCGAAGCACGGAAAAATCGCTCGATTTGAAATACCACTAGGCGGTCACCCATCCAGGTACCGACCACGACGGTGGTAGCTTAACTTTGCCGATCGATTACAAACGGCTAATCATGCTACACCACGAGCGCTGCACATACCGTTAAATACATTACATTAAAATACCTTTTTGGTAATAATTTAAGAGATTATCAAAGTGGACCAGCAAAATGAGAGTAAGTTTAATAGTACTTTAAACGAGAAGATAGCTTAGCTGTGTGTAGAAAAAAAAAAGATTAATTGTCTTTGCAAAAGTGACAGGCTAACTCCAGTAGTCGTGAAGTCTTCATGACAAATATTAATGAGTTTTATCGTGTAACATAATATATCAATTTTTTCTCCCGTGATATTTTATTATTTATCTTCTTATTTTAATTTTGTACTTTATTTACTTTACAATCAAAGTTAATCGTAAACGGTTTTCAGGATTTGTTTTTTTGAAAAATACAATAGAAGGCTGAAGACAGAACCTCCTTGTAAAATATGTGTGCTCAGCATGAGGCGAGGAATTTGTTTTTTTTTTCAAGTTTTTATTGTTTTTTACCGTCGTAGAACAATATGGCTAAATATTTCAGTGATTCGCGACCTTGATAGTTAATTTGGCATATAGCTTCATGATGAGTATCCATTCTATTATAGGTATCATAGATTCCATACAAATACGACTAGGAACACGCTGCGAGCAAAACTTGATGAAAAAACTAGTCCACTCTCGGCCTGGGAGCCTCCTGTAGCGACGTCGCCCTTCAATCGCTTTTTATCAATTCCGCGTAGCCATTTAAAGAGGAAGCCTAATGTTTATTTATGTGAGTAAAGCTCGATGTCTATTAACGACAATGTTAATGTTTGAACGATATTTATGGTTTTAAGAAAAAAAACTCTTTTTACTATAAACGTTTAGTTGCCAGTGCATAGCATACCTATTCATATATTTTTTTAAATTCTATATTCAAACAATGTGTTAACTATTATTCAATTACTAAATGGTATAAATATTGTATAACAGGTACTCTAAGATTTAGGTAACGTACCTATAGGTACCAAAAAATAAAAAGTATTTTTATCATTTTCGCTCATATAGCAGTTCGACAGGGGAAGTACCTCCATCTTACAGAATACCGCAGCCAAATGACTTTATATTGTGTTCCTGCGCGTGAGTAAGGTCGCCAGAGCTCATAGGGGAGGGGGGATTCGTAAGTTGCAAACGTCCATATGGATAAGGTAACCGCTTACCGTCAGGCGGGCTGTACGCTTACCGAGTTAGTAGTATAAAAAAAATAAGTTCATAATAAATTAATTTCGCACCAGAAACAAACCGAAAATCTTTGTCGATAAAAAACCAAAAACAAATATAAACATAATCTTTCAGTCAACTGCAAACTTAAAAGTATTTTTTAAGCTAGCAACATTATCCCTAATTCTTATTGACAGCCGCGGCCTCCAATGTGTCGTTCGAATTATCTTATTTGGGTCACTTAAGAGGCCAACGATCCCATGTTAATCCTTTTATTTTGAAATCGTCGACTCGTTCATTTGCATATTATCAATGCTATAATCTAAGAGGGGTAGGGCAACAATCCAGTGAAATATTCGCCGATGATATGTTGAAGTGTATCGACCCGGGATAGATCTTTATCGGCACACGAAAAGAATTCGCACAATGCCAAAAGTTCCAAACGTTACATTAAAAAGAACCTAATGTTAATTCTCTTTTTAAAATTTGAGAAGGACGATGGAACTTGTTTTGCTTATAAAATTTTTTATTTTTTATAGGTAGTATTTTTCTTTGTACAGCCTACTTTTATGATATTTAATTAAAACTATATAATTTATCCAACGTATTTTTAGCTTTTGGCGAACGGCATATTGGCGAGTATGAAACAAGGTTGCAAGTTAAAAGGTATCCAAATTAATTAGGCGCCGCCTTTAGCAGTGCATGAGCCTTAATCGATTTTAAACTTTTTGGCGCCAATAAATCAATTTTCGCATATTCTTATTTGCGTTTCGTTTAACCTCTGTTACTCGATACATAATCGATTGAAAAAAAAACTTCACCCGCTAATTTCCTCCGACTGAAATCCAACAAATCGATTCCACGCAACATTGATGGTGTACTCGATATTCCTTTTTTTCTCAATCGATTCGTTTTGTTTCATTATCTGTTGTGTGATTGTTGGTTGCGGCGAATCGATACGAAATTTATGATTTAATTGCGTGTTGCGTTTTGTTCGGGTTCAACGTACTTGTAACGTGTATTTTGTCGACATTTGTAGCTGACATGTCATTGAACACAAGTCAAGCGTGTAGTCAAATTAAAAATAGATGATCAAAACAAAACAGGCTTTAGTACCATAAGAATAGAGGCGTTATACTTGTTTTACAACAAACCGTTTTTATTTTTATTGATACACAATATCTTTAATAGCTAAGCCAAAAAAGCATGAGAATGCATTCGCATTATTAGTTAAAACAATTTCTTATCTTGTCGTGAGTAAAGCAAGCAAACCCGGCGTACATTATCGTAACGCGATAGTCCGGGAACATAAGTCACAAGTCCCGGGTTCTGTTCCCGGGGTGATAAAACTTAGCGAAACAATATCGACTCGATATGGAATGGCGAGTGAGTTGCGGCGCGCGTCCCTTCACTATAAATCTAAAATGCGATATGATTGCATAGTTTTTATTCGTTAGATACTAGCAAGCATTGTTGTAGTCCGCTGACTCAAGTTTATTGCATTGAGGGGAAATACCGAAGACTAAAGCTCTACTTTTCAATGTATGAAATACTAGCTGTACCCCGCGGTTTCACCCGCGTTATCGGGATAAAAAGTAGCCCATGTTCTTTTCCATACTATAGGTTATCTGCATGCCCAATTTCATGATGATCCGTTGAGTAGTAGAGGCGTGAAGGCGTAACAAACAAAAAATCTGCATTTATAATATTAGTTAGGATTTGGATTTGTCATCAAAAGTTACTATGGCTTGTTTTTTTTTACTGTTTGACTATTACCATGCTATCATGGCCTTAAAACTCCAATAAAGGGTTTTTTTTTAAATAAAAATACTGTTCACTTATCAGGTGATCAGGTGACACTTTTACAATTAGTTACTCTGTCCGTACGTCCGTTCCACGTACTGGAAAGCGCTGAGCGGGACGCCCTCCTACCAGGTGGACCGACGACCTGGTCAGAGTCGCTGGGCACCGCTGGATGCAAGCGGCCCAAAACCGTTCGAAGTGGAAGTCAATGGCCTATGTTCAGCAGTGGACATCCATAGGCTGATATGATGATGATGATGACTCTGTCCGTTACCTTCTCACGCCTAAGGCTCTGAACCGATTGCGATGAAATTTGGCCTATAGATAGCCTATGAGATGGAAAGGGACATAGGCTGCTTTTTATCCCGAGAACGAGGGTGAAACTGCGGGAGATAGCTAGTTTGAAATATGGCATCACTGAAAGAGAGGCCAAAGGTATGGGACAAAGCCTATAAAGAATCCCCCTAAAACAACTTAAGGTATCAAAGTCCTAAAGACTAAATAATAAATCACATCCAGGAGAGTAAAATGTTAGCTCGCTGCCTAACGGATTAGATTTTGATTAAAACCAATCGTAAATGTTAGCAATCGTAGCTTTACGCTTTCGCGGAATCAACATCGAGCATTTTATCGTGCCAACCCTACAGTTTATATGCATAACTTGCAAATAGGCTTTGCTTGTGGTAACTTAGCTTATACATTATGGTACTCGATTTTAGAAATTTACTCGACGAATTTTGTTAGGACTAAAAAACGAGACTTCAAAATTTCGAAAATTTAAATTCAAATTTTAAGAGGTGCATAAATGTGTTGTCATATTAATTTAATATAATTCAAATCAAATTATAAATGGGGAATACAAACAGAATCACAAAGTGAATTCGTCATGGAAAATTAATATTACAATTTAAAATATTTTCAAATTTGGAAAACCTAATTGATTTACTCTTCCATCAACAAATTCAAATTACAGTGGTACCCAACTGATATGGCTTACCGATGTACCTGCGCAGATGATACATTTTCAAAGCGCGGGAAATGCTATTGGTCGGCAGCTGCCGCCATGTGTGCGGAGGGGCGTCACTTGTGAGTGAGACGGATCTAACAGCTGCGGTGTATTATGGACCTTATAGTAGTGATGTAAGTTTGATTAAATAAAATAAATAAATAAATCTTCGGGCTATACTTTCTTTTCTGTGCGAACGAAGATTCACGACGCGCCTTATCAGTTGGGAACTACTGTACTTGCGTTCCAATAAATTACATGTATTTTTTGTCTGTCATAAAAGATGTATAGGTAAAATGAATGCACGTGACGTGCAGTAAAACGAACCACAGACACGACTTTATCCTGTATCAATAAATATCTGAATTTCCTAGTTTCCAAACGTCTATTTGCATGTATTTACGATGTCATACGACCGTTTATACGTTTGGTAACTTCACTTGTACTATATGGGTTTTCTTGGAAAATAGATTGGATAGATAAATCTGAAGATGAAGAACTGAAAAGTACTTCACAAGTTGATGTGTACGGGAAATGGAGATATAATCGTACTATTCGCTAACAGTTGACAATAAAACATGTGAAAATATATCATTAGCTTTGGTATGAATTGCGTATGGCAGGGATGGCGAACTGTACTTTGTGTAACTATATTGGTGAACGTGCCTTTTTTTTTTTTTTTTTTTTTTAATTCTTCACGCCTCAGCTACTCGACGGATCATCATGGTATGGAGAAGGACAAAGGCTACTTTTTAACGCGGGTGAAACCGCGGGGGACAGCGAGTTAAACATAAAACTCTTTATTTGTAAGTAAATATTTGTATAGCACTTAAACTAAGCTAGTTAAGTGATTTCTGTTGTTACAATTTAGATGCTATATATCTTGTATTAGGCTCAAACTTGGTTAATTTGGGCATAATGCAAGTTGAGCTGGCGTTATCTGATAATAATCGTTTCCGATGCAAGTTTTCTGTTATTAATTTCTCAAAATGACTCACAAGCATAGGTAGATAAAATTGAACTTTGTTACCAACATGTTAGATTTCAAATATAAAAGAAATAATTTTTTCCAACAAGTCCACGTAGATTGGTTAATTTATTAGCGTGCCCGAATCATTTGCCATGGATTGGCTCCCTGGCGTATGGTATGTATTGCGAAGAAGAATGTATCATAATAATAAGTACATACTAAACTATGTGTGTAATGTGCCTTTATGGCCACAGCATAAATTAAAATAATCGAAGAATTCAAAAAAGAATAAGGTACCACAGAAAGTGACAAAAATACATAATTAAATGCCTACCTAAATTGATATTCTGTAAAGAGCTAACTACTCAGGGCTGCCACAACAATTCTCATTAAGTGCACCGTGCACCGGTCGCCGCCATCCATCATTACGTATGGTTGATCGCGGACAACCCTATAATTTCCCGACCCTCCCCGTCCCGCTCTCCACCCCGATGGCACCCGAGTAAACGCGAAGGTTTATTAAAAGAAGACGTTGGTACTAAATGAGTTTCTACGTAAACTGTTTTGTATGTTCCGATGTAACACTGTTTTTTTTAAATGTTGATACTATTTTATTTACATTTAATTAAAGTAATGCCTTAGATAATAATAAATGATAAAAAATAAGCCTTAAAGTTATGCTACCATTGCCAATGATGAACTTATAGAATAACTGAAGAAAAGTAAAATTTGTAAAATCACTGTCACCTATAATAGTTTTGTGATTTGATAACTCAAATAACCATTACAATTTTATCAAGAGAAGTAAAACAAAAAAGGAGTAGGTAATGTCAATCAATCGATTTATTATTGCATGTAATCGAGATTCATATTTCGATCGCTTATTATACGGAATACTGATGCGCGTGAGCATTTGAGTTTCGCGATTTCTTGAAACCAATATAAATTATTAAGAGGATGTCTTAAGTCAACCATCCATAGTCAGCGAAGCGAACTCCATGCTATACGCAACCTATGCAGCGCAGTGGCTCGATTCTCGTTATAAAACTTCGGTGTCGTAGCGTGTTTCATGAAATATACTGTATAAAAAATATTCAATAGTCTATACGCCTCAATAATTAGTCCATAGGGCCGTTTTACAATCGTTCATTTAACATTATGTTATTAATAGTAAAAAACACAGTTTAATTATTGAAGTCGCTACGATACCGTTGAAGTTTTGTTACGAAAATCGAGCAACAGAGTATTTCGACCATTTTCCTGAGATTAAAAGATCACAGAATATTATTTGATGTATTCTTAAGTCCGATAGTGATATTTTAATTGTTTACTAAGAAGTCAAAGTTAATTAAATAAGTTTTATGCGTCACAAAACATTTGAACACATTCACTAATTGATTTGAAATTGGTTATAAACTTTATATGTAACAATGTTATTTAAAGTTATAAAATACCTCCGACAGAGTACCATTATAAGTAATAAAATTACCGAAGCGAATTTTATGAAACTCGATAAAAATTTCGCTTTAAATATTTCAAAGGTCGCTTTACTTGGCATGGAACACATTCCTTACCATGACTCGTTCCAAAGCTGGATTTGCAATACATATCTGTTATGAAATTAATCGGTCGGATGGATAATTTTGACTGGATCAGTCGAATTAATATATTGACAGAGACCCTGAATGTTTTTCTTCTTGGTATACCGCCAATTTGCTTAATCAAACTCTCGGTAATGCTTCATTAACTTGTTGTTTGAAGAATAATTTCAACTCACGAATACAGATATATTTTGAAAAATTTGTCAATTATAACAGGATAATATTTTTCTCATAAATGTATGTAGGTAGGTTACTTCATTAGACCAGTCTGCAAGTTAAATAAACATAATCTCAAACAGTAAAATTATTCGATTTTCAAATTTTCCTCAAAAAGTCATTAAAAATTAAACATACTTAACAAAACGATTCGTTTTTGTTAAGTATGTATAATTTTTATGTAAGTATGTTATGTGTTGCCGTATATTTTTAACTATAATAACTATACGAGTAGGATCCCATTTCTTCTAAAATCATGTTTCCCAAATACCAGTATTTACAAGTAGATGAATAAATAACATATTTTAATGAACTTGAGGAAAGGTAAGAAAATACCAGACAAACCACACATAAAAATAGCCTTTAAGTTTACAAAAAAATAAATGCAAATTTAATTTTAACGCTGAAACAATTAAATTTGCAAATCGAACAATCGAATTGCGAATGGGCAATAAGCAATTATCCGGAGTCACAATGTCGGCATATCGATACATAAATCGATATAAAAATCGATGGACAATAGTTGGTGGCTGGTAATCGAGCGGGTGTTAATTTCACACTTGAACCCGTTGCGGAATCGCAACCGGCGGCGGATAACCACAGACTCATTATATTATACAGTTATATTCTTTATTCAATAGGATTGTTGATATAACGATTTAGAACAAAATGTGATAGTCGATTGAATCGATTTACAATTAATCGCCTACCTAACCTACTTAATTATAAATTCCAAAGAAACAACGGGATAATAAAATAGTATCTAGAAATCTGATCCATAGGTACAAAAAACCAAAGCATATTTTAAAAATGGAATATTAAATAAATGTTCGAATAAAGTATTTGAAAATGCAACAACATGCGATCAGATTGAATACGCCTGTCAACTAAAACGTTTCGATATCGCTTCGTAGGTACATAAAGAATCCAACCAATGACCTTTTATATCTCATACCACCCGACAGAGTGAAACCTAGCTTGTCATAATAAAAAATATCTTTAAAACGAACACCAACGACCTTAAAGGCGAACATATGAGATTTAATTTAGCTTGGCTCGGATAAATGAATAGTTGCCCATTAAGCTGATTCGCGCGTAACACACAATCATATTATACGATAAAGGATAAAACGTTAATTTTCTCCAAAGATCATTTTGCATGTTTTTTTTTTCGTTTCGGCAAAATTTCGCTTACCCACTGAATCGAATGCGCGAATTATTTTTAATCGTTTTACATTGTGGCTATTACTATTTTAAAAACCGTTATTTTTAACTAAAGGAATGTTTTTGGATCGTTAACATTTACATGGAGGACTTAATGAATTGCTGTAGACTTTGTGATACGCGGAGCGATTATGTTACTAGGTGTTCACCGCGGTTTCACCCGCATTCCCGAGAATTTTTTTGGAAATCTATTCCGCCAAATCCCCACCGCAGACAATGCGCTCTGATTGGCTAAGGCAAGGACACACTAAACATTTTGATGCACTGATTGGTTGGTACTGTTATTAATCAGTGCAAAAGCACTACTAGTTTCGGAATTGGATTACTCGGTATTACTACTCTAAGGGATTTGATCTCGATGTTAAAAATATAATATACCATATCCCAGAGATAACTTTGCTCAGTTTCACGATTCCCGTGAGGTTTATACCATCTTGTTTTTCTGTGAAACTGATCGAACGCATTTAATTGCACTTTTTGTAGGAGAGAAGTAATTTTAAAATGCAAATATCTTTATAATTTTATGGCAATTATTTTTTAATTTATTATTATATTTAAATTTTGACCTTAAAATCTTGTTTGGGTTTATCGGTTCTTTCGTATGTTAAGAAATCAGTAATATGGTCATAGTCAGACTGCTTATTTATTGATAAGATGACCGTGTGTAAAGAATGACACTTTTTTTTTATATAAGTATATAACGATGACTATAACCAGAAGAAGGTTAAGGTTAATTAAATTGGGGAAAAAAATATTTTACGATCGCCAACATTTTTGTAAATCTTGTAATCCAATTAAACTTGTTATTAATCTAATCCGCTTCGCTCATTACCAAATCCGTACCCTTATCTAAGAGTTGGGACCAAGCAGTAGGTATCGAGTTATCGAATGCCCCGCCGATCGGTGTCGCGTAATATCACAGAATATTTAATAGTACTACGTACAGAAAACCCACTTCGAAAACGACATTTAAACAAAAATCGACTCTTGGAACGACAGAATACAGCGCAATCCAGTTCGCGCAGCGCTGCGCGCCTAAAATTATATTCACCTACAACTTCCCTCTCTTTCTATCGTATAACTCTATCCTGTATGACGCGGCACGTGTTACGGTAGGGTTGTCTAATGACGTATTATGAATCTTCAATATTTCCTTATCGTATATGTATGTCCTATTACTATTCTCTGTGTTTATTTTATTTCTATGCTATTCTCCTTTCGTGAACAATGACATTTAAAATATCCTAGCTAACTAGTATTAGATCAGAAAGTTATTTTAAAATGTCTACATACTTTAATCTAAGTTGTTAGACCTATACGTACTTTGTATACTGAATGTGTATTCTGTCTACGAAACTGAATACAACTATTTTGGGGAAGGGTTTTAGTAACATACATGCTTATCAAATCTGGAATGACTGACGACGCGACAAGAAACGGCACGATTACCTAGTCCAGTAGCCGTCAGCCGAAATTCACAATATTTGTTCTTAATAATCTTCATGTTGATTAAAGAAGTTTGTTATATAAAAATTAATAAAGAATTAACCAAAAAAAGGATATATTGAGTTACTTACCTACATAACAATAAGAATTGTTAGTTTTTTCTGAATATTGTTCTACTGATTTTTGAAATAGTGGTATGTTAAATCTTAGTTATTCTAAGAGTTGTAAGGTAGAATTACTGTATATTTAAAGAGGGAACTCTTTCTATTCTGAAACTACTAACAGTTTCTAAAAAAAAAATCGTCAAAATCGGTTCATAAACGACGAAGTTATCCGCGAACACATAAAAATAATTAGACTGTTTTACAAAAAACTTACACCGACTTCAAAGTACACTAAGAAGTAATCAAATCCTGATCTGATGACAATGGGACCAAACGGGAAGTGTACCCTTCCAGACAAAAAAAATATTTCCAAATCGGTTTATAAACGACGGAGTTATGAGGTAACAAACATAAAAAAAAAAAAAAAAAACATACAACCGAATTGAGAACCTCCTCCTTTTTTTGAAGTCGGTTAAAAAATATACGGTCGAATTGAGAAACCTCCTCCTTTTTTTGAAGTGGGTTAAAAATCATTCACATGAGTTTTCGAGGTCTAAGAGGCCCGTTTATACAAGAGGGTCTCTTCTGGTCGCTCTATCTTTGTCTCTTTTTAACACACTGGTATGTTATCAAAACGGGCCTATTATTATAATAAGGACTTTAGGACAATACAATGAAACAACAACAAAATATCTAGAACTATAAAAACAACGATATCTACACAAGATAGTGTTAAAAAAAGAACAGTAAACACTTTATATAGGTAGTACGTAGGTATTTATACCCACACGCGTCTTGCGCTGCGTGCGCGTTGCAACCGACTAGCGTTGTTCCGGTAGTCCGCGTGCGCGCGATCGTACCTAAACATGGGAGTGGGACAGGCCTGGTAATATTATACAATTCGATCCTTCATCCAGCTACAACACTAAACGTGGCCGATGACAACCGAGCTATATGGGCATACCGCTTTTTGTTGTGCTAAGTACGTCGTTTTAGATATTACTAGATATCCCGCTAGGAGGTGCTGTATTCAAAAATGAAATGGTTACGAGAAGATAATTATTAATTTATGCTTAATATTGCAAAAAAGAAGGCTATCTAACTAATACAAAATCAAATCAAACAGTTATTTATTCAGTTTAGGCCCTGATAAGGCACTTATAACGCTATAGTCAAGTCTACTACCGGTTTGGACTGAGAAGACTCCGGCAAGAAACTCAGCAATACATTGATACTATTTCTAAACATTCATGTATTTATTTAACTTTGACTCATAACAGTTTGAGAATAAGGGTTAATTAAAATAGCAACGAATGGCTAAAACAAGCCACTATCGAAGTTAATGAACTTTAAGTCGTCGCTAACAATTAAACCTATTTAATATTCAGTTTCATAAAAAGCCAATCGGCATTTTTCTTAAGCCGGTTCTACACATATGCGCAAATACTAAAGTTAAGCACACACCTACGCGCTTTGCCTATAGGTTCTTAGACGTCGCTAAGTTCTTTCATGTCTAAGAAAACATGTTTGGCATATTTAAATGAACTTATTGTGAATATGCATTATGTAAATATCCACCTCTTCCATTTATAGGTCCGGAATAACATATTTTTAATTGCATACCGGAAGCTATGAAGGTTTATTGTGAAGTAAATTGATTGATCAGGTTTTGTTTAACAAAAAATATAGTTACGTAACTTTTAAAAAAACTGGCCAATAAAATTTATTTTCTCAATAAATATCAAAGAAAATGCAAATATAATTAAAAAGGTATAGACCACATACAAGTGACTGACTAGACACTAGGAGAACAACTTTTTCAAGATGGCCGCTGACTTTCCCGCCATCGCCTCGCCACTGAGACGCTGACAACGTTGGACACGGATCGCCACGTGCGAAGCCGGGTAAATGATGCGCTTTGACTTGAGATTTATAGGGATGGGATACAAATGCAATAAACTTTTAAAAAAGAAAATAAATCTCATACAGCCTTATTATTAACATTTATTTATGTCATTGTAAGTCAGAATATAATATACATAGTTGTGACTGGAAGAGAATCGTAGAAGGTGATTTTGATTGATTTAAGATTAAATACATAAGAAAGGAAAAACTCATGTGCAAACAGTTATTTCCTCATGATTTATCAACATCTAACTCAATAGCTCAATTAGTAACATGCCGAGAATTCTCACAGCCCTAGAATAGGGCTAGCAAAAAACGTATATACTCAACTGTGGGAATGCATCGAGTAATGCAATCTTTTTACTATATATTAGCCGTCCACGTTAAATTGTACCGGACACGCGCAGAAATAACTTGCGATGTACATACCACCCCGTAAGATGGGTGTATGCAATGAGACCAAAAGGATTACCTACCCATGTTTGTGATCGCTGGAATCCTACTAAGATTTTTGAATTTTAAATCGAGAATTCTTTTTTTTAAGTGAATGGAACTTGCTGGCAAAAAAACTGTGAATGGTTAAAACCTTTTTTTAAAGTTTCGTATTTTTATACGGCTACTAGAAGGAATATAATAGAATATATAATATGTATCCTAAGTACCTCGTACATTCTACGTAACTATCAAAATAATAACTGCCTTTATAATTGTAAAAGGCAGTGGCAAAACCAACCCACATCGCGTGGGAAACTATATGAATCTAAATTAGTTAGTGATTTAAATTGCACTAAAATAACTAGCAAATAGTAATAGCAGCTAATCGGGTGTATCAGATAATTAAAAAAAACCCGTTAAATAGCACGCTATTTTTCCTATAATAACCGTTATGTGTGTGCAATGCGTCATGTTTCGATGCGTTCGCGTGATGCATTACTTATCACGTAATATTGAAAGAGAAAATCGGTGAAAATGAAAACTCATTACGTAAGCAATTAGAAAACCTATAATTAGACAAAAAAAGTATATAGAATTCTAATAACATTCATAAATGCTGGTAACCGTCACGAAAACGCAATTGAAAATTGGCAGTTAACAGTTATCAGTCGATTTTCGAATGGAACATAAATGTTCTTAATCTTGTTATGTAAATTTGAACGCGAAATGAAGTTAGTGTAGTCATGATATAAGTTATCATAAAAATATTTAATTCCGTTTCAATAAATAAATAAATAAGCTACTGTTATATGCTATTAAGAACGCACAAGTTCACTAAAGTCGGTCAAAGGCATCTACTTTTTATTATATTCTATCTCAACTATCCTAACTTAATATTATAAATGCGAAAGTGAGTTTGTTTGTTTGTTTGTTACGCCTCCACGCCTCAACTACTCAACGGATCATCATGAAATTTGGCATGTAGATAGCCAATGGTATGGAGAAGGACATAGGCACCCGGGAACACGGGCGAAACCGCGGGGGACAGATAGTAATAATTATAAAAGCAAAGTTCCACAAACTGGGTATGTCCACCGTCCACGTATTACTTGTGAATGTAAACAATTATACACTCAATTATTCGCTTAATTAACAATTTATTTTGTAGCTTTAGCTTTTATAAAAAGGGGCTTACATTACAAAACAGATGTTTCCACTCTCTGTGAGCTGTGACATCCATACTAATGGGTTTTCTGAAAGTGAATATTATATTTTTTTAATTTTGTATTGCATGTTTACGTCATCGTGTTGCCAGCAGCAGAATATTTTATTATAAGCATGTTTTAAAAACTATAGTATCCAAAAGTCAAATATTAAAGACAATAAAATTCTTTTGGATGATAATTATATTGTAATAAACAAAATTATATCACAAATAAAAGCCATCTGCATACTAAACATTGATAAAAAAATTAACGTTCGATTCTCTTTTCAAAATCAAACATGGATACAAGTCTTTTTGCCTGGGATTTTATTTTTAATGTTACGCTTTAGTTTGCACGTTGGGATTCATAAATTAATTCACTTACATAATTAGCTATATCGCGTGACTGAGATCCATAAGAGAGCGTGTCCCCGGGTGTTTAGCAACTATTTAGGATTTTCTTCGCTCTTATTTATATATACTTAGTTTTATTATGCTTCTAATGGATAATAAATAATAGCATGTTGAAATTAAAATATAAATTTTTGTTTTATATTTTTTATCCATTTTTTAAGTTTTTATTTGACAATAAGTATATTAGCTTCCTTTATTGAAGGCCTTAAGAAAAATAAGAGACATACATTTTAAGTTATTCCAAAATATAAAAATGGAATAATTTGATTTCAAATAATTGAGTGAGTCCCATCGGACCCGGTGCCTCTGTCCCGTTAACGGGTCCGATGGGAAAAAAAGTGCCATCGGACCCGGTAGCTTCAGTGTGTGCGTGCACCGGGTCCGATGGCACTCTTTTTTCCATCGGCCTCAATGACTCTGTCCCGTTAACGGGGTCGATGGGAAAAAGAGTGCCATCGGACCCGGTAGCTTCAATGTGTGCGTGTACCGGGACCGATGGCACTCATTTTTCGATCCGCCTCAAGAGTGCCATCGGCCCCGGTATCTCCCATCATCGGGACAGATACAAAACATAAAATTAACCGGCGTCGCCGTTTTAACCGCCGGGAAGGATGGCACGGATCAAGTTCCATATGCCAGTTTTATTATATAAAAAAAACCTAAATCGACGTAGCTGAGCTTGTTACCAGGATAACAGAAGTTCTTAAGAGATTAGCTCAAGAAAATCAAACACAATTGTGTATAGAGCTCACACAAACTGGCTTGATTCTAAAAGATGAAGAGTACACAGTAAAATCCAAATTTTTAATTCTTAACATGATATCTTTAAAAAATAATTTATAAAAATATTATGGTGGTGGTAATACACTTCCAAACTTCTAATATTCTTGTACCTACCGCCATCAATATTTTGTCTGCCATAACTTGAAATTACATAAGATAATTCTTTCGAACTTCTGTTATCCTGGTATTATTGCGACCTTGACGAAAACGGAATATGACGAAACTCATTTCAACTGGAGAAAGTAATGCGTATAAATAAAATAATTATACATATTAATCAGTATTTATTATATAAAAAACTATAATATTTTAATAATCAACGATTCAAAAAATAAACGTCGCAAGACAAGAAAATTACAAAAAAAGTCTCATTAGCAAACAATATAATCACCTACTTAATTTCTATAATCACAGATACGTTCATTGTTATCAGTTTCCAATAATCGCATTAATAGCTGAACTACTTACTATTTTTATAGTAGTGTTCCTAAACTTTTAAACTAAATATTATTTTAATAATCAACAATAAAGAAAAAAAAAGTATCTACCTAGCATAAAATCAACTTCGCAAAACAAGAACATACTACTAATTACTTCATTACTATAATCACAGATACGTTACATTGATCAGTTATAATCACATTAATATCTAATCTCCTAACTACTTATTATCTTAGTGTTTTTAATTTACTTGTATTGTATATTGTAAACAAATACAATATTTTCATAATAAAAACTATTTAAAAAAAAAAACATTCTGGCAAAAAATCAACGTTACAAATCATTACAAAATAGTACCTTTATCGAACAATATAATTACTATGTTTCCTATAATCAGTTTCGTACATTGATCTGTTGTCATTGATCGTCTTCATTGATTAATTACTTAATATTTATGCCTCAATTTGGTACTAACTAACGCAGTGCTTCTAGGAAATGTCCAATTGTTATTTGTCCATTTAAAAGTTCCCTTGTTTTCTCTCGAATTAAGTCGTCCCAAAGTATAGACTCATTTAAACGGATACCATGCAATGATGTTGACATATTTTCAACTTGTTGCACTTTCAGGTATACGAGGCTTCCTAATGATAGATAAGGAAGGGTTGAAATCGCTTTGTATTTATTGTTTGTCTTCGTTACTCCTCGTGGCTGTAGCATATTTTTAAACACCTATTGCTTTTATGTTATGCTTACCTTAGACACGTACCTATCAATTTACGTATTAGTAATTTTAGTAAATAAAATAATAATATATATAACTTGACTAAGCCAGTATGTGTGAGTTCTATACTAAATTTACTTGATTTTCTTAAGCTTATCTCTAAAGAACTTCTGTTATCCTGGTAACCAGCTCTGTGACGTTTGTTTATATAATCAAACTGGCAATTGAAACTTGATCCGTTCCTTCCTTCTTTTTATATCAGCGACGCCGGTTTATTTTATGTTTTGTATCTACCCCGTTGACCGGAGCTACCGGGGCCGATGGCACTCTTTTTCCGATCAACCTCAGTGCCTCTGCCCCATTAACGGGGTAGATGGAAAAAATAGTGCCATCGGACCCGGCAGCTTCAGTGTGTGCGTGGACCGGGTCCGATGGCACTCTTTTTTCCATCGGCCTCGATGACTCTGCCCCGTTAACGGGGTCGATGGGAAAAAGAGTGCCATCGGACCCGGTAGCTTCAATGTGTGCGTGTACCGGGTCCGATGGCACTTTTTTTCCCAACGGACCCGTTAACGGGGTAGAGGCACCGGGTCCGATGGGACTCACTCAAATAATTTATTCTTAACATGACCAAAAACATAACCAAGGAAACTTACGTTTATTTCGAAAACCAAATACCTACGTTCAGACACTCATAAAAAATGAACGTTTACCTACACATAAGATAAAATAAACGTCCAACCTTTTACATTCACAATTACTTTACAAAACGTTTTTTAAATGTGGTTTTGCAACAAAGTGCAAACATTACCACTAATAGTTGAAACTCGTCCGACACAAAATGGAGTTGACATGAAAACCTATGCCGACGTTATCTTTGATACTAATGCTGAGTATTAAAATAACATTACGAGAACTATTAAAGATGCTCTGAACAAAAATGACGATTCGCTCCCAATGCGTAGGCGCACGCGATCAAGCGGTAACCATGGCAACGTGTAGCGGAATCCAAGATGGCCGCCGTATCTTATCAGGTTATTGAAGATGGGACTTAGCGAATACCGCTACTGAAAGATGTAGTGATGGCAAAAGGAGGTTTAGGTATCGATTACCGTCGATACCAAGAGATTGAGTATCGATTTTATTTAAAATAATTAGATTAATCTTATTTCCAAGTTAATTTCCAAAACAATACTTAACATTTATAATATTTTTAAAAAAATTACAAACAGAAGCTATATTAACAAAAGTAACTAAAACTCCAACTATCCAAACGATATGAATAATGATATTCAAATCACTCATTAGGCTGACATTCACAACCCACACAGAAATAAATCAACCAATCACAGCATAAGGTACAACTGAATCTATTCTAATTGGTGAATTTGAATTCGTAATACGACCAAGGGCGAATGTCATTTTGTTTGTATTAATACTGATTGTTTCAACTATGCACTTCATGTGTTGGATCCTTTTTACTACATCATAATTTTACTTTTAAATTAATTAATGTCGTTATAAAACCGTGTTAATTGTATATCTATAGTGTGCCTTTTTTGTGCAGACTCCGGATATCCTTCTCAATTATTATCATTCTTCGAACAAAAACAAATGATTTTACAATCGCATAACTAACTTTCACCTCTCAAACAAATTAGTTTTATATGAGCTGTCAAAGTTCACTTGTTTTTTGAAACGTTCGTCATAATGGCAGCACTTAACCTCTAAAAGCGAATGTGCATTCAGAGTTCTAGACACAACAATACCTACAATTGGCAACGAGTGAGTCGTGAATTCGTGACACGTACTCTACAGGTGACGAAAAATCTAACAATTCAATTGAAACAGCTTAAGGTACAATCCCATATAATAAAGCTCAATGTTTAGTGATGTGGAATTATTGTTTTTTGATAAACCATAATAAAAGTTAAGATAAGATAAATATTCTTTATTTGTACACCAAATAGTAACAGACGAAACATAACAATACAATACAACAAGAAGTGATACAAAACAGGCGGCCTTATCGCTTAAGCGATTTCTTCCAGACAACCTATGGGTAACAGGATAGATGACAATATGGCAGGTGCAACACGTATGAATACACTTAAATAAATAAATATTAAAAGCCTAATACATAAAATTGATACTACATCCTAATACTTACATAGCCAAAGTAATGAAATAACAGCCCTAGGAAACGAAAAAAAAATTTAAGAAATGAGGAAATTTTGAGCTGAAAAGTTATGGCTTATAGTCAATTAAACAGCGACACTGAATTTAATAGTGAACTTATTTTGCTATTATAAATCGAAATATACCCTGACGAAGTAAAATAATCATAAACTCATAAATTCAAATTCCTGACAAATATCGTAACTTCTGTTTTAGTACCATTTTTTTTATTTCTTTAAATAAAAAGTTTGATGAGAATAGTCGGAGTTGCAAGCTAAAGCTAGTACATACAATAAACATCCATGTAATTGATATGTCTCAGTGTAGGAGTAGCCGTTCAGTTGACATGGAACAGATTTTGAGACATTTAACTGATTCACGCCTCGATTGCCCTGCAGGCTTTAGCAACGGAGAAAGAGGTCGTGGTATTAATCCCTATTTCGTCACAGCATGCAGCCATGCACGTAAAGGTTTTTCGAAACCTAGGCTTGTGAATGTGTTGAGGTGCGATTTAATATACAGACTAGTCTAGATAATTTATTTATTACATTTATCAGTGCCTATAGATTCTCATACAGATATATGTCGTGGTGTAGGTACTTTTTTTTTATTTTGTTTTTTTTTTATTTGTTTTTGTATTTTACTGACGTTGAGGTGTGGTGTATCTTGTATTTTTTCTTATAATGGGTGCAGAATGCCTAAATAAACAACTCTATTATTATTATTATTATTTATTATTATTATTTAACTATTTTTAACGGTTTAATATATTTATCTGGGATATAAATTTAATTTTGATAAAAATATGTGCGTGAATAGATCCGATACATTAATCTTACAATGAATTTAGTTCACGAAAGCTTATAAAGTACTATCCGGGATATATTTAAAAATATGAACATACTGTTAAAAAAAAATGATAGGTACCTATAGGCTTGACATAAGAAAAAAAAAAGTTTTAAAAATGATATAGGCACGACAAAAACACGTTCCCTACACCTAAAGTCTAAACATCTGAGTGTACACACGCTCTATTACACAGATAAAATCTGTTGAACACAAACAGTGGAACTGCCACCGGATTACATAAACTCTATCCATAAAGTCAACAACTCATAACTAGTTATATTATTATAGTGTTATATTTTATATCTATATCAACATTTTGATAGCAATTTATATTTAGATAATTATAATTATATCATTGGATAAGATTAATTTACCAAGTGTCTTGATGTGGTCTTGATAAACAAAACATAACTTTTCAAACGTTTCGTTTCCCTTGGGCTTAAAACCAAAAAGCAAATACAACCTACTTTTAAATTTCTTTTTAAAATGACCAAAAAATCGAATCTCATTTTGAAATAGGAACGCGTACACCGGTTACTTTATTACCGCCAAAAGCTTATTGGTCGCATGCGCCGCGGGCGTATCACACTTGCCCGCTCCGCGCAAGCGCACTCTGTTTAATTTTCAATTTAGATCGCAATTTGCGATCGCACGCCCAAACTGGCATCACTCCACCGGATAGATTTATGCACCGAACTTATAACTATGTGCTTCACCTCAAGAATATATTAAAAGAAATTAACTCGCGTAAGTTATGAGCAAAAGGTCGGATTGGACAGATAAGAGGTAATGAAATTTTTTTTTATTGACAAATTCTTCAGTTTGGTGCAACGGTGCAGCGATAAGCGGAATTGATCTGTCCCGTACGCTTAATTGATGTTGGGTGAATCGTGCAAACGTCTGCTTGTTTATGGTTGGTAGTTTTATTGAGAACCATAGCCTTTTGGCCAACGGAAAAATAAAATAATTTATTAAACGGTGATTAATATTGTAGTTGTAATCCAATATTTTAATGTCTTCAAATGTTGAATAAAATTTCATAAATTGTGTCATATTTTGCTAGTTTTATTAGCATGTTATTTACATACGGACATAAAGCAAAAATGTCAACACCTCAGTTAAGCTATATATTTGTCGAGACAAACGAGTATTTGTAGGAATTACTAATACAGACTTAAATTATAGTTGTTAATGATTTCAGGTAACACGTATTCTAAATAAAGGACAGCCTCTTCGTAAGGCTGTGATTCATTTCACTACAACCTCAATGCAAACAAAAGTACATAATATAATAACTTCCATTATTTTTAACCGACTTTAAAAAAAGGAGGAGGTTCTCAATTCGGTTGTATGTTTTTTTTTTATATATTTGTTACCTCATAACTCCGTCATTTATTAACCGATTTGGAAAATTCTTTTTTTGTCTGGAAGGGTACACTTCCCGTTTGGTCCCATTGTCCTCAGATCAGGATTTGATTACTTCTTAGTGTACTTTGAAGTAGGTTTAAGTTTTTTGTAAAACAGTCCAATTATTAAATTACAATACGAAAAAATCTCTCTTACAATTTAGAACACAATTAGCATTAAAACAGATAACAATCTAAAAAGAAAGTTACCATAGAGATTTTCTAAAGTTATAGAGAACGAAGTCTGTTCTATTCTATGCGTACTTGTGGGATGTAGTGTGTTGCAGCTTGCAGTGCACTGTGGTAACTCATAGCTGCCAACCTAACGCACACAAAAAAAAATGCGTCCGCACCGGCATCGCTGCACCGGTAACAACATTCAGCGACAAACAGACTTCGTGTGATGGAATACACGTACTAGTACGATAACAAGAAGTCATGTGTCCGACTTGAGCGTAAAAGGCAATGCAATAACATGGCATACTATAGAATCATCACTCGTTACAGTGTCGTTACCAACTTGGCATTTGACTGGCATTCTCGACAACTGTAATTTAATCAAATCTGGCAAATTGCCAGCAGTCACGCGAAATTGAAGTTTGAACTTTCACTTATCTATATGGATTGTTAGAACTATAAAGATGGATAAGTCAAGGAATGTATGGAAGATTATCTCAAGCATATTTTGGCCTCAAAAGTGACTGTGTCTGTTTTTTATGTTCCGACAACTTAACTAACGAATTGATTTGCAAATTGATAACTCACGGGGAAATCCAGTTTCTAATATTAATGTAAATTGATACAAAGGTTTCGCAACTTTAATTAAAAAGATAAACTTTGTAACAACTAATGTCCTACGCAGGACAACAGTATGTAGTCGCTTAATTAATGATTGAAATGATATCAAATGTTAATAGCCACAAGACATTCAAAGAGTTTTGAAATTTATTCAAAACTACACGAGTACCAATGATCAATGTCGTAGTCAACACGTTGAAATGTCAAGAAACTTAGGTGTAGTTAGATGTGTTTGTGAATAATTGGCAGCCACTGCAGTTAATATTTTGTGAGAAATAACATACGACAATACATAGAGTACGTGACCTCTTAAACTACGATTTGTGATACCAATATTTCCTGGAGAATTTCCTTTGAGTTTTGCCCGAAATATAAAATGGATTATGAGAACTTATTTACATTATTATAGTTTATAAAAGTTACTGCATGGATTTTGATGCGGTTATCAGTTACTTAGTATTATTTGAGAAAGATTTTAGTCCTGTGACTAACGGAAGCCGTAAAGTAACCATTTTAGTATAGTGTCAATGACAAAAATAATCATACGGTGGGAGTTGGCTAGCATAAAATAAAACTCACCTTCAAAATACAGCTGCCGACTGCTTCGCTCTCCGACACGGTGACATTGTAGAAAGACTGGTCGAAGATCGGTTCGTTGTCATTCACATCCAACACTGTCACTATCACTGTCGCCGTCGACGTCATCGGGGGATTACCACGGTCACTCGCCACCACCGTCAGCTTCGGCATCGGGTTCGTCTCGCAGTCGACTCGGGAGCGAGTCGTGACCAAGCCCGAACGCTCGTCGATAGCAAACCAATCCGACTGCGGAGTTGGGAGCAAAGAGTATCGTATCTCAGAGTTCTCTCCTTCGTCCGCGTCGGAAGCCGAAACTTGCACCACCGGTGTCCCGGACGAGGCTGCCTCGGGCACGCTAGCTTTATATTCCGATTCGGCAAAAACTGGCGCGTTATCATTCACGTCAGTCACACGGAGACTTATTATACGAGACGCATGCAAAGGTGGTGATCCCTTATCCGTTGCAACTACGTTCAGGGTATATGATGCTCTAGCTTCTCGATCTAAAGGTAAAGCGACTACGACCAAATATATGATGTTGTCGTGAGTGCGCAGATCGAAGTGTCCATCACCACCGCTCAACGTTACGTTTACGTTCGCGTATTCGGTTTTTGAATCAGGATCATGAACTGATATTCTTGCAACGAACTCGTCTAACTGTGCCGATTCAGATATTTTCGGTGTAGCGTCATCGCTTAGGAAAATAACATCAATCGTCGGCTGATTATCGTTAACGTCTGTAACGCGGATAGATACAAAAGCTGTCGTCTCTAAAGGCTGAGCACCTTTATCCCTAGCCACTACAACTAACTCGTGTAATTCTTTCGTCTCAAAATCTAAAGCTTTATTCACTGTAATTTCACCAGTGTCTGGATCGATTTTAAACATGTTCTCCTTGTCACTCTGTCTTCTGTTTATAGAATACTCAATCAGACCATTCTCTCCCGCGTCAGAATCAGTCGCAGACACCTTTAACACTGGGGTTCCTACAGTCGCATTTTCAGGTATCATCGCCGAGTATACACTCTCAGCAAAAACCGGTGGGTTATCATTTACATCTAATATTGTAATATTTACAGTCATCGTACCTCTTAATGGAGGAGTTCCTCCATCTAACGCTTCAATCACTAACTCATAGTGATCAGTGGTTTCTCTATCTAGGAACCCATTGATCTGGAGGTCCAAATACAGAACTCCATCTCTTTCCCTATGAGACGATAGTCTAAACGCGTTATCTGTATTCCCAGATACAATGTTATATCTTTGCGTATTGAATATGCCCAGATCCTGGTCTTTGGCTGGGTTCAACTTTCTCTTCACATCCCTGGGTGTATTCTCCGAGAACTCCACATTCATGACAGGAGTTGGGAAAGTGGGAGCATTATCGTTTTCATCGGAGACCCTGACGACAACTCGTATGTTGTCACCACTAGCTGGGATAGCGACTAGAGCGTAATGGTCCCTGTGTTCTCTGTCGAGAGGCATACGTGTCCTTATTTCTCCAGTGTGGGGGTCTATTCGGAGGTCGTCGTTGACGGCGCTACCGAGGACTGGCACGATGGTGTAGGGCGGCGCGGCGTCTGGCAGCTCGTCACCAAGATGGCCGACCAGGGTGCCGGCGCGCGCGTTCTCTCGGACGGCGAACTCGCGCACGTGTTCGGACGCCGCCGAAGCGACGAGCAGGCAAGTGAGCACGCGCAGCATAGCGCGTCACTTTGTCCTCACCGCACGCACATTGTCACTTTCACCCTGGAAAAGAGAAGGGTGGTAGTTCAATATGTGAAGTGTTATAAGATTGTATGTGGCTGGTTTTAAGAGATACGGTAACAATTGTTTAAGTTAGAAGATAATACGTGTGTCTGCCACTCTTTTCATATTACTTAGTACACTTGTATTACAAGACAAAATATTTTAGTCATTTATAGATATTACTATTATTATATTCCAGCTTCAAAAATACAGCCGTTGATCAAGTAGATATTAATGGTACTTTTTGATTATAAATAGTTTCTAATTCCAGCTTATCTTATAAATAATAAAAAGCGTCAATTAGATACTTATGGAGTTATTTATAAACGATTAAACATGTGTTGGCGTGCACTGTGTGTCTGCGGACGACTTCACTAGTTTCCATGTCGACATGTCTGTAATGCACTCGGGGTGGTTTTTTACAACACAACATTGCAAGAACAACATATAGGTATTTCACGTAGGATGAGATGTCACACACAATGCATACCTGTATCGTGGGAAATTGACAAAAAATAAGTCGTGAATCCTTGCGCTATTATGATATATTGAAATAATAATAAAAATAAATAAATATCCTGGGACATTTCTCACACACGGTCATCTGATCCCAAACTAAGCAAAGCTTGTACTATGGAAACCAGATAACTAATATAATACATATACTACTTTTTGTTTGTAAATACATACTTAATATACATAATTACACTCAGGCTCAGGACATACAGACATGTTCATGCACACAAATGCATGTCCTGTTTGGGAATCGAGCCCACGACCTGCGGCACTATAGGTTAAGACTCCACGTCTTAACCAACTGCGCCAACTGGCCCGGTGGACGGGACGGGACCAATAAACCACTGATAAATCTTAAAATAAAACGCAACGTCTCTTTAACTGTTGTTGTGCTTTTAATTGGAGAGCCATTGCACAGGTTTTTATGCGGTTTTTATAGTGACGTCCTCTATATCGTATGGGAAAGGTTTCTATTAATACAGCGAAAGTTAGAACTATTGCAAGGGAAGAAGTCAGAAACAAAAATAAGTAGAGCCGCTACCATAGGCTATAGAGTGGGAGAAAATGTAATTTAACAAAATAAGGCAAAAAAAAAGAATTTAAGCGAGCATAACTGACGCAAAACAGAGAACACAATACCTATAGATTACTAAAAATATATGTATGAAAGCATTATATATTCACAAATTGACGGACCCGTTGGCGCAGTTTGTTAAGACGTGGAGTCTTAACCTATAGCGCCGCAGGTCGTGGGTTCGATTCCCACACAGGACATACATTTGTGTGCATGAACATGTCTGTATGTCCTGAGTCTGGGTGTAATTATGTATATTAAGTATGTATTTACAAACAAAAAGTAGTATAATGTATTATATCAGTTATCTGGTTTCCATAGTACAAGCTCTGCTTAGTTTGGGATCAGATGACCGTGTGTGAGGAATGTCCCAGGATATTTATTATTATTTATTACAAATTATATAACAATAAAACAATCATAATTAACTTTAAATTGTATTATTTTATTAATGTAAATACCGACCTCCTTATATTTTTAAACATGACACGTTTCGGTATTATTAGTTATAATATCAAAGGAAAAAAGTGCAAATTAAATCCGTTTACACATGAATAAAAACGGCTAATAGCCAATAAAAAACTAAATCTGTAACACGGACTGTGACACGGATTATAAACAAACTGGTTTTGGTTCGATGACAACTTTTTGACGCTTTTAATACCTATACAGCGAGGCACCATGTGCATGCATATTATCTGATATATATTTATTTATTTATTTAAGACTGAATATAAGTAATATCAGACATAAAGACTTCATCATTTGCTCATATAACAAAACTTTCAGAAGACTGTGTTGTTTCATTTCCTATTTCTAAAATATCTATTTTACTAGGAACAATTTGTGATATGTCTATTTATAAAATTTCCAATTGCATATTCTCGAACTCGCAAAACTTACATGTCACAGAATTACCATTTGTATTTTTATTAAATGGGCTGCGTTTGGCCCCTGACCCGCCCATAAGGGACCAAGACGAAGCCTAAGATGGGACATGCTTACCCAGAAGGAACCTATTCACTCTGGTCTTGAAAGTCCCTGGGTTGTATGAGTTCCATACCATAATAATATTTCAAAAATTACAATTAGGTATATACAAGCAAAAATGTGTGGTATATGAATTTGTTTTCCAAAAGCAGCTATTTAGATCTCTCAATAAATATATAAAGCAATAAATATGTGAGCAGCTGATACAAAATTTTACTCTAACATTTCCTAGCTAATAATAATATGTAGACAAGCACAGCACATCCCTATGCTATTATTTCTACCTGAAAGTTACCTGCACGGATAAGTGAGTCCCTTTTAACAAAGACAACACTCATTTAAAAACTATGAATAAAATACTTATTCTCAACTGTTTGCATTACCACCCGTGAGCCAGGAAACAAGTATCATCAGGTGTTATCGAAAGGAAATCCGTAAGATAAACGAGATCCGAGGGATTAATTAATCTATATTTATATTATATTTGTTAATATGATGAGAATTATCGACGGTTGTATTTTAAGTCTAAACTATGCGTAATGTATACAGGGTTACAAGGAAAGGTGTACTATTCTTTTTTTATACCACTATATATATACTATTGTCGACGATCCCGAGCTCACAAACGGTTTAGAGCCCCTCAGTCTGAGGAGAGACTTTGCCTCCTTATGTGTGTTCTACCGCTTGTACAACGGACGGTGTTCTGAAGAATTGTTTAAGATGATGCCCACGGCTTCCTTCCACCATCGCAACTCCAGAATTGTTTCGAACTGTGCGGTCTTCGAGTGCGAGCTTCCTTCCGCGTACGCTCAGATTGTGGAATGAGCTCCCTACCGTGATTTTCCCAATGGAGTACAGCATGGGGTTCTTAAAAAAAAAACTAAGGTGGCAAACAAGCATACGGCCCGCCTGATGGTAAGCATATGCCGTAGCCTATGGACGCTTGCAACAACAGGGGTATCACTCGCGCGTTGCCGACCCTGAAGAAATCTCTTCACGCCCTTTTTGAAGAACCCCATGCCTCACCATTGGGAAAACCACGGCTACTGAATATTAAAGAACGTTATTATTCAAATCATTTCTGATGGATTTGATTCTGTAATATGGTGTCCTAAACTTAACCGTTATGGAGATATTGAATTATAAAGTTCGAAGTTTCGTCTCCTCGAACTCGACTACATCGAACTTGGGCCTACTCAAATAACATTATTTTAAGATTTTATGAACATGCCTAGTAGATGTTATACCTTTCTGAATAGGTAAAGAGACGTAGAAGTTTTTGAAATCATTTGCAGAAAAAGTTCCATACATTTTTTTAAAGCGTTTCAATGTTAAAATCACTTAGATAGTCATTTTTAAATCATACTTTAGATCATACTAGTTATAAAAATGATTAACTAAAACTGAACCTACTACTAACAGCTTAAAAATACTGTTCCAGAATGGTTAGAATAAAAAATTTTTTTTTACGTTCGTAATAGTCAGGACTAGGGCATGTAATATCGGAATATTTTTCTATTCCGATATTGATTTCCGATATTGGATCTCAATATCGGAATTCCGATATTAATATCGGAATTAGACATTTTTATTATAAATTGCACATATTCCTTATAAATAGCACATATTTATCTATCTATACTAATATTATAAAGGGGAAGAGTTTTTTGTTTGGTTAAACTGGCTAATCTGTGGAACTGCCGGTCAGATTCGTTTTTTTCCCACTTATAGCAAGCTACATTCTCCCCGATTATTATAGGCTACTTTTGATCCCGGGAACGCGGGTGAAACCTCGGGGACAACTAGTTCGTTATAAAGTTGGATTGAAAACATCTTCTGCTCAGTCGAGCACTCCTGTCAGAGTGGTCGTGGTTGCAATAGGTAGTGTACATGGTGGGTCTTCAATGTTCTCCTTGACTAGGGTTACAGCTTTCGTAGCGTTGCGAGTACACTCTCCCACCCTGGACAATAAGACTCTTCATCGAGTGTTCGTTTCTGCAGATGTAACCAAATAACTTCAGAATTCGAAGCTGCATAATCGATGAAACACTATCTGTTATTCTAAGCTCCTGCAGGACCGAGTTATTGGTGTGAAAGGCCGTCAACGGAATTTTCAAGAAGCGTCTTCAGCACCACATCTCCATTGCGTAAGTTTTTCGGCAATCTTGTAGGCTTAAGGACCAAGTTTCAGCTCCTTAGAGAAAGATCGGAAAGACCAGGCATCTCATAAGTCGAATCTTTGTTTTCTTATCCTACTGTCTTTCCAAATCTTCCTACTGCTGATCTTGTCATTGCGCATGGTCTTCTGATCTCATCTTCACAGTCTCCTATGTTGGAAGTGGTACAGCCGAGGTAGATGTATCTTTTTCGCAGTACGTCCATTCTATTAAGTTAGGCCCGGTCTATTATTAAGACTTGTGTGTTGAGTTGAATTGGAGATTAGTGGTTGGTTTCATAATGAGCCAAGAGGTCCTCCATGCTATTATTGGAAAATCTTCTCGTCTATTAGTGGAAAAAAATCGAATCCGACTGGTAGTTCCATAGATAAATGCATTAAAAAGAACGAACAAAAAATCTTCAGTTTCATTATATTAAAACTAGCTGTCCCCCGCGGTTTCACCGTTTAAACAAACAAAAAACCCTTTATTATATAAGATTCATCATATCAGCCCACGGATGTCCACTGCTGAACATAGGCCTCCCCCATTGATTTCCACTTCGAACGGTTCTGGGCCGCTTGCATCCAGCGGCGCCCAGCGACTCTGACCAGGTCGTCGGTCCACCTGGTGGGAGGTCGTCCCGCTCTGCGCTTTCCAGTACGCGGTCGCCACTCGAGAACCTTCCTTCCCCATCGGTTATCGACAATTTGTCCTAGGTAAACATACTCGTCTACAACTTCGAGAACAGTGCTCCCAACAATCAACGGCATTGGCGGAATATGAACATTAGACATAATTTTTGTCTTGTCCATATTCATTTTTAGGCCTACCTGTTGGGAAACTCTGTTGAGGTCATTGAGAATGATGTTCAAAGCTTCCAGCGATTCCACCATTATGACTATATCGTCGGCAAATCGAAGGTGAGTGATATGTTCGCCATTGATGTCGATGCCATATCCCTTCCAGTCCAAGAGCTTGAATACATCCTCCATTACAGTGGTGAAGAGTTTCGGGGAAATTACGTCACCCTGTCTTACACCCTTCTGCAACTGGATTGGTACCGTACTCTCGTCCTGGACTCGGATTGACATGATGGCTTTGCTGTACAAAAACTTCAACACTTCGATATAGCGATAGTCAATTTGGCATCGCTGTAGACTCTGTAAAACCGTCCATGTCTCGACTGAATCAAAGGCTTTCTCATAGTCCACATACGCCAGGCATAATGGCCGATTATACTCCTCAGTCTTCTGTATAATCTGGCGGAGTGTATGTATGTGGTCTATGGTACTAAAGCCTTTACGGAAACCGGCTTGTTCGGGAGGCTGGAAGTCGTCAAACCTACGTGCGAGACGATTCGTATATCGATATTAGCATAGATGTTAATATATTTAGTATAATTAATAGTAATTAGTTGTAAACAACAGAATCAGCACCATTTTATGTTTATTTTGAAACGCTCGTTTTTCTTGCAAATATTTTCCTAAAAACAAAGCGTCAAGCATTTTTATGGATAATGAACATCGTATTTTGTAGAAAAAATACGCTCACTTGCAACACTGGTAGGCAAAATTGATGTACGATACGTTAATTTTATAGCTCTAGGTGACTATACCTTGTGGCGCCCTTAGAAGCTTAATTTAAAAACTCAAATAGAAAAAATATCCGATTCCGATATTACGATATTGGATCACTCAATTCCGATATTGTAATATCGGAAAAAACGGTCCGAGATTCCGATATTACGAGATTCCGAGATTCCGAGATTCATGCCCTAGTCAGGACATGGATTGGATGAAAGATCTTTTTTGAATATCCACCGGAGAATTCGGAAATTTCCCCCGGGCGTCGCTGGACATGACCAACTACTATTAAGGAACAATTTGGTACGTAGATAGATCCGCGCCCTTGATTTTTCACATAGTACACTTTTTATGTACATAAAGAATTAAACGCGCTTTCTTATGTTGTTATTAATAAAATATATTCTTTACACATAGTTAAATAAATACATAGCCTACCGGATAATATCATAAATTCCCATAGGAATGCGGATGGAGCCGCTTGGCGAAAGCTTGTATTGAAACTGGTCCCACTTTGTAAGCTTGTTCTTATGATAATTTAAAAGGATTAGGCATGAAATCATAAATTATAATTAAATATTCATTTTAATTAATCATAGAAATAAATATAAGCTATAATTTTAAAATTGCATTAATAATTCAATTATTTAATATTTGCTATGAAAATTATAGCTCAGAAATTCCGAACACATGTCAGATGTGGTGTCATAAATTTCAATATTATTAAACACTGTGTATATTATAATATATAACTTTGTTTTGGACATTTATAATAAAGAACCTTATTATTTTTTGTAAGAAAATCTACTTATATACATAATTGATTAAGAACCTTGTTTTATTCGAACCAATTTCGATTCTAAAAAAGGAAATAGTTGCATTGTTTAATATTTATTTTACATTCAATTTTATTTCGACAGATAAATAAGTTTTTTTAATTTTATTTCTTAAATGATAAACTAGACTAACGATCAGTTTCTTAAAGATCAATCGAATTAAAAACTATTGCCATCTTTGTCATTTAATACTACATTGACAGTGACAGCTATACTTTTAACATGATATTTACTGGGCCCTAAACTTATACTTTTAAAGCATATGTATTAAATTAATTTAATTAAACACATATAACTTAATATAGAGCAGAGTAAAGATAAACTGAGTGTACATCTGCATAAAACCGTCGGGAGGTAGTAAATTAGAGACTTTACGAGCAAGAATGAACCGTGTGGTCGAAGTCGAGCCGACAATGTCAAATTTAGATCGCAAGATAAATTCAAATATATTATATTTTTATATAACAAACGAAATGCAAAAAATACTATCGGTGGACATCTCGACTAAAATGTTTTTAATTGTGTATGATGTTTACAGTACTGTTTGAAGTTTAAGTATTTATTGCAGGCAATTAAATTAATGTTTATCAAAATAACAAATTCGATGTTTTTCTAACTGTGTAAAAGTATTAATGAAACATATACCAGTAGAAATACTCTAAGCTAAATGTTTTAATTTTATAACAGATCATATCACAACTTAATAGACATACTACTATTATACAAATCATACAATAATAATCTAATAATCGCCATCATTATAGGATTTCAAGTTATTTATATATTTTATCAGAACTCAATACAGCGCAACAGTTTAAATCCATTGTTATAATACTAACTACACAGTAGATTAAAACAAAACCAAAAAATAATTTCAAACAAAAGTGTGTGATGAGAAAAAACGGAGATTTCTAAACAAATTAGCGTGAGCAATGCAGTGTATGCGCCCGCGCCGCGGCGGAGATCAAAAATTCCCAATTTTATACGTCAACACAAACTATGCGCGGCTGAATGAGTTATAGCATGTGCCTCCACCACTCCACTCTACTGCGGCATTCTTAAAAAGTTATGATCACTTTTTTTCTTTCTTTTTAGGAGTTTTAATGGCAAAAGTCTCACTTTTGAGCTCGAATTAAGCAAACACATTTTAATGTGATTTTTAATTTGACTAACTTAATGTGGTATCATTATCTTCACACTTCCGTTGTTAAGTTATTCTTATCAGTTATCATATTACAAAAAAACCGGCCAAGTGCGCACTCGCATAAAAAGAGTTTTTTTTTATTTTTATTGTGGCAAATGAAATACACATTCTGTGAAAATTTGTACTGTCTACCTATTACGGTTCATGAGATACAGCCCATGACCGACAGAAGGATGGACGTTTGGCACCCTTCGGATACGGAACCGTAACAATGCTAGGCAAATATTGATAGCTATTTTAATGATATGTAACTTTACCTTACTATACTACCCGCTAAACATTAAAATCCTAACCTAACTTAGCAAACTCCTAACAAATGGCGAAAATCTTTCGCCAAGCACCTATCTATGCATTCCGAGTTACCGGCAGGTGCAATTGAGAGCCAGTTCCTTCTAGGCTTTATGTGCTTACCACCTTCGGCCACATCATCACTTATGGTGAGATTGCAGTCTATACACCAGGGGCCCAACCCACCACTGAAAGTTCATTGGAGCACAATTGAAATAGTAGACTTGGGCCCCTGGTCGGTGAGAATTCCATTACTTCTTTTACAAAACTTTACTGGACAGTATAATTTATACACAGTTTTAAGTTAAAATTCGCTTCACTTGGCTATTTTGCATTCAATGATTGCTATCGATTCATGCTTTCAGCATATCAGCACGCTCAACACGCGCGGGCACCGGCCAGAGATGTTAAATAACAATTGTACTATAAAACACGACTACTTTTACCCGTTGATTCGTTTACAATGCATTTACAATGGTAAGTGTCTATGGAACTAGATTGTTTTAAAGTTATTGAACTTGGGATGCCATTGTCAGTTGTCACCCTTATTTTACGAAGTTAGAACTAGTAAAAACCAGGTTTTAAATGACATATGTGGACCAATAAGCGTACCCACCTGGAGTGGAGCGAGATATATTCTTGCGTTTACTGACGATTATTCGAGAAAATCATTTCTGTACAGAAATAAAATTATTTTTGAATTTGAATTACTTACTTTATGTTAAAATACTAGTAACTTAGTCCTCGTATACTTAGGTATTAGATAAAAGAAATATGTATAAAATCCGGCTTTTTATTTCACTTAACTTATTTTTAAATGAGTTTTTTTTTCATTATCTTATTTTTTTTAAAGTGTACCAATTTTTTCTCTCTTTAGTCAAATCACTTTATGTTTCATTGAATGTAAAAAGCTTGAAAAGGAATGTTCAAGTTTCAGACTCAGTCAAGCATGTTTGGTTTATTTCGATTTATTTCAACCAAATTCCTCAACAGGTAGACAGTTTTTTTTTATTCAAATACTCACTAATCTTTGAGCAGATAATGTATCCTGTTTTTAGTGAACTTATGTATTTAAATAAGTATATATTTTATGAATTAAAAACGCAATAATCAATTTTTCATTTAAATTATTGTTGGGTAAACTAGAGTATTAGTGGTTGCTGAAAATATACTGCGATAGACGGACAGACGGACGAAATGGCATTATAAGGGTTGATTTATAAAACTTTTTGATTCGGATCCCTAAAATACACCTAATTCCCCATCTCTAAGATATATTTTACTTTTTTTTTCTTTACTCAGAAAACGTATTCAAACAAACCTTTTTACAACTTTTATTTATTTGAGCAAGCTATTTTAAATAAAGAACAAATAGTGTATATGTATTTCGAAGCTAAATTATTATTTCCATTTTATTTATCGGTACCCAGAGTGATATAATACTACTTTGGGTATTCCATCATCTTGTAAACCCAAGTCTATCTCATCAAGTCTTTAACACATATAATTTTAACGTTGCTGGACAGATATTGATGTGGTTTTTACCGTTATGATGATATCGGGAGCAAAGCTTGAGCTACGGCGACTCTTCTAAACATTTTATGAATGCATATATATGTTTATAGCTTGTAAACTACATTATATGACTATAGATAATTTGAGATTTCACTTGAACAATGTTAATTTATCTTTTTTAACCGACTTCAAAAAAAGGATCTCAATTCAGTTGTATTTTTTTTTTGTATGTTTGATACCTCATAACTCCGTCATTTATTAACCGATTTGGAAAATTATTTTTTTGTCTGGAAGGGTACACTTCCCGTTTGGTCCCATTGTCATCAGATCAAGATTTGATTACTTCTTAGTGTACTTTGAAGTCGGTTTAAGTTTTTTGTAAAACAGTCCAATTATTTATTCACATTATCAATTTATAACTTCTACGTTTAGACTAAATTGTAAGTTGTTAATAATGATTTGTCATACCACAGAGAACTTTAATGCCCTTATTAGTTAAGTAAGGCATAAAGTTTCCGTCGCTAGACAGCACTTATAACGTCATTAACTTAGAAGTAAGTAACAATATAAAATTATAAGTAACCTCTATAACCTGAACCTTGGCTTGAGCGGAGCTTTCTTAGCTTTCGCGCTAAGTAAACAGATAGGGAAAACGTTTACTTAAAAGCTGTTTATTTTATGTTACAAATAGGATTTATGACTTAAGTTTCAAAGTCACATGTTAAAATACCCATATTTAAAACTACAAGATATCGAACCAACTCAAAACTCGTACAAACCTCCAAAATCCTTTCAACACAACACAATTACGTTCACAAACATAATCAATTCGTGTTTTTATCCCGTTCCGAACTCAAAAACCGATATTACAATCGAGAACACACCGTTAATACACTAAAACATCGAATTTCAAATTAACACAACACTGCAATCCGAATGCACACTTTTCAAATTTTGAATTAGGAATTGTAACTTTTTTTTTTGTCACGTGTGTTTTTTTCGTGGCGGTGGTTCGCGCGCGTTCAGCCGAGCACGCCGAAGGCTCTGTGGGCACTGCACGAGGGCGGAGGGAGGCGGCGGGGGGCGCGGGGCGCGGGGGGACCCCCCCGGCAAACAGGTTGCGCTCGCATCGCATACCGTTTGAAGAGCGCCAATTTTGTACCTCTCCAGAGAGGTTCCTCGGTTCAGCTCTGTACGGTTCGGATTGATACGGGCGTCTAGTCTAGTGGAGTTTTGTTAGTGGAATGGGAAATGTTTCTATATTAAAACTTAAGATTTTTGAATAGGTATAGGAAATGTAAACAACCTGAACTCCTTTTTTAACCGACTTCAAAAAAGGAGGAGGTTCTCAATTCGGTTGTATGTTTTTTTTTATGTTACCTCATAACTCCGTCATTTATTAACCGATTTGGAAAATTCTTTTTTTGTCTGGAAGGGTATACTTCCCGTTTAGTCCTATTGTTATCAGATCAGGATTTGATTACTTCTTAGTGTACTTTGAAGTCGGTTTAAGTTTTTTGTAAAACAGTCCAATTATTTAATACCACCAGCATTCAGCTTATATCATTAAAGCCATATGCAATAGAGAGCAATTAAATCACCAAGTTTTAGATCACTCCTATATTTGGTGGATATCACTATCCTTAAAAAATTATATAACATCATGTCACTACAATTAAATAGCATATCGAGTAAGTAGAATGAATCCTTAGAAAGTGAGTTTGTTTGTTACGCTTTCACGCCTTAAATACTTAACCGATCACGATGAAATTTGGCATGCCGATAGCCTATGGTATGGAGAAGGACATAGGTTTTTCATCCCGGGAATGAGAGTGAAACCGCGTGGGACAGCTAGTAAAATTAAATAGCACAAAACTGTCATTTTAACTCAAATGTGTGACGGTCTGACATGAACAAGAGCAACGTTGATGTCTTTTGTATGGAGCGTTTACTTCGCTACGCGCTCCGTAGTAACACTGCGTGGATGCTTTTCGTACGATTATTGACTCATACATTTTGATCAATCATTTGATATTTTGTATGGAAAGTTTGAAAGTATTTTCATAATTTCAGAGTTGGATCCTTAGTAAAATTTATTTTGCGTATCTATAACATCGATTTAAATAATATGATAATAAAATTTCTATTTTACGAAGCGCTCGTGGTGTAGCATGATAAGACGTTCTTAATCGATCGGCAAATTAAGCTACCACCGTCGTGGACGGTACCTGGATGGGTGACCGCCTAGTGGTATTTCAAATCGAGATCTTTGGAAGGCAGGTAAAGCCGTTGGTCCCAGTTATCACTTAAATGTGATAGTCGGTAAGCTAGTTGGAGGCATTTTAAGCGGCTTGATAACTCCCACCAGTAGGTTGACCACGAGCCTACCTCCTCCGATCCGCAGTGGGCACGCGTGGTGGAGTATCTGCCCATTCCCTTTCACCCTGATTTGTGAGGGGAGGCCTGTGCTCAGCTGTGGGACATTATAGGCCGATGATGATGATGATGATGATGATGACAATTTCAATTATAAAAAATAACGTAGATACATCAAGTTTTTTTTATACTACTAAGGTAGCAAACAAGCATACGGCCCGCCTGATGGTAAGCAGCAGCTTATAGATGCTTGCAACACCAGGGGTAACTCTCACGTCTTACCGACTGCAGAAATCTCTTTACACCCTTCTTGAAGAACCCCTTGCTGTACTACCTTGGTTGAGCTCCCACGGTGGGGAGCTCATTCCACAACCTGATCGTCATGGCAGGAAGTTCCTTTGAAGCCACACAGTTAGGAATCATTTTGGTTCTAATGTGTGAGGATGGACTCCCCGTCGATGGCGAGAGTTGCGATGGTAGAAGGTAGCCGTGAGCATCAAGTCAAACAATTCCTCTTAATGTAAATTTTGTCGCCATCTATCATGGTTACGTCTAAATATCCCCAAATGAAGACGGCAAAGACTAATTTGACAGCTTTAAATATGTTCTATCCTTTTTCAATAATGTGTGTAAGAAAGAGATGTGATATGACTAAATTAGTTTAGTGCAATATGCAGCAGAATCGGCACCATTGCCTGATTATGGGTGATTATTAATTACTAGGAACTAGCTTCCCGCCCGCGACTTCACCCTCAATTCCGCATTCCCCCGTAAGGTTCTTCTTGGAATATTTACTCCAAATTTCAAATCTAGCTACACCGATTTTGGCTTTGCGATGTCTGTCAGTCAGTTCATCATATATCAGCCCACGGATTTCCACTTCGAACGGTTCTGGGCGCCAAGCGACTCTGACCAGGTCGGCTCGGCGCGTTCCAGTACGTGGTCGCCACTCGAGAACCTATCTTCAGCCAGTTAGTATTACAATTATATTAAGTACCCATATTAGGCATCATAACTCCGTCATTTATTAACCGATTTGGAAAATTCTTTTTTGACTGGAAGGGTACACTTCCCGTTTGGTCCCATTGTCATCAGATCAGGATTTGATTACTTCTTAGTGTACTTTGAAGTCGGTTTAAGTTTTTTGTAAAACAGTCCAATTATTTCTGCACAATGACAGAATACAAAGAAGAATAGCTAAAATTATTGGCATTGCTTCCACGCGACGCGTGTGAACTAATCCAAGGTATGGCGCGGGCGCCCACACGCGGCGTGTTTTCAAAACAATTGCTAGCGCAAGCTGCGGGCACGCTATTTGATATTGTGCTATTTTTCCAGATTTGCGCAGTTTTGTTGATAGTAGTTAGTTGGAATAACAACCGCCTACGAGTGTACGTAGGGTGCCACAGAGCTTATTAGTGAGGGAGGAATGGTCGCCGCGTGAGTGATGCCTCGTGTGTTCCAAGCATCCATATGGCAAGTGTAACCGCTTACCATAAGGCGGGAATATAACCTAGATAGCAACTGCAGCGCCATCTGCCGGGCTGGTTTGTGAATCTAAACCACCCAGGGGGCCACCCAAACGCATACAAAAAAAAACATTTAAATCGGTCCAGCCGTTTAGGAGTTCAGTGACAAACACACGTACAGTTGAATTTATTTGTATGCCTTTGGGTGACGCCCTGGATGGTTTAGATAGGGTAGGGTAGGGTAGCACGACAGGGTAGGGTAGCACCACGCGAACGAAGTCGCGCCGGGCAGCTAGTAGGTAATATAAAATATTAATTATCTCAAGATTTAATATAAGTATTTTATATTATATGGAAAAGCCGGCTTCAAATGGTTGCAGATAAAGAAGTATTAATAAAATCGTGAACAAACTGAAATCTGAAAAACAAAATTAAATAACGAAGAAAATCATCATCGCAGTACTTTCAGATGTGACTAATCAAAATTATTAATTCTATTGTAATAATATCGAAAATAATATAAATAATAATGTTGAATGCTAAGAAACAAAGGAGATGAATATAGTATAAATAGATACAAGAAACTCACAAATCAAATAACACAGAAATGTAGAGATATAAAAGCCAAAGAGACTGAAAAAGACTGTGAAAAAATAGAATACTATACTAGTAGAGGTAAAATAGATGTAGCGTATAATATTATAAGAAGCCAAAGAGCACAGCAATAATGCACGAGGATGGACATAATAGTCGATAACAGAGAAGTGGTAGATAGATGGAAATGGATTGGAAGAAGATGATTTAGAATGTGAAATGCTCGTAGAACAAGATAGTGTGGGTCCAGATATTTTAAGAGAGGAATTTGATGCAGCTATTAATTCTATTAAAAATGATAAAACGAAAGGAGACGACAATAGTGCAAAACCGTGCCAAAATGAAAACCGGTGCTTTTTCAGTTTTTGAGGTAAAACCGGTTAACCGGTTTTATCGTCGCAGTGGTGTCGTGGAGACTGGAAGAAGCTACACCGACAAGAGCACAGCTCTTAAATACAGAAGAAGAATAGAGAAGATAGGTGTAGAGTCATTTGTTAACGTTCACAAGAGCCTTATCAGGGCCTAAATTGAATAAATAATTTTTTGATTTGATTTTGAATAATGTTGAATTAGTGTCGAGTTAGATTACAATTAAAATATAACAAAAATGCCATTTATTAAATTCAGCTATCATATGGTCCGATTATTCAATTGATAAGTATTTCTATACCTAAAGTTTGAAAAAAAGCTATCTGGCCATTGTAAAACACCACTAACCCCCTTACTCATAAAGCGCTATTTAACTAATATACAGTTTAAAGGGTCACGTAAATAATGTCACATTATTTTACAATGACAATAGAGTAACGTTATTAACGTGGCCCTTTTATGAGTAAGATACGTTTTACGGGGGGTAAGTCTGTAAAAAAGTTACAATTTCGTTTACGTTTTCTGCGTAATATGGACACATACAACTAAAATGTGCTTTTGATTTGGAGAAATTCTCCGGATATACCTAGATCATTGAAGAAATGGGTAAGTAGGTACCTGCACTTTTTTATCCACCACCACGCTTCATACATACCTTTCTGAAAATTTGCTTGAGCTCTCTCTCTTCATTTTATGAATTGACTTCAAATGGGGTTCCCTGTGCTGACAGTATGATACGGTCAGCAATATAAGTACCTAGTTGAACAGATCCAAATTTTCAAGTCGCCGGTACACAAAAACTATCCATGATTAAGGAATGTGCTTCTTCTACAATATGACTCCATTTTTCTTTAATATAAGACGAAGTGCCTCTACTTTTATGATTAATTGATGGCAAAAAGACGAAGACGTCACTCAAGCAAGATATATTTTTAGGGTTCCATAGCCAAATGGCAAAAAACGGAACCCTTATAGATTCGTCATGTCTGTCTGTCTATCTGTCTGTCTATCTGTCTGTCTGTCCGTCCGTATGTCACAGCCACTTTTTTCTGAGCATAAAATTGATTTTTATAAAGCGAAATATCATCTATGAAATATTCAATAAGCTACTTAGCGCTCTTTTGAGATTAGCAGCAACCAGGTCATGCCATCTATTGATGTATTTGCGACACTAAATTGTTCTCAATAATGATTATTCTCTAGCAGCAGTAGGGATTAATTTGCTCAAAATTTGTTGACCATAGTAAATAAATAACCTTATAATAAAGGCCTGAGTTAGAATCTAGGGTAGTTTAGTATGTTTAGTTTCTTCCCGTTCATAGGACTTCCACAAAAATAAAAAATCTGACAAATAGATAATCCTAGTTTTATTTATGCAAAATTTATAAGTAATATGGGCATGTTGTTGAACTTAAAAATAAAAAGTAAAATATTAATATATAAACTTTAATAATTATAATAATATAATTAACTTAATAGCAATCACAAAAACATTTTATTTTTATATGAAATAGAGTTGGCCAGCCACCTAATACCCTTTTATATGCATTTACCATAGACATACAAAAATCTGTATGGAGTTTCACCTTATCCCAAAAGCATATGCAACCTTCCGACCGGTATTAGAGTTGGATTTTTATTAGTGCCTGCGAAGGTCTGTTTGAATAAATGAATTTGAATCCGAAAGTGAAGTCACAAATGTGCGAGAGATAATCATTTTTGACAAATTACAAGGTAATTCAAAGTATATTATCATCTTGTTAAGTTGTTTATATACATTAAGGTGTTAACACACGACTGAACCTGGTGCAATTGAACCATCACACTTAGAGAGACAGTGTTGTAACACACCCTTATCAGACGTTTAGTAAACAAATTTGACGAATATAAAACAACAAAGGAAAACCGACCAACTTAGCCAAAGCCCTTCTTATGATTCTTGGTTTTTTCTTTTTTAATCGATCCAATTTTGGAGTAGAAAACATGGGATTACGAAATAGCGATTTTGTCTAATTTAAATAGGTATAATCGGTCCAAGCTGTAGTTTTCTCTATCACCCTTGGGCGGGATAGCTCGGGCACAGCACGACAGCAATACATATGTTAAAAACCTATTTTTCAAATTTCTTGCAGCCATCCTTTCCTCTTAACACTGGTAAACATAAACTTTCAGCAAATTATTAGTAGATAAGGCTCGATCTAGTTGTTTTTTGAACCACTATGGCATTTACATATAAAATTATTTAATCTTATAAGAACAGAAATTTCATTTGATTGGCAATTATATAAATTTAAATCAAATACTAGCTAAAATTAAAGTTAAATGGTATATTGGGCCAGTACATAGGTTTGTCACTATCACTATTGCTAATAAACTGAGAATAAAGGGATGTCTCTAATGCAGATATTCTCTTCCACTTGTCACCATACAGCTCTTTTAACATTTCTTGATTATTTTCATGAGATTCAGGAGGCCCAGCTTCCAATTCTTCAACATTATCTTCGGATTCTTTAGCTTTTAATCTTTCCCTTTCTTTTCTGGCATCTTCTTTATACTTGGCATTCTCTGTCAGAAACTGTATGAATTCTTCACTCACTTCAAAATTATCGTTTTCTTCCAGCTCTTGTTCCTCATGTTCTTGATCACTTTCGTCCTCATTCTCCATTCTTGCACTCATTTCTCTTGGACATGAGTTAGTCACGTGAGAATCTTTAGAATGAGAAGGATTCATGTAATTATCCCTTATAATCCCGTGTAAAACCTTATTCTCGTACTCTAAAGCCGTAGCACGAGATTTCCAATAAGCTATCTGGTGTTTTAGTTGCCATGTTGCAGCCGAGGTGAAATTCTCGGCCCAAGAAGACATCGTTGTTGCAAATCTTAACTGCTTTCTGTTCGATGCTTCTTTCCTTTTCGCTTGTTTATTTTGATTCGAGAACTTTTTTTTACGTCTGCGGCGTAGGTTGTTTTGTGGTGGTTTGATTAGGTTTTGTGATTCTTCGTCGGGTGGTTGGAAAAACATTATTTCTATCTATTTTTACATTTGTTTGTAGAATTAGGTATACAAAATGTCAGAGCTGTCATCCTGAATTCCTGACACGTAAGTGTCAGTGCTGGCTGTTTCTTCTTCTTCTTCTTATTTTTAATTTTGGCAACCAAGCCCAAATTAGGGCTCATTTTTGCCAGTGTCGAGTTATATTATAGTTTCCAGTCACAATAAATCACTTCACATTATAGTCCTCAGTCAGTCACCGTCCATAAAAGTCATGTTTGCTACAATGGTGGTCATTGTAGTAAAACTCTACACGGAAATTTTGAGACAACTTGAAAAGTCACGATACACATAATTCATTTCATTTCACTTCACTGGTGCACATGGATGATCTTTATTGGGTAAAATACCACCAAAAATACACAATATAACTCAAAATACACAAATTTATGAAAATAAAAATGTAAATGCTACGTCACTCTGCAAGTTCCCGCCAAAAAGTCCTGCTGGCTGTTTGTTGTTTATAATACTCGCCAAAAGGCAGGCAAAGGTCTGAGCCATACAGCCTAGAAAAGTGTCAGTCCTATTCGTGCTATCGTTGTCAAAAATTAAAGAGTGGCCAAACCATAGATTACAAAGATTATCGGTCTATGTAATATTGATATATCGGTGTAACGATAATTTTTCGACAAACGTCATCAAATTAATTAATTATTAGCCAAATATTTTTTTATGAAGTAACTAGCTGACTGGCGTTACTTCATTCGCGTTCTATTCTAGATAAAATGCCTTACACTTCTTTATAAGCAAAACTTTTCACTTATAACGCTTTTTCTTATATGGAACTTATACGTACGTTTTAAACGCATACATTATCAACGTTACTGACGCTTTAAAACGTAGGTATGATGCTGCACAGCGCTTAGTGTGTGGATACTGGCTCTTCTAAAAAAAATGTATATACATATAAGTATAATGTAAAGATTCTAGAAACAAATTAAAACATACGCTCAAATCTGTGGCTCAAATATAGTAGGTACTACTTCCTTTTTTTAAGTCGGTTAAAAAACTAATAAATCTATCAATGATCTTCCTTTTGTACTATTATGATATATATAATATTTTTGTACAAACAAATAAAAACAACGAACCTATCATAGTTCGCGTGCTTAAATTTTATTTCACACAAGCTTATGCGATGACTAAAAAAAATTACTAATCACAAATAAGCTAATAAACGAAAAGCCTTCATGAAAAAAGGTCTTTAAGCTCAAATTCAAATAATGAGAAAATCAGCAGACAACGAAAGTTAATTATGAATTATTCGGAACGAAAAATTAAAAATCAATCAATCTGATTAGAACTAAAAATAAATTCAGACTTACCACTGACACGCTAACAGGCTTACTTTTGACGAAAAGTGGCTCAAAAATAAGCTGTGAGCCTAAACTGGAACACATTCAGCTATTACACATAATTAATTTCATTTCACTTCACTGGTGCACATGGATGATCTTTATTGGGGAAAATACCGCCAAAAATACACAAAGGATCATGGCGAGATTTGTACAAAAAAATAAAGATTTTTAGAGACGTTACAATGAAGTTATAATTGATCCTTGGTGCCTAAGGAATAACTTGTGCCATTTAAAATATTTTTAGAACCCCGAGATAAAAATTCGAATTTCTATGGCATGCCGGCGAATCACGACTATTCGCATTCGCGACCAAACCCGTTTTGTTGTTGTTCCGTTTTGCGGGGTTTATAAAATATTTCATGTATATTAATATGTTGCTGGTAATGTAATCTCAACATTGGAAGTGATTCAAAACCCTCTAAAATGTTTTTTTTTTTTTGTACAAATCAATGTATGGATCTCGCCATGATTCTTTATGAAAATAAAAATGATAACGCAACGTCACAAAAAGTCCCTACGTACTTTTCTAATCTAGCCTACGCCTTTTTGTAAATTCGAGTTGGCAACACTGCCTGCGAATGCGATAATCAACGATCAAAATATATTTCTATACTCTTTGATCAAAATCAAATCATGCGATATCATAATCGTATTATTGTTTGAAGATTGTTTGCTGTGATGTATAGTGAAATTCTTCGCTAATTTTGAATTAAACTATCAACAATGAATTACAAAAACTCCTGTCGTACATGTTTAGGAAGTGAGAGAGAAATGCGTAATATTCACTCCTGTATATCAATATCTGGAGACGATGTACGTTTATCCGATATTTTGCAGAATTTCTACAATTACAAGGTAAATTAATATTGCAGTTAGTTGTCTTATTTGCTATATTAAATTACAAAACATAAAGGGACATTTCATTCATATTTCTTATTCCAGGTAACAGAAGATCCTTTATACCCAGAGAACATTTGCATCAATTGTGTCCACCAACTCACTGTTACCTACTCATTCAAAATCTTAATAGAATCTAGTTCCAGAACACTTTCAGACAACTCTAACTATCTAGACTCAACAAGTGATAACTATGACTGCAATTTTGAGTATGAAGACCAAAAACAACACAGAACCAAGAAATATACTAAACAAAAAAATGTTAAGACCGAAGCATGTATTGGGACTGAAATTAACTTGCTTTTCTGTGTTGAGTGCAAAGCTGAATTCCACTCAATTAAATCATTGAAAGAGCACTGTATGAATAACCATCCTATTAAGTCAGAAGTAGGCAGAGATTGTGAATATTGTAATGAGAAATTTGAAGATTTCCGTTCTCTACTACTACATACAAAGTTGCACTTAAAACCATTTTTTTGCGAGAATTGTTGGGAAGGTTTTTACAGTGAAGAAGAACAGAGTTCCCACTCGTGTCAGCCAAATATTGATAAAGCTAAGAATAAGTCTGAAAGAATGTTACGTCAATGTGACCAATGTGGGAAGTCTTACCCCCCAGGCTATATTAGAATTCACATGTTGACGCATAGCAATGATCGGCCTTACAGCTGTAAATTTTGCCCAAAGAAGTTCAAAGTACCTGGCAGTCTCCATTCACATATACTATGGAATCATAAACGGACTAGAAACCATAAATGTGAAGTTTGTAATGCCACATTCATATCGTCAAGTTCAAGGAGTTCACATATACGTAAAAATCATTTGAAGGAAAAGAAGTATGGGTGTGATAGTTGTGGAAAACGGTTCTTCTCTAAGTCTGAACTGCAAAGACATTCATTAACCCACACAGGTGTAAAGAATTTCCATTGCAATTTGTGTGACAAGTCATATCAAACACGGTATGGCTTGAATGTACATTTAAAATCTCATTCACAGATGGTTGTAAATGTATTGAATTTGTAAATTAATGTATTACAACAAAATAAGTGCAAAAATTTAATTAACTGATCTCATTATAAAATTATTTATTGAATTGCATTTTATTTATGTCATAATAAATCCTTGATATATTAAAGAGTTGTTTTGTTTACACATCAAATAAAAAAAAAAACAGTTGTTACACAAAAGTAGGATGATCTTTCGCATTTATATTAGTTAGGATGAATACACAAAAGGTGGAAGCCATACTTCAAGCTGACTTCAACAATGGTCTAAGCGGGTTCCTTTTTTTAGAAAAAATCATGTGTTTGAAACTTGGAACTCATGAATATGATTTCTCAGGAACATTCTTATGATTTTACTAGCTGTCCCGCGCGGTTTCACCCCCATTCCCGAGGGATCGTATAATTTCTCGGGATAAAAAGTATCCTATGTGTTAATCCAAAACATATTCTATCTGTGTGCCAAATTTCATCCAAATCCGCTCAGTAGTTTTTGGATGAAAGAGTAACAAATTCCGCATTTATAATATTAGTAGGATGAATGATCAATATGATCATATCTATGACTGTTTATCAAAGGCCTTCTGCTATACATTTCGGTGAAAAGAGCTTGCGCTGCGTACGGCGTATAGATAAATAAATACTTCACTTTACAGGTACAGAATATTTAATGAAAATTAAATTACAATAGCTAAAATATTGCCATTAATAATAACAACCAATATAGTGATAATCATTAACTAAGTTTTAATTATTATAATAGTCAAAACAACAAGATAACAATTCGAGGCATTTGTTTATTAGCAGTGCACAGGTGGTTCTTTATTCTGCCTCACCAAGAATTAATCATAAATTTAATATGCTATAAAGTTCATCATAAACATTAACGCCTTTACTCATAAAGCGCTATTTAACTAATATACTGTTTAAATTTAAATGGTTACGTAAGTAAAGTCACATTATTTGACAATGACAATAGAGTGACGTTATTTACGTGACTCTATAAAAAGTATATTAGTTATATAACGTTTTATGAGTAAGGCGGTGATTGTCCGAATTTTTACTTTATATTTTTAGTAAAACCTCCAAGAGTAAATAAATACAACATACAATTTTCTTTCTGTTTTATTTTATATGTCTCTTGGCAGCTAAGTGCAGCACAAGTGTGTAATCGGAACAAACCGGTAGGCAATGACTGATTTCCACTCGAGGGTGGACGCCAACCAGACGGGTAAAACAACCGTGCTATGGTTTCCTAACGATGTTTCATTCAAACAAATATAATTATAACATTAAGTGGGTAATACATAACTCAATTCTGAATATTCAATGGAAGGTAATTGGTGCTGATTATGTTGTTTCCAACTAAACTAATTTTAGTCTCACTATGTCTCTTTCTAACAAAGAACATAAGAAAAGGATGTAAGAAATTTAGTCCTGTCAAATTAGTCCAAATTTAGTCGCCATCTATCGCGGGTACGTCTAAATACCCGCAAAAGAAGACGGCAAAGACTAATTTAACAGCTTTAAATATGTTCTATCCTTTTTCAATAATTTTTGCAAGAGATGTGATGTAACAAAAATTTTTTTTTTCGATTTACAACAGAATCGGCACCAGTGATTATCTGACAATCGTTTTTATAAGGGAATCCCGCACAGGGATAATAACACATCCATAAAATTTGGTTCATACGCCTATGAAATCAAATATAAATTACGCTAAATTAAACTTTAATTCCAGGTTTTAACCATCACTTTCACTTTTGACATGTATTATGAACCTTGTTATGCACTGTACCTCAGTAAATATACATACAAAATGTACAATATTTTCTGATAAAGATTAGCTGTCCCACTTTGAAATTATTACTGTTTACAAGTGTTTATGAGTAAATAAGTGAATAAACATTGATAATTGACTATAAAAAGTGAGTTTACACAATTAATGAGATATTAAATTCGTATTTGAATTCGGCAGAATGCATAAATGTTTTAAATAATCAATTTATCTATGATAAACCAATTTCTATAGATTTGAAGAAAGTCTAACAATCGGTGGGCAATTTTTTTCCATTTCAAAAATAATTTCCAAAATAAAATACTTTATTTCAAATAACCAAATCTAAATACGAATGAAAACCCATCTGCAAACATCAAAAGCGGTGTCCTTATTATAAAAATATAAAAAATATCACTCTTCATTCGGACTGACATACCAACATTTATATATATTATGTATATATACAATTTTCATCACTAGGCAAGTAATACCCAAACCGTTTTGGTAACAATCGATATTTGCAACCCATTATATTCGAGTGTATCCTGCAAAGAAAGAAAATAGGAATTATCAATACTGTTTAACTAGCATCCCAACCCTGTTTTGTTTGGGTGGTACGTACAAAGGGAACAATAATTGAATTCTGTACATCTATAACGTGAACCTTGGGCAATGATTGACTTTTTAAATTAGTATTATTCGAGTTAAGTTAATTATTTTTCCAACTAAGCTATAAATCAAATTTGTAGATATTCCTGAGATGAACAAACACACACTCATCCAACAATTCTAAAATGTTTTTTTATTGTCTGACCGTAAGTGCTGTGCTGCGATTTAGCATCATACTTACATGAGATAACATATTATTATTACAGTAGCACCCAACTGATAGGGCGCGTCGTGAAACTTCGTTCGCACAGAAAATAAAGTATGGCCTGAAGATTAACGAAAGAACGCTTAAAACTTTCAATCAACCTTAGATCACTACTATAAGGTTCATAATACAGTGCAGCTGTTAGTTCCGTCTCACTCGCAAGTGACGCCCCTCCGCACACATGGCGGCAGCTGCCGACAAAGCGCGGGAAATGCTATTAGCATTTCCCGCGCTTTGAAATTGTATCTTCTGCGCAGGTACATCGGTAAGCCATATTAGTTGGGTACTACTGTACATGTTACGTCTTATTTTATAATTTAACCGAATATAGTAGCAAAAGAAAGCGACCTAAGATAATGTCCCCTTATTACGGGTGCAATGTCTCTACTAATGTGGTGTCATTGCACGCGCGAATCGGGCACGGTATCGCGAATATTGTTTTTTAAACCGACTTCAAAAAAAAGGAGCAGGTTCTCAATTCGGCTGTATTTTTTTTTTTTGTTTTTTTTTTTATGTTTGTTACCTCATAATTCCGTCATTTTTTAACCGATTTGGAAAATTCTTTTTTTGTCTGGTAGGGTACACTTCCCATTTGGTCCCATTGTCATCAGATCAGGATTTGGTTACTTTTTAGTGTAGTTTGAAGTCGGTTTAAGTTTTTTGTAAAACAGTCCAATTATTGGTATTGTTAGTTGGTATTTTTGAAGCCGCCTAGGAGCCATACAACCAGTTTAACGACTATCACAATTAAGTGATAACCGGGACCAACGGCTTTACGTGCCTTTCGAAGCACGGAAACGCTCGATTTGAAATACCACTAGACGGTCACCCATCCAGGTACCAACCACGACAGATGTAGCTTAACTTTGCCGAACGGCTAATCATGCTACACCACGAGCGCTTCAAGTAGATATCTCAACTATACTATCCAACTTAAGAAATACCGTAAAATATCAACCTCATGCTTTCGCTTCCCCTCCCCGCGAGTCAAAGCACTTGCGGTCAAAAATATAATAATTTGAGAAAGGATTTTAAGACTTATGATATGTTAATCTAAGACTACAGTGCAACAAATAATGTCCTTATTGCTTTACATTAAGGCTCATAATATTCTATATTAAAGATAAATCTTATTATGACGCAATAAGGTTTATTATTCTTTGTCATATAAAATGTACGATACAGGTATACCAACTATTTTATGTTATTAATATTGGAAAAGGCGAAGTGATCTGTACAGCCTATAACATAAGAGTTAAAATATTGTGAATACTTAAATACATTGTGCGATGTGCTACCGACTCCATACATATGAAATTAAAAGCGTCTCTATGATACTTTTATGAAAATAGTCTTTTTTTTTAATCGCTGAATAGCGTTAGAGCGGTTTCGCCGTCCGATCCGAATCCGTAAAAATACAGATCTAGAAAACTCGAACCGAATTCGGATATCGCTTTTCGCACTACCTCCGATCCAAATCCGTAATTCAGACGTAATTTTACACAAAACCACAGCAGAGCGTTCACGTCGTTGAATAGTCTTTTCAATAGGCGTCAACTTCTGGCAATGCTATTAATTAATAAACTAATTAATTTATTGTTAATTATTTACCGCGCCCCGACCACGATGCTTCGGTCCGTCAATAATCCGAAATGGAGATTCACGGATGACGGAAATCGGATCCAGTGCGTAAACTACCATACACATAGGTCTACTACTTCTCCGGACCGTATTTTGACGGATTCGAATTGGACGTAGTGCAGAACCGTTCTTATTGTACCTACCCGAATTCCATTTGATCAAAAGGTCTGAATTTATTTAAATGTTGTAAGTTTATACTGGGTGGAGATTTCGAGATGGCATATTTTCGAAAACTATGTTGGATTAGTCATGCTGAACAACGGTCCCATAGTAAAAGATGTCCAGCATGACTGACCCAGCATAGGTTTCGAAAATATGCCATCTCGAAATCTCCACCTGTTATTATTTACAATATTGCTACCTCACTCTAACCATGCAGTGATTTACAAGACACAAATACAAGCGGAGTAAAAGCAATAGGTTCTTAAAAAAAGAAGTTTTAAATATGTTACGTCATATTAGGCACTAAAATAATTATTCTACTAATAAATGTGGCATGCATATTATTATATCCGTAATTTAAATCTTTTCATGTTTCTTATTTATTTTATTTGATATTTTTTATTTAATTGATTTCTTTGTACTATAATTTTTTATTACATTGAAAAGTGCAATAATGATAATTCATGGGTGAAATAATTTCGATTTATGATTATTTTAGAAATCTAATTTCACACAACAAATGAAGCATAAATGCAATGAAATCGAAAATATTATAAAAAAAAAAAATACTTGGATATTTTTTATGAAACGAAAAATAAGCTTTCTTACTTAGATAGTTTTTAAACACAAGGTACAGTCAAGGCAAAATGCTCACTACACTACAAAGAAGTCTAAAAGTCATTAACCACTGCGTGCCTCAGAAATTCATATCTAATCCTATTTGATACATAACTTCTTCCATGTCGGGGCTGAAGACAGTTCGACCCTCCTCCTTATGGTCTATATTCGTACCATTCTGTTGTAGTTTTGTCGACGTAGAAGCCTCAGTGTCGCTGTCGGAATGCGTTGATATGGACGTGTTTAATGTGGGCAGTCCGATTATTATCCGTATTTGGTCGTTGAGATGTGGCGCCGATATTATTTGATGGTATATTCCCTCGGCTGTACTCAATATTTTGTCCACGTCGAGGCACATTGATAAGTCGTTTACGTGCTGGAAAAAGTTATGAATAAATTATTCTTACGTTTTAATAGTGATCGGATAAACGGATGCATATTTAAGTAAAGTGAGGTGTTGACTATTATGGAAAGCACTTTTGTACCGAAAAAATGTTTTAACCGGGGCAGGCCCTATTTACACACATTTATGCATCGGTGTTTAAAAAAATCTTAGTAAATATGTATCCAATTAGTTATGTATTTCCGGATTACCTGCCATGCCGGGATTTATATAAAAAAATTAAGAAGCCGACTCCATAAGCTCATAGCCAAAAATCTACTTTAGGTAAATATCCATCAGAATATCCGATCCCTATTACACATGCACAAAAAAACCAATAACTAAAAACCCCATTCAAAATACTATACATTTTTATAAAATGACATTGGGACATCAAATATTAGATCCCGTTAAGTGGACAGTGGACTCCATGTCTTATTCCGTAGACTTAAACTACATTATACGCTACTTACTTTCAATATTTCAGTAAAACCATAGTCTCTACTGATAAATACATCTTTCTCTGCGTCCAGTATGGCGACAGCGATTACTAAATGGAAATTAGCGCACGGTAACCCCGTCCATAGAACTTCCCATAGCCTGTAAAATAATAATTGACAACTGTTTTACAAAACCTTAAACCGACTTCAAAGTACACTAAAAGTAATCAAATCCTGATCCTGATGACAATGGGACCAAAAGGGAAGTGTACCCTTCCAAAAGAATATTCCAAATCGGTTCATAAATGACGGAGTTATGAGGTAACAAACCTCAAAAACAAATACAACCGAATTGAGAACCTCCTCCTTTTTTTGAAGTCGGTTAAAAAGCTTCATGCTGTGGCCGAAGGTGGTAAGCACCAAAAGCCTAAAAAATTTATACATAATGTAACAACCATAGATAGAATACCATAGACTGTAATATTCAGTTTAGGCCCAGGTAAGACACTTATAAATGACGATATGAGTTCATTTGTTAAAAGTATCGATAAAAAACGAGAAATTGGCAATTATTATGTAATAGTTGCACCCCGCGGTTTCACCCGCGTACCAAAGGGATATATTGCTTTCCCGGGATAAAAAATATCCTATGTGTTAATCCAGAACACATTCTATCCGTGTGCCAAATTTCAACCAAACTTTCGCATGTATAATATTAGTGAGATAAGATTTAGTCGTCCAAACTATGAATGCGCAGTTCGTTTCAAGGCAGCGTTGCAAATACCCGTGCCCACGGCACATAATCTAGTACAGTTGATTTTTTAATATTGCAACTCTATGGGCACGCACAAAAAACCTGACCATTATGCTGTAAATAAAAACTATTAAACATCTGCTTTTTTTATACCAACAAGTAGGCAAACAAGCATACGGCCCGCCTTATGGTAAGCGATTACTGTAGCCTATGGACGCTTGCAACACCGCAGGGGTATCACTCGCGAGGGTGTGAAGAACCTCATGCTACTTTTTATTACTACAATCAATAACCACCTACCTCATGATATCCCTATGCGAGAACTCTCTCTTAAACCACACTAATAGCCATCTGAAGCAGAAGTACATATTCCCGGAGTCCTTCTGTGCCAAATGTTGCGCCAGCTCCGGGCTCGCGAACATGAGGAGCTGCTGCAGCTGGGACAGCTGGTGCTTCATGCCCGCCTGGTCTATGTCGAAGTTTGACGCCTGGAACAACGAGGATTGGATGTGAAAACAAATCTTGCATCTGGAAATATACTAATTCTTGATAAATTCTATTTACTCCGTCACACACACATACTTTTTTCTTTTGTCGCCAAAAAAATACAAAGATATGGTGTGTTGAAGTTCCGCGTGACATCACGTTGCTTGTGGTACCCTTTTTAGGGTTCCGTAGCCAAATGGCAAAAAACGGAACCCTTATAGATTCGTCATGTCTTAATTTATGTCTTGTTTTATTCAATAGTGAAGTCACGAACCCCCATTCCCGAACTTTCACACGCTTTATTTATTGTGTCCAATTTTTTTTGAAAATCTAGCTGTCGGACTAATTAGTTTTTTTTTTACCAGGCAAACATCCCTATTTGGTCAATAAGATGACAATATGTAGACTTATAGCCAGATAGTGAGGGTTCTCATCTCAGGCGATACTACAGCGACCCATCACACCTCGACAGCCAAAGAGGTGCGTTGCCCACCCATTAATTTATTAAGTAATTCATAAAACCAAAACACCATGCATATAGCTCCAGAAATTAATAAAACAATATGGCTGTCCAAAACTTAATAGTAATAAAAGTAAGTACTCTAAGTCCCAAGATACAAGCATGTTCTCATGCTTAGTTTGGACCTTGCCAGTAACTTGTGACAACTTACTCTCCTGTTTCTCTATGTGTTATTGTTTTTATAAATTGTAAACCTGTTATGGCAATTTTTTTTTTTTTTTTTTATCCTAAGTTACACCTTCTTTAGTGTTCCCTATTCATACTACAATCTAGCCTTAATATTAGGCTAATAAGTAATTTATATTTAACATAAACTTCTATATTGACTATATCTAAGAATGTGTCCATTAACACTTTTCTTATTGTCTCTATTAAGGGGAAGACACTTTGTTCTTGTGTTCTTTATATGTAGCACTTGGACTATGTTACACTTTTTTAACTATCACTACACTAACTCAAAGGGTTTAGTTCTTTTGAGTCGTCTCACTATATCTGTGTGATCGAGGAGCTGGATTGCCTCAACGTTCACATGATGATGAAGCCGGTTGTGGTGAGCTTCTGCATATTTTTTAATCACTGTCTGTACGAACTCTACTTTTAGGTCCCGATGGAGGTCGACATTTCTGATGTACCAAGGGGCATTCACTATTTCCCTCAGTACCTTGTTCTGGAATCGTTGGATAATTAAAATATTGCTCTGTTTGGTGCAGCCCCATAGCTGTATACCATAAGTCCATACTGGCATAAGGACTTGTTTGTATAATACAAGTTTATTGTGTGTTGACAGCTTAGAGTGTTTTCCAAGCAGCCAATACATTCTTTTATACCGTAGGTGTAATTCGTCGATTTTCTTCTTGACGTGAGCTTTCCAGCGTAACTTTACATCAAGCGTCATGCCGAGATATTTAGCTGTATTCTCATACGGGATTTGTTTGCCATCAATATAGACTGGAGAATACTGTTGTTTCATATTGCTAAAGTCTATGTGGATAGATTTGGATTCATTAAGTTTAATTCTCCATTTTTTTGTCCAGTTATAAACTTTATCAATAGCTGTTTGAACCTTATCAGCTGCCTCCTTGTGGCTATTCCCTGTAGCCATTATGGCAGTATCGTCAGCAAAGGTAGCGATAGTGTTATTTTCTAGTTCAGGAATATCACAGGTGTATAATAGATACAGGACCGGACCCAATACACTACCTTGTGGTACACCAGCTCTTATTTCTTTCAGTTCAGAGTAGGCATCTTCTTGCCTTATTCTAAATACTCTATTTGAAATATAGGATTCCAAGATATCAGCAAACTGCTTTGGTAGGTTTTTTCTGAGCTTATAGATGAGACCTTCATGCCAGACCTTGTCGAAAGCCTGTGCCACATCCAAGAACACAGTAGAGCAAACTTTTTTCTCTTCAAGAGCATGTTCGATCGTGTTAATGATTCTGTGCACTTGATCTATTGTTGAGTGCTTTTCACGAAACCCAAATTGATGATCGGGTATGAGAGCCTTACTTTCAATAATACCTTTCATTCTTTTGAGCAACAGCTTCTCAAATAGTTTTGACATGACAGGCAGTAGGGAGATTGGCCTGTATGATGTAGCTTCATGTGGTGGTTTTCCAGGTTTTGCTATCATTATCACTTCAGCAACTTTCCATAAGTCAGGTACTTTTTTTAACCTTAATGAGGCATTTATAAGGGTCGTTAGTTTGACTATTCCTTTTTTTGTTAGGTTATGGAGTATTTCTCCTGTTATCAAATCATAGCCAGGAGATTTACGTGGGCTTACATGTTTCTTAATTTCTTGTGCAACTTCTCTAGGTGTGACTAGCTTTATATTTTCTTCAGTATCATTTGACATCGTATGTTTGTCCAAAGTAAGAACTTCGTTTGTTTCACCATCGTTGGGCTGAAATATGGTTTCTAGGTGCTCTGCAAACCTTTTAGCTTTTTGCTCGTTATTTAGTGCCCATTTCCCATTTCCATCTTTGATTGGTGGAATTTGAATAACAGGCTTTTTCAGATTCTTGGTGGCCTTCCACAGGGAGTAATCTGTGGTGCGATCACTAGTCAGATTTTGTAGGAGTTTATTTGTAGAATCATTGTTAAAAGCCTGTATTCGTCTATTAACTTTTTTTGTTAAATTGTTAAGCTTTTTTTTATCTTCAGGGCATCTAGATTGATGCCAGATTTTCCTTTGCCTTCTCTTTTCAGCTATGAGTTCTATTATTCTAGTAGGATACGTATTTCCTTTGGTTCTCTTGTCCCTGAGTGGAGTATTTTGCCAAGCTGCTTTTTGAATGTCTTCTATGAAATTTTGGACTCCATTGTTTAAATTTTCCATTGTTTTAAGAGGAATCTTAAGATCTATATAGTTATCTAAGTCTATCTTAAAGCTCTCCCAATCTGTAAACTTATTCACTAATGTCAAAGCGCTTTTATTGTACAAAATATTCTCACTTATTTCCAAATATATTGCAGAGTGATCTGAGTTCATATCATAGCTATGCTGTGTTCTAATATATTTTGATGATAGGTTTCTTATGATAAAAAAATCTATGAGGTCTGGGATTTTATGGGGATCTGTAGGCCAGTATGTGGGCATTCCAGTAGATGCCACGTCACATTTTATGTCTTTCATAGCGCCTAATAATTCTCTGCCCTTAGTAGTAGTTAGTCTGGAGCCCCAATACGTGTTTTTAGCATTGAAGTCACCTCCTAGAACAAATTTACTCCCAAGGCTCTTTAGAAAAGTCGTATACTGTTCTTTCCTGATTATATATCGAGGTGGACAATAAATGGCTGAAACAGTTATAGGGTATCTCTTGGTTTTGATAGATATCGCCACAGACTGTATTTCTTTCTCTTCATATTTTATTTCTTCGTGATGTTGAATGTTTTGTTTTACAATAACAGCACTACCGCCTCTAGCAGTATTATCAGGATGTAGTGCGTGATACACTTTGTAGCCTTTAAACTTAATGTGTGATTGTTTTGTAAAGTGCGTTTCTGATATTAGACACACATCAACATTTTCTATGTCTAGGATTACTTGCAGTTCGTTTTGATGTTTTAGTAACCCATTTGAGTTCCACGTCATAATTTTTAATACAGGATTCATTTTTTCGGCTGCAATATAGCTGTTTTGGCACTATTTTCAATTCGTTTCAGTCTATCATCGAATGCTAACATGAGCTTTAGGATATCATCTAATTTATTGTCACTGCTAGCACTTGCTGGAGAACTCTGAGGTACTTTGGTGTCTTTTTTAGCTGCTTGGGCGAAAGATATATTTCTAGTGGTGAATCTATCAAGCTTTCTTTGAATATGCTTACCCTGGACAGGACCATCTTGTTTTTCATAGGCGTTTACCTTGTGTTGGTGTGTTACAGATGATTTTTTGGAGTTTTTGTTTCTCATAAGTTGGATTTCTTTAGCTATAGCACATCCCCTATAGTTGGCTGGATGTGGATCTCCACAGTGTACGCATTTTGGTTTTTCTTCAGTTGTTTTTTTGCAGTCTTTGGTTAGATGTTTACCTGTGCATTTTACGCACCTCGGTGCTTTGGAGCAATACCTTTGTGTATGTCCATAAGCCTGACATCTCTTGCACTGAGGTACTAGTTTGGTGGTTTTTATAGCCTGTATCTCCACTTTATAGCCCATAATAGTTTGTATATTATGTATTTTATTTATTTGCTCTTCATTATTGAACGTCAGCATGAACATATTAAGTGGTTCCTTAGTTTTCCAGCTTAATTTATTGACTGCTTCTAAGATCTTGTAACCTTTGCTTTTAAGGTCTTCTACTATTCTCTCCGGTTTGCATGATGAGTGAAGTTTTTTGGCCATCACTCGTATTGGCCTCTCTTGTTTGTTTTCATAAGAATGCCATAGGCAATCGTTGTTAGTCAGAGATTTTGTTATTATTCTATATGATTCTTCGTTTGCTGTATTAATTTTGACCGTGTTAGCATTCATCATTTTGATGGTGAATGCTTCGGGTTTCTGGTTTTCGGATAGGAAATCGTAGAAAATCTGGAAGTCAGTAATGCCATCAACTATGATAGGCGGTGGCGTTGGTACTTTCTTAGTCTTTTCATTGCTGACGTTCGGTTCTTGGACGAGTGTTTTATCTTGAGTGGGTGTGGTGTTCAATTTTCTCTTCTTTCGTGTTTTGACACGAATCCACTCAGTTTCTCGGGCTAGATCTTCTTCGTCCGTGCCATATTCAACATGGGGGGAAGAAATCTCCATGGTGGTAGTTTCTGTTTTAGAGTTATTCTCCGCAAGGCATTTTAGCTGTTGTTGGAGAATTTCAATTTGACTCTGCAAATCCTTTACTAGGCTTTGCAGTTTCTCGCGCTCTTCGCGCTCCTCACCATAATGTTTGTACAGCAGATGTTCTGTTTCTGTTGTGAGCTTGATTCTACTCTTTCCTGGGGATTCATTCGAAGCCATTATGAGAAATTTATTAGCGAAATATATCTTCGCCTTAACAATATTATTTGCTGACAAGCGTGCGCCACGATAACTGGGTCATCGCGGTGCGGCCGCCTCGCCAGCTTTGTTATGATGCGTTAGCACTTTGCACTATTTGGACCGCACGGTCGCGTCTTCGCGAGTTGCACGACTGTTCTCAGCGAAAATTGAACGATCACTATCTATGTTATGGCAATAAACATTTATTATTATTATTAATTATTAAAGCAAACAAGAAATACAATACGTAGGCCTCATAACTCAGGATCGAATGCCAATATTATAATAATAATAATAGCCTTTTTATTTCCTGTAAACCTTATGAATTAGATACAATTTTTTTTTTTTTTTTTTTTAACCTAATGTTAGTAGATGATCCTAGTGTTAATTGAAATTTATACGTATTTATTTTAAGTTAAATATTATTACAGGAACCCCTTGACAGGGTATAGGCCTCCTCCAAATTCATCCATTCTTCCCTATTCTGGGCAGCTCCGATCCATTTTTTTCCTGCCACGGATAGAATATAATAATTATTATCAGCTAATACTTACAATTTTATCCATAAACCCGACAAAGCACCAAAAGCTATCGACTTCGTTGCCCAAAAGCAACAAAAGTGGTGCCAATATATCGCTCATTCCTTGCACATAGCCCAAATCAAAGTTATACATAACGTATGTCATCAGTATATCCTGGAGCACCAACAAGTTAGGATTGTTGTCGCCCGCGTAGAATGGATGCGTTCTGTCTGTCCTGGAAGTTAGTTCTTTTATTTAGCTACAAACTTTTCTTGTATTTATACATGGTGTAACGGAAAGTGTATTAAGCCCATCACACAAGTAGCTATAATATATATTAATATGCCGAGCTATAATATAAATGCCAGTACAAGTTGGTGAAGTAACAGAAATATATATTATAGCTGCGTGTGCGGTCACTCAAAGATTAGTATTGAAAATATATCCTAATATGCTTTGCTATGATTCATATTAATATACCGGGCGTTGCGCTGCATTTCTTCCATATTTAAGGAGGTTGATTTTTAACGTGTATAGAACACTATTCAATTATAAAATCATGCTCGTAAAATTACATATTTTTTTTAAAGCTTTGCAAAAATAAAAATCCCCCCGTGTGAAAAAAACAACATCAATGTTTTATAAAATGACCCCGTGTAGTGTAACCACCGCTGCACCACGCCACCGCACGTTTATTTGCGCATCCGTTCGCACAGCGTATTGCACTCTCTCTCACACCAACTGCGCACAGCACGCGCCGAAGCAAGCCAGTTAGCTGTCCTCCGTCTCCACACGTGCACGCGTCGTGACACGCGGACTCGTCCAAGAAGCCGCGCGCGCGACTCCCCAAGTGTCCCCAACGTCACAATTACGCATATCGGTATTCAAATGTGGAATTAGTTGAAATGGTTTAAATGTCTAGTGTACGTTGATCAAATACCTATCAAGTGTCGTGCAGTTAAGACAAAAAATTGTGTCGGCTTTTGAATGAGTTAAAAACAATAGAATAGTTTTAAATAAAATAAAAAGAAACTTACGAACGCCGCGGCGCCGTGCTCAACTGTGCATCGAGAATGAGGGAGGGCACTTTGAGCAGTATCTTCGACTATCATAGGTAAGTTGTAAATAAATTTCATGATTATAACAATTAGGTAGAATTATTTGCGTAATTCTTTTCGATCGCTTTCTAACTACTAAATAAAACAATAACGGTGCATAATCTGGCAAAGGAAGAAGGTCAATATGGAATCATTTTATTTTAATAATTTTGCGTACTAGGTAGGTTAGTATAATTAACTTTTACCTATGTACTTACAATAAAATAAGGTAGAAAACGGTAGAACAGATACCTACAAAACATACCTACGCACCGCGGTCAGTGACAGGCAGCGGTCGCGCCGGTCGCCGCGATCGCGGGCGGAGCGGCTCGCAGACCTATTCTGTGCACTCGTGAAGTCTTATTCTGATTCGACGTTAATCACAAATCATCGTTTACTTATCAAGCCCAGAATTTATTACCTATTTTATAATAACTAAATAAATAATTTACAATTGGTTCTATAAATATGAAAAAAATGCAGAGCAACACCCTGTATATTATAGCTACGTCTGTGATGGGCTTTAGTATAAGATAAAAAGATAAAATTTATTCATTGGTACAAAAATGAAAATTATATCTATCGCCGTATGTTACTAATAGCCGTGATATAATATCTCTAGTGACATTATTATGTACCGGCCGATAGATGAACTGCTTTCAAATAACTATAATCCGGTAAATAGTTATATCCCTAGGGATATGATTATATCACGGCTAATACTATTTTACTGCGACATGTCCATTACAGTAATCCATTTTTTTTGGTATTAGACGCACAGATCGCGAAAGAAAATATATTATACTAGCTTTAGCCCGCGACTTCGTCCGCGTAGATTATTTCTTTTTTCTAGATATGAATCATTGTAACAATATAGAGCTTTGTTCATGGCTATAGCCCGCCACTACGTGTGATATTTGACAAAAGTTCAGGAAGATTGAGAGCTTACATGCGAACATGCCACATAAAACTGAAACAGTCCTGCCCGATTTGAAGAAGAAGATCTGAAAATCTACCGGCAGAAATATGCATACATACACTGTCCGATTAGCTGAAGAAGAAATATGTTTTTTTTGGGAGGTGTCGAGATCGGGATTATTTATCTAAAATTACGCAATGAGACCTATCCACAAATTCCTCAACCATTTCATGACAGCTGAGATATTTGCTCATGGCACACGGATAGACAGACGAATACACCTATATCCACAAGTTCCTCAATAATTTCCAGACAACTGAGATGTTTCTGTCTGTCTGTCAGTCTGAGGAGAGAATTTGCCTCCTTATGTGTGTACCGCTTGTACAACGGACAGTTCTCTGAAGAATTGTTTGACTTGATGCCCACGGGCTACCTACTACCATCGCAACTCTCGCCATCGACGGGGAGTCCATACTCATATATTGGAACCGAAATGGTTTCTACTGTGCGGTTTCAAAGGAGTTTTCTAGCGCGTAAACTCAGGCTGTGGAATGAGCTCCCCGCCATGGCGCCAGGGTGTGAAGATATTTCTGTATGGTCGGCAACGCACGAGTGATACATACGGTGACCGCTTACCATCAGGCCGGCCGTATGCTTGTTTGACACCTTAGTATTAAATTTAAATAATAATAATAATTTAAAAATTACCCGTAGAAGACAGACAGACAGACGGATCGACACGGGCGGAGATCTATCCAAAAGTTCCTCAACCAGACAGCTGAGAATTTTTCTCGTGGCAGACAGACAGATAGATGGGCGGCAGAAGGCTTCTTAATAACATGATACACGTGTACATTATTTTACTTGAATACAAAATTATGTGAATGAACAGCTTAAATACAAAATGTAATCCCCTTTTCACTCATTAATGGATCAAATTCCAACAACACCGATATTCTTTGCGTTAGTTTCCAAATTTTAACTATATTCCAAGCTTATATAATAAATTTAGTATACTTCCATACACAACTTCATCCCTTTTTTACCCCTTCGGGGTCGGAATTATCAAAAACGTCGAGGCACATATCAATTAATTTTCAATCATCAACCTAAACACAAAATTTGAAGGTCCTAACTTCCAAACTGATGGACTTTCATACAAACTCGCATCCCCTATTTTACCCCCATAGGGGTGTAATATTGAAAAATCCTTCGTTAGTGGATACCAACACTTTATAATTATAAATTTAGTGATGTTTACTATGGAAATGAAAGATTTTCGTATACAAGTTAATCCCCCTTTTCCCTCTTCGGGGGTGGAATTGTCACAAACGCTGTGACAACTTTACTTTAATTTTCAATCGTCAGCCTAAACACAAAATTTGAAGATCCTTTCTTCAAAACTGACGGACTTCCATACAAAATTTCATAGCCTATTTTACCCCCTTAGGGGTGGAATTTCCAAAAATCTTCTTTACTGGATACCTACACTGTATAATAATAAATTTAGTGAAGTTTATCGTGAAATTGAAGGCAACTTCATTCCCCTTTTTCCCCTTTCGGGGGTGGAATTATCATAAATGCTGAGATAACTTTACATTAATTTTCAATCGTCAGCGTAAATACAAAATTTTAAGATCCTAACTTCAAAACTGACGGACTTGCGTACAAACTTTCATCCCTTATTTTACCCCCTTAGGGGTGGAATTTCCAAAAAAACCTTCCTTAGTGGATGCCTACACCGTATAATAATACATTTAGTGAAGTTTACTTTCAAATTGAAGGACTTGCATACACAACTTCATCCCCCTTTTCCTCCCTTCGGTGGTGGAATTATCACAATCGCTGAGATAACTATATATTGATTTTCAATCGTCAGCCTAAATACAAAATTTGATGATCCTAACTTCAAAACTGACGGACTTGCATACAAACTTTCATCCCTTATTTTACCCCCTTAGGGGCGGAATTTCCAAAAATCCTTCCGTAGTGGATGCCTACACCGTATAATAATACATTTAGTGAAGTTTACTTTCAAATTGAAGGACTTGCATTAACAACTTCATCCCCCTTTTCCTCCCTTCGGTGGTGGAATTATCACAAACGCTGAGATAACTATACATTAATTTTCAATCGTAAGCCTAAACACAAAATTTGAAGATCCTAACTTCAAAACTGACGGACTTGCATACAAACTTTCATCCCCTATTTTACCCCCTTAGGGGTCGAATTTCCAAAAATCCTTCTTTAGTGGATGCCTGCACTGTATAAGGTATCTTTGTGCAAAATTTCAAATCTCTAGGTCCAGCGATTTGGGCTATGCGTTGATATATTGCTTACAAACTTTCATCCCTTATTTTACCCTGTTAGGGGTGGAATTTTTAAAAATCCTTCTTTTGTGAATGCCTACACTATACAATAATATATTTAGTGAAGTTTACTTTGAAATTGAAGGACTTGCATAAACCACTTCATCCCCCTTTTCCTCCCTTCGGTGGTGGAATTATCACAAACGCTGAGATAACTAAACATTAATTTTCAATCGTCAGCCTAAAAACAAAATTTGAAGATCCTAACTTCAAAACTGACGGACTTGCATACAAACTTTCATCCCTTATTTTACCCCCTTAGGGGTGGAATTTCCGAAAATCCTTCCATAGTGGATGCCTACACCGCCTCCCACGAGCTCCCCGCCGTGGTTTTCCCAATGGAGTACAGCATGGGGTTCTTCAAAAGGGGTGTGAAGAGATTTCTGCAGGGTCGGCAACGCGCGCGTGATACCCCTGGTGTTGCAAGCGTCCATAGGCTACGGTAACCGCTTACCATCAGGCGGGCCGTATGCTTGTTTGCCACCTAAGTGGTATATAAAAAAAAAAGACTGCTTCAATACCTTTATATAACATTTTGAATTATTCAATTCGGACATTCCATTCAAAAGATATCACGAGTTTTAAAATATAAGTATTAGCAGAAAAATCACGTCACTGGGGTACGGGCCGTGCGGGAGTAATCTCTTTGCGTGTGGCTCAGTGTTTGTAAAAAACGGCTTGACCGATTCTTATGAAATTTTGATTTTTTTTTCTTATGTAGGGTATTACCACCTGTCCTGTAGTTTATGTATCAGAAATTCGGAGAAATTGATGAGCAAACATATATTATTTTATGAATGTCGCGTCATTACCGACTCCTCGGTTATTTTCTTCAATAAAATAACACACATTATTTTCATCAATAAAACACAGAAAATAATACCAGTAATCAAAGTAAAATAAAAAGTATGACTTCAAAACAGTGTCAAATTAGAGTTATTTCACTTACGCGTCGAACAAAGAACTCCTCCTCCTAGAAGTCGGCTAAAACAAAACAAATAAAGAGGTCAAACTAACGTACCTATTAACATCCTTTTCTACTAAACTCTTTCTATCCCGATACTCCGAGAACCTGGCCTCTTGGCCATCAGTCATGGACCTCCACTGCAGTTTCATTGAGAAGTATTCCTCGGTCTTTTTCCTCTGGTGTATTTTAATTTCAGACTGCGTCATTGTCCACGAATGATAATCGAGTAGATATTTCCATACCGAGTGTCGTATTGAATGTGCTATACCCTGGAAAGTGGATCGAATAATATGTATGAGCAATTAACTATCATTGCTGGGGCACGCAATTGTTGTCAGTACGATTAGAATGTAAATATTATGTAATGAATCTAAGCTTGTTTTGAAAAGAGTAATTGCTGAGTTTATTGCCGGCTCTTCTCAGCAAATGCAACCTTCCGAACCGGTATTAGATTTTTAGAGTCAGAATTTTCATAAGTGCCTGCGAAGGTATATTTGAATAAATGATTTTTGAATTAACATGGGTCCCACCATAGAAACATAGCATACATACGGATAAGCGGTTACCGTATTTTGAAATCGGCCAATATGATCCCTGGGACATTCTCCAACTGATCCCAAATTAGGTAGAGCTTGTGCTATGGAAATCAAATAGCTGATACATTTCTTAGGATATTGACACCCACACTCAGGACTCAGATTTTGTCCTTGATGTGAATCGAACCCTCTACCTATGGTGTAGCAGCCAGGGTATTTAAACTTTGACGTTGATTAGCACATATTTGTGGTAATGTAAGGTGTCCGATAAATCAACCACCGACTGACATTTATTGTTAATTATTTGGAAAAGAAAGCCAAACATTGTCAGATTGTCCAAATAATATTTAAAAAATGTAACTTTGCTGAGTTTCTTGCCGGATTCTTCTCAGTTGAAGGCCGAGTTCCGAACCGATCGTAACATCCTAAATGTGACCTTCATAAGTGCCCTTCTAGGGCCTAAATTGAATAAATGGCTTTGACTTATGACTTTGATTCATGCATCAACATCCATCATCAAAATTTTAAAGTTACTCACTCCTCTAAATATGAGTTGTCTGACTCCATCAACTTCAGTAACTCTTCCTTGAGTGTCTTGTAAACCGTCCCATTTATCTGGTGATAGGGGGGTTCCTCTGAAATAATATTAAACTTACTAAACCATGGAACAAAAACCCTATGACCTGGACATGTATTTAAAAAATTATAAATTTGTTGGCAAAGGACAATGCTCACAAAGTCACAAATTCACAATGTATGGATAAAACCCCAGGACTTGAGTGTCTTGTAAACCGTCCCATTTATCTGGTGATAGGGGGGTTCCTCTGAAATAATATTAAACTTACTAAACCACGGAACAAAAACACTATGGCCTGGCAATGTATTTAAAAAATTAAAATATTTGGCAAAGGACAATGCTCACAAAGTCACAAATTCACAATGTATGGATAAAACCCCAGGCCCGGCGCAAATTAAATGTGTCATATATAGTGCGTTCGAATTGGAGTGATGTCGTTTTTAACAGTTTCAAAATGGGCATTTTTGTATTTGCGTTCGAATTGGAAAATTTCAACAATTTTGCAACTTTTGCCACAAACGATATGTCCCAAATCGAACGATTAGATACAAAAATGACATTTCCATGCTCATCGCCTGCTTGTCACTTGTCTCAACCTACCTTTTTCCTTCAGTTAATCATTAAACAAAGTTAATCTAACAAATTATTCTCTTACCTGTTAGTATTTCTATAAAATTTTATAATAAAATTAGAATTTCGCTTCCCGTATGAATTTTCCGAAACTTATCTGTGAGATTCAAAGATGTCAAAATATGATCACAAACGACCCTGCCTCGGAGGTGGGTCAAAATTTGCAGTTCACGATGTCGTTTTTAACTGTTTCCAAGCAAAACGAACGGTGAACGAAAACTGTTCAAAACGCCAATTTCGCCCACAACTTTCCAAATCGAACGCCAGTTGTGATCGTTTTTGGCATTTTGGACTGTTATTTTTGCTACCATACCCCAATTCGAACGCACCTATAGTTAGTTATTTCTTATATGTCGCGTTTGTATACGTGTATTATGGTTAGCGTAATATACTCTAAATAAATAAACGTAATAAGTCACGAATAAATTATTTTCATTTAATTTTAAATAACACCATTAAAAAGGAAATAAATGCCTATAAAAAAATCTATTTAAAAATTACTCCTGTTAAAAAAGGCTTTATTTCTTATTAAATTACTATTTATATATAAAAATATGAGATATGTTCCAATTGGCTACTTGACAGTTATAATGAAAAAATATGAAATATGTTAGATATGATAGCTAATAGGTTAACAATAATTACACAATATGTTTTTTGCATAATAATAATTTTTTAATATTTTATTTTAGGAAATAAAAAGTGAGTTTTTTTATCTGTGGATTACAAGAACCGAAACGCGGGCGGCCGGGATTGAGCATCTATGGTTTGTTTGTGAGGTTTGTGACGTCAAATTTAACTAGAGGTGTGAAACTCATCAAAAATACGCGAGCTGCATAACAGCTCACGGCTCAGGTGTGTGAGCTGGTTCAATGACTCAGCTCGCAGATCAGCTCAATTTGTACCTATAGTCCACGATAAGCGCGCACGCTCACTGCGTATCGGCTCGATTCGATGCGCGGTACGCGTTACATCGTGGACTATAGGTACAAATTGAGCTGATCTGCGAGCCGAGTCATTGAACCGGCTCACACACCTGAGCCAGGAGCTGTTATGCAGCTCGCGTATTTTTGTTTAGTTACACACCTCTAGTTTTGTTTATAGAGACGTGACGTCACACCTGACAAATGTCACGTGACCGGGTGTTTTTGCGCGAATTTCAAATGAAATGTTAAAAAATATATTTTTTTCCTTGTAAATAACATTTTTTTGATAAAAAGATAATTGTAAGAGGTATAAAATACAAGTATGTAAATTTTAAAATATGTTTCCGAAAACTGTCAAGTAGCCAATTGCGCCAGGCCTGGGTTATTTTTGGGTACTGCCCTTTATGTTTTCGTGACGATATCTTTTATGATAAAAATACTTCAGATAACAGTTCCTACTCCTACATCACTACATTATGCTAAAAGTAGAAAAGGATACTCAAACTCGCATGAAAACAACTCCTGGGGATAATTCTCTTATTTCAATACCTATCGAAATACCTTTCAATTTAAAGTGGACGGTTACTAAGTTACGATAGACTATTAATTATTCCATGTGACAGACTCAAAATAGACTTCGAGTTTTCGGTACAAGACTATTCCCTGTCCAAAATATTAAACTATAAATTTTAATAAACTGTGATCTATACCTCACCTAGGTATACAAGGTCTGGGTGGCAAGGTTGGCTTCACACTGATCACTTCGTACTCGTCGTTTTTGGTCACTGTAGTGGCTTCCTCCATTGCACTCATACTCTTCGTCAATAAGTCAGCCACCTCTTCGGATACATCTCTCTTTCCATTCATGGCTTCGTTGCCGTAATATACTGGAAATTACTAAAATTGTCAGTCTTATAGACCCGATTTGACAGCGCGTACATCGATAAACAGAAGAAAATATCGCGACAAGAAGCACAGAAATAGAGTTTTATGTATTTCTGTGACAAGAAGAGACCGTGTTGGCGAAGCGGTGACAGGTTTAGCTCACAAACATACGCACATGGTGAGTAGGGTAGATCCAAAAAAAAAAAGTTCGATTTTTTCAACGCATACCCTCTAATTTTATTTGAATGCGGTCGAAACAAAGGCTACATTCCGAATTAAATAATATCGCTCACAGTGCTCACAGCAATAATTTGCGTACCGAATTAGATATCACGATAATGACAGCTGAGAACTGTCAACAATTCGGAACGCCCGTTATCGCGCTCACAGTATTCAAAACAGAACATTTGAGAATTTAATTAAAAATGCGCTACAACTCCTTATATCTTTTATTAGTTGACTCGCAAAAAGGAATATCCGCATTTTTTATTATTTTTCTCTCATAAAATCATAAAAAGTATCTTTGCCATATGGAAAACCAAAAATCTTATTAGATTTTTGCCGAAAACAATAACTAACCGTCACTTTTTGACAGCGCTCACGGTGATATCAGTTTAGGGCATGGTCGGTGTGAGCGCAAGATGGCGCATGTCATGACGTCATCTATGACGTTTCACGGGACAACGTAATCTGTCATTACTCAATTCGGTACGGGTTTAAGCACGCTCAAATCGATTACAGCGATTATATCATTAATTCGGAAAGCAGCCAAAGTTTCATGTACTTAGAACCACGGCAACCCGTGCAGACTTACATCGAAACGTCACTACTTACATACTAAGGCGATTATTGCCTCGTTTTATTAGTAAACGCGTCCTTTTCGTTCAGTCAACAAATCAGTGGACTTGCGCAGTTCTAATCATAATATTTTTAATAGGGGACGTATGAAATTACCTTAAAAGTTCCCAAGGGACAAGTACCTACTAGCAGTTCTGCTCTGTAATATTCATGTGTCAATGAAAACTCAAATCATACTATTCGTGAGTGCATTATTTATTGGGAAAAGGCACATTATGCCGACTAAATGTTTACCTAACTACGTTATGGAACTAGGTCCCTCATAACAAAGGTGTTTGAGCAGCGTGGCCCACAGAGAAGAGCGCGCAGAAGCTATAAAAGTCGTTTTCCGAAAAGAGGTACCTACCGGATACTGTAGCTGTCCATTTGGATTATTTGGGATAGCAAACTGTTTCCGGATAAAACAATGTCTTTTTGACATCGAGGAACAATCCCTTAGAGTAGTAATACAGAACAATGCGATTCCGAAAGTAGTCAGTGATTTGTCACTGATTTTGAATAGTAAGGACCAATCACTGCATCGTGTGCTCTTGACTTGGCCAATCAGAGCGCATGAGTCCTTGTCTTAGCCAATCAGAGCGCATTGTCGATGGTTGCAAGTTGGCGGAATAGATTGCAAGCAAAATCAACGTCATTATGCTTCTTTGGGTTAATTGTTCGATGCCTTTTGATGATATATAGATACTTAATTAATATAAGATAGTGGTAAAACAATGTTTTAATTACTGAATAAACATTAAGTTCTAAAATCCCTTTATGGCTTCCATACTAACTTTTATGTTAAACGCACAGATTACAGAATAAGGCAGATGGAGCGCGCGGAACACGGGACTAAGGCCAAAAAAGCAAATATAAATTGACAAACACATAGCTGGTATTCGCTTTAGAATTTGTATTTGCTTTGTTTAACAAACTTTATTTAACGAAAAACACTTTCTTTTTAATAAACTTTGTTTAAACAATGCAAATACAAATTCAAAAGCGAGTACCGGGTATGTGTTTTTCAATTTGTATTAGCTTTTTTGGCCTCACTCCCGTGTTCTGCGCGCTCTATCTGCATTTTGTTCTGTAATCTGAGGTTAAACGTGTGACATCAGGTCGGCACGGGTTATCATTATCCGATTGCAATAAAATTTATTGTTTAAGTAATGAAGAATGTTCACTAATTTAGATTTTTAGGTCTCCTTATTTTCTATAGAAAATAAAAAATATGTGTGAAAGAATTATTTCGATACGTCAATTAGTTTCCGAGATATGGAATTTTAAAATAAGCGCGCGACGCTGGATTCCACCGGCCCGTACTCGATGCGTGTGACGTCATGTTACATCGCTCGCTCAGTCAATCGCGCTCACAGAACAAATACCCTGACGGGGTCGCGCTTTTCCGTACGTTTCCCCAGTTGATTATGACTTTTTTGGTTTTGAAATTTCCAATACAAATACTAGAAAATCATGTGTTATGCCAAAATGTAAATATACAACCACCAGTCCACCGGAAAAGTTGATTTTACTCGTTCCAATGGATGTCCAAATACGAGAGAAATGGATAAAAACTGTGAAGGGGTTGAATCTATTTAGAGATAAAAGCAAAGTTTATTGCTGTAAAGACCGTTTTGACGTAAGAATGGTGACAGTCTACTATGTACCTAAATATTTATACACATTTGTAGTGTGCAGTTACTTGATACCTCAGCGCAGCCGCGGTTTCACCCGCGCGTAGCGTTTTAATTATTTTGCGCGGAACCCCTTATAAATTATCTGAAGTAAAAGAAGCTTAAGTTATTCCTTATAACATCCGCTATCTACCAGTGAAAGTCTCGTCTATATCGGTCCAGCCGTTTTGGAAATCAGCCGGAACAAACTAACGTAAGACGACGATTTTTTTGCGTGGAAAAATAGTTATTCTTAAATAAATTAAACGTACGTTACTTCTTATAACATAAGCTTATCTGAGAATAAAATCCAGTCAAAATCGGTTCAGCCGTTACGGAGATTAGCCGAAAAATTAATAAAAAATTGTTTTTTTTTATAAGAATGTACCTACATTTTTTAGGGTTCCGTAGCCAAATGGCAAGAAATCTGTCTGTCTGTCTGTCCGTCCGTATGTCACAGCCATTTATTTCCGAAAAATGTAAAATTAATGTTGAAATTTGTTAAGTAGATGTATTCTGTGAACCGCATTAAAATTATCACACAAAAATAGAAAAAAAAAAACAATAAATTTTGGGGGTTCCCCATACTTAGAACTGAAACTCAATTTTTTTTTTCATCAAACCCATAAGTGTGGGGTGTCTATGGATAGGTCTTCAAAAATGATATTATTAACCATACCTTATTTACTGAAAAGAAGTTGGCTTAAACAAGCTAAATCTGTATTTACACCGTTGGTAAACTTGGTAATTACCACAAAATGAATTAAAGCACTTTTTCCTATGGCCGCCATTGTTACGATTATACTTTTCTGGTGTTGCCATTCCTCGATATTCAAATACACAATATCAAAATAAACCGTTTTACAGTTTCATAATAAATAATGCTGACAATTAATTATAATTAATCTATATTCAATGGCATGAAATGTAATAATATTCAAATAATATAATGTAAATGCTAACAGACGGCCGTCCTGTTTAACGGAATGTCCCTGTTCCGTTTCGGCCATTCGTATACTGTATGTCTAATAAATTTTTGCATTATGTGATATCACCATGTTTTATCATTTTATACTATTTTAGAGGTCGCCATACTCGCCATGAGTCGATTCGACTATATTGAGTTTTTAGTGATCACCGCATACAGCGGCATGTTTCACTTAGGAGTTTTTGGTGATCACTGCATACAGCAGCATGTTTCACAGGAGGTTTGAGTGGTCACCGCATATAGCAGCATGTTTTATTTAGGAGTTTGAAGTGATCACCGCATATAGCAGTATGTTTCACTTACGAGTTGTTAGTGATCACCGCATATAGCAGCATGTTTCACTTACGAGTTGTTAGTGATCACCGCATATAGCAGAATGTTTCACTTACGAGTTTTTAGTGATCACCGCATATAGCAGCATGTTTCACTTACGAGTTTTTAGTGATCACCGCATATAGCAGCATGTTTCACTTAGGAGCTTTTAGTGATCACCGCATATTGCAGCATGTTTCACTTACGAGTTGTTAGTGATCACCGCATATAGCAGCATATTTCACTTATGAGTTTTTAGTGATCACCGCATATAGCAGCATGTTTCACTTACGAGTTGTTAGTGATCACCGCATATAGCAGCATGTTTCACTTAAGAGGTTTGAGTGATCACCGCATATAGCAGCATGTTTCACTTACGAGCTGTTAGTGATCACCGCATATAGCAGCATGTTTCACTTATGAGTTTTTAGTGATCACCGCATATAGCAGCATATTTCACTTACGAGTTATTAGTGATCACCGCATATAGCAGCATGTTTCACTTAGGAGGTTTGAGTGATCACCGCATATAGCAGCATGTTTCACTTAGGAGGTTTGAGTGATCACCGCATATAGCAGCATGTTTCACTTACGAGTTATTAGTGATCACCGCATATAGCAGCATGTTTCACTTACGAGTTGTTAGTGATCACCGCATATAGCAGCATGTTTCACTTACGAGATATTAGTGATCACCGCATATAGCAGCATCTTTCACTTACAAGTTGTTAGTGATCACCGCATATAGCAGCATGTTTCACTTAGAAGTTTTTAGTGATCACCGCATATAGCAGCATGTTTCACTTAGAAGGTTTTAGTGATAAAAGATAGGTATCTAGGTATTTCAATAATTATTTTTCATTGTTACTTGAATAATCTATATTACATTTCGTTATTACATTTAATGTTGATATAACTTTATTTTCTTAAAATTCAAAACTCAAAAATTGTTTATTCAATATAGGCCTTAATAAGGCACTTACGAACGTTACAATTGATTTTACCACCGGTTCGTAATACACTTAAACTGAGAAGACTCCCGGCAAGAAACTCAAACTTTAATGTAGAATGATTCTATTATCAACCTTTTATTTACATAAACAACTGTTTACTTAAGATATATCAAAGAATCTTTGTTAGTGGCATCGTACTAGCCATAGTTGATTATCCGTCACGAGCAAGACACACAAAATAGTAAATAAAAAAAATACATACTGGTGAGCTGATTTCTCCATCCCTCTTCTGATATATTAACCATACCTTATTTACTGAAAAGAAGTTGGCTTAAACAAGCTAAATCTGTATTTACACCGTTGGTAAACTTGGTAATTACCACAAAATGAATTAAAGCACTTTTTCCTATGGCCGCCATTGTTACGATTATACTTTTCTGGTGTTGCCATTCCTCGATATTCAAATACACAATATCAAAATAAACCGTTTTACAGTTTCATAATAAATAATGCTGACAATTAATTATAATTAATCTATATTCAATGGCATGAAATGTAATAATATTCAAATAATATAATGTAAATGCTAACAATATTGAGGTTTCTAATATAATTTTTTTCTAAACTGAATAGTTGTAACTTCTAAAATAAGAGAATGATAAATCTATAAAAAATATATGATGTACATTACGGTGCAAACTTCCACCGAAAATTGGTTTGAACGAGATCTAGTAAGTAGTTTTTTTTTTATACGTCATAAATTGAAATTAATATCAAATACTCAGGTCTATACTACCATTTACTTATATACCTACAGGTTTGTACGGAACCCTCGGTGCGTGAGTCTGACTCGCACTTGGCCGGTTTTTTTTATTAGCGTGGGGAAATCCTCGTAGGATACCCGACCATCTTGGGGGGAGCGCGATCAGATTATGCCGAACTTTTAGCGGCTTAAACCCCAACGGGTGTCGTCAACCGTATATAGGTATTTCATGTGCATTTAATAAAAAGTTGTTATTTTGATATTACATAACAGACACTTCAATTTTATTTATTTGGATATATAAAGTAGATTGTGTTCCTGCGCGTGAGTAAGGTAGCCAGAGCTCATTGGGTAGGGGGGAAAGGTCGGTAACGCCTGAGCGATGCTTCATGTGTTGCAACCGTCCATATGGCTACGGTAACCGCTTACCGTCAGGTGGGCCGTACGTATGCTTGTGGTAAACAACTTAGTTAGGACTTATTCGTATAAAAAAATATAAGACATAAAAAAGGTTAAGTACCTACATCCATTCATCTCGCTGCATTTGCAATATATCAATTTATTTACTAAGAAGAGTATAAATAGGTATAGACAAACATTACTAATTTATTTTCTATAACATGAAACTGAAAAGGGAAATAAGTACCTACTTGCTTTGCAGCTATAAAATAATTATTTTAGGTATATTAGGCAGACATGAGTAAGCATTTGCATTCTTTCTTCTTTCTTTTCGGCGCCAACGGAATAACTATTCGTCGATAAATAATAAAACTTGTAAAATAATTATATATGATTTGGACATCTTATTTAATTATATTACATTAATTATTAGATTCAATTTAAAATAGTTTTGCATCCTATTCTGTAGCGAAATGTGTAGACCTTATTTTATGATTCCACCTAAATTGTACGACATTTCTGACGAAATAATCATTTCATTTCAACCATAAGTCCATATATTTTCAAATCCATAAATCAAATCCAAAATACTTTCCACTAATAGCGCAAGATACCTACGTACCACCGCTAGCGACTAATATGAATGAACGGAGCGATGTAACATGACGTCACCTGCGGTCACGTGACCGTTAGCGGACTTCGATATTTAGGGGAATTTTAAATGTCTGTAAAATCATAACTACTTGGTTTTTTTGAACGAAACAAAAACTAATGTATTTGAAAACATAATTGCTCTACTGATACAAACTTTCAAGCGGTTTTGCATACCTATTAACATTCCTCATTAGGGTTAAATTGAAAAAGTGGGTATGCGTATCTCAATTCGAAAACAATAAATTCGCCCTTGTAGCCTGGGACACCCTAGGTGGTATCATTGGAGGAACACCGCAGCCAAATAATGTAAGGTCACCAGAGCTCATTGAGGAGGGGAGAAGAGTCAGTAAGCAAGTGATGCCCCGGGGTTTGCAAGGCTCCCTTGTGTAACACCCGTGGTATCACAAGCGTCCATATGGCTACGGTAACCGCTTACCACCAGACCGTATGCTTATTTACAGACTCAGTACTATTAAAAAAAACTGGATAAATGGGAGCGCGTAGTAACGTACTCGCATATGAGTACCAGAGTGTATGTACAATTGCTAAAAGCAGGTGTAAAAAGTGCTAAGAATAGTGTGCTGTATTTACCGGAAGGTTGGTAAAGATGGAAATCATGACTACCACTATCAACATCAAAATCTGTCACCAAGGACCTACCCCTCCTCTGCCAGTCCTATTAACATAGAAAAAAGCACTTACCAATATCAGTGAGCTTCGAGAACGCTTCCATCGTAGTCTCATAAGGTCTCATCCTTAAATTGGACATCAAACCCCACACAACATCTGTAGTGTTCTCCGGAAAGATATCCAACTCTGCAAACGACTTGTTCAACGCTAGGGACTCTACGTTCGGCTCTACCACCACATAAGTGTTTCTATCATGCCTCGTCTTAGCTGTCTTGACATAGTTCTTAAGCTGTGAGACGAATATCTCAGCGTTACCGTGCTGAAAGTAGAAGGACGTTTGCCAAACGCCAGATTTTGTTGAGAATTGCATCTGTTGATTGTTGCGTGTTACGCGAAAGGACTTTAAGTCGGCGAGAGATATTTTTATTATTCGTGCGCGGGCCGTCGCGTAGTCTGAAGTCAGGTTTCCGCTCAAGGTGCGCTGGCGACGACCTGTCGATAAGAATTATTTAATTTTAAAAACCAAGAGAGAATTACGAGATATCCGAAATAAAAATCTATCTGAAACTGTAACAAAAGTTTCGGGCAGAGTCCAACTAAGACACGTTATGTCAGTTTTTCCTCAGACGAACCGACATATTAGCTGCGTGCTTTTATAGAAACCAGCCAAGTGCGAGTCGGACTCGCACACGAAGGGTTCCGTAAAGACGTTTCTTGTATGGGGGGCCTATAATTCTTACTGGAATACTGTTTGGAATACTGGAAGTGGGTGAAATTGAATTGCCAGATTCCACCAAAACTAACATACTTACATACATTGCAACTTAAATAAAAGCTTATAAAAAAGAACCTAAACAAATAACTGGGCAAGTGCAAGTAGATCTCGTACAATGAAAGTTCCTAATAATCATAAACAAACCATAATTTTTAAAATATATTACTTACCTATAGTATTAACAACAGCCCACTCCTGGTCTTGAGTATCAGAATCAATTGTGATCAGATCATTTGGTCGCCACTCAATGCTGTTTGTACCGTCAGGGTTCTGGACAATGCACAGCATCCCAATGGAGTTGAGGTCTGAAAGCTGACGACCAATGCAGGCCTTGAGGAGTACTCCATCTTGTGTGAACAGGTCCTGAAATTAATTGGTTTTGTTTTAGTTAAAACAGAATTGCTACAAATTGAAAAATAAGAACTTAATATAATGTAAAATGACCAACTGTTTTATCACTAGAATAAATATCCTGATAAAATACTGGGACATTCCTCACACACGGTCATCTGATCCCAAACTAAGCAGAGCTTGTACTATGGAAACCAGATAACTGATAGGGATAATACATATACTACTTTTTGTTTGTAAATACATACTTAATATACATAATTACACCCAGACTCAGGATATACAGACATGTTCATACACACAAATGCATGTCCTGTGCGGGAATCGAACCCACGACCTGCGGTGCAATAGGTGGAATCTTCACCAGAGTCTTAACCAACTGCGCCATCTGGCCTGTCAAAAGAAAGACATCTCCATAACTCAATAATAAGATGGTATAATCTTAATACTTTGGCTCGCATTTAAAAAAATAACAATGACATCAATTGTTATAACGGGATGCGCATCCCTTGCAAACAAGGGGTTAAACTAGTTCAAAAGTAAAAAATATATATTTTGAGACAATGTTGCCACAACCTAGAATCTTACAATAAAAGTTTTAGTGTTCCGAACATTTTAAGAATACAATAGCACAATGGTAGCTTACGACAGCTGTTTCCTTGAATCACTTGAATAGTTCCTATTTTTTTTTCTAAATGAAATACAAAGTAATAGTATGCGCATCCTATCTGCGGGTTAATCCAGTTTTATGTGCTTACCAGCTCAACTTGCGAGTTGGGCTTATGGTCAAATACAAACCAATTCAAGTTTCAAGCATTTTACTTTATCAATACTTATCACATTTGGTATCATAGATGCAGGTTTAGTAAACAAACCCAAAACTATTATGAAATCAGCATTTTTAGAAATGAGTCTATTTTTAAATTTGTTTACCGATTAGATTATTCATCTGATATATTAGACAATTTTTTACACTACACCCACCGCGTTCCAACCACCATTGTGTTCGTTTCACATTGGATCAAACAAACAGTAAACAACGTTGCGTTAAAATTTCACAATCATGTCGCAATACAAATAGTTTAAAACATGAAACTAATCAACGATAATGTTTACAAATAATTAACTCTCTTGTTACACGAACAAAGGTCAAATAACAGCTAGAAACAGCAAATAATTAATAATCTTACTCTGCATTGTTCTGGGATATCTTCGACGGAACTAGAAGACATCTTGATAGTCCACAAAACTCGAAAATTAACTAAAACGGTGGAAAATCCTGAGAAAATAGCAAAAACAGCAATTTTACGCCATACTTTTCAAGGATATTTTTCGACAAAAAATTAAAAACAACAAATCGTAGTACGCGCAGCGAATGGCGAAGAATGTAATGATACCAGCACACCACAGATTACAGAATACTTCAGATCGAGCGCGCGGAACACGGGCGTGAGGCCAACACACCAAATACAGATTCAAAAGTAAATACAAACTTAAGTCAGTACGACACAAGGCTTCGTATTGTAAGTACGTCACTAGTGGCAAAATTGTTCTTAAAAATTATGCCGTCCTGCATTTTGAAATATTGTAAAAATTGTTCCCAAAAACAAAAAAAGGAAGACGGAATGTCGTTTCATAGGTAATTATAGATATTTTCACTTATTTGTATTATTTTTTCGTGTATTTGTCACTGATCACTAGGAACACAAAACCTCAACAAAAATCAGTTGGTGTTGCTAGGTTACATCGAAAGTATTTTCCTTGAAGTCGTGGTATTATGGGACCTTGTAAGATCGATCGATTTAACAAAAATAAATTGGCAAGAGAAATTTATTGGTACCATATGAAAAAATTAATGGCGCTTATAGTTTATGTGAACGGGCTGAATATTAGAATTTATAGGTAATTGATGATGACCCTGATTCCAAACGCCATTTTTTGAATGCTTCCGAATAGAACCGAAAAAATAAAAAGGAATCCTTATGTTGTGACTCCGTCCGTCTGTCCGTCTATCACAGCGTTACATTTCAGCAACCACTAATGCTTTTGGTATTGAAGATAAGTTTTAAATATTGCTTACTCAAACATATTGAATATGAAACATGTTTTTTTGTATAAGGTGCCGAAATTATGTATTCGAATTATCATGAAAAATATAAAAAAAAAAAAACGTAATAGTGGAGTAGAGTAGGTTAGGGTATAGAGTAGGGCACCACGCAAACGAAGTCGAGCCGATATGGCAGAAAAACGTTTGTCAGGTCAGCTAGTAAAATATAAAATATCATTTTATTAAACATACATACATTTTATTGAGCTTAATAAAAATAGTAATAGAAAAATATATACTAATATAAGATTTCATTATATAGCAAAATTAGAAACGAATGCTAGAGTTATAGGTGACAAAAGGCAATATTTTAAGAAGTTAGTGCAGAATAAAGGCTGTTAAACTCAATTTCACATATGATGAGTCGTCAAGGTCAAGGGCTTTTTACCAATATCTTGTGAAATTCCATTTGATTACTCTGATATCATAGTATAGTATTCCTTTATTATATCGAAATGAACATTAACCATTGAGAAATCTAATAAAATACCATGTGTCACCGAAGTCATGCTATTTGAAATCCACTATAATGTATGTTACCTATTTCTATTTTAATAAATGATGACATCTCTGTATTTATTTCTTTTTTTTCTTAATTGAACTTGGCAAATTCTTTATTTTTTTACATGGATTATTAGTATAATGCTGGTAATTTGGTCATATTTTTATTGACTTAATCCATTCTCAAATCACAAGCCTTGTCAGAATTTATTTATTTGAAAGTATAGTTTTAAGTTGATAATAACTATCCAATAAAAAAACGTGGGAGTTTTTTCTTCATTATCCTGGCAGCCCTACACGCAGCCTGGCAGCCTTAAATGCAGCCTGGCATCCCTAAACGCACACTGTCACACGTGTTCCTACAGTGCTCTCACGCACACATAGCTAAATACGAGCCTCACAGTGCTTGTCCCGTACATTACATCTGAGTATTCTGTAATCTGTGCAGCACACATACAATAAAAATTGTACTAAATACGCAAGTATTTGCGTACAGTCCTGTCAATGTCAAAATATTGTCCTTACTGCGCGACAACGAAGAAAGAGATTATGCTCTTGTTCCATTAAAATTATTTAACAATTATTTTATTATAATGATTCATGTTTTTTTTTCAAGTTCTATTGTTTAGGTTACAGTAATTAATTTAAATGATGCTAATTTTTATTCAAATAGAATATTTATTTTTCCATTGAGATACAAATAACACGCGTAATAGCGCGATGCCGCAACGTGATAATAGTAAATTAGTTATAACAAAAAACTAACAAACAATAAAATAAAGTTGTACAAACAAAACAATACAAAAACCCAACTATTCCACTTTAGTTGGGTTTTTGTATTGTTTGTATTTGGTTCCGATATCGCAAAGTAAAAGTGCAGACGACACGAGGTGCAGACCAAGCCGACCGTACTGGTAGACATCAGCGGAGAGGTAAGAACACTTCGACAGTTCCAAGTGCAGTTATAATGAGTTATACAAATCGAGTTATTCGGTCCTATCGCTGTCGTTTAAAAAGTATTTATAGCGCGGCAGGGCCAACCATTTATAATAACCAAATAAATAAAATATTGCCTAAGTGTTGTGCAGTCCCATTTTGTTCCGAAGAAAAGGAGGGAAAACGTTTCCGAAAGATAAAACTTGCCTAAAACAGTGGTTGGTAGCGATTTATATTTACTCTCTATGCGATGTAGGATGGTGCGTGTGACACATAGTGTGTTATAAGATTTGAATGATTATTTCTTTATTATACAATGAGGAAATAAAATGAGTGATAATGAAATAGTTTGTATGGTATATCAGAGTAATCGAGTGAAATTTAACAAGATATGGGTTAATAACCTTGCATTCCTACGCACCATTGTAGAACGATTAGAATATAGTATGCCACACGTTCAATCCATTCAACTATATTAATAACAACTATTTTTGCAAGTCACCTAAAGCTACTTTTTTCCATTAAATTAGCGTAATATAATTTGAAAACTATGGCAACAATATACTGAACTGTCAAACTTAAGTTGTGAAAGCGTTCAGTTTCACGCAAGTGGATATTTTGTTCCGTTTTACACAGCTATGTATGTAAAATGTAAAAAAATTAAAACACTAACCACCTTATACGATGTCAGGGCTATTTTCCAACTTATTTATTCTCCATATTCCAATATAGTCCACACTTAAAAAAAACTTTTTATGATTTGATCAAAACCTGTTTCTCTATTTTTTTTATCTTACCTTACTTTCGAATGTCCGGTACCTGCAACGTATAATTTTCTTACGATCGTTTTCCAATTCAGCATGATACTTTATTTATGCTCACTTCACAAGCTTTACACATAGCACCAAAGAAATTGGACTTAACATAGCACATAGCGTTTTCACCACAGATTACAGAACAAGGAACAATGTTTTTCGTTAAATAAAGTTTGTTAAACAAGGCAAATACAAATTAAAAAGCGAATACCAGGTACAGTATAAGGCACGAATCGTGAGCACAGATAGGCAGTAATGAGGGCAAGCTCGCGCATTTGCACTTTTGGCCAAATCACAGTAACCAAATGACACGCGGGAATCGAATAGACGACGAGCATCGACTGACGAACCAATCGTATGCAGCTCGGCGCTCCTCCCTTCTTCATTCCACCAAAAAGACCGAAAACTTAACTGCGCAGGTGTCAATCTGTGCTCACGAATCGTGCGTGCCCCTTACTATATGTTTTTCATTTTGTATTCGCTTTTTTGGCCCTACTGTCGTGTTCCGCGCGCTCTATCTGCCTATTGTTCTATAATCTGAGGTTTTCACTATATTTATTTATCTTTAGTAAACCTAGAAGAGTATTCTGGGTTTGGTTCCCATTCAGCTCTTTTGTTCATATTTTCTTTTCATCATAAATACATCCGCCCTAAACCAAACTATGTAGTTAAAACAGAAGTCACAAATAAAGCAGAGCAGAAATCAGACAGGGGAATGCCCTGAATCTGTGACAAAAATTCATTCACTCATCATGACATGACATGTTATACAAGAAATTTTAAATTACCTAAGTACATGAATTTAAAACACTGCTTGACTTATGTAGGACTCATGTTCCTGTTCAGTATGTGTCAGGTGAAAATACCAAAGAAATACCAAAATAAGTAAAATTCACAGGTAAAATTGTACATACCAATGTTGTACTAAAATTTGGCTATGTACTAAAATTATACTAATATATTTCTGAAGTCCCTTAAATATACCAATTTAGTATGTAAAATACCAAAAACGGTGACGTTGCGGATATATTACTATACTCTTGGTGTGACGACCATCATTCTATATTACGCATTTTATATATTGACTTTTATACATAATTTGGTATTCTAAATTATTTATTTATTGATTGATTAATTTGTCTTGTACTTACAATTTCTTTTGTCATTTTATTTAATTTTAATTACCTTTAACTTCCCCCTATTTGTAAATAATATTGGTAAATGTTTGACTTCGTATTGTTAATTTTTTGTGTTAATTTGTACTGATAGAATAAATGATTTGATTCTTAAAATGCGTTCTGGTTGTCCAGCTGGGCTGGCCAATAGAGGATAATTCGTGCGACGTCACCAGCATTCTTGAAATGCGTGGTTGGACGCAGTGCTATACAAATTCATACAAAGCAATCGAAAATTAGGTAGGTGTGGCGATGCTTAATGTACACCTTAAATACTCAAAGATGTACGCGCAGCTTTTAGCGTTATCTAGCGCTTTTCAAATGACTGGCAGTTCTTTTTCGGTTAGAGCTGGTAGCACTGCGTCTGACATCTGGCTGCGTCTGGGCTGCGTTCAGTAACAACGCCGTGTGATCGCCCGACGATCATGGAAGCGTTCAGTAACAGTTCAATAGTATGTGGTGCGATCGTCCGACGTCGTCCGACGATCGCACCGGTCACACGGTGTGTAGTTACAACACAGCCCTGGGTGTGTTGCGCCAGAGTAATAGTATTCTATGGTTCAGTTACTACACACAAAAAGTACTCATTGGCGCTATTTTTCTATTTATTTAGTTGTCAAAGTGACATTGGTGTTATTTTCACCAACCTATTTCACGGTGCGACCGGTGCGATCGTCGGACGTTATTGAACGGTTCGGTGTGATCTCTTGGGCGATCACGATCATACAGAACAGAAAAAACTGTTTTTTCTTTTCTGTGCACGATCACACCGAGTTACTGAATGCTACGATGATGGTCGGGCCGCTCGGGCGATCACACGGCGTTGTTACTGAACGCACCTATGCTTGCTTGACAAGTTGACTTGACTGACAACTTAAATGTCAGTTGCTCATTCATTAATTGCTTGGTTGGGAAAATTTAATAAAATATATTATTTATTAAATTCAGCTAACGGTAACTGGGGAATAATAATGAAACAATAAAGAATAATACTTTGCGTATTTATCACAATCTCGAAAATTATTTGTCTGTAAGGGTTATCTTATAAAACACTAAAAATGACAAACCTGGACGTAAGTTTATTTCATGTATTACTGAAATTGGAACACGCAAATAAAACAAATAACTATACGATGTATACGCTTTAATTTCATACTTTCTTTGTGCCCATAGAACAACCGTTTAGCTTTTTACACTTGACTAGTATTTCATTGTTGCTAAGACATCGTTTTCGTTCTCACATTTGTGGTAAATTTTAGGTAAGCAACAGTAGCACAGACAGTAGCTCAGGGTCTACATCAGACTCGAGCAGCAGTGGCAGTTCATCCACAAGCTCTGGCTCTGGATCCAGTAGCTCGGACTCAGAATCCTCAAACTCTGAGACTCCAGCGACCGCCACTGCACCCGCCCCGAAGTCCCCAGCAAAACCTGAAGAGAAAAAGAAAGAGGAACCCAAACGCAGACCGTCAAAGGTCAAGGTGTCATCGTCAAGTGATGATGATACACCCAAAGTCATCAGTCCAAAGCCAATACAACCACGAAGACGGTGTTCTGCTAAACCTAAAAGTGCCGCCACTGTCCTTGCCAAAGGAAAATCAATACCCCGCTTACCATCTGGTGCTAAAACCCCTAAACCTATTCCAAAAACATTAACAAAACCAGCCAAGGCTGATGCTAGTTTAAAAAAGAAAAGCATATTCTCCCCAGATAACAGTTCTGAATCTGAAGCCGAGAGCAAGTCTTCTAAAAGTCCAAAAGTTTCACCGAGAAATAAGAGAGGTTCAAGGAAATCGAGTGAAGATAAAGTTAATTCCCCGCCAACAATTATTGAGAATGACGATTCAAATTCAAAGGATAACGCTAAACGTAAAAATGGGAACAGACCAAATGGACCTCCTCCCAAGAAGATAATTGAAAGTAAAAGTGCATCATCATGTACTTCCAGTCAATCATCCATTGAATCCGTTTCATCAGATAGCGACAGTGAACCAACTTCTAAGAAAGAACCATTGAAAACAGGGAAAACGAAACCTCCATCGAATTCAAACAAGGTAGTATTTGTCTTCACAACTGAATCAAAAAAAAATTTTTTTTTTACATGCATTGTCTGCATTAGCCAGATTATAAGGCTGCTTCTCCACCAGAGATGTGCCATGCTATGTTGCTGTGGATGCGTTTGATATCCACCAATCATATTCATTGGTGCATAGCTTTGCACTGGTGGAAATGGATTCAACTAAGATATGTTTTTTATATGGAAGTATACTGTATGGATGCGTTCTATGGATGCGTGAGCGCCTCTCCCCACACCGCGCCGCCCTCGCCTCTTCCCTACTATGGATACATCGCATAGCTCGAGCTGTGCATCTTCCCCGTGCAGCTACTTTGTGGTGGCGCATCTTCATAGCACATCATACTCGCACAGCTACATAGCTTAGTATCAGTGGAAACGGTCACATAGCTTCACAGCTTAGCTATTACATCCTCGCAGCATAGTTGCATAGCACATCTCTGGTGGAAAAGCAGCCTTATAGTTAATATTTTGTACAACAATCATAGGAGAGATTTTTGAGAATTGTAATCATTTTTGTAGCTCTTTGCTTTCGCGTAATTCAATATCCTAGTGAATATAAATATACTATCAAAATTATGGTCAATATGATCAAAATCAAAATTCAATATAATGTGATGAAATGTGTGTGAATAATCTTGATATAAAATATGCCAATGATTAAATTACAGCAAGAAACAACAGGCAAGAGTGGTGACTCGGGAGATTCAACGGGCACTATGCCCAGGAAGCTGACACGGTCACTGTCTGCACGTGTATCCAGACTTGCAACAGTGTCAAGAACAACACATACTGACACTGATTCTGAGGTTGAAGAGAAAGTTAATGATAAAAAGTAAGTGTATAGATTTGTGTATGATGTGGCAGAAGGCGGTAAGCACACAAAGCATAGAAGTTTACCTAAACACCTGTAAGTGCTTGGAGAAGGATTTTCAACATGGTAGTAGACACGCAAGCCGGTACTACAAAGTAATATACCATCATGCTTTGTCTTCCTCACGATGTTTTCCTTCACCAAAATTGCTAGTTCATTGTAGGATTCGAAAACACGTCCTTCACCACGGCATTGCCTTTGTTTGGATTTTCCAACATTCAGCCCATAATAACCCGGCTACACACTACACGTGCCAGTAAGCATGAGTAAACTAGATTGCGCAAGCCTCATAGTATTTTGAGAGCTCACATTCACATCACACATCACACATTTTGATACGTGTTTCGTCGAAAACAATATCTCGAGACTGAAACGTGGCTTGATTGAATGACAGTCCACATGCTTAAGTCAAAACTTTGCAAACCAAAACTGTGTAGGCTAATATTCAGCACGGTAACGATTGCACAAGCGACTTCCAGGCAAGACGGAGCGTGTAGCCGGGGGCTTTAAAGGAGGGGATTGAATGGATTAGGCTGAGACGCTCCTCTGTCACGCATTTATTTGACTTTTTCAGTAAAGAGAATAACAATAAGAAGGTAACGAAAGGGCGGACGGTGGTGGGTCGGTCGCCGGCGGTGACGTCACTGGCGCCGCCCGAGCCCAGCGAGAGGCGGTGTCCAGTCAGGGGCTGCGATTCTAATGGACATCTTGGTAAGTCCAGCCGTTTGTTTTCGAAAATATTTACTATCTGTCAAGGGTATTTTTTTATGGCTTATGTTTAAATTAATTACCAAATCTAGTAAAATGTAATGTAGTGTGTTCCATTTGCGTACACATCACACATATTCGTTGTTTTCTATTAAATAGAATAAGAAGACATTTATTTGACAGCAATAAAACACATACACAAAGAAATTAAAAATACAAACCCTTGCATTTGGCCTTGTGCCGCGAGAGGCCGGCGGCAGACTTGTGGTGGTTGAGGCAGAACTAACCTCATCTCCCGGCGGATGTCGCCACACGGACTTGGCCTTGTGCCGCGAGTGGCCGGCGGCAGACTTGTGGTGGTTGAGGCAGAACTAAATTCATCTCCCGGCGGATGTCGCCACACGCACTTGGCCTTGTGCCGCGAGTGGCCGGCGGCAGACTTGTGGTGGTTGAGGCAGAACTACAACATCTCCCGACAGATGTCGCCACACGCATTTGGTCTTGTGCCGCGAGTGGCCGGCGGCAGACTTGTGGTGGTTGAGGCAGAACTAACCTCGTCTCCCGGCTGATGTCGCCACACGCACTTGGCCTTGAGCCGCGAGTGGCCGGCGGCAGACTTGTGGTGGTTGAGGCAGAACTAACCTCATCTCCCGGCGGATGTCGCCACACAGAATTGGCCTTGTGCCGCAAGTGGCCGGCGGCAGACTTGTGGTGGTTGAGGCAGAACTAAACTCATCTCCCGGCGGATGTCGCCACACGCACTTGGCCTTGTACCGCGAGTGGCCAGACGCAGACTTGTGGTGGTTGAGGCAGAACTACTGCACTGCTAACTAACTGCACTTTTTCCGTGCTCTGCACACTATCATGCCAAATTTCGAATCGTAGAAAATTTCGAACGGGAAAGTACTGTACGAGTGTCATAAGATCCTGGATTATGTATTTTGCCTTTAAAATTCCAAATCGATATTCCGAAACGGAATTCCGACTGTGATCAGCCTCAGAAGGATAATTAATATTCCGATGGTTATTGTGTGTAGGTGGCAAAGCGTCACGTCACTTCACGTGGGACGCGTGCCCCACGTACCACAACGTGACGGGCGCGTGGTGCGTGGCCGCCAGCGAGGAGCGAGCCGCCGCCGGCGCCGCGCGCAGGCGCGCCACGCTGCAGCTGCACCAGCGGCCCCGCCCCATGCCCACCATAGAGCAGCGCGCCTACCAGCTCAAAGTGAAGGTACGCACACAACAGTGGAGCCGCGCCACGCTGCAGCTGCACCAGCGGCCCCGCCCCATGCCCACCATAGAGCAGCGCGCCTACCAGCTCAAAGTGAAGGTACGCACACAACAGTGGAGCCGCGCCACGCTGCAGCTGCACCAGCGGCCCCGCCCCATGCCCACCATAGAGCAGCGCGCCTACCAGCTCAAAGTGAAGGTACGCATACACAACAGTGGAGCCGCGCCACGCTGCAGCTGCACCAGCGGCCCCGCCCCATGCCCACCATAGAGCAGCGCGCCTACCAGCTCAAAGTGAAGGTACGCATACACAACAGTGGAGCCGCGCCACGCTGCAGCTGCACCAGCGGCCCCGCCCCATGCCCACCATAGAGCAGCGCGCCTACCAGCTCAAAGTGAAGGTACGCATACACAACAGTGGAGCCGCGCCACGCTGCAGCTGCACCAGCGGCCCCGCCCCATGCCCACCATAGAGCAGCGCGCCTACCAGCTCAAAGTGAAGGTACGCATACACAACAGTGGAGCCGCGCCACGCTGCAGCTGCACCTGCGGCCCCGCCCCATGCCCACCATAGAGCAGCGCGCCTACCAGCTCAAAGTGAAGGTAACCACACACAACAGTGGAGCCGCGCCACGCTGCAGCTGCACCAGCGGCCCCGCCCCATGCCCACCATAGAGCAGCGCGCCTACCAGCTCAAAGTGAAGGTACGCATACACAACAGTGGAGCCGCGCCACGCTGCAGCTGCACCAGCGGCCCCGCCCCATGCCCACCATAGAGCAGCGCGCCTACCAGCTCAAAGTGAAGGTCAGCACACAACAGTGGAGCCGCGCCACGCTGCAACTGTACTAGGAAGTTAATTAACTCGATAAGTAATAGGAATTTAAAAATGCTTCTTATTTACCGAGCTTATTTCAATATAACGTAATAACCTGTGATTCGTCGGTGCCCCATCGAGGACCCATGAACTCACTGCATAATGTATATTTTTGGTCAGAAATTCCTGACATATCATCAAAAGCTTAAAAATACCAACTCCTTCATTAATGCCACCACCTTGCCTTCATTGCCCCCAGGACATGCGTTCAAAATGGAAAGGCAGTCAAGAACTACGAGAGAAGTTGGCTGCGTGTGGTAACGAGGACCTGACGGAAGAGAGGGAACCGATCCTGGAAGGTTTTGCACCAGACTACGACCTTCGATTGTTCCGTGAGGCGCAGGCTTTAGCCGCTATCAAGATTGAAGAGGAGCTCGGTGACATACAGACGGATAAGGGAACAAAGTAATTGCAATACATATTTTCTTTAGATTGTATTTTGAAACAGTGTATGTTGAGAATTAGTACGTAAATTACGTAACTTTGTTGCAATTAGTTTTTTGAAACATTAACCATTTAGAAATCTCCTTCTCTCTTATCTTATTTTTTTTTTGTTGAAATTGGTTCCATTTGCTATAAAGCACTGTTTGCATAATGTGCAGTTACCAGAACATAAAAAAATAACGAATCTCAATTCCTCCAGATTCGTAGTGATGGGCAAGTACATGATGGAGGTGTGGTACCAGTCTCCATACCCCGGAGACGCGGCGCGCGTGCCGCGGCTGTTCGTGTGTGAGTTCTGCCTCAACCACCACAAGTCTGCCGCCGGCCACTCACGGCACAAGGCCAAGTGCGTGTGGCGACATCCGCCGGGAGATGAGGTTAGTTCTGCCTCAACCACCACAAGTCTGCCGCCGGCCACTCACGGCACAAGGCCAAGTGCGTGTGGCGACATCCGCCGGGAGATGAGGTTAGTTCTGCCTCAACCACCACAAGTCTGCCGCCGGCCACTCACGGCACAAGGCCAAGTGCGTGTGGCGACATCCGCCGGGAGATGAGGTTAGTTCTGCCTCAACCACCACAAGTCTGCCGCCGGCCACTCACGGCACAAGGCCAAGTGCGTGTGGCGACATCCGCCGGGAGATGAGGTTAGTTCTGCCTCAACCAACACAAGTCTGCCGCTGGCCACTCGCGGCACAAGGCCAAGTGTGGCGACATCCGCCGGGAGATGAGGTTAGTTCTGCCTCAACCACCACAAGTCTGCGTCTGGCCACTCGCGGCACAAGGCCAAGTGCGTGTGGCGACATCCGCCGGGAGATGAGATTAGTTCTGCCTCAACCACCACAAGTCTGCTGCTGGCCACTCGCGGCACAAGGCCAAGTGCGTGTGGCGACATCCGCCGGGAAATGAGGTTAGTTCTGCCTCAACCAACACAAGTCTGCCGCTGGCCACTCGCGGCACAAGGCCAAGTGTGGCGACATCCGCCGGGAGATGAGGTTAGTTCTGCCTCAACCACCACAAGTCTGCCGCTGGCCACTCGCGGCACAAGGCCAAGTGCGTGAGGCGACATCCGCCGGGAGATAAGGTTAGTTCTGCCTCAACCACCACAAGTCTGCCGCTGGCCACTCGCGGCGCAAGGCCAAGTGCGTGTGGCGACATCCGCCGGGAGATGAGGTTAGTTCTGCCTCAACCTCCACAAGACTGCCGCCGCCCGGCCACTCGCGGCACAAGGCCAAGTGCGTGTGGCGACATCCGCCGGGAGATGAGGTTAGTTCTGCCTCAACCAACACAAGTCTGCCGCTGGCCACTCGCGGCACAAGGCCAAGTGTGGCGACATCCGCCGGGAGATAAGGTTAGTTCTGCCTCAACCACCACAAGTCTGCCGCTGGCCACTCGCAGCACAAGGCCAAGTGCGTGTGGCGACATCCGCCGGGAGATAAGGTTAGTTCTGCCTCAACCACCACAAGTCTGCCGCTGGCCACTCGCGGCGCAAGGCCAAGTGCGTGTGGCGACATCCGCCGGGAGATGAGGTTAGTTCTGCCTCAACCTCCACAAGACTGCCGCCGCCCGGCCACTCGCGGCACAAGGCCAAGTGCGGCACAAGACCTAGTGTGGCGACATCCGCCGGGAGATGAGGTTAGTTCTGCTTCAACGTCAACAATTCTGCCGCCGGCCATTTGCGGCACAAGGCCAAGTGCGATACACTATGTTTTTTAAGATTCTGAATATTTTCTTGTAGGTTATTTGGAGTCTTCTCAGCAAAAGCAACCTTCTGAACGGTGTATTAGTCTGACTATTCTATAAATGCTTGTGAAGGTCTATTTGAAAGAATAAAATATTTCATTTTCATTTCCTTTTGGAAATGGGCACCTCAGGGTTTTACTTACTTCAATACTTAAGGCGATGATTGGAATGTACTGATAGATAAATAAAACTATTTTATACTTATAATACAACCAATTAAAGTACTTACTATGTAAATAATACGATGCTCTTTGGTTAGTTTTATTGACAATAGATGACGCTGTGTCAGTTACATAATAATCCGGTTTTTTCGTAATATTTTTCTTCACACTGTAGGTTTCCTACGAACTTCGCCATATAATCCAAAGTCTACGACTATCAGCTATCAATCGCCTCCCAATGTTATTAGATTTCAATTCACGAATTCATATTTTCATCACCAATTTACCTCGTAATGTTCTGTACAGGTATACAGAAAAGACAATCTAAGCGTGTGGCAAGTGGACGGTCGCAAACACAAGCAGTACTGTCAGCAGCTCTGCCTGTTGGCCAAGTTCTTCCTGGACCATAAGACCCTGTACTATGACGTGGAACCGTTCCTCTTCTACGTCATGACTTGTGCCGACAACGAGGGCAGCCACGTCGTCGGGTATTTTAGTAAGGTAAGACTAGTATTAATACAGAAAATTAACTATAAATTATGTCAGGCAAATAATTATGTACAAAGTATATCGATGGTGTAATGAAAGAAAGGTAAAGGTCCAATTGTGGAACCTTGGGGGATACATTTTGTTATGTATAACCGCGGAGGAAACTTTGCTATTGGCATCAATACTAAGATGGGCTGCATTATAGTAAAACGATATCAAGATTTCCATTTAACACAAGGTTTCATGGCAGTGTTGCATCAGGGGATTTTCATGACATTCTAGTTCGATTAGAATTCGCTAGATGATGCTGTGGTTAATTTATAGTACCTAGATAGAGAAAACATATACATATATTTTTTTTTTATTATTTACTTCATGGACCGAGCGAGTGAAGCGTCGCCGTAAAATATTTTTTTGTCTGCCCAGCTGTACGAACAAACAGGTCGCATTTTTCAACCGATTCTCGAGACAATTTGTTAGCAGGTTCTGTGGTTATGTATATAATTTATTTGTCGAGTCGATAGAAAAATTACATATAATTAATTATCGAGATTCGCGAGGTCTACAGCTCACATAGGGACTAGTAATAATTTCTTCTATTATCGCCACATTCTTAGTTTTTTATTAATTGAGATTTGAAGGTGTTGTGTGTGTAGTGTAGCTTTTTAATTGACATTGGCATACCTACTGATATTTATTTATTATAACGAGATTTCTTAATCATTTGAATTTTAAAAGTTATTGAAACATGTGACAATAAATAAGTATTTTATATAGCATCAAATAAACCGACTCGACAAACAAAATAAGTAACCATGACCGACATGGACATACCGACGGGGCGTAGGTTTGATGTTAGAAAATGCTAAAGTAAATAATATGAAGTGCAAACAAAATTAACGATTGTTGCAATAAAAATTAAGTGTATACTCATGTTGAGTAGTCATGAGTCACTCACAGCGATAGTATTCGTGCGCCGAATAGCTAAATTAAATGCAATGCCATGCGAAATTTTCATGTAAGTGTTGGTTTTAGAAATCGTTTGTAAAATTCAATTTCGTGAAAACTGCACGCGCTTCAGAATTGAGGAAAGTAATAAATGTGTAAAATTAATTTTGAGCAATATTCAATTTTTATTGTAACGCTCGTGGTGTAGCATGATTAGCCGTTCTTAATCGATCGGCAAAGTTAAGCTACGTCTGTCGTGGTCGGTACCTGGATGGGTGACCGCCTAGTGGTATTTCAAATCGAGCGTTTCCGTGCTTCGGAAGGCACGTAAAGCCGTTGGTCCCGGTTATCACTTAATTGTGATAGTCGTTAAGCTAGTTGGATGCCTCCTAGGCGGCTTGAAAAATTCCAACAGTAGGTTGACCACTAGCCTACCTCCACCAATCCGCAGTGGGCACGCGTGGTGGAGTATCTGCCCATTCCCTTTCACCCTTATTTGTGAAAGGAGGCCTGTTCTCAGCAGTGGGACATTATAAGCTGATGATGATGAATATTCAATTCTTTTAACACTTTAGGGTTCCCAACCAAAAAGGTGAAAATGGATCCCTTATGGAGCCACTCCGTCCGTCTGTCTGTATATCCGTCTGTCACAGCGCTATATTTCAGCAATCATTAATACTGTAGATTTCAAAAAAATATTTCCAAATATTGCTGACCCAAACAGATGGAAAAATTGGAAAAATGTATTTTCCTTGCAAAAAGGGGCCAGAATGGGGGACAGAATTTCCAAAATAAGGCTACAAGTTTAAATTGGGTATCATATGAAAGGGCTTTTGGACATTACAAAGCAGGTATTTATTTTCTTTTAAGTTGCGTAGTTTTTGACTGCGGCTTTTTGACTGTAATGCCACAAACCTAGAAATTATACGTCTAAGGAACAAATACTGGTTTTTATTAAGGCATATAATAATCTCTTATTGTGGTCAAATTCAAGTATCCAAATTAAAAGGAAATTGTAAAGCTATGAATCTGCATTTTCATACATGGTATGACTTATTCCTGGGTTTCAAAATTACATACCAATTGGTGGAAGGATGGGATGGTACGTAATAATTGTGTAAATATACTCAATCTGTACTAGGTACGCTAAAATGTATTTTGTCCCCCAATCTGTACTAGGTCCGCGGGGTGGACAATGGCGTGCATCTCCCTTGCTATAGGATGCTAGGGTCCCACCAAACGTGAACAGTGAATCGATCAAAAATCATTGTATTTGTCGAAATCTTACTCAAAATTACAGAAATAATTACAAAAACGTACGTCATACATGCGCTCGCGTATCGTTCATACGATTGAGTTTAAACTTCGTACAGTTGTTGGCACTTGCGTGAACATTTTTGAGAGTTGAATAAATAAATAAAGACCAACTATTTGCAACGCGTGCCGAGCATTAGTTAGCCAATTAAAGTTTCCAGACATTCAATTCGTTTGCAAATTACCATTCACCCTAAAAACGATCCATAAACATAAACTTACAACGGAAATCCGTAATAAATCACATAATAAATAAGTAACATAATTATACACGTACATTTACGTGCTGGTTACCGTACGATTTACAAGTGTAGTCGACTCCCGTACTACACCCGCCATTCAGAGCCGACGCGTCAGCTGTGGGGTCAACGACCCGCCGGGTGGGGGTGGGAGTTGGGACACGCCCCCAAATGCACCCACCCCCCACTTTGCGTGCCAAATGTAACTTTAGACATTGTAAAATGTATAGATTCACTTGTGTAAAATATTTCGCAGGTGGAAATTAAGAAAATTGTTTATTTATCGCGATTGGCGAGGCGTTCTCAAAGTTTATGAGGGAGTTAGGGGCATAGGGCGTATTGCTATATCCCTTAAGAAAACTTACAGATAAGGAGTGATTTTTGATTTTTAAAAATGTAACACAATAAAAAATTCCCAAAAATTCATAAAAAGTATATCGTATATATATTTAGTACCCACAAACGTACATCGTTCCTAAAACATAACAATAATAATCCTTTGTTTAAGATTCAAACCAAACTGAAACTAAATATTTAGATACTAGCAGACCCCCGCGGTTTCACCCGCGAACGGTTAGATTTTTTTTGCGCGGAACACTAATTATTTTCAAAAATAAAAGTAGACAATGTACAAATTGCATGATATTGACAGAAAATACACTTGAGTATAGTTATCCTTTGATTTACTTACTGTATCAGTTAAAAAAAACGACGACGTCTGGCAACGCTGATACAAAGTCACAAATAACATACAATTAGGGTTTCACAGTTTCACTGCTCTCATCAACAAATATCGACACTGAGGTCAAACAATAAAAACCTATGCTTACGCGAGATAGGGACACATAAACACGCTTAGTCCTGCTCAAACATACACATTTTGACATATGCGTAACTTGGCTTGTCTAACTATAATTCTCCGTCTAAGGTGCCATGCAATACTCTTTAAAATTGGAATGTCAAACAACTATCAAAGAATATTTAAATCGAAAGCACTAAGGAGTATTGATATCAATTTAGATGCAAAAAATCCCTAAAATAACTTTCTACCCCTTTTTAACCAGTTAGGCGATGAGTTTCAATAAAATATGAAACACGTCTTTCATAAATCCTGATAAATAATTTTTATGCAAAATTTTAAGTAGATTGGACCAAGGAATCACGTTGTCCCATACAAACTTTACCCCCGTTTTTCACCCCCTCAGGGGTAGAATTTTGGAAAATCCTTTCTTATCGGATGTCTACGGCATACAAAGAACACACCTTCCAAGTTTCAGGTCTCTACGATCAGCGGTTTAGGCTGTGCGTTGATTCTCAGTCATTCAGGACAAAGCATTTTATATGTATAGATAATATTAAGGCTTCAATTTTAATATGTATAAAACTAATTAAGTTTGACTGAAATTGCAAATACTTCTAATAGAAGTAAATAATTTGACGGCCAGTGGTCTGTATCATGGTTGGAATGGTCTGTACATGATTTGTATCAGCCATTTCAATTACACGCCGCGCCCTTATTGTATCGATCATTGCAATATTTACAATCGATCGTACTATCGATAAATTGTAAATATTTTATCGATAATTTTGTTTGAGATTTAAGCTTTTGATGTGTTTAATTTAAATTATAAATATCCTTATCAGGGTCGTAATTGAATGAATACTTTTTGCACCACATTTTTAATAAAACTCTTTTTGTTAAAATGCGTTTTGCCACTAACCCACAAAAAGGACGATCATGAAGCCAAAGATGGAACACACGTGCCCATAAGAAGTCTATTCGTTCTAGACAATTCTTAAATTGCCTATATTCCTAAAACAGACAAAATTTTGTTTTTTACAGAATGCCAACTAAACTTATAAAAATATCTTTATAACTTTTAATAAAATAACTATGGCTCTCAAACTGAATTATATTCGTCCCCCTAATATTTAATATATCTGTTTCATACGTAAATGGAGTGTAGTGTACGGTACGCATTTGGAGTGTTTGAAGCGTCCAATATTAAAAGAATGAAGTGGTCCAACGAACGGAATATTGCGTTTTTTCAAAACGTTATGTAGCACCAGTTTTTGGGGCGTGGAATTCGTTTCATCCTATCAAATTGTCTTGTAGTTTTTCACATTTTAAGTATATAAGTTGTTAGTGGATTGTTCTGCAAATTATATTTAAGATTTATCTACTACTCAGTTTAAAAACAAGTCGTACAAGATTTTCCAATAAAAAATAAATAATATAAAGTAAGAAAAAAAAACTTTTATTAAAAATTTAAATTTATACAAATATATTTTTAATTTTAACACATAATTATACGGACTGTTTTTAGGGTTCCGTAGCCAAATGGCAAAAAACGGAACCCTTATAGATTCGTCATGTCTGTCTGTCTGTCTGTCCGTGTATGTCACAGCCATTTATTTCCGAAACTATAAGAACTATAATGTTGAAACTTGGTAAGTAGATGTATTCTGTGAACCGCATTAAGATTTTTACACAAAAATAGAAAAAAAAACAATAAATTTTGGGGGTTCCCCATACTTAGAACTGAAACTCAAATTTTTTTTTTTCATGAAACCCATAAGTGTGGGTTGTCTATGGATAGGTCTTCAAAAATGATATTGAGGTTTCTAATATCATTTTTTTCTAAACTGAATAGTTTGCGCGAGAGACACTTCCAAAGTGGTAAAATGTGTGTCCCCCCCCCTGTAACTTCTAAAATAAGAGAATGATAAATCTATAAAAAATATATGATGTACATTACGGTGCAAACTTCCACTGAAAATTGGTTTGAACGAGATCTAGTAAGTAGTTTTTTTTTAATAGGTCATAAATTGAAATTAATATCAAATACTCAGGTCTATACTACCATTTACTTATATACCTACAGGTTTGTACGGAACCCTCGGTGCGCGAGTCTGACTCGCACTTGGCCGGTTTTTTTAATTACGGTTAATATCAGACCTTAAACTCAACAAAAACGTTAATTTCAAACCTTATGTCATTAACTATAAAGTGCATATTCCATTGTTTGCATAGATTTTACTAACAAACCACACCGCTACAACCGCCCCGCGCCGCCGGAGCATTGTCTACGTCGCTCGTAGCCTCGTAGCGCTCTCAACGTAAACTACGTGACGTAGCTCGTAGACGGTCTACGGCGTAGTAGAGTCAAGTAGCGGGCGGCGTGCATATTGCGAGACTAGCAAAATTCACATTTGTTTAATGAATTTAGAGTATTATTTTAATTGTAGAAAAGTATTCTATTATTTAAGTATTTTTATTACGTAATATTATTTAAGTATTATTATTTTACTTTTGATTTAATCTCGAAATTAATAATTAATATTATGTGATTAAAAAAACTGCTATATTATCTGATTATATTACCTGTTCGGAAGGTTGCTTTTTCTACCCCCGTGTTGGAAATATGTCACACTGTAGTGTTCCGACAGCTAGTCAGTTCCATTTTAATCTTTGTTGTGATGCTTCGTGTTTCGCAAGCGTCCATATGGGTACAGTAACCGCTTACAATCAGACGGGCCATATGCTTATTTACCGACTTCGTCGTATAAAAGTAGTATATCAGTATAATCTAGTTTCCAGAATACAAGCCCTAGTTTACAATCAGATAGCAGTGTGAAGATTGTCCCAAGAAAGATAGGCCACTCCCACACCCGGTAGTAAAACTCATCAATACACTAAGCAAGTGTATAAGTATAGTTAGGGATAGACATACCACCGTCGAGACATCGTCTGTCCGGGGTCGTCGACCTCGCATCCGGTGTCCGGAACTCCGGATCTATTCATGTAGTTGTAAATTTTCATTGATTCAGGCTTTATAAGACTGAAGTCTAGGAGAGTTGTGTTCGGGGATGCAATTTTATTTGGAACAGGGTATGTTTTGTTAGATGACTTTCCGCCCTCTTCAACCTTTTTTTACCCCTTCGGCATTTTGGAAAATCCTTTCTTAGTCCTCACTCACGTCAAATTAGGTGTTCGTTCGTTCGCCTTCTATGCGCTCGCGTATCGTTCGTCCGAACTTTTGGTCCCCATTTTACCCCATTAGCAAAGTTTTTTTTAAATTCTTCATTTGCAATAAGAACGGAAATATTTATAACTATTCCAAATGATTCCCAATTTTCAAATCAATAGCATCAGTGGTTGCTGAAATATAAAACTGTGACAGACGGACAGAGAGGCACAGGGTTCCTTTTTTACCTCTTTGGTTCTGAACTCTAGTTTCATATAAAATATAATAATGCATATAAGTTTTTGTTAAAAAACAACATTTTTAATACAAGCTTTTTTTGGTGACTATATTTTTTGTTGACTGTACTTGCATTGTCTTCCAATATACCTACTAATGTATACCAAATATCAAGACAATCCGACAACTGGAAGTGGGTGTCATTCGACTTGCAAGATTTAACCCGAACATACAAGAGTTAATAAAAATCTTGGAAAAAGCAGTAAATTATGCGTATTGTATAGTATTTTTTTTGTATTCACAATATTCTTATGCAATTAATAATACATTTCTGCTAAAAAATCATTTTTCTATTCCCAATAACGTATCAAGTCAGATCACACAAACATAATATTTAATTCAAGGGGTGTATCATAGAGCGGTGGTTAAAATTGGGTACAGCGCCGCCCCCTAGTGACAATTTAGAGATGTAAACACACGGGCACAGACGTCTAGACGGGCCCCGAACTGGCCACATAACCATATACGAGTAAATCTAGCATTGTCACTGCTGAATACATTTTGAATGTTTACTTTTATTATATTAATCCGTTTAGTTGAAGTTGGAAGGATTTCGAAGATAGTTATTTATTTTAAGATCTCTTTTATTTTCAGAGAGGTAGAGCATAGCGTTTATTCGCTTAAAGAGCAGCTCGACTGGGGAAGTACCTCCACCTTACAGAATACCGCAGCCAAATAACTTTATATGTTGTGTAAAGTTGTGTTCGTGCGCGTGAGTAAGGTTGCCAGAGCTCATTGGGGAGGGGGGATAGGTCGATAACGCGTGAGCGATGCTTCGTGTGTTGCAAGCGTCTATATGGCTACGGTAACCGCTTACCATCAGGCGGGCCGTATGCTTGTTTATCGACTAAGTCGTATAAAATTTATTACTAGCTGCGCCCCATGGTTTCACCCGCGTTCCCGGGATCGTATATAATATTCGGCGATAATTTAGCTTTCTATTAAGGAAAGAATTTGACGAATCCGACTAGTAGTTCCAGAGATTAGCTTGTTTAAATAAACAAAAGAAGCTTCAGTTTTATTATTTTAGTATAGGTAGATGTACGTACATATAATAGTATAGATATTTGGATATCATATAAAGGCCCACTTGCTTCAACCTTACCATTTGACCTGAATTTACATAACCCGATGGTGTGTCAACCCAGCTTTTGGGTTATGTAACTTTGGGTTAAATGGTAATGTAGAAGAATACGAGTAGAACCCAGTTTGGCACATGTGGGCCTAAGAGCACAATCAGGAGTAGCTAAAAATGAAAGAAATAACATATAGAAGTGTACCAAATAAGGCAAATCAAAATAAGAATAAAAATTGTTAAAAACCAATAACTATTTATCTACTATTCTGAAAATTATCGGATTAGTAACTACAACGCACAAATCACCTGCTAGTTAGCATGTAAATAGACTTCCCGTTTTTCCAGAAATTGCGTGCAAGTCAATTTACATTAACCGCACTCTAATATGAAACATAAGTGTCTAGCCTTTGTATGAATTCATGTGAAAATCAACAGATAACTTTCACAACCAGCCGCATCTAAAGAGCTTATTTTGTTAAGATGCTTATAATATTTACACGGGGGTCGGGGGTTTATTTTTAACGATTCGGGAAGTAGACGCATCCCCCCCTTTTCTATCTACCCCCCTACCCCTGATGCAGTTCGACGACCTGATGCTGCAGACAGTCTATGGCGGCCGCCGTTTGTCTGGATTTAAGGTGTACCTAAGTTGTAAAGTTTAGTTAAAATGTGCATTCGTTATACTGCGCGGACATGCTTCAGTTAGGTGGATGGTTTTCACCGAGACCACCAGTAATTGGTAATAAGATGCTTAGAGCTGTGGTCATATTGAAGGCAGGAGAGGAATAAAAAAGAAAGAATATTTTAAAAGGGAACGAATACAAAGATGGCGTATAGAAGAGTTGAATGGAAGAATCGCATATATTGCCATTGGTAATCATCATTATAAGTTGCCTAAGCAATAGACTGGCGACGACGCCAGACGCCTCAAACTAAGGTTTTTTTTTTTTTTTTTTTATACCACTTAGGTGGCTAACAAGCATACGGCCCGCCTGATGGTAAGCGGTTACCGTAGCCTATGGACGCTTGCAACACCAGGGGTATCACTCGCGCGTTGCCGACCCTGCAGAAATCTCTTCACACCCCTTTTGAAGAACCCCATGCTGTACTCCATTGGGAAAACCACGGCGGGGAGCTCATTCCACAGTCTGAGCGTCCGCGGAAGGAAGCTCCTTTGAGCCCGCACAGTACGAAACAATTCAACAAAGGTGGGTTTGACACGCCAGTTAGTGTTTAAGATTTCTGCCCCACTTGTATGTTTGCTGGCATTATTAACTTAGCTTACGGTGTCTGTTACAGTAGTGATGGTTTATTCAAGGCATGGCAATTCAATTTTAGGCGATGATGGCTCAGAAATCATCAGAATTCATGCATTTGAATCCCACAATGAGTTTGAGCTTCGGTGAAATAACATGGTTGTAGGTACGGTCCCCAAGAGATGAAAAGAGAAAGAGAGATAGAGCACAAAGGCGGTGGGGCGACATCAGAAAAGTCGCGCGAATAACATGGGGTAGAGTGGCCATAGAAAGGCCAGAATGGAGAAGATTGGTGGAGGCCTTTGCCAATTGGCAAACGGACACTCAAAAGTGGAACAAAAGAACAATTTACGAATAATAAAGAAATATTGTCATGTCCGAATGAAGGCTATTATTAGTATTAGGTACGGTCAGGGGGCAGATTTTAGACAACCCCGTGGATGCACATGCCCATTTGATGACTCGTTTAAAAGAACAGACAAACAGTAGGACAAAATGGTGATGTAATTTAGAAATGTAGGGAAAAAAATATTTAGAAAAAACATTGTGCACACCTCAAACGCTCATGTAATATTTTGAATAAACATTATTTTAAATGAAATTTTTAACAAACCATGGGCATTAAATTTGGCGTGATACGTAAGCGGTACTTAGAGAATAGAATAGGTAATTTAAGAAGTAGTAGAAGTCTTGCCCCACGAGCGGGTGAGGTTGTAAAGATATTGCTCAAAACCTATTGTGGCTGTGATTTAAATGTCTATGTTGTTGGGTACTCTATAACCACTATTTGGCTTGCATGGGTGCTGGAACGTCCGAGCACCCATGAAGTCGGCGCCTCTGGGTATTGTTGCAGTACCCGCCTAGATGGCTACCTCAGTCAAAAATCTGTCGCCGAACACCCACTATGTCCTGGCAACACAGAGCCAGTTCTCTTAGATTTGTTTGCTTACCATGCATACAAATAAATACACTTCCCCGCTCACAAAGGAAACGCCGCCGATGGTATTTGTTCTCTATATTTCAGCTGTTACCGAATGTATCCGCGACGCCGGATCTGATTTGTGTAGCGTTGCAGACGAGTTCATCGTACCGCACCCCGTTCCGTCTGCAACGCGGATTATTCCACGCGAATATTTCAAACCGAGCGTGGAGGAAGAGTTATGTTACCTAGTGTTTTCATATACGAAAGTTAATTGGTTTAGTTGGTTAATTTTAATTAGTATTCAATGATATTATTGATAGCTATAGGCATCTGTGGTAGCATGGAGCTCGGGAAGGGTAATTTCGTCTCTAGTTTGATGAATGTAGTTTTCAACTTTATTCTTTACACCCAATTAGAATAAAGTTGAAAATCTACCTTCAAAGCAGCAACCGAAGTTTGAAAGCCTTTTAGAATTTGTGTGCAAACACAACCTTCGACCACAATATCACTTACCATGGTGAGATTGTGGTGAAAAACAACCCTATCTATATAAAAAAAATGTGTTCTTTCCAGAAGGACCAGTAATAGAGCCATTAGATTATTTTTTATTTTTTTGTAAAAATAGGCAATATATTCAAAATGTAAAAAAAAATGTCACTTTGCTAAGTTTCTTTCTTGCCTGTTCTTCTCAGTTGAAGGCCGACTTACGAACTGCTGGTAACTTCAGTAGCTTTGACCTTCACAAGTGCCCTACTAAGGCCTAAATTGAATAAATGGCTTTGACCTTTGACTTTGAAAATATAAATCTTAAAATTTTCTGTACTTATCTTAATTTTACAATATACCGGTACAGTTAAATCGACAAGCGGAAATAATATCATCGCCTACAAGAATGTTTGGGATCGCACCTATACGTTGGTTGGTACAGTTATGCAAATAAACAGGCCTCCACATGTGGCATGATATAAGGCAGCGTGCGTCATTCCTACGTCATCGAATACCTATTTATATCTTGACTACAGCTTACCTATATATCATCCATGCTTTCACGTAATCTTGTTTTTAATCTACTGTGTGACGTCACGTGTAAAGTGCGTAGGATTATTGAAGCTGGTGTCAATAGGATCTGAAGCGAAAGTCTATTGACGCAATTGCGTAGGATATGATGGCAGGTCGAAAGTCATGCGTCATCCTTCATAGCAACCTTTTTTTAATTTGTTTCGTTTGTATTTGCCTTTCCGGTCTTTAATTTGCAAGTAGTTCTGGCATCCGATTAAACTGCAATTTGGCTCATGCTAGTCTGATGATGAAGTCGGAAAGTGGCATTGGGAACTTCTCTATTAGACAACATAACCAAGTCCGAATTGGCTACGGTGACCGCTTACCATCAGCTGGGCCGTATGCTTGTTTGCTACCTTAGTAGTATAAACAAAAAGAAGCCTGTGAACTGAGAAGTGTCCTGCTATTGCCAGAATAGGCCTGAAGGCCTAGTCGCAGTTAGCGCACAGCAATGGTTTTTAGCTTGCAACTTGTTGATTCGGAAAATCTCCTATATTTTAAGCAAGTCCCTTAATTAATCTTTTGTTTCTCTTGTTGTTTAGGAAAAGAACTCGTTCCTAAACTACAACGTGTCGTGTATCCTGACACTGCCTCCATACCAGAGGCAGGGCTACGGAAGGCTGCTTATTGACTTCAGTGAGTATTCTTCTTTTTTTACGGTTCAAATTCAAATTCAAATTCAAATGTTTATTGCATTTTTCATGTGTAGATAAGTTGACAAATATTATTAAGGCACAACATGAAACCCTGTTAGGGCACAGCAAATAAATAATTACAATATAATATAAACATATTAAAATTAAAACTATGGTTATACATAAATTACTTAATTTTACATTTTTAACAGATATAATATTTATAGTGTTATTATTTATTATATTTATTTTAATAACAATTTAAATTATATCCAACTAATAATACCTATATAATTCTTAATATGAAATTTATTGCGTATTTACTTTTCATCAAAAAACTCCTGCAGTGTATAAAAGCATTTATGTTTCAAGTAATTAGATAATTGTGTTTTAAATGCATTAAGTTTTTCTGTATCTTTAATATGTTGGGGAATTTTATTATATACTTTTATTGACGTGACATATGGACCAGAATAAAATATGTTTAATTTTGAATTGGGGAGGGCTAATCTATTTTGGTGTCTTAAGCTTCGTGATTGGGAATAATGATCTTTTGCTTGAGAGAATAGGGATATATTTTTTCTTACAAATAGCCCAATTTCCAAAATATATAGCGATGTAAGCGTGAGAATTCCATGTTTAACAAAGTGAGATCTGCAACTCACCATAGCATCTATGTTTGATAATATTCGAATGCATTTTTTTTGTAAGATAAAAACGGTGTCTACTTCTGTACTATTCCCCCATAAAACTATTCCATAACGGAGCCAAGCGTGTGCATATGCATAGTAGGCGGAAAGGGCTGTTTTGGTGTCAGTAGTTTTCTTTAGCTCTGTCAGCGCATATGTAAATCTTGATAACTTTCCTGCTATATCACGGATATGAGATTTCCAATTAACGTTCGTATCAATATTAAGGCCTAACAATTTAAAGTTCTCAACGCATTCCAGTTTTATGTTTTTAAAAGAAAAATCAATTAATAAAGGCCGTTTTTGGTGTGGTCTAAACTGCATTAACTTTGTTTTTGAAAAGTTAACTTCAAGGTTATGCTCATTGAGCCAACAGACAATATTCGATGCCAGAGTATTTAGCTGGCAATTTAAATTTATACTATTACTATTTGTGCACGGAAATACGACCGAAATATCATCTGCAAATAAAACACTGACCGCGTCTATAGTTTTTGGAAGGTCATTTATGTAGATTAAAAAAAGAATACACCCAAGCACGCTACCCTGAGGTATAGATTTAGTTATATCTACTTTTTGTGATCTAATATTATTGATTTTACCAGTTTCCTGATCAAAGTGTTCCACCTCAACATATTGCACTCGATCTCTGAGATAGGAAGCGAACCACGCGTGGGCAATGCCTCTCACACCCACGCCATACAGTTTGTCCAAAAGAATACCGTAAAGAACTCTGTCATATGCCTTACTCATGTCGAGTAGGATACCGATAGCATATTGCTTATCATTTATAATTTTTAGTACTTGTTGTATATACCTATAAACAGCTAATGTAGTGGACCGATTCTTTCTAAAACCATTCTGGCTTTCATCAAAGATTTTAAATTTTTCACAATATGAATAAAGACGATTTGACATTGCGGTTTCAAATATTTTCGAAAATGTGGATAAAAGTGCAATTGGACGATAATTATTGGGGTCAGTTTTATCTCCCTTTTTGTGAATCGGTTTTGTTATGGATATTTTTAAAAGATCAGGAACTACTCCCTGTGAGAAAGACTGATTAATCAAAAGAAAAAGAGGTAACACTAATTCATTCGCACATTTTTTAATAAGTATTGGCGGCATCTCATCATACCCGAAGCTTCGTTTATTTTTTAAGTTACGAATAATACAGTATACTTCACTTGGATCGACTGGTCGTATATATATTGAGTTGTCGGAGCGCGCGGTTCTCATACAAGAGAGCGTTCGCTCGTAAAGCAGTTCGACAGAAGACAGAATACCGCATCCATAGAGAAAGAATAATATAGAGTGATAGCGTTAACACGTTACCTTGTGTGAAGCGTGAACAGTTTCCATATAGATGCATTCACAGATATATCGTACACTAGTGGATAAACAGTCAGACAAAATGTCGATATGGATTCCTTGTCATTTGTTCTTGGTAAAACTATCGCTAATAATTGGACTTTTTTAGAAAAAACTTTAACCGACTTCAAAGTACACTAAGAAGTAATCAAATCCTGATCTGATGACAATGGGACAAAACGGGAAGTGTACCCTTCCAGACAAAAAAAGAATTTTCCAAATCGGTTAATAAATGACGGAGTTATGAGGTAAAAACATAAAAAAAACGAATTGAGAACCTCCTCCTTTTTTGAAGTCGGTTAAAAAACTAGAAATTGGCATTAATTATGCGTAATTTAGTCGTTCAAACTATATACACGCACTTTGTTTCAAGTAATTTAGACCGTACCCGTGATCACAGACCGTACTCTTGTACATTCAGTCTTGTATAATATTGGAACTCTATGGTTGTGTTCTTGCGCGTGAGTAAGGTTGCCAGAGCTCATCGGGGACGCGGGAAGTTTTTGTGAGTGTTGCAAGTGTCAATACACTATAAGGTAACCGCTATACTACTAGGCTAATAAACCAAGCCATAATTGGTAACAGACATTCAATTGTTTATGTAAAATCATGACTCTCGTAATGCCTTATAGATTTTGCTAGGGTCTCTGGCATACTAAAAATAATATTGTATACTTCTAAGATGTTTAAATGGTAGTCAAATATTAAAACAAGATCATTCTCTGTATTCGTTTAATCACGCACCAAACAGTGTCGCGGTTATGCATATTATGTCTATTAGCAACATTTTGCTGAAAATAGTGCCTTCATTAGTTCCAGTGTTTATCGAGGATGTGCGAATACTAAAAACTGTAAAAGAAAATAAACTGAATTTTGTAAGTATGTAGGTATAAAATTTGCACTTTTTAGGGTTCCGTAGCCAAATGGCAAAAAACGGAACCCTTATAGATTCGTCATGTCTGTCTGTCTGTCTGTCTGTCTGTCCGTGTATGTCACAGCCATTTATTTCCGAAACTATAAGAACTATAATGTTGAAACTTGGTAAGTAGATGTATTCTGTGAACCGCATTAAGATTTTTACACGAAAATAGAAAAAAAACAATAAATTTTGGGGGTTCCCCATACTTAGAACTGCAACTCAAATTTTTTTTTCATCAAACCCATAAGTGTGGGGTGTCTATGGATAGGTCTTCAAAAATGATATTGAGGTTTCTAATATCATTTTTTTCTAAACTGAATAGTTTGCGCGAGAGACACTTCCAAAGTGGTAAAATGTGTGTCCCCCCCCCTGTAACTTCTAAAATAAGAGAATGATAAATCTATAAAAAATATATGATGTACATTACGGTGCAAACTTCCACCGAAAATTGGTTTGAACGAGATCTAGTAAGTAGTTTTTTTTTAATAGGTCATAAATTGAAATTAATATCAAATACTCAGGTCTATACTACCATTTACTTATATACCTACAGGTTTGTACGGAACCCTCGGTGCGCGAGTCTGACTCGCACTTGGCCGGTTTTTTTATTTGTAATAAAAATTGGTGTAAGACCCGTCTACTTGTAAAACGTCACTACATTATCTTTGGTTGTTATAATAAGGGGTCACCACATTCAACTTTAGGTCGTGCAAATATGAAAATGATGAATAGTTAACGAACACAATTAGGGTTATTGTTGACTGAGTCGAGTGCCCCGTCTGTGAGATGTCACACAATGTCAAATGTGCGGCACATACGAAATGAAGGGTGTCTGACTGTACCGAGCCCCTTGCAACAAAGCGTATGATTATTTTACACGTCTAAACTATGTCTAAATCCAATTAATACTTCGCTTCGCTGTCTGTTGAGTTTTAAAAGGGTTGGCATCGAGTGTTTAACATTTATAAAAGTTATTTCAGTATTTCGGCGTCAGCGACATCCAAGCGATACAAACACGTTGATTGGAGTTCAGTGGTATCAGGATTTGATGGGCGTAATGTAGGCAATAAAACAACGTTATACCATCCCTTCGGAAAAGTCCCGTATGAGGAGAAGAAGCGACGCAACAAACTCCTCATGGGCCCAATAGGTCTATTGTTGTAATCTCAATTATATTATTACTTCAATTAAACTACACAATCGACAAGGGAATTCCATATAATTATCGAGACTCGCGAGGTCTACATCTCACAGAGCCACTAGTAATAAATCTGTGATTAAAACCAAAACAAAAATATAAAAAAAGCCAATTAAATTTACCCTAATTAGGTTCATTTGTTTTAATAGGCACATAAATCATGGGCCATCGTCTGTGGTTCTGTATAGTGTTCGCATACCTTAAAGCTAGGCCTGTTTCAATTATTACATATTCATGAGTTGAATACACCAAGATAGAGAGACGGTCCAGGGGAGGTAAAGTTATTTAGTGAAAATCAATCCGACTGTAGGATACTAAACTTAGCTGACCTGCCCCAATAGGCATTGATTCAAGTCTGGACGGGATGGCCTGTGTCAGTCGCTGTAAAATGTCAATAAACTGGGGGTTAAAAATCTTTAAATGTGCCTTTGATTTTGTTAGTATGTTTTTTTACTAAAATATTATAGATGATAGTAGAACTGTCATTATAAATCACAGACGCGTGGTCAAGTTGTTTTTTTCTTGTGCCAATTTCATTGTTTTCAATTACAGTTGTTATTCGATTTATTAAGAAATTAATGCGCTTAGAAAATAATAAAATTCATGTCCGTGTTTTGATAATGTCTTTGAAAATTATTTTAAACTATATTATAAAAATCATCCAATTAGATAGATCTTTGGTAAGTTGTGCGCACTTCAGGAAATATTTCTGTCATAGAGAAATAAGAGATGTTGCAAAGCAGGGACTTCATTAGCTAGGTGATAATGTAGTAATCTTTGTACTTTGTGAAAAACCCCATAAACTTATTGAATCTCAATTAAAAACCATACATTTCGATGCAAACTTCCACTGAAAATTGGTTTGAACGAGATCTAGTAAGTAGTTTTTTTTTAATACGTCATAAATTGAAATTCATATCAAATACTCAGGTCTATACTACCTTTTACTTATATACCTACCTCGGTGCGCGAGTCTGACTCGCACTTGGCCGGTGTTTTATTATAGTGATAAAACTAACATTTGTCCTACTATTTTGTCCTTTATAAGTGATGAAGTCTATTTACAAAGTACCCAGACTATGATTCCTTTGTTGTCGCGGCACCCCAGCCAGACAAATAGATAGTACTTATCTACTGTAAATTGTTAATCTTATAGTTTGTAGACGGTATTAGCTAGCTGGGATGCCGATGCCTGGTGCAGGGAAGGGCAAAATAAAACATGCTTTTGGATTTAAGAGTAGGAAAAACTAGTTGTAGCGACATCTATCAGTAACACCGAGATAGTTCACACACGGAAAGATAGATGGCGTGGCGCCACATTATCCTGCATCGCGCCTAAATCCTGCATCGCGCTGGCGAAGTTTTCTCGAGAATCTGCATATATACAACTGTCCGACATGTACAGTTGGACCGCGGTCCCCAGGCACGATGACCCAGCCTGGCGGAAGATCTTCCCTTTTAAATGGAGGTGTCATCCACCTTGCACCTCCATAGTGGTGACCCCGACGTGATGGATGGGAATATTTCCAACCCTCCAAAATCACGGAACATGCAGTAGCACTTCAAAGCAGATTCTCCAAGCTCATCACTCCCCACCGGCAAGCAGTCACACAGCAAGCCAACTTCGCCTTAATCAGGTCCATCGCAGCCGACTCACCGTGCTTCCTGGTCCTGCAAGGCAACACTGCGACTAAGCTCCTCGCCCGCACAGTCCACCGCAGCACACGCCCGGATCTTCTCTCCGGCGTGGCGGTTTCTGCACTACGTGGACTAGCCGGCTCAACCTGTCGCAGCATCTGCGCTCCGTCTCGACTCACCGTAGACTTCGAGCAGCACTGGCACTTGCAAGCTTAACGCAACGACTCAATAATGGATCGACCTCCGGTCTAGGAAGGGAGTGATGTAGCGACATCTATCAGTAACACCGAGATAGTTCACACACGGAAAGATAGATGGCGTGGCGCCACATTATCCTGCATCGCGCCTAAATCCTGCATCGCGCTGGCGAAGTTTTCTCGAGAATCTGCATATATACAACTGTCCGACATGTACAGTTGGACCGCGGTCCCCAGGCACGATGACCCAGCCTGGCGGAAGATCTTCCCTTTTAAATGGAGGTGTCATCCACCTTGCACCTCCATATAGTTATTCTAAGACATCTCTTAATTAGATGGGCCTTTGTCATGCTTTTCGTGAAGACTATACATAAATGTTTAAATTTCTAAAGGCTGTAATTATTTATTATCATCCATTATTTCCGAAATTTGAATTTTTTGCCTTTATAATACAATCTATCCTCAGTAACTATGTAATTAAACAAAATCCTAACTTAATATTATAAATGCGAAAGTGAGTTTGTTTGTTTGTTACGCCTTCACGCCTCAACTACTAAACGGATCATCATGAAATTTGGCATGCAGATAGCCTATGGTATGGAAAAGGACATAGGCTACTTTTTGTCCCGGGAATGCGGGTGAAATCGCGGGGGACAGCTAGTAACCCTATAGCGATAAAACTGCGTCCGTTTCTCAAAATCTCTTCACCATCACCGCCATTACACCGGCCAATATTTCTCTACAAATCGCCACACGTTCGACGCTCACCTGTGCGGTCAACATCATAAGCCCCCTCCTCTTCCCACCATCCCCCCGCCGGGGGTTTGTTTTGTCCCCGGGAGGGGGCGCGCGCGTCCTCGGCCGTCGACCCGACCCCGAGGCCCGATCGATGCGGTGCAGTATAGATCGGTCTGCCGTCTAGACTCAACACCCCATAGGGGGGCGTTGGGGCAGGCGAAGGGGGGCCGCGAGACGTAACCAACGAATTGTAGATGCGAGGAATTTTGATCGGTGACTTAATTATTGTTTTAGGCATCACGTTCGGCTGGTAATTGGTTATTATTAGTTGAACTTTGAGATGGAATTATGTTGTAATTAATTGGATTTGGTATAGAGACATTTAAACATTTTAAAGATACCGATAATATTTAAGAATCTAATAACTATTATCCTATTTTGCACTTTATCGAAAATAAGACCATTATTAAAGTATCTTTTATAAATATAATTTTTTGCCAAAAAATTCAAATAACACATTTATCAAAATCCAAAATTACATGCAAATTGAAAGAGGTTATCCACTAGTTAAACTTACACGTGTCATAAACATTAAAACCAACCTTTAAAAACCATGACCTACCTATACGCACCATACTTTCCGCACAGCGTGGTTTACACGCAAGTATTGAATTACATACAAAGCGTTGAACAAAGAGTGCGTATCTACAACGGTAATAAACGGAGATTTACTACATAAGAAGATATAATAAGCAATATACATGTCTTGTATTTTTTTACTGTCTGTAGGCCAGTGTTTGTCCACAATCTCACCATGGTGAGTGATGTGGCCGAAGGTGGTAAGCACACAAAGCCTAGAAGGAACTGGTGCTCATGTGCAGTTGTCGGAACACACCGATAGGTGCTTGGCGATAGTTTTTCAACTTAAGGATGATAGCCAGCCATGTGGATACAATGTACCCTTCTTCTCATTAGGGCACTCTTGTCAGAGTGGTCGTGGTTGCAAAAGATGGTGTACATGGAGGGTCTTCAGCGCCAATGTTCTCCTTGACTAGGGTTACTGCTTTTGCAATGCTTCTCCATTTTTGGCGGTTCGTAGCGCTGCGAGTACACTGTACCATGGTAGATTGGGTTACCGTCTTGATAAGATCAGTCCAACGAGTGTGTGATCGGCCACGAGATCGTTTTTTACACTTGGTTTGGTTCATGTATGTAACCGTTAAGCATACAGCCCGCCTGATGGTAAGCGGTCACTGTAAACTAAAGACCCTAGCAAAGGAACACTAGTGTCAACCCTGCAGGAACTTCTTCTTTCTTGAAGGCAACACTACGTCGGAGAGCTTATTCCTTTCAGCGTCCACGGAAAGAAGCTCTTGTGAAACCACGTGCAAGATCATTTTGGCTAAACTGTTAATACCTACATAATTTTTATGTTTTTTCAATACAATTTGCCGTAAGCCAGACAGCGGGCGTTACACGCACTCAGTGGGCGTGTCCAGGTACAAAATGTATGAAATAGACGCGGCGCAACACAGGTAGGTGAGATAGCGTGACACGCATCGAGCTACTCTCGTCTGTCTTGCGGCTTAATCTCCGGACAGACTTTCAATAGAATTATTACATAATATTATAACCATGTTAACGGTAATCCGGATCGAAGGACCAAAATGGCTACGTCCGAACCACCACACTTAATGTTATGTCAATAGGGTGAAGAGGATGATGTCATATCAAGTCGGTACGGATTGTCAAGATTGAGTAGCCGTCTGTTGTCACTGAATGAGTTTAATGCACTAAAATTAAAAACTAACTTAAAAATAAGGACGCGCTTGCAATTTTAATACTAGAAATAAGCATAAACTTGTGACCTCTGCTTATAGACTCCAAAAAGTGCAAGGTTCATTTTTAGGACTGAGTATACAATTTTATAATAAAATCCCTAATAAAATTTTGAATTTACCGTCACATAAGTTTAAGGAATGTATTAAGGCCGCTTTAGTACAGAAGGCTTACTACAATATTACCGAATATTTAAATGATAAAAATGCTTGGGTGTAGCGCTCGCTCTACAGGAAACATCTGATGTAATAAATTTAAGTTTGATTTTGAAAAGAGTAATTGCTGAGTTTATTGCCGGCTCTTCTTAGCAAAAGCAACCTTCCGAACCGTGCATTAGAGTATTAGAGTTTGACTATTCATAAGTGCCTGTGAAGGCCTATTTGAATGAATAAATTATTTCATTTCATTTCATTTCATTTCATTTCATTTCATGTCAGCAGAAAGTTAAACCAATGAAAATGTACGGTTTACCCGTACAATCTGAAAAAAAAATTATAATTAGTTTTAAAATTATTTATTGTCGCATGATTCTAGAAATTCTATTGATTTTAATTCTTATAAATATTGCTTACCCAACCTTAGGGCAAATGAAAAAAAATACAAAAATATTGTTATTTTCTTTATAAATGTTGAAATTTTTAAGCTGTGAAAATATTAAATGTGGTATATTATATGAAAGGTCTTTCTTTTGTACATTCCAAAACAGGGTATCATTTTCTTTTATATTGCGTAGTTATTGACTTATGATGAAACATGTCCTTATTTCCTTTGATCCATTATTGCTGACCCCAAATCCCCGAATCCCTGACTTTAAAATTGAACTGATTGAACTTCTCGACAGAACTCACAAATTCTCTCTTCTGTATCCCCCACCAGGTTACCTCCTAACAAAGGTGGAAGGCAAAGTGGGTTCCCCGGAAACTCCACTATCAGACCTTGGGCTAATATCATACCGGTCTTACTGGAAAGAAGCGTTGCTAAAACGACTATGCTCGGCGCCTGGTCCAACGCTCTGCATCAGGGATCTGAGCAAAGACTTGGCGATAGCTTCGTCGGATATCGTGTCGACTCTGCAGGAACGGGGGCTCATGAAGTATTGGAAGGGCAAGCATATTGTACTTAAGAAGCAGGTTAGTGAATTTGGATGGAAAATAATGAATCTACAGGTTTTCCCAAAACAGATGAACTTACGGGAAACATGTAATAATGGAATGGCTTTGATGATAAGTTTTTTTAAACCAAAAGCTTTGTGAAGTATAATCATCGCTCGAGTCTCCAGCTGCTAATTAAAACGACCATATGATACTTACGGCTGTTCAATAAACGCTATCCCCTTCAGGAGGTAGTCGATGTTAAATGTTACGTTGTCCCGTTTAGGAGGTGCTAGAGGAGGTGTCCCGTCGCGCGGCTCGCACCCGTTGCGTGGACGCGATGTGCCTGCGGTGGTGGCCGCCGTGCGCCGCGCCGCCGCCGCGCTGACGCCGCGCCCCCCGCGCGCGCGCCGCCCGCGCCGCCCGCGCCGCGCGCCCGCACAGACCCAGCAGCAGCGCCGCGCGCGCCCTGCTCTAAACACGACCCTACACCTGGTGAGTAGAGTACCGCGCGCCCGCACAGACCCAGCAGCAGCGCCGCGCGCGCCCTGCTCTAAACACGACCCTACACGTGGTGAGTAGAGTACCGCGCGCCCGCACACACCCAGCAGCAGCGCCGCGCGCGCCCTGCTCTAAACACGACCCTACACGTGGTGAGTAGAGTACCGCGCGCCCGCACAGACCCAGCAGCAGCGCCGCGCGCGCCCTGCTCTAAACACGACCCTACACCTGGTGAGTAGAGTACCGCGCGCCCGCACACACCCAGCAGCAGCGCCGCGCGCGCCCTGCTCTAAACACGACCCTACACGTGGTGAGTAGAGTACCGCGCGCCCGCACAGACCCAGCAGCAGCGCCGCGCGCGCCCTGCTCTAAACACGACCCTACACCTGGTGAGTAGAGTACCGCGCGCCCGCACAGACCCAGCAGCAGCGCCGCGCGCGCCCTGCTCTAAACACCACCCTACACCTGGTGAGTCGAGTACCGCGCGCCCGCACACACCCAGCAGCAGCGCCGCGCGCGCCCTGCTCTAAACACGACCCTACACGTGGTGAGTAGAGTACCGCGCGCCCGCACAGACCCAGCAGCAGCGCCGCGCGCGCCCTGCTCTAAACACGACCCTACACCTGGTGAGTAGAGTACCGCGCGCCCGCACAGACCCAGCAGCAGCGCCGCGCGCGCCCTGCTCTAAACACGACCCTACACGTGGTGAGTAGAGTACCGCGCGCCCGCACACACCCAGCAGCAGCGCCGCGCGCGCCCTGCTCTAAACACGACCCTACACGTGGTGAGTAGAGTACCGCGCGCCCGCACAGACCCAGCAGCAGCGCCGCGCGCGCCCTGCTCTAAACACGACCCTACACCTGGTGAGTAGAGTACCGCGCGCCCGCACAGACCCAGCAGCAGCGCCGCGCGCGCCCTGCTCTAAACACGACCCTACACGTGGTGAGTAGAGTACCGCGCGCCCGCACACACCCAGCAGCAGCGCCGCGCGCGCCCTGCTCTAAACACGACCCTACACGTGGTGAGTAGAGTACCGCGCGCCCGCACAGACCCAGCAGCAGCGCCGCGCGCGCCCTGCTCTAAACACGACCCTACACCTGGTGAGTAGAGTACCGCGCGCCCGCACAGACCCAGCAGCAGCGCCGCGCGCGCCCTGCTCTAAACACGACCCTACACCTGGTGAGTAGAGTACCGCGCGCCCGCACAGACCCAGCAGCAGCGCCGCGCGCGCCCTGCTCTAAACACGACCCTACACCTGGTGAGTAGAGTACCGCGCGCCCGCACAGACCCAGCAGCAGCGCCGCGCGCGCCCTGCTCTAAACACGACCCTACACCTGGTGAGTAGAGTACCGCGCGCCCGCACAGACCCAGCAGCAGCGCCGCGCGCGCCCTGCTCTAAACACGACCCTACACCTGGTGAGTAGAGTACCGCGCGCCCGCACACACCCAGCAGCAGCGCCGCGCGCGCCCTGCTCTAAACACGACCCTACACCTGGTGAGTAGAGTACCGCGCGCCCGCACAGACCCAGCAGCAGCGCCGCGCGCGCCCTGCTCTAAACACGACCCTACACCTGGTGAGTAGAGTACCGCGCGCCCGCACACACCCAGCAGCAGCGCCGCGCGCGCCCTGCTCTAAACACGACCCTACACGTGGTGAGTAGAGTACCGCGCGCCCGCACAGACCCAGCAGCAGCGCCGCGCGCGCCCTGCTCTAAACACGACCCTACACCTGGTGAGTAGAGTACCGCGCGCCCGCACAGACCCAGCAGCAGCGCCGCGCGCGCCCTGCTCTAAACACGACCCTACACGTGGTGAGTAGAGTACCGCGCGCCCGCACACACCCAGCAGCAGCGCCGCGCGCGCCCTGCTCTAAACACGACCCTACACGTGGTGAGTAGAGTACCGCGCGCCCGCACAGACCCAGCAGCAGCGCCGCGCGCGCCCTGCTCTAAACACGACCCTACACCTGGTGAGTAGAGTACCGCGCGCCCGCACAGACCCAGCAGCAGCGCCGCGCGCGCCCTGCTCTAAACACGACCCTACACCTGGTGAGTAGAGTACCGCGCGCCCGCACAGACCCAGCAGCAGCGCCGCGCGCGCCCTGCTCTAAACACGACCCTACACGTGGTGAGTAGAGTACCGCGCGCCCGCACAGACCCAGCAGCAGCGCCGCGCGCGCCCTGCTCTAAACACGACCCTACACGTGGTGAGTAGAGTACCGCGCGCCCGCACAGACCCAGCAGCAGCGCCGCGCGCGCCCTGCTCTAAACACGACCCTACACGTGGTGAGTAGAGTACCGCGCGCCCGCACAGACCCAGCAGCAGCGCCGCGCGCGCCCTGCTCTAAACACGACCCTACACGTGGTGAGTAGAGTACCGCGCGCCCGCACAGACCCAGCAGCAGCGCCGCGCGCGCCCTGCTCTAAACACGACCCTACACGTGGTGAGTAGAGTACCGCGCGCCCGCACAGACCCAGCAGCAGCGCCGCGCGCGCCCTGCTCTAAACACGACCCTACACGTGGTGAGTAGAGTACCGCGCGCCCGCACAGACCCAGCAGCAGCGCCGCGCGCGCCCTGCTCTAAACACGACCCTACACGTGGTGAGTAGAGTACCGCGCGCCCGCACAGACCCAGCAGCAGCGCCGCGCGCGCCCTGCTCTAAACACGACCCTACACGTGGTGAGTAGAGTACCGCGCGCCCGCACAGACCCAGCAGCAGCGCCGCGCGCGCCCTGCTCTAAACACGACCCTACACGTGGTGAGTAGAGTACCGCGCGCCCGCACAGACCCAGCAGCAGCGCCGCGCGCGCCCTGCTCTTAACACGACCCTACACGTGGTGAGTAGAGTACCGCGCGCCCGCACACACCCAGCAGCAGCGCCGCGCGCGCCCTGCTCTAAACACGACCCTACACGTGGTGAGTAGAGTACCGCGCGCCCGCACACACCCAGCAGCAGCGCCGCGCGCGCCCTGCTCTAAACACGATCCTACACGTGGTGAGTAGAGTACCGCGCGCCCGCACAGACCCAGCAGCAGCGCCGCGCGCGCCCTGCTCTAAACACGACCCTACACGTGGTGAGTAGAGTACCGCGCGCCCGCACACACCCAACAGCAGCGCCGCGCGCGCCCTGCTCTAAACACGACCCTACACGTGGTGAGTAGAGTACCGCGCGCCCGCACAGACCCAGCAGCAGCGCCGCGCGCGCCCTGCTCTAAACACGACCCTACACGTGGTGAGTAGAGTACCGCGCGCCCGCACAGACCCAGCAGCAGCGCCGCGCGCGCCCTGCTCTAAACACGACCCTACACGTGGTGAGTAGAGTACCGCGCGCCCGCACAGACCCAGCAGCAGCGCCGCGCGCGCCCTGCTCTAAACACGACCCTACACGTGGTGAGTAGAGTACCGCGCGCCCGCACAGACCCAGCAGCAGCGCCGCGCGCGCCCTGCTCTTAACACGACCCTACACGTGGTGAGTAGAGTACCGCGCGCCCGCACACACCCAGCAGCAGCGCCGCGCGCGCCCTGCTCTAAACACGACGCTACACGTGGTGAGTAGAGTACCGCGCGCCCGCACACACCCAGCAGCAGCGCCGCGCGCGCCCTGCTCTAAACACGATCCTACACGTGGTGAGTAGAGTACCGCGCGCCCGCACAGACCCAGCAGCAGCGCCGCGCGCGCCCTGCTCTAAACACGACCCTACACGTGGTGAGTAGAGTACCGCGCGCCCGCACAGACCCAGCAGCAGCGCCGCGCGCGCCCTGCTCTAAACACGACCCTACACCTGGTGAGTAGAGTACCGCGCGCCCGCACACACCCAGCACATACACTGGTATATTCGTATGTCATGTCCCACTTCTGAGCACTGGCTTCCTCTCAAAAATGAGACAGCGGGAATGACCAAATACTCCACGCGTGTCCACTGCTGATCGGTGGAGATACTAGCCCAGTGGTCAACCTACTGTTGGAGTTTTCAAGCGTCCTAGGATGCTTCCAACTTGCTTAACGACTAACGCTGTTAAGTGATAATAGTGCAGGTACAAACCCTTATCGAACTACTGAGATTGTATATAGTGGCCACCTTGCCCACCGTTAGGTATAAAAGACGGCACACTATTTCTGGCAACGAGGCGGCAGAGACCCATCTGCGGTAGGTCCTGCCGCCAGAGTACTCGCCCCTGGTACTCATAAAAAATTTGTGAGTCGCACCGTGGTCACTCACTACCAGTTGTCTGCGCTTATCATTGAGTCAGACCACAGCCTCAAGACTCATAGACAGGGTTACTAACATATTTTTTTTCTATTTTCTTAGTATTTTATGCATTTTTATTCTACAGGTATGGCTTGCAAGCCTCAAACTACGTACTGCTATCAAAATCCTTGCAGATTTGGTTGTTTCTTAGGGTCTCTGTACTGGACTTGATATTGACATTTTGATTAGTGTAGTGATTCAACTGACACAAAAACAGTGCGATACGATGTATCAATGTTGCTTTTAGCAACTAAAGAACGATATGGTTCTTCTAGATGCCCGTTAGTGGAAAAATTTATGAATTTTGTCATATTTTCTAGATTTAAGGATATAATTCTGACATATTATATATTGAAGTAATTGATGATTTAAATTATATGTCGATGATTTAAATTGCTATGAAATAATATGAAAATGACAATGATCTTTGAATCTCAACTTGATAATTAAGAATACAGTGGTATAATATATATCGGCGCCAAACAAATCTGTTCTACGTTTCGGTATAAATAATACTGACTTATTTAATGCTATTTTAATTCAAATGGGTTTTGCCTAATGTTGAATTGGTGTAAACTTGCATAGGTATCTAAAAATAAGATCTGTATCCAACTATCCTACCATAAACGCTGGCTGATCACTATGCGTATCCTTTCCTGGTCTGAGGGGCAAGATCCCAAGCGGGTGATGCCTAGCGTTGTGGCTAGATACCAGTTGGGTGACGCCAAACGTTACGGCTAGATCCAATGCGGGTGAGCTTATTATTACGAAGGGATCGACAGCGCAGAGAGCGCGCTGGAACAGAATGGCCGTATCGGCGCCAAACAAATCTGTTCATCGTTTCGGTATAAATAATACCGACTTATTTAATGCTATTATAATTCAAATGGATCAAGAATATGTTTATTATAATTTTGTTGTTTAAATGATTTTGATTTCCAGATTTATTTCAGATTATATCAAATTAATTAATCTAAGAACATTAATGTTTTCATATTTTATCATCATTATTCAATTTTTACAAACAATTCAGTATTTTAATTGACAGCTCACTCTATGATTTTAAATCAACCGGAAGTCGATCATTTTATTCAAAATAAAAGTGTTTTGTTCGTTGAGGGTAGATTCCATGCGTATAAAAGCAATGGTGAGCCGAGCTTGGATTCATTCTGTGTTCAGACGTAAAGGAGTAACAATCGTGAGTTAAGTACAAAGGCTTTAATATTTAATTGTTATATTTGCTATATTGTTGATATATTTTATGTGTGTGCGTGTTCTAATTTAATTATTTACAGTACCTGTATCATAAATAGATACAGTTAATATGAATAACGGTGTTTTCAATACAAACGGCGATTGTCCGCCGACATATACTTAATTGAAAGTCATTTATTATAATGGAACGACAAAAGGACTAAAACGCAGACATGATATGACTATCTAGATTAGATGCGTCATCAGAGGAGACAAAAGTAATAGAAGAGGTTTCGAAAATTGTCTTATTGTCTAAAATCATTTTAAGAAGTTATCAAATAAGAATTCTTGATGATTGCTTCAGCAACAATATAAATTGACACAAAAATTTTGAAGTTGCATAAATAAGTTATAATTTATAGCACTGTTGTGGTGGTGTGTGGACCACAACCCTTAAATACCCAGAATGCCTGTAGTTTTCTTTTTCTCGAGTAGTCATGAGTCTCTCTGGAGAGTCCCCTCTGGTGCCCGCGTATTTTTGAATTTTAGGCACGTTGTATATCTGGTATATATTTGGTATATATATATTATATTGGTATATATTTTCATGATGATCCGTTAAGTAGTTGAGGCGTGAAAGCGTAACAAACAAACAAACTCCTTTCGCATTTATAATATTAGTTAGTATTAGGAATCAAGGCATCAACAATATCATTCAGCAGCGCATCAGGATTATTTTAGTTTCCTAAAAAAGGCCTATTAAAACTTATTTGTAGTATAGTCATTTAAGATAGTGCAATCAAGTGTAACTCATAGATCTCCAATTAAGAGAAGTTTCCAATAACCTACTATTGTTACTATATTTGTAGGATTTTCTACCAATAGATTCGTTTCAGTTAGGTACTAATTGAATTATTTAGCCTTAGCCCGTATCATATTACATAAATCGAAAATTCCACGAAAATTGAACCTTATTACAAGCTTTTATTTAGTCTCACCTGACCTCTGTCTGTAATCGAATCTTGCAAATTAAATTTGACCCACTACCCGGTGTCCGATTGAGAAGAAATGTGGTACACATTAGTATATTGGATGACAATGCAAGTACGGACAACAAAAAGTACAGTCACAATAAAAAGCTTGTACTAAAAATTATTATTTTACAAAAGCAGTAGATGTAGATGGTTGGACTTGCATTTTGACAATTTAGTTACAGTAAAAATAAAAAAAATGACTTAATATACCGAATACTAATAATTTAAAATTTAAAGCCTATATTATAATTATTCTGAGAATCGAGTTCGAATCAAGTGTTTTTATATAATATAGCGTGAAGTCTTATGTCGTCAAAAACCGCGTTTATGGTAGGAATAATTGGTAGAAATATTGTTGGTATGTACACTTTAGTATTTTTAGATGTATACTTACTTGCGTAGTTTAGATTAATAGTTAGTTTATGGATTAAAAAAAAACATTTTAGTCTTTATGACTTAGCACAATGAAATGTCTTTTTCGTTTACTATAATTTATATTTGTAGGTTTTAAAAAAAAAAAAAGAATCATTAATTATTAATTTTCCAATTAATATAAGAATGGGATCAAAATATGTTATTTGGTTATTATAATTATAGATCTCCATGAAAATGTAATTAATTTTTTATTAATTTTAATGATTTTCTAGATTTTTTTTACTTAAATTACCCAATTTAAAATATTTATTACTTCAACTGAAATCTCAGAATATAAGATTTATAATGACATAATTTTATTTTATCTTCCATTTGTATTTTTGCATTGTGATATACAAGCATATTGTATTTTTTATTTATTTATTTAATGATTATACATTCTGTAAATAATCTGCATAAAAACTAATTATACATAGTTTAATTATTATAAATATAATACTATAGTAAGTATATGAAATATTTTAGGAATTTAATAGAATTTATAGGTAGTTGCTGTCAGATTTTGATTACATTTGACGTGTACAAGTAATAACAAATTTAATTGACATGGCTTGACTGAATGTGACAGTGACAATTGACCTGTCAATTTGTATAGCGCTGTCCTTTTCTAACTCGGATATTCTCTTAATTTGGTTCTTATTTGTACTAAAAATGCTATGGAGTCTATATTAAGATGTAAAAGTACAAAGTAATTATGTAACACAGTAGAATTAACTCTTAAAAGTTATTCTGCATCATTTGATAAAAATGTAAGAAATGGAAACATTTATAATTCTAATTCAATGAAATAAGGTTGAGAATTGTAATTACATATATGCAAATAAAAAATGCTGTCTCTATGTCATGTACACTGTAATATGAATGCATAATTATTAAATATATTATGAAGACTCCGTAGAATTATCTGTCGATTTACTATGTACTGTAGAATATTTCATGATTTTATTATTAGGGCATTGTTTTTTGTACTATATTATTCTAAATTCTAAACTAACCAAAATAGTTGAAAATTGAAAGCTCTAAGCAGGTGTCGCTACTTTTGACTATCATTTTCTATTTAGCCTGGTAAATGAGTGCTCACAAGTGGAGTGTGGATGGAAAGGACGAAATCAGAAAGTTTGACTGTGGAACTTTGTTTGGACTAGTCAGGAGACAAACATACTAAAAATCCCCACCCCTCGAAGATAAGCTCTAGGACGACTCAAAGAAGATCCAATTTTTTTTTTTTTTACTACCGAAAACGACTTTTATTTATACTCTTTTTACCTATTCCCAATCGGTTGTGTCCGAAAAACGGTAAATTTTCAAAAATGTGTTTTTTGATTTTTTTTGGCTTACCTCCGAGGTGTGGGGACTTTTAGTATGTTTGTCTCTTAAAGTCCAAACAAAGTTCCGAATTTAAACTTTCTGTTTTCAACCTTTTCATACACAATCATTTGTTGTCTGGATTAATTCCCCTTTAGACCCCATGCAAGTCAAAGTATTAAATCAGTAATAAACAATAATTTTAGTGTCGTATACACATCAATTTGAAGGTACTAAAATAGTAGACATTTGAATTGAGCTAAATTAATTTTTATCCCCATTGGTTAAAATTTACATTGCTAGATTTAGTATCTGTAAAGTAGAAAGTAGATAATTTTTACGTATTTTTAGGGTTCCCTACCTTAAAAGGAAAACAGGAACTCTTTTAGGTTCACTCGTGTGTCTGTCTGTCCGTCTGTCACAACCGATTTGCTTCGAATCTACTGGACCGATTAAGTTGGAATTTGGTACACATATGAATTTCTATGATCCTAACACGAATGTATATCGAAAATAAATAAAGGAGAATGGCAGAAGTCCATAGAACGCTGGCATTAAACTTTTTTAATTTGTACAGAAATAAAAGTGGCGTGGTTTGATAGCGAATATTATGAGGTTTTATTAAAAAAAAAATAAAAAAAAAATACAATGGGGTTAAAGAGAAATCTTATTTTTTGTAAAAGTGAGGTTAAGTGCATCAATGCTTTAACTTTAATCGGTTTTTTACCTCTGTGACTATTTTAATGCATAAATATTTATTTTATGCATAACATATTACCAATTATGCTTTGTAAAATGATGCTTTTATACTTGAAAAAGGATAACTAGGTACTTGTTGAAGTTTGTTTTGCTCAATGATGTTCTCGCTGATCATATAGGTTAAGTCTACTACACAGGAAAGTTACAAACTTACTTATCGACAATCGAAGCTTATAATATTATTAAGGATAAGTAGGTAATTAAGGATGACAGGATTATTGTAGCTACAATAAAAAATCAGTATTTAGTTAATCATAATATTTTATTCATGCTCATCATCATCATATATTAGTAAAATATCATCAAAGAAAGGTGCAGGGGGAGACAGGCTGTCTTGATGCCGTGCCCATGCCAAGTACCAGATGATTGACATGATATGAGCACAGCATCCTACTGTCCTACGTCTAACAATGCAATTGCAACAGTAGGTATTGCTTTATAGCTTCCCGGCCACTTAGAGAGCTGTCAATCAAAAAACAAACAAAGTATATTTTTCTTCCTTCATGTCTAGATTTAATTCTGCCCCGTAAAATACACTATATGATAGCCGGGGAAAATGTTAAGTTATCATTTTACGGTTACACTTACAAAATCAGCTCGTCCAACCTCATCCAAATTAGTACTTATTTCTGCCAATGTCAAGTTACATTATAGTTCCCAGTCATGTTTTACTACAATGGTTGTCATTGTACTAAAACTCCTCATGGACTTTTTGAGACATCTTGAACTAAACATATTCATGGGTTTTAGTGTTGCTAGTTTCTATTTCTAAACAAAATCGAAACATTTTAAGTTGAAAAGAAATAAATAAACAAATTGTATTCCATTTCTTAGCTATATCTCATCGTCGTAAACTGTTTTTTATTTTTATTTTTATACACTAGCAATCAAAACATTATGTAAATCAATTTATTAATAATTTATTTTATATTTTTCAATGACAACACTATCATAATAAATATGACAAGGCAAAAAGCCTTGTATCCACGGCCTTAGAAACAAACACTGGTACCGGACTGTTACTAATCAAATCAAATTACTAATTTTTAACGACATTTTATCCCCATTGTCAATAATAAAGTTAATCTGGCTATCTATATTATAAAATAAGCGCTTTTTTTTTAAATAGCTCCGAATTCTGTACCTTTCCATAATTTGTAATGCCAAAAAATGCCATCTCCTTTGTAATATCACTTTTCAAAAGTGCACCGTGTGACATATCCAATGTAAGGGTTTGTTGTGTCCATCCCCCCACCCCTAATCTCTGAAACTACTTTTATACTGCCAAAAATATTCATACAATTACAGAATATAGTTCCATACTTATAGATTACAGGAAAACCTATGAGAAGTGTATATAAGTATGTATAGTTTGTATGGAACCCTCTCCACACGAGTTCAACTCGCACTTGTCCGGTTTTTTTTAAATTATAATCGAATACTATTTGAATGTACATAAAATCATTGATTATTTTATTAATGTAATTTAACAAAATTAATGGGATTGTAATATAATTAAATAATTTAATATACAGCTGCTTATTTTATTTTGGTGCCTTCCCAACCTTGTTAACCAATAGTGTCAAAGAAGATACTTCGTGGTTGCGGAGGCCTGGGAGTTCTGTATCTAAGTACATGATATGTAAGATAGATCAATTGATTTATCTATTCTAAAATGATGAAGCTGCAGCTGTCTGCGACCTATATTATGACAAATATAGCTGCAGTTTTAAAGGCAGTAGTGGGAATTAGATACCTGGAGTTTCTGAGGCGTCCTCGATTTTCTGCGATGCAATGGTGAAATGAAATTAATTCAGTGGCAATGGTCATCTGTTGTTTACAACTAAACTAATTTTAATAACTATGTCTCTTTCTAACAAAGAACATAAGAAAAAGATGTAAGAAATTTAGTCCTGTCAAATTAGTCCAATGCTTGTTTTCAATATAAATTTAGTCGCCACCTATCACGGTTAAGCCTAAATACACGCAAAATAAGACGGCAAAGATTAATTTGACAGCTTTATATATGTACTATCCTTTTTCAATAATGTTCGTAAGAAAGAGATGAGATGTAAAATTAGTTTAGTGCGATTTACAACAGAATCGGCACCAGTGTTCTCTTAATATGATCCACACAAAGGAAACAGCACGTTTGTGAATGCTAAACGAAACTAAAAGGTAAAAATTATCCCTTATAGGGCCGCTCCGTCCGTCCATCTGTCGCAGCAGCATATTTCAGCAACCAATAATGATATTGATTTGAAATTTGGCCCTAACATTATTGCAATTTTTTTTTTATATTTCTATTTTCTTTGGGGCCGGATTGGGGGACCGAAACAAAGTGGGGCTACAAGTTAAATGGAGTGTCATATGAAAGTGCTTATTTTGTACATTCCTAAATAGGTTATTATTTTCTTTTGTGTTTGTATAAATATGGTAAAACTATGACACTTCAATTTTATTTATAATTATAGATAGGATATATTTCATTCCGGGATTGCAAGTGAAACCGAGGGGAAAGCTAGTAAACTGATTAATTTATTATTAAGATTAAGTACTTAAGTAAATCCGAATTTTACAACCGAACTTATCCGCCAGGTTACTTGCATTTGGGACATGGAAACTGCTATGCAAATCATTGCAGATTATGTGAAAAATCTGTTTAGAGGCCCTTAACCTGCTTGTATAATTAAGTACTTAAATATGTATGATCGTAATTCGGCTATTGCTCCCTCCTTAAAAGTAATGATCTTACATAATGTAGGTACCAGCCAGGTTTCTATTTCAAGGCGATTCACAGCGTTGGTTTAAGTATTCCATTTTTTAACAAATGTTTACTAATCATGAGATTAGAGAAAAACGAGAGCCATTAAAAAACGGCAAAGTTTGAGTTGGACACTAGCACGGAGGGTTGCATACAAAAATAATTAAACTTAGTTTTGTAGTCATTGCAAGTTTGCTATAACGTTGGTAGTAGGAGCAGTAAACAAAATAACATCTTGTGTTTTTATGGCATCAATCGATTGGGTCAAATTGTGAGGAACAAAACTAATAATATAAATACTTTTCAAGCCTTATAGTGCACTCTATACAGTTCATGACATATTAATACAGCTCACTAAAAGAGACGGACGGACAGCGGGCGCTAAGTCAAAGGTCCGTCCGTTGGAACCCTTTTGCTACGGAACCCTAAAAATAGGCTTTTTGAAATTAGAACTAATAGTAATACTTAGATCTTGATGCTGCTTTTACCTACGATATAATTTTTAATTTTGCAGGATCAACCACGGGAGTGATACTACTCCTGTAAGCGTCTAGGTACTGAATTCTATACGCTATGTATGTGGCACGAGTGGTGAGCACAGATAGGCAGTAGTGGGGGCAGCTCGCGCATGTACACTTTTGGTCCAATCCCAGTAGCCAAATGACACGCAAGAATCCAATAGACGACGAGCATTGACTGACGAACCAATCGTGTGCAGCTCGGCGCTCCCCCCTTCTTCATTCCTCCAAACAGACCGAAAAATTTACTACTGCGCAGGTGTCGATCTGTGCTCACGAATCGTGCCCCTTACTATACTAACCGTTTACGATCAAGCGGGCTGGTAGTATGCTTGTTAGTTTTTTTTAACTAATCCTAAACTAAGCGGAGCTTGTACTATGGAAACAGGACAACTGATATGCTACATAAATGCACGTACGTATGCAGTACACAACGTACTACATACAAACGTGTTCATGCAAACAAATGCATGTCCTGGGTGGGAATTGGGAATCGTACCCACAACCTGTGGCGTGATAGAACCACGCCGACTGACCCGTGTAAAATAAGTATGTATGTAGGTAGATGACCGTTTTATTTTCAATTTGTACAACGGCTTTGTCATAACAACGTAAATCATGTTATCAGTTCACTTAAGCTATTAGTGTTCCACGTATTATCAGTTTAATCGCCTGACGTCACCATCTCGTGTTCCTAAGCCAATGAACCCAACTAACAGGGCCTTCGATTTCTGAACATCTTATTGTTATTTACATACAAATTGAACCAGCAATGCGACCTTGAAAATGATCGCGTTTTAAATTATTTTTGTTATCTTTTAATTTTATTAGAATAATAAAATTCAATCTAATATTTAAATACGTGTCTGTGTGAATGTTTGTTTGTACCATAGTGTCATAGAGTTAGAATATTAATAGAACGTCTGTACTAGAGTGCGGTGCGTGAGCACAGTTAGGGTCTTGCCTTGAAACGGAGTGCGCGTACATGGTTTGAACGACAAAAATACATATTCATCATCATCATCATTTCAGCCTATTGCAGTTCACTGCTGGACGTAAGCCTCCCCCAGGGTTCGCCACATGGCCCGATCTCCCGTTTTCGCCATCCAGTCACCACCAGCCACTTTTTTCAGATCGTCGGTCCATCTGGCCGGAGGGCGTCCTACACTACGCTTGCCGAGTCGTGGTCTCCACTCGAGAACCCGTCTACTCCACCGATCATCGGTTCTGCGACAGATGTGACCAGCCCACTGCCACTTCAGTCCGCTACACTTTAAGTGTAGCAAAATACATATAATTAATGCCAATTTCTCGTTTTTTATCGACACTTTTACCGAGAACATATTACAAGGAATCCATATCGACATTTTGTGTGACTGTCAATCAACTAGTGTAAGATATATCTGTGAATGCATCTATATGGAAACTGTTCACGCTTCACACTAGGTAACGTTGTTAACGCTATCACTCTATATTATTCTTACTCTATGGTTAGTACGCTGTAATAGCTGAACGAATTTGGGTGGAAATACATACGTAAATTGTTCATATCAGGGAATAGAGGATACCTATATAATCCCGTGAAAACTTTCGATCCTGGGGGGACGCGGGACAGCTTCTTATTCATTTGAAAATCGATCGAACATACTTAATTATTTTTAAGTTACCTACCTATTTTATTAGTTAGTTTTTTTATTGAAAATAGGCTTGTGCTGTTTAGCAGTTGAGCACACAAAGCCTAGAAGGGTACTAACAACTAAGGAGGCCTACATTCATGCGACCCTCCTGATGGTAAGCGGTTACCGTATGACGCTTACAGCACTATATACGCATCAAAATTATCTTTCCTTTTTCATTACCATCCATTTCCCATCATTATTTTTACTTTTGTTTAATCCTGTTTACCTACTTTTTACTCTGTAGATCACGGTATAATAGCGTAACGATTATATTTATACTGTGTTAAACTTAACTTTCATCCTTACATTGACTTTACAACGTTGTTTTTCCTTCTTTATGTTTTCAATTTCTATTGGTGAAGACCTTTAAATGGCTCACACATCATGTACACTGAATGTATACACATGTAATCAGCTGTTAGTTTTCCAAATAAAATAAAAGCGCGTTGCCGACCGTGCAAAAATCTCTTCACACCCTTGAAGAACTCCATGCATTAGTTATTTTCTATCTACCTACCCATATAATTGAAAAAAAAATGAAATTTAATTCCATGAGTGGGTAGTTAGACATTACAAATAACCACACCGTTATTAAAATGTCAGGAGTCCAGGAGTCTTTGATTGTCTGTCTTTATGAATGTGTCGTGAATAGTGTCTACAGGAGAGTTGTGTTTGTCTTTTATCCTTACTATCCTAACTAATAGTGCTAATATTATAAATGCGAAAGTGAGTTTGTTTGTTTGTTACGCATCTGAAATTTGGCATGCAGATAGCCTATGGTATGGAGAAGGACATAGCTTTTTATCCTGGGAACGCGGGTGAAACCGCGGGGGACAGCTAATAAAATAAACTTTGTATTTGGCGTCGTGTGAGAAGCTATAAATTATAATTCCAAACAAATCGTTCTACAGTTGACTCTCAGTTGGTTCCAGGGGGCCTACCACAAGCTCTTAAAACAAGGTTAAAATAACCTTATTTGTGTTTTGTCTTGTTTTGACGCCGGATGTCAATGAGGGACAAAACACAAATAAGGTTATTTTAACCTTGTTTTAAGAGCTTGTGGTAGGCCCCCTGGAATACACAGCAAGCAGATAAATTAGGCTCATACGTTAGTACTATTTTATTCTGTGCCCAAAGAGAGATCTAATGTAAGTTCTATAATGAGCTAGACGGGGTATCATAAGTGGTCAAGAAGTCAGACAGAACAAAGTCTTTCTAAGAACATCTGTGGGTCAGATTGCATGCAGATAAACAAGCGGTAAGGTAAGTTTTATTTCACATTAACAACTTTCATAAATAATTATGCCTTATTAGGGTTTATAAGTTTCTTTTTGGAAAGGCGCCCTGGGCTCTCTAAAGGGCACATTACCACTCAATCGGTGAAAAGAGATTGCTTGAATTCAAAATTCCCTCTCCAAACCAGAGGAAAGGTGCCTTTATTATCACGGCTTGATCCAGTAAAAATGACCTGAATGGTTGTAATTTTTCATAAAAGCAGCTGTGAGATGTCAGATCATCACACAAACCTGGTGATGCAGCAGTCACATCGTAGATGCCTACTAATCTGAATCAATAAATAGGTACTACCTCAAAATATTTCACTTAGATAATTCACTGTCACGACTTAACATTAAGGTTGTCAAACGATGTTTCTAGTTTCTAAATATACTATTAAGAGATCTACCTAGACTCTTGCAAGTCTTCTTGTGCTTGAAATAAGTTTTATAGACTATTAAAACCATAATTTGCCTTTTAAAGTAGATATTTTCGATGTGATGATGTCCCAGAGGTTATCAAACTTTTTTCGACCCGTTAAAGTACGCCCCTATTTCAAATCCTTTCAAATTGGTTTCTTCAGGGTTGGCAACGTTCGATTGATACCCCTGGTGTTGCAAGCGTCCATAGGCTACGGTAACTGCTTACCATCAGGCGGGCCGTATGCTTGTTTGCCAACTCAGTGGTATAAGAAGCCTGCCATGCTCGAAGAGGTACCTACTGGAAAGTACCCTGCCACCGTGTTCTGGATTTCTAGCGATATTTTCTAACACGGAATAAGATCTTTTAGGATTGAAATCCAACGACCTTTTCTATAACATTTGTGTCACGAGCAAAAAAATGCTTCTACAGACAAAGTACCTACCTACCTCCTTACCACTGTTTTATATTCGACAAATAATCCTAAAATTGGTTTTATAGACTTTGCTAAAATTAAACCCATATTCACGTACCCTGTCAGTATAATTATTATAATTTCCCGACATTGTTATAAAAATAGACACTTAGGTCTGTAACCTAAGGGCTAAAAAACACTGTTAGGTCATTCATGCGCCCTTCGATCGGAGGCATTGGCTCCACAATGTGAACGGAGGCCGAAGCGGTTGGTTACCCCGCGCCCTACCCTAAGGTGACATTTACATATCTTCACGCTCACTTTTAGGGGGTAAGTTGATACAAAAAATATTGGAATAAGTAGGTACATACATAAATATTTAAGCTTCATCAGAAAAAAAAGTCTGATCTAAAGGCACGTCTACGATACGCGAACCGAGCAAGAGCCGAGCACACATGGAGCACGAATTTGCGTTCTGTAGACGGACTTGCGAGACTCGTACGAGCGTTCGGCTCACGCACGGTTCGCGTAGCGTAGACGCACCTATATACCTTCAGCAGGCCTATTTTAAAACGTTCGGATTCGATATCGTAAACGGATTCAAAAACTACCGAGGCGATAGGATATCGCAATTGCTTTTTTAATTTCCGAATTAAAATATTTTTGATGTTTCTTAACGGAAATATCAATTCGATTCACAGAAAAGTTTTCGGTTATTATAATCCAATCCGGTAATAACCATTGCTGAAATTCGCCTCGGATTTTTTAAAATCCGTTTCAGATATCGAATCCGACGTTTTAAAATAGCCCTGCAGAGGTGTTGTAGGCTCGTTCGAAACGAATGATTAGACGCACGGTTCGTGCTCGGTTCGCCCATTAGGGGTAAACTCAGAATACGAATGTGAAGCAATGACAATTTCTGATGCCAGAAAATTTGGCAGTATCTTGGTAAGTATACCTTTTAAATCCCCTTTGACATTTAATCTTGTAAAAGCCCATGCTGTCATGTTGACCCAGATTTTAAAAACACTTCCACCTTGTCAGGCATGCAGTTTCCTTTCACTACCAAGGTTTATACAAAATTTTGAAAACGACATTTCCAGAATCTCATTCCTGAATGGGTAAAAATACTTGATGTCACAAGCCTGAAAGATATTGGTATTGGTATGTATCTATGCAAATATTAGCATTAACTCCTCAAACAACAAAATTTTTATTTTTATAAAGGTAGATGGCCAAAATGGTTTGCAAAGAGGGAGGTAATGACAGTACCGCTGCAAATAAATTAACATTTTAATTAGTTTTAGATAAATTTTAATTTTTGACTAGTTTAAGTTAGATTTATTTAGTTAGATAAATTATATTAGATTAGTTAGATAAATTATAGTATGTTAAAATAAAGTCTATACCTACATGAAAAAAAAAAAAAATATATTAATTAACATGCCAAAATTTAATAGGTACCTATTCTTATCATGTCAACAGGCTAAATGTTTGTTTATACTATCATCGGTTACTTATTAGCTTTTGTATTTTATTGTCATTTTGCCTTTCATGCCAATGTAAAATAAAGCTTATCTATTGTCAAAAACCAACAAATTAAAGAAACCAGATTGCAAGATCTATGACACAGAATGACGTGATACTATGATGTCTATGATGTAGCCAAATGATTAGATAGCAGCGTGTTGTATTATTTATAAACGAGGCATGACGCATTACTAGGGTGAATAAGAGTTCGTTTGATATCTTTGCAGCTTTGCAGCCCATGGCTGGTAACATTCCAAGAACCATGCTAAAATGTGAAATAATAATGCAGTAGGTAATCTCAATAACTAGGTATTTTCACATCTGGTTGCATGAGCATCACGTAAAGAACAAAATCTATGATTTTGATATCCAAGTTGTCCTAATAACAAGTTTTTTGCCTTGCCAAACCACACAGCAACACAAAAACAAAAACACCGCTTATAATCTAACATGAATCCTATTAGAAAAAGACAGACTTCTGTTGGCTAGAGGCTATTTTTTCAGACACGAGGTCCATCTCCTTTCAGCAAAATCGATGTCGGTCGTGGCACTCGTGTCGCAAAATGGGTCTCAGGTCAAAATCATTCTCCCAGTCAACCTAAAATCATTGAGCACCCAAACTTGGTGAATGTCACAGTGCGATGACTGACGTTGCTTGGGGCGCGTGCGGGGGGCTGGTGTCAACGGGCGGCGGCATGGTGGAGGGGTGGGGGGCGACGGCGGGGGCGTCAGATTCGCGAGAAGGCTTCCGCGGGCGGGGTCAGCGACCTCGCCCCCCGCGCGTCGGCGCGCCCGCCAATGTCAGGGCCGGTGCAGCCGCGGTCAGCTGACGTCTGGGGACGCGCGGGGGACGCGGCACCGGCTCAGAGTTGCAGTCGACCACCGATCGTCAACGGAGACGTACGCCTCTCCGCTCCGCGGCACGCGCTATTAATAGCAGGCGGCGGCGCCGCGCGCTACTCTGGCGCCAGGGCTGTTCTTACCGAGTCAGGTACCTGAAGTAGCGCGCGTTGCCTCCCCTGACTCCAACCGTTCGACACCAGAAGATCCGAGAGTAACCGCCGCACGCCCATTGTACTTCATCAGGTGCTCTGGTGATGATGGTTCCAGGCGCTTGTTGGAGTACACTTACCGTGTCGGCGGTTATCGTCCCGCCGTGATTTAACCGCAGTGATGCTGGAGCGTGGAACACGTGGCGTGGTGAAGTGCGAGCACGTGGCAGGTCCGGGTGGCTACGGATGGGGCAGGCGGCTGCAGGGTGACCGAGGTGAGTTGAGCACGGCTCGGAACGTGGGCGCGGACACAAAGAGTAGCGGTGAGTCACACGCTAATCACGGGCGGCGGTTGATGACCGCTGCAGGCTGCACACCCGCCCTCGCCGCCGCACCCCCACACCTCGTCCCTTACCTCGCTACCACACCCTCGGACCTAAAATCGCACACGTACACCTTTGTATTGGTCATCGAACTCCCTCCCGAAAGATCTGAACAAAAGCAGCACAAACTGGTTTAGCATATTTTTCGACAGCAGCCGGCTGTCGGCGACGTTTTCCTCATGAATCTCGCGCGGTCGCTCGACGCACGACCGCTCCGCCGAGCGTTTTCAGAGGAGTCGAAGCAAAAAGTGGCTTGATGATTAAAAACCAAGTGTTGTTGCAAAAAACACATTATTCATACCCGGCCGCCGAGACAAAGGTTCAAGAACAAAGCGTTTTAGCAAAATGACAAATAGCTGGTGTATTTGTTCGTATTACAATTAGATTTTATATATTGGTTAGACAAAATTTGCGTGACGTCAAAGCCGACGCGTTGATATTTTCCGCCGACCTCGTCATTACCAAGGTGATTTCGAAACGTTATTGCCTCACTTTCGAGTGCGAAACCACATTGCACTGATAACTTGTGAAATTTTATTCAATACCGTTTTCGACTTTATAAACAAGATGATACAGTATCAGGTTTGTGTGATTTAGCAAAAATTATGTTTGCCGAGATATATAATACAAACAGCCAATAAAAATACAAGTCTCGGGTGGATGATTCACAGGAATGCGTCTAATTGTCCAAGTGAACGCAAGAAATTCTTCGTGTTAGATTTCAAATTAAAGTGAAACTAAATCGAGTAGCCCTGGTACAAGCTCAGCTAATTTATTGTGCTAAACTAGGTTAACGAACGAGGTCTGCTCCTGTGATATTTCCCCTCTGATTTCCGAGATATTCCGCAAACGACCGTTTAAATGATCAGTTGAAAAACCCGAACCTTTATCCGACTCGATTCATGGTTCGACATTCCATTCCCCTTTATCTTTATCCCTCCCAGACGTTACAATCACCCGAACCGCCTTCGCCGTCCTCCGCCGCTTTTTAGCTTATTTTTCGCCATTTTAACTGCTTTAATCTAGAAACAACTCGTTCGCTTCCAAGAAACTCTCAGACGATTTTGTGGTGAGTGGTAACCAATAGAGTGCACTGACTCCTGTGACTCAGTTGTAGACAAAGACCGTTGTACGAAGTCAGGCCAAAGATAAGATCGAGGCAATATTGGATATTTCAAACAGAATTGGAATGGTGTGGTGAGCTTGCAAAGTAAATGAAAATGTTTATTTTGACGTTTTCAACAAATTAAATGAACACATTCTGCTTTGAATCGATTTGGACGATCTTTGGACGACTTTGGCTGTAGTACCTATCAACTCTTTTATTAATTAGTTTGTGTCTTGAGATGGGACAATTTTTGGACGATACAATGAGTAGACAGACGGTAATGAGTCATCTATTCCATGACGTACCTTTTTGCCGTTTCCTTTTTATTCTTATTGTTTTTTTTTGTGATACAGCCATTTAGTATTCAGCTACTGTATCTGTTTTAGTTCTTTATCGTTTTATACAAGTTTCTTTCCACGTTTTCCATTTTGGATTTATAAGGGACAAAATTATAGCCTGCTTCATTTCTGGAACTGCGGGTTTTCTACGGCTTTTGCAGAGTTTTTAGGTACCTACCTACTTTTTAACCAACTTTATTTTTGTTCCATGATTTTAGTTGGATATATTTTCGGCTCGGTTAAAAGCTGTTTATGCAGCTATTAAAACTATTTCATATAAGCTTTTATAGACACCCCTAGTCGTGTATTTTTTCAGACTAAATCATTCAAGATCTGAATCTACTGGAGCAAAAAACGAAGTAACCGTTCAAATAAATATTTATATAGTTATAATCTAGTTAATGTTTATTGCCATTTCATACTCTCATCTAAATTATTTTTGGTAGGCAATATAAAAATACTGTCGTTTTGACATTAAAATGAAATTAAATTTATTACAAAATCAAAAACTTTGACAGCCTCTAGCTGACTTAATTTCTGTTCACCGTTAGCTAAGAAGGTAGGTACCTATAATGATGTAAAGAATGTTATAAATAACGGTAAAGTTTACTACAAATACTTACCGTAAGATTTACACCATTATTATTTGTATGCTTCTGAAGTAAATCACTTCATTGATGTAAAAGAAATTCAATCACCAAAGCTTAGTAGGTATTCTGTAATCTGTGCACCAAAGATTCTTATGTGATTGAATTTCTACATAAAATTATTTCAATAAACTTCTTTCATTTTATATAGTTTTAGTGATTGAAATGTAATTTGTCTTTTTCGATTTTGTATTTTTTTTAAATTTAGAATTATTAATCTGCATTGAATAGGATTTCCGTACTATGGGAGGTCAGCTTATACTAGATGATGTTAAGCCTGCCTTTGAGAATGACATTAATTCTGCGCTTGGAAATGCAATTGGTTGGTTGGAGCGGAATAACTTGAGAATAAATATGCTAAAAACAACGTACATGCAATTTCAGACCCATAACTCTACTCCAGTCAGTCTCAACATTCACCATAAACATAATTATATTGAAAGAGTGCAGGAGTGTGTGTTTTTGGGAGTAACTATCGATAAATTGTGTAGTTGGAAACCACACATAGAAAACCTAACAAAAAAAGTAGATCGTTTTGTTTACGTACTTAAGCGCTTAAAATTGGTTATTGGTCTGCAAGCGGCTCTCTCTGCCTATCACGGGTATGTTGCATCAATACTTCGCTACGGAATTGTCTTGTGGGGAAACTCTGTAGATTTTGATAGAGTTTTCAAGGCACAAAAGAAATGTATTAGAGCAATATGCGGGGCGCATTTCCTTGACAGTTGCAAACCACTATTTAAAAAATGTAAAATCCTGTCTTTGCCCTGCATATATATCATGGAAATTTGTATTTTTGTTAAAAAGAACCCTGATCTGTTTATCCGTTTCGATGACAGTGGAAGTATAACAAGACACGGTTATAAACTACGACTTCCACGGATAAGACTAACATTGTTCAAAAGAAATGCTTATTGTATGGCTATAAGTATTTACAATCATTTACCACTTACTATAAAAACACTACAAATGACATTGTTTAAGCGTAGAATGTTTGATTTATTGTTGACAAAGAATTATTATAGTGTGAATGAATTTATTAATGATAAGAATTTGGAATGAATACATTGTGACATTTAATTTATTATTTTGAATAGGACAATTATTGCAGTATTATTGGAATGTTTTAATTGTAAGTATTATAAATTCTTTGGATTTTCTTTACAGATATATATATTTTTTTTTGCACGCTAAATTCATAGCAGAATATGCAGAGCTATGTATAATTTTAAGATCCATTTTATGTACCATGTTCATGCAAATACAATTTCATTTAATTTCATTTAGAAATGTATAGCTTGATCTGTAGCCGTGTGTACCTACCTATAGTAAAGTAAATATTTTTTTTTTAAATTTATAGTTTCATGAATGAATGAGTTAACACTGAACATTTTCCTTTACTTCTTATGCCATTATTTTTACATTAGGTTTTATTAGCCTTGCGAATTTATACAACTTGTATAAAATGTTTTTGTCACTCGAAGTAGCTAAATAAAGGCATTTAAAAAAATATCTTCAGTCATATTATAGGTACCCGAAAATAATAAAAAGGAGGTAATATTGTTAGCTTCAGCCTATGGTATGTACATAGGCTACTTTTTATCCCGGGAACGCGGGTGAAACCGAGGGGGACAGCTAGTTATTTATATTTTTAAGTCCTAACTTAATATTGTGAGTTTGTTTGTTACGCCTTCACGCCTCAACTCTCAACTACTCAACGGATCATCATGAAATTTGGCGTTCAGATAGCCTATGGTATGGAGAAGGACATAGGGTACTTTTTATACTGGGAACGTGGGTGTAACCCCGGGGACAGCTAGTCAATAATAAAGAGAGAGGAATAAAAATTACTGAGAACCTCCATTGAGTCGGCGAAGCGAATCCAAAACTCTTCAAAATAACTATTAACTACAAAACTTAAATAAAGTAAAATAACCTTCCAACGCTAGATGATTATAGCTAGTTAGAGCTTCAGACTTAAATATATATCTAGGTCTATTTTAAGCCGTAGCAATCACTTAGTTAATAAAATACCTACTGCTTCCTGACATCCAATCTGCTAAGTCTTTTCTATTTTGATATCCCCAACATATAAATGACTGGGCATTTTTTGGGTCGGCATACCTACTACCTTCAATCAGCTTAGTTAGAAGTTAGAATACAAGATGCTAATAAAAATTAAACATACGCTCCCTTTCACCCTCATTTGTGATTTGGGAAATTATAGGCTGATGATGATGAGGATGATACGCTCCGAAGTACTCCGAACATAGTACTCCTCCTTTTTTGAAGTCGGTGAAAATATAGAACGATCGTTAGATCGTTTTAGGGTCGGCAACGCGCGCGTGATACCCCTGGTGTTGCAAGCGTCCATAGGCTACGGTAACCGCTTACCATCAGGCGGGCCGTATGCTTGTTTGCCACCTAAGTGGTATAAAAAAAAAAAAAAGATTTTGAGCAAAAAAAGACTGCAGATATTTATAAAAAAGAAACAGACACTAAAAATACTTGGTAGTGTGAATATATAACATTTATAGGTGTTGCATAATACTAGCGGACCAGGTGGGGGGTTAAGGGGCTCAAGGCCCGCCAAAAGCAACTGGGTCCACCCTTGATAATTCTTGAAAAGCCCCTCAGATCTCAAATCCTGGATTCGCCGCTGTTACAAAGTAATAGTTATTATCATTGAATTATTGAATGTTAAACAGTTTCGCAACAAACACACAGACAGTTTACTTTAATATTATTACCTAGGTATAAGTAAGTTGTTCGCAGAATAACCTAATTTATTCGTCTGGAATGTTCTACAAAGAAAATATCCAGACCCTGAGATACATTTTTAAGTACCTAAATCGATTTAAGTAACTGAGAGAAGGATAACATTAATATAACGTTGTTGCCAACTGTAACTACATATCTATATATATAAAAATCAATGCCACTTTTCGTTGTAATTTTATAACTCAAGAACGGGCTCACCTATCCAAACCAAATGTTTAGGCTTTGTTCGGACTATTTAGTAGATGGTTTATGTGAAGTTTGCACAAAATTGGTCGAGCGGTTCTCCATTTATCACATTTTTTGTATTCAATAAATGGCGGATCATTTTGTTAATGGGGATTTTGCTGCCAGGGTAGGGTAGGGTAGGTAAGGGTAGGGTATAGTAGGGTAGGGTATGGTAGGGCGGGGTAAGGTAGGGCAGGGTAAGGTAGGGCAGGGTAGGGTAGGGTAGAGTAGCACCACGCGAACGAAGTCGCGCCGGGCAGCTAGTTACTTATAAAGGCCTTTTCCTATGCCAAGGTGGTTAGGCGTCTTATAATAACTTTCCATTTATTACTTTGTTTTGACTGGAGAAACCTACAGATTGTTTATTAATTTGATTCCACACCGTTCTATACCCACCTAGAATGCAATCTGTATGGTCTGGCAACTGTACTTTTTCGCAAGAGCTGGTCATTACCAGACCTTGGATTTTCAAAAAAATATCAGCCGAGTGCACGTAAGCATACCTACGCCATGCATACCTACCTAGGGTTTCATAGTTTTTTTTAATTCCAAGATTCAAAATTGTAATTGTAAAAGCTTTTGATCCGAAACTGTGTTTCGAAGATAAATGTAAAATTCCAAATGATTTTAACATGCCTTATAATCTACTTTATTTATCATATTCCGGAATAAAAATATTATGCCTAAAATCTATTGCCGTCACACCTAGGCGCCTGCGTTCCCCACATGACATGACCAATTGAGATAGCAACTCTAATAATAAATAGCAAGCGCGCGCGGTCTGCGCGGGCGCGGGCGCCTAGCCTAGCAGTAATGTTGATTGTTGATAGATAGCTATTCATTACAACCTGCAAAAATTACAAACGGGGGGCCAAGTCTGCTGTTACAAAATTGACAGATTTTACAATTTTATATAATAGCGTCGAAAACCATTATGAATATAGTAGGTACCTACCAACAATGAATGGAGTTGTGATGGAATCGTGACATAAACAATGAAAATATTAGAGTTTATGCGATTGTGTACTTTAATATAAGTAGCTAAACATATTTTTCGTTTGACATTGCGAAAGTCATGTTAATTTATTGGTTTTAGTAAGAATTGTATAAAAATAGTTTTTATTTGCGTTTGTTTCGGACAAAGTCAACAAGATCATTCCGCAAATAGCATTTATATAGGCACAGGCACATACTTATCGTGAAATATATTTAATTCGTACTTAATTTATGATATTTTTATACAGAAGAAAATAAAACGATAAAACAAGTTATTAAAACTACTTCATAACTACTTATATTTACATAAAATAAATAAAATATTATTGATGCATAAGCATATTCTATTAGGAAAATACAAATCGCTTTCTTATACCAGAATAAGCATTTTGCGCCCACGGCTATCAAAATTGTGGTATTTTTATCTGTATTTTGTACTTACATAAGATAACTTTGCATACATTAAATTATTATTAAAAACAAATCCAGATATAATCAGTTACCTATTTGATATCTTGTATTGTATTGTACACACCCATTTGATAAGATTGCCAATTTATAACAGCTGTTTCTAAAGTGTAAATTAAAGCACTATAACTGAAAATATTTGGCACATTGGCCTATTAGGCTTTAAGTATACATTTGGCACATTGGCCTATTTGACAGGACCTATTAATGTAATTTTAACCCAGACTTAGGCTAGTTCCCGCTAATCGTCTGCCGAAGCTTACCCTGTAGAAGTACCTAGTAGGTGCACCAACTTGCCGCGCTCCTACTTTATTCTAGCGGCTCGCTAGTACGGCCGTTTTGACAGCCCATATCTATGCAGACAAAAAGAGAAACGCATGAACGGGTTCTGCTTGTGGAGGTTGGTCTGCCACATCGAGGAAAGATCCCTTTAGAGTAGTAATAATGAACAATCAAATTCCGAAACTAGTCAGTGATTTGTCACTGAATTTGAACGGTAAGGACCAATCACTGCATCGTTTGTTTTTGACTTGGCCAATCAGAGTGCATGCGTCCTTGACTTAACCAATCAGAGCGCATTATTGGCGTTGGGAAATTGGCGGAATATATTACAACCAAAATGAACGTCATTGCGCTTCTTTGGGTTAATTGTTCGATGGTCTGCCATTTATTTATTAAATATCAATTCAGTCTAATTTGTAGTTTTGCTGCCGGGGCACGTTATTGCTGTCAGTGCGATTAAAATGTCAATATAATGTAAAGAATCTAAGCTTATTTTGAAAAGAGTAATTGCCGAGTTTTATGCCGGCTCTTCTCAGCAAATGCAACCTTCCGAACCGGTATTAGAGTATTATTCATACCTGCGAAGGTCTATTTGAAATAAATGATTTTGATAGCGAGATAAGGATAGACACCCTCCCTCATGTATAAGTACCATCATAGTAAGGTAGTAGCCGCTAATTTAGTTTTTCGACTTGAATTTAACCACGCCCCAGTGCCAACTCGTTGACAACTTCTATAAAGCCCATCACACACGTAGCTATAATATATATTAATATGCCGAGCTATAATATAAATGCCAGTACAAGATGGTGAAGTAACAGAAATTTATATTATAGCTGCGTGTGCGGTCACTCAAAGATTAGTATTGAAAATATATCGTAATATGCTTTGCTATGATTCATATTAATATATATTATAGCTACGTCTGTGATGGGCTTAATCAACTGTATTTATTTCGTCGTAGGAATAAATGGCACGCCCATTTACTATTTACCGAGCATGCGGTAGCTTTAAAACTGTGAATATTAAGTAAAACACATGTCCAACCTTGACGTGTTTGCATTCATCATAAAATTCCCAAACGAGCAGGAAAGTCAGCTGGTTTATAAACATACGTTACTAAATATCGAAGTCGAAATTTTAGTTATTTTATTTATTGCAATAAAGTGAAATATATACTACCTTCTGCCAATTTCAAACAGACATTCAAGAAAATTTACGTGACATGTAAGGACTACTTTAGACTACTTTTGTTTATTGAATTGTCAAATTTTATTTTGTCTTATGTCGTTTTAGCTATGTTACATTATGGCCACTTTACTGGTTAGTGATAATGTGGCTGGATATAGCAAAAAAAAACAAATCTTAGAAAGGAACTGATTTTCTGTATATGACAATAAATACAATTTGTGAAAGACTATGTACTTGGAAAACCTGTACCACAGACAATGAAGAAAAATGAAGAAGTGCAAAAGCTGGACTCCTGCCAGCCTTGCCAATACTTTCCATGCATGCGAATGTCCATAAGTTTTTTTTTTATACCACTTAGGTGGCAAACAAGCATACGGCCCGCCTGATGGTAAGCGGTTACCGTAGCCTATGGACGCTTGCAACACCAGGGGTAACACGCGCGCGTTGCCGACCTTGCAGAAATTCCTTCACACCCCTTTTGAAGAACCCCATGCTGTACTCCATTGGGAAAACCACGGCGTAACAGGTAAATTATCAGTTCTTCAGTAGATTCCGTACCTTAATTATCCGTTTCCGTGATTTTACCAATATTAACAGGTGAGAGAAAAGTATTATCTCGGCGGTCGGACTGTGTGTAATGGTATTGCAAATATATATGGGTAAAAAATTACATTTATCAACCATTTGTCTAATTTTAATTGACTTGGATATTTAAGGTAAACACCATTGGCAAGAAAACGTAAAGAAACCTGTGAAGAAACTTCGAAATTAAAGCATAGATTAAATAACAGTCACTACATTAGAAAACAATCCATTTTACCTGGAAAATTCTTTGATGTAAGCTGAGCTAGATTGCCAAGGTGCTCAATAAAATAAATTTTACAAATTTATGTATTTTTTTAGCAATTCTTTTACAGGAATGTTACAAATCTTGTAAATGATATTCTAAGCTTTCAACTAGAGATATGGATCATACAAACAAGTAATTTTATTGATAAATGAACCTTCTTAATGTATAATGGGCGATGTATACACGCACTATGAGGGGAGAGCCGAATAATGGCGACGCGACGACATTACAAGACGCAAAATAAAATATATCATTTCCAATTCACGTCTGACCCTGAAAATAAATTGTTGGAATGATCTATCACTTATCAATTTAAAGCTGACAATTTTAAAATAATACATTTTAGTGCAATTATGATTGCATAGCGTCATAATTCAATGGATTGCATATTTTATATTATTTTCAAGAGCTACTTTTTGTAGCTGGGATAATTGCGCTACAAAAATAGTATGTTACTTATGAGCTACTTTTTGTAGCACGTAGGCGTTTCAGTAATGAACTGTGAATTTGTTCTATATTCGGCGACAAAATAATCGGTCAGCGATTATCACTCGTGTACTACCGGCTCCCTAATTCTTGGCAATCAAAATCCAAGCCATATTTGACAAGATGGTGTCCTACTTTCTGCAGCATGTCAACCATGTTTGTCATTTTTTGGCACTTAGATGTAGGGCTGATGAACCGGCGCGCGAACCGAAACGCTGCTTTTAGCTGGCGCTCCCGAATTAATTATAAAAACTCGAAAAACGACACAAACTATAAATACAAAGCCAACACGAGATACTACACGTCTGAGAACGCAACTAGCGAGCTATCATCATCTGCCGGGGTACCCCAAGAAGAAGGAAGCGGATCACCAAGTGCAGGTGAGTGGTTGATACATTCCATTCAGTTTCTTCTACATAAAGTTTGGTACAGACAATCGCGCTCGTTCGAGACTAGCAAGCCCGTCCACACTACGCGAATCGTGCTCGCAGTGTGCTCGTTCGTGACTTGGCTCGTGCTCGGTTCGCGAAGCATGGACGCACCATAAGAGGTGCCAAGTTTACAAAATGTGTGAAAAAAATAGGCCAAACCAACACATGGAAATTAGGTATGTGGGGCATTAGCCGTTTCATATTCGTTAGAATGCGACACAATAGGCTAGAGCGCCAATGAACCTTGTCGCAAATAGGCCACTATGACAACAAGATGTCAATCTTATTCTACAGAGGGAAATCATTTAATGCATTGTCATACAATATTTTTATCCTATCGATAGAGGTGGCGTAAATGAGGAGGCACACTGACAATTTATCCCGCTAGGTTTCGTATAGTCGCTGGTGCCGTCTTATCTGTCAAACACCATAAATTTTTTACGTATTCGTTATCAAATAAGTTATTCAATAATTATAATGCCTTTCTGTAGTGAATTTTAATGCAATAATAAAGGTTTACACCAATTGAAAAGAAAAAAGCCGTGGATTATTTAAAAAAAATGGACACCAAGCTCATAGGAAGATTATGCAGTTATCACTTCAAACCTAACGATTTTATTATAAAAGCCGGTTACTGGTTGGTTTAATTAATTTTAAATTCATGAAAATCCATCAATTCAATATCAATGACAGTTACCAGTGAGGGTGGCGCCATCTGAGATTAGCTTTGCCTGTCCCTCCCCATTGACTAGGTTTTAAGCAAAAATACATTAAGTAATTGTTAGGTACCTACCTCAAAGTTAACAGATAGCTTTATAAAATAGGATGACAGATTTACGGATCAGTTGGCGTGGTTGATAAGATTGAACCGATTCCACCAAAAAAACTTGCTGAGTTACTTGCTGAGTTTCTTGCTGGAGTCTTCTCAGATTAAGTCGAACCGGTGTAATACTGTGGAACTGTATGTAACAACTTAACGTTCATAAGTGCCTTACCAGGGCCGTAACTGAATAAATTACTTTTTGATTTGATTGATTACGCCGCAGATCGTGGGTTCGATTCCCACCCAGGACTTTCATTTGTGTGCAAGATCATACAAGTCCTGGGCCAGTAGACAAGATGGTTATCGACAATAGTCGTTCTTCTTCTTATTTTTAATGTTGGCAACCAAGCCCAAATTAGGGCTCATTTCTGCCAGTGTCGAGTTATATTATAGTTTCCAGTCACAATAAATCACTTCACATTATAGTCCTCAGTCAGTCACCGTCCATAAAAGTCATGTTTTACTACAATGGTGGTCATTGTAGTAAAACTCTACACGGACATTTTGAGACAACTTGAAAAGTCACGATACACATAATTCATTTCATTTCACTTCACATGGATGATCTTTATTGGGTAAAATACCACCAAAAATACACAATAAAACTCAAAATACACAAATTTATGAAAATAAAAATGAAAATGCTACGTCACTCTGCAAGTTCCCGCCAAAAAGTCCGACAATAGTAGTTAAATTATGTGATAATTACCCACCCCTATAAATCCTCATTCTAATTTCAAAATTTGATTTCACAATTTTCATAAAATACTGGCCGGTATTAGCACGATTAGAATTTAGAGGTTACAATTATTAAGCCTCTTTGAATTATATTTGAATTTCTAGAATGTCATCAACGGTTCAACCCCTCGTGTTTATTTAAAAAAAATATTATTCGCATTATTTTATAGTTCAAATATTATATTATTATTTATAAATGAGAAAGTTTGGATGGATGTTTGTTACTCATTCAAGCTTCAACAACTGAACGGATTTGGATGAATTTTGGCACGCTGATAGAATATGTTCTGGATTAACACATAGGGTACTTTTACCCCGGGTACGCGAGTGAAACCGCGGTTCACAACTAGTATTCTATAGTTCAAATGCGTTGCAAATACCCACTAAGACACAAAGCAATCTGATTCATCATAATGTAAATAAATTTACTGACAAGAATGTATAACGTGGCAAACTTAAAATTGCGCCGACAGATCTTTTAAAGCGTGACTCTATGGATTGAGAAAATGTGTTAAGGGCGTCTCGAGGTTAGAAATAATAGAAAAATCCCCTCTCAGTCGTCCGTCACCCTCTGACTAAGGTATGTAGGGAGGACACCCTTCGCCTGGGGAGGGCCGACCTTCCGCAACGTCCTTGCCACGGCAAAGGTCAGTTGCGAACGTAGACAATAACAACAAGATTAAATTGTATTTATGTTTTAGATCATTACTGGTCGTGTTTTTATTCATATACTTAATTGTTTCTTATCAGATCGTTTAGTTAATTAACTCGTCATAACCGATAATGTGGTCTAAAATGTCAGCTATGTTACTAAAAATCTCGCGATAAATTCAATTCTATGTAGAAGAAAAGAAAAAGTAGGAGAATTTTACTAGCATGGCCTGTTTACCCGATTGCGAGACAGCAAGGGCAGCGTTATGTTTTCCACGCCTTTCTTTGTATTTAGATACTTACCTAGGATAACAGAATCTAGGATTATGACCTTTCCTGTAACGATGGATTCGGATTGTATTCATTATTTTTCAACACACTTGCTCGTAAAGTGACTTTTATTGCACCGATTTTAGTTTCATAATGCAGCTTATTACGCACTAGTGCTTTTTACTTTAGATTACTGCACAATTTTATGATAGGTATAATACAGATTAATGTTATGTTTGTACCTCACTGCAAGTGATATTTATGTAGACGAAGCATTCTTAAATAACAGTTTGAAAGCGCGTCGCTGTAAAAGAAATACCTACGCACCATATTTGTTGTTTTGGTTCTCATTATATTGTTGAAGATTTTCAAAAAATCTACTTAAAAAAATACAAGTCTGTTTTTTCTTCGCAAGTGTGTTGAAAAACGTCGCGCGTCGTATCGGTATGACACACGTGTACATTGATCATTACACTCTCGTGTGTGATGACCAACTTTGCACACATGTATCATAATGTACTATTATTTCTAAACAAGCGTAAGTAATGAAAATATTTTTTTTAATCAAAGGTTGTGAAGTATCACAATCTTTAATGAATGGTCTCTCATACCGTTTTGAGGGCTGCTCTTGCTGAGAAGAGCCGACAATAAGTAAATTCCATAATACTGTTTTCAAAACTTTCATTCTAGTCTCACTGATAGCAGACTCAAGCAGTAAGTACAGCCCAAAAGCAGCACCTGTTCACAAGTAGGCGCGTGTGGCAGCCATCATCCGACACACAAGAATAATCTTAGAATCGCCCACCTACTTTCCATTTGTTCTGTTTTCCACAGTGGAATAGGTTGCAGAATAACTCAGGTCTCCTGACGTCATCAGGAAAGGCCTACATTCCTGTCAGAGTTATCAGACCGCATAATGGGCCTGTAACATGCTCTATCGACCATCGTGTTATGGATCTTGTTTCTCTTTCTGATTATAATGAGCTGAGATGTTTTCCGGCCTTTTTAGCAACGTTATCAAGAATATTTAAATTAATTAACACATTATCTACTAATAACAGTATAAAAATTATTGCTTATCTATCAACAGCTGTCGAAATTACCTATACTGTGTGTACTGTGTACTAGTATTTTTATCATATTTTAAAATAATTGAGTATTCGCATTTTAGTCGGATTTAAGCACGTTGGTCCCAGTTATTAATTAATTGTGATAGTCGTTAAGCTTGTTGGAGGCCTCCTAGGCGACTTGAAAACCCAAACAGTAGATTGACCACTAGCCTACCTCCACCGATCCGCAGTGGGCATTCGTGGTGGAGTATTATTCAATTCCCTTTGACCCACATTTGTAAAAGGAGGGTCGTGCTGTGTACTGGGACATTATAGGCTGATGATGATGATGAAATACAATAATAGTGATTTTAATTTATGTCCGAAGAATGAAGGTAAAGCTATCAAGTGCAAATGCTGGCCGGAATACATCGGTAGGTGCTTGGATTTCAATTGAGGGTGGTAGCTAGCCAGGTGGGTACTACAAAGTACCCAACCACCGTGCTATGCTTTCCTTACGATATTTTCCTTCACCGAAAGCTTAAGCTCATTGTGCAATTCGAACTCGAGATCTACGTCACAATATTGAGTTATTTAATAAATTCACAAATGGTAAAATAACAGGGTCAATTTATTCAATTATCTCTCTTTTTATTTGAATTAATTTCGCGATTGAATAATTTATAGATACGTCAATTTAATATAATAATATCAAGATTATTTATAGCTTCTAATAATCACAGAGGGGAGAACAGTTTTCAATGTCAACCTCTTTACTCCCCTAAGTAAGAGGTAGGTAAAGGGAGACCGCAATATTCGGTTTCAATCTTTGAAACCATTTCTTGTACGGATCTCGTGTCCATTTTCATTAACCAGACTCAACAGCCAACACGTCAAATTGGTAATTTTCTATGAAACCTTTTTTCCAGGGTACTGTAACCACGGTACATATATCAAGCAGTAAAGTGTCTCGACCCTTTTCTTGATTATAATTGCCTACAACCGCACGGTACGTGAACATGGGATAGGGCTGCCCGCCTACAGTATTTTAATTTATATCTTGAGTTTCTTTCTCTTTGCCATAATACTTATTTGTTACAAATCGCACAACAAATCCACAAAACCGCCGTTCGTTCGTCACTGCAGCGCATTCGCGACTGTTTGCGAACTGAGTGCGAACAGAAATCGTGGCGCGTAGGTATGACTCGCGTTCCGGCCGTTTGTATGAAAAGCGAGTACTGTAGATATATGTACCGTGCTGTAACTGTCAATACTGGTTCTTTTTGATGACAGCAGTCTAAAAAGCAAGATGAAATTGTAAGTGGCCACAGTAAGTCAAGACTACAGTAGGTATATTACTTAGATAATAGTAAAAGGGCGTCGCCGTATGGACATTGACAATACCAAGGGGGTTACAAATGTGTTGCAAACCATTATAAAGCACTCGTTTCTAGGTTAGTTGAAAAAATGAGGTAGATGTAGGTACACAACTGATCGCCACCTTGCACGCCAACGCGGACGCAAGCTGGACGCGTCGCTTTGATCAGGCCTCAGCTCACATGAAATGTACCTACAGAGGAACAGAGTTATAATTTCCAGAACTTGTTTGCTCCGTATCGCCAGTAGAAGTGATCCAAATGGGTTGTCGTCTTGCTTGGTGCCAAAACTAATAAAAAACAATATTAAGTGTCTTCAAGATGTAATTTTGCCAAATTTTGCATTTTCAATGCACTTTATTTTATATTTAACTAGTTTCTGCCCAGCGGTTTCACCCGCGTTCTCGAGGGATCATATATATTTCCCCGGAATAAAAGTTTCCTTTATTTTAATGTAGGTTATAATCTACCCTTGTGCCAAATTTCATCTCGATTGAGGTCTTACAAAATTGCAACCCGCTTTTTTACCCCTACAAGGGATGGAATTCTCAAAAATCCTTTCTTAGCGGATTCCTACTCCCTTTGAGGAATCTACCTGCCAAATACACTGAATCTAGTTGCCGAGAAAATTTACTAGGGAGGGCCAAGTCTGCTATTACAATTGTGTTCCAATGAACTCTCAGTAGCGAAAAATGTATTGATAGCTGTAGTTTGTGTAAAATAATTAAATTTTAATTTTGTAGCATTTATATACTTTCTGTTAGCAAGCTGAAGTGGCAATGGGCGGGCCACATCGCTTCAAGAGCCGATAACCGCTGGGGAAGAAAGGTTCTCGAGTGGCGACCACGTACTGGAACGCTTTCCAGTACGTGGTCGCCACTCGAGAACCTTTCCGAGCGGACGACCTCCCACCAGGTGCTGGTCAGAGTCGCTGGGCACCGCTGAATGCAAGCGGGCCAAAACCGTTCGAAGTGGAAGTCAATGGGGGAGGCCTAAGTTCAGCAGTGGACATCCGTAGGCTGATATGATGATGATATGATTCTGAGATTTCGTGATCCCTATTTCATGGTACCTATTTCGCTTTTATAATACAGGGATGAATCTCTCAAGTGGGCATTCATGGCCAAACCGTTAAGTAGGGGCACAAAAAAAATGCTCAAAGGATTATCGAAGGCGATTTTGATAAATACTAAAACCTATTGGATTCTCGATGTATTGGAATTAGCTGTTGAAATTTAATAAATGCATGCAAAATAAGATCGTATTTTTTTAAAAGTAAGACAATCCTTTAGTCCTTTAGAATTCGATCCTTATACACGACATTATGGGATGGTGCAATAATACAGGCTCTGTTCTTTTTTTTCAAAATCATCGGATTCAATTCTCTGGTCAGAATTTCTTTTTTTTTCAAAAGTATACAGTTTGAATTTGTGTTCGTTAAAAATTCAACAAGTATATAATATATATATATAGATGATAAGGTGACATCCACTTATGCTATGAATTTGCCATCTCAAATTTTCATCTTCAAATTATTTTGATACCTAAATAACTTATTATTAATCTGTAAGCTAATGTTAAAATAAAAAAGGAACTATCTCCGGGGAATATTAATCGCGAACGTAATAGAAGTATTAACTTAAATGGATAAATAGTCGAAAATTAAATTAAAAATTTATGTTAAAAAATCTATCCAAATAAGTTACTAGCTTATTAATAACCTAAATCATAAGATTGTAAGAGAAAATAACAGATATTTTGATGGTAAAACTATATTTATTTATTTATTAAACTTTGGTACACAATACAGTTTATAGCTATATAAGCAACACAATAATAATAAAAAGATTAAACAAAACAGAGACTGAACTATAAACCTATGTTATGCGTACACATCATGACCAAATATTATCAATATAATTAAGAGGGTTAGTAAATACAAACAAACCCAACACTGTGTTAGTAATTAAATATTAGTTACGAAACAAAACACTTTTGATAGATTTTTGAAAGAGAGACAACTTAGAATTAAAAATATCGATGCTAGTGGACTTGTGGGTAGCAAGAAGATCATTATACTGCCGACACATTCTAACTACGGGGTTATAGTAAGAAGTATTGTTATGGAAAGTTTCAAGGACGAAAGTTTTGGGATTACGTGATCTGTGCCGGGTATTCAGTTTGAGAAGTGACAGAAGGCAAGGTGAATCAACAGTAGAATTAATTATTTTGTGCAAACATGAGAAATCATTATATCTGCGGCGAGTCTCCAAGGTAATTATATTAAATTTATTTAATTTATTTTTGTAGGACCTATATTCACGCCCCAAGTTGCATCTAAAAGCAATTATATTCAGGCATCGTTTTTGAATTCGCTCAATAGTATCAGTTATATATATATTTTTTTTATTTTGTGATATTTAGTCTAAACTTGTCAATAGTCACAGTGATAACAAATTGTGTGTTTAGTGTTTCCCTTTAGTTATTTTTTATTTTTAAGGCAGACTTAAGTAAGTCATGCTCACTTTAAGGCCTTTGCTTGCGGCGGCGTCGTGTGACGGGTCGCTCACTTCCCTCCAATATGGCGAGGAGGGCGATGGCTGCCACACGCGTCATACTTGTGAACAGGTGCTGCTTGTGGGGGCTGGTCTGCTTAAGTTTGCTATTTATTTACTTATTAAATATTTTTTCAGTCTACTTTGTAATTTTGCCGCCGCGCCGGGGCACGCAATTGTTTTCAGTGCGATTAGAATGTAAATATTATGTAATTAATCTAAGCCTGTTTTGAAAAGAGTAATTGCTGAGTTTATTGCCGGCTCTTCTCAGCAAATGCAACCTTCCGAACCGGTATTAGAGTATTAGAGTCAGACTTTTCATAAGTGCCTGCGAAGGTCTATTTGAATAAATGATTTTGAATTTGAATTTGAAAAAAATTTGAGTGTGAATCTGGTAAAACGGGGACCACACGACAGAGTTATACTCCAAATTCCTAATCCTCTATATCTCTATAAATCCTCTATATTTCAGTAGCTTATGGAAGCTATTAAAATACATATATTTTTAGTTACATAAACAGTATTTATTCATTGAGCTATTATTTCTACGTATAGAGAAGCTGTCATAAGCAAAGTTTATGTATGTCCCATTTTTTTAGAGTCGTCTAAGCAGATAGTAGAAACACGAAGCGCTATATGCAGGGCTATTTTAAATCGCTCGGATTCGATATCGGAAACGGATTCAAAAACTAGCGAAGCGATATTTCGCAATTGCTTTTTTAATTTCTGAATTAGAATATTTTTGATGTTTCTTTACGGACATATGAATTCGATTCACCGAAAAGTTTTCGGATAATAAAATAGAGATTGCTGAAATTTGCGTTAGATTTTTTAAAATCCGTTTCGACATTTTAAAATAGCCCTGCAGAACGCTTTTAGGAGTATTTTTCTGGCAACCACCGTGATTTTTACGGCGCTTACGTCTTTCGTTCATCGTTCTACAACAACAAGTGTGGCCGGATGGCCTCAATCGAACGGAACATAGTTGTGATGTATGGCGTCTTCTCTATACGTAGAAATAATAGCTCAATGTCTCTATTAACTGTTGTAGCATATTTATTGGTAGAAAACAAGAAACTATACCATACAATATAAAAACCTTAAATCTAAATTAAAAATTACAAATAGAAAACTTGTCCCAGATCGCTGCCCTGTGCAAACGTACCAAGATGGCTGGCGGCATTGCCACGTTGGATGGCAATGCTTATACGTTGGCCTAGATAAACGCCAGCCCTCTTGTCACGTGAGGTCTCAACTAGACGATGTGAGACCTCGTTAAACAAATGGTGAGCGTCTGGCCCCCACGGGCCCAGCGTTTCAACCCCAAACGCCGCAAATATGTACCCATCACCAAGGGTATGTAGCATATTTGCGGCGCTTGAGACCTTCTTGCTGGGCGGCGGCGGCACCGGCCGTGACTGAGGTAACTGGAAGGTGAGACGGAAGGTCGTCCCACCCTCCAGGGTACCAAAGTCATTCCGTCCGGCCTTTTGCCATCTTCCCGCAGTCCGCACCAAACCGTTCGGTTCTAAAACGGCTGGCACACCGGAAGTGGCGGCGACGTCCGCCCAGCACTCCTGCTACACGAAAGCCCGTGATGGCCAAGACGCTCAACACTGTCAAATAATTAATATTAAAATAAAATAAAATTTTAAAATAATAATACTAAGGCTGTCATGACGTCATTAAATATATTGATGTTGAAACAATAATTGTGTTTTATTAAAAACCTGTAGGATCCATTCTGTTAAAGATTTGGATATAATAAGAAAATTCAAATTGATACCTTCAGTTTGCAGTATGTACCTATGTACCTACAGGATATATTTTGGAGAGTGTGCACAGGAATTGTTCAACCTAATTCCACCTTCCCCATTTTTACACCGAACCACAAGACGCCGGGAAAATTTTCACCCGTACGTTGTTGACATACCGAAAATACGGACACAGCGTTTTGCATCCTCATTTATAATGCGGACAGCAAGGGAGTGGAACTTGCTTCCGGCGTCTGTGTTTCCTGACGCCTACAATCTAGGAACTTTCAAGGCCAGAGTGAATAGGTTTCTTCTGGGTAAGCGTGTTTCATCTTAGGCTTCGTCATCGCCCCTTATGGGCGGGTCAGTGGCCAAACGCAAACCCATTTAATTTAAAAAAAAAAAAAAAAAAGTATGGTACAAATATAGCCTCAATATGTTTTTATAATAATTAACTTAAAATAATGTGTCGCCCTCGTATCTCTTTTCTCTAAATTTAACGACTTTGTGATGTCATGTGAATTTTAGCGAAGCATAGCTAAAGTTGTATAAAATAAAATGAATGAATGAAGTATTTCTTTATTGTATACAAATAAAAGAAGTTAATATATATTATAAAAATATCTTGAAAAAAATTGCCATCGGTACTATTTGGCCTCAACAGAAGAGTCAATTAGCAAGAATTCAAAACATTTTTGGTCTTACGTAAAATCGCAATCCAAGTCTAATCATATCCCCAATAGCATGTCCTATCTGGATTCATTAGCTACTGGTGGTGATTCTATTTGCAATGCTTTTTCATCATATTTCCACTCTACCTTTATTAATTCTGACACCAGTTCTAACTTATTATTTTCTAGCTCCTCTCAGTCAGCTAACACTATTTCTGATATTTCATCTATTGAACTTAATGTCGATGAAACAATTAAACTACTCCTAAAACTTGATCCTTCTAAATCAGCCGGTCCCGATCACATCCACCCGATTTTTTTAATCAATTGTGCTAAGAGTATTGCTTTACCCATCACTTTAATATTTAAGAAGTCATTGAAGGAAGCCACTGTTCCTTGCATTTGGAAATCGGCCTTTATAACGCCTATCCATAAAAAAGGACTTAAAACAGAAGTGACGAACTATAGACCTGTTTCCAAATTGTGCATCATTTCCAAGATCTTCGACAGGCTTATCTATAATCAAGTGTACGCAGCAATTAAGAACTCCCTTAACCCTATACAACACGGTTTTCTGAAGGGTCGATCTACTGTCTCTAACCTAATCCTACTCAATGATTATCTGTCAGAAGCCATGGGTGCTGGCAGTCAGGTTGATGTTGTGTACACTGATTATAGCAAAGCTTTCGATAGAATTGATCATAAGGTACTTTTGGGCAAGTTACAGAACATAGGAATTAGGGGGAACCTATTCAGATGGTTTTCATCTTATATTGACAATAGGTCTCAAGCTGTAGTGGTTAATAATTACATTTCTAGCTGGGTTACCATCCCTAGTGGGGTTCCTCAAGGTTCACTGTTAGGGCCCTTACTATTTGCAGTATTTTTAAATGATATCTCAGCTTGTTTCCTTAATTCAAAGTTACTCTGTTTTGCAGATGATATGAAGATATTCACCACTATAAATTCACTTGCAGATGTCCAATCTCTTCAAGCTGATTTAACACGTTTGGATCACTATTGTTTAATCAACAAACTTGACCTCAATCCATCGAAATGCTCTGTAGTGACATATACACGTAAAAAAAATATTTTGTCTTCTAACTATACCTTGAAAAACCAAACTCTTCAGAGAAGCACTGCTGTCCGTGATTTAGGTGTTACTCACGATACTAAGCTCCTGTTTGACAGGCATATTGGGGATATAGTGGCTAGAGCTTCAAGAGCATTGGGATTTGTAATGCGCATCTCTTCTAGCTTTAAGAATGCCAAAACATTTAAAATTCTGTACTGTACTTTTGTCCGATCTATATTAGAATATGCCTCGCAAATTTGGAATCCCCGTTATGAGAAGTATGTGGTGCGACTAGAGCGAGTCCAAATGAAGTTTATTAAGCATTTATGTTTTCGTTTGAGAATTCCATATAAGTCCTGTAATTACTTAAACGTTTGTAAAAAATTTCATCTTCTTCCCCTTGTTAAGCGGCGAGAAATAGCGGATATCTCGTATTTATTGAAGATAGCATCAAATGCAGTAGATTGTTCCGAATTACTTTGTAAATTAAATTTAAATACTCCTTCTCGATCGTATCGGAACTATCCATTACTTAATGTCCCGCTTGTCCATTCTAATTATAGACAAAATTCTTTTATGTGGAGAGCAAGCAACAACTTCAACACCATTGCTAGACATCATGATTTAGATCTTTTCTGCACAAGCGTTACATCGGCGAGGCGAATACTAAGCAATGAATTTTTCAATTAATGCATTACTTGTGAACTGTTTTAGAATTATTTGGCGGGTATGTATCTGATTTATTATGTTGTTTTCATTTCCATGCTATTTAAAGAGTGTGTTGTTTAACTCATCACAGATTTAGTTTTTATACTAGTACCTATAAGTGAGGACCTGTTATTGGCTTCCTGATGAATATTAATGTTTTAAGTTTTGTATTTTTTAAATAGCTGTTGGTCTTCCCATAATAAATAAATAAATAAATAATGGAGCACAAAACAAACATATTAAACAAATGAAATAGGTATTAAAAAGTAAAAATAGAATAGAATAGAAAGTACCTAATCAATAACACTCCGAGTCAATGCTAGGTGATCGCTTTAGGACCGTATCAAATTACGCAATTTACAGTTTTGATACAAACTGTCAAGAGAATGTCAATAGATTATTATGAAAAGTGATCATCTAATGCCCGGTTTCAATAAACAAAAACGAATCGTTTTGCTTACCAATGGTAGGTTTTTTTATTGCCAAACTGGGCATATAGATCATTACGTAAGCTAATTTTATGTGTGTTGCTGTGATAGCTACTTCCATATGGGAGGGTCTGCTATGCAAAGCTTTGAGGTATTTGCTTCATTATTAGTAAAGATATAAGATTCTTAATTTTAATAAATCTTAACCGATAACGGTCCGTAAATTATTGAAACCGGGCATAAGTACTCGAAGCTAACAGCATCATACAGATGAATTGAATGGAACTTAAATTTGAAACCTAACAGCATCTATTTATGTCACCAATTCCTTTGTCATTCAGCAATAAAATACCGACCGATTTTACCATAGAACTCACTACAAAGAAAGGCCATAATAATCTCACAATGGGCAGTGAAACATCTCGGGGGCGATTTAGCAACAGAGTAAAGGTAAAGTCCTAAAATAAGACCTTTAGGCTGGGTTGTGCCTACCTGGGTACCGCCATTCGGCCAGGCGGTCGCGCGTGCGTTCACCCCTGACCTTGTGCGTCCTACCCGCTCGGAGACAGACGGCAGATCTCATAATTTATAGACCTGTGGTGCTCAAAGATATGTCCAACTTTATTGCTTAGTTAGCTGGCTTGTTGAATTCCTCGTCGGAGTTTTACCGCGGGAAGAGTTAACTGTAACGTTCCTAAGTGCCTTATCAGGCCCTAAACTGACTAATTTTTAAAACGACGATAGGTCCCAGGTTCGAATCCTACAAAGAGCTTGAGCTTTCAGTAAAGGAAAACATCGTGAGGAAACTGAAGCACGGTTGTACAGTACTTTGTAGTTTGTACCACCCTCAAATGAAAATCTGTCGCCAAGTACCTATCAGTGTGCTCCGACAGCTGCATTTGAGAGCCAGTTCCTTCTAGGCTGTGTGTGGTTACCACCTTCGGCCACATCATAACTTACCATGGTGAGATTGCGGTCAAACACATATTAAAAAAATGAAAAAAAGGAGCTTTTTTTGGTTTTGAAAGAAGGCTATTGTTTTAATTTTGTTTGATATATTAATTCCGCCAATTCTCCACCACCGCTCAATGCGCTCTGAATGGTTTAGATCCAGTGATTGGTCGATGCTGATATATAAACGTTGGAAAGATTTACTAGTTAGCGAAATCCTAAAATTGGGCCTAAAGAGTTTGTTCCTGGATGCTAGTAAAAGTAGATAAGCTCCAAGAAGGAGCAAACGGAATGCTGGATACATAAGAAAAAGGATCATATCATTATAACAAATTCATAGGAACTTCTTAGTAACAATAATTGGACTGTTTTACAAACAACTTAAACCAACTTCAAAGTACACTAAGAAGAAATCAAATCCTGATCTGATGACAATGGGACCAAACGGGAAGTGTACCCTTCCGGTCAAAAAAAGAATTTTCCAAATCGGTTAATAAATGACGGAGTTATGAGGTAACAAACATAAAAAAAAAAAAAAAAAAATACAACCGAATTGAGAACCTCCTCCTTTTTTTGAAGTCGGTTAAAAATAGAGCAGTATGAAGTCTGCGTTCGTACCTGCCTCGTTCAAAACTTTGAGCACCACTGCGATAAACATTTAATCGAACGTACTACTACGCATTTATTAAGCACTAGTTCTATATTATGTGAAAAACGAGCAAAAGAAACCGAGCATTTCTTTTTTTTACAGTACTTAACTTTGAATAGGTGTTTTTTTAGCTGCTTCTTACCTATTATCTTGTGAGCCTTGGCTTGGCAACCATGCATGATACATTAGCCAAGTGATTATAGACAGAAAGGTGTAATTTCAATGTAAATTACATTATATTATTATTGTTATTCGGAGCAATCTACAGTAGGTATATTATGGCAGCAGCTGAATATAAAGCAGAAGCTGAATTTAACCTAATTATCTATCAAGAAATACTATTAATTTTATTTATAATCTTCTGTACTATATTTTTTACATTTTTTGTTGTAATTATGTTACTTTTATCTTAATAGGTACATATTAAATAGATGAATATAAGTGTAAGCAAAAGATCATTTTTTCAATGACTTTCTTAAAATCCACTTGGGACTTTGACACTTTGTAGAAGTACCAACAAGGGAACATCATCCACTATGAAGTGGATGATGTTCCCTTGTTGGTGGCGTGAAATGAAGATGACGTGCGTGAGTGAATGTGCTACAAATATGGTGCGTCCATGCTACGCGAATCGAGCACGAGCCGAGCCACCACTTAGTATCAAGATTCAAGGAAACTTTTTCAATAAATCCGTGATTTTTAAGAATATTATAAACAAATGTAGAGACTGTATCTATAAGTCTATTGCTCTATGGTAAGCGTAGTCTAGAATTAAGTTATATCATGGTAAATTGTTGAAGCCCTCGTGGTGTAGCTAGCATGATTAGCCGTTCTTAATCGATCGGCAAAGTTAAGCTACTTCTGTCGTGGTCTGTAATCGTGGCGGATGGGTGACCGCCTAGTGGCATTTCGAATCGAGCGTTTCCGTGCTTCGGAAGGCACGTAAAGCCGTTGGTCCCGGTAATCACTTAAGCCTTCGATGCCTCCTAGGCGGCTTGAAAAAGCTAGCCTACATAGCCTACCTCCATCGATCCGCAGTGGGCACGCGCGGTGGAGTATCTGCCGATTCCCTTTCTCTCTCACTTGTGAAAGGAGGCCTATGCTCAGCAGTGGGACATTATAGGCTGATGATGATGATGATGATGATGAAATGACAATGACAAAACATCCGTTAGATTATAATATTATAAACTTAGAGACGCGTATCTTTTCTAGTTCTATTGCTCTATGGCGTAGTCTCACAGCTCGAGGAGTAAACTAGTTAGACCTTGATTTGTGAGGGCAACACAAGACTTTGTAAGGGTAATTCAACATTGTTACATTAAATTACAAACTCTTGGTGATTGGAGCTTTATAACAAGTAGTCGGGAAGGTTAATTAAATTGAACAGATGTATAAGGTCGGGTGTCTAGAATTTTGAGGCACAATCGAAATTCCTAGTAGGTACGCTTATTCATTCTCAGCAGGTATTCTTTACAAAAACCTTGTCTAAGACTAAGTTTGTAATCATATTTTAACGATACTTGTCTGCCTACCACCCTCAAGTTGACAATCTGACAAAAACCTACCAGTGTGTTCAACTTGAAAACGTTGCTGATGGACTACTGTTTTTTTTTTATACAACTAATTCGGTAAACAAGCATACGGCCCACCTGATGGTAAGCGGTTACCGTAGCCATATGGACGCTTGCAACACGAGAAGCATCGCTCACCCTTTACCGACCTTTCCCCCCTCCCCAATGAGCTCTGGCGACCTTACTCACGCGCAGGAACACAACTTTACACAACATAAAGTTATTTGGCTGCGGTATTCTGTAAGGTGGAGGTCCAGTCGAGCTACTCTTTGAGCGAATAAACGCTATGCTCTACCTCTCTCAACTTCAACTGGTGTACTTCAACCCTCTCAGGTTAACAGCTCAGTACCCTAATCTTTTTTTATGCCAGCAGGCTGAAAAGCAAGACAGACGGTGAACCAAGTGGTAAGCGATCACCGCCCTGTCTATGGAAGTTTGGAATTCCAGGGCCGATGTGTTCACGTCCTAGAAGAGCTGTTTTTAACCCTTTTTCTTTTGAATCATAAAATAAATAATTATTATTATTTGTTATTCTTATACATATTAATATACTTATCTTGAAATATGGATCTGGTTTTTTTTTTTTTTTTTTTTTATGTTAAATGGGCTTGCGTTTGACCTTCGACTGACCCCAAGAGGAGTTAAGTCGAGGCCGAGGATGTAGCACGCTTACCCAGAAAAAGCCTATTCACTCTGGCCTTGAATACATCTAGGTTGAAAGTGTCGGGAAACACAGATCCCGGAAGAGAGTTCCACTCCTTTGCTGTTCGTATAAGAAACGATGAAGCGAAGCGTTGAGTCCGGGTACGCGGGATGTCGACAACGTATGGGTGGAAATTCTCCCGGCGTCTTGTGTTTCGGTGGAGAAATGGGGATGGAGGAATTAGATTGAACAATACTGTAGCACACTCTCCAAAATATATCCTATAGAAGACCGACAAACACGAAACCCTACGCCGATGTTCAAGGCTCGTTAATTTCGCCTCAGTTATCGAAACATCGCCGACTTGTCTCCTAGCACGACGGTCTATTGAGTCAAGGGCCTCCAGCTGGTATTTGGCAGATCCATCCCAGAGGTGATAGCAGTACTCGATGCACGAACGGACTTGTGCTTTGTACAGTTGCAATAACTGGTCCGGCGTAAAGTACCGCTTCACCTTACATAGGATGCCCAACTTTTTTGCAGCGGTTTTAGCCTTTGACTCAATAGAACTACCAAAATTTATTTTGGCAGTTAATGTTATGCCTAGGAGTTCAAGTTGGTCGGAAATCGGTAAGGATATATTCTGAAAAGAAGGAGTGAGGTTGAAAGGACTCCTTTTAGCGGTGAATAGACACGCCTGAGTCTTGGAGGGATTAAACTTGACCTGATTATCTTTACCCCAATCGGAGACTGCTTGCAGGTTCAAGTTAATACGCTCAACCATGGCCTCTCTAAGCGTCAAGGTTTCTTCACTGGAAGCCTGTGCGCTTGAAAAATAGCTCTCCACAACCGTGCTGTCGTCTGCGTACCCAAAGATACCGGGTTTTAGCAGATCGTTGATATGCAGCAAGAATAATGTCGCGGAGAGAACTGATCCCTGAGGTACTCCAGCATTAATTGCCAATAGATCCGACGAGCACCCGTCAATGACAACTCGAATGGACCTTTCACTCAGGAAATCTGAAATCCAGGCACACAAACCAGCAGATATTCCGTACGAAGGAAGCTTGCTTAACAGGCTGTCATGCCAGACTCTGTCGAAAGCCTTGGAGATATCAAGGGACACAGCAAGTGATTCACCATATCTCTCAATAGCTTCGCTCCATAGATGTGTGGCATACACAAGAAGATCCCCAGTCGACCGTTTCTGGCGGAAGCCAAATTGGCGGTCACTGAGGAGGTCATTATCTTCAAGGTATGCCAGGAGCCTCCGATTCAATACACTTTCCATAATCTTACAGAGTATGGACGTGATCGCAATCGGGCGATAATTAGAGGGGTCAACACGACTACCTTTTTTGGGCACTGGTTGCACGTTTGCAAGCTTCCAGGCTTTTGGAACTTGACCCGTTAGTAGAGAGAGGCGATACAGGCGTGTTAGGACAGGAGACAGCTCAGGCGCACAGTTCCGTAGGACAATGGCTGGAATACCATCAGGGCCAATGGCTTTATTCACATCCAGATTGCGTAGTACCTTAGCTACCTCCTTTTGCCGAATATGAATATCTGGCATTTGAAGGTCGCAAGAGGGTAGTTTAGGGGGTGATTGGTTACCCGCATCCAGATGTGAGTTCCCCGCAAATAGAGTGGCAAATATATTTGCCTTCTCCATGGCTGTGTGGGCCAGAGAATCGTCAGGTTTCAGCAACGGCGGAAGCGATGGGCGGCAGAAATTCGCCTCGACCGACTTGGCAAGCGACCAAAAAACTTTACACCCAGATGGGTAAGAAGAAAGCTTGTCGCTAATTCGGCCAATGTGGTCGGAGCGAGCTTTCTTGAGGGCCTTTTTACAGGACTTGGCGGCAATATTAAAGGCTTTCTTCTTGGACCTCAAATCAGGATCTTTACGCGCGCGAGCATCAGCCCACGCTTGGTATGAAGATTGCTTAGTAGCCTCGGCTGAGGTGCAATCCACATTAAACCACTTAGGGGTCCTGTTACTGAGGGATACGTCAGAGTAAGGAATAAAATATTCCATAGCCTGACATATCACCTCAGATATGGCGCTCGCACAACATGATGGGTCTCCGTAAGAAAAGCACATTTGCCGCCAAGGATATGATGCAAAGAAGGACCGCATCTCATCCCAGTCTGCTGACTTGTATCGCCAAACTCGCCTAGTGCCTTTTAGGCAAGGATCAGGCGGAGAGTAAGACGACACAGCTTTCACCAGACAGTGGTCGGACGTTCCAAGAGGAGCAGTCACCGACACAGAATACCTGTCTGGATCTGTTGTCAGCAGAAGGTCCAAGCAATTGGCCGTGTGGTCAGCAACATCCGGCACACGAGTGGCTACCTGAACAAGCTGGGTGAGATTTAGCGTCAGTGCTAATTTCTGCGCCTCTCTCCCCGCTAGATCAGACTCCTGGTATGGGAACAGCCAATCCCGATGGTGGGCATTAAAGTCCCCCAGGAGAACCAATTGTGCCGATGGGTATCTTTGCTGGACCACGTCCGCTGTGACGCTAAGATATTCAAAGAGCCCTACTGTCTTCTGATCACCGCTGTGCGACCGGTAGACACAGGCGTAGACGATTTGCTCTAAACCTGTGCCAACCAGAACCCAAATGACAGAGAAACCGGATTTTTCAAGTCAAGTTTTTATTTCTTCGTAGAACTATGTGGTTTACCACGATTAATGACAGACAACAGTCAAGATTATCGTGTTTCGATATCTACGGCTATACTTTTTAGGGTTCCGTACCCGAAACGCACCCCAAACGGGAACTTATTACTAAGACTCCGCTGTCCGTCCGTCTGTCTGTCAGTGGGCTGTATCTCATGGACGATAATAGGTAACCAGCAGAATTTTTCAGAATATGTGTATTTATATTGCCGCCATAACAAAAAATAATAAAAATGATATAAAATTAAAGGGGGCGGCCATACAAGAAACGTTTTTATTTTCATAACAAAGTTGATATTGTAAGGAACCGTCCGTGTGAGAGTCCGAATCGCACTTGGCCGGTTTTATTTCTAGTAGTTTCCACGGTTCAACGCCAATTTGTGGCCGTTGTACTAATTGGAATATTGCGTAATAAAGTGAACAATCACGTGGTCGTTCGCTGGGACCTTGCAAAACACCATTGTCTACGACTACGCCTCTAATTTGTCCAATATTAAGGACAATAAGGTGCTATTGCTGCAAACAAAACCTTATTTACCATCCAAGTTTAATTTAGGCCAAGCTAAGAAGCCATATTTGTAAAGACGGCACCCATCCACCCATTGCGGCTTGACTGAAAATAAATAAACATCCTCATTTCAATCAATAGTTAAGGAGAAAGTCGTTGTTGCATTTTCATTAAGTGTATAAATGTATGTGCTCGACTGTACCTTAATTTAAGCGAATGATAGCAGTCAGTGATAGTAAGTATTATGATGAAGGTTTTGGTCCGAATACTACAATGAACTAGAGCTTTCGATTAAAGAAAACACCGCGTGACGAAACCAAACATGGTGGAAGAATACATTAGGTATTGGTAAAATACAAACAACTTTGCAGGACTGTATTACTAACATCATAAACACAACTTTTTACAAAACATAATACATTTACCAAAGACTAACTTTCTAGATTTCGTTGTTTTATCAAAAACACACTGTATTTAATTGTAACTACGTCACCTGTGCACTGTCACTTAGCCCCATATTAATAAAAAAAATTAAATAGACTTCAAAATCACTAGAAAGTATGAAATAACTCTATCTGACACTTTTTTATTTCGTCATTTTAAGTTTTTCCTAAATGCACTAGAATTTGACCAAACTTTTGAGATGTTTTTGAAGAGCACGACACGTATTCCATTGAAAATATTTCGCTGGCTTCAAATCAGTGTCAGATTAGTTATTTCATACTTTTTAGTGTATTTTGAAGTCGATTTAATATTTTTAAATTACTTTTTTTATTAATAAGGTGGTTAGAGTGTTGATTTTACTTTATAATTATGTAAGAATTATTAAAAGTCATAGAGCAAAAGTTGTATCATGTTAGTAATATAGTCCTAAGAGATTGTTAGTGTTTTACCAATAATCCTGTATACAATTTTGTAATATGTATCCAAATAACACAAAACACGATTATAATAATAAGATTCTACCAACAGACTAATCTAATACATATAGAATCAGAACTCTATCGGTTTTCGATTACAGTGAGATCGCTTAGATAGGTAGAGGTCTTATTTATGTAACGGAGAGATCCTGCCTGGCCTACTTTCCTGGCCTACATTTAATACAAGTGTTCTATGAATATTATCATATCTTTGGAGTAAATGTCGAAGTACAATAAGGTCTCGTAGACTCTGATATTTGTAATGTTTTCTTTTGTTAACTGTACTTACACATAGATAATTCAGAATTGCTAGGCTTTTTTTTACTAAGGATAAGGTGTTTGATGAATACCCACGGTAAGAGTTGATGTTCCAACGCCTAGTGGTTCGATAGAAGAAAAACATAGTGGTACGGATTCAGGCTGTGAAGCCAACTAGGTAGGTGCTTAACATTTTTCAACTAAACTCTATCCCCCTTACTCATAAAGCGCTATTTAACTAATATACTGTTTAAAGGTTCACGTAAATAATGTCACATTATTTGACAATGACAATAGAGTGACGTTATTTACGTGACCCTTTAAACAGTATATTAGTTAAATAACGTTTTATGAGTAAGGGGGTATTTATTAATTTTTTACTATGGTAAGTGATTCTGTGGCCGGTGGTAAGCACACAAAGCCTAGAATAGAAGGACCTGGCTCTCAAGTGCAGCTGTAACTGTGCAACTTGGTAGCTAGCCAGGTAGGAACTACAAAGTACGTGCTTTGGTTACCTCACGGTCGGTGTTTTCTTTCACCGAAGCTGAAGCTGAAGCTGAAGCTCAGTGAAGGTTTCGAACCCGGGACCTTCACCTGGGCATTTGACGTCACTATACAGCTATCATCGCCTTCATATCTATATTACGAAGATAACCAGTAATAATGCAAAATTTTCCCTTATGAAATGACACTCGATTATCATCATCAGCCTATAATGTCCCACTGCTGAGCACATGCCTCCTTTCACAAATCAGGGTGAAAGGGAATGGGCAGATACTCCACCACGCGTGCCCACTGCGGATCGGTGGAGGTAGGCTAAAGGTCAACCTATTGTTGGAGGTTTCAAGCCGCCTAGAAGGCCTGCAACTAACTTAACGACTATCACAATTAAGTGATAACCGGGACCAACGGCTTTACGTGCCTTCCGAAGCATGGAAACGCTCGATTTGAAATACCCATCCAGGTACCGACCAAGACGGTGGTAGCTTAACTTGCCGATCGATTAAGAACGGCTTATCATGTTACAACACGAGCGCTTCGATTATGCTGAGTGTAAAATACTTAAATAATTTTAAATAATAAAAAATACATTTGAAGGGAAAATTTAATGAAAGCCTCTTCATTCGAAGGGAAAGAATGAAATCTGGAAATGACAATCTGAAAAATAGAACATAGACCTCGGAGAACTGACATACGAGGGAGGTGGTGGCGACGCCCAGTAGGCCTTGGCCTTGCGATTTCGAAGTTGTTCCCATAGTAAAAGTTGTTGGTATTTTATGAGTATCATGTAGGTGGTTGAATTTACAGTCGTATTGTCGTTATATCCACCCCATATATATATATATAGTTTTGATGGCTAAAGACATAATATAATTCTCGAGTTTACCGACACTTATATTCAACACAGGCTGAACTGTGTCAATGTCATGTGTGATATCAAGTGATAGGTAAGCAAATCAGAGGGGCAAAGTTGACTCGCAAAAACAGGTGTAACTTGGTGCCGCTGGGAGCCGCTAGGAGCTGCTGGCTCAAGACTGTTAATTGTGAAAGTTTATAAGCTTATTTATAAATTCAACAGTACCTCTGGCTGAATCTAATGAAAAAAAAAATTGCACTTTTTTTTATAACATAGTTAGATTCAAGATTTTGCTGTGGCCATATTGTGGACGGTATTACATTATCATATATTAATATTGTATTGTAAAAAAAACTATATTCATCTTCTTTACCTGATCAAAAATTAAATATTTGAAAAGCCTCATTACATGCTATTTATTTAAAATACGAGTTAAATGATTACATATTTATCGACCAACTTAATCCCCCTCAATATAACACGCAGACCTACAAGGTCTTTCAAAATCTCGTTTGGTTCAACCTTTTCGAAGAAGGCAGATGATTTGATTGCCTGGCGTTAAATTATGCACGACACGTTTTCAGTGAAAGTTATTCGAACGACATTGACTGACTTTGCAATAGGCTTTGTCCATGATGACAAATTGATAAGGCAATATGGGGGATATTACACTACCATATATCATTATAGATTATTATAGATCTATGAGTAACGTGATCATACGTCATATTCTACACGCCCTAACTTCACAAACTCTACACACCGTAGTCAAAATATGTGGCTTGGCCGTTTCGTTACTACAAGAATAAATTTTTCGCCTTACGCCCATGTGACGGTAGCGAAACGGCCAAGCCACATGTTCTGACTACGGTGTGTAGAGTTTGTGAAGTTAGGGCTTGTAGAGTTAGGGCGTATGGCTTGGCTATATACATGAGGTCTGATAACTTTTTGATAATACGAGCCATGTGGTCTCGTATTGGCAACAGCTTACATGAAAATGTTATTGGTGGGATGAAATTTGTCTTCAAATAAATTCAAGTCTTGAAGGACAAAAGATATGGTCCTATATGTAGGGATTTGGGTAGATGTCATAGATATAGATAGTGTAATTTCCCTAATAAGAGTAGTTAAAATTTAGTATTAAGTGAGTAAGAGAGACAAGGGATTTATACTTGCGTAGCCATTTTCGTAGAACATTTTAATAACTTGTAATCTGGCTCTACCAACAAACGATACGAGTTTTCAGGATAGAATGTAAACTAAGGGTACTTACATATATATTATAGAACAACTCTCTACTGTATATTTATAGCTCGAGAACTACATGGATTTTGGTACAGTTACCTAGGCCGTACATTGAGAACGAAAGGTTTTATGCTTCATAAACGAGCTGCACAGTGACAGTCCAGATAAAAATAACCACGGATAAATAAGGACTAAAATCAATATCAATTAAGATTTGAAATTGTAGTAAGCTTCAATGATCAAGTTTTACTAGATTAACATAACCTAACTTAGATAGGTAGGTACTATTGTTGGGAAAAGAAAAAATGTACCAAATAGTTTTAAATTAGCTAGATAGAGTTAATTTAAATAACTGATTTTAAAAATTAAAGCAATGTCAATAAACAGAAGAATACATATTTGTGTCGAATATTATTGCAAAATATATACTATGAAGGAAACATGAACCTACACGTGTTTTACCAATCTGTTAGGTAGGTATTTCAATAATTTAGAACATAACCCAATATCTCCAACCCACCTCGGCTCGGCCTCATGCGTTTATCATTGTCTGTCAAGTTATTTATTTTCACTTACAACACAATGGCGGTCATTCCCAATCAAATAACAACGTCAAGACGAATCAAATGAAACTTTTATATACAACGGGCAAGCGTATTAGGGCACATAAATGTTTATGTATCACATTTTTGCATGTCTGCGTATATTTATAGCGGTGGGCGTCGAGCAGCGCGACCTTGTATCGGAGACGTTCTGTGTACTACCACACGCGATTTCACTTCTTTTGATACGTCCACACTATTTAATACGACATACATTGGCGAATTAAAACCCAACCGTGCTTTTAAAGCTCCCTTTTACGGCTGCAATGGATGTGTATAGAAGCGATAGAGTAGTGGGAAGGTGAGTTTAGTGCGCAGGCAGCGGACATCGCGCGCCGCGGCTCTCGTTCGCCAATTTCGCACTGATAAGTTCATCGACTCTGCACGAGGATGCATGAATCGACTGTAATAAAACGATGCGGCTGTTTAGTATTTTTCATTTTAATCAAGGATTTGGTGTCATTGTCAGATCCAAAGCTCGATCTGGCTTTGAAACCATATCCTTGATTCCAATCCTCGCGTCCAATCTGCAGACTAGCCTATAGCATACAATTTAATTCTTCACTGTTTATCAAACCTAGTCCTAGGGGCATATTTTGAGTAATACTATTCCAAAAAGTGGTCGAAATTGGGACCGAAATTCATAAGAAAAATTGTGTGTGAATAAAAAATATTGCTTACAAAACCTACGTCACTCCTCTGTGTGCGCAAAATGTTTTAAAAGTATTCCAAGATTTCTCGTCAGGCAATGATTTCAAAAGTCAGGATAGGCCCACCGGAACATTTTGCAAAAAACTTCTTCATACAAGTAAGCAGTACCGCCATTTGTTTAAAATGGATCGAACTACGAAGTTCCGCGTTGCATAGGTGTACGATGTAACCTTGTATGTGCGTACAATGAACACATGCGGGAGAGAGATAAGCAATGGACGAGCGAGCTGTTCCGCGGACCGCAGACGACTGAGCCCTAAATGCCCTAATACCCTAAACTGAACATTTTAGGGCCAGCGCGTTGGTGTCATTATATATAAGTCAATGTCGTCAGGTATTTCTATAATGGTACTAGTAAACATAATTGTCAGGTAAGTGGACGTGATTTATTTTACAGCATATACCATTTAATTTACGTCAAATGATACATGTCACCACGTTATAGCCAATATTTGCTACTTGCTTGGGCTCAAGTGTGCTCGTTGTCGTCGTGTTGATTTGACGATGGATCAAAGGACTTATAATAACATAGCGTAGCTCCTTCTTTTTAATAGCACAGGATAAATAATAGTCCAAGTAATAATAGGCTAATTAAACTTTTTTTTTTATACAACTTTTTCGGTAAACAAGCATACGGCCCACCTGATGGTAAGCGGTTACCGTTGCCATATGGACGCTTGCAACACAAGAAGCATCGTTCACGCGTTACCGACCTTTCCCCACTCCCCTATGAGCTGTGGCGACCTTACTCAAGCGCAGGAACACAACTTTACACAACATAAAGTTATTCTGGCTGCGGTATTCTGTAAGGTGGAGGTACTTCCCCAGTCGAGCTGCTCTTTGTGCGAATAAACGCTATGCACTACCTCTCTCAAAAAAAAAATTTATATATATGAACTTGTCACTATTGCCTTATTTGTAATTAATATGATAAGCCAATCTTCTGTCGGTGTATTACTATTATAAACAATTCACAAAACAATAGTTGACACTCAGCACCTTATTACAAAACATGGTTTAAAGGAAAACCAGGTTTTAAAATAGCCTCGTCCCTTTTTATTATATGACGTTAGAAAGTGACCAAATGACAGTAAAACCTGGCTTTACTTTAAACCATATTTTGTAATAAGGGGGTCAAAGTCTACAATTTTAAGCTATAATATACTTTGTAAAATATAATTTAATGACTGTATGCTGTCAGAATAAAATAAATAAAAATAACAATAATGACAACTTGTAATATAATGCCCTCTGTACCACTTACACATAGTAGCCTCCAGATATACAACTCGTACACCTAGAAGTAGGGCGTCTTCACTACATGAAAACTTTCATGCTTAGATCTTTAGTTTATAACTGTTAGTATTTTTTATGTCTTTTATAAATTACAGACCAATAAGAAAGTTTACTGCAACGTTTACGAATAGTTAGGTATGAACGAGAAAAAAAAAATACGCGTCGATTTGTAAACCTCCTCCGTTTTTTCTTCGGTTAAAAAAATACTAAACTTTACTAGTACACACGGCTACACATCAAGCTATACATTTCCATTATAAGCTGATTTCGCATTGTATATATTTCCGTACAATGAGAGCTCAGCTTATATTGGCTTGATCTGTAGCCGTGCGTACAAGTTATTGAATTTATAACTAAATCATTAAAAGCTATTTGCTATTAAAATATAGTCTTATAAATTTAAACCTAAATTAAATCATATGGCAGAAATATTTATCTGGATAATACCTGAAAAAGTAATATATGAAAGTACATATTGATTTAGGTATGTACTGGGTCGTATAAAAATACCATATAGGTAAAGTAAAGTGAAAAAAAAATAATTTATATAGCAAATAGAAAATGAATAGAGTAAAGTGTGTTATTATTTTTAAAGCCGCTCGTAGGCCTCGTAGCATTTCGTAGCAACATCAACTTTAATGTGAAAACATTAGGGATATAATTAGTTATCAACATTTGCAGTGTAATGGTGCGTCCATGCTACGCGAATCGAGCACGAGCCGAGCCGCGAACGAAGCTATAACGTGCACGATGCGAATCCCTTTGTTCGTGAATAAACTGACAATCGCGCTCGTTCGAGGCTCGCAAGCCCGTCCACGCTACGCGAATCGTTCTCGCAGTGTGCTCGTTCGTGGCTCGGCTCGTGATCGGTTCGCCAAGCATGGACGCACCATAAGATAGGTAGGATCTCCCATAACTAGGGCAAAATCCCTTAAAGGGTCTAGGAAGAGCTCTCTAAACCACACATAACTTGCGTAGCATAAAAAATAAACTTATGCCCATTTTTTTTCTGTTGTTACGTTTTTACTATTTGCTATAATTACTATGAGTAATTTCAAAATGTATTGGATGGCCATTTTATTCGTGATTTTAGACTTTATCTATAAAAAAAAGTGGTTTCACGTTTCACTGAGATTTTTCATAAATTACATCCGAAATTGGCAGCTTGTACGAATGCCGCATCCAAACCACTCCAGCGTTTAATTAATAATTTTGGACATCCCTGTAAGGATTGTCACACCCACATACAAAATCAATTGTGTAGCCACATTATTATAGGCGCACACATCGACACACGATGAATTCGTACTTGTTTAGGCAAAGTTGTGTCGGTTGATTTATGACGTGTTCCTACCGTTCTTAATTTGAAAATTAAAAAATTAAGTTATTGTTATGCAGGTGTTGTTGTTTTAATTTTGCCGACTACTTGTATTTTGTATTCTATACTGGTTATGTCTAATCCAATCATCGATGGCAAATTGGCTCTTTTTGGCGGGAACAACAGAGTGACGTTGCGTTTTCGTTTCTATTTATTGCATATTACCGGTGGTATTTTATCCAATAAAGATCAATCCATGTGCACCAGTGAAGTGAAATGAAATGAATTAGGTATGTGTAAGTATCGTGACTTTTCAAGTTGTCTCAAAAAGTCCGTGAAGAGTTTTAGTACAATGACCACCATCCATTGTAGTACATGACTTTTATGGACGGTGACTGACTGAGGACTATAATGTGAAAGTGATTTATTGTGACTGGAAACTAGAATATAACTCGACACTGGCAGAAATGAGCTTTAATTTGGGCTTGGTTGCCAAAATTAAAAATAAGAAGATGGCAAATTGGTTCTTAAGTGTGTACAAATAGGTTTTATTTTTATTGGGAAGTTTAGAAGTAGAGTTCTTTCCAACTAGCCTATCTAGTATCCACACGGTTCCACCGAACATCCGTCACTGCGCAGTCAAAAAGTAAATACAGCTCTCTTTAGTCAGAACGTTGGTTACATAACTTAACAATTTCCTCAAGTGCCTACGATACTGTGAAAACAACATCAACTTCCGTGCACTCGTTCTCGCTCGTGTTAATAAGCACACTAACGAATATATAGACAGATAGATAGATATTGTGTTTAGTAATTGCCTATTTTTTTTTCCTACCTACCTACAATTGCCTACCCGGCCTGCTTAGAACAACTTATCAAAGTTACATCGTAATCAGATCAATGGAATAGAAACGCATACAAATAGGCAAAACATTGATTTTATAACACTAATCCGACTAGGAGGTTAACTTCCGAACTGGTGCTAACTTCAGTAACCAGTTCAGTGACCTTCATAAGTAGCTCGAAGGCTACGTGCTCTTAGCCTTCGGAGAGATATAGGCTCTCTCTGTGTATTCTACAGCCTGTATAATGGGGAGTGTTCTCGAGAACTTTTTGACCTGGTGCCACCATCACCTTTCTACCATCGCACTGCTCGCCGGAGATGTGGAGTTCATCCTCACATCCTCGAGCCGCCTCGATCGTCCACGCAACGTTTTAGTCGGACGTTCTTACTGCGGACCATTAGGATGTGGAATGAGCTCCCCATTACGGTTTTTCCTCAGCGCTACGATATGGGGTTCTTCAAAAAAGGCGTAAAAAGAGCTCTACAAGGTCGACAACACATTGGCAATCCCCCTGGTATTGCAAATGTCCATAGGCGGCGGTGACCACTTACCATCAGGTGGCCCGTCTGCCTGCATGTCAACCTGTTGACATAAAAAAAAAGATTGAATAAATGGCTTTGATTTTGAGTTCAAGAGCTGGTAGACTTTTTCGGGAAGGCGTTTGAGGCTCTGTGAAAAATTGTTCAAAACGTCTTCTAGTGATACCTGAATACAAAAATGCAGACCTATTGCAAATGTTTAGTTCAGATAAACTAAGTACCTAATCGTTATTTCTGCAAAAGTCTACGAAACTTCAACGAAAACCTTATGTTGAGTTCCTTCGCTGCCACGTGTGTTGCAAGAGTCCATATGGCTACGATAGTAACCACTCACCATCAGTCGGGCCGTATACTAGTTTACCAACATCGTACTATAAAAATAAATGTTTTAAGGATAATAATCCACAACAATCCTTTTTTATTTTTAGATAAGACTAGCTGCCCGGCGCGACTTCGTTCGCGTGGTGCTACCCTACCCTACCCCACCCTACCCTACCCTACCCTACCCTACCCTACCCTACCCTACCCTACCCTACCCTACGCTACCCTACGCTACGCTACCCTACCCTACCCTACCCTACCCTACCCTACCCTACCCTACCCTACTTTCTTTGCTTTAAACCTCACGGAGCCCGAGACCTTTCCAACGAATGCAAAACCGTGGAAATCGGTTCGTGCGTTCTGGAGTTATAGCGTCAGGAAGGAAAACCCGACTTATATTTATATAGTAGAAGATAAATAAGAAGATAAATTTTTATTTGCATAACACATGGTACTACTATCCTCCCCGGTTTTTACCCGTGTCCCTCAGGAAGGTACCTTATGTTTTCCCGTGATACATATGCATTCATAACACTGTCTCTCGCGGTTTCAAATAAATATCCTGGGACATTCCTCAGACACAGCTATCTATAACCACAGTTTACCATCTTGCTATAACTAAGCAGTTTGTTCTATGGATACCAGATAAGTGTATACCTACCTACATACTTGTAGTAAATACATAGGTACTTAATATACGAGAACGAGACGAAGGTCCCGGGTTTGAATCTTACAACGAGCTTGAGCTTTTGGTGAAGGAAAATATCGTGAGGAAACCAGCACCGTAGCACTAACCATCTGGCTAGCTACCACCTCCAAGTTAAATGTCACCAAGCTCCTATCGGAGTGTTCCGACAGCTGCACTTCAGAGTCAGCTCCTTCTAGACTTTTGTGTGTACCACTTTATCATCACTTACCATGATGATGTCCATGATGTCTTGATAAATAAGTTTGACAATGTCAAACAAAACAATCGATTAAACGGGCATAGTAGAAGCTCGTAGAAGTAAACGGTTCCCTTGCCTAAAAGATAGCATTAGAGTGAAAGTGAACACACACAAGACGATTATAAAATGAGTGATCTATAAAGCTTCTGGTTTTGACCAAAATTCATAAAAACAAATGCGTTTTGGACTCCTTCTCCATATAAGCTTTTACTATAACAAATCTGGTGCGCCCACGCTACGAGAACCGAGCACGAGCCGAGCCACGAACGACCAGAATTCGTTCGTTGCTCGCGATGTCAAGTGTGGACGTTACAACGAGTCTACGGCAGTTGTCCCACCGCCAGCGATTAACGAGTAGCAAGTAGAGCTAGCAACTGAAAAAGAGTTGGAGAGCAGCGAGCAGCGACTGTGTAGTTCCGATAGTTTTATCGCTGAGCTATCAGAGAGTGTCCGAGTACTAGACGGCCTATATCTATTGAATGAAAGACGAATATATATCTATTGTACGTTTCTTGAGCGATAAAATAGCCGATAGTTCTTATGGTCGCCGCTCATTATAACAGCAAGGCAACGCCTCGGCATTTACCTTGCCATGCAAGTGAGGCATTTAAATCGTAGGCGTTAAAGTAAATTTTACAATGACTAGGTAAAATAGTTGCCTACAAGCCACTAGTTCTGCTGACCACACGCTTCCAGCTACGCGAAATGTGAATACGTGCTCGGCTCGTGCTCGGTTCGCGTAGTGTGCACGCACCATTACACACCTCCGTTCGCGTATATACCTCCGATTGGTCTTCAAGTATTTATATATAAATAAATATATGGGCTTCGTTTCATTTCTGTGTATATTCATACAGTTCTAACGTGGAGTGTGAACCGATGTAAAGTACAGCTTATATCGTTCTGTTTGAGCCCTTTGATCTCCACGCGGCTTAGTCATAGTCGCTCGTGGAATATGGGGACAGTGTTGGCGACAATCAATTATTGTTATCGATATGAAATATCGATTGTTGTGTCGAATACATTTAGGGCTAAAAAAGATAGAGGGCAAAAGGAATATCAATTATTGTTTAGTCGATTTTATAGCAAATAAGCATATGGCTCTCTTTTTTGTACTATTTGTGCCTAATGGTATGCGGTTACCGTAGCCTATTATATGGACGCTTGCAACACACGAGGCGCGTTACCGACCCTTCCCCCCTCCCCAATGAGCTCTGGCGACCTTACATACGCGCACGAACACAACATAACGTTATTTGGCTGTGGTATTCTGTAAGGTGGAGGTACTTCCCCAGTCGGGCTGCTCTTTGAGCGGATAAACGCTAAACTCTACATCTCTTATATGAAAATAACTACATCAATCTGTAAATCTCGTTCAATCAACCAACTAGGTATCTCTCAAAAATCTCTCTTCTACATGTCAATAGATTTATCGATTTGGAAAAACATTCGAAACAATAGGGAGTTGTTATCGAAACAATCGACAATATAGCCGCGCTGCACTACGTAGGGCACTCAACATTATAGGTAGCCTATATCAGGTCGACGAACCAATGTTATTGCTAACAATTTTCCTCCTCTTTTGTCGTTTATAAACTCACTGTCTCATTTTGTTTGTCACATAAATTTACTATGTAATATTTAAATTATGTAATGTTCAGTTGCGTTTACGAGGATTAATTTAATGTTTTATTGGTCGTCTGACATGGTAATGAAATAGAAGAGAACTTAAAAAGCTCTACAAATGTCCCTTTAGTTAGCAGTGAAGAATATATTAAGGATAATTATACCTTGAACACGTTCCTATGGAATACAATCAAGTATATTAGGAGTAGGTAATAAAAATTTATTTTAATTGAGAGGAGAGGTGATCAGCAGAATGATTATTTGAAATTTTGCACACAGGCTCCTAATTTAACTTAGTGGATAACTAAGGAAAAGATCTATCTTATTTCTATTTCCTATTTCGTTCTCTTCATTTGAGATCCTTTGCGGGATATACCGCAAACTGCAATACCTACGCGGTATTGCTTTTCCCGTAAGGTCTAACTTGGAATGAAATAACAGTGAAAAATAGATCTTATGGAAAAACTTAGTTACGCGTTGTTGCAGTATCACCGACGATATTATCTCCTACGAAATCAGAAACTTTATAGTAAAGCTCTTATTAATAAATTTACTCTACCTCCTGTTCATATAAACTACTCCAAATGTTATCTCAAAATAATTTAATTTCTTTTCGCTTTTTTTATATCAAAATTAAATAAATCCAAATATTTATTAACCGGTCAAATATCATTGTCCTTCAAAACGTCTAAAAACTCTTTAATTCTCGATCAGCGACCGATCTTCGCGAATCCACATCTATATTTAGCTTCAGTCGTACAATATGTATGTATGTAACGATATACAGGTCAAACGAACCCGTTGCTACTTGGAGATAGATGCGTCTCAGCTCTATATAGATGGATGTATGTTTGAATGTCAACTGTCTGGAACATTTGACTTTCCAAAACGACACTGTTTTTGTCCAATGGTAAAACGAAGTTGGGACATTTTTGGAGGATAAGACTGGCTGTAATAAAGTAAGAAAGATTTATTAACAACACAAATAATAGTAAAATAAAAGAGCAAGAAACATAGAGGAAGATTTAAAACTAGGTAAAATTAACAAACACAAAGCAGACAAAATATAAAAATAATAATAATAAAACAATTTGTTTCTCGCATCGTCTAACGGTGGGTGTGCTGTCAAAAGGGTACCAGCTCAGCATGTGCTGCTGTATATCAACAGCGCTGATTTTCAGCTGGCACCTGGTAGTGACTCCGGACAAAAGTACAGGGCAAAAATAAAAATGATTAGAAAATATAAAATAATATAAGAAAATATAATACATACATATTCATACATGCCATTCACCCTGCGACTTGCTACCATCGATCTAGCCAACCACGACTACGGAAAAAGTGAAAAAAGCGCAGGTGAGATGCAAAAATTCTAATATTTGATATTTTTTTAAATTCATTCTGATACCTACTATTATTATGATACCTACTTATACTAATTATTACAAATGCTACCTACAACTCAAATTAAAATCCGTACATATGACTAGAAGTAGAAGAGTGTTTGTTTGATTGTTTGTGTAAACGTAGTAATCTCCGGAACAACCAGTCGGATTCGAAAAATTCTGTCACTAATATGAAGCTACATTATTCTGTGTGTGAGTGTTATTGTCTACGTTTTACTAAGGGGGTAAAATATTTCGTGGTTTTTGAAGAGTATTAGCATGGTCTATAAAACCATACAGTCGTCCGACGCCTTTGATCTCGTGGAAAGACGGACGGACAACAAAGTCACAGTACAAAGTGATCCTATAAGGGTTCCGTCTTTTTATTTTGAGGTACCTACGGTACCCTAAAAAACTGTAAAAATCTGTCAATTTTGATATCACTGATATACCTAGTTCATTGGATTGGAACCAAATTGTTATAGCAGACTTGGCAGACATTGCCTTGCCACTGTGTTGCCGACCTTTACCTACACCGTGCTAAGGTTTCCTTGACAAAATACGCTGTGTATTATATACGATGTTTATAAACAAACGTGAAAAATAACCGTAAGTATTCTTTCCACAGAAAGTGATGAATGAAACAGAGTGTAACTTATTGTTTTGAATTGCTAATGAAGAGGAAGGTCAACAGGCAGGATATAAATATACTACAATAACATCAGCCTGTAGGCGGTAAACAAACAAGCGGCTTGTTTCAAAGCATTATATGTACGACTTTTGGTTTGTAAGACTAGACTCGTGTCTTTTAATTCATTAAACTAATTAAAATTTCAGTATTTTGCAGAATGTAACCTCAAAGTAGATTATTTGTGTATAACTACTAGCTGTAACTATACTCCGCGGGTTCACCCGCGTTCCCGGAGCACATTCGGGAATATTGCAGATTCTTATTAGCAAAATAATTTCAAGAATTTGATCAAAAGTTCCCGATATTACCTCCTAGATCCAAACTCAATTTACCTCTATAATAGTACATTATGATACATGTGCGCAAAGTTGGTTATTTTAACACTCGGGCACTTATCGCGAATGCGATAAGAGAGCCGAGATTGTAATAATAATAATCAATGCACACGCGTGTCATACGACGTTTTTCAATACACTTGCGAGGAATAAACCAGCCTTGCATTTTTGGAGCAGATTTTTTTGACAATAATCACCCACACCATGAGAACGTTAACAAATATGGCGTTTAAGTTGTTTTTTTGACAACTGCTGTAAGCTGTCATACTATTTTACCCGTTTAAATTAAGAATGCTTGGTCAACACACATCACTTGCAGTACAAACTTATCATAATCGGTATTATACCTATCGTAAAACTGTGCGGTAATGTAATGTAAAAAGCACTAGTGCGTAATATGCTGCATTAAGATACTAAAAACGGTGCAATAAATGTCACTTTACGAGCGAGTGTGTTGAAAAATATTAAAATTAAATATTAAAGTACTGTACTTGTAGCTTTTCTATCTATGTACCTATATCAATCAATTGATTTTATTTGCCATATGATTTTTTTGATGGTGTTAAATCTAGGGTTCAAATTAAACATAAAATAAAAATGTTTTTGTTACAACAGTATTAGCAGAATTACATAAATTTTAATTAGGTACCAAAGTTGTGTTATTTTAGAGCTAGAACGAGGGCAGTTCTGTCGACAAATCGTTTTGCGTTTTAACAGAATTGTATTCTGTAAACATTATAATTAAGTTTTAGTTAATAAATAAAACAAAATGTAAGCAATCTTTAAAGGTTTTATTTTCGTCTGTTTGTTGGTATGCTTAGTACTTTTAAACAACATAATTTTGGGTTTCTCTATAATGCAAAGGCGAAATCAGGGAGAGTCGTTTGTAAAGAATATTTCATTCATGTATTTATTCATAAGATTTAGTGTTTTGTTCCCTCCTTTCATCAGTAGAAATTATAATAATAAAATCCAAGGACATTCCTCATACATGGCTATCTGATACCAAACTAGGCAGATCACATGCTATGGAAATCAGATAGAGCTGACATACTATATCTGTTATGGCTAAAAGCCGAATTGGGGCTACACCAAGGTTTAGCCGGCTAGAACTAGGTACCTACGGGCAGTTGCTGTTGGCTAAACGCAGGTGTATTCTATTTATTAACGGCTAAAACTAGGTGTAGCCTATAAAAGGTGGGCCACTCGTATCGTTGAGATCCCATACTCACTGGCAATTTAGAACCTCTCAGCCTTCGGAGAGACATAGGCTCGCTCTGTGTGTTCTACAGTATGTATAATGGGGAGTGTTCGCAAGGACTTTTTGACCTAGAGCCATCATCACCTTTCTACCATCGCTCTGCTCGCCGGCGATGTGGAATTCATCCTCACATCCTCGAGCCGCCTCGATCGTCCACCCAACGTTTTAGTCGGACGTTCTTACTGCAGACCATTAGGATATGGAATAATAATAGTATTTTATTTTACGACCAAAGAAGTGTACAAAAGTGCAGCCAATATGACATATGTATATAAATTTTACTATAGAAAGGATTCCAGCTAGTAAGTATAGTTGCTCGGAGCACCTATTGCGTCCTGTATTAGGTAAGCCTGTGACATAGGTAGGCCTTAGGCCTCTCCCCTCCGCCAGGTGAGTACAAAAAGTGCTGGTGCTAACATTTAGTAAGTACCTAAGTGTTCTTTACAATTTAATTACAAAACGGAATGAGCCCTTTACGGTTTTCCCGCAGCGCTACGATATGAGGTTCTTCAAAAAAAACCGGCCAAGTGCGAGTCAGACTCGTGCACCGAGGGTTCCGTACAAACCTGTAGGTATATAAGTAAATGGTAGTATAGACCTGAGTATTTGATATTAATTTCAATTTATGACCTATTAAAAAAAACTACTTACTAGATCTCGTTCAAACCAATTTTCAGTGGAAGTTTGCACCGTAATGTACATCATATATTTTTTATAGATTTATCATTCTCTTATTTTAGAAGTTACAGGGGGGGGGACACACATTTTACCACTTTGGAAGTGTCTCTCGCGCAAACTATTCAGTTTAGAAAAAAATGATATTAGAAACCTCAATATCATTTTTGAAGACCTATCCATAGACACCCCACACTTATGGGTTTGATGAAAAAAAAAAATTTGAGTTTCAGTTCTAAGTATGGGGAACCCCCAAAAATTATTGTTTTTTTTCTATTTTTGTGTAAAAATCTTAATGCGGTTCACAGAATACATCTACTTACCAAGTTTCAACATTATAGTTCTTATAGTTTCGGAAATAAATGGCTGTGACATACACGGACAGACAGACATGACGAATCTATAAGGGTTCCGTTTTTTGCCATTTGGCTACGGAACCCTAAAAAGGCGTAAAAAGAGCTTTGAAAGGTCGGCAACACATTGTTAATCCCCCTGGTATTGCAAATGTTCATAGGCGGCGGTCACCACTTACCATCAGGTGGCCCGACTGCCTGCTTGTCAACCTAACGACTTAAAAAAAAAGACTGCACCTAGATACCTATAGCTAATCCTCGGTGGCTACACTATGTGTGGAATGTCGGAAGCAATGGTAGTCGTATCAGGTAGAACAAAAAGATATGTTCATGAACTGTGGCCTGTGTATCTTGAACTGAACATGAACCTTTATTTTGAATCATACATATAATCATGGTCATCAGTAAGAAGCGCCGGGGCACGCAATTGTTTTCAGTGCGATTAGAATGTAAATATTATGTAATGAATCTAAGCCTGTTTTGAAAAGAGTAATTGCTGAGTTTATTGCCGGCTCTTCTCAGCAAATGCAACCTTCCGAACCGGTATTAGAGTATTAGAGTCAGACTTTTCATAAGTGCCTGCGAAGGTCTATTTGAATAAATGATTTTGAATTTTGAAGCCCATTCAGTTTTAAACGCCCTTGAAAGGTAAAGAAAACGACACACAACAGTAGCAATTTTGGGATGATCCTAATGGATTTACTACCAGATGATCATGATATTTTAAACTATCAGAGAATTGACCATTTCAAAACTGTATTGGCGTGTATAAAGCAAAGTTCAATGGCCCATATCGCTAAATATAAACTGATGAGACCGCGTCACTTAAGTCCCGTTGGTTGGTATAAAAAATAGCAAATCTATCGATTCAATCAAGAGCACGTAGCGAATATTTTGTTGGCGAGTTCTTTAGCTGCCTGGCTCATACTGCCCTCATTTATAACTCAATGAAGGAACATCACTACTGTACCCCGAGTGTAAAGAATTGACGCTTACTAATGCGTTTGCGTTACCTATAAATTTGTATGGAAGAAATTAGTACGATGAGTATTCCGCTAGAGGCGCTGTGCCAATTCCTATAGAGAAGTGTCGTCAACGCAAACGCATTAGTAAGCGTTTACTAACGTCAATTCTTTACACTCGGGGTATTGAATTTCTACCTCAGTTTTATAAAACCGACGTCAAAGTCAAAACATTTATTTTATGCAACTAATGTTTGTAAACAAGTATACGGCCCGCCTGATGGTAAGCAGTTACTAGCCTATGGACGCTTGCAACACCAGGGGCATCACTCGCGCGTTGCCGACCCTGAAAAAATATCTTCAGAACCTTTTTGAAGAACCCCATGCTGTACTCCATTGGGTTATTCAATTTAGGCCCTAGTAGGGCACTTATGAAGGTCAAAGCTACTGAAGTTACTACCAGTTTGTAAGTCGGCAGTGCGCAAGTTCATAAGTCGGCGAAGATCTACCACATACTCACTCAGTTGTTATTCACAGTAGGTTTTTGGCGAGGGATCGACAATTTGAAGGCAATAGCTGGGATTAAACAGTGTGATAGCAGATCCCAAAGCAGTTGTACTATGGAAACCACCGCATATCCAAATTCTTTGGTAGGTACTTACTACAAACCACAGCCCACAGCGCCTAATGAAGCTCTAGCTTCATAAATCTTTAAAAAAAACACGGTCATAATTTTACAACCGCCATCTATCGATCAGTACCCTAAGGTACACTTTACTAATTAATCTATTGGCAAAAAACTTATCAATTTAACCTGTTTCCACTTTTCTATATAAATTGATATCCGTCCCAATGTCACCAGTTGGTCGATCGTGAATAATGGCTCAGGTTATTTTAGACCGTTTCTAGGCTATCAGACCGCTGTGGTATACATCTAGGTTACACGCGCTGCTGGGTGACGTCATACGACACCGGAGTCAACTCTGTAGGGACACCATGAGTTATGTACGGAAATGACGTGTTTTTTTAGAAGTATTTTTGTCTCTTTCGTTGTACCAAATATGTACAATACATTAACCCGTTGGTTCTCGCGAAGGACGCTTCCAATTATAACAATTGATGTCATTGTTTTTTTTTTTGTCAGTTTTTTTTGACGGGCCCGTTGGCGCAGTTGGTAAGTCTTAACCTATAGCGCCGCAGGTCGTGGGTTCGATTCCCACCAGGACATGCATTTGTGTGCATGAACATGTCTGTATGTCCTGAGTCTGGGTGTAATTATGTATATTAAGTATGTATTTACAAACAAAAAGTAGTATATGTATTATATCAGTTATCTGGTTTCCATAGTATAAGCTCTGCTTAGTTTGGGATCAGATGACCGTGTGTGAGGAATGTCCCAGGATATTTATTTATTTTTTAACTTCGAGCCGAGGTAAAAGATGAAAACACCTCTTTAGTATAACATTTTCGTGCTTAGGTAGGCTAAATTCAATGCCTAAAGTATATCCCACCAAAAACATTTTCATGTAAAATGTTGCCAAGACGAGACATGGGGGGCTAAAATGGAAACTAAAGCAATATTGCTATACTTACTCATTATAAACAATTCAATTCATTAAAGGAATTGGAATTGATGAATTGCATAAAATCTGCTTTGAATTCAAAAAAAATAATTGCGTTAGCAATTTGCTTAGCTATCAGATCTCATGTAGAGCTAAGCTTATAACTCTACACGCCCTAACTCTACAAGCCGTTATGTCGAAGCGTGGATACCCTAGGCTTTGTATTTAGACTTACGATAAAAATGAGTAATTCGTGCTACAGATCTCATACTACGATTCAATGAGTGAATGAAAAAAAGATAAGCTACTTTCTAAATGTAAATAAATTAAATATGATTGGCTTAGTGATAAGGGATAAATCGAAAGGAACTCTGCTATTTTTGCCAATTGCGAAGGGATAGCAAATGAAGACCGATATTTTGGTCTAATTTGAACATATACACACACACACTAAAGTTATTAATAAAAGGTATTGACTGAAGATATAATTTCGCTGATGAAATCTGTTACCCTGCAAGGTAAGGTACCACGTGGCGTGGACGCGCGTGGCTGGGAGATCTGTGGTGACCATGGTTTTTATAGACAACTGCGTCACGCTCTTTCTTTTAGTAGGGAGGAAAGACTGTAATTATCCCATTAGGTGTTTGTCCTATAGGCTTGATGAAGCTACTAGTACAAATGATTTTCAATTTCAAAAGGTTTGAAAGATACTTAGATGTCGTTCATTCAATAATATGGTGTAATCAATACAGGCTTTTTTCATGGAAGGGCGCCGTTGAAATACCAAAGCAAGCATTAGCTTGTTCTACCAGACAACCATAAAAAAAAATGACACAAATACGTTCATGAACACAAAGGTTTGTGTGAGGTGGTAATTGAACCCACGACCTGTGGCGGCCATGAAATAATATGAAGAAAGCAAAATTCTTGCCATTATCTCATACCACAAACGCCAGTGAGTTTTAAAAATAGTAAATAATACAGTGAATACATTATTTCGCACCATTGCTCTTACAAATACAAGTCATTGATCTCTGTACGAGCAATCACATTGTTCATGTGTTATTAACATTGTTTATTTATGTAAATAAACCTATTACATTTGTAGATAATAACTACAGTACATACATAAATTATATATAGGTAATATAAGTATATATAGGTAACGATCCTTCGATACGAATTTTAATGCATTCTGACAGGTTTTAAGGCAATGATAGCTTTATAGTAGCCGTCGCGAAGGTCGTAGGTTCGAATCAAGCAGGGATATTTCAAAACGCTCGGATTCGATATCGGAAACGGATTCAAAATTTACTGAGGCGATTTTCCGCAACTGCTATTTTAATATTTTTGATGTTTCTTTACGGAAATATCAATTCGATTCATTGAAAAGTTATTGGAAATTAAAATAGCAATTGCTGAAATTCGCCTCGGAAATTTTTAAATTCGTTTCCGATATCAAATCCGACTTTTTAAAATAGCCCTGCTGTAATGAGCTTCGAAAACACCGAAATAAAACCATAGCACAGTGGTAGAATACTTACATACAGTACTTACACGACTCAATATGAAAATCTGTCGCCATGCACCTACCGATGTGTTTTACAAATATTCCAAAACAAATAAAAACAGGCGAAGAGTTTGAGTCTGACTCACGCACCGAGGGTTCCGACCTTCCTATGTGTAATTTCTTTGTTTGGCAACAGCTGTAGAAAAAAACCGGACCACATACCTAAGTTTGTGAAGGAATTTTGATGATATAATGTGGTAGTTAGGAACATTCGTTCAATTTTTTCTGTAATATTTACATAATGTCTATCTACTGTAATTATTTCAGAGATAAGAGGAGATAAATGTATTTTTTTTTGCATTTTTCTTTATAAGTCAAAGAGTATGCAACATAAAATTCCATAAAATCCTATTTTTAACCGACTTCAAAAAAAGGAAGAGGTTCTCCATTCAGCTGTTTTTTTTTATTTTTGTTACCTCATTACCGTCATTTAGGTATTAACCGATTTGGAATATTCTTTTTTTGTTTGGAAGGGTACACTTCCCGTTTGGTCCTACTGTCATCAGGATTCGATCAGGATTTGATTACTTCTTAGTGTACTTTGAATTCGGTTTAAGTTTTTTGTAAAACAGTTCAATTATGAAATGTACAAATGAAGCCCTTTTAAATAATACCCCATTTTAACATGTAGCCCTACTTTGAAATTTCCGTCTCCCATTTCAGTCTCTTTTGCAAAAAAATATGTTTTTCATTTGCAGTAATCAATATTTATAACAGTGAATGCTGAAATATACCGCTCTGTGACGGACGGACGGAGTGGCACCATAAGGGTTCCTTTCTACCTTTTTGGGTTCAGAACCCTAAAAACACAAGTGCTCTTTCTGATTACTTTCCTATCCCATATCCCTTACAAAAAGGAATGTCATCTGCTCGTCTGGACATCGTTCGAAGCCATGACGCATCTTACCCTCAAGTTATCCTCGCTTTTATTACTTACTCTGCCTTCCTTAAATAACAAATATACCTACTGTGTAAATATTCGTGTCTTATTCGCTTGGATTGCGACACACAACCGCAATTTCTCGTAAAATCATCCCAAAAATGGCACAAAACAGCTCAGTTGACAATGACTGTCCATTGTCTTGTGTAACGTGGCCAGCTATTGAAGAGCTCCGGCTGTCGACCCAATGGCCTCGCTGTCCTTTCCTCGTGTAGCCAGTTGGGGATTGAGGAAGATCATCTTAAATTGGTGTTAAATTATGGGGGTCTTTACACTATGGGATTTTTGTGGGTTGACAATGCTAAAATATGGCACCTATGCCGATTTTCTCCGGCAACAGCTGCCTACCAGCATCGGGCACATCATAACCATGGTGAGATTGTAGTTATACTATAAAAGAATACTATTTTAAATAAAAAAAATATAAACGACAAAAAAAACTCCTTATTATTTTGATAAATGAAACTATTTGGTTAGATTGGCTAAAGACTCATGCGAGCATCCTAAAAAAGGCCTCATCGATTTTTAATACAGCTCCATCTAGCAAAATTCACAAAATTAATGGAACTGGTACTTCGACATGCGAGTAAGTTGATTTATTAATGACTCAAAAAACATCACAAAAACTTGCAAACAAAAACTCAACGTCTGTTTCCAGTAAAAAGCACGCACAATATAAAAGCACTTGGCTGTCCGGTGTACCACATTCTCTGTGACTCAGTCGAATCGGCTCGTGAGTCATTTCCGAGTCGGATTCCTGCTGACGTCACGGGGTGGCGTGCGCTCGCGCATCGACCGCCACATCGCTATTTTAAACTAGCTTTTGCCCGCGGCTTCGCTCGCGTTTATGTAGATTTTGTCAATCAGATGAACTCAGGTAACTGTGTGACCCACAACCTGAATTAAATGAGGCTTTAATATTTACGAAAGAAAAAATTAAACTGGCTATGTGGTGAGTCTGAGTCTGACTCGCTCACTGAGGGTCCCACCCTTCCTTGGACATATTATATTTCTTGGTATGAGTATAACTGTTGTAAAAAACCGGATCGCATAACTAAGTGTGTTTGTAAACAAATTTTGATAATTTTGAAAAACTGTGATTGTTAGAAACTTCGTTCTATGTTTCCTGTCATATTTATATGACCGTTTATCAACAATAATTCTTGGTGGTATATTTTTGTCATTAGTCAAAAACTACCTATGCAACAACAGCAACCTGTTTTGGACCTGTTATATTATATTTAAAAGTAAGGTCTTGCAAAGAAAATTAAACATATAAAACAAAAACAATTGTTTTAAAGTTGGGTAAGCATTACCTACCTTTTTAAAAATATTCCAAATTTCAAATAAATGGCATTTGTGGTTGCTGAAATATACCGCTGTGACAGACGGACGGAGTGGCATCATATGGGTTCCTTTTTACCGTTTCGTTCGGAACCCTAAAAACAAACTACAACATTATATAAGTCATTTTAGGACGCTGCTATATACTATGTTGTATGTCCTTCCATTTGGCGATAATACATACAAATTCTGGGCATTCGACACACGCGAACATGCTACATATAGCTGACCATGGGAAAAGCATGGCTTTTCCAAATGTACCCCTGCTACCTGCAATGTTTGCCCTTGCGCTTTGTTAATGGTAATAGCAAAACTAAGTTTGATAGGAAACTGGAGTCTTTTAAATTGAAATGGTAGGTCAGTGGGGATTATTGGGATTCGAGGTATAATTACATTTTCCCCTTTCCCATACCTGTTAAAATCGTGGCACCGATTATATTTTGCCCTAATTGTGTAATCCGGAGGCTCGTTCCATTGCATAATCGGGGTGCATCTATATGTCGAGGGTACACCGATAGCTCAAGAGAATTTAAAAACTCAGCGGGATATGAAGTGCTCTGTTCTGTGTCCATGATTGTATCTATTGACAAATACTCCTTCATTTCTCCCTGCACCTCTTTCAAAATGTCAGAGTTAATTTTGTTAACGATTTCATTTTTCGGTGCAAGAATTGCTCTTGCACATAACCAGTTATCACAGTTAAAATTTTGTTGTAAGTTCGGGTAAACCTTAGCAATGAGCTCCACATCGTTTTCCACTAAATTACAGAATTCCCCTGTTAGTAAAATACAGCCTTCTGCATCCGTGCACAAACGTCCATCGCCAATTTTCAATAGTGTCTCTGCGTAATGACCCGAATCTAAGTCATTATAGAGGTGCACTCTCATATTCGTTGTTAGGCTTAATTTTTTTACTTTTGCCCATAAGCTTGATGACTTGAGACAGGCTTTGATTTCATCTGCAGGTGTACCCCTCTGGATGACCGGTAGAGTTTGTCGGAAGTCACCAGCCAGTAGAACTACCATTCCTCCCATAATATCGGTACAGTCTCGCAAATCTTGAAGAGTTCGGTTTAATGCCTCTACAGCTTTTTTGTGGGACATCGTACTTTCATCCCACACTAAAAGTGTACATTGTCGTAGCATCATACCTCCAGAGCTATTTTTGCTGAAATTGCAGATGGGCGACTCTTCCTGTGCAAGATTTAAAGGCAATTTTAGAACGGAATGTGCAGTACGCTCGCCGTTCAGTAGTGTAGCGGCTATACCGGAGGAAGCTACGGCAACAGCTATTTTCTGGTCTTTTCTTATAAACGCCAATAATAAGTTTAGCAGAAACGTTTTCCCAGTTCCTCCAGGGGCGTCGAGAAAGAAGAGTGCACCATTCCCTGACTCTACTTGACGTAACACGTGACTTTGTTCTGGAACCAATTGAGGAACTAATTCGGTTACGTGCTGTTGCAACGCTGTGAAATCGTAGTTTAATTCCCGAGCAATTTCATCGTTTAAGTCATTTTCATCTGCTCGTTGAGGGCTTACCATTCCAAAATCTTGTAGCTTCTTTGCTGCCATTGTCATAACCTTGTTTTCGATTTTTATTAGCGCTTCGTTGTAAATGTGCTCATTAAAAGTCATATCTGCATGTACTTGCTGCAGCCGCCGCAAAATATCTTCTGCCATGTACTCTTTATACTTATCCCATAACGTTTGAGGATTGGAAAGGCCGCAAGATGATAAGAGGGTTGCGTAAAGTTCTCTGATTTTATCTGGTGATCGGCATTGCACGGCTTCCTCCATTGTTTCGTCCCAGTGATTATCATTCTCTAACAAACGTAGAGCTTCACATGCTTCTCTATAAGTTCTGCATTCCTGACCGTTGACAATTTTAAGGTCTCTGTAGCTAGTTGGGCCTCGAACATGATGCAATAACATGCGCAGACAAAAGCATTCAAAGTTCGTTACATGTACGGTATAAACACGACCAAGAGCATCCGATGATTTAATCCCTGACCAATCTTCAACAGGCGTACCTTGAACTCGGCGTTTCCACTCCTTTTTTGAGGTATTCCATGTATAATAACGGGGGACTTCAGAATATAATAAAGTTTTTGCGAATGTATCTGTCACACAAAGATGGAAAAGGGCAGTTAATGTGGTTTTAGGAGGTGTTGAAGTCCTTTCCTGGAAATTACTCTCAGTAAAGAAAACACGCTGTCCATTTTCTAAGTGTACAGCAAGATGTGTAACAGTTGGATATCTTTCATGTAAGGGAAAACCAAGGAGCCGCCATGCTGCCTCATTACTACTGACATATCGCCCTGCTTGATAGGTTTGTACTTCATTAAGGGGCTGCGCTACACAGATCGTACTTCGTTACGCAGATTAAATATCGCCTGATCGCTCCCTTTATTAATATATTTGCAAATATATTTAATAGCACGCACAGAATTGCAGGCTTCTACATTAATATGGGCATTAAATATTTTACATAGAATGGGTGAATATGGCACAACCCAACTATTATCAAATGTTTCGACCGCCCCACTGCGAGTCTGAATCGTAACACTTCTACCACCATCTTCAGGAGCTCTTCTTCTGTATAAAAGGTAACTAACCCTTATCATTGTGCACTGTTTCCTTTAGCAGCTCTCGAGGGTTTTTTTTTGTACATTTTCCATTTTTCATGCAAGGCGATACTGGATTGCGTATTCCACAGGGACCATGAACCATGTTTCTGACTACGGTGTCGTGCAAATCCTTATCTTGTTCTGGATTCGGAATCTCGGCGCTTATTATTTTATCTATTTGGTTGGGACGCAGCTTTTATTTCAACCAAATAAGAATGTGCACATGTGGCAAGCCTCGTTTCTGCCATTCAATGGAATACATGTGGCACTGGACGTTTCCAAATACTTTTCCCTTTGTAATACCATTCATTAGTTTTTGTACCTTTAAACGAAACACGCGGGCAACTAAGTCATGTCGGTCAGTAGATCTTTGCCCGGGCATAAGCGCTTCTGTTATTTCCTTCCAAGAGGGATTGCAGGTAAAAGTCACGAATAGGTCAGGCCTACCATAAGTGCGCACGTACCATAATGCATGCCAAATTTCATGATGATCCGTTCAATAGTTGAGGCGTGATGGCGTAACAAACAAACAAACAAAAAGTTTTTTTTTCTAGATATGATTCATTGTAACAATATAGAGCTTTGTTTATGGCTATTGCCCGCCACTACGTGTGATATTTGACATAAGTTCAGGTAGATTGAGAGCTGATTGCGAGCATGCCACATATATAACTGAAACAGTCCTGTCGCAAATAAACTCTAGCAAATATCAGAGTTTTTCCCTGTGATTTATTAATAGCATTCGCGAAACAAACCTTGATAAGGAACTGTACATTTTTAATTAAACGAAGGATTTGGGATCAATGGTATACGCGGCACCAACACTGTTTCTCCTCTAGCAGGACCAGTTAATATTTTGGCCTCAATAACATTGCGGCGCGGGCGGAGAGCTGTTACTTGAAGTCTAGTTCCACAGCACAATTTTGGAGGCCGTATATTTCTAATCATTATGACAGGAGCACCTACATATGGATTACCCGGCAGATTAAGATCTAGTTTAAAAATTGAACAGGATAATTTAACGACTCATCCATATCGACCATGGTGGCAACAACCTTCAAATGAATAAATCAAAATTTCATTTATCGTAGCGGGTTGGTCATTTTTGGGAGTCATAATGGCTCTCTCGCGCATAACCACTCTATCGGTTTGTGTTCATTATAACATCAGTATACCTTTGATTAAGGATACATCCAGATTGAGTGTCGAAGCTGTGCACGCGTCGATAAAAATAGGCCCTAACTGTTAGGGGCTAAAACAAATAAAAATAAATAAAATTGCAAAATTATGTTTAATATTTCAATTTCTCCCGATTGTAATTGGAATATTTCAACAACTGCTATCATTATGTACATCACTATGACCAGTAGAATGACGCAGAGGGAGCGTAAAACGTAGCTGTTACGCGCAGCAGCCTATAAAAGTTGGCCTGTTTTATATATACGTGTAGTATGGCGACGTTCTTTCTAGGTATATTTATTTCTATGCAATATACATTTTATTTATACCTAAGTTGGTATTTGTAGGATGTATTTGTGGAAAGTTTACGTTCCCGATTTGAAGAAGAAGATCTGAAAATCTACCGTCAGGAATATGCACCGTGTATGTATGGGAAGGTGAAATAGGTTTTTTTTGGGAGGTTTCGAGATCGGGATTATTTATCTAAAATTGCGCTATGAGACCTATTTCCTCAACCATTTCATGACAGCTGAGATATTTGATTATGGCACACAGACAGACAGACGAATACACGGGACCTATATCCACAAGTTTCTCAATAATTTACAGACAGCTGAGATGTTTCTGTCTGTCTGTCTGTCAGTCTGAGGAGAGACTGCCTCCTTATGTGTGTATCGCTTGTACAACGGACAGTTCTCTGAGAATTGTTTGATCTGATTCCCACGGGCTACCTTCTACCATCGCAACTTTCGCCATCGACGGGGAGTCCATACTCATATATTGGAACCGAAATGGTTTCTACTGTGCGATTTCAAAGGAGTTTTCTACCGCGTACACTCAGGCTGTGGGATGAGCTCCCCGCCGTGGCTTTCCCAAAGGAGTATAGCCAGGGGGTCTTTAAAAGGGGTGTGAAGATATTTCTGTAGGGTCGGCAACGCAAGAGTGATACCTACGGTGACCGCTTACCATCAGGCGGGCCGTATGCTTGTGTGACACCTTAGTATTAAATTTAAATATGAAATAATAATTTAATAATTGCCCGTAGCAGACGGACAGATCGACGGGCGGAGATCTATCCAAAAGTTCCTCAAACAGACAGCTGAGAAATTTTCTCGTAGCAGACAGACAGATATATGGCGGCAGTAGGCTTCTTAATAACATGATACACTTGTACATAAATTTTACTTCAATACAAAATTACATCCCCCTTTACACCCTTTAAGAGTTCAAATTCCAACAACACCGATATTCGTAGCGTTAGTTTCCAACAATAAGCTTAAATAATAATTTTAGTATACTTCCATACACAACTTCATCCCCTTTTTTACCCCTTCGGTGTCGGAATTATCAAAAACGCTGAGGCATATATAAATTAATTTTCAATCATCAGCCTAAACACAATATTTGAAGGTCCTAACTTCGAAACTGATGGACTTTCATACAAACTTGCATCCCCTATTATACCCCCATAGGGGTGTAATACTAAAAAATCCTTCTTTAGTGCATACCTACACTGTATAATTATAAATTTAGTGATGTTTACTGTGGAAATGAAGGACTTTCATATACAACTTAATCCCCCTTTTCCCTCTTCGGGGGTGAAATTATCACAAACGCTGTGACAACTTTACATTAATTTTCAATCGTCAGCCTATACACAAAATTTAAAGATCCTAAGTTCAAAACTGACGGACTTGCATACAAACTTTCATCCCCTAGTTTACCCTCTTAGGAGTGGAATTTCCAAAAATCCTACCTTACTGGATACATATACTGTATAATAATAAATTTAGTGAAGTTTATCGTGAAATTTAAGGCCTTGCATCCCCAACTTCATCCCCCTTTTTCCACCTTCGTGGGTGGAATTATCATAAACGCTGAGATAACTTTACATTAATTTTCAATCGTCAGCCTATACACAAAATTTGAAGATCCTGACTTCAAAACTGACGGACTTGCATACAAACTTTTATCCCCTATTTTACCCTCTTAGGGGTGGAATTTCCAAAAATCCTTCCTTTTCTGGATACCTATACTGTGTAATAATAAATTTAGTGAAGTTTATCGTAAAATTGAAGGCCTTGCATACCCAACTTCATCCCCATTTTTCCACTTTCGGGGGTGGAATTATCATAAACGCTGAGATAACTTTAAATTAATTTTTAATCGTCAGCCTATACACAAAATTTGAAAATCCTAAGTTCAAATCTGACGGACTTGCATACAAACTTTCATCCCCTATTTTACCCTCTTAGGAGTGGAATTTCCAAAAACCCTTCCTTAGTGGATGCCTACACTGTATAAGGTATCTTTGTGCAAAATTTCAAATCTCTAGGTCCAGCGATTTGGGCTATGCGTTGATATATTGTATACAAACTTTCATCCCTTATTTTACCCTGTTAGGGGTGGAATTTTTAAAAATCCTTCTTTTGTGGATGCCTACACTGTATAATAATATATTTAGTGAAGTTTACTTTGAAATTGAAGGACTTGCATACACCACTTCATCCCCCTTTTCTTCCCTTCGGTGGTGGAATTATCACAAACGCTGAGATAACTATACATTAATTTTCAATCGTCAGCCTAAACACAAAATTTGAAGATGTTAACTTCAAAACTGACGGACTTGCATACACACTTTCATCCCTTATTTTACCCCCTTAGGGGTGGAATTTCCAAAAATCCTTCCGTAGTGGATGCCTACACCGTATAATAATACATTTCATGAAGTTTACTTTGAAATTAAAGGCCTTGCATACCCAACTTCATCCCCCTTTTCCTCCCTTCGGGATCAAAATTATCAAAAACGCTGAGACACCTATAAATTAATTTTTAATCAACAGCCTAAACACAAAATTTGAAGATCCTAACTTCAAAACTGACGGACTTTCATACAAACTTTCATCCCCTATTTTACCCCCTTAGGGGTGGAATTTCCAAAAATCCGTTCTTAGCGAATGCCTACTTCATTACAACTATATGTATGCCAAATTTCAGCCCAATCGGTTCAGTGGTTTGAGCTATGCGTTGATAGATCAGTCAGTCACGGTTTCCTTTTATATACAGAAGAAGAAGACTACATTCCATATTTGAATTGCACACCGTAATTGGCCAGTGAGATGGGTTAGAAAAACGAGGAAAAATATTTATAAAGCCTGTTTTTCTAAATAAATTGATTTGCCTTTTATTTTTCTTAGAGTAGATAAGCACCAAACGTGGTTAGATGGAGAACTATTGTCATGTGAAAATTCGTGGTTATGGATGAGGTAAAAATCAATCCTAAGTATAAAATACTATGGGCACGATGCCCTATGAAAATCTTTGCATGTAATTTACAGAAATATTTTTCCCACTTTTTTTCAGGTAACTCACCTATGGACATTGACTTATACAGGATGTTTATTTTTTTCAGCCTGTGAGGGCAACTTCTGAACTAATTTTTAAACGAATTTGTTTTTGTTTTTCTTTTTGCCAGGCATGTCGCACTTTGTAAGTTCCTATGGACGGGCTTGCGAGCCTCGAACTAGCATTCGTAGCGTGCTCGACTGCGCTCCGCCCGATTGTCAGTTTTTTCACAAACACAGGGATTCGCATCGCGCTCGTTGTAGGCTCGTTGAACGCTCGTTAAGTACGTCCACGCTTGAAATCGCGAGCAACGAACGAATCCTGTTCGTTCGAGGCTCGGCTCGTGCTCGCTTCGCGTAGCATGGACGCACCATAACACAAACATGTTTTTTTTTTACCAAAATGCGATTTCTTTATGGTCAAAATAAAAAAGCGCTGATTAATTAGCAGAAGTTATAAAAAATCTAGTTTAATATCGCAGATATAGGTACAAAATTTTTCCACTGATAAAAACCGGCCAAGTGCGAGTCAGACTCACGCACCGAGGGTTCCGTACAAACCTGTAGGTATATAAGTAAATGGTAGTATAGACCTGAGTATTTGATATTAATTTCAATTTATGACCTATTAAAAAAAAACTACTTACTAGATCTCGTTCAAACCAATTTTCAGTGGAAGTTTGCACCGTAATGTACATCATATATTTTTTATAGATTTATCATTCTCTTATTTTAGAAGTTACAGGGGGGGGGACACACATTTTACCACTTTGGAAGTGTCTCTCGCGCAAACTATTCAGTTTAGAAAAAAATGATATTAGAAACCTCAATATCATTTTTGAAGACCTATCCATAGACATACCACACTTATGGGTTTGATGAAAAAAAAAAATTTGAGTTTCAGTTCTAAGTATGGGGAACCCCCAAAATTTATTGTTTTTTTTCTATTTTTGTGTAAAAATCTTAATGCGGTTCACAGAATACATCTACTTACCAAGTTTCAACATTATAGTTCTTATAGTTTCGGAAATAAATGGCTGTGACATACACGGACAGACAGACAGACATGACGAATCTATAAGGGTTCCGTTTTTTGCCATTTGGCTACGGAACCCTAAAAAGCGAATTGTTTTGTTTTTAAAACAACAATATTATGTAATACAACAATGTGTAATAGGTACGGACGGATGCCGAGACGAAGATTCTAGGTTCGAATCCACAATGAGAGGAAACCATAGCACGGTGGTAGGGTAAGTAACCTAGTAGCCCTAGTAACTTTTTAGTAGCCAGCCAGGTAGGTACTAGAAAGTTGTGGTACCCACCTGGCTGGCTATCATTCTCAAGTTGAAAATCTGTCGCCAGGCACCTATCGGTATATTCCGACAGCTGCAATTGAGAGCCGCTCCTTCTAGGCTTTGTGTGCTTCGGCCACATCATCACTGTTGCGGTCAATCAAACACAGGCCTATCCTATACACAGTAAAAAATAACCGGTCATAAGCGAGTCAGGCTCGAAAACATTTTATTTAGACACATATGGTTATATTAATATACAGAAAAATAAGTAGTGAGCATTATTCGACTATATTTTAATTATCATTTATTATTTTTAATACAGGGACGCAATTAGGTTAGTAAAGGGGGCAATGTGGGGGCGATAAACTTGGAACACATCAGTCAGTCAGTCATCAGCCTATAGTGTCCCACTGCTGAGCACAGGCCTCCGTTCACAAATCAGGGTGAAAGGGAATGGGCAGATACTCCACCACGCGTGCCCACTGCGGATCGGTGGAGGTAGGCTAGTGGTCAACCTACTGTTGGAATTTTTCAAGCCGCCTAAGAGGCATCCACCTAGCTTAACGACTATCACAATTAAGTGATAACCGGGACCAACGGCTTTACGTGCCTTCCGAAGCACGGAAACGCTCGATTTGAAATACCACTAGGCGGTCACCCATCCAGGTACCGACCACGACATACGTAGCTTAACTTTGCCGATCGATTAAGAACGGCTAATCATTCTACACCACAGAGAAAAGAAATATAAACACGAGCGCTTTGGAACACATAGGAACAATTATTGAGAAAACTTATCTAAGTGAGTATGATCCAAATAGTATAATATGATATTTAAATGTATTTTGTTTGTGAAACATCAGTGGAAAATATAATTTATTCCGGGTTTTCACCGGAATCAAGAGATCGGACCAACAAACACCAATTGAAATAAAAGACTGTGCGATACGAAACTACTACAATTATAGCTAGATCAGAACAAGCCGGTGAGTGTGAAACGTCTGTACGATGCAGTTCGCGTGCCCGTCGCACTTTTGTCCATTAATTAATCAGAAAAACGCGTCACGGAGCGGCGGGCGGCGCGCGCGCGGTTTTTGCAACCGCATACCCGCCCGGAAACGCACGCGCGATCGCCTTTTTTTGCCGCTATTGCATTAATTTTAATGCGATTGAGAGCAATGGCCGTATTGTAAATTAATCTAAGCTAGTTGTTGATTGTGATAGGTTAGGAGTAGGGTTGGGTTTCTTCCCGGGAATAAACCCAACTTCGAGTAAATTTCCAATTTAGTGGGAAAGAACCCGGAAATTTTCCCATTGGGTGGGAAAATACTCAAATGGTCATATTTAGTAGATTTTGCGTATATAGCGAGAAATACCTTTACCAAATCGTTTGAATAACATTTAACATGATTTCTATTAGGGTCATACTTATATCATACAATAAAAAAACAATAAAAAAAAAAGTTGCGTTGTTTTTAAAAAATGCAACGTTTTGGGGTGTAAGGGTTGTGGTGGACAGTCGGTGGACAGTCGGACAGACGGTCTCGTGCAGAAAGAGCACGTGTGCACATGTACGACGCTTATATAGCCCGTCCCGGGTCCCGAGGGAGGTGTTGCAAGCGTCCATAGGATACGGTAACCGCTTACCAACAAGTGGGCCGTATGCTTGTTTGCTACCTAGGTAGTATAAAAAAAAGTGTGATAACTTCCTCCAAGGTCCGCGTAGGTCCGCGCGTAGGTGATGTAGGTACATACAACACTGAGTATGATTAAAATAACAATCAAAAGCATCAACAAATATTTTTTTGAGGAACATAAAGCCATTTGAGTATTTTCCCGCCGTTTGGGAATTTTCCCGTATTTTTCCATTATTTTCCGTATTTTCCCGTATTTTTCTTTTCTTCCCAATATTTTTCTTTCCCTGCCCATCCCTAGTTAGGAGAAATGCTGTACATTTACTTAATCGGTTCAGTACCTACCTATCTGTGATTATATCTTTGAATCTGCAACCACTGTTGCAGGAGTTTCCCTATGTTTGTTAATGCAACTGGTTTTCCGCATTCATATTATGAATTAGTATAAAAAAGCTATTATTTTAAATTACTTATTGAACATAAAGTCAGGGTAGGTATTTACCTAATCACAAATATAGTCTGACTTTACATCGGTCATTATCATAGTTCTTTGATATAAAATAATTAATAATTATTCATTTTTATTTCGGAACTCGTCACTATTCTAATGTTATGGGACATTATTTGGCGCTATGCACGTGTTCAATACACAAACCTAGATTCGACCCTGTTTTTTTTCAAATTTTAATCTAAATGAGCATCAATGTTTACTATATGAAACAAATAAGTAAGCAACAAAAACATATTTAGGGCTGATGTTTCTATGGCCTGATAGGCGTTAAGTGCTAATTTGAAATTAGAACAGTTTATTTAATAAACATATTCATCATATCAGTCTAAGGATGTCCACTGCTGTACATAGGCCTCCCCCATTGACTTCCACCTAGAACGGTTTTCGGCCGCTTGCATCCAGCGGCGGGTCGTCGGCGGTCCACCTGGTGGGAGGTCGTCCCACTGGGCGCTTTTCAGTACGTGGTCGCCAATCGAGAACCTTTCTTCCCCATCGGTTATCGGCTCTTCGAGCTATGTAGCCTGCCCATTGCCACTTCAACTTACTAACTAATGTTCACATTTCGGACCCTGTCATGTCCGAGAAATTAGCTCATTCCAGAGCTCGCTGTGTGACTCTGAGCTCATTTATGCGCCCAGCAGTGAAAGACCACGTCTCTGTTCCGTATGTCATAACTGGTAACACGCACTGATTGAAAATGAAGACCTTTGTCTTCAGACTCTGAGATATTCTGTACGTTAAGATTGCCGTAGCTTCCCGAACGCTGCCCAGCCGAGTTGGATTCTTCGATAGATAGACTTATTATAAGAACCGAATACTTAGCTTCGATTAAAAAATAGGCCCAGAGAGAGTCATCCACCATTACTAATCCAAATATCTAACGCATTGATGTCTAAAAGCGTGACAATTAGGCTCCCGTTGTGCTCTATTAGGTAGAGATGTTACCACCATGCCGAACAGGATTAGCCCCCTTTCTCATAAAGCGCTATTCAACTAATGGTGCGTCCATGCTTGGCGAGCCGAGCACGAGCCGAGCCTCGAACGAGCACACTGCGAGCACGATTCGCGTAGCGTGGACGGGCTCGCGAACCTCAAACGAGCGCGATTGTCAGTTTTTTCACGTACAAATGGATACGCATCGTGCTCGTTGTAGGCTCGTTGTATGCTCGTTCGTGGCTCGGCTCGTGCTCGATTCGCGTAGCATGGACGCACCATTATATACAAAGAAATTGGACAATTTCTTTGATTATATACTGATTAAATGGTCACGAAAATAATGTCACATTATTTGACAATGACAATAGACATTGAGAAACAGTATATTAGTTAAATAATGTTTTAGGGGGTAGATATTCTGTAAAACAAATGACTGAAGTAACACTTATCTGCTGTGAACTGAAAATACCTACATAACTACCTACCTAAAACTGGAACAAAACAAGAAATTAGCCGGGTTAGTTTGAACTGAGCCTGGAGCCACGAAACAAGCGAACGATGGACATAAATACCAATAAATTTTACAGAAAAATAAACATAAATAACTATAAGTAATTAAATTCTAGTATTTCATAATTAGAATATTCTGTTTTCGGTATTTTGTTTGGGAAAACCAACAGGAGTATGATATCTACCTATATCTAATAGGTACATATTTTGTAAAGCTGAAAAGTATTTATATTTTAGTGAACGCGAACTACCAGTAAAATATGTGTTTTAGTGATCGCGTTAATCTCAGAAACTACCAGTAAAATATGCTTTAACATGTTTTAGTAAAAATCTTTTTAAAACGTGTTTTTTATATTTTTAAACTATAATTATTGGTCCTTTACCCATGGTAGTGTCTTCACCAGTGTGTTACTACGTCCAATGTGTGGTCCAATGTCATACATGTCTATACCTAAAATATCCAGAGAACCGCTAATTTCAAACCCGTATCGTAAGGAGTCTATATGACAGGCAGTGTTAGCAGTATATGTAGGTAGTGGCTTATCTGCCCTGACTGCGAGGGGTCACAGGGACAGGTGTCGTTGAACCACTGACATTGCGGCATCAAGGTGCCCCAACTTTAATTTATCTCCACATTACATTAACTGCTAAACGATTGCTGAGGTACATACTACATACGATGCTAGCATTATATCTAATGGGGGCTAATGCACTTGAATTATCCGCGAAAGGGCTCTCTGTAGTGTAGTCTCTGGAAATGTCAACTGAAATGTTCACTAATTTATTCATGAATGTTGTCAAATTATGCCATTCCTGTTTAATTATGGCAGACATACCTGCGAATCGCTACCAAACACTGCTTTAGGCGAGATTTGTCTTTCGGAAACGGTATTTCTTCCTTTTTTCGGAACAAAACGGGACCGCGCAAAACTGAATAAAATATTTTATTTATATTTGGTTATTATCTATTTAAGCGCTCGTGGTGTAGCATAATTAGCCGTTCTTAATCGATCGGCAGAGTTAAGCTACGTCTGTCGTGGTCGGTCCTGGATGGGTGACCGTCTAGTGGTATTTCAAATCGAGCGTTTCCGTGCTTCGGAAGGCACGTAAAGCCGTTGGTCCCGGTTATCACTTAATTGTGTTAGTCGTTAAGCTAGTTGGATGCCTCCTAGGCGGCTTGAAAAATTCCAACAGTAGGTTGGCCACTAGCCTACCTCCACCGATCCGCAGTCGGCACGCGTGGTGGAGTATCTGCCCTTCAAGGGAATTCCCTTAAAGGGAATCCTTTCACCCTGATTTGTGAAAGGAGGCCTGTGCTCAGCAGTGGGACATTATAGGCTGATGATGATGATGATGATTATCTATTTACTCGTTTGATTGTCCTAGCGATAGGACCCACTCGCTACTGGCGCCAACTTTTGTCCACAGAAATGGCCCTCATTGGGTTTAAAGTGCTCCTTCTATGGTAATACCTATATAATATACAAACTTTCCTGCTACAGTATTTTAATCTTTACAAGCAGTCATCTATGGTTCAGTCAGGACTTCTTAATCTGTTGACTTCCAGTTCCTGGAATTCTTTACATGTAACTAGGTAGGTTAGCGCGTCCCATCCGCGAGTCAACGAGTCACAAAATGGCTGCGCCATAATTTGAATTTGCATTTTTGTCCGGTATGTCACGACAGTTTTTGTGCTCAGCAGGCTTATCTATGGCGGATGCAATACTGATTTTTATTTCATTTTATTTACCGCAAAAAATGCAATTGCAACAAAGCGAAGGCATCAAATTTGATTTAATATTAAGCCTACAATTATTATAACAAAAAAGCAAGAAGTGTAACGCTTTCCAAAGGCGCGCAAACTCTTGGCTATTGTAGAGAGAGACAAGCGTTTGGCGTTAATTGCGACCAGTGAGGTCCATAATGCATCTGTTGTAATTGTGGCGATACTTGACCACCGTGTCGTGACGCACGCGATAGGTTTTTTCATTGGTGCACCAGAGCGAGTGACGGCTAAAGAAAAACGCGGAATGAGGTTACCCGCGAACGGTATATGTACGTCCGTCGCAAAAAATTACTTAGGTCGGCGTCCTCGATTACCATCCAGGGTAGGAAACGAAAAGTAATGATAGGACTATCTATTATCACTATCATATAATAACCTTGTACACTGGATGGATGTTTTAAATTGCAGCTAATTCTTGTTTTATTAGGCATTTATTAAGTTAGTATATAGGCCCTCCTAGTAGGGCACTTATGGAGATCGAAGCTTCTTTTACTGTCTATTACTATTATTATTCTGTGCTATTACCACCGTTCAGAAGTTACCTTACTCACCTATTTCTATTCACCTACCTCACAATTATTTGAAAGGCCAAAATTACCAAAATTGCCAAGAATAGAAAGGCGGTGGTAAGGTATATCGTGGTAAGTCCACCCGCCTGGGTGGCCCTGGCTACCACCCTCAAGTTACAAATCCAAACCACCAAACACCTACCGTGTCTAAGCTGCACTTGCGAGCCACTTTCTTCTAGGATTTGGGTACATACATACGGGAAAAAAGCAACCAAACCAGCAAAGAATACATAATATACATGGCAATATGGGGGTGCTAAAGCATTCGTCCACGTACATACCCAGCAGTGACAGCCTGGTCGGAGGCCTCTGCGTCGACGGTGGAGACCGGAGCTCTTCTCTCGACCGTCTCTTCCTGAGTAGCGTGCGGGAACGCACGCTCCACTACTCAAGCCCCATATTGATGGGCAGCCGATTGATCATCTCGACCTATAACTTAGCACAGAAGGCCTACAGCGAAGCAGCAAAGAGATTATTTATCACAATGCTTAGAACGTAGGACTGACGACATGATTAATTAAACTGACATTGAATTTTAATATATTATTTACATGTTGTTATTATAAATAATTACTATTTTCATTTTTTATTGTTGTATTGTGTTATTGTATTCGTACAATGTGATTACTATATGATTTTATTATTATTATTATTTTGTAAATACATTATTGACCTGTAACTAATGTTGCCAATAAACAACTATGACTATGACTATGACGTAGGTATCAACATCGTAGTTCAATCCAAATAATTGAATCACCTTTAAGCTGCAGCTTTATAAAAAGCAGGCCAGGCTGCATACGAACTGAAGTATCGACTGTCTGTCCACATCTCTAGATATGCGCACCCGGTTACCAGCTTGATCCACTAGTAACTTGACGATTCCGAACTCACTAGCAGCTTGGGACCTCTCAGCCTTCGGAAAGATTATATAGTCTCTCTGAGTGTTATTACTACCGTCATATAATAGGGAATGCTCTCAAGAACTTCGTTCCCCATTATGGTTTTCTCCCTTAGCGCTTACGGGCTTACTTCAAAAGTGGCGTAAAAAGACTTCTGCAAGGCTGGCAGGCCACCCATTCTAATTCCTCTGGTAGGTACCTATTGCAAACGACCATTTGCGGCGGTGACAATCATGCAGACCGGTAGGCCGTATGCCTGCTACCTATACTCGTCAACCTGCTGACGTTAAAAAATAAAAACAATGACATTGTATTATATTTGTTTTGTTATTGTTATTCAATCAATACACAAAATGCAGCTGCCTTACCCATTTCGGGGATACAAAGAGAATATAACGCTACGCTAAGAGGGGATAGGTGAATATATTTATTTCTATACATAAAGCTAGCGACATCTATTGGATTTTTTTAACAGCTTAATAGTAGATATTACGCGGTAGACGGCCCTGAAATAAAGTATCTATCTATCTTTGTAATATTTATCTAAATATGTTTATTTCCATATTTTTACCCATATAGGTAAAAATATGGAAATTCTAATGGTATAATTTGCGAACGTAAATAAAAAAATGTATTTGGTATTCTCATGGTATTCTGATCTACGTTTCCGAACGAAATATTTTTATACACTGACGTGACGCTGACATTTCTTTTATAGGAGTCGAGGGAAGTACGATTGATTCTAAAAACATCGATATTTTAAATAGCTCTATATTATACAGCAATGTTGTATAATCGTCTTTTAAAAAACATATTGTAGCTCTCCGGTTGAGAGCTTACTCACCGACTTATGTGTATAAGGGTTTACAGCCAAAATAAACTTTGGCTGTTCTATTGAGTCGAAGGCAGAAACAGCTGCCAGAAAGTTGGGTATCCTCTCTAAGGTGAAGCGGTACTTCACGCCTGGGCAGTTGCTCCAACTTTATAAAGCACAAGTCCGGTCATGCATGGAGTACTGCTGCCATCTTTGGGATGGATCAGCTAAGTACCAGCTTGAGGCCCTCGACTCAATAGACCGCCGAGCCAGGAGACTCATTGGAGATGAGTCTTTAATTAAGGCGAAACTCACGAGCCTCGACCATCGAAGAAAGGTTGCTTGCTTATCGGTTTTCTACAGGATATATTTTGGAGAGTGTGCGCAGGAATTGTTCAACCTAATTCCACCATCCCCATTTTTACACCGAACCACAAGACGCCGGGAAAATTTTCACCCGTACGTTGTTGACATACCGAAAATACGGACACAGCGTTTTGCATCCTCATTTATAATGCGGACAGCAAGGGAGTGGAACTTGCTTCCGGCGTCTGTGTTTCCTGACGCCTACAATCTAGGAACTTTCAAGGCCAGAGTGAATAGGTTTCTTCTGGGTAAGCGTGTTTCATCTTAGGCTTCGTCATCGCCCCTTCTGGGCGGGACAGTGGCCAAACGCAAGCCCATTTAATTTAAAAAAAAAAAAAAAAAGGGTGCTAAGGGTTATCTTTTTTGGACCGTCGTCACCTACTAGTAACTAGTCAATATAAAATTATATTGTAGCACTGAGCAAATAAATGAATGACAAGCGCTCGTGGTGTGGCATGATAAGCCGTTCTTAATCGATCGGTAAGTTAAACTACTACCGTCGCGGTCGGTACCTGGATGGGTGACCGCCTAGTGGTATTTCAAATCGAGCGTTTCCGTGCTTCGGAAGGCACGTAAAGCCGTTGGTCCCGGTTATCATATAATTGTGATATTCGTTAAGCTACGTTGACCACTAGCCTACCTCGACCGATCCGCAGTGGGCACGCGTGGTGGAGTATCTGCCCATTCCCTTTCAACCTGATTTGTGAAAGGAGGCCTGTGCTCAGCAGTGGGACATTATAGGCTGATGATGATGAACAAATAAATGAGATTCTATAGTAGAATATAAAATAATATTCTTAAAATTGACAACATTTCATAATTTATAGAACCCTCAACAACCTTTCTTCTCAGATGAAGGCAGACCGGTGGTAACTTCAATAACTTTGTTTGAATTTCTTAAGTGCCCTACTAGGGCCCAAATTGAATTGACCGCTTTGACTTGACTTGCATTTTTTTAAGTGATGATGTAGCCGAAGGGGGTAAGCACACAAAGCCTAGAAGGAACTGACTGTGTAGCTGTCGGAACACACCAATAGGTGCTTGGCGATAGATTATCAACTTGAGGGTGGTAGCCGGCCAGATGGGTACTACAAAGTACCCTACCACCGTGCTATGGTTTCCTGACGATGTTTTCCTTCACCGAAACCTCAAGCTCGTTGTAGGATTCGAACCTTCGTCTCGGTATCCGACGTCACTACCACTGAGCTATCGTCGCCTTAAATCGCATCATAGTAATTGACCTATCAACATTTTCTGTACATTCTTCGTCGTCTTTAAAAAGTGAATCGGAGAAATCCAACATAATGTTCTTCTTATTATGAGCTCAATCATTCATAATACCTAATACTGACACATAGCAAGTGACTAAACGTATTAAGCAGCGTAACATTAGGTCCACATGGCGTTTCAGTATTACAAACAAAAAGTAATGTAAACGTATATAGTTCTCAGAATATTTAGGTGCAAAACGCATAGACTTAAATACGAAATTATTAATTAAATAAAACAGGATGGTGCAAGCGGCCATAAGTTCTTTTAAAACACATAATGCTATTATAGGAATCTAGCAATATTATAGGTTATTTCTTACAAATAACTTATTTGTACAAAGTAGATACACACAGCGAAATTTTTTTTTAATTAAATGTGCTTGCGTTTGGCCACTGACCCGCCCATAAGGGGCGATGACGAAGCCTAAGATGAAACACGCTTACCCAGAAGAAACCTATTCACTCTGGCCTTGAAAGTTCCTACATTGTAGGCGTCAGGAAACACAGACGCCGGAAGCAAGTTCCACTCCCAGATATAATTTTTAAATGGCGAAGTCAAAGATTTTCATAGGGCATCGTGCCTCTACCCAGATGGATAATCCACCTTACTAAAGCATGACATTTAATTTCACTCCGCTTGAGGGGCCCCCTGAGCAAATCGCTCTCAGTTCGTACTGCGCACGGCTGTCAAATACTGTCAATTCTGGCTTGTTTATTTCATGTTCCCATAGAGGCGACTATCCTTCTGGACGTTTTAAATTCTTTGGGCGAAGTAATGATCTATTCAGCAATACAATTCTTATAAGTTCTAAATAAAATTCCTTAAATAAATACCTACTCATTGTCATAACAGGCAGGCATTTTTCTTTTATTTTGATAAAAATCTTTGTTATCGATACCCACATGTCGATAACATTCGCCAGTCTGGGTAGGCAAGGCAAGCCCTAGCTTAACTGAAATTGACAGGTGGAGTTGTCATTCAATGAATTGAATGAGAAGAGTTTTATTATTCAATACCTACGTTTTCATATTATGGTCTCCAAAAACGGAACTTTGATATGGAATTAGTTCGAAAATTTTAAGACTTAAAAGTATTGAAAATTGTTGACTTACTTAACTAAAATGTTAAAATACATCGCGATAATCTGCCTCAGGTAATTTTATTGGGATCACCTTGGTAACAAATAACCAGCATAAAAGTTAACCAAATATTTTTATTCTAGCTTGCATTATGCAGAGCCTACACCTCAAGACGATAACTGGGATATGCTCATTTTCACGCAGAGCTGGCCTGCAAGTGTTTGTGAGGCTTACACGAAGCTGAAACCTTCGCATACATGCCATATGCCAAAGAATGAAAATTTGTGGACTGTCCATGGCATCTGGCCGACGAAGACAGGCAGTATGGGACCACAGTTCTGTAACAAAACGTGGCTATTCGATCCTGAAGAAATAAAGCCTATTGAGGATACCCTTGATGAGTATTGGACTAATGTTGAAGCAGGTAAGGCCAGCTTACGAACAAGTGGTAACTTTAGTAGTTTTCACCTTCATTATGTGCCCTATTAAATTGAATAAGGGGCTTGGCTGGTTACAAATTATGCACTATTACTATTCACTATTTTCCACCAACAAAATAAAAAAAAGAAATAAAAAAAAGGCCCCCCACTTTCTTGCGCAACTTTTCCTTCACAGGGGGGGTTCTACACCTACCCAATCCCTATTCACCCCCCCTTAATCAAATTCCCCCATCAATTTAAGGGCCGGGTCCTAAAATTGATGGACGTCACAGTACATTCCTACCATTTAAATATGATTCAACAAATAAATTATAGAGGTTGGGTTGGCAATTTCCCAAAAAAATATTATGGGCACAATATGACAATGCCACAGAATTAAGAATAATACCAGATTAATTATGTATAGGTACCAGCAAAGTAATCGCAAACTCGATCATAGCCCACCTCTTTAACCATTGACAGGTGCCTAATGGCCATATGAAACTAAATCAAACAATCCAAGGTTTTTGTTGAAATTGAATCATTTGAATCTTGGATGATGCATTATTTATCTATACTAATATTATAAAGAGGAGAGATTTGATTGTTTGTTTGTTTGCATTGAATTTGAAAAAATTCTTTCACTGTTGGGAAGCTACACTATCCCCGGGTGACATAGGCCATATTATATTTAAAAAAAAATAGGGTTCCATACTAAAACTCCAATAATGTAATCCAAGGTGGAAAAAATTACCTAAAATATTCATTACATCGCGTGCGCAAGGTAAGGCAGGGCAGGGTAGGGTAGGGTAGCACCATGCGAATGACGTCACGCCGGGCAGCTAGTTTCATAATATGAACACAGTTTTGAGTTCAATTATACTACTTTTTATTCTGTGCTTCAGTTTTATAATGCAGACTCAATGGTTGTCTAACCTAATTTATAACTTAATGCAGTTATCAGTAAAAATATGCTATAACAATATAAAAAATCCGGCTGTAAAAATACTGCCGCCCATTATGCTAAATGGCGTTGCTTTGTTGATGATTCATAAAGTAACATACCTATCATATTTCTGCTTAATAATGGCAATAGCAATCGCTTACAATTCATATTTTCCTCATAAATGTTACACATACCTCATTTAGCTGACTGAATACTAAAATACCTTCTTGCCTAGTGATTATGTACAGTGGCATTAAAATGAGAAACAAACTTACTGAAAAACACCGAAAGAAGTAAATAAAAATATTAATATGGAGCAGTAAATTAATTGTGAAATAGAAATTGACAAGGTCTAGAAACTTCAAATGTTATCCTCAGGCTCCTTACATAAAGTAGGTATTATTATGGGCATCCACAAAAAAGGTTCAAAAAATTAGACCCCCAAGAGGATTGCTGTCTAAACTGCGATGCGAAAAGCTAGTTTTGTAAAGGAATTTCAGATCTGGATATGGATACGGATGATTAATATTATACCTACCGGATTGAGATACGGTTATTTATTTATACAATATAGCATATGGTCCTGATGGTAAGCGGTCACCGTAGCATCTGGCTGGACGCTTGCAACCAGGCGTATCACTTGTGCATTGCTGATTCAGATCTGGTTTCGGATAGATTTTTATTTTGGATATTCAATAATTTGGTTACAGAGCTCCATAAAATCCCTGGAAAAAACAATAATATTAAATCATAAATTTTCAGAAACATCAACTTACTCTCTATGGGCCCACGAGTGGTCCAAACACGGAACCTGCGCGGCATCAGTGGAAAATATCAGGGGCGAGCTGAAATACTTCGGGCGCGGCGTCAAATGGTCGCTCCAGTACGGTATGACTGACATCCTCAATGAAGCTAACATAACACCATCTGACGATAAAGAGTACCAGTTGCAGGACATCCATAATGCTGTCCAATCACAACTGGGTGTCCAACCGTGCGTGGACTGTAGGCACGACAGTGGTAAACAATATATCCAAGAGCTACGCATTTGTTTTGATAAGAATCTACAATTAACTGACTGTGTATGCGGAGGAAATTATTATTACACAGGATATAAAGGGCTGAGTAATTGTAAACCAACACAGGGCATCATTTATGAGAAAACACCTAAAAGAGCATTAGTGCAGTTGTATAAATTGGTATCGTGGCTCCAATGGTTCACTTTGTAAATACATCAATGCAATAGCATAATAGCATCATCTGTCCAATAGCATAATATTAAATCGGTATTCTAGTAAGGCTATCTTGGTGATGTTTTACTCTTAGATACGCTTTTCTCGTCCTTGTGCAATATCAGCATTCTCTTAGAATGTTCAATTTCGCATAATATTCTTATATTATTCTTAGTGCAGGAATAAAATACTACAGAAAGATAATACCAGTTCTATCTTTTCTACAAAACAGTTACAAAGTTGTATATTATAATACAATAATTATAGATTTATAAGTAACACATAATGGTGCGTCCTACTTGGCGAACCAAGCACGAGCCGAGCCTCGAACGAGCACACTGCGAGCACGATTCGCGTAGCGTGGACGGGCTCGCGAGCCTCGAACGAGCGCGATTGTCAGTTTTTTCACGTACAAAGGGATTCGCATCGTGCTCGTTGTATACTAGTTCGTGGCTCGGCTCGTGCTCGATTCGCGTAGCATGGACGCACCATTATATCTATTGTGTAGAAATTAACATTACATTGTACAGTCAACATCATAAATAATGTAAAAAATTAAATTCTCTGAATAAAGAATTCTACACAATTAATGAACAAATTGTTTTTGTTTTTTTTTGTTTTTATAAAACTTTTTTTTTAAACTAAAGAAACATCGTTTATTTATATGCAGTAATATAGATCGTCGACAAAACTTCAGCCATGTTTTACAGTCAAACAATTTTGTTGAATTTCTGGCTCTAAGACATGAGGTTTATTTTCATAATCTATGAAGTCTCTTTTTATTACTGAAATGAAAATAGGACCATTTATGTTTTTAACTAGTCCTGTTCGTCTATGTATGAATTTCGACCAACAAATTATAATTGTGCACATAATTGGAACAGTAACCTTTCGAGTGATTATAAGTTTCATTCCTCTACTTATAAGATATTATAAAGTACGTCATTATTCAATGTTCACGTATTAATTTAGGTGTAATGATATATTCAGGCCAGATTTTTAATCGCTAGATAGGCTATGCTATTCTCATAAGTCTACACAAAAACTGTTCCAATAAATTATTGAAAAATCAGACATATATAAACTGTATGTTACGTTTAAATCAATACTTAGTACTTATATTCATGTTTTTTTTACCAATAATAGAAAATAGATTTATCTGAATGTTATACTTACCATACATGGTCCAAGAAATAGCTGTGCTAAAATTTCAATGTTTTCCCGTTTAACTTGTTCTCAATAAAACTCTTTAACATGATGGGCGTTATAATTTTTTTTCGTTATTTTCTGTTTTACTTCGTCTGTCTGTCTTTAGTCGAGGCTATAAAAATGTATGCACTTAGTTAAATTCAACAAAAAAAAAACTTTTAATATACAATTTAAATATTTGAATCTTAAAGTGTGAGATTTTTTTTGAATCTGTACCTACCCTTTATGCCTTTGATTGTACTTACTACTTGCTTTAAAATTTTGTAAAGACCTATATTTCTTTATTGCTACTGTTTTCCTGTAAACAAATAATTAATAGTAATACATAATTATTTAGTAGTAGTATCTATATAATTATTAAATCTAAAATATTTATTAAATGTTTAATGTACGTTTTAAGATATTAAAGTGACTTATGTATGAAGTAAAGCCATAGCTTAGAATATTATAGGGTGATCACAGGTGACAACGTGACCTCGTGTGAATATAATAGGCCCACCGGGTGTCACCCGTTTGGGCGTGACACCCGACTGTGAAAAAATAAAACGTAATGTACACAAACATTTAGATTTTGTTGCAATCGATTTTACTAGCCATAAAATAGAATAGTCACACGTTTTCTATTACTTAAGAAAAACTGAGTAATCAAAGAATTAATAGAATAAAAATCACATAGTTTGCGTTTATACACATTTTATTATTTTAAATAGTTTACATTTTTGGGGTGACACCACGATTTCCGCACCGGGTGTCACTCATGCTAGCTACGCCACTGTCGCTGCGAGAGAGAAAGGGACGCATACGCAATTTTGACGTGGGCCTAAAAAAAACAAGTAAGAGCCCATAGCGTCCCGATTGCTATGATGTAGGCATGGAAATTATTGCTACTTTAAAGGAATTCTCATTTGATGATATTATTATTTTTTATAGCATGATTTCACTTGCGATATATGATTTGCAATGATTTGTAACCTACGTCATCGATGCTGATCGACGGTATTTTTCACAAAATCATGTGCGAGTATCGCACGCAAGTGTCAAATTATCACTGATGCAAATTATATATACTTTCGTAGCAAAAAATTATTTTTCTATCCTGCTACATAACATGTTAAAGAAGTTAACACTTTATGTCACTTGATTTAAGGTTTATTTTTGAATACTCTTAAAAGCTAATCAATGATAAAGTTTTTTTTTTTTAAATTTGTTCATGACCATGGATACAAAGTCCTTCAGTCGCATACATTTTATTTATATTCTTACAGGTAACAGGCTATGTCATGGACGGTAACAGATGTTACATATGAAAACAGAATCATATTCTTTATCACCTGCTACTTGTGATTTATGCCATACCTACTATGATGTGATAATAAACTAGAAAAGTGTATGCTTTAAATATTGTGACTTGTTCCTGTGCATAGAAAGAAATAACTCACATAATATCACAGGTAAATACGTATTTTTTCATTGGTATATTTTTTAACTATATTTTTTGTCCAAAATATTTTTTTACAATATGATATCTATCTATCATACTTATTCGCATGGCATCAACCCTTAAGGCCCTTACTGACCTTTCTCATTTCACCCTGCATAAAAACTCGTTTTCGGCCTAAACCGGATTTTTATAAAGAGTGGGAATATAACATAAAAGGTATATGAAAAAAAACGAGGTAGATAGCATTTTGTTCTCAACAACCAAGCGGCCAAGTGCGAGTGCGTACACGCACCATGGCTTTTCATAACAATTTAACCTTGCAGTTTTATAATAAATATTTAAAATTGTTAAAAAACATAAAATACTCGTTAAAAATAGATAAAACAATAAATATGTAAGGAGAATTTTGTAACCGATTATCTTTTTGAAAAGTAGAAGGTAGGGGTAAATTTTATCTAGTATTTATTCGGTGAAAAAGAATTTATTTTTTATATGTTTCTAAACTACTATTGAGCTCAGACATTATGTTGAAATTTTATTTATTTTTCTTCGCTTGTCTCAGGTAAGTTACGTACTTTTGATGATGGTGTTTAATTGAATTCATTTATTATAAAGGTAGGTAAGTAATCTTCATTTTTCATTCTCCCACTAAGTCAGAATTCTATTCGCATGTAGCTTGTACAGCGGAGATTGTATAAAACCAAGACCAAATCCTGACATCAGTTGGGATAAGCTTATTTTCGTCCAACATTGGCCGGAGACAGTATGCAAAGATTACAAGTCGAGGAATGCCAGTCACGCATGTCATTACCCCAATGCTCAAAATGCATGGTCAGTTCACGGGATTTGGCCAACTAAAGCTGGCACCAAGGGACCATCGAAGTGCAATAGATCAGCGGAGTACGACCCGAAGGAAGTTGAATCTATCGAGGCTGACCTGGAGCAAGCTTGGATTAATATTCATGGAGGTGAGATATTTATTACGAAACTCAACGACGAAATGTTTATCCTGTTCCTAATTAACTTATCAAAGTATCTACCTACTTTAATTACCTACTTCAAGCGTAAAGACAATTATTACAATTATTAAGTTGTTTCTTAAAAATCCAAATTCATTCAAAGGTATAATTGAGTATGACTGATTGATAAATTGTTGTAGAAATGTAGACTCAACAATTGCAGTGGCCGAAACAACTCCGCGAATTACGTAGAATATTATCCATTTTTATAAGTTTTATCAATATTTCAGATTCGCCTAATAATGATTTTTGGTCCACCGAATGGTATAAACATGGTACATGCGCTCAGAGTCTACAATCTCTTGACACAGAGTTGAAATACTTTAACCAAGCTATTACGTGGATGAAAAACTACTCGATGAAGGATGTTTTGAGCGGCGCGAACATCACGCCTTCGAATGACAAAAACTATCAAGTTGAAGATTTCACTAAAGCTATCAATTCAAAATTGGGTGTTAATCCTGTTATCAGTTGTTATTCTGATTGCAGTGCCCAGTACCTCCTCGAAATGCGTATTTGCTTTGATAAGGAGTTGAAATTGACAGATTGTGTGCCCTATTCCCTTGGCTCTTCAGTGATTACTGATTGCAACGTCACCCAAAGTGTAGTCTACCCTGAAGTTTCGAAGAAATCACTAAAATACCAAAATGGTTTTGATTACGATCTTTGGTTCGAGTCAAGTATAGATGGAACTGTTCCAATTATTGAAGATTAAGCGTTAAATTGTTCTTCTAGTTTAGCAAAAACTGCCATAACAATATTAAAATTGTTTAATATATTTCTTAAAAATGCTAACGCTTGCCAACTGTCCTCCCTACATCATGATCATCATCATCAGCCTATAATGTGCCACTGCTGAGCACAGGCCTCCTGCACACAAATGAGGGTGAAAGGGAATGGGCAGATACTCCACCACGCGTGCCCACTGCGGATTGGTGGAGGTAGGCTAGTGGTCAACCTACTGTCGGAATTTTTCAAGCCGCCTAGGAGGCATCCAACTAGCTTAACAACTATCACAATTAAGTGATAACCGGGACCAACGGCTTTACGTGCCTTCCTAAGCACGGAAACGCTCGATTTGAAATACCACTAGACGGTAACCCATCCAGGTACCGACCACGACAGACGTAGCTTAACTTTGCCGATAGATTAAGAACGGCTAATCATACTACACCACGAGCGCTTCCTCCCTTACTCCCTCCTAGCCACATCATAATAGTATAGTTACCAGACAGAGGTTTTAAGATTTATGTTACTGATTGTACTTGAATGTTTAGCCAGTTTGTCTACAATGTTTTATTGGAATTAAATAATGTAATGGGCAATATGATTTTAAATTTATTCACACTCAAAATAACCAGGAATCTCATAATTAGGTCGGTACCTACCTACAGCCTCTAACCGCTAACCGTCCGTACTGCTAGCACAGCTGCTAGCTAGGTAGGACAGTAAAGGTTACCTTTTTCATCCCGTAGTCCCGTTGTGTTATGATACAGACGGGACTCACTTTTTACAACTTTAGAAGCCCATATCTAACTTGACTAGTAAAACTGTGCTATAAAACTTTCTTTGTTTAACAAAATTTATTTAACGAAAACACTTTCTTTTAAAAAAAAACTTTGTTTAAACAAAGCGAATACCCGGATGTGTTTTTCAATTTATATTTGCTTTTTTCGCCTCACTCCCGTGTTCCGCGCGCTCTATCTGCCTTTTGTTCTGTAATCTGTGATTTTAATTAATCATCTCGTTAAGTTGTTAATATGCAGTCAACATAAACTACGAACAAATCATAAAGTAATAGGGATGTTAAACAGAACAGTTGTTATTCTGGCTTCGTTAGAAGGCTATACCGACTCAATTTTATATTATACTAGCTGCCCGGCGCGACTTCGTTTGCGTGGTGTGCTACACCCTATACACTACCCTACCGTTAATTTTTCTAAAATTGTGTACTGGCCCAGGTCGCTTTTCTCAATCGATTCTCGTTAAAATGTGAGCAGGGCTCTACCGCGTAACTTTGGTGGTAATCGTAACGAACACCATTAATGAATTTCATCCAATCAGGGCCCACGAATGGTCATCGTCGCGTCATACAGCGTGCGCGTCATAGGATGAAATAATTAATGATGTTCGTTACGATTACCACCAAAGTTACGCGGTAGAGCCCCAGGTTCGGTTATAATAAAGGTTTTTTTTTCGAACTGAATCGAAGTAAAAATGACATATAACTAGGTCGCGAGGTCTACAGCCCACTGAGCCACTAGTTTTAATTTTAAGAATTTATATTATTTTTTCGTTAAATTCTCACTATGTTCGTGTAGGTACAATAAAGAGTTATCTATCATCTATACCGATATCCGATTAATCGGTTTCATTCAGCCTACGGTTATAGGTACCGATTAATCGGATTCGGCCAGAAATCGACCTTCGTCGAACACTGCCTCTTGGTTAAAAAAATCTACGCGGCCAAGTGCGAGTGCACCTACCGCGGCTTTCTGTTGCAATTTAACCTTGCAGTTTTATAAATACCGACCATTGAAAATACTAAAAATTCAAATAAAATAAGTCGTTAAAATAGTTCCATTTTGAAAAGCGGGTCAAATTATATCTAGTACCTACCTACTATTTATTCAGCTGAAAATAATCTATTTTCACTAGTTGCTGAGCTGCTATTGAAGGCACAGTTATAAAAATGTTGATTTATTTTTTATTTTTCTTCGTGCTTGGTGTCTGGTATGTATATTGTACCTACTGTTCGGTTTGGTGATGGATAGGTGCAGGGTTTACCTCTACAGGTAACAAAAAATATAAGAAACCTCTACAGGTTTCTTATATTTTTTGTCTTTATCTGTATTTAATCTACATCTACACTTTTTTTTTATGCGTGTTTTTGTTTGTAATTAAATAACTCAAAAACTACTAGATTGATATTAAAAATTATATCACCAGTAGAATGCTATATTTATCAATGAGTAACATATAAATTATACTAACTAGGTATCCTTTAACTTAAGTAGGAGTTTGTATAGTTTTATGTTCTACTTATTATATTACAAATTGTGCAAAGGTCAGAGTAAATAAAGGCTATTTTTTATATTTATTTATTTAACGTATGAATTATATAGCATATATATATATATATATATACATATAAAAAACCAATATTGTAAACCCAAGGAGTAAAAAAATACCTATAATAAAATTCCTTACGTGCCTAGGTAGGTACCTTACATTGCGTGCGCTACGAAAATCATTGATGATAGAACAAAATATGTAATGTAGGTAAGAACCTACCTACTACACTTTTAGAGAACATATCAATATCTACGAAAAGATTCACGATAGGTACCATATATAGCCATATGTTCAACTATTATAGTTATGTCACTATACTACATATAATATAACTACTTTGCCCCGGTAGACACTATATATACCACAAAGTAAATGTACCTTACGTTATTCGGACAGTCAGCATCAAAAGTAGATGTACACATGAGTAGGTACTAAGGGTCATCGCCGACTATATCAGCACCGAGGTGGCAGCTCGTGGGCGGCACGCTGCCGGTAAAATAGGTGGCGCGGCTTTGGCAAGATACCGCTTGCTAGCGTCACGCAACAAGGGAGCGGACCGCCTCGCTGGAAACGTGTGGTCAGCACAGCAGGACTTGTAACAGCAAGCGCGCTTGCCGCGAGCCGACAACTATTTTATCTAGTCATTGGTGCCGATTCTGTTGTAAATCGCACTAAAATAATTTTAGTCACATCTTATCTCTTTCTTACGAAAATTATTGAAAAAGGATAGAACATATTTAAAGCTATGAAATGAATCTTTATAGTCTTATTTTGCGTGTATTTAGGCGTAACCGCGATAGATGGCGACTAAATTTATATTGAAAACAAGCATTGGACTAATTTGACAGGATTAAATTTCTAACATCCTTTTCTTATGTTCTTTGTAAGAAAGAGGACATAGTGAAATTAAAATTAGTTCAGTTGCAAACAACAGAATCAGGGCCATTGTAAAATTTACTTTAACGCATAAGATTTAAAGGCCTCACTTGCATGGCTAGGTAAATGCCGAGGCATAGCCGTGCCGTTACAGTGACCCTTACCCTTCATAATAATCTATTTATACTCGCTTGACACGGTAAGTACTAAGGAGTCATCAGCTACTTTTGACGCTGGCTGTACCTTGTTATTAATCCTTATCCAAATAAATCACTTCGTATACAAGGCTGTTTAGTAGGTAAGCACTAGATTACTTTTTGAATAATTCATATGATCAATAATATGATTTTTCTATTCATTAGGAAAAACTAGTTTCACCAAGGACAAAAAGCTTTGGTAATGTTTACCAAATGTTTAAAATATGTTTAGTATATTATGAACGATTTCATTTTCGATGGTAGCCTCTTGGTTATACGTTTAATCAACCACCGGAGTGAGGATTGCTATAACAATTTGAAATTGCAGAATTTTATAAGAAAAGTAGTCGAAAGTCGACGTGTGTAAGTGTAAAAACAGCTTTTCTTTGTACTTAGTTTACTTAAATCACAGAATAAAGATATTCCCTTTTCGGTGACATTAATGTTTAACTATGCCAAATCTCACGCTTATCCGTGCGCGCATATATATAGGGTACACAGGTACAAGCTAGGTTAAACAATAATTATGATTAGTCCGTCAGTAAGTTTTTTTTGTTAATTACTGTGTGTAAAAGTGCTTGCGTTTGGCCACTGACCCGCCCATAAGGGACAAAGACGAAGCCTAGGATGGAACACGCTTCCCCAGGAGGAACCTATTCACAGCGGTCAAGCTGGTACTGAGTGGATCCCAAAGATGGCAGCAGTACTCCATGACTATAGAGAGGATATCCAGCTTTCTAGCAGCTGTTTCTGCCTTCGACTCAATAGAACAGCCAAAGTTTATTTTGGCTGTTAAGGTTTAGCCCAAGAAATTAAGCCGATCGCATATTGGCAAGGATATATTTCGGAAAGTAGGAGCCTGGTGGAAAGGACTCCGTTTGGCGGTGAAAAGACATGCCTGTGTCTTGGTGGCGTTTGGCCAACCAGATTGGCTTTGCCCCAATCGGAGACTGCCTGTAAGGTCACATTCAAACGCTCTACCATGGCCTCTCGCAACAGTTGTATCTCGTCATTAGTGGCTCACACACTGGAAATGTATCTGTCTGCAAAAGTGCTGACAGATTGTCAAAAAAATATTGGAGACGTATTTTTTGCTTTACCAAATCTTTAAAAATTTACAGTGAGGCTAAGTTCAGGAGTGGGGCTCGTGACGTCACTTTAGAGTAAAAAGTGTACTCTAACGTGACGTCACGCGGAACTCCAACACACGATATCGTATTTTATTGATTCGTATTTTTTTGTTTAAGGCGCTGTCCTCAAAACGCTGTAGTTATTTTGGATTTGTGTTAAAGTAAATGAATACAAAAATAATTTATAACGATTTTTTTCTAAAAATATGTCATTTTCTTTACATAAAACCGAATCTAAGAAACGCATTTATCTATGAACCCACAGCGCCCTAGTTGAAAAAAGAAAAAATACGTGTCTAATATTTTTTATAAAGTAAATACGGACTAAATATTTTTTTTTGTTATCTAGCGGCTAGATTCTAGCCCATTAAAAGTGGACATAAAACAAGTCATAAATAAAAGATAAAACAATAAATATGTTAATAAGAATTTATAAACAGTATTCTTTTCAAAAGGCGCTATGGAGGGGCCTATTTTGTTATGTATTAATTAAGTGGCAAATGTATGTATAAAGTGTGACACCTTCAGAAGCTTCCTTAGTTTTAAATATGTTGAAATTTTATTTATTTGTCATCGTGCTAACTCTCAGGTAGATGTGTTTATTTTATGAATCAGTTCATAGGTACTAAAAGTTTTTAGTTATTTTTATACAGGTGAATTATTTTTTCCCAGCCAGCGGGGGCAACTTCTGAACTACATTTTTTTGAATAAATTTTAATGCCACTTGCTCGGGGTTCCTTCCAGCGTTTTTCTCTAAGACCTGTAGTTCAGAATTTGCCCATAATGGCTAGAAAAAAAAATTCCCTTATTTGATTGATATAGCCTTCGTACTCTATAGGTAATTGTACTAAGCAATAGTTATCCTTGTAGCCTGTACAGCGGAGATTGTGAAGAAACAAAACCGGCAACTAACAATAGTTGGGATTGGGATATACTTACTTTCGTCCAAAATTGGCCGGAAACAGTTTGCAAAGAATACATGTCGATGAATGTCAGTCACACATGCCGCTACCCCAATAATAAAGATGCATGGTCAGTTCACGGGATTTGGCCAACTAAAATAGGCACCAACGGCCCATCGAAGTGCAATAGAACAGCGGAGTACGACCCGGAGAAAATTGCATCTATAGAGACTGAACTGGAGCAAGTTTGGACTGATGTTCATGGAGGTAAGAGTTAAAATCACTCACCAGTTACTAGCACATGTTAGCAGTAAGACTCTCACACTCCGCTATAAGATGGTGATCAGTTAGTAACGCGTTACTAACTCGTTCCAATTGAGTGCTGGTTTCCACGGTAATAGTTTACTATCGAAACCAAAGGACAACCAGCAATTTAGCGAGCGAAATGTCGTTACAAAGGTTTTTTTTATATTCTACAACTTTAACTATGGCGGTCTCGAATCGTTATGAAAAAGTTATGGCCTAATAAAATGGAACCTTCATATTAACGTTTTTTTGCTTTTGAATGGTCGGTGCTGATTCTGTTGTTTACAACTAAGCTTATTTAGTCTCACTATGTCTTTTTCCAACAGAAAACATAAGAAAAGGATGTAAGAAATTTAGTGCTGTCAAATTAGTCGAATGCTTGTTTTCAATATAAATTTAGTCGCGATCTATCGCAGTTACGTCTAAATACCCACAAATGAAGACGGCAAAGACTAATTGGACAGCTTTAAATATGTTTTATCCTTTTTCAATAATCTTCGTAAGAAAGAGATGTGCTGTAGTTTAGGAGACATGTAACTTTTGTATGAAAAGTTGTAATATTTTTTTAAAAATTTCGAAGTTTGTCCCATAGTAAAACTTGATCGTATTTATGAGTAGGTACTTTACGTGGTTTCATTTATTGTCGCATTGTCGTATCCACCCCGTATATAATCCTGAGTCTTGGAAACGGCTGCAACGATTTTCTTGTAATTTAGTAGGTATGCAGGTGGTTTCGGGGGCGATAAATCGATCTAGCTAGGTTTCATATTTAGAAAACGTCGTTTTATCCGTATTTTCAGGCAATGAAAAGCTGCTACAATATCACTAGAAATTGGTTTCATTTATTGTCGCATTGTCGTATCCACCCGTATATATATAAAACAATTGCTTGTTTAAAGTAAGCTAGTTTAAAGGTAGATATTAGATAAAATTGCTTTTTGCAGCAAATCATTATAATTAGCAAAAATATTTATATTTTTTGACTATAAAGTTTATATTATCAATTAGATTGATCATTGTAATCTTTCAGATTGGCCAAGTGATGATTTTTGGTCCGCCGAATGGGATAAACATGGGACATGCGCTCTAACTCTACCATCTCTCGACACTGAGTTTAAATACTTTAACCAAGCCATTACTTGGTTGAAAATGTACTCGATGACGGACATTTTGAGCAACGCAAACATCGAACCATCGTCTACCAAAAACTATCAAGTTGACGATTTCAGTAAAGCTGTCATTTCAAAATTGGGTGTTAATCCTTTTGTCAGCTGTTATTCTGATTGCAGTGGCCAGTACCTTCACGAATTGCGTATTTGCTTCGATAAGCAGTTGAACCTGACAGATTGTTTGCCCTATACTCTTGGCTCTTCAGTGATAACTGATTGCAACGTCACTCAAAGTGTAATGTACCCAGAAGTTTCGAAAAAAGCATCAAAATACCAACAAATTTTTGATATCGATTATTGGTTCGACGCCGAAGAAGAAAAGATCGATGAGCTAGATCTAGAGCCTATATTTTCCAGTGAATGGTAAATTGGTTAGTAAATACAATTAAAGAAAGAATAAAGAAATGCAATTGTATGATATCTTTCTTGCAAAAATGCTTTGAATCTCCTGTTATCCTTTAATCGTCCCATGTTATAAGAAATTTTTGTTTGTCGACAATGGTTTATCGGCATTAAATAACTTATTATCAATATGAATGTTCCGGAAGAAAACTACCAGTTTTTAGTCTAACATTGAATGTGTACGTTATACAACGTAGATACGTTTCAAAATACAATGTACAGTTTTCTTCAAAATATTCGGTTTTCTACCGTTAGCCAAATTCCACAATAAGAACCGAGCCTTATTTATTAGCCAATATAACAAGTAATTATGCTAATGACACGAATGATAAGTTTAAAGTATCTAGCATTATTATGTAGTCTTTCAAGCTTGTATCACTTCGACCAAACTAGGTATATCTATTGTAATCGCCACATAAATAAGATTTCACCAACATTACCTGCAGCTATAATAAACTGCATAAGGTAATTACAGGAGTGGATTTGACTTCATCTAGGTGTAATTGGTGTTTCCCCAGATGAGATTACGTTTAGGCACAAGTGGATAGCACTCGAAGTAGAAGCGCTCGTGGTGTAGCATGATTAGCCGTTCTTAATCGATCGGCAAAGTTAAGCTACGTCTGTCGTGGTCGGTACCTGGATGGGTGACCGCCTAGTGGTATTTCAAATCGAGCGTTTCCGTGCTTTGGAAGGCACGTAAAGCCGTTGGTCCCGGTTATCACTTAATTGTGATAGTCGTTAAGCTAGTTGGATGCCTCCTAGGCGGCTTGAAAAATTCCAACAGTAGGTTGACTACTAGCCTACTGTTACGTAGAAAATTCGACATACTTCAATTTTCTGTGCACTCACCTTACTAGTGGGCTCATCCCAATATGCCCTTGCACTACAATTACACTGATGGTCATTTTACAACGTATTTTATCATTTTTCACATTTGATTTAACAATAAACATTGTTTATGAATTCCTAACCTTGTTTGTTTGTTTTGATTCAGGTGACAGATCGATGAAATATGCGACTGTCACTCTGACGTTTTTTAGTGACGTTCCATTGCACTGACCGACCTTGGCCTTGCGAATGTTGACGTAGTCGAGTGCAATTAGCTAGTTTCCCGGTCGATTCGTGTCAAGGTGAATGAAGAATGCATCGAGTCTCGTCCTTGTGTCACCTCCTTAGTGCCGGACGATGACTCTTTCACTTTCCATTTTGTTCTTGTTGGAGACACACTCCCAAGTAACTTTTTACTTGTTTTTTGGTAAGTTTCCACCTTTTCCAATTTTAAATTCAATTAGTGCTTGTGCCTTTGTACGATTGGTTAATTGTCGTAATTATTTTCAGTGGATCTACGACCGGCGCGTGCTCCGAACTTTGGGACGTCGGGCACGCCACGTTGTTTTTTTTTTTAACCTTTTCGTAAGTACGACATCACGACAATGCTGTATGCCCGGCTTCGGTTTGTGTCGAATCCTTATTAAATGTATTTTTTATTTTACAGTGCATCGTGCTGTGTAGGCGTTGCCACCAGCACGGGCAAGCTGTCGACAGACCGGAGTCGACATTGTCCACCTTCCGGAGGCAGGGACATTTTCCTCCATAAGGTATTTATGGTGTCCCTTATTTTTGCTAGGGAATCTATAACCTTTTTGTGTAAATTTTCAACATGTGGATCCTGCACGTGGCAGGTAATTTCCACTGTGCACATGGCACACGCTGTGCAAGTAGTAGGGTTTGCTCTGCCCAATCTTCAATTGTGGCAGAGTAATTTATTTATTAATTCCAATATTAATATTATTTTGTTTGTTTTATAATTTTCACTGGAATAGGGTTTTGTGTTACCGAGCACATGGCCGACACCAGGGGCTGGTGTCCGCTACTTTGTGTGCTCGGACCATGCGGTCATATTAGTAACACATTCAATTTGGCGAATTCCAGGAGGTGTTCCGTGGGGGTGTTACACCGCCACACCTGTTCTGTGGGGGCGTTTGTAACGCGACGTGTTCCGTGGGGGCGTTGAACCGCCACACCTGTTCTGTGGGGGCGTTTGTAGGGAGACGTGTTCTGTGGGGGCATAGGACCGCTACACCTACTCCGTGGGAGCCACGTGTATTCCGTCGGGGCGTTTAACCGCCACGCGTGTTCCACGGATTGATTGTGCGGTACCAATTTATAAATTCCACTCGCGGACAACTATTTAAGGACTGGCAGCCTTTACTGCCAGTGGCGCTCAATATTATTATATTATTTCCAAACCAATTCAAATTTACCTCTAAACCCACACACTGAGTCTAGCTGGCAAATTTTTCATGTAACCTTGTATCTCAACTACAATTAGTTATTACAGTTTCTTTTGTGTAAAAAATAACTGTTTACGTGTAAAAACATCGTGAAATAAATAACTGTTTACCGGGTTGCCTCATTTTTATTCATACCCCGTAAAAATTGTAACAGTGACGCCCGTACGTAGGGGCTCGAAAATTTTGGGGTAATTGGTGTGTCCTTAAGCTACACCAAATGATTTGAATTGGTTTATTTTTTCTTTTGTTTACATGCTTTATCATGTTCTCCTCTCTTGAGCTTGCTTGTTTTTCTTTGCGCGCTTGCTTTTTCCGCTCAAAGCTTTTTTAATTTAAATTATTATTAAATTTCTTTTATGATGCAGCTCAAGGGTGGAAATATATTATTTTAATGTATTTTTTGTTTGTGTGATTATATTAATTTTTTGTAAATCACCATAATGTGAAGCCAGCTCGACTTGCCCCCTAATATTTTGTTAATATTTTTTTATGGAGCGCCTAATTAATTATAATCTCTTGACCCATACCGAATTAACTTACGAAGTCGAGATCCGCGATGTAGTACCAGAGACAACTTTATCGGGTGTTCGCGATCAGATACGGGATCTTTCAAAATTAATTCCGGCATCCCGAATTTTAAGAACTGCACGCACGCCCGAGTCTGAATTTTCTGCTATTCGCGTTAGTTTGGATGAGATCGCTACTCGCTTCGCCAAGGATAGGCGTATTTTCAAGAAACTGAACCGGCTTAGGGCATTGGCACACCATGCTTTTCATCGGTTGCGGCGTATCACCGGTTCTGGTTCGTTAGGTGATAGGAAGCTTGCGCTATATTTTGAGCTATGCGATTGGCTGGAGGAGATAGATGTGGTTTACGCCGATTTTTTGCGTTCTTTTGAACAGGTGCCTGAGCCATCATATGCGGACTGTATCGACGCGCTTAGCATCTCGCGTCATGTTTATGACGGCGTTTCTTCGGTGCACTCGTTTCTTCAGCGTCTGGACCAGATTTGCTACATCCACCGAATTCCTGAGTCTGTGCTGTATCAGGCAGCTCCCATATTGTTCTCCGGCGCCGCACTCATTTGGTTCCGCAGCGTCAGGAATGCCGTTTCGGATTGGTCATCCCTTAAGCAGCTGCTGGTGGATGATTTCACACCTTACAGCTGTTATGATGATGAAATGGATAGGAGACTGTATTGTGTGACGAGCCTACAGTTGACTCCTAACAGCACCGCATCTGCTGCACCTGAGCTGACTCCTACACCTGTACCATCCCCTGCGCCTGAGCCTTGTCCGTCGCCTGAGCCTTGTCCGTCGCCTATTCCTTGTCCTTTGTCTGTCCCAGTTCCCGAACCTCTCCTTTGTCCCGATTCACTTCCGGACCGTTGCGTCGAGTGTGTGGTTGAGTCGTCTGTTCCGGAGTCTGTAGCCGCGAAGCGGAGTCTTCCGAGACAGAAGAAGCACAAGACCAAGAGACGGTTCCGTATTTGTCGTCGGAAACCTCTTCCCAAGGTTCCTGTGGTCGAGGCTGTTCCGTTTGTTCCGACAATTTCTAGGGAAGAAGACAGAGCCAGACACGTCCTGGAGTTAATCAAATTTGACAGACTTGTTCACATTAAGTCAGATCGGGTCAGCTTGAGATCTATAGGTTAGTTTTTCGGGTCGCTTTCTTTTTTTATTTGGGCTTGTTTTTTTGATTCCGATTTATTTTATCGCGATTTGGCTTCATTTTTTTTTCCTTTTGTAAGGAAATTTTTGTTTTGACGTTGATAGGTTGGTGGTAGGTGGTGAGCATCGTAGGCCTTGCTGCATTGGCCCACAATCGCGTGTGTCAATGATGCTGAGGTGTTTGTCACCTTACCTTTTAGGTCGTTCGTGGGTTCGATCTTTTTACTTTTGCCCATTTTTTTTGGCAAGGGTAATTGTATTGCGTTGCAATACCTTTTTGTGACCCCTTTTTAGGTTGGTTGTTTTTATTGCGTCGCAATTTTCTGTTTACCACCTTGTTTAGGGTGTCGATGTTGCGCCACCCATTCTTTTGGTGGTTGTATTTTGTGTGTCACTTCGGTGATGTGATTGCGTTGCAATCTTTATTTTATTTTTTTAGCCTCTTATTCCATTGGCGGTGGTTATTTTGTTGCCCCAGGCAGTATTTTAGCCTGTATGGTTTAGTTTTATATAGCCCGGTCCGCAGAGATTGACATCGATAGAAAGAATAGTCCTGGCTTGTTGGTTTTATTTTGGAATGAGAATACTGGTTGTTAAGCATTTGTCAACTCTGAGGTTGCTCGAGTTGTTTAGTATATTTTTTTTACCCGGAAACGTTTGTTTATCTTTTTATTTTTGATAACTACATTTTGGTGTCCTATTTGGCAAGCCCCGCCAAATGGTGTTTTTTAATTTGTTTTTATACTTTTTCTTAAATTCAGATTGCATGTATTGAGTTTAGGGTGGATTCTTTTTACTTATTCACTTTTATCGAGTTTTGTAATTTTTCTAAACCATTTGTTTTGAGTGATGGGAACTCGCGGTTGGTTTGTTTTTTCTTCCAGTTTGGTTGCCGTTTTTTCATCGGACATGGATATCAATTTAGTTTGGGGGTTCTCCGAACTAAACTTTAGGTGGTTTTGTACCCCATCTTTATTTCTGGTACTATTTTTTTTGGTATCCACTTCGTTCGATGGGCATTTTTATGATCAAACTGTTAGGAACCTTTGTGTGGAGTTGGAGTTTTGCGGTTCCCTGATCTTTAAGGTTTCAGCTTGTAGTTCGGGTTTTTTCATGGAATGATCCCAAGGAGTGAGCTGGAGGGCCAGCTCGAATTTTTACTCTTACCTCGTAAAAATTCTGGTAAGGTGGGGGGTATTGTTACGTAGAAAATTCGACATACTTCAATTTTCTGTGCACTCACCTTACTAGTGGGCTCATCCCAATATGCCCTTGCACTACAATTACACTGATGGTCATTTTACAACGTATTTTATCATTTTTCACATTTGATTTAACAATAAACATTGTTTATGAATTCCTAACCTTGTTTGTTTTGATTCAGGTGACAGATCGATGAAATATGCGACTGTCACTCTGACGTTTTTTAGTGACGTTCCATTGCACTGACCGACCTTGGCCTTGCGAATGTTGACGTAGTCGAGTGCAATTAGCTAGTTTCCCGGTCGATTCGTGTCAAGGTGAATGAAGAATGCATCGAGTCTCGTCCTTGTGTCACCTCCTTAGTGCCGGACGATGACTCTTTCACTTTCCATTTTGTTCTTGTTGGAGACACACTCCCAAGTAACTTTTTACTTGTTTTTTGGTAAGTTTCCACCTTTTCCAATTTTAAATTCAATTAGTGCTTGTGCCTTTGTACGATTGGTTAATTGTCGTAATTATTTTCAGTGGATCTACGACCGGCGCGTGCTCCGAACTTTGGGACGTCGGGCACGCCACGTTGTTTTTTTTTTTTAACCTTTTCGTAAGTACGACATCACGACAATGCTGTATGCCCGGCTTCGGTTTGTGTCGAATCCTTATTAAATGTATTTTTTATTTTACAGTGCATCGTGCTGTGTAGGCGTTGCCACCAGCACGGGCAAGCTGTCGACAGACCGGAGTCGACATTGTCCACCTTCCGGAGGCAGGGACATTTTCCTCCATAAGGTATTTATGGTGTCCCTTATTTTTGCTAGGGAATCTATAACCTTTTTGTGTAAATTTTCAACATGTGGATCCTGCACGTGGCAGGTAATTTCCACTGTGCACATGGCACACGCTGTGCAAGTAGTAGGGTTTGCTCTGCCCAATCTTCAATTGTGGCAGAGTAATTTATTTATTAATTCCAATATTAATATTATTTTGTTTGTTTTATAATTTTCACTGGAATAGGGTTTTGTGTTACCGAGCACATGGCCGACACCAGGGGCTGGTGTCCGCTACTTTGTGTGCTCGGACCATGCGGTCATATTAGTAACACATTCAATTTGGCGAATTCCAGGAGGTGTTCCGTGGGGGTGTTACACCGCCACACCTGTTCTGTGGGGGCGTTTGTAACGCGACGTGTTCCGTGGGGGCGTTGAACCGCCACACCTGTTCTGTGGGGGCGTTTGTAGGGAGACGTGTTCTGTGGGGGCATAGGACCGCTACACCTACTCCGTGGGAGCCACGTGTATTCCGTCGGGGCGTTTAACCGCCACGCGTGTTCCACGGATTGATTGTGCGGTACCAATTTATAAATTCCACTCGCGGACAACTATTTAAGGACTGGCAGCCTTTACTGCCAGTGGCGCTCAATATTATTATATTATTTCCAAACCAATTCAAATTTACCTCTAAACCCACACACTGAGTCTAGCTGGCAAATTTTTCATGTAACCTTGTATCTCAACTACAATTAGTTATTACAGTTTCTTTTGTGTAAAAAATAACTGTTTACGTGTAAAAACATCGTGAAATAAATAACTGTTTACCGGGTTGCCTCATTTTTATTCATACCCCGTAAAAATTGTAACACTACCTCCACCAATCCGCAGTGGGCACGCGTGGTGGAATATCTGCCCATTCCCTTTCACCCTGATTTGTGAAAGGAGGCCTGTGCTCAGCAGTGGGATATTATAGGCTGATGGATGGATGGATAGCACTCACAAAAGAGGTTTTATATTGCCTCACACCATAATCTGATATGATCACAAAATCTCAGAATAATATCAAAAAAGTATAACAGAAGAAAAGAACAAGATATTAAGGATTCACTCTGTTGTGGGGATTGCTCCCTTTCGAAATGTTTAAATTAGGTTTAACAGTCAAACAACACGGACATAAAAACGTGTGGGTGTTGGTGTTGGGATGCGTGTGTGGGGGTGTGTATGAATGTGGGTGTTGGGGTGTGTGTGTGTGTAAGTAACGAGTGAACAGAATTAACATAATACAATAAAACAAATGGTTTACACAATGCAGACTTTATTTTCGGAAGTCTTAATTATATTTACCATTTGTGCCACACGCCCCCCCCCCCCCCCCCCACTTAATTATACAATTAGAAATCATTCAGACATACATACATTACATTTATTTGATTATTCACTGTCCTCGCGACACTATGATCACTGCTGACGGTACCAGACCTAAAATAAAAAAACCGAGTGTTTTACAAAATGTACATGCTCCTAAAAAGTTTGGCTACTCAGTTTTTATTTATGTTAAAAGTTAGCCGATGCCAAGACGAAGATCCTGAGTTTGAATCCTATAATGACCTTGAGCTTTTAGTGAAGGAAAATCACGTGAGGAAGCCATAACAAGGTGGTAGGGTATCTGGCTGACTACCACCCTCAAGTTGAAAATCCGTCGCCAAGCACCCATCGGTGTGTTCCGACAGCTGCACATGAGAACCAGCTACTTCTAGAATTTGTGTGCTTACCACCTTCGGCCACATCATCACTTACCATGGTGAGTGCGATCAAACACAGAACAAAACACAGTAAGAAAGGTAAGAGGCAGAAAACCGAAAAGTAGCCGAATATTCGTGACATCTTTAGTTCTTACCACTCAGATATCAACAAGCATCACTCAAAAACTAATGGACCGATCGTCTAATGACTATGTTATGGAGAAGGACATAGGCTACTTTGTATACCGGGAACGCGAGTGAAACCGCGTGGGACAGCTAGTATAATATAATATCACTAAGAACTCACCTAACAATTCCAGTGGTTTATCATAATCATCGCTGGTGAATATTTTCTTGGGGAATGTCGTCATCATCTTGAAGCTGTCGTCTTGAGCAAACTCCTGCGCGTGAAGTTGCAGGAATAATCTGAGAATAAAGAGTCCAATTACAATAATATTCTGAAAAATAAAAGGAACTCTGATGTAGAAATAAGAAACTCTGGTGTAGAAATTAGAAACTCTGATGTAGAAATAAGAAACTGGTGTAGAAATTAGAAACTCTGACGTAGAAATAAGAAACTCTGGTGTAGAAATTAGAAACTCTGATGTAGAAATTAGAAACTCTGATGTAGAAATTAGAAACTCTGATGTAGAAATTAGAAACTCTGATGTAGAAATTAGAGACTCTGATGTAGAAATTAGAAACTCTGATGTAGAAATTAGAGACTCTGATGTAGAAATTAGAAACTCTGATGTAGAAATTAGAGACTCTGATGTAGAAATTAGAAACTCTGATGTAGAAATTAGAGACTCTGATGTAGAAATTAGAAACTCTGATGTAGAAATAAGAAACTCTGAGTATTTTATAGATCTTACAAACTATATTTAAGAATAACAGAACTCGGTTTTAAAATATTGAATATGTTGTAAGGCGTAGAAGCTCATCATCATAGCCTATAATGTCCCACCGATGAGCAACAAACTAGCTTAGTGACTAGTAGGAATCCAACTAGCTTAATGACTATCACAATTAAGTGATACCTGGAACCAACGGCTTTACGTGTCTTCCGAAGCACGGAAACGTTCGATTTGAAATACCACTAGGCGGTCACCCATACAGGTACCGGCCACACCAGTAGTAGCTTAACTTTGTAGATCGATTATGAATGGCTAATCACGCTAACAAAATTCATAAGTGCCTGATCAGGGCCTAAATTGAATAAATACTTTTTGAATTTAATTTGAATGCTACACCATGAGTGCTTCAGTCACTTTAGAAATTCAGTTATTTTTATCTCTAACGGAAATGCAGTTAACATAATGGGGGGCATCCGTTTATAGTTGTCGAGATTCAAGAGGCTCATTTTGACAAGAGGGTGTCTCTACTTGTCGCACTATGTTTGTCTCTTTTCGACACATTGATGTATATGTGCTGTCAAAACGGACCTATTGGATTTTGATGACTTTAAATAATACAAATGCTAGTAAATTACCTGACAGCAGCGAGTTGTTCTTTAGCACCGAATGTGTGAGCGAGTGCCTGCCCGTCGGGCAGCCGCAGCTGTATGCGAGCCTGGTCGTAGGTGGCGCGGGGCCCCGGCGGCGGCGCGGGGGCCGCGGGGCCCGCGGGGGCCGCCGGCAGCGGGGCCGCCGCCGGGGCCGCGCCCTCCGCCCCAGGGCCCTGGGCTGCTAGCCTGGTAACAATTATTTCTCATTTCAATTTATTGTATATGTTACAGTTAATGCTCGAACCTTGGTATATCATAAGATTTACCAAATCTTAATGGTAGAACATGGCTGGAGAATTGAGGTTGATTGAATTTTTTATTCTAAATTTTTTTTTGAAAAAACTGTTTGCACCTTATTACAAAACATGGTTTAAAGGAAAACCAGGTTTTAAAACAGCCTCGTCCCTTTTTATTATATGACGTTAGAAAGTGACCAAATGACAGTAAAACCTGGCTTTACCATGTTTTGTAATAAGGGGGATAATGTTTAAAAAAATGTGATACAAACCTCATAGAATAACTAATCAAAAATTCTTAGCAAAAAATAAATCGTGAATTTATCTGAAATCTTGGAAATGCCATAAAAAATATAATCAGGGTGTCAATCATTCAAAACATTGACAATATTTCTAAAACCATAAGACTTTTATTGGATATATTTTGGTTTTTCTCACAGGACATAGTTTCAGCTTTCAAGGGATTTAATTTGGACCATTATATATGGGGCGGCCTGTATATGCATCATACATTTTTAATCTTATGTTCCTACTTTTGTATAACAAAAAAGTCCCAGTAATTGGTTTTCAAAGTTACAAGTATTTTAGTATGGGATACCCCACACCCCAGTGAAAACAGATCAAATCAAAACGTTTTTTATTCAATTTAGGCCCTGGTAAGGCACTTATGAATGTTAAATTGGTACATACAGTTGAATTTACCACCGGTTCGAAATACAATTAAACTGAGAAGACTCCGGCAAGAAACTCAGCAAGGTTTTTTTTTTTTCAGTTGTTGAAGATCTTTTCATATTACAGTTTTTCTCCAAATACAAATAGTTCTAGGGTAAAACTACAAATGACCACAATCTCAACATGTTAAGTGATGATGTGACAGAAGGTGGTAAGCACACAAAGTGTAGACGACAACTGGATCTCAAGGTTAGCTGCCGAAACACAAAGATGATACAGGCTAAGATAGAAACATATAATTACAAATAACATACTATAATATTACTCACCTCCTTGCCTGTTTATCAGCTTCAATTTGTGCCCGTACCCTCTCCCTCGCCTTCTGGTCCTCAACCTTCTCCCTCCGGCGCTGTTCTACTAACTTCTGCATCTCTTGCTCTTGTAATCTTAGACGTGCATCCTGCATATCTTTGCCCGACTTAATGCGAAGGCGTTCACGCTCTAATGCTTCGGCCTGAAATATTAATAATATTTACATACAATACCTATATATATTTTCATATTTTCTTATACTAAACTTGAGGTCTTTATTTATTCAAATCCTATACTATCAAATAATCAATGTATATGTATATATTTGAGATCTCAAAAACAATTGATTTCATGGATATTTTCAACATTACAACTTTTCTGAGTTATGCAAGGATTAAGGTGTATGGTTTTTTTCTGTGTATGCAGCAATCTACTTTTGTCACCCGCTAACAATAGCATAAATACATGGATTCTTAACATTTTACTAGAGTGCATTATAACGTCTTACATCAACAACATCAAGAGGAACGAATCACCAAACAGTTACTGTACTGTGAATATAGTCAATATACCTTTGATACTTCACAAGTGGTTTCTCTGCGCACTCCAACAACAACTACAATTCAAATGTACTGGGCTACCTACTACTACGTCCGTACAAAGGAGAAATAGGTTAGTAGTTGTTATTAATAATTTTCTTAGCCTAGGCTAAGAACTAACATGTTACTAGTAACATGTTATTGGACTATTAGTACTAAAACATACCTACCTTTTCTCTTTCCTCCCTCTCTTTTCGCTTCTGTTTCATTCTCTCCTCAAGCAGTGCAAGCTGCGCTTTCTTTTCTTCTTCTGAAAGCGGTTTCTTTTCTTCTGTCGACTCAGAGAAACTGCTGTGATTGGTCTTTGCTGCATGGAACTCCATCTCGTCCTGATTTTTGAATAGTTTCCCACACTCGTCACATTTAAAGGACTTCGCTTCGGCGTCTTCTGTCGTAGTCGAAGTTGACGATTCTGCTTGGGGAGGCGGCGGCGCGGTCACAGCCTCAGAATTCGACCCAATAGTCTGCCCAGCGCTCACATCAGGCTCATCAGCATGAGCCAATAGCCACTCCATAGCCGGCTCTACGCCCTTATTGTTAGTAAAAGCCAGAGCTTTCTCCCTAAAACCGGAATAATCAACATGAATTACTAACCTATATATTTCCATTGTTACCATTTAAATGTTCATTTACTTACGCCCGCTCCTTTGAGAAACCCATCTCAATTAGTGTTTGTATTTCTGCCATTATAGATTACTGTATTAGCGTAACTATTATACTGAGTATATCGTAAGGTACCTATTTGAAAATAATCAAAATTCATTCCTCAACTAACTTCAACCATTTAGAATCAGCTGTTTTTTAGACAGACATTAGCAGTGTTGCCGGTAATGCGGTAGCCAAACGCGGAAACAACGGCAGCATCTATAATCTCAAAGCTGTAATCGATTTGACCGTGCTTAAATAAATGCTGTTTTCATAATGAATGTATTATCCTAAGAACTTCAGAAAGTTACTCGAACCATAAGATACTATGCTCGAATATGATGCAAAATGTGTTAAAAAAATCTAGGCGAAATTATCGTAGTTCTTCAATCTTGTCTGTCTCTGATACCAAATAGTTGCTTTCCAGACCGTTTGTAGATCGCTATCTTTATCTTAACATTCTACAAAATAAATAGTTGCCATATAAAAAAAATGTACCAGTCTTCATTTCTATATTATCTGTGTGTGCATGATGAAAAAAATTGACGCTTCAGCGGCAATTTCAAAACGTTTTTCTGCAATTTCTCTAATATAATTTTAGAAATCTTTATATTGTACTAAAATGGCTACACAAAAGAAATCAAGACGTAAAAGTGTCCAGCATAGCGATCCAGGGAAAATTATGGAGCTAGTAATAAGTCTTAACGACGATACCTGTACACAGCTGCAAATTAAAATTAACGCTTACGTGAGTACCATCTTTGTCGTTATTTCAGTCAAAGGTTTTAGGTGTGGGTACTTATAGTACACAATGGAACAAAGCCTTCCCTTTGGATTGCTAGGTACTGACTGTTTATCACAACACCGGGTCTGCTAATGACCTATAACGGCTTGATAGGCAGTTATCATAAAAATATACCGAATTGAGTACCTCCTCCTTTTTTGAGGTCGGTTAAAAATTCTGGTAGGTACCTATACTAGAATAATGAAGTAATGTGTGTAATAAGTGGTTCATAATGTATAAGTTTAATAATGTAATCTCAACATAGCCTTCACGAAGTTTTGATTAATCGTTGCTGATACCCTGGAGGCGGTTTTTTTTCCTACGTAGTCGGTTAACAAGGGTAGGGCCCGCGTGAAGATAAGCAGTTACCGTAGCCATATGGATGCTCGTAATACACGGGCATCACTCACGCCGCACGCATTACCAAATCAACGAGCTTGACCTTAATGACGCACAGAAGCAACAAAGTTTCACAAAGGAACGCTACGCTCTACCTCTCATTTTGCAGTTACGTGATGAATGTGAAGCTGAACTGGTACTGCAATTAATAGTGAATGTAGAGCGCATGGAAGCAACGATAGAAGCTGTTGGAGGGACAGTTTTACCTCGGAGACGACAAATATGTGTAAGATTTTGTGATCATTTTCTCGATACTTTTTCGTATTGTTTGATTGCAATACCGAAATGGTAGATAGGTTTAGAGACAGCGCCAACAATGAGGAGTTTTCTTATGACACCTCTATGCTCATAATTGGACTGTTTTACAAAAAACTTAAACCGACTTCAAAGTACACTAAGAAGTAATCAAATCCTGATCTGGTGACAATGGGACCAAACGGGACGTGTACCCTTCCAGATAAAAAAATAATTTTCCAAATCGGTTGATAAATGACGGAGTTATGAGGTAACAAATATAAAAAAAAAAAAAAAAAAAAATACAACCGAATTGAGAACCTCCTCCTTTTTTTGAAGTCGGTTAAAAATACCTGTCAAACTGTTGATAATTTGAGCAAAGAGGTAACATAAGAAAACTCCTCATTGTCACACGAAAGTAGGTAATTAAATACTTACGTACCTAGTTAATTTATGTAAGTTTCGGTATTGGGACCAGGTACCCTGACTACCATGCTACAGTACCTCGAGTGTAAAGAATTGACGTTTGTAAACGTTTACTAATTAGTTTGCGTTTACGACACTTCTCTATAGAAATTGGCACAGCGCCTCTAGCGGAATACTCATGGTACTAATTTCTCCCATACTTTATAGTTAACACAAACGTCAATTCTTTACACTCGGGGTACAGGTACTTACACTTATGACAAAAAAATGTAGTAGGCACCTAAGTCCCTAAGTACCTAGGTACCTATTATGAACGCTGAGCTACTACTTAATAATAAAATAATATAATGAGTAATAGTACTTACCTAGTTGATAACGATGGAGTTCAATGTTCAAATTAAATTACAACTACACCCATACACCATATTTTGACAAACCCAATCCCCTCTTTACTGCGACTGTTAAACCAAGTCTTAATAAAACCAGGTTTTAAATAGGTATATCCGTCACTTTCTAACGTCATATAAGAAAAAGAGCCGGTGTTACCCTTAAAACTGGGCATATTTTAAGTTCCGCATTCGTTAGTAGGTACTATTAACTATTATGTGCTTCCGTAAACATATAATATTTTCAGATGACTCCAAAGCTGTGTGACGTTCTCAAAGCTCACGTGGAACAAACAGATTTATTATCAAATTTTGGACAAGATTTTCAAAGCATCGTTAGTCCTGTAAGTCCTTAACCTACTTAGACTTGATAAAATTTAATTTAAGTACTACAACTGTTCCCTTTAAGGCTTTGTGTGCTTACCGCTTTCGGCCACATGCTAACTTACCATATGCACGTTGAGATTGCGGTCCATAAGAAGTCTATAGAAGGTAAAAAAGGTACCTACTAATCATGCTTTAAAATTGGACGTTCCAGTTTCTTCCCAAGGACAACACGAAGAAGCGTGTGATTATGCATCCTGTGGTAGACAAGCCTTTCGCTATGATAGTATGCGTGTTCCTATCGAGGATTATGGATGAGCATGTGTCCCTAATCGCGTATGAGTGCTACTTGTAAGTTATTGGTCAATAAGTATATAAACAGCCAGTAGAAAGCTCCATGAGGAGTTGTAGCAGTGGTGTGAGACCAAATGTTTGGTCCTTCCGCTCCACACCCTCTTCAACGCCCACTTTTGGGTGGGCGTTGTTTCACAATATTTGCAGAGTTGGCAATGTGCGAGTGTTACCCCTGGTGAAGCAAGCAGGCCCGTATACCACAGAATAGATAAATAGTACATGCCTATAGGTACCCAAGTAACAATTAATTTTAGGTAAAAATCCTGATAGATCAATCTTAGAAAATTTCGTCTCACTCCGAATGTTTGTCCTGGCTACGGGCCTACGGCTCTGATAGCAAGTGCCTAAAGGTTAGGGTATCTGCTTACCATCAGGACGTAATTTTTCTACCCTAGCACCTTACCTAATATAGGCCGAATTATTCTTATTTTTTTCAAGTAATTTTCGTAACAATTTCTAGGTTCTGTTGGCCCACATTAAAGAAGACTATTGCACTTGAATTCGAACGTTCGTTGAAACAAAAGTGTCAGCAATTACTACGCGTTGCCAGAAGATTGTTCACACAGGAAAGTTTACACAAATTATTTAGTATCTAATCCTGTTTGATATTAACAAAGAATTACCTATATAATGTTTGAAAAAAAACGTAATTATCGTCAGATTTAGAATCGCCAAGTTTAATAGGGACTTAGTTAGGAAGTTGGTTTAGTCGTGGTAGCTCTCAAGTAGATAAGTAAGTCGGTACGAAGACATTGGGGCGAATGTTCTATACAAAACGGCTACAAACTTAATAATAGAGTTATATATCCAGGTTGCATCACTAAAAACTCTACTCCACATAGTGATGGAACAAGCCAAGCTGCTGACTAAAGCAGAGCACTGTTCAGTCATGTTGGTGGATATTGACAGAATGGAGCTTGTCGACACTGGTCCTCCAATGAAGGTTATTTTTTAAATATTTCATGCGATTTTAGACCAGAGGTGATAGGCAAATCATCGCCCAGTCCAAACCATTCCGGCGGATTCTCGTTTTATAGCGTCAAAAGTATTCAAGAAGTTTACATCTCATCGAAGAACATACAATTTATATAGTCCGCGAGCGATGCCGCAGGCTAATTAACATAAATAATACAGTGGTGACATATATACATTTGATCATTGGTTACCACAGCCTAACTTTCATTATAAATATTGTAGTTTCAGTGGTTCGGGATGTGCTTACTTAATAGATCATTTTTAGCGCACGAATACACCTGGCTCCATTCTCTATTTTTCACAAACCATGTGAATATTTCATCATTAGGTCATGGTGGTTTCATTATTTAAAGGATGATAAAGAGGTTCTGGAGCGTCGGTTCCCTTTGGACATTGGCATCGCTGGGCATGTCATCAAAACTGGTTCTCTGGTCAACGCCAAGAGTGCTAAAGAACACCCAGAGTATAATGCTGAAATTGATGGATATCCTGATATTGAATGCAGGTGATAGATCAGACAAATGTATTAAAAATATTAAGTTTTGCGCTGTTTTATATATCATATCCAAAAAGCTGGTCTAATTATAACCGCATTTCTTCTTAGGACAATTCTCTGTTTCCCAATCCGCGAACAAACTGGCATCATTGGTGTTGGACAGTTGATCAATAAGGTCGGTGACCCTTACTTCGACGGTATGGACGAAGAGATGTCTTTAGCGTTCAGTATATACTGCGGGGTCTGTATCATGCACTCTGTGGTTTACCAGAAGATCCAAGAAGCACACGTCAGGAACATACTAGCCAATGAGCTGGTTATGTATCATATGAAGGTAGGTTCTATTAACACTTGGCAAGAGATAGCCGAATAAAAAGTATTTGTAAGGTTCTGATCTATGTTGACCACTTCAGTATTTTCCTCTTCATCTCAATAGTTTTCTATTGTCAGAATTTTGTCAGAAGTGAACATACATTTTAGGTGAGTGATATAGAAGTGGCGAAAATTCTAGAATGTTCTGGCTTTCACAATCACCCTCATTTGTCGAGCTTGCACTTCAATCCTCGGGCGTTGCCCCTGCGTGAACTTCCCTGCTATGTCATGAAGATGTTTACTGACCTTAGATTTGATAAAACGTAAGTTCCACACTTATATTTTTTCTTTATATTCATTATTGTTTAGTTCATATTACATGATTAATAAGTAACAATAGTAGTATATTGTTAGCAATTACTGATGCTATGATTATGTAAGCTTGAAAGATATTGAGTAGCCATTATAATATTGAGCAAATAAAGCAGATGTTATTGAAGACAGATCGGGTATTCCACACATTATCTACTTACTTAATACATTTTACCAGCAGTAAAATATAGAAACGTCAAAGGGCTTTATACATTTTTGCCAACAATATCATCAACATAGTTTTCTGGCAACCTTATCTCAGGGAATCGAATGAGGTACATTCATATCTTTAGCAGTATTTGTAATGATTCCTGTCAATGTCCATTAATCCAATAGGTACAACATAAAGATCCCAAAACTGGCCCGCTTTATCCTCTATGTGAAGAAAGGATATAGGGACGTGCCTTACCACAGCTGGCTACACGCATTCAACGTCGCGCAGTGGGCTTATGCTGCTATTGTCAACTACAAGTTATTGCAGAACGGATATTTTACGTAATATAATATTTGTTTCAAAGATCATGCATGTAGGACAAAGCATTTTAAATCAGACTTTATACCATTCTGGTTTTTTTAAGCGATTAATCAAAAATATCTTAATATTAAAAAAAATGGTAGTAAGAACTTATAGCTTACGTTTTTGAGGCACGTAAAGGTTTTCAACAATTTTTTATCAATTTGATTGACAGTGAATTGCAGGCGTTTGTGTATTTGATAGCCGGGATGGTACACGATTTGGACCATCGTGGGACAACAAACAGCTTCCAGATTCAAGGACGTAAGATTTCCTTCTTGTATGCAAAAAAATAATACCGAACATGAATTTAGTTATTTAGATGATATCATCATTATGTTCACTAGTCTATATAAGCAAAAAATGCAATCAAAATATTTAATTTATGGTACTTCAATCCAGTATATGAATGAATCAACTGATGATGAAATATGATGTATTATTTCCATCTTTCCTGATTAGAAACAACGCTAGCCGCTCTATACTCGAGCGAAGGTAGTGTCATGGAGCGTCACCACCTAGCTCAAGCGATGTGTATAATCAACACGGAGGGATGTGATATTTTAGAGACACTGCCTAGGAAAGACTACGATAGAGCTATCCTGCTTCTGAGGGATTATATTTTGGCCTCAGATTTGGCTAATTATTTCAAGTAAGTACACGACCGTGCCTTTGCTAGGCCAAGTCATGTGATTGGTTATGTGCGAGTCATATATCACCGTAGTAAATACATAATGTTCATAACTCGCACCAAGACGGGCGTGCTCAAATACGCTTGATGACCTTAATTTCTGCTCCAGTTAGACGATGTGCAGAGAGGAATCTAATGCGCTAATACTAGTTTAGTCTAATTTTTTCGGAAAGTTTCAAGATAAAACTCCATCTCAAAGGTCACTTTTGATAGCCCATATTCATCTATATGCCAAAAAAAGATACCCTCTTGTCAAATATGGCTTCATTAGATTGGCCTTAGTTAGGCTATACATAAATGCGTCAGGCATGAATTTCAATATCCATTTGTAAACGTAGCAAACTAATAATGTTTGGGCAGTTTTAATGACAGTATACATTTAAATCCGAATTGAAATCTTTGTAGAAATTTGAACGAATCGAGGAGTATAGCGTTGGACTATCAGAAGGGTAACCGCGTGCACGTGGCCACTCTACAGGCGCTCCTCATGAACGCGGCCGACTTGAGTGACCAGCTCAAGGACTGGAACAGTGTCAAGAAGACTGCTGTTAGTTGACGTTGCATCTTATCGATAATCTTGGTTCTATTGTTACCAAGATTAGAGTTCAAATTGGTTAGACAGAAAATATGATAATACATTTGGGGGTCTTTATTATAATTTGCTTTAGTGAAACCATCAACATCATCAGCCAGCCCTTTTCCCAAACATTTGGGGTCGCTAATATGTACGCTTCTTCGATTCGTCTCTTCTATCCGTCATACCAGCAATCACTCCTTCCTTACCATATATCATTTTTCACACAATCCATCCAACTCTTTTTCGGTCTTCTTCTTCCCGTATATCCATTTACTTCATCTGCATCATATTCAGTCTAGACCATATAGATTTCTTCTTCGAGTTGATAAAAAAAAATAGCTTTACTCCGCGATTTCACCCGCATTCTCAAGAGTTATTCAGATTTGAACTTAATATTTAATCATATTGGTAAGATACCATTAAACTTGAATCGCATAAATAATTAACTCATAGTATAGTTGCATATAATTCTCACTCGTCTGCCGTAGGCTTCAGTACTAACAGAGTTCTTCAAGCAAGGCGAAATGGAGAAGAACCGCGGAGACCTGCCACCCAGCATTATGGACCGCGACAAGTGCTTCGTGCCCGATCTTGAGATACAGTTCCTTCAGACCACTTGTATACCGCTTTTTGAGTAAGTTTAGATATCTTCAATTCCTCACTCAGAACCGATAAAACTGATGGTTTGATTTGCTAGAGTAATACGCTCGCTTCAAGTGTGTCACAAACTAGAAAATATTGATAACACATTGTTTTAATATCAGTATCTCGAGTGTAAGGTTTGCAAAGAATTAACGTAACTATCGCGTTTTCATTTTTGTATGAGAACTTTTACTTGAGAACGTTACACTCAGGGTACCGTGTATTCATTTTCAGTACACTGGGAAAAATATTACCAAAAGCGGCAATGTGTGTGAAAATAATAGAGAACCATATCGAGAGGTGGGAGGCTTCTCGACCAGTTTTTGCGGAGGTACATTCTAGTTTCCATATTTCCGGTGTAAATTAAAAACCCTATTAATATATTGTATGAGACTATCGATACAGATTTGTTTTTATAATATTCATATAGACAAATATTTTATTTCATTAATACTTACAGGGCCCCGATTCTCACAGAGAGAGTTCTAGAGTTCCGAGTTCAGAGTTCCGCGTTCACTGTAATCTATACGGCCGGATGTGTATTTAAAAATCATGGACCTAACAAATCACGAGTCCATAATTTTCCAGGTGCCAGTAACTGCAGGTCTGTCTGTCCTGTTAAGTCCAGAGCTAGACAACCTTATTGAAATTAATTTGAAGGAGAAGGAGAGACTACGTTTGGAAGAGGAAGAGGCGGCGGGGACCACAATGGACGCGATCACCGTCTAGTTTTGGATTCTCTACAAAGAATATTCCGAATAATATATTAATTATATTATATTTTGAATCATAGTGAATATTATATTCGTGTCCCATCGTTGAAAATGTATTTTTTGTTTGTATTTTAATTTCTAGAAATATTAAAAAGGAAACAAAATTTAAAAGTGGTTAATTTTATTTCGATAACAAATTAATATTGATTATCAACATAACTTTGTGTTTAAAAAATATTAGTAACTATTTTACAGTTTCATACGACCTAATATCAACGTTATACATGTGCTGTTTATATTATGTACTTCGTAGATAAGTTTGATTAGACACTGAAAAATGTGTTCTTAAACTTGGTGTAACGAAAAGGGTATAGGTACATTCGACATGGGTGAAGACTACATTAGTCTCTATAAAAAGTTTTAGCTCACAATAAATTACTCAACAATTCATACCAAATCATAACCAAATGTCACCGCTCATCATCATTTTGCGTCCCTTTCTAATATTGATATAAAATTTTCTCTTCCGCGATATGTACTTATATTACCATAAAAGTGGATTACTGTAACGGTAACCCTTTCCGTTACACTTAGTAAAGTCTTACTTCTTCTAAAGTAAGGTCTTATCAACATTCTTGGTTCTTAGGTCCGTATTCTAGAAAGTCGAGACTGAACAATTGATTTTGGAACCTGCACCAAGGATTTTAGGTTTATTTTCCATTAGCATGATCTATTCTTGAGACAGGCCTTCAAAATAATAAGGGTCATCTATTTTAATTTTAATACTATATTTAGTATTAAAATATAGGTAGGCGTATTGGCCTACCGACTCTCTAATATAAAATATCTTTAGATTTAGTTGTTGATTTGTATGCCTAATTTTTAAGTAACACATTTCCAACTAAATGCTTTATTGTTATTAAGTAACAGATCTCATTTGACCATTTTCATCTTATAATCATAAAATTAATTCTTTATCACAGTGCGGAATGATTTTTCACTTTTGCATCTTTGGCATAAAAATATAAATGTATCATTTTAGATTCAATTTAAAAAATTATAGTTAAGTAAATGCCAACATTCAATTTAAAATAGTTTTAAAAATCAATTACTTAAGTCTTATAAACAAATTGTGTAATAGAAAAGTTGGCTTTAAGCCAGTATAGGTAGTATTTTGGTTGGTATAATACTATAAAATCAGATGGTTAATTGAAGTTTCAGGGCTTGTTTAACAAGCAAACTTTTAAGCCTATTTATAAATAAAGTATTTCATACATAAGTAACATAAAATTGGTTTAGTTTTAATATAAGGATTCGAACTCAACATCGATATCACAAACTGTAGCGATTGTGTGAGACTATTTTTTTTTATTATAAAATCTATTGTAGTAAACCATTTTCCTTGGGTTGTAACAGTTCTTCAATAAATTCCTGTACCATTTCTTTGAGTCTCAGTTTCATTGCTTGTTGTTCACTACAAAGAGAAAATAACGATTTAAATAAATTATCTATACATACTTGGGTCGATCAAATTTTTCTTGTATCTTGTTGCCATGGTTACATTCCCCGTTGTCCCTTGGACAAATCTGTGATACCATGATTTTTATACGTTTTCTATGGTTACAATTTACCAAACGTTCATTTTTCTCAAGTTAAATGCCCCTTAATTTAGGGATTCCATCCTAAGCACACGAGTAGCATATAATAATAACAGTTTTTTTAGAAACTTGGTCACTATTATCTCTTGGACAACGGGACAGAATAACAAACAAGAAAAAGTTGATTGACCCACTTTACATTATATAACTGAATTTTATATCTACACGGGAACTTGGGAATATGACCATCTCTATGAATATGTAGTGTAGTGTAGTACAGTACAGTACTGACCTGTGATCATGTGCGGGACACACGAGCTCCGTGTAGTACTTGAGCTTGGGCTCGGTGCCGCTGGTGCGCACGGTCACGCTCAGCCCGTTGTGGCACCGGAACATCACCATCTCGCCACTCGTGTAGTCTTGGTCTAAACCTGTGCCTAACACGTCTGAAAAAAGGGTTTGATCGTTATTTTATAGAATACAAGAATATTGTTAGGCATGTTCGTGAATGAAGTGCAAACACACTACTTTGTGTGAATGTATTATTATTAGATGGAACTTACTCAAATGTCCTCCCTCTCCGTTTCCATTGATTTGTTCAGGTATTCTGACACCAGTTGTATAATCATTCACGTACACTATCTCGCATGAGCCCAATTTTTTCGGATACTGAAATAAATACAAATTATAAGTATAGGGTCAATCAATTTTTTCCTGTTTGTTTTACTGTCCCGTTGTCCAAGAGACAACAGCGACCGAGTTTCTCAAAAAACTATTATTATGTATGCGACTAATGTGCTTAGGAGATAGTGCATAAATTAATGGGCTTTTAACTATGAGAAAAATGTACGTTTGGTGAATTGTAACCATAGAAAACATAGAAAATCATGGTATCAAAGAGTTGTCCAAGGGACAACGGGGAGCGTAAGCATGGCAACGAGATACAATAAAAAGTTGATCGATCCATTTTCAGTTTGACGGCCTTTAAAATGACGGTAAAACACTCGTTGTTTTGGTTAGATACACGGTTGAGGCAAGCGAATTTTTATAAAAATTTGAACCCAGGTGAGCACATTTTGGCGGGAACTTGCAAAGTGACGTTGCCTTTTTCATTTTATTCGTGTATTTTGAGTTTTAATGCATCTTACCGTTGGTGTTTTATCCAACAAAGTTAAAACCAGTGAAGTGAAATTAATTACGTGTGTCGTGAATTCAGTTGTCTCAAAAAGTCATTGAACACCATTTTACTAAAACATGACTTTTATGGACGGTGACAGACAGTATGGATTATGTTAAAGCATCGAACAATTAACCCAAAGAAGCGCCATGACGTTCATTTTGGTTGAAATATATTCCGCCAATTTCCCACCGCCGACAACGCGCTCTGATTGGCTAAGTCAAGCACGCATGCACTCTGATTGGCCCAGTCAAAAACACACGATGCAGTGATTGGTGCTTACTGTTCAAATTCAGTGACAAATCACTGACGACTTTCGGAATTTGATTGTTCATTATTACTACTCTAAAGGGATCTTTCCTCGATGTGTTAAAGTGATTTATTGTGACTACATCTTATTATTCGACACTGGCAAAAATAAGTCCCAATAAAAAGGATTTGGTTGCCAAACTTAAAACTAAGAAGAATACAGATAAACTTTTTTTTGTATGTTTTTTTTCCTGCGTTTTATCATATTTATATCACGATCTAGTTTTCACCCCGCGTTCAGGAGGGATTGAGGGACGATTGCTTGAGCCGTCAAGACAAGAGGTAACAAATAAAGCTCACAATTCACACATCGAGGAAAAATCCCTTTTGAGTACTAATACTTAGCAATCCAATTCCGCAACTAGTCAGTGCATTTGCACTGATTTCTTAGCCAATCAGAGTGTCGATGGTGGGAAATTGACGGAATATATTTCAAGGAAAATGGACGTTGCTGCGCTTCTTTGGGTTAATTAATTGTTTGATTCTTTCACACTTATAATAGTACATTATGATACATGTGTGCAAAGTTGGTAATTTCACACGAGGCGGTATTAAGCGAGAGTGTAATGATCAATGCACACGCGTGTCATACGACGTTTTTCAAGAAACTTGCGAGGAAAAATCAGACTTGTATTTTTGAAGTAGATTTTTTGATAACGATCAACCACACAATGAGAACGTTAACAAATATGGCGCGCAGGTTTTCTTTTTGACAGCGACGCGTTATCAAACTGTTATACCCGTTTAAATTAAGAATGCTTGGTCTACACACATATCACTTGCAGTGAGGTACAAACTTAACATAATCGGAATTATACTTATCATAAAACTGTGCGGTAATGTAAAGTAAAAAGCACGAGTGAGTAATAAGCTGCATTATAATAGTAAAATGTGTTGAAATAGTAGCTTATTGAACTTGTGTATGGTTATACGTACCGCTCCAGGTTCATGATAGTTCCTAATCCTCCTGAATATCTTCTGTATGGTCGCTGCATCATGACAGATGTAGTACGAGTTGTGCGTCACGTGGTACCCGTACTCCGAATACAGAGCCTGCAGCTGTTTCACTAGGGATGACCCTTTTGAGTACAAGTGGGATGCTAGGGTTGCCACCTGGAATAATAAAATTCAAATATTGAATTAGAGTAAAAACAGCTAAAAAAACACGCTTTAAAAACCCTAAAAAGAGTTAAATAATAATTAACCTATATATATTTGTCTATTCCGTAAGGGACTTATTGCAAGCGATTTTTTCTAATTTAAGTCTTATATTTTAATAAAAAAAAGCGAAGGCGGGGCTTTTAAAGCGCGTTATTTTACTTTTTCGTACTAATTAATTTTGCATTAAAAATATTTTAATTTTATGTTTCTTAACAGTGAAACTTCAGTTGCTTGTATCTTCGTAAAGTGACACTTTACGAGGTTTTGACACAGATATTTCAGGATTGTATTGAGGTCAGCTATCGATTTTTAGGGTTCCGTAGCCAAATGGCAAAAAACGGAACCCTTATAGATTCGTCATGTCTGTCTGTCTGTCTGTCTGTCTGTCCGTCCGTATGTCACAGCCATTTATTTCCGAAACTATAAGAACTATAATGTTGAAACTTGGTAAGTAGATGTATTCTGTGAACCGCATTAAGATTTTCACACAAAAATAGAAAAAAAACAATAAATTTTGCGGGTTCCCCATACTTAGAACTGAAACTCAAATTTTTTTTTCATCAAACCCATAATTGTGGGGTGTCTATGGATAGGTCTTCAAAAATGATATTGAGGTTTCTAATATCATTTTTTTCTAAACTGAATAGTTTGCGCGAGAGACACTTTCAAAGTGGTAAAATGTGTGTCCCCCCCCTGTAACTTCTAAAATAAGAGAATGATAAATCTATAAAAAATATATGATGTACATTACGGTGCATACTTCCACCGAAAATTGGTTTGAACGAGATCTAGTAAGTAGTTTTTTTTAATATGTCATAAATTGAAATTAATATCAAATACTCAGGTCTATACTACTATTTACTTATATACCTACAGGTTTGTACGGAACCCTCGGTGCGCGAGTCTGACTCGCACTTGGCCGGTTTTTTTATATAAGTCAACCGTGGACGCCATAGAAAAATAAATGAAAAACAAAATGGCGGTATGATAGGAATGCCAGGCTCTATACTAAAATCTTCCAACTCCTAATATGGGAACAAATTAGAAAGCGCGAAGAAAATTCCATTAATTTTGATTGAGTAAATTCTATATTTTTTAAGGAATAGCAGTTTGTTTTTTCTACACAGATTTGTTCTCATATTAAAAGTTGTATTCTTTCAACGCAAAAAAGTTGTTAGTAATAAAATAATATTCATTCGTCGTTGCATGCGATAGTATGTTCTAAATGTTCCGCTTTTGGTGCGGCAAGCGTCCATAGGGAAAAAAACCTTACATGAACAGCGGCAGACACTCCATCCTTGTCCGGCACCCTGTCGTCGCACATGTAGCCGATCGCTTCTTCGAACGCGAACAGCGGGACCTTGCCCTGTTGGGCCAGCAGCAGCGATGTGTTACCTGATGTCAAAATAAACATCTTATTTTTCAATTTTATTAATCGTAGTATATACAAAAAAACAAAAAAAACCTCCCGCCCAATGCCACTTAAAAAAAATATTTTCGATTTCAAAGTTGACACCCCTTGAGTGGCTGACGACAAAAGAATTCAAAGTTTATAAGTACGTACCAAGAATCTTATCTATACATATAAAATGCTTTGTCCTGAATGACTGAGAATCAACGCACAGCCTAAACCGCTGGTCGTAGAGACCTGAAACTTGGAGGGTGTGTTCTTTGTATGACGTAGACATCCGATAAGAAAGGATTTTCCGAAATTCTACCCCTAAGGGGGTGAAAAACAGGGGCAAAGTTTGTATGGGACAACGTGATTCCTTGGTCCGATCTACTTCAAATTTTGCATAAACATTCTTTAACAGGATTTATGGAAGACGTGTTTCATATTTTATTGAAACTCATCGCCTAACTGGTTAAAAAGGGGTAGAAAGTTATTTTAGGGATGATTTGCATCGAAATTGATATCAATACTCCTTAGTGCTTTTGATTTAAATATTCTTTGATAGCTATTTGACATTCTAATTTTAAAGAGGATTGCCACAAGTATTGCATTGCACCGTAGACAGAGAATTATAGTTAGACAAGCCAAGATACGCATATGTCAAATTCGCGGGTGACACCGCGGGGGTCTGCTACTTCAGTAGCTTAAATTGAATAAATGGCGTTGACTTTGATTCAGTGAAGGCCCTAGGCTCACTGTTATTATTATATAAGGTGGAGTAAACAATCCTACTCCTAACTGAGATGCGAAAGTGAGTTTGAAGCCTTCACACGTTAACTACTCAACGGATCATCATGAAATGTGGCATGCAGATAGCCTATGGTATGGAGAAGGACATAGGCTATTTTTTTATACCTGGAACGCGGGTGAAACCGCGGGAGACAGCTAGTGTTAAATATATAAGGTAATTGGTAAATTATACTTAGATACATGATTGTACTCATGATAACAAACAACTTTCCCAAAGAAACTTTTTTTTTATTATATTGGCACATGAGCCCTGTTCGGGACACTTGTTGTGTTCAGGACATTTATTGTTATTTTTTATGATTACGTAATATTTGTTAAAATTAAAATGTTTAGAAATAAGAAATATTAAAGAGTTTACTCCCGAGTGTACAATGATTACCCTTAGAATACGTATCAACATAAATTGTATAGTAAATAAACAGTACTTGAACCCTAAACATAGGTAAAAGTCTAGACAAAGTCTAGGTAAAACTAAGATTTACAATGTACTTTTAGAATCGTGAATAACCCTCTACAAATGTAAAACTTGTTACACGATAAAGTTAGTATTCATGTTGAAACCTAAGTTAACAAAAAAGTGTTAACATGTCAACAAAACACTCGATTAGGCATAGTAATCTAGTTGGAATTGTTTCGTAAGCACCATATGTGCACACCAACTACTTACTATGTATTTACTGTTTAAACTCGCATTACCTAACGTAAGACCTAAATAATAAGTTTTACTACAAGCCCTGAATGAAACCCTGATCATATTTTGAAATTTACGTGATTTTACCCGGAACTATAAATATCAACAATAAAATTTCCTTATATATGCGAAAGGGAGACAAAATGTATCGGAGAACCTTTGGAGATGTGGTAACCGGACTACACTTTTTGGATTAGATCCTTCTAGAACTTTTAGACAAGGTTAGCGCTATATGCAAGATAGAGAGGTTACTTAAATGCACTTAAATTAGACAAGAAAAAGATATGTTTTCTCTCGTAAAAAAGTTACTCGCTCACCGCGTGAGTCGTATACACAGCGTTTATAATTTGCATATAATCAGTACATTTTTCTCATTTAGTATCGATTCCAGGACAGCAAGTATCTACTAAGTATAGTAGTAGTAGTAGTCAGACAGATGTCACAGTAGTAGGACAGTACCGGGACAGTACCAAGTAAGGCAGATGCCAAGTTGAGATTACCATCAAGTAGTATAACGTCAGGCAGATGCCACAGTAGCGGCTAGTTAGTTACCCCATCGGTAAACAGTAAGGCAGATGCCATAGTAGCGGCTAAGTAAAGATATCAGTGTAGCATCAGGCACCCATTGTCTACGTATATTTGTGTAAATCATCTATGTAATTTAAAAAGTTTGTTAATTATTGTATTCAGACAGATTGTCACAGAAGTGTTAAAATTCAATAAATAAATCGTTTATATACCAACCATACGGCTTTTCATGACGCCCTTGGCAATCCAGCAAATAAAATAAAGTACGGGAAAAGGGATCTCACGATTCGCGCATTCGTCCTAAGCGGCGTCTTATTACACGAGGTCCCCGGCCGCCCGTACATTTGGTCCTTCGAGCCGGATTATCCAAGATACTGAACGGCCACAGCCATGGTTGGTACCAGATCAACTACCGCAAGAGGCAGATCGCAGAGTCGCGATGGCGATGCACCGCCGCCAGCACCTGCAGACGATCTGGCCACAGATGCCGCCCCAACGGGGAGTACTGCCCCTACAGTAGCACCATCGTCGAGTCGTACTGCCACTGCTACTGAAGCTACCCTAACCTCAGGGTTTACGACTACTACTACCGAAGAGGAAACCGGAACCGATCAAAGACAGGCCCCTGATGACCGAATCGAACGCAGCACCATCAGGGGAAATAAGTCAACAAAGAGTCAACGAGCGCGCCGCATAGCTCTGGCTAAAGAAGAGGTAGCAAGACTGAAACTTGAGCTAGCAATAGCTAGCCTCGCCGTCATAGACCAATCTGAAGAGTCTGAAGGTGACGACGTAGGATCCGTGTCCATCAAATCCACTGCCCGGAGGGTGGACACATGGCTAGACAAGAGTCAGCGCCTGCTTGCTATTTCGAATGAGCCTCATCACCAGCCAGAGCACCGAGAGGTGGAACCGAATTGTAACGCCGCACCTGTTGCGGCACCATATCCATCCGTAGCTACGCATCCAGTCGTGCTCTTGGGCGCAACCTCGAAGACTCAGATGACTCAACAGCAGTCAAAAGTTGACAACGATGAGGGTAATAAAGGAATCCCTCAACACTCTGTACAGGGTAATAAAGGAATCCCTCAGAGACCAGAAGCGCAGATACCGACGGGAATAGAAGCTGCAATCACCCCGTATTCTGCGCAACAGAAAATAGATTTCAGTGAGTTAGCGTCAGCAATCACTATTGCTGTAAAGGCAGGTCAACGCGCAATGCCGTCGCGTTACCGATTCGAATTACCTGCTTTTACTGGCGCGCATCAGGATTGACTGTCATTCCGAACAGCGTACTTCGAGTCAGCAACTGACTTTTCGGAAACCGAGAATATGACCAGACTACGCCGTGCACTTAAAGGACGTGCTAAAGAGGCCGTTGAGAGTCTGCTCATTAATAGTGCCAATCCCACTGAAGTGATGAAAATATTGGAGTCCCGCTTTGGAAGACCGGACTCAATAGCTCTCGCAGAGATGGATCGACTTAGGAACCTGCCACGGTTCACGGATTCATCTAAAGACCTTTGCATACTGTCAAGCAAGGTCACGAATATAGTGGCGACTCTTCGTGCTCTGAATAAGACTACGTACTTATACAATCCAGAGCTGACGAAGGTCACGATCGATAAGCTAACACCGACACTTCGATATAGATGGTTCGATTTCTCCGCCATGCAGCCCAAAGAGGAAGCAGACTTGCTCAAACTCACCCGATTCCTCGAGAGAGAAGTGGAATTATGGGCACCCTACGCTCAAGTAGAGGTCATACCCTCGACTTCACATACAGAGCCAGCTTCGCGCAATCCTTACAAGCGCACTCAACGTACGCTAAACGCTAATGCGAACGTTGACAGGAAGCCATATAGATGCTGTATATGTGAACGAGAGGGACATTCGCCACCAGACTGCGATAAATTCCGCGATGCCGACATCAACCAAAGATGGGATCTTGCAAAGACGCACCGACTTTGTTTCCGATGTTTACGATACAGGAACAAAACGCATAATTGCAAGCCGCCCAAATGCGGCGTCAACGAATGCCCATATAGACACCACCACTTGCTCCATTATGAGAAGCAAAGGAATACGAGTGACAGGACAGATAAGACGGAAAAAGTTACGTCAACTTGGCTGCCTGTACAATCGCAGACGTACTTAAAGGTACTGCCTGTACAGATTTCCGGACCGGCGGGAGAAGTCAACACACATGCGTTGTTGGATGATGGGTCAACTGTGACTTTGATCGACGCCGACTTAGCGAACACAGTCGGCGCTTATGGACCCTGCCAACCAATGCACATCGAAGCCATAGGAGGAGCAGAAGTACCTGCTTCGACATCTCAACGCATCGCAATCACCATTAAGGGTGCAACCCAGCCACATAAGATTTACGCACGCACCATTGATAACCTGAGGCTATCGACTCAGACAGTCGCCGATGAAGATCTGGACGACTGCCAACATCTGATCGACATACAGGACGCTTTGAAGTTTGTAGAAGCCAAACCAAAGATACTTGTCGGTCAAGATAACTGGAATTTACTTCTAGCCTCAGAGGTACGAAAAGGAAAGAAGAACCAACCAATAGCATCACACACTCCGCTTGGTTGGGTTCTCCATGGTGCGCATACAAGGTCGCTGGGAAAACGCATCGACTTCGTCCATCACTTTACAATGGAGGAAAGTATGGATGCACAATTGAAACATCACTTTGCGATCGAGGCGTTGACGATTACACCTAAGAAGCCGCAGACTGATCCGGAACAACGTGCACTCAAAATACTCGATGAGTGCACAACTCGAACCGAAGACGGACAGTATCAGACGGCGCTCCTATGGAAGAATGATAACATCGCGATGCCATGCAATTACGACAACGCGATGAAGAGGCTTATCACTACCGAGAAGAAGATCGATAGAAATCCAGAGCTGAAAGAAAAGTATGAACAACAGATGACAGCACTTATAGAGAAGGGCTACGCTGAACCGGCTCCACTGGCGAAAACGATTAATAAGACGTGGTACCTACCACATTTCGCAGTGGTGAACCCTATGAAGCCGGGGAAGATTCGAATAGTCCATGATGCTGCAGCAGAAACAAAGGGGTTCTCACTAAACGACCACCTTCTCACGGGTCCTGATTTGCTGCAGTCATTACCGGGGGTCATGATGCGTTTCAGGCAACACCCCATCGCTGTCTCAGCTGACATAGCTGAAATGTTCATGCAAGTTAAGATTCGCCCTGAAGACAGAGACGCGCTAAGATACTTATGGCGCGGCAAGCGTAGACATGGTGAACCCGAAGAATATCGTATGACGTCACTGATCTTCGGCGCCACGAGTTCCCCATCTACAGCGATCTACATTAAAGATCACAATGCGTCGCGATTTAAAGAAACGCATCCTGAAGCCACCGCAGCGATTGTCAACAACCATTATGTTGACGACTATTTGGACAGCTTTCAAACGATTGAAGATGCAGTCAAGACGGCTTCAGAAGTACGCGACATCCATAAGCAAGGTCACTTCGAGTTGCGTCAGTGGACTTCCAATTCAAGTAAAGTCCTAGAAGCATTAGACGATAACGCAACTCCACAGTCAGTTATTGACCTTAGCGACGGTACCAGAACTGAAAGGGTACTAGGATTGATCTGGAAGCCGGGATCAGATGAACTTGCTTTCAATCTGGATCTGGCAAGAATACCACCGGCTATCCTCAACAGCGCAGCCCCGACAAAGAGAGAAGCACTCAAGATCGTGATGTCACTCTTCGATCCACTCGGATTGGCATCACCCGTCACGGTACGAGCAAAGCAGATACTTCAAGAAGTATGGCGCCGTGGTACAGAATGGGATCAAACCCTGGACCCCGACCTAGCACTCCAATGGCTAGACTGGATGGGTCACTTGAAGAGCCTAAAACAAGTCGCTCTACCCCGCTGCTACCTCAACTACAGCAATGCCACGTCACTTCAACTGCACGTATTCGTTGACGCAAGTGAAACTGCATACGCCGCTACGCTCTATTGGCGAGCAGTAACACCGGAAGGACTCGTGAAGATATCGCTTATCATCGCGAAGTCAAGAGTAGCTCCTCTGAAGCTCACGTCGATACCACGTCTGGAGCTGCAAGCTGCCGTAATGGGAAGTCGGATGGCAGCCACTGTAATAGACGAGCACCCCAGGAAACCAGAGTCCAAGACTTTCTGGTCAGATAGTAAGACGGTGCTCACTTGGCTAAAAACGGGATCCAGATCCTACCGACCGTTTGTCGCCCACCGCATCGCGGCTATAGAAGAACATAGTACGCTGAACGAATGGCGCTGGGTGCCTACGAAGCTTAACGTCGCAGACGATGCAACTCGCGACGTCCCGCTTCACTTCAATGGCCAACATCGATGGTATCAGGGTCCAGAGTTCCTCATGGACGACCCGAGCACCTGGCCAACCGAGAAACCTACACAGAAGGAACTGACTGGTGAAGAGAAGACACTCAACATCACCGAGAAGCGCGAGAAAACGAAGCTGAGCCACGTCATACCTGACGGCGCTCGTTTCTCCAAGTGGGAACGATATCTCCGCGCTACAGCTAGAGTCTTACAGTTCATCAATCTGTGCAGGCGAACAAAACAGCGTGCACATTACAAACGCACGCTGAAGAACACAGAGGCAGATCCGGATTGGAGACGCAAACAGAAGGCGTCAAAACCAAGGCCAACAGTTGCCAAACCCGATGCAACAGCAAGAAGATTCGTGCCATTGGACGCCATCCTTCTGAGAGAAGCCGAGAAACTGCTGGTACGAGCAAGCCAAGAAGAATCCTTCCCTACAGAGATGGAAGATTTGAAGAACAACAGGGCTGTATCTACCAGCAGTCGTCTGCGCCCAATATCTGTCGCTTTAGTCGACGGAATCATCTTACTGAGGTCTCGCATCGGAGCTACGAAGAATGTTGACGGCCTCGAGAAGTCTCCACCTGTCCTCGACGGAAATCACGTAACAACGAAGCTGTGGATTGAATATACCCACAGACAACTGCTGCACGCTGGCGTAGAGGCAACAATAAACGAATGTCGCCAATACTATTGGATTCTACGCCTACGTCCAGTCACGAAGATGATGGTCCACCGATGTTTACCATGCCGCATTCGAAGAAATATGCCGTCACAGCCAGCCACAGGAAACCACCCCCCATGCAGACTGGCTCACCACGTCAGGCCCTTTACATACACGGGTCTCGACTATTTCGGCCCGATGTCAGTCACAGTCGGGCGTAGTCGCCAGAAGAGGTATGGGGCACTCTTTACCTGCCTCACCACACGGGCGGTTCACCTGGAGCTGGCAGCATCCCTGACGACGGACTCTGCGGTCATGGCCCTGCGAAGGATGATAGCACGGAGAGGATGTCCTACAGAAATCTGGTCAGACAACGGGACAAATTTGCGTGGCGCTGACAAAGAGCTGCGTCAATCCATCGACGCAGCGACTGAAGACGAAGCTACCAAGAGGATGATATCCTGGCGTTTCATTCCGCCAGGAGCTCCGTTCATGGGAGGAGCCTGGGAGCGGCTGGTCCGATCAGTTAAGACCGCCCTCTCAGTGATACTTCAAGAGCAACATCCACCAGAAGAAGTACTCGCAACTCTATTGGTTGAAGCGGAGTACACAGTCAACAGTCGTCCCCTTACGCACGTGTCTACAGATCCTGAGGATGAAGAAACGCTGACCCCCAACCACTTCCTTCTTGGCGGGTCAGCGCGAGTTCCGGCACCAGGCACCTTCAATGAAAAGGACCTCATCGGCAGAACACACTGGCGAGCTTCACAACATCTTGCTAACCGATTTTGGGCAAGATGGGTGAAAGAATATCTCCCCGATTTGCAATACCGGCGGGAGCCACACGGAAGAGGCGCGGAGATCAAGATTGGAGACGTTGTACTAGTCGCCGACGACAACCTGCCTCGCAACACATGGCCAAGAGGGATCGTCGAAGCCATCTACCCCGGAGCTGATGGCATCGTACGAGCAGTCGACGTGCGCACCAAAAGCGGAACACTACGACGTCCCACGAAGAAGCTGATCATCCTGCCCACCGAGCCAGTAGTCCCTCAACCGGAAATGTCTTCATCGACACCGTAGTCGAAGAACGGCGGGAGAATGTTCGGGACACTTGTTGTGTTCAGGACATTTATTGTTATTTTTTATGATTACGTAATATTTGTTAAAATTAAAATGTTTAGAAATAAGAAATATTAAAGAGTTTACTCCCGAGTGTACAATGATTACCCTTAGAATACGTATCAACATAAATTGTATAGTAAATAAACAGTACTTGAACCCTAAACATAGGTAAAAGTCTAGACAAAGTCTAGGTAAAACTAAGATTTACAATGTACTTTTAGAATCGTGAATAACCCTCTACAAATGTAAAACTTGTTACACGATAAAGTTAGTATTCATGTTGAAACCTAAGTTAACAAAAAAGTGTTAACATGTCAACAAAACACTCGATTAGGCATAGTAATCTAGTTGGAATTGTTTCGTAAGCACCATATGTGCACACCAACTACTTACTATGTATTTACTGTTTAAACTCGCATTACCTAACGTAAGACCTAAATAATAAGTTTTACTACAAGCCCTGAATGAAACCCTGATCATATTTTGAAATTTACGTGATTTTACCCGGAACTATAAATATCAACAATAAAATTTCCTTATATATGCGAAAGGGAGACAAAATGTATCGGAGAACCTTTGGAGATGTGGTAACCGGACTACACTTTTTGGATTAGATCCTTCTAGAACTTTTAGACAAGGTTAGCGCTATATGCAAGATAGAGAGGTTACTTAAATGCACTTAAATTAGACAAGAAAAAGATATGTTTTCTCTCGTAAAAAAGTTACTCGCTCACCGCGTGAGTCGTATACACAGCGTTTATAATTTGCATATAATCAGTACATTTTTCTCATTTAGTATCGATTCCAGGACAGCAAGTATCTACTAAGTATAGTAGTAGTAGTAGTCAGACAGATGTCACAGTAGTAGGACAGTACCGGGACAGTACCAAGTAAGGCAGATGCCAAGTTGAGATTACCATCAAGTAGTATAACGTCAGGCAGATGCCACAGTAGCGGCTAGTTAGTTACCCCATCGGTAAACAGTAAGGCAGATGCCATAGTAGCGGCTAAGTAAAGATATCAGTGTAGCATCAGGCACCCATTGTCTACGTATATTTGTGTAAATCATCTATGTAATTTAAAAAGTTTGTTAATTATTGTATTCAGACAGATTGTCACAGAAGTGTTAAAATTCAATAAATAAATCGTTTATATACCAACCATACGGCTTTTCATGACGCCCTTGGCAATCCAGCAAATAAAATAAAGTACGGGAAAAGGGATCTCACGATTCGCGCATTCGTCCTAAGCGGCGTCTTATTACACGAGGTCCCCGGCCGCCCGTACAAGCCCATCAATCAATATATTGACAATATCTTGACAGTTTGTATGAAAACTTTGAACTACATAATGTGACACGGTACGAACATGATCAAGTACTTTTGACGATTTTTATTTCTTTTTCTGTGCCCATTAACACCTATATTCCCAACTTGAGTAACTCACCCATCCACTTAAACCCGGTTAGAGTCTCCACAAACTGCCCCCTGCCTTTGACCACAGCCCTCAGCATCTTGGAACTAACAACACTGGCCAGCACGTACACTTCCACCTCAGGGCCAGCACTGGCCGGGTGACTCTTGTAGTACTGCTCCAGGAGCCACCATCCTAGGAGGGCACCCATCTCGTTACCGCTGAACACCTTCCATTCACTTAAGCTGGAAGGTTTATAACTGGACGGTTTATAACCGGAAGATTTATATTCGGAAGGTTTATAGCCAGGCAGTTTATAACTGGAAGGTTTATAATTGGACGGTTAAAACCGAAAGTTTTATAATCAGACGGTTTATAATCTGACGATTTATTACCGGGCTGTTTATAAGCGGTAGGTTATATAAGGCTCTAAATAAATTAAAGAAAAGATTTTTAGTAGACAGATCTCTATAAGGGTGAAGCCACTGGCTCCTGTGACACTAATTCTGAAGCCTATGGATTCAAAAGTGAGCTCAAACATGTGACTGTAGGTTCGAATCCATAAGCTTTAGCTTTCGGTGAAGGAACTCGTCTGACTACCATCTACAACCGAATTCTCTCCCTGAAATGTGTATCTTTATGTTTGCTAAATAAAGTTTTGTACTCTATTGCTATTTTAAAAAGTGCGCACCTCGTCGTGAGTTTTCATTTTTCCGCCTTAGTATATCTGATAGATGTCGCTACAAGGCTATAAAAAGAGGAAAAACAACTAACGTCTCATCAAACTCAGCAACGGCCAGCCTATCAGCATCAGGATCGTTGACGAGCACCAGCTTGACGCCCTTCTCCCTGGCGAGCTGCTGGCTGAGCTGCAGGCACTCCCGCTCCTCGGGGTTGGGGAACTTGACGGTGGGGAACTCAGGGTCCGGCTCCATCTGCTCTTTCACTGGTATTGGCGCCTGGAGTGACGAGTTTATATTGATGGATTACTAGTTACCGACCCGCGGTTTTGCCCGTGTTTCCGACGGATCTCATGTTTTGCAGAGATAAAAAATATACTATGTGCTAATACTGAACATTTTCTAATACCCTGAGTAGTTAGTATAATATTAATTCAGATATTTTAAATATGGATGACTAGTTAATGCTTTCACCTTCCCCGTTCTGCGCACAATAACTTAACCAAAAATATGGTTTTTGCCATATGGATACGGGACCAATTAAAAAAAAAACTGTTCATGTGGAGCCGAAATGACAGTTCAAAATATCAAAGTAAGGCTAGTTCAAATGGGATTTCATATTAAAGTGCTCTATTTGTACATTCCAAAGCAAAAACCATAGAGTAAGAATATTAATAGTGATAACTTTCAACAATATTACAGTAGTACCCAACTGATATGGCATACCGATGTACCTGCGCAGAAGATACATTTTCAAAGAGCGGGAGACGCTATTGGTCTGCAGCTGCCGCCATAATTTAATCTTCGGGCCATACTTTGTTTTCTGTGCGAACGAAGATTCACGATGCGCCTTATCAGTTGGGTACTACTGTACCGTGCTCACGGCACAACCTAGTAAGTCCCTCTATTAATATACTATATCTATGGCAAGAGCTATAAAACTCACTATACCTTCAAATTAGCCGCCTCAAAAGCCTTCACGACATATGGGTACCCAACACCGTGCATAGCGCTGTACACGACATCGATGCCAGCTGAGGAGTTCTCCTTCAGCGCATCAGAGTGTATCGTGTCGCGGATGTACGCCATGTACTTTTCAGTTACTTTTTGTTCACAATCTGAGACTAGGGGGTGAGTTCGGATGTCTGATATGTTCCAGAGGTCTTCTGGTATACTGGAAAAGTAGTCAATGATAGATAATCGAAGTAAAAGACCTAAAGAATGCTGTTATTTGGAAGGAATGTATCCATATGATGGTTTCGATCGCTTTCTTAAAAATATAAGTTTTTTTTTATTCGCGGGATCGATTTACTGTTCAGGTAGGCAAGTTATCAAACGAAGTTTTTCTTATTTCCAAAAATATAATACTTCCTGTACAAAACATGCCAAAACAAAAGCTGACGGTCGCGTTGCGTTGGGATTGCCCATTTAGCCCTTTCAACATTTCTCGATTAAACTACCTCTTTTATACAATTAATGCCGTTGTTTATAAAATATTTACATACAGAGGAATATTTCGAAAAGGAGGCGCTATGCTGAGAGTCTAGTACCTTGGACCGGTGTAGTACCAAATGACACTGTGCTTGGTTTTCTGCTGCCGACACATCGAATCCTCTTAACACATCTTCAAACATCTAGAGGAGTAAGGAAGATCGGCATCGTGCGAGTATTCCATGGTGACCGCTTACCATCAGGATGGCCGAATATTTCAATAAATTAAAAGCCTGGGACATTCTCCAAAATAAATATGTTTTGAAAAAAATTGCCAATACAGTCAAATTGTCCAAAATAATATATTTACAAAATGTAACCTTGCTGAGTTTCTTGCCTGTTCTTCTCAGTCGAAGGCCGACTTACGAGCTGGTGGTAACTTCTGTAGCTTTGACCTTCATAAGTGCCCTATTAGGGCCTACATTGAATAAATGGCGTTGTCTTTGAGTTATCTGGTTTCCAAACCAGATAACTAGATAGTATCGATACTATCGATAGTATCAATTGTATTTACTAATACTATCGATAGTATTGAGATTAAATAGTATCTATTATATCGATAGTATTGCCATGATCAATAGTATTGGTCGGTTTGCAATATCGTTAGTATCGATACAATTGATAACACTATCGATATTGTAACTCAACTATTGATAGTTTGACAACACTAGTTCTAAATGCTACATACTTAATATACATAATTACACTCAGACTCAGGACATGCTGGGTGGGAATCGAACCCAAGACGTACGGTATGATAGGTGGAATCATAACCAACCACGCCAAATGGTCCGTCATTTGATACCTAAGTATAAAAAAACAGATTATAACAACTTACTCCAAACACTGCTGTATTTCATCCAGTATATTATTATCATGCGGAGTTATGATTTGCGACCCATTTCCCCAGTACACCTTATAGCCGTTATCTTCTTTGGGGTTATGCGACGCCGTGACCATGACTCCAGCGGCTGCGCCATACAGTATGGTGCCAAAAGACACGAGAGGTGTGGGGCATACAGATGTGAAGATATGAACTGGTATCGATGCGGATACGAACACCTTGGCTGACAGTTCGGCGAACCTGTTGAATGGAGTGTTTTCATAAAGGATATGGCGAAATGTAAAAAAAGTAATAATATATCGTCAGTTGTATTTATTTAACTCGCGAGTGTCCCAGGGACTCTACCGTGTATCTTTGGTTCATCTAATCAGGGCCCACGAATGGTCATCGTCGTACTACTTCATTGGATGAAATAATTAATGGTGTTCATTACGATTGCCACCAAGGATACGGAATAGCCCAGAATGCTATTGTACGCAGACATTGAACTTTGCGCAGATGCATCTTTTGATTTTAGTTGTGTAAAACCTAATGCGGCGGGTCAGACCGGCTGTTTTGGCATGGCTCGGCGATCCCCCTTATCTCTCATCGCGTTGAGCTCCTCCCTAATGCAGTTTCTGCGTGTTTCACATCTGTCAAGCGTCCCGCGACTACGCCATTTTTTTCACCCCGATCATGTAGTTGATAGTAACATTTTGAAAACAAGAACTAACAATACCTATATAATTTGACAGAACTAAATTTCTTACATCCTTCTTATGTTCTTTGTTAGAAAGAAACATAGTTATAATAGAAATAAAATTATTTACTAAATTAGTTTAGTTGTAAACAACAGAATCAGCACCAAGGTCATGGCGCATGGGTAATGTTGGCGCCCACTGCCAACATTACCCAGCAGAATAAGCCACCAGGGTCAAGGATCAGTCCTTAAGCCAATCATCACAGTGAATAATTCAATGAGTTGCATTAAAGTGGTCTGGAACAATCTCGAAGCATCAAGATCAATTATGCTTCGTTTATTGAGCAGCAAGTCAGCTGTAGCCGGCTGTCAAAGTAATTGATTACGGCATTGTCTCGATTACAATTAACAACTTAGAACACGAGGTAGGTACTGTTGCGACTTGAGATCATAATCAAATTCTCTGGTTCTTGTCTGCGTGCAAATAGGGAGGGAATGAGACCACAGTATGTAAGGCGCTGCACAAACGTGTGTCTTATGTCGGACACAACCAGTATGAAATCAGCCATTCCCTGCGCAGATTTGTGTGCAGAATCCAGATGCTTCCACTTTACACATACCTACTCGTTGACGATCAAAAAGGGTTGGGTGACGGTAACTGGAAACTAAAAGTCGTCAGTTGAAGACAAGTACTAAAACTGACTGAAAACAAGAGGTGACTGTGTCCGATCGCCGCCACCGGACACAGTAATGACGGTTACCAGTGACCAGAAGTAGCAACCGGCGACTGTGTCCGATGTCCAACACAAGACACACGTTTGTGCAGCGCCTAAGGGAGAGCAGAATCAATCCGCAAAAAAAAAGAAGCGATTCATTGAGTTAACACCCAACTGCCCACATTGAAGTCCACATACCGATTGAGTTAATCACTGATGTACCCAAGGTTGGATTCAGACCCTCAGAAAATTATTGTCTATGGAAAATAAAACTACTAGGTACTTGTCGAAAATAGTAGGTACTACGTTTCAATTTTCGTCTATTTTGTTATTAATTGAAATAAAAATGCTTTTGTAAGCAAATTTAAGTTTTTTTAAGTTATTAAGTAGATTTTTAAAATTATGGTATTTTCGCGTAGTATCCTGGCATTACGATACTACATACATCATAAAATAATGGTACAAATAGTATAATTATACAACGAAATCCAACCCTGGATGTACCTCAATACCAGTTACAGTGAGATACTGCCATAAAAATATCCCTTTCTTCGTTAATTATCTAAGTAATGTCTAGCTTAGTAATTACGTACTAACTATGTAATAAGAAACATTCCGTTGCAAAAAAGACATCTATAAGTGCTAAGATCGTGATTTATCTATTACTTAGCATTATCAAGTATAATTTAGGTACTTATCACTACTATACTACACGTGACGTGGGTGGCTGCGTATGCGCAACTATTAGTAGACTAAACATGAAAATGAAAATGGAAATGAAAGGTTGAAAGCCATAATATATTTGATCCAATCGTATTGGAGGTGGATGAAGAGAAAAATAGGCTACTTTTTATCCCGAGAACCGCGGAGAGAAAACTGTAGTTAATATAAGCCACCAATATAAGCTAAGCTAGACAAATAAAACTAAGAGTCCGAGTTAAAAATACTTTAGTTATCGTCATTAGCAACTCCAAGTATTGTTATGTTAACGTAGTTACGCAAACTACAAGTAGTGAAACGTCAATCTACGTTGATTAAGGAGTAGATAAGCTGATAATCGAGACTATTCATTAACTGTATTATACACGAGGTGATCTGTCACCTAGTTCTCACAAGTAAGCACGAGCAAAGAGCTCATTGTCCTCGTTTGATAATTCCAAGTTTCAAGATACTGTTTCGTATTGTTTAATTCAATGGAATAGTACAAAACGGTCGTCTAACTACCGATTGATAAGTTAGGGATGTGCGTTTGAACCCACATATTCAGAAATAAACACTACGATAAAGTAATAAGGCTGGTTAAAAACCACCCTGGATAAAATCTGTCTAGAGTTCTGGACTGACTGCAGCTACCCGTTTTCTGGCAGCTGTTCTGGCCACTGACCAGCCCATGAGGGACGAAGACGAAGCCTAAGATGAAACACGCTTACCCAGAAGGAACCTATTCACTCTGGCCTTGAAAGTTCTTAGATTGTAAGCTTCAGGAAACACACGCCGGAAGCAAGTTCCACTCCCTTGCTGTCCGCATTACAAATGAGGATGCAAAACGCTGTGTCCGTATTTTGGGTATGTCAACAACGTACGGGTGAAAATTTTCCCGGCGCGCGGCGTCTTGTATAACACTTCTATTAAAATAAAATATCATTGACTGATATTGAAAGCCCAAGTTCCGCTCCAGGTTTTGTCTGCTTACCACCTTTTGTCCCATCATGGCTAACTACAAGATAAGATTGGTCAAATCAAACACGAGCTTACGGCATGACGCCGACGACTAATGACGTCGTTTGTTGTTGTTCATGTTGTTGTTGAATGTTGTTTCAAAAGAATGGTTCTAGTTACATACATTTGTTAAATACATACGGCTATTAACGTGCATTGTTTCATGACGTTAAGAAGAACACAAAGAGAAAAATTAACTGACAATTCTTGAAACAACGCGCAATATCTCGTACGTCATCATCATCAGCCAATAATGTCCCACTGCTGAGTACAGGCCTCCTGCAAACAAATCAAGGAGAAAGGGAATGGGCAGATACTCCACCACGCGTGCCCACTGCGGATCGATGGAGCTAGACTAGTGGTCAACCTACTGATGAAGTTTTTCAAGTCGCCTCACAATTAAGTGATAACCGGGACCAACGGCTTTAAGTGCCTTCCGAAGCACGGAAACTCTCGATTTGTAATACCACTAGGCGGTCACCCATCCAGGTACCGACCAAGACGGTGGTAGCTTAACTTGCCGATCGATTAAGAACGGCTTATCATGCGACACCACGAGTGCTTATCCGCAATTTCTCGTAGAAAATATAAGTGAGTTGAAACAAAATTATTAGCAAAACTACAAAGAGTTAGAATATTATAGTGATAACGATAACAACGTTACCTTGAGCAAAACATGAGCAGTTTCCATAGACGCATTCACAGATATAATTATCATACACCAGTTGATTTAAAGTCAGACATAATTTCGATATGGATCCGTAAAAGTATCGATAAAATACGAGAAATTGGCATTCATTACGTATTTTAGTCGTTCAAACGCGCACTTTGTTTCAAGGCATTTAGACCGTACACGTGCTCACAGACCGTACTCTCGTCGCTCTATACTATTCTAACTCTATGAAGAACTACATCATATCAGATATTTTTTAACATCCTTGGTCATCAATTACAATGACGCAATATCAGTTGTTCAATTTATCATTCAACTTGAGATTTATCATAAAACTGAAAATAACAAGTATTTGTGTTATCTGTGAAGCGTTGTGGACGGAACTGAATGTCATGGTCAAGACACTGCTGGTGTTCGAATTGATAAGAGACCCGCGAACATATTATTTTTGCTGTAGATAGAGAGTAGGGTCTGTTACTGAGAGGTAGAGGAAATATTGATTTCATCTTGAAAATGTTTGCTGACCATACAAGTCATTCAAGTAGCGCCTATGTCGAAGACAAAGAGCGACAGACACTTGGCAAATCATATTATTATATGGACAATGAAGATCAGACCCTCTGGAATAAACTGGTATTTCCGCCAGGAGACTTGCATAAAACGACACTATCCTATGGGAAGTCATCGCTTTTCAATGCGTGGTAACATTCCTTTCGATAACATTTCCTTCTAATTATTATTTTAAATAGACAGCAGGTACACTTACCTCTTACTGTGGTATCTTCCATCGAATCCTATAACAACGCCATGGTGCAACTGTCCTTGATTGCATTCTTTCTGGATGTAGGAGCATAAACCCTGTAACAATTCAGATATTCTTGCGTTATGTCTCTGATATAACTCGCGTCATTTCGAGTAAGTAAAGTTTGAAGATTGACCCGCATGCTTAAGGAGTTTTGGGGTAGGTACACGACTCCGCGACAAATAGAAAGTTTTAGAAACACATGGAATCATAGCCCCATTTAATGTTTGAATGGTAGTAGCAATAACAGTGTATGACTGTTCTTTAAATTAGTAGGACAGTAACGAGCCTTTAGGACATTGGACGGCCATGAACATTAAGTGCAGAGAACTGGTGGAATGTCAGCTGGCCTGCAACGTCATCTTGCCGAGTAACGTGTTTCCCGCACCTCGTTGTGGAAGACGCCGTAGGGCGTGGTATTCCATCGCTTCCTCAGAAATATTCTACACCATCACAAAATGCCATTGTGCTTTTTTCGTGCTAACATAGGCTTACAATTTTAAACCATCACATAGTATTTTTATAGTAAAATGTATGTTAGTTTGTAGTAAGGTATATGAGGTCTATAGGCCAAAGTAACCTGATACTAAAGAAATGATTTGCAACCAACATCAGCTTCTAACATCATCCTCTAGCTAGAAAACTTAGACCTACGATAGCGTTGGTAATATCAGCAGCCGGCTCCTACCTCCAGCATGGAAACCAATCACCAGATGCATGATGTACAACTGACCTGAGCAGTCTGCAGCACGACGACATCGTTGATGCAGTTGTACCCCGCCCCCATGCGCCCGCGCAGCCCCGCCGTGCCGAACTTCTGCCGCTGCAGCATTGTACTACGCAGTTTGTCCCATCGCGAGTTGGCGATGTCGTCGAGTACCTCTTGACGTGTTGTAGGATTCTGAACATAAAGACAGCTATGAGTTAAGGTTCAAAATGATAGACAAAGATGGACAGATGATAACCCTAGTAACCAGGTCAAAGTAGAGGGAAAATTAAGTTTCTATTAGTATTCATTATAGCAATCCTATACAACTTAATGTTCATAAGTGCCTTACCAGGGCCTAAACTTTAAAAGAGGTAGAGCATAGCATTTATTCGCTCAAAGAGCAGCTCTATTGGGGAAGTACCTCCACCTTACAGAATACCGCAGACAAATAACTTTATGTTGTGTAAAGTTGTGTTCCTGCGCGTGATTAAGGTCGCCAGAGCTCATAGGGGAGGGGGGAAAGGTCGGTAACGCGTGAGCGATGCTTCGTGTGTTGCAAGCGTACAAATGGCAACGGTAACCGCTTACCATCAGGTGGGCCGTACGCTTGTTTACCAAGTTGTATACAAAAAAAAAAAAAAAACTGAATAAATGACTTTTTGATTTTGATTTTATTTTACATTTGTATTTTTGAATATCCTACATCTTATCCATACATTAGTAATCCTTACTACCTTACCAATATTATAAATGTGAATGTGTTTGTTTGTTACAGTTTCACACCTTAACTAATCAACAAATCAAAATGAAATTTGGCACGTAGATAGCCTATGATATGGAGAAGGACATAGGTTACCATTTATCCCGGGAACGTAGGGCATAGCTAGTATCCATACTAATATTATTGCAAAGGTAACCCTGTCTGTCTGTTTGTTTGTTACCTTTTTATGCCTAAACCACTGCACTGATCGCAATGAAATTACGGCATACTGGTAGCCTAAAATGCTGAGATCCGAGCACAACAGGCAGCTTTTTAACCCAGAAACACAGTTGAAACCGCAGATGTAGGTATATGAGACATTTTATGTTGAATACAGGAGAACTGAATACTCAGCGAAACTAGTAGGTATTTAAATAAAAGAGAACATATTCTCTTAATATAGATGTGTTTCATTCACAGCAGAACTCGTACATGCATAATTAAAGTCAATTGTATTGCAACAAATGTCACTTTCATTGATTTGACCTAAACAACATTACTATATGGAATGCAACAGTTATAAAGATCAATCAGTATGGGGAAGTGTGAAACCTTAATAGATAGATATTTTTTTACTTTCTATAGGCCTTTGATTGACCACAATCTCACCATGGTTAGTGATGATGTGGCCAAAGGTGGTAAGCACACAAAGCCAAGAAGGAACTGGCTCTCAAGTACAGCTGTCGGAACAAACCGATAGGTGCTTGGTGACAGATATTCAACTTGAGGGTGATAGCCAGCGAGATGGGTGCTAAAAAGTAAAACCATAAAAAAAAAAAATTGAGCTGATTTTCCATTCGTCTTCCTATCAAACTGATGAAAATCGTCTCATAGTTTTGAAACAGTTGTTTCTTTGATGTATTAGATGCTTTCAATATTCTCCACACACAAACCCATAGTATGTACCTATCTGTTTGGATTACCTAGGTAGGTACCTAGTTTATTAATTAATCTAATACATATTTACCTTGTCATGTTTTAGCCAGGTGGCCACTGCCGCATCTATTTTCGAGTCTCCACTGTTACACACAGACATTTTCTAAGATAAACTTGAAATAATCAGATCTTATTACACAATGATTTCACAGTAAAAAAATATATGTAAAAACACTCAAAATTCTACAGTTTACTTTTTAGGTTTTTAAACAATGTTTATTTCCGCGACACGCACAACAATACCCGCACAGAACGCAAAATTCACTGATATAATAACGCAAAACTTTTATAATTTTCTTGGCAACGTTCGCGAATGTTCAATCAAAATCAAGAAATAGATAATATAGCAAATTTGCACTTTTCGAACTGAATACTAACCCTTATCTCAACTGCGTAGAGTTTATACATATTCTAAGAAAGATGCACAATTGGTTTTGTGGATTCATAGGTTTTCTGACATTGACATTAGCATTTGACATTGACACTGACTTCGGATCGTAGACAAAAGGTGCGTTCGAATTGGAGTGATGTCGTTTTTAACAGTTTCAAAATGGGCATTTTTGTTTATGCGTTCGAATTGGAAAATAGCAACAATTTTTCACTTTTGCCACAAACGATATTTCCCAAATCAAACGATTAGATACAAAAATGTCATTTGCATGCTCATCGCCTGCTTGTCACTTGTCTCAACCTACCTTTTTCCTTCAGTTAATCTTTAAAATGAACGCACCTAAGTCCGAGCCAAACGCGTCGAATGCATCGAACGAAACGTTTCGTTTGCCGCGTTCGATTCGGATAAGTGTGCGTTAACCTTTGTACAATATAATTTTTTTATGTAGGTTTAAAACATAGAAATAAATATACCTAGAAAGAACGTCGCTATACTACTGGCCAACTTTTATAGGCTGCTGCGCTTAACAGCTACGTTTTACGCTCCCTCTGCGTCATTCTGCTTGTCATAGTGACGTTCATAATGATAGCAGTTGTTGAAATATTTCAATTAAAATCGAGAGAAATTTAAATATTATACATTATTTTGCAAGTTTATTTATTTTTATTTGATTTAGCCCCTAACAGTTAGGGGCTATTTTTATCGACGCGGCACAGCTTCGACACTCAATCTGGATGTATCCTTAATCAAAGGTTTAAAATTCCAAATTGTAATTAGGTAGGTACCTAGAGGCCACCTACCATTGAATTTGTTTACGTACCTACCAAACCAATAGTATATTTGGATATGAGGAATAACAGGTAGGTAAGTTCATAGGGTAACACAGATGTTTTTTTTGTATGTAATGTAACATTACATACAAAAAAAACATCTGTGTTCGTAAAAGAGCCTGATGGAAAGTGATCGCAATAATTTACATTTAATGATCTTTGCATTTTAAAGTGGGTATCCAGTAGAATAGATTTCTCCTATGCAAGATTAGATCACATACAAATGCAGTAAATACACTTCTTTTTTAACCGACTTGAAAAAAGGAGGAGGTTCTCAATTCGGATGTATTTTTTTTTTTTTTTTATATTTGTTACCTATTATCTCCGTCATTTGTTAACCGATTTGGAAAAAGATTTTTTTTGTCTGGAAGGATACTAGATAAAAAGGATATAATGTTACGTCGTAACTTTTTTGTCCTTTAGTTGGCCAAACACTAAGGAACGTTGACAGATAATATCATACGTTTTAAGAACATCGGAATTATCGATTTTTGTCAAGCTAATCATCAATTTTGCCGTGTGTCCCGCAAGGCTCTGTGGTGTCCCCAACAGTGTTCCTTTTGCACATCAATGATATGCTGTCTATTGACGGCATTCATTGCTATGCGGACGATAGTACAGGAGACGCTTATCACACGGGCCGTGCAAATATCCTTCGTTCCGAGGTGGAGGAAAGCCGCGAACGGCTGATGTCTGAAATCGAGAGTATACACTAAGCAGTGTCTCCGATTGGGGTCGACTAAACCTAGTCTATTTCAACCTCACCAAGACAAGCCTGCGCGTTCACCGCTCAGAAAACCCCATGGTCTGTGGCTACACAATTCCAGAACACCTCCTTGAACATCAGTCAAAGCATCGAGATCCTTGGCGTCGAAATTTCTAGCGACGTTTTGTTCCGAAGGCACTTGGAAGACAAGGTTAAGCTGGCATTCAAAAAGCTGGGAGTGCTCAACAGAGCGAGGCAGTACTTCAAATCGGGGCAAAGGCTACAACTTTATAAGTCGCAAGTCCGACCTCATATGGAGTACTGCTATCATCTATGGCCTATGGGCGGGAGCACTTGGATACCAGCTTGGGCCTTTAGACTCGGTTCAGCGACGTGCCATCAGAATTGTTGACGATTCCGAGCTCAGAAACGGTTTAGAGCTCCTCAGTCTGAGGAGAGACTTTGCTTCCTTATGTGTGTTCTACCGCTTGTACAACGGAGAGTGTTCTAACTAAAGAATTGTTCGACATGATGCCCAGCCCACGGCTACCTTCCACCATCGCAACTCTCGCCATCGACAGGGAGTCCATCCTCACATATTGAAACCAGAATTGTTTCGAACTGTGCTTCCTTCCGCGGACGCTCAGGCTATGGATTACTGTGGAATGAGCTCCCTGCCTTGGTTTTCCCATTGGAGTATAGAATGGGGTTCTTAAAAAAGGGTGTAAAGAGATTTCTGCAGGGTCGGCAACGCGCGAGTGATACCCCTGGTGTTGCAAGTGTCCATAGGCTACGGTAACCGCTAACAATCAGGCAGGCCGCATGCTTGTTTAACAACTTACAGGTATAAAAAAAAAGAATGGTCATTCTTCACAGTCACTCATATATCAAGCAAGGTGTTGCCAGCTGTTTTCGGCCGACCTTTGCGTAATTGATACTGATTTTGTTAATCTTGGTTTTGGTCCCTGACTAAGGACCGAGGTTTGTGCCCGATCTGGGGCGCCCTAAGGCATAGTTACCTACATTTTTTAATAACCGGTTGAGATAGTTTGCTTGCCGTATTGTCCGCGTAAGTAAAGGTGTGAAGATTCCCTCAATAGTCACCTTCTGGCAGGTCAAAAAAAACCTGACTGTTCCAGTCAATTCACATCACACTCAAATATAACGGCGAATTGCCAAATAGTGAGATGATACTGAAAAAATTGGGACATAATTTTGTTTCAAAATTGTTTTTATACCAGTCGACAAAATATAATAACCCTATTATAAACTGATCTATATGTATAACCCCCTTACTCATAAAACGTTATTTAACTAATATACTGTTTTAAAGGGTCACGTAAATAACGTCACTCTATTGTCATTGTCAAATAATTTGACATTATTTACGTGACCCTTTTAAACAGCATATTAGTTAAATAGCGCTTTATGAGTAAGGGGGTATATGTTTAATATAAAAGTAAGACTTAAAAATATAAAACAATAATAGCCGATTTGTACCATCGTTCATAGCTCTGAACATTGTCTTGGTTGTATTAAAACACCCGAAATAAGTACCATCGTGGTACCATCAAACAAAGCCATTAAACTGGTAAAAAAATTACATTAGGCCCGTGTCTATGATAAATTATCTAAGACGCAGAAATTTTTATACTATTAAATTAATTTTATGAATAGGTACCAACTTCCATTTTCACTAGTAGGCGAAATCGGAAGGTAAATTTTACCGAAAAATTTCGTTTAGCTTGCAACATTACTCGTGCGCTTGTGTGCGTGTCAGTGAGTGTAATTATATGGTACTCACCACAAACTACTAAAGGGATACTGCGTATGTACTCACGCACACATTGGTTGTCCAGTGGCCTTCGTTTCGCGAGGAATTTTGTTCCAAACTTCGGTTCTATGCGTAATAATTCTATGCACATTGTGATTGGATCTTTGAAAGGCTTAGCTAGTTATTTTCAAGTTTGTAAACTTTTTTAAAGCTTGAATTGGCTTTCAATTTCAACTACGAGCGTCGGAATACACCGGTTTCACTTCACCGGTAGGACAGGCGTTCGAAAAGCTATTACAAAGTACCCTACTCTACCGTGCTTTATATCCTCACAATGTTTTCCATTATAGAAAGCTCAAGCTCAATGTAGGATTCGAACCCATGACTATCACATCCAAGATTATCCCTTTAGACGCGGTAGTAGGGCACTCTGTATAGAACCCAAGCACCTACCAGACTTTGTTTGCTTACCACCTTCTGCTACTTTATCACTGACACTGACCATGTCATCCCAATAAAAAATATAGATTATTATACCCATAGAACAACGGATAGTTTTGTAAGTTCAAGATTGTTTTCCCACTACTGAGTGTAGTGGGAAACAACGGGGAGCTAAAAATTAAACGGAAGCTATGCTATAGCAATATTGAATGGAATTCATTTCGAATTCTCGGCAGATGCTACGTAATTCCATTTTTTTTACGTATGTGAAATGGTCACTCTTATATAAAATTGAATTCACTTTAATGGTGCGTCCATGCTTGGCGAACCGAGCACGAGCTGAGCTACGAACGAGCACACTGCGAGCACGATTCGCGTAGCGTGCACGGGCTTGCGAGCCTCGAACGAGCATTCGTAGCGTGCTCGACTGCGCTCCGCCCGATTGTCAATTTTCACGAACACAGGGATTCGCATCGCGCTCTTTGTAGGCTCCTCGAACGAGCATTCGTAGCGTGCTCGACTGCGCTCCGCCCGATTGTCAATTTTCACGAACACAGGGATTCGCATCGCGCTCTCGCGCTCGTTGAAGTACGTCCACGATTGAAATCGCGAGCAACGAACGAATCCTGTCTATTTAGCCTCCCCTGTTGTGTGGCAGTCAGGCTCTGTTCTCAATCTCAAAGTAGTCGATATCCAGCTCCAATTAAATTAAAATCTAAATCCTTCACCTACATTACTGGCGACGTCACGAGCCAGTTTATTAGGAAATAGTTTGTCCAATCAGCGTCCAATCATATAATTGTAATTGCATGTACGAGCGGAACCATCCACTCCATGTGCCGAGGGGGGCTTCCTCTTTGAGCATCCGTTGGATGGACGCTGCATATTGCCCGCCATATTGTTTTATGTCAACTTGAAGGTAGTTGTGAGTTGCACAATGGCAATGTATGACAGTACTTCTACCATTAGTTTTCTATACTAACGTAATCTACACACGCTAGCGACTACGGTGAATATTTTGAATAGCGAGCACCGCCTCTTGTGGACACTTTTGGAAGCATTTCATACAAAATGTGTCACCGTAGTCGTGTGGTTGAGGTACAGATCCCATACCATTATACCTCAGAGTATATAAATACTACGTACAAATTATACCTACTCTACAGATACTGGTGCAGATGATGTTGTTTGTATCTATGACTATTGTCTCAGAGTAGATAAATACTGCTATTGTGTAGCTGCAAATAAATGATTACACATGTACAATCTGATTTTTATTCAAGTAAGATTTGAATAAGACTAATATAGATTTGATAATTGGCTTGATAATCTTTATTTATTTATTTATTTTCAAAAAGGTACATCAACAGCACACACATTAAAACAAATACAAAGTACCTAACTTAGATAAAAAACACTAGGACTTTTTGGCGGGAACTTGCAGAGTGACGTAGCATTTTCATTTTTATTTTCATAAATTTGTGTATTTTGAGTTTTATTGTGTATTATTGGTGGTATTTTACCCAATAAAGATCATCCATGTGCTCCAGTGAAGTGAAATGAAATGAATTATGTGTATCGTTACTTTTCAAGTTGTCTCAAAATGTCCGTGAAGAGTTTTAGTACAATGACCACCATTGTAGTAAAACATGACTTTTATGGACGGTGACTGACTGAGGACTATAATGTGAAGTGATTTTGTGACTGGATACTATAATATAACTCGACACTGGCAGAAATGAGCCCTAATTTGGGCTTGGTTGCCAAAATTAAAAATAAGAAGAAGAAGAAAAAACACTAGTTTACAAAAAAATAAAAAGTCATGTCCTTCCAGTGAAATTCATATCATTTTATTTAGTGGCAATAACAAATCGCATATTTTTTTTTTTGTTTCTATTACGTCAAAGAATCAAGTTAACATCCATTTCATTTTCAGACTACCCACAAGTTCGTACTGAATTCATTCTAAAATCTTGATGCTGTGTAGTGTTCAATTAAATAAGTATATGTTTTTAAAATGTCAATAAGATTGTGTTAAGTACATCCTGATCTTTTTTGTTACATTTGTGGTACACTTATTATATCTAAGACTGGATATCTCATAAGTAAAATCACTCAAACAAGCATATTTTTATTATTTCGAAATTTCGGCCTCTCAACACGACAAAAAATTTGCTACTCACGTTTTTTTGTGAAAGATGTAGAAAACTGAATATATAATGTCTGATCCCACACAAAAATTTGCTCTACCGCCGTTTTCATAAAATCAGGATTGGTGAAAAACTTTGTCAAGGCTGTAGACAACACTAGCGTAGCTTTAATGCGTTTATGCTGTTTTTCCTAATCTTTCTAAGGCGAAACTGTGAGAAGGTATTTTTATCGGACCACAGATAAAAAATAAATAAAAGATAAGTTATTTGAAAACAGTATTTCGGATACTGAAAGATGTGCTTGGAATTCACTATGAAGAGTTCTTACGCAACAAAAAAAAAAAAATTACCGACGGTAATTGCTGATTTATTACATATTTTTCAAAGAATGAGTGTCAGCATATCTCTGAAAATTCATTTCCTTCATTCGTACCTCGATTTCTTCCATGAAAACTTCGGACAAGTCAGCGGCGAACATGGAGAGCGTTAACATGAGAATTTGAATTTTTTTGAGCAAAATTATGAAGGATACTGGGACCAGGCCATGTTAGGTGATTATTGCTGGTCTATTATAAGAGACACAGAAATAAATACCAGAAAATAGCTTAGGCAATTAATTTTTATTTTCTTTGATAATTTTGTAGGCTTATTTTTGCAAATCAAAAATAATAAATATTTTGGGAACGTGACGTGTTGGAATTTTTAAATATTTTTTTTTAAACTCAGTGTACCTCAATTGTTCAGAAAAAACACTTTTCATTTCAAGGACAAAAACCATGTAAACTAGTGAAATAGATAGACTGATGTGGGTGCCAATTATAGATATACACAACATTGATAAAATTACAACATAAAATACGAAAAAAATAAAATCAAAAGAGAACTACAAATAAATACAAAAACCCAGCTTAGAACACCAAAACCAAATTAAAAGAAAAGAAAATAACAACACACACACTTAATTACACAAAATATAGTTGTTAATCTAACTTAATTAGACCTTGGTGAACTTGTATGGTATGACAGCTGATGATCACTACTGCCAACTATGCATACGAACAATCAATTTGGTTGTTGTTTGGTTGTAGACAAACCTCATACAAACATAATAAAATCACTTAACGGGTGTCATTATAAAAATCCAAAGAAGAAGGTTCCGGGTTCGAATCCTACAATGAGCTTGAGCTTTCGGTGAAGGAAAACATCGTGAGGAAACCATAGCACGGTGGTAGGGTACTTTGTAGTACCCGTCTGGTTGGCTACCACCCTCAAGTTGAAAATCTGTCGCCAAGCACCTATCGGTGTGTTCCGTCAGCTGCACTTGAGAGCCAGTTCCTTCTAGGCTTTGTGTGCTTACCACCTTCGACCACATCATCACTTACCATAGTGAGATTGTGGTCAAACACAGGCCTATACACAGTAAAAAAAAAAAAAAAAATCATACTGATGTGCCCAATTTGTCAACAAACAATGCAACATCATTTTATTTATTTTAAAAATGTCAAACCCGACTGCGACACAGCCGGGATATAAAAAAATATGAAAAATAGCTAAATTAAAAAAAAGTCAAATTAAAAAAAAACATGGTGGATTTTATTTTTTATTTATTTAAATCAAATAATATTCATCCATACATAACATTTTATATGCGGTAATTTTTTTTGTTGCAACATCACTACTATTTTTAACAATCATCCTATACATATTTGTTTCATCATTGTTCAATTGCAACATAACAGCATTCGCAAAATTACAGATAAAACATCCATCCAAAATCGATTATTAGAACTTGAATCATCTTTCTTAAAAGCTTTCGTATCTGTTATCATTGCTTGTTCATAAATATAGATAATGTAGGGCGGGCACAGAAACATTGGCAGGTTGGGCGGGCGGCTTCAGTAGACCTATAGTTGACCGCCTTATTAGCCACACGTACAAAAGTTCCATATTTTTTTTTTTATATTTTCTTTTTTGTGTGTGATTTGACATGGGTAATGAAGACCCTAATTCTTTGGCTGCCGTGGAATTTGAGGTGTTTGGACAGGTGCAAGGTTTGTGAAATTTTCTTTATCAAGAAAGACAAAGCTGCGATTGTAATAAAATGAAACCAAATAAAATTTAATAAATGCTGTTTGCTTCCCAAAACCGAGTAGGTAGGTACCGCCTTCAGTTTTCAAGAACCTTTGCCCTAGCGGGTCATATTTGGGTAATCGTATCGAAACTCCTAGGTCTATGGTTAAATCAAAAATAAAATTAAATAATAAAACCGAATTAATCTCTGCAGGCTTAAACTATTTCCGAACGCTTGATAATTCTCAAATTTTTTTAAATACAAAAATTTGTTATTAGGTCTTTGTGAAAGGAGGCCTGTGCTCAGCAGTGGGACATTATAGGCTGATGATGGTGTTTTAGGTGGCCTCTGTTTATAGCACTAGCAAAATACATCATCTAGGTAAAGCTTCTTGGTACACACGGCTACAGATCAACCTATACATTTCTATTATAAGCTGACTTCCCATTGTACGGAAATCCTAACAATGCGAGATCAGCTTATACTGGAAATTTATAGCTTGATCTGTAGCCGTGTGTACAGACCAAGAACATAAACAAGTATAGGTAATCTAGACTGTACCTACATCAATTAATCGATCACTAGTCTTTATAATTAGCCGTTCTAGATCTAGGTCGATGTCAATGAGTGATTTCAGAATCAAAGTCAGACATACTGTCAAGTCAGTTTAATTGTTACCTAAAAGCTGTCCCTGCGGTTTCACTCGCGTTCCCAGGATTAAAAAGCTTTAGCACACACGGATCAGTGGTTCCGGAGTTTACCTCCTACACCAAGAAATAAAGGCGATGATCGCACAGTGGTAGTGCCGTTGATGCCACCTTTCGGCTCCATTTAAGAGGAAATGCTGGTGGCGTTTGTTCCATACAAACGTAATCCTCAGTTTCCTCTCTGGATAATGACACTAGAGCAATGATTAGTATTCTACCATGCAATCTATAGGTACCTAACACTGTATGTTCCTCGGTTGTGTTTTTCTCCATAAATTAGGTATTATAACAATAAGGAGCCTTCTAAAATAACAAAAACTTACCATTTTTAACGCCCTTAGAAGACGTCCAGCGAAAAAAATTTACGAATATAAAACAACAATGGAAAACCGACAAACATAGCCAAAGTCCTTCTTATTATGATACTTGTTTTTTTTTTTAAATCGATCTAGTTTTGGAGGAGGAAACCGGCGATTACGAAATAGCGATTTCGTCTAATTTAAATAGGTATAATCGGTCCAAGCTGTAGTTGTCTCTACTATAATTTCTCTATATTGTCCACGATAAAAATACGAGTTGGCTACACTAAAATCATAGAGTTAGAATATTACAGAGTGCTAGCGTTGTGCTAAGCGTGGGCAGTTTCCATATAGATGCTTTCACAGATATATATCGTACACTAGTTGATTAACACTCAGACAAATTGTCGACATGGTGACCTTGTTATTAGTTCTTGGTAAAAGTATAGAAAAAAACGAGAAATTGGTATTCATTAACGTATTTTAAACGTTCAAACTAGGTACGCACACTTCGTTTCAAGGCATTAAAACCGTACCCGTGCTCACAGACAGACCGTACCCGTGCTCACAGATAGACCGTACCCGTGCTCACAGACAGACCGTACCCGTGCTCACAGACAGACCGTACCCGTGCTCACAGATAGACCGTACCCGTGCTCACAGACAGACCGTAACCGTGCTCACAGACAGACCGTACCCGTGCTCACAGACAGACCGTACCCGTGCTCACAGACAGACCGTACCCGTGCTCACAGACAGACCGTACCCGTGCTCACAGACTGACCGTACCCGTGCTCACAGACAGACCGTACCCGTGCTAACAGACAGACCGTACCCGTGCTCACAGATAGACCGTACCCGTGCTCACAGACAGACCGTACCCGTGCTCACAGACAGACCGTACCCGTGCTCACAGACAGACCGTACCCGTGCTCACAGACAGACCGTACCCGTGCTCACAGACAGACCGTACCCGTGCTCACAGACAGACCGTACCCGTGCTCACAGACAGACCGTACCCTCATACAGTCGCTCTATAATATTCTAACTCTATGACTAAAATTATATATTATCTTGTTATCGCTTGTACAGTCCATTTTTATATCAGGTTGTTACTTCACGAAGTATTGCAAAGAGCTTGCAGAGCAGTTTCGCATCGGGGGCTGGGTGAAAAACTCCAAAAAGGGCACCATAGTCGGGAAAATACAGGGCACGAGAGCACAATTGGACAAAATGTAAGTACAGTCTCTTCTATCTTGGAGTTATCCTACTATACTATACATCCTACTCCTACTTAGTACGATAAATGTGAAAGTCAGTTTATTCACTCAATCTTAATAAAAATGTACACCCAGGTAGATCATATCCTGCAATAACACAAGTAGAATACTTTTTATCCCGAGAAAATATTAGATTTATTTAGATGCCTCGGGAACGCGGGGCAAAAACTGGTAAGATTATATCGTACAACCTTGGGTAAAACGTAACGTTTTCATATACGGAAAAAGAACATTAAACAGTTTCTTGAAAATAATTTTTTGGTGGCTCGCCTGATATATACTTTTTTTTTTTATACCACTTATGTGGCAAACAAGCTTACGGCCCGCCTGATCGTAACCTATTGTTTTTCTTCTACACTGTTGCTTTGCTTATTGAACTCAATGACAAATAATTCTAGAAGGTTCATAACATAATTGTATGTATCATTTGTAATAAGTTTTCTGTTTGAACTTAGATACTGAAATCCTAACTTAATATTATAAATGCGAAAGTGAGTTGTTTTGTTTATTTGTTTGTTACGCCTTCACGCCTCAACTACTCAACGGATCAACATGAAATTTGGCAGGTAGATAGCCTATGGTATATGGATAAGGACAAAGGCTACTTTTTATCCCGGGAACGCGGGTGAAACCGCGGGGGACAGCTAGTATTGTATATACAGGACCTAAGTATATTGCACAAGTACAGTCATCAGAAAAAGTTATCACCGTAAAGATGATTGACGCATCTTCTATTATTGGCCACTATCCAAACATTCTAAAACCGGATTTCTTCCGGTTGCTTCCAATTAGTGAGTATAGATATAAGTAAACAAAAATAATGAACGCAGGTCAGTGCCAAAATCGATGCGAAGTGATAATGAACACACGTTTAATCGACGTGACGTTTTTAAACGTTGAACTGCCAATTGCCAATCTATAGATACGCTGGGCCCGCCGAAGATTGACAACAGCGAGTTAATGTCTTTCGGTATTCAGATATTTTAAGAATTTGGCCCTCCTGATGGTAAGCAGTCACCGTAGCCTTAACACTTGCAACACAACAACTGGCGCGTTGTCAACGCTTCAAAAATGTCTTAACAACGTTATTGAAGAACCCCATGCTGTACTCCCTTGGGAAAACCACGGCGGGGAGCTCATTCCACAACCTGAGCTTTGGTAGAAAGCTTTGAAACCGCACGTTGCTAGACCATATTTTGTGTCCAATTTGTGAGGATGGACTCCCCGTCGATGGCGAGAGTTGCGTTGGTAGCATGTAGCGGTGGGAATCAGGTCAAATAGGTAATTCCTCAGTTCACTGTCCGTATTTATTTATACAACGTGAGGGTATATCCATAAAGTACTCGACTTCATAGGTACTAAGCGCACAGATCGCGAAGGAGAAAATTTTATAATAATATTGGCAAGTGGCGTGAAAAGATAATGACCCGCATTGAGCGGTGACACATTACTTTGGTTATGATTTTAATTCAATAGGCTTGATGCTAAAATTTGGCATACATTTTTGAGTATATAATTTTGGGCTTAAAGTTTTTATAGAGAGTCTATTCCTGATGTAGTCTTCACCCCTTTCAGATAGAAATACCTTGGATCATGGAATAATACCCTTTTTGTTTCACTTTGTAGAGAAAGAATGTTTTTTTATCGGTTCCAGGATCAACTGGCTGAGCACGATTGGATCCCCAGGATGCAAGATCGAGAAGTGCGACCTCACCAACTGGGAGTACCTCGCTAAGCCTGGCTTCACTGACTTCAGCATACGATTCTGATCTGCCAAGAACTCTATTTTTATATAAATATTTTTGTATACAAATCAACCTGACTTTTGCTATGCAGCTTTATTTATGCGGTTTACCACAGTCTTCCACTATTGCTATGGTTTCCTCACGATGTCTCCACCATGCCATCCAACTTTATTCTTCTGAGCTACAATATCTACTAGCTACAACATACTAAAAGTTTTTCGCAATGGTTTACAAGAGGTAAATGCTACGACGTAGTCACGGCTACATGGTAGCAAGTGAGATATAAAATACTTATTTTTTATTTCGCAATTAGATACCTACTATTTATAGTTATACAAGGTAGTATTATTGAGATTTCAATAAAAACTTTTTAACAAAAAAATAAACCACCGAAAAAACTGAAATGCAAAAAATAATTGTGAATATAACTTGAATTTTATAACGTTTTGCAGTCGGGGACAAACCGACTGCAAAACGTTATACGCGTCGACTTGTAAACCTCCTCCGTTTTTTCGTCGGTTAAAAAGCTGTTTGATTGCTAACATTTGTTTAATTAGTTTACTTTAAATTTCTTTTTAAATGTACGTTTACATAACTTTTGTTTATATCAAACTAATTAGTTGGCAAACAAGTATAAGGCGTTCTTAATGGTAAGGTCAAAGCCATTTATTCAATTTAGACCCTAGTAGGGCACTTATGAAGGTCAAAGCTACTGGAGTTACCACCGAACTACGTTAGTAATAAGGTAATAAGTAAGAAGAAATAGTAAGTTACAACTGAGAAGAAGGTCACAACCGTTCTTGAAGAACTCCATCTTGGAAAATCACGTCTCATTCCAACCTGACGTCCGCGTCCGCGGTAATTAATGCTATTATTATTTGTATTGTAACAACATACGTGAACATACTATTGACATGTGATTTAAATTAACGACTGGAAACTCACGATACAAGATAAAATGCGTAAATAACAATTTACTATTGACTATGCAAGCACTGTGGTAGGTTCTCGCGTTCTGTAATCTGTGGGTTCTCCATACATAGTTATCCAATTATTTTGTTTGTTCGTGTTAATAAATTAGTATAAACCCAAATATTACATACCTATTGTGGAATTGTTTTATGTTTGCATATGATTTGACATAACATGTAACATAAAATAAATAAATAGCAGGTATCCTGGGACATTCAGTCAGTACGCGTAAGCAAGTCGACAGTATTTTATTTTGTATACAAGTTACGCCTCCCTCACTCAGTGGCCAAACGAACTGGTCGCCAGTCGAGATTGAGAGTCAGTAGCTACTGGCTGATTACTCTTATTTGGCAACCACATTTGGCTACGCTAGGTAGCCTCAGGTCGCCAGTCGAGATTGAGAGTCAGTAGCTACTGGCTAATTACTCTTATTTGGCAACCACATTTGGCTACGGTAGGTAGCCTCAGGTAGCCATGGCTATATAGCCGGCGACGTCGCCATATCCTCCCAGTATGTTAGCGCTCTAACAAGACCTATCTTATTATTTAATTTTGGGTATAAATGGGGATAAAGTTTTTTTTCAATCAAGTATTGTGATCGTCATCTTTTGAATTGGCTACATTTATAAATAAAATAAAGTCGAAAATATAAAACGAAAAACAATTACCTACATAATATGATGACTTTCTTATATGATAATTATTACGTAGCAGCCAGTAGGTAAATATCTTTTGACTGAGTACATTATGTGATAAGAGCAACGTAAGTCATGTGATAAATAATTATCACCGGCAGCGTCTCAATGAAGTAGCAATCTTAATTACCAGCCGTCAATCATTTCATTTGATACCTTGTTAATATCAAAATAAGAACGAAAATCAATGCAAAATTACATTTGCGACGTGTCGGTCGGGGCAAGGACCTTTGGTTTTCTTCCGTTGGGCTAATATTAGCTTTTATTCTTGAATCGATGTAGACTGTGGGATTTTGTTTACTAGAATAGTAGTACCTATCTCATGTATTGATAACTACACGAGTACTTGCAGATTTATTAACGACGACATGCATTCACTCATCTTTGCTTTTGAGCCACTAAGGGAGTAAGTATAGTTAGTTATTTTACTCATGGAGCTATTTATGTTATTTGTGTGAATTTTGCAACCATATTAATGACATTCAGAGTTTCTGCTGAAGCTGTATTCACATTCGTAGCAACACTTCGTAGCAAGTAAATAAATAAAAATATCCTGGGACATTTCTCACACAAGGTCATCTGATCCCAAACTAAGCAGAGCTTGTACACTATGGAAACCAGATAACTGATATAATACATATACTACTTTTCGTTTGTAAATACATACTTAATTTACATAATTCCACCCAGACACAGGACATACAGACATGTTCATGCACACAATTGCATGTCCTGTTTAGGAATCGAACCCACGACCTGCGGCGCGATAGGTGGAATCTCCGGCCAGTCCGTAGTTCGTAGCTGTAGACTGTACTTACCTCTTACCTTGATTCCGTAGGTCGCGCTGTACATTAATTGTATGTTAGTGAGAAAGAAAGAGTCAAAGTTCGGGAGTGAGGGCGTGTGACGTCACTTTAGAGTGTCACGCGAACGCTTCGTATTTTTTAAGAAGAATACGTGTCTAATATTTTTTTATATTGTAAAAGACGGATTAAATAGATTTCTTTTGTAATCTAGTACATTGTTTTTTTTCTAGTAAATATTTTAGACAACCCTTAGTGCATACTAAATCACAAGAAGCCTAGATTATTATCAAAAACAATACAAGGATAATTTATTCTTGGAATAACAATATATAAATAATATTATTTTTTATCTCAGGCCCCCCCATGTTGACACGTTGTTGTGAATCAATTACGGTAATTCATCGTAAATAGTACTATTTAATTCAATAATATTTATTAATAAAACAACCGATTATAATATCAATAACCTTTTTATTATGCACCTTTGTTGTCATTATTAATAAGTAATTACAATTGCATCACTCAAAAACTATTACTTACATTTATACAAATATTTATTTACATAACATTACAATTATTTGGGGAATGTTATTCAAGATTTATTCGTAAAATAATTGAATATGCAAATTATGAAAAATATTATTGTCAAGATAAATAATTCAGTGATTTATAAATCTGCTTATAAAGTAATTCGTACAAAAATATTAGTCTAATAAGTTTATACATTATACCAACAAAACTTATATTTAGACAAAATTGTCTTATAATTTCTTTCATTATTGCTCATCTATTTTTCGTTCTAATAAACATTATTTTTTTCTTAAATACTTAGTTAATTTCAATCGTTACGTATAAGACAGACAAATATAATTTTTAATACTATCATTAATAACTACTAAATAGCATTTTTATGCTGTTGAACATAATTTTCTCAATCACAATAAAACTGGGGCCCAAGTCTGCATTTAATTGTTCCCTTTGATTAATGATATATCCAGATTGAGCGTCGAAAAAGTAGCCCCTAACTGTTAGGGACTATATTTAAATCTCTCCCGATATATAACTGGAATAGTTCAACAACTGCTACACTATGAACGTCACTATGACAAGCAGAATGTGTGTCACAAACACCAGCCTAAAAAAGTGACTCGTGTAAGGCGACGCTCTTTCTAGGTATATATATGTTTCTATGTATGTTACAATGAACTAAGAATTTACACATTTTTACAATAACTATTATGAATTTAGTTGACAACTGACATTGGCTCATTGGCAATTGTGTTAGAACGGCATTTTTATTTAAAACTAGCTGTCCCGCGCGGTTTCACCCGCATTCTCGAGGAATAGTATATTTTCCCGGGATAAAAAGTATCCTATGTGTTAATTCAGGACATATTCTATTTGTGTGCCAAATTTCATACAAATCCGTTCAGTAGTTTTTGCGTGAAAGAGTAACAAACATACATCCATACTCACAAACTTTTACATTAATAGTTGTAGGATAGCTAGACTTGGCGCCCTGATCTTTCTTTTTTTCAGCAAACGGTCGGTCCACCGATGGTAAGTGGTCGCCGTTGCCTATGAACATTAGCAATATCAGGGGATTACCAATATGTTGCTGACGTCTCATAGCCTACTGTATTGGCTCTGAATTGTAACTGCTGGAAAACATCGGTAGTTACTTGGTAGATTCTCAACTTAAAGGTGATAGACGGGTACACAGATTACAGAATAATTCAGATGGAGCGCGCGGAACACAAAAGTGAAGCCAAAAAAGCAAATACAAATTGAAAATCTGATACCTGGTATTCGTTTTCCAGTTTGTATTTGCATTGTTTAACCTCAGTTTATCAATAAAGAAGTGTTTTTTGTTACATAAAGTTTGTTAAACAAAGCAAATACACATTCAAAAGCGAATACCAGGTACGTGTTTTTCAATTTGTATTTGCTTTTTTGGCCTCACTCCCGTGTTCCGCGCGCTCCATCTGCCTTATTCTGTTATCTGTGGACGGGTACTACAAATTACCCTACTACTACCCATGATCTACTTCATAAAGCTGACTGACTGATAGACAACTCACAGCTTTAACAAATGGACTTAGAGATTTGAGTTTTGAAGGAGATATTGCTTGAATACAATACCACTAAGAGGAAATTTCTAGGAATTCAACCCCTAAATAAAATAAAACCGTGGAACCGCGTGCAGTAAGTGTTGAATAAATGTCGATTTGGTCGATCCTCAGAAGCATCGGACAGTCCAAAACGAACAGCATTAAGTCAAGAAATTAAACATCACTGGTCACTTAACTACAGGAGAATAATCGAAAGAGTCTCGTATCACCTGGAACCCAGGACTTTCTGGAACATTCCAGCACGCGACAAACGTTGGAGCTCCAAACTGATCTCTATTCCGGACTAGACCTTCTCTTCTGGTATCTGTAGAGGTAGACTGGCATCTTCTGTTCTTCTCGATGCTGCTGCGGCTAATGCTCGTCTGTGTCTCTTCTTAGTTCGTTCTTTATGGAAGAATAGCCTGAGATAGTGGCAAGGGAAGACTACGCATTCACCTGCGGGCTCCTCGGCGTCAATGTAGACCCCTCGCACCAGAACTGAGTTGGAACAGTTCAGGAGTATGAGGAGAGAAAGGCTGATGATGTGTGAACACCAGTTGCTGAGTTTTGGTGTGTCTGTAACAAGAATTTTTCTTTAGATGTTTTATGTCCGAATGTTAGCGATCATTATGAATGCTATTTTAGGATCTAGTAATCTTACATAAATTTATGTAAAAGTTTATTGAGGTTGTTCTGTGTACCTATTATAACATTGGCTAAAATAAGATTATCGAATTGGGAAGTTAGTGTCATTATCTAGGCATGTGAAGGTCAGCAACACATTGGTATCGCTAATGTCCACAGGTAAAAGTGACCACTTGACTGGTTACTTTTGGGGCTGGTGATATAAAGTGTAAAGTGTGACTGACCAGGGAAGAAGTAAACATCGAGCAGCCCCCAGACGCCGCACCACACGTTGACGGTGGCGAGGAAGGACAGCAGTACCTGCAGATACCTGCTCATGAGGCTAGTGACATAAAGTGTGACTGACCAGGGAAGAAGTAAACATCGAGCAGCCCCCAGACGCCGCGCCACACGTTGACGGTGGCGAGGAAGGACAGCAGTACCTGCAGATACCTGCTCATGAGGCTAGTGACATAAAGTGTGACTGACCAGGGAAGAAGTAAACATCGAGCAGCCCCCAGACGCCGCGCCACACGTTGACGGTGGCGAGGAAGGACAGCAGTACCTGCAGATACCTACTCATGAGGCTAGTGACATAAAGTGTGACTGACCAGGGAAGAAGTAAACATCGAGCAGCCCCCAGACGCCGCGCCACACGTTGACGGTGGCGAGGAAGGACAGCAGTACCTGCAGATACCTGCTCATGAGGCTAGTGACATAAAGTGTGACTGACCAGGGAAGAAGTAAACATCGAGCAGCCCCCAGACGCCGCGCCACACGTTGACGGTGGCGAGGAAGGACAGCAGTACCTGCAGATACCTGCTCATGAGGCTAGTGACATAAAGTGTGACTGACCAGGGAAGAAGTAAACATCGAGCAGCCCCCAGACGCCGCGCCACACGTTGACGGTGGCGAGGAAGGACAGCAGTACCTGCAGATACCTGCTCATGAGGCTAGTGACATAAAGTGTGACTGACCAGGGAAGAAGTAAACATCGAGCAGCCCCCAGACGCCGCGCCACACGTTCACGGTGGCGAAAAAAGGACAGCAGTACCTGCAGATACCTGCTCATGAGGCTAGTGACATAAAGTGTGACTGACCAGGGAAGAAGTAAACATCGAGCAGCCCCCAGACGCCGCGCCACACGTTGACGGTGGCGAGGAAGGACAGCAGTACCTGCAGATACCTACTCATGAGGCTAGTGACATAAAGTGTGACTGACCAGGGAAGAAGTAAACATCGAGCAGCCCCCAGACGCCGCGCCACACGTTGACGGTGGCGAGGAAGGACAGCAGTACCTGCAGATACCTACTCATGAGGCTAGTGACATAAAGTGTGACTGACCAGGGAAGAAGTAAACATCGAGCAGCCCCCAGACGCCGCGCCACACGTTGACGGTGGCGAGGAAGGACAGCAGTACCTGCAGATACCTACTCATGAGGCTAATGACATAAAGTGTGACTGACCAGGGAAGAAGTAAACATCGAGCAGCCCCCAGACGCCGCGCCACACGTTGACGGTGGCGAGGAAGGACAGCAGTACCTGCAGATACCTACTCATGAGGCTAGTGACATAAAGTGTGACTGACCAGGGAAGAAGTAAACATCGAGCAGCCCCCAGACGCCGCGCCACACGTTGACGGTGGCGAGGAAGGACAGCAGTACCTGCAGATACCTACTCATGAGGCTAGTGACATAAAGTGTGACTGACCAGGGAAGAAGTAAACATCGAGCAGCCCCCAGACGCCGCGCCACACGTTGACGGTGGCGAGGAAGGACAGCAGTACCTGCAGATACCTACTCATGAGGCTAGTGACATAAAGTGTGACTGACCAGGGAAGAAGTAAACATCGAGCAGCCCCCAGACGCCGCGCCACACGTTGACGGTGGCGAGGAAGGACAGCAGTACCTGCAGATACCTACTCATGAGGCTAGTGACATAAAGTGTGACTGACCAGGGAAGAAGTAAACATCGAGCAGCCCCCAGACGCCGCGCCACACGTTGACGGTGGCGAGGAAGGACAGCAGGTGGTAGAGGTCGGCCACCAGCAGGCGCGCCGCGCCGTGCACGCGCGCCGCCACCCACACCACCGCGCCTTGCACGCAGAACGTCACCACCACCACACCGTACCCCACGATCTGTTATACCAGTTATACCACTATTTTAATTATGCCTTACTCAGTTCAACCACGAAGCTTCTTAGCTAAATGTTATACATATACAACGTATAACGGAAGGGTATCTCTCCGTAAGGGGTGAAGACTACGTTCGTAAAAATTCATGCCAATAATTTGCTTCTAAGTTTATTGAATAAAAATCATAACCAAAGTGTCACGACTCATTATCTTTTCACGTCACTTGCTAATATCACAGTGTATAAAACCATACAGTCGTCCGACGCCTTTGATCTCGTGGAAAATGCCGTCTAGACAACGTCTAGACAGTATCGCCACAGTCTAATAACCATACAGTCGGTCGACGAAGCCGTCTAGACAGGGCAATCGTGCGGGGTGTGAGGGACGAGACGCGGGAAAGCCGTTACCGACCTGCTAACAAAATTATGTTAGTAGCTCGGTAAACAGCATTCAGGGCTAACGCGTGTTTGTGTCTGTAATTATTTTATTTAAAATGGTGCAAACGACGTGTGCTGTGAGAGACTGCAAGTCTTCATCCTATTTAAATAAAGATCTGCGGTTTCATCAGCTTCCACACACAGACGAAAGGTAAATAAATCATGGTTTGTTATCGTAGAGTGCATACAATAATAATTTTATATTTGTCATGTCGTGTCACGTTAATAACGCCAACAAAATGGCCGAATGGCGGACGGTAAAAAATATCTAATAGGTACACAGGTATAGGTAACAGGCACAGGGCATGAGTGTTTGTTTTTTTTTTTTTTCAATAGGTCTGATGATGGAGTAGGAGGGTAAGCACTGGAACTCCATAGTGGAGCATCGTATCCTAGCCGTGTTTGGGTTTGTTGGAATTGTCGTGAGATGAACTTTGACCATGTATGGTTTTCAGGGTCTGATGATGGAGTAGGAGGGTAAGCACTGGAACTCCATAGCGGAACTTCGTATCCTAGCCGTGTTTGGGGTTGTTGGAATGGTCGTGAGATGAACTTTGACCATGTATGGTTTCCAGGGTCTGATGATGGAGTAGGAGGGTAAGCACTGGAACTCCATAGTGGAACATCGTATCCTAGCCGTGTTTGGGTTTGTTGGAATTGTCGTGAGATGAACTTTGACCATGTATGGTTTTCAGGGTCTGATGATGGAGTAGGAGGGTAAGCACTGGAACTCCATAGCGGAACTTCGTATCCTAGCCGTGTTTGGGGTTGTTGGAATGGTCGTGAGATGAACTTTGACCATGTATGGTTTCCAGGGTCTGATGATGGAGTAGGAGGGTAAGCACTGGAACTCCATAGCGGAACTTCGTATCCTAACCGTGTTTGGGGTTGTTGGAATGGTCGTGAGATGAACTTTGACCATGTATGGTTTCCAGGGTCTGATGATGGAGTAGGAGGGTAAGCACTGGAACTCCATAGCAGAACTTCGTATCCTAGCCGTGTTTGGGGTTGTTGGAATTGTCGTGAGATGAACTTTGACCATGTATGGTTTTCAGGGTCTGATGATGGAGTAGGAGGGTAAGCACTAGAACTCCATAGTCGAACATCGTATTCTAGCCATTTTTGGGGTTGTTGGAATTGTCGTGAGATGAACTTTGACCATGTATGGTTTTCAGGGTCTGATGATGGAGTAGGAGGGTAAGCACTAGAACTCCATAGTCGAACATCGTATTTTAGCCATGTTTGGGGTTGTTGGAATTGTCGTGAGATGAACTTTGACCATGTATGGTTTTCAGGGTCTGATGATGGAGTAGGAGGGTAAGCACTAGAACTCCATAGTCGAACATCGTATTTTAGCCATGTTTGGGGTTGTTGGAATTGTCGTGAGATGAACTTTGACCATGTATGGTTTTCAGGGTCTGATGATGGAGTAGTTATTATAATATTGTTTAAAATATAATAATGCTAACAATGTTTTATTGTTATCTGCAATAAATAAATAATTTTGTAAATATTGTTTACTTGTGACAACCCTGGCCGTCGCGATACTGTCTAGACGTTGTCGGCATTTTTCACAAGATCAAAGGCGTCGGACGACTGTATGGTTATTAGACTGTGGTATCGCGACGACCATATAAAGTATGCTGTGTCCCGAGCTACTAACATCGTTTTGTTCGCAGGTCGGGCTCGGCTTACCCGCGTCTCGCCCCTCACACCCCGCATGATTGCCCTGTCTAGACGTCTTCGTCGAACGACTGTATGGTATATGTATGGTTTTGTAGACTGTGCTAATATTATTATTTAATTTTCTCTTTCGCGATCTGTGTACTTCTATGGATATACATACCCTTTCCGTTAAAGTACGTTTTATATTAGATGGATGATAAAAATAATGAGGGCTTACTTTTAAAGAGTAAAAGGCCAAAATAAATAAATATTTCATTCATACAAAAGATCATACGTAAACTTTTTGTATTATTAATTTTGCTATGAATACTTATGTCCACCTACAAGTATGTCCCTCGTCGTCGAATGTCGAATTTTAAACTAAGAAGACTTCGAGAAATTATAACATAATGTTGAGATTGTTATGGAAAACATTTATTTATTCATTACTATTAGTTGTACGTAGTATTTATATACTCTGAGCTATTAGTCAACATAAAGAAGGTATTTACTAAACTACATAAAAATTTAGATTATATATAACAATAAGTAAATAACTCTCTAAGCGGTTGGTGGAAGCCACGCGGGACCACAGAGCTGGCGGCTACTTAGCCCAAAGAATAAGCCTCGCAATCCAGCGAGGCAATGCCGCCAGTATCCTAGGTACTCTGCCACTAGGGGATGAGTTAGGGGAAGTTTTTTATTTATAAATTAGTTTTTTATTTTTTATTCGTTTTAGATAGAATTTAATTTTTACTAGTTTAAGTTAGATTAATTATATTAGATTAGTTAGAGTACATTAATTTGTAATTATATTGTAAATTAATAAATGATACACATAGTAAATAACTTAATTATAACATAAATAAAAATAAAGTACTATATTCATTAAATTTTTCGGTTAATTTGGAGATGCTACATTCGTCTCGTAGACCCTTCTACGAACGACTCGTAGCAGTATTTAACTATTCGTTTATAAAAGTTGAACAATATAGAGACGGGCCGGCTCTGGTTAAGATTCCACCTATCGCACCGCAGGTCCTGGGTTCGATTCCCACTCAGGACATGCATTTGTCTGCATGGACATGTTTGTATGTCCTGAGTCTGGGTGTCATTATGTATATCTATATATAAAAAAATCAATGCCTCTTTTCGTTGTAATTTTATAACTCAAGAACGGGCCAACCTATCCAAACCAAATTTTTAGGCTTTGTTCGGACTATTTTTATTATTATTATTTATTATTATTTAGTAGATGGTTTATGTGAAGTTTGCACAAAATCGGTCGAGCGGTTCTTCATTTATCACATTTTTTGTAACAAATGAATTCAATAAATGGCGGATCATTTTGTTAATGGGGATTTTGCTGTCAGGGTAGGGTAGGGTAGGGTGGGATAGGGTAGGGTAGCACCACGCGAACGAAGTCGCGCCGGGCAGCTAGTTAAGTATAGATTTACAAACGAAAAGTAGTATATGTATCATATCAGTTATCTGGATTCCATAGTACAAGCTCTGCTAATTTGTGTGTATTGTGTTTTATAATTCACAATAGCTAACTAAAGTCCACATATGCCTACTTCAATCAATACATAAGTCAATTTTGAGTCGAAATTGAAGTAATTTTTGTATTGCTATTTTTTTTTGTGTAGTAAATAAATTTTATACCTGTTTATACCGCTCTCTTAAAAAAAACACGTTGCGTCTCGGTATGAATACATTCTAATGAAATCAAACGATTTCTAACCCGTAATATTATACTTATAATAATTATTATAATAATGATGCGCTAATCTGCTGGCTCCTAAAATACAGGACTCTCCTAGTTTAGGAGCCAGCGCTTATAAGTGTTTATGTACATGTATTTTGATGAATAAAGATTTATTATTATTATAAAGATTTATTTTACTGTATTAAAATACAGCCGAATTGAGAACCTCCTCCTTTTTTTGAAGTCGGTTAAAAATTTACAGTTTCCTCGCCAAAAATGTATGAAACGCTATGTTTTTTTTTGCGATTTCGAAGTTGTTCGCGTAGTAAAAATTGATCGTACCTATTTATGAGTACTTTACGTGGTTTCATTTATTGTCGTATTGTATTCCACTCCGTATAGCTCAAAAGAGCGGAGCAGTGACTATAAACGTTAACACTGGATTAACTACAAGCACCAAAAAGAAATATGTTCGTACCTAATTATAAACTACATAATACACAATAACATTAAGATCGACAGACAATACGTCAAAGATCGGCGGCGCCTGTATCTAATCCTGAGAAAACTTCCTTATCAGTCATGCGTATAGTCATAAATCATATGTCCCGGCTTCTCAATTTAAAGCCCTAAAGTAATACTTTAAGACTCATGTTTATATATACGGTGACTTTTTAATCGTTTTAATCCAAGAACAAACGTTGTTCAGATCATGGGTTACTAACATTCTACAACATCAAATAAAAAAAAACGTCATTGGTTTTGAAAAAACCACAAAACAGAAAAAATTCAAAAAGTCAGGCAGCCGCGGATTCCCACACCTGCTACAGAACCGGCATGCCGTGGTGCCACAACTACTTTGAAGTGCAAGCGCGGTGTCTGGGTTGTAAAAAAGGAGTAACGATAATCCCGACTTTTTTAACTTTATTTTGTGTTTTTTTCAAAAACCAATGACGTAATTTTTTTCAATTTGATGTTATAGAATTTTGTAGACCATGGTCTGGACAACGTTTGATCTAGCGTTAAAACGATTAAAAAGTCACCGGGTATAGACAATGTTTGGTAAGGAGTGGAAGCGATGGAATTGACATTAGATAAAAGTTAATGATTCATTATTACATTTTATAACTCGGTTAGTCAATGATCAGAAGGTATGTTGCTTGGTTTTGATATATTTATTGCTTGTTTTTTTTCATTCGAACTATAAACATTCGGAGAAAAATACATTTTTTTTTTTTTTATGTAGTTTTTATTAGGGCTCCGTACCCAAAAGTTGCCAACGAAACCCTCCACTGTCCGTCTGTCTGTCTGATGAACCGTAATAGGTAGTTGACATTTACTTAGAATGTCTTTTTCTATTGCCGAGCTATAACAACAAATAATAAAAAAACCGGCCAAGTGCGAGTCAGACTCGCGCACCGAGGGTTCCGTACAAACCTGTAGGTATATAAGTAAATGGTAGTATAGACCTGAGTATTTGATATTAATTTCAATTTATGACCTATTAAAAAAAAACTACTTACTAGATCTCGTTCAAACCAATTTTCAGTGGAAGTTTGCACCGTAATGTACATCATATATTTTTTATAGATTTATCATTCTCTTATTTTAGAAGTTACAGGGGGGGGACACACATTTTACCACTTTGGAAGTGTCTCTCGCGCAAACTATTCAGTTTAGAAAAAAATGATATTAGAAACCTCAATATCATTTTTGAAGACCTATCCATAGACACCCCACACTTATGGGTTTGATGAAAAAAAAAATTTGAGTTTCAGTTCTAAGTATGGGGAACCCCCAAAATTTATTGATTTTTTTCTATTTTTGTGTAAAAATCTTAATGCGGTTCACAGAATACATCTACTTACCAAGTTTCAACATTATAGTTCTTATAGTTTCGGAAATAAATGGCTGTGACATACACGGACAGACAGACAGACAGACAGACAGACATGACGAATCTATAAGGGTTCCGTTTTTTGCCATTTGGCTACGGAACCCTAAAAATTAAACGAGAACCATACAAGAAACGCCTTTACGGAAACCTTTGTGTCCGAAGTCCGAATCGCGCCAGACTCTGATCTTATTAAGTCAGGCTAAGCGTTTTAGAGATACTTACCTCCAAAAAAACTGAAAACAAATAAGGACTATGGACCCATAGCTTAGAGAAAACTTTAACGAAAATCTTGAGTCTTAAATTAATTTCACTGAATCGGTTTTTATATTGTGTGGATTCTTGTGGTGAGTGGTGAATGGCTGCCGGAACTCGCCGGAAAGTTTTTGATAATTTGATAACTTTATAAAATAACTTTTTAACAAAAATATAAACCGCCTTCAAAGTACACTAAAAAGTAAGAAATAACTCTTATCTGACACTGTTTTGAAGTAGGCATGGCATAAATCACAAGTAGCAGGTGATAAAGAATATGATTCTGTTTTCATATGTCACATCTGTTACCGTCCATGACATAGCCTGTTACATGTTATAAAGAATATTTAAGAATATAAATAAAATGTATGCGACTGAAGGACTTTGTATCCATGGTCATGAACAAATTTAAAAAAAAAAAAACTTTATCATTGATTAGCTTTTAAGAGTATTCAAAAATAAACCTTAAATCAAGTGACATAAAGTGTTAACTTCTTTAACATGTTATGTAGCAGGATAGAAAAATAATTTTTTGCTACGAAAGTATATATAATTTGCATCAGTGATAATTTGACACTTGCGTGCGATACTCGCACATGATTTTGTGAAAAATACCGTCGATCAGCATCGATGACGTAGGTTACAAATCATTGCAAATCATATATCGCAAGTGAAATCATGCTATAAAAAATAATAATATCATCAAATGAGAATTCCTTTAAAGTAGCAATAATTTCCATGCCTATTTTGAAGTGAGCGAAATCGCATGACGTGTTCTGTAGAAAATATTTCGCTGACTTCAAAACAGTGTCAGATAAGAGTTATTTCTTACTTTTTAGTGTACTTTGAAGGCGGTTTATATTTTTGTTAAAAAGTTATTTTATTTTAGAATTTTTAGTTTCATATATACTTAAATACTTTCGCGTGTAAAGGCCTTCGTAAACAATGCATATTTAAGCGATAGCAGCAATTGCGGTAGAATTGCTGTCATTTTTTAAGAGTTCCGTTGTCTGTCTCCGAAACTCATCATCAGATCTATATGAAATTTATATGGGACCATTTCGGAATAAACCCCTTTCGAACAAAAAAAGAATTTTGAAAATCCGTCTACATATGACGGAGTTATGCCCGAACATACATAAAAAAAAAAAAAAAAAAAAATATAAACATCCGAATTGAGAACCTCCTCCTTTTTTGAAGTCGGTTAAAAATTATAGCCACGCTTAAGGGGACTACAAAGCCTAACCACAAATTAGATTGAATAAATAATAATACCTAGATGTTACTACTATACGGATATACTAACCACCTTATTCATAATCGCTTTTTAACTAAATCAGTGTAATAGTGTGCCCCGTCGCACTCTTTCGATCACCAAATGTCACGTGTCAGATAAAGACTTCGACATATTAGCTATTCAACGTTTGATAACTTTATTATGAATAAGAGGGTTAGTATATAAGTTAAACACACATAATCAAATAATCATAAATCGAAGAAGAGAAGGATGATAGCCCAGCAGTAGGTTAACTGACACAGAAAATCATTGTCAGATACTCAAATATTATCAATTTTAATTGTACACACAAACACACATTACGTATTGCAGCGCAATCGTGTTTAATTGTTAAATAATATTTATTTAAGGGCACACGATAAGGAATATGTAACGATCGGAAAATAAACTTCCTAGTGCAATGATAAGTAATTGACGGGCCAGTTGGCGTGGTAGGTTAAGATTCTACCTATCGCGCCGCAGGTCGTGGGTTCGATTCCCACACAGGACATGCATTTATGTGCATGAACATGTCTGTATGTTCTGAGTCTGGGTGTAATTATGTATATTAAGTATGTATTTACAAACAAAAAGTAGTATATGTATTATATTAGTTATCTGGTTTCCATAGTACAAGCTCTGCTTAGTTTGGGATCAGATGACCGTGTGTGAGGAATGTCCCAGGATGTTTATTTATTTAAGTTAGTCATAATAATATTATGTGTTGTCTCTTGTTGAAATTGGAGCATTTAATTTGTATAGTATCTACATTTAAATAAAGAATCATGGCGAGATTTGTACAAAAAAATAAATATTTTTAGACACGTTGAAATGACGTTTTTATTGATCCTTGATGTCTAAGGAATTACTTGAGGCATTTAAAATAATTTTAGATCCCCGGGATAAAAATGCGACATTGAATAGCGACCAAAACTATTATGTTGTTGTTATGTTTTGCGGGGTTTATAAAATATTTCAAGTATATTAATATATTGTAATGCCTCCTTGTGCATCCACACCGCAGTAAACTTTTGTGGAGCAACACTGTGCAACCCGGTGACATAAGGTAACTTACCTAATAATGCCGTTGCACAGTGTTTCATAGTTTTACCATTAGGCATTGTACAGTCGAGGACATAAATATGTATACACTTAGTGAAATTCAACAACGGTTTCCTCTTAAACTACTGATTGAAATTATGAGATACTATAAAGGCAGAATCTTCTAACATATACTATTATGATTTGTGTAATAGTTTAACAATTAAATGTTAAACATGCGAGAAAATCGCTATTGAATTTCAAAAAGTGTATACATATTTATGTCCTCGACTGTACCTATGGTACAGTAGTCCCCAACTGATAAGGCGCGTCGTGAATCTTCGTTCCCACAGAAAAGGGTATGGCCCGAAGATTAGCATATTATTATATAGCATTACTCGCGCTTTGAAAATGTATCTTCTGCGCAGGTACATCGATAAGCCATATCAGTTGGGTACTACTGTAATACTGTGTTCTACGAAAGATAACTGCGGTGTGGATGCACCATTTTTGTATACATATAATTATCGTGCAACCGTCGTCATAAACAGCCAAACAATGAGTTTAAATAATTTCAAACATTTACGTTGCAGCAGAACTGTAGGGGCCGGAAGCAAGCTATTCTTCGAATTAAAATTGTTTATTTATTTCATCTTTATTTCTAACCGACTTCAAAAAAAGGAGGAGGTCGTCAATTCGTTTGTATGTTTTTTTTTTTTTTTTTTTTTTATGTTTGTTACCTCGTAACTCCGTCATTTATTTACCGATTTGGAAAATTCTTTTTTTATCTGGAAGGGTACACTTCCCGTTTGGTCCCATTGTCATCAGATCAGGATTTGATTACTTCTTAGTGTACTTTGAAGTCGGTTTAAGTTTTTTGTAAAACAGTCCAATTATTATTTCCATTAATTAACGTACAAATTACTTTCCGTGGGTTCTTTCTGAGCTTAATCAAGATGCTTGAGGAAGTAATTCAACTCATATGAAAATGCGTCTGCGCAATCTGAAAACCGAAAGCTATCTCTCAGCTTTCGGTTTTCAGATAGGTACCCAATGAGAAAAAGTAAAATATTAGCAAAAAGAAAACGTAAAATTATCTTAAATTTTGGAATTAGAATAAAAAATCAACCATTAAAAAAAACTGCATAACAAATATTTCTAAAACCATGAGACTTTTAATGGAATCATTTTACTTTTTCTGATAGGGCACAATCTCAGCTTTCTAAGGTTATGATTAAATACAGGACATCCTGTATCCCTGTATATCTCAAGTGTGTTTGGCCTTCTTTCACGCAACAACAGAGCAATGGATCCCAATGGATCCACGTGATGTTTTGCATAGAGTAAATTTATGTGCAGGAGAATGAGGCTTTTGTGCAGTGGAAGCTAGTTATCGAATATTTTCTTCTCGGTAAAATTATAATTGAGATACAGATTAGTCGGTTCAAATTACCTCACTTAATATAAGTACCAAGATCCTCATACACTCATATGAGGAAAAATATTCCTCAAATTAATGGCATCATTTGCGTCCAAGAATAGCAACGCGTCACACGAATTATCCAATTTCCCTTTGCAAATTATGCTAAGTTTCAGGAACCGAGGCAAATAGGTAAACGTTACGGTTTTTGCCCGCTGTTTACTAATAAAAACATTTATTCCGTCCCACGTGGTGCAATTTGCTTCAATGTCAACAGTTGTTATTGAACGTGAGTCGGTGTAGTGCTTCAACGATGTCATCGGGTCATAACTCATTAGTTGAAGATGAGGAGTCTGTGTAATACCTATGACAATATTAGCGATGGCAGAGCGGTTTTACCCACGGCCTATCTTAGATTAGAGTATGGATTTAGATAAAACGTTAGACCGTGATAAGACACAGACAGTTTCGGAAAGTCGGTACTGAAGTTGGCGTTCAGCCCGCCTGATGGTTTCCGTCACCACATGTACGCTTACAAAGTTACAACACATCGGGCATACTACGCGTTACCGACCCATCTGGGGGGATGGGTCCCCAATGAGCTCTGGCAACCTTACTCACGCGCAGGAACACAACATAAAGTTATTTGGCTGCGGTATTCTGTAAGGAGGTACTTGCCCAGTCGAGTTGCTCTTTGTGTAAAGTACCGCTATCCTTTTGTTTTCATCAGCATCAGCTTAAACAATTCTACAGAACACTTCCCATTGTAGGATTCGAACCCGAGACCTTCGTCTCGGCATTCGACGTCACTACCACTGAGTTATCACCGCCTAAATAAGTGCCAAATAAGTACCCCGTTCCAAAAGCAGCACTTGAGAGCCAGTTCCCTTATAGACTTTGTGTGCTTACCACCTTCGGCAACATCACTAACCGTTGTGAGTGAAAAGTCAAGAATAATATAAAAAAACACCTACACAAACAATAAAGAATAACCTGGAACATTCCTCACACACGGTCATTCTGATCCCAAACTAAGCAGAGCTTGTACTATGGAAACCAGATAAAGATACCTACCTACATACTTCATTATACATACTTTTTTTTTACAATAACAAATTACACCCAGACTCAGGACGTGCAGACGACCTGCGGCGTGGTAGGTGGAATCTTAACCATCCATGCCAACTGGCCCGTCAAATATTACAATACGATACAATGTTATTACATTAGGGTTATCTGAAAGAACCTAACAACTTTATGGTTCTTTAACTTTAACCCCTGTGAACTCCAGGAAAAATGACCAACTTATCTGAGCAATTTCATGAGTGTATATGAAGCGCTCGTGGTGTAGCATGATTAGCCGTTCTTAATCGATCGGCAAAGTTAAGCTACGTCTGTCGTGGTCGGTACCTGGATGGGTGACCGTCTAGTGGTATTTCAAATCGAGCGTTTCCGTGCTTCGGAAGGCACGTAAAGCCGTTGGTCCCGATTATCACTTAATTGTGATAGTCGTTAAGCTAGTTGGATGCCTCCTAGGCGGCTTGAAAAATTCCAACAGTACGTTGGCCACTAGCCTACCTCCACCGATCCGCAGTGGGCACGCGTGGTGGAGTATCTGCCTATTCCCTTTCACCCTGATTTGTGAAAGGAGGCCTGTGCTCAGCAGTGGGACATTATAGGCTGATGATGATGATGAGATTGCTCATCATCGTAACAGTGGACTGCAATTTCAACAAATTTTGACCATTTAATGAGGTACTTTTGTAACAATTTTGTAATCAAACGTTCTCGTAGTAGCCGGTGTATTCTAATTCTTTGTGTGCTAAAACCAATAATAAAATTGTACTACATATTGTAGGTTGGGGGACACAAGACGACCCGGGAGGAAGAATCAATTGCGTGGCGAACGTAAGTGGTCACTGACTCAATGGCGGTCCTAGTATAATGATAAACAGTAAACATGATTCATTCGTCAAAACTTAGCGTTATGGTTTCTGGCATCTTTTAAGAAACAATTCCCCACTTGCTCGTAAGTAAGTAAGTATAGTACCTAAGTCATTAGAGCCCTGAGCCCTTAGCTGGACAGGACAATAATATTGTACAGATTGTACTGAATTTCATTATAACTCGCTTGTGCATAATGTGATTTGAATATGGAACGTCAATTGAATAATTTGTATGAAAACTTTTACCATTTTCTTTTTCTATTAAAGTACAGCTCGACCAAAGAGTTTTCACATCATAGGTTTCAGTTGCCGTTGAAGAACAAAAATATAAATTGTTCGAAAATTGAACTGGCCACCACTAGTAGAACATAAATAGAAAAGAAAAAAGGCGCGTTTGTAAAGAATGTGAAACAAAAGATGGTGTTTCGTTGTCTAGCAGAGGGTATGAATAGTAGAGTATTCGCCTCGAAGATAAAGCCTGTCTTCGTCTTGGGCGGTTTGAACCCCTCGCTTCATTTAGGACTCTACAAAACTCCCTCGCTTCGCTCGGTATTTAAGTTTAAAATCCCTCGCTACGGTCGGGAGTTAAGAGGAAAGGATGGCTGCAAGAAATTTGAAAAATAGGTTTTTATCATATCTATTGCCGTCGCGCTGTACCTGAGCTATCCCACCCGAGGGCGATAGAGACAACTACAGCTTGGACCGATTATACCTATTTAAATTAGACGAAATCGCTATTTCGTAATCCCCGGTTTTCATCTCCAAAACTGGATAGATAAAAAAAACAAGTCTTATAATAAGAAGGGCTTTGGTTATGTCTGTCGGTTTTCCTTTATTTTTTATATTCGTCAAATTGTTCGCTGGACAACTGATAAGGGCGTTAAAAATGGTTTTTTTTTTGTGATTTTAGAAGGCTGCTAAGTCTTATAATAATTAATTTATGAGGAAAAACACAACCGAGGGACATACAGTGGTACCTACAGATTGCATGGAAGAATAATCATTGCTCTAGTGTAATTATCCAGAGAGGAAACTGAGGATTACGTATATATGGAACAAACGCCACCAGCCTTTCCTCTTAACTCTAGCTAGAGTCCCTTGTTACACTTAGGGTACTTTATCCCCTTGGTGCTCAATCTACTATTATAGTCTCATTTCATATTACTGAACATTACTTTTGAGTATATATACTAGGTATTATTGATAACACTCCGATATTACAAACAAAATACACATAAATATCCCGTAGGTACTTAGAAACGCTTGTACTATGGATACCTGATAACCGATATGAAATATAAACACAATTAGATAATTATAGACTCAAAACAAATAAACGTGTTCATGGTAAATAGTCATGATATTAAATATATGATGTATTATGTTTGTTGACATTAGATTACATGATAAAACTTATTATTAGACGAATCTTGAGGAGCATTAGTTATGTTATCTTATTTATAAAATAAGTCACTTATTCACAAAGGTGACTCTCCTAACATTGAAATTAAACCCGTAGTTATAAAATACGACTGTAAATTATGATTACGTGTATTTTTTACCACCTTCTACTTACATAATGGATTGTACGTTGTATGAAAATAAAACTTGGGATTTTTGGAACGTTGTATTCTATATTGACACTAAGGTTTAAAATGAAAGAAAGCGGAAAGAGCGCCTAGATATTTAAAAGTATACAGATATTTTTTATGTATTAACTAGCTTCTGCTTGCGGCTTCGCACGCGTGGCCTACAGGAAACAAATTACATATTTACCTACTACAATAAAAGATTACAAAACAAAACAACTTCATCCCGCTTCGAAGGTGGAATTATTAAAAACGCAGAGACACGTATAAATTAATTTTAAATCTTCAGCCTAAACATAAAAATTGAAATCTTCGAAACTGACGGACTTTCATACAAACTTTTATCCCCTATTTTACCTCCTTATGGGGAATTTCGAAAAACCTTTTGTTAGAGGATACCTACTCTTCACAAAGAATATACCCTCTAAATCTTATGTCTCTAGGACCAGCGGTTTAGGCTGTGCGTATATCAGTCTGTCAGTCAGTCAGTCAGTCAGTCAGTCAATCAATCAGTCAGGGCTTTGAGTTTTATATATATATAGATGGTAACCACGTTTAGTTATGGTAATCTAAACACGTGACCCATCTAATTTACGAACGTATTTGATCGTTCAAGTGTTGATCACTCGAAATGATCTTTGCAAGCTATGTCAAACCTAGTTGTAAGTATAATATTAATAAGTTTTTAATGTGTACAAATGAATGAATGGTGTATTTAAAATACTCAAAGGGCATACAAACCTAAAATAGCTCTAGAATGGGGTTTGACGATGATTGTCCCGCAATTTTTATTAGCGAGTGACATGTTTGTTCCGACACTTTGCCAGCTGTGGCAATGATCGTATGATGATTTGTAAAAATCATTGAAGAATGAATGAATTGTTTCGGACTCCTCAAAGGATAAAAATGACTTAGTGTCGTTTATATTTTGTTCAAAATTGATGAATTTGGTTTAAGATTCAAGTTTATTATGATTATTTTTATTTATTTTATTATGTTTATAATAAAATAAATAAATAAATATCCTGGGACATTCCTCACACACGGTCATCTGATCCCAAACTAAGCAGAGCTTGTACTACGGAAACCAGATAACTAACATAATACATATACTACTTTTTGTTTTGTAAATACATACTTAATATACATAATTACACCCAGACTCAGGACATATAGACATGTTCATACACACAAATGCATGTCCTGTGTGGGAATCGAACCACGACCTGTGGCGCTATAGGTTAAGACTCCACGTCTTAACCAACTGCGCCAACGGGCCCGACATTTTATTCATGTCTCATCATTATTATGTTTATTTTTATTGCTGGATTGTACGGGTCTTGGTTGGTTGGACTTTGATGAGCAGCTTTACTATTGTGTCTTATTAGTAGTTATATTAGATAACTTCCAAATTTACTAATTTATTGCGTGACAAAATCAGTCAAATACAGTATTTGTCTTCAAAATCAGAAAAAGGTAAAAGAATGCAGTAGTAACTAATAAATTAGGTCGAGCCACGGTCGAGCCATGTAACTGACATATTTTAAATTTGGTTTATTATGATTTATAGCTGAATGTAAGGTTGAGGTCTGATAATGAAGCTATGGTCTTGTGGAGTCCATAGTATTCTAAAAAAATAATTTTGACTCAAATCTTTAATGAGGCACTCAATAATCATGGGAGTTCAGTTTAACTGTACGTAGTATTTATTTACTCTGAGGTTGAACTAAGTTTATTTCAGCTATTTTCATAATGTCTAAACTATTTCGCTTTGGGGAAAACCTGATACATTAACAATTTAGCTTTTTTTATATAATTCAGTTGCATCGCAATATTATGCAACATATTATTATTTGTACTGCATGTCATGTTTTAGTTTATTATGCACTCTACCAATACTAGAAATAAGTATGAACTTGTGACTGATTTTATAGACTTAAAAAAGTGCAAGGTTCACATATAGTCCCACAAACTCATCTGGCTTGGTGGCCAAAAGAGTAACTAACGACGCCAGTTTGAAATGTCAGTCTGTCTGCCATTGCCCATTGCTTGCTTACTCTACCAAATGCGATAGCAGCGCCTCTCTCACCGGGCCAGATAAGTTTGTGGGGCTATACATAAAACACATGATTTTATTAAAAAAAAAACTGTCGAAATTTTAGATTTACCTTCACATAATTTACGGAAAGAATAAAAACTGTATTGCAATGCTGTTTTGTGATTTAAAAAAGTGTCAGAAAAGAGAAAGACTTTTCGTATGCAAGAGTCTAATTGTATTTGTCTTGTCTGAAGGCTTATTAAAATCTAAAATATAAAAAACTCACCAGCGAAGTCCAGCAGGACTTGACCTGGTCATCAGGGAATAGGAAGATGTCGAGAAGCGCCCAGGAGCCTCTCCACACGAAGACTACCAAGGAGCCCACCACGCCCACTGAGAATATGCAGTCCAGGACGTACAGCATCGTCTCTCTGCTGTTCTGTAAATAATATGCTATGTTATATTATCTATTTAGCACGGCCATTTTGTTTAAAAAAGGAACAATATACCTACTTTCTGTGTATTTATTTATTTTTTGCTACACAAAAACTTACAAATTGATAAAAGAATTGATAGAAAATATAAGTACACACCAATTAAAACACATGGGTGTGGCAAAAAGCCTCCCTTTAGGGAGAATCAAAAGGGTAAAAAGGGAACCTTTATGGTGTCACTCCGTACGTCTATTTGTCTGACCGTCAGTCACAGCGGTATATTTCAGCGATCAACGGCTCCCACAAGAGCTCGCCCACAAGCGACAATCGCTGAGCGATTATTTTGTCACCAAATATAAAACATTCAAAGTTATGAGTACTGAAACGCCCACGTGCTACAATAAGTCGCTCATAAACAACTTTTTTTTGTAGCCGCGATTATTTGAGCTGCAAAAAGTAGTACGTGGGCGAGCTCTCTTATGATTACTTAAAATCTTCTCACGAACTGACTCATTGTAAAGCAAAAGCCAGTCAAAAGATCAGTCTTGCTCGAATGAAATGAAATGAAAACAAGATTGTGTTTTAGAGTTCCAGAGTTTTCCACCTTGTTAAAATGGCTCGAAATTACCTATCTAATGGTGCGTCCATGCTACTCGAATCGAGCATGAGCCGAGCCACGAACGAACCAACAACGAGCACGATGCGAATCCTTTTGTCCGTGAAAAAACTGACAATCGCGCTCGTTCGAGGCTCGCAAGCCCGTCCACGCTACGCGAATCGTGCTCGCAGTGTGCTCGTTCGTGGCTCGGCTCGTGCTCGGTTCGCCAAGCATGGACGCACCATTAGGTGATGAAAAGTTAACAAATAATAACATAGAATAAATAAAAGGTATACAAAATCTATAAACAAACTGAAATAAAACAAAATCGGCAAGAGTACACTAAAGTAAACATTTTTCGTAGCAATGCTACGAAAAATCTCGTAGCACCAAGAACTCTAATTATTGGATTACGACGACAATTTCCGGTCAATGTTATTTGCATAGAAATATATATACCTGGAAAGAGCGTCACCATACTACAAGACTATATAAAAAGCTGGTGAAAGTGACACCTACGTTTTACGATCTGGGTAAAAGAGTAAGGTGAACAATGAGTTTTAAGGCGATGATATGATGATGGTAGTGACGTCGGATATCGAGACGAAGGTCCCGGGTTCGAATCCTACAATGAGCTTGAGTTTTCGGTGAAGGAAAACATCGTCAAGGAACCATAGCACTGTGGTAGGGTACTTTGTAGTATCCATCTGGCTGGCTACCACCCTCAAGTTGAAAATCTGTCGCCAAGCACCTATCGGTGTGTTCCGACAGCTGCATTTGAGAGCCAGTTGCTTCTAGGCTTACTTTACACTTACCATAGTGAGATTGTGGTCAAACACAGTAAAAAAATTATGTATTCACTGTTTGTTTTTTACTTCTCTGTTATAAGCGAAACGGCCAAGCCACATATTTTGATTAAGGTATAGATTTTTTTAAGTTAGGGCTTGTAGAGTTATAAGCTGGCTTTACATGAGATCTGATAACTTTTTAATAGTGCAAGCCATATGGTCTCGTCTTGGCAACATTTTACATGAAAATGTTTTTGGTGGGTTTTCAATTTCTATAGATTATTTTCGACTCAGACGCCAAGGAAACTAAACCAAACATGTCAGCTAGCCTGCATATAAATCATAATCCATTGGATAGATAATATTTCTAGCTAAACGGTGGTATAGTATCTACGTAGTTAGCAGCGCACGAGCAGTTTTTGATGAATGAGACTGGAGATTACGCTCATTGTTTTTAATAAGTTTCATTAATAATGTAATTATAATCAATAGGTACTCTTAACAAGAATTATGTTATTATCCTATTTTAGATAATGATGGGACGAAGTGCAATTTTACGACTTTCCTTATTGTAGCACGTGCATAAAGGTATCTAGACACATAATGAGAAATAAGTACACGATTACAACAAAGATTTCAAATACCAACCGTACGGAACATGGTGGGCACATCGAAATAATCCTGTGGCGAGTCCACCGCGACAGCAAATGGAGCTGCGCAAATGTTCCTGAGCGCCCTGAGCGCCGCCAGCGAGAGCGTGGCCGCCGCCGTGGTGGAGAGCAGCGTGCGCGCGCTGTCGCCCGTGCACTCGTTGAGCAGGTTCCACACCCCGCGCCACGCCCCCACACACGCGACCCCCGCCACACAAGTATACAACCGCGACAGTACATAGTACGTCAACCGCCCCCGGTCGGGGTTCAGATATTTGCTCAACTGAGTTTGGAACACGCAAAACAACAAGTCAAAACACAGGCCGAAGGTGGCGCAGGCGGCGGCGCTGCTCACTTGGTCGTCTTCTAGAACGTAAAGGTCCATGAGAGTCCAGGTGGACTTCCAGTAGGTGACGACGGCGGGCGCGACCACGACACTGGCGAAGAGGGCATCGGCGGCCTCGAGCAGCGCGGTGTGAGCGCGCGAGCCGCTCGCGAGCGTGTCCGCGAGCCCCGCAGTGCTTCCGCGCATGTCTGATGAACGTGTGCGAGTGCGAGTGCCAGTTCGACTCCCACCGCACCGCACGCCACCGCGCCTTCGCTCCACAGATTACTACTTGTAATTGCATTATCACTGCGTCCCGCGCTGGCTGTGACGTAGCTATCTACTCGTACGCCTTATTGACACGCTGTTTTATACACAACATCCAAACCGGTGATTGATGATAGAAAATTAGTAATTTTTTCGAGGAAGTAATTTGCTAAAACAAAGTATTTCCAAAATTTCTTTATGACCAATTTATTCAAGTACTCGATGTGTTTAACAAAGTTCTCCAGAAGGTATTTATTTCACTATGATAAGTACTTATAAAAGTACCCAGATGCTGATTGATAGTCCCATATCAAACTAAGGTAGAGTCTGTCTTGTTTACGTATTCCTTGAAGAATTCAACAAACATCCAGGAACTGTTTAGACACTTCCCTAAATTGCAGAGTAGGTTTATGTGCGTTATTGTAAACATGACCCTGGCGCTAATCGACATAATGGCCAGCAAATCAGGACCGGTAGGGACCGTCAAGTACTCGCTTCCTAACTGCTGACCACTTAGACATACTGCTCATCTTTTTGGAACCTTGACCCTTTATTTTGTTGGTACTTTGCAGATTTATCGACGTATAATGTCTGCACATAAAGTTCAAATTCACTTAAACATATATCTAGATCAAGTCCTCTTTTCAGAAGGACTTTCAAAGAAATCCATTTTATGGTATCCATCCTATCAATTCCTATACTAATCACCAGGCCAAGTATAAAGAAGGCCATATAGATTCCTTTTGACAATCAACTAATTATAGAAGTAGTAATGATGACGCCGAGGATGCCAATCACTCTGGCCAACGTCAATAAGATAAGGTAAAGAAACGACGAAGAACAGCGCCGCCATATAAAAATTTCGACAAGCAACGTCTGCGTATAAATCTTCTCGGCATTTTGTGGTTCGATGGAGGAATTGAATAATATGGTTGTATGTAATTAATTTAAATGTAATTTTATATAAATTGTAAATTTTTGCCTGTCGTTACAACGACGAATCATGTCTTGTACTTACCTATTTATATTTTATAACAATAATAATTAAAAAAATTTTTCAATAATAATTAACAATAATATTTATAACTTTATGTTCACCATGTCTCTAGCAAATAAATTATTCTCATTCTCATTCTCTTTCTCAATCTCATTCTCATTCTCATTCTCATTCTCATTCTCATTCTCATTCTCATTCTCATTCTCATTCTCATTCTCATTCTCATTCTCATTCTCATTCTCATTCTCATTCTCATTCTCATTCTCATTCTCATTCTCATTCTCATTCTCATTCTCATTCTCATTCTCATTCTCATTCTCATTCTCATTCTCATTCTCATTCTCATTCTCATTCTCATTCTCATTCTCATTCTCATTCTCATTCTCATTCTCATTCTCATTCTCATTCTCATTCTCATTCTCATTCTCATTCTCATTCTCATTCTCATTCTCATTCTCATTCTCATTCTCATTCTCATTCTCATTCTCATTCTCATTCTCATTCTCATTCTCATTCTCATTCTCATTCTCATTCTCATTCTCATTCTCATTCTCATTCTCATTCTCATTCTCATTCTCATTCTCATTCTCATTCTCATTCTCATTCTCATTCTCATTCTCATTCTCATTCTCATTCTCATTCTCATTAATTCTCATTCAATGACATTGAGAATTCCAAACTATGTCATGCTAGTTTCGCAATTTATATACTTTTGAACCAACCCTGCGTCCAGCGATAATTTCGATTTTTATTGTACCCTTTAATTAATAACTAAATTACAAATTTTCAAAGCATAAGAAAGTACTCACAGTTTTCTTAAACCTCGTCGTGAAGATATAAGTAGGCTCCTTCCCATCGGTGACCAGGAAGTAAGGAGACGCGAGCAAGTTGCGCGATGACCTTACAACTGCGATGCTGATGTAGCAGAATATCGTGAGGCTTGCTATTAGCACTGGCCTGAGGGTAAATACATTACTTCAAATTTAAGATAATTATTATTCAATGGATATCTGTTATAGGGAACTGATAATCGGATGCATATTTACCTAATGTTGAGGTGTTTTGGAATGCGCTTTTGTATCGAAATAAATCAATCAAATAAAATCTTTTTTTTTTATAACAACTCCATCTGGGGTTAAAGTAAAGCATCCGAATAGTTATGCAATACTGAATTTCCGTGTTTTTTTTTGCAGTTAAATAATTTTAAAAAGTCGCTTCTATACCACCAATTAGTTATGCATTCGCGGATTTCTAAGCCTAGGATTTATTAAAAAAAAAAAACATAGCCAATAATTAACTTCATGTAAATATGCATCCGAACAGCCGATAACTGCTGATAATGACAATAAGGTGCAGCACAGACGACAGTTCGCACCGCGCCGAATTTTCTGCGAAAATAGAACAATTCTAAGCAGTAAAGCAAACGACGCGCAAAAATCCGGCGCACAACACTTTGTTTTCAAACAAACTTTTAGTATGCCGCAGACTCCTTCGCACAAAAAGTCCGTCGTCTGCGCTGCACCTCAGAACTAGTTTTGGTGACAAAATGACGTCATTTAAACAGCACTCCACAAGTCACGTGCTTACCGATGAGGATCCTCATCATTAGGCAGTATAGCAGCGACGGCAGCATCCATCAGCCCCCAGCCCCCGCGCCAGTGCATGATGTTCGCCAGGATGAAGATGTACGTGTAGACCCGAGATAGAACCCGCTCCCACAGCCACCGACCCGCCCCACCGTCGTAGTCGCTCCACGCGCCCGTTGATCGCGCCAGGAGTTGCGATCTGGTAGTTAAGGATGGATTCTTTAAGAGGATTTTAATGCGAAATTTGTAGGTTGTTTTTTTTTTCAGGATGCATGGATCGACATGATTTTTAGGGTTCCGTATTTCAAAAGGTAAAGAAAGGAACCAGATACAAGAGTAGAGTTACTACAATAACCATTCATACAGGATTGAAAGAATTCAAAATTAAGAGATTCATGTTTTACCTCACAGTCTATCAAAAGAAACTGAACCTATCCTCGTATGTTAAAGTTTTTCGAAATGCTGGGTAATTGATCAAGTTTTATTGTACAAGATTGTAAGAGGTCGTATCGTCCGCAGTTACGTGCCGAAATAAAATTTTACCGTTCTTCGTCCATGGCAGGCCTGTCCCACTCCCATGTTTAGGTACGATCGCGCGCACGCGGACTACCGGTACAACGCTAGTCGGTTGCAACGCGCACGCAGCGCAAGACGCGTGTGGGTATAAATACCTACGTTAAAGTGTTTACTGTTCTTTTTTTAACACTATCTTGTGTAGATATCGTTGTTTTTATAGTTCTAGATATTTTGTTGTTGTTTCATTGTATTGTCCTAAAGTCCTTATTATAATAATAGGCCCGTTTGATAACATACCAGTGTGTTAAAAAGAGACAAAGATAGAGTGACCAGAAGAGACCCTCTTGTATAAAGAGGGCCTCTTAGACCTCGAAAACTCATGTGAATGATTTTTAACCCACTTCAAAAAAAGGAGGAGGTTTCTCAATTCGAACGTATATTTTTTAACCGACTTAAAAAAAAGGAGGAGGTTCTCAATTCGGTTGTATGTTTTTTTTTTTTTTTTTAATGTTTGTAACCTCATAACTCCGTCGTTTATTAACTGATTTGGAAAATTATTTTTTTGTCTGGAAGGGTACACTTCCCGTTTGGTCCCATTGTCATCAGATCAGGATTTGATTACTTCTTAGTGTACTTTGAAGTCGGTTTAAGATTTTTGTAAAACAGTCTAATTATTTATATGTGTGTTCGCGGATAACTATGAACCGATATTTATGAACCGATTTTTTTTTAGAAACTTTTAGTAGTTCCAGAATAGAGAGAGTTCCCTCTTTAAATATACAGTAATTCTACCTTACAACTCTTAGAATAACTAAGATTTAACATACCACTATTTCAAAAATCAGTAGAACAATATTCAGAAAAATTTAACAATTCTTATTGTTATATAGGTAAGTAACTCAATATATCCTTTTTTGGTTAATTCTTTATTAATTTTTATATAACAAACTTCTTTAATCAACATGAAGATTATTAAGAACAAATATTGTGAGTTTCGGCTGACGGCTACTGGACTAGGTAATCGTGCCGTTTCTTGTCGCGTCGTCAGTCAGTCCAGATTTGATAAGCATGTATGTTACTAAAACCCTTCCCCAAAATAGTTGTATTCAGTTTCGTAGACAGAATACACATTCAGTATACAAAGTACGTATAGGTCTAACAACTTAGATTAAAGTATGTAGACATTTTAAAATAACTTTCTGATTTAATACTAGTTAGCTAGGATATTTTAAATGTCATTGTTCACGAAAGGAGAATAGCATAGAAATAAAATAAACACAGAGAATAGTAATAGGACATACATAGGCGATAAGGAAATATTGAAAATTCATAATACGTCATTAGACAACCCTACCGTAACACGTGCCGCGTCATACAGGATAGAGTTATACGATAGAAAGAGAGGGAAGTTGTAGGTGAATATAATTTTAGGCGCGCAGCGCTGCGCGGACTGGATTGCGCTTTATTCTGTCGTTACAAGAGTCGACTTTTGTTTAAATGTCGTTTTCGAAGTGGGTTTTCTGTACGTAGTACTATTAAATATTCTGTGTCCATGGTCTATGTTAATTAACTTTAACCCATTTACTGTGAATACGTCTAGGCCTAATTTTGGTGTCAATAGCATTTTATCAAGACCTTGTAACGAACCCAACCGGTTTTACAAGTGTAATTAAACTGATATTTTGTCTTGTTCTCTTTCAAGATATAAAATAAATAAATATCCTGGGACATTCCTCACACACGGTAATCTGATCCCAAACTAGGCAGAGCTTGTACTATGGAAACCAGATAACTGATATAATACATATACTACTTTTTGTTTGTAAATACATACTTAATATACATATTACATGCACACAAATGCATGTCCTGTGTGGGAATCGAACCCATGACCAGCGGCGCGATAGGTGGAATCTTGACCAGAGGCTTAATCAGCCGCGCCAGCTGGCCCGCCACACAGCACAGGTCTCGCGCCCTGGTTCCGTATAAATCTAACGTTTTCCAACCGCAAATGTGAGCTTCTATCGTATATTTTATTACTAATACTAGGTATATGATATAGTTTAATTTTACGATTTGCGGATTGTCTTTTACTTAATTCTGTGAGCCAGACCGTCCGGATGCTTCCAGAATCTCCTTGAAACATCACTCAAATAATCTCCTTGTTTACTTTTAAAACCGAATGAAAATCAGTGTAGCGTTTCTCGAGCTATCAGCTTACAGACAGATAGACATGATGTCTCATCCTGATTCTCACATTGTATCCCATAAAGCTATTGTATAAAATGTGAGAATCAGGATGAGCAGTCGTTTGTCACCTTATTGACTCTATAAATCAATATTTTCGATAAGATCGATGCTAAGATGGACGGACAAGGCTTATTACTTATTACACATTGTGCTATGATTTTCATTTTTCATTGCATTGATTTTAAGCGTTGTGCCCATCGAAATAGTATTACTTGTACGTAGTATTTATATATTCTGAGGTATTACCCTAGAATAAGGGTGACAGCTGTAAAAACGGCCGAAGAAATAAGACCACGGTGTCGCTATTTCAGTTTCAGTAGGTCCACGTTTGAACGTAGCACATTCATTCATGAGTGACATAATTTTGTTATATTGAGTTTCCAAGCGGCCACTTTCACGATGTTGTCTTTTACGTAACCCTTAATCTAGACAGAAGATAATATATCGATGGTTGTGCCAGACAATGTCACATAAGTAGCTTTTTCCCGCTATTATAACGAAAAATCAAAGGTCAAAAATCAAAATCACCGATATTTAGATTATGATCCGTCTGTTTGTTTGTTCGAGCATGACGCAATTTACAACTGGACCAATTTTGATGAAACAAAAGTATTATTTTATTTCGCTACAATGTTGCAAGCCTACAATAGCAATAAGACCAAGAGCAATACAACGTGTGCTCTCATTTTAAGACAATTCATAGTTAAGAGTGCGTATAAAGCAAAATAACATTATCTTAGGATTGAAATTTACCCAAGTAAATAATATTTAAATGAAAAAATATTTTTCATTATATACGGGAGGTTTCAGTCAGAGCAAAAACATAATGGAATGAAAATTCCTCGATAGAAAATATCACAAAGTCACCTCTAACATAAATTATTTTTCGTTTTTGTTAGTTCATGGTGTATGTAATTAAGGCAAAAAATCTATAAATAATATCATTACCGTATAACCTAGGGCCACTGGTACTAACGATTTTTTAAAAATATTCTATACTTTACGAGCTATTGAGATTATAAGCGTTTTGTTCATTTTTGTTCTGCGAAACACGCTATCTCCGTCTCATCCCACGCGAATATTAGACATAAGTTTGTTTCATCTGCCATTGCCATTCTGGCTTTATGCGCGCTCTTAAGAGTGGATATTGTACTAAGATTCCTTATGCCACGCGAGCGGACCTTAAAAGCAACAAAAAATTCTTTGAGCGATTTTGTAAAGGGTAGTCCTATCAGACGAAGTCGCAGGCAAAAAACATGATATTAACAATTTCTGATCGTAATGATACCTGACCAACGCAAAACATATGTGTATAACAATGCCCAGCAGGAATATTTGTACGTAGGGGAACATTTCCGCATTTATCTCCATAATGCCCCATGTTCCCCGCCACACGCTGACCACTTGAGGCGCCACCACGATACTTGCGAATAGAGCGTCACCTGCAAACAATCACATTACCAGTTTAAAGGTCTTTCCAGCATGAGGTTCTTCAGGAAAGAATTTTTACCGTTTGGAACCAGGTTTTAAATTATGCATGAAGATTTTAGCCGTAGTAGACTATTGTCAATCCAAGATATGAACAAGTAGAGAATATCCATTAGGTCACATAAGTCCCCAATGTTGAAGTAGAGATTAATTACTATTCGAAAGAGATTAACAGTAGCCTTGCAGTATTATCATGCCATAATCACTCACTCACCCCCCCCCCACACACACACACGCCCCCCCCCACTCACACACCCACCCCCACACAAAACAAAATCTCTCTGTGGACAGACCGGTGCTCCGGTGGTAGTATTTATTATCGCTTGCATGAAATTTCGGAGCCTACCGGAACAACGATTAAGACCAAAAGTGGTATCAGTTAGGTGGTTAGGTTTTCTCACGATATTTTCCTTCACCGAAAAGTCCACGCCTGTCTTTTTTGTATATATTAGGTTGTAACTAATAACGGTTCACATTACCTATTCCGTAGGTGACTTCACGATAATCGCATTTCGTAGTTTCATCACTGCAGGATTCTATTGAGATTGTCTTCTCTAATATCCGCGGCTTCTTCTCTGGTGATAAAAGAGTTTCTGAAGCATTTTGGTGCATCTAGAAATAATAAGTAAATAAATATTTAGTGCACCAATTTTTATTTATTGTACTTTGTAACCATTCGATAGGTCTGTGTTTAACCACGTTTAAGATAATTGTCAATTAATGTTGGTTATGTTATCATATTTTTGTGTGTCAACCATTAACATACTAAACGGGTTTTATTGTCTTGTACCGATGTACAACATTTTATAGCAATCTCACCATGGTAAGTAATGTGGCTGAAGGTACTACACATAGGTGAACACATAAGGCCTAGAAGGAACTTGGCTCTCAAGTGCAGCTATCAGATCACACCGATAGGTGCTTGGCGATAGATTTTCAACATGAGAATCGCGGGCCAAAGAAAAGCCCGCGGGTACTTCAAAGTACCCTACCACCGTGCTATGGTTTCCGTCACCGAAACTCAAGCTCATTGTAGGATTCGAACCCCGAACCTTCGTCTCCGACATTCGACGTGACTACCACTGAGCTATCATCGCCATAAAGTATTTTCATTTTATTATTTACAGAAATATCAACGCATTTGTCCTATTTTGCTACAGCAAATATATCAGGCGTTTGAGGAAAATTCACAATTAGGTAGAGCAGCGGTTCTTAAACTTTTTTGGTGACGGACCCCTTTTAGAAACCGAAATATTTGATGGAGCCATGGAGCCCTAAAATAATCAAATAACAGTTAACGTGGGTATTCTTTAGGTATTAAGGTACGATAGTCCAATAGGTATAACTATAACTTAATAAAATTATTGAAGATCGTAATCAAATTAACTATTTCGAATTATTTATTTAATTTAATTTATTTTCTTCTCAAGAATATATTTTGGCCAGTAATGTCATGGCGCCCCACACATACTTTGCGGAGCCCTAGGGCTCTGCGGAGTACACTTTGAGTATGGCTGAGGTAAAGTAAAGGATATTATGATGGAAAATCCTTTATTAAAATCTACTGGTGCGTCCACGCTATACCACACCGAGCAGACGTGGAGCACGGATTCGCGTAGCGTGGACGGACTTGCGAGCCTCGAACTAGATCGAGAGGTTCGCACTCGACTGCGCTCCGCCGATTGACAGTTTTTCAAGAATACAGGGATTCGCATCACGCTCGACACTCGTGGTATATTAAGGGGCACGAGTGGTGAGCACAGATTGACACCTGCGCAGTAGTTATTTTTTCGGTCTGTTGGGCGGAATGAAGAAGGGGGGAGCGCCGAGCTGCACACGATTGGTTCGTCAGTCAATGCTTGTCGTCTATTGGATTCTTGCGTGTCATTTGGCTACTGTGATTTGGCCAAAAGTATACATGCGTGAGCTTGCCCCCACTACTGCCTATCTGTGCTCACCATTCGTGCCTCAGTCATACTTTACCAAGACATAAAATGATACGTATGCATACTATGCATACTATACATATCTAATTATGTTTTATGTATGGTGGATCGAAGAGTCGGTTGGCCACGTCACGTTTTCCGACTTGGTGAAGTATCAGGCTAACAGAAATAACAAGAGCTGTATTCGTTATATTACGCGACTTGACACGACACGAATGAAGATGCCACGTCACGTTTTTCAATGAAACTAACTACTAGGATAACAGATGTAGCAAGAGATACTATTTCTACTGTATAGGATTTCCGTTCAACGAGAGGTCAGCTTATATTGGAAATGTATAGCTTGATCTGTAGCCGTGCGTACATAGTTTGAACGATTAAAAATATCAACACTTTTACCAAAAACAAATTGTCAAGGACATTTCGTAATTTTGTTTTTTCGACACATATCAACATTTTGTCTGACTGTAAGTCAACTAGCGTACGATCTCAGTGTACGATATATCTGTGATTCAAGTTGTTTCCTCGAATTTAAGGCACTTTTGTACTGCTCTATAAAAACAGCAATTTTTATAGAAATTAATAATTAATTTAACACAACTTTACACTTTTACAAAACTGGAATGATTTTTGATATGCAAATTATGCATGTGATTATCATTTAATCAAAGATTTTCATAGGGCATCGTGCCTTTCATTCAATAATTTTTCATTTTTAGTAAGAACCTTTATTGTGTGTAGGCACTGTGGTAGGCACCTATACCTATATCTTAGAGTATATAAATACTACCTTATATATATGTAAGTCGACGTCAAAGATTTTCATAGGGCATCGTGCCTCTACCCAGATGGATAATCCGCCTTACTAAAGCATGACATATCCGCCTTACTAAAGCATGACATTTAATTTCACTCCGCTTGAGGGGCTCCCTGAGCAAATCGCTCTCAGTTCGTACTGCGCACGGCTGTCAAATACTGTCAATTCTGGCTTGTTTATTTCATGTTCCCATAGAGGCGACTATCCTTCTGGACGTTTTAAATTCTTTGGTCGACGTACCTATTGTTTATTTCATGTTCCCATAGAGGCGACTATCCTTCTGGACGTTTTAAATTCTTTGGTCGACGTACCTATATTATATTTGCTTTAAAAATGGTCTATTATCCGCATATTAATTAAGATTGAAATCGACAGTGATCATCTGATTTTTCGGCTGAAACCATAACTGGCTCTGTAGCTCAATAAAATTGTCGTAAGCAAGGGCGTCACACTCAAGTAATACAATTTAAATGCACATTACACGGGTTTCTGTTAAATTAAGTTTTTAATTATCACTTGAGTTTTATTAGGTAAGTATAATTTGAGACTCAATTTGAGATAAATATTAATAAAACAGCGTTATAGAAAATGTTAATTCGGATATTGTGGCTACTTTTCGTTGCTATAACAACCAAGCACAACCTAGAGTCGGCGCATTGGTTACCGTATTTAGATTTGGCTGTAAATAAAAACCAAAACTGATATCTCAGGGACCTGTTTGGTCAAAAGTACGTACGGAATATCATAATCATTCACTTCAAATCAGTCTTCAAATAGACCTTCGCAGGTAGGTACTATAAATAGTCTGACTCTAGTACTGTAATACCGGTTCGGGAGGTTGCATTTGTTAAGAAGAGCCGGCAATAAATTCAGCAATTACTCTTGTCAAAACAAGCCTAAAGATCCATTACATAATATTTGCATTCTAATCGCAATTATAACAATTGTGCTCCGGTAACACAATAGCACAAAATAGCGTCATAATGGCGCCATAATAGCTTTCCGATGATTTTCCACTGGAACTACAATCGTGCCACAATGATCTTTTAGTGGTCAGTTTTTACAGTTTTTGTACTAAAATACTTTTCATTCATTATGAGACCATTATTAATTTTTCCCGGTTTCTATAAACAAAAACGAATCCTTTTGCTTATCAATGGTAGGTTTTTTTATTGCCAAACTGGGCATATAGATCATTTCGTAAGCTAATTTTCCTGTGATAGCTACTTCCATATGGGAGGGTCTGCTATGCAAAGCTTTGAGGTCTTTGCTTCATTATTAGTAAAGATAGAAGAGTCTTAATTTTAACTGATAACGGTCCATAAATTATAGGAATCGGCCATTAGTAGACTGCGCACATCGGCTCAATGATAATGGAATCGCAATAGTATCGTGTCAGTATGACATTTTAGCAGACTTGGCCCCCAGGTATTATTTATTCAATATCTTACTCTCCCCGAATCCAAAGTTTCTTTTTTAAATACTTTTAGGCCATCTCGGAGCCCTTTGGTATTTAAAATGTTTACTACCTCAACAAGTCGCGAGGGAAGCCCGGGCGCCCAAGTATGACGTTTTTACACTTTATTTTAAATCCTCTCCATCCAAAGGTTGCCTGGTAGAGATCACTTTTAGTGATAAGGCCGCCCATTGTAACACTTTCTTTTTTAAGCTCTTGTATTATTATTATTTTCATGTGGTGTAACAATAAAGCGTTATCTATCTATCTATCTATCTATGACGGTGATCTGTCCCCCGAGTTCCTGGTAGGTATAAAAAGTAGCCTATGTCTCTTTCCATACCATAGTCTATCTGCGTGCCAAATTGCATCGTGATCGGTTGAGCAGTTAAGGCGTGAAAACGTAATAAACAAACAAACTTTATAACTGTTCACGACACTTATTTTAAGTTTGCCATGTTAATGTTTTTATAGATTTATTATGTAAGACTAGTTGATAAGGATAATTTATAACTCTGTAATACTTATTATTTTATGAATAAATGACTTGATTCGGTGGTATCTTGATAGATAGGAAAAAATAGATAAAGAAAGTAGGTACCCAAGGCAGTTTTACCATAGACAAGGTAGGCAATAGCGCTATCTCACTCTAGAGCTGTGATTGGTCGATAGCGCATTTTCTAGTCGCTATGTACGTCGTGTAGACACGACTAACTTTTGAGCATATAAATGACGCGATTATTTTGGTAAAATTACCGGATCCGTCCGTCCGATCCGTTGGGAGCGAACTGAGATTACCTATTCTACCCAAACCTTACTCCTGTGCACCAAACCGAGTCGTAGTAGTCGTTCGTTTGTGAGCCAGTCGAAGTTTTATTACTGTTTCAGTGTTAATTGTTTCAGTCTTGTGAACGTCGCGTAATAGTTTGTGTTTACGAATGGTGTTTTGTTCGTTAGTGTTCGTGCTGTACAATAGGGAGCCTGCATTTGTTTCTATTAGCAGGCAGCCTTAATCTCAAGTCAAACCGCATTGTCTTTTTGAAGACAAGCCCGGTATTGATGCCTTCAGGGGCCTTCGGGTCTCTGAGGAGAGGAAGTTTACACACCTCTTGCTACCGATCATCCTCTTTCGCCGTCTTGCGCCGCCAATTCCGGTCTGCTTTATGCAGGGCTCTTTCGGTATTGGACGGCGTAGCGGAGTCGGGGTAAATCTTGCAGCAGCACTGTGATGGCCGTCAATCGTGCCCCCAATAACCCATCTTCCTCTTCGTATTCGTCGTCGAGTGATGAAGAAGAAGAAAGTGCTAACAGAAACGTGAGTCCTGGGTCGATGGCTTCCCTGCCGTCCCCGGGCATACGAGTTCAACGTAATGCGTCGTCGCCTGTAGCCAGCGTTGCTAGTGACGACCTAATCTCGCCAAACAGAAGCAGAAGTGAGGGCAGACAGTCAGCTGTGTCGCTCGAGTCCGTCGCGCGCTCCATTTCCGAGTTGAGTGGTCGTCGGGCCGTCATCGAATCGGACCGATTGATGATCAATCGGCTCGCCGATGCAGGGCTCGTGTCGGCCACTGCAACTCGGGTATTGGAACAGAGTTTCGAAACCGAGTCAGACAGCTCCTCCTCCGCCCCTCCTACCCAAGCCGACATAGAACGCCTCGAGGTCATCAGTGCCTCAATCATAAGCCTACCGCCTTCTTCTCTATTTGCGCATCATTATGGACGCCGCCTACGCAGCGCCGTATCGCCAACAGAAGACGCAGAAGCTGACGCTAAACGCCGGTGTAGTGTAGTTACACCTACGCCGCAAGCGGACCCAATTCCGCCAACCGTCGACGTGTCAGCGACTACCAAGAAGGATGCACCGAAACCTGATCGTGCCGTCCCGCTCCCTCTACCTAGGAGGGAAAGAGGCAGACCGACAAGGAAAGTAGGTCACGAGTTGCCGCCGCCGTCCGCTACGACGAGTGGCGCCACCATCTATGCAGCTGTGCCACCGAGCCAGCCGACTACTACTGCGACGTTGCATTCCTTAAGTGTGACGTCACGGCAGAGTTCGTCAACAACACCAAATAAGGAGTTGTTGACAACACCGACGCAGCAATCGTTGTCTACACCGACGTTTGCGAGTTGTGAAGTCGGAATTGTGCAGCCAGCTGTCTCAACCACTACGACGAGACATTCAACGAGTGTGACGTCACAACCAAGTGTGACTTTGTCAACGACAGATCCATATAAGGAGTTGTTGACAACAAATACTCAACGAGCATCGCCTCCACCGACGTTTGCGGATACTACTCGCCGCACCCCGCCGCCCCTTGCCTCAGCCGATACCCGCGTTGCCTACTCGCAGCCATCGTCGCCGCCGCCGCCTCCGCCGCCCCCTCCTCAGCCTTCGCCGCCCCCGGCCCAGCCATCGAGCTCCGCCGGCGTGCGCCCAGCTGATCCGCAGGCAAAAGCGGACAAGAAGCCTAGGTACCCACCATTGGTGGTTGAATACCTACCGGATTGGCCCACCCATTTCAGGACCCTGAAGCAACAGTTAGGGCGCGCCCCAAGTGCACGCCCGTATGGCAAAGGAGTCCGATTCACACCAACCGAAGAAAGAGAGTATCGTATGGTACAAAAATACCTAACGAACCTAGAGAAGGAAACAAATGTTTCCTGGTTCTCGTACTCTCTGCCGGCGGAGCAGTGTATGAAGGTGGCCGTCAGAGGCCTGCCCGAGGACACGCCCCCAGAAATGTTAATGGATGAACTTCGCAACCTGGGATTCGAGCCGGAGCATGCAAGATGCATCAAGGCCCGTCAAGGGCGACCAGGCTGCATATTTTTCGTTAGACTGCAGCGAACCCCGGATATTTCCCCGGGAATTTTTGAAATTGACGAGCTCCTATGTATGGCGGGAATTCGCATTGATGCCTGGAGAGGAAGACGCGGACCGGCGCAGTGTCACCGGTGCCAGCAATTTCGACATTCGTCGCATTGCTGCCACCGGCCGATAGCATGTGTTCGGTGCGGGGGGGAGCACGCCGCCAAGGACTGCACCCGCCCGAGGGAGGAACCAGCAACGTGTTGCAATTGCAACGGCCCCCACCCCGCGAATAGCCAGAAATGCCCCGTATTAAGGAGAGAAGCACGCAACAGGAAAGCTGGTACTGTAACGCGCACTACGGGCCCACCTAGAAGGAATGAAAACCATGTGGCCGAGACGGCCCCGAACACATTGATGGCAAATGCCAACGATGCCCGGCCCGCAGTCGCGGGACAGAAAAAGAAGAGGCGGAGGAACAAGAAAAAGAACAATAAGAACAAGAAGTCAGGTTCGGACGCGGCGATGGCAGCCGCCCAACCGTCAACGAGTTCGGCTGTTCAACAAATTCTAGCTCCTACCCGAGACGCCGCTGCTGTTACAAGACCAGTCGTCAAGACTACAACTACACGGGGCCCTGCAGCAGCAGAACCGGTGACTACACGCACAGCCGCCCCCGCGCCCCAAGCGCGGGGTAGAAAGGCGCCCCTCCAACCCAAACCCAAGAAGGGTGAGGCGGGGGGAGCGGAACCAGTGCACGTTGCCCTTCGCAATATTTTTATTGAAATGTTGCAGGCAATGAACACCGGAGCCAGTATGGACCCAATTATCCTGAGAGCCGTGACGGCAATTGCCCAATCCGGAGCAGCGCCAGATAATTAGGATTGTCCACTGGAACTGTGGATCCCTGAAAGATAAGCTATCAACACTCAAAGCTTTCCTCATAGAACACCAACCGGACGTGGTGCTACTATCAGAAACAATGCTGACTTCAACATCAACTGTGAAGGTATCCGGTTACCATATCTACAGGCAAGATGAGATCTCTGCTGAATCTCGAGCATACCGAGGGCTGGCAGTATTCGTCAAGCGCCGCTTCGTGCATCAGCCTCTTCCGACAGTATGTTTGCGTTCAATGTACGCGCTGGGTGTCGAGCTTTGTTATGGGGGATCTTCCCCACTCAGAGTTTACGCAGCGTACCGCCCGCCGTTCGGTCGCCTGTGTCCGGGTGACATTCGCCTGTTGTTAGACACAAAGGTACCGACTATGGTTGCGGGCGACATGAACAGCAAACATACGAGTTGGAATTCATGTCGCAACTGCCCAAATGGAAACATACTCTTCAACTTGGCAGAACAAGCGGGCTACGTCGTCGACGGACCAGAGGTCCCAACACACTACCCGCACAACGTCCAATTCAACCCAGACGTACTCGACGTCGTAGTTTATAACGAGCTGAACTGCCAGCTTAGCCAGGAGGTCCTATACGACGATATGGGATCTGACCACTTGCCTATTATGCTCTGCCTAACCGGACTGCCCACAAGCCTGCCCACGTTAGCACCACGCCGCTCCACGGACTGGGAAGTGTTTGCAAAAACACTTAACAAGACCGTGCTGCCAATTTTCCCCCTTCGTCTCCCTGAGGACATTGATAGATTGGCTTCAATGTTTACTGAGAAATCTCAAGAGGCTCTGGAAATAGCCACTACAGAGCGTGCAGCTTGCTCGCGCCGTCAACACCTACCGTTTGCATTAATGGAGCTAATAGCAAACAAACGGCGCCTGCGTAAGTTATACCAGAGTACCCGCTGCCCAACAGCGAAACATAGTCTCAATGTCCTGACTGAAAGGATAAAGAGAGAAGTTTGCAACGTATCTAAGCAGTCATGGGAACAGCACGTCCAGAAAGTGGATGAGGAGGGATGGACAGGGATCCACCGCCTTTGCCGCTCTCTGACCGGTGCGAAAGAACCCATAAGACCGCTCCTGGCCGCGGACGGCACCCCCCGGTACCGTGCAGCAGACCGAGCGAACATCTTCGCGGAATGCCTAGAACGCCAGTTCCGCCCGAATCCAACCGAGGAAGTCAACCATGTTGCAGCAGTAGAGCAGCACCTCCGTGACTATTTCGCTCCACCGATAGTGCACGAGGAGGCTCCAGTGGTTGTCTCACCCGGACAGGTCCGACGTACCTTGCTTGCCACCAAAAGGCGAAGTGCCCCAGGCGTTGATGGGATCACGAATATGGCGTTACGTCATCTCCCGCCGCGAGCTCTTGCGGCGGTGACACGCCTATTCAACGGTATCCTTCGCCTGGGGTACTTTCCCACAGCCTGGAAAACAGGCAAGGTTCGGATGATACCGAAGCCCGGGAAGAGTACACTCAAGCCCGAGAGCTACAGACCTATAACATTACTGCCCTCAATTTCAAAGGTGTTCGAGAAGCTTTTGCTGCGGCACCTAGTCCCACATATAACACCTAGGGACGAACAGTTCGGATTCAGGGCCGAACATTCGACAACCCTACAGATTACCAGAGTACTGCACCACTTCACCGCCGCCCTCAACAAGAAGGAGAGTGGTGTTGCAGTATTTCTGGACATGGAGAAGGCGTTCGACCGTGTATGGCATGATGGCCTGCTGTACAAGTTGTCGCAATCGACCGCTCCTCGCAGATTGCTACAAGTTCTTGCATCTTTCTTGCAAGATCGCAAATTTTTCGTTGCCGTTGGAGACGCAGAGTCCGACGTGCGGCGCATCGAGGCCGGAGTACCGCAGGGGAGCTGTCTCTCCCCCGCGTGTTACGCATGTTACACCGACGACATTCCAGTCACCGGTGGAACAAAACTGGCCCTATTCGCAGATGACGCAGCATACTACGTCACGTCGTTAAACCCGGCACTTGCTGCGTCCAAGATGCAAAGGGCCCTAAACGACATACCGAGATGGCTTGCGGATTGGAGACTGTCGGTGAACGTGCATAAGACGCAAGCGCTGCTCGTCACCAGACGACATGCAATCCCGCCGAAATTACAGATGCAAGGACAAGACATTGAGTGGTCCAACACCGCGAAGTACCTCGGGGTGACACTCGACCGTCGACTGTCCATGAAGAAACACGTGGATAAGACAGTACAGTTAGTACGATCTGCCCGCGCCCTACTCCGCCCAGTGCTCTCGACAAGCCTCCTACCCCTACGTGCAAAAGTAGGTGTGTACAAATTGTACGTGCGAACGAGACTCACGTACGCATCCCCGGCGTGGTACGCGCTTACCTCGCCGACCCAAAGGAAGCGACTACAGGCGCAACAGAGCCTCACGCTGCGGTCGATAGTCAGAGCTCCTCGGTACGTGAGGAATGACGTCATCGCACGTGATTTAAAAATCGAGAGCCTCGACGATTTCATCGCCCGCCTCGCCACGAACATGTTCCGGCGTGCGGATGCGTCGAGCCAGCCACACGTTAGGGGCCTGGCACCGCTACACGCACGACCACCGGAAGGCAAGGTGTATGCGCGGGAGCTGATAAAGCCCCCGCAGCCACGCAACTGATCCACGTGTTTATACTCGTCTGTATCGTCACTCGAGCACGGATTGCCAACTGGGCTTTTTACACCTAGATGGTTAGAACCGCGAGTAGAGAGACTATACAGCAACCCAGCTGTCCATGGACAGCAAATACCTACTCACGGCCAGTAAGTGGCCGGTTTCAGGGCCCCGCGTGTCGTTGCACGCGGCGAAAATAGGTTACAATGATGGGGTCATCCGACCCCGGTTTTGTTCCCCCGTTTCCCCCCTGCGGGGGGAAACGTGTGAAGATCCAACGAGGTAAAATTACCTTGGAAATCCTGCAGAAAGAAATAGAAAACTAGAAACCGAACAAGATACAAGAAAGAAAGTCAGCCTTGTTATTCCTGCTTTACCTGAAACCATTTTGCATCAAGAAAGAAACCTCCCCCCTATCTGTGGTGGGCGGGAACAAACGAATTACAGTCCACGAACGAAGAATAGAATCCTGTCCACCACATTTATTGGTCCATTCGGAGCCGGATCAGTCCAGATTTGAAGATTCAAGATGGTCAAGACTAGGAGCACGGATGCCGCCGCGACCAGCGACGGCGCCGCCGCCGCGCCGACTGCAATTACGCCGCCTGACCAGAGAGCGCCCGGCACCGCCGCCGCGCCGCTCTCCGCCGCGCCGCGCCCTGCCGCACCGCGTTCTATCGCGCCGCACTCCGCCGCGCCGGCCGGCACCGCGCCGCGCACTACCGCGCCGGTTACTACGAGGTCGTCTGGCGCCGCCGCCACGACGCGGGCCGCCGCGCCGTCCGGTATCACGTCGCCCGCCGCCGCGCCGCCCGTTTCCGGTCCGTCCGGTGCCGGCGCCGCGCCGCACGTCGCCGCACCGCCTTCCACGATGTCGCAGACTGCCGCGCCGCGCCCGGCGTCACCTGCAATGTACGCGCACCCACTCCTCACAGCTGCCCGTGAACTTATCGCCGCCAGGGATGCCGCAGTGACGTCGGAAGGGGAGTCCAGCACGACCGCCGCGACGGGCACCACCGAACCAACGGGTACTACGGCTACGACGTCGGCGGAAAGCAGAGACACAGCTCCTAGAACACAAAATTCAAGCAACACTCTAGTCGGGAAACAGACGCCGCCGCTCTCGACTGCATCTAGCAAGAATCGACGCAGACAACTTCTCAAGGCAAAAGAGGAGTTGTTGAAAAAAGAAACGGAGCTAGCGGCGCTGCGGATTTCCATGATCGAAGAAGATGATTCCGAAGAAGAAGAACTTCAGTCAGTGCTATCTGATAGAACAAACAGGGTCAGGTCCTGGGTTGAACAAAATCCGGATCCACCTGTCAGTATGCCGCATGAAGAAACGCGACCGGGGCGGGGTGAAATACAGGGGCCTGCGATGACGACGTGGAACACGCACATCAACGAAAATAAGGCGCCGACCCGCACTCAAGAGCAAGAAACAGTACGAGGTGACATACAGGCGACTGCACTTCGGGAGCCGACTCGTACACCAAAGAAGGAATCATCACATGAATACAGCGGCTTGGCTCAAGCCATAGCCGAAGCGGCAAGAGCTTTACAGCCATCTGTGTTGGTGCAACGCAAGACACCGGAACTACCTGTCTTCAATGGAAGTTCAAGTGACTGGCTGCCCTTCAAGGCAGCATTTGAACAGACAGCGAGCACCACCACAGAACAAGAAAATTTGGCAAGACTACGACGCAGTCTCAAGGGTCCTGCCAAGGACGCAGTGCAGTGTCTGTTCATCGGTGCCACTACAACAGAAGAAGTGATGAAATTATTGACAGCAAGATTCGGCCGCCCCGACGCACTCGTCATGGCTGAAATGGAGAAACTGAAAATGCTGCCAAAGTTGAGTGAAGCACCCAAGGACATCTGCCTCTTCGCATCACAGGTGACGAACATCACGGCAACTGTGAAGGCGCTGAACAAGACGCACTACCTCTACAACCCGGGGGTTGTAAACGCCGTGGTGGAAAAGCTGCCTGCGACACTGCGCTTCAGATACTACGACTTCGTGACTGAACAACCGGAGGATGAACCTGACTTGATCAAAATCACCAAGTTCCTTGAACGCACAGCTGAGCGATGCGGTGCGTTCGCTCCGGCCGAACGTGTGAACGAGAGGTCATCGAACCCGAACACAACTTCACGAAGATCGGCGCGCACGTACCATGCAGATGAACAACAGGCAGCCACCAATGAAAATTATCCCTGTCCGCTTTGCAGAAAAGCGGGCCACTATGCAGCAACGTGTACCAGCTTCAAGGAGGCCTCGATCAGCGACAGATGGGACATGGCGTGCAAAAACAAGTTGTGTTTTCGATGCCTACGAACACGCCGTTTCAAACACATCTGCAAAGTGAAGAAATGTGGCATCAACGACTGCAACTACCCACATCATCAACTGCTGCACAACCCAACGGCGCCGTCATCTAAGAAGGAGCCCGAAACAGCTACGGTCACCTCAACAAGGGACAAGCGGAGCAGATCTACATTGCTGAAGATCCTGAAGGTGCAGGTCTCCGGTCCGGCAGGGGTGCATGACACGTATGCACTGCTGGATGACGGATCTACCTGCACTCTGATTGATGAAGCAACCGCTGAGAAGATCGGAGCTACGGGACCAGAAGCACCAATCTTCATCGAAGGCGTCGCTGGGGCGAAAATTGAAGCAAAGCAGTCAAAGATGATCAACTTCTGCATCAGTGGGCAAGCGGGCTACAGTCAACATGACATCTCCGCCAGAACCATGAAGCAGTTGAAGCTGGCACCGCAGTCTGTCGACCGGGCAGTCGTCCACGACTGTCCACACCTCCATGACTTAGAAGATGACATTTTCTACGAAGAAGGTACACCAACGATCCTAATAGGACAGGACAACTGGCACCTGCTGCTGACAGAAGAGGTTCGTCGTGGTACCAGAAGCCAACCAGTCGCCTCACGCACCAGCTTGGGATGGGTCCTGCACGGAACGCAGCGCCACTTCCCGTCGAGATGGCAGGCACACCGCACTCATCACCTCACCACTGGCCCTGAAGAAGAGATGGAGCAGCTCATGCGGGAACACTTCTCGCTTGACGCATTGGGAGTTGCACCAAAGAAGCCAGTCACCGATGATGAACAGCGCGCCCTACAACAGCTGGAAGCGAACACCAAGCGGTTACCGGCGGGAGGCTTCGAAACGTGCCTCCTATGGAAGTCTGACGAACCCAAGATCCCACCTAGCTACAACGCCGCACTCAATCGACTGGAAGGCATCGAAAGGAAGCTGGACCGGGATCCCGAACTGAAGAAAAGATACCAACGACAATTGGAGGTACTCCTAGAAAACAACTTCGCTGAGAAAGCACCGGTGAAGAAGGAGCGCCATTGGTATCTACCACACTTTGCTGTCATCAATCCGGCAAAGCCTGAGAAACTGCGCATCGTGCACGACGCCGCTGCCAAGTCAAGAGGAACATCGCTGAACGACATGCTGCTATCCGGCCCCGATCTGCTGCAATCGCTGCCCGGGGTGCTGATGCGGTTTCGGCAACGACCTATCGCCGTCACCGCCGACATCAAAGACATGTTCCTGCGCATCGATATTCACGAGCAAGACCGAGACATGCAGCGGTTCCTGTGGCGCGGTGACCGGCGGGAGGGCCCGCCGGACGAGTACCGAATGAAGTCTGTCATATTCGGAGCGACCTCGTCACCCTGCACAGCGATATATGTCAAGAATCGCAATGCTGACGACATGCAAGAACAATATCCGGAGGCTGCAGCAGCTGTCATCAGAAACCATTACATGGACGATTTCCTTGGCAGCTTTGACAACGAAGAAGAAGCACTCAAGATATCGAACCAAGTGGCGTTCATACACAGTCGAGCCAGCTTCTTCCTGCAGCGATGGGCATCAAATTCGAGACACGTGGTCGACAGCCTCTCACCGGGACAGTCAGAAGACAAAGTGGCGCTGGATCCTGAGAAGATATTGGGCATGGTGTGGCATCCGGACTCCGACACGCTGTCTTTCAACGTCAACAAACACAAGATCCCCGCCGACATTCTGATGGGAGCGAAGACACCGACCAAGAGACAAGCTCTGAGGACGGTCATGTCCTTATTTGACCCCCTCGGACTCGCTACTCCTGTCACCGTGCAAGCGAAACGCATCATACAAGAAACCTGGCGCAGCGGTATCAATTGGGACGATCCTATCGCTCCGACAGAAGATGACATATGGAAACGTTGGATTGCGCACGTCCAACGACTGCCGGAGCTAGCTGTGCCGCGCTGTCATCCTCGTCTCAACACGGCCAAGACCGCCGAGCTACACACCTTCGTGGACGCCAGCTCGACCTCATACGCTGGCGCAGTGTACTGGCGAGTTGAAGATGAAGAAGGACACGTCGACATCAGCCTGGTCATCGCGAAGGCAAGAGTGGCACCAGTCAACAAGGTGACATCGATACCGCGCCTGGAGCTGCACGCCGCTGTGCTGGGCACCCGCCTAGCTCGCACCGCCATCGAAGAGCACGACCTGAAACCAACACGGCGCGTCTTCTGGTCAGACTCCAGAACCGTACTTGCGTGGCTGAGGACCGGCCCGCGAGCGTACAAGCCGTTCGTCGCTCACCGAGTTGCAGAGATCTCCGAAGAAACCAAGACTGCAGAGTGGCGTTGGGTACCGACCAAACTCAATGTCGCAGACGACGCCACCAGAGACACACCAGAAGACTTCACATCTGATCACCGGTGGTTTCAGGGACCGGAGTTCCTATACCTACCCGAAGAGGATTGGCCCTGCGAAAATAAAGAGGTCGTCGATATAGAAGTCACTGGTGAAGAACGAGTACACGTCGTGCAAGACAACGCAGCGCGCCTGACCGAGGCGCTACCGGACGTACAGCGTTTCTCGTCGTACATACGCGTTGTACGCACCACCGCACGTGTGCTACAGTTCATCGAACTCATCCGACCAAGACAACGGTGTGCAGCAACATACAAGCGCACACAGAAGAACGCAGACAGCGATCCCGCCTGGCGTGCTGGCAGCGCACCGGGCACCGACGGACACACGACGCGCAAACGCAAGAACGACGGGCCACGATTATATCCGATCGAGGCACGACACCTTCAGCGCGCCGAACAGCTGTGGATTCGTGCACAACAACAACAGCTGTTTCAAGAAGAGGTCAACATACTACGTCGAGGGGGGTCATTGCCCTCTGCCAGCCGTTTGAGACTACTCGCCCTAAGACTGGACACCGAGGGAGTTATCCGGCTGAAGTCAAGGATCGCAGCGACCGAAGACATCACTGAGGAACAACGAGAGCCGGCTGTGATCGACGGAAACCACCGCTGGACCCGACTGTACATCAGATGGGTACACTCGCGACTTCACCACGGCGGTTTCAACATCACAGCAAACGAAGTAAGACAACGCTTCTGGGTGCTACGTCTACGCAACGCGGTCCGCGCCGAACTCCAGGGATGTCAGACATGTCGTGTGAGGAAGGCCACGCCGGCACAACCCTCAACCGGCAATCATCCTCCGAGTCGCCTGGCACATCATCAAAGGCCATTCACCTACACTGGCCTAGATTACTTCGGCCCGATCACCGTGACCGTCGGCAGAGGAAGACAGAAGAGGTATGGCGTGATCTTCACGTGTCTGACCACACGCGCCGTACACCTCGAGATCGCCCACAGCCTGACAACAGACTCCGCCATCATGGCGCTGCGCCGGTTCATCGGACGTCGAGGCTGCCCCACCGAACTCTGGAGTGACCAGGGCACCAACCTTCGTGGTGCCGACATCGAGATGAAGAGGACAGCCCAAGAAGCATTAGAACAAGAAGCATCGGTACGCACCATCCGCTGGCGCTTCATCCCTCCGTCGGCACCATTCATGGGCGGTGCCTGGGAGAGGCTCGTCCGCAGTGTGAAGACAGCCTTAGACGTCACACTTCGAGAACGTGCCCCAGCTGACGAAGTCCTACACACACTCCTGGTCGAGGCGGAGAACACCATCAACAGCCGGCCTCTGACGCACGTGTCAACGTCCCCTGACGACCCGGAGGCGCTAACACCGAACCATTTTCTGCTCGGCGGGCCGTCACATGTGCCCCTGCCAGGGGCATTCACCGAAAAGGACGTGGCCAGCCGCAGGACTTGGCGAGTCAGCCAGGCCCTCGCAGACTCCTTCTGGTCCCGCTGGGTGCGGGAGTACCTGCCTGAACTTCAACACCGGCGGGAGCCCTGTGCGAAGAACGGCGTGATCCAGCTGGGCGACCTGGTGCTGATCGCAGATGGCACCTTACCGCGCAATCAGTGGCCGCGCGGTGAGGTCATTGCCACCTTTCCCGGACCTGATGGGGAGATACGCGCCGTCGACGTCCGCACCAACAAGGGAGTGCTGCGCCGACCTACGAAGAAACTAGCAATATTGAAGACTGATGTCCCGTCGTGAACTCCAAAGTTTCCAGCCTGACGAGCCAGGACTGCGGCGGGAGAATATGTTCACGACACTTATTTTAAGTTTGCCATGTTAATGTTTTTATAGATTTATTATGTAAGACTAGTTGATAAGGATAATTTATAACTCTGTAATACTTATTATTTTATGAATAAATGACTTGATTCGGTGGTATCTTGATAGATAGGAAAAAATAGATAAAGAAAGTAGGTACCCAAGGCAGTTTTACCATAGACAAGGTAGGCAATAGCGCTATCTCACTCTAGAGCTGTGATTGGTCGATAGCGCATTTTCTAGTCGCTATGTACGTCGTGTAGACACGACTAACTTTTGAGCATATAAATGACGCGATTATTTTGGTAAAATTACCTTGGAAATCCTGCAGAAAGAAATAGAAAACTAGAAACCGAACAAGATACAAGAAAGAAAGTCAGCCTTGTTATTCCTGCTTTACCTGAAACCATTTTGCATCAAGAAAGAAACCTCCCCCCTATCTGTGGTGGGCGGGAACAAACGAATTACAGTCCACGAACGAAGAATAGAATCCTGTCCACCACAATAACATATATAATATTAGTCAGGATTAGGATAGTCTCTATTATTTAAATTATCTAATGTAAACAACTATAATTAATTATTTTTTGTTTGGTTTATCTAACGTGTTTTATAAACACGTACTGTGTCTGTTGATTAAGTAACTACATATGTAGTTATTCATTGGTCAAACAGGTAATATTTAAATAAACTTTTTATGATTGTCGTTTAGAATAAAATTATCTTTCCTCTTACTAAGCTCAATATATTATTTATTTTTATTCTCAAGTTCCTTTGGTTGTTTATTAGCGACACTATAGGATCAAAATGTCTTTCGGCTACATATTTTTTTTTTATACAACTTATTCGGTAAACAGGCATACGGCCCACCTGATGGTAAGCGGTTCCCGTAGCCATATGGACGCTTGCAACACAAGAAGCATCGCTCACGCGTTACCGACCATTCCCCCCTCCCCTATGATCTCTGGCGACCCTACTCACGCGCAGGAACACAACTTTACACGACATAAAGTTATTGCAACTGTTAGAGTACTATCTAAGGAATTTAAATAAAGAGAGTGGACTGTAAAGTTGATATAAATGTAGTTAATGTTAATCCACAATGAGTCAGTGGAGACACTCAAGTGCGTGCGTGGTCTGTACGGTGGCTTAAAAGTAAATGACCAGACTGGGGCACTATTACCATATTGAAGTACAGCTACGTAGGTAATACATAGTATTTCATATTCTATGGTACAGCAGAAAACATACAATAATACTCTCATAGGTATGAGTACGCATCCATTTGTCAAGAAGTAAGGCTTACTTCCCAAGCGATGATAATTTCTATAGCTTCGAACTGTACGAATTCAATTTAATAAATGACTTTGACTTTGAAACAGGGGCTTCCCCCAGTGAGGCGATAATAGATAGATAACTCTTTATTGTACAAGAAGTATTTAACAATGTATAAAAATAGACAGACAACCTTACGATGGATAGGAATTTAGACACGTTATTAGACGGTGGTGTATTATATTATAACAAAAATAGGTCAATAAATATACATACATACAATTATAAAAATCTTTATATAAATACAATTTATTTAATTTATTTAGGGGATTATATTGTAGTATAATTGAAAATTTGTAGACTGTATTTTTTCTATATGTGGCAGTTTCGTTACAGTTTATTAAAGATTCACACTTCCGAAAACTTTCTAAAGAACAGCGACACTCATAATTTGAACACTTGATATAAGCAGAAACTTAATATACCTAAGTAACTCGACTCAGCAAAGTGAGGTAGATCCTTTTACGTCAGTAGGGGCAATGTATTAGTTTTTGTAACACAGTAGAGTAGGTACCAAAGAAGTTCACGAACAATCCGTGTTGAAATTTAACAATATAAGTTTTGTCATTAATGCCATGACTCCATAGTTGAAATTTAAAAATTCTATCTGATCTATATCTGATAAATTATAATATTAATTCATTAATTCATATAGGTAGTTGTGTGTAATATAAGCTTACCTCTTCCTTTCCAAAATTCGGCATTATAATTCGACAACTTTGAATCGTATTCACTTCAGTTAACTTTGAATTCCCAGGATTATTGAAAATTCCTTACAACAGCAGGAAAAGTTTATTAAAAAAAAGAACTGTCACTTTTCAAAATTCGAACACTATATTATCTCTATTTATCCTTTTATTAAATTCGAACGCGCACAACGCCTAGTCACTTCGAGAGAATAATAATGTTGTGTAGACGGGTGCGTTCGTAATAATAATAAATAAAATAAATTTGAAGGCATTAGTCCGCCACCGCGATACGAAGGTCACGGGCCATACGAGGTACTTGCTGAAAAGCAATCTACATTAATCGATTGGATTTCACACGCCCTGCTTTTTCCTACATTACGTTTACTGGCCATTTTAGACAAATTCTAAAAACATTATAACTCGATCAATTTTCTCATATGAACTCCTATAATTATTAGGTATTAATAAATATAATTATGATATTTGCTGCTTGATTTCCAAAAATGGCCGCTTTCCGATACAATAATAAATAGACCCCAAACAAAAATACCTACTCCCGTGCCGCGAGACATCACACACAATAGAAGCGAAGCAATTTCGCAGTAATCCACTACACACCGCGTTGTACTGCCGCGTTTTAGTTCTAAACACGTTTTTTTTTTTAGTTTCTCTTAGCTTCTTATTACGGTTAAAAAGATACAGCCTGTGACAGACAGACGAGTAGAAGCCTTTAATCACAGTCTTTAATGGTGCGTCCATGCTTGGCGAACCGAGCACGAGCCGAGCCACGAACGGAGTGTGCATAGACGCATAGTATTAATCAAGCCTAAGTGTGTTTGTTCGTTTTTCCTTCTTTTACGAAGCCACGATCGAAGTGATTTTTGGCATAGATACGAGTAGCTTATGGGGAAGAAAGCGACATACGTAGGCGAACGAAGCCGCGGGTACAAGCTATTCGATAAACAAATAAAACTACAATGTAGGTTATTCACCATTATACGCATATTATCTATTTAATACTAATTACTTAGCTCAACAAATCGAACAGTAACATTGACTTATAAACATTTGTCTAGCGGCTAACACACAACGCGTGATATATTAATTAAGTATCTACCTACATATGTACAAACAATAATGTCTTAAGAGTGCGTATAAAGCAAGAAAAATATGGCAATGTCAGATGAAACAAACTTATGTCTAATATTCGCGTGGCATGAGACGGAGATAGCGTGTTTCGCGGAACAAAAATGAACTAAGCGCTTCTAATCTAAATAAATCGTAAAGTATAGAATATTTTAAAAAATCTTTAGTATCAGCCCTAGGTCATACGTTAGTGATATTATTTATCGAATGTTTGTCTTAATTAGATACACCATGAACGAATGAAAACGAAAATTCATTATTATTAGGCAGTGAGGTACAAACTTATCATAATCGGGATTATACCTTTCATAAAACTGTGCGGTAATGTAAAGTAAAAAGCACTCGTGCGTAATAAGCTGCGATAGGTAGAATTGTGATTTTTTTCTATCGAGGAATTTTCATTCCATTATTTTTTTGCTCTGATATAACCCTCGCGTATACAATGAAAATACCCATATAAAAATATTTTTTCAATTAAATATTTATTTACATGGGTAAATTTCAATTCTACGATATGTTATTTTGCTTTATACGCACTCTTAAGACCCACTTGCGTCAACCTGGGCTATCTTAATTACTCAGAGTTAATTTGCTTACCAGACTGATCTGATAACTTCCAATGTGAATGAATTTCTTATAAGATAATAAATGTTTCTTATATTGTGTAATATGCCTTAGGCCACAGAGTGGGTAAGTAGATTTAACCAACTGCGCTTCAGCCCCTGGGGTTGACATTATATGATAAAATCAACCTTAGGGAAGGCAACCTAGGTTGACGCAAATAGGGCTAAATATTGTAAGTACACGTAGGTAATAGGATGTCAGAAAAGAAGGTATGTAACTTATTAAGCGAAGAGTTGAGGAGCTTAGGTATATTTTACAGATACAATATTTATAGGTATACTTGTAATGAAATAACATCTATCATAAAATATTATCTAAGTACATTTTTTCATTTCAAATATGGTTTAGAGAAAATGGTCTAAATATAATCTGTATGTGAGTTTTTACTCGTAGGTCAAATATAGTTTGTCAACCGACCTCAAAAAATCGCTGTCTATTTTATGATTGTTTAACTGATGCACAGCACAAAGGCGGGATAATAGTTAATAAGTATATTAATAATAGTAATTAGTAAAGTACATACAGTGAACAATAACAAATTACATTATAAATGGAAATCCGTGTTGGTTATATATGTTTAGATATTAAGTAAAAAGCTTACGGTAATAAAATGCACTTATATTTTTCACTTATGTACTTACAATATGTAAGAAAATTTTAAAATTAAGATTAACACTGTTTAAAGACAGTTTTTCTTTCTATGAAGATGAAGTGAAAAATATAACTGCACATATGAATTTAACAGTAAAATAGTGAAGGCACACATTATAAAACTATTCGAGGCTATAAGGAAAATAGTATAATAGATTAAATACATTTTTATGAACATTAAACATACTGTATGTATAGTAGTAATGTAAGCACATTTTAAGCACAACATATGTAATGCAAAGTCATAGTATGTTAACCTATAGGTAGGTATCCTTCCCAGTGAAATTAGCCGGCGGGGCAACCGCGTAAAGAAATGGCAAGGAACTTCATTTACCAATACCCGGATTCAATAATTTACGGACCGTTATCGGTTCAGATTTATTAAAATTAAGACTCTTATATCTTTACTAATAATGAAGCAAATACCTCAAAGCATTGCATAGCAGACCCTCCCATATGGAAGTAGCTATCACAGGTAAAATTAGCTTACGAAATAATCTATATGCCCAGTTTGGCAATAAAAAACCTACCATTGGTAAGCAAAACGATTCATTTTGTTTATTGAAATTAGGCGAACATTATTTGGAAGAGCAACTCGACTGGGGATGTACCTCCAGAATACCGCAGAATAAGGTTGCCAGAGCTCATTGGGGAGGGGGGAAGGATCGGCAACGTGTGAGTGATGCCCCGTGTGTTGCACACGTACATATGGCTACGGTAACCGCTTACCATCAGGTAGGCCGTACGCTTGTTTACCGACTTAGTCGTATAAAAAACTACATAAGGGACCGTTGGAGGCTGAGTTCCGAACCGGTGGTAACTTCAGTAAATTTTACCTTCATAAGTGCTTTTCCGGGGCCTAAATTGAATAAAAAGCATTGACTTTTAACGAGTCAATGGATTGCTGAACTGACGCGTAACAGAATCCAGAAAATAGGAGCCAAATTCAATGAAGTTCATACATACCTTACGCGACAGCCCCGCGGTATATAGCTATATTGTGGAAAGCTATATAGTATAGCAACTGTTAATTCGTGGTATAGCTACTTATATACCGATCGAGATCGGTTTAGTGAAAGAACAGTTTCACTAACTGGCTATATCAGTAAATATATAGGGTGACTGTTAATTAGAAAACGATACTTAGAGACTTGATTGTACTCATGATAACAAACAACTTTCCCAAAGAAACAAATAAAGATAGATAACTTAATTAAATAAAAGCTGATGGTGTATTCTTATTCTTGCTAGGTACTAAATATTATGGGCTCATGTGCTAAGTAAATTAAAAAAAAATATTCTGTGGAAAATTTGTTTGTTATCATGAGTACAACCACGTGTCTAAGTATCGTTTACTAATTACCAGTCACCCTGTATATTATATTCCGGCTATTTATAACAATCACTATTATATTTTTGTAGAAGAACTAAACTAACTATGTAATTTATACAGTTACTGACCATGACGAAATTTGAATAAAAAAATATTTACATTACTACTTTGATTACGTCATCACGAACTCATTATTCATTTACTGAAAAACAATCAAATAACACCACAATTAGTTCTATCATTTGTTTAAAATTTCACTGGTCAGTTAGCTACCTAAAAATAGATACCTACTCATCTTTTCAGCAAAACTAATTAACCATACACTTTAACTTCAAACATTTACAGCATTTTCTGTTTTGACTATACTATTTATTATGTACCATAAAGTCAGATTGTACGATAAGAAGTTATATCACACGTATTATCTAGCTAGCCCAATAGTAACAGACGAATTTACAGACACAAGAAACATGTCCGAAAGAACCTTGAACTTGACAAAGTCGCAAAAAATGTAATCGGCTATCACAATACAAAAAAATAATCAACATTGTATACTTAATCTTTTCATATAAATCAGAATTCTCTCGATTTCGTCTAAAAAAAAGTTAGTTGCTATTGTAACGTGATTTAAAATCTATTTATTTCTTGTCTATTAACTTTTTCTAGCGACAAACGACGTCGTAGCAAAAATGTTGAATAAAAACTTATATTTTGTATAAAACGAGTTATACTAAATAACTTATTCATTGTAATTCAAAACTAATCAATTCTTTATTTAGACAAAAACTAGAAAATCAAATATAATCCTTTTTAAAAAAAATAAAATAAAAAGTAAGTTTAAGTGTATATATTTTATTTGTATGTCTTAAATCAATAATATACATATAACAAGATAAATATATCTATGAAACATGATATTGTTATATCAAAAGCATATTATTTATGTATTGCTGCTAGCTACAGCTGATTTTTCATGATTCAAAGAAAGCAAAATACAAGACAAACATTAGCTACTTCAACAGCTTACGTCTATTTACAAGCTAAGAATTCTATAACAGCTAACAATCTCTCTTTATAACATCTTAATTTATAAAAGAGTTCTCTTATCCATTTGTATTTATTGTGAAATACTATAAGAGGAATATTTATACGAAGTTAATATTTTAAGCATATTTGTAAAGAAAAGAGATTAATATGTAATTAATGTTTTTGCATTACGATATCAAGGATTTTATTAAGTACTAGCTGTCTCGCGCGGTTTCACCCGCGTTCCCGTGATAAAAAGTAGCCTATGTCACCCGGGGATAGTGTAGCTTCCCAACAGTGAAATAATTTTTCAAATCGGTTCAGTACTTTCGGAGCCAATTCAATGCAAACAAACAAACAAACAATCAAATCTTTCCTCTTTATAATATTATATTATTATTATATTATTAGTATAGATTACAGGAGGATACGATATTAAAATTATTATTTATTTGATATATTAATGAATGGTTATAGAACCAATATGTGCGTAATGAACTTATGATATGTTTAAAATATGCGTAAATGTATCTATCGACACTTTAGTTCTCAATAACGAATCACCGTATTTAATTATGTTAGTACTGTATGGATATCATATGAATCATGCAATTTAATAAAATTCGACACTTGACATGACCCGAAATCCAATTTTTACCGTAGTAATAGCTACAATTGCATTACCAAAATATCATAATACTAATGAAAAAAAGACTGAGAGAAAGATTTTAAAATAAGCCAGAAACTATTTTAACAGTTATTTCACCCTATTTATTTAATTTCATCATAATGTTTCAGCAACTTTATGGTCTGATATGAGGCGTCATATGTACAAAAATAGTTCAGTTTATAGATGCATCAACATCATAAAGATAACATCAATATTTGTGCTATTTGGCGTAATCTTTCTTTTAAGATTTTTTATAACATTGACAAAGAAGGTTGTTGATACGTTCTCAAGTGACCGTAAAATTTTCTGGGAGTGGTTATTTAAAAGATTATTTTATTCTCTCTTATAAGCTCCAGCCATTAATATTCCATTATAGCGCTTATTTGTTCAACAATAAAAGTCATAGACACTCGAATTTTTTATTCACAACTCTTTATTACTCAATCCTCCCTCCCTCTACTTAAACTAAACCTACGGTGAAATTTAAAACCCTTCTTCTTCTCCGATTTTTCTTCCAGGGGTTTTGCATCACTAAGATTATCAGCGCTCTTCGCAACTTGGACGCTTTTCCTCCTATTTTTCATGGATTTCACCAGTTTATAAAACTTTCCTCTCTTCTTAGGGTCGTGGGTCAACTCCGGCGGGTCTTCGTCTACTTCCACGCTGAATTCTGATGATATGTCTCCCAGGTCTTCTACGCTGTGGCACTCTACTTCTCTAGGCTGTGGCACTTCCAGTTTTGATTTTGATGTGTCTGGTTTTGGTTCTGGCGGCGGGGGAGGTGCATCTGGGTCTATGCACTGTAATTTGAAAATATACATATGAGTCTTTCGAAAAAATAAGTTATATTTTTAACTCTGTGCTATAGGAAGATCCGATAATGAAATATGATAGGATATGTTCAGTAACACGACCCTGTTCCCAAAAAACTTTGTAAATGACCTAATTTATAATAGGTGGAGATTACGAGATGGCATATATTCGAAACCTATGTTGGGTTATTCATGCTGAACAACTTTTACTATGGGACAAATACTGAATTGTGAATGGCGAATGATGACCTCTGTACTGGTACAGTGGAAGACATTTTCCCGGGAGAAACGACTTCATAAGAGCATAAATCTAGAGCTTTACTCTAGCAAATTGAATCTTGATAAAATTTTAAACTAAACTGACCAGGCTAAACTCAAAACAATCTTGGTTCTCAAGTACAAAGTAAAATCATACGTCAACTTTATTTAGCTGGATTTTAATGGTTGACAACAGAATACTTAGTTATGTTGCAGTCACCATTAAAATACTTTCGGAAGATATGTTCAACTCCAAGAATTTGGCGGTATACTCTCGAATATATAGTTATTATTGGAAAAGGACTTGGTAAAACGCAAACTTTAGAGTAATTAGCGATTTCATCTCAGTACTTATACTCAGAAAGTAAACAAGAGTAATGAAAGACATTTATACTATTAGATACTTATACTATTTTCATCGAATCCACAAAACAAACAACAAACACAGAAGACAGAATTAAACACAGAAGTTACTTTGTAGTTCTAGGATGTTTCATTCGATCAAACGTCAACGTGTCTCGACGTTACTTAAACAACAACAATCGATAAGTTGGTCAAACTTCACGGATTCCCAAATGAGAAGTTTGTTTCTAAGTATTTACAAGTTTCAATGAAAGCTCAAGTTACGTTTACACAACACATTTCTGTGGCTTGTTTGCAGTTTATGTTTTACACTTTTGAGACGGCATTTGCATACTGTTCACACAGAAATAAACTGCATATTATGAGGAACTAGGCAAAGAATTTTAAGCAAAGATGCCCTATGCCCTATGGGGGTCTCATACTTATATTCTCTTTTAAATTTCTGGAACACAGAAATATACGAACTCTATGTTACCCTTTCTCGGTATCATTTTAGTCTGCGTGATCATGCGTGATTGTCATTTGTTTTTTTATATGCTCATGATTCGCTCCATGAGAGAGTTTCCAGATACTTCAATTTATGGGTTGGTGATGAAGTGCCATCTTGGAGCTCTCTATATCTGTGATTCAGTGAATTTAGACGTGGACTACACTATATTATCTCATATTTTATTAGTTACCGTTCAAATATTGTACGTTTTACCGATTTACCTTCACTTAATTGTAATTTTAAAAGTTATTACTTGATAATCTACCTATAAATCACAATAAGAACAGCAAACAAACATAAAAGTACTAAAATGGGCACTTGAAAGGACCCTAAATTTCTAGAACTAATAATGTCGCAGCGCCGCGTATGTTGACCTATAACTCACATCATCAAGCGAGATCCTGTAAGGCGGCACCTGGTCGGGGTGCCTCCAGGGCTTGTGGTAGGGCAGGTCGGTGAGCGCCTTCCAGCCCGGGTAGCGCCGCGCCGCCGCGTGCAGCTGCTGCACCAGCCGGGGGGCCAGCTGCGCTGTTACCCTATACATATTAATAAATCAATATCCTGGGACATTCCTCACACACTTTTGGTCATCTGATTCCAAACTAAGCAGAGCTTGTACTATGGAAACCAGATAACTGATATAATACATATACTACTTTTTGTTTGTAAATACATACTTAATATACATAACTAGCAGACCCCCGCGGTTTCACCCGCGTACGGTTTGAATTCTCTCCTTCGAAAACCAATGCACGACACTGATTATTAGACACAACAAATCAAACACAGATATTTTTGCAATTAAAACTAAAAACCTATATTATACCTACACAAAAAAATCTAAGTCAAAGAATCTTATTTAATTATTATAACAACAAATGAGAAAGAAATTAAATTAACTACAATCAAAATATTCTAATGAAATAGAGAAAATTAACTTTTTTTTTCTTTGGCGTCACACGGGTGTGTATTTTGCCAATTTCCAGTTATATTATATAAGTTCTAGTCACAATAAATCACTTTCACATAGTCCTCATGCAGTCAGTCACCGTCCATAAAAGTCATGTTATACTACAGTGGTGGTCATGTACTAAAACTCTTCACGGACTTTTGAAAAGACACGATACACATAATTAATTTCATTTCACTTCACTGGTGCACATGGATTGATCCTTATTGGATGAAATACCACCGATAATATGCAATAAAACCTTGTTCTTATATGTCTGTGAATAAAACTCAAAATACACAAATTTATGAAAATAAAATTCAAAACGCAACGTCACTCTGCAAATTCCCGCCAAAAAGTCCGTGAAAATGAACTTCCAAACAAATTTCGAATTCTGATCCGGTTTAAATATTCTTTTATATTTGACATTCCAATTTTAAAGAGCATTTCAGTTTCCAGAACAAAAGGCAGATAGAGCGCGCGAAACCCGGGAGTGAGGCCAAAAAAAGCAATTAGGTATAAATTGAAAAACACATATCTGGTTTAAAAGCTGATGTGTGCTAATTGAAAAAATGTTATTTAAATCAAAAGTACTAAGGAGTATTGATATCAACTTCGATGCAAATCACCCCTAAAATAACTTTCTACCCCTTTTTAACCCCGTTTGGCGATGAGTTTGAATAAAATATGAAACACCACTTCCATCAATTATGTTAAAGAATGTTTATGCAAAATTTGAAGTAGATCGGACCAAGGAATCACGTTGTCCCATACAAACTTTGCCCCCGTTTTTCACCCCCTTAGAGGTAGAATTTCGGAAAATCCTTTTTATCTGATGCCTACGTCATACAAAGAACACACCCTCCAAGTTTCAGGTCTCTACGATCAGCGGTTTAGGCTGTGCGTTGATTGTCAGTCAGTCATTCAGGACAAAGCATTTTATATATATAGATTACACCCAGACTCAGGACATACAGACATGTTCATGCACTCAAATGGATGTCCTGTGTGGGAATCGAACCTACGACCAGCGGCGCTATAGGTGGAATCTCAACCAGAGTCCCAGCTGGCCCGTCATAATATTATATTTTCGTCCCGTCATAATATAAATCTTATCACGTATCTTTAATTATAACATATTAAATATCCTAGTGGCTGCCCCTGCATCCAATCGTTTCTGGCATCGTTTCCTCTATGGATGGCCCAGTAAATGAGTTGGCGGAAAAACCTCCTCGCCCGCTTGTCTCCTGACGCAAAGAACTATTCCCGAAGACTCCATTAGTTATGATACTAATAAAATATCACTGATTATTGTTATATCTTTTCGACTAAACGGGTTCATGATAGGTGGACTATGAAATTGCGGAACACAAACACTCTTTTTTTACATAGCCAAGAACCTTTTATTTAGGTAATCCTTAAACACGGACATTTTTTCACCAATTACACACAGTTACAGTTTTAATAAATTAGCATGGAGTCGTTTCTTTAAGATCACTATTTAATTAATGCAGTTTATTTTAATGTTATTATCATGAAGGTACTTAGTTCCCTTCTCAAGATCACTATTCAATAAACCAAAGTTTCGTTTACCTACTATCTAATTTTCCAACTGAAATCAAAGAGTAATCAGGGAGGTGTACAAAGAAATCCCCAAGTCCATCTGACTAACTCATCCCAACACTAATTTGAAATCAAAAAGTAATTACTCAACGCTAGAACTTCCATGATTTACTAGTCTCGTATTTTCATCCTAAACATTAAAGGACTGAAGGTTCTCAGTAAAACTTCAAAATAATACCTAATTGCTTCAGTCATTATTTTATGAATTGTAGTGCAAACGTATTTTGAACTGGGCTTTCTTTTTAATAAAAGTTAATTTATAATTTTAGAGAAGGCGAAGTTTTAAAATTACTAATCTATAGTAAAGAAATATTTGCGCAAGTAAATTAAGTTAAGGTTAAGTTATGGCGCCGATTCCACAGCGAGCGGTCTATATTTCTGCGGTCAGAGCTGTACGTGCGTTTTCCTTGACCGCTGCGGTCGCTGTGTGCAATGATCAAAAGCGCCACATGATTACAGTGAACGCGGAACGCAGAACTGGCAGAACTCTAGACCGTTCGCTGTGGGATCGGCGCCTCACAGTACAGTGCCATAGAATAAATACAAATAGTGCATCAACTTTAATCATATATTATTCCACAATGGTTGTCGTCGATATAACTTTGATCACAAACTCAGATCAAGTCACAAGTCGATCGTGTTAATCGAAAATAAACCTGAAATCATTGGTGCAGATTCCAAATTCAAGGTTCAATCTAGACTCAAAGCTTGACCTGAGCATTGATTGACGTTCTAGAATACGGAACAAAGACTATCCCGATTGAATGTGAACGCGAGGTGACTCTATCGTTCAATTTACGAATGAATGGCACGTTCATCGATGTGTAACTTAATTACTGACATCGCGGATACCAACACCATCTCGCGTGCCAGCCAGCCATGCCATTTTTAACAAGAAAATATTCTTATGTAACGAACAGTTATAAGAACTTCGGTATTTTATACTCTTTAGTGTAAACACAAAATACTTTGAATGGCGTATTCATCTCAAAAAAAATAGTTGACAATATTGAATAAAATGCATCAATTTTATACCTTTTTAGAAGGCGGTTAAAAATAATCATACTGCAATTTGTATCAACAGTAATATGAATGCTCCACCCACTCTATGGTAGTTATTAGCAGGCAACAAGTTGCTGGTAATAACCAGCATCTCACCATACGAACTTTTCCACCTGTTCTATATAGATTCCTTTTTGAAATAGTAGTGGTACATACCTATTGACCAGCCAAGCAGGTAATGCGCCTCGGGGGTCGGAGCGGGAGACGTAGCCCAGCCAGCTGCCGGCTCCGTCCCGAGTGCGGACCACGAACCCGGTCAGAAGGGATATAGCTCTGTCAATGTACATAATCACTAATTTACGGCCTTACACATAAATAGCTTTTTAACTTATACATGGTGGATACGACCACACAAAGTTCTCATAAATACAACTTTTACTAGACCGTAGAACTCTAGACCGCTCGCTGTGGGATCGGCACCTTACATGCCAAAATTAATTGTACAAATGTAGTGAGGTGTTTGAATTTCAATGGGGATGTTTCTTTCATCAAGTTAGTAGGAATATTGAGTATGGAATAAGGTGTAGCACAGACGACGGACTTTTAGTGCGAAGGAGTCTGCGACATACAAAAATCTGTATAAAAACCACGTAAAAACAAACGGTTGTGGACTATTTGCACGTCGTGCGCGTTAGGGCTATATTTCACCGGAACACCACGGTGGCGCAACCAGTTGCGCCACCGTGGTGTCCGTAAGCTACCAAACTAGACACCAGAGTCGCCACACCACACTGAGACAGTATCAAAATGGACCTCGAAGAGATAGCACTACTGCTGTATGTACGTAGGAAAATAAATTATCCATCGTATGCAATTAACAAACAATTAAAATATTAAAATAAGCAGTTAAAAAACAAAACATAACAGTGCACACGTGTTGCATGCAATGAGGTGGGGGCGTCACTGGCGGCCAGACTGGCGGCCGAGTGAGTGAGACACCATACAGCGCTTAGTAATTAGTGGTGGCGCGACCAGCGTGGCGGCGCAACCAGTAACTTTCTGTGCACGTGTCCGAGTTGGTCGCGCCGCCAAATTGGTTGCGCAACCAAACGGACACCAGGTGAGTAACTCTCTATAGAGCTGTATACATTTTGTTGGTAGCGGCGACTGGTTGCGCCGCCATGGTGTCCCGGTGAAATATAGCCCTTACTGCTTAGAATTGTATAAGTTCTATTTTCACAGACTAAAAAGTTCGGCGCGGTGCGGTCTGTCGTCTGTGCTGCACCTAAGCTAGATATTACTTACTCTACATCTGTACAATTTAAAAAATCGTTTTTACAAATTATATAAAATATTTCAATAGGTGATATTTTATAAGGTTCCGGCAACTGTATTTGAGTGCCAGTGTTCATCTTAGTAACATACCATAACCGAAATGACATTTTGGTAAACCCCAAACTTTTGTAATGTAGTAATCCTCATCATCATCAGCCTATAATGTCCCACTGCTGAGCACAGGCCTCCTGCACACAAATGAGGGTGAAAGGGACTGGGCGATACTCCACCACGCGTGCCTACTGCGGTTCGGTGGAGGTAGGCTAGTGGTCAACCTACTGTTGGAGTTTTCAAGCTGCCTCGTAGGACTACCAACCGGGACAAATGGCTTTACATGCCTTCCGAAACACGGAAACGCTCGATCTAAAATACCACTAGGCGGTCACCCATCCAGGTACCGACCACAACGGTGGTAGCTTAACTTTTCCGATCGATTAAGAACGGCTAATTATGCTACACCACGAGCGCTTCGATGTAGTAATACTACCCGGTAATATTCTTTGAAATACTCCCACTAATTTACTTGGGTAAAGTTGTCAGGCGTCCAGCTTTAGACGGTCGTGTAACTCTGTACGTCCGGAAAAAAAATCAGGAGTCCGGCCTTCGTACGGCTTTTTGATTGCATCCCACCCTCCCAATCACGAGCCAGTATTCAAATGTTCGGCGTTTTCAATAACGATGTACGGCTTAGCGTTTAAATCACCTGGCAACCCTACATAAGGGTGCCTAATCGGATTATGAAATTGTTCTTCTGTAATTCTACTTAATTATCTTTAATCAGAAATTAATTTAATTTACTGTGGATATTTAATACTAAAACGATTAATAAAATAAAATATAATAAATATAGGAACGTATGAGTGTTCTAGGAAGAGACGTACGTAATTGGAACCATTACACCATACTCTCAAGAGGGATCTATGACGCACATCGTCACTTCTATTCCACAGGCGGTAATACCCGCTAGATATACAGAATGGATAATAATTCTAGATAAATTGTGTGAGGTTCTGAAATTGTGAACATTACAAATGCACGCAAAAGGTCCAATTTGTATCGTAAAACAAGTAGAAACAATTTGTAACGTTCGTAAGTGCCTTAATAGGGCCTGAGTTGAATAAACGATTTTTGTATTTGGATTTGAAATCGTGTAGGTTTTTTTTTGTAGCTTTGATGGCGTGCCTCGTTTTACACATTTGCGTTTCTTTTTAAATTCTTGTTTATAATAGACCTTATTGAAATATTATTATTAAAACAACAAAACATAGTTTGTAGGTTTTTAAATAGGTACATGTGTATGCACTTTGCTTTCTCATTGGCTCGCGGTTAAAAATATAACAATGACATCAATAATTGTAAAATAGGACGCGCGTCACTCGCGAGAACCGACGGGTTAAACCAATTTCAGAAACAAATGTGATCATCAACCATTAATACCGAATTCATATTAAAAAGTATGGGAACCCCTAGTCTTGTAATGGTTACAGCAGGAAACATCGAACAAGGGGAATGACGTTTCACCACGGACAATGCGCTCTGATTGGCCAACTCAAAAACACATAATGCAGTGATTGGTCATTACTGTTCAAAATCAGTGCAAAAACACTGACTAGTTGCGGAATTAGATAGCTCGGTAATACTAGTAACGGGATATTTCCTCGATGGCAGGAAACAACCGGCGTGTATAATAGAGATGCGAAGGTCATCACTTGGTCACGGATTGACGCGCACGGTATCTTATCTAATCGATGGAGTGGCCGCAAATTGTGCAAATACTCTAATGAGTCGATACCACTTTGCGCCCACTACTGTAACTGGGCTTCAGAAAGCTTGCAGTGCTCAGGTGGTATTGGAATGTATGTTTAATTAGATTATTTTTGCAAGCACAACTCAAAACAACTCGAAACTTTGCACGCAGGGACGCACCCCTAATGGTGTGTCCAGCCAGACACAGTGTGAAATGCGACCAGCAGTCACAGTGAGGCAGATTTGTTTCCATCAAATCTGAAATCGGGCCATACCCAGAAATGCTTCAAATGTTCGCACCGAACGTTCGCGGCAGTCATCCAATAACGAAACATGCCGCGTGCGCCATTCGCTGAGTCTGACTGACCACACCCTAAGAGGGTAAAAGGGGACACCGGATTTAATATTGGAAAATTCCTTCTAAATTTCATGGACCAGTAGTTTAGGCTCTGAGGTGATCTCTCGTTATCAATCGGATCTTTTATTAAATACATATTATGTATTGTTGAAATAAAAAAAGGAAAAATATATGGCAAAATTATAAGAAAATGTCTCGTGCGCCTAAATAAATAATGAGAGCCAAATTCTAATAGTGTTAATTTCTTTACTGACATGGACTTCGGTAAAAGCTTTTCTATTTGGTAAATAAGTAATTAAATTAATTGAAGGTAACAAAGTAATGTAATTCTTTCAAATAGACTGAAGAAGACTGTACGTTAGTCTTCTTAGTTAGTGACTCGGCTTTCTAGCACAAACTCACCTTTCCACTTAACAAATTAAAAGAAATTAATTTACACTGCGCAAGGTGCTACGCTATTTAATTTCATAATGAAATTACTGCATCAGAATTTGTGCTTTAAATTGGTAATCGTAGAGTACAAATCTAATTAAGATCAACGAGCCGGCCAATTGAAAGCTCTCTAGGGGTCATAACATAAAACGCTTTACTCAGGCAAATTTCTTAACTACTTCAATATGTTGACTTCTCGGAATTTGTAGATGGTTTTATTAGCCGATTAAATATTGTAGGGGCACTCTACTTTTTGCGTCTTATGTTGGCGATCAGCTTTGAATTAGTATTAATTAGATGTCCTACAAATATTTTTTTGCGTTTTTTTTACTGTGTCCTCAATCCCACCATGGTAAGTGATGATGTGGCCGAAGGTGGTAAGCACACAAAGCCTAGAAGGAACTGGCTCTCAAGTGCAGCTGTCGGAACACACCGGTAAGGTGCTCGGCGACAGGATTTCAACATGAGGGTGGTAGCCAGCCAGATAGGTTCTACAAAGTACCCTAACCTACCGCGCTATGGTTTCCTCACGATGTTTTCCTTCACCAAAAGCTCAAGCTCGATGTAGGTTTCGAACCCGGGACCTTTGTCTAGGCATCCGACGTCACCACCACTGATTATCGCCTTAAAAAGAATGTGTGAGAGTTTGTATGTTTGTAACCACTTAGCTCCGGGATGAAACTTGGCAATTATATAGATCATACCCTGGAATGTAATGTAATGATTCATTACATAAATATTATGTAATGAATCATTACATTACATTCCTAAATATTATGTAATGATTCATTACATAATATTTACGTAATGAATCATTACAATCTAAGCTTTTTTTGAAAATAGTAATTGCTGAGTTTATTGCCGGCTCTTCTCAGGAAATGCAACCTTCCGAACTGGTATTAGAGTATTAGATCAAGACTTTTCATAAGTGCCTGCGAAGGTCTATTTGAATAAATTATTGTGAATTTTGAATAACATATATACGATACTTTTTTACGGGAAATCACAAGATCCCTCGTCAGAATCCGAAAAAGATGCAATCATCATACTTTTATTTAGTTTTTTCTCATCAACTGCCTACCAAATTTTATTAGCATAATCATGAAAATCCATAGCCTAACAGAGCCACTGAATCTACATAGCTCATATTCGCCACCCAGTTCATTAGACCAACGGCCGAAGATTGCCGATGGAAGATAGATCCGAGAGACCATTTCTAGTCAGTAATTTATTAAGTTTGAACCCAACTCCTGTTGAAGTCGCCCTTCTGAAAGCCTAAAGCCTAATGTAATGAGTAAATACATTACCTAACATATCCCTTCCTCGGCGGGAAGTCCTTGTGGTAGACGGAGTGGTTGAGGATCATCTTCTCGCAGCCGGTGTCCAGCCAAGAGCGCTGCAGCACGAAGTCACGGTTCTTGAGAGGCGCCGGACACGACACTGTAACAAGAATTGAGTGCAGTTAGCAAATACAGTTTTTGTTAGGGTCCGCAACGCGCGAGTGCTACCCCTGGTGTTGCTAGCGTCCATAGGCTACGGTAACTGCTTACCATCAGGCGGGCCGTATGCTTATATGCCACCTTAGTTGTATAAAAAACATCATTATTCATAGAAAGAAAAGATAATTGAAGTCTACTTCTTTACTCATGCTTATTAACGTGTAGTGTTTCTGTTGCCAATCAGGGGGCCAGCCACCATCTATTAAAACAATATTATTATAACCTTACTCGTCTTTTGTCCCGTTTTGACGTCGGATGTCAAAGAAGGACAAAAGACAATTGTCCGTAGTAGGGAATTGGCGGAATAGATTTCAAACAAACTGAACCTCATTTAGTTCTTTGGGTTAATTGTTGGATGTTTATAACCCATGTTCCAGAGCGATCTAACGATTCCCCGGAATAAAGAGTATCCTATCCTAAAGATCTACGTATGTGCAACACCCTGACTGGTTGGCGTAGATATAACAAACAAATAAATAAACTCACTTTCGTATTTATTATATTAGTTGGATTTTACGAATGCGATTCACAGCCATGACAGAATCACAGCGAGCGGTCTAGAGTTCTGCGTGCGTTGCGTATTCCTTGACCACCGCGGTCGCTGTGTGCAATTGTCAAAAGCGACCTTCCGATCCGTGCATAGTCTGACTATTCTGAAGTCTCTGTGAAGGCCTATTGTAATGAATAAATTTATTTCATTTCATAATTTAGACCACCGAGGATTGGTTATATCTAGTTGTGGCTTTATAAGTTTAACCATCTGCAAATACCGCACCTCAATAACGTTGACATCCAATAAAGAAGGGTTTTTAAATTTTCAATGCCTATCTAAGGTAGAAAGGCCCGGGATAGAAAGCTATTTCATTGTAAAAATATTAAACGGTCTCGCGGTAAAATTGAAAAGAAAATTGCGGAACTGGTAGAAAGAAATAAAATGTGAAAGGGATTGGATTTTGCCTAAATTGGTTTATTAAATCTGTGCGGGATACGATACGACAGACTCGATTTGTATACTGTTTCAACTCGAAATCCTAAAGGGTCCGTATTAAAGTGCTACGTGTCAAGATGAATTCTTATTTTATTGCGAAAAATACCTTTTAAGATACCTTACCACTCTTACCTACCCATGTTTTACCCATGTAAAAAAACTGATGGATATAGTAGGTAAACATATTATTATTATATATGTCGAAATCATAAACAGTACTCTAACTAAGAAAAAGGTAATATTAAAAGGACCATTATCTTCGTAGTTTAATTTATTTTCTGCTTAAAATATTGTTGGGGTGTATCAATTATCTGAAAGTCAATTATTGCAACAAATAAAAATAGCAATGCAAAATATCTGTAACTTAAAATACCGCAGATAATGAAAATGCGGTTTGCACACTATATTTCCTAGGTCTATATTCTCAAATGCTAGCTAAAAACCTTATTCGTGAAAATAAACTGTTATGATACCCGGCGTTTAGGAAATGAGCTCTCCATCTCGAAACAAACTTTCCATGGCCCCATTTCCGACTTATTTATCATTTTTACGCATATAAAATTAATGCCACGTGCCGTAAAAAAGGGATGTTATGATGAATTACGTAGTATACATAATTCTTTGTTTCGAAAATAGGTTTACTCACCATCTCTAGATGAACCAATTCCGAAATTATAAAGGGAAAGGTCGATGATAGATAGGTATAAAACTTTTGTATCAAACTACTGATTTCAGTAATGGTTTACGAACCGAAAAGAAATCCGTTTTTAAGTGTAAATTTACCAGGGTCTTACTTATTTTACTATATATATTTATAAAATTCAAAGTCCTGACTGACTGATTGACTGACTGACTGATATATATGACTGATATATCAACGCACAGCCTAAACCGCTGGTCCTAGAGAGATACAATTTAGAGGTTTCCTAGAGAGATAAAATTTTGAGGGATTTAGCTTTTAGATTTCTTTGTGAAGAGTAGGAGGTATCCTAAGAAAGGGTTTTTCGAAGGGGGTCAAATAGGGGATGAAAGTTTGTATGAAAGTCCATCAGTTTCGAAGTTAGGGTCTTCAATTTTTGAGTTTAGGCTGAAGATTGAAAAATAATTTATACATGTTTCAGCGTTTTTAATAATTCCACCCTCGAAGCGGGATAGAGTTGTTTTGTATTCTTTTCTTTTATTTTTGTAGAAAAATATGTCATTTGTTTCCTGTAGACCACGCGGGCGAAGCCGCGAGCAGAAGCTAGTTTATCATAAAACGCCAAACACATTGTCACTATTTATTACAAACACTCAGAATCCTTCATATCATCAGAAAGTACATATGGATGTTTGTTACTCTAGCCTGCACGTACATGTCGGACATCTAAAGCCTTATATCCCGGGAAAACCCCTCGGGTATGCGGATAACATCTTAGAGCGGAAACTAATACTTTATAATTATAACACAATATCTTATATTGTCTATGTGGTTATAATACGATAATATGATATGATACCCCTACTATGAGTTTACCCTGGTATAAATCAATCGATACTCGCTAGCGACTACTGTGAAACATTTTGTATATTTTTATTTTAATGGCACACCAACAGCTTATAGACAATACAATACACACATCACATAAGACAAGCCTACTCACCAATAACAGGTGTGAAACAACATTTATATCGGTACTTAGCATAACATACAGATTATACATAAAATTTATATAGTTACGGATATTAAATTAACATTATTTAAAACACGGATTTAAAACAAAGAAAGGAACAAGCTAGAAAACAAAACAAATAACATTACTTATTTCAAAAACAGATTATTTTAAATTGAAAAAATGTTGTCCAATGTGTCAAGGGATGATGACATGGAGCCTGGATGTAGTACCTGGCACCGCCACTTTGTTATGGTATCAGCATTTATATAGTCATTTGCAGATTTTTGGAAGTATACATTCGAGAAGTGCTTCTAGTGGACAGTTTTGGAATCATACCGTAGTCGCTAGCGAGTATCGATTACGATACCGTAGCAAACTCATGGTCATCGAACAATTAACCCACAGAATCGCAACGACGTTTATTATGTTCAAAATCTACACTGAAAAAAAGGTTCTACAAAACTAGTTATGTATGTTGACGTTTTGCTGTCGGGAATCTAACTTTTCGTATATCTCTTTTTCAAATAATTTAGTAATGAACCAAAACTAGTTTTGTTACTGGTAAGTTTTAGTTCGCAAGTCACTCTGTTTAGATTATTGGTAGTCAAATTTTGAGTTACTGTTAAATAAAATTTTTTTTTCAGTGTATTTCGTCGGTTCCCACCACCGAAATGAGAACACACTACGTATTTTTTGCAGTGCCAAATCATTTACAAAGATAAAGCGAGTCAAATTTAGGGGGTGGGGTCGCGCGGAACATATATCTACTTACTTCTACTATCTTGGTATTTTTTATTTAATTGACAAAAGAAAAAATACGTGTCTAATATTTTTTGATAATGTAAAAGTCGGACAATTTTTTTTTTTATTTGTCTTCTAGCCTTTTGAATAAATAAATAAACTATAGCTTTCTGCACTCTTGTATATATAGATTCTTTGGCATTGGTTGTAAGTAGTATATTATTAACTTTGTGGTAGAGGTAACTGATTCACACGAGTCACTAACACCCAGTGGGATGAAACATAATCCAACCACGAGACCACGACCGCTAACTGCGTAAATATAATGGTATATACGACGCTGAAAATCTTACTGATAGTTTTTCAAAGACGGAATAAGCCTATCGCAACGATGGGTATAAAAATAAGGATTTAGTTTTGATTAGGCGCGCGATGAACATTTATTCAGTTTGAAATCTGAATTGAACTTATTCTGGAAATGATTTAAAAAACTTCTACGTCTCGTTAGCTATTCAGAAAGGTATAACATCTACTAGGTATGTTCATAAAATCTTGAAATAATGTTATTTGAATAGGCCCAAGTGGTAGTACAACATAACGAAACATTGAACTTTAAAATTCTATATCTCCATAACGGTTAAGTTTAGGACACCATATTACAGAATCAAATCCATCAGAAATGACCTGAATAATAACGTCCGTACACCTTTCCCTGTAACCCTATATACTAGAACAATGGCTTGAAAAGTTATGGTGCAATATGGTTCAGTCTCGCTACGATCCGTACCGACATTATCTCGACGTAAAACCCGATTGTGGTGACATGCCTTATCCTGATCAAACACTTGGTCCGATTGAATTGAAATGTAAGTTGAAAGTTTTACTGCGATATCATCGCCATAAAAACGTAGACAATATTTATATAGTACATAGAATAATGTCGTAATTTTTTGTATAATAAAAGTCGAGGAATGTCGATACGACTACAGTCTGAAAACTAATTTCAAATAAAACATATAGACAGAAATCATATAGTCCACAAGGCCTCACATATTTTCATCGTCAAGAGTCTTCATAAAACGAACAAATATTTGATGTACGTGCGTCGAACGCGTTCCTTTCATTCCGAAGCAAGCTATGAACTGGATTTCACAATCTTTGTATTCACGTCAGTGGCATATATCATGTGCCACCGTACCATTGTGGCGTCATGGCATAGCTTTGAGCTTTTCCGTGCCATAATAACTAGTGATGTGGCACTTCACGACTAGAAACCGATTTAGACGGTATATTATGGTTCCATAAAGGTTTATTTTCTCTGTTAATTATACTTGGTGGAGGTTTCGAGATGGCATATTTTCGATACCTATGTTGACTTAGTCATACTGAACCACTTTTACGATGGGACCAACACAGAATTCTCAATATTTTTTTTTCACTTTTCATACATTATGATCGAGCAAGGTTGACATTTTGTACGAAAGAAATCACTATTGGTCCCATAGTAAAAGTTGTTTAGAATGACTATCCCAACATAGGTATCGAAAATATGCCATCTCGAAATCTCCACCTGTTATATGTTCCTTATTTACAATGCAAAAGAGTTCTAACATTATATTTCGTACATTTACAATAGCTTCAATAAGAGCCAGATAAAGGTTACAGCAGTTATTCTCGTATTTTATGTATTGAAACCCATTTACAATGATCTTGAGTCTTTTGTCAATGCTTTATTGAAATGGGTGGATATTTTTGTGATACAAACCTACCTATAATTTTTTATACATTTAGCCTAAAACATTAATTCAAACCCACATCTAAAGTTACCACCGGATTACACCCTTCAACTGAGAAGAGCCAGCCAAAAACTCAACAAACAAATAAAAGTGACAGAGAACAGTTTATATTTAATGGCTACCGTTAAAACGGCGATAAATTTTATTGACAGTTTATCTTTTCCACCCTGTAATACTGTCGACGGATTCAATCAACTCCTCGCTCGAATAAGCTACTTAGAAAAGATTGTATCGATCCGTGCAGAAGCTGTTATTTCATTCACTCGTTCTCATTCAATCTTCGATTGCGTGGGTTTTTTACCTCTTATGTAAAGACAAAAGGTGTTTGTAAAAGGATTTTTGCTAGCAAGGCAAACGCTATAAGAACTTTGATTGATTGTTTTAAGTGTGAACTTTATCTATTGCCAACGATCAGAAATTGTCAAATGTTTACTTAACTTTCACAAGCCCTACTATCAAGTAATTGAAAATAAAAAACCTTGAGACCACCATTTAACGATGTTTTTTTTCAAGAAATTCAATTAAGCTGTAATCGAATAGTAGATAATAAAACGTTTTGTAAGCAAGAAAATTGGTTTCATAGATAAACAAAGTATACGTGTGACATCCCTACAAAACGCCTCGATTGGCATATTTGGTACGCCCGGGCCCGCCCGGCGGCCATTCGCGGCACTTGTCACGTCTACTGTCTGGCAAGAGTGCCTCGATTGGGTTTCGTTATTATTGGAAATTACTCGCTTATTCTGAGTGGATCCTCAATATTACTGCTTATGGGCCATATTCTAACTTGTAGTGGATTTCGAAGAAAGTTTCTTTTATTACTTCCACGTGCACAGTTTGTTTCTATCAACTTTGTAGCACTGATAACTTAGTGATTACATACTATTTGGCACAGATGTGATTGATCAGAAGATGAAGTTATGGTTTTACGTAGAGTTTAGTTTATGCTATGCACAAGATTAACTAAGCTGTGCACACAAAGCTGTTTAGAGGGACATACTTGTAGGTGTACTCAGAAATCTGAAAAAAAATCTTCTCATAGATTCAAATTCATATAAATTCAAATTTAATTTGAAATATATTGTAACCTAAGATAAGTATATGAATATAAACTATTTGAATTTTAATTTATTTAAATTTGAATCTATGAGAAGTTTTTTTTTAGATTTCTGAGTACACCTACAAGTACCTAGCTTTCTGAGCAATTAAAAATTTAAAAAAAGAAAGATATCAATATGAAAAATAAGTATTTGATTAAAGATTAGGTTGTAGATACAATTCTGGATGCCAGGTAGTTTGGAATGATGTATAAGATTATCACTTTGTACAAGGAAGGTTAATATCATTCAAAAAGTGGAAGATAAGTATTTGAAAATTTCTCTCTTCTTTTTCTCGTCACTTGTAATTTATTCACCTTACACCTTATTCCTGAAAACTCATCAACAACATCTCTTATCGTCATCTCTGGAAAGGAAAGCATGAATTTTCAAGATGGAAGAGCGCTGTGTGTTCATGGATATACAGAAAACCGGCGCATTCGCCCACAACTTATTAAAAATGTATAGCTTTTTGTTTGTTTCGCTAGCTTCGTTTCACGTCCCCTAAACTCACGTGGAACATTCTTCTGCACAAAAATTCCTCTTGTCTTTTCACTATTAAACGTATTCCATCGCGTTCAATGTCGCAGTCTAGACGCAGCGCCGGCATTTCTTTTAATATAAAAGGCAAAAATCGTACTATTACGACAGTGCCTCAATTATTAAGAACATTACTTTCTATGGTAGGTCAGCTGCCTCTGTAAATATGCTTCAGAATATCATTTTATTTGGTTCTTCAACAATGAGTACACTAATACATCAACAATAAAATTCAAAACTAAATCTAAGTGTCACATTACTTATAGATGAGCACAGCATGCACTAGTAGATTCGCTGGATGATATAAATAAATCTAGACCATACAAAAAAAAGAATTTAAAAGAAACGTAAAGAAAACAATTGGTACTTATAATATTATATGTCTAAACTAATATGTTAATCGCTGGTGACAATTAATTTCTTAATAACAGGTATTGATGTTATATTTAAATCTATGACATCTTCATATTTCCCATACAATGCAAACATTCTAGACACTGAACAGTGCTGCCTTACGTTTGCTACACAGAAAAGCTTTTTGTCACAAACTCTCGGCAGGTTCCGTGGTACGAGGAAAGCTACTTTGCCAAGGAAATCAGGACAATTCATTGAGCCAGTTATGAGTTTTTTCAAGAAGACTAAATCCAACATTTCTCTGCGCTTTTCCAACGATGCTATTTTAAAGTGTTTTAGTCTATCTTAGTATGTTATAAGCTTTCTACCCATATTGCAACTGTAGGTCAAATGCCATAGATTTTTTTTTTGTAACCTTTCAATACGCGCAATGTGGACATTATACCCAGGAGACCAGACCAAACTATAATATACTACAGATGTTATGTGAATATTTGATGGTATTGGAATGTATATCGTATGACGTGTCTGACAGTCCATAACACAGAGATTATGTTACTTGTGTAAACGTCAATAGTAACATAGAGAACGCGATCGCTTCATTAACGTCTCGTATTTATGACTCTGTGCTATCAAATACAGTAAATCCTAACTTGCGTTCTCATTATACTCCGAAATGGATTTACAATTTCACCCGCAAATCCCAAAATTACCCCCTTAGAGGAAAAGAGTAAACCATAAAGTCACTACATTGCCGGCGACAATACATTCGTGAGGGAGGTGTGAGCGTCCCTTCTTTCCGTAGTACCTAATCTAAAGGCATCTTTCCATTCCAATCAAATATCGTATTACATAATGCACGGATGAAAAGTCGCAATTTGAACACACTGAATGATACGAAGGTCGCGTAAGACGCGCCGATGCATGTTATTTTATTTTTATATTTGATATGTTGAGCAGGCCAGATGTGCCTACTAATGACTTCTTCTTCTTAGTCGTGCACTCTTGGCAGAGTGGTCGTGGTCATGGATTGTCCCTTTCGCGCATGACCGCTGCATTTGCAATGTTCCTCCATTTTCGTACTTTGCGTGGCAAATTTTATGAGGTCTAGCCACCTGGTTGGACACCGACCACGTGAACGTTTGCCTTCAACTCGACCCTGGATGACCAGCCTCTCCATAGAATCATGTTTACGGCGGACATATCCGAAATTTTTTAGGATTCGTATCTGAACAATCAACCGGAGCTCTTTTATTTTATTTTATTTTATTTATTACAAGATTCAAACGGTTTTTTACAAATTTTATATATTAACATATTAAACAAACAAACCTGGAGATCTCTTAAAGATTAACAAATGAGCTATATAGACATCACAGAACCTACGGTCTACAGTACACATAACAAACAAACAAACAACACAAAAACCACATTACTACAACATATACTATAAACAATACATAGAAATGACAAAAGAAAAATAATAGATATACATTGTTTAAACAACAAAAAATAAATAAATACATAACAATCACAAAGCATAAAATATAGCAATAACAATGCAATAACAAAATACGTAACAGTCACAAAGCAAAAACTAAAAAATATGGACATAATAATATGAATAGTACAGCAAATTACAGAAAAACACCACGCACCTGTTTTTTAAAATTAATTTTATAATAAGGAGACGTTGTTACGATGCGCAGTCCAGCTTATTCTCAGCAGCCGTCGTCAGCACCACATTTCCAAGGCGTCTTAATATTAATCCTCAATCCTAATCCATCCATTAGTACACTGTACTATTAGTACACCGTACTATTAGTACACTGTACTATTAGTACACTGTACTTAAAATACTTACTGGCGTAGTAGCCGACGTCGTTATTAACGTTGATGTGTCCGGCGTCCTCGGCGGCCAGCATGTGCGTGTCCCACACCGACCGGTACTCGGGGTCGTGGAGCACGTCGTACAGAGCGTCCGGCTCCACGTCCTCGAATTCTGACACCACCTGGTGATAACACAACGAAAAAGAGATTATTTATGTGTATAAAGGAACAAAATAATAACCCAGTAATTCTAGATGAACCCCCCCCCTACACATTCTCAACCGTAAAATTACACACAAACACACCCCCACATCACACACCCCTCAGATTCGTTGTTTTTTCTTTTGTTTTACCTATTGTATAAGTTGCGTTTAAATTGTAAATTGCGTTTAAAAATTCCAGAGGGTTTTCTTTTTTAATTAACTTTTTTTAATTTGTTTTGATAGCTGACTTCGATGTATGATATTAATTAGTAATTTGTGTAACCCTTTCTTGGCCTTAATGTAAATACCAATTGTATTGAATTTGTGTTTTAAGTACGCTGTTGGATTACCTAATAAAAATAAATAAATAAATAAAAATAAAATGTGTATGAAAGGAGAATATTATCGTCTATTTTTTTTTTAATTTAGAAATTACACTATAAGAGGGTGAATTTTCAGAGACAATCTCAAACAAAGCCGAGCTTGCACTAAGTAAAACAGGTAAAGATCGAGCACGTATATTTACTACTTTAAAAAAATATAAATATCTCAGTAAAGTCAGTAGACCTAAAGATTAGTAAATGCAATACATTTCTTCAGTATTTTCCGGCTCTACATTTAAAAGTACATAATCTAAAGTAATCATAAGGCACTCCCCCGATAGTCCGATGACCTAAAAAGCCAACGGCAAATTGCTATAAATGCGGCAGAAACACCTGCTGAGTTACTGCATACATACTAGTTGAGAGCAACAGTTTGTGAGCTTTGACATTGCACAGATCGATTTCAAACGCAATTATAAGCTTGTTTTCCTTTACTATGTAGTATGCGACAAAACACAATATCACCATGGTAAGTCATTTATGGATTCGGACGCAGATATGCAAGGCTTTTATCTTCTGTCATCTACTGTACTACGTTCACTAATTTCCAATTTCAAAAGCGTATTTTCTACTTATGCCATACTGTGATAATACCACAAAGTGCTACGAAAATCCACGTAGCTTATGCTACGAATCGTAGACTCCTACAGTATAGGATTCTGCACTGGTCGCAATTACGTAGTACTATGACCTAGAATGAAAACTTTAAGGCATAAAATACTACAACACAACTCTATGTAGGTATTACTTCTATTTTTGCTACTGTGTTATTTCTCTCTAAATTGTCGACGGGGAAAAAACTTATGGTAAACATTTGCCGGCATTGGTCAATAAATTTTCGCCTAATTGGAAATGCTAAGTTACTGAGTAAAAAGGTGGAAGCTGTATCCAAAATGTCCTCGCGTAGTCTCTTTGTGCATCGCCAACTATTAATGTAGAACGCAGAATAAAAGAGCCTATTTACATCAGCGCGTTTCACCGTAGAATTTGACGTCACCGCGTTTCACAAAAGTGAGAGACCTCATTTAAAACCGCGACGTATTCACGAGATTTACCGTTAGACAGATTTTCCTTAGAGTCTTTGGTAGCACGAAAAATACCCTTCACATAAGATAAATAAAGCTGATTTTTTAATGTTCGATCGAAAGTCGAAACTACACTAACCCTAGAAGCAATTGATTTGCTAAACTGTATCATTATCAACCGTGTGTATCAATACTCGATATAGAAATTATACCACCTCCATAGTAACAAGAAAATGTGTCGAGCATTGTCATCCAGTAAAATAACCCGGGTTTACTTATCATCGTCGGAGTTAAAATAACTTTAGTAGACGGACAACAACTGTCACGAGAATTCAACCTACGTTAAAGCCTGTATAAATTCACATCACCTGAGTTTGCTGTGAATATTCAAGAGATTCAGACCAAAGTTTTAGAATAATGTTAATGTAGTTTGTTGAAGTAGCCACTTAGGCTTTTAGGCGTCAAGTTAAGGATACATAGGACATCGGGCCGGTGTCCTGTCCCTTGTGGAAGGCGATTTTAAAATGTAGTACCTTAATTACTCACTGAGGATGGTCGAAACAATGGTACTGACGGTAAAATAAGTTTACAATTTAATACATATACATACAACATATCTTATTAAATATCGGAAAACGTAAGACCACTAGGAAATGGGAATTAAACTACGAGGCGGAATATAATTTATAAAATTAGTTTGACTATTCTGACTCAAGCAAAAGTTACGTGCGTTAGTCAGCTAGGCAAAAAAGTTTGGATAAATGGGAATTTAGTAAATAAATAAAAAAACAAAAATTTTAAGATAGGTAGAGCGTAGAGCTTATTCACTCAAAGAGCAGCTCGACTGGCGAAGTACCTCCACTTTACAGAATATTGCAGACAAATAACTTTATGTTACGTGTGAGTAAGGAAGGTCGCCAGTGCTCATTGGGGAGGGGGGAAGGGTCGGTAACACTTGAGTTATACCACGTGTGTTGCAAGCGTCCATATGGCTACGTTAAACGCTTACCAGCGGGGCATATGCTTTCTTACCGACTTCGTAGTATAAAAAAAACAAACTAATATCATTAAATAAATAAATGCTTCTTGTGAATGACTCAATATCTACTAGCCATTGTCGGTAACGTAGAGTTACCACTTTACCTAGTTCTACTTGTCAATCACCGCGTAACATCGAGGAACAATCCCTTAGAGTAGTAATACCGAACAATCCGATTCCGAAACTAGTCAGTGATTTGTCACTGATTTTGAACAGTAAGGACCAATCACTGCATCGTGTGTTCTTGACTTGGCCAATCAGATCGAATGAGTCCTTGTCTTAGCCAATCAGAGCGCATTGTCGATGGTGGCAAATTGGCGGAATAGATTGCAAGCAAAGTCGACGTCATTACGCTTCTTTGGGTTAATTTTTCGATGCCGCGTAAATATCGTTTTTGCTAAGCGGTAATTACAGTTCATATTTGGTAAGCAACTTGTTAAATATTTTCTCTGACAAGCCACATTAAGTAGACTTATTTCCTTTTCAGTTTCAAATCGAATCAAAGTTCCTTATAAGTCGCAAAGGCCTTCTCCAGAAAAGTTGTAATGCTATTTGAATAAAGTTAATTTAAGCTCAGCCCCTAGGGGCATCTAGATGTAAATATTTTTCTTTTATATTTTTCTCAGCTATTCGCTTCTCGCTTTCGTTGTACGGTGTACCTTCAAGAGATTAATCAATAGGCTAGAGTACTAAATCCGTCATTTACTTTATCAAAAAATATTAGACAGTTGTTTTTCTTGTATCCATTAACACTAATAGATATACCAATATGTTGAAGTTCCGCGTGACGTCACGTTGTGGTACACATTTTACACAAAAGCGACGTCACGAGACTCCCGAACTTTGACGAGCTTTATTTTTTTTTGGGTTTGATAATGCAAAAAATACGTGTACAATATTTTTTGATAATCTAACTGACGTGCTAACACGAATACCCAGTTTTTTACTCAGGAAACATCCCTATTAAATTTTTGTAAAGGTAAGTACTTGGATTTCAACGTGAGCTTTCGGTGAGGGAAACATAGTGAAGAACTGTATCTGGCTTTGAAAATCTGTTGCCTACCTATCTTTTGTGTAAGAGAGCTGCCCATGAGAACCCGAACTTTCAAGGCTTACCAATACCATAGTCTAAGTATTGTATTTATTAGAGTTTTTACAGGTGATTTCCCGATAAAACCTGCAGTTTTACACCATAATATATTCAAGAAGTAGCATACCACCGAAAACCTCTCGCACAAAGTGTTTTAGAGCATTAATGTTAGTTAATTTCCTGTACACTGAAATAAATGTCACCTTACAACCGGCACGAAGCTTAACGTTTATTTATTATGATGGCGGGCTATAAATAAAGGTCTTATGTAACTCGTAAACTAGGAATAAAACTTGGGATTTAAATTAAACTCAAACTCTGAGGGAAACTCTCATTTCTCATTTAACAACTCGGAATAGAGTTCGCTGTAATTTATTTAGTGTCTACGTCTATCTAGTATCTTACTTTGTATTTTTTGAATGCCCAAGCTCCAAAACTATCGCCATCTTTATCATTTTATACGTCACACACACGTGAGTGACACGTATAGAGTTTTTTTAATACTCTCTTGTTTTTACACAATCGCACCATATATAGAGAGAGAGGTAGAGCATAGCGTTTATTCGCTCAAAGAGTAGCTAGACTGGGGAAGTACCTGCACCTTACAGAATACCGCAGCCAAATAACTTTATGTTGTGTAAAGTTGTGTTCCTGCGCGTGAGTAAGGTTGCCAGAGCTCATAGGGGAGGGGGAAAGGTTGATAACACGTGAGCAATGCTTTTTGTGTTGTAAGCGTCCATATGGCTACGGTAACCGCTTACCATCAGGCAGGCCGTATGCTTATTTACCAACTTAGTTGTATAAAAAAAAAAAAATACGCAACTCAAACGTGGCTCTATCAATCCTCACAAGTATAATTATCTTAGTATTTCGTATATTCCCTTGAGAGCCAGGCTGCACGTTTCAGCATCATCATTAATCTTAGACCCTTAATTTATTCTGCTATCAAAGAATTTTCTCGTAATACCTCTATAAATATCGTTGCCCTTGGATCCCTTTGTGAGATATCAAAAATATATTGGATCCCTTTAAGGGATTACTAGTCATTGTTAAGTTGTGTAACGACATCAAAACGTTGAAAGATGTTACATCGGTCTGTGGGGAACAGGATCCATTTAGTTGTAATAGTGCTTTGTAGTCGTATAACCTACAATTTCTTTCAGTATATACCTGAGATTACGTATATCAAGATTAGTAAAGAAGCACTTAAGACGAGGTCTTACCTCAAATTCACAAAAATGGGTTTCTTTGAGAGTCGAGTATGACGTAACGCAATGAAAATACCTAACACAAAAATTAATGTGGACAGAAGAGGGTTTTGAGAAAAATGTTAACCGAATAGAATATTAAAAAGTGCTTTGATATTCCCAATAAAACATTCGTAAGTTACGTCACAAAAAAATCTTTCGCGTCGAAATTCTCCGTATTTTCAGCGATGACAACAATTTTATTTTTAAGTATATATTAGATACAGAATTATATTAGAATGTAAACCGGACACTTATTCAATTTAATATGTATATTCTATATAATTTAAAGAAAACCCGTAAATAAATGTCCATTTCATCGAGTCGACACATTTATGATTTACCATTTTCAATCCTATTCCAGTGAAGAACGAGTGCTGTCAAAATCGTAGTCCGTCCGCGCCTTAAGGCCTTACCCCACCTCAAAAGTGCTCCTTTGATCCTGCATATCAATAAAAGTAACCAATCAATAATTTTGAAAAAAATATATAGTACAGTTGAGGATATATACTGACTCCTGTATGATGTGAAAACACGATTCCTAAACATTTTCTCGATAGAAAAAAATCTCAAACTTCCCTCTGAATTTTACAAATAAATCGCATTAGTCAATTAATACTTTACCTATACTAATGAAACTTTTTATATAAACTGTAGTTAGTACAATACGTGTACCATATGATTTGAATTTAAAATAATGTTTTATTTTAATTTGTTAGAAATTAAATCTCAAATATTTCGAGTGGTACGATGCGCTGCCGCACAGATTCAGTCGCGCTCCGGCGTTCGAACGGGGAACCCGTGTCTCTTGCTCTCACGACCCACGTAGATACGTACCTAATAAATTATAAGTGAAGTGTATTTTGTTTTAAATGGGAAATGATCGAGACAAGAAAAGAAAAGATGGAATTGGAGAAAAGAAAATGCTACACATATTAAGAATAAAATATTGAAGTAAGTACCTACCTAAAATGAATCATAATATGTGTTTTTACCTAGGAAGGCATTTTGGTTTGTATCTACCAATAAATTCTGAGTCTGATTATTGTAATGGGTAAGAAAAGTAGGTAATTTCCAGTATAAGCTCCTCTGATCTGACCTTCCATTGTACGGAAATCCTATACAATGCGAGATCAGCTTGTACTGGAAATGTATATCTTGATGTGTAGCCGAAATAAAGAAAATATAGGTACCGGACTTGGACCCGTGCCCGTAAGTATCAACCACCTAGCTAATTAGGTTAGATACTAAAATGTTTTCACAACAGCGTAAGTAAAGCATGTACATTTAGGTTCCTACCTACTATGTAGGTATATATTATGCAGTAAATTGAATTTCTACAATAAACATTTTATTGGTAAATATTAGGGTAGTCGTCCAAGTAAATGGCCACGGTCACATATTATTTTATTAGTATGAGATAAAGAGAAGTAAAGCCTATTTTGTTACAGAATGCAAATACCAACGTACATACCTAATCATAATTGTACCTACTACATACATTTTTCATTTTCAGAAATAAACAAATACCCGATTCTGACTGCAATACAGAAAATGTACCGCACGTGGACCCGTGGTCGTGAGTATCAACCGATTAGGTTAGATACTAAATGTTTTCACAACAGAGTAAATAAAGTTTGCACAGGTTATTAGGTAGGTATCCAACTTCTTGGTAGGTACCCACCTACTAGGTAGGTATATGTTATGTAGTGAATTGAATTACTTCAATAAATATCTTATTGGTTATCCTTACTACTATTATAAATGCGAAAGTGAGTTTGTTTGTTACGCCTTCACGCCTCAAATACTCAACGGATCATCATGAACTTCGGCATGAAGATAGCCTATGGTATGGAGAAGGACATTGGCTACTTTTTATCCTGGGAACGCGGGTGAAACGGCGGGGGACAGCTAGTTCTAAATATAAGGGTTAAATATTAGGGTAATCGTTCAAGTAATTGGCCACGGTCATATTATTATATAATTTTAGTAGTATGTAAGAAGAAACGTATAGCCTATTTTATTACAGATTGCAAATACCAACGGAACACATGGATGCCAGTAGTTCTAAACATGCAAACGAACCTGATTTGATGGCTTTACAAACTGTAGAATTGTGAGTTTATCTAACTATCGTTACCTATTAGTGTGTACTTTAGTGTAAGTAACTCTTTCTGTCTATTATCTTTTTACATCTTAACTTTTTTCAATACATATAATTCTTAGTTTACATACATATAATATATTTACATACATTTTTTTCTCATATATAAGTTTGAATGTAATTGGGTACCTTATTTCTGCGTTTCTTAACTTATTATTACTCACTTAGAACGAAGTGCTAGTTACATAAATTACATAATTAATTTATTATTGAAACTGGTTATTTCAGGTACGTAATAAACTATTGTGGAAGCGAAGCAGAGCATATTCAGTGGCGTGCATTCCATATAGGCAAATAAGCAATGCCTACCTCATAAGATACAATACAATAATATTTTGATTCAATTAAACTACATAATCACTTTGAATAAAATCTAACCTAACATTCAATACGAAATTTTAAACTTTGCCGCGCAGGCACTCGCAAGTTCGCCTCTCAAATTCATGCACACTAAAACGATTTCGGCATATTCATACACACACACACACTTCTTTAAGATAATACGACGAAAGCATAAATGACGCTTTTGCTATGCGTAGCATACTGACATTTGACATTCGCGATTTATGGACCAAAAGTAACCTTACCTACTCTGTTGTAAGTAAGGTAACCCATTCAAATTAAAAAAACTACCTTAACCTAAAGTACCTAAACTAGTTTACCAACATTAGAGCAACTCAAATATAACTTCGCAATTTATTTGTGTTGGTTTGTTTATGGTTTGGCTGGCGTTGTATCGTCATTGTATGCAGTGTTGTTGTTATTTACTTATTGTGATTTTGCGAAGTGTATCTGTGTGAAATTAAGGAATTTTGTGGTGATGATGCAAAATGTATTGATTAATTAGTCCTTTATTCAGTTTTCGTTTGTTGAAAATAGTAGGTAACTTGCTGTAGACCAACTCCAAAACTTTCATGGATTCAAACAAAGGTAAAAATCTTAGACAATTTTATTAATTGTGATTTTTGCGAAGTGTATCTGTGTGAAATGAAGAAATTTTGTGGTGAAGATGCAAAATGTATTGATGAATTAGACCTTTCCTTTAGTCAGTTATCGTTTGTTGAAAATAGTAGGTAACTTGCTGTAGACCAACTCCAAAACATTCATGGATTCAAAACAAAGGTAAAAATCTTAGACATTTTAACACAGGATATTATGTTTATTAAAAACACCTGGCTACCTGGGTGCTGTTATTCGAATCTATTATTCTGTTATTATGTATTTTGTTTGCTAATGAATCATACCAAATGTGTGTGGAATGATACGCTGACCTAAACAATTTTACGAATTTGGTCAAAAAACCTGATCTATCTAAGAGCCATATTTAGGCGTATGGCCAAGATTTCTTCTGCCTACCTAGTCCGAAAACCAATGCACGCCACTGAGCATATTATTCCCGTGGATGGACGAAGAATCATCGATTTGGATCATTTTTTAAATCACTTCAAACAATATGTAATCACAACAAAGCGTTTGGATGTACATTGAGTAATGTCCACATTATTGGAGAAAAAATAATAATAATAATAAATAATAATAATAATAATATTTTTTGAGATTTAAATAAAGCTGCAACATCTGGCATTATATCTACTGGTATTGGCTTTTCCCAATTTAACGAATTATTTTCATCAATGGATTGCCCGTCTTTTACTTACTTATTTATTTTCCCGTAAGAGTCTTCTCAATAGAAAGATGAAGTTGGTAAAGTCGTTCTCAAGTTATTGCATGACCAAGGGAAATAGGGATTAATTTTTATATATACATAGAGATCTCTAATAGGCATGTTTAGTTTTCTTACATGCACTAGAATTTGACTTGAATTTGATGTTTTCCCTTTGAGACCGCACCCGTAGCTGGTATCAATAAGCCAGGCCGACACACTTATTAATCCATATTTTGAAAACTACTGAACCGATTCTGAAGAAACTTTCACTGTTCCCTTAGTTGAAGTAAATGTAAATTAAGCCTACAATTTGTACAATTGCAATTATTTAAATACATTTAAAAAGATAGTCAAACATAAGTTATGCAAGAAAGGGTACTATAAAGTTTCAGAATTTGTAGATGACAAGAATGCATTTGAATGAATTGTTCGCTTCGCAGGCTATTGTTATATAATAATATATCGTTTGTAAATTATAATACTTCTAAGTACAAATAAAAAGCTTGCTGAGTTTTTTGCCGGAGTCTTCTCAGTTCAAGTTGTATTTGGAACCGGAGTAAGTTTACGTTCATAAGTGCCTCATTAGGGCTTATATTGAATAAATACTTTTTGATTTTAATTTTTTACCATATTCCTAACACCATGTGATCAAAATGAAATAAATTGTTTAATGAAATCGCTAAATAATACATCTGCAGAAGGATATGACGAAATCGCTACAAAAGTAATTAAATACTGTAAACAAGAGCTTAGCCCGATTTTAGCTCATTTAATAAATCTATCCTTTGAAAATGGTGAATTTCCAGACTTATTCTCTCTGGTCAAACCACTACACAAAAAAGGCGATAAATCGAATATAAATAATTATAGACCAATAACGTTAGTACCGAATCTGTCAAAGTTATTCGAAAAAGCTATGCATAAAAGGATTATGTCGTTTGTAAATAAGCTGAATATTATTAAAGAGGAGCAATTTGGATTTCAGAGTAAAAAATCCACTACATTAGCTGCACTGGTACGTGAAATAACAGATTCTCTCAACTCAAGACTGGCAACGTCTGTTATATTCTTTGATATGTCGCGAGCTTTCGATTTCGTATCACATGAGCTTCTAGTCACTAAATTAAATAATATTGGCCTACGAGGTACAGCGCTTAAGTGGTTGCAGACTTATTTACAAAATCGGGAACAATATGTCGAGATAAATTGTTTAAATAAAGAACTGGCACTAGTTTCTCATAAATCGATAAATAGAGTTAATGGCTGTGGTGTGCCTCAAGGTAGCGTCCTGGGGCCGTTGCTTTTCTTGATCTATATAAACGACCTTCCGGATGTGACTACAAATAAATGTACCCTTTTTGCTGATGATATATCAATAATTATAAGTTGTAATAAAAATTAAATAAATAAATTCATATACGTATAGAACAGATTGAAACAAACATCCGCGCGTTCTACTATATTAGCAGCGAGCCATGGTCACATAGCATCTACATTAAAATATGGGTTACTTATTTGGGGAAATTCTCCAGATATACATAAAGCATTCATTGCACAAAAGAAATGCGTTCGAGCAATATGTGGTGTACCACCACATGCCTCATGCAGGCCCCTGTTCGATAGTCTGGGTATATCTCTTCCTTGTATGTACATACTTGAAGTTGCATTATTTGTAAAATCTCATCATAGTTATTTTAAAACAGGGCAAGACATTTATCCAAGAAGCACAAGGCATCCAGATCGATTGGTCTTTGACAATCCGCCTCGAATGGCTCTTTATCAAAAGCAATGTTTTGCAATGTGCATAAAGGTATATAATGCGATACCAAATAACATTAAAACACTTCCACTGATACGTTTTAAATGTAAATTGATACAGTGGCTAAAATCCCAACATTTCTATAATATTAATGAATTATATGGGTACAATTTTTTGACATAGGTTTTTCGTTTTTTTTTTTTTTTCGTTGTTCGTAGGCTAAATTGTATTTGACATGTGAGTAAAATAGACAAAAAGTTAACATAGTCAATTAATATAATACCTTGTTCTTATATGTCTGTGTATAATACTTAATTTTAGTAAATGAATATTTAAATTGATAACGTGTTTTTGATTTAATAGTAATTTGTATTTTATTTAATAATTATACCTAATGTACCTAGTGTACCTATTTGCATGCTTATTATGAAAGCTGAATGTGCTGAATACTATAACAATGAACTGTATACATTTTAAGACCTTGTAAAACCACATTTAAAGCAAATAAATGATATTCTATCCTATTCTTTGATTTTATTTCCATACATAGTAGTAACTAGGTATGGAAATCTAGTAAGATGTCAAATACTGGTGTATTTACCCTATCGTGCGGCGCTTTAGTACTTTTCTACAATCGTTTTATTTTATTTCCATACTTAGGTCAAATAACTGTGTATTTACCCTATCGTACGGTCGACTCGTGAGTCGTGCGTGACTCCTGCCGGGCTGCCGTGTCATGAACTCGTGCGAGTGAGATAGTTGCGACTGCGCGATGCGGGGGCTGCACGGCCGAGCCATGAAGCGGGGGCAAAATGTGGATTTGAGCTGGGGTAGTATACGCTCTTAAAAATGATTTTACTATACCACCCGGTTCGCACTTAAAACTAGAAAGAAAGCACAGATACGATGGGAATATAAAACAATTTGCCTGAAAATCTCTACATAAATTGCCTTTTACAAAAATTTAAAAAGAAACTTGATAACAGACTTGCCAGTCTCCGTTCTATACAAATACCTCTACATTTCTCCCTCTGCTTTCATAACTTCATTTACTATGTTGAGTGATCGCTTTTAACATTTTATTCTCTGAGCCTTTTCAAAGCTTTATCTTATCGCTGCCTTTTATGAATTAAGTTGTAATAAATTAAAAGCGTTGTTTGATCCTCGATGCAATGCTTTTGATGTCATACTCGCTTGGAAAATTACTGTGCGAGTAGACTATGTTCCGTGGTTTCCAACTATCTAACATAAAACTAAGGGTGGAGTTGACAAAGTTCCTGTAGGTATTTAGGAGATACCTTAGAAGATAAATTGCGAAAGATATGTCACTGTCTACAGTAGCCTTGCTGATGCAAGCTCTTACTCAATAGGTTGATTTCAATTTAAAAGAGGAGCTTTCTTCTCATTAGTACCTACATGCAATCTTACTGTTTAACTGCCACTTTAAATGTTATAACAGTTATCCACCATGTCTACCCTTGTAACTGCGAACCGTATCTTCATTTTTTTTAAATCTAAGTGTATGCTATGTATGTATACACGTCCTCATCCGATCTAATATTGTCTAAGTATTAGCGTCAGATGACTGCATATTGCCAAGGTTACAACATCCGTCCCTTTGAACATCATATATCATAGTTATTGCATTATAATGCCTATCCATCAATACGTAATGTACAATTTCCAATAACACATGTTTGCGTATGAACTCAAATAGGTAGCGATAAAGGTGATTCGCAATTTGTTTACGTCCAACCACATCTCGCGTAATGGTTATTGATGATATAAACTACTTAACAAAATGGATTTTGATGTACTATTCTTGTATGTATGTACTATTCCTGCGTGTAGAATCAATGGTTCGGCTCGAGCTCGCTTCGCGTAGCATGGACGCACCATAGTTTTTCAATAGAACATAGATATGTAACTATTCACACACAAACCACTAAAGAACTTCTAAATAATATTTCGCCTCCTAGAGGGAGAGAGCAAAATCTCAGAGAAACTTGTGATGAGTATGAAAGCAATAAATTGACAGGCCAGTTGTTCCACCTATCACGCCGCAGGTCGTGGGTTTGATTCCCACACATGCATCGTGTTTGAAGAAAAACACTTGCCATAAACGTAACAGGAATACTTTCTATCCTCTCTCCCCCATTTATATCCTCTACTAGGGGAGCGCAGTTAACCGCTTACCGCCAGGCGGGCCATGTGTTGGCCGACGTAGCATAAGAAAAGGCAAAACCGCGGGAAGGAAACTAGTTTAAAATATATTTCATCGTAATCTCTTGGGTACTCTTACGAAACGGTTTTACTAGCTAGGGTTTATAAGAAATCGCTGAGTATATTTTTTGTACAGATTCCTGTTGGGTTTTTTGTGGATCTTTGTAAAATAAAGAACGTTAGTTTATCTTTATTGTCGACTATTATATAGCTGAGAGGGTATGTTAGTAAGTTCAGCCAGCTAAGAGAGGCTTTGTTACATAATTTACAAATATACAAAATCTTCATGTATTTCTTAAACCTAACTATCCTAACTACGAATGTGAGTTTGTTTATTTGTTACGCTTTCACGCCTTAACTACTTGAGTTAGTTAATATTGTACGGAACCCTCCGTTTGCGTGTCCGACTCACACTTGGCCGGTTTTCATTTTCATTTGTGAAAGACTGTATGGTTTTATGGACTGTGGTAATAGGGTCACATTGCCACCCTTTGGGTACGGAACCTAGAAACTAAGCCCATATAATTGTCTGTCATACTGTGGCAAACTAGCGAGGCGAGGATTGTGTTGTGACACCATTTAAATTATTTTGCTTTAGTTCGTGAGTATTCATTATAAAGTTTTCAATATAACTCGAAAATCCTTTGTATACCTACACAAAAAACATTATTTCCAAATCCAAAACATATTGTTTGGAATACTAGAGCTAAAAGGATAACCTACATACAACAAAAGGCCAGCAAATGCACGTATTTCTAGAATTATAAAGCTCTATACAAACCAAACGCAATCTTCCAAGTATTTCAATGAATATTAATTAGTTTGAAAACTTTATTTAACGTACCCTTTACCAGTCTCCACAAGTTTAATTCTCCCCGTGTTTGTGTGCCAAGGACTTGGCTCCCCGCACTGTCGTGCACGCAAACACAACAAACAAGAGCAACAGCTCCCAGCGAATTAATACAGCCTAAACAAACTGCTAAATAAAGCGACATAACCGGTCAACCGGCAAATATTTGCTGTCCCTGTTATTTGGGATCAAAATCGATATTTTGCCTCAGGCGTCGTTAAAACCCGGTTAATTTTTGTTATATATTTTAAATGTCATTCAAATAATCATAATTAATTTTTAATTTTATTTTTGTTTATTTTAAAGTGATAGTTAATGTTTAGTAAATGAAACCAACGTCAAAGCATTAACTTAGTGGTGTAATTAATTATAAAACGTGTCAGTAAGCTCTTAATCATAAGGTGATAGGTACCTTAACGGTCCTGAGCGCGCCGTGGGCAGCATCTTCCGCCCAGACTTTGACGCCATCCTTTTCATACTCCACTGTCCAGCCCACTTCGGAAGCTAGAAGGTTTTTTAAGGTTTCGAAGTCAGAATCGTCGGCAACCCGCGCTTCGCCGCGCGCCCATCCTGCGCCGCCCATTCGAACGCGGACATCACAAAGCGACTGCGAATCAACTGGGTTGCGTTACTCACCGCAGCTGCTAGCTTCAAGCTCGATGGCTGGAGCGCGCGTGCGCGGGAAATGCGCCGCCATTTTTCTTTATAATTTTTTTAATTTTCATAAACTGGCCTAGAGTTGTGCTTGCTTAAAAGTACATAATATTATGATTGTTTTGATTTATTATGTAGGTAGTCAAATTTTGGGAACGTTCAAAAGGTTTTTTAAAAACTAAATTAAAACTATGACAACGTCTACACCGATGCTAAGGTGAATTTATTGTGTCTTAAAACTAACAAAGGCAGTGGCCACCAGCCGATGCAACGACTGCTGACTTGCAATAACAATTATAGAGAAATTGCCCACGCCAATGGACCACACACGGCTGGCGATGCTGAGCCAGCATTTAGTCTAAAACAGAGGGGGTAGGGGGATCCATAACTCCTCCCTCCCTAAGAGCGAAATTACCGGAATTATCGTTTTCAATATGATTCCGATGATTTCGTCTAAAAAAAGGAAAACATTTTATAATTTTAAGGTTCATAAAATAAATGATAAAAACAAGGATAGTTAAAATTAACAAACTTAATGTAAAATAGCCTAAAACACCGAATTTAGAGGCTTGCTCTCTGTAAACACTTTCTATCACTTCACTGTGCTTTATAGCATATGACATAGATTTAAGTTCGTCCAAATTAACACCTTTAATGTTCAGTGCGCGTGCACTGAACAAATTCTCGTTCGTCGGTAATCGCGGTAGATTGATTACCGGAACTTGCTCGGCTAAGTCTGTTTCAGTATAGGCACGATGGTGCCTTATACGTATACCATGTATATCCAGATCACATGGCTCGTCGATGGTCATGATGAAGGTCCCGAAGACAGGGTGTTTGCTAACTTCAGTATCACACACTTTAGTTATGGTAGTGTGTAATCTGCTATATAAGATCCAATTGTCGGAATTAACTTGTTGCAATTTAACATCTTCGATCATAATAAGATGCTGTTCGCAGAGGGTAAGATTGTTCTCAAATTTCATAAGTTGCTCGATACACGTCGGCTCTGTGAAGAGAGATCTGGTGTGGTCATCACACAGGAACTGGTCGCCGGCAGCAAGCGGGCGGCACGGTTTCACGATCGGTAAGTATTTCATTCCCTTCGCCAGAAGGTAGGGATATTTAGGGAAAATAGATAAGGTTTTATTTTCAGGTTGGTGGAAAATTGGTATGGAATAAATTTTATAATAATTATAAGTACAATTATCAATAAGTGGAATTTCCATTATGAACGTGATCTGGTTTTTCTTAAGGTACGATTTTATGTTAATTGTTTCTTCTAGTTGTACTAAATTAATTTCATTAGGTGGATAAACTAAATTTACAGTTTTTGAAATGATCTTTAAATGATACAGTAATTCAGTAGAGTTAACAATAGACTGATGTAAGATAGATACTTTACTTAATGCTAGAGCTGTTTCAATTTCGCTTAATTTAATAAAGATAGTGCGGAAACTACTTATAAAAATGTTATATAATCCGGATATGTATGTTGAGAATACCCAGTTATTTTCTTTAGCAGCTAATTCTTTAACCATTGTCTCTACTTTTATCAAACGTGATTTCAAAATTATAGAATTATTATTTATAGTTTCAGTTACATTTATAAAACTATCTAACATTTTGGAAACCAGGGTAAGTTTTTTTGAAATTATAATTTGATTGTTTTCTAATTCGGAGGTAATTTTATCATATTTCAAGGCATCGTCATGATCAAGGTTTCCTGTGATGAGTTTTATCAAAGAACCTAATGGATTGATGATACCTCTCTTAAAGCGTTGCGGTACCAGTTGCTGATATTTCTGTATAGTTATGTCGCGAATGAATTCAGTATGCAACTGAATACTGTCAAATTCACGGGAATATGGTTTATCACTTTTAACTAAATTACTGAAATCTTTAAAGTTTTTAACAATAGAATTAAGGTCATCATGGATTTTATCTAAATTTAAAACTTTAACAATTGTCCAACGGTCAGTTTGAACATAAGCTTGACCTTCTTTTATAGGGATAATTCCAGGATTTCCTTTAAGGGATTGCAGCTGAAGGCCCAGCACCGGCGTCACTATCACGAAGATGTTCCACCTGTGGAGGACGTTTGATGTTTTCAATAGGGACCTTTGTCTGTCTGTCACCTATTTGTATGGGCACTATGTTTCTTTACCTATAACTTTAGCTTTCACGTACCGTGCTTTATCTTTACTTTTTCGCTTATTAATTCTTTAGCGAAAATAGTCCTATCTGGTGTAAATTCTATTTCATTTTCTCCACCTTTTCTTTCTCTAATCCTTTTTGTAAATACTGTTTTTCTAATTCAATGTCATAAGAGTTTCCTGTATCTGTGTGTCCGAAAACAAACTCAAAAGGAGTAAGATTAGTAACCGAATGAATAGCATGATTGTACGCCATAACTGAATATGTCATAAATGTCGCTGTGTCTGTACACTTTCTTTCGTACTTAGCTAATTTATATATATCTATAATAGTGGAATGAAAACGTTTAATGAGTCCTGTCGAGTTGGGGTTGTTCGGTGTACCAATGTGTAATTCTATTTTATGTAAATTTAAAAATTCCTTCAATAATTCACTATTGAACTCGGTTCCTGGATCTGAACTAATCTTTTTAGGAATACCGTAAAAAGAGAAATATGTCATCAGGGCTCGGACTACTTCAGGAGTTGATTTGTTTGAAATTTCTATAGCCTGACCTAACTTACTGAACGCATCTATAAGTGTTAGATAGTACTTTCCTTCAATGTTAAATAGATCTATAAAAATCTCTTGAAATGGGGCATCTTGGGTCTGAGTTAATTGTATGACGGGCTTTACGGATTTACGGTCATACTTTATTTTACGGCAGGCTTCACAAGCATTAATGATGGCTGAAACTGTTTCCTGCATTCTATCCCAATAATAGTTCCTACGAATCCTTACTAACGTTGTCTTGATATCATGATGGCATGTTTTTCCTTCATGATGTTTTAAAACAATCGCTTCCTGTTCTTTCTCATCTTTAACAAACACTACACGCTCTGTGCATTCATAAAACTGAACCATATCTTTCTTAAATAGCTGTATAACAATACTTCTGAATAATTTACGGTGTTCATTCTCTTTGAAATAAATGAAATACTTTAATTTAGGCTTTACATGTGTTTTAAGAAATTGTTTTACCAATTCTGGGTTGTCTATTGGTAGGAAAACTTCTAGAACCTTTTGTTTCTTTCTAGGAATATCCTTCACATGCAATGAGTTTTTAAGCCATGAGAAAACTAAAACTTGGTTAGGCTTAGTGTCGATAGCCTCGCGTAAAATTGGTATTCCAGTTGATTCTAAACCTACGGATGAGTGAATAATTTGAGATTTACCTGAATCTGATCTAATAGGGTATTCTGATATTTTCTCAGAACTTGACATTGATACTGTATCTGAAATAGTCATTGGGCTAATTGAGACTGTAACACTTGGGTCTGATATGGTAATAATAGAAGAGTCACTATGAGTATTTTTGTCTGTCTGTGTGTCTCTATTGATGTCCGTAAAAGTTGTAATATGAATGTTTGTCGTTTTAGTCTTAAGTTGTTCGTTTTTTAAATCAATGATAGCTTCTAGTTGTAGTAAAAGGTCATTCCCTATAAGTCCATCATACAGAGAATCTATGTCATACAAATAAAATTTGTGCCAGTCATCACTCTTAAATGTTGGCAAAAGAGGAATTTTGATAACCTCATTATGTCTACTAGACGCGTGAGTAGTAACAACTTGAAATGGTTCCTGTCGAATGTATCCGGGAAAATATTCATTGGCTTTTTGGGGACTTATAAACGATCTAGTACTACCTGTGTCAATCATCATTTTCGCGTCTATTTCAGGAATGTAAATATATGGAAGTTTTAAGTTAGGTTCACAGTTTAATTCTATCACTTCTTGTCTTGTTGAGGCATCTATCTGAAAATTCTGGATATTAGGTAAGTCGGTCTGTTCTACGTTATTGCTTTCTTCAATTATGTAATCATTATTTGCGTAGTCATACGTATGTTTGACGTCATTATAGTTGTAGTCATTTTCATAGTCAATGCTAAGCTCATTTAATTTAAATCCTGACTGTGGCTGTTGCGCAAGAGGCGCTGTTCTCATAGTTACGTCACTAGATTGCAATTGGGGTTTTTGTACTTGTGGCGGCGTATACCCTAATTGAGGTGGCTTATATCCGAATTGTTGTGACGTTTGGGCACCGAATTGAGCTGGTCGGTAACCTAAATGTTGAGGTTGACCTTGAGAAATTTGGGGAGTCCTAAATTGTGGCGGAATCCCAAAGTTAAATTTTGGAGTAATTTGGGGTTGGCCTTGAGGTACGAAAGGCCTAAAACCAGTTGGTTGAGGTGAACTACCGAATTTACTAATGGGCGTGCTCGGCGCACCTGATGGTAAAGGCGGTCGCGATGATAGCGTGCCGTGAATTCGATTTCGCATTGTATACTGATCGTGGAAATTTACTTCTTCCAAAACAACACTTAAGGCGGCTTCTAAAGATGCGGGGGTGTTCAATCTTACTACGCGTACCATATTTTCAGGAAGGTTATACAAAAACACGTTCAATGAGGTATGATCATAAATTGCCTTTTTGGCCAGTTTTAATTCGGCATCTTCGATCATGTTTACCTTGGACATCAGAAGGGAACGAATGCCCTGAATACGATTGCAGAAATCTAAATAATTTTCACCTGATTTAATTTTTATCGACTCTAATTCAATCGCTATGCACTCCTCACTACGCGGATCTCCAAAATGTTGCTGAAGTAATACCTTTAATTCGGTCCAAGTCTCGACATCTTCTCGTTCTGATAGCAGTGAAGCTGCTTTTTCGGTTAATCTGCTTGTAATAGCATGGTACAAATATAAGTTCTGTTCCTCATTACCTCTGTACTTACTAATAATGTATTCAGCTTTACGGATAAATAAATTTAACTGTTTCTTTTCACCATTGTATAATGGGATCAATTTTAACATTTCGCTAGGTACGGTTATAAGTTGTGGTTGAGCCATTTTTAACAGGGTAATGTAGGATCAGAGTAAACGTAACACAGAATAAAACACAATCAATAAAATATAACACACACAAAAATATAACAATTATAAAAGCACAGTTAATATTAGGATATAAAGGATTAAAGTTTTTATAAAAATGTAAAAGTTGTATAATTTGTAAAAATATGTAAAATAAAACTGAACAGATTTGGATATTCTAGTTTACTTAAAATTACAATGCAATAAAGTGATCAATGCTGAGATCAAATTATAACGATTTAATTAATTAATTAAATAAGGAAAAAGTGTATTCCCTATTCTCAAACTACTCTATGCGTATTCTTATCAATAGTAGGCACTAGCAGAAATTCATACTAAGAAACCAGACACGTTATCATGAGAGAATTCCGATCTCAATAATAACAAAATTAAATAATGTAAATGAATTATAGGAGGATTTTGGAACAAGGATTGGCGAAAAGTTTTACTCACCAACCGACCGCTACTCCCATTTTCACTCACTTTCCTTTTTTACCCGAATTGACTTATTTATTTGGTTCGAGGATTCACTCGTTCAGCTATCGCGCGTTCTACTAATTCGGGCGAATTTGGACACCCGAAACAAAACTACGCAGCCTGAGCAAATCCTACCGGCTGCGCCAGTCAAATTTTGGGAACGTTCAAAAGGTTTTTTAAAAACTAAATTAAAACTATGACAACGTCTACACCGATGCTAAGGTGAATTTATTGTGTCTTAAAACTAACAAAGGCAGTGGCCACCAGCCGATGCAACGACTGCTGACTTGCAATAACAATTATAGAGAAATTGCCCACGCCAATGGACCACACACGGCTGGCGATGCTGAGCCAGCATTTAGTCTAAAACAGAGGGGGTAGGGGGATCCATAACTAGGTACTTGGTTTATTAATTTATTTTAAAACATATTTTGTGATTGTCTTAGTTTTAAATAGAATGACGTTAGAATAGTTCTTGAGCTAGAATTTATCATTGAAGAGTCATTGTTTTTTTAGACACCTCTCTTCTCTTCTTGTATTTACAAAACATCACTCTGTGACCTAAACCCGCACTTAGATCACGCTTTTCCGTGACTTAAGTAGTCCTTTGTGAAAGGAGTAGCGTAACCTAAGTGCGGGTTTACGTCATACGTGCTATAATAGTAGATTATGCACCAAGGGGATAGAGAAGAGTCTGAGTCACGGGCGGCATATTGGACCTTATACGTAACGAGTAAGTTATGTAGAGTCTGGTGAAGCGAGGGGTTGAAGCCGTCCAAGACGAACACAGACTTTATTATCGAGGTGAAAACTCGACTTTTCATACCTACTGCGAGACAACCAACCATCATCTTTTGTTTCACATTCTTTACAATCGCGCTTTATTCCTTTTTTTATGTTCTGCCTATGGTGGCCAGTTCGATTTTCTTATAAGTATATTAGAAAATCAGGCGGGCATTGTAAAGAGACTTCCCTTTACGAAGCCCGTAAGGAGCCGTAAGCTAAGAGTTTTCATACGAATTTTAACGTTCCAAATTCAAATCACATTATAAGTATCCCTTGGGATTTTGGCCTTGCTTTACGTTGAGATTGCATGATATTTATGTAATTGGACATTGTCCAGCAGGTGGTATGAAAAATAATACGCGATACTCGTGATCAAACTTCGCCGGGATAATAGACTATCGTAACATAGGTACTATTGAATAGCACTTTCTGGCATTTCACTTTATAATTTTCATTCCCCATTTTGTGTTGGGACACACGTCCCAAGAATTTGAGAAAAAAGTTACCAATATTTATGTTCAGACATTTATTTATAAACCAAATACAGTTTTAATTATACTCAATGCTCAATAACAATACATTGATGGAAAGATATTCTTTGTCCTTATATTTCTTATAATCAAAAAAGGCTATTTAATAAATACAATCTTCAGTCTAAATATGAGATTAAATATATAACACATTTTGTCTATGGTTCTAGCATCTACTGATGTCGGGAAGGGTCCCCTGGCACTTGTTCTTCCATCCGTACCAAGCGTTGAATCCATGACGTTTGAAAATTTTCTTCGCGCAAGTTGATGCCACCGTTATATCATCGGTAATAAGCTCTGAAAGTAATAACATCACAGATTTGATATAACCTAGTATTTATTCAGTGAAGCATCCTCTATTTTTTTTATTTTTTTTTTATACCACTAAGGTGGCAAACAAGCATACGGCCCGCCTGATGGTAAGCAGTTACCTAACCTATGGACGCTTGCAACACCAGGGGTATCACTCGCGCGTTGCCGACCCTCAAGAAATCTCTTCAATCCCTTTTTGAAGAACCCCATGCTGCAGTACTCCATTGGGAAAACCACGGCGGGGAGCTCATTCCACAGTCCGAGCGTCCGCGGAAGAAAACTCCTTTTAGCTCGTAATTATTTATCAAATAGGCATACACATATAAAAAATCAAGACGGAGTGTCACCTCATAAGAAAGTGAAGCAAAAAATTTCCTACGTGTGCGTGAGTAAAATCAGTACTGGCTCGAGCAGGCACAATTGGTACTGAGCCTTATTGTCACTGCTGTCAACGTCTCAATACGGAATGACAACCGATCGGCTTCCTATGGTCTATATGTGTGGGTGAGGCCATCTATTTACAAGAACCCCTAGGCTTCCTATTACTTGCGTCACTTAAGAACACAGACCGTTCCGTCTTTCATTTGCTCTTGGTCTGAGTCAAATAGGTACCTGGTCACCTCATAAAATTTTACAATACCATGTCAAAGTTATGGACTGATGTTGTGTATTTTATATTAATATCCTATGTAGGCGGAAATAAGTTCCACATTTTTTTTCTTAAATCGATATTCAGTTATTTGGCAGAAGGTGGTAAGCACATACAGCCAACAGTCTAATTATTAATGATGAAATCATTAGTGACAAAAGGAGTCACTCATTACATCGTAAATCAAAAAGATTTTATTTTATTTACTAACTAGCTGTCCCCCGCGGCTTCACCCGCGTTCCCGAGATAAAAAGTAGTCAATGTCCTTCTCCATACAATAGGCAATCTGCTGCATGGCAAATTTCATGATGATCCGTTGAGTAGTTGAGGCGTGAAGGCGTAACAAACAAACAAACTCACTTTCGCATTTATAATATTAGTTCGGAAGTTATGATTTCCCAATGATGTTTATTTCGATATAACAACAAACCCCTCCCAAATCATTTCTCGAAATACTCTGCATTCATAAACTTCGTTTTGTCAAGTAAATTAACTGGATATTTAATAATACCATTGACAGAAACTCTCACGTGTGGGGTGTGGGTATCGTAACACGGTAACACACCAATATAAAATACCATATCCTCATGATCCTCACCTAATAAAACTTAACATGTACTTAATAAATGCTGTCGCCAAGCAGACGCGTTGAGGTTTATTCAGGTTAATTCCTACCAGTGCACTTGATACCCTTTTAGTTTTGGTACCGGTTGCTTGTCAGGCTTCTGGCTGGCATAATAAATATACACTCACGTGAACACGTAACGCTGCAGTCCTTTCCAGGTGTACTACCGGCGCTGCACCAGTATTTGTCGTTGATTTGGAACAGGCCGTAGTCGGTAGAACCGTTCCTGTTCTTGGGGCTGACCCTGGCCGTGTTGCTTGAGCTCTCCGCCTCCACCAAGCAAACCCCTGGAATAATGACTTATTGTCAGCAGAACCCCTAATAATGCCATTCAAGAAACATCGCTAAATGGAAATCATTTCCAGAAACTGTGTTTCAACGCGTTGATAATTTGAATAAACGAAACTCTATAATCATTCACTCATGATCACCATTAAGATTTTAGAAAATTTTCAATCAAAGACAATTCATTTTAGACAATAGCTTTTTACTGGTAATTAAAGCTGTTCATGAAAGAAATTCGAATCCCTCTATGAACAGCAGAGTGAAAAAAATTTTTTTTTTTAATTTGAAATTAGCTTCCACGTCATAATTTTCGGGCGCCGCTCCCCTATTTCACATCTAATAAGTATATAAGGGACGAAATTTTCAAAAAATATTTCATAGTGGATTCCGAAATGAACCTATGTTCCTTTCGGAAAAAAAAAACTATTTTCTATAAGCTCTCCAGTGGGTTGGGCTGTGCGTTCATAAGTCACCCAGTCAGTCAGCACCCCGAGTGTCTTTCTAATTCGTTTGCGTTAACTATACATTTGTATGGGAGTTAGTACCATGAGTATTCCGCTTGAGGCGCTGTGCCAATTCCTATAGAGAAGTGTCATAAACGCAAACTAATTAGTAAGCGTTTACAAACGTCAATTCTTTACACTCGGGTTTAAATATAATAATATATAGACCATAAAAATTATTCGCGTAGTTACTGATAAAATGTACCTACCTTATCATCAACTATAATGTGACCGTTACCCGATTCTAGGGTTATCATTTTATAACCGAGAGATTTCTTTTATAGCTTTATTTTCAACGCACTTGCTCGTAAAGTGACTCTTATTGCACCGATTTTAGTATCATAAGACAGCTTATTACTAACTGTATACCAACCATGAGTTTTCTACGATAACGTAATAAATAAATAATAAATATCCTGGGACATTCCTCACACACGGTCATCTGATCCCAAACTAAGCAGAGCTTGTACTATGGAAACCAGATAACTGATATAATACATATACTACTTTTTGTTTGTAAATACATACTTAATATACATAATTACACCCAGACTCAGGACATACAGACATGTTCATGTACACAAATGCATGTCCTGTGTGGGGATCGAACCCACGACCTGCGGCGCAATAGGTGGAATCTTTACCAGAGTCTTAACCAACTGCGCCAACTGGCCCGTCGAAATCTACAATCGCTAGCGACTACGGTGAAATATTTTATATGAAATGCTTCCAAAAGTGTCCACTAGAGGAGCTGCTAGTCATGCAAAATATTCACCGTGGTCGCTTGCGACTAGATAGATTACGTTAGCAGCGTAGAAAACTCATGGTAGAGGCACTGGTGCTTTTTAATTTACATCACCGCACTAGTGTTTTATGATATTATCCCGATTATGTGGTTGTGTTGTGGTATGTGGTTGATATTATCAAAAATCTACTTAAATAAATAAGTATGTCTGTTTTTTCCTCGCAAGTGTGTTGAAAAACGTCGTAGGACACGCGTGTGCATTAATAATTTTTCCTAGTTTGAGAGTCAGAGGCATATCTCTTTGTAAACTCATATAGCCTACAAATTATAATATTTTCCCCGGTTGAGTCCATATGAAAAATACCTATTTTAAGAATAATTAATTATCTATTTTAAGATTTTTATGGCTGAATAAACATTATTATTATTAGCCACTCAGCTTCCTTACCGCCTCGTCTGTAATGACCATTTTTACACACATGTATCACAATGTACTACTACATAAAGAGCGATAGGTGTTTGAAATTTTGTGCGATATAACTACCTACCTAAATAATAAAAAGTATGGAAAATGGTGTAAGATCACTACGAGAAAATAGTGAGCAGACATTAAAAGAAATACAAAGAAAGAACATTGAATTTCTCGTTGTTTTGAATTCGGTTAGTAAAACTATGTCTCTTACTTTCAACAATCATGTAAAAAGATCTTCATAGCTTCGCAGTCATCCCTTTTTATGAGTTCGATTTAAATAAAGTTAAAAAGTTACTCACAGTCCCTCAATTTGTCTTCAGGAAATCCTTGCTTCCTCAACTCCTTAACCAGATCACATCTTTGAAAAATCTTCGCCTCGCAATATAAACAGAGGGTTGCCACAGTTAAAAACAATACCATTGACTTCTGCATTTTATTTTATCAACAGTAACACGTCTGTTCCAAATATGTAAAGAGCTACAATCAAAGACTGCTACAATGAAGAAACGATGCTTGCTTATATACTGACTCGAGATTATTCATGTTATCCTCATTGCTCGTTGGACGTGTGTAGGCATGTTAGCGAGGGACATTCCCTCATATCGTATGATACGAGTAATAACATTGTATTTCTATTTATACCTAACTATTCCCCTTTAATGCGATGACAACAGCAAAGTCAATCATTTTATTAACATTTATTTAAAGAAATAGGTACATTACTTTGTACTCAGAGCACTTCTTTGTCTGCTTTTATGACGTATACACTTAAAATCCCCTTTAGAACCGGCCGGCCGGCCGGCAGTGGTTTCCGTCCTTCCTCGGACGTATATTTACATAATTTGGGTCGTAGCTGTTGTTGAAATAAAATAAAAAAAACATACTTAGGTACTAAGTTTATTTGTGTAGGAATATTTAAAAAAAAATACTTAGGTATAAACAGTATTCCTGTAATATTTACATACCTATCATTTTCTTTGCAATGTCGAAAACTGAACAACATAAAAAACCAAAATATTCTGGAATATACGGCGATGATAGCTCAGTGGTAGTGACTTCGGATACCGAGACGAAGGTCCCGGGTTCGAATCCTACAATGAGCTTGAGCTTTCGGTGAAGGAAAACATAGTGAGGAAACGCGTACGCAGGGTACTTACTACAAACTATCCTAACACCGTGCTAACAGCGTGCCATCTGGCTGGCTACCACCCTCAAGTTGAAAATCTGTCGCCACTTCATTGAATTTCCGACATTATGTTACCTAGTGTAGAGTCATTTGTTAACGTTCATAGGTGCCTAAATTGAATAAAAATATTTTGAATTTGAATTTGAATACATGTGTGCAAAGTTGGTAGACATCTTTCGTTACCGATAACTTATTTTTTATGTGTAAGACATAAAAATAGGTTTATGTAGGTATAATTTGTCAAAATTTGCGCACTGGTTAAATTTGTAGGCCTTAAACACTAAAACATGCTGCTAAAATGATCTTTAACATACTTCATAATATTATTGTTCCTTGATAAAGAGAGAATAATATAAACATCACGGATAAACATAGATAAAAAAACATTGTTATGTGTTTATGAAATGTATACTTACGAGTTGCATAACCGTATACACTTATAAATAAGTAATCTTTGTATAAAATGATAGCAAAAATTAAGGTAATTCCCTGTAATCTCCCTTTAGTTTAGTTACATAACTGTAATTTTATCTGTCAAACTCACTACTAGGCAATGTAATCTACATACTTACCTAATTATAAATAATGGTAGGTACTTATAAAATGTATGGTTTTGCACAGTGAATAAAGACGCATATATGTATAAGGCAAGAGTATAATGGTACCTATAGATCTAGATTATATACAATCAATATAGGACAATAAAAAACTTATAAAAATCGTCAGCTACAAGTTTTATTGAAGATGGCATATATTAAATACTAATAGAATCTATACAGAAGTCATCAAAGAATTTATACTAATGATTGTCATTATACCTTTTCACCGTTAATCAAAATTTGCGGTATCGCCAATAGAATCGTAATAGGGATGATTCCTGGGTGGAAAAAAAATCTTCTTACTCCATAAGTTAGATTATCAAAAAATATTGGCAACGCATTTTAAGATTTGCCAAATCATTACAAATTTACATAGATAAAGCGCATCAAAGTTCGGGAGTGGGGGCTCGTGACGTCACTTCAGAGTAAAAACTGTAATACTCTGACGTGCGTGACGTCACGCGGAACTTCAACGGACAATATCTTCGTATTTTTATGTTTAATCGACAAAAGAAAAAATGCGTGTCTAATATTTTTTGATAATGTAAAAGAGGAACTAAATATAATTTTTCAGTCATCTAGCCTATTATAATAAATCTCCGGCTTTGAATATGTCCGTCACTTTCTGACATCATACATAATACCTAATAAAAAGAGCTGGAGCTATCTCAAAACCTGGGTTTACAAGAGTTGCTTTGAAACCAGGTCATGTAATAAGACAGCTGATGTATAAAGAACACGGTGTTCTACGACTCTACGAGTAGGTAATAAATTACCTACTTGTTGCAAATATTTTATCAGCTTGTGATATCTTCAAGATATTCATTTAGATTACATGGTGTAAAGGACAGTAATTTTGATGTACATTTGTTGCTTAAAATAACGGATATATTTAGGTAATCTGATAAGGATTACCATATCGGCCAAAATTCACAAATATTTACTGCGGTGATCTTTAAGCGTCGTCCTAAGTGGCGACGATTGTACGATCAAACGATGCGATTTCGTCGCACGATCGCGCTAATGTTCCTGTGCTCGCGAGCTTGCGAGCTTCAATTAGGAGACTCTAAAGCGTTTTGTGTATTTGATCTCGTCTTGCGAGAAACGTCGTGCCTTAAGCGTTTGTTATTATAGATAGGATAAGATATAGATAAGGTCCAAAATATACAAATTTTTATATATACTTATCTAAATTCTTTCATTTCTCCAGTGAGAGAATCCAGACATTGAACAAGAAATTGCTACTAACGACGGTGACGCAGACAGAAAAACAAGACTTCAAAACTTAAATAAGTACTTCCATTTTTACGTCAAGTTAACTGTATGTTGGTAAACGCTTACTAACGCGTTTGCGAAATTAGTACCATGAGTAATCCGCTAGAGGCGCTATGCCAACGCAACCGCGGTAGTAATCGTTTACTAACATCAATTCTTTACACTCGGGGTAGGTACTGGTAAAGGGTAAAAATAATATACCAAACTTTTGTACTATTTTTACATTATTATCTTGACTGGCAAATGGATCACAAATAGAAAAAATTACACACATGTAGTTACCCTACCTATAGTTCTAGTTGTACGTAGTATTTATATACTCTGAGGTTCTAGCAACCGTTGATGTCGGAAAGACCCCGACAACAACGGTTCCTTGCCCTTCTTCCGTCAGCACCAAGCGTTGAACCCGTGGCAGATACATAATCTAAGAGCAATTTGCCGCAGCCATAATATCGTCAATTAGAAGATCTGAAATAAATGACAGGCTTATTTTAGTTTTAGCACTTGTACGGATGTTTGTTACTCAATCATGCCGTAACATCGAGATGAAATACAACATACGACATTAGATGCCCCGGAAAAGCGGATAAAATGTGCGGAATCTAGTAAAACATACCTACCTACTTTACAGTATTTCAAAATAATTCGGTTGGTAAGTTTTTTTTTTTTTTTTTATGTTAAATGGGCTTGCGTTTGACCTTCGACTGACCCCATGAGGAGTTAAGACGAGGCCGAGGATGTAGCACGCTTACCCAGAAAAAGCCTATTCACTCTGGCCTTGAATACATCTAGGTTGTAGGTGTTCGGAAACACAGATCCCGGAAGAGAGTTCCACTCCTTTGCTGTTCGTATAAGAAACGATGAAGCAAAGCGTTGAGTCCGGGTACGCGGGATGTCGACAACGTATGGGTGGAAATTCTCCCGGCGTCTTGTGTTTCGGTGGAGAAATGGGGATGGAGGAATTAGATTGAACAATACTGTAGCACACTCTCCAAAATATATCCTATAGAAGACCGACAAACACGAAACCTTACGCCGATGTTCAAGGCTCGTTAATTTCGCCTCAGTTATCGAAACATCGCCGACTAGTCTCCTAGCACGACGGTCTATTGAGTCAAGGGCCTCCAGCTGGTATTTGGCAGATCCATCCCAGAGGTGACAGCAGTACTCGATGCACGAACGGACTTGTGCTTTGTACAGTTGCAATAACTGGTCCGGCGTAAAGTACCGCTTCACCTTACATAGGATGCCCAACTTTTTTGCAGCGGTTTTAGCCTTTGACTCAATAGAACTACCAAAATTTATTTTGGCAGTTAATGTTATGCCTAGGAGTTCAAGTTGGTTGGAAATCGGCAAGGATACATTTTGAAAAGAAGGAGTGAGGTTGAAAGGACTCCTTTTAGCGGTGAATAGACACGCCTGAGTCTTGGAGGGATTAAACTTGACCTGATTATCTTTACCCCAATCGGAGACTGCTTGCAGGTTCAAGTTAATACGCTCAACCATGGCCTCTCTAAGCGTCAAGGTTTCTTCACTGGTAGCCTGTGCGCTAGAAAAATAGCTCTCCACAACCGTGCTGTCGTCTGCGTACCCAAAGATACCGGGTTTTAGCAGATCGTTGATATGCAGCAAGAATAATGTCGCGGAGAGAACTGACCCCTGAGGTACCCCAGCATTAATTGCCAATAGATCCGACGAGCACCCGTCAATGACAACTCGAATGGACCTTTCTCTCAGGAAATCTGAAATCCAGGCACACAAACCAGCAGATATTCCGTACGAAGGAAGCTTGCTTAACAGGCTGTCATGCCAGACTCTATCGAAAGCCTTGGAGATATCAAGGGACACAGCAAGTGATTCACCATATCTCTCAATAGCTTCGCTCCATAGATGTGTGGCATACACAAGAAGATCCCCAGTCGACCGTTTCTGGCGGAAGCCAAATTGGCGGTCACTGAGGAGGTCATTATCTTCAAGGTATGCCAGGAGCCTCCGATTCAATACACGTTCCATAATCTTACAGAGTATGGACGTGATCGCAATCGGGCGATAATTTGAGGGGTCAGCACGACTACCTTTTTTGGGCACTGGTTGCACGTTTGCAAGCTTCCAGGCTTTTGGAACTTGACCCGTTAGTAGAGAGAGGCGATACAGGCGTGTTAGGACAGGAGACAGCTCAGGCGCACAGTTCCGTAGGACAATGGCTGGAATACCATCAGGGCCACTGGCTTTATTCACATCCAGATTGCGTAGTACCTTAGCTACCTCCTTTTGCCGAATATGAATATCTGGCATTTGAAGGTCGCAAGAGGGTAGTTTTGGGGGTGATTGGTTACCCGCATCCAGATGTGAGTTCCCCGCAAATAGAGTGGCAAATATATTTGCCTTCTCCACGGCTGTGTGGGCCAGAGAACCGTCAGGTTTCAGCAACGGCGGAAGCGATGTGCGGCAGAAATTCGCCTCAACCGACTTGGCAAGCGACCAAAAAACTTTACTCCCAGATGGGTAAGAAGAAAGCTTGTCGCTAATTCGGCCAATGTGGTCGGAGCGAGCTTTCTTGAGGGCCTTTTTACAGGACTTGGCGGCAATATTAAAGGCTTTCTTCTTGGACCTCAAATCAGGATCTTTACGCGCGCGAGCATCAGCCCACGCTTGGTATGAAGATTGCTTAGTAGCCTCGGCTGAGGTGCAATCTACATTATACCACTTAGGGGTCCTGTTACTGAGGGATACGTCAGAGTAAGGAATAAAATATTCCATAGCCTGACATATCACCTCAGATATGGCGCTCGCACAACATGATGGGTCTCCGTAAGAAAAGCACATTTGCCGCCAAGGATATGATGCAAAGAAGGACCGCATCTCATCCCAGTCTGCTGACTTGTATCGCCAAACTCGCCTAGTGCCTTTTAGGCAAGGATCAGGCGGAGAGTAAGACGACACAGCTTTCACCAGACAGTGGTCGGACGTTCCAAGAGGAGCAGTCACCGACACAGAATACCTGTCTGGATCTGTTGTCAGCAGAAGGTCCAAGCAATTGGCCGTGTGGTCAGCAACATCCGGCACACGAGTGGCTACTTGAACAAGCTGGGTGAGATTTAGCGTCAGTGCTAATTTCAGCGCCTCTCTCCCCGCTAGATCAGACTCCTGGTATGGGAACAGCCAATCCCGATGGTGGGCATTAAAGTCCCCCAGGAGAACCAATTGTGCCGATGGGTATCTTTGCTGGACCACGTCCGCTGTGACGCTATGATGTTCAAAGAGCCTTACTGTCTCCTGATCACCGCTGTGCGACCGGTAGACACAGGCGTAGACGATTTGCTCTAAACCTGTGCCAACCAGAACCCAAATGACAGAGAAACCGGATTTTTCAAGGCCACGGAGACGCTGACAGCAGATGTCATCGCGAGCATACACACAGACCCCAGCACGTGGTTTAAAATTGTGCTCTAGGGTATACCCTGGGTAGCTGAGGTATGCCGCGTCAGACGGACATCTGATCTGCGTCTCCGTGAGAAAGAGTAAATGAGGCTTGGACGTCTCAAGGTGGTGATGGACGGCATCGATATTAGAGTGCAAGCCTCGAATGTTAGAGAGGTGCACGTGGAGAGAAAGGACGTGCAACCGCTGTAGAACTCTTTTACTCTTTCTTGACTTTGTCATGGTTTTTGTTTGGAGTGAATAGGCATGGAGATGGCAGTTGAGCGAGACGATGTGCGTGGAGCCAAGCGAAAACTATTCGAATAATGCACGGATGGGCACCTCGCCTGGAGACCGCGGGGACGCCCGAACCCCCCCAAAGTGGCCATCGGGTCCTTTCATCCGGTCGCCAACCGGCACGATGGAGCACTTCGGGATTTTTCGCGAGTTGGCGGGGCAGCCTTTCATAGGTGGCTGGCCTACTACTTGGGCCCCCTACTAACTGCGGTCGGCCAGCGGTGCACCGTGCTTCGGATCCCGCTGCTCTCCAAACGAGATGACCGGCACATCAATCTCACGGTCTCGTGACCGGCTCACTGACACAGCGCAACTACTCAGACCCATCCCCATAAGTTGGCTACCCCAAACAACACACCGGAACACGGCGACAAGATGTGACAACCGCTTGGCGGTGTGGCTTTGTTTGGGGGGTGGTGACAAGCCACGGCCGAAGCCTACCACCAGTAATGTTGCTCGATTAGCACCACCCAGGGATCACGTGTAGGGTCTCGAGGGTAAACCTACGGACGTGAGCAACTCCAATCCCCAAGTTACTTAGATTCAAGGATGAAAACACAATGCAAACAAATATTTAACTACAACTGTAATACTTATGCCATTTTTTTATGGTTGTTGCTTGGTTGTTGCAGTATTAGCACTGTATATCATTTCATGTCATGGGCATTATCAGTTTGCATGATTTGAAACATTATCGATTATTAAATTGTGCACGTTTAAATAGTCGCTGGCTGATTAGATTAACTTTATCAATGTCATTTAACTAACTTTATCATTATCAACTATTTATATTAAATTAATTGTATCTCAAAAGGAGGTCAAATCCTCATTTGACCTCCTTTTGGGTCTAGTTTGTCATTAGATGTGCACTCGACGTGCTGCATTCCGGACACCATGTTTGTATAAATATTGTTGGTGCAATTATGATCGTTGCTTGAGACGGCGCGTTTTGATTTTGCATCCATACCTAACGCTAGCTACAACTTGTCCCATATAAATTGTCTTCTTCTTGCACTGACCATCATCCTCTTTTTCATCTTACTTTTATTTTCAAAAATATCTTCTTTTTTGTACTACGAAGCATAATAATAAGGCCCGTCTAATAGTAAGCTATTACCGTAGCCATATGGACGCTTGCAGCAAACGAGGCATCGCTCACGCGTTACCGACCTATCGACCGTAGTCGATAGCGACTGTAGATTACGTTGGCGTAGAAAACTCGTACAGAATGCTGGCAGCGTTTCCTCTTTGGATAGCCAAGCTTATGTGTTGGCGGAAAAAGCTCCCCGCCCGCTGGTCTTCGGAGGCCGCGATCAATTACACATTATTTTGCATTTTTATTTGATTCAGCCCCTAACAGTTTCGACGCGTGAACAGCTTCGAATCTCAATCTGGATATAGGTATCATTAATCAAAGCTATTCATATAGTTAATTGTACAGCGAAGGTAGAATAATTGGACTGTTTTACAAAAAACTTAAACCGACTTCAAAGTACACTAAGAAGTAATCAAATCCTGATCTGATGACAATGGGACCAAACGGGAAGTGTACCCTTCCAGACAAAATTTTTTTTTTCCAAATCGGTTAATAAATGACGGAGTTACGAGGTAACAAACATAAAAAAAAAAAAAAAAAAAAAAAAAAAAAAAAAAACTTACAACCCAATTGAGAACCTCCTCCTTTTTTGAAGTCGGTTAAAAAAACCTGAAATAGATCTCACAGGGACTCACGAGCACCCAAAATATTTTTTTTGAGGTAGTGTCCAAACCACAGAACAATAAAAACAAGTTTATTGTTCTGTGGTCCAAACCTTATCAGATCCCCGCTTTTTTATTGTGATATTGTGTTTAGGCTTATATTTGACATAAAATAATAGTACATGTGTGCAAATAATAAAAAAAAAAAAAAAAAAAAAAAAAAAAAAAAAAAAAAAAAAGTTGCGCTGTCAAACTGTTTTACCACTTGAAATTAAGAATGCTTTGCCTACACACAATATATCACTTGCAGTGAGATACAAACTTAACATAATCGGGATTCATAAAACTGCGTTAAAAAGTTAAAACCGTCCAAGTGCGAGTCAGACTCACGCACCGAGGGTTCCGTACAAACCTGTAGGTATATAAGTAAATGGTAGTATAGACCTGAGTATTTGATATTAATTTCAATTTATGACGTATTAAAAAAAAACTACTTACTAGATCTCGTTCAAACCAATTTTCGGTGGAAGTTTGCACCGTAATGTACATCATATATTTTTTATAGATTTATCATTCTCTTATTTTAGAAGTTACAGGGGGACACACATTTTACCACTTTGGAAGTGTCTCTCGCGCAAACTAAGTATTCAGTTTAGAAAAAAATTATATTAGAAACCTCAATATCATTTTTGAAGACCTATCCATAGACACTCCACACTTATGAGTTTGATGAAAAAAAAAAATTGAGTTTCAGTTTTAAGTATGGGGAACCCCCAAAATTTATTGTTTTTTTTCTATTTTTGTGTGAAAATCTTAATGCGGTTCACAGAATACATCTACTTACCAAGTTTCAACATTATAGTTCTTATAGTTTCGGAAATAAATAGCTGTGACATACGGACGGACAGACAGACAGACAGACAGACATGACGAATCTATAAGGGTTCCGTTTTTTGCCATTTGGCTACGGAACCCTAAAAAGCACTATGCGTAATAAGCTGCATTATGATACTAAAAACGATGCAACAAATGTCAATTTACGAGCAAGTGTGTTGAAAAAAAAAAGTATTTTTAAACAAATATTCGTAATATCTTTATTACATACAATATATAAATGAATTATTATGTTAAACACATGTTATGTATCTAACAACCGCTGATGTCAGGGAGAGCTCCCTGGCACTTGTTCTTCCATGCAGTCCAAGCGCTGAACGCATGAACCTTGTAGATTATCTTGGCGCACTTTGCAGCAACCGTGATGTCATCGGTAAGAAGCTCTGAAAAAATGACAGGTGCTTCTTTAGTTTAGGCAAAGAATACTATGTATTGTATGTATGTTTGGCCTCCTACTGACCCCAGGAGGAGTTATGACGAGATCGAGGAGCCTATGCACTCTAGCCTTGAAAACATCAAAGATTTTCATAGGGCATCGTGCCTCTTAAATTCTTTGGAAAACATCTAGTCGGGAAACACAGACGCCGGAAGAGAGTTCCACTCCTTTGCTGTTCGCATAAGGATTGAAGAATGGAAGCGTTGTGTCCTTAAAAGCGTATGTCGACTACGAGTGGGTGGAAATTCTCCCGACGTCTTGTGAATCGATGAAGACATGGAAATACGTTAAATTCAACAATTCTGTAGCATAGCACACTCTCCCAAATATATAGAAGACCGACGAACACGAAACCTTTCGTCGATGCTCATCCTTGACAAATTAAACTTACGCGCACAAGTGATGTGGCACTCCTTGCCAGGGTTGCCAGATGGCTCACACCAGTATCTGTCGTTGATCTGGAACAGGCCATAGTCCTTGGAGCCGTCTGTGTTCATGTTGCCAATCCTGTCGGTGTACCTCTCGCTCTCGCCCTCCACCAGGCAGATCCCTGGTACGAAACAAGAATGGTTTTGCTGCTGTAGGCTACTCTTACCATGAGTTTGCTCTGTGCCCGTTCAGCATTGACAAAGGTCATGATTTTGATTCTTAAAATGAGCTTCAACTTTCGGTCAAGGAAAACATCGTGAGGAAATTATAGTATGGTGGTATTTTTTAGTCACCAAGGACCTAGCGGTGTGTTCCGTCAGCTCCACTTGAGAGTCAGTTCCTTCTAGAGATGCAGCTCTCGAGAACATGAACAGAGTACAAATTTTGCTAGCGTCATAAATAAATACCTTATACCTACCTTAAATTTTTTTTGGAAAGTAGGTACCTAAATCTCTTTTAAGAAGGTAGTCTTATTTCGTAGCGTGTTGAAAATGCAATATATAGGTACATGTACTTACAGTCCCTCATCTTGCTTTCTTCGAACCCTTGTTTCCTCAGCTCCCGGACCAGTTCACATCTTGAGAATTGTTTCGCCTCGCATTGTAAGCAGAGAACGGTTAAACTCAAAAACACAATGATCGACTTCTTCATTTTGCTTTTTTACCTTTTTACAGGACACGGCTAGGCAGTTCCAATAGTTTGAAGATACTGAAGTTACAATAAAAGTATGGTCCTTTTATACATAGAAATATCCCCTTTATCCTTATCCCGATTAGTCAGTGGCGTTTCCTTCATTACGTATTAAAGATGTTTATAACAATGGAGACTCCTTATTTCTTTAATCAGCAAATTGAGATGTTTTTTTCCTGCGTAGCGTATGAGTTTATTCTCATGACGAGATGGTTAATACCAGTGCCTAAAGGTACCTTCCTGTGCGAATAGTGGGATTGGATTACACACGCATTTTCCTGTTGCTTTCTTCCATTGTGAAATCCTTATGACAAATGTTAAGAAAGAATTATCTAAGTAGATGATAAGGACCATTACTTCAGCATTGACAGATTGACAAGAATCGTGAATATAGTGCTATAATCTATGGATAGACGGGCACCTGGATACCACTTTGGGCTGTTGACTCGATTCAGCGGCGTGCTCCCAAGCGGTTTAGAGCCCCTTAACCTAAAGAGAGTTAAGGGGGAGTGGTGGAATGGGGTAGGGCACCATGCGAACGAAGTCGCACCGGGCAGCAAGTTATACATATTAGCTGTGTTTTTTTTACTGTTTATAGGCCTGTGTTTGACCACAATCTCACTATGGTAAGTGATGATGTGGTCGAAGGTGGTAAGCACACAAAGCCTAGAAAGAACTGGCTCTCAAGTGCAGCTGTCGGAACACACCGATAGGTGCTTGGCGACAGATTTTCAACTTGAGGGTGGTAGCCAGCCAGACGGGTACTACAAGGTACCCTACCACCGTGCTATGATTTCCTCACGATGTTTTCCTTCACCGAAAGCTCAAGCTCATTGTAGGATTCGAACCCGGGACCTTCGTCTCGGTATCCGACGTCACTACAACTGAGCTATCATAGCCTTTGTTTCCAAATGTTTCTCCTAAACTGTTTGAGGTTTAATAGTTCGCATTCGAAGCGTAGATCCAGGGCTTTATGATGTGGCTGAAGGTGGTAAAAATCTTCAATAACCAGGCCAGGCAGCCTCTTAAATAGGTACCTACATACATGGTGGTGAACCGAGACAGAACAGGATAACTCACTGGCTAGCGATTCATTTTAGATAGGTACCTAACATAATACAAAACAATGCGTGTGCAGTAAACATACCTACATTATGTATGTGTGATGAGTGTCTCAGGATACCTATTATGTGAATGGGAAAAAAATTGGGAATTTGTTTCAGTTTATGAATTGACTTAAAATGGGTGTTAGGTATATTTATGTCTTTATGCTTGATTGGGTTGAACCCCATATTGAATTAAACATTTCATTTAATAGTGGCCATAAAGAGTCGGACTCGCACACGGAGGGTTCCGTAATATATTAACTAACTCCACTTTGCTATGAAAAAAGAAACGCCAAGATGTTTCTTGTATAAAAAAAATAAAGGGGGCGCCCCCTTATTATTTTTTCTACACCATGATTAAATCAAAACGAAAATCAATTAATACCACAAACATACGAAGCATAGATTAATACCTATCAAAAAAAAAAACACCTAATTGAGAACCTCCTCCTTTTTTTTGAAGTCGGTTACAAAGGGGAATTTTTATTCCAGTATGTTTTTGCTCATCGTGATCTCTTGCGTATACAACGTGTCACAACATTGAACGACAAGCGGCAACAGAGGGTGGACCTGCTCACGACTACTATGATGTACTCGGATAAAAACATACACTTTTCATTTTTCATTTTCATTTTCACTTAGGATTTTTAGCTACGCTTACCATAAAATTCTATTCTAGAATAATGTGATTTTGCTTTAGACCCACTCTTAATAACAAACTTTAAGCGCCCATAAGACGTACTTGTGACACGTAATACGCGGTGATAAAACACACATGGGAAATGATTTTTAGGATATTTGGTATACATTAAATAATTCTCTATAACAAAGCCAATAACAATAACAAAGCCATAATTAGTTAAAAAAGACTTTATTATGAAAAAATAATAAATAAGATATACCTACTTAGATTAAATTTGTTTAAAAACTTTAATGCTTTGGCAATTTGGCAATTTTATTACGCAGCCTTTCCTCCACTTCCAATGCCTTGTTTATTATAGTTTCTTCAACCGACTTCAGCTGAAAAAATAAACACAAATAGTTTTAATTCTTAAAACAAGACGCAAAAACCATCTTCTCAGTTCGATGTCGGTAAATAGCTATATTATTTACGTACCAGTAGTAGTTACTATTACTTAATCTGTAATAACAGAATAAAACAATAGATTTAGAGAAGGATTAGATTTAGGCGATGATGGCCCAGTCGCCCAGTGGTAGTGACGTCGGTCGGATACCGAGACCGATTCCTACAATGACCTTGAGCTTTCGGTGAAGGAAAACATCGTGAGAAACATCGTGTAACTTTGTAGTTACCCACCTGGCTGGCTACCACCCATGTTAAAAATAACACTCAAGTTGAAAATCTGTCGCCAAGCACCTATCGGTGTGTTCCGACAGCTGCACTTGAGAGCGAGTTCCTTCTAGGCTTTGTGTGCTTACCACCTTCGGCCACATCATCACTTACCATAGTGAGATTGTGGTCAAACACAGGCCTATACACAATAAAAAAAAAGGTAACATAAGTTCATAAAACAATATCAAAACTCGGCAGACATCCCTTGAAGAGTTCTAACAGATCTCGAAACAAAAAAGTTAAAAAAGGTACCCCTATGGTGCCACTCCGTTAAAATACTACAAACTCAGTATATGTCAGGATTTTTCCAACAGTTTGGGGCCATCCATAAATTACGTCACAGGAATTTCACGACTTTTTTATATTAGTACTTGTCCCCCGCGGTTTCACCCGCGTTCCCGGTATAAAAAGCCTACCTTCTCTATACCATAGGCTATCTGCATACCAAATTTCATGATGATCCATTGAGTAGTTGAAACGTGAAGGCGTAATAAACAAACAAACAAATAAACAAACGCACTTTCGCATTCATAATATTAGTAAGGATTCTCCATGATAGCTACATTATTAAGAAAATACTAATATACCGACTATTTTTATATCACAGCGACAGATATTATTCTTACCTCATTTTTAAATGTAGTTTTCAAATTAGCCAATTGTTCCATGGCCATCGCTTTCTCCTCTTTATACTTGATAGTGCGTTGTTTGAGCTCTTCAATAGTTTGGAGCGCCTTCTCAGAAGGTTTCCGGCATCTTTCCTCCTTTTCTTCTGCCTCACGAAGAAAGCTAGACGCAAGGAAAGGTTTAATGAATATAAAGGGCAAGTTCAAATAAAATAAACTAAAAAGAAACAAGGTATATAAGAAATTCCTGTTTATTTAGTTATATTGAAATCTTCTGGCATTTTCACGTTATAATTCTAATCGAATGCCGCATGCCATGCGTATTTATCATATTGGCGACATCTTTGTTTTTATTTTTCAATCCATGCTGTTTTTGACGGGCCAGCTGGCGTGGTTGGTTAAGACTCTGGTTAAGATTCCACCTATTACGCCGCAGGTCGTGGGTTCGATTCCCACACAGGACATGCATTTGTGCGCATGAACATGTATGTATGTCCTGAGTCTGGGTGTAATTATGTATATTAAGGATGTATTTACAAACAAAAAGTAGTATATGTATTATATCAGTTATCTGGTTTCCATAGTACAAGCTTTGCTTAGTTTGGGATCAGATGACCGTGTGTGAGGACTGTCCCAGGATATTTATTTTATTCTAAATGACAACGCTTCTTAAATGTAGGGGTCATAAATATATCGTGATTAAATATGAAACGCGGTAAGATATTTTGTTAAAATAAGATCCCTCGGGAACGCGGGAGAACCCGCGAGGCGAAAACTAGTACTAAAAAAAGAATTTCCGCGTGGCAACGATATTAACGGCCATCGATCTCAAACTAAGTTTGTACAAAATAAATATACAGAGTTGTCGATTGTTGAGTGCTACTGTAATTTATATAATTACAATAAATACACAGCTATATAGGGATGAATTAATAGGACATTAGTAATCAAAAATTAATATTAGAAAAATAATCAGTGGGAAAAAAACAAAATTCCGGAATTGAACTTAATATCAGTACAAATTCCTCAAGAGGAAATTCACTAATTTATTAGGACCTTATATTAAAGGACAGTTTAGTAGAGTAGAGGACAGTTTAGTAGAGTAGATGACAATTTAGCAGAGTAGAGGACAGTTTAGTAGACTAGAGGACAGTTTAGGATATTTAAGGACAGTTTAGTAGATGACAGTAGAGTAGAGGACAGTTTAGTAGAGTAGATGACAGTTTAGCAGAGTAGAGGACAGTTTAGTAGAGGACAGTTTAGTAGACTAGAGGACAGTTTAGGATATTTAAGGACAGTTTAGTAGATGACAGTAGAGTAGAGGACAGTTTAGTAGAGTAGATGACAGTTTAGCAGAGTAGAGGACAGTTTAGTAGACTAGAGGACAGTTTAGGATATTTAAGGACAGTTTAGTAGATGACAGTAGAGTAGAGGACAGTTTAGTAGAGTAGATGACAGTTTAGCAGAGTAGAGGACAGTTTAGTAGAGGACAGTTTAGTAGACTAGAGGACAGTTTAGGATATTTAAGGACAGTTTAGTAGATGACAGTAGAGTAGAGGACAGTTTAGTAGAGTAGATGACAGTTTAGCAGAGTAGAGGACAGTTTAGTAGACTAGAGGACAGTTTAGGATATTTAAGGACAGTTTAGTAGATGACAGTAGAGTAGAGGACAGTTTAGTAGAGTAGATGACAGTTTAGCAGAGTAGAGGACAGTTTAGTAGAGGACAGTTTAGTAGACTAGAGGACAGTTTAGGATATTTAAGGACAGTTTAGTAGATGACAGTAGAGTAGAGGACAGTTTAGTAGAGTAGATGACAGTTTAGCAGACTAGAGGACAGTTTAGTAGACTAGAGGACAGTTTAGGATATTTAAGGACAGTTTAGTAGATGACAGTAGAGTAGAGGACAGTTTAGTAGAGTAGATGACAGTTTAGCAGAGTAGAGGACAGTTTAGTAGAGGACAGTTTAGTAGACAAGAGGACAGTTTAGGATATTTAAGGACAGTTTAGTAGATGACAGTAGAGTAGAGGACAGTTTAGTAGAGTAGATGACAGTTTAGCAGAGTAGAGGACAGTTTAGTAGACTAGAGGACAGTTTAGGATATTTAAGGACAGTTTAGTAGATGACAGTAGAGTAGAGGACAGTTTAGTAGAGTAGATGACAGTTTAGCAGAGTAGAGGACAGTTTAGTAGACTAGAGGACAGTTTAGCAGAGTAGAGGACAGTTTAGTAGACTAGAGGACAGTTTAGGATATTTAAGGACAGTTTAGTAGATGACAGTAGAGTAGAGGACAGTTTAGTAGAGTAGATGACAGTTTAGCAGAGTAGAGGACAGTTTAGTAGACTAGAGGACAGTTTAGGATATTTAAGGACAATTTAGTAGATGACAGTAGAGTAGAGGACAGTTTAGTAGAGTAGATGACAGTTTAGCAGAGTAGAGGACAGTTTAGTAGACTAGAGGACAGTTTAGGATATTTAAGGACAGTTTAGTAGATGACAGTAGAGTAGAGGACAGTTTAGTAGAGTAGATGACAGTTTAGCAGAGTAGAGGACAGTTTAGTAGAGGACAGTTTAGTAGACTAGAGGACAGTTTAGGATATTTAAGGACAGTTTAGTAGATGACAGTAGAGTAGAGGACAGTTTAGTAGAGTAGATGACAGTTTAGCAGAGTAGAGGACAGTTTAGTAGACTAGAGGACAGTTTAGGATATTTAAGGACAGTTTAGTAGATGACAGTAGAGTAGAGGACAGTTTAGTAGAGTAGATGACAGTTTAGCAGAGTAGAGGACAGTTTAGGATATTTAAGGACAGTTAAGTAGATGACAGTAGAGTAGAGGACAGTTTAGTAGAGTAGATGACAGTTTAGCAGAGTAGAGGACAGTTTAGTAGAGTAGAGGACAGTTTAGTAGATTAAAGGACAGTTTAGTAGAGTACAGGTTCGTATAGTATAGTATATAGAGTATGTAGTGTAGAGGCGTGGTACCTGGTAAGTTGTGTAGCGCGGTGCAGCCTCGCGTGGCGCTTGTCGCGGGCGGCCTGCGCGGCCCGGCCCCACTGCCGGCGCGCCGCCTCGCCCGCGGCACTCAGCGAGCCTCGCTCCACGCGACACGCCTCCAGCGACCGCAACATGTCTTCGCCCTCCACATCATCACACTTGTACTCGCTAACATACAAATATCATATTCATTACTTGCCACTCCGCCAGTCTCTCACAGCTATATTGCAGCAACCACTAAATGCTATTGATTTGAAAGGAGCGGATGGGCGTTTTGGGTTACCCCGCCTTTAGCAACCAATGATATGTCAATAGAATGTTATTTTAGGTACAACATTTTCTCTTATAGTGACTAACGTCAACTATTAGTATTTGTGAAGTTATACATACATAACTAATTTGGATTTTTAATATGTACTGCAGGCGGGGTAGACCAACTTCCATACATTTTTGCCCATGCTCCTTTGGAATAATTTTAAATATTGCCGACTCATACATTTTGCTAATGAAATATTTAGTGAAAATTATTTTTATTCTCTTTACAAAAGGGGCAAGAATGGGGGACCGAAATTTCAAACTAGGGCTACAAGTTTTTTTAATTTTTTTATGTCATACAAGCAGACGGTCCACATGATGGTAAGTGGTCACCGCCGCCCGTGGACATTTGCAGTTCCAGGGGGATTGACGATGTGTTGCCGACCTTGAAGAGCTCTTTTTACGCCCCTTTTGAAGAACCCCATATCGTAGCGTTGAGGGAAAACCGTAATGGGGACCTCATTCCACATCCCAATGGATCGCAGTAGGAACGTCCGACTGAACCGTTGTGTGGACGATCAAGGCTGCTCGACGATATGAGAATCAACTCCACACCGCCCAGTTTGAATGGGGTATCACATAAAAGGACTTCATTTGTAGGTTTTTATTTTCTCTTATATTGCGTTATTTTTGACTAATTACGCCATAACTAGAGAACGACTTCCAACACCACCCCAACCAATTTCATCCATCTTTTTTTTAAAGTTTTCTAATATTTTGTAGAAGATTCATACGGAAAAAAAAAAAAGTAACGAGGGTATGACACCACAGAAACGAAGTCGCGCCGGGCAGCTAGTATAATAAAAAAACCAGCTTACTTCAAACTCTCAATCAATTTCATAATTTCGTGCATTTCTTCACAATCTTCATCAAAGGCAGGCTTTATAGTCTGCAAGTTCTTCAGGCTGCTTTCTTTCTCCATCAGTATTGCCCTTGTGGAGTTTATCTTCTCCTCGGCTTCTTGGACGTCCTTCACTAATTGCAATGCTTGGGCCTTGACATCACTAACATCATACACTCTGGAAATATTAATAATTTTTGTTATGACGTCATCAGAATAATGGTAACAAGGCGAACAGTATTTTGTGATTTATCATTTACATCCGTATATAGGAAAGCTGAGGATCCACCAGAGATGTGATAAGCTGCGTTATGATGAATTTGTTTTTTTAAGCACCAATAGAATTACTTCATTTACGTAGCTTGCTCCGCACAGCTCTGGTGGATGTGGGCTGGGCTTAGCAGAGCTAGGTTTTTGTAGTTGTGTTTGAGGAATGTCTCAATAGAAGGTGTTTGTTAGAGGTCATATCTGAAACGAGTCGGCTACCAATCCTTGCACCGCTCAACTTATGACACGCTTTTCCGTGTAAAAAAGTACTAGTTTTTTACACAATGAATGTACGATAAGTGCGGTTTTTTTACTCAAGTGTTATAAAATGTTAGCCTTACTCACGCGCAGGAACACAACTTTACACAACATAAAGTTATTTGGCTGCGGTATTCTGTAAGGTGGAGGTACTTCACCAGTCAAGCTGCTCTTTGAGCGAATAAACGTTACGCTCTACCTCTCTTAAACGATGAAGAAATCAAGTAATGGTTTCTTTAGTAACTAATCAAACTATTTATTTATCATTTTCATAGTGAACCAATTAGTTTTAACTACCTTCGAGCTTTCCAGTGAGCCATCTCAGCTAACTGCTGCTCATTCACAGCTTCATTCTGCTGTGACAGCTTAGCATTCTGATCAGTTTCTTTAACCAATGGTTCACACTCTTTTCTCTCTTGATCACGTAACTTTCTCTCTTGTTCATACTCTTCTTCATGTCTTCTTTTATCATACTCTAGCTAAAAGAATAAAATAAATTACCAACACACAAGAAATGAATACAATTTTATGCACATCACATTGTATTATAATGTGCTAGAATTAATGCCAAATAGAGTTTCTTGATTAAAAATCAAAAAAGACTTAAAATATATGAGGGTAGAGTTCAACTAATAGTAGTAATTAAGAGAAATATTATTGTTTTTTTTTTTTAAGTTTACTAAAAATAAGTTGCAAAAAGAAATACTTAAAATATATGTCTCACCTTTTCCAATCTATCTGCCCGGTTCGCCTTTTGTACAGCATGCTCATTAAGCACTTCAATCAATTCGTTCTTTTTATCCATCAACGCTTTCACCTGAAAATAAGCATTATATGCTATTTAAGTACTTCACGGTAACTCAGATAAATGTCGGGGATTTTATACTAACAAAGACAATCATTAATTATTTCATTAGTACTTTGACTATAAACAAGTCAAAGTCAAAGCTATTTATTCAATTTAGGCCCCAGAAGGGCACACTATGAAGGTCACATTTACTGAAGTTACCACCGGTTCGGAACTCAGCCTTCAACTGAGAAGAATCCGGCAAGAAACTCAGCAAGGTTACATTTTTAAATATTTTTTGACAATCTGACTATGTTTGGCTTTTTTTTTCCAAATTATTAACAATAAAAAAGAAAGCATATCTAGTTGTTTTGTAACTTGAAGATTGGCAGCCAAGAGGAATATACAGTGTTATTCGATATACATTAATCACAATCTTCGTTTTTACGTGAGATGGTTTCATGCAGTGATTCCCAAAGTGGTCCTGGTAGACCCCCTGGCGTCCACGGGAGACTCGGCGGGTCTACGTTAGATCTAATGTTCACATTTTTGACGAGTTTTGGGAATAATGTGGTAGAAATGTAGCAGGTATCATCAGAATCTAACAAGTAACAAGCATAACCATATAAATTCCACCCTCACCTGATTAGTCTTGGCAAACAGCTCCTCCTCATATGGAGCAATATCCCTCAATCTTTGCTCATTGAATAACATCAGATTTACCAGCAATAGTAGTACAGAGTGTGACGTTTTAATGTTCGGCTGAAGGAAGTGAGTGATGTTGATGGAAGCGGACACATGTTGCGGCATCACTGACACTAAGTGATTGACCACACGCGTCATGTTGATCACTGGGAGCAGGTCCCAGTAGTAACTCAAGTGTTTGTTGCAGTTTTCTTCTGGTGGAGGCTGGATAAATTGTAAAAAAATATTAATGGCTTACTGTGCATGTTTTTTGTTGTTCTATCATGCATTTACCCACTTATGTATTTTTCTTTATGTTAAATTAACTGTTATGTCTTCATAGAGTTTTCAACGAGACTGGGGAGGAGTAAGGTATCTAGGGGACCACAATAGATCCCAATGGGTCGAAGTGTCCGAGTTATTCCTCGGCCCCTGCACAAGATAAGATAAGATAACTGTTATGTCTTGTGTGTTCTGTCCGGTTGTACAGGATGTCACAAATGGCAGCGACTGAAAACCAGTGCTGTTACCTGGTTTTGGGATAACAGTGTTATACTGAGTCGCTGACCAATTTTGATATCACACAACACTACTCTTTGTTTTTTTTTTATGTGCTATTTGTTTCATATTTATATTATTTTTGTAGTGTTGTGTGTATTTTTCAATATAAATACATTTCATTTCATTTATATTTCAGTGTTTATAACTTGACTAGCAATGTGATAGTACAGCTACAGGTATCAAGTAAGTAAGGATTTGCATGTAGGTAATTGTAGGACTAGTAGGAAATAAGATAATACTGACCGCCAGAACTGCTTCCATATCAATTCCAAGCCTATCAAAGATGAGAAACAATGCCCCCATCAGGGAATGAGGTTCTATCAAGTTCTGCGTTTTAAGCGGGTATTCTGGGAAGCCTTCATTCCATGTAGCAATTAGTTTCTCCACGAGATGCGCTGGAATTATAAATAAACATTCGAACTGTATTTACCCCTTCAGTATAGATTTCACAAAGTAGTAGGAACTTGTATACTTACTTCTTTCCATATCTGTTTTATTTATTCACAGAAATAAGAAAGCCAGGAGTATTTTTCAGCATAAAACATGCATAAAACAAGCTCAACACAACCAACTAAACAATTTTCCAAAGAGTATAACAAGAGTATAATAGCTATAGTAATTTATCAGCCAATTTTCATTCGTATTCGAATTTTCGAAACGCAACTAACGGCCACAGGGCCCACAGTGCTGCCAACTGTTCATAGATAGAGGTGGGTGAGTAATATTTGTACGTAGTATTTATCTACTCTGAGGTAATATATAGGGAACAACTATTCGAACCGAAAAGAAGTTGCCAGCCTGCCAGGAGCTGCCAGTCCCTTGAAAAAGCGCTAGATCGAGCAAAATACTGTTCCTGACCACGTTCATACGATAAATTGTGCGATAAATAAATGATAAAAATAGACAGCTGTTGGGAAAACCCCAATATTCAGCACCAAATTCAAAGTGAAACTTAACACCCATGCGTTTTTTATAATATTTCGCATGAGTTAGCACGACTAAGATACAAAAAAATAGAGTTGTGTAACTCACAGCTCAATCCAACTCCTATTGTATCTGCGACTCCCTCCATAGATTATTCTTGTGATTCTAATCTATGAATTATTATTTCGTTCTAAACTATTTAAATAATAATTTAATTCAATAAATAAATATGGTACATAACTAGATAATATAAAAAAACAAATAATTCCAACTCTAAACTATGAAGAGTCGCTCGGCGGATTCCAACGAATCGCAGCAGCTCAGTCGGCTCGATTGGACGCGCGATACCCAGTGAGCGTGCGCGCTTATCGTGTAACTCCGGCTCACACATCTGAGCCGTGGGCTGTTATGCAGCTCGCGGCTCAGGTGTGTGAACCGGGAAAAAACTTGAAAAAAATCATATTTCCCGCCTCGTAACTGATGTTTAACCTGTGATACGATTTCGTTTGCTTCAAATGTAGCAGATAGTCGGACTGCGTTAGTTTTCGACATAATTTTGGATTGTGGAAAAAGCACTATATTTAGCGCTAGGCGCTGAAACGTGCTGTACTGTACGCTAGATCTGGCGCTGAAAGCGCTAAGTTGGCACCACGTTGGCAGCACCGACCAACCCACAAACTACCAAGATAACTAAAGTTGCCCAACCCCAGTGCTGCCAACTGCTTGCTTGCTACCCGTTGCCGTTGCTGCCCTAGCTTTCTCTGTCTACGTTGCAAACGGTGCTAAAATAGGTACCTACCTGTAGAATGAACACAGACCACTAGATCAATCCGTGAAGTCAAATGAATTATGTGTATCGTGACTTTACAAGTTATCTCAAAAAGTCCGTGAAAATGTTTAGTACAATGACCACCATTTTACTAAAACATGACTGGACGGTGACTGATAATGCGGACTATGTGAAAGTTAATGTGAGGATCTAAGAAAGTGATATTATAAAATGTATGCGTCTGAAGGAATTTGTATCCAGCGTCATGATCAAATAAAAAAAAAAAGAATGTCATGTCATAAACGTCACGCACGCACGTCAGCCAGCCAGCCGCCGTCCGTCCGTGACTTCTATCGAGTCTTCCGTCATAAAATAAAGTCGCTGAATAAAACATAATATTTTTATTGATATGCTCTAGAATCTAATAAACTATCAAAATGAGGATCACCAATGTACGCCGGGGCAGGATTATTCGCATGGCGTCTGGTTGCGCCATTCTTTTAGTATTGCTGTATGCACTTCATAGATGGTCGAGCGACAACGTTATTGCTGAAACTGGGGATGTGGTACTTTCTGAGTCTCAGGCCAGCTATTATAAGTTTCATCGTGATGTGTACCCCGTTTTGAAGACAGGTATGTGAGTTTCGAGTTAATCTTATAGTATTGGGTGATTGCATTACCTACGTTCATTGATCTAAATAAATACAGTTACTTGGCCTAGAAGCCGGTATGTTTGCCATGCAGCCTTTCTGTATCATGCAATTTTTTTTATTACGTCAATACACTCTTTATGTGCAACATATACCTATATGCTTTACATTTGAATAGAGTTTGTATCAATATCATAAGACTTGTTTATGTAGTTGTGCGTATTGTTTTCGCTTTTGTTTTTATTCTGCTGTTATTTGAATGAAAACATGCACACACTATGTTTTGTTCATATGCAAATACATATGCTGTTTGCAATTTGTAGTTATTGCATACTTTCACCAATTTTTCACCTATTCCTATTTTTTGCTTTAATTGTAAATTAGGGTAAAATTGAAACTACTAGTTACAACTGTTGTTAACTTTAAATGGCACAAGAAATGTAATTTTTGAAATTTCACCATCATATAAAGTCTTATTATTACCATGAATCTTGTTTTAGAGCTTGGCAACTTTGAACAGAGAAACAGGAATGTAGTAAAAGGCCCTGGCGAGGAAGGTAAGCCGTACCACATGAGCCAGGAGCGTGCCAATGATGTAGCTGAGTCTGAGAGTGAATATGGCATGAATATTGTTGCCTCCGATGATATAGCTATGAATAGGTATGTCAGACCTATTTTTTATTTAAAGGGGCTTGAAGATATTTTTTCGGAACCTGCAATACACATCAGGCACCATACATTTTATTTTAAATGGCACACACGATTAAAACTATATACATCAACTATATATAGGTGAACTTTTTTTCAACCCCTGAGCCATGGAAAAATCTGAGGTCAATTTTGGTAACTTCTAGCAACTTTTGACCAAGATTTTAATACATAATTTTGTTTGTTTGTGTGTAATGTGAAGTAGACGTAGAAAAAGAAAAAAAAATTAGAAACAAAAAAACGCATTAAAAAAGAAAAGTCTTCGTAGGTATGTTCCGTATGTCGCAACCGGTCCAAATTACTTAAGAAGGTAGGTAATGGTTCTCTAAAGACATGGTATTCTCGCAACTTGTACCACAATTTTTGTTTAGGAATTATTCAATATCAAAGTTTTTCTCAATTTCACCATTTTCCGTACTTCCAAATCGGTTGCAAACTTAAGGTAATCATATCCATACATAACTCTATCGACATGGCAAAAATCATTAGTAACACAATTAATGTAAATTGATTATCTAATTCTACTGCACTAGTAATTCAGAAGTTGCCCTCCCGGGCTGGAAGAAAAAAACTGTGTTTTATATTATAAATCATTTTGAGAGAGGTAGAGCATAGCGTTTATTCGCTCAAAGAGCAGCTTGACTGGGGAAGTACCTCCACCTTACAGAATACCGCAGCCAAATAACTTTATGTTGTGTAAAGTTGTGTTCCTGCGCGTGAGAAAGGTCGCCAGAGCTCATAGGGGGGGGGGATAGGTCGGTAACGCGTGAGCAATGCTTTTTGTGTTGCAAGCGTCCATATGGCTACGGTAACCGCTTACCATCAGGCGGGCCGTATGCTTGTTTACCGATCTAGTTGTATAAAAAAAAAAAAAAAAAAAAAAACAATCTGGCTATTCTAGCACCATATGATGCATACAATTGTTTCATAAGTATTTTTCATGTTTATTGAATTTGTCAAACATCTTTTTTTGCAAATAACTCTGTAACGTGACATTTTAGGACATAGACACCCCAGTAATTTTTCAATGTTAATAATTACATCATTTTTCAGGACAGTCCCTGACACACGTCTTGAGGAGTGCAAGTATTGGCACTATCCAAAAGACTTGCCGAGCACTTCTGTAATCATTGTCTTCCACAATGAAGGGTTCTCTGTTCTGATGAGGACGGTACATACGGTCATAGATAGGTCACCGCCTGATGTACTGCATGAAATCGTACTGGTAAATATTTTCCTAAATAATAGTATCATTGTTTAATTTGTAGAAAATGGTAATGTAGAAGCTTACTTTGTGAGCGTTTGAAGGCAAATAACTATAATTCAACCGGAAAAATACCTACTTGAAATAAATATTAATGTTCTGTTTGAAAAGATGTAATATGAAGGTTTATTACGTATCGTTAGTGGTGTTCATACATATGGCATTACAGCAATACAGATGAATACAGTGCGGCAGTATCAGGCATTTAGTAAAAGTCGCATCATAATCAAATTTGCCGTTTTCATGATAAGGCCAATATTATTAGGATTCAGAAACGAAAATCAAATCAAATAAAGCAGAGGATCAGCTCAGGTTGGATGAAATGGCGACAGGTAACAGGAACAACATGTGATCCACGGATGCCTTTAAAGCTGAAGGGGAAAATCTATAAGTCCGTGATAAGACCTTGGGGGGCTAAAAAGGAAGCTAAAGCAATATTGCTATGCAATTAATTTTTTCGTATTCTCGGCAGATCCTAAGTTTTCCCAATATTTTTTGGTAAAATAGTTACTCATTATGTACAATCATATTCATTTAAAGATTTGGATTTGATGAATTGCATAAGATCTGCTTTAAATTCGAAAAAATTAATTGCGTTAGCAATATTGCTTAGCTTCCTTTTTAGGGGGCCTGTCCTATCGTATGGTTCGGAATGCTGGGCAGTAAAGAGGACGGATGAAAGACGATTGCATGCAGCTGAGATGAGGATGTTGAGATGGATGTGTGGACATTCCACACATCCATCAAGACAAGAATGGATAAGATAAGAAATGAGTACATAAGGGGAAGCTTGAAAGTAGCGCCAGTGACTGAAAAGTTGAGAGGGAACCGTTTATCATGGTATGGACATGTTATGAGGAGAAATGAAAGCCACGTCACTAAAAAAATTATGAGTATGAAAGTGGATGGATATACGGGAAGAGGAAGACCGAAAAAGAGATGAATGGATTGTGTGAAAGATGATATGGGCTCAGAGTAACGATATGGGTAAGAAAGGAGTGAATACTAGTATGACGGATAGAAGAGACTAATGGAAGAAGCGTACATATTGCGCCGACCCCAATTGATTGGGAACAGGGCAGGCAGATGATGAGAAACGAAAATAAAATCAAACAGAAAAATATTAGCTTTATTATATTAGTATCGATAGAATAGATTCAATGATGCTACAATTAATTTGATATAAAAAGTAATATGGGATTACAGATTACTTTACTTCCTATTTATATCTGAAATATTTTATCATTAATGTGTTTTTTATGCTAAATTTTGATAACTATTCTAAGAATCAATTAATTTCAACATAATCATTGATTATACCTATCTTCCCTTCAATTTGTCGCAAAACGTAGTTTTGACCTTCAAGTTATTATTATTCATGTTTGAGTTATGGTTTTCGAGTTTCAGTTTTTACTTTTTGGACATAATTTTGATGGGAATAAAAAAAAAGTGGTCATTTTATGTTTATCCCTCTATGGTATGAAGATGGACATAGGCTACTTTATATGCCGGGAATGCGAGTGAAACCGCGGTGGTCTATTATGGCCTGTATTATAGAAAGAGATCAAAACTCAAATCAAGTCGCAAGAATAGATCGTGTTAATCGAAAGTAAACCTAATTTCATTAGTGCAGGTTCTAAATTCAATAGTTTTAATCTCGACCTAAAACTTGACTTGAGCATGGATTGACGTTCTATACGGACCCACAGGTTTACCATACGACAGGAATTTTCCTGGAAAGGTTGCTGGTCTGTCAGGGAAATAGGAAAAATCGGAATTTGTCAGGATTTTTTAAAATAGAGTTTTATTTTTATATAGATAAATAATAGCATTGCACCGATTGTATTCACCGCACCGGTTGCATACGCGACACGAATGCGCGTGGAAAATATTATCACAGAAAATGACAGGAATTTTATTAAAAAACAGGGATTTCGTTAAAAAGCTTATCACCCTAACTGACCGCTTCTATTAAATGCCGTAGCTTTGTAACATTGCCTGCGGTACAACTTGTTGGTAGTAAACTTGACTGTTCGCTGTAAATATTTGGATCTGATAATCCTACCCATATATGTATAGACATCTTCTATCTATGTACACACGGCTACAGATCAAGCTATACAATTCCATTATAAGCTGATCTCGCATTGTATAGGATTTCCGTACAATGGGAGGTCAGCGAAATCCGTTCCGTGATTACAGCCAGCATTGAGAAAAAAATCTTTAAATAAAAGTAGAATTCCTTACATCTGTCCCATTGTACTTAAGTTTGCAGGGCTTTAGGTAGATAGATACTCTCTATTTTTGGAGTTAAAAGTAAGAACAAGTAAGTACTAAAAATGAACATCAATTTCAGGTGGATGACTTTTCAGACAAAGACAACTTAAAGTCGAACCTAGACAACTACATAAAACGTTGGAAAGGCAAAGTGCGTCTGATCAGGAATACTGAAAGGGAAGGTCTCATACGAACCAGGTCCAGGGGCGCTCAGGAGGCCACTGGTGACGTCATCGTCTTCCTCGACGCACATTGCGAAGTGAACGTCAACTGGCTTCCACCACTACTAGCTCCCATATACAGAGACTATAGAATCATGACTGTACCTGTCATAGACGGTATAGACCACAGAAGCTTCGAATACCGACCTGTGTACCAACACGGGACAAACTATAGAGGGATATTCGAATGGGGAATGTTGTACAAAGAAAACGAAGTCCCGGATAGAGAACTAAAGCGTCACAAGCACAAATCTGAGCCATACAAAAGCCCCACACACGCCGGAGGTCTTTTTGCAATAAACAGACGGTATTTCCTAGAAATTGGCGCATACGACCCTGGTCTTTTGGTGTGGGGCGGCGAAAACTTCGAGCTGAGCTTTAAGATATGGCAATGTGGTGGAAGTATAGAATGGGTACCGTGTTCTAGAGTGGGACACGTATATCGCGCGTTCATGCCGTACTCCTTCGGCAACCTAGCGAAGAATCGCAAGGGGTCTCTCATCACAATTAACTACAAACGCGTGATAGAAACATGGTTTGATGAAGAGCACAAGGAATATTTCTATACAAGAGAACCGATGGCGCGTTTCCTAGATATGGGCGACGTAAGCGATCAAGTTGCTCTCAAAAAGAGATTGAACTGTAAGAGCTTTAGCTGGTTCATGGACAATGTTGCTTACGATGTGTATGATAAGTTTCCTAAGCTGCCGAAGAATATTCACTGGGGTATGGTGAAGAATAAAGCTACAAACACATGTTTAGATACAATGGGAAAAGGTGCACCAGCTTATATTGGTAAGTCACTCTATAATAATATCTTCTGCAGGCAAATGCATAATGTTGACTTGGAATGATAGCCCAGTTCCCGTTAGGTTGGTTCCACTACCATCTTTCAAAATATCTATACAAAATAAAGCTGGCCAAGAGCAATATAATCACAGATATACATCTAAATAGATGACGCGAGTGTATGTACTTCGCGTGTCAAAATCTGTGCAAAAAGGGAGAACAATGTTCTTCTTTTGAAACTGTTTCGCGCGGACAGACTTGCATAAGGCTGCATGTCCACCAGAGATGTGTAGCGTATATGTTTAGCTGTCTAATAGGAGCGCTTCATTTTCACGTAAAAAATCTAATGCCAACCTAACTAAATCAATCTTGTGACATTATGGTAGGTACAAAAAAAAGTGACACGCTTGGTTTCAATACGGATGGAGGGACTTGCGTTATCTATTTAGGTTTTTATGTCTGTGAATGCAATGCACTTAATTTCGGTGTTTTATTGGACATCATTAATACATTTGCAATAAATAATTTTCTAATGTTTGTTAATTATTAATAAGGAAACCAAATTTACTAGTTGCGCCCCGCGATTTCACCCGCGTACCCTGGGCTTGCTTTCCCAGGATAAAAAGTACCCTATGTGTTAATCCAGAACATATTCTATCAGCGTGCCAAATTTCATTAAAATCTATTCAGTAGTTTTTGCGTGAAAGTGTATCAAACATCCATACATACAAACTTTCGCGTTTATAATATTAGTAAGGTTATTAAATGTCGTTAGATGCATAAATATTGAAAACATTGGATTGATAACATCTTTATCTCGAAATTTTTTCAACTTCAAATGATACATGAAGAAAAATATCCGCTTCAGCGAACTAACCGTACCGAATTCATTTATACGCCTATTGAATCCAAAATGTGTTATTTAATGGATATTTGTTTACGGCTCGAATCGTAATATACCAGAGAACCGATATACTCCTAGTGATGAAGATATTGTCGTTTAAAATTACTTTTTTCATCCAAAAATGTATATGATTAGTTGTCACATAATAAAATGACAGCAAACAAACTGGAATATGATATTCCATAGTACAATCATCATCATCAGCCTATAATGTCCCACTGCTGAGCACAGGCCTCCTTACACAAATGAGGGTGAAAGGGACTGGGCGATACTCCATCACGCGTGCGCACTGCGGATTGGTGGAGGTAGGCTAGTGGTCAACCTACTGTTGGAATTTTTCAATTTCAATTAATTTTTTTTTACTAGGAGGTATCCAACTAGCTTAACGACTATCACAATTAAGTGATAACCGGGACCAACGGCTTTACGTGCCTTTTAATCGATCGGCAAAGTTAAGCTACGTCTGTCGTGGTCGGTACCTGGATGGGTGACCAGTGGTCACTGACCACTTAATGGTATTTCAACTCGAGCATTTTCCGTGCTTCCGAAAGCTCGTAAAGCCGTTGGTCCCGGTGATCACTTAATTGTGATAATCGACTCCAACAGTAGGTTTACCATTAGCCTACGTTACGAAACCAATATAGGCATGCGTTTTGGAGTATCTGCGCGTTCCTTGTCACCCTCATTTGTGAACGGAGGCCTGCCCCTCAAGACAAGATGGTTATCGACAATCGTCATCGTTAGTAAACGATCAACCTTTGTATGGGATTGACATAGAGATTGTTAAAAATCACGTGATATTTCGATTTGAATTGTCAATCCCATACAAAGGTTGATCGTTTACTAACGACGACGATTGTCGATAACCATCTTGTCTACTGGCCCTGTGCTGGTCGCGATGAAATTTGGCATGCAGATAGCGTATGGTATGGAGAAAGATGTAGGCTACTTTTTATGTCGGGAAAGAGTTTTATTCATTTTTTATGTCGGGAAAGAGTTTTATTCATTTTATAATGGTACAGGGTCGTCATCATGCCACGGCACGGGCAACAGTCAGCTATTCAGGTTGAACGAGGCGGGGCAACTGGGCGTCGGCGAGCGCTGCGTCGAAGCCGACGCGGATAACGTCAAGCAGGCCATATGCAGGCTCGGTACCGTCGATGGCCCTTGGAGGTAATTTATTAACTATTTTTCACACGATCCCTTTCATTTGAATATTCCTTCCCTTAATCGTGGGCAACAATTCAAATTTCTAGACCCTGCGGTTTAAACTGTTCGTACATCTGTCGATCAGTCAGCTTCTACCTATACCATATGATAGATACCAATATCATGTAGCTTCTATATGCTAACAACACCAAATCTTTAACTGAGGAGCCATTGAAGATTAAGTCGATTTATTAATTTGTTCACTTAGAGTTTCAAAAGACATCAGGGCCGGCTTGAGTTGACAACGTCCTGGGCGACACGTTTTCCTGACATTTCCGCACACAGTTTTCTTCTAAGACGAAACCTAAATAATGCCCTATCAAATTGGTACTGTTCATTTACAGTTACGAAGAAAATAATCATCAACTGATACATCGGCTACACGGGTACTGTCTAACACTCCAACCGCACTCTAGACAGCTGGGGCTCGCCCCATGTGACCCCAACAATACGTACCAACAGTGGACCATAACACATAAGAAACCTAACTGGTGAGAGTGACCAATTCAATGTGACTTAATAATTAATAGATCCTATATTTTAATTAAATTTTAGTGATATATATTTTTTGTGCAATTGCGGATTTTAAATTATAATTTGTTTATGATGCGTTCCATTATTATTTTCTAGTTTATAACAATAAATTATGTCAATAAGTTATCAGATAGTAATTATTGGTATCTAAATTTATATTATGAGAGATGTAAGGGAAGCTCACTTTAGTTTCACTATGGTTTGCCGTTGCCCATTTTGCCCACACCTATTGTCCCTCTATTTATTAAGTTTAAACCTATACCTATATTATTATTATGAAGTAAAAACAACACTGTGTGCTTATACTTAAATAATTTTGTGAAACCATCAGATTATTAATAGCTTAGTAACTTGCCTTCCATTTAAATAACCTAATAAAGTGGAAAACAACACTTATATTAGTAATCATACAATTATTGTACTTAATTATTATTTAAACATTCCTTTGTTCAATATCTCATTTGATAACTACAACTAATAAGTTAGAATCTCATAATGTAATTTATGTATATATAAGTTTACCTCTATATATTTTCGGTACATTTTATTTCTTCCTGCCCAGCAGATGATGTATGTGTATTAAATACTGCCAATATCATTAAGGCCTATTGAGATTTTATTCGGCATTCATATTACAGGGTTTATTTTAATAAAGCACGCGACATATTGAAACAATGTGAACATACCATTAAAATAATATAATTAAGTAACAATGATATATTTGAGAATTTAAAATGAGATTATTGTACAATGTTCATCAACCAAGCATATTAAAATAAGCATTTAATTTGAATCGGGCCTGGCTCACTTCACAGTTTAGATACAAAAACTTACCTGCGGAGTTATGTGATAGATAGAGAGGCGTTTGCAGATAAGTTTTCGTACCTAAAAAGGTTTTACGAGGAACCAGCTACTTCCTATTCTAAATCCTCACTTGCCATTATAACTCATATGATAAATATAACTTAATGTGGTTTGTATTTACGTTAATAATATTTCTGTGAATCTTTTTGTGTATTAAGTACTTATTCAGTTGCATTTAATTACGACTTTATACTCACACATGTGTGGTTTATATTGCAATACCAGTATCTATCAGCTCCATAGATGTCGAGTTTCGTTTGATTTGTGCATATTTGTTTTAAGCTTATAAAATGAAAGGGTATACATTGTTTTCATTAACTCATACATATTAAATTTTCCTTTTACTTCTTACCATACCTTATTTTTAGGACAGTCGGTTCTGAAAATATTTAAAATGCTCAAGTTATTCTTAAGCAGCAATAATCAATTGTTCGTAAAACGATATTCCAACTTTTCTTATAATTAATCTTTATTCTTTTTTTAGTATAAATTCTACAATGATTCTTTAAACTTTAATCAGTTATTTTTAAGTTTATGAATATGAGATTATATTTTTTATCATTTCCATTAATGAAATAATAAACGAAATCATTTCCAATTCAGACTGATTTAATGAAATTAGGCTAGCCTACTAAAATGTAACTAAACTAAAAGCCGCTTTAAATTTGTATTTATTCTTAAATACACTATCTTTATTATGGAAAAGGTACCCACAAATTTATTTCGAAAAAAAAAAACATTATGTAAGTAATAGTCGTCAGGGAAATATGACAAATGTTTAAAAACAAGTATTGTGCATAATTTTTATATAAAATATAATGTATGTATTATATTTTGGATTTTATTTTTCTAAATCGCATTCCATGGATCTAAAAGGCAATCGTTTATGTATCTGTATTTTTGGATCCTGGAGAGCAACTTTGTACATAATATCGTGTGTAAAATGTACGTATGTAAAATTTACTGTGATGTTTTCACCGACTTGACAGTTTTATATAGAATTTACTAGAAATAAACAATATTTATTGTTATACTGTTTTTTAATTTGCCTCTTCTAAAACAAGGATGTTAAAAAAAGTCGGATATATTCTCGCTAACAAAAAACTGTGTTACTCAAGTCCGCCACCACGTACCGTGTACGTACAAGCCGGCACGCATGCATTCACACATTAGTTGAGCGCGGGTAATCGGCTCTGTGTAAATGGCGACAGTCTAGTTTCAGGCGGAATAGCCAACTAATGTGTGAGTGAGAGGTGGCCGACTCCATAGACACAGTTTTTTGTAAGCGAGAATATGTCCGAGGTAGTCTGTGCTTCCAAAACGTATTAAGATGACTTCATCCACGTGGTTCCCTATCTTACCATATCCTACTTCTCACCATTTAGGCGGTTAACACACTGCCATGCACCACGCAGCGTAGCGAGTGAATGCGTGTTTCAACGTTGCTTGTAAGTATCTCCGTTTGTATAGAAAACACGCACAGTCCAACACACAGAAAATGCAGCCACGCGCGTGGGTGCGGCCCGAGACGCAAGGTATGGCACACCGACACCGAGTCGCAGTGCCGTGCGTAATTGTGTACTGCACTATCAACACAGCGAACGACTTTGAATTAAATGAGTCAGAGCCGCCGTGAATCCACAAAACGCAAAAACGCGCGTGAGTGCGTAAAAACCCCGCACGATGATGTAGATCTGCACTCCCGCAAGTACGCGCGTAGGTGCGTTGACACGCAACATGCAGCGTGATGCGTGGCAGTGTGATAACCGCCTTAAACTCTCCCTGGAACTCCACAAATATTTTAAAACCAAAATCATCCAAATCGGTACAGCCGTTCTCGAGTTTTAGCTAGACTAACGAACAGCAATTCATTTTTATATACTTAAGTATATAGATATAGGTTATTATTATATGTAGGTATTATATGTTACTCGGAGTAAAAAAAACTAATTTATTTAATAAATTAATTTTAATAAATGCTATGATATAGAATCAACTAAGCAAATTACAAGTGTTACTAAAATCGTTTATGGCTCGTCATAATACATAGGTCGAGTGGCTTCAACCGATAGAAAACTTATTCATTTAAACATAATTGACAAATTGGCTTTAAAATAACGAAAGTGGGATAATCGCTAAAGTATTAACATCAAATTGATAATGAAGTTATTACTAATTTGTTATTGGTTTACATCTAAGTTAGGAGGTGGAAATAAAGATAATTGTTCATTAATATTGCATCAAATAACAGGATTTATTGTAGTTGCCTCATATCAAGCAACAAGTGCAGCAAGGAGATTAAGTAATGCTCTTGGAATAGGAGTTAATGCCTGGGCTCAAATAGTTAAGCCAGATAAAGCAATGCTATCTGTCATACAACTGACGTCGTCAACATATTAATAAATCTCTTTCAACATCAATTCCAAAGCCATTATAAATCTTTCTTGATACAATGGCAGGCAACAATAAGGTTAATGTGAGTTGTATTAACTTCCTAACAACAAGAGTATATATAATTGTTGCCAAACAACAAATCACTGAAATTTATGAGTAAGCAAATTTTTCATTAGGAAGGAACTCTTGTCCAAAACTCATTCCAGTTTGTGATCCTATGTGACATATCCATGATAGACCAATTAGGAGAAGGGATATCAGGAGCCAACCAATTAAAATCATCTAAACAATCCCAATTATTGCTCTTCCTATCTAATGAGGACATATTGAAATGTTTTTCTAAATCTTCATAAAACAGATTGTAAGGTGCAGTTCGAATATCTGTGCAGTCTTCAACGATACCTTTGCTTGTTACATGCAAATAAATGTCACATTTTGTGGATGTGTGCATACGTAATTGTTGGCATGCAGCAACTATCTTACAATTATTGCACTTCTCAATAAAAACAGATGATGTCACAGGTCCAGATAAAATGATACAGTTCTCCAAATTGGTCAAGTGTAATGTACCCATGACACCCTTCAAACCAATCGTACAATTTTTAAGGTGACGTAGAGCAACATCCCTCTGGAACAATTCTTCATTTTCAAGCAGAAGTACTTGGTTTTCCTGTGAATCAAAACCAAATAAATTCTCATCCCATTTATTGCTGTCCGTTTTGTTTGCACTATCGTTTTCGTCAATGGAACTCTGTTTTTCACATAGGGATTTAGGCAGTTTCTTCTTTGTAAAGCCAAATTTCTTACGTGGGACATATCTATCCTCTAATTCATAGCAGTTAGTTTGCAAATTCTGTACAATACCCAAATATTTCCTCATGTTGAACTCTTTCAGGAAAAATGAAGATGTCACAACATATTTCTGCAATTCATTAACCTCTCTTTTAATATTATCAAACAGTATTGGAAGAGTGTTGGGTTCTAAGGTTGGAATTTGGGTTAATAGGTCTTCAATGTATTCAGATTTTATTTTAAAAGCTCCAGAGAAATAATCTTCATTTTCATTTGATGCATCTACTTCTTCCCTAGCCTTATGAGCCTTTTGGAGTTTTTCTACACGTTGAGCATCTCGCCTACTGAGCCTCTCTAATACAGTGTCTTTGTCACTCATTTTCCTTTCTTTACTAGGTCTTCTAATTTATGATTTAACTCAGAACTCTGGTTGGCAGCTTGTTTCAAAACTGCAATGGTTTGTAATGAAGTTTTTCTGACGTCAATGTGTTTGGATTCTTCATCAAGCTGAAAGCAAATACTGTATTATTAGGTATTGCTCAAAAATTATCACATGAACAATGAAAAGTGATGACAATGATCAACTAAATTTATTCAGCATCAAAATGGTTCAAACATGATGAAATGATTACCAACATATGTAAGTGGACACTGAGTCGCTTCAATTTTATTTCAAACCAAACAACAATAAATATGCTTTTATTGTCAAGAGTATAACATTCTGAACTGTTTAGCAGAGTTTATTTAATTGTATCTTGAATTAGTCACATGTAGGAAGACAAGCAAATCTCCATTGAATTTTCTTATGGTAGAGCCCAAGCCATTTTAGTTTTTTTTTAAAACAAAACAACACAATGCATGCAATACAAATTAGTCCTAAAGTAAATCCAACTAAGAGTCCATAATAATATTTGTTAACTAAAGTAAACAATCAGTGACCATAAACAAAACTCGTATAATATTGACCTTTTTGAGATGTTCATCATCAGGTTTGACCACCTTGAAAAGTGCATAACCGATGCTTCCAAACGTCACCACCCAAAAAGTGGCCCTAACAGCTATGTCCATCTCACCGTTGAATTTATATTTTGCCTTCCCCAGTCCAGACTTTAAGGTCAGTATCTCGAGTCTTATGGTCGGCAATCTTCTCACCAAGTCCGTAGTAACCTTCTAATACCCAGTTGTGATTTTTGAACATGTACAAACGGAAGTCTGGAAATACAGAGATTTGATACTGGAATATTATTTCTTGAAATTTGTTTCTTATTTTTTGTGATGCTGTGGTTTTAAAAATACATTGCAGTCCCAGAGGCACTGTTATCACATTTGGTGGAGCAAACAACGAATGGCAGGCAGATAGATATTTCAAACTGGCGTTGTTCGTTCCTCTTTTGGCCACCAGGTCAGATAAGTTTGTGGGACATAGGTATACAAGGTTTTTTTTATAATTCAAATTTGACAGACTGATGAAACAAACTCAAAAAATCCATAATAATGGGGATTATAAATGCAAAGATACATACAGTATCTAAAATCAATACAAGATTACGCTAAGAATGTAGGTAGTGTTTCTATGGAGAATCGAGCCATCACGCGTCCTGAGTAGCCAGTCTCTCAAATCCATGAATCGATCGCATGGTAACAGTTTGCAATAATTTTGATTAACACAATGATATTTTGTTATGTCACAGCAATTTTATTTAATATTAGGTTGAAATTGTTCTTTGTGTATATTTTAGGACATAAAAGCTCACAATCACTCACCTCGATCACTGTTTAATTTAAACCACAGTGCATATGACGCCGCGAAGCCGATCGCTTCCACAAAAAACACGGTTTTCACAGTGAAACCAATAAAACGTTTATATGCAGGTTTAGGTGCTTTTGTTAGCATAATAAAAAATAAATTATACCTATCAGGATTATGATACTTTTTTTGGAAAAGAAATTTTTACTGCCCGAAATGTCGTGCGATGGATGACGCAAGGAAGAGGTGCGTGCGTTCCGAAGTCCGATTAACTATCTGTGCCATATTTATATATTTTTCCTGTTTTGAATAAAGAAAGAAATAGTATTTAAATAAAAAGTCATCAATAATGTTATTATTTTAGTTTTCGAACATACTTAAAAAATTGGATGAGAGGTTGGTTGGGACTCTCTAGTATAGTGTATTATCTATGGTTGGGACTAATCGTGATTAGAGCAAACTAAAGGCGCTAATTTCTTTTAATTTCTACACATGCAGGCAGCTCCTTGGAAGACTGTATAGTAAGGGGCACGAGTCGAGGCACTAATAACTTTTAAACTTTATGTGTAAAAGTGTGCTCACGACTCGTGCCGCTTACTTTACTACTTACTACCTACTAGGACTCTTTGGCGGGAACTTGTAAAGTGATGTGATGTTGCATTTTAGTATTATTTCATAAATTCGTGATTTTGAGTTAAACCTAATGCATATATAGTGATGATTTTATATCCCATAAAGATCAACACGTGTGCGTTCACCAGTGAAATTAAATTAATTACGTACACACGGCTACAGACCAAGCTATAGACTTCCAGTATAAGCTGATCTCGCATTGTATAGGATTTCGATACAATTGGAGGTCAGCTTATACTAGAAATGTATAGTTTGATCTGTAGCAGTATGTACGTGGCCTTTCAAGTTATCTCATAAAGTCCATGAAAAGTTTTAAATAGGTACAACATGACTTGGACGGTGTCTGACGGTGTTATTTATTGTGACTAGAACTTAAAAGATATGGTTGCCAAACACATATGACAAAGAAGACTAGGTACCTACTTATACTTGTAGGTACCTAGTCTTCTTTGTCATATGTGTTTGGCAGGTAGGTATTAACTATACAACAAAATAAAATAAAAAAATATTGGTTACACATATAATACAGTGCCACAGAATTTAATGTTCATAAAGAACTTACTTATTACACTATCCTATTTGTAGAAATTCGAATTAGGAACACTCTAATTAGGAAATAGTAAGCTAGTGATCACATTAACACTAAATTGACTAAATTGAATTCTAAATCGGAAAGAAGGTCTAGTTAGAACAGTCCTAACTTCGATTAGGTAAGTACACCTTTTGATTTCCTAATGAGGAGTTTTCTTAGGATACCTCTATCTCAGAGTATATAAATACTACGTACAACCTCTATGCTCAAAATACCTGTCAAATCGTGAACATAAGGTTCAAATTGGTTCGAATTATCAACAGTTTGCTCAATTAGAATTTTGTTTTCAGTACTAAGTATTCTATAATCTGTATAAAAACGAAAACAATTTTGCAAATATTAATATTTATTATAAATAAATAATGAAAAATGCGTAAATGTAGGTTTTTAATATAGGTACCTATATAATTATTATTAGGTACCTACATATTATATTTATTTTCAGTAACCCAATTGTTGCCCAGATGTTATTGAATCACTCCACAACCTTTGTTGAGCTGAAGCTTAAAGAAAAGAAAATTATCAATTAGCATAATTATTATTTTGTACGTACACACAGATAACAGAGTAAAAGGCAGATGGAGCGTCATACATCCTTTATAGTAAGGGGCACGAGTCGTGAGCACAAATTGACACCTGCGCAGCAGTTAATTTTCGGTTTGTTTGGCGGAATGAAGCAGGGGGGAGCGCCGAGCTGCACACGTTGGTTTGTCAGTCGGTGCTCGTCGTCTATTGGGTTCTTGCGTGTCATTTGGCTACTGTGATTTGACCAAAAGTGTATATGCGCGAACTTGCCCTCACTACTGCCTATCTGTGCTCATCATTCGTGCCTCATACAGTATGCCCTGAAGAATTAACCTCATTAATTTGTACACTCTACATGGTACGAGCCTTCCGACTCCATTGTTGTTGGGACTCAAGACTGATAGGAAAAAGCACTTGACTAGGCACATTTCACTATAATAGATTAGAAATGGATTTCACTATATTATACCTTCGATGGCTTCTTCTTCCTCAGTATCATCTATATTTTCATTTTCACAGCTATCCTCGCATTCCCTGGTCTCACTATCAGGGAAGATATTCAGGCAACGCTGGGGTACTGCCTTGTCGTTTCCTGGACCCTGGTGTTATATACAAGGTACCTATTTTAAGATGTTATCTTTTTGACGCCTATGTCGAGTAGGTACGTCATCCTGAAGTACTTTTAGTATGGGAATTTAATTTTATACGGAAGATCAATATTAAAATAGACCAAAGACTTGTTTTTTTTTTTTTTATTTCAACCTTCTATCATCATCATCATCATCAGCCTATAATGTCCCACTGCTGAGCACAGGCCTCCTTTCACAAATCAGGGTGAAAGGGAATGGGCAGATACTCCACCACGCGTGCCCACTGCGGATCGGTGGAGGTAGGCTAGTGGTCAACCTACTGTTGGAGTTTTCAAGCCGCCTAGAAGGGCTCCAACTAGCTTAACGACTATCACAATTAAGTGATAACCGGGACCAACGGCTTTACGTGCCTTCCGAAGCACGGAAACGCTCGATTTGAAATACCACTAGGCGGTCACCCATCCAGGTACCTACCACGACGGTGGTAGCTTAACTTGCCGATCGATTAAGAACGGCTTATCATGCTACACCACGAGCGCTTCACCTTCTGTACGTAGTCAAAAATGTATGATATACTTACATTGTTACCATATTTACCAACTGCGATTCCGTCTACCATATGATATCGGAAACGGATTTGAAAGCCAATGAGTTTCCCATCGATGCATTCACCCTCGCAAGGCATCCAATCCTCCCAAGTAGACATGGGGCAGTCGGTTTCAGAGTCAGGGTCTACAGATGGCGGCTCTTCACTAGATAAAAAGAAAATTATACCACGTATGGCGTCTTACTTAGGTACTCTGATCTACCTTATATGTACCTACACACGACTACACATCAAGCTATAATTTCCAGTATAAGCTGATCTCGCATTGTATAGGATTTCCGTACAATGAGAGGTCAGTTATATTGGAAATTATAGCTAACATATTTTAATAATATTGGCCTGTCATTATTAAGCTGTGGTAATTAATTGCAATTTTAATATTCTAGTTAATTTTCGTCCCGCCACTGTTTTGAAGTACCGATGCCCACAAAATGCGTTTCTGACACCTATTATTATACATTGAGCTATTCTCGGAAACTGCTATTCCTAGTGCGACGGGACTTTCCTAGGAAGCCTTTTTTCTTAGGTCTATTTAGTAAGTCCTATCATAATCAGATTAGGCAATTCCGTGATTTGGCCAGCATAAAAAGTCCAAAAGTTGTAAATATTATAGTTTCTCAAACTTTCGATTTTGATGTCAACTAAAAAAACATCAAAAAATCGTACCTAATGTTATTTTTAAGGTAGGGAGAATACCTATGTACCTACTCAAGTTATTGAATAATCAAGTAGTTTTTTTTAATTGATAAGTATACCTGTATCTAATAAGTAGGGTTACTTAGATAATTGATTGATACAAGTTTACCTCGTTGTTGTTACCGGCGCTGGTGGTGGCGGTGCAGGTTCTTTACCATCATTGCCGTTATTATTCCCTACAAAATGTGGAAAAGTAAGTTCAATGATGAGCTGTGTAGTAGTCAAAATCATAACCGACGAGTGACACCACTATAGCATTTACCATTTTCTTCCGATACAGGCATTGATATTCTATCTGTTGTACACCCAAGTGTATTGTACGTTCGTATTAGATCGAACTGCAATCTGGCGAACGGCTTTATTTGTTCTTTTGGTATATCCTTCGTTATTTCGGCTGAGGATATCGGTTGCGGTGGTGAAGTTTCTTCATTTGGTGACTGCAGTGAGAATTAATTAAATGTTAGCTTCATACACTAACATACGATAGTTTTGGATCATTAGTACCTAGAAAGCTTTTTCCAATTACCTACTTTATACATATAAATCACAAGTAATACATACATCAAATGTCTTTCCCTTGTCAGTCCCAGCGTCCATTGGATATAGATTGAGTCTTACACTTTCAGTCCATTGATGCAATTTAGCGTCACAAAGTTCCATATTAGATACACCAATGAACCAATCAGGTGATGGTAGAATAGCGGCAGCTAACGAGACTAGATGATACTCTCGAGACACTCGAAAACTTGAGACGGTTGTCATGTCCGGTTGAGGAGGTCCTGTTGCTTTTATTATTGTGCGAACGTTACTTCCAAGCTGTTTCCAAAGGGATAAATGTCATAACATGATCTAATAAGAATAGATACTGAAATTGCATGGAGAGTTGTAATTCCGCGGATTTTTGAAACGGATTGAAATGATACTTCTTCGAAATATAAGTTTACAAACCGTTATGATTGTTTAGTGTCAAAAAGTTTATAATTACCTCGTCTTGTATTTCTAGTTCCAATTCCGTGGTGTTACCTTGTTCTGCAAGCATTTTAAGGCCGTCCCGAGCTTCAGAATTATATTTGTACAGAATAAAGTTTTTATTGTGTGATGCACCGACAGCGTCGCTGAAGCGCGGCATGTATTTCTGATCGGGAAACATTGATGGATGTGTGTTGTAGGACCACATACCCTCGAAAGTTAACTACACAAAAAATAATTAATGTTAAAGTATCTACTTTATCAAACACGCTCATTATTATGATAAGGATATGACGGTAAGATTTCATAAAAAGCGTAATGAAGTATCCAATGTCAAAGTCATTTATCCTATAGTTAAGGCCTTAGAACATGGCACTTACGAAGGTCCAAAGCTACTAAAGTTACCACAGGTTCGGATACCGAAGAAGAATCGGCAAGACACTCAATAAGGTTACATTCTATGTACAATAGTTAAGTAACTGACCTGATACCTAGCATCCTCACAGACTTGGCAGTTATCATTTTCCATCGGTTGCATGTCGTCAGCCTTGCGTCGATCTTCACAAATACGTCGCGATAGTGGTCCCTCAAAATTATACCAGACATCTGGCTGGACAGCAACAACAGCGAATATCGTCACGCATTTGTTGTCTTTATCTGGCGCTGTCCAGAGGGCCTAGAAATTTACGTTCTTTACACATGGAAATAATCTCTGAGATACGGAATAGCGCTAATAAGGCGCAAAATCTTACCTCCACAAAAGTCTTGGCAGTAATATCAGCTTCTACGATAGTATCATTGCATATTTCACTCTTTTTCGTATTAGTAGAGTTTGATAAAGTTTGGAGTCGACCTGCCTTCAACAGTATCGGTCTTCGAGGGTTGTTTACATTTGTTGCGGTGTCTTCCCGGAGGGATATTGTGAACGCAATAAACGGAGTCTTAGCATCTCTCGAATATAATCGAACTGAAATGAAACACGGAGTCTAAGTAACTGGAATAAGGTTGATAATTATCAGTTTACAAGATTCTGCCCTCTAGTATCACCCGCGTTCCCGAAGGATCTATCGTTTTTCCGGGATTAAAGTATGCTCTGTGTTAATGCGCCTTTCACACATCTTACAAACTTTGAAATTTATATTTAAACTAGCTGTCCCCCGCGGTTTCACACGCGTTCCCGGGATAGAAAGCCTATGTCATTCTCCATAGCATAGGCTATCTGCATGCCAAATTTCATGATGATCCGTTGAGTAGTTGAGGCATGAAGGCGTAACAAACAAACAAATAAACTCACCTTCGCATTAATAATATTACTAGCTGCCCGGCACGACTTCGTTCGCGTGGTGTCCTACTAACCTATACCGTAACCTACCCAACCCTACCCTCCGTGCCCTACCCTACCCTACCCTACCCTACCCATCATAAGAACCTTCTCCTGACAATAACAAACAACAAAAAAAGAATTAGCGAAATCGATCCAGCCGTTCACGCGTGATAGCGAGAAATAGGGATTCATTTTTATATATATAGATTATAGTTAGGAAGTTAGGATGGTGAGATGGGATTGTAATTTTTACAGCATTCATATTTATTAGTTTCAGTTTCTTATAAAATAATCAACACGATTATATGTTGTATACAGTTGTATATACAAATTGATGGCGTGGGAAAGGTACTTACCAATGTAAGGATGTTTTGGTATGTATTGATTATCTCTTATACCATCTATGTCTAAGTGGAATCGATTATCTGGAGGTAAAGGGTCAGTCTTCGTGCCAAGAGGTCTTCGGTCACAGGGCTCATCATTACAAATGCATACGTTGATGAGTAGAACTATGTATATCACTTGGTGTGGACCTTAAAATTAATTAAGATATAATAAAAGCTGTTGCATATATTTTTAGTATTTTTTTTTTATAAACTTACCAAACAACTTTAAATTGCACATTTTCGAAGATTAAACACAGCAATGCACATAAACAATTATAATCGCGGTTAATAACAAATTACACACTTTCCAACAAACTACTTTTACTACAATAAAAAATGGACAATTGGTGTCCACTGTCTAAACGCTCATCCACAATAAAGTGTTACAATCCCGTGACTCGTTTTCAATTGCATGTCCCATGTTTACTAATTCACGTTAGTTACTCTCTATGAAATTTGTACAATGCAAAATGGATCTTAACACCATGCAATATGACTTTCAATCATTAAATTAGATTGTAATGAATAAATTAATTAGACTGAATTTTCAAGGGAGATAAATAATTCATTTCTCGGAACAATTAGCTACAGACAGTAAACAAAAACACTCAGTTATATAATTTATTCGCAAAATAATTAGCACATAGATATTCGGATCTTAAAAATAATCAACAATAATAGAACAGCAAAACTGGAAACAAACTAAACTTTTTGTACCTAATGACTATTTTTAAGGATAGCAAAATAATATTCCTAAACAAATAATGATACGATTGACGGTCTTAATCACTTAATAATTAAATTGATATTGCTTATAATATTAAGCTAGCTACGATGCTAGCGAATCGGTCTTAATTCAATTTATTTTTCATCACATCTCTTCTCTTGGAATTCCATGTAGCTCCAGGTAAAATAGGCGCCATAACCCTGCGTTCAACTGCAAAAAGTTTTTTTAATGTAACTCCATTACAAAATTCAAAATTTAGGGGACATTGAGACAAAAGTTTGAGAGCCAATGGACTAAAGTGCGATACATTTTTTGTATCAACACAGTAGATTTCTTCACTGCACGTCCATGCTTGGCGAACCGAGCACGAGCCGAGCCTCGAACGAGCACACTGCGAACACGATTCGCGTAGCGTGGACGTGCTTGCGAGCCTCGAACGAGCGCGATTGTCAGCTTTTTCACGTACAAAGGGATTCGCATCGTGCTCGTTGTAGGTTCGGTCGTGGCTCGGCTCGTGCTCAATTCGCGTAGCATGGACATTAGATTTTTATTTACCTGTAATGTCATCACTTTCAGGAGTCTCACAAGCCTCTTCACATTCCATCCTCTCGAATGTTTCAAAGTGTCTTTTACAATACTTTGAAACTACTTTTCTGTGTCTGTGCCTTGCCTGCAACGAGTTTCAAATTAATTGATGATTCTAAGTTAAACCGTTATGAATAATAGAAAATAATTTTGTAAGATCATAATTTCAATTATTAGTTGAAAGGGTATTCAATTATCTAGGTCAAATGGTCTTCAATTATCTAGGTGAATGACTATTCAACTACTTACGCTAGGGTCGTATTTTTCAACGGGAAAGCCATCTACTAAATGATATCTCTCCCTCCACTTCAATCCACTCACGATACCATCATCGCAAGGTCCTTCGCAGGAACTCCACTCTTGCCATTGGGACATGGGACATACTTCTGTTAACACTGGATCAGTGACTAGTGGATTTTCACTAAACAAATCAATAGTTATTATACATATCAACTAATAAAAAGTTGTTAATGAAAAATGAATCAATAAACTACATATTTCTTCCTATATAACTACTTATGTAATTGCCAGAAAATCCACACTGTTAAGTTTACAACCTTGGCCAGATGTGAATCTATATAATAATAGCAGAAGCTGATTGGCATCCACCATGTAAGGGATTTTGAAATTTAAACTCCGAAAAGGTTAAACTAGGAGCTTGCAGGTCAAACCGCGGGACGAAAAGCTAGTCTTTCATGAATTGGTCAGAATAAGACCCTAATTCCGTGTTTCGGATCAGGTAAAGCCGTTGGTAGCGGATAATAATTATGTTTATTGTTAAGCTATTTGGAGGCCTTGGAAGTGGCTTTAAAATTCGAAAAGTAGGTTGACCCCGACCCCACCGATCCGCAGTGGGTTTACGTGTTGGTGTATTGGTATTGCCCATTCACTTTCAACCTCATTTGTGAGAGGAGGCATTTGCTCAGCAGTGGGACTTTATGGAATGATATACATATACCTACAAGACCCTAATAGATGCATGGTGAGAATAGGAGAATTAACTAGGCCTCACCCCCCGACGTCGCTGCTATCTATTTCTGGATTTTGGTACCTGGATGGCTGTTCAGGTTCCGTAGCTTTGGACTCCTCAGTTTCTTCAGTCTCATTACCATTAGCTTCCTTTTCAGTCGTAGTCTCGCCTTCCACACCTTTGAATGTAATACAATTATTAAATAAGTAACGAATTTTTACTTTTACGGAAATCCCAACTCTCCCTATAAGTTAACTCATAGATCAGTCATTCCCGCGCAGCGAGTTTTATTTCATTGCTCTGTGAGTTAACTCATACCTACAATACGAAGATCTCTTTAAATATTACCTGTCGTTTCTTCTTCGCATTGTCTGTGGTACGTCCTTATGAGCTTTATATGTAGCTTTCCAAATGGATGCATATCCTTTATATCCATTTCGTAGAAAGGAGAATTTTTATCGTATGAACTCAATTGCACACGAGACACTGCGTCTTGTGGGAATGTTTCTATGTTTGCTGACTGAAATGACACATTAAATATGTGAAAACTTTGGACCTTTGAACCTAAAAGTTTACCTATCCTATATTGAGAAGATTTATGAAATAAGGATTTCGACAACTTTCTGGACCATTAATTTCTGTTTTCAATAATGCTTTAATAATGTCAAGTAGGCTACTGATTTAGTTATATGCTATTTTTAGCTGTAAAGAAATGAATCTACCGAGTGATAAACAAATGACATTAATTAAAGCTTAATTTAGTATGGGAAACATTTTATCCCATGAATATGCGGAGGTTTTATTTAAAAGAGGCGCTCAGATAACGTGAACATTAATTAAAGTTCCTTCATTATTTACATACTCAGGAAACAGAAATACCGTACATACTAACTCATGCATCGCCATAATCCTGACGCAACACCAACCTCATAAGATACCCCGCTGTCAGTGCCAGCATCCCAAGGATACAGATTTAACTCCCGTTCCGGCAGCCAAGTGTTATCTCCTTGACATAAATCAAACCTGGTTACGCCAAGGAACCAGTCTGGTGAAGGGTAGATACCAACAGCCACTGATATAAGGTGATTTGATTTGTCCACTCGACAGAATGCGTATGCTGGATTGGCCATTTTACGATAGCTATGTCCTTTACCTTTTAATAGAGTGCGCACACCGTCACCGATCTAAAAAAATGTATAATAAGTAGACAGAAACATTTTTTGTAGGGACATTGAAAAACTTTGGAAACCACGAATCCTACTTTTGTTGCAGGATTTCTCATGGAATGGAATTTTAATTTATCAAAAATATAAACATTAATGTACCTATTTAAACATTAACTACTTACCTTTTCTCTCATTTCAGCTTCAAGTTTGCTAGAATTTGCATGCTCTGCTAAATCTCTTAAGCCATCAGAAGCAAGAGTACCAGGCGACCATAGAATAAAATCAGCTACATGAGAGGCGCCAACTAAATCACTGTATTTGGGTACCCAGTCGTTCTCCGGGTACATACGAGGATGTGTGTTGCGTGACCAAATTCCCGAGAAAGTAATCTGTTTAAACATGAAACACATGAGGTAGCGTATGATTAGCAAGAATCATTGCAACAGCAAACTTTCGTACCTCATATTTAGCTTCATCACAAGCACTACAGTCATAGTTAAGTTGAGGAGCAACGTCGTCTGGCTGCCTCATGTCTTCACATAATTTCCTAGTTAAGGGCGAGCCATCCTCGAACCATGACTCGTCGTTTTCTGCAACCATCGCTCGAAGAGTCACACACCCGTTGCCAGAAGGCGGAGCTTGCCAATAAACCTAAAATAGCAAGACAATACAGCAACGACAGTACTAACAATAGGTTTTGTTACCTTCTATATATTTTCCTTTACCTCTACAGAAGACTTTATTGATATAGTGCTTTGCTCGACTGTATTAAGGCATCTATCGCTAAACTTAGTTGTTGTCTGAATCTGGGGTCTCAGTTCTCCTGGATTCATGGTCATCGTGCGTCTTAGATTCCTGGGATCTGGCTTTATATCACCTTCAGCTGATATCATGAAGCCAACGAATGTCGAGTCATCGTCTGTGCTTATCAACTGAACTGTGGTGTATAAAATAAAATTGAAAGAAATCTTCAATGCACAATGTTGTATTTGTTTCTAGATCGATTTCTATATTCGTGTACGTACCTGTATACAGTTGTTCAGGTATGTAAGCATTGTCAATACCCATAACGTCTAATTTGAAACGACCATCTGATGGCGAGGCCTGATTGGTCGTCCCATATGGCCTCCTATCGCAACGAAAAGTATTCACTTCATTTGAAATGAAGAAGGCGATGAATAAAAGTGCCAGAATTGTTTTGGACATGATGATCTGTAAAAAATGAACCTTTTATGTTTATAATAAGGCTTATATTTGACTAAAATCTCACTATGATCAATGATGACGTAGCCGAAGGTGGTAAGCATACCTACAAAGCTTAGAAGGAAACTGGCTCTCAAGTGCAACTGTCGGAACACCAGTACCGCCTACCGCCGTGCTATGGTATCTTAACGATGTTTTCCCTGAACGTAGGTGCTCAAGGTCAGTGTAGGATTCGAACCTGCGACTTTCGTCTCGGCAGTGACGTCACTACCACTTAGCTATCATAGCCTGAATTTAAACTAATATTAGAAAGAGGGTGCATTTTGTGAGTTTCGGTGTTCGTGTACGAGAAGGTTATGATGGTTACTCCGGATATGTTGATCGATTCTAAAAAATATTTCATTGATAGGAAGCTATAGCATCCCCGAGTGCTATAGGATATAGTTTTTTTGCCGGAAAACTTGAGTGAAACCGCGGGGGACAGCTAGTCTTCATTAAAGAAAGATGAAAGATAAGTAGCTTATCGCCTATAATGTACATGTGATCGAGTTTAAATTTGGGTAGATACATTAAGAAATGTAGGACCAAACGGCAGTACCATATAATTTATATAAATAAAACTTACTCATGAAATATATAAAACGCTGCGATCTCTTCAAATACACTCAAATGTCTGAAATACACATAATGTAAATAGGCCAGTGAGGATCGTAATCAAACATTAAGATCATGTTGCAGCCGCAATTGACTGTTAAAATAGTCAAGAAGACGACGATATAAATCATCTTGATATCTGTCTGCATAAGGTCAGCACTCGAGAACAGCCGACCCAATTTTCCTTCATATAAGACAGGTACATACATAACTAACTACGTATTATGTACTTAGGTATCGTGTTGTAAATATTAAGCGTATTTTTTTAAATACCTAATTGACATTGTTCTTAGTTATCACATCTAGTATACCTCCCCGAGTAGTTCTTATTGTATGATCTTTTTCATTAGCTAACAGTGAATATTTAATTTTGACATCAAAAGCACTCGGTCGTCGTTCTCAAGTTATGGCGAGACCAAGGGAAATAGGGTTTATTTTTTATATATAGAGAAGAAGAAGAAGATATAGGAGAAGATTATATCGTGCCTACTTACGTTATATTACGTATACTTTGAAAATCAGGTCAAGTTCCAAATCAAATTCAAATTCAAAAAGCATTTATTCAATTTAGGCCCTGATAAGGCCCTTTGAACGTTAACAAAAGACTTTACACCGGTTCCAAATACCACTTGAACTGAGAAGACTCCGGCAAGAAACTCTTGTCATCTACAAAATCAGAAGTACCTACTTGACCTGAATATTCCAAGTTTTCTAAGTCTACAGTCTGTTAATACCCTTTTAACTTCATCCTGTCCCTCTTTCCGTCTGTCTACTTGCCTCAGCCATTTAACCCAGAGACTATTGGCACTATGATATTTGTACCATTGTCCAATGTCCTAATTTAGGGACATTAGATAAAGGTGTAAAGTGAGAAAAAGCAAGATGCGATGCAATAAGCGGGAGGTACCTAGGTAACTTTAGGTTGGGTCTTCAAAAATTATATTGAGTTTTAAACATAGATGGTGAGCTATACGCTTCTAAAAGTCACAAAACTTTGGTACTGCCTATGGATGTCAACTGCTGAATATAGGCCGCCCATTGATTTCCACTTCGAATGGTTTTGGGCCGCTTGCATCCAGCGGCACCCAGCGACTCTGACCAGTCGTCGGTCCACCTGATGGGAGGTAGTCCCACTCGGCGTTTTCCGATACGTGTTCGCCACTCGAGAACCTTCCCCATCGATCGGTTATCGACTCTTCGAGCAATGTGGCCTGTCCATTGCCACTTCTGCTTGCTAACTTTTCCACTATGAGCACAGACGTAAAAGAAGTTCAGACAGAAAACGGCCCGCGATAAAAGTGAAGCCAAAAAATTCTGCTCCTCTACCGTTTAAGCACAGAATATTTAAAGTGTTTATGTACCTACTATACATATAGGTACTTACAAACTTAATTTACTCTAAGCCATCTCTAAGCGCAACAAAGTATGGGCTTAGAATAAAATATGGTATGGTAGTATTAATATTGAAATCTAACCCTGATTCTAACCATGAACTTGAGGACAGGTGCTGTTTGTGGGGGTTCGCCTGCTTAAGTTTGCTATTCAAGTGTTTACTTATTAAATATCGATTCAGTCTACGCATTTATTGTCAGTGCGATTAGAATGTAATTTTTATGTAATGAATCAAAGAATTTAAAACGTCCAGAAGGATAGTCGCCTCAAAGAATTTAAAACGTCCAGAAGGATAGTCGCCTCTATGGCAACATGAAATAAACAAGCCAGAATTGACAGTATTTGACAGCCGTGCGCAGTACGAACTGAGAGCGATTTGCTCAGGGAGCCCCTCAAGCGGAGTGAAATTAAATGTCATGCTTTAGTAAGGCGGATTATCCATCTGGGTAGAGGCACGATGCCCTATGAAAATCTTTGAGTCGCCTCTATGGGAACATGAAATAAACAAGCCAGAATTGACAGTATTTGACAGCCGTGCGCAGTACGAACTGAGAGCGATTTGCTCAGGGAGCCCCTCAAGCGGAGTGAAATTAAATGTCATGCTTTAGTAAGGCGGATTATCCATCTGGGTAGAGGCACGATGCCCTATGAAAATCTTTGTAATGAATCTAAGCTTGTTTTGAAAAGAGCTGAAAATTTTGAAATTGCTGAGTTTATTGCCGGCTCTTCTCAGCATGATGCCACCTTCCGAACCGGTAGGTATTAGAGTCAGATCATAGATAATACACTATGAGTCAGATTTTTCAAAAGTGCTTGCTAAAGTCTATTTGAATCCACAGATTTGAATGATTTGAATCACAGATTTTGAATTTTGTTCATCCTGACTACAGAATCTCTGTGCATGGTCCGACACGCACTTAGCTGGTTTTTAAAGTTACACAGAAATGTGAGAGGGATGACTGTTTATGTAATAAGCCACTTCCACGGTTTCCAAATTGGGTCTGAAATTGGGGCGTGAATAGGAACAAAAAAGATCATAAAGATGTAAGATATCATACCTACCTAACCACAGACAATGTGGATAAGTCAAAAGTACCATGTGTCATTCTTAAATAAGGATGCCTTACACAGATATCGATATTTTTTTATTAGCCATGGGAAGTAAGTCATACAGCGGTATATGGTATATCAATCGATCCATTTTCAATATGGCATGTAATTTAATATTATAGTATGTTACTTATTATTTAGTTATGTCATCATGTCCTTCCCGCTACTGGTTTGTTTACAGTTGTTAATTTTGTGAGCACTTAATATTTTTATCATGCGATGCACATATATTTTGAAATAATAATAATTTAAAAAACTCTTTTTACCAAAAAGTGTACATCTATATGATAATACCAATAGTCTTTGAGTTAAATGGCTGTGACAAACAGACAGACGGAAATAGGGTCAGCTTCCTAACTTTAAGCTTAAATTAAGTATATATTTTTACGATTACAATTTGTTTCATGTGCTTGATAAATATATAAATATGGTTTACTTTTAGTTAATATCTGTACGTAGATTTCGTAACTTGGTTGCAATCAGATTCAGATTGAAACAACCTCTGAATCGGTAGAAATAAATATTATGACTGAAAATGGCTATTATATACAGAAAATATGTTTCGAATCTGACTGGTAGTTCCAGAGATAAGTGCGTTAAAACAAACAAACAAAAAACTCTTCCGCTTTATTATATTACTACTATAGATCGATCACTTACCCAGACAGAATACGTATCTTTATATACATATATATAAAAAGATACGAAATGAAATCTGGACATAAAGTTATTATTATGAATTTATTTTGTCTAATGGAAAATGGAATTTCAGTTATATTTAAGATTTTTTATGTCCTTTCGTATCGAACATTGAAATATGTATTGTCGAGTCGATATTATCGGTATATGCAGCCCTAATTTCATTGTCATTTGTCTTCCGTCTCGCTCGCTCGTCTGTCAAAATCAATCACTCACTAGGGGAAATAACATTGAAAAATAATTAATTATAATTTAATAAGGTGTGGTGTATTGATGTTGTATTAGTGTCTAAATGGTGAATAAATGTCGACAAAACCAATAAAAATGCCGTCGGCAACGAAAGAGAAAGACTCTACTATACTCAAGATCGCTGTGGAGATGCTAACAGCGACTGAAGGAGTAAAGGTTCCACAGTTGATAGAGTTCGATCAAAGCCAACCTCTTTACAGCATAATCCAACTACTGTGTAAGCCGTGGGGTCTTCCCGACCCTGAGAATTACGCGCTCAAATTTTCCGAAAGTAATAATCAAAACTACATCACTGAAAAGAATAGGAATGAAATAAAAAATGGATCGGTATTGAGATTAGAGCTATCACCCGCGAAGACTGTGCAAGATATTCTGGGTAAAATTAATTCAACAACTGAAGCTCACCAGATATCAGCTATGTATACTCTGTCCATTCTAAGTAGTGACCTTACCTTTGCCCTGGAGTTCATCAATAAAAAAGGCCTCTCACTCATCATCTCTAACATTGAGAGTGGAAAATTTAAAGGAAAACTCCTCATCAATGCTTTGGTAACATTTGTTGAGCTAATGGACCATGGCATTATATTCTGGGATATACTTGAAAATCAATTTATTAGTAAAGTAGCAAGTTTCATCAACAACCAAAGAGTGACTCAACAAGATCCTAAAATAATACAAGCTTGTATATCAATTCTTGAGAACATAGTACTTAACAGCACAAAAAATTCTCAAGTAGAGAAAGAATTGACTATTCCCAGTTTAATATCATTGCTCCAAAGTTTCCAGGACAGTATAATACCACAAAACACTATTGCACTTATTAATGCTATATTTTTAAAAGCTGATCTGACCAAGAAGAAAACAATAGCAGCCACATTATCATCTAAACAGGTTCGTAATGTGATTTATGAGTACCTTGTTAACTCAAGTCCTAATACAAAAGAAGCACATGGTACAGAACTGGCACACCAGCTTTATGTATTACAAACATTGATACTTGGCCTATTAGACTTTAAGATGTGTCAAAGAGCAGATGCTCAGGAACAGGAATCACAAGAAAAGATCAAGGAGCTCAGAAAAATTGCATTTGAAAATGATAACAACCCCAACATTGAAGTCCCTACAAGGCGTCAAATGGGCAGTTACTCTAAGGACTTCAAAAAACTTGGCTTCAAATGTGAAATTGATCCTATAAAAGACTTCAATGAAGTACCCCCTGGAGTACTGGCTTTGGATTGTATGTTATATTTTGCAAGAAATTATCCTGAAGACTACACAAAGATTGTGCTAGAAAATAGTTGTAGGGCTGATGAACATGAATGTCCATTTGGTAAAACTAGCATAGAGTTAGTGAAGCAGCTGTGTGATATTCTACATATAGGAGAACCACCCAGTGAGCAAGGGCAGACGTATCATCCCTTGTTCTTCACGCATGACCACCCATTCGAGGAACTATTCTGTATTTGTATAGTCCTTCTCAACAAAACGTGGAAAGAAATGAGAGCTACCATAGAAGACTTTATCAAAGTGTCTAGTGTGGTAAGGGAACAAATAAACAGGGCCCTAAAAGATTCTCCCAAAGCTTTTGACAAATTCCGACAAAGGGTCAACCAGTTGACTTATGCTGAAATAACAAACCTATGGCAACAAGAGAGAAATAACAGAGAAACATGTGAATCCCAAGCTAGACCAATTGTTGAGCTAAAGGAGAAAATAACGCCTGAAATAATAGAATTGATCCAACAGCAGAGGTTAGGGGTGTTAGTCGGAGGAACCAGGTTCAAGAAGTACTCATCAAGGGGTCAAAGGATCAAGGATAAATTTTGGTTTGTTCGATTATCACCAAATTACAAAGTATTGCACTATGGAGATTGTGATGAAAAAAGTACTCCAAGCTTAGAAGAACTCGGCAACAAACTAGCAGTTGTTGATATAAAATGTGTTGTAACTGGGAAAGATTGTCCACACATGAAAGACTTAAGGGGAAGAAAGATAACTCCACATTTAGCTTTCTCTTTGATATTAAAATCGGCTGAAGTGACATCTCTAGATTTTGTGGCTCCCGATGAACAAATATTTGACTATTGGACAGATGGTGTCAATGCATTGTTGAAAGAAAAGATGTCTAGCAAATCATTTGAAAATGATTTACAAACTTTATTATCTATGGACATCAAAGTGCGTTTGCTCGACGCAGAGGGTATAGACATCCCGCAGGACCCGCCGCAGATACCGGACGAGCCGGAAGATTACGAGTTTTATTACGATAATAACTAAATAACATTATCAAAACTTCCATAAATTAATATTTTATATTGTATATAGAGTTGAATCATATCTTGTATTATCTTAAGGCCTGCACAGATGAGGGACAGTCCTCCGAGTATTTTATTTTTAATTGACGTATCGAAATAATTCTTTCACACATATTTTTTATTTTCTATAGAAAATAAGGAGAGCTAAAAATCTAAATTAGTGAACATTCTTCATTGTCTGTATGAATGCAATGTGCATCACTGTCAAAGTGTCTTAAAGAAGGTATCAATTGATACCAACTCACCATCTATTCCAAGAAGACTCTTAGCCCTCCATGGACAGTCCCTCATATTCGTAGGCCTTAAATACTTTAATTTAATTAACTTTCATGATTCATGACGATGCACAACCATCAGTCAGTATTTTAATTTTAGTAAGAATCAAAATAGCTTAATGTGTAGACAATTAGGATACGAAATTGGGCATGTTTGTTTTGGACGTGAATGCTATATCCGCAGTAAGCGACAGCCTTCGCATGTTAATAAGTCGAGATGGGCGTAAGTTATACAAATAGTTCCACACGGTGATCTATTCTGTGAAGTCATCGCTCCATTATTATTTAAGCCATTTGACAAACAGCAGCGATTATCTAATATGGTTTCCAATTTAATTTTATAAGACTATTTACACATTTCAAGTCGAATGTTGCAATAAAAATCAATATATAAAAATTTTATTTGATAAATGAATATTTTATAATGTTATGTATACTCAATTTCCATATAAACTGTATCGACTGAATTCTATATCGTACTTCCATTTTATCTAATGTATCGTGGCCATATACCAATACTATATTTTATATACCAAAGATCGTGTCCGACGAACAAAAATATATTTAAAGTGTACGTACAAATAAAAGTTTCGAAGACATAAAACATTGATTTTATTTTGTGTGCGAATTAAAATTCAAAATCACAGTTACTAATACTTTATACATGGATTTTTAAGTGATCACTGCATTTTGGACACTTCGAATTTAGTGTTGATGATTTCTTCGTCGGAGTCGAGAAGCGGAAGCGTGCTTGTGGGTATGTTTTCTTCGACCCAGCGCAGGTCCGACTCCAGGGAGTTGTTGTGTTCGGTTGTGTGCCGCTCGTGGTCGCCCGCGCCGGGCCCGCTGACAGTCGGCCCACGCATCTTGACGCCGTACGCGTCGTTCACGAACTGTTCTTCTTCATCTAAAAATAAATTGAATCCTTTTGAAAAATAATTACTATCTATCTATATTTTGTTTGAATACTGTCATTATTCCTAAACTACAGACGGAAATAGTGACATGTGGAAATCCAGAGGTAAAGCACCCAAACACTTTGTAGTTTTTGAATAATTATTTTATTTCATCATTGTTGCTGATTCTGTTGTTTACACCTAAACTAATTTAGTCTCACTGTCTCTTTCTAACAAAGAACACAAGAAAATAATGTAAGAAAAGTCATCTATCGCGGTTACGTCTAAATAGACTCAAAGAAAGACGGCAAAGACTATTTTGATAGCTTTAAAAGATGTTCTATCCTTTTTCAATAATGTATCTAAGAAAGAGATGTGTTGTGACTAAAATTAATTTGGTGCGATTTACAACAGAATCGGCACCATTGACTGATGTGTTGAGGTTGAGATACATGCATGGTATTTTTTTTTCTTAAACCTAGCCCCCCTTATTACAAAACATGGTTTAAAGTAAAGCCAGGTTTTACTGTCATTTGGTCACTTTCTAACGTCATATAATAAAAAGGGACGAGGCTATTTTAAAACCTGGTTTTCCTTTAAACCATGTTTTGTAATAAGGTGCAATGGGTGCATAAACATTTATTACCATACATTTTATTATTGCAAGTTCTATTCTATTCATTAAATAATAATGCATACATCCGTCAAAAGCAACATACTTGTTTTTAGGACCTTAGGGGGAACCCCCTTTTGAACCCTAATAAATTATACTTTTTTTCCGAAATAAGATCGAATTCCTGGGAAAAGCGAGTGAAACCGCGCGGCAAAACAAGTATAAGATAATGTAGTAACCGTCGTCATCTTCAGCGTTATCAAGCAGCGGCATGAAGGCATATCGCTGGTTGTTGTTGGTGGGCCGCCACAGCACCATGATGGCGGCGAGCACGCCCGCGAACAGCATGTGCCAGTACGCCTCGTCCATCCACACACCTTTCCACTCCTGACAACATTTAAAAAATATTTTTTATTTCTAAGGCATAGTAGTTCGAGGATTTTTCAGTAGAGTCCGGAGCTATTTGTAGGGTTCCGTACCCAAGGGGAGCCAAACGGGACCCTATTCATAAGACTCCACTTTCCGTCCTTCCGTTTGTCAGTCAGTGGGCTGTATCTCATCAACCTTAATAGGTAGACACTAGAAATTTTCACAGAATATGAATTTCTATTGCCGCTATAAAAATGATATAAAATTTAAAATTAAAGGAGGTCCCCATACAAGATACGTCTTTTGGTGTTTTTTTTTTTGGTGCGCCTACTATATTAATTTCACAGTCAATTCGAGGGAACATTATTATTATTATTATTCCCCTCACTTCCCTCCAATATGGCGAGGAGGGCGATGGCTGTCACACGCGTCATACTTGTGAACAGGTGCTGCTTGTGGGGGCTGGTCTGCTTAAGTTTGCTATTTATTTACTTATTAAATATTTATTCAGTCTACTTTGTAATTTTGCCGCCGCGCCGGGGCACGCAATTGTTTTCAGTGCGATTAGAATTTAAATATTATGTAATGAATCTAAGCCTGTTTTGAAAAGAGTAATTGCTGAGTTTATTGCCGGCTCTTCTCAGCAAATGCAACCTTCCGAACCGGTATTAGAGTCAGACTTTTCATAAGTGCCTGCGAAGGTCTATTTGAATAAATGATTTTGAATTTGAATTGAATTGTACGGAACCCTCCGTGTGCGAGTCCGACTCGTACTTGGCCGGTTTTAAATATCTTTGTACCATGAACCCTATATACAACGAAAGGGGACACACATGCAAAAAAAATACTAGGGTGTCTATGTCTTTAAACGTCCAGTTACAGAGCTATTTGCAAAAAATATCAATGTTTGACAAATAGCAATAAAATATTACTCATTGTCAATGTTTGTACCAAAGAATTTAAAACGTCCAGAAGGATAGTCGCCTCTATGGGAACATGAAATAAACAAGCCAGAATTGACAGTATTTGACAGCCGTGCGCAGTACGAACTGAGAGCGATTTGCTCAGGGAGCCCCTCAAGCGGAGTGAAATTAAATGTCATGCTTTAGTAAGGCGGATTATCCATCTGGGTAGAGGCACGATGCCCTATGAAAATCTTTGGTTTGTACGCATTCTATGGTGCTAGATAGCTAGATCGATTCATTGTTTTTGATGGTACAAAGGTACAGTCAGCGTCAAAAGTAGCTGATCACTTTAGTAACGCGTCACATTAAGACAGTTTGCATAAAAACTGTCAAGAGAATGTCAATAGATTATTATGAAAGGGTACTAAAATGGCAATCTACTTTTGACGCTGACCGTACTATCGCCAAAGGTTGCGGTTAAACAATTTAAAAAATATAATATTTTGGCATGTAGCATAAGAGCTCTAGATTGTTGAAACAATTAATTAGATAGATAGATAGATATTAATCTGTAGCCCAAACCTTGAGAAACAATTCGATCTTAACTCTTCTATCACATCACATCCAAATGTATATCTAAGTTTCTCAAATTGCTTACCACTAACCAAGTAGAAAGAGATAGCATTAGCTGAGTTGTCTATCTATTGCGGACTATTCGTGGTGTTATACCATCGAATCAATGTTTAAACTTATTTTATTCAGTCACAAATATAAGAATTTTATTAAAAAAGTAATTGATACTTGTAGCGACATCTATCAACTTATCGACTGTACAAAGATTGTACACACTTTTAGATAGATGGCGCCACGAGATCCTACATCGCGATATCGAAGTACTCACAGTGATACAGGGCAGCACTCTATAAGATCGGATAGAGTACAACATGAACACGACCGATGATATCACGGCGAATATCAGGGTGTTCGTGAAATGTCTGTACAGAGACAGTTTGATTGTGTTTCTGTAAAAAAAGAAAGTATGAAATATCATCAAATTATGCAGGTTAATTCCAATGGTATCATATTTTCTCAAGCAGAGATTGAAAGACTATAGTCGAGAGACTTTTAGAAAGGTAATAGCTATTTTTGCAAACAAATCTATTTTGTGAACAAGTAATCTAAAAGACATTAATATTAATTATTGATTTATAATAGACAATGCAAAAAACTTTTTTTTTTAATAGTGACTATTGTTAACTCTGCATTTCGTAAAAATCGGTAGAAGGTTGTATAATTATGGTTATGTAATTCTAGAATGATTATACTTGTCCCAAAATATAAGCGGGCAGCGGGCGGGTGAACCTGCTCATGATTACTAGAGATTTTTTTTATTACAAAAAAAAATGGTACTACCATGACCACAACTTTTCAATCTGTTTTTTTTTGTATCTGCAACCTAGTAGCACTGCTATTGCACTACAACCTTTAAATAAATCAGAATGCCTGTAGTTTTTACACAAACATCAATCAAAATGAGCAGGTCCCCCCTGTTTTGGAACATTTAGTTATTTATAATGGTGAGAGGGTAAAGTAAGTGACCTCCTGAGCTGCAGCGTCCTCATGGTAGTCGCGAGGGAGACGAAGACCCACCAGCAGATGGCGCTGTCGAGCAGCGAGAGCGGCACCTCGGAGAGCAGCAGGTCGCGGTTGGAGTCGTCGGCCTTGTGGTGCAGCCGCAGCCACGCGTTGACGCCGCCCAGCGCCGCCCACAGCGCGCCGCACCCCGCCACGCGCTGCAGCGCCGGGCCCAGCCGCGGCCTATACCATACCGTACACTATACTATACTTCACACACACACACACACGTTGACGCCGCCCAGCGCCGCCCACAGCGCGCCGCACCCCGCCACGCGCTGCAGCGCCGGGCCCAGCCGCGGCCTATACCATACCGTACACTATACTATACTTCACACACACACACACACGTTGACGCCGCCCAGCGCCGCCCACAGCGCGCCGCACCCCGCCACGCGCTGCAGCGCCGGGCCCAGCCGCGGCCTATACCATACCGTACACTATACTATACTTCACACACACACACACACGTTGACGCCGCCCAGCGCCGCCCACAGCGCGCCGCACCCCGCCACGCGCTGCAGCGCCGGACCCAGCCGCGGCCTATACCATACCGTACACTATACTATACTTCACACACACACACACACGTTGACGCCGCCCAGCGCCGCCCACAGCGCGCCGCACCCCGCCACGCGCTGCAGCGCCGGACCCAGCCGCGGCCTATACCATACCGTACACTATACTATACTTCACACACACACACACACGTTGACGCCGCCCAGCGCCGCCCACAGCGCGCCGCACCCCGCCACGCGCTGCAGCGCCGGACCCAGCCGCGGCCTATACCATACCGTACACTATACTATACTTCACACACACACACACACGTTGACGCCGCCCAGCGCCGCCCACAGCGCGCCGCACCCCGCCACGCGCTGCAGCGCCGGACCCAGCCGCGGCCTATACCATACCGTACACTATACTATACTTCACACACACACCTCGGACCACACTCATGCCCCGCTCGAACACGTCTAATTATATGTGTGGTGGGAATATACGCAAAAGGTTACAAATGTAGCAAAAGCTTAAGGAAGATGGCAACTGTATTCCAAGCAGAATCATATGCCATAATAACCTGTGCTCAGGAGAATAGATATAGATAGAGGAACCAAAGGTAAATCCATCTATATTCTTAGTGACAGTCAGGCTGCAATCAAAGCCATGGCATCCTACAAAGTGGACTCCGGACTTGTTCTGGATGCTGTCCGAACCCTAAACAGGCTTGGGAAGCATAACAGGGTAAGACTGATGTGGGTCCCTGGGCACAAAGGAATCCATGGTAACGAAATGGCTGATGAACTGGCAAGAGAGGGCTCAGCAAATGACTTTGTGGGTCCAGAACCATGTGTAGGCATTTCGACGTGTCTCGTAAAGGCCACATTTAGGGAGTTCGCAGATCACAGCCAACGAACACATTGGCTGTCTAACACCGGTCTACAACACTCCAAGAAATTCCTAGGCTCTACGTTTAAAGCCCGGGAATGCATTTGGAACATGAGTAGGGGGCAAATCCGCTACCTGCTTGGGGCCTTTACTGGGCACTTTGGAACCAACGACATGCTCATGAAGATGCGTCTAACCGCGACACCCATGTGCAGGTTGTGTGGGGAGCATACGGAACGCATGGAGCACCTTCTGTGCACATGCGATGCACTGGCTGGTAAGCGAATGAGTCTCCTAGGGATCGGATATCCAAAACCAGAAGACTACAGGCTTATATCTCCTAGCCTCGTTGTAAAACTCATGAAAAGAGTTTTCAACGAGACTGGGGAGGAGTAAGTTATCTAGGGGACCACAATAGATCCCAATGGGTCGAAGTGTCCGAGTTATTCCTCGGCCCCTGCACAAGATAAGATAAGATATATGTGGTGCAGCCGCAGCCACGCGTTGACGCCGCCCAGCGCCGCCCACAGCGCGTCAAAGTCAGGTCTCTACATGACTCATTCGCTTCGCTCGGGATTTCAGTGTAAATATCCCTCGCTGCGCTCGAGACTCGGGAGTTAAAATCCTTCGTTTCGCTCAGGTTTCAATATAGCACCCCTGACGAAAGACACTGCTTTATCTCCTTGGTGCATAATCTACTATTTCAGTGATTCCGAATTTATAGCCAACACGACATTAACGCATGAAATAAACATAAAATGCCAATAAAAGATCTAATGCACACTAACTACAAATCTCATCCTTGCGTCCCTGTGATAAGATCGAAAATTCGAAACTAAATTATCAATAATGTTGTTTAATATCGACTATACTTATTTTAATTTTAATTAGCATATTTAACGGTGATACTTTTCACATTTTAGTTTTAATATCTGGTAACACACACAGTAAAGTTAATAACAGTAAGGTAATCGATAAGTGTGTTACAACTTAAAAAGTGTTTGCTAACTTTTAATACATAGAGTTAGAATATTAATCTATTATATAAAAATGAATCCCTATTTCCCTTGGTCACGCCATCACGCGTGAACGGCTGGACCGATTTCGCTAATTCTTTTTTTGGTGAGTTTGTTATTGTTAGGAGAAGGTGCTCAAATCAAGAAAGTTGCGAGGTTAGGGTGGGGTAGGGTAAGGTTGGGGTCGGGGTATTGGTAGGGTACGGTGGGGTAAGGTTGGGTAGGGGTAGTGGTAGGGTAGGGTATAGGTTAGTAGGACACCACGCAAAGTCGTGCCGGGCAACTAGTATAAAATAGTTTGAACGATTAAATACAATTACACATACAAGTAAGGAAGTGGATGTTATTTATACCGACTTCAGTAAAGCTTTTGATAGAGTTTCTCACTCCATATTAGCTCAAAAGTTAGAAAATTATGGATACTCGGGACCCTTGCTGAATTGGTTAAAATCTTATATCGAAAACAGGGACTTCTATGTAGTGGTAAGCGGTTTCACGTCTCCGAGTTACAGAATATATTCAGGCGTTCCACAAGGCTCTCACCTGGGGCCTATACTATTTAACATCTTTATTAATGACGTTTACACCTGTTTTTGTAACTCTATTCCATTTTTGTACGCTGATGACCTGAAGTTTTTACGGGTAATTGATGTTAGAGATGATGTTGTCCGTCTTCAACAAGATCTGAATAGCCTGGCAGAGTGGTGCAGGTTAAATCGGATGACACTTAATTTAAAAAAATGTGTTACCATGAAGTGCACCCGAAATATCAATATTATCATATCAAAATACCACATAAATGGGCATTATTTGGAAAAAGTTGATAGTTTAAAAGATCTTGGAGTAATATTTGATAATAAACTTACTTTTTTGCAACATACAGACTGCATTATTAAAAAATCGGCAAAGATGTTGGGGTTTGTAATCCGGAATGGTAAGGATTTCCGCAGCCCCCGAACCAAAATCCTTCTGTTCAATGGTCTTGTGCGAAGTCTCCTCGAATATTGTAGCGTAGTTTGGCGACCACATTATGCCACGCATTCACTCCGGATTGAACGCATTCAAAAAAGGTTCTTGTATCACCTTACGTACTCATCGGGGAAATTAAAATCAGTAAAATCTTATGTAGACAGGCTAACATATTTCCAAATGAATAGTCTTAGTAAGCGCAGAGATATATTGGATCTTTTATTTTTGTACAAAATTCTAAGAGCTCAAATTGACTGTCCCCAGATTTTTCAATGCTTCAATTTCAGAGTTCCAGTCCACTATCCTCGTAAACCAATTACGCCTTTGGTCCCCCCCCTACGTAGAACTGTCATGGGGAGTAACTCACCCATACCGCGACTTTGTAAAATTTACAACAATGTGAGCTCAGCTACTGACGTGCATGCAGATTCACTGCCGGTATTCAGGGAATGTATCGTTGCTTCGGTGACAAAGTAATGTTTCACTTTCTTTAGGCCCTCAGAATAACTCCTGCAATAACTGTATCTTGTTGTCTTGTTTATTTTATTTTATTTTTACTTTATATAACTTATAATGATTGTGTATTTGTAGTCTTATTATGTCAGGTCTCCTAAATGTTTATTGTTATATCCAATGGTAATATCATATATTAGTGTAAGTGGTGTTTACCTTTATAAGTTGTGCATTTAATCTTGTTAATTTTATAATAATCGTTAAGTATAATGTATTAGTGTACCAACTGCTGGTGAACCTTAAATAAATAAATAAATAAATACATATAATTAATGCCAATTTCTAGTTTTTTTTCGATACTTTTACCGAGAACTAATGACAAGGAATCCATATGGACATTTTGTCTGACTGTAAATCAACTAGTGTTTGATATATCTGTGAATGCATCTATATGGAAACTGCTCACGCTTCGCACATGGTAAATTTGTTAAAGCTATCACTGTATAATATATATATATATATATATATATTTTAGCATACGGCCCGCCTGATGGTAAACAGTTACCGTAGCCTATGGACGCTTGCAACACCAGGGGTATCACTCGCGCGTCGCCGACCCTAAAATCATTACTATCGTTACTGTATGGTTTAATACTTACTTAACGATACCGAAGCCGAGAGAGACGATGATGACCAGCATCCTGGATAGCGCCCTCTTGGCGACGGACAGCCCCTCGGCAAACATGTATACTTCTGCGTTGAACAACCTGACCGAAAGTTATAATTCAAATCATAGACGTAAAAAAAGACGGACGTATTCTCACTAAGAAAAAACTGTGTCACTCAAGTCGGCTACCTCGCTGTACGTACAAGCCGGCACGCACACATTTAGGCGCAAGCCACACTCGTAAGACGGAGCGCAGACACGCACGCACATGTCAAAGCAATTTCAACCTTATTATTCTTTCAATGTTTTTTTTTTTTTATTTTGTGATATTTAGTCTAAACTTGTCAATAGTCACAGTGATAACAAATTGTGTGTTTAGTGTTTCCCTTTAGTTATTTTTTATTTCTAAGGCAGACTTAAGTAAGTCATGCTCACTTTAAGGCCTTTGCTTGCGGCGGCGTCGTGTGACGGGTCGCTCACTTCCCTCCAATATGGCGAGGAGGGCGATGGCTGCCACACGCGTCATACTTGTGAACAGGTGCTGCTTGTGGGGGCTGGTCTGCTTAAGTTTGCTATTTATTTACTTATTAAATATTTTTTCAGTCTACTTTGTAATTTTGCCGCCGCGCCGGGGCACGCAATTGTTTTCAGTGCGATTAGAATGTAAATATTATGTAATTAATCTAAGCCTGTTTTGAAAAGAGTAATTGCTGAGTTTATTGCCGGCTCTTCTCAGCAAATGCAACCTTCCGAACCGGTATTAGAGTATTAGAGTCAGACTTTTCATAAGTGCCTGCGAAGGTCTATTTGAATAAATGATTTTGAATGATTTTGTCTGCGGCCCGGCCTACGAGTGTGGCTTGCGCCTCACACATTAGTCGAGCGCGGGTAAACGGCAACAGAGTCTCGTTTCCCAACTAATGTGTGCGTGAAAGGTGGCTGACTTAGATAGACACAGTTTTTTGTTAGCGAGAATATGACAATATTTTTTTAACGTAGCTTGAATTCAAATATGGTTATGATGATTCCCGGTAGTATTATACACGTTCGTCGTAGTTTCAAATCTAATAAGGTATGGAGGAATAAAGTGAGCTTGAAAGTGTTTATTGTTTTTTCTTTTTAACTTAATGAGGGCTATGGTTTCTGCGGCAACCAGATGGCGCCACTAGCGAGTACATGTTTTTAGCGCGGCAGGGCCAAAAAAGAATTTTGTGACAAATAACTTCTATTACCTAAAATTTTATTATGATACTAAATTTAGCCAAATAATGCGCTATTTCTCGACATGGGGCACTCCAAATACAGTTGGTTTGGTTAGGTTAGAACTGTCGCAATACTTAATGATCCAAACTTATGCTTTGTGTAATTTTTTTGTGATAATAGGGATGTTTCCTGGGTAAAAAAATAATAATACTAATTAGTCCGGCAGTTAAAGCAGCAAAAAATATTGGACACGTATTCTTTGCTTTACCAAATCATTTTCAGGAGTGGGGGCTCGTGACGTCACTTGTTACTAAAAAGTGTACCACACCGACACACCGTATGTGACGTAGCGCAGAACTTCAATAAACCATATCCTCGTAATTTTTTTGTTTAATTGACAAAAGAAAAAATACGTGTGTGATATTTTTTGATAATGTATATGACGGACTAAATAGATTTTTTCAGGAAAGTAGCCTATTCACTGTTTTTGGATCAAACAATCATAATTTGGGTTCTAATTTCACGCTAAAATGGTGATTAATTTTGGTAATCATTTACTATTTTTGGCATTATAAATTCATTTTTAACTAAATCTAAATAATAAATATAAATATAGTAGTAAAGCTCGGGGCGTATTCTAGACACTTAGTTGTTACTCACCCAGATCGATTGATGGAGGAATAAACCCCATAGTAAGTAGCGCTCTCGATCATCCCCAGTAGAGCGACTCCCCCGATCCAGTATTGTATGCGCAGCAGGTCGCGCCACTGCACTGCGCACACCACCAGCCAACAAGTGCACAGTGCCGTGTATATACCACACATTACACCGAAAAACTGGAATATATTGATCGCGATCTACACCCATGCTATAAATCCTCTATAACAGTTCCTTAAACAGTTAGCTTATTGCCAACATTAAAACACTGGTTGTCATAGTAACCATTATATCATCCAAAACAGTGTTATATTGTTGTACTCAAGTTCATTATACAACTCCTTTTTTTGCTTTTTCTGACCATTCCTTACTCATCAAACAGCCACATTCTCCGTGGTATCCTTATGAATTTCAAAAAATAACATTTTCATGCGGGCGCGTTACACTATCACAGCGCCGTAATAAAAAAAACTTATTCGAATTCACGTCGTATGCCGCCATTTTGGTTCGATATTAGAATTGCAAAAATTTATTACTTTGTTGTTTACAAAAATAATCATGGGTGTAGATAAAGTCTTGTTTGCAACTGAACATAATTTAATTAGGTATTAAAACCCTCATGTGATACTATTATCAAATTCCCACATATATACCCACATTCGTATTTTAATACCCCTTATTATACAACAGTTGCATAAATAACTATTATTACTGCTGGCAACGATAAAGCGAGTATTTTTTTTTTTAACGGGCTTGCGTTTGGCCACTGACACGCCCATATGTGGCGATGACGAAGCCTAAGATGAAACCCGCTTGCCCAGAAGAAAACTATTCACTCTGGAAATTATAACTCACCGCTGGCAGAAATAAGTCCTAATTTTTTTTTCACTCCCGATCATCTTATCCCAAACTAAGCAGAACTTGTACTATGAGAAACAGATAACTGATATACTACATACAGTACTTTTTGTTTGTAAATACATATTTAATATACATAATTACACCCAGACTCAGGACATACAGACCACAGATTACAGAATACTTCAGATCGAGCGCGCGGAACACGGGCGTGAGGCCAACACACCAAATACAGATTCAAAAGTAAATACAAACTTGAGTCAGTACGAAACAAGGCTTCGTATTGTAAGTACGTCACTATTGGCAAAATTGTTCTTAAAAATTATGCCGTCCTGCATTTTGAAATATTGTAAAAATTGTTCCCAAAAACAAAAAAAGGAAGACGGAATGTCGTTTCATAGGTAATTATAGATATTTTCACTTATTTGTATTATTTTTTCGTGTATTTGTCACTGATCACTAGGAACACAAAACCTCAACAAAAATCAGTTGGTGTTGCTAGGTTACATCGAAAGTATTTTCCTTGAAGTCGTGGTATTATGGGGCCTTGTAAGATCGATCGATTTAACAAAAATAAATAGGCAAGAGAAATTTATTGGTACCATATGAAAAAATAAATGGCGCTTATAGTTTATGTGAACGGGCTGAATATTAGAATTTATAGGTAATTGATGATGACCCTGATTCCAAACGCCATTTTTTGAATGCTTCCGAATAGAACCGAAAAAATAAAAAGGAATCCTTATGTTGTGACTCCGTCCGTCTGTCCGTCTATCACAGCGTTACATTTCAGCAACCACTAATGATTTTGGTATTGAATATAAGTTTTTAATATTGCTTACTCAAACATATTGAATATGAAACATGTTTTTTTGTATAAGGTGCCGAAATTATGTATTCGAATTATGATAAAAAATATTAAAAAAAAAAAATACCGTAATAGTGGAGTAGAGTAGGTTCAGGGTATAGAGTAGGTCACCACGCGAACGAAGTCGAGCCGATATGGCAGAAAAATGTTTGTCAGGTCAGCTAGTAAAATATAAAATATCATTTTATTAAACATACTTACATTTTATTGACCTTAATAAAAATAGTAATAGAAAAATATATATTAATTTTTGGGTTTCATTATATAGCAAAATTAGAAACGAATGCTAGAGTTATAGGTGACAAAAGGCAATATTTTAAGAAGTTAGTGCAGAATAAAGGCTGTTAAACTCAATTTCACATAGGATGAGTCGTCAAGGTCAAGGGCTTTTTACCAATATCTTGTGAAATTCCATTTAATTACTCTGAAATAGTACTCTCAATATTTCATGAAACCTCGCTCTATCATAGTATAGTATTCCTTTATTATATCGAAATGAACATTAACCATTGAGAAATCTAATAAAATACCGTGTCACCGAAGTCAAAATAATAATCATAATTTGGTCATATTTTTATTGACTTAATCCATTCTCAAATCACAAGCCTTTTCAGAATTTATTTATTTGAAAGTATAGTTTTAAGTTGATAATAACTATCCAATAAAAAAACGTGGGAGTTTTTTCTTCATTATCCTGGCAGCCCTACACGCAGCCTGGCAGCCCTAAATGCAGCCTGGCATCCCTAAACGCACACTGTCACACGTGTTCCTACAGTGCTCTCACGCACACATAGCTAAATACGAGCCTCACAGTGCTTGTCCCGTACATTACATCTGAGTATTCTGTAATCTGTGATACAGACATGTTTATGCACACAAATGCATGTCCTGTGTGGGAATCGAACCCACGACCTGCGTCGCGGTAGGTAGTATCTTAACCAACTGCGCCAACTGGCTCGTCAAGGCAAGCTTGGTTATTTGGTTGCCAAACTTAAAACTAAGAAAAACATTCATTTGGAAGATATAATGATTACTATGACACTGGTTGTTTTAATGTTATCATTTTTAGAGGATTTACAGCACGAGTGTAGCAAAATTAACTTATCAGTCAACATGTATATTAAAACTGACCGGCAAGAGCGGCCATATCGCGGCGGACAAGTATCCCGACGGCGCCACCATCTCAACGCGTACCGACACGTTGTAGTTAGTGTTGCTGTGCACGGACATCTGTAGTATGTATAAACCTTCCCTGTCTACCGTCACCAGGGCAGGGAGTTTCTGTTGGGAGACATTTAGATATTATTATTATAGTAAGAGAGGTAGAGAGCGTTTATTCGCCCAAAGAGCAGCTCGACTGTGGAAGTCCACCTTACAGAATCATCATCATCAGCCTATAATGTCCCACTGCTGAGGACAGGCCTCCTTTCACAAATCAGGGTGAAAGGGAATGGGCAGATACTCCACCACGCGTGCCCACTGCGTATCGGTGGAGGTAGGCTAGTGGCCAACCTACTGTTGGAATTTTTCAAGCCGCCTAGGTGGCATCCAACTAGCTTAACGACTATCACAATTAAGTGATAACCGGGACCAACGGCTTTACGTACCTTCCGAAGCACGGAAACGCTCGATTTGAAATACCACTAGGCGGTCACCCATCCAGGTACCGACCAAGACAGACGTAGCTTAACTTTGCCGATCGATTAAGAACGGCTAATCATGCTACACCACGAGCGCTTCACACCACGAGCGCTTCCAGAGTACCTTACAGAATACCGCAGCCAAATAACTTTATGTGGTGTTCCTGCGCGTGAGTAAGGTCGACAGAGCTCATTCGGTAATGCTTGAGCGATGCTTCGTGTGTTGCAAGCGTCCATATGGCTGCGGTAACCGCTTACCATCAGGCGAGCCGTACGCTTTACAGAATTAGTCGTATAAAAATGAAGTAACAATGGTGATAAAGGAGCTGTTATATAACTTTCGCATTAATAGGAAGTAATGGTGATAAGAATGCAAAATGAGTTGACATCGATCGTAAATACACGATTAGAACTATCGTGACCAAGCCTTCGTTAGTTTTACACCTAAATTGTATAATGGCTTTTAATTTTGTGAAAAAAGGCGTGCCATAAGACTAAAAATAAGAATGACTACTCACAGATTGCGTCATACTATTGAGACTTTGTTTCTTGATATCTTCCGGTGTGTATTTCTTCTCATTGTAGAACAGTAAGGGACTCTTGCTGTCGCACGTGTATGTCTCCTGTTTTTCGATTACCTGTGTCGACTGTGGAATCGTCACGTTCGCTTCGCTCGTTGAACGTTCCACTCTATTTGAGCACGACACTACTTGCTGGAAACATTATTCATCATCATCATCAACCTATAATGTCCCACTGCTCAACTCAGGTCTCCTTTCACAAATAAGTGTGAAAGGGAATGGGCTGATACTCAACCACGCGTGGTCACTGCGGATTGGTGGAGGTAGGCTAGTGGTCAACCTACTGTTGGAAGTTTTCAAGCCGTAAAACCAGTATTGCTCCCGTCCTTATTGCACTTCGCGGGTGTTGTTTCTGCCCGTATCTCTCAAATAGTGTATGCAGAAATAGTATCCTCTTTGTATCTTCTTATCTCAACGTATCTCAAAGGGCTCTATACGTGTTGGATCTATATCCCCACACCTTCCAAAAGGACCGGTCCTCGAACAGTGAAATTCCAAGTGGAAATATATAAATATTAAAAATATCCTGGGACATTTTATACACACGGCTATCTGATCCCAAACTAAGGAGTGTTTGTACTAGGGAACCAGATAACTGTATACATAAAAGCGCAGCTGGGGTAGGATATAAAGTTACTTTTATAAATCGATGTTGCACTGCATTGCAATGTACTGGTCCCGGTACAGATGATTTTTAACCGACTTCAAAAAAAGGAGGAGGTTCTCAATTCGGTAGTATGTTTATGTTTGTTACCTCATAAGTCCGTCATTTATGAACCGATTTGGAAAATTCTTTTTTTGTCTGGAAGGTTACACTTCCCGTTTCGTCCCATTGTCATCAGATCAGGATTTGATTACTTCTTAGTGTACTTTGAAGTCGGTTTAAATTTTTGTAAAACAGTCCAATTATAATGTAAGTACTTTTGGATAAAAACAGTGAATAATGGTTTAGCTTGCCCATTTCCAAAGCATCTAACAATGTGGTTTTCCCAATGGAGTACAGCATAGGGTTCTTCTAAAAGGGTGTGAAGAGATTTCTGTAGGGCGGCAACGCGCGAGTAATACCCCTGGTGTTGCAAACGTCCAAAGGCAACGGTAACCGCTTACCATCAGGCGGGCCGCTTGTTTGCCACCTTAGTGTAATAAAACTATTCTCCATCTCAGCATTCACTCCTTCTTATATCAATCCATCTCTTTCTAGAGTAAACTTTTATAATTTCAATTACCAACCTGTTCGAAATAATGTAAATAATCTGGAGAGCATATTGTTGACCTCCACGAGTATGAGACAGTGATATTTGTTGGCTCTTTCACATCACATTGTACTGAAAATTAGACAATAATGTTGAAAACTTGTACTTATTGATATTAGTTAGTAAAATATAACTTGATATCTGTGACAGTTGTTAGAGTGATAGGTATGGAAAATTAACCTTATTTCTTTACAATAAGGTACGATTGCGAAGGTGAAATAGAAAAAAGGCACTGCAATCAATTCTTTTCAATTAAATATCAACCTTATGCAATCTGCATAAGGTTGATATTTAATTAGATGTTCTGTTTGTTTTCGTTGATCGTTTTTACGTGTCTGCGCGAAAGAAGATTGACGAACGACGCGTGTCTTTTTGTGTGGTAGGTAGGTAGGTACCTACTGTAAACCTACAAATACAATCTATTATAAATTAAACATAATGAACCTTATTAATAGGCAATAAGATTAATATTCATATCACTCAGGCAACTGTCGCGGTATCAAGATATATGTCACAAAATATAGGTAAATATAAATAAAATTAATATTCAATGGAAATGAGTTTTCTTGTATGAGAGATGGCATCATCAACTTGAAAGTCTGTCGACAAACACCATAAACACCTACCCCATTCTTTTAGCAGGTGCAAATCCCGTCAGATTCCTTTCCAGACTTTCCACGCTTAGCACTTTACGTGTAGGCTATATCAACACTTACCAGCGAAATTGGAATCAAAGGCAAGCTTATATTAAAAACGGCAAGGCCATGTTTAACAATATATTTATTTCAATTATTTTTATCATATAGGTAGGTATAAAGTATTAATAACGTAAACTCATTAGGTAATCTATGTTGGAAAGGGTTAACAGGAAAAGCGAAGGTAAAATGTTTTTTTTTTAATCTTCCTTCGGCTTTAAATAAATACCTAATTAAATGTTTTGCTATAATACAGTTAAAGAATCATGGCGAGCTCCATACATTGATTTGTACAAAAAAATAAAACATTTTAGAGGGTATTGAATCACTTCCAATGTTGAGATTACATTACCAGCAACATGTTAATATACATGAAATATTTTATAAACCCCGCAAAACATAACAACAACATAATGGTTTTGGTCGCGAATAGTCGCGATTCGCCGGCATGCCATAGAAATTCTCATTTTTATCCCGGGGTTCTAAAAATATTTTAAATGGCTCAAGTTGTTCCTTAGGCACCAAGGATCAATTATAACGTCATTCCAACGTCTCTAAAAATCTTTATTTTTTTGTTAAATCTCGCCATGATCCTTTCAACATGTTACCATTGGTAAGTAAAGTGGCCGAACGTGGTAAGCACACAATGCCTAGAAAGAAGTGCAGCTGTCGTAGTAACACACCGATAGGTGCTCGGCGACAGAGTTTCAACCTGATGCAACCATGCTGTGGTTTACTCACGATATTTTCCCTCACCGAAAGCCAAAGCTCATTATAGGATTCGAAAATCATTGCCTTAATTAATGGTAAGATTACCATACCCATAGTCTGGTTACCATAGCTTATTATGATTAATTGTAGGGCCACATGAGTCACTTAACTTTTAAAATGTACTGGGTTAAATGCTATCAATGTATGATAAGATAACAGATGTACAAGTACAGGGGAAAATGTGCACCGATCCATTAATGCTATATGATTTAGTATTCCTTTTAAGCAAATATATTTAACTACATATTTTTGTGTTATACTTACAAACTATTATTACTTTAGAGTCCTTAAATAATGACTTAGCAATATTAAATGAGCAGGATTCCTGAAAAAAAAAGTATTTAAATTATTTTTGTGTTTCCTATTATTACAATCCAATCATTTACCCGACTGACCCAGAAGGAGTGTTGTGTTTCAAGATGTATGTCTATATTTTTCATTCAGACCAACTTAACCTCCTTCCACACAGCAACCATCTCAGTTAGACAGTACACCAATAATTACTACTCCAAGTTTTATCCTTGGTCACTTTTTGACAGGTTGAGATAGAAAGAGACAGAGTATGGTCAGATAGCCTCTTATCAAAAGGACCTTGGCATCCTGCAGTTTGCAGTTCAATGTAAGTGAATAGTTTGTGCATGTTTGGAACCTAGATAGTGTCAGGTTCCATAAGTTGTCAAAAGATAAAAAAACAACCTATCTCGCTTACACACGCACAAAACTATCTCTGTTGCATCTGTCAGTTTACTTTATAAAAAAAACTTTTGTAACTTTAAGGCTGCAAGAAATTTGAAAAATAGGTTTTTAACATATCTATTGCTGTCGCGCTGTGCCCGAGCTATACCGTCCGAGGGCGATAGAGACAACTACAGCTTGGACCGATTATCCCTATTTAAATTAGACGAAATCGCTATCTCGTAAACCCCGGTTTTCACCTCCAAAATAGGATCGTTTTAAAAAAAAAAAACAGTAATCATAACAAGAAGGGCCTTGACTATATCTGTCGGTTTTCCTTTGTTTTTTTTTATATTCGTCAAATTTTTTCGCTGGACTTCTGATGAGGGCTCTGATAAGGGTGTTAAAAATGGTAAGTTTTTGTGATTTTAGAAGGCTCCTCATTCTTATAATAATTAATGTATGGAGAAAAACACAACCGAGGGACCATACAGTGGTACCCACAAATTGCATGGTAAAATAATCACTGCTCTAGTGTCATTATCCAGAAAGGAAACTGAGGATTATGTTTGTATGGAACAAGCGCCACCAGCATTTCCACTTAATATGATGTCTTCATACCTAAGGCTGGTTAAGTATTGCATAAACTATTAAACCCTAATTATTGGTATTCTTTTTAATTTATATCATATGCTGAAAATGTGAATATTTAAAAAATAATCAGCTTATTTGGTATATGAGATAGCTTGCATTTCATACAATAAAGACAAATTACCTGCTAAACATTAAATATTTTTTAAACTAAGTTTATGCATATAAAAAAGTGTGAAAGGCAACTTATATGTTTTTTACAGACATATTCAAGACCACAGAGAAAATAATCCTGAATAAAATTTCATCAATTTTATTTGATAACTTTATAGGCATTTTTCATACAAAAAGGGCCCACTCAAGTGGTCTACTTTCAGAAACAAGAGCCCCATACAAGTAACAAGTTGGTATCATAAACATATATAACTAATTGCCAAATATTAGACCCAACATACATTTAAGTTGTGATTAAATCAACCTTATAAAGTTCAATGAGGAGTTTTCTTATGATACCTCTATGCTCACAATACCTGTCAAACTGTTGATAATTTGAACTTTAAGTTCACAATTTGACAGGTATTTTGAGCATAGAGGTATCATAAGAAATCTGCTCAATAAAAGAGATAGGTCAAGTATTTAACCCATTGGCTTGTTGATGGTATGCACATCCTACAAATAAATATGAAAAAAAAAGAAAAATTAACTGTGAGTCAACTGATAACAACACTCCCATATCTTTTGTAACATATCAGTATATGGCAGAATCTGTAAGTTAAATGACTGTAATATACAAACCGATATAAGACTGTTATAGAGTTCCTTGTTCTACCCTAAAAATTATGTGCATAAGGTACTATCAATAATTTTTCATTAAAATTAGTTAATTTTGATTGTAATGATAAAATTTTCCTTATCTCTAATCCTAATCAATGATATTAGTGTGTCCATTAGCATTTTCTAATCAAAAACTGTTTATATCATGTTTGATCATTAAAAAGTAAGAAATATAACATGATTATTAGGTACAAACATTGTACAAATGCTGTTTAGTTATTTGTACACTTTGAATTTCACTGAGAATTATATGACTATCTTTCAGCACATCATTTTATTATGTTAGCCACTAGCCTAGCTAAAATTAAATGTTCCTGGAAAAACTGGTCTATATGACAAAAAAAACACGCCACCGTACACACAAATGAATTTGTTTACATTACCTACTGATATCTTCTTGATATGTTTTCATTAGCATAGTTGTGGGTTTCCTATGAATCGTAATTATATAGAAACAAAGCGGTAACGACCGCGACGGTAATGAGTCAGAACTACAAAACAGTATCCTGTGGTAGGCGAAACGATGCCTTCTTGTCCAGATATAAAAATATACCTTTTAGGTATATACGTTACGTACCTATGGCCTTATCTACATAACAAGATCGCATAGTTTTAAAGTAGTCAACATTAAATATATATATACAAGTAAAAACACAATTTCTTACCCCACTCAGCGGTAAATTCCATTTTCCGACATCGGAAAAACTGTGCGATAATTTAACGATGGTTAGAACTAATATAAATATGCTACGGAGCATTGTCAGCAGTGATTAGAGTGATGGAACTATTAATTATTTTATTGATAATATTTTATCACCAAACATTACTGTGGGTTCGATTTATTTTATTTCATACGAATAACAATTTCCGAAGCAGAAATGCACACCAATTCATTGCACACTTTCGCACTTGACAATTGACAACCAGTGTTGCCAACTGCTAGTGGTAGCCAGTATAGGTGGGCGAAATGGTTATATTTTTTTAATGCATTGTACATTACACTATTTTTTACTAACTGTTGTTAACAATTGTTATGATATATATTATAAATTATACATATATATATATATACTAGCTGCCCGGCGCGACTTCGTTCGCGTTATGCTATCCTACCCTGTGATGATACCCCACCCCACCCCACCCTACCTTACCCTACCCTACCCTACCTTACCCTAACCTACCCTACCTTACCCTATATGAATAATTTTCCCCGTTTTTGCAACATTTTTCACTGATGCTTCGCTCCTATTAGTCACAGCGTGATGGTATATAGCCTAAAGCCTTCCTCGATAAATGGACTATCCAACACAAAATTAAGAAATTTTCATCAAAAAAAAGAATTTTTCAATTCGAACCAGTAGTTCCTGTGATTAGCGCGTTCAAACAAACAAACTTTTCAGCTTTATAATATTAGTATAGAAATATTAACTTTTCTTACAATGTCAACCTTGCTCGATCATAATGTATGAAATGTAAAAAAATATATTTGAGAATTCAGTATTGGTCGCATAGTAAAAGTTGTTCAGAAAGACTAATCCAACATAGGTTTCGAAAATATGCCATCTCGACCCAGTACATAACATACATTAACTATCACTTACTTGGCAAAAAACCAGCTCGGTTTATTAATCGTAAATCACACACAAGAAGTTCGCAATCAAAATAATAACAACATTGAAACTGTAATTTAACTATAATGCCCAATTCAAACAAACAGTCGAACTAACCAAAAAAAATATATAATTTCAAACTATAACATTTTTACAATGAACGAACATCGCTCCACTATAAATAATGAATGAAATATGTTATTGTCAAATTATATAATTTTTGCAATAAACTATCATCACTCTACTATAAATTATGAATGAAATATGTTATTTTCAAATTACAACATTTTTGCAATGAACGAACTTCACTCCACTATAAATTATGAATGAAATATGTTATATTTTAGTTTAGGTAAAATTAGCCCCTATTTCTATTAACTGAAAGTTCATTTTTATTTTAGGTTTACGGCAAATAATATTCGAATGAAGTGTGCCACAAATTATTTGTCGTTTGACTTTGGGTTACGTCGAATAGCGCTGAACATTGCCATATGGGTACGCATTATTACTTATAGCGTACTATTCAGTAATCTAGCGTACTCACGTACTCTAATAGTATGACTAATACCTCAGTACCCCACTTAAGATGAGAAACAAAAATCTAGTGGTATCAACATAAAAAATGCACACTATGTTTCGTTTTTCATATCGATTGTTATTTTCATAATGTAATTCAGTGCTACTGAGTACTCAAATTCAATTTGCGTACTATTTTAGGTGGTGAGCGTATCGGGACATGCAATTCATCTGGCAGCACTGATTGCGGTGTTGTCATCGGTGAGACCGATATTTATTGATAGATGGCGCTGTAGTAAATATTAAAAATATAAAGTTTACTTTTCTATTTGTTAGATGCCGCTATATAAATATTATAGCAGTCCTGTTTGGATTTTTATAGTGTGTTGCCAGATTATAAAAATATATTAAAATATAAGTGTTGCTATATGTTATAACGCCCACCTTTAGTAGCCAGTAGCTAGACGTCTTGCAAAAAGTCGCTGGTTGCCTTTTGCTACCCAAAAAAGGTGCTAGAAGTAGCTAAATGTGACTTAGTAGGTAGATAACAATGAAATCGTGTTTTATTACATCAAACACAAGAGAATTAAAAATCAGTAAATTAAATACTTTTTTTTACAGGTAATTAATTCCATTTTCACAATATGTATATTAAAACGGCGAGCATTCGTTTTAAATTGATAAAACGAAACAAGACAAAAGTGATGAGAAGTGGCAGAATACAGGTAGTACAGACTACTGTAGAAGTAATATACGGTTTGAATGTAGAAATGAAATGGGGAATTCCAGGCTACTACCTATACCCATACCCCGACCCATAGCGTCGTGCTTAGTTTTTTTTTTTAGAGACCCAACTCTCGAAATTATTGAAAAGTTGCTAGAAAAAGTAGCAAAATAATTTTAACTACAAGTTTCATTGAATTGTAGCTGCCTAACACCAAAAATAGCTAGATCTAGCTATAAAGTAGCTAAGTTGGCATTCCTGTTGACAACACTTGGTTGTTGTTGTTGTTTGTCTTATATGCCCATAGGCAGGCAAAGGTCTGAGCCATACAGCCTTATCTTATTTCAATTTTCTTGAGTTGTATTTATATAGTCACAAAATAAATCACTTCATATAGTCTGCACTGTCAGTCACCATCCTTAAAAGTCATGTTTAAGTACAATGGTGGTAAATTGTACAAAAACTTTACACAGACTTCTTGAGACAACTTGAAAAGTCACGATACACATAATTCATTTCATTTCACTTCACTGGTGCACATGGATGATCTTTATTGGGTAAAATACCCCCAAAATTACACAATAAAACTCAAAATACACAAATTAAAAATGAAAACGCAATGTCACTCTGCAAGTTCCCGCCAAAAAGTCTGACAACACTTGGCACTTGACAAGTTAGTGCTGCCAGATCAGATTTCTAAAAATCCGTAGACCAACAATTTTTTAAACTAAATTATGACTATAGATCTATAGATATAGAAATTGTGAACTAAAAGAAATCAGCTGTAATATCTACAAAACAACGGAAAAAGCAACAAAAGTTTCATCTTTTCTAACGTTTAAATGAAAAAAAAAAAAAAAAACAATTCGATACGTATTTGAACTGCAATATATTCACATTTATGATAATCTATTAGAGTTTCCACTGTATGTTTATCCACGCAAACTAAAACCTAACAAACCAACGCATTAGTTATTTTCGTTTTACGCTAATCGTAATCATACTAGCCTGTGAACTTATAGTATGACCAGTAAAGATTGTCCATAGACAATATTTCTTTTTTTGTGGTAAAGGTTCGTTATACCCAAAAAAATATTTTATTTGATTTTTTATACTATTGTTTGCGGATGGTACAAAATTCCGTTGATCTACGGATAAACCCGTAGGTCTGGCAAAGCTGCTGGTGGTGAACCTTGTTTTTTTGTTTCGTGTGGTGGACGGAGCGGTCAAGGTGCGGTGGTGGGTCTCCAGTATAGTATATTATCTATGGTGGTGGGTGGGCAGCAAGAAGGTTGGCAGCCACAGCTGCCAACCTTTTTGCTTCTTGCCCACGGGCAGTGATGCCAACTCTTCTAACCGAAAAGGAGCTGCCAGTTCTTTGAAAAAGTGCTAGATTTTAGCTCTATCTAAAGTATTTCTAAAGACTTAAAGGTCACTGATGGATTTGAAAAACATAATATTTTAAATTGATTTATAGAAGGTAAACGAATTTTTGAGACAACTTGTAAAGTCAATGTCACTTCACTAGTACTAGTGAAGTGAAGAGTAGAGAAGTACAGTTGGGTTGAACTTTATTGTATTAAATTCCACCGATAATATACAATAAAACTCAAAATACTAAAAGTCTATAAATATTTTATTACGAAACATAGCCTTTTTGGCCTGCTTAGTTTAAATGCAATGTTACGCCATTTTAGGGCACTTCTCAGAAAAAACTTGGCAACACTGACTGACAACTGACAGTGACAGAATCTGTGACAGACATCTATCTGACTAGTGTTGTAAAACTATTGATTGATTGTTTGACAATCGATAGTTGATCGAGAAAACTAGTTCAATATCGTTAGTGTTATCGATTTTATGGATAATAACCATATTGCAGACCGACCAGTACTATTGATTCTGGGCAATACTTACGGTGGGATCGATACTATTGAATATCAATATTTTCGAAGGTATCAACAAAAGGTACAACAATCGAGAGTGTCGATAGTATTACTTGAATACAATTGATACTAATGATACTATCCTTAGTATTCGATATATCGATACAATCGATAGCACAATCGAAATAATACTAGTTAGAAATAGCGGTACTAGTTTTCGAGGTCACGATAGTATCAATAGACTATCGATAGTTTTACTATTGCCATACAACACTATATCAAACAGACAGGACAAGCCTCGTAGTTGTCGTGTCAAAATATTTTTGTTTTGTTTGTCGTATATTTATTAAAAAATCACGTAATATGTAATAATTCCAATTTTTTTATTTATTTTATTGCTTTACAACGTAAGGTAGAAGTAATCATTAAGTGTATTTATCATGTTTTGGTGATACAGTTTTCATAGTTTGGTACCGTGGTAGTCATGTCAGATTGCGCGCTGGTGAGCAATGTAAACGAACACGATGCGAGTATGGATGTGGGGAACGATAAGTCTCTCTTCGAGCCTACTGTTGATATGATGGTCAATGATTTCGATGACGAGAGAACATTAGACGAAGAAGAAGCATTGGCGGCGGGCGAGCAGCAGGACCCCAAAGCCGAACTCAACAGTTTGCAGAGAGAGGGTGATATGCCTTTAGAAGAATTACTCGCACTATACGGTTACGACAGAACCATGGATAAGCCAGCACCAGAGCAAGTGCCCGAAGTGCCAGTCCCGGTGGACGAAAATGAAAAGACCGAGTCTGCCCTACAGCAGTTATATACTGAAACAACAGGTCCTGAAGCCACTCGATGCCTTAGGTCGGGCTCTCGACCACCTTCAGAAGAAGAAGATGACTATGATTACAGTCCAGATGAAGATGATTGGAAAAAGACTATTATGGTTGGAAGTGATTATCAAGCTGCTATTCCTGAGGGGCTGTGTAGCTATGATGATGCATTACCCTATGAGAATGAAGATAAACTATTGTGGAACCCTAGTGTATTAGAAGAACAAATTTCAGAAGATTTTATGAGAAAAATATGTGCAATGAACTCTAGCACGGGAATGGAAGCAGTACCAAAGGGAAAGCAACTCCGGGATGACGAAGAAGCTCTGTTTCTATTGCAGCAATGTGGTCACAATGTAGAGGAAGCCCTGAGGCGGCGGCGTATATCCGCTCAAACTCCTGCTCATGCTAGTCTCTGGTCGGAAGAAGAATGTCGTAATTTTGAAAATGGTCTTAAAGCTCATGGTAAAGATTTTCACTTAATCAGACAGCACAAAGTACGAACGCGTTCTGTTGGGGAGCTTGTACAGTTCTATTATATTTGGAAAAAGACAGAACGGCATGATATTTTTGCTAATAAGGCCCGTTTAGAGAAAAAGAAGTATGCAGTGCATCCAGGGCATACAGATTATATGGATAGGTTTTTAGAGGAACAGGAAGCCACAGGAGCTAGTGTTGTGAGGCCAGTGTCACCATCACCAATGATGGTGTATCCTTCATCCCCACCAGCACAGCCCGATCCCTTAGCCTTGGGGGAGAAAGAAGTATTTTCACAGTTAAATGCTCATACTCCCCCAAGAGCATTATCAACAGAAGAGCCAGAGCCTGACATGGGTTCCTAATATAATACTATTGGCTATGCCATTATGTAGAATGCACTGTTTATAACAAACTTAATTTCTTTTGTTTGTTACTTAGATTTAAAAATTCCCTTATTCATAAATCATTATTATGTATTTCTTATAATTTTAAAATATTGACTGGATTTTTATATTAATGACTGCAATTATTAAATGTTTTATATTATAAACTATTTTAACAGTACAATGTAAATAATAAACTTTTTTTATTTATTTAAGTTTATTGTCGAATTTTTGAGTAAGGGAGTTAATGTGGAGTTTTTGTACCTATGTGTTCCTATCATTAGGTAGGTGGTGTATAAAATTTTGAATAATTTCATTTTAAGAATAAACAGTGCAAAATCAAAAGCCCATTTTTCTTTGTCCTAACGAAAAATATTGTATACATTGGGGTAAACCCCTAAGAAATATTGTGACATTATCAACAATGGTATTTTCCTTGACCAGAGTATGACACATAAAAACTGGACAATTAGTCATAAACTCATACTTATTGGATGGTTGCACAGTTTTTACACAAACGAAAATTATTGAATGTATCAGTCTGAAAAACTTATGAATGGAGAGGAATTAATTAGCGATAGATAGTAGTCACTAGTATCTAGTATGAATGTAGTGCAGGGACGAAAACTAGATGTAGTACTAAGTCTCTAGTCTACCAAATAATTTAAAACTTAAAGGGTGCGATTTAAGCTATCGCCAATTTAATTGAATTTCTTAGATATTAGGGTTACACCGGTTTTGCTCACGACCAAAGACTACAGTAGCTCACGACTCGTGCCACATACCTATGTAGGTAGGTACTAACTCTTCACGGAATTTTTGAGACAACTTGAAAAGTTACGATACTTTTAATTCATTTCATTTCCTTCACTGGTGCACTTAGATTGATCTTTATTGGATAAAATACCACCGATAATATGCAATAAAAAATAAAACTAAAAATACACGAATTTATGAAAATAATGAAACATTGCCATATACCTTGTACAGTACCTAACTAAATACAATGACCGACCACCATTGTAGTAAATCTAGCGAGATGTCATTACTTCGTGACTGACTGAGGAGCATGAGGAGTAAGAGTAAGTATATGAAAGTGATTTTATTGTGACTGGATATAACTTTACACTGGCAGAAATAAGTCCTAATTTGGATTGGTTGCCAAACTTAAAAAAGAAGAAGAAAGAAATAATGAAATGTCAAATTAATTTTATTTATAAAAAAAAAGGATTACAGATTTGTTTGTGAGAGCGAGCAGCACGATTTATTATAAATATCCATGGCCTACAATCCAGAAAGTTTGATGATACATTTCTAATACACAAGATTAAAGTAAAAATTATAAGGGTAATATACATATTAGATTCTTGATTGATTTAATATTGTGAACAGACAATATGACACTAACATCCGATATGACTGTAAAAGAAATTCTAAACGATTTCAAGGAAAACTACGGTAAGATCCGCAAATTATTAGACGAGGATAGCAAAAATGATCCAGAAAACGAACCTTACTTGTCTAAATATAAAGCGAAGACGATATTATGCAATATGCGCGATTCTTTGAAGGAAACCATGCCTTGTGAAGAACTTGATACAGAAAAGTTCGATGCTATGTTAGGAGTGGTTCTAGTTAACATTGGCATTATAGATATGGAGACAGAGGAGCTTACGGCTAGCGAAAAAGTTTTAACTGAAGCTGTCGACCTTCTTGAACCAAATTCCTCAAAGCCAGAAATAGTCATACCTTTAATCAATGTATATAACAATTTGGGCATATTATGGTCTAACAGAGATGCTCCGAATGAAGCGAAAACCTTTCTACTCAAAGCCAAAGAGTTGTATGAGACTTTTAAGTGCACATTACAAATGCCTTTGGCTATAGACCATATTTTAAGTAATAGCAGTGAAGCAATGGGTGAGATCATGGTTCTTGAGAAAGCACATACTCTAACCCTATATTATTTAGCACAAGTATATGGGTCTCTGAAAGAGAATTTGAAATCGGCGGTGTATTGTCATGTAACGTTAAGAAGGCAGCTTCAATACTCAGACTTCGAACCCATTGATTGGGCATTAAATTCAGCGACATTATCACAGTTTTTTGCTGAGCAAAATGGCTTTTACCAATCCAGGCACCATTTGGCAGCTGCCTCGAAGATCCTAGATGATTATGAGGAGACTTTGAGGTCCTCTGAAAGTACTGATGAAGTTTATTTAGCCAAGATGGAGACGTTTAAGCATAGGTCTGCAGATGTGGCTAGGTGTTGGGCTAAATACTGTATCCTGTTGATGACTGCATCAAAATCGAGACTTATGAGTGATGCTGAAATTCTCAATGAGGCTATTACAGGTTTGTGACTTATGGAGATCCATTTTACAAGCTTTTATTTAACTTGCAATGTTTGTATGCAGGGATGTATGTATGTTTGAGTCAAATCTTGCAAGTCGAATTTTACCCACTTCCAGTGGTCAGATTGACTCATATTTGGTATACAATAGTATATTTGATGACAATGCAAGTACAGTCAACAAAAAGCACAGTCACCAAAAAAGCTTGTATTAAACATTATTTTTTTAACAAAAACTTACTTACATTAATTTATGCATAATAATGGATTAATTTAAATAAAAAAAAAATAACAGGTTACTATTCTATATTTCCAATTGATTAAAAAGTTTTCCACTCAGCATTTCCATTGCTTGAATTTAAAATTAAATATACTGATAAAGTTAATTGATATTTTCAGATATGTCTGATTTAACCCTGGAAGACGACGAAAACATTTGTGGTGGTAACATTAAGAATTTAATATTCCCAGATCTTGATGTCTCTAAATATGAAAGTAAAATAGGAGACAAATTCCTCCTTACTTACGAAGATGCCAGAGAAGTGTTTCTCAGTTGTCAAACTTGGTTAAACAAGGCTAAAGAGTATTACAAGCTTGATACTTTAGCATCAGACTTTATAGAACTTGTACAAGACAGTTCCCAGTCTTATAGCTATCTAGCCTTTTTCGAGGAAGATGATGAGAGACAAGCAAAGATGCACAAACGACGCATAGACATGCTTGAAGATTTAGTAAAGGAAATCAATCCGACATACTACTTACAGTATTGCAGACAACTTTGGTTTGAACTCGGAGAAGTATATTCCGATATTCTAAACATTAAGTTAGAGAAGCTAAATAAATCTAGTGAGAAACCAACACCACATATATTGAAGAAAATAAACACATTGTGTGAAAATAGCATTGACAGTTATGATCACTTCTTAGATTCTGTTAAAGATAAAAATGGTAGAATACCAAAGAAATTGGAGTGTGAATTAATAAGGCCGGTAATTAGTGCTTATGCTTTTATTGGAAGGAATAGTATGAAACGGATTGCATTGGATAAGACTGGGCAATTGTTTAACGTTCAGAAAAGCTTTGATTCTTATCAGGCTGTGGTGGATATATGTAAGGGTGATGAAGATGCGGCTGCGATGATGAAAGAAGAGTACAGCTTATGTCAGGAGATGGTGAACATATTGCCTATTAAATTGAAAAGACTACGAAACGATTTGATTGCTTAGATTGCACTGATACTATTAAGATGTGCAATTTGTGGGTATGATGGTACCCAAATTGCTGCTTCTATTGCGAGTTTATAACAGCTTATTAAGATTTAAGAAATTGTTAATATGCAATATCTATTATCTACTTTGTTGCCCCCTATAGCTGGATATGGCTAAAATGCATAAAATACTATTAAAAATAAATAACACAGTATAAATGTATTATAATTTACACAGTGGCGAAGCTTGCCCTTCTGCTTGATTACCGAAGCCCTGGTAATGATTTTAACATAATTTTTCTTACACACATTCGGAGCCCCTGTATATTTGATACAGCTGATACGGCGTAGCTACGCCCCTGTATTTACAACTAGTAAATGTAAGAACCTCATAATTTAATATTGAAACTAAAATATTTTTGAAATCCTAATACGTAAATTAATTCTACGAAAAAGTATCCTGCAGTTTTGTCAGTTCTGTGCAAGGAGAATCGCCAAGTTTTCTGTGTGTGAGGCTCTCGCCTTCTATATAGGTACCTAATCTTCATATTGGTAAGTGAGTATAGAAAATCGCAATAAAACAACATACTAGAATAATTAATTAATTTATAACAATAACATTTGTATCAGGCTTTCACATTATTTTTAAGGGCCAAAGCAAGCACTAAAATGGCCATTACGACTTACCGGCAGTACCCCGAGTCTAAAGAATTGACGTTAGTAAAGAGGTAAAAGCATACAGGTCGGTTAACGAAAGCTGGCACGTTCACAGTACTCATAAATTTGCAATCAGTTCATCAAAAATTAAAAATCAAAAATTATATTAGAAAAATAATCCGAGGGAAAAAAAATAAAAAAAATCCTATACTGTCTCTATGCAAATCAAAGAAGCCGCGCGAAGGTTTTTTTTTTTCCTCGGATTGTTTTTCTAATATTATTTTTTGATTACTAATGACCTATACATTCATCCCTCAAGAGGAAGTTCACTAATTTATTAGGACCTTATATAGGGCGTAAAATCTTCTATTTTCTTGAATGGTGATACCTAGATTGATGCTGAGAATGTTCTTTTTTAATTTCTGCTAAATAAAAATAATATAATTAACAAAAAGTGGAGCGGTTACTGACTTTGGTCTGTATTAAAGAATAAGAATTATATAATACATAACTCAAAATTAATGTCAAATCTCAAAGAGATTAATTGAAAATGAATCCTAAGTCATAAATACTGGTTCCAAATTGTTCACTTGAGCTGATTGATCTATAGCTACTATATTTGCCTACCTATTATACATATTGGTTCACTGTCTTACAGTAAAATTAAGGAATAATTGAAGTCTACATTATTATTTGGTAAACAGCTAATCCTTCAATCAATGTATTTTCTCCTTACCACTGACACTACCGCTAACGAATCGAATAATTAAAACCAATGTAAACCTTAATAATACAATTAGGACTATGAATGCTAGTAGTAAAGCTGCGGCCACGTCTAATAAGGCATATTGGACGAAAGTTAGATCTTTGGCGATAGAATGCAAGGGGTCTTGATTTCCCCAACGGATGACGCGTTCTGTCCAAAATACAGCTGTGTCCAAAGGATCGGACTGTCTGTCTCGCCAAATATTGGACGCGCGACGTGCGCTCAGCCTCATTCTGCAATAAAAAAAACAATACATATTCAGATAACGTGAATAACGAACCGTTGACCTGCAACACTGCAATGCACTGACAATAAAGAAGATTGAAGATACGCATTTCGTATTCAGAAAGCATAAAAATACAACGAATCCACAAGGGTTTTTGGATATTGCTGTGACATTATCATGCCAAGTAGGTAGGTGTAGGTACTACAATGTTTCTTTATATTTACGGCTTTCTTTTTTAATTTAGGAAGTCATAAATTTCACGATTTTGTGAACCGGACTATCCATCTAGACGTTGATTACAAAATGAATCTTTCTTAAACGAAAAATGTTCATTTACTGTCTTAACTTTCTTGGAACATTTAACAGCGAATTCTGAAAGAGATACCAGAACAAGTTATACAGTCTATAAGAAAAGCTCCACTAAAATAATAAAGCAAATAAAATAAATAAATTCTAAAAGTCAATCCATTTTGTACCTATATGTATTGTAGTAATTTATTAATTAAATACAGGTACACACTCGGGGTACTGGGCATACAGTTTTGCGTGATACCTATGTAAATAAGTAGTAAGTCCTTAGACTATAGAATAATCTAAGAAGTATAAGACTTGCCCCAAATAACTTGCCCAATAAGAGTGGGTGAGTTTGTATAGGTACTTAGAGATATTGCTCAAAACCAATAACATCTTAATATCTGTTGTCGGTCATGGGTGCTCTGACTCTGCACCCACTATTTAGCTTACATGGGTGTCCAGCACCCACGGAGTCGGCGCCCCGGATGCCTTATGTCAACCTAAATAATCGGATCATTGAATTGGTCGTCGGTATGGGCTAACGACCGCCTATATAGTACATTAACATGCAATCGTGCATGACGTGTGCATGACCTGTTTTGTTAACCTCTTTGTTCGAATTTCCATCCAAAAGACTTCAACATGAAGAAAATTTGCATACACTCGTATACATAGCATCACGACCGTCCTTTGTACATATATCCCATAGAAATATCATAATAGATCTTATGATATTTCTATGATATATCCCTGATTCATTAAAATTCAAATTTAAAATCATTTAATCAAATAGACCTTCGCAGGCACTTATGAAAAGTCTGACTCTAATACTCTAATACCGGTTCGGAAGGTTGCATTTGCTGAGAAGAGCTGGCAATAAACTCAGCAATTAATCTTTTCAAAACAAGCTTAGATTAATAACATAAAATTAACATTTATATCAAAATAAATAAATGAAGAACATGAAATTGAATTAATTTCACACCATTATCACATGGCATGGTCCTACGACATCTGTATAGCTAATTTAACTCTAACGAATGCAATCACATAGATAACACTATGAAATGCACGTGTCTGTGAAGAATAATTATACTATTATGTCTATTATAGACGAGTGCTTTCAAATTGCGTTGTCATGTCATGTAGGTATACTACTGCTTTTAATCCTTATTCTAAATAGGTACTATATTTTATATTATATATTTTAAATCTTATCTAAAAATATAGGTATTTTTTTATACCACTAAGTTAGCAAACAAGCATACGGCCCGCCTGATGGTAAGCAGCCTATGGACGCTTGCAACACCAGGGGTATCAATCGCGCGTTGCCGACCCTTAATAAATATCTTCACGCCCTTTTTGAAGAACCCCATGCTGTACTCCATTGGGAAAACCACGGCGTGGAGCTCATTCCACAGTTCGAGCGTCCGCGGAAGAAGTCCTTTTACCCCGCACAGTTCTTAACATTTCTGGTTTTAATGTGAGGACTCACCATCGACGGGGATTCCCCCCGTCGATGGTGAGAGTTGCGATGGTGAAAGGTAGCCGTGGGCATCATGTCAAACAATTCTTTAAAACACTCCGTTGTAAAAGCGGTAGAACATACATAAGGAGGCAAAGTCTCTCCTCAGACTGAGGTGCTCTAAACCGCTCGTGAGCTCGGGTATGGCGAACTTTTTGTTATTCATTGAAATTAAAAAGGCGAGATTTCTGGTAAAATTAATAAATCAAATATTATACAAAAGGCCACAAGTATTTTAAATTCAAATTCAAAAATTGTTTATTCAATATAGGCCCTAATAAGGAACTTACGAACGTTACAATTGTGGATTATACCACCGGTTCGTAGAAGACTCCCGGCAAGAAACTCAGAAAGGATATATTTTTCTTAAATTATTTTATTTCCATGCTAATAATCTCTATTTATCAGTATCCAAATATGCTCTTCTCTCCGAGTCTGTGTCAACGGTTTAGCCTGATGTGCAGCGACCGTTTTTTTAGACTAGACTTAGAATTACTAGAGCCCTCTATTCTTACCAGGTCCTTGGTAAGTATAGGGCACTTTTTTCTACATCCATTAGAGCCTAATTAGAGGTCTGCAGTTTTCAGCCTGAACGGTCGCACCACGAGTATTTGGCCAACATTCATTTTGTTATCCAGATCCATCGCAAAATAATCACTGGTACCTATACCACCATGTGGTCCTTATCCCGCGATAAGAAGTGAGCAAAAATAAACACAAACTCATGTTCCTGTGAAAATCAAAAACAGTAGGTAGGTATAATGTAACATAAACTTACTCGGGACTCAAAACGCGTTGTAAACCATCCAGTAATGTTTTCTCGGAGAGTTCGTCGTAAGAGACCACTCTTCCGAACCCAGCAGCGGTAGCTGCCGCTCCGTTGAAGGGCTGGTCCCCGAAGAACGGCACTACCAGCATCGGTTTCCCGGCAGATATGGCTTCAGTCATACCCAGTAGACCGCCGTGGCCTATGAAAGCCACTACTTTCTTGTGTTCTGTGGAAAAACATTGAAATAAATAAAAGTGTGGCCAAAAGTAGGAACACCCGTTGGGTGCTTACCGACAGATATGCAATGTTGTGGTGGTAGTAGCCGGTAGGCTGTTTAGCCAAGGTACAATAAAGTACCCACCACCGTTCAATATTTACATATAAATGAAGTTCTTAACAATCTTGTTGTTTATACTGTAGATATATAATATAAATACCTACTCTTACCTACTTGTGGATGGAAGATCCCCACAGTTCCTTTCTACTAAACCCAATCAAATAAATCATTCCTTCATAATCAATCGTTTAATTATATCTTTATATATAAAATTCTACTGTACGTGTGTATGTCACTGAACTCCTCCTAAACGGCTGGACCGATTTGAATGTTTTTTTTTGTATACGTTTGGGTGGCGCCCTGGATGGTTTAGATAGGGTAGGGTAGGGTAAGGTAGGTTAGGACACCACGCGAACGAATTCGTGCCGGGCAGCTAGTTATAATATAATAAGTAGGTAAGTATAGTCAAAAAATCATTCTTCTTTATGTATTCTTGTAAAAGTTTCCTCTTGTGGTTATTATAACAGGTAATTGATAACATCCTAGTTATTATTGAGAATAATAGAGATTATTAGTAATATTAATAATCTGACTTCACGATCTACCACCGTAGAGCGTGATTAGGTGATTGGTCCAACCAACGATATCTGACGTTAGTAGGTTCTAAGAAATTTGGAAATCCCGACCATTGGTAAGCCGTCTAGGGCTCCAACTAGCTTAACGACTATCACAATTAAGGGATAACCGGGACTAAGGGATAACCAACGACTTTAACATGTCTTTCGAACGCGGAAAACGCTCGAGTTGAAAAACTACTAGGCGTCGGTCATCCATCTATGTACCGGGCGTCACGCAGTGGTAGCGAACGGCTAATCGTGCAACACCACGAGAGCTTCAGTTGCTTATGTGTCATTATGTCCCTAGCGGGGATTGAATCCGCTAGCACCAACAAGGTGCGTTTGCGTATTGGGGTGCGCGTGGTGAGCAGTTTAACAGCTCCGGTACCAATCTGGACAACTGGTAGCGAGCGATCACGGTGCAACACATCTAATGAGTACCAGGGGATAATCTGGCGGCGTGACTTACCGCAGATGGTCCCTCACGCCTCGTAAGGGGTTGGCTGGCAGGTTGTGCAATCTTTTATACCTAACAGTGGGCAAGGTGGCCACTATATACAATGTCAGTAGTCTTGCAGGGGGGTGTATCATTATGTCTACATGCTATGTCAAGTTAGCTATTAACTTTTGAGTTAATTAGCATAATCCATTGAACCGAATGGGCCTTGTGTGTATTTATATGACAATGTAGGTACACCATTGACGCTGAAGCTAAAAGATTAATACAAAGAGATAATGAGAACATCACGAGTTATTGAAATTACAAAGTAACGTTACAAGGCAGCTTTCCCGTAATACCGATTAGTTACAGACAAGTCTTATGTTTACGTGAAAAATATAGTTTGTTTCAGCGTTCAGTCATGTTGTTAACTTTTGCTCGCGACTTCGAGCATTGTCAAGGATTATTCTGTACATATAATATAATACTATGTAGGTACGTTAAGATAACTTAAGGCAAGGGCGTCGCCAGCCGGCGCAGGGGGGGGCAAGTTGACTTTACCTACTACAATTCATACTTTTGCGAAAAGTAGGTATGAATTGTAGGTAAAGTCGACAGCACATGAAGCTTTTCACTTGTACTACGAGCCTTACATCTACAGCGATTGTAATAACAACAGTATCTTAGTACTATATACATATATATTCTGTGAAAGCTTCAACGATAGAGTAGAGCAGAGCGTAGTTGAGCGTACGGAATATTAAGAGTGGAATTGGTGAATTCTTTCGAGTCTCGACGTACGCACGGAAAAGATATTTCTTTTCTCTGTGGACGTACGGGAATGATTGTTCAAGGCTTGAACTTCAAGCAAATCAAGTAAAAGACTTAGGACTTTGGTTGCATTATATTTGGCAATTTTTTTAGAATTTCTAGGGGGCGCAGCTGCCCCTCCCTGCCCCCCCTTGGCGACGACCTTGACTTAAGGGTTATACTGCCAAAAGCCCACAAGCCAAGAGTTTGTTACTATAGAAGTCGAGGGAAAGTACTTTAGAAAAAAAATAAGTAAAATTGCATTTTAAAAAAATCCCGTCCGTGTAAAGACGGTTCTTCGGACACGCAAAAGCTCAAAATATCATTCTATTTTAAAATGGCACCAATTGTCAAACATCGAGGAAAAATGCCTTGCTTAGCATGAGGCGGGAAATTTTATTTTTTCCAAGTTTTTACAGGTTTTTACTAAATATTGCAGGGATTCGCGATCGTATTTGTTCATTTGGCGCATTGTGTTATGTTATGAATGTCGTTTGTATAATATGAGCCATATTTGAACATTCCTCTAAAAACCGTAAATTTGTCTAATTTATTGAATGTAAAAAAAAAATCCATTATAAACAAAAAGTATTACTTAATTCCACAATAAAATAAATAAATATCCTGGGACATTCCTCACACACGGTCATCTGATCCCAAACTAAGCAGAGCTTGTACTATGGAAACCAGATAACTGATATAATACATATACTACTTTTTGTTTGTAAATACATACTTAATATACATAATTACACCCAGACTCAGGACATACAGACATGTTCATGCACACAAATGCATGTCCTGTGTGGGAATCGAACCCACGACCTGCGGCGCGTAAGGTGAACCCTAACCAACTGCGCCAACTGGCCCGTCAAACAATATGCCACTGAAATATTTAGCCTTGAACGATTTATAAAACTTGAGAAAAAACAAATTTCCCGCCTCATGCTGAGCATCCACCATATACTAGTAATACTGAGCAATCCAATTCCGCAACTAGTGTTTGTGATCTGATTTAATAACAGTAATACCGACCAATCACTGCATCTAACTGTTGAGTGCGTCGTTCACTTAGCCAATCAGAGCGCATCGTCGGTGGTGCGGCATTGGCGGAATAGATGTCAAACGAACGTCATTGCGCTTCTTTGGGTTCATGGTTCATTGTTCCATGGGGTCAAATGAGCCTCAATCTTTATTAGACATGAAGAATCAAGATTAATTGACTGTCGAGGCGAAGGTCAAATTCAATAACAGTTCGAATTTCACAATGAGCTTGAGCTTTCGGTGATGGAAAATATCATGGTACGATGACAGGGTACTTTTTAGTACCTACTGGCTAACTTTACCCTCAAGTTGATCTGTCTGACCACACCTGAACCGAGCCTGTGATGAAAAACTCCCTGAGATACTTCTCCGTAATTTTCAACCCTATTAAGGAATACTTACGAAGCAGTTCAAACTGCGGTATCCATCTGACTCTCAGAATGTTTCCGCTGAGAGTCCCCACTTCATCACTGTCCTCGAACTTCCAGATGACCCTCTGCTTCAACTTGGACAGGGCATTCACTATCATCTGTTCTTTATACTTTGGCATCGTTGCAGTCTTGATTAGGGATCCGAAACTGAATAAGACCACTCCGTGTTCTGATTCGTTGAGGAACCTTTCGATGTACTGGAAATAAAGATTGGACTTTATTAGTAATGGCAGTAAGGATTACTATCCATTGTTATATTATATGCTCGTTGGTAATAAGATCAAAAAGTTCCATATTTTTTCAATCTCATGGTTAGTGATGATGTGCCCGAATGTGGTAAGCACACAACGCCTAGAATGGAACTGGCTCTCAAGTGCAGCTATCGAAACACCGATATTAGGTGCTTGGCGACAGATTTTCAACTTAATAGTGGTACTTAAAAGGATAAAGGAAAATGGACCCATAGTCGCGAAATATAAAGCACAGATTTGTTATCTGTATTTCACGTATAATATTTTATCTTCAGGTACAAAATGTCAGGTGTAAGTGACTGGGTCAAACGGCAAGGTTTTGTCGCACATTGAGTAATGAATAAGTTAGGAAGTATCTTAAACTTAAACAGGGAATGCGCAATAACTAGTAGATACAGATGCTGACGTGTATGCTAAATGCCAATACTAACTGTCTCCCCGTTCCTGGGATAAAAAACCTATAACAATCAGGGATAATGTAGCTTCATCCCAGGAATGCGGGTGAAACCGCGGGAGACAGCTAGTCGTTTTACTGATATTATTAAATGTTGTTTGAATGACTCTCACGCATAGAAACGGTTGATCCGATTTGAATGAAATTTGGCACACATCTATAAGTACCTCAGAGTAGATAAATACTACGTATACTAATAATATAGCTGAAGAGTTTAAATATGTATGAACACGCCAATCTCTGGAACTACCAGTCGGAAACATTTTTGTAGTCTTGAGGAAGGTTATAAATAGGCTAATATGACGTGGAACTGCGGGGCACAGTTCGTATAGATTATGGATTATTCTGGATTTACCACAGATTATATTGTCTCTGTGGGATTGACAAATAGGATATTTTTTAACCCGGGATAACCTTAGATCACTGGGTACGTGGGTTATAAATACGATGGGCTATTTGGCAAAGTGCCTTAGGTATACGTATGCCTTAGATAACGTTAAAATAACTATGAAAAAAATCTATACTTCTATACTATTCTAATGCTGAAAGTTTGTTTGTACGCGCTTATCTCAGGAAATTCTCTCATATTTGGAAAATTCTTTTTGCGGTTTAGTGAGGTAGGTCATCTATACAATTAAATAAATTTGATGTCTGTTTGTAATCCTGATATTCTGAATTTTAATGTAATATACTACTAGGTAGGTACATTTATCGGTCACTGAATGGAGCGGGAGCTATGTTATAGGGCTTCTCGTTTAACTTGTGAACAGGTGCTGCTTGTGGGGGCTGGTCTGCTTAAGTTTGCTATTTATTTACTTATTAAATATTTTTTCAGTCTACCTTGTAATTTTGCCGCCGCGCCGGGGCACGCAATTGTTTTCAGTGCGATTAGAATGTAAATATTATGTAATTAATCTAAGCCTGTTTTGAAAAGAGTAATTGCTGAGTTTATTGCCGGCTCTTCTCAGCAAATGCAACCTTCCGAACCGGTATTAGAGTATTAGAGTCAGACTTTTCATAAGTGCCTGCGAAGGTCTATTTGAATAAATGATTTTGAATTTTGAATTTTGAATACTTATAACATGCAGAAGCGAGGCGTCCATTACAAATATTACAATATTCATTTATTTATTCATTCTTTAACATTACAGTACCCCAAGTGTAAAGAATTGAAGTTAATAAACGGTTACTTATGCGTTTGCGTTAACTATAAATATCTATGGGAGAAATTAGTACCATGAGTATTCCGCTAGAGGCGCTGTGCCAATTCCTATAGAAAAGTGTCATAAACGCAAACTAATTAGTAAGCGTTTTCAAACGTTAATTCTTTAGACTCGGGGTACTGAGATCCTATTACCTAAGAGTAGATAAATACTACGTACAACTATTACTAATACCTCAGAGTAGATAAATACTACGTACTTACAACCTCAGAGTAGATAAATACTGGTACAACTAATACTTACATGAAAGTTTGTGAGCATGGATGTATGGATCAGGGATGTAACGGAGGTGGCTTTATCGAAACTGAAGTCGAAATCGGTGTTTTTAAATTTGGCTTATCGGAACCGAAACCAAAATCGGAACCTAAGCAGGTTCATTGCTCCGTAAAATAAATAAGTGCGATTGTGAATTTCAAGCTAGGTATTCGATTGAAGGCCCGTTTGAGTTATTGAATGTAGGTAGACTGTATATCACAACTACTCGGGTAACGAGTGGCGTCATCGAGTCACTTTGGTTATTTATCATAATGGAACTGGTGTGGCCAAAGAAATATTAGTATAGGAGGTTTCCCCAAGTTAAGGCTTGTTCGTTGGTATCGTACGAGCTGACCGAGGCCGTCGCCGCCGCTGTGCTTCGACCTCCGAATATAACTTCCGACGTAAAAGTATCGGAACCGATTCGGAATCAGAGGTACAAAAACAATCGGAAGTTCCGATTCGGAACCTTTCGGAATCGGAATCGAAGTTCCGTAACATCCCTGGTATGGATGTTTCTTAGTCTTTCACGCAAAAACTATAGGTTTTGATTATTTCTTTATTATACAGGGATATCTTAATAAAATGAGGGATAATGAAATATTGTGTGTGGTATATAATCGAGAGAAATTTAAAAATATATTATTATGGGTTATAAACCTTGCATTGCTACGAATCATCCTACGTCAAATAGAGTATACCTACAATTAGTTTACTTTGTTATCCCGGAAAAACAATTGGTCCATCGAGAAAACGAGTGAAACCGAGGAATGGAAATTTGTTCAATAAATTATTAAATTATTCAATACCCTTACTATAATAATAATACATATCTTGGAACCGTCTTGAACGGTCATATGATACCAAAACATGCTACCTGGGGGCTAACCACCCATCTCTGAAAACAATAATATTATAACCTTTCCTCGTCTTCTGTCCACGGATGTCAAACGAGGACGTAAGGTTACATATAGAGGTGGTGGTTGACCCCTTACGACTGATATAAGTAAGTACTACCTGCAAATACAGATTAAAAAAAATCTGTAAATGCCGATTGGAATAACTCAAAAAATAAAGGACAGTACCTAACTAAGACCATATTCGCGTGGCTTCAACCCTTTAGGCAGCGCCGTAGCGCCCTTCCTTACTGACCCGGCCAAGAAACCGCCCAAGTACGAGTCAGACTCGCACACGGAAGGTTCCGTACAATAATAATAATAATCTTCTTCTTTTTAGTAGTGCTCTTTTCGGTGTAGCTTCTTCCGGCATGCTCTATCATTACCCACATTTGTTAATAATGTTACCTTACTCAAATTGACTGTGAAATTAATAGTAGGCGCAAAAAAACACCAAAAGACCCCCTTTAATTTAAAATTTTATTTCATTTATATTATTTGTTTTTATAGCCGCAATAGAAATACATATTCTGTGAAAATTTCAAGTGTCTAACTATTATGGTTCATGAGATACAGCCCACTGAAACAGACGGATGGACAGCGGAGTCTTATGAATAGGGTCCCGTATCGCACCCTTTGGGTAAGGAACCCTAAAAAAGATATTTACAACCCAAACTCAACAACAAAAATAAGGCAAAGATAAGTTCATGCACAAATGTTTGTCCTTGATGGGAATCGTACCCACGACTTGCAAAAAATCTTTCTTATGTACTCATATCTTTTCCGATATATATTATAATCATTTAAAAAAAAGCTTTAGGTAGGTACTACCTTAAATTAATTACTGTTGTTTATACATTAAACAAAAGCAATCTTATCCGGCTACTTGGATTGTAAGTGTAATTTTATCAACATAGTTAATTAGTTATTATAATAATAGGTATTACCTTTTATAAACAATAAGAGAGGTACCTACGTATCTAATAATACGAAAGCACTTATGGATGATGCAAAGTTGCAAACTATTACAAGACAAGTACGATTTTAATGGTACTTAACGTTATTGTGATCGTATTAAAACTTGCAATTTCCGAGTGAAAAGTACTTTCAATAACAATTCTCTGTAACCGTTCACGCGGTAAAATTATCAAGAATTACAAACAGCAATCACCAACCGACGATTATAGTGATATAACTGTACTTACATGCGGTATAGGCTTCCTGCTGTGGTCCAAATGCATACCGCCCACCTCAATAGTCCCAGGGAGCATAGGCCTCGCACCATTCAGACTGTGGAACACGTTGATCAGCATCAGAGAAACATTCTTCCCGAGATCCTGCAAATCTGGGATCCTCCTCCCGAAATGATTCTCAATAATCTCCTTTTCTTTCAACTGTACCGCGTATCGGAACCACAATTTGAAATATATGTTCAGTAGCGTATTTTCCAATCTTTCCACGAACGTCATCCTTGAAGTGAAGTCCGAGCTAACGATTGGCACGTAGGAGGGGTTATCGGTAACGCCGATGCGGTCCGGGGACCACTGCATCATGCCGCTCGATAACAATGCAACAACAGGCGCCTTTACTCCATAAACATGAGCTAGCCCCAACATACAATCACTATTGAAATTCTCCACTAAAACAACATCGTATTCTTTCTTCAACGCACCGGCTAGCGGAGGCCAGTCCACTAGCTTCGTACACACACCCAGCGCCATATCAGCCAGCGGTTGAAAGTCAAGAATCTGCTTCACCATTCTTTCCAATCCAAGCATTTCCAGCAATCTGTTCTTGTTCTCCAACCATGCTAGATCGAAGGTTTCCAGCCCCAATCCAGCGATACCCTCGAGACTGACATGCGTCAAATTGGCGGGTGGATTATTGAGAGGGAAGAATGATACGACAGTGACATCGTGTCCTTTCTCTGATAGTCTTCTTAGCAGGGGGTCAAAAACCATTTGGTGGCTTTTGCCCGTGTGGGGGAATAGTCCGAGCACCCGGGCGCTGTCGGCATCGTGGGTGTACGCGAGAACCGCGATAAATGTGAGTATTGCACGCATCGTTCGCGCGGGCGCTCTGTCCCACAGCAAGCCGAGTGGAGCACTGAGCACTGCCGGCTGCTTGTTATGTCACCCCGAGCCAGTGTCGAGGATCGACGCTATTTTCAGCGACGCGTCTCTGTTACGTGATAATGTATGCGCGAGTAGGGTAAACCGTCGTTTAGAAGGGCAAGGTGATGGCGATTTGCAGAAACACGTACATCACATGATTGTTTGGCTAAATGTATGTGATTAAAGTTTATTTAGGGCGTTATGTACCTTACGTATTTATCGTAAATGTTGGTAGGTTGATCCAACCTACATCTGTTGTCTGGTTCGTTTTTAATGTAGGACGCTTGATTATTTTTAGTCATTTGGTTTTCCAAATGGCCGTTTGTGCGTATTCCCAGGTTATTCCAGGATAATAATCTGTTCATTGGAATCCTATCGATTGCTTGCGTAGGTTTTTATTTTATTTAAATGTAGATACCTACTTAGTTAGCAATTACTAGATGCATAAAATATGAAGATAATTTATTATAATACTAAATGCTGAGTTTCTTGCCGGAGTCTTCTCAGTTTAAGTGTATTTCGAACCGGTGGCAAATTCAACTGTAGTGCCAATTTAACGTTCATAAGTGCCTTACCAGAGGCCTAAATTGAATAAAAAACTTTTTGATTTTGATTATAGTATGTGTATAAACAATATATTTATAAGATTTTTTTACTTAAATTAATAAAAAAAACATATATCTACATAATGATTAAATATTTAAATAATTTAAAACGAAAGTAGAATTTATGAAAGTTATAGAAACTGCCCGATGGGTAACATGCTAAAATAATATTAATTTTATTCTACTTCCATTTCTTAAATTAATTAATTCACTAGGTGATTTCTAAGGAGGGCAAAGGCGCAAACTTCACTGGAGACTTCAACTTGTGAGGATCTGATCTCATAACTAGCTTCTCCCCCCGGTTTTGCCCGCATTCCCGACGGATCTAATAATTATTATTGGGATAAAAAGATTTATAGTTTCGCATTTGTTATGTAATTAGGACATGACATACCTATTTCCTACGTAATTAGGGCAAAGGTTATCGAAGTCAAATGACAATTCACAATGATTAGGTGGATACTTATGTTGTGGGTAGGTAGGTCGTAATTTGAATAAATTCTATCAATCAGTTAATCGCTTAAATATAATGTCATTATTTCCTACTTCTACACAATTCATATTATTTTAATTTTAGGTACCTATACGATAATTATTAAGACTAGCAAAATTCTACGGCTTGACTTTTTTTTATAAGACATTGCGGAGTTCAGAGTGACGGAATAATATTTTAATAATAATATCATACATAAATTATATAACTGAATATTTTGAAATAAATACAATATGTATAGTCTATACTTACCTACATAATGTAAGGTAAACTAGGCTGTTAATTGAACAGCTAGTTGGATTTTAAGCATGATTTCCTTGTTATACGGCTAAATATAAGATAACCGTACCTAAAGTAACATTTACTTATATTATTAGTTCCTTTCCGCCTCATTTATTAGTGAAAAGGTAGCATTTGGTAAATCCGGAGGGATTATCCAACATACTGACACCATACATACACCATACATATATATTGCCTACGTTTATCATTACAATTATTATCCTACTAACTAGCTGTCCCCCGCCTTTCTAGCCTATGTCCCTCTTCATAACATGGACTATCTGTGTGCCAAATTTCATAGCAATCGGTTCAATCAAAGGTTTAGTTGTGAAAACGTAACAAACAGACAACAACTTTCGCATTAGGAATATTAGTGTAATGTAAATAGTTATTTTTAGACCTGTTTAGTTTAATTTTTAGGGTTCCGTACACGAAGGTTGCCCAACGGGACCCTATTCATAAGCTTCCGCTATCCGTCAGTCTGTAGTAGGGTTTCGATTTTCCCGACCTTTTTCCATTCCCGGGACCCGGGAATGAAAAAAATGACTTCCCGGGAATTCCCGATTCCCGGGAAATTTTAAAAATTGTTAGTTTTGTTATTTTAACGTATATAAAGTCATTTAAACCACGTAATTTAATTAAATTAGCAATTTATTTGTCTCAGAAGTAAATAATAGTACATTATGAGACGTGTGCAAAGTTGGTAATCACACGAGACGGTACCTATTAAGCAAAGGAACCCGAGAGTGTAATGATCAATGCACACGCGTGTCATACGACGTTTTGCAACACACTTGTGTGAAAAAAACAAACTTGTATTTTTTTCACTAGTTTTCTTTATAATAGTCAATGATGATCGTCTACGCACATACCAATAGCATTGAGTTACAAACTTAACATAATCGGGATTATACCTATCATAAAACTGTGCGGTAATGAAAATTAAAAAGCAATAGTGCGTCATAAGCTACATTATGATACTAAAAACGGTGCAATAAATGTCAAATTACGAGCATGTTTGTTTTTTTTTTTACTATTTCACAAGGAACGAACTATGCTCGGAATTTCTCTACGAGACAGGGAAACGACGACATTCGTAGGAGAACAAAAATTACCGATATAGCTCTTAGTGATAGTAAGCTGATGTGATAGCAATGGGCAGGCCACATCGCTCGAAGACGACCCGAGTGGCGACCTCGTACAGGAAAGCGCCGTTAGGGACGACCTCCCACCAGACGGATCGACGGCCTGCAGAGTCGCTGGGCGCCGCTGGATGCAAGCGGCCCAAAATCGTTCGAAGTGGAAGTTAATGCGGGAGGTCTTTGTTCAGCAGCGGACATCCTTAGGCTGATATGATGATGATGAAAAGTAGTATATGTATTATATCAGTTATCTGGTTTCCATAGTACAAGCTCAGCTTAGTTTGGGATCAGATGACCGTGTGTGAGAAATGTCCCTGGATATTTATTTATTTATAAAAAGAAGAAAAAGAAAAAAAAAAGTGTTTTACTTGACTTTTGGTCGGTAAAAATAATAAAACTTATAATTTAAAAAAATATGCATTTTCGGCAATATTAAAATTTTTCAATACAAAAACGCTGATAAGCTTTATCTCCAAATATATATATATATATATATTAAAAAAAAATATTAATGTAACTTTAATTTTCTTCAAAATTACGCGCATTCAGAGATTTTCTCTAAAATCGGCAGTTTAGAAACTACCCATAGTAACTATGTATGACCTATAGTTTGATATGATTATTTATAATTTTCTTATATATGTATGTGAGACACAAATAGGTAATTAAATTAAATTACGTATTTTACTTGACTTTTGATAGGTTACAAACATGTTACAAACAAACATGTTTTTATGGGTATTTTCGGAGAACTTGAAATTTTTCTAAGAAAAAAACCACAAACACACACTTCCTACAGTTCCTTTCAGCGATTTCTCATAAGCTTGTAGTTCAGTTCTTTCGATTTCGGTGGATATCGACATTTGTTTTAATATCGTATGCAACATCTTTGTGTTTCAAAGGTTTTTCGTTAATTTTGACCAATATTTGCAATGTTTTAGAGCATTCAATCTCATAAAAAAAATCCCGGGAAATCCCGGGAAATCGCAAAAAAAATCCCGACTTCGGGAACGACGTATTTCCCGGGAATTCCCGATTCCCGGGACCCGGGAACGAAACCCTAGTCTGTAGGTCTGTGGGCTGTATCTCATGAAACGTAATAGGCGGACAGCTAACATTTTCACAGAATATGTATTTCTATTGTCGCTATAACAACAAATAATAAAAATGTAATAAAAACTAAAAATTGCGGGGGCCCATGCAAGAAACGTCTCTTTTTGCGTTTATTTTTATAGCAATAGTTAGTTATTATTGTACGGAACCCTCTGTGTGCGAGTCCAACTAGTACTTGGTTGGTTTATTAACCCTATTTTTAGTTTTTTTTAATTCGTAGAAATGTGTCTGGGAATTAGGGAATGCAAACCGGTTTCACCGAAAACCGAAAAACCGGTTATTCGGTACGGTTTTGACCAACCAAAAAAACCGGTTTTACATGGCACCAAAACCGGTTTTTCGATTATTTTCGGTTTTTCTTTCAATGTTTGGAAAAACTAAAAAAGGAAGATTTGCCGCCTTTTTGTAAACTGAGTGCAATGCATTGAGTATTTTTGTGATGAACTGGGGTGTGTTGATGTGTATTGTGTTGAGCTGGTAAGAAAATAACTTATAATAATGATTGTTTCTATGATAGATATAAAATACGTAAAACTTTTTTTTACAATGCAGCAAACAAGCGTACGACCCGCCTTATGATAACCAGTTACCGTAGCCTATGGACGCTTGCAACATAACGGTTATCACTCGCACGTTGCCAACCCTCAAACTTTTTGAAGCGGGGAGCTCATTCCTCAGCCTGAGCGTCCGCGATAGGAAGCTTCTTTGAAACCGCACAGTACGATAGTAGAAGGTAACTGGGCATCAGGTCAAACAATTCTTCAGAATACAGTCCGTTGGAAAAGAAATAGAACACACATAAGAAGGCAGTCTCTCCTCAGACTAAGGGGCTTTAAAACCCTTGTGAGCTCGGGATCGTCGACAATTATAACAGCACGTCGCTGAACTGAGTCTAAATACCAAAGCTGGTATCCAGGTGCCCACAGAAGACAGCATTACTCCACTTGGGCCGGACTTTTTTGTATACCTTGGAACAGAACGTCGCTACAAATATTAACGCGAAGGATCCCAATGCTTTTCGTGATGTTGAGGGACATGTTCTAGAAATGAGGAGCCACAGAAAGTAGACTTTTCGCAACGGTGAATGCGCAGGCTTGCGTGTGACTTAGTGGGGTTGAAATAGACTAGGTTTAGTCAACCCCAATCGGAGTCACTAGTTTGTGTACTCTCGATTGAATACAACTACTTCGCGCCTTTTCTCCAATATAGAACGAGGGATATTTGGACGGCTCGTGTAATGAGCGTCCCCTGTAATTTCATCTGCATAGCAATGAATGCTAGCAATAGAGAGTATATCATTAATATGCTGGTGGAACAGTGTTGGGGATTATCCAGAGCCTTGCGGGATGCCAGCATTAATTTCATGCTATCGGAGCAACTACTGTCAACGAAGGCTCTTATGTATGCCATACAGCAAGCTGACTGATTGGTGTTATTTTTAACCATCTGCACGACAACAATTTATCTAAGTAAAACATTCGTATAATCATAATCACGTTTTTGTGTACACGCAAGTTGCTGTGGCGCTACTATATGACATGTTCATAATATTACTAGTGAAATTAATACTATAACATACGAAACATAATTCAATAAATGTTTATATAAGTACTTCTACTGATCTATTTTTTAACATAAAGTCATCATATATCATAAAAATTAAAAACCAAGCAAACGTGATATGTTTTTATGATTTCATTCGTTGTAAAATATAATCAAAAGGAAAGGAACCGTGTAGTCTATATAAACGAGTATCTGATGAAGATGAATTTACAGAGTTAAATAAACTATTATTTCCATCAATTTGATGAAAAAGAGATGGATGGATTGTGTGAAAGATGATATTATTAAGAAAGGAGTGAAAGTTGGTATAACGGATAGAATAGACGAATGGAAGAAGCGTACATATTGCGCCAACCACAAATGGTTGGGAACAGGGCAGGTGGGTTTCTTTTATACTCTCTTCATTAACTTTAACCGACTATAATTCCTCAGTTTGCGATTTTTAAATCTTAGGCACGGTTATTACCTATAATTCGAGCTATAGAAATAACGTGAAAAAAAAACGAGCGAACATTAAAAAAACCGGTTTTAAAACCGGTTAACCGGTTTTACCTCTCCATAACCGAAAAAAAAACCGGTTTTCATTTTGCCACGGTTTTGCATTCCCTACTGGGAATCCGTTGCAAAGTAATGTTCGTGCAGCGTACAGACACACAGACCGTTCGTCTCATTATAATGTACAGTTGATGGATCTTTTTTTTGCACATAAAAACGTTGTCTGTCGATTTTTATTCCGCCTTTACTTTCGCAAACAAGATTTACAGTTGTGTTGTGTGGTATAATTCGATGGTCTGAGCGATGAGGAATTAGCGGGTAGCTTATCTTTTTTTTTATATTTAATGGGTTTGCGCTTGACCGCAATCCCGCCTGATGGTAAGCGAAGATGTAGTCTAGGGTGGACCGCGCATACCCATAAGATGCCTGTTCACCGCTGGACTTGAATAGACCCATGTTATAAGTGTCTGGAAACACGTTGTCCGGGAGAGCATTCCACAACTTGGTCATGCGTGCGTATAAGGAAAGAGGAAGCGAAACGCTTGGTACGGCAAGACGGAATATCGACGACGAAGCGGTAGAAACCCTTCCGACGCCTAGTGGTCCGATAGAAGAACGGGGATGGAGAGGGATAATATTATATAATGGAGGGAGACGCAGTCAATGATATCCGTTTTATCATTCATAGTTGAAATCTATTATACATATGCATAGAAGCTTTATTTAGTCTGAGATATAAGTACGTATTTACGTATAATCATAACAAATAAAATAATATTTACGTAACACAGTTGCGGGACCGATGCTAATGTCAATCCAGCCCCGAATCTACGATTTTTTCCAACCGGGGCAGACATTGGATGGTGGCGATGGTGGCGGGCACCTGTCTGTGGCGGTGACGCCCGAGGCAGGTGCCCCCCCCGCCCCCATAGATCCGGGCTAGTGTCAATCTATGAAAATTATATTTGTATTCATATTTACTATTGCAGATTATTTGTTTATTACATACGGCATACCTAATCCGTAGGCACATTTCCTATTATGAGCTACCTATCCGCTTGTGAATTGTGCCCGTTTCAATAAAAGAATACAGTTGGAAGCGAGAGCACAGAGTACAATCTTTGGAAAAGTACCTACGACCTGTTGTAGACCTACTGAACGATTACGGTCAAAAAATCCTATCGGTCATAATACCTACCTTTTAATGGTCTACTACATTTATCGTTCAATTCTTTACAGAGTGGTACTAGACCAGGGTCGATAATTTTTAAAACCAAAAAAAATAATAGTAGGATGAAACCCATTAGAAAAGGAGGGGAATATTATAAAAATGAAAGGAAAAATAATTTACGGGCGATCTGAGGTCGGGAAGGGGATGGGGGTGAGTTTTTAAGGGTAAAAAACGGTTTTTCTCGATTTCCGGCAAAACTAAAAGTCCTATCGAAAAAAGTCAAATGGCAAAGTTGTAGGTAATAAAAAGATCTAAAACTTTTGCATTTACACTTTTTTCACATAACCTCAAAATTTATGTGAAAAATTCAAAAAACCAAGTTTTTGGATTTTTATTTTTATCTTTTACAATTTTCTTTTTTTTTTAACGAAATTTGGTGAAAACTTACCTTTTTATGTCCCAAATACGCTGTAATTTATTTGATTAAAAATATTTAATTTTTCAGCTAATTTTGAATTAATATCGAAAAAACACCCTAATTTTCAATCGAAAACTTACCCGTCAAAATATCAGCTTTTTTCAGAAAGTTGGTATGTTTTCTGTTCGTTGAAATCACTACTTTCCGATGGTGAAAAAAAAAATATAATGTTACTATAGTAAATCTTCTCAGAAAATGCAAAAAATCGAAAAAAACTCGAATTCGATTTTTTTTTTAAAGTTAAAGCCAAAAGTTAGTTATTAAAAATATATTTACTATACATATTTTTTATATATTTATACATTTTAAATAGATTTTTAATATATTTATAATATATTTTTTATACATTTTGACATTTATTTCTTTAATATTTTTTTTTTCATGGCGATGAATAAAAGCTGATGTCAAAGTCTACAATTTTTTGTATTTATTGTCGATTATTTTCTTGCTGGATACCACTAAACGACTCAAAGCTGCTTTTTTTATTTCATACACTTGCTTATCATCTGCCTTATTGCAGATGATACAAACAGATTCATCCATACTGATAATCTGAAAAGACAAAATCGAATTAATAATGCCTTCACTATTTTAACGTGAATATACCCCCATGAAAAAAAAATTTCAAAATGTATAAAAAATATATTATAAATATATTAAAAATCTATTAAAAATGTATAAATATATAAAAAATATGTATAGTAAATATATTTTTAATAACTAAATTTTGGCTTTAACGTTAAAAACAAAAAATTCGAATTCGAGTTTTTTTCGATTTTTTGCATTTTTGAGAAGATTTACTATAGTAACATATTTTTTTTTTTCACCATCGGAAAGTAGAGATTTCAACGAACAGAAAACATACCAACTTTTTAAAAAAAGCTGATATTTTGACGGGTGAATTTTCGATTGAAAATTAGGGTGTTTTTTCGATATTAATTCAAAATAAGGTGAAAAAATAAATATTTTTAATCAAATAAATTACAGCGTATTTGGGACATAAAAAGGTAAGTTTTCACCAAATTTCGTTAAAAAAAAAAGAAAATTGTAAAAGATAAAAATAAAAATCCAAAAACTTGGTTTTTTGAATTTTTCACATAAATTTTGAGGTTATGTGAAAAAAGTGTAAATACAAAAGTTTTAGATATTTTTATTACCTACAACTTTGCCATTTGACTTTTTTCGATAGGACTTTTAGTTTTGCCGGAAATCGAGAAAAACCGTTTTTTACCCTTAAAAACTCACCCCCATCCCCTTCCCGACCTCAGATCGCCCGTAAATTATTTTTCCTTTCATTTTTATAATATTCCCCTCCTTTTCTAATGGGTTTCATCCTACTATTATTTTTTTGCACTTTTTATTATTTTTAAAGGCTTCTAACCTGGTCTATACTTACCTATATAAAATGAAAACTATATTGAGCATTTTATTATAACCTACTAAAGAATAGTTCATTCAGTTCTAATCTAGTCGATCTAAAACGTATTCGTAGGTTCTTACTATGATCATAGTCAGCAGCTTATGATTGTGTCCACTGAGAGAAATTGGCACAACATTCTCATAACGAGGATAGGTACAGTCCACTCAAGCGCTATCAATCCACCATCTCCACCTTAGGCGTGTCAACTACATAAAGGTACAATCTGTGGGTACCTACAATCGTTTTTGTATTTTACTTCCCGTGTAGGTATTCAAGTTTCTGTGGTAGGTAGGTACTTACCTATCTCTTAAATGGTACCTATAGTGTTTGGTAGGTACAGAAAACAAACAGTGTCATTGAGAGCAATTTGTGATAAGATAATACCTACAGATGGTTAACAAAAGTAGGTATCTATAGTCACCGTTGGCACATAATTAATAATATGTCATGTACCTACCTACACAACAGAGATACATTTATTTAAAACAATAATGTTGATACATTGACTGTTGATAATGTTAAAGGGCCGCCATACACGGACTGCTCGAGAAATTAGCCATTGATCAACATACAAGGACAGCTTTTGCAGTCATAGTCAACAGCTTGAAGCTGCCATTGATAACCCTCGTTGCTCAACTGCTTAAGAGGATAGGATGGCTGCAAGAAATTTGGAAAATAGGTTTTTAACATATCTATTGCAGTCGCGCTGTGCCCGAGGGCGAGAGAGATAGATAGATAGAGAAAACTACAGCCTGGACCGATTATACCTATTCAAGTTAGACGAAATCGCTTTTTCGTAATCCCCGGTTTTCTCCTCCAAAATTGGAACGATAAAAAAAAAACAAGAATCATAATAAGATGGGCTTTGGCTATGTCTGTCGGTTTTCCTTTTTTTTATATTCGTCAAATTTGTTCGCAGGACGTCTGATAAGAGCTTTAATAAAAATGGTAAGTTTTTGTGTCTTTAGAAGGCTCCTAATTCTTATAATAATTAATTTATGGAGAAAAAACACAACCGAGGGTAGTGATACAGTGGTAGGACAGATTGCATGGTAAAATAAATCATTGCTCTAGTGTAATTTCCATGTCTAGAGGAACCTGAGGATTACGTTTGTATGGAACAAACGCCACCAGCATATCCTCTTAAGAATGTACGTTAATAAATGCATACTATCGTGTTTGAGTTAATTATAAATTAGTATTGAAGAAGTTATTACCATATACCTATTACGCGCTGTGCCAATTCCTATAGAAGAATGTCGTAAACGGAAACGCGTTAGTAAGCGTTTACTAACGTCAATTCCTTAGGTACACTAGGGGTACTGACCAAATGCTCATTGCAATAGGATGAATATTTGTATAAGAACAAACAATACGTTACAAACTGATAGACTGATGACATACTTACCTACATTGATTTTTAATCAGGTGTCCTGTAAATAATGGTCCAAATGAAAATCCCTCGAAAGCTGAGATCTAATTCTCATGGTTTTATAAATGTTTGTAATAAGTACTACCATTTCCAAAATTGTATCGTCGATAATCGTTTTATTTATTACATAATTATTTATTGCTAACATTTAGTTTTTTTTAATCTCAGCTTTTGAGGGTTATCATTTGGAAGCGCTCGTGGTGTAGCATGATAAGCCGTTCTTAATCAATCGGCAAGTTAAGCTACCACCGACGTGGTAGGTACCTGGATGGGTGACCGCCTAGTGGTATGTCAAATCGAGTTTGGGAGTTTTCAATCCACTTAGTAGGCCCCAACTAGCTTTGCGACTACCACAATTAAGTGATAACCGGGACCAACGGCTTTACGTACCTTCCAAAGCACGGAAACGCGATCGATTTGAAATACCACTAGGCGGTCACCTATCCAGGTACCGACCACGACGGTGGTAGCTCTTCAGTTTTTGTTAAAAAGTTTTAATTTTTCAATTTTGGGTTACGTGTATGCGTTTTCAAAACTTCTCAAGATTTGTCACGGACCGAGGATGTGCATAGGTATCATTGATTTTGAATTTGTCGACAAGCTTCAATCGCGATGTTTCTACTCTTTTCCGTTGAGGAATTCCATCATATCTTCTGTTTCTGTGGTCAGATCACGATAACATAAGTATTATAGTATAAACGATCTAATCGCATAAGCCGTTTCCGTAAAAAAATACATACAGTCGAACATAGTCTCCTCCTTTTTTGAAGTCTGTTAATTACTTATATCACAATCACTTCCCATTGAAATCGGCTATCATTGTAGATTGAATAAGTGTACCTAGGTATCATTTATCGTTACGTATCAAGTGGCAATTGACTCTCTTGGTTTTCAATTAAGGTTAAACATCAGTTACGAGGCGGGAAATTTGAATTTTTTCGAGTTTTTTTTTTTTACCTTCGTAGTACAATATGGATAGATATTTCGGTGATTCGCGACCATAGTAGTTCATTTAGCATATTTTAGAATTGATACTTCTTGTTTATGATTAACTGTTTTTGTACATTTCCCAAAATAGTAAGTTTTACGGTTTTTAGAGAAACCGTGAGAAATGTTCAAATATGGCTCATATTATACAAAAAAAAAAACATAAAACAATGTGCCTCACGAACTTCTACTGTCGCTAAGCACTGAAACATGTATCCATATTGTTCTACTAAGGTAAAAAAAAACGCCTCGTTCGTAACTGATGTTTACCCTAAACTTCAATTTATTGCATTGTCATAATAATTCAATGTGCATTGTATTTATTGTCAATAACCTACCATACTCGTAGGAGTACCTAGTCGTTTTTGTAACGTAAATAAGTGCCTTATTAGGGCCTAAATTGAATAGTTAAACACTTTTTCATTTTGGTACCCACAGAGAAAATTGGTACAATATAAACTCAGCCCCTCGGCCAAAAATACATTGGAGTCAAACTCCGTCACGATTGACTTAGATCTTTGAGTATTCTTTGGTAATTTTATCGTTTATCATAGTGTTATTGATAACAATTGAAAGTACACTCTGCTATTTCTTTAGGTACTTACCTTTTTCAGTCCTGTCCCTGTGGAAGGTAGGTTACCTATGTGACTCGCCAGTTGGCGCGGTTGGTTAACGGGTAGCGAAAAAAGAGCCTTGCTGAGTTTCTTGCCGGAGTCTTCTCAGTTTAAGTGTATTCCGAACCGGTGATAAATTCAACGGTATATACCAATTTAACGTTCATAAGTGCCTTACCAGGGGCTAAACTGAATAAATTACTTTTTGATTTTGAACGGTTGGTACAAGTTCAGTAACATTTCTAGGTCCCGCACTTTACACTAGCGCCCCTCGCGGATATTACCAGCACTTTATTTGGATCATGTTTTATGCTATTCATGAAAAGCTATAATTAAAATCGAAAGTTCCGATGATACCATTACATCACGTCGGCTTATTGTAAAAGCAATATTAAGTATCTAAGCAACCATTAAGTATACATAGTATCCCCTATAGTGGTCTGTGCATTACGTGCACAGCGAGTCCGGAATAGACATGCAACCTTCCGAACCGGTATTAGAGTCAGACTTTTCATAAGTGCCTGCGAAGGTCTATTTGAATAAATAATTTTTGAATTTGATTTTTTTTTTTGAGACGACTGTGGCGAAAAAGAAGCATAGGGCTAAGCTATTTACGGATTGAATATTCTGTCCAGGTACTACACACGGCTACAGATCAACATTTCCAGTTTAAGCTGATCTCCCATGTATAGGATTTCCGTACAATGGGAGGTCAGCTTATACTAGAAATGTATAGCTTGAACTGTAGCCGTGTGTACAAAGGGTGCATTGTGTTTGTGTTCTTGCTGGAATTTTCATTGGCACAATATGCGAATGAAAATTCTGTGAAAACGATAAACTTTGTGAAATACGTATAGACGGACAGATATCGTACGTAGGCTTACAGATAAAAACAACCCCTTTTTAGGGTACAGTAACCGAAATGGATATAAAAAATAGTTTCTACTTTAAAACTCAAGATACTACACTATAGGTGCTGTGGTGCATCTACCCTGCAGCTAACTTTTGTGGAGCAACACTGCAATTAGGTAACTTACCTAATAATACTGTATTGCAGCGGTAAAAGATAACTGCGGTGTTGATGCACCATTAGAAATTATAGGCCCACCTGTTTATTTTACTTACACACGCTGTTGGCAAAGTATTCTGTGATCCTACGTTGCCAATGGTTTGCCTTGATAACTCTTAATAAAATACCAACATAGATATTTTTATTTAATTATCAAAATACTGTCCAATCACAACTGTCACTATACATTCAACATTACAATTGTTCGAGTTCATTACAAATTAAGGGACACTAACAATAAATTATGACTTAAATGGAAAACAACAACAAAAGGATTCAAAGTGCACTTATGCCGCTATCAGCACCACAATCATTCTGAAACAATACAAATTGTTAATCAATAGACCGAAAGGTGTAAAGCTAAAGGTGTAAGAATCTGTTAAGTCTTTGTAGAATGCATTTACAACAATTTCGACTACCCCATATCGTGCGCAGTAGGAAGGTCCTAAGACCAAAAGGCAAAAAAGTTTTTGAGAACATTCCCATTAATGAGATGGAAGAACTCACATTGCCAGCCTATGTCTCTTGGAAACGTGAGAGTTTCTAAGCAACCACTGAGTTCGGGATTGTCTACAGAATAAAGACTCACCTTTGCACTGAGGCAAGTGAATCAATCTGGTGAGCAGTATTCTAATTTAGAAAGGTATATGTATAATCTTTTCTTCTATTATGAAAAAAAACTAATGAGTATCTTGTTTCTTAAAAACTATTTCAATTATTGGGTTCATAGTTCATGATAATGAGATATAAAGGTACGTAGCAGACTGCATGCAGCAGCAGCAGGCGATATGTCGCAGCGACACTACTTCTTTCTTTATCGTTTCTTTGTATTACTATGGAGGCGACGTGACGTGTCGCTAGCAGAAAGTATTTCATAGTAATACATAAAAACCATTAGTGTCGCTGCGCCACGTCGCCTGCTGCTGCTGCATATAGTTGGCTACGAACATGTTCCTTAAGTTAACATTTCTTATTTTAAATTACTACTAGTGTGTCAATGTCTGTACATATTTATAATAGTATTGTTTATTAAAGGTATAATTAATCAGCATTCTAAATTATAAGAACAGAATGTTTTAAGAAGATTTATATTGTCAGTCAGTCATATTCCATAGAATAATACTTCCAAACAATGGTTGTCAATATTAATTTATTTAGTAATATTGCATTCAGCATTATTTAAAAATCATATACATCTATATTTTAATTTTATAATTTATTTCCCTTGACTTGCAGTTAAAAAATAACAATTGATTTCTTTTGTTTTCCTTGCCCGCCCGTCTCGCCAAACAGTCAAAGGATTAAAGGAGCAGACAGAGTACGTGCAATCTGAGGCAATGATAAGTCAGTGGTAGTGGCATTGAATACCGGGTGGTTGGGGTTCAAATCCTAAAATAAACTTGAGTTATTGGTGAAGTATAGCCTGTTGGCCACCTTCAAGGCACATCCTCAGCATTTTCTGAATTGTCCACATTCCTACCATAGTGCAATAGTATGTTACAGCATGTGTGACTAAAGTCATCTCATCATCATCAGCCTATAATGTGCTGAGCACAGACCTCCTTTCACAAATCAGGATGAAAGGGAAAGGGCACATACTCCACCACGTATGCCCACTGGAGTTGGTGGAGGTAGGCTAGTGGTCAACCAACTATAGGAGTTTTCAAGCCGCCTAGAAGGCCTCCAACTAGCTTAACAATTAAGTGATAACTGGGACTAACGGCTTTACATGCCTTCCGTAGCTTCCGTAGCATGGAAACACTCGATTTGAAATACCACTAGGTGCTCATCCATCCAAGAAACGACCACGACAGTGGTAGATTAACTTGCTGATCAATTAAGAACTGTTTATGATGCTAAACCATGGGGGCCTTCTAAAGTCGTCTATTATTGCAATAATGGACTTAAGTCACGAGTATTGTATACTATTTTATAGCATCTGTGACAAAATTCACGCATCTCACATATAGGTCAGTGCTTTAAATTATATTGAATATATTTAATATTAAATTATATCTCATTTGAAACCAAGAATATGTCTTCTTCTCTGTCCTGAACCAATTGCTATATATTTTCTACACTCCCCTGGATAGAAAACCCATAAGAATCTAATGGGATAATAGTTACTTACCCATACAAATACAAGAAGAATGATAGTAGATAAAATGCAAGTTTGATCCAGCCTTCTCGTTGGCACACAGTCAAAACATCCGCATTCATTATGCTTGTGGGATCATATAATCCCGGACCAGACATCACCGGCCTTGTGTAGTATCTGAAAGTGAATATTTGATGTAGTTTGACTTGCAACTGACTTGGTCAGAGTAGGATAGGTGGTCTTTGATAAATCAGGATACACAATTATATGAAATTTTCATTTGCCTGTATGATAATTCAGTATAATGAATTTCATATAAGACACTGTTTTATTGGTACTATGGACAACCTTCTGTTTCTCCACCTTAACACTGGTTAGTGTTGATGTTTCAAGCTATAAAGTAGGCGACTAATGATGCCTTATATGCCTGTAAGTAACAAAAAATTACTAGGCTGTATGGCTCAGACCTTTGCCTGCCTTTTGGCGAATATTATAAACAACAACATTAAAAAATTACGGTATTCTGAATTAGTCATAACATAACCTTCAAAACTAACCTGTGAATGTGATATAGGATCAATGGAATGTTTATCAACAATGAAAACCATTCTCCTGATAATAAGAACAGTACGTTTATGAATAGATGAAGTAAATATTCCGGTAGAACAAGCTGAAACAGAAACAAGGTATTATTTATGAGGTCACTGACTGCAGGTAGGGCAAGGTGAAGTCAGAAATACGAACTGGATTTAGGCTATTACACTGGTCTATTGGATTTTTATAGTCGGTTTTTAGTTCGTCAAATGCTATCACGTGGAATATAGAGAAAAATATAAGAAAAGCGTCAACTATTAACGCTATAATGTAGGAAAAAGCTGGAAAGCTAAACGCCATTTTACAAAATTTACACTGGCTGGCGGCTTGATAAATAATTTGACATATCGTTCCAGTGTTGCCAACTCGGATTTAAAAAACCGGCCAAGTGCGAGTCAGACTCTCGCACCGAGGGTTCCGTACAAACCTGTAGGTATATAAGTAAATGGTAGTATAGACCTGAGTATTTGATAGTAATTTCAATTTATGACGTATTAAAAAAAAACTACTTACTAGATCTCGTTCAAACCAATTTTCGGTGGAAGTTTGCACCGTAATGTACATCATATATTTTTTATAGATTTATCATTCTCTTATTTTAGAAGTTACAGGGGGGGGGACACACATTTTACCACTTTGGAAGTGTCTCTCGCGCAAACTATTCAGTTTAGAAAAAAATGATATTAGAAACCTCAATATCATTTTTGAAGACCTATCCATCGACACCCCACACTTATGGGTTTGAAGAAAAAATTTTTTTTGAGTTTCAGTTCTAAGTATGGGGAACCCCCAAAATTTATTGTTTTTTTTCTATTTTTGTGTGAAAATCTTAATGCGGTTCACAGAATACATCTACTTACCAAGTTTCAACATTATAGTTCTTATAGTTTCGGAAATAAATGGCTGTGACATACGGACGGACAGACAGACAGACAGACAGACAGACAGACAGACAGACAGACAGACAGACATGACGAATCTATAAGGGTTGCGTTTTTTGCCATTTGGCTACGGAACCCTAAAAAGGCGTACGCTAGATTAATAAAATACGTAGAATTAGGAAAACTTGCATGAAAAGTTCGTAGATATTTTTTTTAATGAAATGAAGAGGTTATGAGGTGTTACATTTTTTTCATATAAACAAAATGTATCAATTCCACAATATGCTGAAATATTTAGCCATATTTTTCTACGATAGTAAAGAGTAATAAAAACTTGAAAGATTCAAATATCCCGCCTCATGCTTATACATCCACCTTAAGTTTTACTTGTTTACGGGCGCAATGAGACTTTTCGTTTTATATACACTCACATGAGATGAGTTAAAGTCGGCTCTATGGAATACACACTTTGTCCTGTTGCATGGCGAGGCGAGGTGTTCGTTAGTATGAAAAGGAACGTATATTAAATTATTTCGCGAAGTTACTGAAAATTATGATCATTCAGCCTATGTATATGTTATGTTATTTTTCAAATTTTTAAAACTTTACAAAAATACCTAGATTCGTGGACTTAAAGTTCGTAGGTTTGCAGGAAAGGCCTAAAATACGTAGATCTACGTAAAAAGATGTAGAGTTGGCAACGCTGACTCGTTCGTTTTTTTTGTTTAATTTGTTCATGACCATGGATAAGTCAACAAAGTCCTTCCGTCACATACATTTTATTTATATTACTTTTATATTATCACTTTCATATAGTCCGCACATAATCTTACACATAGTCCGCATTATCAGTCACCGTCTAGTCATGTACCACCGATAATACTACCTAATATTATAAATTTACAAAAAATTAAGGAAATAAATTAATACTAAAAACCTTTGCTAAAAACTATTAATTTCAACAAAGCTATACTCGTAAATGCACATTTGCTGACAAATGACATTTCTCCAACTCATACTACTATTATCCGACTAAAATTAACAGTCGCCTTGAAATAATTATTTATTTAAAAATAGCTCCTATTTTCATAAAGCTACAGAACAGCTACAATAATCAATCAGACACAGTGTATCCTTTCTAAAATTTTAATGTTATATTTTGAGTTCGAGTCTACGAGTGCAGTGAATATTTCCTTCGATTCTAATGAAATGATTATTTCAATAATATGATCATTTAATATTTACCATGAAGTGTCTAAGTATCTTAGTTATATGTGCATTTGGATTGATTTCGTGTATAGAACATGATTTCAGGGGATTCGACGACAGCATACTATTTGGTATCAATTGGCCCGGACGAAAGGATTTAACTGATGAAAGTTTAGTCAATACTGGTGATATTATTCCTCAGGTATCGTACTTTCACTACAAAACTTATTAAACTGTGTTTATATCACCAACTTCTCCAGTGTTGGCCCTGCCCTATCCTTAAATCAGGGAGATACTTGTCTTGTTTACTTGGACATGATTCTGAAGTGAAGTTCTACTTCTTGTCCACCAAAATAAGTTTTGTCTTTAAATCAATGCTTATGAGGTTGAACCATATTCTATAACAATGAGGTTTATTTTTTTAAATTCTAGAACATTTAAAATAAATCTTTGTAATGGAAAAAGTATGTTTCTAATTTTGAACTCATTGAAGCAATGGTAATTATAATCATACTGGGCAAAATACTGCCTGTAGGAACCACCAATTTCAGTTAAATACAGTCCACAATATTCATATGATCACTAAAATAAAACACTTTAATTCTAGGAAGAAAAAAGAGAATCACTTTTAGTTAGTACAATCAACAAAGAGACATACAGCTGTCTCCTTCCTGAACTCCGTGCGAAAGAGACAACAAGTGATGAAGAGTACAGTGGACCGTCTCCATTAAATCTGCTCAAGCCATTGTTTGCACAGAAGATTTGCTCATACAGGCTTGAGAGTTATTGGAGCTATGAAGTATGCCATGGAAGGTATATTAGGCAGTACCATGAGGAGAGAGAGGGTATGATTATGTTAAATATACTAATACAGTAGTCTCACTAATCTGGCAATTCAGTGGTTTGGTCAGGCCTGTCCCACTCCCATGTTTAGGTACGATCGCGCGCACGCGGACTACCGGAACAACGCTAGTCGGTTGCAACGCGCACGCAGCGCAAGACGCGTGTGGGTATAAATACCTACGTACTACCTATATAAAGTGTTTACTGTTCTTTTTTTAACACTATCTTGTGTAGATATCGTTGTTTTTATAGTTCTAGATATTTTGTTGTTGTTTCATTGTATTGTCCTAAAGTCCTTATTATAATAATAGGCCCGTTTTGATAACATACCAGTGTGTTAAAAAGAGACAAAGATAGAGCGACCAGAAGAGACCCTCTTGTATAAACGGGCCTCTTAGACCTCGAAAACTCATGTGAATGATTTTTAACCCACTTCAAAAAAAGGAGGAGGTTTCTCAATTCGACCGTATATTTTTTAACCGACTATAGGTGCGTTCGAATTGGGGTATGGTAGCAAAAATAACAGTCCAAAATGCCAAAAACGATCACAACTGGCGTTCGATTTGGAAAGTTGTGGGCGAAATTGGCGTTTTGAACAGTTTTCGTTCACCGTTCGTTTTGCATGGAAACAGTTAAAAACGACATCGTGAACTGCAAATTTTGACCCACCTCCGAGGCAGGGTCGTTTGTGATCATATGTTGACATCTTTGAATCTGACAGATAAGTTTCGTAAAATTCATACGGGAAGCGAAAATTCTAATTTTTATTATAAAATTTTATAGAAATACTAACAGGTAAGAGAATAATTTGTTAGATTAACTTTGTTTAATGATTAACTGAAGGAAAAAGGTAGGTTGAGACAAGTGACAAGCAGGCGATCAGCATGGAAATGTTATTTTTGTATCTAATCGTTCGATTTGGGAAATATCGTTTGTGGCAAAAGTTGCAAAATTGTTGAAATTTTCCAATTCGAACGCAAAAACAAAAATGCCCATTTTGAAACTGTTAAAAACGACATCACTCCAATTCGAACGCACTATATGTACGTATGTTTTTTTTTTTTTTTTTATGTTTGTTACCTCAAAACTCCGTCGTTTATAAACCGATTTGGAAATATTTTTTTGTCTGTCATTCCAGATTTGATAAGCATGTATGTTACTAAAACCCTTCCCCAAAATAGTTGTATTCAGTTTCGTAGACAGAATACACATTCAGTATGCAAAGTACGTATAGGTCTAACAACTTAGATTAAAGTATGTAGACATTTTAAAATAACTTTCTGATCTCATACTAGTTAGCTAGGATATTTTAAATGTCATTGTTCACGAAAGGAGAATAGCATAGAAATAAAATAAACACAGAGAATAGTAATAGGACATACATAGGCGATAAGGAAATATTGAAGATTCATAATACGTCATTAGACAACCCTACCGTACCACGTGCCGCGTCATACAGGATAGAGTTATACGATAGAAAGAGAGGGAAGTTGTAGGTGAATATAATTTTAGGCGCGCAGCGCTGCGCGAACTGGATTGCGCTTTATTCTGTCGTTCCAAGAGTCGATTTTTGTTTAAATGTCGTTTTCGAAGTGGGTTTTCTGTACGTAGTACTATTAAATATTCTGTGGTTTGGTACATGTCCAATAATCCGGCACCCTCCAGTCAAGGCTAAGTTAGCTTTATTTTATTTTATTTACATATTATGATTATCTATACAATCTGAATATTTCAATAATCTGGCACCCCCTTGTTTTTATTTATATTTATTATATTATACTGATGGATTGTGAGACTACTGTATGTCTATTATTAGTTGGATGTTTTTTTAAACTTACTAATGTAGCAAACAAGCATATGGACCACTTGATGGTAAGCTGTTACCGTAGCCTATGGACACTCGCAACACCAGTTTAATCACTCACACATCTAGCTCTGCTGACCTTGCAGAAATTCTTCACACACTTTTTGAAGAACCCCATGTCATACTCCCTTAGGAAAACAATGGCAAGAGAAGACCGCTTAAAAAGATGTTCTGTAAAATTCCTGAACCATTGTCATTGTAACACCCTTTCCAACCAGAGAATGCACACAAAACTGAAATCACATCCAACACTGCTCTATAATTGAAAATCCACATACTTGTTTGCTTTTGATTTCCATAATCTGACACTGATTCCATTCACCAGTTTACCTAGTCTTTACCCATTCTCAGTTAATGATGTGGAAGGCACTCTGGTTTCATGCATTCCCATTTTTGTAATTTCCAAATATTTTATTTTGAAAGTGCTTGACTTTGGCTCAATCGGATGTGAATCCTTCTCAAATTCAACTATATATTCTTTATTATATAATTATATTCAACTAATAAATTTCAGGTAAACAAGTGAAAACCCAAGAGTACTTCCTTGGCCACTGGAGTCCGGAGAAACAAACCAAGCTTGAGGCTGACATGACTGCGGCACAGGAATCTAAAGCTACTCCTAAGACCACAAAAGTGGAAGGTCTCACATTACCATATGTGGAAATGGTAATGGAAGATGGTAAATATCTGCAATTGGCTAAAAAAAACTGCTATTAAGTATCTCAGTGTCATCTGTCAGTCAGCCCTTTACCCTTTTCAGACAATTACCTGACTAGGTGAAATTATGGGCAAAATCGAGTAGATTTGTGCTTTTCCATAGGAAAAAAGATGTGATGTGAAGTACAGATAAAGACAGGTACACTGAAATCACATACACTCTTTTTGTATCACCATAGTTGGGTAAAAGTAGTTATGGTATGGTATCAATGTGGTTATTAAAATTGTCTTGACATGATAATCTGTTAATAACTTCTCGTAGGTTGATTCTTTGGGATATTTATTAATTAAATAGCTGTCTATCCCTTGCGGTTTCAACAGTTTTCCCGGGATAAAAAGAAGCCTATAATACTCGGGGATAATGAAGCTTTATTATTAGTAAAAGATTTTTTCTAATATGACTGGTGGTTTCAGAGATAAGTGCGTTCAAAAAAACAATAAAAAAACTTATTTGGCTTAGATTCTATGGCTATTATGCTATCCGTTCAAAAAAACCAACAGACATTCATATACATGAAAGAAAAGAAAAGAAAAGAAAGAAAGAAAATAACTTTATTCATGGCATTACACAAAGAAATAGGTACAAACATTATAGACAAAGGAGAAAACAAGAATAATAATAATAATAAACATGAAAGTAAAGAAAAATGAAATTTGCCACAAAACGGTCCCAGCTCAGCATAATGCTGGTTCTTGACAAACCAGCGCTGGTCTTCCGTTGGAACCGGTGTGTAACGTCACAAACAGATAAACGACAGCTATACATACAAAACAAACAAATAATAAAAAATAGATAAGACCCAAAAAGCAAACAAAATAGTTTTAGACATATTAATAATAAATAACGCCATTATTATAAACATTTAGTTACATCAAAATGATAATAAAATAAGAACATTAATAATGGTTAAAATAATTAATTGAAATACTGGCAACACTATTACAATATATGAAAAATATGCGTTAATGCATGAGTATTTTATTATTGTTTCTAGGTACAGTTTGTGACCTAAGTGGAAAACCTAGACTAACAAGAGTACTGTACGTATGCTACAGTCACGGGAAGCATGAGGTATATTCCTTCAAAGAGTCATCTACATGTGAATATGAGATCATTATCCTATCGCCACTATTATGTGAGCACCCACAGTTCAAACCGAAGGATGTAAGTGAAAATATCATAGATTGCTCACCGATAGATGATGCACCGAAGAAACCGAGGAGTCTGCTTAAAATGGAAGCTGAAAGCCTACGGTTCCACCACCAAACTATACGGCTGATGAATAGTGTAAGTAATTTTGTATGGGTTTTTGTTTCTTAGCTATTTTGAAGTGTAGTTTGTTTGTAAGGCTTGTTTGACTATCATTGTTAAGTAGTATTAGTAAATCTAGTTAACTAGATATAATCCGCATATAGCGAGTCACTTCTGTCTCGCCCGCAATGTATAATAATGTAATAGGCTACCGGCTTGAAAAAACCTGTTTAGTAAGTCTTTTGCATTATCAAAAAATATAAGACACGTATTTTTTCTTTTGTCAATCAAACAAAAAATTACGAAGATATGGTGGTTTGAAGTTCCGCGTGACGTCACGCGATGGTACTATTTTCACAAACAAGTAACATCACGAACCCTACTCCAGAACTTTGGCGCGCCTTATTTTGTAATTTTTTATTGATTTGATGAAGCAAAAAAGACGTGTCCTATATTTTTGGATAATAAAAATCTAACTGACGTACTGATTAGAATTATGATTTTGTTACCCAGGGTGCTACCCTATTACTTGTCTATACTCACACAGCGCGGTATTAAGAACAAAAACAACTGGATTAGTATTGCCTCTGTCTCGATGTGCTATGTATTACGTATCGAAAAAAATAAGAGCAAATAACTGCCATTCAATTTGCTTTAACAGATTTAAGTCCATTACTTGCATAAAACCAATAAATCATGCTATAAAAAAATCGTTATATTCTGATGAGCTATTTGGCTGACTTCCATCATCATCAGTACATGCCGCCATTTTCAAATATTTTCCATATGTAAATGGATTAAATTGAGTTTTCAAATTAACAGAAATATCTTTGATTTCATAGAAACCTCTATGGTCAAAGAAAAGTCAGCAAGTGTGTGTCATTAGCTTTCTATATTCAATAAATCAGCATCTGCTTACTGCTCAAAAGGTAGGCCAGCAACCTACTGGCTATTAGGTTAAGGTCTAAAATAGTAAAGCAAGCCATATAACCTTGTTTTGTGAAGCCAAATTTATTTCTTTTATTTTTGTTGTGTAGTTTAACAGCTTGATTAACATTTCTGTTGGCATGTACCAGGATAAGGACCAGAAAGATGTCCTTGCCGTATTGAAAGTTGAGAAAATTGATAAGGTAATTGTTGTGTTGCACATTTATTTTAGTTTTATGATTTATTGCATAGTCTTTAGAGTTCATTTTTGTTTGTAGTTAGTGTATGTATAACAATAGAGTAGGTACTATTTTATAATCCTGCTGTGTATCAAGATCCTGAGGATATATTCCATTCCAATCCGATTTGTGCTTTAAGGCTCCATCGGGTCAACAATTACTTTGCCAATGTCATAATTAGAGGAAACACAGGAAGTTTTTAGGGTGTAGCGTTTATTCGCTCCAAGATACGATTCCGCCGTGATTTTCCCAATGGTGTACAGCATGGGGTTCTTCAAAAAGGGTGTGAAGAGATTTCTGCAGGGTCGGCAACGCGCGAGTGATACCCCTGGTGTTGCAAGGCTACGGTAACTACTTACCATCAGGCGGGCCGTATGCTTATTTACCACCTTAGTGGTATAAAAAAAAGGAGCATCTCGACTGGGGAACCTCCACCAACCTACAGCATATCGCAGCAAAGTAACAATGTTGTTTCTGCGCGGAGGTTGCCAGTGCTCATTGGGGAGGGGGGAAAGATCAATAACGCGTGATGCCCCGTTTATAACCTCATACCATCAGGGGACGTACGCTTGTCGATTTTTAACCCTTATTGAAGCTGATTGACTGTTTTTTTTCGAATCCGACTGGTAGTTCCAGAGATTAGCCAGTATAAATCATAACACTCTTCCGCTTTATTATATTAATATGTTCCATGAACAATAAAATTCAGATCGTCTTCTCAATAGGACGGTGAAACTCATTTGAAATTTGAACTCCATCCATTTGCCGAGGATGATGATCTGACGATAACTGACGAATCAGCAAAGCCGAACCCAAATCAAATCAGTCAGCAACTTAGCAAAGGATCACTGCCCGCTATTACTGACGACTCGCCTGTCAGGGCATTCCTTAATGGAGAGACTTGTCTTCACGGGGTAAGTGTTTTAAGTCTGTATAAAACAAGATCAAGCCTCAAGAATAGATCGCGTTAATCCAAAATATACCTTATAATATTGGTGCAAGTTCCAAACTAATTTGTTTTCTCGACTCAAAATTTGACTTTAGCATTGATTGACGTTCTAAAAACGGACCTGAGGGTCAATTCACACCGAGACGTGACGTGACGAGACAAAGGGACGTGGCGCGCATATTTTAAGATAACGATACATATATAACTTTATTTAATACACAAAAGGTCTCGTCTCGGTGTGAACTGACCCTTAGCCTTACTTATTACTAAACTAGCCATACTCTATGATGGCGGTTTTGATAGCCCTTATCTCTCTTGTCTCGCTCTCGAGTCAACCTCATGTATAAGGCGATGATAGCTCTGTGGTAGGTAGTGGTACGAATCCTACAATGAGCTTGAGCTTTCGGCGAAAGAAAACATCGTGAGGAAAACATAGCACGGTGGTAGGGTACTTTGTAGTACCCGCCCGGCTGGCTACCACCCTCAAGTTAAAATTCGGTCGCCAAGCACCTGTCGGTGTGTACCAACAGGTGCACTAGAGAGCCAGTTCCTTCTAGACTTTGTGTGCTTACCACCTTCGGCCACATCATCACTTACCGTGGTACTATTGCGGTCAAACACAGGCCTATACAGCGAGATGTCAATACGACATCTCGCTTGGCCTATACACAGAAAACTGCCACCGTAACGTATAGCTAATTTTGCTGTCTCTCGAATCATAACTACCTACAGGGCCAAAGCTACTGCTCTGGCGATTTTTAATTATATAGTTTTTTTATTATTAAATTAACAAGGGACATACTACAGACACGTGTTCCGTACTCTTTTCTGTCCGTCCATATAAATCGGTCCCGCCGTGTGGCCGTGTGGCTCCCGGCATAGAATAGGGCCAACCCTAACAATCCTAAGGGTGTCGTAAAAGGCGACTAAGGAAATACACCAGGGGACGGGCAGCAGCGTCCATCTGTGATACATCATCACTACTGCAATCACCAACCCGCCTGCCAAGCGTGGTGATTACGGCAAAACCCCTCAAATGGTAACACAAACAGAACTACGGCCCCCAGTCCCCGGCGGCCCCGCTATCCCGGGCTACGGTAGCGGTTACGGTAACGGCGGGGCAGGGGGTGCTAAGAGTCTCCGGCAGAGATCCGGCTACCAACAACGACGACTGGACCTGGTAACATATAATGCACGGACTCTGAGGACCGACGAGAAGCTCATTATCTTCACGTCCAGAATACCTCAGAGTCTGAAGACAAAGGTCTTCAATCAGTGCGTGTTACCAGTGATGACATACGGGACAGAGACGTGGTCTTTTACTGCTGGCCGCATAAATAAGCTCAGAGTCACTCAGCGAGCTATGGAACGAGCTATGCTCGGAATTTCTCTACGTGACAGGATCCGCAATGAGGAAATTCGTAGGAGAACGAAAACGACGGACATAGCTCGTAGAGTTAGTAAGCTGAAGTGGCAATGGGCAGGCCACATCGCTCGAAGAGCCGATAACCGCTGGGGAAGAAAGGTTCTCGAGTGGCGACCACGTACTGGTGCGCGCCGAGCGGGACGCCCTCCTACCAGGTGGACCGACGACCTGGTCACAGTCGCTGGGCACCGCTGGATGCAAGCGGCCCAAAACCGTTCGAAGTGGAAGTCAATGGGGGAGGCCTATGTTCAGCAGTGGACATCCATAGGCTGATATGATGATGATGATATAAATCGGTCAATAGTTTAGCTGTAGCAAACACACAGGCGAACAAACTCTAATTCGCTTTTGTAATTGTTTAATAAGAATTTAAATAAGGAGCGTAGAGACACAGGCTTTGTAACAGTTGGACTGATGACTATGGTCCATCGAGGAAACAACCTTTTAGAGTAGTCATACCGAGCAATCCAATTCCGCAACAAGTCAGTGATTTTGAACTGATTTTGGACATTACACCTAAAAAAAGATAGCTTGATCTCTGCGAAAGTTGTTTGAGTCATATGAAAATTAACCTTATGGCTTTAGCATAAGGTTTATCTGTATCATCATAAAATCAACAACAGATTAAACAGATGAACCTTATTGTAAAGATATAAAGTTAATTTTCATATGACTTAAACAACTGTCGCAGAGATCAAGCTATATTTTACAAACCATAAGGACCAATCACTGCATCGTGTCTTGACTTGGCCTATCAGAGCGCATGTGTCCTGGATTTAGCCAATCAGAGCGCATTATCGGTGGTGGGTGCGGAATAGATTTCAAGCAAAATTAACGTAATTGCGCATTTTTGGGTTAATTGTTCGATGCCATGGTCTAAAAATATGGACACATGAGCAATATTGATGGATATAATTTATTTCTCGAATTCACATCTACTATTTAATTCCAATATTATTTGGTTAAACAGCCGCCCATGTACAATGCAATTCTTATTAGATTCGGATTTGATGATAGCGTCAGGTCTGCTGAATTTAAGAAATTAATTAAGTTCAGCAATATTGCTCGAGTAGGAATTTAGACCGGCTACTAAAGACTGGATGTAAGCAGCATAAGAATCCAATCTATTGATGTTCGGAGTTCATGGGCGTAATCCAAAATTTCTAAAATTTTAGGAATTTAAAGTAAGAAAACTGCAATGGTCCAATCTGATATGATCTAACGCGTTCTTTGTACCAACTTGGCTGTTCTAAATATAACTAAACTAATTCAGGGCACAGGATGGTGGAAGTACGAGTTCTGTTACGGCAAACATGTGGTACAATACCATGTGGACCGCACCGGCGAGAAGACCACGCTGTTGTTGGGAAAGTTTGAGGAACAGGCCCATCTCGACTGGATCAAGGATAACAAGGGCAAGGCGCCTAAACCTGTCGGTAAGATGTTTATTTTGAAATTTCCTCACAAAATTGACTTTTCTTAATCGACTCTGGAGCTATCGGTGAAGGAACTGCCGTGAGGAACCACGGTGGTAGGGTACTTCGTAGTACCCACCTGGCTGGCAACACCACTTTTAGTTACTACATTATTTTAGCTTCTCTCTGCACTTGCATCCCCCCTGGCTAATTGACAATTGTATGAATAAGCATAATAATTATATGGTATATTGTATATTTGGTGTATTTGGAAAAAAAACTGTAATATGAAAAGATCTTCCACAACTGAAAAAAAAAAAGAGCGTTGCTGAGTTTCTTGCCGGAGTCTTCTCAGTTTAAGTGTATTTCGAACCGGTTGCAAATTCAACTGTATGTAACGTTCATAAGTGCCTTACCAGGGCCTAAATAGAATGAATGACTTTTTGATTTTGATCTAATCTCTGGAACTACCAGTAGGATTCGATTTTTTTTCCCTAATAGGAAGCAACATTATCCCCGAGTGTTATATACTTATTTTTATCTCTGGAAAGCGGGTGAAACCGCTGGAGAGAGCTAGTTTAATAACACAGAGTTATTTAATGTTTACCATACATTTGCCCACTAGCGGAATCTAAACCCATGAGTTTTGTACCATAAAAAAGCCATCAAGTATTAGTAGTAGTCAGAAAAAAATATTTAAAATCGACCATATCTTCGTATCTTTAAGGTTTCTTATCGAGCATTTTCACCTTTAAATCATGTTGGGTTGTATCAGATAAAAATAACGTATAATATGGTATTGTCAATTTCAGATCAACGTACATCTGTGTCGCATTTCTACTCGAATGGCGATGTGTGCGATAAGACAGGCAAGCCGCGACAAACTGAAGTGAAACTCAAATGTCTGGAGAATTCATCGAGTCCTGCTCAAGTCTCCTTATATCTCCTAGAGCCTAGAACATGCCATTACATCCTAGGGGTAGAATCCCCCTTAATTTGCGACATACTACCTGTAGCAGACGATAATGGTCTGATTAAATCAACTAAACCAACCCTAGTAAGACAGGAAGCTGTAGATATAAAAGAAGAGGATAAAGAAGACAGTGTGAGTGAGAAGGATGTTCCTAAGTATGGTAATGATTAGTCAATAAATATTATTTATTTATTGGATTTACTTGTTTTATTTTTTATAGTTAAAGATCACGAGTACCCAGATGTTCTTGTAATACTGGTAGATATTTATTTGCCACCGGCCCTGAGTAGATGTGCTAGGAACTTATAATTTACGTAAGTAGGTACAGTCGAGTTCACTGACAAGGATCCATAAGTATAGGTATGTTTTTATAAGGCACTTGTAGTTGTATCGCGGATACGAAAAATTCTTGTCGGTAATGCGGAAGGACTTTGCTTGATAGTTAGGGCAAAAGACAGGTGTAAAACAATCCGATAAGGAAGTTGTTTACAGGATTATTGAGGTAAGGAACGCATTAACAGTTATTGGTGGTTATACTCTTGATAATTGCTCTGTGATGGTTGAACGGGTTTTCACGAAATTTGGTAACTAGGTATACTAAGAAATAGAGGAAGACTCAAACTAGCTAATTCACCCTATGGGTCACCGCTCACTATAACAGCACGTAGCCGTAGGAGGCGTAGCCGTGCTGTTATAATGAGCGGTGACCTTAACTCACCGCGCGAACGCGCGCGCGCGGCCCAAACGGCATTGGTCACTCGCAGAGAATTCGCGCGTATTTATTTTATCTCTGAAGAAATATGAGCATGTTGTAGCAGCTTTGTTGAAATAAGGGTGAATTTGCCATATTTACGTTTAGATCCATGCCTGCGGTGGATAGTTGAGGTTAACTGACATAAAAATAACAAAACATTTTTTAAACTTGACATTTATTTACATTCATATTAACAAAACGGGTGTTGTATAAAACAGTTCTTTTATATTTATTATTTTCTCATACCAATTGTATGTGAACGTGGTGCCTCGAGAATATGTAAAAATAAATTTTGCGTCTGCATTTTGAATAATGCTGGTTCAGTACGTACCTACCGTGACTCGACTAGCTTATCAAAAATCATTCGAATTTCCCTTTATAAAAACGTTCATATCCATATAGTACGTTAGATTTTTGGTCTTTAGTCGATAAAGCTTTTATTTAAGACTCCACATACTTAGGTGTATGGTATTTTAGTTTCTTTACCAAAAAGAATGTCCGGTCAAATTATAAAATATTTGTTATATTTATGCAGAAATAATAGCTTTATCGACCCTATAAATTATAGTCGATTTGAAGCTAACTTGTATAATTTAAGTGACTCTTGAGCACAGCATTCTGCGCAATGAATTTGTTCGACACAGCAAAATTGGGCGTTGTTTATAAGATGGTAAATAATATTGTCTATTAACAAATTGGAACTTTATTTCAATAGCGTTTTTTAACAACAAAGTAAAGACTGCAAGTAAAGAAACCAAAGCATTATGCTCCATAGCAAATTAGCTTTAGTTCTTATGAAATATTTTTCCTAGCATTTGTTTACTGACTTGTATAAAATACGTCAATTAAAAAACCGGCCCTGACCACAAACCACAAAATGATTACAGTTTGATGCAACAACAATAATGAGGTGTCCCATTTGATACAATACCTAGAAAAATTTAGGTAAAAAATTCTATGAACATTATTTCACATTTATCTTATTTACGATGACTAAAACGAGGCCATTTTTATTGGTGTCGTTTAAAATATTATACCGTTTATTAAATTGCAATCTTTTCATTAAAGTTTGATTAATTTATTTATTAATTAGGTGGAAAATTTTATGATCATTATGAAGGGAAATTAGTGGTCAATTTTTATTCGCTGACACCAATAAAAATGGACGAATTAGATTTTTTACAAGATGTAATATTTGGAGTCGTGTCCAGGATTCTTTCTTCATTCGACTGCAATATTTATTCACAAAGTCGATTTTTAACAATACGTACATACCTTTATAATAATTTATTATCTTAATTAACAAGAAAAAATAAAATTGAAAGACATGAAAAAAAGATGTTATGAAGATTCACTAATGAACTTACTGAAAGAATCACAAGAGAAATTGTTGTAACACCTAAGAGAAAAACTTACTCAGTCTAAATATTGTCTTTCATTAGACATTTTGAAAACGTGACTAAAATTAAACTAAAATATAGACCCATCTCGATATTTTTCCTTTATAAATACAATATAATACTCAAACTAAATTTTAATTAAGTTATATTAACGATGCTCTCTCTACATCAGTTCTTTTAGACGACAAAAGTAGGTAAACATGTATTAGAACTAAACAAGGTCGTAATTATACGCTTTAGATTGGTCGTAATTATTTTTCATTGACGAACAAACGCATTGGCACACATGTCATTAACAAAATTATAATTATAATAAACAATAATATTAAATATTTTTGAAACATAAAACTAAAGCATTTCGTTTAAATTTTTCTTATATTTTTCATCTATTGAGCGAGTTATAACAGTTGTTTAATTAAGATGTGTTCGTAGTTCGTATTTGAAGAAAATAAACATATTTAATACTTAGTTTTTAAAATATCTATAAATAGTATGCAAAGCTATTCATATTTACGTAAAAAAAAATAGGTACCTAGTTCTTCATGTGTTTGTTAAGCGCTTTAGCGTTTTAAGCGGACTCCCTTTTTCCTTCCATATGAAATAAAGCGACAATTACGCAGCTGGTCAAATTATTTTTATTGAATTGCGGCTTCGCAATAATAAGAAGTTCATAAAAATAGAGATTTGTCGAAGGTACATTACATTTATATACGTAAATATGAATAATATAATGAAAAAATAATAATATACAAATGTGCCAGTAGCTATTAGGAAAATAGTGGCGAAAATTTTCATTTCATAGTACATGAAAAAAACAATTTTGTAATGAATGAATACCAAACTTACATACGAAAATATTCACTATTATTTAAATACTTAATACGCTAACGTTTTTTTTGTTGTTGACTAAACGGCCAGTGTTCGATGTGATACAAATTAATGTTAAAAAAAAATTGACTGTGGTTTAAAAATACACATTGAAATAGACGATAAACAATTAAACAATTTAAACCGGAATGTAATAGATATCTCAGAGGCTCTTCCAAATTAAAAAAAATCAAAAAAAAATAGAGATGTATGGCATTTGTTATCCATCTATCTAGTCGATTTTTTATGAATGTCTACTAACTATTTTAGTGTTGCAAAAAAATTCTAGCGGCTCGATGTTATACCAGTGTTTCATTTCAAAGGTAAGCAAATAAAATCTAAGATATCTATTATGTATTCGGTTTATTTGGATCAACATTATGTGAAAATAAACATTTCACGAGAGGTCCACAATGTGTTAAGTACACTATTGACAACAATAAAGGTAAACAATAAATACACTGATCACATTGAGATCATATTGTTTGTTAATCTAAATACCTTAAAATTTTAAACAAAATAAAACAAAGGACTGACTGCAAAACTGACAATGGCCACATCGATTACGTTTTCATTTTTACAATTAACTATCCAAGTGGTAACATAAAATAAAAGAACAAAACCGTAACAAAAGTAATAATTAAATTAATATAATCGTTCTAATGAACGTAACGGTAAAATTAAAACTAATAGCAATACTTATGGTAGGTACTTGCTATAAGTATACCAACGGTACAGATAAAGTTAACTTTGGGTTATACATCATTTGTATACTGTAACATAAAAAAAACTTTTCAGCAATTTCTAAGTACCGGTTCTTTGGCGTCTACAAATTATATCGTATCGATTCCTGAACGCATTCATTTTAATCTTAACAAAATGTGACTAAAACTTATATGTTAAGAAAAAAGTAATTATTTAATTATAATAGTAAATTAATAAACAATTTGGGGAATACTTTGGAAACGATAAATCCTTTGACACAAACCTTAACCTTATACTTATTAGTTAACAACTGTGCACGTGGACTCGCGTTATCGAACGAACCTTACCGACTATTTTATTTTTTCTTACTCAGTTCATGTGCACCGAATACATCACAACAAACGTTCAGATACTTACAACCTCTTTGCTCTATAGTGTTCTTTTTTGATTTGTAAATTCACTAGGAACGAGTTCTGGAATATTCTAGTACGGTCTCGATAGCTCTTTGGAGCGTTTTAATTGAACTTTGAGTCTCTTTGTACCTATTTGAAAGCCGTTCATGGCTTGTATGGCGGCCTGTGCGGAGGCGGCGTTGTCGTACGACACGAAGCCGAAACACTTGGACAGGTTCGTTTGTTTGTCTATGAACACTTTGGCCGATATCACGTGGCCGAAGGGCAGGAACGTGGACGCCAGGTCGGTGTCGGTGAACTCCTGCGGCAGGTGATATATGAACAGGTTCCCGCCTTCCGGACCTGCAAATTGTAGCCAAACATTTCATTTTGAAAAATATTTTTGAAGCCCTACCCTGAAGATCCCATTTTGACATATTCGTACCTATTTCAGCCAACCTATTGTGCTGTCGGTCTTGACCAATAGCAATGATGACGATGATATTAATCGAAGTATTATTTTAAGAAATATACCAAAATAAAAATAAACACAGAATCAGTAATGGTCCAATATGAATGAGTAGTAGGTACTTAGAGAAGTTCAATGAATGTATCATTAATCTCGTCGGCTCTCCATTATAAAATAAAGACGGCCAACGGACATTCATCATCATTTGGGGTTATAAATCTAGATACGTACGGATTCAGCACAGGATTTGCTAGAAGTCTGTAAAACGTTAATCTATGAATGAGATCTACAAGCCTGAGAATTTCTTACTTGCAAATTGAGAGAAACCTTGTTCATCATAAACAGTTATTGTAAAGGGAAGATCTTACGACAGGCTTGAACCGCGTCTGCCCACTTTTCATAGTGCGATGTAGGATCTTGTGGCGCCATCTATCCATTAGAGTTCACACTCTATATATAGCTAAAAGATGTCGCTACAATTCTTCGAGTGACATTTCTGCCCCAGGCTACTCTTGTGTACAGTTTCTGTAAGACAAACTTATATATATATTGTTTAAATACGCGTGTTTGGTGGTGGTACACACCTTCGACTTGCTTGCCGGCGGCGGCGGCGGCGGCCGAGCCGAGCACGGAGCCGAGCGGCGCGGCCGCGAACGCCGTCCCGAACTGCGCCGCGTACGCCGACCCTAATGGCTCTGCTGTCGACCCTGACAACACAACATTGCTCATTTACGGATTTTGAATTTAGAATTGTGTGTAATAATTAATTATGAAATTTGGGTTATTTCACAGTAGGTAGGTAATTGAAATTTAGGCAATGCCTGCCTTTAACTCCAATATAATTGAGTTAAAGGCAGGCATTATTAGTTAATGCTACTTAACTATTTTAGCAGTTTACTAAACTGCATTTTAATAAATAAATAAAATAAACCCGTCCGTCAGTCCGTCTGTCGTCTGTGGGCTGTAGATATCTCATGAACTGTAATAGTTAGACAGACCCTTCATATGGTTCTGAGATTTTCTATAGTGGCTACCTTTACCAATCGTTAGGTAGCAAAAGATGGCACACTACACTTGGCAACCTCTTACGAGGCGTCTGGGACCATCTGCGGTAGGTGTAATAGGTAGACAGTTGAAATTAACTCAGAATTTCTAGTGCCGCTATAACAACAAATAATAAAAAAAAAAAAAAGGGATTCAATAAAAGTCTTTACGGAACCCTTTGTATTCGTGAGTCCGACTCGCATTTGCCCGTTTTTATTTTTTAATGCCTACTACACAACGGATTCTCTTCAAGGCTTAATTTGGGTAGGGCGATGTCCAAAAGTCTGTTGTTACCTACAACAATAAATAGGTCGGTCGGTAAGTACTTTGAAACAATTAATTGCAAAGGTATTTGATTGATTTTGAGGTCTTTCTTTCTTTGAGGTAGCTTCAAATTTATAACAAAATATGAACCATCGATCATGGCGATAAGGTAGGTATTCCAATAAGTACCTATTTCAAAAAATAAATCGATATTACTTATGTCCTTAGGTAGGTAAGTGCTAAATTAGTGCCGTGTGGCCAGACGGCACGCCCTAATTACAATTACAAACATGTCCGACCTACACTCCATATCGACAATATTAATAACACCTTACTATTTACATTTATACATAACAAAAACATACAAACTTAACATAAGTACAGTCACGATCTATCGTAAAACAAAACGATTTTTAGTCTCCTTTTAGCACTTTCATGCAAAAACGATGAACAATGTTGTTAATTTACACGAAACGTTTTATGCCGCAATTATATTTTTGCTATGTTAAAATAATTGCGACAATCAACTCATAGAAAACATATATTAACACACAGAAAAGTAAGAACAGAAGCCGATTCATTCAAATTTAATGTCAATATTCTGCATTTTATCCATTAACAAATCGAATCACGACTAGATGTTGACCCATGTTCGTGATTGATCTGTAACTTGTATCGATTGCTCGATAGAATAATGTATTATCGGTTACTCATAGCATTAGTCAGTCGATAGGACAATCGATTAATAAAACCATAGATAATTTACAGAAGATTGACACAGTCAAATTATTCGATATTTTTTTCACAGTATATGGCTAAATATCAGATGCTACATTTCCATATCAAAATCACAGGCTAAAATCTGATAGATGGCCAACGCAATCGTCGCAAAGTAAACCTATAACAAGCAACCTGAATGACGAACGAAAAACTAACGGTAGTCGATAAACACAAAAATGCTATTAAATTAAACCACACGTATACCTACGGCGTTATCATGCCGATTTGAGATATTATACAGATTTAATGAATAAAGCCAAGCAACGCCAGGCAACTACCTTTATAGATGCCAACATAGATTTAAAACCAAGCCGTCAATAGATAGATGTGGTAAATGAGGTAAAGTACGCCAAGTAGGTACTTAGACATACACACAATACAGTAACCTTGGTGAAGCAGTAAATATAATGTTTTCCTTCTCGACAATCAATACTGTGACAATGGTAGTCTCATTGTTGTATTCAGTACTTATAGAGACATAACCATATCAATAAACAATTGTAATAACTATTACAATATTAGTAATGCATGATGTTTTGTCAGCATTGGAAAAGGCCTTGTCTATTATAATGTTTACAAGACGTACGTAGGTACCAGGCTGTTATTGTTACATAAATTAATATTGAATTTTAGAATCGTTTGTATTGTTAAATAATCGATAGAATATTGATTTCTGCAGTCATTATTTTGTCACTTTACAGTCCGTAGCAGTTATTTTTATGAAGTAAAATATTAATTAGCGGCCCGTGTACCTCATTTACCACACTCATCTGAGATGCCAAAGATCAGTCATTCCATGTAAAAATAAACACACACTTTTCTATTTTCATTGCATGTTTTACCTGTGATGTTAGTCTTCCCGAGAAGACCTGAAGTGTGAAAAATTTTCATCGTTAATTAACTTTTTTTTATTTTCAACTTAAATGTCCAACCTGAAATAGGAAAGTTTGCGGACAAAAAAGATCGTTATGGTTTTATTATTCCTTTCGCTTAACTTATAGTAGTGTATGTGCTACATTTCCAATTAGGGATTTGGACAGGTCTCGCAATTAGTGCGGAATTTATCGAGTCGAATATGTCCCGCCGAGAACGAATTTACTAAAAACGTTCCGTCGGCAAAAAGAAAAGACAATTAACGTCGCTCTCAAGTATTCTTGTAGCTGCGTAATATTTTGCAGTCACTCTAAAAAGCTATCCTTCATAATGCTTAACTTTCTACAGATAAGCTCATTAGTTTTTCGAATGTAGTCTTCTTTTGAACAAGTGACTCTATGATAAGTATAAAAAACTCTTTGACTGCAAGACCAATCAAGATTGTAATAATGATCACTTACACAATTGTGGGGCTGCAGATTGCGGCGCGGCGGGCGCGATCGGCGCCGCCTGCGTCACGACGGGCTGCGTCATCGCGGCCAGCGCCGCCAGGTTCTGCACCGACACGGGCGCCAGCAGCCCGCTCAGCTGGTCGGCCGCGCCCCCGCCCATCCCGCTCATAGCACCACCGCTCAAGCCTGCACCATTGAAACCGATATCCTGATAGTTAACACCTACGAGGACAAAGGAAAAAAAAACAAAATAAAAAAGAAGGCCAAAACAAAATGGGATGGAATTGGGAGTGAGGTTGAAAACAACGGAGCGGATGATGGCGTTTAAAAATAATGAAATTGCATCGTGTGACTACGGTGGAACAATTGAATCGACTATATTTAAATGATTAATTAACGTTGTGACATCATACCAAACAACATTCTATATGATAATATAATGACATAAGGACAGGACCCTAACAGCATCTATGTAAGCACATTGATTTAAATCTTCTCAATCTTTTGGATACCTCTCACACATAATCGTTGGTATACAAACAGAATGGAGCAACAAACCTTGCAACAAGGTCGTGCCCTGTCCCTGCAACAGCTGCTGTTGCAGGCCGACCGCCTGCAGCTGCTGCAACAGCTGCAGCTGCGTGGCCGGCGACAGCGCCGCCTCCGAGGCGAGGTACGCGGCCGGCGCGACCGGCGCCGTCAGCCCCCATAGACTCGCCTGCATCGCTTGTAGCTTCTTCTGTTCCTTCTCTTTTTGCGTGTCCGCGAATTTCACGACGAGAGGCGCTGAGCAGCCCTCCATTGTTTGACTGTGGTGTAGTGCCTGGAAGTGTTCAGTAGTGCCTTGAGTTATTATTTAGAGGATAGTAAGTTGGTATATTGACTGGTAAGTTAGTGATCGTAGTAATAACGATATCGTTCACATTTTATGCGCGTTAATACTGGTTGGTGATCAGAGGCCCTCATTCTGCAGTAGATGAACATGCCCAAGAAACAGAATAACTTTGTATGGAAACAAAACTCTTTGTTCCGAATCATAGACTAAATATATTTAGAATATTAATTGTGCTTTTTCTCTTTGCATATATTGTCAATACAATGGAAAAACGTCTCAATGTCTATAAATTTATGATAAAATGTGTAAAATAATACGTTCTAGTTCACTTTTTTTTGTAATATTATAAGATGGTCCTTCGGGCCGAATTTGAATCAGACCTCTATGGATTGTCCATTAACAATCCATCTAAATACTTGAATTAAAATCGGTGCTCTTATTTAGTACCTTGATAGCTGCTATAGCCGCTTGCTTAGACACAAAGGTGACAAAGGCGCAGCCTTTGCTCTGCCCCTGCGCGTCCCTCAGCACCGTGCACTCCTCAATGGCTCCGTGGCCGGCGAACAGTGCTCGCACGTCGTTCTCCGATAGTTTCTTGTTCAGCATACCCACAAATAGTTTGCGTTCTGTTGACAATAGATGGAGTTATGTTAGAGAAATGGCAAATAGAGGTAAGCAGGTACAAGTGCTTATATTTTTGTAGGTTGGGATTATATCTTGAGATAATTTTTTATTTTATACGTCTATGTCGGTAAACAAGCATACGGCCCGCCTGACGGTAAGCGGTTACCATAGCCATATGGATGCTTGCAACATACGAGGCATCACTCACGCGTTACCGACCCTTCCCCCCTCCCCAATGAGCTCTGGCGACCGTGCTCACGCGCAGGAACACAACAAAATTATTTGGCTGTGGTATACTCTAAGGTGGAGGTACTTCCCCAGCCGAGCTGCTTATGAGCGAATAAACGCTATGCTCTACCTCTCTTAAATCTTGTTAATTAACTAGGTACCAAAACGTCCTCAAGAGCTATACAGAGATTTAATATTATTCGCGTAGCAGTTAAGAAAGAAGAATTATAAAGGTTGCAGAGGCTCGGCACAATGTATTGGTAGTCCGATATAAGTGCCACAACTTTATGCCATGCGTTCGGAGATCTATAAACATAAAGGTGGGTCTACGCTAAGCGAGCCGATCACGAGCCGAACCTCTCTGCGCGTGTCGTCGATCGAGGTGTTCGTAAGGCTAAGCTCGTTGTAAGTCAACGCTTGACGCCGCGACGCGAGCGATGACGTACAGAGCGGCGGAGAATAGTGATTGGCTTGCCTAGTGTAGATGCAACTTTAGAGGTCTCTTAATTGCTTAAAATTCAAACGATCATTATTAATTCAATCAATATCAAAGAGGAATGTGAAAGAATAAAAAGTAGTAACAAAAAGCAATGTTAAATTGTTTGTATTCAATTCACGAACTAGACATATAACTTGCTCTAAATACTTTATATTCAATTGAAGTATTGTCTTTATTGATACTACGATTATGGAATAATTCAATTTTACGTAAGTACGGAAGTGAGCTTCCGCTAGTGACGTGCCGAAAGTGGAGTTGTACTCGAGTCACTTGAATACCTTCGTTATAATATTGTAGAGACGAATACTCAAGTGATTTTGAAGAGACTAAACTTAATAAGAAAGTAGGTACCTAGAAAAAAATATCATAGAGATATTTAAATTCCTCCCATCTGGGAGTTACCTACGTTAAAATCTTGTCAAAATTAAATGATAAATATCAAAAAAAATCAAGCATTTTAATAAAATGTTTTCAGTGGTTCATCTTTCAAAGGTTTTAAGAGATTTTTGAAGATGCGAAATTAATCTTACATCTGGGATTTGCTTATTACTTTTGTACTATATTATTATTCCCTTGTGTAAATAAATTCGCATAACAATTTCATTAAAACTCGAGTCGAATAGTGGTAGCTAATTTAGCCTCATCACTAGTTTCTTTTCAGACAAACTAACGAGCATACTATTCAAAGTCACCCATCACGTATTGCATCGGACATTACGTACAGTCAGCGTCAAGAGTAACTGATCACTTTAGTACTATACAAACAGTCAAAAGAATGTCATTAGATTATAATGAAAGGATGTTAAAGACTTTTTGGCGGGAACTTGCAAAGTGACGTTGCGTTTTCATTTTTATTTTCATAAATTCGTGTATTTTGAGTTTTGTTGCATATTATCGGTGGTATTTTATCCAATAAAGATCAATACATGTGCACCAGTGAAGTGAAATGAAATGAATTATGTGTATCGTGACTTTTCAAGTTGTCTTAAGAAGTCCGTGAAATTTTTTAGTACATACAATGACCTGACCACCATTGTACTAAGACTTTTATGGACGATGACTGACTGAGGACTATGTGAAAGTGATTTATTGTGACTAGAACTTATAATATAACTAGAAATATTGTTTTATTATTTAAATACGAGATAGAAATATAAAGAATATTTACAAAGGAAAAAAGAAAAAGAGAACACAAATAAAATAGAAAAAGGAGACAGCCCTTTATAAGAAAGAAAGCTGTTCCAAGTCGCTGCCAGTGGGTAAAGTGCCCAGAACGCTGGCGGCATTGCCACGCTGTATAGCAATGCTAATCCTCTGACCGAGGTATTCGCCAGCCCTCTGGTCACGGGAAGCGTCGATCAGTCGTTTTGAGATTTCGCGAAAAGTTCGATGGGCTCCTGGCCCCCACGGGCCCAAAGTTTCTACCCCAAACGGTTCAAAAATGTAGGCAGCATCTAAGCTACTATATTTGCGCCGCTTGAGGTTTTCGGCACAGACAGCCGCACCACCCGCCTTTTTGATAGTCTCTGGAAGGTGGGACGGAGCGAGAGTATCGACGCAAGTTGCGTCCCATACTAAAGGCCACCCCATCCTCCAGGGCATCAATGTCATTCCATCAGGCCTCTTACCATCGTCCCGAATCAAGCCGCTCGGTTCACGAATAGCTGATACGTGGGCGCTGGCAAAATACACAAGCCGTGTGATGCCATTGAAGAAAGAAAAAAAAAAGGATGTTAAAGTGATTACTACTTTTGACGCTGACCATACATGGGGACCGAGTGCAATATACTCAAAACATCGTGTAGCATCGGGCTACATCGGGTGAGTTCGGGTGTCAGAAATCCTACATGATCCCGAAATATGTAGCCCCGAACCGCGGTTCAGTTGTGCTAACTGCGAATTTACGACTTTTCCACCATCCCCGACACTCGGTCATAAAACATTTTCGCCACCATGCATACGAATTGCGACGGGTTTTAAATCTTAAAAAATCATCTTTGCATTACATAGGGACCTGGCTATCGCTGCTTTATATTCATTAGGTACTCTGGAATACGGAATTCTTTCGAAATAAGATTTACGGATTCCTTAATTTCTTAATAGATATTTCAAATTCGTCTAGATCAAGCCACGGGCCACGGAACAAAAAAAAAACAACTTGTTTGAGCTAGATAAAATCGTTTTCCTTCTCAAAGCGTCATAATAAGCCTTCGATGTGCTCTAACGCACGACTACCATACACCTAAACCAACATACAATTCCTTGCTGGGTTTTATTGCCGGAGTATTGCTCGGTATTACGATCCGGTGGTAGATACAATATTTTACTAAAGCATAATCTGGGGCTCTACCAAATAATTTTGGTGGAAATCGTAACGAACACCATTTATTATTTCATCCAATGACGCGCACGCGGTATGACGCGACGATGACCATTCGTGGGCCCTGATTGGATGAAATTCGTTACATCGATCGTTACGTAGAGCCCCTGAACTAACGAGGTTTGACACGAAATATCAATGGAAACCAGAATCTAAAGATTTATCAGCTTAAAGAATGTATGTACTTCCATAAACCCAAAAAGAATCAACACAATGCTATGGATTTAGAATTTCGCATGCGTGAACATTCAATCCCCGACGGAGGAAAAAGGGCGAAATTGAACCAGCCAAGTTACGAAATATTTCATGCCCACAAAGTCAGCAGGCTCGCATCGGGATTAGCATGAAAATGGCCTGCGAAAACGAGCCGGGATGTTGCGAAAACTGAGTGTTACTAGCACATGTAAGTACCCCAATTTCTTGTACTCCGGTTAACATAGGAATATGTTTGAATGTGGAAACATTTGCAGTAATTGGTGGCTTAGATTGAACAGAAATTACCCGGTGAATGCATAATCGGAACGATTATTGCAACGTTCGCGCAGAGACAAAACGAAACTATGCTCTATTGAAATAAACACGACCATAAAAGAGGCGAAGCAACTAATTAGAATATTTAAAGTGAATCCCTCTCTTAAACACGGAGTGTAATCAGTTTAAATGCAGAAGTAATTGTGTACTTAGCACAAATAAGGCTTTAAAATGTTAATGCCTTAAGTGCGCCATCGGGCCCCTAACGGCACCGTTCGTTAAACAATTTACATAACCTCTTGACTGAGGCGCGGGAGGGGGGTGGTGGGCGCCACTTGGGCCACAATTCCTGTGTTTATTTTTTAAAAACGATCTGTACAAAACCACCCCTTTCCAGGTTTAAATCTTTACAAACAAACTGGGTTGACTTTTAGAATTTATGTATTTGCTTTATTATTTTAGTGGAGCTTTTGTTATAGACTGGATAACTTGTTCTGGAATCTCTTTCAGAATTCGCTGTTAAATGTTCCAAGAAAGTTAAGACAATAAATGAAAATGTTTCGTTTTAGAAAGAGCATTATAAATAATCACTTTAATATGGTGTAGGTTATGTATCTCCCGGAGTTCCCCTATGATATCGAACGCAACTGTACGTACTTACAAATAGTTGAGTAAATACAACATACATTGTCGATCATAAAAAAATTACATAATATAAAACGATTACTGGAAACATTTCATGGTATAGCCACAGATTACTAAAAAGGTATAGCCAAGTACCTACTGTAAAAAACATGACAAAATTAAAAACAATTTACCAAAATCTTTCATTACACTCAAACCGGAGTTTGTAATAAAACTACAAAGATATTCGATTTTTAAAAACTTACACCTCGTGCGTGAGTCATTACTACTCATTATTCAAATATATTTCGCGGTAATTAGTTTTAAAATTACCAAGAACAAGACTTCAATGTCACGATGTCGAATGAGCGTTACTTACAAAATACAAGATTTACACAGAAATTGTAAATAATCACCGCTATTTAAATAATAATATGATGCTTTAACAATTATAACAGAGAGTAACCTGGCTAAATGGGTTTTAAAAACCTATATTACAGTAAAGATAGTACCTTGACACACATTTTCTTTCGTAATCCGTCTCGGAAAGAAATGATACCTAATATAAAATGGCTGAGTACAGTCAGCTATTGTAATATTTCTTCTTTTGGAACTGCGATGATATATTTCTTTATTGGAAAAGAAAAATGATGTGTGATCCCTTGAGGTTCATAGAAGGTTTTTATTCTTGCCTCGACTCAGATGTCTCGCTCTCACAGAAACGTGCAGTTTCCTCACGAAGTTTTCTTTTGCGAGTTAACTAGTGTATAATTAAATATTATCTTATGATGCAGTTATTCAGGAGATAAAGGGGGCTTCCCCACATTTAGGAAGGCTATAGGCCATTATAACTTTAATATTTTCAGGAGGAAGCCGCGAGGCCCAGATAATAAAATAATAATAAGAATACATAACTATCTTATCTAGCTTGCATACTAAATATCATGAAAAATTAACCTGTAGTACAATGTATTTCGATACTCCTGAATAGAAATAACTTTTGTTTCACAGAGTTCAAATCCCCAGTGTTAGTTTCACGATATTGTTTGAATAATTTAGTACCTACAAGTGAAATTAACATTTTCATGAACGCCGAGTTAGTCGGGTCATTTTATAATAGGTTTAAATTTGCTAAGCATTTATTCTTTTCATACATTATCCCCCTTATTAATAAAGAAGGTTTAAGTCAAGTATAGTAATACCTAGGATTAAAATATATCCGTCAGTTTCTAATGACATATAAACAAAAAGGGATAGGGCTATTTATTTTATTTATTTATTTTAATTAAGGTACACCAACAGTTATTACATCAAAAATTAGGTTGACAAAACATACATTATAAATTAAGCTAAATGCATAACCAATAATAGGCATACACCACATGCCATTAATTACAAGAGTAATAAAGTTCTCCAACTTAACTTACAGTAATCTAATATTATATATCTAAAACTAAACATTACATTGTTAAACAAATATCAATAACCAAAAAAAAAATACAAAATTAATCGAGCACACAACAGTCAGATACCTATCTTAATACCTGGGTGTTACAAGACTGACGTACACCTTATTTATTAATAAGAGGGTATACGTTTTATATATCGATTATTTTCCAATGAGGAAGTATTGATTCTAGTAAAAGAGAAAAGGAACATAATGGAGACGATAGGAATAGGAGGGGAAAGATGTTTGGCCATATTATACAACACGACGAATTTATCAAAAACATAATAGAAGGAAAGATAGAGGGAAAGCGGGGAAGAGGAAGACCAAGAATAAGTTACATAGATCAAGTGAAGGCAAAAATAGACGTCGTGTCGTGTCGTATAAGGAGGTGCAAAATGTTGCTTATGATAGAGCAGACTGGAAGAAGCTACACCGACAAGAGCACAGCTCTTAAATACAGAAGAAGAAGAATACATCGATTATTGCAAAAAATATGGATTTGTATATCTTTGAATGTAGATATTACTAGACACTTAATAAGGTACTTATGAAATATTTTATAAGCCCAATATTTTATATGCCATACACACACACTTGGTTTAGGATCGAAGGATCAAAATTATAGAACGAGAACCGAAACTCATTTCTGAAGAATGTATTATGCTAATCGAAAATAAACCTTTTAACATACTTTCAAGATTTGAATTCAATTGTTTCAATCTCGTCCTATAATAATGGACCTAAGTGTGTTTCTAAAAGCGAAGAGAAGTTCACATTATGGGGGATATTCTTTAAGGGATATTATGTAAGGTAGTGACGTTATATCACGTCTTTCTACGTCAAAGTGCGTATGCTTGTAGCGAGACGAGATATGTCGTTAAGTTGGGAGTTATGGGACGTCCGGTACGTACATTATCCTTTGGTTACATAAATACTCATATACTTGCTAACTTATCTGTGCATTGTCTATGGTCAATTTATACACGACATATTACTATGATAAATTATCTGAGATAATAAAATTATGCAGGTGGATGGTCTGATTTTGAGTTTTTAACGGATATTTTTTGAGTTTTAATTTTATAGCCCATTTATGGCGTAGTTTTGTGATTCGCGCATGAGTGGTATTTAAATTGGGAATCCACTAAAATACTTATATATAAGGTCCATAGATAAGGTATTAAATTAGTGAATTTCCTCTTGAGGGATGAATGTATAAGGTCATTAGTAATCAAAAAACAATATTAGTTATATATAAGTTTGGGATCAGATGACCGTGTGTGAGGAATGTCTCAGGATATTTATTTTATTTATTAATATTAGAAAAATAATCCGAGGAATAAAAACAAAATTCCGAAATTGAACTTAATATCAGTACAAAGTATTAATTTAAACATTTATCTACAAAAAATACCCACGGCCAGTAATGTTTGACTGTGAAGGCCTACTTGAATGAATAAAATATTTATTAAATACTAGCTGCCCGGCGCGACTTCGTTCGCGTAATACCCTACCCTACCCTTCATTTAAACCTTCCCCGGACTTCCACGAATAGTTCAAACCCAAAATTAGCCAAATCGGTCCAGCCAATCTCGAGTTTTAGCGAGACTAACGAACAGCAATTCATTTTTATATATATAGATAGATATTCATGTAAAGAGTAACGTAAAATAGGTATTCCGGATATTTGTTTTCTTTGCTTATTAGTACTTCACTACAATGGCAGCACAATACAAGTTTAATAAAAAGTATTACATTTTTGATGTCCATACAAAAACTCAATTTTGTTAGTGGATTTGTGTGCTTTGTTTCAACTATAATTAATTTTAAAATTTCGTCTAGCTTTGAAATTGTTCGTTGTTTGTAGTCCAAAGGGCCATCCATTATTTATGTTTGTTCCGTTTATAAGAGACTAGCTCTCCGCCCCGCGGTTTCACCCGCGATCCCCTATTTAAATCTCATTAACAAGTACTGCTTTATGCGGTGGAGTACCGTCTGGACTACTTTTACAATAGGAACAGGGGCTCTACCGGGTGTCGGTGGTAATTACACCAATTTCAACCAATCAGGGCCCAGTAATGGTCTTCGTCGTACCGCGTCACTGGATGAAATCATTAATGGTGTTCGTTACGATTACCACCAAAGCTATAGGTACGCAATAGCCCGGTGACTCTAAAATCGCGAAAAAAAATTAATATTAGGATCAATGAAGGTCGAGAGTTTGTATGCTTCTAATTTATAGATCTACCGCCAAGTTTTTATGAATTCCTCAATGACCTCATATAAAATGTGTAAGAAGTGAAAGCCTTACTCCATGTCGCATAGTATAAAGGTACCCAAAAATGTAGAAACCAGAGCGAGGTGTGAACAGATCTATGTACAGAGACGACACACAACGACACACTGACACATATTCACATTAGCGGCGTGTCGTTAATACGAGATATTAGCGATAGCGATATTCATTAGTATTTATTATGTTCTCTTCCAACAATACCGTATAATCGGGGCTAAGTTAATTTAGTATGTCAATTTGTCTCTTTTGCATTTGTGGTTTAGTAAGGGGTGATCTAAATTATACACGTCGCAAATTTTCCTGCCGCATGCGTTCTATAGAAACTTTATGGATTTTCTGCGTTCAAAGGATCATGGCGAGATTTGTACAAAAAAAGAAAGATTTTTAGAGACGTTGGAATTACGTTATAATTGATCCTTGGTGCCTAAAGAACAACTTGAGCAATTTAAAATATTTTTAGAACCCCGGGATAAAAATGAGAATTTCTATGGCAAGCCGGCGAATCGCGACTATTCGCGACCAAAACCATTATGTTGTTGTTATGTTTTGCGGGGTTTATTAAATATTTCAAGTATAATAATATGTTGCTGGTAATGTAATCTCAACATTGGAAGTGATTCAATACCCTCTAAAATGTTATATTTTTTTGTACAAATCAATGTATGGAGCTCGCCATGATTCTTTAATGTGGCTTTTTAGCTACTACATGATGGAATTCAAAAGATAAAAACAAATTAAGAATAACCATTTTCTAGTAGTTAAAAAGTTAAAAGCCGAGGAGAGAAACTAATTTTCTCGTCATTAAGTAGTTACAAAATTTCGTCAAAACTCATTAGGAGCGCAGCGCACTGACGCCAGTCGGTAACGCCACGGCACGGGTCGCCCAGTCACTTACACAGTTTTGTTTAATATATACCGCTTCCGACTTTGCAATTAACCGCATTTAAATGTGATAATGTGGTACTTACTAACCTAGAGGTACATACAATAACGTAGCAAAATAGACATTTTAGTTTTTTATACTATAGTGTTTTTTGTGTTAGGTAATCGCGCTACATTTATATAGCAATATAAACATTAATTAGTGTTGTTTTGAACGCAAATTTTCATGGATAAATTTTTTTTTAGATTGCAATAGTCCTTTAAGTCTCTGTTACACTTTAGGCATTAGTCCACAAAACTCTTTAGTAGGATGGAGGTGGTCGTACCTACTTTGCGTTTACATTTTGCACGTTTTTACCACAGAAGTAATTTCCACAAAACCGACGACTGACAGAATTTAGTTCGTAGCATCACACTACAGTACCCGCGAAAAAAGTATGCGTTCCAACCACAACTGTCGACAAAATACGAATACCTCGGTCGCGTTCCCGAACCGAAGTCGGGGGCCGCAGCTTTTGAAATTACCGCGCAAACACTGCACAATTCCTCGGCATTGTTTCCTACGAGGAGCCTCACAGCCGTGTTTATCTCGCGTACTTATTTGACGAGACTTTATTATGTACGCTAGCTTTTCAACAGATCCCGCGGCGTAAAGAGAATGGGGACGAGTGCGAATACACCCATCCTTTGCTCCCGAGCCCCCTTATTTCAAAACTAGAGGGTGCATGTCTGCGAGTCAGAATATTGTGTGATTAATTTTAAATTGCATTGCTCCAGTTTTCCACCATGTTGCGATGCCACAAATGAGAATTAGGGTTATGATTACGGTTTTATTTTTATTATTTTTCGCAGTGCGGATGGGCCTGTGAGCCCGGTTCTGTATCCTACGATGCCCTGGATAGGTATCATGCGATATTTCATAGTAAGATCCTTGATTTCATTGATCTATTGAATCTACTACATCGGCAAGCAATGGTACATATATCACAAATACTCTTTCGTAGATAACCTACTAAAAATACGAAATAATAATAAAAGTAAGACGTTTATTTCTCCTACATAATATTTCTGTAAACACATCAAAAAAACCTCTTCGCTGATAACACGTGAAACATTCACTCGACGGGACATGAAACGAGATATCAAATTAAAATCATTCAAACGTCTTTCGAGTTCCGATTGTAGAAGAGACAACGTCTATCATCATTGTGTGATTATTAACTGATGTGTAAAAGATACAATATTTCGAATCAACTTACATTTCAATGACAAACACCGACGAAGACATTTTCTTGTGGAATCAGATAAAAACATCGAAATCTATTATTTGAACCTATGTGGTGTTTTGTAGAATTTTTTGCTGGCAACAAATAATGTTTTCTATCATTGTTCTATATGCTGGTTACTGAATACAAAGCGAAAGAGGTTTATTTTGAAGACTACCTAACGTTAAAAGAAATACTTTTAATGTCGCCAACTGCCTCAATCTTATGTATTGGTTGATATTCCTCTTTATTACCACTTTATAAGTTGTTCTCATATCTTATGGTACCTCAATGGGGTATTGTTAATAATATTGTATGTGCCAAATAAGAAAGCCACCCCTAATGTAATGTGACTGATATTTCAGCCGCCATGATATTTGCGCAGTGACGTCACGTGACGCCACAATATTTTCTTTATTTCATGCCCAAAATGAGCATACAGGGCCGTACTGAATGTGGAATGAAAAAGGCATTTGTTTTTTTTTCTTTAATAGTAACTGGCGTTTCAGCTATAACTAATATAAACAATTATTTTATTATATGGAAATATAAAGAAGATCAAAATTCAAGGTAAAAACATAATTGATCATTTTACTGTAGCTGGGAATCATTGATTCCAAATTCAATTTCAGTATTCTTCATATTGCAGAAACGGCAAAAAATCGCACAAAACCAAATCCCCCACACCGCTGAGGTAGGTATATAACAATGACGTGACAGCAACGAATGCTAATAGAGAAGGAAATGTGCGCTGTCGGTCGTGCTGAGACGTTTCATTTCCACTCGGATCGCTTCGCTTGGTACAATTGAATAAATTTCATTGTGCACCGCTCCTCGGTCTATGGTACACTGGAACCTTCTGCAACTATCGACGTAATCGATTGCGTGATGGTTGGTGGTAATTTGACAGGTGGGGGGTGAAAAATGGTAATTTTTCTGTTTTATTAGTCTTGTTTTGGTACGTTTTTCTTCGTGCAGTCTGTCTCTTCTCTTTCTTTCTCGTTATATGATCCTCTAGAATAGAGATAGGGTCGATTTCAAGGCTCATGATGATTATAATGAAAAAAAAAACAGTTAATAATAAAAATAGGTAAGTATGACACTTTCCTATTCATCATCATCATCAGCCTATAACGTTCCACTGCTGAGCACAGGCCTCCTTTCACAAAATGAGGTGAAAGGGAATGGGCAATACTCCACCACGCGTGCCCACTACGGATCGGTGGAGGTAGGCTAGTGGTCAACCTACTGTTGGAATTTTTCAAGCCGCCTAGAAGGCCTCCAACTACCTTAACGACTATCACAATTAAGTGATAACCGGGACCAACGGCTTTACGTGCCTTCCGAAGCACGGAAACGCTCGATTTGAAATACCACTAGGCGGTCACCCATCCAGGTACCGATCACGAAGGTGGTAGCTTAACTTTGCCGATCGATTAAGAACGGCTAATCATGCTACATCACGAGCGCTTTTTTCTATTGACGTGTATTAATTAATTAAAGTTAACTTAACATTATTACTGAACTCGTATTATATCTGAATATATACTTTATTCAATCAATCATAAAAACCTAATTTGCTTACAGAATAAAGCTACTTATCATCTTTATTTCAAAAGCAATTTGTATATTTACGCACACCAATTTGTCGATATCGATATAATATCGATATTTCACCTATATACGGCAATTTGTGTCTCCATACCTGTACATAAAACGTTTCGTTTTTCCTTTGTTGCCTTTTGATAGGCGAAACGAATTTATGTGTTACACAATAAATGACTAGGGTTGGCAGACATCTGATAAATTAACAATAACAATATTGAATTAAGCATTGAATTGCAGGTTACTAAAACAATACATAAAGAGCAATGTCAAAATATATTACCAAAATTTTCAGAAACATTATTTCCAATAAAAGATAATTAAACTTTATTCTTCGTTTTTAATGTATCTTCTCCAGTAGAATAAAACCGTATTAAAAAAAAAAATTCGTTACAATCATAAAATAATTGAATTATTTCAGGATATGATCGTTAAATACCTACGTGATTAATTTATTTTTATGAATAAATATTGTTTAAGCCTATAATCGAGCTTGTACTAGAGGTTTTTCTATTTTTTTAATAATATGATTTCTGATTGCAACATGTGGCAACCCTACAAATGGCAATATTACGCGCGACATTCAAAAGCCTAGGGGAGAAAATTATTTTAAGCGAGCGCACACGAATATTCCTTTCTTTGTCAACAACACAGAGTAATGTAATAGCATTTTTTTATTTCCTTCTGTCATACAATTCGTTTATCATACCTACACTATGGCATCAAAAAATGTGCTCTTGCTTATCAAGTTATACGGCCTTAATAGATCGCGGAACCCAGAACTAGGTCCGCGGAACTCTGGCTGACCGCTAGCTGTGGGATCGGCGCATAGGTAGGAAACTAATAAAACGCTATTTGACTATTGACTAATATACTGAAATAAATGGATTTACGTCACATTGTTTGACAATTACAGTAAAAGTAAGGGGGTAAACTTTGATTAAGGATTTATCCATCCATACATCCAGATTGAGCGTCGAATCTGTGCACGCGTCGAAAAAATAGCCCCTAACTGTTAGGCGCAAAATCAAATAAAAATAAATAAAATTGCAAAATAATGTTTAATGTTAAAATTTCTCCCGATTTTAATTGGAATATTTCAGCAACTGCTATCATTATGAACGTCACTATGACAAGCAGAATAACGCAGAGGGAGCGTAAAACGTAGCTGTTACGCACAGCAGCTTATAAAAGTTGGCCTGTTTTATTTATTTCTATGGGGGTAAATTAATAATTAAATGTTTCAATAAAATTGTTTGCTTCTCGCTCATCTACGTGAAAAGGAGGAGTATGAGATTAGGCGTAGAGAAATATAACATATACCAACATATTTAATCAAATTTAAAAATTAAAATGAATTACGGTTGTATTTCTACGACTGCCATCACTAGTTCATATAAAGTATTATATTATATTGTGAGTGAAAAATGGTAGGCAATATACGATCATAAATACTAGAAATACGCTTCTAAGGCCCACCGTATTCAGCCTAGTCTAGCCGGAAATGTTTATTACCATTTCAAAACAATACATCTAACAATCTGTCAAGCTGCTAACGTCAAAAACTATCATCGAAAATATAAGTGTTACCAGCAAAAGTAAAGACAAGTGCACAAAACGTTCGCTCTCTGAGAGGACCGCTGTTAAATCAAACAAGTAACGGGAACAATGAAACGAAAAGATAGGATATTTGTTGAAAATAAACACACAATAGCACGCTCATTGTGTTTGTGTGGACAGATTTGCGCGGGCGATCGCGATAGTGACGACCCTCCAACGTGATACACACGGTCGTGATGCTGTTGCAACTGATCAGACCAATGAATTACGCTATAGATATTTTCTTTTTACTGATGGGCCTTGATTTGATTTTGGTGCCCTTTTTTTCACCTGTTTCACGTCACACACACGGTTAGAAATGCTTTTTTAAACTGACTAAAAGTGTTAGGTCTGGGAGCTTTGTTACTCTTACGCAGACAATGCGGCAAGCTCTCAACCATGTATAAATTGAATAGTAAGTTGGTTCAAAACATAGACGTTACATTTAAGTAATAACTATAATCAAACCCAACCCTGTTAACAACCAAACCATGTGAAATCAATACTGTTATTGACACCTAATATCAATGTAAACAACCAACGAGGTGTAACTTTACAAACAGTTGAATTAATCGTAACATATTCGCGGAACGGACCACCCGTGAATCGTGCGAGTAAAACGCGTGAGAAAATTAAACAACAACAAGATAGCTTTCCATTTCACTTGACATGATGGCACCACTGCTCTTGTTACGGCTAAGCCCGCATTGTAAGATGTTACGTGAATTTGACACGTCTATTTTACAAATGACCACATCAATGAGACGATTACTTTCCATAGACTTTTATAGAGTTGGTTGAAAATACCTGTCAGATCGTTCAAATTAGTTCGAATTATCAATAGTTTGATAAGTATTTTCAACCAAACTCTATAAAACCCTATGGAAAGAAAACGTCTCATTCATGCGAATATTTTTTAGTTTTATCTTTATTGGTAGGTTAGTAATTGTAGAGATGATTTATCGAATCGCGCGTGAATGTAGTCGATAAAAATTGTGACAAGCAATAACTCGTGGATTTAACGGTTGTAATTTTTTGTACTATGTTTATATTAATTTTGTTTCAACAAACCGTTCAACAATGGAGTCATTGCAATATTATGTTACGTTGCTTTTAAATTTGAATCTGTATTATTTTATGCATTGTGTAATTGGGTATTAATTTTCCTCATAAATAAAATCAGTAGGTACTTAAGGGTACTTTTACATATTGTTCTACGAAGGTAAAAAAAATAAAATTCAAATTTCCCGCCTCGTAACTGATACCCTTAATAACCCAAAACAAAGGATTTTGAATTTCCTGATACAAAATTTATAATAATTAATTAGAATTTACTGTCTTTTGTAAACGTAATAAATTAATCATGTAAAATTATGTTTAAAAACGAAAGCGTTAATTCACGTACCGATTTCATGCTTCTTGAAAATGTACGTCGTAAAATATTTTATTGTATCATAAATTAGGTTTTACAAGTGTCACGCACGGGGCTTACCAGAGAATATAGCAGTTAGATACTGCTCTACATATAAAACGAATTTATTTTTGCACAAATGTCAAAGAACATTTAATTATAGCAAAGGACATATACAAACATTCGAGCAAATATTTGCAAAGGTAAATGATACAGCATAAAGGTGCGACTTCATACATCGACACAGGGACGTCAACCACACATCAAGAGCCGTATTGCAGGTGTTGTAGAATAAATTTAATTTTCAATTGTACTGAGGTGTATGTTACCGCAGGATTAAGCTAATTTAGTGATAAGGCTACGCCGATCATATGTGGTGTATCATAAGTCAATGGGTGTATCCATAGAAATAAATATGCCTAGAAAGAACGTCGCCATACTACACGAATATATAAAACAGGCCAACTTTTATAGGCTGCTGCGCGTAACAGCTACGTTTAAGGCTCCCTCTGCGTCATTCTGCTTGTCATAGTGACGTTCATAATGATAGCAGTTGTTGAAATATTCCAATTAAAATCGGGAGAAATTTTAATATTAAACATTATTTTGAAATTTTATTTATTTTTATTTGATTTAGCCCCTAACAGTTAGGGGCTATTTTTTTTCGACGTGTGCACATTGAATAGCTTCGACGCTCAATCTGGATGTATCCTTAATCAAAGGTGTATCATTATTTATCTCTCAAATTACTAGTTACAATATAGTTATTTTACCAAATTTTATGCTTGTCAGAGCATACCTATTTTGGATTGTTTTTTTATTTTATTAAATATAAATATAATTTAGATTAGGTAGGTACGTGAATTTTTTGCTCAATGATCTCTCGGAGATGTTCTGGTAACGCAGTCATATGTGAACGTACCTAATGTGCTGTAAATTAAATAGATTATTTGTATAACATAGACTAAATAAATGGTTGAGACACTGGCAGTAGTCGGCTCGCCCTTGCGCCCAGGGCCGGAGCATTGGCGCGTCAATCCGATATCTAGTGTCAATATTTGCAATCGCCAGCGATCCGAGTGAGACTATCGAATCGATTCGCATCCGCCAGATAATTCCAGGTATCGAGAGGGGCTTAATTGGGGATCGAATCGTCGTCATGACGTATTGGGGTGAGGGCTACTGTGACGCGGAGCGGGTGGACTGGCGGTTTTGATTATTTACTTTCATTTATTGTACTAGAGACAACTGTGCTAAAGATAATATTAAAATCAATAACGATTAAATGATAATAACTACAGGGTTGATCAGCTATCGTTTTACTATTTCAATTTACTTTAACCATAAATAGGTTAAAAAAGTATTAGTTTCGTTCGACAGACGCGTTAGCAAAGGAATTAGATCATTTATTATTTTATTTTAATTACATAACACCACACCAATAAATCTCGCGTACCGCTACGCTATACGCGTATCACAGGTATCGTCCAGCATTGAACTTCAAAAAGCTCTCAGCACGAATATTCGGCGTAAATCGAACAGTTCAAAGGTTTTTGATAGAATTACTCTATCAATATACCAGTCGGTGCTGAGTGTAGAGAGTAAAGTTACGGTTCTCATTGTTTGCGATGCACTTCGTACCTGCAATTAATTGTGGATTTATTTTAAAAGAGAAATACGTGTTTACTTCAATAGGGATGATGCCTGGGTAAAAATAATTCTAATTAGTCCGTCAGTTAGATTATTAAAAATAAATAAATAAATATCCTGGGACATTCCTCACACACGGTCATCTGATCCCAAACTAAGCAGAGCTTGTACTATGGAAACCAGATAACTGATATCATACATATACTACTTTTTGTTTGTAAATAAATACTTAATATACATAATTACACCCAGACTCAGGACATACAGACATGTTCATGCACACAAATGCATGTCCTGTGTGGGAATCGAACCCACGACCAGCGGCGCGTAAGGTGAATCTTAACCAACTGCGCCAACTGGCCCGTCAAAAAATATTGCACGATGTATTTCTTGCTTTAACAAATCATCCAAAATAGGTACAGATAAAACGCTTCAATGTTCGGGAGTGACGTCACTTTGAGTAAAAAGTGTACCATAACGTGACGTCACGTGAAACTTTAACACGCTATATCTTCGTATTTTTTTGTTTAATTGATAGATTGAAAAAATACGTGTCTAATATTGTTTGATACGTAACTATATAATTACGGACTAAATTGTTTTTTTCAGGCATTTTCTATTACTCCAATTCTTGTATTGATGTTGGTATTACGGTTGTTTAGAGGTGGAAATAAAGTGAAAATCTTTTGCTTATTATACATTTTTGTTTGACATTCATATTACAACTATTCACATTACAACCGCACATTTAGATTTTTTTTAAAGAACTTCTTGTTCATCTTATTGAATTTCGATGTTGTTTTTTGTTTTTCAGCCAAGCTTCCGCTCGAGTGTATAACAATGAGTGTGTGAGACATTCTTTTAATTATACACCGGCGTGTAGGGAATTCACATTCATTTCACTTTAGCTGCGGTTTAAATTAATTTTGTTTTAGTTTCGTGTTATATTAGTGTTGGCACGCGCCTCTATCTTGTCTATAGGTCTACCTCTATATGTCGTCAAAGACAAACATTCTCACGATTAACAAACAATAGAAAAAGCCATTAAACGTGTCATTTATTTTCTTTTTATTACGAAACGAAAGGGAAATTATTTATCTATCAAATACGAATAATACGTTTTTGATGATCTAACCGTTAAGTTGTCAAAGAATTTTGTAAGAATAACTTTCCACATTGTGACGTCATACTTGAAAAACCTTGTACATACTATTTTTAAAACCAATTAAAACTTCATTAGACTTAGTTAAATAATGTAGAAAAAAATAATTTCACCTCAAAATTCACCTCACAAACATCAAATTTCAAGAGACAGTTGACAGATCGAGGTCTTTGACTTTCCTATTCTTATCTTGCTAGCATTGTATTGATATAAGTATTTACATAAGTGTGCTTACTGTTATTTTAGCAAACACATTAATTAGATTAAATGTCACATCGTTTTGAAGCAGTAGATACCAAAAAAAAATCCTCACCGAAGGCTCAAGCTCATGGTAGGATTCAAACGCACGACCTTCAATTCAACATCAATACCACAAAGCTATAACTAAAAGTTCAGATATCAAACATTCCAAACGTACAGCCAATGATTAAATCCTAACCCTAAAATGATTAAGGCCTCAATAACTTCTAAGTGACCTGAGTAACAGTCGTCTACCGAAACTAATTAGCGATCCCATAATTCTACAAAGGGTTTATTTCGCAAATAGAGCAAGCATGATACCTTAAAGGCCTTGCTCTAATTTTCTATGTTGCAATAATTCCTGAACTAGTTCTAGTTGGATTAATTACACTTAGGTTAATTACTATTCAGGCTACATAAGCCAGTCACGCACCCATCTAATCAAAGATTAAAAGCATCTTTTTCTTGGAGTAGAAATTAATAGAATCATTAAAAAAAAAATACAATAGAATATGTTCATGTGTCCCAAAAGGGGCAATAGAAAGTACCTACCTATTTGAATAATGACATAAAGGTATGTTTAATATTTATGGCAAATTTAAACGTCATGTTACTACAGAAAGATTAATATCATCAAAATTTTACAACTCTTTTGTTATAATGATCCGAAATGAAAAAGAAAACACCAAACATGAAATCGATGAATCTTCTCAAAAATCAAGTTTTCAAACACCATGTGACTAAATTCTCATTAAATGCAACTATAGACTGATTTGACTCCTCAATTGAATTTTACTCATTTGTGTAAATAAATAATCATTGTGTAAATAATATTGATGGGTGTATTTTAATTGGTCGATATAACTTAGTGTGACATAAATTAGAAAATTAAATGAGGGCTGACTGAACACTATTTTTAAAGGTGGCATATATAAATTTAGTCCACGGAATAAAAAATCAGACTATAGTTTTATCAGTAAATAGTAATTTATAATAAATGGTATATACCTACCTACTAAAAGCTAATAACCAACAGCCAGTCGATACCGTACAAATGTATCTCACCCTGGGGATTTATCCGAGGTATTATCGGATATTTCCGTTCAGCACTGCCTCTCAACGGATCCAGGTGCTTGTTACGTGTTCATTACTAATCTTACCCTGTCCGAGTGTTGTAATAGGATAACGTTAACATCTTAAAGGGGGCTTTAATGGTATTATTAGATGATAACACTCACATGAAGCGCTCGTGGTGTAACATGATTAGCCGTTCTTAATCTATCGGCAAGTCTGTCGTGGTCGGTACCTGGATGGGTGACCGTCTAGTGGTATTTCATATCGAGCGTTTCCGTGCTTCGGAAGGCACGTAAAGCCGTTGGTCCCGGTTATTACTTAATTGTGATAGTCGTTAAGCTAGTTGGATGCCTCCTTGGCGGAGCCTACCTCCACCAATCCGCAGTGGGCACGCGTGGTGGAGTATCTGCCCATTCCCTTTCACTCTCATTTGTGAAAGGAGGCCTGTGCTCAGCAGTGGGACATTATAGGCTGATGATGATTGATGATTGACTCACATTTAGATAGGTTTGTTAGATATGCGTATAACATATAATTGTCAGGTTTGACTATTAGGAAATATGCGTAAACTAGTATAGAACCTTGTGTAACACCTGAACGTTTTATTATCTCTTCTTAAATAGCATGGTTAATGAGTACTGTTGACTTTCGAATACACTTATTATTAATACAGTTAGATTAATATTTACAAACAAAACAGAATATTTTTGTTTACATAACACGTATAAGAACGTGTATTTAGTCGAATGCTTCATGGATACCATAATACGTTCTGAGACAATGCCACGTTCCCATGTGGTTTCCAAAGACACTGTTTCCTAACTAATGTGTTTATACGGAAGAAGGTTGGTTAGTTTGTTTGTTTTAAATAATTCTTAATTTATCATTGTTCGAATGAAGTTTGAGCTTCGACACATCTATGTAGATATGCGTTTTATAAATCAAATATTTTAAAGTTGGAAATAATGAATGATTTATTAAGTGTATCAAGCCTCTTTAAATTAAAATAAGAGATATCAGACAATATTCTATCCTATATGGCAATAACTAAATGTATTCTAGAATTTTATACTCCAATATTTTACCCATGTTCCCAACTGATCTGATATTTTGACGGGGATATAAAGTTTCCTGTGTTTTATGCCCGAATTCATCATTATGATTAAATGTCAAAAATCCACAGAGACAAACGTTATAGAATACTTATTAACGGGATTAATTAGTAGATATTCCTCATACGTCTCGTAGTAATAGAATACTAACCTTAATGTGTGTCGAATTTCGAATTACTGAAATACAGTCGGCATAAGTAACATAGTTCTAAGAACAATTATTATTGATAGTTCCATTCCAAAATCGAATAGCCAGGAGCAAGCCTATTTTGTAAAGCGAAAGAGACATCGTTCTAGTAGCGTAGTTTAATATTAATTAGACTTGAAGGTGCTTTCGGGTTGTGACCTCAAGCCCTTTGAATATTTTACCTGTGGCCCTTCTTGTGGGTTGGTAAATATATTTATGTGCAGGTTGGTACATAGATGAAATTGTATTCAGATATCAACCAAAATGCGGGTCGGGTTACGACCGATATTGTTCCACTTTGACAATTTAATTTGATAGTATAATGTTTTGTGTGGATAAGAAGGAAAAGACAAATAATGTTGGAGACAATGGCGTTTGTTAAATAAGATTAGGTTGTGTGTCGGTTGAAAATATATTTGATAACAATTCCACAAATGATATTGTATAGTATTTTACGTTATTATTTACTATGGACTCATATACGGAAATAATTAAAGAAAAAACATCTTTGAAGAAAATGACGACTTTTGAAAAATCTGTCGACGACTGTCAGTTCAGTATTATATATATTCCACATTATCCCACTTATTACATGAAGGGGCGATGACGAAGCCTAAGATGAAACACGCTTACCCAGAAGAAACCTATTCACTCTGGCCTTGAAAGTTCCTACATTGTAAGGGTCAGTAAACACAGACGCCCGGAAGCAAGTTCCACTCCCTTGCTGTCCACATTAAAAACAAACGACGATGCAAAACGCTGTGTCCGTATTTTCGGTATGTCAACAACTTACGGGTGAAAATATTCCCGGTTCCCGGTGTCTTGTGGTTCGGTGGGAAAATGGGGATGGTGGAATAAGGTTGAACAATTCCTGCGCACACTTCAAAATATATCCTGTAGAAAACCGATAAACAAGCAACTTTTCGTCGATGGTCGACGCTAGTGAGTTTCGCCTTAATTAAAGACTCATCTCCGATGACCGTCCTGGCTCGGCGGTCTATTGAGTCGATTTAAAACATGGGTTTTAAATACAAAACATGAACAGATTTAGATCCTAAACCGTTAAACGGTTTGTACAGAAAAGTTTTCAGTTTTTTTTTATTCAGTAGGCGATTCTGAAAAAAACCGTTCAACGATTTAGCATACAAATTTATTACACGTTGTATAAATACTATCTGTCCCCGCGGATACATCCGCGTTTCCGGAATAAAAAGTAGCCTATGTCCTTCTCCATACCATAGGCTATCTACATGCCAAATTTCACGATGATCCGTTGAGGTTGAGGCGTGGAGGCGTAATAAACAAACAAACAAACCCACTTTCGCATTTATAATATTAGTTAGGAGGATATTACTAGACTTCATGTCCTAGTTTAGTGATAGGATTAAACATACGTTTATGACTCTTATCTATACAAAAATGGATTTACCAAGAAGAATAGGGCTACAAACTTTATCACTCCGCCAGCAATTCACTCGCCTCTTTTACACACACACACACCCCACCACATTTAACGACCAACATTTGATCAAATATGATATGCAATAAAATAATGTCAAATGTCCATAACGACTCCCCGGTGGTCAATATAGGCCCGGTACAGACAATCACGAACAATTGGATACAAAACAATGGCGTACGTGTGCGGCACACAATCAGGCGAACACACGCGCCTTCGGGAGTATCACTTTAACTCAAGCTCGAGGTGTGAACCCGGCATAACAGCTGCATTGTTATCGCTCGCTGTGTCACACACTGTTAGGGCTGTCACGACTCGACAAATTTGATTCAATTATAGTAGGTTCACAATTCAGGACAATTTGGAACGCTTCGGATGATATTTAAAATAAAAAATCTTCTATAATAAACTGAGACCTACCTATTTACTACATATAGCGAATTTCTTTTAATTTATAAACAATCGATAGTATACTAATTACTTATCAAGAAAGTGTAGGACAAAGTCTTATGAAATGAATGATAAGAAATCTACTGACTTTAGAGTATTAGAAAAAACCCAGATCTAAGGGCGAGATTCTGTATAGACTGGCAAGGAACAGCCCTCACATAAACACACACATTGGAAAAAGAATACCGTCAGCACACATACAAATCTTACCTGTCAACACTAACGAATTTCCTGTGTACCATTCCACATTAGCTAAACAGTGTCATAGTGCTCACTCACACATGCAAATAAAACTGTATGTGTATAATACAACACTAATGCATTACTTACCGCAAATGTATTCCGCGCGATATAAACGTCACGGTCGTACTGGGAAACCCGTAAATTTCATAAATGACTAACGGCTACGTACCTACGTATAAATCTTCGAGTTAGGCCTCACCGCGTTTCTGGTTACGCGACTTAAGTTTTGTGGGTGTTCTAATTTCAAATTGCGTGATGGAAATAAACCTTTCTGAGCTGTCGTGCTATGTCATGTCGCGGCTATATAAATTATACTTTACAAATGTATTCTATTTTAAAATAAAAGTTCTATTTTACTCATATCAAGTAGACGGTTATTAGCATGTTTTTGTATAACATGTAGGTAGGGGGCCTGTGTTTGAGCACACCACACTCACCACGGCAAATGATGATGAGGCTGATGCTTGTAAGCACATGAAATCATGAAGGATTGAGTAGAGAAGAGCTTTCAGACGCTTGTAAAATAAAATAAAACGATATACTTAATTCATTTTACTCCGATAACATCACTTTTTTTTACTAATTTTACAAATTTAATAACATAAACACCATGTTGTTTTTTAAATGACTGTACTGGTACAAACTGCCAGTAATTAAATTATAAACATGTTTAAAAAAAAAACATAAGTAAAGCGTCAAAGTTAATAATAATAATATGTTAAACTTTAAAACCACTACTAAAATATATATTTATTTACAAAGCACCACATGTTTTTTGACCATAATGATGACTAATTAATTTGTGTGATTTCCCGTTTAAACTATTACGTGCTGCACTACAACTTGTTTACGCAAGACTTTTTTTTAGTCATCACGTTCAATTATTAGCAGCTAGTTTTATATATAAGACTACTAAATGACAATGATCTAATAATGTCATTGGACTTTCGAACGATGACATTATGTTTGATTGACCGAATTCCTCAAGTGTCCGTGACACATTACACACCTATTCAAAACAAAGCGATGTAGGCAAATATAGTACCCATACGTAGTACAGTATTATTAGTATAGGTGCGACATTCTTGAAATATCATAGTTATAGGTATTAATAATTATCTAAGTGGCAAAACAATGTGGTTTGTCAGGATCGTTAATTTTAAAGAACATCTTTGTTATTTGAATTCTTATATACAGAAACAACAAAAACAAATGCAGTGGCTGAACAACATTTATAATCGGTTTTAATGTCGAGGACTAAATATATAAATTTGGATTAAGTGGAAATATGTATAAGTAATGAAGCGCTCGTGGTGTAGCATGATAAGCCGTTCTTAACCGATCGGCAAGTTAAGCTACTACCGTCGTGGTACCACTAGGCGGTACCTGGATGGGATCCAGGTACCGCTAGTGGTATTTTAAATCGAGCATTTCCGTGCTTCGGAAGGCATGTCAAGCCGTTGGTCCCGGTTATCACTTAATTGTGATAGACGGAGGCCTTCTAGGCGGCTTGAAAACTCCAACAGTAGGTTGACCACTAGTCTACCTCCACCGATCCGCAGTGGGCCCGCGTGGTGGAGTATCTGCCCATTCTCTTTCGCCCTGATTTGTAAAAGGAGACCTGTGCTCAGCAGTGAGACATTATAGGCTGATGATGATCAGACGGGCCAGCTGTCATGGTTGGTTAAGACTCCGGTTAAGATTCTACCTATCGCGCCGCCGCATTTCCACACAGGACATGCATTTGTGTGCATGAAAATGTCTGTATGTCCTGAGTCTGGGTGTAATTATGTATATTAAGTATGTTTTTACAAAAAGAAGGTAGTATATGTCTTATATCAGTTATCTGGTTTCCATAATATAAGCTCTGCTTAGTTTGGGATCAGAATACCGTGTGTGAGGAATGTCCCAGGATATTTTTATTTTATTTATGATGATGTATAAGTAAACCTACATGATTTTGAAAGCTCCTATATATCTTGAACCTTATTTAACAATACATCACACATCCCTACAAATATTTTATAATACTATATTTGAATACATTTCAAATCAGCAACTTTTAATTACTTAATTGTCAAAAACGATAGTTTATATTCAGATTTGTATGAAATACAAGCAGGTGACGTCACACTTTTACAGCGTTTAACTGGTAAAAAAACCCATTAAAAGCATAAAATGTACAACATATATGACGTTTCGGTGTATTTTTTGATGTTTTATAACAAGAATAGTGTTTTATTATTTATTTTTCACGCTTTCAAATACCCTATTATTTATATTTATTATAAAAGCTACGGATACTGAAGTCTTTCGTTAGCGATGAGATACTTTTTATTCAGGTAAAAACATTAATCATGTCTAGACTAAAACTATGACAAAATCTGGTTCAATATTTTTGTGCTATCGATTACCCGTTTCACTTGTTATATTTTTTACGACAACAATACGGCAGTAGACGTTTAAAAAATGAACTAGGTCTTTGATGTAATTCAATACAACGACTATCTAGATATAGATGTTATAGAGAACAATGAGATGATTCTCGTGTAAAAATCTAGTTTAAATACAAGAATAAATAATTAATTAGCTTTGAAGCCATTGAGACCACTTGTGGAACGGCGCCGTTTAGTAAAAAGGCTAGGCTGTTAATTGAATGGCTAATTATACTAGTTAACTGCGACATAAACATGCAATTTCTCTATTCCAATATCTTAAGGTATAAAACAGTGAACGTGTTTCGACTCTAACTACATGTAAATAAGGTACAGTGCATTAATGGGTAAAACCGTACCGCACCGAAATTTCCTTTGAGGCGAGAGATTGTCGCGGCTCAATCAATAGGCAATTAATTCGAATGTTCCATTCTCAGGGAATTAGGCGCCTGTTGTTCTACTCACATCCACATGTAGGGTTGTCAAACGCACAAACGTTATAATAAACTAATGATCAACTTTCGAAATATCAATTACTGAGAGAGATATGCGTCTTTTTCGAATACGATGACTGTTTTTCTCTAATTATTCTCTAATTTAATGAGATTTCTATACGAATGATTAATAATAATAATAATAATTTATTTCCAAAAATTACACTAATTTGTTCACAAAAATATGGATTGTTAATGGATTGTTTGATACCATTGCTTCCTATTTCTAAAATTCTATGTAAGGATGGCAAATTTAACAATGTAACGAAATTATAGGCATAACTCATAAGTGGCATCCCTAAGCAGCGCTTCCGATTTGAAAAGTCGCGGGCGAAATTCACTCCTATGCGATGCGTTGCGGTACGAATCGATGTGGTAACCCTACACCGAGCAACATACGTGAACTCGCGCCAAAATTATCTAGGTACCTATCTATTGTCTCCATTTATTCCAACGTTCATGATAATTGTGAAATTGAACACCGATTTACATGTTCTATCCATAGCATTGTTCCCGGCATAATATCTAATGTCTGAGTAATTGCACACGTCAATCGTAATTTTGCCTTCGACTGTTTAGTTAGATAATGATTTAGTTTAGGTATTGTTTGTTCGATTGTATTGTCTCGCGTGTGTTAAATTTGATTGATTGGATAGATTGACGTGGATGTAGCGTGGAATTGGTTATATATTATAATGTGAAATATTGGTGATAATCATGTAAGGTTATTTTCAGAACCGAATACACTCCAACAAGATTAAAAAAGATGAAAATGCTGTATTGTAAATTTTAATTTATTACAAAATACCTGATTACTTAATCAGGTATTTAATATATATTTATTTATTTATATATTTATATTTAATATTCGTAATACTCAACGGGGGTGTGAGGGATTCAAGGGGTGGGGCGCGACGACGCGGCTTGCGCCTAGCTCTAAACTGTGCACGTGACCATACGTTGCAGTATTTTTAGTTATATTAAATAATTAATTTCTCAATGTATTTACAGTATTAAATGGAATTAAGGCCATTTTAGGAAAATGCATTTCTTGTATTACCGCCCTTGGGTCGGTCGTCGTCGACCAAAAAAACATTCTGTATAGGTACTTACTTCTCTCTTTGGCGGAAGAAAATGTTAATTCAAATGTACAGACACATCAATGGATTACCGATTTGCAGTAAGTTAACTCTGTGCTAACGTGGAAGCGACTTAATGGAAGCAATTTAACTCAATCATAGTAGTCAAATGCAAAATAGGTTTACCCGCCTACATCGGCTACACCACACTATAATCGCTCAGCTTTTGTGTCTATCCGTTCCGAACTTGAACCAAATTCATTTATCATTCAACCCCACTTCTCATTTCGAGTTCCAAAATTGAAATGGAATGAATGAATGGGAATGAGTCGATTCCTTGAGATTAACGTTACGCAAAGGGTTTTACTTTATTCCAAGTTCGAATGTTTTGCTAATGAAAAAGCACTAGAATTATTTTATAAAATTATATGGTTCAATGAAGTCCACGGGTAATTGAATTGTAAAGTGAAATGATAACAGAACCAACTGGTTATTTTACTTTTTGAAATAGATTAAAAACTATTCAGTCTTCTACAAAATGTCTCATTTCTTCAGCAGCATTCTGCAGTTATAATGGTAGTCACTTAAATCTCCAGTCAATCATCTTTGACTGTTTAACCCCTCTCTTAAAACTGGAAGCTTCTGTCACAGAAGTTAACACACTTCAGACAATAATAGCAAGTAAACTAATAAAAGGAAAACTCAAACTCTCACATTGTCTTCGAGGTTGACGCGTCGCCGTCGACGCGGGCGCAGGTACGGACGGACGCCTGCGCACGCACATTGAATAATAAACTCAACACCAAGGATCAATAACCCGTGTGTAGGTGACGCCTGGAATCCGTGTCGACAAACGGAGACAATGATATACCTATCCCTTGTTTGATAGACAATTTCGGAATGAAAGACAAAGACAAAACGTGCAATAGCAAATTGATATGCAAATATAAAAAAAGTTGTGTTATTTTTACAAAATTATTTACTCGCAACCGTTTCATATCTATATTGGTGACTTGTCTACTCATTTTATTAGAGAACTCTAAAATCACTGGACCATTGTAAAAACCGTGAAAATGAGTCAAGTATTGAAATAAACATTACAATTGATGCATATCTGATAAGGGAGCTATAAATTGAAACAGTTCTAGTAACTTTTCATAAATTATGCCAACTTAGTTTGTTATTTTGCTTTCTAAACACTCCATTACCTCTAATTTCGTGAAAAAGATACTTATTTACATTTTAATGATTCTAATTCAACAAACAGCGCAGTTGGAACGTGCGAAGCTTTAGAATTGGGTGCTTAATGTTTAGAAGAAAACAATTGGGTAATATTGTTAAGGACTCTGAGTAAACAGTTCCCACAGAACAAGGAAGTAAATGATTAGAAACACGATACAAAAGATATAAATCTGAAAGGAAATGAACTGAAAATCAGCAATTAAATACTTACGTCGAAAGACAAACAATTTGAAAAAACAACTACACGCTATTTCTGTCCATGTGTTTATTTGTTTAATTCGTTTAGACTAAGCAATATTGTTGTTTTAATCATGTGTATGATACAATACCCGGGTGAAGCCGGGAGCCGAGCAGGGATAAAGCTTGAGAGAGGTAGAGCATAGCGTTTATTCGCTCAAAGAGCAGCTCGACTGGGGAAGTACCTCCACCTTACAGAATACCGCAGCCAAATAACTTTATGTTGTGTTAAGTTGTGTTCCTACGCGTGAATAAGGTCGCCAGAGCTCATAGGGGAGCGGGGATAGGTCGGTAACGCGTGAGCGATGCTTCTTGTGTTGCAAGCGTCCATATGGCTACGGTAACCGCTTACCATCAGGTGGGCCGTATGTTTGTTTACCGACATAGTTGTATAAAAAAAAAAAAAGCAAGGTTAAAGATTGTAGACTATAATCAGTAGCGATACTTAATTCAAACTCTTTTATGAGACTAATAAATTCCCGAACTTGATTAAAAAGTAGAGAGCCCTTCAAAATTTAAAAGTGTCCGGAATATAAATTGTGTATTTAACAAAGGTTAATTTAATAAATCAATGTCTTAGATTTTTAATTAAAATAACAATTCTTTGAATCAATTCAGTCTTAACACTGAATAAAAGAATTTAGTTAATTTAGATATCATAAATGAATACTTAAAATGTCAACAATGAATCAGCCTAATAAATTTGTGACTCAAATCAGACCTAGATTATGTCGTTAAATCTATTTCAGTCGCAAATCCTGCCATTAGTTGGTCGAAATTAAATTTGCGGTTCAATTCCAATCGGTAACTGGCCTGAAACACATTGACGGCGGGCTAAGAGCTGATTTAACTGACATGCCTGATTTAGCTTGGCAGGTGGTATGGCAAATACATTAAGGTAGTGCAGTTAGCGTTTATTAGTCTTCAAAGCAGACGATAAGATGCGAAACATCATATCAATGATAATAATGATGAATGCTGCTGTACGATAATTCCCTTCCATGGGGAATTTCATGAATGATCATCATCACCAATTAGGTTAATAAGGTTGGAGCATCGAGGAACAATTCCTTTAGAGTAGTAATACCGAGCAATCCGATTCCGAAACTAGTCACTGATTTGTCACTGATTTTGAACAGTAAAGACCAATCACTGCATCTTGAGTTCTTGTCTTGGCCAATCAGAGCGCATGTGTCCTTGAATTTGCCAATCAGAACGCATTGTCGATGGTGGGAAATTGGCGGAATAGATTGCAAGCAAAATTAACGTCATTGCGCTTCTTTGGGTTAGTTGTTCGATGGGTTGGAGATATGAACTTTAATTTAAGTTACCTTTTTCTTCTATTTTTAACTGCTAAACTTCGTAATAATGTAGACGAAGCAAGACTTGCAAGACTATAAAATAATTGCTTTAGTAAGATAACTTCATCGAATATTTTAGAAAGTCTGTGTGAAGAATTTAATTTGTTGTAAAAGCTGCAACACGAGGAATCTTTTGTGCACAAGATGCAGTAAAAGCATAAGATGGCAAAATCTCTGGAGGGGATTTATCCCCAATACAAAGTAAACGCAGTTAAATCAGGTATTATACGATATAATATAAAATAATTTGATACACATGTCATGCGGTAGAAAATAAGACAGACATTTTTACTTCTTACATTTTGAATAAAGTACCACTCGGTTGCCAGTAGTTTAACTTGCATATATAACCTTTTACACGCCCCCTCAATTAACTACTGAAGCCCCAAACCATTAATAAACTTATTATGTTTACCCACAGGTAATGCTTTCGTTAAAACGTCAGCCAGCATCAAATCTGTCGGCACATGCTTTAACTCTATGACATTATCCCTGAGTACGTCCCTGATAAAATGAAACTTTATGTCTATATGTTTACTACGAGCATGATAAACGGGATCTTTAGCAAGATAGATCGCCCCCTGATTGTCAGCATAGACAGTTGTTTTAGATAACTGTAAACAACCTATCTCCTTTAACAAACTACTTAGGTAGAGAGCTTCTTTCATTGCCTCACTAGTACTAATATATTCAGCTTCAGTAGAAGACGTAGCTACTGTTCGCTGCTTCTGAGATCTCCATGTAATAGCTGCTCCTCCTAAAATAAAAACATAGCCAGAATACGATCGTCTATCTAATAGACAATTCCCCCAATCCGCATCTGAATAGCCTATCAACGAATGACCACCCTTTTTAAAAGTCAAACGATAGTCAATTGTTTTCTTTAAATATCGAAGAACCCTTTTTGCCGATATCCAATGAATGTGAGTAGGACAAGTCACAAATTGAGCCAATTTTGAAATTGTATTGCTTATGTCAGGTCTCGTACCTACGCTCAAATACATTAACGTACCTATCAATTCACGATATGGCCATCGTTCTTGATTTATATCATCTAGGCTTTCTTCCTTTGGTTTTGCAAACTTCAACCCAACTTCGAATGGAGTGGATACAGTCTTGCACTCTTCCATACCATACTTCTTTATTGCATCTTTAATATACTTCTGCTGTGATAGACTTATAACTCCGTCCTTTTTCTCAATTTCGATACCTAAACAGTATTTAGCCGGACCAAAATCTTTAAGCTCAAATTCTTCAGCTAAATCCTTCTTAAATATCTCTATCCACTTGATATCCTGGGACGCCACTAATATATCATCAACATATATAATAACAATCAGAATAGTTCCATCTCCCCTTCGCTGAAAATATAAACATGGTTCGTTTATAGTAGGCAATAAATTCATACTTCGTAATTTCTCATCCAATCTCAAATACCACTGCCGCCCTGCCTGTTTTAAACCATAAAGAGATCGCTTCAAAAGACAAGCATCTCCTCCAGCATTGATATCTAATATCATTTGCCTAGCACGCTTCGCAACTATTGATTGTTTATCTTCTCTTTGAATAAGCATATTAAGACTATCTTTCAGTACCTTTGGTACCTGCATATAAACTTCTTCATCAAGTCGGCCATTTAAGTATGCTGTATTGATATCCAGCTGATGAATTTGTAGATTCAGCTCTACAGCAAGTGCCATCAACAATCTAACTGTTTCTAGTCTTGCTACTGGGGCATACGTTCGGTGATAATCAATTCCATACCGTTGACTAAAACCTTTTGCAACTAAACGAGCCTTTTTCTTGAATGTTTTATCAACATTAAACTTGGTCGTTAGTACATATCGACAGCCTACAATGTCTCTATTTTTAGGTCTTTTCACAATATCCCAAGTATCATTCTTAACTAAACTTCTTACTTCAGAAAAGATTGCCTCTCGCCATTCCTTGTGTTCATCGCTTGATAGCGCTTCTTCGAGGGATATTTCAGCAATTGCAGAAAAATATTCTTCATTTTCTTTAGAATGGTTTCCTTCTTCAACCATATTATACACCTTTCTAGGACGCCCACGATTCCCTTTGACAAGCTTGGGTCTTCCAGGAGCTCGTTTCAACATCACTTGTTGATCTTCTCGTTCTTGAGTTTGCTCGACATCATTTGGGTTTATATTAAAACCTAAACCTTCCCCTCTACTAGAACGCTCGCCAGTACCCGAATGCTCTCCTCCTCCCGAGTGTTCGCCTTCATCAGTATGGTCGACATCGTCTGTAGGTTGTCGCAGAATAATTTCATTATCCATCTCAAACTCGACTTCTTGAACATTTGGTCCTTCCTTTGATTGTGTATTTTCGACTCTTGGTTGAAAAATATTTTCTGGCTCTATTCGAATGTTCTTCTGATCCCTTGATACATTTTCTTCTTTTTGGAATTTAACATCTCGTGCTTCTATTACTCTATGTTCATTAGGTATCCATATACGATATCCTTTGGTTGATCTAGGGTATCCTACGAATATTCCTTCTTTGGCACGTGCATCAAACTTACCCTTTCCTGGTGTCTTATCTAATACATATGACTTAGTTCCAAAGCTAACCATATTATTAAGGTCTACAATATTTCTAGTCCATTTCTCGAACGGAATATCACCATTTAAGCTGCTAGTTGGACATCGGTTGCGCACATAGCATGCGGTCACAACAGCGTCCGCCCAAAAGCCTAAAGACAGACCAGAGGATAATAACATGCATCTTGCCATTTCCTGCAAAGTTCTGTTCATACGTTCACTAACGCCATTCATTTGAGGTGTATGAGGGATAGTCAGTCTTCTTTGAATACCTTCACTCTGTAGGAATTCATCGAATTCATAGTTACAATATTCGCCTCCGTTGTCACTCTGAAGAAATTTAATTTTCTTCCCAGTAAACTTTTCTGCGAAATTTTTATACGCCTTAAATGCACTGAACATTGCACTTTTCTTCCCTAATAAATAAACTTCACACCATCGAGAACTGTCGTCAATGAAAGTAACAAAATATTTCGCACCACCCATTGATGCTGTTTTCATCGGACCTACCACATCTGAATGTACAATTCTTAATATTTCATTACACGGACCGTTCGACCTTGAAAATGGTAATGAACTCATTTTGCCCTTAGAACATATATCGCAATTATCTAAAACACGTAAATCTATCTCTTTTATGTTATGACCACAATGGTTTAGTAATTTTGAGAGATCTCTACCATTTAAATGTCCCATACGTTCATGCCACGTACGGATATCAACTGAATTGTAAGCTATATTAACCTGTTCATTCAAGTCCCTAACATGATAAAGATTCCCAATACGTTCAGCTGTCATCATGGTTTTACCTACCTCATCATTTATATAGGCTTTATCTTTAGTAAAAGTTACTTCATACCCATTATTAGTAATTTTGGCCACAGATAACAAATTACTACGAAGATCTGGTACATACAAAGTATTTCCAAAAGTTATTCGCCTTTTGCCTGATGCTGACAACCTTACATCACCCTTGCCCTTCACATCAGTCGACAGATTTGACGCTAGATTCAACTTATCCTGAAAAGCACAGAAATTATTAGTAAATTTATCTCTATCATTACATAAATGTGATGTAGAGCCACTATCGAGGATCCAGTTATTTTTCATAGATTCACAAATATTTGTAAACTAAGAATTACAATTAAAAAGAATATCAAAATCACTGTCCTCCTCGTTCTTTATTTCTGTTGCACATCTGGATTCAGGATTGTCACGCTTCGTTCTGCATTCTGAAGCTTTATGTCCTAGTTTATGACATTTGAAGCATTTGTAAATTTTGCTCGGTCGTGCCTTTTGAACCTGAGTCGGTTGGTTCCTTTTTGGTCCTTGATGTTTCGCATACATTGCTCCTTCTACCTTCTTAGTTTCATCTGATTTCAAAATATTACCTTTTTCTAATATTTTAATCTTGAGTATCTCTATATTCGGTAACTCATCTCTGCTTTCCATTGCGCATCTAAAATTCTCATAGTTTTCCGGAAGGCTATATAGTAGCAAAATTGACAGCATGTCCTCGTGTATCGTAACACCCATATCGCTTAGGATATTTGCGGCTTCAAAGAAATCTCCAAGATGTCTTTTCACATCATCAGTCTCTTTCATACGGCTCAATATCAATTTTTTAAGTAAATTTGCCTTCCTCACGGGACCTTTAGAAGCATATACGCTTTCTAACTTCATCCAAATTTCGTGCGACGTCACGCACCCACGAGTATGTTTCAACTCACCTGGATTCATCGCCATGATAAGGTCAGCCTTTGCCATTTCGTCCTTATCTGACCAGGTCTCCGCTGCCTCATTAGATGTTGGCCTTTTAATGGTACCGTTTACGTATTTCCATACCTGATTTTTGACAAGTAAAGCTTGTACTTGAATTTTCCAAGTTTCATAGTTTTGCCCATTCAGCAATTCTATTTTTATGTTGCCCATAACCTCTGGAGGGGATTTATCCCCAATACAAAGTAAACGCAGTTAAATCAGGTATTATACGATATAATATAAAATAATTTGATACACATGTCATGCGGTAGAAAATAAGACAGACATTTTTACTTCTTACATTTTGAATAAAGTACCACTCGGTTGCCAGTAGTTTAACTTGCATATATAACCTTTTACAAAATCTAGCTTTATTATTGCAAGCACATGAATTGTTTTTGCCCATAATGTGAATTGTGGTGAGCTTGCCAACTAACTTGACGATATTAACCCGAATTCTCTTCAGCCAAAAGTTTCACAGAATTCATTATTAGCCAATGTTATTGGCTAAAATAGTATTCTGGCAATGTACTGGTTACTAAATATTATTGATTGAACTGTGATTCTCTAAATATTTATTTCATTAGCTTTTATCTCGCAATACTCAATACAGTTTATTGAATTCCTATGTACACGAAATATCTTTAGTTTTACATGTGATCTCGATTGGGTATAGCCAATTGAAGGTTAGAGTGATCATTTTATATCTATTACTTTATTAAAACCTTTTTTTTATTATTATTTCAAGATTCACTGAAATTCTAATAAATATCGTTTAGAAAGCCGAAGCTTCATCTTCTGCTTTAATTTTATCCAATATCTTGTTGAATACCTTTACTGGCGGCATTGCATTTCGACCGCAATCAGATTTCAGATATTTTTGATTATTAAAGATCCATAAAGAGTACATAAACCCATTTTCCTTGAGCATCTGCCGATTAGAACGAATAATCGTATCCCAGAAATGATGTTACTTTTGGCACAAATGACTTACAAAACAAAAACGTATCCTGGAACGTCAGTTGTTAATCTCAGTTCTGATTAATTTATTAGTAGTTATAGTACGAACAGTTGGTAACTGTTCCATAATTTATCCACATCTAAAAAACTAAGAATGTAGACATAGAACGTGCATTACACAAGGTAGACGCGTAATGAAAGTCGGACAATAAATCTACCATATGGATTAATTAATGACAATGGAAAATATAACAGAGTACATGAAGACAATAATTATTATTGCTGATATAAAAGATGATTAGTTGAGTTATATGCTTAATTAAGTAACACACTTTACGATAACACATGCGTCGTCCATAAGATGGGCGATGACCTACAGTCAGAATCATCACTGAACTCGTCAAAGACTTAGAGACGTAATATTTGAAGACTGCAGAAATAGAATATCATGAAGGAGAAGTAGCTTATTTCAGTCATCAAAGTTTAGAGCTTAGGTTTAGACTTAGCATGTACTCAAAAAGACAGAGAAAGAGAGAATAACAGATACATCGATACGTGATGATAATCATCCAGCTTTGAAACTTGGGAACGAAGAATACCAGGAAGATGAAATAACAGGAAAAATAGTCACAAAAAGAAAAGATTTAATGCTGATAGCGACTGACTTTTACAAAACTCTATACGGGGTGACAGCTCTACAACAACAAAATCAACATACGGCAATCCTGATAATGATGAACCTGTACCCGAATTCGAAGTAAAGGATATATTTCATTCAATCAAAAAACTGAAACCTGACAATAGTCCAGGGCCGGATGGTATAACAAACGACATGTTGATTGCAGGCAAACACATCCGTGTAAGAATAAGTAACGGTAGAATAATAATAAATAGAGAGCGATTCGATTATTCTAGTTTGCTCATGTCACTATGGTTTGTATCCATGCTTATTGCAAATGCATCAGCATTTATGCATCTTTTATATCTATGCAAATTGTTAGAGCCGCAAACGCATGTGCCCAACTTTCGACAGATATATTATCATAATGAGCCACGACGGATCGTTCGTCATACGGAAACTAGAATTGTGCGTTCAAAATAAACATATCCCACTTGTTGTGTTGCATGCAGAGTGTTAACTAAAATAAACTCACAGAAATAAATCACCGTCGCTACAAACACGACGCTGGGAATATAGGACTATCGAATTCTGATAAAGATTACGTTGTAATTATTATAAACGATGCGTTGAAATATTATGATTAAGATGATATTTAATAAAACAGATAAAATTAAGAAAGGAGTAAATATATTTTAACGTTCCTTCCAATAGACGCAATCTTGTATGAGATCCTAATCATGTCTTGGTCAGTAAGCCAAGTTGTAGTTTATCAATGAGGAGTTTTCCTATGATACCTCTATGGTCAAAATACCTGTCAAATCGTGTACAATTCAAAATATTGGTTCGAAATATCAACAGTTTGACAGGTATTTTGACTGCAAAAAAACTTGACGCAGTCCATCTCCGATTTCCCCCACGTTTGTATCATCTTAAAATTCAACATATACTACAATACAGTATAAAGTTAATCCGCACACAATCTGAGATGATGCGCGATCACGCGGGTCGGGGTCGGGCGCGGTTAATCGGACAGCGGGAAGTTTCTATTAAGTCGGTGACGCGCCCCGCAATAATTGACTTGTAGCACCGCACCGCACTGACATGAACGCGGGGCTATGAAGTTAACGAGTGCTTATGATATGAGAAGACAGTAAATAAAATAGTATACAGGTAGGTATATAAAACCTAATGCAGTAAAAAAAGAGGGATATACCTAAAGCGAACAAAATACTTGTAGGTCGAGAAAATTGAGTTTTTTTTTATGAATACGATTTTTTTTTTTTAGATAATTGTATTCTTAATAAGCTCGCCTCCCTTCTTCATTAATTATAATTAGATAATAGTTCTAAAAATAGTAAATTTGATTAAATAAATAATAATAATAAAAAACATAACGGAATGTACAATTAAAATGGTCGCTATATTAATATAAATTACTTTTCCTATAAATTGTGTCATTCTGATGAAACATAGTTATATTTTAACGATGTAGGCAGAAATATTTTATAGTTATTTATCAACATACAATTTGATGAGTCATATAGGCTTATTTACTTCATAAGTAATGCAAAGTTAAATCATAACATATAAACACGACCCAAAACCGAATGTAAAATTAACGTGCCGCACTGCAATATCCGTCAGAAATACCGTAGTGTCATTATTTACGTCTATGGACACTCCGAGTCATTGTTGTTTCAAAATAAACATCATGAGCAGGAATGAGATAGCGAGATATTATTTTCATAAAATTGTGTCAGCTAACTTTAGACACGCCGAAGTATTCATGTATAGTCAAGTGTCAGACAAATACAGACGTCTTTTGCATAGTATGTAATTTAATGTAATGGATTAATAGGATTTATTGATGCTACTCATTTTTCCACGTGACTTTATTGGTATGAATAAAAAAGACAAATGTTTTTATTTATAACTAGTTGCGGCCCGCGGTTTCACCTGCGTACCCGAGGGATATCGTACCCTCCACTATCGTTAAGTTTTCTTACATTTTTCTATTTTTCTACGCAACTTTCTTACTTTTTTTCCGTAAGTACCTTCTCTAGAGTACTTAAAAAAAAAGAGATTTAGTTTCAATAAAATATAGTAAGAAAATAAATGTATTACTTGTAACACTAAAAGTACCTACACGTTTCAAATAGGCCATAAACCATTTCTCCACTATACTTATACTTAATGTTATAAAAACTTAGATAGCATATGGTATGGAATATTGGCTACTTTTCATCCTGGAAACGCGGGTGAATCCGCGGTGACAGCTAGTATCAAACTAATAAGTTTTTGTTAAATATATCATATCAGCTTTTTTTGTTGACTGTACTTGCATTGTCTTCCAGTATACTAAATATCAAGTCAATCCGACCACTGGAAGCGGATGAAATTCGACTTCCAAGATTTGACCCGAACATACATACATTGCAAATTAATAAAAAGCTTGTAAAAATAAACGTGAATTGCAAAACACGACAAAAAATAATGTAATCCGATCGCAGCTTTTATCGCTGACGCTTATGAGATGAGACAGCACCATGGCCCCATTTCAACAATTAGGTTTTCCTTTTAAACTTGATCTAGTTAGTGCTAGAAATACATAAAATTCGTTCCGAAACATAAAACATAAAAATAGAACAGTTTGAAAAATTTATACCGACAGTTTTCCGAGCTCTCGAGTTGTATTCCTGGATGCATTTCCGAACGTATTTATTTATAGATAATGACATCAAAGAATATTGTAAAATTTGATGCATTATGGACATTAAGGAGATATAATAGCCATTGCGATTAGAAATGTATTTGGGATTTGTATTTCTCATGTCAAATAGATTATTTGGGAGTACTCGAGTCACGATCAACGGCACTGCCAGTCAGTTTACCCATTGATATTTAGTACAAGGGATAGATTAAAGGATTTGAATAGTGGACCAATGTTCTTCTGAGCATGTTCTTTGAAGCAAGAGTTTCCGATTTCTTTGTCATATTTCGTTCTTGCAGGTTTATTGATTAAACACACTCACAGGACCATATTACAAACATCATAAACAACAACTGTTCTTCTACTATGACTTTTAATAATTATTCAGATTTTAATTGCGTTGCAAACTAAATGTCAGTGCACGAGAGGCGTTGGTACAGCAAACTACAGAACTGAAATGTGTAAGATAGAACAACGAAATCTTAACTGATTGGTTTTGATAAATCTATTATGTTTATAGAATTTTTTTTTGTTTATGATGTTAGTAATACCACAGTCTATAAAACGATATAGTCGTTCGACGAAGACGTCTAGACTCGTGCGGGGTGTGAGGGGCGAGACGCTAGAAGCCGAGCCCGACCTGCGAACAAAGCGATGTTAGTAGCTCGGGACACAGCACAGCATACTTTGTGTGGCCGTCGCGATACTGTCTACTCGTTGTCGGCATTTTCTACGAGATCAAAGGCGTCGGACGACTGTATGGTTTTATAGACGGGTAATACAGGTTGTTAGTGTTTTACCAATAATCCTGTAGGATACATCTTGGAGTTGGCTGAATCGTTCCAAGAATAGTATTCTGAGTGCTGCTTTTGAGAATGTGATTAGATCCTTTAATTTGACATTGGATTGACTACCATTTAAATGTTTTTTTTATATCAGGCAGGCAGGCAGGCGGTCCACTCAACCTGATGGTAAGTGAATAACGTCGCCTATGGTCATTAGCACAAACCAGGAGGATCTTTACAAGGCCTAGAAGCTAGTTGGCTCTCAAGTGCAACTCCCGCAATACACTGGTCGAATCATTAAACATTGCATCTATCAAAAATTTATTGTGTTGTATGCCTGAAATAAATAGATATTATTTAATTTATTAATTAACATTAAATATTATTTAATTTATTAATAATTACTTAATACCGATCACCTTATCCTCATTAGTACTTAATGTACTGACACTAATAATACGACATATTATGCTTAATTAAACAATATGGTCCGAAGTCTCGACGGACAATATAATATCAACACACACATCTGATAATTAGGGTTGTCAAATATATAAATTAATCTATAGGTATATATACCTATGTATCAAAAGCATCTCTGAGCTGTTCTATTCCTAATGTGTTAAGGTCAACATAAGATTAATTTGCCCCACTTTTATACATCAGGACTATAAAGCTATTGGTTCTTTAATACTAGCTTTTCCAAAGATAAAGCTCTTCTCCGTGCTATAGGCTACATGAGTGAAAAATTTTATTACTATTGGTTGCGGAGGAAACAAACTCAACTTCGTATTACGCTAATTTATTACCATTTAAAATTATCTTTGTCTGTTACCTTTTTACGACAAAACCGCAAACGATTCCGATGAAATTTGGCACGCAGATATAGAGAGGGGTATAGCATACTTTTTATCTCGGGAAACCGTGTGAAACCGCGGGGTACAGCTAGTTAACTAAATCATGAAACGAAGCCAAGATCGCTGAGGTAGCCCTACGCTATCATTATTGACTAAGGTGTGATGTAATGCAATATCGAAGGGGATGCCTGAAATATCCGGCCGGTGCCAACCCTGTTGATTGACGGATAACCGCGCCGCATGTCACTGCCGTACGTATGGCAAACATGCGACAAGAAGGTACGGTGTGTGATATAGGTATGATACGATTGCGTCTACATTACATTGTCTACAGACACAAGTATACATTGATCGTGAAATAATTATCGTTTGACTATATATTCAACTGTATTTAGAACTCTTCGTTCAATACCTTACCATTAGCACATAATATTCAATAGTAATCCATTAGCAAGGTTCACCTCACACGATCCTTCGTATCTAGTGATTTTCTTCGAATCGTTTCAAAGTCTAAAAGGACTAAAAACAAATCTTTCGTCTATCGTTATGGGATAAGTCATAAGATATTCACGAAGGTTCGAAGCAAATAATTAGAAATATGACGGTAGATGTTTTTTTTAAACTGCGTAACAATTTCATTATCCTCAGTGGTAGTTCTTTGTTGTACAGTCGAGGACATAAATATGTATACACTTAGTAAAATTCAACAACGGTTTCCTCTTAAACTACTGATTGAAATTATGAGATATTATAAAGGCAGAATCTTCTAACATATACTATTATGATTTGTGTAATAGTTTAACACTTAAATGTTAAACATGCGAGAAAATTGCTTTTGAATTTCAGAAAGTGTATACATATTTATGTCCTCGACTGTACATCCGCCTGTAGTTTTCAGTTGTAAATCTTTCACCAGACACTTACCCGTGTTCCGGCATTAGTAGGTAGGTACTTGAGAGCCAGCGGCAATCTAGACTTTGTTCAGGTCGACTGTAAAATGCCCTTGATAGTGCTATTCTATTTGCCTATAGTGACAGTGGCCACTTACAAGTCTGACAAGCAGGTCATTAAAAAAGTATATTCCACAGCCGTGATTTCTCCTGCGACCAACTCACTGATTTATCTGCGGATTTTCGTCGTTCTACACTCTAGTGCTTCCAGATGTATATTTATCGAGTTTATTATCATGCATTTAGCTTCAATTTTGTAATTTTCCGAACTATTTTTTCATAAAAATAAAGTCATTTAGCTCCGGTTGTCAGCCAAGCACTACTCATAATAGCTCCACCAAATACATCGATTTCTATCAACCGCAGGACATTAAAAGAGTCCATTAGACTAACACACATTGTTCCAACGCTCCATTGTCTCCGAATACTTAAAAAATAACATACATGACGCATCGGTCATTAGCTGACGCGATGTCCATCTGTAAATATATAGCAGCCATTATAATCTGACATCGGCCGTTTGGTTTTGTTGTTTCAGAACGCTGGTATTTAGTGCAGGTGGCGCGGCTCTTCGTGGGCTGGTCGGTATAAATAGTGTTGTCAGTTAGCGCGGGCAACGTTCGGTTCCCGAATGCCGATGCAAAACTAATGTGGGACACTGTCGTGTCAATCTGCACTAGCCAGACTTTCTAGCAGATGGGACCGTTTAAGAGATTGCTGTAGTATCAGGTATCGTTGATGATGGTATCTTATTTATAAAGGCAATAGAGATGTTAAAAAAGTCGACGTTGTCTATAGCTTCGCGCTACAATTGCTACGACAGTTCGTAGCCGTGCCTGATTTCGTAGCCATTAATTCCTCTCTTCACTCCCTTTTTTAAGAGAACCCCTTTCTGTACTCATTTGGAAAAACCACGATAGATTCCTTAGATATATATTCTCAAAACGAATAAGCCTGTCCTTTTAGATAAAATATTATTGATGACAATGCCTGATCATTTATCAACTAAAATTCATTCAATACCTGGTTGATAACTTTTCCGGTTACCTCCGATAACCTCCAACATATACGTCCGTTACATTAGTAACAATACTGGTACTATTTACGTGTCCGCCGAACCCATCCGGCCCCGTCCGGCAGCCGTCCGTGCGCCGTCCGGCCGTCCGCCCGCCCCCGCTTGATTGATAACAACATAAACGCGTGTGGGTAAGTATGACTAGTATATCAATCAAAGTCATTCGCGGCTCACACCCACCTTGGCAGACTTGTCTTGGCTTGCCTATTATATTCATTGAGATTGAACGGAATTCGCTCGCTGCCGAAAACATGACCTGCCGTAATATTGCCATAATTGCCGTTTTGTATTGCAGTATGATACAATAATTGTATTGTACGTTTATTTGAAGTTTTTTTTTATATTATATAGGTTTGCGCAATCCCGCCTGATGGTAAGCGAAGATGTAGTCTAGGGTGGACCGCGCGTACCCATAAGATGCCTGTTCACTCTGGCCTTGAATAAACCCATGTTATAAGTGTCTGGAAACACGTTGTCCGGGAGAGCATTCCACAACTTGGCCGTGCGTATAAGGTAAGAGGAAGCGAAACGCTTGGTACGGCAAGACGGAATGTCGACGACGAAGCGATGGAGACCCCCCCGACGCCTAGTGGTCCGATAGAAGAACGGGGATGGAGGGACAAGATTATGGAGTTCTTTATCGCATTCTCCGTGGAACAATCTGTAAAATACCGTCAAACTTGCAACCTGACGCCGATGATCCAGGTTTTGCAGTTTCTTGCTCGTTAGGTCGCTGTCGTCAATTATCCTTCGAGCGCGCCTATCTAACGAGTCCAAAGTTGCCAGTTGATATTTGGCTGAGCCATCCCACAGATGAGAACAGTACTCCATGCAAGGTCGAACTTGAGCTTTGTATAAATTTAGAAGCTGTTCCTTTGTGAAGTACCGTCTCACCTTGTTCAGGATTCCAAGTTTTTTGGCAACAGTCTTGGCCTTGGCCTCGATGGACCGTCCGAAATTAAGGTCAGAGGATAAATTGAGACCCAAAAGGTCTAGGTGTTTGGATAACGGTACAGATACATCACGAAATGCGGGAGTCAGGTTAAAGAGACTCTTTGTAGTGTTGTCGTATGCATTTTGAATGCAAATATTTAATAGAGTCGGTTCTAGGGATGTTAATAGCTCCGATCAAATATTTTATTCAGTGTTTTGTTTTTATTGTCTGAACGTGGGCAAATATGGCTGACTGCACAGTTTTTTTAGGTTTTAACATCAACACATCGGCTATGGTGATATCGAATGTACATTTCTGATATTTAAGCCTTCGGAAAACACAGAAACAAACACGATTTAAAATTTACGCTTCCATATGTCGAACAGCTATTTCTAGGTATGTTCTAATTTCATTACATAATGTCAGAAAACATTAGGCATCTGTCTCAAAGACAACACCTTGAAAAAAAAAACCACAAAGAAACTATTATGAAAATATGAATAAGCGTTATTTAAAAAGAAGCTTTATTTCGAGAGCCATAAGAGTTTTTTGATAAAAAAAACCAATTTAGTATAATTTGATCCGTCGAAAGCTCATGACGTAAGATCTGGCCGTGTGACGGATCACATCTGCGTATAATGTAAAGCTGTTCGCGAACGACACGTGCAAAGTGACAGGGATTTTGTCGCCCTGTTTTATTAAATCCATTAATTAAGAGCAACCTAGCGTGCGAGCAACTGAGCTGATACCTTTAGGAGACGCCTTAGGTCTTAAAATAAATTAGTTTATTGGGTATAAGAGCATTGATTAGTACTTTAGTGATTAGTATAAATATAAATAAATAAATATCCTGGGATATTCCTCACACACGGTCATCCTGATCCCAAACTAAGCAGAGCTTGTACTATGGAATCCAGATAACTGATATAATACATATACTACTTTTTGTTTGTAAATACATACTTAATATACATAATTACACCCAGACTCAGGACATACAGACATGTTCATGCACACAAATGCATGTCCTGTGTGGGAATCGAACCCACGACCTGCGGCGCGTAAGGTGAATCTTAACCAACTGCGCCAACTGGCCCATCAAGTATTAGTTTGAGGAGAGACTTTGCCTCCTTATATGTGTTCTACCGTTTGTACAACGGAGAGTGTTCTAAGGAATTGTTCGTCTTGATGCCCACGGCTACCTTCCACCATCTCAACTCTCGCCATCGACGGGGAGTCCATGCACACACATCGATGCATAATTGTTTCGAACTGTGCGGGCTAAAAGGAGTTTTCTTCCGCGGACGCTCGGACTGTGGAACGAGCTCCCCGCCGTGGTTTCACAATGTGGTACAGCATGGGGTTCTTCAAAAAGGGTGTAAAGAGATTTCTTCAGGGTCGGCAACGCGCGAGTGATATCCCTGGTGTTGCAAGCGTCCATAGGCTATGGTAACTGCTTACCATCGGGCAGGCCGTTAGCTTGTTTGCAACCATAGTGGTATATATTTTTTTTATTATTAAACCCCTTGACTTGCGGTAAAAAAATAACAATTGATTTCTATTGTTTTCCTCGCCCGCGCGGATCGCAAAACAGTTCAAGAAATATTGCTCAAGGAATATAAGCTAGGTTTTTTTTTTAAGACAGACGTTTTTTTGAAAATGGCAGCTTGTACGTGTATTGACAGATTTTACCAGAGTTATAACTCGCGTAATCTATTTAAATTTATATCTGTGTTACAAGTAAAAGCCGCAATTTTCAAATCTTTTCTTTAATGGAACGCGTTATAAGTAGATACACTTCATGGAGGCATACTATAATCGCCTCTTAAAAGGAAGAGATTATATAAGATAATCAAAAAAATTACAAAGTTTCGAAATGCATATCATTAAGCATACTAGATAAGTAGTAGACACGACACGAGTCGCACCGTCTGTCTGGGATTTCTTTCAAAAATCTCTGTGTGTGGCATTAAAGCACCTATTATGTTCTCCTATGTGCTATCCACCTTTTGAGAGTTCATTGACCCAATTTGAGCCTTAACAACGTCGAAGTACGTACATCATTAGCGTTTGTAGGTAGATGAGACAGCACGCGTTACAAAATCGATTAAAAATATTCTAGAAGAAACTTATTAAGAGATTTTAAAAAGTTTCACATCCATCGAAAACTCAAATAATAAAAAACAAATAGATTGTAATACAAACTCGTCGTTGTACATCGAACACATTCCTTTAATCGCTCAACTAGTTACAGTCTGAAGACAAATGGGCCGATGATAATGCTCGTTTGTAATTGTCACGTGTATTCAAAGCAGGTCCCGCTGTCTGCCGGCTTCTGAATTTAGAATAATGAAAAGGTGTAGAGATAGCTTTACGCGCTTGTTTTAGTCGTAACTCGTAACTCGTGAATCGTATCCGAATTCCGTAATAAAGTTGTAAAATCAGTTTTATACGATGTTAAAACGATATTGCACTACTGTTTTAAAGCTGGTAATGAGCTGGTATGATTTTGAGGTTAAGGGTATTAAATCATGATAATAATGGGTAGAAAATAGTAACCTTCCTGAGAGCGTAGCTTCAGCTTGACCCTTTGAATGAAGAGTAGTAAAGAATCATGACGAGATCCATACATTGATTTGTACAAAAAAAAAAAACATTTAAGAAGGGTTACAACATTGGAGGTGATTCCCCAATGTTGAGATTACATTACCAGCAACATGTTAATATACTTGGATTATTTTATAAATCCCGCAAAATAACAACAACATAATGGTTTGTTCGCGATTTGCCGGCATGGCATAGAATTTTGCATTTTGGTTCTAAAAATAATTTAAATGCCTCAAGTTATTCCTTATAGGCACCAAGGATCAATTATAACGTCATTCCAACGTTTCCAAAAATCTTTTTTTTTTGTACCAATCTCGCCATAATTCTTTATGGAAGATGTATCTTCATAGTAAGTAAATATGTCATGTCGACTAGAATTCCGTCACGGTTTTTATTCTAATCTATATTTCAATACGATTGAAGAGATTGAATACTTGATACCTTATCAGAGACATCTTAAGCGATATTTTGACAAAAACTTTTCTGAGAAACGGTCAATGAAATCAAATGCACATTTTTTTGTATTGTGAACGTATAAGAATAGCTTGTGTTGCGTTATTCTCGGATAGTCGCACAGTTGGCGATTTAAAGTCAGTATCGTTTTTTTGTGCAACCGATAAAACTTCGGTTTTGGAGAATCGACAAAAAAGTCATACTACCTACTGGTATAAGAGCTAGCAACGTCGCGAAAAAAAGAACTTTAGTAAGGCTGGTTTTTTGATATTTTCTTACGCATTAAAGCCTGATAGAGATGCGCCAAGTCTGGCAGCTGGGAGTGGTTGCGTTTGCTTTTGCGCATCCTATTTGTACTAGTGAAAATTTCGGATTTTTAACCCATTAAACCATTTTAGTACGAATAATTTTCTCTTCACCATTTTCTACAGCCTTTTAGCAACCTAAACTTAAATCGACAGAGCGTTATGTGGTTGCTAACTATGTGCCAGATGCTATTTTAGTTGTGAATCTTGTGAAAGCCATATTTTCTTCTAAACCATTTTCTAAGAGCTGAAATTTCAACATTATATAGTTATGCTATCAAAGAACCTAAAATTAATTTGCCAGACGGATATCTGGCTGCATAAGGGTACACAGACTAATTTAAGATCTGTTCAAGAACATTGTGTTAATCGAAAATAAACCTTATGTCATCGGGACAGGTTCCAAATTCAATTGTTTAATCTCAACCCACAATTTTACTTGAGCTTTGGTTGACTTTCTGAAATAAAAACCTTGGCTGCCTTCTTTCCACCAAAAAAGTGCGAGGAAGCTAAGCAGTGAGCGAGATTATACTTAAAGCTACGAAACTAATGTCAGAACCATGTACCGGAAGTGGAATTCGAGACCCAATCAATAGCAGCAATGAACAAAATGCTAACTTGAAAAAGTAAATTTTAAACCAGAACCATTCGAAGGAAAAAATAATATAACTTTATTTTCAAAATCAAAATAAATAAGTAATTTATTCAGGTTAGGCCCTGATAAGGCACTTATGAACGTTACAGTTGACTCTATCGACGATTCGAAATACACTTAAAACTGAGAAATCTCCGAAAATATGTTGTACTAGTTGTCCCCCGCTGTTTAACCCGCGTTCCCGGGATAAAAATTAGCCTATGTCCTTCTCCATACCATAGGCTATCTGCATGCCCAATTTCATGATGATCCGTTGAGTTGAATCGTTGAGGCGTGAAGGCGTAACAAATAAACAAACACACTTTCGCATTTATTATAATATTAGTTAGGAAGTTAGGATGTTAGGATTAGTTATCAATATTTTAATATACACTATGTATCAGTAAGTTGAATAGTTAGGCCGACTTGTTTGGCTCGACCTGTGTGCACACCTTAGTGCAGTTGCTATTTCACCCGTTACTAAAACTTTTAATTTATTAATACTGTAGGTGTAATTAAAGTGATAATTTTATTGTAAAATTACAACAATAAACCTATCGGGCACATGAGAAGTTTCTTGCGTCGCTTCTTCTCCTCATATTTTTTTTTTCATTTAGATAACACGGTGGTTTTTACTTTTTAAAATACTTTTTTTTTACTTTTATGTTATTTTATTCGTTGTATTCTTACCCTGTTCCTAATTATATGGAGTCGGTGCAATTTTTGCGCTGTTTCAATTCGACCATTCTATCCATTATTATATATAAAATTCAAAGTCCTGACTGACTGACTGATATATCAACGCACAGCCTAAACCGCTGGTCCTAGAGACATGAAATTTGGAGGGTGTATTCTTTGTGAAGTGTAGGTATCCACTAAGAAAGGGTTTTTCGAAATTCCACCCCTGAGGGGGTAAAATAGGGGATGAAAGTTTGTATGAAAGTCCGTCAGTTTCGAAGTTAGGATGTTCAAAATAAGTATTTAGGCTGACGATTGAAAATTAATTTATAGGTGTCTCAGCGTTTGTGATAATTCCACCCCCAAAGGGGGAAAAAAGGGTATGAAGTTGGGTAAGCAAGGCCTTCAATTCCACAAAAAACTCAACTAAATGTATTATTAAACAGTGTAGGTATCCAATAAGGAAGGATTTTTGGAAATTTCACCCCTAAGGGGGTAAAATAGGGGATGAAAGTTTACATGCAAGTCCGTCAGTTTTGAAGTTAGGATCTTCGAATTTTGTGTATAGGCTGACGATTGAAAATTAATGTAAAGTTATCTCAGCGTTTATGATAATTCCACCCCCGAAGAGGGAAAAGGGGATTAAGTTGTATATGAAAGTACTTCATTTCAACAGTAAACATCACTAAATTTATAATTATACAGTGTAGGTATCCACTAAAGAAGGATTTTTTAATATTACACCCCTATGGGGTAACATAGAGGATGCAAGTTTGTACGAAAGTCCATCAGTTTCGAAGTTAGGACCTTCAAATTTTGTGTTTAGGCTGATGATTGAAAATTAATTTATATGTGCCTCAGCGTTTTTGATAATTCCGACCCCGAAGAAATACAGAAATATCTTCACACCCTTTTTGAAGACCCTCTGGCTAAACTGCTTTGGGAAAGCCACGACGGGGAGCTCATTCCACAGCCTGAGTGTACGCGGTAGAAAACTCCTTTGAAATCGCACAGTAGATACTTCGGTTCCAATATATGAGTATGAGTCCATACTCATCCGTCGATGGCAAGAGTTGCGATGGTAGAAGGTAGCCCGTGTGAATCAGATCAAACAATTCTTCAGAGAACTGTCCGTTGTACAAGCGATACACAAATAAGAAGGCAGTCTCTCCTCAGACTGACAGACAGACAGAAAATATCTCAGCTGTCTGTAAATTATTGAGAAACTTGTGGATATAGGTCTCCACCCGCGTATTCGTATGTCTGTCTGTCTGTGTGCCATGAGCAAATATCACCTGTCATGAAATGGTTGAGGAATTTGTGGATAGGTCTCATAGCGCAATTATAGATAAATAATCCTGATCTCGACACCTCCCAAAAAAGACATATTTCACTTTCCCATTCATACACGATGCATATTTCTGCCGGTAGATTTTCAGATCTTCTTCTTCAAATCGGGAACGTAAACTTTCCACAAATAGATGGGTTGATACAAATACCAACTTAGGTATAGATAAAATGTATAGTGATGTTGAATACTATATATAATATACTGATACTGTATATAATATAGTGATGATGACAAACCGATACAGTGGTTATGCGCGAGAGAGCCATTATGACTCCCAAAAATGACCAACCCGCTGCGATAAATGAAATGTTGATATATTCATTTGAAGGTTGTTGCCACCATGGTCGATATGGATGAGTCGGTAAATTATCCTGTTCAATTTTTAAACTCTCTTAATCCGCCGGTTAATCCGTGTCATGTATGTAGGTGCTCTTGTCATATTGATTAGAAATATACGACCTCCAAAATTGTGCTGTGGAACTTGACTTCAAGTAACAGCTCTCCGCCGCAATGTTATTTAGGCCAAAATATTAACTGGTTTTGCTAGAGGAGAAACAGTCTTCGTGCCGCGTATACCATTGATCCCAAATCCTTCGTTTTATTTAAAAGTTTACAGTTCCTTATCAAGGTTAGTTTAGCGATGGCTATTAATAAATCACAGGAAAAAATTCTAATATTTGCTAGAGTTTATTTGCGGCAGGATTGTTTCAGTTGTATGTGGCATGCTCGCATGTAAGCTCTCAATCTACCTGAACTCATGTCAAATATCACACGTAGTGGCGGGCAATAACCATGAACAAAGCTCTATATTGTTACAATGAATCATATCTAGAAAAAAAAACTACGCGGACGAAGTCGCGGGCCAAAGCTAGTCCATTATATAATGGATCCTACGAAAGGAGGGAATGCTGATATCAGCATTCCCTCCTTTCTTACTTCCTTCCTTCTTCTCCTTTCTTACTAATATCATCTTTCACACAATCCATCTATCTCTTATTCGGTCTTCTTTTCGGACATCCATCCACTATTCGTCACATGGCTTTCATTTCTTCTCACAACTTGTATATTAACCTTATATACAACACAACTTCTCACAACTTGTATATAACCTTGTATATTAAAAATGTAAACTTCTAAGATAGAAGAAGTTACATTTTAAATAAAGCCGTATTTACAAAAATATAGTCTGTGAAAATGTTTACATTACGCCTGTAATATAAAGTGCAGTCAGTCTACAGTCAAAGAACATTGTAATACCCTCCTTGATATTACCTATATTATGGTCTATGCTTCTGGTTTTCTATTTTAAAAATGATTTCTTGCTGTCTTTTGCTGATATATCAATGAGAGTATTTCACAAAAGATTGTTGAAAAAACCTCCCCCACATTCCAAGTCGTGATGAGTAACAGAAAAGAAAAATGTGTTTTTTGTGAAGACAAAGGCGGAATTATAATATTATTTAATGAAGAAAAACTAAATAAATGTATGGAAACTTTATATTCACGCATTAAATTAAATTATTATTATTATTTCTTGGAACTGCTTTAATTATTTCTGTTGTAATTTGATAACATTTTTAGATCCTTAAGATAAACAATTTGGCATTAAAAACGCAAATTTCCAAAATTCCAAGTTAGCATAGTTCATTTCTGGTGTCTAAACAATTGAAACAAAGAAATTTCACTGTCATTAGTGACAACCAAGTGACGCCTCAGGGGTAGTCAACAGTTTTCTAGACAGTCTTATTATAATTTTAATAATAAATTCATAATGAAACAGTATAACTTATGTTTTTAATTTTTTTTTCACTACTAATATAGCATACGTAGTTGTAATACGTAAAGTAACACTCTGTCAATTTAAACTTAATTTGGTAAAAAAATTGTTAAAAAAAAGGACGGAGAAATTGATGAAAAAAAATTAAAAAATGTTTCAAACTCCGAAATTTTCACCAGCACAAACAGGATGCGCAGAAGGAAACGCAACCACTTCCGGCTGCCAGACTTGGTGCATCTCAATCAGGCTTCTATGAGCAAGTAAATATAAAAAAATCAGCCATACTAAAGTTCTTTCTCGAAAACGTTGGTAGCTCTCGTACCATACTGAGTATCAAATATAACAGAGTAGGTATTTCCGATGTTTTAAAGTCGCAGAACCTTTTAGACTCCTATTAAAAATGATGTACAATATATTAAAAGCAATCAACAGTATATTTATCCAGCTACACCATAAGTCAAATAAGGGGTCCGATTCAAAACTGTCGCAATAAATAAGCCATTCACATTTACGCGCGGAAAAACGACACACTCCGTGTTGGCCGTGATACATGGACTTATAATTCAGGACTGGGAAATTACAGAGCGAGGAAGGGGGGAGGTCGAAAAAGTTTCGTTATTGCCGATATTAAGCCACGTGGGGGCGCGAATGAAGCGTCGGGAATAGTGAATTATCGCCCCCCAGGTCCACAGTGCGTTGCCCCCGCGCGCCGCGATTTGTGACATTATTTAAATTAAATTCCAAATTTAAATTCACAAACGACATTTTGTTTCTGAATCTCAGATGGGCATAGGTTGAAAGTTGTTTTTTATAAATATTTTAAAATGTATTGTTATTTTAAGTCGTTGGGATGATGTTTGTCCTACGATTGTTTTTTTATCAACAGGGTCGAACTCAGTTAAAAAAAAGGGCTTATAAAAAGTCAATCATAAAAAGTTCTACATATCCGGAATAGAGGAGGCATTTCTTTTAAATATGCGCATAATACGTGTGATAATATCGCGATGGTTATCGGTACATTTATTTGATCACGTGTTTTCGGGACATAATGGTGTGTTACACGCACACGTATGAGCGTCTCGCCTTCGGGGGTGGAATACTGGCAAAAAAAAACTTTTAAATTTTTCCAATTTAGAACCAATAATTTTGCCATATTATCACTGTTTTGTAACCATATTTTATTGTATTGAATAAATGTGTGATATTGCCAATTAAGTTTTATTAAAAAGCGGGCATGTAAAATAATTTAGTGATAATACATACCTGCTCAGTTTTGAAATCAAATAAACTACCGCATTTTGTGATATATTTCTTATTTATGTAACTGTGTTTACAGATCATAAAATAATTAAACGTCTTCACCGCGTAATGGATACCTGGATGAATAATTTGAACTATAACTGCCTAGTGGCCGAATTTAAAATTTAAGTTCCGACGACGAATAAAACAAACATAAAATAATTATTTTCTATGACTATTAAACACAAGAGTACTCAATGTTAATTAATGTTTTGCAGCGATTTGAAGGATTCTTTATAATTTTGGAATAAAATAAAAGTGTAATATTATTTCTTTCTTCCATTAGAAACTGCGTTTGCATTCAGTAACCAAATTAGACATTTCTCTTTATAGATTTACTTACAAATTATTTTACTCTTTTCATCAACAAAGTTACTTGTTTTATTATAATAGAATGTAAAATAAAATAGGCAAATGATCATACAATTATTTAAAATTAAAGAGAAAGACATATAAGTAATTAATCAGATTTAAAATAACCATCCTTATGCATTTTTTCCAAGAATAGTCAGTTTGTTTGTTTGTTTAAACGGGATAATCACTGGAACTACCAGTCGGAATCGAAAAATTCTTTCACTAATAGGAACCTACATTATCCCCGAGTATTATAGGCTACTTTTTATCACGGGAACGCGGGTGAAACCGCGCGAGATAGCTAGTTAAAAATAAACGTGTTCATAATAAGCATCTCGCATAGTTATTACAAAACAATTGTTCGTCTATTATCCTTAACCTTATTGTAGAGAAGGCTGCTTCTTAATGAAAATGCTACACAAGGTCGCATTATGAAACGTCACTAACGGACCGGAAAATGTGTTAATTTTGTTAATTTAGATAACCATTGAACAGTTATTCGAGAGAGCGAATGATTAACTCGCGCCGGAGGACTAATGGAAGGCTAAAGCTGCAATGTTATCATTAAAATCGGTGAAATTTTTTTTTTTTTCGTAGATTTCATTGCGTGCGCGGCGATTCGACCTTTCATTTTGCTTGAAGCAATAATTATTTGTTTCGATGTTCGTTTACAGTTTGCGTAGATTTTGTGGTTTATAACATTATTCGCGTTTTTTTTTCTAATACATTAACGAAATAAATAAATATTAAAGGTAAAAAAGACAAATTAAATGAAAGCGAATTGAGTAAAAATGTCTCGAAAAAAAAATATTATAGCTTGATGCTAAAATTTATATGTAATTGAATTTTATAATAATTTATCGTAAAATAAAGTAAAGAAATGCTCTCCTCCTCAAACATATATACCGTTTAATTAATAATTGATATAATATTTATATGTGAAAATGGGCGTCTCATTCATGGTTCCAATTTCATTTAATTAAAAATAAATTTCAAAGATCTACTATAATAACCACTATTTTATAAAATTCGTAAGCTAATATCTCATTATAATACGATAGTGGAATCCTTCGTGATATCACAATATAGCACGTTACAGTAAAGATGGATCGATATGCGCGCGCGCAGGCCTTCGGTGTGATTAGCGCAGCCTTGCAAAGTGTCTATGCACGCATCTTATATACGTTTCTTAATACCTACTGTTGAGTGCACAAGTGTCTTCAATTTTTTGTATTTTTATATTACTAAGTAGGTTAGTTTTATTTTGTATTTGGAACGCAATTTTAAATGATAGAGGTACTGGATTTTTATATTTTATTTTTATAAAATGTTTTGGGTTGAATTTGTTATTCGCATTCTATGAATATCAAAGAAAATACAAAATTCAAGTTAATAATAATTATTAAAAGCATTTTTTTTGTGAGCTATAGTGGTGTATAATATTGCTTTTTTATATAAGGACACCTTAAGGACAATTTAATTTACGTTCAAAAGTCCAAATTTTGTATCAAGTAAGGTACATAACGAAATTGCTTGCTAAATAATTACAGTTCTTGGTTAGAATATTTTGGTCGCAATAGGTTATTATGTAATTTAAGACACGCTTTAATTCAATGGAGAATTTACTTCAATAATGACGCAATTACACGGAGAGTAATTAAGTTAACGCAACTTTAAACTGCAATTAGTGTTTGTAGTTGAAATAAGACCCATGGGGAAAGCAACTGTTTCAGATTTCCATTAACGTTTTCTATAACCTTGACATTTCTTATAAAAATATTTAAGCACTTGTGTAAACGAATATATACCGAACAAAATAAATAGGTCCCTCGCATAAAATCAGTGATGTACTAAAAACTGTGTACACACAAGTACAAACATACATGTTTAAGCAAAGGAACACGTATACGGTAATAAAAATTACTTTGACAAATAGCACCAATTGTGAATGTCTGCGAGTGTACTTGAGATCAGTTAACGTAGTTTTTATTTAATAGTGAGATAAACCAAGGTTTACTAGAAAATAATTTGTGCTTTGGAAAATATAATTCAAAGCATTTTATTGAAATATGTTTAAAACTTTGATTAAGGATACATCCAGATAGAGTGTTGCAGCTGTGCACGCGTCGATAAAAATAGCCTCTAACTGTTAGGGGCTAAATCAAATAAAAATGCAAAATAATGTTCAATATTTAACTTTCTCCCGATTTTAATTGGAATATTTCAACAACTATTATCATTATGAACGTCACTATGACAAGCAGAATGACGCAGAGGGAGCGTAAAACGTAGCTGTTACGCGCAGCAGCCTATAAAAGTTGGCCTGTTTTATATATTCGTGAAGTATGGCAACGTTCTTTCTAGGTATATTTATTTATATGGTTTAAAAGTTAGAAGCACAGATATAAATATAAATAGAGGTCGCGAATACTTCGCGTGCCAAAAGGGAGAGCAATGCTCTTCTTCCTGTACCTGAAAGTTTCCTGTACCATGGTGATATAATTATAGTGGTTGGCTACTCCCTTTACGTTGGAACTCTGCAGCCAAACACCAAGTGTAGTAGCCAATTCTTTTGTAAGCTAATTGTGCTTATCACTGTCACACATCACATACTTATACTTGTGATAGTTGATTGGTGATAGGTACCTGCTATAGTTATATTAAAGCCTATTCATAATAGATAAAAAATAACCAGAGCTCGTAAACACTGCACCTAAGTTATGCAAATATGCATCAGAATACATATTGTAATAGTAACAGCGCAGCGTTCACTAAGTCTGACCCTGTGGCCCAAGCAATAGCTAAGCACGTTGAATTTTGCAATTGTAGTATTTTTTAAAAGGAGCATTTGATGGCACACCGTAGCGCACTAAATCTGACGTTGCAGTGCAATATACAAACGGTAAATATTTCCTTATTCAGTCCGTTTAAATCGCAGACATTTTATTTGTTCGATGTATCGTGGTCGCGTGATGTGGACCCATCGACGTGCTCGTTACATTCAATGAACGATTTGGGGTTTTTCTTCACTGAGTAGTCGTTTATATTATGTATGCCTCAGTATCTATATTGTTTAAAAACTGCCGAATCTATTATTGAAAATTGAGGCTTATCCAACCGACATAAGGATATAAACACCTCGAGAACACTTTACAATTCACAAATATTTAAGGACAAACAACGGGTGGAGACAACAAGCTTGAACGAGAGTTCGGCTCCCGATGGTTACGACACTTACGACCTACAAATCGAAGGTTAAGCAGCTTCGGTCTGTATCAATGAAAATTAAAGCTTAAGGCCTGGTATCCTCCAGAGCCAAGGAGAGAGATGTTTTGTAAATAACCAATATATATAGTTGTTTCCCGCTTAGCTTCAGCGGTCGAGAGTCCAAAATGTTACGAGTCTATCGAAAATAATCCTTGTCATTGGTCCAGGTTCAATCTAGACTCAAAGCATGACTAAACCCCTAATCCACCAAGCGGATTTTACTATAGTTTAGAAAAAAGCAATCGAAAACGAAAAGTATTTTGTATTCCACAATTGAACGTCAAAATAATCGCGTGCATCGATGCAAATGCGCGTAATCGATTGTCTGCAACCGTACCGCCTGAACTGGGTCAACATAAATTGAAAGATACCATGTAGTGTCAGAGCCAACTATGTGTATGTTATGTGATGTAATCGCAGATCACCGATTAACGATTATTTTATAAACACTTGCCTTTACAGCTTGTCTTACGACGGATTTGACGAATTTACCTATATACGTTTTATAAATAATAATAATTTTAAGTAGAAAATACCTTGAATTATATAAATCTTACATTGACAAGTTACGATGAAATTGGTATGTACAATCAAATATAATAAGGAACTTATTATGTCGGGAGAACTACGAGCTACGAGTCTCTCTAGCTAGAGTCTAGAGTAGAATTCTGACGCGGATTAAACAGGAGGTAATAATAATATAATAATAATATCCTGGGACAATCGTCACACACGGTCATCTGATCCCAAACTAAGCAGAGCTTGTACTATGGAAACCAGATAACTGATATAATACATATACTACTTTTTGTTTGTAAATACATACTTAATATACATAATTACACCCAGACTCAGGACATACAGACATGTTCATGCACACAAATGCATGTCCTGTGCGGGAATCGAACCCACGACCTGCGGCGCAATGGAATCTTTATCAGACTCTTAACCAATTGCGCCAACTGGCCCGTCAAAACGTAGGTAAAACCTAGAATAAAGTTTAAGCGACCTTTTAAAATATAACCTAGTACTAGGCAATCGTGCCGAGGATGTTCTCATGTTACGTAATACACACATGGACAGTTTGCAATATATAATATCGATATACATAGGTATGGTGCATAACGTGGTATATGATTATAAGCTGTGTGTATACGTGTATTGAACATTAGCGTATTAGTTACTGGCGACCTTAGAATATGAATAAATTTTATCACTTTACTTATGTAAGTAAAGTGATAAAATTTATTTTTATCACTATATAGGTTTTCTAACATAAATGATATTCGATGGATACATTTTTCGGGCGTAAAACTTGGTTAAAAATACACTGATGACAAAATGGAGAGATGAGAAAATAATAATAAAAGAGAGGGAAAAAAACTGATATGAAGCATTGACAGAAAGACAATTGTACAGGTAAAAGCTCTTATTGAGATTAAGTACTATGTATTTGTAGAATCTGCCTAGCTCTTTGAAAATCTGTCACCTAGCGTCTACGTGTGTGCCGCAGCTGCATAAAGTTGATGGGAGGCCATCAGAATTTTATATGACGATGTGGTGTGGTGGTTACATTGATTGGTGGTTACCACGTTATGGCAAGTACAACCTAATGAGCAATAGCCTATACTTATTATCAATAGAACTTTCTTCAGGTACATAGAAAGTTGAATTTTAATCAAACGATATAAACAATAAGAGATTGTAAGCGAGTGAGCTCGTAACTAAGCAGCTAAGTACCACAAGTGGCGTTTAAGTGAATGGGTATTCACTCAAACGCCTCGAGTTGCGTTTGAAATTGCATCTAGTTAGAGTGTAGCAGTTCAAGCACTTTGCAAATGATTGCGCAAAATGCACTTTTACTGAGAGTGCTTTTTACATCCTCAAGAGCAGCGATTACATAGATAGAACACCTAATATTAACAGGCAATAGATGAAAAAATTATTTATATTCGGAATTTGAAATTTCTAAACATTGGAATCTGAAGAGATAAAAATTAGTACATACTATCAATAAAAATCGTCATCGTCTGTCAGTTCAGAGACGTCATTGTGGCCTGATATACATACAAGCTAGTTTTTGTCCGCAGAGTTGAAATCTCCGCAACAGAATCATTATAAATCAATAACTTTAAAAAAGATATTTTATCATACGAGTAGATCTAGGCTGGTTACTAAAAATGCTAAAATATAAGAAAAACCAACAGTCGTCCTGATGAAGTCCTCGTTTATTAAAGCTGCAATTCTGCAGCTCGTCTGTACTGACAGACCCTCCGATGAAATGGCATCAACATTTCACGCCCGCTCAGCCGGTTCAGCACACCGGCTGAAATAGTATCGGAGTTGTAAATATTTGAAAAAGGTTCGTCAAGTTGACCAGAGTAAGGTAAAAAAGGGTTCTGCAGGAATTTTCTATGAAGCGGTTAATAATGAAGTTAGTTCTATAGTAACAAACTAATAAGTAAACGAATGCAAGATTGTAAAAAAATATAGTTATTGTAGAGGAGAGGATATATTTTTCATAATAAGAAATTAAAAAGAACCTTTATAGGTAATGATTCCAAAAACAATTTAATTGTAAAATTGTTAATGTTTCTATAATTTTAGACTATATTTTTTGACTATAATTTCTGCACTATCCATTTTTTGATGTAGAGCCCTAGAAACGTTGGAAACAAACTCGAAGTCCTACTAAGGACAGAGTTAGACTGGCCAACACTTCCGTCATATATTTTCTAGTAGTTACAAAACTCGAAGCCTTTAAGTCGTATATAAGTCGAAAGTCTCTCGTGCGACGCGACGGTCCATCGCCCGCCAAGTCATCCGTGAAAGCTAAACTATGCAGATTCGTGGATAAATAGTTCGACTGATTTCTACAAAACTACCAACTGAAAGTTTTACAGACTTATATCATTGGTGATGTTGCTATTTTATTTCAGTTTTACGAGTAAGTCTTTTGGCAACGACAATTTAGGATGTTGCACGAGTGATATGGCTCGTAGTTCCGATGTTTGAAGTTTTCATGAAGCTTGCCTCCTTTTCTGGAGAAAATTTGGAATTTTCGCTGTAGCGATAAGACAAAGTTCTACTGTAGTTTTTTCTTTGTTTAGTTGTTCTATATATCGCATTGTTTCTATTTTATTATACTGTTAGTTTAAGAAAGGGACTGCATTTGTTTTTATTCCCAATTCTTGTAATAATCTTGGATGATGATTATCTCTATTCTCTATTATTATATCTATATAGAATCTTCATAAAACACCACTTCCCCTACACTTTGACCTCATAATTCCTTTGAAGAACTCTCAAAGAAAGCTCCACTACCCAAGCTTGAGCTAGCTATGAGATTGTTATTTACTCTATAACAATCCATTAGCCTACACTCACCGGTTCTCAAGTATCACAACTTCACTATCAGACATATCGGGGGATATTAAATTACTTTCCACGATATACCGAGGCACCTGTGTGGCTGTGCCAACAATATCGTGGAAGCAATGCCGGGGGGCTATGATAAGGCACATCGCCGGCTCCTAAGGGCATCTCCAGAGGGTTTTATCCACTGTAGAAATGTAAACTGACGGGTAGTGATGTTGTTATAACGATGGACGATTTAATCGGTACGATTCTGCAATGGGGTATTTATGAAACGATGTTCATTTTTTTTTATCTGCTAACTGGTATTACTATAATGACAGCACATATTGTTCCTACAAATTGAGACTGCAAAACAACTCATGGCAAAACGGTTTTTTTTTTAGGTTAGGACTCACAAATGCTCATGCATTTCATTTGTTATTCGAGAAAAAGTTGTCGTGCCCATTTACGTTATTTACGATATTTACCGTACATATCGGTTAATGTTAACAACACTACGCGACTTGGTTAAGGAAGCAGAGCATTGATAAGAATCTCAAGATCGCTTCGTGCCTTCCGAAGGCTGTCGTCGGCAGTTGACTCTGGCACAAATAGAAAAAAAAACTTTGGCTCGACTTACCGACTCTCCTAAGTGCTGTTTAGTCGAGAGGCCATTTCGGGAAATTTCACAAGGCATTCGTTTTGCATTTTGAGAGTTTTTGCCAACTTTTTCCAGTGTTAAGTACTTAGTCTTAATTTTTATTTCAAGTAGCCCATTTTGATTGTATTAATGCTACCAAATATAAATGCTAATCATTGGCCTTACATTTTATGTAACTCATATCTGTCCGTGCGTTAGTGTGTTTATAGCTGAGAACCATTTAATGGATTTGATGCCTTTTTCAAAGTTAACTAGGAGATTCCATATGGTACGTTCAAAGCAATATATAATTTCAAAAATAATTGAGCAGAGATTGTTTTTTAGTAAAACAATCCATATATTAAAAGACCTAAAGTTCCTTTTTATAAATCCTTGATAATATTGAACTTTGATATAAAGTCACATTACTATTTACGTTGTGAGTAACTAATAAACATGCTAATTACAATTATATAACTATGTCAGCACAGCCGATAATCCAAGTAAATAAATTAATAAAATAAAATAAATAAATGTTATTACTCGTAGTACCTAACACCTAATGACTCAAACAGCTATTTGTACTGTTTGCTTTGGAACCTGTATATCAAGTCACACTTGTATGAAGAGAGCATTCTGAGATAACAAAGCTTTTTCAATTCAAGTTATTCTTAGTAAGGTAAGGAGGGAACGTGTAGCAGAAAGGGACATCTATCCGAAAGGGTTGAAGACTACATCAGGAATAGACTCTAAATAAAAAGTTTCAACTCAAAAATTCATACGAAATTATTGAAATAAAATTATAACCAACGGTCGGCAAAAACTAACTTTCAAGATTTCGTTATTCTAATGATGCGTCCTTGCGACGCGAAGCGAGCACGAGCCGAGCCTCTAACGAGCATTCGTCTCGCGCTCGACTGCGCTCCGCCCGATTATCAGTTTTTGCACGAAAACAGGGATTCGTATCGCGAAATGGCAAGCACTCCTGATAGTAGACCCCCGTGTGATGGACCAGTGGTTTGACCGCTTAACTGTAGCTAAATTAGTTATGAAGTGAAGAAAGCCATCGGTAATAATCTAAGATCTAACTCGTAAAGGTGCACGGATACTCGATCCGATGTTGCGACGCGGCGACACAACTGGCATCCGTGCGTCTTTGTTCTGCAACTCAATTAAAACTTGCTGGCTCGCACGGCCCGCTCGGGCCACGGTTAGAAGGTCGTTAGTAAGCTGCGGCATGCTCGTTGCACACCACCGCGTGGGCAATTAATCTCTGAAATTATGTATAGGCTGCTGGAAATGAAATCGATTCGTAAAAACGCATAATCGATTTATGGGTCGTTAGGTAAGAGATTTTGATCCCTAATGTTGACTAAAACAAGAGTTAGTTAACTGTGTGTTAACTGTATAACTTAATTACAAGTCAATAAGTATACATGAAACAAGTAAAGGCAAATATTTTTAATTGGTTGTTATTGTTTCGTTTGTTTACATATATATGATTTGTTTTCTTAAATTTTTTAGAACTCCAAACACGCTCATTAGCTATTTATTTATCAAGCAATTAGAATTGGCATGCAATTATAATCGGCTGTTAAACATATTAGTGTTACTAATTACTTGTAATTTAAATATTATTAGAACACTAAATTACTTTGATTGCATGACAAATCATATTATTATAGAGAAAGGCGTTTGTACTCTACCCCCTTACTCATAAAACGTTATTTAACTAAAATACTGTTTAAAGGGTCACGTAAATAACGTCACTCTATTGTCATTGTCAAAATAATGTGACATTATTTACGTGACCATTTAATCATTATATTAGTAAAATAACGCTTTATGAGTAAGGGAGTTAGTTGCGTGATCTCCCGTATGCCAATTCATAGCGAATACGCCGCCAAAAACTGCGCGTCTGTATGCAACATGCACATGTTTTGTAACACACCCGTCAGCCGTAGATCAGGCGGTAAAGTGGATTTTGGTGGATTGTTGTGTACGTAACGTCCCAACTTGAGCTGTGCCTGAATTTATGCTTGCTAGGAAGAAACCGTGACATAAGTTCTGGTTTAGAATTTGTTTTATAGTGTCGAGATTCAGTAAATCACTGGAAGTTTGACGGGAGCTGTGATAGTCGGATTTTACGTGTACTTTGGGCAAAGTTTGAGGAGTTGCCGTGGAGAGATAGATGTTTGGGCAACTCGGTTCTTACTATAGAAAAAAATATCAATATCGATGCAAACGAATATGGCAACTATTTTACGAGAAAATTGCATCTCACCAAAAACATTTGTATGTAAAATGTTGCAAAGACATATGGCTCGCACTGTCAAAAAGTTATCAGATCTCATGTAGAGCCAAGCTTATAACTCTACATGCCCTTACTCTACAAGCCCTAACTTCACAAACTCTACACCTTAGTCAAAATATGTGGCTTAGCCGTTTCGCTACCGTCACATGGGAGTAAGGTGCAAAATGTATTCACTGTTCATTACCTTTTTGTTATACAATAGTATTTGTAGTAGTGAAATGGCCAAATCAATTAAATCTGCATTGAATGGAAATATTTGGATATACAGTATAATGTATCTTTTAATGAACAATTCCGCACGATTCGGATTCATGCAGGATGACTCATTCTGTTTGGTTCAAGTAATAACAATTGTTTTTCAGCTCAATTACCACTTATTTTTAATCTACACATATTTTTTCATTAAATAATTATTTTTAAGCAAAGGTCCCAAACTGCAACTGCATATTAGATAATTAATAATAAAATTTAACGATACTTTCTCAGAGGGTAATGCTTACAGACGCCATCCATGGAATCTGGTTTGATAAAAATAGTTAATGAACAGAAAATCGCTTTAAGTTTGTGTTATAAGCTATTTGTTAGAATTCCAACGTAGCACACGCAAAAGCGTTCAAATCAGGATTACACAGTTCTGGTTTGCTAGCAGTGGCACAGATTAAAGAGAATAGATGCATCACAGAGCACACTGCCGATTAAATACTGTATGTTTCCAATAGGGTTGTCACTACCCGGAAAAATTTCAACAGTGACACGAAGATGTGATTTATTTTAGATAAAAATCTAAATTTTAACCTTTGCAAATAAAAATGTGACCTTTGAAAGCTACTTATATTATGGTGCAACTACTTCAAAATTATGACCATATTAATATGACGCCCAGTAATAATCCGGTGTAAATGTTAACGTTAATGATCGCATATTAAATTAGCTTTTAATGAACATAAAATGGCCTATAAAGTGATCAAAAACCTATTATCAACATTGTCTGACAACATTACCGTGAATGATACTGGCCATAAATAAATTTTATGGAAAATTCTAAAGCTATCATTTCACCAGAATAAAATGATTTTATAATCGCTAAATTCGTATTTAATTCGCCCACTCAGTATTTCTATTCGCCTGCTTCATTGAATTAACTCACTTAATTATTAATTTTTTTTCCTACGTTTTATATATTTTTAGTGAATTATCATCATTGTTACCAGAAGAGTTAATTTATCGCAAACTTTTATGACGCTCGGTTTAGTATTATAGTATCACATCATCCAGTCGCCAGTCATTTATACGTCCGATTTATAATATCCCGATTATCAATATTACTCGTACTATTAATTATTCTGTGGCAATAGACATATTTTAGATTTCAGTAAAGCACACATTTTGTTAAAAATAGCGACATGAAATAATCAAAAATTAATTTATTATTACATACCCTCAATGAAGTAATTTGATTGAGTTGCGCATGAGTATTTTCCTTATTTGGCAATGGTTTTGCCACAATCATTTACCTGTATTGTGGTTCGATAACAAAACGTTACAAGGATGTTTTTTTAAACCAGACTTTACTTATTACAAAATTTCAATACAATAATATAAATAAATTTATTGTAAACACCACAGCTACAAAAGTAAAGTTAAACGTACGTGACATAATATAGGTAATACAGTTAATGTTGTGGGTAAGTACATCACAACGATTAATATGATTTAAAAAATAACACGTTCCTATTTGTATAATAGCTAACTATTAAATCCTTTACAAAACGGTATTATTCATGTCATGATGTGGCAGCCCTAGCGTATAGAGGAGCGCAACGCGTCGCGCATCGATTCAACATTTTACCGCGGTTAAACTGTTATGTTTACACGGCTCGCTTGCTGCGTGCTATACGAGCGAGTGTCGATCTGGCGCAAGCGTTGTATTAGTAACCTACGCGTACGTACGTTACGAGCGTTGTCGCCTGTTACTTGCGCTTAAATGCACTGTGGTGTGGGTGTGGGATGGAATCTGAATTGTTGGCGATAAGAATTATTGGCGAAGAGGGATTAGTTCTCGTACGATGGATGATTAAAAATAGTTTTCTGTCTCTACCCTCTGCCGATAGTGTGATAAGGAGCGAGATAACGTTTTCAACAGCCCATTAGCATTTATAGAGCAGGTATGTCTTGGGCAGAAATGGGTGTTGATAGATTAATCTCAATGTCATTGTTAGTCATAGCAGTGATGATTAATGAATGACTTAACATTCTAAACGTTCATTTTTTACTGAACAATGAAAATGGAAAACTGGTTACAATTCAGTTCTAACGATAAAAAAAATCGAACAACAGTTTTATGTATTTTTAATGAGCCATTTATATAATTGTTTCTCTCGTTGCCACGCCACGATGTCACAAGGTATACAAGTGAATATGTTGCATGTCTAGGTATTTACAACATTTTATCAGATACAATGAATATTTGAGTACCATTTCTAAAATAAACAGGTATTATACGTAAAATGTGGTTGTTTTGTGTCTGTTAAGTATACAATTTTGTAATAACGAAGGATGCGTGGAAAAGTATTATAGCTTCTTTTATTCACTCTTGATGAGGCTGCAATGTTAAACTGCGCTAACGTTTTTTTTTAACTTTCGTTGAATGACTCAGTATGTTTGAACAATGGCTAGGTCGCAGTGTTTGTTTTAAAACCCCAATGTGATACACGTGTGTGTGTATGCATTATCAGTCAGTAGATAGGTACTTGGATAATGTTCATATAATCAAGTTACAACTCTTTTAAGTAGGTAATTATTAGCTTATTTTTAAAACAAACGTATAGCAGAGCATAGCGTTTATTCGCTCAAAGAGCAGCTCGACTGGGGAAGTACCTCCACCTTACAGAATACCGCAGCCAAATAACTTTATGTTGTGTAAAGTTGTGTTCCTGCGCGTGAGTAAGGTCGCCAGAGCTCATAGGGGAGGGGGGAAAGGTCGGTAACGCGTGAGCGATACTTCGTGTGTTGCAAGCGTCCATATGGCTGCGGTAACCGCTTACCATCAGGCGGGCCGTATGCTTGTTTGCCGACTTGTTCGTATAAAAAAAAAAAAAAAAATTGTAAATTGATAACAATATGGGTTTCTAAATATTTAGATTCTATTCTATTGTATGAAACAAGATTAGTAACAAAAACCGTTACTATTTTTATTTATACAAATATATTTTGAATTATCAACTTATAGACTACACTCAGAAACACAAATCTAAGAAAGAGATATAGATTTTCTCCAAAAACCTTTTTTTACAAATCCTGTCGAAATCTTTCGACACTGCGGCGTTAAGTAATAACACCATAATCATTTTTAAAACGAAACAATAGAATACTTTTGCTACCAAGCTTAGTAATTCACACACAACTATAGTCGTAACCATAAAGTTTATTGTAATCCGAAGCGACACGGCCACGGGTGACACTACTGCTTACGCAAGGGTCGCCACTTGTTTAAACAGAGACGTTGCCGTGCGCCCGCGCAGCCTTCGTCGCCACGGGATAAGCTAGGGCTGCCATCCTACTATAACAGGTGGAGATTTCGAGATGGCATATTTTCGAAACCTATGTTCTGTTAGTCATGCTGAACAACTTTTACTATGGGAGCAATAGTGAATTCTCGAAAAAATTTTTTATCTTTCTTAAAAAATGTTGACCTTGCTCGATCATAATGTATGAAAAGTAAAAATTTTTTTTTTGAGATTTCAGTGTTGGTCCCGTAGATTTCGAAAATATGCTATCTCGAAATATCCACCCAGTATATTATAGTATCCTACTATATTAGGCGAAACTACTATATTTTATAGGCATAAAAACATTATTTACATTTTGCGATTCAAAGCGAATTTTTTTTTATTAAATAAAATAACGTTAATTTGAACCAACACATTATGTTTGCTTAATAATTATTTACAGGTAGAAATGCATGAAAAATACTATATTTGATGAAAAAAGAGTTTGTAACCCTACGATAAACTAAACATCTATAAAATTACGCGGAACGCTGTTATAAAATACAGCGGCATTATCCGATGTAAAAGACTATGCGACTATCACACATACATAGACATAGTCGTTGTGGGGAAGTAGATAATTAGATGATCCTGTACGATGTAGAATCCTAATTAAGAAGTGTCATAGAGCCGATTGATTTTGATTTGTTTGAAGGAGACAATCTGGATAGAATTTGATTTGGCATTCTTCGGATGGTAAACAATAAAATTATATAAATATTGAAATAGAATTTTGTGGATCTTAAGTAATTAATGCATACCATGTATTCTACTATATAAAAATAAGTCGGGTTTTCCTTCCTGACGCTATAACTCCAGAACGCACGAACCGATTTCCACGGTTTTGCATTCGTTGGAAAGGTCTCGGGCTCCGTGAGGTTTATAGCAAAGAAAATTCAGGAAAAATTTCAACAGAAAAGCGGGAAACCAATATTTTAATTTTGGGCAGTTATACGTAGGGTAGGGTAGGGTAGGGTAGGGTTGTGTAGGGTAGGGTAGCACTATAGGGTAGGGTAGCACCACGCGAACGAAGTCGCGCCGGGCAGCTAGTTCTTTTATAATTTATCGATAGAGCCGCAGCATTTGATCAAGTGACTTGTGCAATAACCCCCTTACTCAAAAAGCGCTATTTAACTAATATACAGTATATGGTCACGTAAATAATGTCACATTATTTGACAATGACAATAGAGCGACTTTATTTACGTGACCCTTTAAATAGTATATTAGTTAAATAACGTTTTATGAGTAAGGGGGTAACCAATTATCAAAACAACATTAGGATTATATATATATAGTTAACCTACATAGAATATCAGAGTAGCTAATTTCAAAACGCTGTATTTCACAAACCATCGATTTCACATGGTCTTGATTGATGACAGAAAATTCCTCAGCCGATTCATAATATTTATGCCACTCAAGATACAGTCCATTAGAATGTTTGTTTATTTTATATGCTGGACGACAAGCGATCAGCAGGAATGCCTTGATTGTCATCAAGTGTAAACAGAGCATCATTCAGTTGACAATCATTATTTGTATCAGTTTTTGTTGCAGTGAGTGTACCTTTAATCATTTTATAAACCCTCATTTGTTAATGGAGGCCCGTGCTCAGCAGAGGGATATTATGGGCTGATGATGAAATTCTGATAACAATTAGTGGGAAAATACAATTTTAACTTAATTGGCACGAAATATATTTTATGATTAAATATATTATGCTTTATACATCGTAATTAACCCCAGTACAGTCCATTAAATGGGTCGCCTCTGCTTTGATTGAGCATATTTTCCTGTTATGTTATTCAAAATAATACAAATAAATACGACTCGTATCTACTACTACTAGTTACAAATTTCCAAGGGAAATTCTATTATTCGGCGACAATTGCTCTCGCAAGCCAGGATCGTTGGCCGTTAACTAGTAGGTTAATTTTGACTGTACGTTAACCGGTAATAAATGATTACGTCGCTCAGTGGACGGCACGAACCGATGCTCAATACCAGGATAACATGAAACGAGGAAAACAGATTTATTTCAGTGGCGTGTAAATGGTACCTGTACTTATCGATAGGTCGACGGGTTTCGTTTGGGTTTTTGACTTCGATTGTAAAGTAAAATCGTCTCGTATATTCAAGAGTGATCGTCCAAATATTTGATGATCATTCTGGTGCTCTGTCTCCACTCATTTTGGACCATTGCTACCCTCCTGGTAACACCCATAAGATGTATCACACCTACTGCTCCTGTTTTTTTTCCATTGCCATCGTGTTACGCATTTTTTTGTTCCTTCAACTATCGCTTAATTTCCTCTTTCAGATTATGATACTTTTTCAATATAACCCTAATAATATGTGAATTAGGTGTCTACAATTTCAGTGGCAAATATTCTAGGTCGTAAGTCAGATGTTTGAGTCTTTCTACTGATGTAGCATTCTTCAATGTCATAAGAACTCAAGTTGCCCAATGAGCATTATTTTTGTAAGAATACTCGACCTTCGTCTTTCTGCAGTTGACATGCGAATCGTTGGAGCGTCGCTAATTTGACATTGGGCTATTTACTAAGAACTGAAATAAGGTAGCCTATTTCTAATCGACATGTTCCTATCATATTGTAAAAGGGGAAATCCTAGGTACCTCTACCAATGTTGTTTTTTCCTGAAATATTTTCCTTATTTCGAAAGAGGAAGGTGAAGATGGAGAAAAAAAAACCTAACTACTTAGCATCTAGTCAATCTAAAATGGAAAATCAATCAAATTAAATAGAAGTCATAATAGAAGTATCATTTCAGTGACTCGCTTTTGAAAACCATAAACAACATAAGTTACGTAGCGCCCATTAAAGTGATAAATTTATCGCGAAAATTAACTTTTAAAAGACTGAAAATGAAAAATCGTCGCTCAAATTTCACGGCACGATGCGACATATAGTTTTTCAACCCGCATATCGGTCAATGTCAGACACGCTTTCCATTTCCGACCGAGGGAGAAAAAAATACGCTCGTCGACAAAAAATACGTCGACACTGTTTTGACTATCGCCCGTCATGTACAATGATCATCATCTACTGTTATATTGATGGAAATAAGAGACAACTTGAAAATTATATGAAAAAATTGCTCGCACTTTGGAATCGATATTCAAATGTTGCCGCCAACACGTGCGAGTGTCGCGTACGCCTGAAACACAGTATAGAGATTCGAACCTGGCACGTGATAGGGGGTAGGGTTCGAAGGTGGCAGCCAGTAGGCGGCGCTGATGGGCGGATAGCCGCTGCTGTTCCTGCCCCCGCCCGCCTTGCCGCGTGCGCCGCCCGCCTCACCACGCATCCTTCACTTCACTCCACTCCACTTCACATTCACTTCACATGACGCGTCTGCATTCAACCGCGGCCGAGACACAACTAACTAAACTAACACGTAACGTAATAGCTTGCGATAGTGAGGTGCGCGCGCGCTGACGGACGATCAGTCATTCTTCGCGGGTCTGTGTCACCTCGACTCCATCGCCCCCCGCCTGCGCTGCGCCTGCGCCGCCAAACTTAATGAGCTCCGTCCTGCTTCACGCGTCACGTTTTCCGATCGTAGTCTCGTATTCAATCGTAAACATGCCAAGGGGTCTACTTTCATGAATACTATCTGAGTGTATCAGTTTAACATACCTACCTACTACATGTTTCAAAAATTGTATAAAATTTCTGCTTAAAATTTATCGCCTTATTAGTTAGGTACATAGATATTTCAGAGAAGTTAGAATTATTGAATTTGAACGCACAATAATAGTTTGTCTCTAGATGCACCACATTGTATTAGGACACAGTGTTTCACAGATGGAATACACTTTGAGGTGTAGTCTAAAAATCGTCACGCTCCCACTTTGAGTGGTGCCCGCTACGTGCTTAGGATTTCAACTAGTATGTATGTATCGTTAAAGGTGACTACACGCCTATTCTGTGCCGTGTCGGGACGTATGGGACGTTCGAATACGGTATAAGGTATGTATTTTGCATAAAATCATAAAGAAGCTCTTTGTTGGCTCTATTAAAAAGACTGCAGAAAACAATTGATTATTAAATAATTGGACTGTTTTACAAAAAAACTTAAACCGACTTCAAAGTACACTAAGAAGTAATCAAATCCTGATCTGATGACAATGGGACCAAACGTGAAGTGTACCCTTCCAGACAAAAAAAGAAATTTCCAAATCGGTTAATAAATGACGGAGTTATGAGGTAACAAACATAAAAAAAAAAACACAAGTTAATTGAGAACCTCCTCCTTTTTTTGAAGTCGGTTAAAAAACTAATCACTAATAGCTATCATAATAGTAAAATCTCTTCCGAGCACCGACAATAATTACCAACAAGTATTGCAGAATTTCCCCATTCTATTCACGCGATACGACGGCATCGCACGTACGAAAATCGAATTAGTGCGCAGTAGCCTTAACACATGTCAGAGCATATTGGCTCGCACGATTGATGCTAGACGCATAGAGTTAATCCGTTTGATGGACGTATAAATAGAATATCTACACTATATTACACACCGGTGTATGCGCATTGCATTATTGTGTCGAGAACCACGTGTGTCTTTGCATGAGTACGAGCTACGAGCGTAATGCGATAGTTGGAATCGATTTGTCATGCGGTTTGTATGTAGTCCTTGAGCTCTGCCTTATCGATGCTTAGCTAAACATTGGCGAAGTCAAACACGAGCAAGTAAATATCGTTTTGGGAATTGGGAGTGTTTTGTTTACTTTTTGCCCACCGAAATTGCATTTTTCTATATCAAATTCTAGACTTGGTAGTGCAGTCTCTACCTATTTAATAATGGTCTATGGTCACGACTTTTATTCATGGCGGATTTACTAGCACAGCTATACTACACATAGATAATGCATTCAATAGACTACACCACGTAGAATTAATGTATCGACGTAGGTACGTATCGTACTTTCAAATAAGACTATCGCTGTCGTTTGACTTCCGCATAGCGACATCCTTGTCACGTGATGACAATACGTGCATACCTTAAATAAGTAGTTATTTATAACTATAAATCGACCACATTTGGTGTGTGAACACTTTTAGTTATTGTCTAGACATAAATGAAAAGGCAAAAAACTATTTCAAGATGTTGTTAATTTCGGTAGATTATTAGATAACGGCTGTTATCTAATAATCTACCGGAAAGTAAGATTCATTCAAAAAAATAAACAGTCAATAGAAATGACTAATTAATATTCCATTGTCTTCCATTCTTAATCACATTCTTCGAAACATGACAATAAAGCTAAAAGTAATGTATTTATTGAAGAGTAATTTGTCAAATAATTTAAATGTAATATAAGGTTGCTCATCATTATGTAACTACATACTTACGTAAGTACATACTATTTACATGGATGTGTTAAGTTAATTAGGAAGGCTTATAGCCAGGGTACTTACCGTTTCTGTTCTCACTGTCAGCCGGCTTCATTTGGATGGGATGATGCATCTGTAAATAAATAATCCATGTTAATTTTTATAAAATTGTTAAATTAAATTGGACAGACAAAACTGCGATATTGTAGGAACAATAATAGCCATAAAGTATACATTAATCCTTACCAATATTATAAATGCGAAAGTGAGTTTGTTTGTTACGCCTTCACGCCTCAACTACTCAACGGATCATCATGAAATTTGGCATGCAGATAGCCTATGGTATGGAGAAGGACATATGATACTTTTGTATCCCGGGAACGCGGGTGAAACCGCGGGGGACAGCTTGTAAGAAATAAAGCATAGAGCGCGTATCAAAATAATGTATTTTTGTATTCTTGTCATATTTACAGCAGTTGATATACACGAACAAATCACGAAACAATAAAAAATACGATAGGTATTTTTGGTTGATATTTTTAAATAAAATTCTTAGTGTTCTTTTAAAGTAATACTGGTATACCTATGTACCTCTCTAAATACTGTGGGAATGTATAACCTACCCCTGTGATTCGTACCCGGTGAAATGGTGACCATGTATTCTTATTAAGCGCAAATAGTCACCAGAATATATAAAGTCTGTGTCAAAAGCAGTTGATCACTTTAGTACCGTGTCACATTACGCAATTCACACTTTTCATACAAACTGTCAGCAGAATACAATAGATTATTATGAAAGGGTACTGCAGGTATCGTCTACTTTTGACGTCGAGTACAAAAGTCAAGACGAGGGTGAAATATATCTTAATATCCTTTTTCATTACTATGTATAAATATTAGCTCTTACAAAAGTAGGTTTCGAACGAATTTGGTCCACGCTTCGTTAAATTAACATGTATTATCCGCCATACACTGCGCTGAAGTGTCGACTATTATTCACATAAGCAGATTAACCCTATTAGATGTTAATTAATAAAATAATATTGGCCTGAGACCATAGTAAACAGCTCTATCAGTAAATAAACTCCGTATGAATATTCAGAATTGAATCATCCACGGATCTACGTCATCGATATATGCAATGTAAGATATATAATAAAGCGGAAGAGTTTTTTGTTTGTTTGTTTAAACGGGCTAATCACTGGAACTACCAGTCGGATTTGAAAAATTCTTTCACTAATAGGAAGCTTCATTATCCCCGAGTATTATAGGCTAATTTTTATCATGAGAACGCGGGTGAAACCGCGCGAGACAGCTAGTGTAAGATAAGCCTAAATGGTCTTGACTCTGACTCGCCTCGGTAGATGTATGAAAATTACAAAGCGCAATACAGGAATGTATAATTCATTGGATTACGCGCTATCTCTGTCTCCGGTGTCTTGCGAATAAGAATAAGAATATTTCACATTATGAGTAAAGCTGATATTTGAAAAGAACCTTGATAATGTTCTTGATAAATAACTTGATGTGGTGAATTAAGAGCCGAGGAGAGCATTAACTAATAGACGCATTTTAAAATTGTACCTATCAATATTGAAAAAATATTTTGGCACTGGTTCCTAAACATGTTATTATTACAGTCTTAATTTAGTATAGGCCTCAGTGCACAACATTGCATTGTAAAATTCCACGTTGTATATAAAGCATACATTACAGTCTATGACGCACGCTAACTTAAATATGTTTCGCTAAGTGACAGACTTGACCACTGTCTTAGGTTTTTCATCAACTGCGACGCAACGCGATGTGTCGGTTGGTTTGTTGTGGTTCGTATGAATTATTTACGCGGACTCGTGCAAACAATCACCCTGAACTATTTAAATTATTCGCAAACACAGACCGTGTACGAAGCGATGCGATGCGATGCGAAGCGTGTAAACATATCCGAACACCCCGATATAATTTATGATTGGCCAAATTATGCGGTATGTATTCATACCATTTTATTGACATTTGAATAAAATTTTCTTTCTTTCGAAAGTCTGTTTTAGCGTTGCTTGAATGAATACCTATTGCATATCATAATGACATTATCAGATAACCGTGTGCGAAGAATGTCATCATAATCAGGGTTCCTTCCTAATCCTTTCACAAATGAGGGTGAAAGGACAGGAATACTCCACCACGCATGCCCACTTCTAATCGGTGGAGGTACGCTAGTGGTCAACCTACTGTTGGAGTTTGTAAGGCGCCTAGGAGGCCTCCAACTAGCTTAACGACTATCACAACTAAGTGATAAACGCGACCAATGGCTTTACATAAAGCCTTGAAGATTGCACCAGGATATATGTGTGTTCTACCGTCTATATAATGGGGAGTGTTCTCAAGAACTTTTTGACTTGGTGCCATCATCACCTTTTTACCACCGCACCGCTCGCCGGCGATTTGGAGTTCATCCTCATATCCTCGAGCCGCCTCGATCGTCCACACAACGGTTCAGTCGGACGTTCCTACTGCGGACCATTAGGATGTGGAATGAGCTCCCCATTACGGTTTTCCCTCAGCGCTACGATATGGGGTTCTTCAAAAGGGGCGTAAAAAGAGCTCTTCAAGGTCGGCAACACATCGGCAATCCCCCTGGTATTGCAAATGTCCATAGGCGGCGGTGACCACTTACCATCAGGTGGACCGTCAGCCTGTTTGTCAACCTACTGACATAAAAAAAAAAAAAAAAAAAAAAACTTACAAACTTCTTACAGTAGAAGAAGGAAGAAATACAATTCTATATTATTATTTCGGATAATGGTTACCTCTCTGGTCTTGTCATGAAAATCTCAGCTACAAGCTGCAATGGGACCTGCACTAAAAACTCAACTCAGCTACTTTAAATTGCATTTATTTAGCTCGTTTTATTCCGTCACTTGTGTGTAATAAAAGTGTAAACTGAATTTCCATTTTGTTCTTGATATTTGGAGACCATTTTTGTGAAGTCGTGCTGGAAGTTTTATTGCCAGGAAGCAGCTCTTAGTTGGCGTTTTAAATTTTGGATAATAGAAGGAAAAAAAGCGATGTGGTATGAGGTAGTTTGTAAGTTTGGATATAGGAGTGATATCCGGAACTACTGATCTGATGTTGAAAATTCTTTCACTATTGGATAGCTACATAACTCTCGAGTGTTATTTGCTTACTTTTTATCCCGGGAATGCGGGCGAAACCGCGGGGGACCGCTAGTGCTTAATAAAGGCAAATGCATGGTAAAGGTAAATAAAAGTAAATCTCATCGCACTTATATTATGCATAAACATTTGAACGGATTTGAATGAAATTTGGTACACAGATAGAAAATGTTACAGATTTTCACCAAGAAACCATTAGACTTAGACCACTTGGGTACGCAGGTACGGCGCGGAATCTAGTGTTTAATTAAAATAAAGTTATAGTCAAAAATTAGTTATTATATTTCGTTATCAAATAAACAAATTAATTACTGTACAGTGATGTCATGCATTGTTGTTTTCATATTTGAGTTTATTTTTCCTTAGCAATGTCACGTTTTTAGTCTGTTTTATACATACTTGGTCACAGAAAAGTTAAAATTAAAAAGTATAATTTCAAGAGGATATGGATAGCAAAAAATGCTCAAAGGAGACACGAGGCCGATTTTGTCATAAATTAAAAATGCGTACCTACATGGATTTAGAAAAATTAATTATCCAGGCCGAGAACGCGTTCGACGCGTTGACTTTAAAAAAAATATTAAACTATGCTAAAACCTAACTAAGTGAGTTTGTTTGTTACGCCTTCACGCCTCAACTACTCAACGGATCATCATGAAATTTGGCATGCAGATAGCCTATGGTATGGAGAAGGACATAGACTACTTTTTATACCGGGAACGCGGGTGAAACCGCGGGGGGCAGCTAGTTTCACATAAAAAGGGGTCCAAAGTTTTAACTGGATGTATAGATTTTTATGTATTTACATTTTCTCTCTTAGAAACTATAATGAGTACCTACTAAGCTTTCATCAATGCGGTTTCGTCGGTATTTCCAGGATTAAAAGTAGCTTATGTTACTCCATAACCTTATCTTTATGCAAAAAATCAGGCCGACGTTGCTGCGTGTAAAGAAGGCCAAACTAACAGACACACTTTCATAATTCATATATTAGTATTTATAAATCAACTTATAAATTCCCATAGAACATGACTAGTGGATACCAACTCACTCATCTGTCAACTGAGGAGTTTATTTTTACAGAGACTCGCATCGTCGCACGTGCCTCGTTATTGAGTAATGGCTAGAGAGACGTATTGGCAGGCCTTTGGTTTACAGTTGACGTCGCTCCAATGTTAGGTAAATGTCTCACCAAGATTGTAAACTGGAAGCGAGTAATTAACCTCGATCAATTTATATCTGTCTTGTATAGGTAATGTTGATAAGTCTTATTGTAAATTTTTTATGCTGAACACGTGTTTGAATTTTAATATAGCCTGAAAACTATAGGTATTCATAATTTTTAGGTGTGAAATTGTGATTGTGATCTGTTGTGAGTACCAAATATATTTAAAAAACCGGCCATGTGCGAGTCGGACTCACACACGGAGGGTTCCGTAAAATAATAATAATATTAATTAACTCAAATTGTCTATGGAATGAATAATAGACGCAACAAAAAACACAAGAAGCATCGCTCACGCGTTACCGACCTTTCCCCCCTCCCCTATCAGCTCTGGCGACCTTACTCACGCGCAGGAACACAACTTTATACAACATAAAGTTGTTTGGCTGCGGTATTCTGTGAGGTACTTCCCCAGTCGAGCTGCTCTTTGAGCGAATAAACGCTATGCTCTACCTCTCTTAAAATATGTCTTATTCTGAAAGAAAAATAACTGGTATTTGGATATTGAATATTTGTCGGATTATAATTAATGCAAGAGAGTCTCTGCTCGCTCTGCTGGATGATATACTTCTCAAACGATTTATTTATATTTTAGCTAGCTTCATTTAGCTTCACACGCTTCCCACTCGCTCGAGCAGCTACCTTAAATCATTAGTTTTGAGGAAATGCGATACTTCTGTTCTGTACGTGTAACTACATGCGTGACGTCACACAGCCCATGGCCGCCCACAGTGATGAATGAAATGTACGAAATAAACTCTCACATTCTAGGTAAGATCTTTGAATATTATCATGTTTTGTACATGCAATATTTAATAGGGAGATGGAAGAATATCGGCATTTTTTGGCTACAACTTTTTTATGTCTTCTCTTATTTCCGCCATAGACATATAAAAAAATATAGCTCTTGTATTTGAACCATAACAAAACTCGTCATAACCATGGAGTAAAAAACCTCAAACAATTTCTATCAACGAATAATCACCATACACAAACCCAGAATAAACAAATATATTACGTAAAAAGACAACAATATGGTCCAAAGTGCCACAGCTGTTAGCCTTAGATTATAATCCAAGGTTAGTTATTGCAATTAGCAGTTAGCACCTTATTAAATCAACACGCCTACGTGACTAAGTCCAAACCTACGGAAATCTAGTAAGTCAGAGGTAAAAAGTCATCAAGTAACTTTTAATTTGTTGATCTAAGTTCTACGGACCTAATTTAGCGAATGTGCCTCTCTCAGAGCAGACTACTCTATCTATACTAATATAATAAAGCTGAGAGTTTTATTTTTTTAGGCTACTATTTATCCCGCCAACGTGGGTAAAACCGCGGGGGACAGCTATTATTATTGTCCTGCCGCCCTTTCCTGCACATTTTTTTTTTTTTTTTTTTTAATTAAATGGGCTTGTGTTTGGCCACTGACCCGCCCATAAGGGGCGAAGACGAAGCCTAAGATGAAACACGCTTACCCAGAAGAAATCTATTCACTCTGGCCTTGAAAGCTCCTAGATTGTAGGCGTCAGGAAACATAGACGCCGGAAGCAAGTTCCACTCCCTTGCTGTCCGCATTATAAATGAGGATGCAAAACGCTGTGTCCGTATTTTCGGTATGTCAACAACGTACGGGTGAAAATTTTCCCGGCGTCTTATGGTTCGGTGTAAAAATGGGGATGGTGGAATTAGGTTGAACAATTCCATTTATTAAAAACATTTATTTAAAAAGTTAGATCCAGCAAGAATCGATGCACGATAACTTTTCGGTCACCAGTCCCCCGCGTTCCTGAATGACTTATTTCTCCGGGACCAACCGTATTTTTGTATACTTCAATAATGTTTTTGCCAATAATAATGCTGTCTTTAATCTAACATTAATGAATAAATTCTCCCAGCCCAAACTCTCCAGTTAAAGTAGCGTAAGATAAGTAAATAATTAAATATCCTGGGACATTCCTCACACACGGTCATCTGATCCCAAACTAAGCAGTCCTTTTACTATGGAAACCAGATAACTGATATAATACATTATACTACTTTTTGTTTCTAAATTCATACTTAATAATATACATAATTTCACCCAGACACAGGACATACAGACATGTTCATGCACACAAATGCATGTCCTGTGTGGTAATCGAACCCGCGACCTGCGGCGCGATAGGTGGAATCTTAACCAGAGTCTTAACCATAAATCAGCACAAAAAATATTGTCAGAATGATTTGTTATATTGTTGTTTTTGATTGTCTTGGTATCTTGGTGGTGGTAACTTACATTTCCGTAGTCCTTGGTACACGACTAGATATCATACGTCTGGTTGTATCAATACAGAAGCATACTGCTAACGTCCCTTATCTAATTAGTGCTAAGTGATCATCAATCACCAGCCGGCACATCGTGGGCACAAACATTGTACAATTTGTCACTTGTCTACAGTTCGCGATGAACTAATCTTGATCACAGTACAATTGGGCGCAGTAATTTATGTAGAGCACGAAGCGTGATGTATATCATAGTCGGAGTGAAGTAGTGGTGAGATTCTAACTAACTAACGAAATACGAAACACCGATCGAATGTGTTGCGAATGTTCGCGACTTTGAAAAACATTGGTTAGATTCAAATGTATGAAAAAAATGATATTAGAAACCTCAATATCATTTTTGAAGACCTATCCATAGACACCCCACACTTATGGGTTTGATGAAAAAAAAAATATTGAGTTTCAGTTCTAAGTATGGGGAACCCCCAAAATTTAATGTTTTTTTTCTATTTTTGTGTGAAAATCTTAATTGCGTTCACAGAATACATCTACTTACCAAGTTTCAACATTATAGTTCTTATAGTTTCGGAAATAAATGGCTGTGACATACGGACGGACAGACAGACAGACAGACAGACAGACAGACAGACAGACAGACAGACATGACGAATCTATAAGGGTTCCGTTTTTTGCCATTTGGCTACGGAACCCTAAAAATGAAGATCACATTTTAGTAGGCGTACTACATTAGCTTACAAATGAGCTGTGACCCAGTTGCCGTGACGACCATTTCATTATGTTGGACATCCGAATCGAGCTTTGTTTGGATTTACTAAGTCGTTTGGGGTGTCATGTCTCCTGGCAACAACAACTAAATGAACAAATATGGTTTTATCTGCCTGGGTAATTATGGATTTAACTAATGTGTCTTTTTCACCTAGATGTTAATTTACACATTTGGAGCCCATATGACTATTTCGGGCATTAACTGAAAAGAGGCAAATAAAATTGTCCCTAAAAAAAGAAATCGTGAAAGTCATCAATTTCTCGGCGACACGGCGACAATACCGTTTTCCCAAAAACTGAAAATGGAGATGATAATTACCCCGCGTTTCTGATTTATAATAATAAATACATTTATTTTAGAAAATTTAAATTCCAAGTTGTTTGAGTTTTGATCTAGTTTTATATTCTTCAACATCCGACAGCGACTCGTCTTCCGAATACAATTCCAGATAACTCTTTCAGTGTACAGTATAACTGTCACACATTTGTTATTTTAGCCACATTTTAGCCTTTATTAAAAGATTATCGTAAATATATTTTGTTTAATAACTTGATATTTATACTACGGAATATGTAGGTTTTGGAGTTGGTCCAACTGTGTAATTAATTACAAATAACACGAGAACCGTTGTCGTGGTGCTTTATCTAATGCATTTAATAAATTGCGAATACGACTTCATATTGCAATTTTATAAAATCTTATTTTGTATCTTCCGTGATTTGATGCTTGTTCATTAGTGATTTATTATAACAAGAAATTTGGCAAATATTTTTTTTATCACAAATGAACTAACAATATAACTTGACACTGGCAAAAATATGACCGAAAAAGAAATAATTATTAAGAGGAGTTCTCAAATTGGTAAATAGATTATTGCGTGTCTAAAAAAACTACAATTTGTAGCCCAATTTTTTGAGACTATCTAGTTATTAAAATCAAGAATGAACATTATTATTAAAGTAAGCCAAGAAACTTAAGAGATAATAAAATTATCAGATTAGCTGGAAATTCGATTTTAAAGTTGAGTCTTACTTTGTTTACTTTGTAAAAATCTTGCCTAGAAATTCGACGAGGTTTTTTTGAATCATTTGAGTATGTAATACGAACCACAGATTTGAAATAGGCTAGACAGTAGCCTAAACCTGTCCGGCTACTAGGTGCAATGCACCAACACTTCTGAGACTTATATTTTAGTTTGTGTAGTTGAAAACTTAAAAAATGCCATTGTGTATTCATCAACTGTAATTTTCTTCCACACGAGATCCCAAACTAAGTAGAGCTTGTACTATGGAAACCAGATAACTGATATAATACATATACTACTTTTTGTTTGTAAATACATTCTTAATATAGATAATAACACCCAGGCTCAGGACATGCAGACAAGACATGTTCATGCACACAAAGTGTTTGTTTAAGATTCCACCTATCACGCTGCAGGTCGTGGGTTCGATGCCCATCCAGGACTACATGTCTACATGTCCTGAGTCTGGGTGTGATAAAAAAAGTGTATAGATTCTTATTTCAAATTAACCGCACTGCTTGTCTAGCCATTATTAATCTATGCGTTAATTAGTCTAATAAATTCGTTTAAAATCCATAACACATAAATCTTGGCTTCAATATGTACAAATTCGACTTTGTCCACACAATGTGTCGATGGCCTACAGACGGCCGACTCGACGGATAGGCCGTTTAAAAATAAATGAAGTGTGACCAACACACGCCAAGATTACCCGCTGAAGCTCATTAGACGAGCGGCAAATTAATTTATAGCTCGTGACGTCATTTAAGTGTCGCTTATACAAATTACGTATTATCGTAAAAAACTGTTCTATGTTGTTTTATGGGGGAGGTGTCAGAGATGTCTTTATGAATGTGATGCGATTTTCACGGTCGTTAAGTTTTATGATATAGAATTAGTAGATTAAATTATAATATTACTAGCTGCCCGGCACGACTTCGTTCGCGTGGTGCTAACCTACACTGTGGTGCTACCCTACACTGTGGTGCTTCCCTACCCTACCCTACCCTATCTAAACCATTCAGGGCGTCGCCCAAACGCATACAAAAAAAAAAACAACTGTACGTGTGTTTGTCACTGAACTCCTCCTAAACGGCTGGACCGATTTTAATGATTTTTCTATATGCGTTTGGGAGGGCGCCCTGGATGGTTTAGATTCATAAATCAGCCCGGCAGATGGCGCTGCAGTCGATAATATAACACACACGTACAGTAGTATTTTATATATAAAGATACTGTGATAAATAAGTAGAAATTAAATGAGCCTCAATCAAGATCACTCAGTATACAATACTAGTTTTACGTTAAGATAAAGTTAAAAATCAAAGTTTAGTTAGTAAGTACCACAGTCTATAAAACTATACAGTCGTCCGACGCCTTTGATCTCGTGGCAAATGCCGACAACGTCTAGACAGTATCGCGACGGCCATATAAAGTATGCTGTGTCCCGAGCTACTAACATCGTCTTGTTCGCAGGTCGGGCTCGGCTTTCCCGCGTCTCGCCCCTCACATCCCGCACGATTGCCCTTTCTAGACGTCTTCGTCGAACGAACGTATGGTTTTATAGACTGTGGTAAGTACTATGTTTTAGTAGAGAGATATGAGGTCCAGCGATTTTATAATACACGTAGTTTGATTCTTCTATTCTGGTTGGAATAGAATATAATAGAATATTTATGTGTTGAACACAGGTTAAAACAAAATGTTACAAAATGTCAGAATGGTCTGCCGTTAGGAGTACTAATGTTTCATACAATTAATTAAAGTTAAAAAAAAAAGTTACAAAAAGTTACGAAGGTGGTGAAAAGCTTTAACCGGGTAAAAAGAAAGGATACAACTATAGTTCCTAATTTTCATATTCGAGTAGACCAATTGATTATCTCACATAGTTTCTTTAGGAAGTGACGTTCTCAATGTTAAATTTTGTAGGAATGATCGCAATGCTGTAAAAATATTTTTTATAGCTCTCCTTTTAGTTAAATCTATTTTGATAACACTTTCACGGCAAGTGTTATGTAATAGGGTCGGCTATAAAAATTATATGGGTGATTTGTCTATATCTGATTTAGACTTTTGTTTTTTTTTTAATTTAGTTTTATGCCAGCTTTTTTTAGAAAGAATTTAAACTTACCATTATCATCACGAGATAAAGATTTAACTATTATCACTTATACTTTAGCTAAACTTACATTTTGCCTTTTTATTCTGAAAAATGGAATACGCTCAATATTCTTTTAATACTATTTTTACTTCGCGTTTTCAATATTATGAATCTTTCAAATAGCGAACCCTGTTCGTGCCGTTTAGTTTACATCTGACCCTTAAACGAAAAAAGTCGACCTAAATCACAAAACAACAGTCAAGAAATAATACTTAAAACATTTCCACAAAAGAACTGACAGATTTGAGGGCGAAAGAAATGTGAATATACCTAGTACGAAACAAAGCGGACCTCTTAATATCTTTGTAAATGTCACGGCGAGCGGTCAAAGTGGTCTCGACGATTTGAAGTTACGAAATCGTTAGTCCCCTCAAAGGTGAATGTAAAACCTACATTTAAAGGGAGTGGTGAAATCAAAGGACCTCCCTTTTAGGCTTATTATACGGTTCGAAGGATGGTGGTGGAAAAAAAAAGCCCTTGTTTCTGTCCCCGAATGGGGAAAGCGGTCGTTAATACTCGGCAGACGGCAATTACTACGAGTGCCATATTTTGCCGAATGGAAGTTTCGATTGATGGGAAAAATCTAAAATTTTAATTTCGGTTATTTTTTTGGTGGACATTTGACCACACTGAAAATTGAAGAGTTATATGGATTGAAGCATATAGCATTATATATGTATTTTTGTTGATAGCTCATTAGTAGTGTTTTAGCGAAGACGGTCGTAGGTGCCAATCCTAAAATGAACGGATAAATTGTAGTACCAACCTGATTCTAGTTGATAATCTTTCGCCAAACACCTAATGGTGTTCTCCGTTTTTTTTCCTTGACTGATGGTTTCCTTCCCTTCATGTTGTTACCACTTCTATCTGCATCATCACGTTCCACGTTGAGATTGTGGTCAAACAAAAATCTATCCACAATAAGAAAAACGCGTCGACATCCCAACATTTTCAAACTTATGGTACCAGGAAAGCAGGAATCACCAACAATTCAACTCGCTGTTATTGTCGGAGGCTGTCAACATTTCTCCATACAGTTTGACCTTGTTTCCTAGTTAAGTGAATTGTATCGTACGGTGCCGGGCGTTGCGACGGAGTCGGCTACGTATAAAACTTGTGATTGCGACTTCTGTAATTTCCCTTGACGAAAAGTTTTCGTACCTCGGCCGTGGGTTACTGTGGCGTGTTGTTTTCAATTTGTTTGTGTGTATGTATATTATGTGTTGACTGAAACATTATAAAAAAATGGGGATGCGCAATTTAGCGGAGTGCTTTCATGGCTATGAAAATGTGACTTGGTAAAAGATAATTAATATCCTGTAGCGTTTTTAATAAGAGCATTAATTATCCGTATCAATAAGTGGGAAATAAATATTAAACCAAACGTATTAAAAGTGACAGTAAAAATATCGTAGCTCAGATTATACGCACCAAATCAAAATAAATGTCAGCAACTACAGAGAGCGCGTGTGACATGCCAAGTGGAAGTAATCGAAGGAAAAAAACCCCTTGATCCCTGTTTATTTTCAGCAGTAAGCCCAGGGTTGGGGGCACGGGCTCAACCCCCAAAAGTTAGAGGGTCGGAAAAAATCGGCCCCAACTAATGGACCGAACGACGAGAATGAACTTTCAAAGTTGCCAACGAAGCCTTTTTGCGTAAAGCGAGCTGTTCAATTGCGATTATGCGTCGGCGATTTATTGGGTCAAATATTTATTTTTGCAGGCAAGGAGAATATTTTGGGTAAACCATCGGCATCGAGCCGCCGATGCTCAGACGACAAAATTATGGGATCGTTGCGACTGGCACAAGATCACAAAGTGTGATAACTAGGAATCTCAGTTCAGCGGGGCTACCGTGTATCTTTGGTGGTAACACCATTGGTGATTTCATCCAGTGACGCGAAAAGACGAAGACCATTGGTGGGCGATGAGTGGGAAACTAATTAATGGTGTTCGTTACGATTACCACCAAACGTGCTAGAGTCCCAGTTTGAGTTCAGGTGGTAAGAAAAGGACTTGTCAGAAATACCCACAAAAACTTAAACAGTAGTTATAAACAGATGCACATCTTGAATTCTTCGTAAACGATTGGACTAAACTTTATTAATACCATGAAAATAAAATCACACTACCAGAGTTTTAACCATAGTCGTCTGCACGTGAAAAGCATAGAAAGTCGTGTCGCACAATGAATGCACAGTTTTATAACGACAGACGTGCCCAGCTTGCGAACGACAAAAATTGAGTAAAAATATAACTATTTAAACGATATTTTCGACAGAACACTAAAGCGCACTCTATATTATTATCGGTCCTAACAATCTTTGACCTGAATATTTAGAGATCCCTCTGAAAATTGAGTTTTGTTTGGTCTTCTTTTTAGGTTCATAGTTTGTATTTATTTTTTCTTATGCGGATTATTCAAACGCAACGTCTTTCTAGCAATAGGTAAGTGTCCACCTATCAAATCTATTAAAATTATACAGTTTTTGTTTGATAAGGATTAATACCAAGATACAAATAAAGAGCCTTTTCTAGCGGCGGCATTTCCATTGATTTTTTTAAATAAAAGAACACTTATTGTGGCATAACTATAATAGCTTGACATATGATATTGCATTTTTTTTTATTAATAATGATGTGTTCTTCAAAGTCGTAGTACATTATTATATTCTATCATCAATAGTTTTCGCAGCGCACGCGATTTAATGAATATTTTAGGCAATTTTTTCACACCTTGGGTTATATTATTGGAGTTTTAGTAAGGATCCCTATCTTTTTTGAAAATGTAATGTCACCCGGGGACAATGTAGCTTCCCAACATTGAAAGAATTTTTCAAATCGGTTCAGTTCTTTCGGAGCCTATTCAATGCAAACAAACAAACTAACAAACAATCAAATCTTTCCTCTTTATAATTTTAGTATAGATTATACTGAACCATTCTATGCGTAAAAAGATACGCATTTGCCCGATTTTTATATTAAAGCTATAAAAATAGAGTCACGAAATCCGTTTAAGGGAAAGTCATCGATTACAATTTAAAGGTTAGCTTACTCTAAGTAAACTTTATTGCTGGCGTATATCAAATTATTTTACGAAAAGTGAGATTTCTCTTTTATGTGACTTTGGCTTAAAGTGAGATGACTGTAACTTGATTAAGGATAAATTCGATATTTTATTGAATAATTTATTTTAGACGAGTATATTTATTGACGCATTATATAAAATTTATAGGATAACTAATATCAACGGCGAAAGCCCATTTTATTTTTGACTGCTTATAGTTCTTATTTTCTCTTATCAAATGAGCGTTTCCCTCGTTTAAAATCGTCGCTGCCGTACTTCTTGAAAATATTTTATTCTAAAACAAACATTCTACGAAAGACTTATTTTGGCGACGTGACAAAGACATTTATCGTGTTCCTAAAATCAAAGACGGTAAAATGCCATTAAGTTAACTACGAATGACTTAATTTATAGTTTACCCAAATCAAAGCGACCAGACAGAACCTTATGAGTAGGAATACCATAGCAGTGCACCGTTGCAATTCTGATGTCTTCGTGAAAACTAGCACGTCAGCGATTGTACTAAATATATCGGGGAGACAAGGTAAGTCGTGCTGAGATTCAATTCAGCGTTCCATCTAGAGACACCGTGCTGCTGTGAATGCAGAATTCTACGCTATTGCCACTGATGCTTTGTTTTTACTTCCCTGTTTCATAAATATTTAATAGGATTTTGATATATTTTGATAGATATCCTATATGTTATTCTAAAGTATAATCAATCCATGTGCCAAATGTAATTCAAATCCGGTCAGTAGTTCTTGCGTGAAATGCTAACAAACATCTTTGCATCCACACATACATACACACTTTCACATTTATAATAATATTAAGTAAATTTTATAAAGTATCATGACATTAACAGTTTAACACTGTTATTGAGAAATAAAGTTCCTGTGATCCTATCTTCAAACCTTTCAGATATTTAGAGAAACACATTTTGCGATTATTGTTGTACCAGATGGAATACAATTACATAGCAATTAAGCAATGGACCATTTGATTTTATAATAGTTGAAGATCTTGAAAACAACGAACAGTCAGGTGTAGTGTGCGACGCGTCCTAGTTCATTGATTGTAGAACCTATGGACCAGGTAAATGTGGAGAGAAGAGGAGTGGAAGTAACAATTCCCAAATTTAAACATACCCAGAGCATCGGAATCCATTTACAAATAAAGAGCAATCACACAAAGTTGATAAACGAAATTCCTTAACATTACGTCGTAATCCAAATATTGTCGGACAAAAAAGACAACAATACAAGAATTCTAATACGGCATGCACCAAGACGTCTCACCAAGAGATTACCATCCACTAGATGCGACAGTGTTGTTCGTATCACTATAAGAGACGAGCTTTTGAAATTCTTCCTCCCCGCATCGAGACCGGTCAGCACAAAAGCTCCGCACGCTTGAAAGCTCTGCAGTATACCCATGTTTGCGTAAAGGCTTCTTCTGAACTTCTAATATGCGAAGAACATATTGTAATGTTATTCGGAGATGTTACGGCGACGTTGGTAGGTTGGCATTGGGATGATTGTCTGCTTGTGGATACTTCTGTCATTATAATGTTTGTAGATCTTTCATTTTTCTAATATTTATAGTTTTTCTGCTAGCATTCTTTAGATATTACTGAATTTATTGAGTTTGTAATTTTTGCTTAATTTGTTGGTTTGTTAATGTATTGTGTTCTGTAATATCTTTGTCGATATAAATGTTGATTCTTTTTTATTGGTTTACAAAATATGAAGCTAAATTAAATTATTTTTAAATAATAGCTCTACGTCATATCTTGTGTTCATAGATATGAATCAAAACGTGAAATTAAGATCTATTTTGTACTGAGAATTCCAAATAAGCTTTCAAAAACTAGAAAATGTAAATTCTACCCCTAAAACGCAACCATCGGAAATCAAAGCTATAAAAATCAGCAATAAAATAATGTAGGAAATACAATGAAATCGAGAATAACACATAACACTAAAAGCAATCGCAGTATGTATATGCACATATTGAAACTCGTTGTAAACCGATAGACCGACGATTTCAATCCGTAGATACGTGAGCGGACTGCAATTGGATACAATATATAACAATTTCTATTATATTCACCATACCGATATAACTTGACCTCCCTCGCCCCCATCTCATACCTTCGACAGAGTGAATCCTTTACGCTTCAACGGATCATGTGAAATTGGGGGTTCGAAGGTTACCTCAACTTGTATTAGGATAATAAAGGCCAGTATTCAAGTGAACTTCCTTTATAAGCGAAGTTTCAGACGCTCTTAATACAGACTACAGTTTATACTTGGCTCATTAGAATAGATACTGACTGCGGTTAGTGTTCCAAGTTTATATTATAGTGTAATTAAACTAGCGATGTTCTATTGGTTTTTGTTTTCTTATATCATTGCTTTCCAATACATTTTGCATATGCTAATTGCTTTTTCAATCAGATTTTTTGCTAGAAAAATTAGAGTAAACTGGAATTTCTTATTTCATATAAATAGGTTTTTGTTTGACTAATGAAGTACTCTGGCGATGTATCCTCATTTACATGTCCTTATTCCAAACCAAATTGAAACAATGTTTATTTTCATGAAGAATGAATGAACTATCTTTACTCTATCGAAGCATGTGATTAAATTCTTCACCATATCATCATATTGAGTCACAACTATATAAACCTTCATAATTCCCCACTATAAAGCAGTTTCCCAAAATGAAATAATTTCGTCGACAAACATGTCCCGTCGTTGTGCTACCGGATCTGGCCCAGTCCGGTTCGGTTAGGTCATTCCTTCCGGCACATTGTCTTATCCGGGCCACTCGGCCGGTCGTCAATCATAACGGGTCGAGGAGCCGCGAAGGCACACGGTCAAAGTGTAGAGTGTTCTTATCTCTTATTATTTTGCTTTATACCACACTTGGAATCTTTTTGATGTGAAGATTCATTACCAGGATTGGGTAGATCATTATGACCTAGAATCAGTAAAAGTACTCGATATTTTTTGTTTTGCTAAGGCTGAAGATCGAATGGAAGATAAGTGGCATTAACATTACAAGGGGGATTGCTTTGTTGATATTATCTTCATTAGACTTACATTGAACTGTAATGTATTGAAATGATGTAGATGACGAGAAATGAAGCCTTGAAATCTACCTAAATAAGTCAGTTAAAGATTGACGTACGCAAACACAGTAATTCCGAAACCTAGTTTTTAAAGTCTTTAGAAGTATTATCAGAAAGTTTAGTGTTCATTCACAGAATAATTAACAGTACAAGTTTAGTGTGAGGCAAAAAAAAGTAAAAGGTTTACAAAAGTACACCACGTTCAGTTCAGGCTGACAATCACTAATGGTGTGCAGACTTTAAAAAAAGTCAAGAATACAATTGCATCTCTAGTGCATCTATTACACTAGAACACACTATATCTCAAAATATACATTCATATATTTACATGTATACAAATAGGTATTGCTCGTTTTATAGTATAGGATAGCAGTTTCATAGTTTATTGACAAAACGTTTAAACGATTATTAAGTTAATATGTACCCAAACTAAAACAACATTAAACGGTCATATTTACGATTTTGCTATGTCAATATACCCGGATAAAGCTAATTTTGCGAACCTATGAAAATGCACGTTGCTGAAATTGCGGTAAAAATGTATCATTATGGCCAAAATATTTTATTAACGGATATATTAGCGAATTATTCAAAAATAAGGGGAGTTTTATTCACTAATCAAAAAAGTCAGTTTCCTGTTCCTGATGCTCAAGCGCATAGCAGGACCTCTATTTTGATGAACCTTTTATCTCATGTCAACTCTAGATGAATCGATCCATTTTCCCATCAAATAGCCGTTCGGCATATTTTTTCGGCACACTCCATTTTCGGTATCATATTAGATTGTCGTCCATCAATCATGGAGCCTTTTTTGGCCATTGTAATGTACTCGGAATATAGTGAATCGAATAGTTTCTTAGAGGATATTACATTTATTTTTAGGGGGAAAACTTCTAACCGTATTACAAGAACTTTCATTGTTCAGCGAGTGAGGAAGTGGACAGTAATTTTGTAAAATTATGATGTAATGTAATGTGGCAGGTTAGAATACTGGCCAGTCTGTACAAAGTCTATTTCTGTTAAACCTAAAGGTCATCACTCATTATAACAGCATTGTTCCGACTAAGCAAAAACTTGCCATCCACGGCTTGCCATTGACGCTATTGTCAACCATCAACTATTTCATCTTATCATTATAAACCACATGATTTAAAGGCGTCACTTGTATGGCAAGGTTTTGTTGAGTCGGAGCAGTGCTGTTATAGTGACTGTGTAATGTTAAAGTTACTGAAATTAAGACCTTTATATTCGACATGTCAAATCCAAAGACATGTACAATTGTACAGTCAAGTAAAGTGAACTGGGCTAGGCTCGCGTGGTGAACTATAGCTTTAGGCTGCCTGTGTACCGGAGCGAAATTGTGCGGAGCTAGGAATCAATAGAATTGCACAAAATTGACGCCCGGTAAATCATTTGCAATGTTATTATTAAATTACTAGCTTCTGCTCGCGGCTTCGCCCGCGTGACCTACGGGAAACAAATGACATATTTTTCTCCAACAACAAATCAAAAGTTCAAGTTTCGAGGGTGGAATTATTAAAAACGCTGAGACACATATAAATTTATTTTCAATCTTCAGCCTAAATACAAAATTTGAAGATCCTATCTTCGAAACTGACGGCCTTTCATACAAACTTACATCTCCTATTTTACCCCCTTAAGGATGGAATTTCGAAAAACCCTTTCCTAGTGGATACCTACTCTTCAAAAAGAATATACCCTCTAAATTTCATGTCTCTAGGACCTGTGGTTTAGGCTGTGCGTTGTACAGTCATTCAGTCAGGACTTTGAATTTTATATATATAGATAGTAGTTTTGAGGTACGCATCAACTGGTCCATTACGGTCATCACACACGCAATGCTTGGTGCGGGCGGTTCCGATTGTGAACGCAGTGCAATATGAATTCATAGAAGCCCAAAACCGTACTGAGTCGTGTGTTCATTGTGGCCGGCGCAGGCCAATCGACGCGTACCTTTCCCCTCGTGTGCCTCAGTTACAATAGATGATGATGAGACGGCCTGTTTCCAAGACACATATCACTTCCTCAATATAATTAATGCGAAAGTTTATATCAATGGTTGTAACTCAATCACGCTCTAATGGCCAAACGGATTGAACTTTTTAGTTCAAAAGTATCATACTCCGGGATAGGATAGGATATAATTGATCTTGGAAACGCGGCTAAAACTACGAAGTGGAAAGTGATATACAGACAATTTTAGTAGTAGTTCATATACAGACAATTTTCTTTACCCATGTTAACCAATCTGCTGTGTCAATATAAAACATTGTCCTTCAGTCCACTAGAAAATCCTAATCCGTATTGGTGTGTAGTGACCATAAGAAATCATCACGGTCATGTAGATAAAGAAATAAAGACGGCGATATCGTCCGACCCGGGCAATCAGGGAAATTGAAAGGTCGACCCGGGCTACCCGGGCAGGGTGTACCTTTCCGCTACATTGTCTTATCCGGCCGTGCATCATTTTAGCCCGTTACACCCGGGATCGGATGCCGATAACCAATACCCGGGCGCTTTGCCACCACCGTACGTTGCGGTTATTTTAATAAATCCAAGATTTGATGTCGTACGGCCCTTCAGGCATCATATGTGATAGCGAGAGGGGTGAAAATGGACTTATTTCATTATTAGTCGCAGAAAAAGGTGATGTGGTGGCGCCGTGAATGGTTTAGGGGAATCAAATAATATTGGGGTGGAGTGAGAAACATGTGCACTGCAAATGTTACTCTCAAATATGATCAACACGCTATTCTCTTACAGGGGAAGGGAGAAACAAATGATAACTTGCTAAGAAGTTACCTTATCTGAATTCATTAACAGCCATTCGGTTATACTTTGAAAGAAATCCCCAACTTCACTTCTGAGTAATCATTAAATTACACTAAATTCCATCTATTACCTATTTACCAAGAATTCTCAATATGGTTGTACAAAAAACTATTTGTACAAAATAAAAAAATTTTCGCTAAGCAAAATACATTTGGTTGGACAGAATTTATTGGAGGAATATTATAAAAATTGCTGAATACTTCTAACTCGACCATTTAAAACAGTCGTAAAACGTACCCGACGTTTAATCCAGTCTTCGTCAATTAAAAAATTAATTAATTTTGCTACCATAATAGTATTACATACATACACACATTCAAAATACATATACTGGGTGGAGATTTCGAGGTGGCATATTTTCGAAACCTATGTTGGATTAGTCATGCTGAACAACTTTTACTATGGGACCAACACTGAATCTCAAATATTTATTTTTATTTTTCATACCGATCATAATGATCGAGCAAGGTTGACATTTTGTAAGAAAAGTAAAAAAAAATGTTTGTGAATTTACTATTGGTCCCATAGTAAAAGTTGTTCAGAATGACTAACCCACATAGGTTTCGAAAATATGCCATCTCGAAAACTCCACCTGTTATATTGCACAATTTAATAATCTTAGGAAACTGACAAGTTCTGAACTTGGTGGCCATAAACATAATCAAGTCGAGCCTTAATAAACATATCAGGAATCGGACGTGCATGTAAGGCCTTTTGGGGTCGCCTTCACCCACCCCAGCCCAGCCTACCGGTATTATCGTGAAAGACAGGGAGGCATTATGAAATATGAGGGCCACATCTCCGCCCGATACTCGGATTAAGAGGGTCCTCGCTAATCTCTCGCTGACTCCGACAAAATTGCTCATTTCCACCGACAATAGAGTAACAAATTCGATAGCACCTGTTCTTGAAATTAAAAAACTTTTGACCGGAATCAACCCGTTGCGATTAGATACGGACCTTTTCTCGGGAGAAAATAAGAATCGACTTTTTCCAGCGTCGACATCATTATCACCCGGGGGACGTAACGTAAAGGAAGGCATTTAAGACGGTTTTACAGGCTGTCAGCGGGGGCGAGTCGTAAAAATTTAAAGCCTCCCTGATTGCTTTTATTCTGTTTGAGTTTAACAATGATGTCATCACAGATTAATTTTCACGAAATTACTGGATAAATTAATTTGTGAAATGAGACAGGAGTGATTATTGCTTCCAGAATTATCTTACATTTAAGTTGATGAGTATATTTCGAGTCAAAAGTTTTAGACTTCTTAAAATTTTATCTATGAGGAAACCACCTTAAATTTATTGCCTTAGGCATCATATAGAAAGATATCTAGGTAAATAGGTAAGCTACCTGCGAGACCGACAATTTATCCAAGTTTGGACAACAATAAGCTAATTTAGTGATGAGACATTAATCTTTATACATTTTGTCGAAAGTAGGTACTTTACTCGAATATTAATTAATGATTATAAAAAAAGACTGAGAAAAACAAGCATGCAAATAAAGTTAGATTTTCAACAAAAAAAAACGTACTTTGAATTGTATCAAAAGGTTTACAATTTAATGAACTTTCCTTTTTAATTGAAAAGACCGACATAAATTGCAGGTATTATTGATTACCAATCAATATTTTGTATTTGAAATGAATAGCTGACTATTTTATCTGATACATACGCACAAGCGGACACAGAGTTTTGTATCCTCATTTATAATGCAGACAGCAACGCGGTAAGTAAAAGTTTCTTCGTGCGTCGCGTTTCCTGAATCTTACAATCTATGGATTACAAAACTTGACTTTGTAAAGCTTAAGTTTGATCACAATCTCTCAATGATATCTTTACATCGACAGCTACCAAAAATCAGTGTCCCAACACTATACGGAGGTCAGTCTACCACCGAGTGGTCGTAACCACATACGTGAGGTGCTTACTAATTGACTAATTGGGTTACATCCTACACCTATATAATTACTCATATAATTACAAGGGGACTGGAGGGACGACCGCCAAGTGCTTTGTGGATGCCACCGCAAAGTGGCCAACTGCAAGCGTATGTCGGAGCATTTTCTCTCACATTTATATTACCAGAAAAGTTTACTTAGATTTTCACTGTTTTTTTTATGAACAGTGTCATGGTGGTTTATTTAAGGCACCTACCGAATGTCGTGGTTGATAAATAAAGGTGCGACAACACTACATGTTCGATATCAACAAATAGGGAAATGCTAGCGCGGTGGTAGTGACATCGCAACGAAGGTTGCGGGTTCAAATCTTAAAATGAACTTAATCAAGATTTCGGTGAGGGAAAATATTTTCCTGGTTAATGTATCCACCAGTTTGGGTGGTTCCTTAAGTTGAAAATCTCTCACATGCTTTCTCTCTCTTTCAGTCTTATAATAGTAAAAGGAGGTAGTCGATATTCATCAATTATAATAAGAATTTGATTATGAGAGTTCAGAAGCAGACACTTGCCCAATGAAGGTCTTGGACACAGGACAACTTGGGAACTTAAGCCTTTTTAGAATAGAAATTGACTTTACGTATTTTTCTCCTTCGTCTTAAAAGCTGGAGGTTAATTCGTCCGTATATTGAAAACGCAAAGGTACAGGACGGTGTTTCCTGCACCATTACACATATCACTGAACCACTACTGCATACTATTATATACGACATAACATCAATTAAAATATCATTGTAAGCACAGAAACTGACCCAATATCCATTAAAGATGAAGTCATACTAGTAATGTTCAGACACAAATAGCTCAACCCCTTCGCGGGCGGTGGGTCATTTTGAACAATGTAGGTAGACGCTTTGTCGCCTTCCCGACCCGTCCCGTCTCGCTCGCCTTATATACAATTTGTATGTTTTGTACCGCTAATAGCTGACTTGGGCTTGGCTTTTTGCGGTCATTTGTACGGTACGTTTTCACTCAAGAAGAATAGATTAATGGGATTGCTTATACAACGTCATGTTTCCCATGAGTTGATGTGGTTGTTAAGAACCCGCACCGTGGTTTTATCGAGAATAACATTTTATTATGCTGTATTACAGGATCTCTCAAATAATATTATGTAAGTGTCTTATTTAAAAAAACACAAACTTTCGAATTTTTAAACACAGTACTCGTAATAGCATTTTCTAAATCAATAGTCAAACAGGTCTAGATATATTTTTATTTAATAATTTAAAAAAGGAATAACAATTATTATTATTATCGTACTCTCCAATAGCTCTCGGCAATCTTTTCTTTCACCTATAAACGAGATAAACTAAAATTTAATCGAGGCATAAAGTTTTGGAATATCAACTTCAACTTTTATTTGACTTTGTATATTCAAGCTTTTTAAACTGAAAAAATATAATCATTCCTAATATTGTATCCCAAATTACCAACCACGAAACAGTTAATAGAAACATCTAACATAATAAACTACCCAACACACTCCACTTAACATTTTACCGTATGGCCGCATTTACCCCTAACCCGCTCTATATAAATTTCATACTAACAATAAATTAACCGAGTAAACCGCGAAGCGCAACCCTTCGGCAACCTTCGGCCGCGGTCGGCCAACCCCGCTAACTCTATCCACGATGACTGGCGCCCAATACGAATTAGTGGCCTCACCGATTTACTATCCTCCACAATGGACAATATAAAAAAGTGGTTTGGATTCAGTACATTATACATTTTCTGAGATATATTATAATCGATTTCTTTTAAACTATAATACAGGGTGGGCCAGAAAGGCGTACGATTTTAAAAACACTCTTGCGTTTGAAGCTTTAGAGAGGGGACTGCGCGGGTGGTGGGGTTAAGTAGCTCGGTTCCCGGAAATTTAGTCTAGCCTATAATCGTGCGACATGGTTTCAACAAGATGGCGCGACATGCCATACAGCTAATGCCTCTTTGGCGGTCGTAAACGAGATGTTTGCTGGGAAACTGATATCGCGCCGAGGTGACATTGCATGGCCTCCTAGAAGTCCGGATCTAACGCCACTGGACTTTTTTTTGTGGGGATACCTAAAAAGTAGAGTCTACTCCAATAACCCAGCCACGATTAACCAGTTGAAGACCAATATCCAGGAAGAAATGGCAGCTATTCCCCGTGCAATGTGCCAGCGAGTTTTTACCAATTTGAGGTTCAGATTCGAAGAATGTTTGCAGCGGGATGGTGCACACCTGGATGACGTTATTTTTAAGAAATGAATTTCCCAGATGTAAATTTTTATAAAAATAAAAATTTATATGTGAATTGTACTAAGTTTTTTTTTAATCATTTTTTCAAATTCGCAATTCTTTCTGGCCCACCCTGTATAATAAATAAAATCAGAGTGAGAGAAAGGAGGTAAACAGCAGGTTATAAAAAAAAAAAAAACAACCGAAGTATTAGAAAAACTAATCAAATCATAAAAAACAGAACCAACTAATTGTTTCAATTGACAAGTGATTTTATTTTAATATTAATAGCGGCAACATATTATTATATAGATTAAATTTTTCAAACAGGGTCAACACAATATCGGTAGGGAACTCTAAAAACGCTTCTCCCTTACTAATGGAGCCGGTCAATTACTTAAGACCGGGGGAAACTCGATCATAAATCCGGTGCTATCGATCAAAGTTCACCCGGGTCCGGGGACGGTAGCCGGTAGCCGGTAGGACGACACTACCGGGTATTGTATACTGTACGTACTTGTGTTTTGTAGTAGATGATTGATTTTTGGGTATCGTGTGGCTGAGTATTTGGGTGATAAGTGCTAAGAAAGATTTAGGTCAATGATAAAATTAAGTGTATGTTATCAAGTTTCAGTGTGTTACCGTGTTTTTGTTCGTTGGCTGATCCTTATAAATATTTTTTTTTGGTTTTAGTTCTAGTTTAATAATAAGTTAGTTCTTTGAGAGAGGTAGAGCATAGCGTTTATTCGCTCAAAGAGCAGCTCAACTGGGAAAGTACCTCCACCTTACAGAATATCGCAGACAATTTATGTTGTGTTCTTTCGCGTCAGTAAGGTCGCCAGCCCCCCTACACAAGATGGCTGTCGACAATCGTCATCGTTAGATCAACCTTTGTATGGGATTGACATGAGAGTTGTTAAAAATCACGTGATATTTCGATTTGAAATGTCAATCCCACACAAAGGTTCATCGTTTACTAACGATGACGATTGTCGATAAACCTCTTGTCTACTGGCCCAGAGCTCATTGGGGACGGAGGAAGGGTCGGTAACGCGTGAGTGATGCCCCGTGTGTTGCAAGCATGGCTACGGTAACCGCTTACTATCAGCCGGGCCGTTTGCCTAAAAAAGGTTAAAAGAAGGTTAGACTTGTCCCGATAGACTGACCTAAGCCGCCGGTGCTAGAAACTTGAAATTATACACATAGGACCCTTATACATATACCTAATGTAGACTTCCACCAAAGAAGGGTTCCAATCCCTACGAGGCGAAAGTAACATGAGGTATTTCATGTGAATTCATGGGGTGTAAAGAATGTAACATAAAATGTCTGAAGTGGTTCTCTTAGCAGCTTTATCTTACTCAAATATCATTATTTGAGGTAAAAAAATATTAAGAGCCATTTACGAAGTTTAATACCTAGACCATATTTTAAACGACATAACGATATGATATTTAAAAAGTAGGCAAGTATTGAAAAATGTTGTGAATTAATTATAAGAAGTTGTTGGAATTCTTCGTTCGCCGCCCTACCCAGTGGCCGCCCAAACCGCGTTTAGGCGGGCGGTTGCACTCGCCCAACTATGTTGAGAATTTAACTCAAGACATTAACCGAAGATAACTTTGGGACCCACTGTATAGGATGTTTAAGTTTCACAGATAAAATTTTACCAACTATGCGTGTAGTCTATGGTCACTTTATAGTGCTATTTCTTACAAGCTGTCTCACGCGGTTTCACCCGCGTTCCCGTGATAAAAAGTAGCCTATATCACCCGGGGATAGTGTAGCTTCCCAACAGTGGAAGATTTTTTCAAATCGGTTCATTAGTTTCGAAGCAAACAAACAAACAATCAAATCTTTCCTCTTTATTTAAGAACCGAATAAATCTTCTATATATATAAAAATGAATTGCTGTTCGTTAGTCTCGCTAAAACTCGAGAATGGCTGGACCGATTTGGCTAATTTTGGGTTTGACCTATTCGTGGAAGTCCGGGGAAGGTTTAAATGTAGGGTAGGGTAGGGTATTACGCGAACGAAGTCGCGCCGGGCAGCTAGTAGTAAAATATAAATAGGTATATAAATAATATTTTATTTTTCAACTTATTTCCAAATGCATATATCACCGTATATTTGTGAAAACCGTTAGTTTATAATCTACCTAGCGAAAGTATGAACTCCCCGATATATTGTGAACAGTACCATACTGCTTACAATATAACGTATTCATTTTCGATAGTTTGTATTCTAACGTTGTCAAAACGTCATATTGTAAACTGGCTGGAACGCACCTTGTGCGCTGATTGAAGTTCCTAGATTGTATATGAGCCAGGAAACACAGACGCCGGAAGCAAGTTCCACTCCCTTGCTGTCCGCGTTATAAATGAGGATGCAAAACGCTATGTCCGTATTTTCGGTATGTCAACAACTTACGGGAGAAAATTTTCCCGGCGTCTCCTGGTTCGCCCTATTACATTAGAACATATCAATCAATCATTACACATACCAACAAAATTGGAAGTGACCAATATTTTTTTAAGAATTTTAGCAGTAAATAAGATTGTATAAATTCCTTGAAAATATTTTTTATAAATAAATAAATATCCTGGGACATTCCTCACACACGGTCATCTGATCCCAAACTAAGCAGAGCTTGTACTATGGAAACCAGATAACTGATATAATACATATACTACTTTTTGTTTGTAAATACGTACTTAGTATACATAATTACACCCAGACTCAGGATATACAGACATGTTCATGCACACAAATTCATGTCCAGTGTGGGAATCGAACCCACGACCAGCGCGATAAGTGGAATCTTGACCAGAGTCTTAACCAACCGCGCCAGCTGACCCGTCAATATAGCACTGAGTACACTTATTTCTGGACAGTATATCTACATTGAATAATCCTAAAAATTTTGCATTTTTTAATCCGATTAAGAGATAACGTTGGAACATTTTAAATTCTACATCAGATGTAAGTCGAAATAAAATTTTGTGAATATAAAAACGGGGAAAGACTATATTATGCTTTTGTTTTTGCTGAGGAATTAGGGGAGTATGTGTAATACATTCTCATAAATATATATATCGTGTGTAACAGCGCAGAGCGAAATAATACTTCCAGAACATAAAGGGTAAACTGCTCGGAGTGCGATATTGTAGAAGACTTTTATCATGTGTTGATGGAGTGTGTCCGTAACGAAGCCCAGCGACAGGAGACTTTTTATGCAACCATAATGTAGGAATTTGTAATGGTATCTTGGCTTCCCCGTTGTCTGAGGAGGCCAAGATGATGATTAAAGTTATACATTCAAATGTTGTGAGTTTAACCTATCTTAACGTTCTTGATAAGAAACACATGAGAACTTTGAGTCATAAGTACGTGTTTAGATTCAAGGAATTCTAATTTCACACATCAGTAAGTATATAAATTATTACTAAAACGGTTAGATAAAGTAATATTCTACACAAATAAGTCACCTTTTACAGGAATTCCACAAGTTTATCACACCTACACTTTAATTTTCGGTGAGACTCGGAGTGAGAAAACTCATTCAGCCCGTTCATTACAAAAAACGGGCAAAATTTCTTTTTTTTTGTATTGGTAATTCTATAATTCTACCTATTCACGGGTGTGGTATTTAATGCTCTTTATTCACGTACCAAATATGGGGCACTTTAGTCACGTAATCGTGTAACAAAAACATGAAATTCGAGCGGTAATTTAAGACGTAAACAAGGAAGCCCGCGCGCGTCTACGGTGGTCGATAATAAATAATAATAAACCCGCGCGGGTGCTCAAACAGCCTACAGGAGGTTGGAGAGGCCTTCAACTTGCTTGCGGCGGCTTGAAAATTCCAACTGTAGGTTGACCACTAGCCTACCTCCACCAATCCGTAGTGGCCATGCGTGGTGGAGTATCTGCCCATGCCCATTCCTTTCACTCTTATACGGGTAACATTAGAAATGGCAAATATCTTTAATCAAACTATCAGTTAGCAACAAACGGACATCTTCAAACTTCATCAAAGGGAAAACCACGACAGATGGCACCATTAACCATAGCTAAACTAAACAATATCTCCAAGATAAAGGAACTGAGCGAGTTTTCAGTGGTAATAATTTATAGCCAAGTAACAGTACCGTTACGGATAGTTAGCGGGACATTAATAATTCAGAACTTGAACTTGATACCATTTATTATGTATTTAAAGGTGAACTATGTAGAAAAGTGAAGAAAAGTTCTCTCTTCAGTCGACTGAAAGGCTCGGATTTACTTGTAATTTTAATGATCGCATTATAAATATTTAATGTATCCAGTTTCTGTTTGAACGCAATTTGAGACCCGTTTAAAGTTGGTGACGTTCATGTTTTATTTAATTTGTTTGAATTGTGTAGCTCAACAGATTTTATTTTCCAAAATGATTTTAAATAAAATATTAGTTTTTCTAAAATGTGATATAGTGATTTGAAGAATCATGGCGAGATCCATACATTGATTTGTACAAAAAAATAAAACATTTTAGAGAGTTTTTAATCACTTCCAATGTTGAGATTACATTACCAGCAACATATTAAAATACTTGAAATATTTAATAAACCCCGCAAAACATAACAACAACATAATGGTTTTGGTCGCGATTCGCCGGCATGGCATAGAATGTCGCATTTTTCCCGGGGATGTAAAATGTTTTAAATGCCTCAAGTTATGTCATGACGTTATTATTGATCCTTGGTGCCTAAGGATTATTCCTTAGGCACCAAGGATCCAACGTCTCTAAAAATCTTTATTTTCTTGTACAAATCTCGCCTAGATTCTTTCTGTTCTTGAGGCTCAGTTATATTGTAATTTTGGTATAGTAATAATTATCAATCACGAATACCATGCTTACTAAGTGAGTTCGTTTGTTTGTTTCTTACGCTTACACGCCTTAACTAATCAACTGATACTGATGAAATTGGGCATGCATATTGCCTTTGGTATGGAGAAGGAAGGCTTATTTTAATGCCGGGAACGCGGCTGACACCCCGGGGGATAACTAGTTCTGATATAAAAACAACATGGTCTGAAGCTCTAATTAAACATACATTCAACAATCAACTCAAACTCCATTCTAATAGAGTACATAATACTTTATTTACACAGACAAACTCTTAGAAGTTCGCAACCATCACAAAAGCACTACCAACCTCACAGAAAAAAGTAATGAGAAGATAACAATGTGCCCAATCAACAAATATTTTCTTCTAGTTGGAGTGTACATTGCCTCCCCACCTGCCAGTTCCATCAAAAGGACGGAGCTTTCCGAATCAATCGAGAGAGAAAAACCCCTCGATAATATAATGGAATTGAATTATCGCCGAGATGAAGACGAGACGTGGGGCTTAGGACGGGGTCGTAAAGCAAGCGGGGTGGGGAGTTACAGCGGGTATTTGTGTTTCTTGTTTGTCATTATATTGTGCTGACAGTAATAAATAAGTAAGCTTTATTAATAAAGCAATCATTGATTAATTTTTGTTATCGGTATCATAATAACGATTTAGGAACTCTAATCTGACACTGTTTTGAAGTCAGCGTAAGAGGACGACGAAATAGAAAATACCCAATTGTACCAAATGTATATGCTACGTAGATTTTTTTCGCAGAGTTCTAAATTATGACATATCAGAGATACTACATCGTTACTTCATATTTTTTGTGTAGTAAAAATCGTGGTTAAAATAATGTAGGTGATAAGATACACTACTCACTAATAAAATGTATTCTTAATAGCCTTATTAATGTGGTAATAATGTTAATCCTCAAAACATAGATTAGAAAATAGATACTTATGTATTTTCTGTTTGAATGTCTTTCATAGCATTTGTTTTTTAGTAGGGTTTATCTCCTAATTCAAATTTTTAAATATCTAAAATTTACAATTATTGTGTGAATTACCCTGCGGGACATTGGGAAGTGGGCCATAATGACTAAAGACCCCATATCCTTTGCACTACTACCTACTTCAATTAATTAATTAGACAGCATATCTTTTGTCACTGCTCCGCTACCGCTCACTCTCCGCACAACATACGACCACAGCTCAAACGACGCTCGCAAGGAGTCAGTAATTCGATTGTATTCGGTAACAATCGCAGTATCAGACGGGATGTTTGTTCGCCGCTCGCATAGCGCGATGTTATAAAGAAAATTGTTATACTGCTTGAATTTTATTTGCAACAGGTAATGCCCCTTATTTTTCTGTATACAGTGTTATTATTGTAATAAATGGAACTGTTTATATATATATTGACAGGTTAATAGAAAACTTTGTACCTCTTTTTAAACATAATTGAGAAGGAGTGCAGAAAACTCTGTTTTTTTTTTCAAAACATATTATTTTGTGATTAATGAAGTTGTAGTAAAATTGTATTGCTTAATTGTTTAGTTATATCATTATTATCGTATTTAATACAAATTAAAATAATTGTGTCTCACTATCTCGTAGAATGGTTGTCTGGAAGAAATCGCTTCTCAGCGATAAGACCGCCCATTCATTGTACAGTATTTTTAATATTAAGAATTTATTGTTACTTTTGTTTTTATACTTGTTGGTGTACAATAAAGAGTTATCTATCTATCTATATCTTTCTAACAAAAAACGATGAGAATAGGTTATATCAAATTTAGTCAAAAAAACAACAACGTGAATTTTGTATGTAATTTCCCGTAAATGACAATGGCGTAAACTAATTAAATACATTGTAATATTTTTAACCCTTTTCAATACTGCTTGTACGAAAGAAATGGGAGATGTTATAGTGTGATTTGCGACAGTTTACCACGGAGATAACAATTCATTTTGGCAGTGTAATAATGTAAACATTTAAGAAAAATAAATATAAAATGCACTTACCCCACTCAATGTTTTGATATTGTGCAAAGCATCTTGGGCTTTCAACGCCGCTTTGCGCGTGAAAAACGTCACAAAACAGCACCCTGTAACAGAAGCGCACACATACATAACATTACACACACATTACAAAACATATTTGCGTACAATGGGAGGCCTACATGGACATCTTTACTTCCGACACACAGACACACAAATATAACCCAGGAAGCTGCCCAGATCACGTGAGTGAGCAATGAATAGATTATCTAGTCCGAGGATGAAGAGCTTGATCTTTCAGCAGTGGAAAAGTTATGAGGAAACAAAGGCACCCTGGCCTGGATCGTAAATCGACTGAAATAATCTAACAATGGAATAGTTCGCTTAGATTCGTGATATTATGTCATGTCTAATTAAGCCAACAAAACTAAAACCGTATTCTTCGTCATGTGTCGGAAGTAAGGCGACATAAAATTAGACATAAAATACCATAAAAGCTTTGCTAGAACAAATAACGCTTCCATGTATTACTGAATTAAAGTCGGGAAAATACTATATCGTCAATAATCTTTAAAAATAATTGTGATAGCATTTTTATCCGTATATGCTAAATGTTAGGCTGTGAAAAACAGATCTGCTCATTCTAAATTCAAAATTAATTTTCGCCTGTACATTAATACACGTTCACACAATAATGTGTGAAACTGAACATAAATTCGAATGATAAATGGTACATCATGTTTAAGTAGGCGTGAACAAAACCGATTAACAATTAAGTTAGGGGTGCACGTTGATCGACAAGGCTTTTACGGCGGTTCTAGACGGCTATCACGCAAATGGCGTGCTATGCTAACGAGTTCACAGTACCTATGCTTGGTTAATAGTTACACGGATATCGATTCACACTTTAATTATTTTTTTATAATTATTTAGTAATCAAGCTATTTTGGAGTAAAGAATTAACGTCTCGATTTCTTTGATCTTTGTAATTCTCAGATTAAATCAATTATGTATAAAAACGAAATGCCATTCGTTTTGATCACAAATAAAGGCTAATAGAGTTTTGGGAACTAGCCGAATCTTTGTGTTGTTAAATTATTTACAGTTAAAATAATTAAAAACCGCAAATCAATAATCTGATTGATAAAGTGTAAATCGATTCCAAATTTAAACACAAAAAATTACATGTAAGCTTAACATCCTGTCACAACGTAAAACATAACAATAAAAGGTGACGTCAACAAATATAAACAATTGTTCCGCTTAACCAACGGATGGCAGAACGTTCTAAACATGTCCGTAACACAGCTTGCAACAGTTACACTAACAAAGAGGCTCGCTCGTACGAAAACTGACAAAAGGAGCTTTTTCACACAAAAGACGGTAAACAAAACAAAAACAAAAATGTCAACATGTAACGCACGGACATATTGTTGTAATGCAAAACAATGATGCTAACTGGATGAGCTGAGCTGCAGACACACACGGGTTGGTAAATGTGTTGTGTTTTGTTTATTCACTTTTTTGTTTGTGTTTGTGGGACTATATTTTTATGATGCGAGTAGCTCTGGATTGTTGGTTGTGGTCATCTTTGTAGCCTATGGTTTGGGAGTGGAGTTTTTAAGACGAGGGTTGAGGTAAACAACATCCTATTCATCATAATCATGAGTTTGAATATTTCAACTCAGTTTTAAAATTATTTATTTATTTTAATAAACTCCATGCCATTTTAAACCAGCAATTTGTCTCGTTCCATAAATAATTGAAAGGGTTCCAATCCCGAATGCAACCTTTATCATATTCAAAATTCATTAGAAATTAATTTCACAAATTCTCGGATCGCGGTGGGTTTTGTTCTAAACGTTGGAGCATTTTAAAACAACGTCGTTACAAAATAAACTCTATTGTGTTAGTAATAACGCTGTAAAATATTACCGAGTTTATTGAAAATATCTATCTACACTATTGAGATATTAATTAATATTCCGTGTAAAATATAACTATGTGGAAAAATATTCAATACCTTTCGTGAAAAGATCGTATGAGATGCTATAATAAAAAAATATGCATATATGCTCATAAGGAGGGTCCAGTGAACTATTGAATATTCATTTATTGCTACAGCAAAGTTTTTTCTAATATATGTGGTTGAAGACCGTGGGCAACCAAGCCCAAGGTTGATGCAGATGGCAACCACAGACGGGCTTATAAGTATTTCCCCACGTTAAAAAAAGACTTCACAAGTCACCCGTCGGTTCTCATGAGGGACGCGCGTCCTATTATAACAATTGATGTCATTGTTATATTTTAAACCGCGAGCCAATGAGTTGATTTCTAAGTTTACAAATAACTATTCAATCAAGTAACAAAAGACGGTATAAATTTAATATCAAATATACAACCCTATTCGTGGATGTATGTCTCATGATAAGTAAGTAGTTCTTACAAAAATACCGAGCTTTCGGTATTAATTCGCTTTTGATAGTTTTTTTTAGAACTTATCCTAGTTATTTTATATAGGGAATTACATATACTTAACCATATTACAGAAAATATAGAAGTTTTGCTTTGATTTCACGGTTCAATAATCTGTTAGAAAATACTGGAGTGGACTGTGTGACGAAAATGCAAGCGTCCACAACTTTTTTAACCAAAGTAAAATGTTTCATCCAAGAAGTATCGCTGATGGTAATCCTTGAGGATGATTGGTTATCTTATGGTGCGTCCATGCTACGCGAATCGAGCACGAGCGGAGCCACAAACTAACCTACAACGAGCACGATGCGAATCCCTTTGTTCGTGCAAAAACTGACAATCGCGCTCGTTCGAGGCTCGCAAGCCCGTCCACGCTACGCGAATCGTGCTCGCAGGGCGCTCGTTCGTGGCTCGGCTCGTGTTCGGCTCGCCTAGCATGGGCGCACCATTTGCATTCCGGTCGTTAATACTTCGTACAAAGGTACAGTCAGCGTCAAAGGTAGGTGATCAGTTTAGTAACCTTTCATAATTATCTATTGAAATTCTCTGTGGCAGTTTTTATGGAAACTGGATTGCGTAATGTAACGTGGTACTAAAGTGATCAGGTGCAATGGCCATGGAATTCTTTTGGAGTTAATAACTTCTGCAACATATTAACGATTTTGGTATTATGTAGCACGTCAGATTATTGAGTTGGCACGTTGGCAGGCTGCTGATTATAGCTGCCATAGAAGAACTTCTACGAAGAAACAGGCCACTGTGGCCGCAGGTCAAGAAATACTTTCAGTCTCAAAGAAATACATGTAAAACCAACCTTTGCTGGCCCCGGTGATCTTATCTCTAAGCACGTTGATCTGGTGAACTCTCCCGAACTCCTCAAACATGAGCCGGAGGTCGTTCTCGTCCATACTCCTTGGCACTTGTCCAACGAACATCTGGAAATTAAGTACATGTCTTAAATTAATGGTTGACTCATAAATTGGAGAAGGATTCGGGAGGTGCTTTTTAATGTACCAATTAGAGATTTGCTGATAGGTCCAAGTTTGAGTTGTAATCTGTAACCAAGAGTTCTTGCTGGCTATGAGTGCGAACCTCATTCTAGCACATCGATCAACTAACCCAAAGAAGCGCAATGACTTATTTCGCTTGCAATCTATTCCGTCAATTTCCCACCATCGACAATGCGCTGTGATTGGCGCTGAAGGACACATGCGTTCTGATTGGCCAAGACAAGAACATAAGATACAGTGTTCAAAATCAGTGACAAATCACTGACTAGTTACGGCATCGGATTGCTCGGTGTTACTACTCCAAAGGGATTGTTCCTCGATGTTCTAGCATTATCATAGCTTGAGAAGAGATTATTGTAAAACGAAAATTCGTAACATTTAAAAATAATATTTTAATACGACATATTAATCTATCATTTCAATCTATTTATTTTTATGATATGATTGATGGTTTTATTTTCTAAATTTTATTGTACTGTGTTAGTTGTTATATAAATTTTGCATGCCAGTTTCTGGTGAAAAGTGAGAACGATGTATTATAGACTTAAGATCCTATGTTATACCACATTTCCTGCAGAAATAAATTATTCTTATTCTTCTTCTTATTCTTATTCTATTCTTATTCTTATCAGAAAATAGTTTAAAACTAGTGTTTTAAACTATTTTCTGATAAGATCTATTTACTGCTTCACCCGCGATGTTATATAACCTACCTTCCATTAGAAGTGGCCTATCAAATGCAAAAAGATTTTTTCAAATCCGACTGATTAACAACCCAAACAAAATATTAAATGGCAATTCCACCTAGGCTTAACAACCCGAGGATCATGATATTTTACCGGAATCCATTTATTAAAACAGAACGTATTCTACCTGTTTGCAAAATTTCATCCAAATCCATACAGCCGTTTTTTGTGATCGAATTACAAACATCCATTCATCAAAACTTTCACATTTATCATAATAATAGTGCGACAAGATTAATAGGGCTGTCCCAAAACATTAAATGTTCGGTATAAACAGCACACACAATAAGCTTAATGATTAACGCTCCACACTATAGCTTAGCTCGCGCGCCATAAATCTTGCATTAAATTCAGTCGGATCGCCAAAATATGGCTTCGCGAGAAAAACCCTTTACAACACGACATAATTTATAAATATTAAATCCAGATGCAAAATGAACGTGTTCATTAACGCGAACGGATAATAAGTTACGACCGACAAACGTAGTGCAGAATAAAAGCAATCATGAGTCGTAATTGGCGAATGGCGAGTCCCTACTTTAGGGTTGCTACGTTGACAATGAATGCGACAAATATTGCGTCACTTACAAATCCATGGCCGGAAAATGTTGACGCATGTTTGTAAGCTTTAGACGTTATAGATAAAAAAACCTTTAAACAATAATAGGTATATTATTTCCTTTCATTTATTTAAATTATAAGGATTTATTGTTTTCATATATTTATTAGTTATTTTCCAAATAAAATTTCTAGCTACAAACTACTTAGTTTACAATGTATACAAATAAATCGTCTTATTTGTAATATTTACTTCTTCAAACTACTCAATCAAGACATCACAGTAAATTTCAGAAATCCGAAAGTTTTCATGTAAAATTTATTATTGGTTTAAATGTAACACGGTAAAAATTTGAGTATAATGATATCATCCTAACAGTGGCAACCCTACGCGACTTGTCCGCCTGCCCATCGCTCGGCGCCCGCGCCGCCCGCCCAGTCGGAACCTTTTAATTACGCCTGTATATCACTTCATTTGCAAATTTGCAAACTTCATTTACGAGGATAAATGTTTTTACGTGTGTGCTGACTCCTGAATTACTTAACTAGCTTTGCCCCTCTTGATTTTAGGGAGGGAGAGGGGATTGATGATATTTCCTGAATAAAAGTCTGCGATTACCAAAACATAGAACTTATATGAGGTTCTTATCATAGACGTATAAAAAAATCAGGACCTTGTGTCGCCCCATAAACGATTGAAGCACCAAAATGAAGCCGGCGTTCTCGTAAATACATGGCCTCACACACATATATACACCATAGGAAGCAGTGACAATAAGGCTCAGTATCATTTGTGCCTGCTTGGGCCATTACTTATTTTAGTCATGCATACGTAGGAAATTTTCGGCTTCACTTCATTTTCTCTTGACACTCCGTCTTGATTTTCATTTAAACGTCTGTGCCCAATATATGCGTATTGTACAAAAATCCCTTTATTAATTGAAGGAAAAAATATAGCACCGGGAGGGAAACTAAAGAATAATGTTAATAACCCTGTAAATTTTTATTATTCTATATTTGTCATTCAATATTGCAATCAAAGGTCTTATCTAAACTGTAATCGACGAAAATTGGCACGAACTTAGGTCATATCCTGGTTACCTCAATAAGATGTTATCACGGAAAACCCCATTAATAATAAAAACCGGCCAAGTACCAGTCAGACTCGCGCACCGAGGGTTCCGTACAAACCTGTAGGTTTATAAGTAAATGGTAGTATAGACCTGAGTATTTGATATGAATTTCAATTTATGACGTATTAAAAAAATAACTACTTACTAGATCTCGTTCAAACTAATTTTCGGTGGAAGTTGGCATGGTAATGTACATCATATATTTTTTTTTGTTTTATCATTCTCTTATTTTAGAAGGGACATACATTTTACCACTTTGGAAGTGTCTCTCGCGCAAACTATTCAGTTTAGAAAAAAATGATATTAGAAACCTCAAAATCATTTTTGAAGACCTATCCATAGACCCAAACCCATACTTATGGGTTTTATAAAAAAAAAAAAGAGTTATAGTGCTAAGTATGGGGAACCCCCCAAATTTATTGTTTATTTTTATTTTTGTGTGAACATCTTAATGCGGTTCACAGAATACATCTACTTACCCAGTTTCAATAGAAGTATATATAAGTAGAAGTATAGTTCATAAGAACTATACTTACTAGCTACTTTTTTCTGTGGCTGTGGCATACGGACGGACAGACAGATATGACGAATCCATAAGGGTTCCGTTTTTTGCCATTTGGCTACGGAACCCTAAAAATGGGACGTAAAGTAGAAGTAAAAAATAAATACCTTGATGTAATCAGGATCGGGCATGTCGGGCTTCTCCTCATTATTGTTATTGTTGTTTATACTGATGTTGTTGTTGTTGTTCGTGATGTTCATCCCACTGCAACAATAAAAAAATATATATTAAATAAAAAATATCGTTGTGTTCTTTTGTTCGCCTACTATACGTTCGCGAGTCGATCATCCGATTGGGTTGAAATTTTGTTGCTGGTACTTGTGGTGACACAAAGTATCACAAACATTGAAACACCATAGGATAAATGACAGAAAAAATACATTTAGTTTATTTACATTATCAAAAAATATTACATACGTTTTTTTTGTTGTCATATTAACAAAAATATCCGAAGATATCGAATATAATAATGTATACGAAGTTAACGTGAAGATTTCGAGCCCCCACTCCCGAACTTAGACGCGTTTTATAATTCAAATTATTATTTCCAATATTTTTAGATAATCAAACTGTCGGACATTTTTTTGTACCAATCCCAATTATGTTATAATTTTTATTAAAAAAATAGGACAGGTTGATGTAAAGTTTGTTTAAGACTGCAAGTAATTACACAGGGCAGTTACACCAACTACGCCTGTGCGTAAGCTAAGAACTCAGGGGTATGGCCTGAACCCTTCTGTTCAGGTTTTCATAACTGGCCGTCTTGAACAGCAGGAATAAAAAAAGTCGTAAAATTTTCATTATATAAAACATTATTTGTAAATATAACAATGTGCGCACCTAAATATTCCAGGAACATAACATAATATACCTAACATTATATATGAAAATGTCATTTGTTTGGAAATCCAAGTTTATGAAATACCCAAGGGAGTGCACCGTTCTGCTTTGCATTATACTGTGCGGTTGACATTTATGTAATAGGAAACTGATCTTATTTTAATAGGGATATAGTACATAATCCAATAGGTCACACATAAAGAAGCCTAAAGTATTAGGTTATGCTCTATATATAAAACTTCATAAATAACAGTAGAGTATATTGTCGAGTTCAGATAAGAATCACATGAAGCTAAAGATGTGTTAGAAAACTACATAGTTATTTTTACAGTCAGTTAGTTTGTAATAGATTAGAACTACTAGTCCAACTTATTTTGTACTACCTAGAGAACTGTTTGACCACAATTTCACCATGGAAAGTAATGATGTGGCCGAAGGTGATAAGCACACAAAGCCTAGACAGGATCTGGCAGTGAATTGAAACCTAGAATATGCCTATGGCTACGCCCGGTATACTATTTAACTTCCGCACGATTTTTTTTCAGCTACTTTTCCTTTTATAATTTTATATTATGAATATTCACAGGATACATAATAATAAATAGAAGTGTGCACTAGGCCTAACAACTTTCCGGCTGGTGGATAGAGTTTTTCATATTGCATGTCGACGATCCCGAGCTCACAAGCGGTTTAGAGCCCCTCAGTCTGAGGAGAGACTTTGCCTCCTTATGTGTGTTCTACCGCTTGTACAACGGACGGTGTTCTGAAGAATTGTTTAAGATGATGCCCACGGCTACTTTCTACCATCGCAACTCTCGCCATCGACGGGGAGTCCATCCTCACATATTGAAACCTGAATTGTTTCGTACTGTGCGGGCTCAAAGGAGCTTCCTTCCGCGGACGCTCAGACTGTGGAATGAGCTCCCCGCCGTGGTTTTCCCAATGGAGTACAGCATGGGGTTCTTCAAAAGGGGTGTGAAGAGATTTCTGCAGGGTCGGCAACGCGCGCGTGATACCCCTGGTGTTGCAAGCGTCCATAGGCTACGGTAACCGCTTACCATCAGGCGGGCAGTATGCTTGTTTGCCACCTAAGTGGTATAAAAAAAAAAAAAAAAAAAAATGAAAAACTTCGTAGTATATAAATAAAATTTTTACTTGTTAGTAAATACTGCCTTGGTATGAATAATGTTTTATGTATGTACCTACTAGTTTATGCTTAAATTTCTATTACATGTATATATTGAGTTATTATTACTAAATAGCTCAAGGTATGTATATGTATTATATTTATTAGCTACGATTATGCATACCAAACCTTTTATATTGCTGAAACTTGTTATATTAGCTCAAAAGTAAGTACCTACCTACTTATTTCGTACCGCCACCACAAATTGATCTTTCACCGAGTTTAAAAAATTTACAAGATTTGTACCTTATTATTCTCGAAAATCCCAATTTCCACACTTCATATTTCGTGCACTTGTTTGCCATAACGCTATCACTGATAAGGGTGTACATCGTGTGATTACAGACGCCTTATCTCTTATCAAAGTCAATCAACAAACGCGTTGAGATTATTGTGCCACAGGCTGAGAATTTTATACGTATTACTCCAATGCTGTTCTGGCTTTAAAACATTGTTTCTGCACTACCCGTCATTTATGTTATATTTTTATTATTTTCTCGTGTGTACTTTGTGATAATTCTCGCGGGTATTTTGTAATACCTTGCTCCTTTTGTTTTTAGTTCTTTTTGTGAAGTATATAAGGTTCGTTTTCCTTTGTAAATACTTTGGAATGGAGTGGAATGCATTTTATAAATATGAATAATGTGTATGTAGATGCTGATATAATGGATATGAGTTTATGTCAGATTATCTTTCAGTCTCAGTACGGTAAACATATCTATCTACGTTTACCGTGGTCTCGGTTTGTACTGCAATTCACTTTAAAATCATAGAAATAAAAGTAAATAAATATAAGAAAGTGAAGCATTAAAATTCCTCCGTGAGCGTGAGTAAAATCAGGTTTTTTTTTTTTTTTATACCACTTAGGTGGCAAACAAGCATACGGCCCGCCTGATGGTAAGCGGTTACCGTAGCTTATGGACGCTTGCAACACCAGGGGTATCACGCGCGCGTTGCCAACCCTGCAGAAATCTCTTCACACCCCTTTTGAAGAACCCCATGCTGTACTCCATTGGGAAAACCACGGCGGGGAGCTCATTCCACAGTCTGAGCGTCCGCGGAAGGAAGCTCCTCCTCCCGCACAGTACGAAACAATTCAGGTTTCAATATGTGAGGATGGACTCCCCGTCGATGGCGAGAGTTGCGATGGTAGAAAGTAGCCGTGGGCATCATCTTAAACAATTCTTCAGAATACCGTCCGTTGTACAAGCGGTAGAACACACATAAGGAGGCAAAGTCTCTCCTCAGACTGGTACTGGCCCAAGCAGGCACAAATGGTATACTGAGCCTTATTGTCTCTGTCAACGTCTCAATCTATGGTCTATATGTGTGAGGAGGTGTTGTATTTACAAGAACGCCGGCTTCCTATTACTTGCGTCACTTAAGAGCACAGACCGTTCCGTCTTAAATTTTTTCTTGATCTGAGTTTAAAATATATTAATGCCTAAGCATTGGAAAAGCAGCTTCAAAAGTTAGCGGGCCTTTAGGTTTAAAAAATATTCCTGATTTAACACTTAAATGGTACCCAACTTTCATATCGTCAAGCCTGTTTCCACAGTTTCCTGGCCCCACAGATTCATATCCCGACACAATTGAAATTAGCATCATCAGAGTGAAGTGGAACTTTTTTAGACCACGGCGGCACCGCCATCTTTACCCGTATATAATGTTTAATATTTTGTTTAAAATATCATCCAATTATCATCGATTTATAATTAATGGGCTTGCGTTAGATTGGCGTAAGACGAAGCACGCGAACCCAGAAGAATCCTATTAACCTACTCTGATCTTGAAAATCCCTATCGTGTCATCTTATAAGAATTGTATCCCTTGATTGTCCTTAGCTCCCCTTTCGATGACTCCAGCGACTGGAAACCTATGATAAGCCTAGCCGAAGATGGATCTGTGAAGGTGACGTATGCCATGACCAAGGTTTTGAATACGGATCCTATAATAAGCTATAGCTTTAGGGTTTTTCGTTTGTATCTATGCTTAGGTATATGTTTTCTTTTTTATAGTTAATTATTTGAAAAAAAAAGCCAAACATAGTCAGATGGTCCAAAAAATATTTATTAAATGTAACCTTGCCGAGTTTCTTGCCGGATTCTTCTCAGTTGAGGGCCGAATTCCGAACCGGCGGTAACTTCAGTAAGTGTGACATTCATAAGTGCCCTTCTGGGGCCAAATGACTTTGACTTTGGGTACTTTGCAGTACCTGCCTGCCTAGGTACCACCCTGAACTTCGGTCACCAAGCACCTAACAGTATTTTCCGGCTACATATCATCGGATTGTAGAACATATAAGTCTTTGTAACCATGCGTGCTCAATATATATAACATAGATTATGTTATACGTATTTTTCCTATAAAACATAATATGACATAGTATAACTACTATTGAATTTGATCGCGTGTACCCATTACATGATAACTAATCCAGAATTCTGGTTAAACACACGTTATCAAGGTGTTATCTATCGATCCATGTGTTTCACCATAGATATCTATCAGCCATGGTACGGGGGTTCCAATATTACTAATGGGGATGCGTTTATCTTTACAATACTTATTTTATCGTCATTTGTTATACTTCCCACCTTTCCAGTGGTATACTCCACAAGCTTTTGATCTATTATTAGCTCTTTAAATTTTTATTACAAAAGCATAATGCTTTTGTTGTGTGATGGTACTTTACTTAATACAAGCTTTTTTGGTGAATGTACTTTCTGGTTGATTGTACTTGCATTGTCTTCCAATATACTAATTTATACTAAATATCAAGTCAATCCGACCACTGGAAGTGGGTGAAATTCGACTTGCAAGATTCCACCCGAACAAACATAGTTACATACATACATTGTAAGTTAAATAAAAGCTTGTAAAATATATTGGAATGCTGAGCTCACAAAAATTGTTGCAGAACGTCAACTAGCACTCACAAATTTAAGAAGAAAGAAAATGAATCCGCAGATTATAATATGCAATTAAGAGGTAAAGGAACCCATAGCATGGTGCCAGGATGCTTTTGCCTATGCTAGGCTGGCCACCAACACTAATAATGAATTTTTAATTTTGAAATTTGAATTGAATTTTATCATCTATCCAATTTTACCCCACACAATGGGATAGTCGAGAAGAAAAAAACATTCCCACTTAACGTGGATGTTTTTTTTTTCAAGAATAAGTTGATAATATAGCGGTTTAATCAACTATATCTTGCTTACATCGCTTTAGGCAGATAAACATATAGAACGTCATACAGACAGACATGTAGGATTAAACCCGTTGGCTCGCAGAAGAGACGCGCTGTCAAAAAGAAAGAAAGAAAGAAAAAGAAAAAACATTTATTCATGACAACACACAACATTACATTAAAGACTGTAGTATAAACAAAAATAAGAATAAAAAAAAAACAGCACAATCAATTAAAAACTATGTATGAAAAAAAAATTTGGAACTGCGAGTCAACTGACTAAGTTATTACTATTTTATCATAAGTATACAAAGCATAAGATATTATAAATAACATAAGTACGACCGAGCTTTGATCGGACACTTGGAAAAACGCGTTTTCCCAGACATCATACTTAGCTGCATCGAGTTTTCACTGACATATAATTAGGTATAGTACATTGAAATCATTAAAGCCGTTTTTGAGATCTTAAAACGTATCTTTTGCTCGATTCTAGGAATAGATAGCATTAGACACGATTACCCAAACAAAAAACAGCTTCGTCATACATAAAAAGGTTTATTCAATATGGTATTGGAACCTAGACCGTCGGCGTGTAAGTAAGTGTATCTGACCATTCTGACCCCCAGCCGGCCCGTAGGTGTTCGGTATGACGATCCGGCTAAGGCTTTCAAAGAGTGGATAATCCACTAAGTACGTACGCTTAGATAGGGATGAAAGTGAGTGATAAATTACCTACAGGTATCTAATCCCGAAAGACATATAAAAGGTCTAAAACTAAACTTGGATATTTCCGAGAGGCGAACAAAATATACGAAACACAATAAAAGAAAATGTTACCTACTGATCTCATTTTTGATCAAAAGGTATTTTTGTATCCGTTTTTTGTTTGGTTTAAATATATTAATACTAGCTGTCGGCCGCGGATTCACCCGCGTTGTCGTCATAAAAAGTAGCAAATGTGGATCAATCTGCGCGCCAAATTTTATCGCGATTGGTTAGTCGAGAAAAGTTTAACAACAGAAAGACGGGTTCGCTTTTATATTTATAATATGAAGATGCCTATAGATAAAAGTAGTATATAATTTTCTATACCATGGCCTATCTGCGTGCACAGCGTTCGGTACATAGGTTTGACCATAGTTACTTTCGTGTGCTTTCGCATTCAGTGTGAAATTCTCGGATTTTTACTTTTAGACTAGAGTAACAAAAGGAAAATGGAGTTTCTAAATAATAAATATTTTTTGGCAAAGGAGTGGAACTCTCTTCCGGGATCTGTGTTTCCCGACACCTACAACCTAGATTTATTCAAGGCCAGAGTGAATAGGCTTTTTCTGGGTAAGCGTGCTACATCCTCGGCCTCGTCATAACTCCTCATGGGGTCAGTCGATGGTCAAACGCAAGCCCATTTAACATAAAAAAAAATGCAAAGGCCGCATAAATTTATCTTTAATTTAGTTTTACAGCAGGCAGCAAACGAAAATAATAAACTTTTTTTCTCAGCCCACGAAATTTAACATTTTTATCAAAAGCAATAAGCATGAAAGTATTTTTTTCACATCAAGATGCACGATGCGTTCGCCATACAAAAGTTCATGGGAGTAGGGTAACCATATTTACAGGAGCTTTAATCCAAAAAATATAGCACTCTTATAGCCTTGTTAAGGTAGAATGACCTGAGAAACGGTGGCAATTGGCCGGATTTGATAAAGAGTAGACGATAAATAAAATCTATAATAAGCCCTGGGACAAAGTTTAAAAGTTTGTTCGACAAGACCAGAACTGGCTACCCTGCAAGAGGCAGAGGCACTCATAGCGCAACCCCATGGCACGACGTCCACGGAATACTAATAAAGTTACGAGACGTCAACGACACGACCGGCGACACACTGTGTGACGTAGACACGGCGACAGATCGCACAGAGACGATAGCAAGGGTCTGCCGGGCTGCCGGCTGCCACGTACGTCAGTGTCACGCTTTTGATTTATGCGTCGGAGTGCATGCACCGCTTTTTGAGAGAGAGTTTATGTTCACGATAGAACTTCTGGCCACAGCGCTAGCAGACTAAAAGATATTTTTACCCTAAATAAATATTTCGTTGATAAATTTGTTACCATTAATATAACTTATTATACATTAATTTGCCACGTAATATACAGGGTGATTGGAAGATGGGTGCAAAGCTGTAAGGCGATGATAGTATAGATCATTTAGACCCTTTTTAGCCATGGTTGTCTAAGACGAAGTGTGAAATTTTTTTTTTACCAATCTTTACTGTAACTAAAAACTGATGACACACATGTTTAGTACATGTTTGTTTGGATTGCTTACAGATTATTTTAAATAAATAATATGAAAAAGAATTCACACATCATCCAAACTGGCTATAATTATCAATTAACGGATAAGTTTCGGAGTTTTGAGCCAAAAACCAGAAAAGATTGGTAAAAAAAAAATTTCACACTTCGTCTTAGACAACCATGGCTAAAAAGGGTCTAAATGATCTATACTATCATCGCCTTACAGCTTTGCACCCATCTTCCCATCACCCTATATATAGCGAAAAGGGCTCCTAAAGGTAGTTCAAGGTCTTAACAATTACTGGTCCGTCATAAAAAAAACCATCTTCACATATTAGAACCAAAATGATCTCGTATTGTGCAGTTTCAAAGGAGCTTCCTATGACGGGACGCTCAGGCTGTGGAATTTTCGTCGTGGTTTTCCCAAGGGAGGTAGTACAGCATAGGGTTCTTCAAAAAGGGTGTGAAGAGACTTTTGCAAGGTAGGCACCGCGTGAATGCTACCCCTGGGGCCATTCATAATTATGTTGGTAAGATAGCTCTAACGGAAGATCTATTGGAATGTTGCTTCTAATGAATCAAGTGATATGTACTTAAGACTACTAACCGACGAGTGCGACAGAACTAGTTATCTTCAAAAATTATTTGGAAGAAAGTACCGTTAGAGAAAAAAAAAAAGTGGTGATCATTCCGAATCCCAAAATATAACCAGCTAAACCGAGAACCTACGTGTCCGAGTACAGGTTGTGGCATACGAATCTAGGCTATCATTGATATGATTCAAGAATACCTAATCACTTATCACGCACCATGCTAGCCAACTATTTACATTGTTGATAACACCGAGATTACTTGTTATTATGCTCGTTTCTAAAACGGTCTTGTGCCTTTTTTCGAAATTCGAAACCGAAGGTTTTGTCTGTGCAATTATGGACGAGGTTGTGATGACGAACAACTACCGGAGATTTATCCTGAGGGATGGAACCATCGACATATGTCGGGCATGTCATCGCCCAGGTGAATCCCTCAGGCATATAATCTCCGGATGTTCGCGTCTCGCAAACGGTGAATTCTTGCACAGGCACAACCAAGTAGCCAGGATAATCCACCAGCAACTTGCCCTGAAATACCACCTGGTGTCGTCTGAAGTGCCTTACTACAGGTATGTGCCAGAATCGGTTCTGTACTGACAGGACTATTGTCGCCAATAAGCCTGATATAGTATTGATAGATCGCCAAGAGCGCCGTGCAATGATTGTTGATGTTACTGTCCCCCATGACGAGAACCTCGTGAAAGCAGAGAAGGATAAAGAAAGCAAGTATCTTGATCTTGCACACGAGGTTGTCGACATGTGGGCCATTGATACAGCAACCATTGTACCGATAGTCGTTTCCGCCCATGGCCTAATTGCCAAGAGCCTCGACAAACACCTTAAGAGGCTCGCGTTGGGTGGCTGGATCAAGGGCCAGATTCAGAAGGCAGTGCTCCTGGAAACGGCACGCATAGTGAGGAAGTTCCTGTCTCTAGAGCCTTGACCACCGGTACCTAGGACCTTGTTCCCGATGCCGGTGGGGAGCTGTTTTTATACTTTTAAATATATGTATTGTTTTTTTTTTTTTTTTTTTATATATATCTATATTTAAATGTGTAAAAATAAGTGTAAAGATGAATAAATGGAATAATAATAGAAGCACTTATATATATATATCTTATCAGATAACCTTATTCTTATTACTCCCCATTTACATACATTAGTTTGAACATAGCCATGTGTTGTGTATAGAATGATGTAAAGTATATTCAACTATAGCAGCAAATATAATTTCTTCGCTCATTGGGAGTAGGGGGAAAAGGTCGGTAATCGTTGAGTGGTGCCCAGTGTGTTCCAAGCGTCCATATGGCTACGTTAACTGCTTACCATAAGGCGGGCCGTGTGCTTATTTACCGACATATGACCGATTCCTATAATTTACGGACCGTTATCGGTTAAAATTGAGACTCTTATATCTTTACTAATATTGAAGCAAAGACCTCAAAGCTTTGCATAACAGAACCTCCCATATGGAAGTAGCTATCACAGGTAAAATTAGCTTACGAAATTATCTATATGCCCATTTTGCCAATAAAAAAACCTACCATTGGTAAGCAAAACGATTAACCGGGCATTAGTGGTATAATGAAAAATCCTTGGAATCTCTCTAGCTACCACCAAACAGCGTTGTTTTGTTTAAATCCAATTTATAATCTAGCAAACAAGCTTATGGCCCGTCTAATGGTAGGTACCGGTTACAGGTGGCCGAATCCTATAGATGTTTGCTACAATAGTATCATTCGCGGGTTACTGACCCTGAAATCTTTTATCATCAAGAAAGTGTGAAGAAATCAATATCCCGACTGATATTACCACTGACAGGCTTGTCTACTGCCCCAGCACGAACCATTTTAATAGGTTACTTTTGACAGCCCATATAGGTACATTGCAAATATAAAGAGACAAACATTGTGCGGCAAGAGAAATTCTTGTCAAATATGCTTAATCATCTTACCTTTTTTATGTAAATCTGACGCCATTAAGCCAAACGGAAAGGGTAAATTCCTTTCATATTATCACAAAGTAAAGATTCACAAATATAGCAATCCTAAATACATTGCTCTTTAAAAAGTACCGGGTGAGGTTAAAAATACAAGCCTATTTTCGTGGTCCTAGTGGGATGACGCCACTGTCGCCTTTCGCAAATATTTATCCGCACTACAGATTAGCGGAGCTTAACCGCGGTGACGTCACATTGTGAAATCACTATGACGTCATAGCATTTTTGACCCAGTTATTCATTAAAGTACCTAAATGAAGTAATTTAATTGTTCTAAAGGCTTTTGACTGTGTCAGTTTTCGTGGTGTAGCATGATAAGCCGTTCTTAATCGATCGGCAAGTTTAATTTACCACCGTCGTGGTCGGTAACTGGATGGGTGACCGCCTAGTGGTATTTCAAATCGAGCATTTCCGTGCTTCGGAAGGCACGTAAAGCCGTTGGTCCCGGTTATCACTTAATTGTGATTGTCGTTAAGCTAGTTGGAGGCCTTCTAGGCGGCTTGAAAACTCCAACAGTAGGTTGACCACTAGCCTACCTCCACCGATCCGCAGTGGGCACGCGTGGTGGAGTATCTGCCCATTCCCTTTCACCCTGATTTGTGAAAGGAGGCCTGTGCTCCTGTGAGGCTTTTATACTCATTGAAAAATGTATGACACATTCAAACACCCTCCATTCATAATATACACACAAACACACCCCCACACACACCCCCACACACACCCCAATACACAAACTCACCCCCACACTCACAATAATAGACATTTGTAAATTTGTTTGTTTCTAATACTTTAAGTTATTCTTGTTAAATTGTTTTACATATTGTTATTTTGTCCTGTTCCATTTGTTACGCCTTAATCATAAATATACTCTGTTATGGAAGAGCGAGGTCTCCTAGTACAAGTATTTCTATACTTAAAAGGAGATCTCCACTACGTTTATTACTGTATGATTAAGATTTTGATAATAAAGCATTTGTATTTGTATTTGTAATATCAATTAGAACAAAATAAATTGCCTAGACTCCAGTAAATGACTAAACTTACGCCAAACGTCTCTGTTTTCAGTAGTTACCGCCGCGCTGGCACATAAACGCGTAACAAAACAAACAAGTCTAGTCGTACCCACTTAATTGCAAATAATGAGGGCAATAACTCCACGCAGCTGGCAATTCAGCGTCCCAATCCCTGGTAACTTTACTATCAGTGCCAGAAACAACTGAAAACAGACTTTAATCTTCAGTCACACTCCGGAATCAAATGGCTCATAACTAATGAGTTTCAGTTGTTGAAATTATGGACCTTGTTATTGGCTGGCAACATTGAGTACCCTCCTTAGATTGTTGTAATTAGCAGAGACAATTTAATTCACAGTACAGCAACCTTCACGGTAAGGCGCCGATCGTACAGCGAACGGTCTAGAGTTCTGCGGTCAGGGTTCTGCGTTCCGTGTTCACTGTAATCTATGCGGCGTTTTTGATCATGCTTTTTACATACATTTATCTGTCTCCAAACTAAGCAGAGCTTGTACTGTGGAAACCAGATAACTGATATACTACATAATACTACATTTTGTTTGTAAATCCATACTTAATATACATAATTATACCCACTCAGGACATACAGACATGTTCATGTATACAAATTTGATAATGATGATTGGCATTTCCAGTGCGCATTTCCTATGTGGGAATCGAACTCACGACCTGCGGCGCGATAGGTGGAATTAAACAACGACCGCGTCTGTCAAGGTGAACGCGCGTAGAACTCTGACCGCAGAACTCTAGACCGCTCGCAGCGGGATCAGCGTCTTCAGCATTATTTTTTATTTGATATGATGAGCACACAAAGCCTAAAAGGGATCTGGCTCTCAAGTGCAGCTGCTGGAGTTCACAAGAAAAAAAAATGTGATCACGAATTGATTTTCAACAATGAGGGTAGTAGCCAGCTAGGCGGGTATTAAAAAGTACCCTACTATCTTCTTTACTGACAGCTAAAGCTTCAGATCGTATCGTATCCGAAATTTTGTTTATATTTTTGTTACCACTAAGCTCAGTAACGACTGAAGGGATTTGAATAATATTTGGTATGTAGGTAGATCATACACTGGAAAATATATTTTATCTCTAAAAACATTGTCTAGAGATCACTCGCAAAATCGCTGTTAGGTAGGTAGCTAATATGAAATAAGTTAGGTATTGTAGTATCTTTATAAAGAAAAACGGTAAAGTGAGCCTCATTAATTTTCGTCTAAACGTAATTTGCCTTCCAATTCTAGACTTTAATTCATCCCTATTTAGCTTTTCACCATTCTGGAAATTACCAGCCTTATTTCTCTGAATGTGCAAATTTAACAAGATTAGACATTTAACCCCTTACTCATAAAGCGCTATTTAACTAATATACTGATTAAATGGTCACGTAAATAATGTCACATTATTTGACAATGACAATAGAGTGAAGTTATTTACGTGACCCTTTAAACAGTATATTAGTTAAATAACGTTTTATGGGTAAGGGGGTTAGTCTTTAGCTTGCAGAATAAAATTGACATTTCGAACATATATTGCTTTGGTGCTTTTTAGAGTTCCGTGCACGAAGGGTGCCAAATGGGACCCTATTACTAAGACTTCGCAGTCCGTCCGTCTGTCTGTCAGTGGGCTGTATCTCAAGAACCATAATAGGTAGACAGCTGGAATTTTCACAGAATGTGTATTCTATTGCCGCTATAACGGACGGAACCGAAATAATATTAATTGGCCGTTTTTTTTTTATGCGACGACGTCGGTATAAACAAGCATGCGGCCCAACTGAAGGTAAGCGGTTACTGTAGCCATATGGATAATACACGAGGTATCACTCACGCGTGACCGACCTTTCCCCCCTCCCCAAAGAGCTCTGGCGACCTTACTCACTCGCAGGTACACAACAAAGTTATTTGGCTGCGGTATTCTGTAAGGTGTCTGTAAGGCTGTTTAGTATTATCTGTGATACTAAATTATATCTGTCTCTTTCTTCTATCTCTCTCTCTCTCTAACGTTAACTGACCATGTATAAGTACAATCCGTACAATTAAATTAATATTTCAGTTTTTATACCATATTATGTAGTTTGAAACAGTGCCAATAAACAAGTAATATAGTGAATCGTGTTGGTTAATATTTTCATCGCCCTAAACTCCTAAACAAACACTATGAATATAACACTATCTCTAGCATTTTGGTTAGCTATTTTCAGTCCTGCAACTCCTTGTTTGAAAAATGAAAAGCGGTCCTTATTATACAAAGTCATTATTGAAGAGTTGAAAACAAAAACCACAGAGATTCAAATCAATACTGAAACTTAGTCTGTGGGAAATTCAAAAAACAACAATCATCATGACTATCAGATGTTATCAGAGTAAATCATGGCGGAAAATAATTAATAAGTAATTTGAAGATGCTTGAAGAAGAACAGTATCAATGCTGTATGTAAGTAATATATATATAGGTTTAATAGTTGTTAAGGAGCAGACGATGCATACCATATTATAATCGAGTGTGTCCGAAATGAAGCCGAAAGGATAGCTCTTTTTACCCGACTGACCCGGAAAGAGGGTTATGTTTTTCGAGTGTATGTATGTATGTATGTATGTATGTATGTATGTCTATTTCTTTGGCACGCTCTGCAGCCTAAACGGCTTGATGGATTTAAGCATATGAGGTGTCGTTAGATTCGTCTGAACTGTGGGAGTGTCATAGGGTATATTATTTTTATATGGCGTCTACGGATAAAAAAGAGGGGGGGTATTAAAAACAAAAATTACGTTATTGTAACAATATGGGTATCAAATGAAAGCTTGTGAACAGCCCTTTCCATATATGTATACATTGTAATACTTTAATGCTACCATTTTGACGTAAACTGCAAAAAACATGTTTAATGCAAGGACAGTAGTTACAGCGGTTACCGTACGTAAAGAGTTGCGATGGTGGTAAGCGTTACTTTACCGTACCGCTCATTTACTTAATAATACTTACAACTCATTCTGTATAAAACTAAAAAGTCTGAAATAAATTAAATTATTAAAAGAAACAAGAAACCCGACTGCGTAAAACAAAAATTAACTGAAAAGAGAAAAACAAGCTCGCAAATCGCTCACAAATATTACAAAAAAAACACATACTTAGGTTATTGGTTTGTTCCCGACTGCAATACCTTATAACATTCAAGTTATATTCAAAATTCTATAGATTAAAGAGCTTGTTTTTCTCTTTTCAGTTAATTTTTGTTTTACGCAGTCGGGTTTCTTGTTTATGTTAATAATATAAAATGTTGGATAATGTAATAGTATATTGGCGTTTCCATTATCGGAGACTGCCAAAATGTTATACAAATTAGTTCAGATAGGTATAAATAGAACTGTTTATGTATTTTCGATGAGGGTGACATATTCATTGTATAAATAAATCCCTCTCAAATAAATAAAGAATGAAAAAAAAGGGAGCTGATGAGGATACCATTAAAAAATTAATAATTGTACCTAACTAGGAAAACATGTTTTCTTGTATGACTAATAGCTGCAAGATAAAGCTCTTCACAATATCAAACGGTGACCCCACCAGTATGAAGGTAGCATGTGGAGGTTTTAAAATCAGTCTCCAGGCATTGTGTTTCTACCGAATCTTAATTTTGTAATGTGGATATACTGGCAACACATGACTTATGTTTTTGAATACTACGAATAGCAAGCAAGCAAACGAAGGTAGAATTGGAGGCTTTAAAATCAGTCTACTGGTATTGTTTTCCTACCAAATCTTTACTTTATGATATCGATATACTAGCAACACTTAAAGCCTACTCAAAGTTCTTTCACAGTGCCGTAATATCTGTATTGTATCTTCTAAAAGGATTCCTATTGGGTATCAGCTTCTGATGTCCAATCAGGAACAGCAACAATTCATCTTCCTCAACAATTTAACCAACAACTTGAGTAGTAGAAGAGCGGTACTTACTTGGGCTTGCTGTATGGCGACGACGGCGACGACGTCTTGTGATTCTTGTTCGGATGTGTATGCCGGTTCGCGTTAGCGTCTAGGCCGCCGCCCGGCGATATCTTGCCGGCGAGTGCGTTCAAAGAGTGCAGCATTGCCGGCGGCGGCCGCTTTACAAGCAGCCTGGTCACGGTGATGACTCGTCTCCGTTTGCCGAGGTGCTTGCGTCCCGCCACGTTTCCTTATCTACTGATAAGAGGCGCGGGGGCACACCCGCCCCCCGCCTCATCGCCACCTGACACTGTCACGCACACACACACACGCACTGTACCTATGTTGAATGTTGACTTTTTTTGTAATCTATAAGTTCAGCGTCCTGTCCGATTCAGGCATTTTTTTCGCATATTTTCATAATCTATTTATCTTTTTTTTCTTTTGATTTGAGTTTATATCACTTCACTGTTGGTTGTAAATTAGTACGTTGCGATGTTACAGCGTTCGTTATTGTTTTTAATATTATCTTATGTGTTTATCAATATGTCATTGTTACTATAGAGGAAAATGAAAAATAAAAATAAGTAGTAGGTACTTGTGGATGATTAATTAACGATCACAGACCCTACTCTAGAAAATGGGGACTCCTTAATCTCCTAATCAGCTTAGCAATGAATATCAATCAATGATTTCAAAACTAAGGATAGGCCCACCGGAACATTTTGCAAAAAACATCTTCATACAAGTACACAGTAGCGCCGTTTGATCAACTACGAAGTGCCGCGTTGCATAGGCGTACGATGTAACCTTGTAGGTGCGTACAATGCACACAAACAAGAAAAAATAAACGAACGAACTGTTCCGCGGACCGCATATGACTGTCGCGTTGGCCCTAAACTGATCTTTTTAGGGCCAACGCGTTGGTGCCATTTCGTTGCGCGGTTGGCCCGGTCCTTACGCCAGTAATATATAAAGCCCATCACAGACGTAGCTATAATATATATTAATAGAAATCATAGCAGTGCATATTACGATATATTTTCAATACTAATCTTCGAGTGACCGCACACGCAGCTATAATATATATTTCTGTTACATCGCCAACTTGCACTGTAATTTATATTATAGCTCGGCATATTAATATATATTATAGCTACGTCTGTGATGGGCTTAAGTCAGTGATATCAATCAATAGGTGTCTACAATTATATGTACGTGTACCTACCTACCTAAGTAAAAATATTATATAATGTATATATCTATTCTGACCTGCAGTACCTACTTTCTTTTTAATTTCTATAGCAACATCACATAAAGTAAATATAATATTTTGGCACTTATTCGGTCAGATGGTATTTCTGTCACAAAATGCCTGTATATAAACGAGTAGCAACAAAAGTGTATCCGTCGCGTAATGAAATATGTGACCGCAGGCGGCAGCACGGAGGCTTTTTGCTATTTACGGTGTCTACTTTCTTTTACTTATTGAATTTTCACAAAATGAAACAACGCCTTTAAAGCTGTTGCTTTATTTATTTTTTCTTGTTCCGGAATAAGGATTAGACGGGCTTTGGGCTTGGTTTTCTCGGAAATATAACGAGATTAGAGTACCTAAGAGGAACAATTTTTTTTTTTGATTGCGTCATGAACATTTTTAGATCGGCTAGAGACGTGGCTTATTTCAATTAGATTAGCCGGTGATTAGGTAACAAATAAATTATCAAAAGTTGTGTTGTTGTCTTGAAGATGTCCCGGTAAAAGGTACCTACCTAATACGAATCGAGTAGGAATGATAAAAAACTGGATATTGCGCAACGGATTATGTACGACGACTGTATCCCTTGACTTGCTGTCAAAAAATAACAATTGTTTTTTTTTGTTTTCCTCGCCCGCGCGGATCACCAAACAGTCAAAGGATTAATACCCTTATATTTATTTGTATATTTGCTAGATACGAATATACGAAATACCTAACGAGGAAATCATATCTGGACTACCACACACAAGTAAAAAATCTGTCGCAAAGAACTTCCGATATGTCCGGCTTTTGCACTTGAGAGTCGGTTACTTTTTTAGGCTATCGCCCGGGTATAGTAGGTGTGCGACGATGATGTGATCACTTCATCATCATCATCAGCCTATAATGTCCCATTGCTGAGCACAGGCCTCCTTACACAAATCAGGGTGAAAGGGAATTGGCACCACGCGTGCCGCCTGCGGATCGGTGGAGGTAGTGGTCAACCTACTGTTGGAATTTTCAAGCCGCCTAGAAGGCCTCCACCTAGCTTAACGACTATCAAAATTAAGTTATAACCGGGCACAACGGCTTTACGTGCATTCCGAAGCACAGAAACGCTCGATTTGAAATACCACTAGGCGGTCACCCATCCAGGTACCGACCACGATGGTGGTAGCTTAACTTGCCGATCGATTAAGAACGGCGTATCAAGCTACACCACGAGCACCTCATGCCATGCGCCATGTGACTACTTACCATTTTTCTAAATGATAAAGATACCTTCTTTATTCTAATCTTACAATCAAACCGCCTATCTTCAAAATCAAAATGGTCACCAATTCAACTTGTTTTATCGCAAGGCTACGTTAACTATATTCTGAACTGTACGCGTCTCTTGGGATACTCGGAACATCACGTCCAGTGCGTAACGTTTATTGGCCGATGTCTACACCGTTTAGTAATGGCTTGATTAAAGCCTGCTGGACAGTTTTGTCCTAATTGGGTTTTCCTATAATAGCTGATAGGACGTTAAGGAAAAATACATTTGAGTCTCGCTCGCGGAGAGTCCCTAGACACTAGCTGAGTTGACTGCTGAAAGGCTGACACAGTGTTCGTAAGAATATACATTAAATTTGTTTTGATGTGACGGTAGGTACCTACTCTAAAGAGAGTAAATCTGTTATTTGAGAGCTTTATTTTTATGGATTACTAGCTTCTAGCCCTGCTGTTTCTCCAGTGTATTTTTTTATATTACTGTGGTAGCAAATAAGCATACGGCCCACCCGATGGTAAGCGGTTACCGAAGCCTATTGACGCTTGCAACAACAGGGGTATTACTCGCACGCAGCCGACGCTAAAATATACCTTTTCTTAGAGCCTACGTTATGTAAGTTTGCACAAGTGTTTGTAGTTTCCCCCTTATTAATAAATAAGATGAAAGTCAAGTATAGAAATACCTAGGATTTTAATATACCCGTCACTTTCTAATGTCATATAAACAACAAGGGCTTTGGTTATCTTAATACCTGGTTGTTACAAGACTGACATATAACTTATTTAAGGGGGATTATGTTTAAGATCCTGCTATTTAGCTGTGCATGTGTCAGTCAGTTTATCCTTTATCTTAGAATGGGGTTTATTAATATTTATTACACCGAGGACGTACCTATTTATGGTGGTGGGTATGGATTTTGATGTAATTGGCTCAAGTCCATGGTCAAGTCCAATCAGAGGCACAGAAATTGCCACAAAGTAGAAATCACGATGAGTATAGGCAAATTGGTAAGTTGGAGTACCTATTGATGGCACTATCAGCAAAACTGTGTATCGGAGATCTCGAAGAACTTAACCACTCGTAAAGTATACAAATATAAAAAAAGTTAAAGTAACTCAAATATGCATATAACAAAGTTTATCCACTATTATATTTTATTATAAATTTCTCCCAAAGAACCCTGATCGTGCGTCACGCACAAAGCGATATTTTATCATACCGTCGGAATTATTCGGACGGTAGGTACCTATTCGTTAGTGTGCGCTTGGCTTGATATTTTCCATCCCGGGCCCCTAATATTAATTCCATTATCGTAATTCTACTGTTAATACTTTCGAATGAGGGTTGCGAGTTGGGCGTCAACATCGTGATAGCTTTACCTAATCGCCGAAAGCGTTGCATTTCTTGAAATGTTCTCCTAGTTTTATCATAATTCCATTGTTATGGCAGACTGCGCTATTCAATATTCATTCATACAAAGTTTGAAGAGATAATTCTGTCTTACTGTCATCATCCCTAGATTCGGTATCCCTTGTAGACAATGTATTGAAACCAATAATATTATAAGTAAAAGAGGTAGATATGTTATAAGTGCCCCGCAAGAGGTGCTAGTTAGCTCACTTGAGCTCTGAGTCGCGTCAGAGCGTCAACAATAAACCATGTTCCCTTGACTTGCGGTTAAAAAATAACAATTGATTTCTAATGTTTTCCTCGCCCGCATGGATCATCAAACAGTCAAAGGATTAAATTACAATATTAAATTATTTATGTGTACGTTAGTGTGCCATTTATGAAGTTCAAATCTTATGTAGGTAACCTATCTACCTTTTTACCTATAACATCATTGATTGAAACGTGTCAGAAAAAAAACTGAGAATTTATCCCCAATAAAAGTATATATAATGAGAATCATATTATATTATTAAACCAATTTTCCTGCCTAATCTATAATTTGGAACGTTTAAATCGAATTACGAACGAACGATTAGCGGACATCATTTTCCATACAATTAGGTATACTATTTTAGTTTAATCTGCCGCAAAGTGGATAATTGGATTTAAAGTTAATTAATTTACCTAAAATGTTAACAACAAAAGCAGTGGCGCCGTTTTAAAATGCACTTTGTCTCTAGATGAAATGTACTTAGTATGTGGGCCAACCTGGTGTGGAGTCATATTTGTATGACTTTATATGACTCCACTCACGCTTAGCTTCTAATTTCCTGGAGCTAGCTTACTCTAAAGGGGAGGTTCATATAATCTACCTTTTTTTTGATACCACTAAGTTGGCAAACAAGCATACGGCCCGCCTGATGGTAAGCAGTTACCGTAGCCTATGCACGCTTGCAACACCAGGGTCTCTACCGCCTATCTTTGGTGGTATTCGTAACGAACACCACTATTGAATTTCATCCAATTAGAGCACACGAATGATCATCGTCGTACTGCGTCATTGGATTAATTAATTACCTAATGGTCTTCGTTACGATTAGCACCAAAGATACGCAATAGCCCGGCAGGAGTATAACTCGCGTGTTGCCGACCCTGAAGAAATCTCTTCACACCCTTTTTGAAGAATACTATGCTGTACTCCATAAAAAAAACTAAGTATAAACTAACACTACCTCCCAAAAACTGAACAATTTATAGTTATGTTTTTCTTACTCCAAACTTGTCATTCTAAGGTGACCTACTAAAATCTATTCACCACAGACTTTAATAAATATAAACATCCATTATACCTTTTCATATAGGCACCTACCAGTCTCCCCTAACCAATAATGTGCGTACCTAATCGTCTAACAAGCCGTGCGGCTTTGAAGTTTTTGGTCAGAAACCTGCTGACCTGGAAAAACGGCTTAATTTAAGGGTCGATTATTTCATAACATGATTCAAGTTTTTAGCATAATGAGCATTTAATGTATGAAATTATAAAAAGAAAATGCATTACGTATTTCTCGTGAACGTTGGAATATTATAGCAAGAAAAGCTTTTTATAGCCAACATTGAGTTGACAACGATGTCACATATTACATTAACATTATTATTGCAGTAGATGGTAAAAAAAGTCTTAGCTATACTGTGAATGCGGTCTAGTTCCTAAACAAATAGTACCGGCAAACATGCCACATTCTCCGATTTATGAATAAAGCGACAGCGCATGACACAATTTCTCTATATTCGAAGCGATCACGTCAAAGTTAAACTACCTATACGAGGTGTCTATAGGTTTTATGGTCTATGGGTGAGTAATAAAAAAAATATCATCGCACCGAAATAACCTTGGCAGTTTAAAAATCACTCCTCCCATTGCGTTTTATTATGAAACGGAATTAGTGGCAAGGGGTCGGGGAACAGCCATGGAACCGCCGTGGAACCAACGCGAGTTATCCGCAGTGGCCATTACGTGAACATAAATTGGGACTTTTTTTATTGAGCTCGGTAAATCGACGACGTCACGAATAGGGCGTGCACCGCTACATTTCTACGTTCGAATAATTGACGGCTCAATATTTTTTCTTGGTTCCGTACATAATTAATATTACAAGATAGGCATTCACACCGCTCGCCGGCAATGTGGAGCTCATCCTTACATCCTAATGCCACCTCAATCGTCCACACAACAATTCTGTCGGACTTTCCTACTGCGATCTATTAGGATGTAAAAGTAGTGTGAACTACCCATTATGGTTTTCCCTCAGCGCTACAATATAGTAGTAGCTAAAGTCCATAGGCGAGGGCAGCAACTTACCATAAGGTTTGTTGTCAAGTATCTGACATAAAAAAAAAATTATAACACTCTTATTGTTAGGTTTTTTAAATGTTGATTTTTAAGTTGTGCAAGAAAAAAGTTAGAAAAGTAGTTTGGGCTATTGTCACGGGACCCTAAAAACAAGGCAAATAATTTTTATTCGATATTTCGCAATGAGTATGGGTGTACCTTTTTGTAAGAGTAAAGGCAAGCTATGGATGCCTAGTAAATAACCTTTTAATAACTTTCACAATATTTATGCAACAAGGAAACAACGCTTCGAGTTGGGCAATTTAGATTTAATAGGCAAAACATGTCTAAATCTGACCTAGTTTTATTTCAAATATTGCATAAAATTTCAATGATATCAAAATACTTTTGTTTTTCCAATTAATGATGAAAATGATTGTACCTACTTTTTAACAATTCGTTAACAATTCGTTAATATATCTCTCAACACGTCAAAATAAAGATGGCCAATTATATTATACTGGCTGACAATGCTTTAAAAAAAAAAGAAACTACCAAAATATACTTACAAAAAATCCAACATGCCTAAAAATCCTTCAAATACAACATCCACTCGCATATTTTAAAGCCAGACAACCATGTTTTACAACACTCGAGAGCCACTCAAAGTCTTCAAAACTTGTCCTGGCGGTAATTATTTGTGTATTAAGCTGTACCCGCTCCCATCTGCAGTGGGTCAGTTGTGCACAAAGTTATAGTGGGACCAAGTTGGAGCCAGCAAGTGGAGCGCAGTGGTGAAGCACTGCCGGCCGGCACATCGGCGTACGTACGATAAAGCCGCTAGATACGTTAGTTTATAGCACACAACTTTGAACAGCCTGTACGATCTAAGTTGATGTTATTATCAATATTGTCCTTAGTTTTTAAATTTAGAAAGGATCTCAATATAATAGTTATTTTGTGATATTTAATGCCAATGAACAGAGAAAGGAATGGCTACGTAGTCGCGAGCAAAACGTAGCGGTTCGTAGAAGCCCGTAGCAGGGGTATTACCGTATCTCATACCAATTTCACATGCACAAGAAAGCCAATAAAATATACTTAAAAGACGTCATAACTAAGGTGAATCTCCTTCCAAAACAGGGTTTAGCTGGCAAACATGTTGGAAACCGACCGTTTCCATCCCTCGCACGTGCAATATCCAGTTAACATAATGCAATGTTGTAAACTCGGCTCGTTTGGACGCGGACACCCCGGCTTTGTAAACGGACCGTCGCCGACGCTGCGGCGGAGAATTTCATTAATTTTCATTCGTCCAACTTTTGCCTTGTTCCATACAACGGCTACAGACCCCTTCAACAGTTATTCTGTTTTGGATTTCGGCGCTTCAAAGTCGTGTGGGGTAATTTCATAGTTTGAACGGACGCCTTTCGTTGTGTTGTTTGAAAAGTTGCCTGTCTGCTTTTGATGATTTTAATTAAAATTGTGTTTGTTCATTATAATTTGGAATGAGCGATCTGCCCTTAATTATAAGTCCAGTACAAACATTGTATTTAATTTGGGTTTACTACCATTATCACAACTAATGTTTGAGCAAAGTATTAGCGAATTTTAAGAATAACCCAAAAAGTGTCTCGGTTTGAAATCATTTTATATTAATATCTATGAATGCTGTATATAAAATGGAATTTTACATACATATACTTATTTTTAGATATTTTAAAGAATGAAAGAAATGACAAATTTATTTGTAACACAAGTAATAAAAATACTAATATTAAATCTAATAATGTTACAAATTTGGTCCCAACTCAGCATATTGATGGTTATAAAATCAGAACTTAAATAAGTATATATTTTAATATGTAGGTAGTAGTATGTAGGTATGTGGTACTGGTCTGCAATAAACGAGGAGATACAATTTAGATTAAAATTTTGGGTATAAAATGTATACATGGTAGATCACCAACGCGCTGGACCGACCAAATAAAGGCCGCAGTAGACGGTCTCATCAACGTCTGCACTAGAAGGGGAAGAATGGCGTGTTGTGGAGCGCGTCTCAAATCACACGTCATGACGACCACGACCACTCTGTCAAGAGTGCAACGCATGCCAAGAAGAAAAAATTTTAACCCAAATTTATCAACGTGAGACCACTCTTGTCCATAGGATAAATATGACAGATTAAAATCATAATCGGATATCAGTCAATATAGTATGAAATGAAATTAAGCTATGAAAAGGTTAAAGTAGGAAATGCTTTTTAAAAACCTTAATAAATTAAACCATACATCCATCAATCACAAATCCCTTTACCAATAGTTCATGTCACTACCACCTGTAAGATTGTGTGCCTTTCAGCCCGGCCTGCCTTAGTGCCTCAGTCTCCGCAATTATTCAGCAAATTAGGAACACTCGACGACCTTTGCCGGCGTATACGCCGCGGAAACGTGATTTCCTCCCCGCAATGTTTTCCTGCCGGCGGCATTTGCCATCCCCCTCGCGCTGCATCTGCGCTCTCTGTCTCGCGCCGGATTTAATGTTAATACGGAAAAGTGGAGGCTCGATTGGATTCAAAGTGAAGTGAACTGACGGGAAGTGTTCGTGTTTAAATGGCTTAAGTTTTACGCGAGATTGTGCCTTATGATTTTGACACGTGTGACAAAATTCTGTTTAGTATCTCCTTGTGAAAACTTATAGATGAAAGGTCTGCTTACAAAAATCTTCGTAAGGAGATTAGTTCATAATATATACTACTAATCGAGATATATAAATAAATACGAAAACGAAGCCCTCGTGGTGTAGCATGATTAGCTGTTCTTAATCGCTCGGCAAAGTTAAGCTACCATCGTCGTGGCCGGTACCTGGATGGGTGACCGTCGAGTGGTATTCCAAATCGAACGTTTCAGTTATCACGTAATTGTGATAGTCGTTAAGCTAGTTGGAGCCGTTGGAGGACTACTAGGCGGCTTGAAAACTAACAGTAGGCAGTGGACACTTGTGGTGGAGTATCTGCCCATTCCCTTTCACCCTCATTTGTGAAAGGAGGTCTGTGCTCAGCAGTGGAATATTATAGGTTGATGATGATGATATACTAATATATCTATAGGTACCTACTAATTATAAAGAGGTGTTTGTTTGGATGTAGAAACTTATCTCCGGAACTACTTATCCGATTCTGAAAGTTCTCTCACTATAATACATTTCAAATAGCGTGAGTTCGGTGATCCATGGTATTTTATTAGATTTCTCAATAGTTAATGTTCATTTCGATATAATAAAGGAATACTATGACAGAGCGAGGTTTCATGAAATATTTTGAGTACTATTTCAGAGTAATCAAATGGAATTTCACTAGATATTGGTAAAAATACTCTTGACCTTGACGACTCATACTATGTGAAATAGAGTATAATAAGAAGCTACTTTATCCATATTTTTTTTTTATACAACTTAGTCGGTAAACAAGCATACGGCCCACCTGATGGTAAGCGGTTACCGTAGCCATATGGACGCTTGCAACACACGAAGCATTGCTCACGCGTTACCGACCTTTCCCCCCTCCCCTATGAGCTCTGGCGACCTTACTCGCGCGCAGGAACACAACTTTACACAACATAAAGTTATTTGGCTGCGGTCATTGAATTATTACGCTTAGAACCGAAGTATCGAACAAAGATCCGCGCGTAACGTAAGCCACTTGACAACCAATGTGTGCGGGAGTACCATATAATTACACTCGCTGACACGCACACAAGCGCACGAGTAATGTTACAAGCTAAACGATTTTTTTCGGTAAAATTAACCTTCCGATTTCGCCTACTAGTGAAATTGGAAGTAAGTATTCATACAATTTATTAAATAGTTTAAAAAGTTCTGTGTCTTAGATAATTTATCATAGACACAGACCTGTTATTTATTTATTACTAGTTTAATGTTTATGTTTCATAGTACTTATGTCGGGTATTTTAACATAATAAACCAAGACAATGTGCAGGCAGAGCTATGAATGATCGTAGAATTTGTAGCTTTCCTTGGTAATTATATATGATAGGTTGTATAGAAAAAGAAGATTAAATAGTATGTAGACAACACATACAATTGAAATTTTAAAAGTCTGTAAATTAAGCTAGTTAATTAATTAAGTAAATTTATGCAAATAGAAAAATATGGTAACAATAATTGAATTTGAATTTCATAGGTGTGTGTATGTATGTTTGTCCACGCATATCTCCGAAACTATTAATTGTAATGGTTTCTTAGATATGCGTGGACAAACATACATACACACACCTATGAAATTTAGTATATTTGTTTGGAAGCCCTGATAGATATTCATACATTGTAAATATAATATAGTTCCAATAATATTACATATATACGTGTCAAATTGATCATCTCCTTTTTTGAAGTCGATTAAAATGACAGCTGGATGAATAAAGCTGAAGACGGGGCTTACAAGGAGAGGGCTTAGCATATTTTGTTATAAAACAATAAAGCGGGAAAGTTTGTTGTTTTTTTGTTTAAACGGGTTAAACTCTGTAAAAAAAACTACCTGTAAAACTACTACCAGTCTGATTCGAAATTATTTCACAAATATGAAGCTACATTATCCGGAGTATTATAGGCTACTTATCCCAAGGAGCGGGTGAAACCGCGGGGGACAACTAGTCGGTATCGGACTCAATTACTTTAATAATAACAAATTCAGTATCAATTACGTAAAACAACGCAAATTCAGCATACAAACAGCTGGCAACACTTTGCTCGAAATCTGAGTGAATGATTTTTATTTTTGAATTTTGTTATTTTAGATGAATTACGCAATAAAATTAGTGGCGTTCCTGTGGAATGTTACATCAGAATTCCTATCTTTCTTCCCTGATGAATTATGACACAATTTTACTGCACAAACCGTCATATTTATTATTTTTCTGAGAGCTGCACTCACTATAACGTCACTCAGTACACTGACAGCGCGGCGGTCAAATGAAGCCATATATGGCTTCAATTGAATTGATTATTTTTTGTGCGTGTACTTTGTTTCTATGTGTAATAATTCAATGGCTGCGGTATTCTGTAAGGTGGAGGTACATCCCCAGTCGAGCTGCTCTTTGAGCGAATAAACGCTATGCTCTACCGCTCTACCATCCATGACCGATACAGGCTACTTTTTGACGGGGAATGTATGTACTAATATTTTCTATCCTATTTTTAATAAGATATATCACTGGTAATAACAACAAAAACCATTCCCACTCGTAGTCTGGCTGACACCAAAAAAACTAGTCGCAATGAATATAAAATTATTTATCAGCTGCAATAAACTTTATTGCGATGAAACTACCAGATACGTGGAAATTTTGATTTTAATATCGTGCATATTTTACGGCACAGCCTTTATTGTCATTTGTACCGTTTTTTGGGTGATGTTGCCGACATTTTGACCCTTTGCCGTTTCGTGTCACGGCTGCGTGACTTTGATATTGCCGTATTTTTCTGGTTAACTTTATAATCATTTTTTATAACAATTTATTGAGCTCGGAAATAATAACTGCTTAAAATTGACTGTGTTTTAGACTGGATATTGTATGTATGATCTACCTTGTATTGTATTTACATAAACTCGTTATATTCTATTTTTATATAGCATGCTTTATAATATAAATTTTAAATAAATAAATAAATATCCCGGGATATTCCTCACAAACCGTTATCTGATCCCAAACTAAGCGAACTAATATTCAAATTCATTTGTAGTATTTATTTCTAGTTTATATATTTTTTACCATCGTAGAACATTATGGATAGATTTCACAGTGATTAGCGACCGTAGAAGTTAATTTAGCATATTGTAGAATATCAAGGTGATCGAAAGAATGAGAAGATGGACACTATAACACTGATTTAGCTATAAAGCCATATGAATAAAGGGTTAGTATCAAAACTGGTTATGGTAATTGAAAAAAGAAAGTGTCATTAATAGAATGTTGCCGTAAAGTACTCATAAATACGATCAACTTTTATTGAATAAAAAGAAATAAAAGTTTATGCAAAGAGTTTCAATTACAGCCAGGCTCAACTTTCGTTTGCCAGACTCTATAATGAAAATACACATATAAAAATATTTTTTCATTGAACTATTATTTACTTGGGTAAATTTCAATTCTATGATATGTTATTTTGCATTATCCGCACTTTTAATTGCAAGCGCCTTGCGCAGACTTGCGCTCCCGTGGATAATTTCACGCATTGATTATCTGGTAGCCAATTATATGACAGCTTTAATTACACTGTTGGAAATATGGAATGAATTGGTAGATGTTATTCCCGGCGGCCAGTTATTTTCCCTTTGATGTTATATTTCCTTTCATATAAACAGGAATTTTTCTATGAAGTAATAAATATCTATATGTATGATAAAAAATATCTATATGTACTCCACATATAGATATTTTTTATCAACTTTCGACTATGGGGTCAACGAAGAAATAAAAACTTTCATAAAAAGTCCAACCTTTATCGATGTAATTAAATATGTATGAAATATTTTAAAGCACTTTCAGAGTCGTTTCCATACTAAAAGTTGTTATGTATGCCTAACTCGAGTAGATTGTCCCTATACTATAAACGTCACTACTGTCGTAGACATTGTTACTTGAAGTGCCGGGTCAAGCGTTATATTTAATTATTTTTATTTTTATTACCTCTAGTTTTATTCAAATCATGAGTCAGGTCTCTTGAAATAAATGTATTTTATTTTTCAAAGTTTCAAACGTTGACATTTGGAACTATCAACTCATTGTACAGTTATCATACTTTGATCCGATGAAAAGTATTCAAAAATCAATTTTTGTTAACATTTTAAAGACACACGTCACGTTGGCACATTTCAAACAGAAGTAACTGGAAATTAAACTAAGGTAAATCTTTGATCAAAGATATTTATTGTAGACTAGCTAATGCTCGGGGTTTTTCTGACAGAAACCTTGGTCTGCGCAACATAGCTCACTAAAGTTTCATCGTATTCGGATGATAAGGAACGTATGAGACGTTACAAATTAAAAAACATAAAATGTCAATAGCTCGAAATTTCATGAACTTACTCGTAGTTCAGCCAACGTACGTTTTCTTAATATTGAAGAGCCAGCCGTCACGAAAAAGTTTTCAAAGTTCTTCCGGAGTTTTCAATATCATGAAGTGAAAGTAGATTAATTAGCAATTCTATTATAATTCATTCAATGAACTGTTTAAAAAAAAACTTTAACTGACTTCAAAGTACACTAAAAAGTAATCAAATCCTGACCTGATGACAATGGGACCAAACGAGAAGTGTACCCTTCCAAAAAAATAAAGGATTTTTCAAATCGGTTAATAAATGACGGAATTCTGACGTAACAAACATAAAAAAAATAAACACTTACAACCGAATAGAGAACCTCCTTCTTTTTTTTGGAGTCGGTTAAAAATGAGACTTACTTTTGACTTAAAGGAACTGGAATTTACTTTCGGTATTCAACTCAGTCGCACTTACAGATATCTGTTGAAGCGGCTCTTTGTAACAAAATACTTCTGTAGGAGCCTCTTATACCTTATACGGAATCTTGGGAAGAGATCGAGTTATGGAGATGTCACGATTTTATCGAAACATCGAGTGCAGGAATCGAAACGTAAACGATTTCACATGAGGGAATATGAAACTATTTAATAAAATACTGAATAAACTGTTGTAGGTATATTAAAGTTTTGCTAATAAACAAATTATTTTGGCATATTCACTGTATTCAAACAAAAGGTTTGAATTATATTATTTAGCCATTTTACAGTAACCGCATTAAACAATGTTTAAATATTTTACTAAAACGATGCATTATTTTCCGAGACACGCAGTTTAAGTGATCTACTTCTTGCAATGCTGAGGATATTATAGCAATGATGGATCTTCAATAGCACCAAACCCTATTAAATATAATTCCAGACTGTTATGTAAACTACCCAGCGAGACTACTAGAGCTTTAGATTTTTAAGTCGGATTCTCAAGTCAAACAAAGAGGTGCGGAACGGAGGGAACCGTAGCAGTTCGCTCTCGGTTTACACTTAATTAACTAATATTTACATTGGACAAGAGAAACAATTTCAACTCGCACACCTGCCGGCTATATTGCGGCTTGGAAGGTTGCCGCTGTGAAAACACACCGTGGTATGTTGCGAGCAGCGCCGATGCGGTCCAAGCGACATGATATGCAATTAAAAATAAACGTTTACTTCACGTTATATTATCACGTGTGCTTATCATGAATTATGGTTGCCATGATTATGTTTTTGCTGGCTTTATTTTTTATATTTCACAAAATGTATATGTTATTTTACTATCAAATACATGTGGTATTTATGTATTAAAATAAAAGGGATACAAAATCTAATACCGTGAAATTAATAGTGATAAGAAAGCGCTGTATATTGCAAAAAAATCAATCAAAGAAAATATTACAAATCGCAGAGTCTCGGAGCTAAAAATGCTCATGTATGTTTTCGTATCCACCTTGGTTCAGTTAAACTACACTTGTATAAACAGTAGTGTGGCGATTTAGCGATAGTGTGTCGTAGTAAAGTGTTTTATAGCAGTTTGAAGTTAGATTTGGTGTCTGCTGTAGTCCTGCAGTTAGATGCAGCTGTGTAATGGTTGATATTTGCACTAAATGCGACAAATTCGTGTTATATTAAACGCTTACTATGAGCTGAAAATGATTCAGTATTAGCTACAAGGAAAATATAATAAATTCCTGATCTATGCTTTTCAGTCAGTTTGTTTTTTTTTAAACTAAAAGCACTATGAGTAACAATTTTTTTTTCTATTTATAGGCCTGTTTTTGACCACAATCTCACCATGGTAAGTGATGATATGGCCGAAGGTGGTAAGCACACAAGCCTAGAAGGATCTGGCTCTCAAGTGTAGCTGTCGGAACACACCGATAGGTGCTTGGCGACAGATTTCAACTTAAGTGGTAGCCAGCCAGGCGGGTACTACAAAGTACCCTACCGCCGTGCTATGGTTTCCTCACGATGTTTTCCTTCACCGAAAGCTCAAGCTCATTGTAGGATTCGAACCCGGGACCTTCGTCTCGGTATCCTCCGTCACTACCACTGAGCTATCATCGCCTTAAAATATTATTGATATGCCTCTGTTAACCCGTCGGTTCTCGCGAGAGACGCGCGTCCTATTATATATTATAAAAAATTATGTCATTGTTATATTTTTAACCGCGAGCCGATGAGTTTTAAACCACAATATTTATTTTATTTATTTATTTATTCAGAACAAAAACACATTATACAATAAAATATAAAACGATAACAACTGCATTAGTTAAAAACCGGCCAAGTGCGAGTCAGACTCACGCACCGAGGGTTCCGTACAAACCTGTAGGTATATAAGTAAATGGTAGTATAGACCTGAGTATTTGATATTAATTTCAATTTATGACCTATTAAAAAAAAACTACTTACTAGATCTCGTTCAAACCAATTTTCAGTGGAAGTTTGCACCGTAATGTACATCATATATTTTTTATAGATTTATCATTCTCTTATTTTAGAAGTTACAGGGGGGGGACACACATTTTACCACTTTGGAAGTGTCTCTCGCGCAAACTATTCAGTTTAGAAAAAAATGATATTAGAAACCTCAATATCATTTTTGAAGACCTATCCATAGACACCCCACACTTATGGGTTTGATGAAAAAAAAAAATTGGAGTTTCAGTTCTAAGTATGGGGAACCCCCAAAATTTATTGTTTTTTTTCTATCTTTGTGTAAAAATCTTAATGCGGTTCACAGAATACATCTACTTACCAAGTTTCAACATTATAGTTCTTATAGTTTCGGAAATAAATGGCTGTGACATACACGGACAGACAGACAGACATGACGAATCTATAAGGGTTCCGTTTTTTGCCATTTGGCTACGGAACCCTAAAAACTGTGTCGCAGCTGTTAACGCCCACCTCAGAGCAACAATATTAGATCAGAGGTTCCGAATGATAAACGTAACAATAATTATAGTAATACATGACATAAAATAACACGTTGAAGACATGTCATGTTTTTTATTTCTTGAATTAGAATATTAAAAAAAGATTATGTAACCGAAGGTAGTGAACACATAATATCTGAATATATTAAAACAATTGTCAAACCGAAATCCTTTGTTAAATCGCCAATAAATAACATCATGAATTCGAAATAAAAATGTTAACCTAACAAGAATACAAACTCAATAAATTCCGTTTGATTTTCCGTCAATAGAAATTCAAAGTAGCGAAGTAATAATGCTTAACAGTTGACAAACACTTCACTCAATCAAGTACAAGTGTAAAAGTTGAGTCCACAGAATGGAGTTCTTTTATAAAAACGTCACCTTGTCAGACATTGTTGGAACGTAAAAAGAATGTTCCACAAATATCGTGAAGGTTTTTAAAAACTTATTTTTTATGGTTCCGTAGCCAAATGGCAAAAAACGGGACCCTTATGGATTCGTCATGTCTGTCTGTCTGTCTCTCTGTCTGTCTGTCTGTCCGTCCGTATGTCACAGCCACTTTTTTCCGAAACTATAAGAACTATACTGTTGAAACTTGGTAAGTAGATGTATTCTGTGAACCGAATTAAGATTTTCACACAATAATAGAAAAAAATTTGGAGGTTCCCCATACTTAGAACTGCAACTCAACATTTTTTTTCATCAAACCCATGGTGTATGGTGTGTCTATGGATAGGTCTTCAAAAATTATATCGAGGTTTCTAGTATCATTTTTTTCTACACTGAATAGTTTGCGCGAGAGATACTTCCAATGTGGTAAAATGTGTGTCCCCCCCCCTGTAACTTCTAAAAGAAGATAATGATAAAACTAAAAAAAATATACCCATGTTCCAACCAATTTCCACCGAAAATTGGTTGGAACGAGATCTAGTAAGTAGTTTTATTTTAATACGTCGTAAATTGAAATTCATATCATATACTACCATTTACTTATATACCTACAGGTTTGTACGGAACCCTCGGTGCGCGAGTCTGACTCGCACTTGGCCGGCTTTTTTAGTAGGTGCTTTTCAACTCGAAGGTGGACACGACGAAGTACCACCTTGCTATGGTGTTTTCCTTATTTTATTTACTAACATATTTGACGACACTGTCGATGTGCTGTCTTTGTTACAATTCACACATGTTATTAACTGCGGGTGAAGTGAAACCGCGGTGGTTACCCATGGTGAGATTGGACCACAAAACGATCTAAATTAGTACAGTAGTACCCAACTAATATGGCTTACCGATGTACCTGCGCAGAAGATACATTTTCAAAGCGCGGGAAATGCTATTGGTCGGCAGCAGCCGCCATGTGTGCGGAGAAACGTGACTTGCGAGTGAGATGGAACTAACAGCTGCAGTGTATTATGAACCTTATACTAGTGATATAAGGTTGATTGTAAGTTTTAAGCATTCTTTCGTTAATCTTCGGGCCATACATTATTTTCTGTGCGAACGAAGATTCACGACGCGCCTTATCAGTCGGGTACTACTGTACCATAATGTAATCTAGTCCTAGCACCTTGCTTACTATAGAGCAGTAATAAACACATTTGAAAACTATTCACGCTTTACGTCAGATTTTACTTTCCATGTTTTTTATGTCTTGTCCCCTAGCCCACCCTGAAATTCACGTCGGGATTAAGTGAGCACCTCTGAGATTTGCTGACGTGATTCGGGTGACAAAAACTTGGCAAATAGTTGGGGTGACAAAAACGGAGGGATTTCAGTGATTAATATATTCTTAATTTAAATTGTAGCATCATTATTTACTTTAGTATCTCGGGACTTTTAACGCGAACGCCTTGTCATCGTAATTTATGGTTGGATCAGAGGTCAAACGCATGCTTGCGTTTGACAATCCTATTTCATATAAAAAACCTGCCAATTGCGACTCGGACTCGCGTACGAAGGGTTCCGTAAAGACGTTTCTTGTATTGAGGATACACCCTTTCATTTTTAATTTTATTTCATTTTTATTAGTTGTTATAGCGGCAATAGAAATACACATTTTGTGAAAATTTCATCTACCTTTTACGATTCATCAGATAGAGCCCACTGACAGACAGATGGACGGCCAGCGGAGCTTAGTAATAGGGTCCCGTTGATACGGAACCCAAAAAAACTCTAACTGAACCAATTTTATAACATTCATTTCTAAGTACAAGAACAAAAACTTTTTAAGTCCTAAATTGAGAACGACACATAAAAACTTCACACACTAAAATCGGTACGCTACGTTGATTCGCTACCACGTTCCTAGTACTTACTTACAGGTAACATTTTTAAGTTCGAACTTAGATTCCCGAGATATTTCAACCCGGAACTAACCGGGATATGGTCCGGGAATAAAAGTTAAACAAATGGCAGGAGCACGGCAACTTTTAATAAGATTCTGGCTAGGTTAGTGTTTGTGGGAGCCACTTCTGCGCGCTGAGTTTGCAGTATGTAGAGCTGTTCTTATAATGTGTACAATTTAACATTATTTTTTTATTGAATTTGTTTATTATTATCATGTATAGGCCTGTCTCATTCCCCTTGTCATTGTCCCTTTCATCCTCATTTGTGAAAGGAGGCCTGTGCTCAGCAGGGGGTCATTATAGGCTGATGACGATTGATAGGCCTGTGTTTGACCACAATCACACCGTGGTCAGTGATGATGTGGTCGAAGGTGGTAAACACACAAAGAAGGGAACTGGCTCTTAGGTGCAGCTGTCGGATGACACCGGTAGGTTCTTGGCGACAGATTTTCAACTTGAAGATGGTAGCCAGTAAGGTGGGTGCTACAAAGTACTCTACCGCCCTGCTGTAGTTTCCTCACGATGTTTTCCTTCATTAAAAGCTCAAGCTCGATATAAGATTCGAACCCGGGACCTTTGTCTCGGCATTCGACGTCAAAACCACTGAGCTATCATCGCCTTAAAATTTAATAATTTATGTTAAAGACTTCTCATTTTCAACCTGTATTGGCATTATTTAGGGGCGGCTAGTAATATTGATAAATGTTAATTTGCCCGAAACTTGTTTCTTGCTTCTTCATGGCTTATCAGCACAACGAATTGTGATGAAATTCATGGCAGCCAGTACACTGGTAGCCTATTATTTTTTTATACCTCTTACGTGGCAAACAAGCATACGGCCCGCCTGATGGTAAGCGATTACCGTAGTCATATGGACATTTGCAACACGAAGCTTCGCTCACACGTTACCGACCTGTCCCCCATCTATAATGAGCTCATAAAGAGAGAGAACATAAAGTTAAAAAATCTTTATTTGATGAAACCTTACCAATTTTTTTGTATTTTTTAACCATCAAATTATCTATAGAATATTTGACAATAGATACATACCTAATTCGTTTTCGGTGAAGCAATGACTGGGATGTAGGTATCAAAACACGATGTCGTAATTGATCGGGAGTAGAGAGCCCCGGGCGCTCAATGCCGAAAATTGATAAAGTTTCGATGGAAACTCACTCGCCCGCCAACTTTGAGTGACTGTTGAACTGATACATCATTTTAATTTAATTCTGTAATAGAACATGGGCTGAGAAAAAATTTTTTGGGGGCTTCTGTTACACTTCGTAATTTGTAAGGCAAAAATAAAAATGATTAACTCACTTGTAACTTGTTTATGTATATTTTATCAAGATTTGCAAAGATCTTTTGGAAAGATATCTAGAATTTGCTACAGCATGATTATATAAATGCAAATAGAGTATATAATTATAAACTTGTTGCCGTTATGTTTTATTTTGCTATCGTACATTATTTTAAAATCGTAACATTGGAAAAAAATGACATTAAAGTCTGATTATCCAAATGATTTTGAAAAAAATTATCATGTGTTTCTTGCCGATTTCCTGGCTGAATTTTAAACCGTAAATTTAGTAGCTAAAACTAAACTGAAGAAACGACTTCGATATACACTTAAACAAAGCATAAACACCGTCAAATATTGACAAACCACACTCTTGGCATCTTGCATGTTAAATAGAGAGTATTAATTACATTTATAGTCTACACAAGTCCCATTTGCTAAATTACATTTTGGACGGCAATATCCAAAACTGTACCAAGTACTATACGAGTACGTAATATAAACTGAGTTGTGAGTTTGTAAACTTTTGGCCACGGAATTTGTGCTTTCGTTCGTAGCTTTGGTTTTTGTGACTTCATACGGACCCTCTACGAGGGGTTTCGTAGCTTTATTGCTACGGGAACTGTAGCCGCAAAACTCTTCTAAATGAGTAAACACCAACAAAGTCTTATGTTTATTATCGTGCTACGACAATGTTACTCATGTGTTGGATAGAGAAAACTCATAAGTGCTTTCCAAAACATATGTTGATCAAAGATTTTCATAGGGCATCGTGCCTCTACCCAGATGGATAATCCGCCTTACTAAAGCATGACATTTAATTTCACTCCGCTATAGGGGCTCCCTGAGCAAATCGCTCTCAGTTCGTACTGCGCACGGTTGTCAAATACTGTCAATTCTGGCTTGTTTATTTCATGTTCCCATAGAGGCGACTATCCTTCTGGACGTTTTAAATTCTTTGATGTTGATATATACAGGACTATTTTATACTAGGTGTTCACTAGCGTTCTCGGAATAAAAAGTAGGCTGTATCCTTCTCCATACCATTGGCTATCTGCATGATATTTCATGATGATCCGTTGAGTAGTTGAGGCGTGAAGGCGTAACAAATAAACAAGCTATATCGCATTTATAATATTATAGTTAGGACAGTTAGGATTCCAGAAGTTAGTTTGCTTTGTATCTGTAGAATCCATGTGATTTTTACCATAACTAATCAAATGTATGAAAAACGTTATTTTAACCACGTACCTACCTACATACCTTCTTCGACGTATATAAGTTTATATATTTTTTTGGTAAGTATTCTAAGGATACTATTGCTGAATATTTCGTTATGTTTTAATCAAGTCCAACCTTACTGAATATCGATAATTTATGTGTTTTATAGAAACTTCAACTCAATTTAATGTTCCGAACGATTTTCAACAACATAAACTGAACTGGAACTATGAAGCAGCCAGAGAGACTTGTAGTTGTATTATCTATTATCCATTACCCATTAAAATAAACAGTTATATTTAAACTAGCTGCCCCTCGCGGTTTCACCCGCGTTCCCGGGATAAAAAGCCTATGTCCTTTTACATGCCATAGGCTGTCTGCATGCCAAATTTCATGATGATCCGTTGAGTAGTTGAGGCGTAACAAACAAACAAATAAACAAACAAACAAACTCACTTTCGCATTTATAATATTAGTTAGGATAACAAAAAAAGATAGAATAATTTATTCTTCATTTCATTTTGCTCGTAATTTTCGTTTTTTATAATACCAATAACAGAACCCTTTAAAAGCCAGCAGCTAGCTATCAGAATCATCTTCAAATATTTATCATTGAATATCCGGTTAGAAAAGTTAATAACGTTCATAAAAAAAGTGCTTGTAATACAATTTCATGAAAGCCTTATAACTCTATTCAGCAGCTTTTTAATAAATCTTTAATCTGTAAACAGAAAGTTAGAGGGGTGTATTTTTTTTATTTTACTCGGAAGGGGCTTCCTTCCCCCTCAATTTAACGATTCGTTCATCCCCTTAAGATTTTGGCGTGATTATACGGATACGCTCCGAAGATGAGAGAAGGTAATTATCACTAATTGATTTCAGTCATGTCTATTTTGAGACAGTGACGTGACGTCAGAAATATGTAAGCTATATAAAGTCCAATACTTTAGTCAAATTACAGCTAATGATGAATTATATCATTTTAATTGAAATAAAAGATATTTTTAGGGTACTAGGGAATAGATATAACCAAGATTTTGAAACAAAAAGTGCACTTCATAAATTTTTGACCAGTTTTTTTCCAAAATAGCATAACACTAATGGCAACAAGATATAGAATCTAGTTCCCATGAGTGGAGAGACTGGTCGGAATCGGAATCAAACCGGAATAAGGTAAAGGACATAGGTATTCAATGAATGATTAGAAATTACCTCTATATTTGTCAATATTCTGAACATTCTATATAAATATTGACGTGCCAGTTGGCGCGGTTGGTCCTATCGCGCCGCAGTTCCTGGGTTTGATTCCCATATAGGAATACATTTGTGTGCATGAACATGTCTGTATGTTCTGAGTTCGGTGTAATTATGTATATTATGTATGTATTTAAAAACAAAAAGTAGTATATGTAGTATATCAGTTATCTAGTTTCCATAGTACAAGCTTAGTTTGGGATCAGATGACCGTGTGTGAGGAATGTCCCAGGATATTTTAAATTTATAAGTTGTCTTGAAAATAAAGCATAATATTTAAACAATACCTAAAACCCATTGGTCGCTTCACTACGTTAAAAGCGGCAACTATAAATTGCACCTTAGAAACTTATCAAACGTACATAGATTCACAGCAACGAGTGCACAAGACGGCAAAGGGAGATATCCGGCAAAGATACGGCAAGGTTTTTTCCGGATGAATGGATGGAATTTTAATTAGAGTGCCGTTAATTAAGGAAGCTAAAGGGTGCCTTCAACCGACGCTACCCGCTTCTTTTAACATACCATAGTTTTTTATTTAATTCATAGCGTTTAATTCATCGCTTTGGCTGCGTCTGCCCCTTAGTTAACTTTGATATGCAATTTGTGAGAGGTTTTTTGTAGTTATAGAGATCATAGTCGATCCGTATGAAAGTTTTTGCTCCTAATATATAATTATCCGCTGCACTATCTTTCCTCGGCCGTTTTTTTATAGCACGATAAAAAGAGTGGCCTATGGTGTGTGGTTTTGTAAACTATATTAATTATATCTTCATACGAACAAATAGAAAGAGTAGGTCATGAGGCACCCACGGAACTTCGATTAAATGATTTATAACTTTAGTAATAGGGTGTAAATTAATTTATAAAATGTCTGTGGATAGGAAAGCCACTATTTATTGTTTATTATCTACTTACCGTAGTTGAGAATATAGCTGATAAACCCCTAAGTTTCTTTTGCCCCGTGGTACTCTAAGATTTTGGAATTAAGTTATTTATGTATGCTTTAATTTATAGTACTACAACATCCATAATAGTAATGTTTATTTATTAACAATTCGTCTAAGTTTCAAGTTTCTATGTATGCATTGATTGGAAGTCACGGAAAATATCCATTATTTTGTATCTAATATTAATAACCACATTCTCTACCAAAAATAAAACAAATTAAAAATCTTAAATCACCCCTAGCGATAGTTCAAATAGATTGGTGTTATAACAAGACAAACACTCCGGTGTATCTCTCAACTTTAGCCCGGGAACACAGCCCAGGAGTCCGGGAGTCGTTAATCCCGCAGTGCCCGGGACAGCAAACAATACTGCCGGCAATTAATACAACCATTATACTAACGAGCGCCCACTATCCCTGGATCAGGCGATTACATACAAAGGAAAAAGCTGGAAGCTTACTTACACAGGGGAACGGAAACTTACTGTTTGGAACTAGACGTATTTGAAATCTACGCGTATGTTGGGGTGTGTGTAGGTGTGTAAAATATGGTTCGACAGAAAACAAAATATAATTCTCTTCTGAGAAAATGGTTAACATATATAGAAGTCTTAAGATGTTTAGTCTTGTGATAAAAACTGGATAAGTACCTGTTACTTGGAAAATATTAAAAGTTGTTTAAAAAAACAGAAAGTGTCTAAAAAAGAAACTAGCTTTTAAGAATTCCTTTCAGATATTATAAAATGATTTAAAATTTACTTTAAATTTTAAAATTAAATTTCTTTGTATAATACTGAAAGCAAATGTATTCTAACAACTGTTTACATTAGAAACTCAAGGCCTGAAAGGAAAGAGAAAAACATAAACAAGTTGTTTTTTCAACTTCACATTATGCAGATTCGTCCTCCCGAATTACTTTTTTAAGCAATAAACGGAGCGGGACGTCGTATAAAAATCTTCGCCTAGAGATACTGTGGGGTAAAAGTGGATGGTACAAGTTATGAACTGAGAACAGAGTCATATACTGGGTGTAACAAAAATGGTGTATACATCCGAAAGGGGTGAAGACTACATCAGGTACAGACTCGCTATAAAAAGTTTCAGCTCAAAATAAATTACTCAATGTACCAATACCAAATTTTTGCTTCCAAGTTTATTGAATTAAAATCATAATCAACATGCCACTTCGTTGTTCGTCAATTGCTAATATTAATTAAATAAAACTCTTCTGCGATCTGTGCCCCTAGTAGCAAAAAAGTGGATTACTGTTATGGATAATACACTTTCCGTTATATGCAAATGAGAGAAAATTTAAACATATTTTTTGCAACCAAGCTTTTTAATACGATAGTCAACCAACTAATTCACCAGACCCAAGTAAAACTCGTCTTTGTCAAGACGTATCAAACGAGCACGAACTCGATGTGGTGGAGTCTTTTTATAACAGATTTCTCATGGCCACTTTCCGGCTCCATCATCATATCAGTTCCATAATAGAATAATATTTTATTGTGTTACCAGGACAGGTGAAACAACTCTATATCCCTATTCATACGCTGTCTATATGTGAGTCAAATTTCATCATAATTGGTTGAGCCGTTGAGTCGTCAAGATGGTAACAAAAAACAAACTCTATTTTGGCATTTATAATTTAAGTTAGGATTTATCAATCATGGAAGTATCTATACTAATACTAATATACAAAACTAATATACTAATAATAATATAATAAAGCGGGAGAGTTTTTGTGTTTGTTTGTTTTTTTATACGGGCTCTCTGGAACTACAGTCGAATTATAAAAATTCTTAAATTAATAGGAAGCTACATTACCCCCGAGTATAGGCGACTTATTATCCCGGGAACGCGAGTGAAACCGCGGGGAACAGCTAGTCATTGATAAAAATAATATTAAGGTATTGTGACCATGAAACAATATTTTTGTAGAACAGTATAAAACACACCCGTAGTGTGCTCTGCCCGTTTGTATTTTCTAACTTGCGCCGCACACTGTTCAAAGGGCGGGACAGTGATAATGGTTATGGCAAAAGTTATCCGTTGTAACGTTCGTATTCCGCGGCTGTCCCGCGGAATGGCGGTGCGGGCGCAACACTAGATGACAATTTGTCGCCAACGACTGTTAGTTAACGCGTTACCGAGATTGAATGTTATTTCCAAATGCGCTTAGCTACTTCGTTGTTTTTACTTCTTTGGAGTTTGCATGAATTACTTTTCCTATGAGTGTTTGAGTTTGGTAATAAGATGTAAATGAAGGAGGTAAAAGGTATATTTTTGGTTAGGCAATGCGCGAGTAACCTACTAGATACCCAAGATTTTTGGAATATGGTAAGAGTTAACCATAAAGTGGGCCGAATGCTTGTTTGCTATGCTATTACTGAAAAAAAAAAAACATACATTTTATCCCTTGCTATTGCCACGCACGAGGTTGTGGTTTTATGTCTGTTTAAATTAAATTAAATTTATTTACCACTAGCTGCCCGGCACGACTTCGTTCGCGTGGTGTCCTATATACTAACCTATATCCTAACCCACCCTACCCTACCCTACCCTACCCTACCCTACCCTATCCTACCCTCGCAACTTTCTTAATTTTTTCTTTCATATGAACCTTCTCCTGACAATAACAAACACAACAAAAAAAGAATTAGCGAAATCGGTCCAGCCGTTCACGCGTGATGGCGTGACCAAGGGAAATAATGATTCATTTTTATATAATAGATAGATTGCCAACAATTGTTTACATTAAATTTTTTTTTTTTTTTTTTTTTTTTTATGTCATTAGGTTGACAAACTGGCTGACGGTCCACCTGATGGTAAGTGGTCACCGCCGCCTATGGACATTTGCAATACCAGGGGGATTGCCGATGTGTTGCCGACCTTGAAGAGCTCTTTTTACGCCCCTTTTGAAGAACTCCATATCGTAGCGCTGAGGGAAAACCGTAATGGGGAGCTCATTCCACATCCTAATGGTCCGCAGTAGGAACGTCCGACTGAACCGTTGTGTGGACGATCGAGGCGGCTCGAGGATATGAGGATGAACTCCACATCGCCGGCGAGCGGTGCGGTGGTAAAAAGGTGATGATGGCACCAGGTCAAAAAGTTCTTGAGAACACTCCCCATTATATAGACGGTAGAACACACATAGAGAGCCAATATCTCTCCGAAGGCTGAGAGGTTCCAAACCGCTAGTGAGTTCGGGATCGCCAACTATACGAGTGACCCGCCTTTGAACTCAGGCAAGTGGATCAAGCTGGTAAGCGGGTGCGCCTGCCCAGAGGTATGGGCAGTACTCCATATGCGGCCTAACCTGCGCTTTATATAGCTGCAGCCGCTGGAGTGGTGTAAAGTACCACTTAGACCTATTAAGCACACCCAGCTTTTTTGAAGCCAGTTTGGCTTTACTTTCCAAATGACCTCGAAACTGGACATCACTCGCAATGTCGACACCGAGGATCCCGATACTCTTTGAGATGACGAGGGGAGTGTGTGGAGACAGACAGAATTTTCATGATGCGCATGCAGTGCGACGGCACTACACAAGCGTAACGTGTAAATAACACAAATATACAATTAAAGCGAATAAAGCAATTACTTATGTATAGTATTTCAGTTATGTGGTTTCCATAGTGCAACAAACTCTGCATACATTGGGATCAGATGCCTTTGTGTGAAGAGTGTCCCTGGATAATGAATGTCATTCTTTTGTATATTTAAAACATTTTACATTTTCGTAATTTAAAATATTTTCACTTGAATTTTGCTCTAGCTTCTAAATTTACTATCTCAATTTAAAATGTTGCTTGAATCATTTCTATTTCAAACTGGACAAGTTAAGTTAAAAGCCATGTTATAATAGTTTTAAAACTTTAATTTAAATCATAAATCCATAACTAAATCGTAACTAGAGAACTTGTTCATTAAAACAATACTCAATGGCTATATTCTGTTAACAATATCGCATCGCTATCGCACCGCGATCACTTTAAACATAATACGAAACTCCAGATCCAAATGATTATAGATAAAAGCCGGCTTTTGTCCCCCGCGATTATAAACTTTAAGCCATTCAAAGTTACGCCGTATAATAATGATAACTATGTTGTTTGTGGGTAATTGTTTCGTTCACAACTTTATTAAATCTGAGGTTAGCGTCCTTATTATGGCCATTGCTATATCTCGAAAATGGGAATCATAAAAACTTGTTACCTGCAAATATATAAATAAACAATACGTTCACGTTATACGTTGTCAGATTGAATTGAAAGTAAACATTGAAATGTTTTTTTCTGAGCATTTTTTTAAATAAATTTTATTTTTTGTTTGACTTTCGTTGGTATTGAATGAAGCTCGTTGGATTTTGGACGTTTCAATAATGCGTCTTTTGTATTGGAAGGGTTACTGATTATTTTTTTATCAAAATTACACTTTGCTATGCACACAACAATTTTATTTATTTTCATATGAATGAGGATTTGCCAAATATTTTTTACATTTCCTCTTTTTAAATTTTCGTGGGAATTAGAACACGTACAGGTTGTTTAACTAGAGCTGGCACGTTCACATTGTTCACACAAGCAATTTCACGATACATTATTTTTATTACATTTTTGCTTCTAATGAGTCAGTCAATTCTAATGGACCAGTGCAAAAAAATACCACTCTATATTTATGAGCTGTAGCAAAAGCAGGACAATAACTGTCTCTTTCATACTCATAAGCGTGACCGCGCGCGAGAGAGACAGACAGACTTTTCATGATGCGCATGCAGTGCGACGGTACTACACAAGCGTAACGTGTAAATCTGTTGAATGTGCCAGCTTTAGTTAAGCTTAACTTATCTATCTAGCTCAATTAGTGCTGTTAAATAATAGCAGTAGGTTCTCTCATCATTTAAATCGTACCATCACGAAGACGTTTTTTCTTCACCAAGAAGAAAGTCTTGACAGAGGATTTCCTCATACTGGAGTGCTGTTGTAATTGGTAGATCCAATTCTTCAGACATCTATTGCTGTTAATGGTTTTTGCCATGGCTTATGGCTGTAAATTCTTTTTTAAGGATGGATGTACCACAACCCAAATAAATGAATAAAAGCAAATATTTATGGCTCAACAGCTGCACTTAATTTTTGCTCCCATTTCTTATACAAGTGGTTGCAACTTATCGGGAGTGTTTAAGAGCACAATTGCAGTGTAAACTCGTCAATTGTGAAGAGAACGACTCTTTGAGAACGTTGCTTTGGAAACTTTAAAGCGAGTAGTTGGAAAAAAGTCGCTACTTCGCTCCATCTTCGCTTTTAGAATAGCTTCAACAAAAAACTACGTTGATAGTGAGACATATTTAATCAAGGTGTTAATTTTTTTAAGAGGAGTTACTCAATCGGTTTACTAATTTAAGATTCATAAGAAAAATGCTCCTTATATTGTTTTCATATAAGGAGTTTTTTTTTGAGTAAGTTCTTAATTTATATTAAAGTGTTTATTACGTTTATAATTGTGTAGTTAGATAAAGGAATTTAATATTTGAAATATAAACAACTTTAAATCATCTAACAAAGTCATCATTCAAGATGCTAAATTGATAACATGATAGCATATTACTATAAAGACACAGTACAGTCAAACACAGTAACCGCTTTGCTTCAACAATCGATCTTGGCAACTACTCATAAATCGTACTATGTTCGCTGGTGGGAGAAGACAAAACAGCGATTAATTCTGCCGCTAAACTAACGACAGGCCATTTGTTATTGTGATATTACTGTACTGTGCGTATTGTTTAAAGGGAGGGCTATGTACAGGCAGATGCAAAAGTGTTAAATATTACAAGTACTTATTTTAAAATAAAGAGCTATTTTAAAAGAGTTAGAGCATAGCGTTTATTCTCCCAAAAGAGCATCTCGACTGGGGAATTACCTCCACCTTACAGAATACCGCAGCAAAACAATGTGGTGCTCCTGCTTGTGAGTAAGGTTGCCAGAGCTTATTGGGGAGGGGGGAAGGTTCGGTAACCGTGAGTGATGCCCCGGGTATTATAAAGCGTCTCTTGTGATGCAACACCAATGGCATCACAAGCGTCCATAGGGGTATGGCAACCGCTCTGTCATGCTCGTAACTCTCCTAAAATTACGAAAATAATAATTTTATATGTTCCAAAAAGAAAATTAATATACTACTTCATTAAAATAGAAACAATAAACTTTTTTAAGGCGGCGACTGTACTTTTGTGAGTGATTAGTAAAGACTCCAAGATTATTGTCTTGGTGAACGTGAATCAAACCTTTCACAGCTGGCAATAAATCTATTTGGCTACAGCTTAAATTGGTGAAATATTGCCTAGCGAACGTTGCCCGGAAATAATACTAAATCTTCCTTCAATTTCAGCCGTCCATGAAATATTATGTATAATTTTAAACTCCATTATTATTCTACTGACAAAATGATATAATATTTTTAAAAATATAGTTATTATTTGAGAAATTTTAAGACTATATCAAATTCACTTTTATCAAAAATAAAAAACCTAATTTCCTTACAAAAAGATTAATTTTGAATACAAGCTTTTTATGGTGAATGTACTTTTTGTTGTCTGTACTTGCATTGTCATTCAATATACTGATGTTTACCAAATTTCAGCTCAATCGGACACCGGAGAGTGGGCCAAGTTTAACTTGCAAGATTCGATTATAGACACTGTACAGGTAAAAAAAAACTAAATTTAAGCTTGTAAAATAGAATACAAACGCGCCAAATTATAAACATCAACCTTTTTAAAGTATTTTTTAATCTTCAAAGCAAAATTAAGGCTACAGAACGATAAAATACACATCGGCCAAAGTCACGGATCGCGTTCAATCAAACTCGACCCTTCGACTAATTCGGTCGTAAATAAAGCTAATATGAAATGAAAGAAAAACCGTGACGTCACGGAATGTACATTTTTGCAAAGCGAACGCGACAAGCCTGTTTATTCTGCTTACGTCTAGACTTGAGTACCTTTGAGGTAGGCTGTCCTTAAAGTTAGTGGACGGGGCACGCAAACTAAAAGATTTATATCGACTATTCTTGTATACGACTAATGCCCGGTTTCTATAAACAAAAACGAATCGTTTTGCTTACCAATGGTAGGTATTTTTATTGCCAAACTGGGCATATAGATCATTTCGTAAGCTAATTTTACCTGTGATAGCTACTTCCATATGGGAGGGTCTGCTATGCAAAGCTTTGAGGTATTTGCTTCATTATTAGTAAAGATATAAGAGTCTTAATTTTAACCGATAACGGCCCGTAAACTATAGCAATCGGCCATAAATCGGTAAACAAGCATACCGCCCGCCTGATGGTAAGCGGGTACTTTATAAGAGTAGGTAGGTACTGATGCGAAAAAATCTAGAATCACTATGTTCCGCCGGCGAATTCACCTCGGTTTTTCCACGATAAAAAGTATCCTAAATTTCATCCAAATCCGATCCGTATTTTTTGTGTGAAAGAGTAAAAACCATCCAAACATTCATTCTCACAAATGTTCGTTTTTATAATTAATATTAGTAGGATTCGTATACATATTGCCACTATAATTGTATACACCAGGGGTATCACTCGCGCGTTGCCGACCCTGAAGAACCTTTTTGAAGAACCCCATGCTGCGTACTCTCACGAAACTAACATATTATTTTTAGTACCCTATTCCAATATAAATAAAGAGGTTACAATAATCTCAGTTAACACAACGATATGTCACCCCTCTTCAGGTATCAATCAATACATTACCAAAAGATCTTCGCCGTTTACATTGAGCCCTAGGTAATGACGGACCGGCCATCGTCCCCAACTTAAACGACAGGTCACAAAACGATTGATCGCCCGCCGCCTGCCGCCGCCGCCGCCCGGCCCGACCGCGCATTGCGGCCAGTCTACCGTAATACAGCTCGCCGCATTGTGTGCAGGCCGCATAAGAAATTGTTTAATCCATGACTATGATATTATAATATTAATAGTGGGATTCTTCATTACTTGATTCATACTGCGATGGATGAGTGGTGGGTTGGGTATATCGAAAGAGGTATGGTGGGGACATCGAACAATTAAACCAAAGAAGCGCAATGACGTTCATTTTGGTTAGATATATTCCGCCAATTTTTCACCGGCAACAATGCGCTCTGATTGGCTAAGTCAACGACACATGCACTCTGATTGGTCATGTCAAAAACACACGATGCTATGATTGGTCCTTACTGTTCAAATTCATTAACAAATCACTGACTAGTTTCGGAATTTGATTGTCAGTATTACTACTCTAAAGGGATTTTTCCACTATGGGTGGGATATGCTTCTTTTGCAAAATGAAGTAACAGGACTGGGAAAACTTTTTGTTGTTTTTATGAAATCTGTATTATTTGTGCTTTTGATAACTGCCACTATAGAAACATGTCTGGGATACCATTTTTTTTGGAAATTGTTTGTCCGTTACCGTTTTAGAAAACTCATAGGAGACTCCTAAGTCCTAAAGCTACTCAAAATAACAGATTTTCATACAAATTTATTAATTTGAAAATAATAATGTGCAGTATCGTTAGAAAAGGATATCTAAACCGTCTAAAAATACCATAAAAAAGTAAGTTTAAAAGTTTTATTAGTTCAATTTTTACAGCAATAGAAGGAATATTGCCTTTTGGTCATTGTAGTATTGGTAAGGAACCCTAATTGCGCATGCTGGATTCGCTCTTGCCCGGTTTTTTATTTGCACTACAAACTAATATCAGAAAAGCATTCCATGTCGTATCATACGATATTAATGTGATCTGTGTGTGTGAGGGTGTGTAAAGGTGCATGTGTGTGATGTAACGTTTGGCGCCATCCCTGATTCGTGTTTCGAACAAATAGTGAACAGACTCAACGCTCATTGAAACGTGAGCCGGCTCAAATTAGCCACCGTCCGGTTATCGGCAGGTGTCTCACTACCGGCTATACGGGTATTAGAAATATTTACACATTTAGGCGCTGCACAGACGTGTGTCCTGTGTCGGATATAAGCAACCAAAGAATATTTGATTTCTATAGAACCAGTATGAAATCAGCCACTCCCTCCGCAGACGTAAACTGTGTTCGATCGCCGCTACAGGATACAGCAACTACAGTTTTGCTACAGTTTTAGTTGCTTGTATCCGACACAGGACAGAAGTCTGCACAGAGCCTTAAGAATACTTCAGTATTGAGTTATAATTATGTCTGTATAAAATGAAATATATTTCTTGAAAAAAAAAAAATTACCCATAAAATTATGGTATAATCCTAATCCTAAATTAATATTATAAATGCGAAAGTGAGTTTGTTTTTTTTTTGTTTATTTGTTTGTTACGCTTTCACGCCTAAACTACTCAACGGATCATCATGTAATTTGGAATGCATATAGCCTATGGTATGGAGAAGGATAGGCTCTTTTTTATCCCGGGAACGCGAGTGAAACCGCGGTAGACAGTTAGTATTAATATAAAAGTAATCATAATATTACAAAAGTAAAAATACCTATGCTATTCCTCGGGCTTGCATTCAGTACGTTTTCGCTATTTTCTGATATTTTGACTGAATAACTAATACAAAAATCCTAATAAAACTTAAATGTTTAAAAATGAATGAGAGTCCGATATCAGAAGGTTTCATGTTTTTTATATTCTATTTAGAATCTCCATATGCAAGATATTAATTTAAAAATAAAAAAATACATTATAAGACTTTTTCCTTTTTTCCTACTATCAACAATCTCCTTGCTTTAAGTTACCTCTTGCTCGCTATCGCAACTCCAGCGGTGGGACACACGCCGATCCAAACCGAACACGGTAGTCGGACGGCGAATGTACCTCGGACACCGGATCGGAATTATGTCCGATGAATCACGAAATTATTATTGTAATTTGATACCATGAATAGACGCCGCGGGCCGTCTATTTTGTAATTCTATATTTAGTCTGCATCAATATACATTATTAGAATTAATTTTGACTGATATTTCTATAGGTAGAAATTAATATTAATATAATACTTCTATGTTTATTTATGCTCAAAGGAAACGTAGGTACTGAATTTCAAATGTTACCTATCTCTATCAGCAGATTACGAATCAAAAGCATCAAATACACAAGCGTATAACGGATACTCTGTACAACCGTAAAACGGCTAACGTCCGTTAATTATTCATTTATCGTAGCCGGGGCGTTATTTACGACGGTCCGTTTAACGGTTGGCCGCCTCTACGAGCCACCGTGCTACGGTGCTACACCGCTACGCCGTAGCCACTGGGTTCGGTAATAAACTCAATTGAGATTAATATTTTTTGCTCCGGCTGGCTCTTTCGGAATTAAAAAAATAAGCGAAGCAATCAAACCAGAACTGGGTGAGTGTTATTGTTTGTGTGATGAAATACGACTACGGAGGGAAATCAATTGGCAAGAGAGGAAGTTATTTATTCCCTTTTGATTTGAATACAGTATCTCATATGATGAATTTCTACATTAAATATTTGAATTAAGACCATGGACAGAACGAGGATCCACTTGCAGTCACATTTTAGAATCCATTTTAAATCCTATCTTAACTAACTATAAATGCGAAAGTGAGTTTGTTTGTTTGTTAAGCCGTCACGCCTCAACTACTCAACGGATCATTATAAAATTTGGCAGATAGCCTATGGGACTTCTCCATAACTACTACTTTTTATCCCGGGAACGCGCGTGTAACCGCAGGGGACAGCTAGTTGTTTATAAACATGACTGTACCTCTAGGCCTACGTTAACCAGAGGATCAAAAGCATAATAATTTTATATCCAATAAATCGTAGTGAGTACAAAATATTACAATAGAAAATTTGAGTGTAAGGCCCATAGAGAAGAGTTCTAGAGTTCTGCGTTTAGAGTTCTGTATTCCTCGTTAACTGTAAGCTACACGGCGCCTTTTAAAGTACAAAAAGGTATATGAAGTGTGATCAGTAGCAAATATTGCAGAACTCTAGAACTGCTTGCTGTGTGCAGAGCAATGAAAACGGAACGCAGAACTCTAGAACTCTTATCTGTGGGAATGGGGGCGCCTAAAGCTATATCCATGTCAATTCGCAATATCCATGTCAATTTTATTGTATACTAGCTGCCCGGCGCGACTTCGTTCGCGTAATACCCTACTCTACATTTAAACCTTCCCCGGGCTTCCACGAATATTTCAAACCCAAAATTAGCTAAATCGGTCCAGCCGTTCTCGAGTTTTAGCGAGACTAACGAACAGCAATTAATTTTTATATATATAGAAGATAGAAGATAGAAGATTATAATTATAAAAGCTTTGTGTGTTATTATTACTACTATTTTTTTGTTATTAATTTTTATTTTTATTTTGAGCTTTTGTTTTTGTTTTTTGCATACATTGTATTTTTTATTATATTTGTGTGATGTCACATAAAGCTATGTCTATTGTCTATTGTCAATAGCATTATAACATTTTAAAGTTTATAGGTCACTTATAGGTACGTAGATTAAAAAAATAGCTTCGCTTTCGCTTCAAAAATGCCGTCCTTGGTACCAAAGCGAGCAACGTACAAGCTTAATTTGTGCAATACCCACGTTATCTAGTGGCCACAGCCGACTGCGTCCGGAACAACGCTTTAAATACTCTCACAAAACGTTCAGCGACATATTAACTTCACACATGTGAAACATTAAGTAACATATTTATTGCGAGTGAAATTATTTTATTGGGAACTAGTTGCGCCCCGCGGTTTCACTGGCGTATCCGAGGGATACCTTACCTTTACCGTAATAACCTTCTCCAGTTTATTACAAAACGTTAAAAAAACATGATATCGGTAAAGTCGATCTCAAGTTATGGCGTGACCAAGGGAAATAGGTTTTCATTTTTATATATAAAGATATGTGACTGTGTTTTCATAAACGTTATTTAACTAATATACTGTTTAAAGGGTCACGTAAATAACGTCACTCTATTGTCATTGTCAAATAATGTGACATTATTTACGTGACCATTTAATCAGTATATTAGTTAAATAGCGCTTTATGAGTAAGGGGGTTGGTGGTTTAGTGTCTACGTGTCAACTGTAGTCGCAATGAAAAAGATTTCTCCTCAACCCACACATCATAGGTTAGTACCTATATCACCTTGTTTAATTTATTCTTTATTCTTTATTTTGTTTTTTTTTTTTATTCTACTTTGGTAGCAAACAAGCATACGGCCCGCCTGATGGTATGCGGTTACCGCAGCCTATGGACGCTTGCTACACCAGGGGTGTTACTCGCGCGTTGCCGACCCTGCAGATATCTCTTCACGCCCTTTTTGCAGAACCCAATGCTGTACTACTACTACATTGGGAAAACCACGGCTTATACGGTTATATTGTGCACCCCCGTCTTTTTAAGTTTATTTTAATTCCTCCCCATCCAAAGGTTACCTGGTAGAGATCACTTTTTAATACTTTTTAAGCTTTCGCGAACTAAATTCATTGTAATATTAATTTATCGGGTCTATTCGCGCACAGATTATTATCAAAATTTAATTTTGACTAACCTCGACGTTTGCGTGGAATCCAGTGATAAGAAAATGTTCACGGCGTGACTTGCGATCGAGTATGTGCGTTGATACAGTTAGTACGGTGTGCCGTGATCGTGACAGTTATGTTTTACAAGACCAAATGCGGGTAGTTGGAAACAACTCCCGTTCATCGAGACGCTGATACCCGCAGTTTCCAGTTCACTCGTGACCACGATCAATGCAACTTGGTCGAAACGTCGAGGTTAGTCAAAATTAAATTTTGATAATAATCTGTGCGCGAATAGACCCGATAAATTAATATTACAATGAGATCACTTTTAGTGATAAGACCGCACATTTTAACACTTTCACTATTATTTAAAGTGTTAACTTTCTATCATATCAATTGAAATATTATTACCCTAGAATAAGGGTGACAGCTGTAAAAACGGCCGAAGTAATAAGATCACGGTGTCGCTATTTCAGTTTCAGTAGGTCCACGTTTGAACGTAGAACATTCATTCATGAGTGACATAATTTTGAGTTTCCAAGCGGCCACTTTCACGATGTTGTCTTGTACGTAACCCTTAATCTAGACAGAAGATAATAATATCGATGATCATATCACATCATATCTAATTAGCCTGCAGCCTCCAAGGCCAGTCAGATACGTGTATCAATCGTACCACTATCAATGCAAATTACTACCACTAAATAGTCGTTTAATTTTATCATCCGACTAAACAATCAGCGATGCCTACCTAACAGGGATTAATAGGTCAAACTGGCACCATCATAAATTAGCCGTGTGCCGCGGTGGCGTTAAACGAATAATTGATGGTACAAATGGACGATCCCCCCGCCAGCCCCCCACTGTCCCCCCACTCTTGCCATTTCACGCGAAAGCTAAGCAAATTAATTACCCACGTACCAGAACCACGGCACCGGAGGCGGTTTATCCAAATACCGGATGTGAGGCGTAACCCAGGGCTGTCAAGAACTACTTTTGCCTGAAAAATTATGTATTTTTTTTTAGTTATTTGATATAACGTAAGTTGTAGTTCTTAAAAATAGTTTTTTCATCGCTTGAAGAGTCTTGTATGTTTGTTCATTACTATTTTGTTAATAGCTTTCATTCCGCGACTATACCCGGATTCCGGATGGATCATACAATTTCCCAGGTTATCTTATATTGTATCCAATCTATCTACATGCCAAATTGTAAACAAATATATCCAAACATTACAGTGGTACCTGCCATGGTTTTATTTCTATTGATAGGTCAAAATTCATAAAATAAATTGACTTAATAAAAAAAAACACTTTCATAACTACAACAACAGCTGTATCTACATCAAACAGGGTGTTTATCGTGACACCCCTGACGCAGACATCGGCATGATAAAAGCATTGTTTTTAATGTAAACGTCGGAAGTCGATCCCGTCGAAAGGACGGTTTTTCTAATGAGTTTTTCCTCTTGTTCCCGACATTAATTCCCCGTTGTATTACAGGGCCCCTCAAAATTCTTGTCTTGTACGTAATAAAGCGTAAGTTGAGGAGGTCACTTTATGTTTGGGGCAATTTGGCTCTGAAAGATTATTATTGAAGTTCTTGAATTGAGTAGTTACGAGTGGCTTTTTGGGGACTTCGTAGGGAATAAGTATGCTATATACGTTGGAGAAATAACTGTGATATTGGTGCAGATTCTTTTGTAAATCGCACTAAACTAATTTTAGTCACATCACATCTCTTTCTTACGAACATTATTGAAAAAGAATAGAACATATTTAAAGCTGTCAAATTAGTCTTTGCCGTCTTCATTTGCGGGTATTCAGACCGCGATAGATGGCGACTAAATTTATATTGAAAATACAAGCATTGGACTAATTTGACAGGACTAAATTTCTTACATCCTTTTCTTATGTTCTATGGTAGAAAGAGACATAGTGAGACTAAAATTAGTTTAGTTGATTCAGCACCAGTTTCAACTATATATATCCTCCTTATTAACAAAAGAAGGTATAAGTCACTTTCGTATGTTATGCAACAAATATATAGCTGGCTATTATCCTTAAGCCTGGGGTTTACAAGACTCTAATTAAACCTTTTTTTATAATAAGGGGTTGTAGGTTTTGAAGCGATGATAGCACTGTGGTAGTGTCGTTGCTTAAGCTTGCGATTTCTGTGAAGGAATCTATAGTGTGGTTGAAGGGAACTTTGTAGTATTAGCCAAACCACCATTTCAGTATGTTCCAACAGTTGCACATAAGACCCAGTTGCGGTACAGGCTTTGAGTGCTTACCTTCGGCCAGCCACCATCTAGGTACTAAGTACACGAACATCAATTTCTATAGTAAGTCCAACTGTCGCCATCGACGGGGAGTCCATTCTCACATATTGAAACCAGAATTGTTTCGAACTGTGCGGTCTCAAAGGAGCTTCCTTCCGCGGACGCTCAGATTGTGGAATGAGCTACCCGCCGTGGCTTTCCCAATGGAGTACAGCATGGGGTTCTTCAAAAAGGCTTTGAAGAGATTTCTGCAGAGTCGGTAACGCGCGAGTAGCACCCCTGGTGTGGAAGCGTCCATAGGCTGCAGTAACCACTTACCATCAGGCGGGCCGTATGCTTGTTTGCTACCTAAGTAGTATACAAAAAAATCTAACACTAGTCTATCTATTTATGCATCACCCGTGGCTTCAGCTGAAAATCAGCGCTGGAGTCATCTGCAGCACATGCTGAGCAGGGGCCTTTTGGACCCATCATAGTACTCCAATGTCGCAAAATTTTACTGTTTTTTTTTATATAATGATGTGTGCATCATTGTATCATAAATGTATTGTATTGTTGTGTATTGTGCTATTTAGTTGTGTCCAATAAATGTTTCTTTCTTCTTCTTTCTTTATGCACCAAGGATCAATTGAAACGCATAATCAATTTATCATATAACCTTATTTTAGTACAAAACCTACCATAATAACTAATAACTCAAAAATTAAGATGTAAGTTAATATTGTTACGAGTATATTAGTTAAACAAACGATTTATCACTAAATGAAGATAATATCTCAAATAGCTTCAACGAACCTTAATTAGTAAACAATTGCGGTGCGATTACACGATAATGTATATAACAGAGTATCGTGTTTGCGATTTGTTATCCAATTTGTTCGTACATTCAATAAAACTTACAAGCTAGTTTGCGGTTAGTTCTAAAAGTGATTTGGTGGCTCAAGCTTCAAGTAATAGACCGATTGTGTGGAACGAAACTTATTTGTTGGAATTGTATGTCATTTAGTTAATTTTGTTTTGTAATATGTATTGAATTACTATTTTACGGTAAAATTAAATACAGGAAAGTTGTGGGGGTCAAATCCTAAAAGGGAATTAAAATTTTGTAGATTGGATTATTAAAAAACATTTTGTGATCTTAATTGCAATATTACATAACTTTATTATAATTATTTTCGTAATTTATTATGTAGGTTAACTATTGCATCAATATCGAAGACTTAGTTTTCCAAAACCTGCAATTTAAGTCAAAACTAATTTTTTACTGTATATAGGTCTGTGTTTCACCACAATCTCACCATGGTAAGTGATGATGTGGCCGAAAGTGGTAAGCACACAGAGCCTAGAAGGAACTGGCTCTCAAGTGCAGCTGTCGGAACTCACCGATAGGAGCTTGGCGACAGATTTTCATCTTGAGGGTGGTAGCTAGCCAGATGGGTACTACAAAGTACCCTACCACCGAGCTATGGTTTCCTCACGATGCTTTCCTTCACCGAACGCTCAAGCTCATTGTAGGTTTCGAACCCGGGACCTTCGTCTCGGTATCCGACGTCACTACCACTGAGCTATCATCGCCGATTGAACTTGAGCGTCGTCATTATGGAAGACTAAGCTTTTCCAATACCTGCATTCTTAGTCGAAACTAATTCATATATTAGAGTCAGACTTTTCATAAGTAGGTACCTGCGAAGGCACAGAATATTCAATAGTACTAGTAGGCGAAGGTCTATTTGAATAAATGATTTTGAATAAAAAAAAAAAAAATTTATACCCTACATTTAAAAACCTTCATATTTTTTCTAGCAGATGTACTACAAAACAAATATCCTTATAAGCTTTGTGCACTTTGGGCCACCATTGTGAGATTGTAATCAAATAAAAGTCTACAGTATAAAAATAAAATCAAAATAACATAACTTGAGCTCGTCAGACAGACGTATTAGCCAACAGCCAGCAGCCAACAGCCAGGCGCGGCCGTATAAAAGCATTGCATGGTCGGGGATGGCTAATTGACAGATTGAGTGAGCAGCCACTCCACTCGGCAATGCGAGGCGTATCGACGTATCATATGGTACCTGACTCGTGAGTTACCGCACAATTTGTTCAGGATTCTGATAATTGCCATTCAATTGATTTTTATTTATTGATGGTTTATGTTCAAAAATTGGTTTATTCTAATGAAGTTGGGATGTCAAATGAGCTGTGACAACTATTTTGTTAATTGTTTATGAGTGTTATTCGACTGCAATGGGGAAAAACAGAGTAGAGAAGAAAATAACGGTGCTATAAAAAGAGGCATGTGTCACAGAAATCACACGTTATGTCCAAACAAAACAAACTCAATTCTGTGCCGGCTCATTATACTACTAAGGCAAACAAACATATGGCCTGATAGTAAGCAGTTACCGAAGCCTAAAGATGCTTGGAACAACCTAATCATTATGTGGATTTCAAACAATGTGATTGGTATTTTCGTGCACGTCTCATCTCTAATCAAGCTTGTCTTCGCTTCAATCAAAATGAACCCTAAACGTGCTGTAGGAGAGTGAAGAAAACTGTCCTCCTCAATGTAAGATAAAGATTTTCCCTAAACTTGCGGGTTTCATTGTCCTAAAATAAGTAATAAATTCCAGACGAAGGCAAAGATGAGATAGGCTCAGAAGCACAATGTAGGTAAAGGTGGGATGTGATAACAAAACACAATCGCACCGAACATTACACTGGGTGACGGCTATACATTTATAAACTACTGGCGAGAGTTTATTTTCAATTTCGACAACAATACGCTGTTTTTCTCGCAAACTACCCACTTAAATATAATGCGGGCGATACCGCGCCAGCGATACTGTGTTTTTATTCTTGCGTCTTGGCAGTGTTCAAGTTAGAAGTGAGAGCGGTATGTAAACAAGAGTACGCTCTGTAATGTAATGTAAATATGTATTTGTTTACTTAAGTGGCAGTAGAAAAGCTTTTATAGACTTAGCAGCGCAATACATTAATGCATTTTAAGCGTATGATATGATATGATATGTACGATAGTTTATATAAAATTTAAGTATCAAAACATCAATCGACAAAATGAAATGCAATTTTTTTAATGAAACTCCACATTCCGAGTGAAAAGAAATATTCCTTGAGAGCCCTAGCGGCACTGGGTGCACTAACCCTCTTATTAAATGAGATGGTTTAAATCAAAACTAGTAAAATCCAGTTTTTAAAATTTATCCGTCATTTCTTCTTCTCAGTCTCAGAGTGCCCTCTTGCCAGAGTGGTCGTGGTTGCGAAAGATGGTGTACATGGAGGGTCTTCAGCGCCAATGTTCTCCTTGACTAGGGTTACTGCTTTTGCAATGCTTCTCCATTTTTAGCGGTTCGTAGCGCTGTGAGTACACTGTATCATGGTAGATTGGGTTACAGTCTTGATAAGATCCGTCCAACGAGTGGGTGATCGGCCACGAGATCGTACTACATATACACACTTACTAATATCATATAACCAAAAGAGCAGGGCTATCCTAAAATCAAATAGATGCTATGAGTTTCCGAAAATTCAACCCCTAAAGGGCTTCCCGCAAACCGCTCAGCTTATAACTCGAACCCCCAGCCCCACAGTCCCTCAAGGAAGTATTTTATTTAGAAATATTGTTTCGAGGCTCATGTGAGACCACGTTAGACATTCACTGGTACACTCTGCTCGGATAGCGCAGGTATTGAGTTAAAGGGAACGAAAAAAGAGCAATTTAAATTCCCTTTACCGATATTTGCTTCCAGGGGTGCTTCCTTGCAATATTTCACACAGGGTCGCTGTAAATCATAGTAGGGGTGCTCTAATGTTTAGTGATAAAAAGGTGGGATTATTATTTATTATGACACTATCTACGTGTGAAGGTAAGAAGTATTGATTAAAAAAAATTGTTTTCTTCTGTAGATCCGCGAGTGATACCACTGATGTTGCAAGCGTCTATGGGCTAAATTAACCACTTACTCGTCAGGCGGGCCATTAGCATTTAATATTATAAAAAAATCCTTGTCAATATGACCTGGAATAAAGTACGAGTAGATTCCAAAGCAACGTTATTTTTCTTTGCAGGTTTTCATTAGGTATAAGTTACGTGAAATAAAATGCTTGCAATTTTATAAAAGAGCACACATCATTATGCTGAGCTAGGGACTTGTTTGTCTATACTTAACTTCAGTTTTTTGAATCGCAATGGTTTCTGCTCGCAAATAATTTATATCTTTATCGTTGTTTATTATTAAATTATATTTATCAAACATTGTATCATTTTCATCATCAGCCTATAATGTCCCACTGCTGAGCACAGGAGTCCTTTTACAAATGAGGGTGAAAGGGAATGGGCAATAGTGCACTACGCATCCTCACTGTAGATTGGTAGACGTAGGTTAGGTCAACCGATCGTTGGAGTTTTCAGCCAGCTAGGGGGCCCTCCAACTAGCTTAACGACTGTCACAATTATGTGATAACTGGGACAAACGGCTATACGTGCCTTCCGAAAGCACGGAAAAGATTTGAAATACCAGTAGGCGGTTACCCATCCAAGTACAGACCACACTGGTGGTAGCTTAACTTTACTGATCTATTAAGAATGGCTGATCATGCTAAACCACGACCGTGTCATTGTATACAGTGAAAGTATTAATCTTCTTTAAAAAAAGCATTTGGCAAATTAAATATGTCAAAATATATTTCTCTTCAACCTAGTAAATGATAAATTGTTTGAAGTAAACTGTTGTCATTTTAATTTTTAATATAATTAAAATACCAGAATTTTTTTCATCAGGAGGCTGCAATTTAATACAGCATACCTGGTCTCATTATCGGCGGAAACTGCGTTTAAAAGAGTAGACTGTAAAGGAATCTTGTCTAGGTACCCTCATGGTACGGCATGCGACATTGAGTTGTTGATACACCAAAGAAAAATAGAGCATTAATTTTACTGATAAAAAAAAACTGCAACAATCAATTTAAAAAGGCATTTTTGAGAGCTCATAACTATGTGATTACAGTTTAAACTTAAGTTTTGAGTCGATGTTTTTTAGAAGCTGACACTTCGCAATAAGGTTTATTTTCAATTAACACGTAACGTAAGTTTTAATTCTCTTTATTTATACGAGGGTGGTTTGTCAAGTGCATTCACGCCATTCACTCATTTCACATTTTTTTTTAATACAACTTAGTCGGTAAACAAGCATACGGCCCGCCTGATGGTAAGCGGTTACCGTAGCCATATGGACGCTTGCAACACAAGAAGCATCGCTCACGCGTTACCGACCTTTCCCTCCTCCCCTATGAGCTCTGGCGACCTTACTCACGCGCAGGAACATAACTTTACACAACATAAAGTTATTTGGCTGCGGTATTCTGTAAGGTGGAGGTACTTCCCCAGTCGAGCTGCTCTTTGAGCGAATAAACGCTATACTCTACCTCTCTCAAAAAAGTTAATTTACACATGGGTATTTTGTTTTGAGAACCAGGACCTACTATGCCAATCTCTATAATTACTTAGTCATATTTGTTATGTATATTTCGGACTGATTAACCAATTGTTCAAACGAAACTAGGTGACACAACAATCATACTCGCTTTGTCTTCATAAAAGGTTTAAATTACTGTGAGGTCAATGGCTCGCCCAAGTAGGACACTACATGCTATAACCATAAAATTACCATTTGATCGGAACTCAGATATCCATTTGATGGAGCAAATGATGCCGTAGACATCAAATGTCTTGGGCCAAATGTTCGTAATAAACAAACGTTTAGTCCTAACATCTAGGAATATATAATAATATGAGGCTAATTCGCACTGGAGTTTATTGTTTTACTTTTATCATGTATGGCTTCCACTTGATCACAAACAGAAGTATACGGCCAAAGGTACTAGGCATGCTAAGCCAAAAAGGGATCCGACTCTCAATTGCAACTGCCGCATCGCATAAACACAAAGCGCAAAATAATGAAACTAATCTAAACAACATTTCTCTCCCACTGTGACCGTGACCTAACATCGTATGCGTCGACTTAATGATGTAAGAAATATGAGAATGCCGGGCGTCTACAATGCGCTCTAATATTACACGGAGCTCCTGAACTAGGAGCAAGGGAGCTAGTGTATTGTAGCTAGCTCCTTAATGATACAGTGATATGAAATTTCGCGGTGGCGCGGGCGTATAAGCCCCCGACGGTAGTTTGAAACTCCACTGGGTCGCGTTACGCTAATCAGATTCTTTCTCGCTCCAAGACTATATTTTTTGTAGTTTGTTAATATAGTTTTATGAAGTTTTCATGTGTCTTGAGTGGCTTTCGAGTGGAAGTATGCTTATTAAACGGTTAGTTTCAGCTTACTTGCTTTGCGAATAGTTTTAGAGGAAAAATAAAATGAGCTCTAGTATATCTACGTAGGTAAGGTTTTTGAACGATTTACTTTTGGTGTTACATGCAAACCGAAAGACTATCTTCACCACATTCTCATAGCAAGTATCGTTTGAAATTCAAACAACATCTAGTCTTACAATATTTTTCCTATAAAAGCCTACCAAACTTAAGGCCATCAATTCCCGAACGGCCCACCCTTCCCCCAACAGACACCCAGCGGTCTCCCCAGTCGGCGGTGTTGCATTTCACAAGGGTCCGAAACCGGCAAATTATTCCCGACGGGGCGACTCGCGGGGCTACGCATGGGGCCCGGCATAATTACTGTAATTCGTTCACACGGTTTACTGTGAGCTTAGCCGAGTGGTCCCGTCGCACGCGGTGAGATTACGAATGAGACGGCAGTGGTCAGTTCTTATTAACTGTAGATGGGCTTGTGTTTGATTTGACTGACCATGGTTCAGAAATTACGCGACCATTAGTAATCACACAAGCCTGAAAAGCTGGAGGAGTGGCTGATTTCATACTGGCTCTATAGAAATCAAATATTCGTTGATTGCTTGTATCCGACACAGGACACACGTCTGCGTAGCGCCTAAAACTAAACACTAGGGGTAAGAATGGAAACTCGATTATGTTCGGCAGTTTGTAATAAACCTCAAATCTTAATGTCAATCTTTTACATAGCTATGAGTTATTTAATTAATGGGTCTGTGATCACCTATTCTCATCTTCCCGAAAAATATACCTAAATCTTTAACAAAACTCAATTGAATAAATCTCTGGCAATTATTAATAAATGATAAATAATCAAAATCCGCTGAACCGTTCCACGGTTGACCTTTATGTCGGAAGTTCGGACCACTCCAACACGATGCTATCAGAATCGTATTGACAACAATAATAAAAGTAAATTTATACATAATACGATCTATTAGGCGGCTGTAACAGTACATTTTGCTGTCACTTCATTATACTTCAGTAGGAAACTTTATATGCTTCATATTTTAAAATAACAATATATTTAAATAAGTTATGTAGAGTAAAAGTACGCTACGGTATTTTTTTTTTTTACATATTTGCTGATAAATATACAGTTTTAATTGTAGATTTAAAAAAAATGTATCTCATACCGCAATGAAGATTCGTGATAGTAACTTATTACTATTTTATTTGAAATGCACCTGAAACAAAAAACAATACAATTAGTTACGAGTAACATCCTAACTAATAATTATAAATGCGAAAGTGAGTTTGTTTATTTGTTTTTTACCGCCTTCACGCTTCAACTACTCAACGGATCATCATGAAATTTGGCATGCAGGTAGCCGTTGGTATGGAGAAGGATACTTTTTATCCCGAGAACGCGGGTGAAACTGCGGGGGACAGCGAAAGATGGGTAGTAGACAAAAATATAATTAGTTATATTCGTTTTGTATTTATTTGTTCCATTGATATATATCAGCTACCCGCTACGCCGCAGATCGTGGGTTCGATTCCCGGGTCAAATATTTGTGAACATGGCTGTCTGTTGTACTGAGTTTGGGTGTAAATATTTTACTGCATACAATTTCACTGTTTCTATATTACACGCTTTGTTAGCTTGGGAGAAGATGGCCGTGCGAAGAATGTCACAAGTTTGTTTTTATACTACAAGTTTACGGCCCCCCTGATGGTAAGCGGTTACCGCCATATGGACGCTTGCAACACACGAGGCATCACTCACGCGTTACCGACCCTTACGCAATACTTACCCAATGAACTCTGTAACCCGAGTGTAAAGAATAGACGTTAATAAACGCTTACTAATGAGTTTGCAATAACTTAAGTGTGGGAGAAATTAGTACGATGAGTATTCCGCTAGAGGCGCTGTGCCAATTCCTATTGAGAACTGTCGTAAACGCAAACGCATTAGTAAGCTTTCATTAACGTCAATTCTTTACACTCGGGGTGCTGCAGACCTTACTCACGCACAGGAACACAACATAAAGTTATTTGACTGTGGTATTCTGTAAGGTGGAGGTCGAGCTGCTCATGGAGTGAATAAGCGCTATGCTCTACCCATCGAGGAAAAATCCCTTTAGAGTAGTAATACTGAACAGGTGCTGCTTGTGGGGGCTGCTTATTAAATATTTATTCAGTCTACTTAATTGTGTTCGGCACGCAATTGTTTTCAGTGCGATTAGAATGTAAATATTATGTAATGAATCTAAGCTTGTTTTGAAAAGAGTAATTGCTGAGTTTATTGCCGGCTCTTTTCAGCAAATGCAACCTTCCGAACCGGTATTACAGTATTAGAGTCAGACTTTCATAAGTACCTAAGGTCTATTTGAATAAATGATTTAGAATTTTTTAATTTTGAACAATCATATTCCGAAACTAGTCAGTGATTTGTCACCGAATTTGGACAGTGAGGACCAATCACTGCATCGTGTGTTTTTGACTTGGCCAATCAGAGCGCATTGTCGGCGGTGGGAAATTGGCGGAATAGTTTTCAACCAAAATGAACGTCGTTGCGCTTCTTTGGATTAGTTGTTCGATGGCTCTGCCTCTCTTATCTTCAACCATCGCTATACACAGCAAACTTAAGTAACAGATATGATGTATTTCAGAAATTATTTACTTATAGAATCATTAAAATGTATACAAATAATAAGTATAGCAATATAAAAAATATATATGTATGCCTTATAGCAAATTCATCTTAAATCTAGGCACATCTAAATGTCTTCTACGCAAAGCTATGTGCTGCGGAATAAAACGTCGCATTTCCACTACAAATCATTAGTACGAGACACCGAGAGCGTTTGTTTTGCTATCATTAAGTCAGAACGGCACAGATTAATGAATAATTAATGATAAGTCGTCATGTTGATTCCGAATTCGGGTTTAATTTTCATTTGATTGTGTGCCATCCGTTCCGTTTGATGGAACGAGCTCCAGCCGAGCTTTTCAGGGTAAATAATGAAAAAGCTGGAGGGCTTTGTTGATATTTTCTTAAATATTGAATTTACTTAGTGATGTTGTGTCTGATGGTGATACACACCAAAATCAAAATCAAAAAGTTTTTTATTCAATTTAGGCCCTGGTAAGGCGCTTATGAACGTTAAATTGGTACATACAGTTGAATTTACCACCGGTTCGAAATACACTTAAACTGAGAAGACTCCGGCAAGAAACTCAGCAAGAGGTAAGAATGTAGCTGGCTATCAAGTACTGCTGCTGTTGGATATACGTGATGAAGTATAACTATGTTCAGGTATTCCACCAGTACACGTTCGTTGAGAATAAGCTTAGAGTTTTTTTTTTTTTTTTATATAACTTCGGTAAACAAGCATACGGCCCACCTGATGGTAAGCGGTTACCGTAGCCATATGGACACTTGCAACATACGAAGCATGACTCACGCGTTACCGACCTTTCTCCCCTCACTTATGAGCTCTGGCGACCTTACTCACGCGCAGGAACACAACATTTACAACATAAAGTTATTTGGCTGCGGTATTCTATAAGGTGGAGGGTACTTCCCCAGTCGAGCTGCTCTTTGAGCGAATAAACGCTATGCTCTACCTCTCTTAAAATTAAGATAAATAATATGGAGTAAAATTTTTGGTCATTTATTACCCCCTCTTATTGGTATCTTAATAAAAAGCTACTTGTGTACCCATTTTAAAGTCAATGACATAGCCATTTACTCAATTGAGGAAGGAAGGCACCCGTGAAGATCACATTTACTAATTTAATTTGTAGTAGTAGTTAGTAAATTAACTTTAATTTTATGTTAGAAAATAAGTTAACTAGACAATATTGACAGATCTATTTCTATACAATGAAAACACGCATCATAAAAGTAGTAAATAATAAATAACAACTTATCACAAAGTAATAAGTCACAATAAAATAATACCACAAAGCCTCGCATTAAGACATAAACAATGTAACCGCATGGGTGCCGTTGGGACGTGCGATCGATTCCAGATCGTACCGAAATAACGATATAATTCAACTGGCTAGCCCCACCTGTTCCTCCCCCTCTTTCTATCCCAAGGGAATAGAAAGAGTAAAAATAGTGGCGGTAACATAATTCACTATCAGCGAGATATGTGGTATACTTTATGATAGAAGATCGATGAATTTAAACTTGTACGTGGAGTGCATTCGTATTTGTGAAAAGTTTTTCAGAGAAATCTAATGTTATAATATAATACCTATGCCAATATATATTTATTATATACTAATAATAATATAATAACAATAATATAATAAACCGGAACAGCTTTTTTGTTTGTTTGTTTTGTCTTCTCAGTTCAAGTTGTATTTAGAACCGGTGTAGAGTCATTTGTTAACGTTCATAAGTGCCTTATCAGGGCCTAAATTGAATAATTGATTTTAGAATTTTGAATAAACGGGCTAATCTCTGGAACTAACAGTCGGATTTGGAAAATTCTTTTTCTAATAGGAAGCTACATTATCCCCAAGTATTATAGGCTACTTTTTGTCACGGGAACGCGGATGAAACCGCGCGAGACAGCTAGTCTTAAGACTATAGGGCATTACTACATGACTGAGTAAAATACCACGTGTACAATCGCCCATTTATAATAAAATTTGGACACCCCTATTTGGTTACGACTGAAAAAATACACCTAGAAAATATCAGCACTCGTTCCCAGAGTGAATATTACGTATTACTACTTATGTTTTATGACCAACATAAAAGCGTATATAAGTTTAAGGAAAGAAAAACGAATAAAAGAACAAAATCTCTAAGTTACCTAGTTATCTATTCGGTATGATGATTTTATTTTAGTAACATTAAAAACATAACTTCACCCCGAAGGTCGAAACTAGTGAAATAGGTGCATACAAAATCGCAAAGATTATATCCTTACTAATATTGTTAATGCGAAAGTGAGTGCATATGTTTGTTTGTTACGCCTTCATGCCTCAACTACTGAACGGATAATCATGAAATTAGGCATGCAAATAGCCTATGTTATGGAGAAGGACATAGGCTACTTTTTGAAACGCGGGAGAAACCGCGTGATACGGCTAGTAAAGATATTATCCGAACGTGCCTTAGCGTCTATTCACACGTACTGTAGTTTTAAGGCGATCATAGCTACTGAGCTATGATCGCCTTAAAACTACACTACGACACGATTCGACGATTCGATTCGATTGATCCGACGTCACTACCACTGGGTAGTGACGTCGGATACCGAGACGAAGGGCCCGGGTTCGAATCCTACAATGAGCTTGAGCTTTCGGTGAAGGAAAACATCGTGAGGAAAGCATAGCACGGTGGTAGGGTACTTTCTAGTACCTATCTGGCTGGCTACCACCCTCAAGTTGAAAATCAGTCGCCAAGCACCTTTTTTTTTTTTTTTTATACCACTTAGGTGGCAAACAAGCATACGGCCCGCCTGATGGTAAGCGGTTACCGTAGCCTATGGACGCTTGCAACACCAGGGGTATCACGCGCGCGTTGCCGACCCTGCAGAAATCTCTTCACACCCCTTTTGAAGAACCCCATGCTGTACTCCATTGGGAAAACCACGGCGGGGAGCTCATTCCAAAGTCTGAGCGTCCGCGGAAGGAAGCTCCTTTGAGCCCGCACAGTACGAAACAATTCAGGTTTCAATATGTGAGGATGGACTCCCCGTCGATGGCGAGAGTTGCGATGGTAGAAAGTAGCCGTGGGCATCATCTTAAACAATTCTTCAGAACACCGTCCGTTGTACAAGCGGTAGAACACACATAAGGAGGCAAAGTCTCTCCTCAGACTGAGGGGCTCTAAACCGCTTGTGAGCTCGGGATCGTCAACAATTCTGATGGCACGTCGTTGAACCGAGTCTAAAGGATCAAGCTGGTATCCAGGTGCCCCCGCCCATAGATGACAGCAGTACTCCATATGAGGCCGGACTTGCGACTTGTAAAGTTGCAGCCTTTGCCCCGATGTGCAGTACTGCCTCGCTCTGTTGAGCACTCCGAGCTTTTTGGATGCCAGCTTAACCTTGCCTTCTAAGTGACTTCGGAACAAAACGTCGCTAGAAATGTCGACGCCAAGGATCCCGATGCTTTTGCTGATGTTCAGGGACGTGTTCTGGAACTGTGGAGCCACAGCAAATGGGGTTTTCTTAGCGGTGAACGCGCAGGCTTGAGTCTTAGTGGGGTTGAAATGGACTAGGTTTAGTCTGCCCCAATCGGAGACACTAGTTAGTGTACTCTCGATTTCAGACAACAGCCGTTCGCGGCTTTCCTCCACCTCGGAACGAGGGATATTAGCACGGCCCGTGTAATAAGCGTCCCCTGTACTGTCGTCCGCATAACAATGAACGCCGTCAATAGACAGCATATCATTGATATGCAGTAGGAACAGTGTTGGGGACAGCACAGAGCCTTGCGGGACGCCGGCATTTATGTCCATGCTGTCGGAGCAGCTACCGTCTACGACGGCTCTTATGCATCTGCTGGACAGAAAGCTGGCAACCCATTTGCATAATCCCTCGGGAAGCCGGTATGCTGGTAACTTCGTTAGAAGACCCCGGTGCCAGACCCGATCGAACGCCTTCGCCACATCTAGGCTCACTGCCAATGCCTCACCTTGACTCTCGATGGCGAGTAACCAACGGTGCGTGAGATACACAAGGAGGTCACCAGCTGAGCGACTGTGGCGAAAGCCATACTGTCGGTCGCTCAACAAATCGTGACCCTCCAGGTATCTCAAAAGCTGCGAGTTGATCACTCGCTCCATGACTTTGGAGAGAAGGGAGGTGATGGCGATAGGCCTGTAATTCGTCGGGTCTGATCTGTCACCCTTTTTGGGCACTGGGTGCACATGGGCAGTCTTCCACGAAGACGGGACTTCCTTTTTGGTGTAGGAAAGCACGAAAAGACGCGTCAGTACTGGACACAATTCAGGAGCACACCGCTTCAGCACCACTGCCGGTATGCCGTCTGGCCCACTCGACTTATGGATGTCCAGAGAAAGCAATTCCCGCCGGACCTCCCGTTGGGTAATGCTTATCTCCGGCATGGAGCTGTCACACCGCGGAATGGTAGGCTGTGTGGCGCCACCAACATCCAAAGTTGAGTTCGAGGCAAAGAGAGAGCCTAAAAGGTCAGCCTTCTCTTTAGCACTATGGGCCAAGTTCCCGTCCGGCTTACGTAGTGGTGGCAAGGACGACTGGCAAAAGTTTCCTTCGGCAGCCTTGGCAAGAGACCAGAAAGCGCGACTCCCAGAAGGCTAGTTAGCCTCTCACCAATTCTGCCGACGAAATCGAACTTTGCCCTGGCAATCATTCGCTTACTGGATCTCGAGGCAGTGTTAAGTTTGCGTTTCGCAACAGAGACCTATCGGTGTGTTCCGACAGCTGCACTTGAGAGCCAGTTCCTTCTAGGCTGTGTGTGGTTACCACCTTCGGCCACATCATCACTTACCATGGTGAGATTGTGATCAAACACAGGCCTACACATAATAAAAAAAAAAGTTGCTGTGGCTTTTTGAGGTTGCGTTGTGGTAGCTACAAAATGTTAAAATGATTGTACCGCTTGTGCACAGTATCGCTGGCGGTTGTATTGTGGTTGCGACGTGGCTGCGGTGTGGTCGGTATCACACATGCGGTCGATAGTGACAGCTAAATGTGGTCCGTGTGAGATCAACTATAAATTTTCATACAAATTAGCGCCCGCCCACTTGGTGTGGTTGTAATGTGGTTGCGGTTAAATATAATTTCTGTTCTTGTGTCGAAACCGATCCCGGGCTACAAAATAATCATGTTCATATAAAAAAACCTCTACAACACCGACCCGGTTATCAAAGCTAGGACCTCCGATCTCAAGCCAAACCACTACCGAAACAATAACCGATCTATCAAAAAACTGTACCTTACCTTATTTATTAATAATAATATAGGTAGTACATAAATACCGCACCAAATTGTTTGAACGCTATTCCAAACAGACTTCGACATATTTTTCAATAAAATTCCTCGAAGCAATATCTGGATTGTACAGTCGATTTCTTTCACAAATTCTGAGGCCATAAAAATGCCGTTTTCCCAATGTATAGCCGAAGAGGCCTGCTACCTATCACGCTGGGACAATAAAAGTGAGGCTAAAAGTGGCCATTGCCAAATTCTAACTGAGACTACGAATGTTGACGTTGATCTCCTTATACTATTATGTGAGTAATGGTAAATTTGCTCGCGTTACGTGGTAAGGTTGCATTCACAAATTATTGGTCAGGAAAGTCATTTGTTCCCATATGTGCAAACATACGATAAAATATTTAACTAAGATAAATATCTTACAAACATAAAAATATGAGGACGTGAAAAGCTTTCACAATATTGACTTGTTTATAATGCTTAAAGTACCACTTAATATTGTGTGCAAAATTAGTGCCAATCAATTCAAAACAGTCCAGGCTTTCCAAAGTCCAAAAGCGCGAGCGATCTTATTTTGGGCGGACTTTTTTATTTTTATTATACTTCATCTTCATACCATACTTTAAGTCTTAGTGAAGTAGTAAAATAACTTTGATAAGGAGGGGGTGAGTGGAGAAAATTGCGACATAATTTTGGGAGATTTCTCAAACTTTCACCGAGGGGAAAGCGAAGTATAGCTGTGGTTTTATGAAGAGAGAACGCTTGCGAATCAATAGATCATAATAAATTTCAGAAGGGTCGGCTCTTGGTCTGGAGGTGGTATTTATCCACCTGAGAAAGTATTATAAATAATGGTCCAAGTTTTTTTACGGGAAATGGAGTTTTAATGAGATATAACGGGCGCCTTTGTGCATTGTTGGTATAGGGAGGGATTATGTACTGAACCCTCGTAAGGTGCTATATTCGAAAAAAATGATATCTTTGTGTCCCTGTATCTTAATTAATACAAGGGTTGGGGTTCTGAGTTTTTATTATATGATTTTTGAGATCTTAATTGAGTTTGCCAATGAAGGAAAACACGTTTGATAGAAATTTTCTCGATAAAGTTTAATTCCAAAGTAGCCTCTAAATAAAAATCTTTTTTACTGTAACTCCGTCAAGCAGGCGAATTTTAAAGTGAAATTTAATGAAAAAAATTGGTAATTCATTCTTCTTATTATGTGTAGAACAGATTTTCTATACATTGCATGGTTATTTTATAAACAATTTATATTTGGTTTGGTACTTACGTCGTTTATTAAAAGCTGCCGCTTGCCTGGGCGAGTACCTGAGAGCACTTTAGTCATCTCTTTTTGGCACATACGAAATTACGGTGAACGTATTTATTACTACTCTTGCATCGCTAGGATTATTCGGCCGTAGCCTTTGTCGACGACGGACCTATGCTAGTTGTCGCGGCCGGCTCTCGTAGTTTTAAACATAAAATATTTTCGTAGCATATTCTTTATTGTCTTTAAAGATAGTATTATAGTTTGTAATATCGTATTAATTTAAGTTTAGTGTGATAATCTAGTTCAATAGTGCTTGTAAATATAAAGTTAGTTGTGTAGTTTTGTTTTTATTAATTTTATAGTATTTTTTAGTGTCAAAGTTGATTTAAATATAATTTCACGACATGGGTAATATAATAAAGACCAGGAAAATCAGCATTGGGAGCAGCATTTTAGCAATTATTTATTACAGTTACATCATTATCAGTTTATCGATAGATTTAATACGAACTTATAACCCTTCTAAGTAAAGTTTACTGCTGATATTGTAAGGTCTGCATTCCTCGTACCAACCAACTTGAATTAGACGGGCTACATCCAAGGGCATTGTACTCAACACACACACATAGATATCTCGCTCCCGCCCGCCATTGTCACACAAACTGCTATCCGTCCGAGTGCGAGTTACAAGATCATAAAAGCTATAATAACAACTAATTTGTTATTATATTTACGGATTCTTATTCTATTACTTTACATTACATTTTATTACCAAATAGCTATAACATGATTTGATTATTATAATTATTTCTTATGGTGTACTTAGGACAACTATCTCTTTTTATGCCTAATAATGAAGAATGTTCACTAATTTAGATTTTTAGGTCTCCGTATTTTCTATAGAAAATAAAAAATACGTGTGAAAGAATTATTTCGATACTTCAATTAGTTTCCGAGATATGGAATTTTAAAATGAGCGCGCGACGCTGGATTCCACCGGCCCGTACTCGATGCGTGTGACGTCATGTTCCAACGCTCGCTCAGTCAATCGCGCTCACAGAACAAATACCCTGACGGGGTCGCGCTCTTCCGTACGTTTCCCTAGATGATTATGACTTTTTTGGTTTTTACCCGACTGACCCGGAAGGAGGGTTATGTTTTTCGAGTGTATGTGTGTATGTATGTCTATTTCTTTGGCACGCTCTGCAGCCTAAACGGGTTGATGGATTTAAGCATATGAGGTGTCGTTAGATTCGTCTTGACTGTGGGAGTGTCATAGGGTATATTATTTTTATATGGCGTCTACGGATAAAAAAAGAGGGATAAACAATATTACAAAAAAATCACATACCTACTTAGGTTATTGGTTTGTCCCCGACTGCAATACCTTATAACGTTCAAATTATATTCCAAATTATATAGATTAAAGAGCTTGTTTTTCTCTTTTCAGTTAATTTTTGTTTTACGCAGTCGGGTTATTTGTTTCTTTTAATTAAATTTCCAATATAAATACTAGAAAATCATGTGTTGTGCCAAAATTTAATAATACAACCACCAGTCCACCGGAAAAGTTGATTTTATAATCGTTCCAATGAATGTCCAAATGTGAGAGAAATGGATAAAAACTGTGAAGGGGTTGGATCTATTTAGAGACGAAAGCTAAGTTTATTGCTGTAAAGATAGTTTTGACTAGGGTTTCGTTCCCGGTTCCCGGGAATCGGGAATTCCCGGGAAATACGTCGTTCCCGAAGTCGGGATTTTTTTTGCGATTTCCCGGGAATTCCCGGGAATTTCTTTATGGGATTGAATGCTCTAAAACACTGCAAATATTGGTCAAATTTACGAAAAACCTTTGAAACACAAAGATGTTGCATACGTTCTTAAAACAAATGTCGATATCCACCGAAATCGAACGAACTGAACTACAAGCTTATGAGAAATCGCTGAAAGGAAATGTAGGAAGTGTGTATTTGTGGACATTACGTTTTTTTCTTAGAAATATTTCAAGTTCTCCGAAAATACACATAATATCATGTTTGTTTGTAACCTATCAAAAGTCAAGTAAAATACGTAATTTAATTTAATTACCTATTTGTGTCTCAACACAAACAAAAGTAAATAATTAAAAATAATCATATCAAACTACAGGTCATAGTTACTATGGGTAATTTCTGCCGATTGTAGTGAAAATCTCTGAAAACGCGTAATTTTGAAGAAAATGAAAGTTACATAAATATTTTTTTTAAATATATATCTTAATATATATTATTAAATATCTTTTGGAGATAAAGCTTATCAGCGCTTTTGTATTAAAAAATATAAATATTTCCGAAAATGCATATTTTTTTAAATATTAAGTTTATGGTGGTTAAATAATAATATTTTTACCGACCAAAAGTCAAGTAAACCACATCATCGTCATTATATCAGCCTAAGGATGTCCGCTGCTGAACAAAGACCTCCCCTATTAACTTCCACTAGAAACGATTTTTGGCCGCTTGCATCCAGCGGCGCCCAGCGACTCTGACTTGGTCGTCGATCCGTCTGGTGGTAGGTCATCCCTAACGGCGCTTTCCTGTACGTGGTCGCCACTCGCGTCGTCTTCGAGCGATGTGGCCTGCTCATTGCTATCACATCAGCTTACTATCACTACGAGCTATATCGGTAATTTTTGTTCTCCTACGAATGTAGTCGTTTCCCTGTCTCGTAGAGAAATTCCGAGCATATTTCGTTCCTTGTGAATTAGTAAATTCTTTTTTCAACACATGCTCGTAATTTGACATTTATTGCACCGTTTTTAGTTACATAATGTAGTTTATGACGTACTAGTGCTTTTGAATTTACATTACCGCACAGTTTTATGATAGGTATAATTCCGATTATATTAAGTTTGTAAGTCAATGCTATTGTGCGTAGACGAAGCATTCTTAATTTAAACGGTTAAAACAGTTTTGCTGTCAAAAAAGAAATTGCGTGTCATTATTTGTTTTGTTGACGTTCTCATTGACTATTATCAAAAACTCTAGTTAAAAAAATACAAGTTTGTTTTTTTCCTCACAAGTGTATTGAAAAACGTCGTATGACATCATTACACTCTCGGGTTCCTTTGCTTAATAGGTACCGTTACCAACTTTGCACACGTCTCATAATGCACTATTATTTACTTCTGAGACAAATAAATTGCAAATTTAATTAAATTACGTGGTTTACTTGACTTTATATACGTTAAAATAACAAAACTAAAACTTTTTAAAATTTCCCGGGAATCGGGAATTCCCGGGAAGTCATTTTTTTCATTCCCGGGTCCCGGGAATGGAAAAAGGTCGGGAAAAACGAAACCCTAGTTTTGACGTAAGAATAGTGACAGTCTATCTACTATGTACCTAAACACTTTTGTAGTGTGCAGTTATTTGATACCCCAGCGCAGCCGCGGTTTCACCCGCATGTAGCGTTTTAATTAATTTGCGCGAAACCCCTTATAAATTATCTGAAGTAAAAGAATCTTAAGTTATTCCTTATAACATCCGCTATCTACCAGTGAATATCTCGTCTATATCGGTCCAGCCGTTTTGGAAATCAGCCGGAACAAACTAGTGTTTCACCCGCGTACAACGACGGTTTTTTTGCGTGCAAAAATAGTTATTCGGGGGTTAAATAAATTAAACGTAAGTTACTCCTTATAAAATAAGCTTATCTGAGAGTAAAAATCCCGTCAAAATCGGTCCAGCCGTTTCGGAGATTAGCCGAAAAATTTATAAAAAATTGTTTTTTTTATAAGAAGTTACCTTTTTAGGGTTCCGTAACCAAATGGCAAAAAACGGAACCCTTATAGATTCGTCATGTCTGTCTATCTGTCTGTCCATCATCCGTATGTCACAGCCACTTTTTCCGAAACTATAAGAACTATAATGTTGAAACTTGGTCAGTAGATATATTCTGTGAACCGCATTAAGATTTTCACTCAAAAATTGAAAAAAAAAAAAATTGGTCTATACTACCCTTTACTTATATACCTACAGGTTTGTACGGAACCCTCGGTGCGCGAGTCTGACTCGCACTTGGCCGGTTTTTTTTATTAGCGTGGGGAAATCCTCGCTCCCCCCATGATGGTCGGGTATCCATCATGCGGGGAGCGCGATCAGATTATCAGAGCCGAACTTTTAACGGCTTAAACCCAACGGGTGTCATCAACCGTATATAGGCATAGGCTTTCATGTGGATTTAATAAAAAAAATATATTTTGATATTACATAACAGACACTTCAATTTTATTTATTTGGATAAATAAAGTAGATTGTGTTCCTGCGCGTGAGTAAGGTAGCCAAAGCTCATTGGGGAGGGGGGAAAGGTCGGTAACGCATGAGCAATGCTACATGTGTTGCAACTATCCATATGGCTACGGTAACCGCTTACCGTCAGGTGGGCCGTACGTATGCTTGTTTACCGACTTAGTCGTATAAAAAAAAGATAAGACATAGAAAAGGTTAAGTACATCTATTCAACTCGCTACATTTGCAATATATCAATTTATTTAGTTAAATTTACTAAGAAGAGTATTAATAGGTATAGACAAACATAATTAATTTATTGTCTATAACATGAAACTTAAAAGGTAAATAACTACGTACTTGCGTTGCAGCTATAAAATATTTATTTTAGGTATATTAGGCAGACAGGAGTAAGCATTTGCATTCTTTCTTCTTGCTTTTCGGCGGCAACGGAATAACTATTCGTCGATAAATAATAAAACTTTTAAAATATATATATATATGATTTGGACATCTTATTTAATTATGTTGTTTTATTATATTACATTAATTATTAGATTCAATTTAAAATAGTTTTACATGCTATTCTGTAGCGAAATGTGTAGACCTTATTTTAAGATTCCACCTAAATTGTACGACATTACTGGCGAAGTAAACAATTTCATTTCATTTCAACCAAAAGTCCATTTATTTTATGTAGATTTTACAGTTGCCCTTTTTCAAATCCAAAATACTTTCCACTTATAGCGCAAGATACCTACGTACCACCGCTAGCGGCTAATATGAGTGAACGGAGCGTTGGAACATGACGTGACCTCGCGGTCACGTGACCGTTAGCGGGCCTCGATATTTAGGGGAATTTTAAATGTCTGTAAAATCATAACTACTTGGTTTAATTGAACGAAACAAAAACTAATGTATTTGTATACGTAATTGCTCTACTGATACAAATTTTCAAGCGGTTTTGCATACATATTAACATTCCTCAATTTTGTAGATGCTATAAATGAAATAAAATATTTATGATACACAGGGAACAATCTCCACAAAAAAAATCCGTACTGAAAAGATCATGGTAGAACCCACAGAATAATTTTTGCCATCCTTGGTATCGCCCGCACCGCAGCCAGCCTATGATGTCGCAGATAATGTACCACCAAAAGCATCGCATTTTTTTTGCGATTTCATATTTGGTACCGTAGTAAAAGTTGACCGTATACAGGAGTACTTTACGTGGTTTCATTTAATTTAGTATTGTCGTATCCACCCCGTATACCCTTTTCATTACCCGCAGCATATATACTTCATCATCATCAGCCTATAATGTCCCACTGCTGAGCACAGGCCTCCTTTCACAAATGAGAGTGACAGGGAATGGGCAGATACTCCCCCACGCGTGCCCACTGCGGATTGGTGGAGGTAGGTAGTGGTCAACCTAAAGTTGGAATTTTCAAGCCGCCTAGGAGGCATCCAGCTAGCTTAACGACAATTAAGTGATAACCGGGACCAACGGCTTTACGTGCCTTCCGAAGCACGGAAACGCTCGATATGAAATACCACTAGACGGTCACCCATCCAGGTACCGACCACGACAGACGTAGCTTAACTTTGCCGATCGATTAAGAACGGCTAATCATGCTACACCACGAGCGCTTCCTTATATATACTGATATATACTTACACAGTATAAACTCGTATTTACGTACAAATATGAGTCATTACTATAGCTTTCGGTTAAAAATCGTTTATAACAAGTGTAATAAAAAAATTAACTTTTACTGCTCTCCTATAAAATATACTCTGTAATTTAAACGATGGCGGTTCGGCTTTCGTGTTTCTGCCGGCGTCGCCCGAGTCCGGACGAACGTATCTAGCGGTGGCGGGATTTTTTAAAACTTTGATAGTTCTCTAGGAGCGGTGCCCCCCGCGCGGCCGGCTAGGCCACGCCTTTCAAGGAACGATTTATTTCCACGGTGTCATCTTAAGGGCTCTCCACAGATCGTGTTCGGAATTTGTTGGCGATTTCCGAGTATCAAGTTGTAGGTTTTTCTGTAGATCCCAATAAGTTTATGAAGGTATCGGTCGGATTTTACGTAAACAGTGAAGTATTTTTTTATTTCTTGATACTTGCTTAACTTTTTATCGTAAACATAAAAGTATTGAGACAATTCGATTGTAGGCCACTGTATAGTACCCACATGGATGGCTACCTTACTCACGTTGAAAATCTATGCACCAACATATATAAGTTACCATGCTGGTACCAGGCCTTGTACCTTTATTACCTTCGATCACATCACTTCTTACTATGGTGAGATTGTGGTTAAACCTTTATTAATTAATTTTAATTACCACAGGATTAAACAATAATTTCAAAAATGGTTAAATACTACGCATTAAATACATCAATTGAAGAGAAAATGGTTTTTCATTCAAACCGTTTTCTCTTCAATTAGTATTCACCACACTACTATTAACCAACTAATAAATTACAAACGAATTAAGTCTAGCACGGAATTAAAAAATCTCACGCAGCGGTTATATCAAATTTAATTAAAAACATTTATAAAAATCTCCATCAAATACAATAAAGCCGCATTAATAAAACTAAAACAACACTTTTAAAGATAGCACTAAAAGACTTTCATACGAACTTGAAAACGTAGCGTGCTTAATTCGGAGCTTTAATTAGGTACAAAAGAAAATAAAAACGGTGCTCAATCTAAATTGAATCAACTGTTTCACATTTACAAAATGCCTAGCGATTTTCAAACTTAATCTTCATTATGGGGCGGCGTGCCTTATTAAATTTACTTAATGCATATTACATGAACGAAACTGTTGTTTGGTATCCCCCGACATTTCGGCTTGTAGAACGAATTACGAATATCGTTATGGCATTTCTGTTGAACCGTGGAATCTATTATACAATAAAACCGGCCAAGTGCGAGTCAGACTCGCGCACCGAGGATTCCGTACAAACCTGTAGGTATATAAGTAAATGGTAGTATAGACCAGAGTATTTGATATGAATTTCAATTTATGTCGTATTAAAAAAAAAAAACTTACTAGATCTCGTTCAAACCAATTTTCGGTGGAAGTTTGCATGGTAATGTACATCATATATTTTTTTTAGTTTTATCATTCTTTTATTTTAGAGGTTACAGGGGGGGGGGCACACATTTTACCACTTTGGAAGTGTCTCTCGCGGAAACTATTCAGTTTAAAAGAAAATGATATTGGAAACCTCAATATCATTTTTGAAGACCTATCCATAGACCCACGGAAGGATTTCTTGTTTTCAGTAGTGACCTGTGAGGCGTAAATAATAATAATAATAATAATAATACGGCCTTGTAGAGTCCGAAATACCGTACTATAAGTACGCACCTGCGCCAGTTCTCGAAAATTGTCATGCCACGCTCTATTGGGATCGATCTGTCATCACGGACAGGACTATTGTAGCCAATAAGCCTGATATCGTGCTGACAGATCGATTGAAGCGCCGGGCAGTGCTCGTTGATATCACCATCCCCCATGACGAGAACCTCGTGAAGGCCGAGAAGGACAAGCTCAGCAAGTACCTTGACTTGGCTCACGAGGTGACCGCCATGTGGGATGTTGATTCGACGATCATTGTCCCGATAGTTGTTTCGGCGAACGGTCTCATAGCGAAGAGTCTCGACCAACATCTTGAGAGACTCTCGCTGGATGGCTGGATCAAGGGTCAGATACAGAAGGCGGTACTCCTGGACACGGCGCGCATCGTCAGGAGATTCCTCTCTCTGCAGCCCTAACCACCGGTAGCTTGGGTCCTTCCCCGCTACCGGCGGCACACTAGGATTAGGTTTTTTTATAACATTTTTAGTTTTTGTAAAGATATTGTAAAAAAAATAATCATATATAGATAGGATTAGGTTTTTTATAATATTTTTGAACTATTTTTTTTACTAAAATGTTATAAAAAAAATTAATTTTAAGGATAAAAATAAATAAAGAGAAATAATAATAATAATAAATGTTTATTGCCACAAAAGATTTACAATTTATAAAAACAATAACATACAGAGAAACAGGAGAGTAAGTTGTCACAAGTTACTGGCAAGGCCCAAACTAAGCATGAGAACATGCTTGTATCTTGGGACTTAGAGTGCGATATTTTTAGTTACGAATATAACAAACAAAACAGTGAGGTTTTTGAAATTTTGACAATAAAATAACCAGTAAATTATAATGCAAAAAGAAAAAAAAAAATGAACAAAGTTATGTATAAAAAAGAATAATTAAAAAACGGGCAGGAATGAAGAATCTATGATAATGGTTGTGTAAAGAGATGGGGTGAGTGAGGGTTTGGGATGTGTTGTGTGAGAGTTGTGGGAGGGGGGGTGTGTTTGTGTGTGTGAGGGTATGTATGTAAGGGTTTGTGTATCAGCTATGTGTCGGTGAGACATGGGTTTGAGTGCGAGTACAGAGCTATGTGAGTGAGCAGAGTGTGGCAATCGTGGTTCTAGTCATCATATCAGATTTTCTGTTTCATCGTAAGAGAGTGTTAGGAGCCATTCTTTGACGATATTTCGACAACTGAAGGTTGTGCTATTTTTAATATTACACGAGTTGCATACCTTGTTGTAAGTGTGAGGGAGAGAATAATGGGGACTACGGACAGCCATTTGGGATGTGACATTTGGTTCTGGGACTCTATACACTCTTCTATCCTTAAACCTGTCGTATTCTGGATGCAGCTTTATACTACAGTGGGTTTTTACAACAGCGGACAAAACAAATAGCTGCCGTACACGTAGAACCTTGAAAGTCTTATATAGGTCGTCAGTGGGAAAGCGGAAGGGCTTTTTCAGAATAACTTTTATGAGCGCGCGTTGCGCCCGCTCCAGCTGGATCAGATGAGACTTTCCCGCGCTTCCCCATACTGGTATGCAGTACTGGATAATAGATTGGCATAAGGCCAGATATACCTGTCTTAGAATGTCACGGGGGGTGCAATCTCGCAATCTTATCATAATGTAGATTAGACGCCTCACTCTACCGGCCAAAGATTTAATTTGTTCTTTGTAATTTAGGTTTTCGTCTATTACCAATCCCAGATATTTGATGGAAGTGACGCGATTTATGTGATCACATCTGCATACAGACTGATTTGGACTATTACAACTTGTTTCATGAATTTTCAGAACTAGACCGAGGCAGGGACTATTAACATTGGTTTTAGAGAAGGCTATATATTTTGTCTTTTTTACATTTAATGTCAGAAGGTTCCTATCGAGTGCTTCTTGGACTAATGATATAAGATACACTCTCTAGAACTCTAGAACTCTCTCTGTGTGGCCTGAAATCTATTTTTCAATATTCTTACATACGGCATACCTATAACACAGTAAATAAAAGAAAAAAAACAATAAACTTAGAAGCAAAAAGTTTATATGATTTTTTGAGTAATTTATTTTGAGCTGAAACTTTTAACACAGTCCGTATGTCTTGATGTCCTGATGTCTTTACATCCTTTTGGATAGATATACCCATTCACAATTTCGTTATACGTTATATAGTAAGACATACTTTATCACATAATTTGCTCGGAAAACTGAACCATCATTTAAATTTTGTTATAGGACAGTATAAAGCTTTCCAAGATAATATTTTTGATGATATTGTTTCTTACTTATTTCTTCTATAATGTTACTTATATAGTGACAAATTAATAAAACTAATGTAATAAAAATTGTGATACCCATCTATTTTATTCCTAAAACTTTCTACTTTATTGCCGTCTTAATATCACGACAACGTCCTCTTATACTTATTTATCGTCATGACCTAACGACTTAGTACTTAACTCTTACATAAACTTTATTAAGTGTTTACTGTAACGTTAAAACTTTCTCATAAACTAAACGATATTATTGCCTGTATATTCGACATTTCAATGTCATAAAATTCGAATGAAAACAATATTATTATGATGACGTCAATGCTCGGGGTTGTCTCTTTTCGTTACAGTGTGAAACATCTAAGAAATACCTTCTGACGTGAATGTAAAAATAACCTAATTATGTCGAAATAAGATCTATGGTTACTTACAGAAAAATATAAATGAACCTTATGGTAAAGAAATAAGGATTACTTTCCTTTGTAATTATAAACGTCAACAATTATTTCTTGGTTGCACTGTAATCATTAGTTCATTCAAGATTAGTTTGTAAGATCATAGTTCTACCTGAAGAGGGTAAAGAACCCCTAGAAAATACCATCCAAAAATAGCTCACAAGTGGCACTTCATACATAATAGCTTTGATTGCGTCACAAGATAAGTATCATAGAGGTCTTTATTCCGATCTTGTAACAAATGAACTGAGAAACAAGTGGAGGGACTATTTCGAAGTCACTCATCGCCCATTAGACTGAAGAAATGATTGAATGTAATGAATGCTTCTTTAGGGGTCTATGTCTAAATAAATATAAATAAATATCCTGGGACATTCCTCACACACGGTAATCTGATCCCAAACTAAGCAGAGCTTGTACTATGGAAACCAGATAACTGATATAATACATATACTACTTTTTGTTTGTAAATACATACTTAATATACATAATTAATAAACACCCAGACTCAGGACATACAGACATGTTCATGCACAAAAATGTATGTCCTGTGTGGGAATCGAACCCACGACCTGCGGCGCTATAGGTTAAGACTCTACGTCTTAATCAACTGCGCCAACTGGCTCGTCTAAATGGTTCCATAATGACACGTGATGTGGTCAAATAGTCCGTGAGCCAGCAACAGATTTTCATGACCAAGTCAGTACAATAATCAATTGAAAAGAAATCAATGAGTTTTTTTTATGCCCTGGGTTAATAGTTGGTGATAGATGAGAGAGGTAGAGCACAGCTTTTATTCGCTCAAAGAATTCGCTCTTAAGCGACAAAAGAGCAGCTCGACTGGGGAAGTACCTCCACCTTACAGAATACCGCAGCCAAATAACTTAATGTTGTGTAAAGTTTTGTTCCTGCGCGTCAGTAAGGTCGCCAGAGCTCATAGGGGAGGGGGGAAAGGTCGGTAACGCGTGAGCGATGCTTCTTGTGTTGCAAGCGTCCATATGGCTGCGGTAACCGCTTACCATCAGGCGGGCCGTAAGCTTGTTTACCGACTTAGTCTTATAAAAAAGAAAAAGATGAACATTATGTATAACAACATTGTTTCCCATTAATTAATAAAATATAATTAATGAGTTCCAAAATAGTATCCTAAGACACTATTTGCTTGCTTTTACACCACGCAATTTAAATAAACATCTCAGAAGATTCACATGTTGAAAAACCAATGGCAACAAACAATTAAAATAGATCCCACCCATACGCCTACTATGATAAAACAATCTGATATTATATAAACTAACAATATCGCCTTTCGAAAATTGGACTATGATCTCGTAGTAATATAACAGAAATCTGTATCGAACAATATTAAATAACTTGTTCGATATTTTTTCTCATTTATTAATATTGTCATGGTGGAATACGCAAGTTTCTGTCACGGCAAAGCCTGGCTGTATCCAAGAGACGGGCCTTTATTAGTCGGCCATTGTTCGACGTACTCTGTCAGTAAATTACAGTGTTTAGTGGTGGGGACGTTGTGCACAAATTTATTTTGCCTCAATCCAGGGCCACCGCCAACTTGTTGGAAATAATTAAATTCCGTTCCCGTAGCATTCCTTTATGATTATTTATTGGTTCCACTTCCCGAGTGCTACGTTCTGTTCGGTGTATGTACCTATTATTTTGTGTTTTTTTGTGGCAACCGTCGTTGTTGAAATATTTTAATGGAAACTACCGACTAGTGCTTTTTTAGGGTTTCGTATCCAAAGGGACCAAACGGGACCCTATTCATAGGGACTCCGCTGTCCGTCCGTACTTCCAGCCGTTTGTCTGTCAGCGGACTGTATTTTATAAACCGTTATAGGTAAGTAAACTGTTGAAATTTACACAGAATGTGTATTTCTATTGCTGCTATAACAACGAATAATAACAATAAAATAACCTTTGATTAAGGATACATCCAGATAGAGTGTCGAAGCTGTGCACGCGTCGATAAAAATACGCTCTAACTGTTAGGGGCTAAATCAAATAAAAATAAATAAAAATGCAAAATAATGATCATTATTTAAATTTCTCCCAATTTTAATTGGAATATTTTAACAACTACTATCATTATGAACGTCATTATGACAAGCAGAATGACGCAGAGGAAGCGTAAAACGTAGCTGTTACGCGCAGCAGCCTATAAAAGTTGGCCTGTTTTGTATATTAGTGTAGTATGGCGACGTTCTTTCTAGGTATATTTATTTCTATGAAAATAACATTATAAATTAAACACACACAAGAAACGATTGTTTACCTATATAATTGATATCAATTTTATACAATTTATCATGCCTTGTTCTTGCTGGTTTTCAATTCTTCTATCAGCCTTAAATCGCCACTAAAATATTTCGCTAGTATATTGTCGTATTTTATTTAACGTATCACACAATAATAAACGAACAAAACAATTATACTACGTCTCCACCATCATCAAAATGTCAATCAAAAAAATTTACAATATTAAAAACAAGGTATTGTTGCCACGTAACTATGAATTATTTTGCCAGTATCGAGTTATATCATAAGTTTATTTTTCTTCGATGCGTTTAAGGAAGGTCGGCACTTGGCAGGTTTTAGGCTTCGCTTTCTTGACTTATGCGAGTACCTACTTTTAGTGAAATTATTTTCAGATTGTATAAAGAAAAGCAATCTATACTTCTAACAAAGTTTTATCAATAGGTCACAATACGAAGGACAATTTATAATTTAAATCGTTTAGTACACCCTCTATTTCGTCAAGGTGGAGATCGAAATAAGCTATTTCGTTCAATGAAAAGTTTGAACTTGAATTGAGATTGGCTTGGAAGTTAGTTTAAGAATTTATAGTTATCGACTGTTTTATTCTGGGTATCAGTTTCGTAACTATTTTGGGAGAGGCTTAAACTTTATTCATTAATAACTTACAATAAGTAATACTAATATTAAAACGTATTTTAATTAGAGCAACGTTTTGCACTCTAGCGATGTGTTTGAATGCCTAATTAGATAAAACGAGATGCCGCTAGCGTGACAATAAATAATTCTAAATGCAAGCAAAATTAAGACCGACACCTTGAAAGCGTAAACAAAGCGAGGCCGTCACAAAACTCGACACCTGGTCTTTTTCATCCTAAAAAAAAGCATAAAATGGGAAAAAAATAAAAAACGACGGCATTAGCCAAACAAAAGGGAGCCGAGAGGGTCATAACTCCAGGCGCATTTTCCTTTGTCACTCTGACGTCGCTAAATCCGGTACCGACGTTATATTATTCAAGTGTTATACACACGGGCGTTTCGTAAATGAAAACCGCTAGCGGTTACGATAGCAGATATAGTTCGTGCATTTATTTTTAGAAATAAAGAGATCTTTGTTTACAGAAATTTCCCATATTTTAATTATCGACAGAAATAATGACAGTTATTACTATACCATTTATTCACTTTTACTCCAGTCTTTTACACCTTCTTAAGTGAAATATAAAGAATAATAAGAATCAATCATGGCTCAGTTATTAGATGCTTCATTATTTCTCTCTGCCCTCAAATAATTGCCCTCAAAATTATGTAAAATTTAATAATTACCTTTATTTGTGCATGATTCATAATTTTTCCATCAGTCAAAAAATAATTCATTCCAACTGCAAGCGTCAGCGGTTAAAAACCGCAAGTTTGTACGCAACCTTACAGGTGCGAGTGGGAAATTGCCTGCGGGCAGTACTCATGTTATGCATACGTATTGGATTAATCGGCAGGCTGTCGGCGAGACGTAATAAATATACAATGTACGCTACACCATGGCATTATCGAAAGATGAGAGATTATTCAGCCTAAATTGTGTTTAGATAGATTAATGGACTATGTGGGTATATAATAGAGCAGTGGGAGTGTCGAGACCTTGGGACCGTGGGGGTCCGAAGCTCGCCGTTTTGCTCGCACCTTGTCATCAAAATTGATCGAGACCTCCGGGACCAGCGGGCGGGGAGCTTTTTCCGCCAACGCGTCAGCTTGGCTATCCAAAGAGGAAACGCTGACAGCCTTCTGGGAACCTTGCCGTTAATCGGAAGCAGCGGCAGGCTTGAGGAAATTTTCTATATATAGATTGTATTTTGTATATATTTGTTGTAAATAAAAATATATTAAGAAAAAATAGAGCAGTGATAGCTTTATGAATGCACTAACTTGTTGATTCAAGAGCACATACACATTAATGGCTACAAAAATAAGGAATCATTTAAAACAAAATTCAGATTAGACGGCTGTAAGCAAATAAGCAAACCTGATAGAAAGTGGTTTCCTTTACCTATAGATATTAGTAACACCAAGAGGATTGCGACAGGTATTCAACTGGAGAGTGTTAGTCAGCCAGGCGACCACTACGAAATAACGTACCACAGTACTACGATTTATGTTAATAAAATTAAAATTTCGCGTGCGGTTTCACCCACGTACGGTTTCAATTGTTTTGCGTGGAAATTTAATTCTTTTTCAAAAATAAAAGTAGCCTATGTTTCTCCTTATAACATTAGATATCTGCCTGTGAAGGTACCGTCTAAGTCAGTCCAGCCGTTTCGGAAATTAGCTGGAACAAAAAGACACACCGAGAGATGAATATGCATTTGGTTTTTAGGTATTAGTACATAGTTAGGTACGTATGTATTTTCATATGCATTTAGTGAAAAGCTATTATTTTGGCATTAAAAATAGACACATTTAATTAATTGTATTGATGCGGTAAAAAATAAATAAATGAACGTCAATTCCTAAACAAGATGTTGTCGTCAACTACTGACTGCAGGCAATGGTGTTTGTTGCCGGCAGTTATAATTGAGATCCAGTTCCAGGCTTTTAAAGACTGTGACATATTGGCAAACTCTCTGGTATTGCATACGTCCGCATAAGGTGCAGCGCAGATGACAGATTTTTTGTGTGAAGGAGTCTGCGGCACACAATAAAGTCCGCCACAGATTCAAAGCACATAACGTACATCTCCGATCATTCTTTCGGCGGCACTCTAGGGATGTATACGCAATGGAAATGCAGACATAATAGATACTTAAAATAATAATTAAATAATTCAAATATAGAAAAAGAAATAGAGAATTTTGGGTAACTACATCCTATTCTTTCGCAGACTTTTTGCGCGTCGCTTAGAGATAATAGCCACTTAGTATCGTCTACCTGCTTATCAGATATCCACAAAAAGTCGCACCCAATTAACGCTTTTATTTTAATAAGCTTCTTTTCATAAATAAGAGTGAAAGCCACCTAGAAGGACTCCAACTAGCTGAATGACTATCACAATTAAGTGACAACCGGGACCATCGGCTTTACGTGCCTTACGAAGCACGGAAAATGCTCGAGTTGAAATACCACTAGGCGGTCACCCATCCATATACCGACCTCACCGGTGGTAGCTTAGCTTTGCTAATCTATTAAGAGGAAATGCTGGTGGCGTTTGTTCCATACAAACGTAATCCTCAGTTTCCTCTCTGGATAATGACACTAGAGCAATGATTATTCTACCATGCAATCTGTAGGTACTATTGTATGTCCCTCGGTTGTTTTTCTCTATAAATTAATTATTATCCGAATTACGAGCCTTCTAAAATCACAAAAACTTACCATTTTTAACGCCATTATCAGACGTCCAGCGAACAAATTTGACGAATATAAAACAACAAAGGAAAACCTACAGATATAGCCAAAGAAAGCCCTTCCGTCCGATTTCGTCTAATTTAAATATGAAGGTATAATCGGTCCAAGCTGTAGTTGTTTCTATCGCCCTCGGGCGGGATAGCTCGGGCACAGCGCGACAGCAATAGATATGTTAAAAACCTATTTTCCAAATTTATTGCAGCCATCCTTTCCTCTTAAGAATTTTCTTCATATGTAAAACTCTAGCCAAGAGTTAACTGAGACGTTAAATCTGAATGCTGGCTATTTTATGCTCATACTTAATGCTCTAACAATTCTAGCACCTAACCTTCCAAGTCTTAAAGTTCATCCTAGTCACGTTTCCAGCCAGATGGGTCGATGATCTTACAAGTTAGTTATAGTTGCAAAGTCATTATTAGTTCGCGGTTTCGACCCGTAAGACCCGTAAAGCTGTTCATGTAATACCTAATTTAATATCAAAGGCAGTCTCTCATTATTTTATATCGTAAAGAGGTAATTTACCAATTTTAGAGCGAAGGTATAGAAGGTTTAGAGGTAGGAATAGTTTTGGATATTTAAGAGTTTTTTTCGGTAGGTCTTGGTATAATACATAATACTCAATATTTGGTAACTAAATCGGATAACTTTTATCTATAAGATAAAATAATTATGTAAATTTGACATATTCCTCTTACAAATTCTGTTACACAACCATATCATACCGTATATATATAAGTGCAAACGGATGTTTGTTAAACATGGCCTAAGCGAACAAAGATAAATGGGTTTAAAATAAATAAGTTAACATAATATTTACACTTATAAGAAAATAATAAGAGTTTAATTTAAAAAGAGGAATATGCGCACTTTGAGTATCGTACACTCGAGGAAAGATTTATGTTTGGATATATCCAATTATGCAGATCATGTTTGTACGACATATAATATTATGTACATAAATACGGTAAATAACTAGCTCGGAACGCATGAAACAACTTCTGTGCACATGCGATGCACTGGCTGGTAAGCGACTGAGTCTCCTAGGGATTGGATATCCAAAACCAGAAGACTATAGGCTCATATCTCCCAGCCTCGTTGTAAAACTCATGAAAAGAATTTTCAACGAGGCTGGGGAGGAGTAAGTTATATAGGGGACCATAATAGATACCAATGGGTCGAAGTGTCCGAGTTATTTCTCGGCCCCTCCACAAGATAAGATAAATAACTAGCTCGAAATAACGAGTGAAAACTACGATACAAGGATATGAAATCAACGCCTATCCTATTCGCAAACAAAACACATAAAGCCCGTTCGTTATTATTTGAACAAAAATATAACTGCGCACACAACGTGCAATCACATACACCAACATTATTTTCAATAAGATCCAGAAAGGAACCGATCCACCATTATTTGTACCGCCGGCCGACGCGACAATGCTGGCCGATTCTATTGCACTGTAAGCTGTCCATTACCACTTAAATGTACCGCCCGTCGCGCCGCCTTAGCCCGTAACGTTCAATGTAATAAAATCAAACCGAATAAATATATTTTTGTCACCGTTCGTATTGAAGGTCACATACGAATGTAGTTATTCTATTTGCGACGTACTTTGCAAGGGTTGGCTCCTCCCGAATATTTTCGACGTTCATTCGCTGAATATAAAGTGTTTGATTTTGTTTAAAAAATGCGTCTGACCTTTCTGGCACGACTGAGGACGCAATTCAATGTATTTTTTTTTCAATAACGAATCTTAATTGGTAGTAATCAATGTACCAAATTGAGTGTTTGAATAAAATATATGTATCGTGGTGTAAAAATGAGACATTGACATAAATAAAGTAACGCATTGCAAGCGTACGTAAGAGATAATTTAGTTCTCAATCTGATAATAATTTTGTGAATTTTAATTCTTCACGACACCAAAGTTTCTATGGAATCCAAGCGTTAAATTCTGATTGCAACAACAAAATAAATTAAAAAAAAAATATACAGAAACACAAGTTGGCCATCACAAACCTTGAAAACCATTTTATTTCAGATTACTTGACAACCCTCGGTCACAGATCGTCCTGGATAAAATACAGTGTTTGTATTTGACTGTAGATAAGTCGTATTATTTTTGGTATTTTATTGCTCACTGGCTTTGACATCGCTCAATGTCCTTGGTGTGTTGCGTGGAATGTTCAGAAGAGACGAAAATATTGGCGACAACTTAATAAAATGTACCTTTTGTTATGTAATTATGTGGTACATTCGAGTCGTTAACTGACGGGTTTTTATATTCGCAAACCCAAGGATATATTCCTTGAGTTTGCTGGATTTATATTTGACATTACATATCTCACTTATGAGAAATAAGTCGTGTCAAATATCAGTAGATAATAAAGGATAGATCGAATATAGGAAACGGCAGTAAGTGCTTACTGCCTTCGGCCACATGATTATTTAACTGGTCAAGATTCCACCTATCGCGCCGCTGGTCGTGGGTTAGATTCCCACACAGTACATGCATTTGTGTGCGTGAACATGTCTGTATGTCCCGAGTCTGGGTGTAAATATGTATATTAAGTATGTATTTACAAACAAATAAGTAGTATATGTATTATATCAGTTATCTGGTTTCCATAGTACAAGCTCTGCTTAGTTTGGGATCAGATGACCGTGTGTGAGGAATGTCCCAGGATATTTATTTCTTATTAATCCTTTTACGTGTATCATACGACACGTAAAACTGAAAATCTAACGCAAATAATAATAAAGCGAAATAACATGGTATTACAAAAAATATAAGTTACTAAACCAACATCCTTAGAGTGTCGCAGCTATGCACGCGTCGATAAAAATAGCCTCTAACTGTAAGGGGCTAAATCAAATAAAAATAATTAAAAATGCAAAATAATGTTGAATATTTAAATTTCTCCCGATTTTAATTGGGATATTTCAACAACTACTATCGTTATGAACGTCACTACGACAAGCAGAATGAGGCAGAGGGAGCGTAAAACGTAGCTGTTACGCGCAGCAGCCTATAAAAGTTGGCCTGTTTTATATATTCGTGTAGTATGGCGACGTTCTTTCTAGGTATATTTATTTCTATGCCAACATCATTAGGACTACTAAGTGTTCTCATAAACTTATCCACATTTCCATGGCCCAAATACTTTGTAATTTAAGATTCAGATTGGCGCCAGTGTCGCGCCGCGCCGCGCCTCATATTCGCCTACGTTTTTATCGAGACAAGTACGTTTAGAGGTGACACTGTTTAGTCTACATATAAAAATGTTAAGGCATTTACAGACTGGCACTAATTATGCACTAAATTTGAGCATTCTTAATCCAGGCGCATAATGACGAGCATTTAAAAAAACATATTTTTCAAATTCGATTTTGATTAAAAAAGGAACAAATAACATAATAATTATTTGTAGATAACGGAATATTATTAACCCCTTGTTTCTCGCGAGGGATGCGCGCCCTTAATGACAATGAGGAGGTTTCTTATGTTACCTCTATGCTCAAAATACCTGTCAAACAGGTGATCGTTCTAACAAATTAAAAATAACAAGAAAACTCCTAATTGTTTTCATTGTTTTTTTTTTAACCTCGATAGAAAGGATTTAAAGTGGCTTGGTAATTGAATTTGAAGAAAATAGCCCAGACTAAATACAGATTATCTATAGATTTTTTTTTTATGAAACTTAGAATATGACCTAAGATAAGTAAGATAAATTACATACAAAATGTCTGTGAGTTCAGCGATAAGAAGAAATAAGAAGGCAAGCAGACAGGCACGTATGGAAAGCCTAGAAGGTAGTTTTGTATTAACAAAATACAAAACTACCAACAGAAACCATAATCAAGAGATTATGTAAATGGAAAATAAACATTATCTCAAAAGTTCAGGTTCCAAATTCAAATGCTTTAATCTCGTTTAACTTCTAATTTCAATACTCACATCTGTTGAATATATTAATTTTCTCTTGGAGCATACCAACGATCTGTCAGCACCTTAAATGTAACGGTATCGAGCGCACTTCATTAGGTCCCGTCGCGCCGGTTGTATTTCAAATTTCCCAACAAAACGTCTAATGAAACAAAGGACTTTCTTACAGCTGGCGAATATAAATTTAATTACCAAACTCTTGGTGGAGTTTATTACAATTTAGGAAAGTTTAATATTACCGCTGGTGTTTTGAACCATTCACTTTTTGCGGTGATGATTTGCGTCTGCAGTCTCGATTGGACCTGCATTCAGTTATTTATCTCGCGTTTATTTATCAAACATTTAGGTTTATATTGTATTTTTTTGTACAGCGAGATTTCTTTGCTGAACATTAAAAGAAATAATATTTGTATGCCAATTTAGTGTAGTGTAGGCCAGTGTTTTAACACCACACTAACATAAGTTTATTTCGCTAAGACCACTATTCAACTAATAAAACAAAACTCGCATGTATCTCGACTATTAACGTCACTATGATCAGAAATATCAAAGCTAGATTTTAATTTAAAATCACGAAAAACAATCATTACTCGAAAACTACAAAAAATCGCTGAACATGCATGGGGATGATTCGCGTAGCTCATATACTGCTCTAGCTCTGTACTTCCGATTGACACTATTTTTTTGGAACAGCCTGTATATCCATAACACGTATAATACAATACAACGCAATCCTATAACAATAATAGGGTTAACGTCCAAGTCATTACTTAGTTGATGGCGTAGGGATCGGCTACGGCGTAGCTACATCGACCGTAGCCAGCCGTAGCACAGCTACGTAGATTTACTACGAAGGTAGCTACGGTAACTAATATTGTTCCGGCTACGTACAAGTTCAAAGACTCGGTTAGATTTTATGATCAATTTTAGATTTTTGATACGATGTCAATTTCATGGATTTTATCTTATTAATATTAATAATTGGACTGTTTTACAAAAAACTTAAACCGACTTCCAAAGTACACTAAAAAGTATTAAAATTCTGATCTGATGACAATAAGACCAAACAGGAAGTGTACCCATCCAGACAAAAAAAGAATTTTTCAAATCGGTTAATAAATGACGGAGTTATGAGGTAACAAACATAACAAAAATAATACAAGCGAATTGAGAAACTCCTCCTTTTTTTGAAATCGGTTAAAAATGAGAACGTTTGTATGAATGTTTGCTACTCGATCACGCTGTTATGTTGCGTATTATCCGAAATAAACTCTATATATGTGCATATAAATTGAAGTTAAGGGTCATCGCTCTCTATGTCAGCACCGCTCCATCGCAGCAACGGCCAGGCACCGCCTCAACTCATTCCAACCACTGCTAGTGCGCCGCCTGCGAGGTGGCAGCTCGCGGGCGTCGCGGCGCCGGTGAAATTGTTGGCGCTGCTTTGGCAAGATACCGCTTGCTGGAGTCACGCAGGAAGGGAGCGGACCGCTCGCTGGAAGTGTGTCGTCAGCAGTACTAGTGGCTCGTAGCGGCAAGCGCGTGCGCCGCGAGGCGTCAACTGTTTTATCTAGTCATTTTAAAACCTACTTTAACGCATACGATTTAAAGGCCTTACTTGCAATGGCTAATGTGTGTGTGCTTTCCCTTGACGCTTCTTTGTAATGGAACTCTATTTTAAAATAATATCCTTAAAAACTAAAAATAAAATAATCAAGGTCAAACATAATTAATATAATATTATAAAAGTGTATCCGTACTATAATATTATAAATTCGAAAGTAACTCTGTCCGTCTGTTCTGTTCGCATGAGCCGATCTCGATGAAATTTGGCACGCAGATAGCCTATCATATCGAGAAGGAAATCGGCTACTGTCTATACTAGCACAGCGGGTGAAACCGCGGGAGACATATAATATTATAAAAGTGTATCCGTACTATAATATTATAAATTCGAAAGTAACTCTGTCCGTCTGTTCTGTTCGCATGAGCCGATCTCGATGAAATTTGGCACGCAGATAGCCTATCATATCGAGAAGGACATCGGCTACTGTCTATACTAGCACAGCGGGTGAAACCGCGGGAGACAGCTAGTTTAGTACATTTATGAAATTTTATTTACATTTATTCCTGCATGTAGCTACAGTATACATAAGTTGCTATGGCTACGAATGCTCTACGAGGTACTACGAAGTGCTACGAAGCGCTGTAGCATTTGATCGGTGAAGCATTTTTATTATGGTGCGTCTACGCTTCGCGAACCGAGCATGAAACGAGCCACTCTTAGTCCGTTGCTCGCGATGTCAAGTGTGGTCGTACAACGAGCCTACAACACGAGCACGATACGAATCCCAGAAACTGACAATCAGCCATTCCCTGCGCAGATTTGTGTCCAGTTGCTTCCAATTTACACATACTTGTTGACGATCAAAAAGTGGAAACAAAAACTCGTCAGTTGAAGACACAAAAACATTTAAAAAAATCCTTACAATTGTACTGAAACTGACTGAAAAAAAGCGATGACTGTGTCCGAACGCCGCCACCGGACACAGCAATTACGGTTACCAGTGACCAGAAGTAGCGACCTGTCTCTGTTTAATGTCCGACATAAGACACACGCTTGCGCAGTGCCTAAGTCCAACCTCGTGTCTCTAATTTTAAATAATCATAGAAATATCTCAAAGTGAAACACAAACGAGTGATAACAATGGTAACTCTTCAGCTATGCAAATCGCTGTGTCTAAGTTCAGTGGAACTTAGACACCCTGCGGGCCAGATGGAATATTGTATTAAACGAAGATATCCCTTCTGACAACTTTTTCTTTGAAGCACCTGTTACTATGCCGACCTTTTAATAACTTTTAAGACTTATTATATCAGAGGAAATATTATCTTAAATCTAAATAAATCTTCGGTTGATTAAAATTAAGATTAAGATTACGAGTTTTTTAGGGTTGTCTGATGTCTTTGATGCTAGGGTTAGTATTTTTAAATTTGTATTTTTTTTTTTATTGATATTGTGGTACAGTCGCGAACATTAATTTGGGATAAATTTAAGCCGCAAACAGGAAGCTATATTATCCCCGAGTATTATAGGATAATTATTATTAATATAGAATAAAGCGCTCGTGGTGTAGCATGATTAGCCGTTCTTAATCGATCGGCAAAGTTAAGCTACGTCTGTTGTGGTAGGTACCTGGATGGGTGACCGCCTAGTGGTATTTCAAATCGAGCGTTTCCTGCTTCGGAAGGCACGTAAAGCCGTTGGTCCCGGTTACCACTTAATTGTGATAGTCGTTAAGCTAGTTGGATGCCTACTAGGCGGCTTGAAAAAATCCAACAGTAGGTTGACCACTAGCCTAACTCCACCAATCCACAGTGGGTTCGCGTGGTGGAGTATCGCCCCGTCCCATTCACCCTCATTTATGAAAGGAGGCCTGTGCTCAGCAGTGGGACATTATAGGCCAATGATGATTATGATGACGATGATGGACAGTGCAAATTTTGTTAAATTTTATATGAAGATTACAAAACTAACACCTCAAATGGCAAAAATTAACGCATCCACATTTGAACTGACAAAACCGTCTGCAAGCTGGCTCTTTTAACTTTGAAACGATATCAAATATAGTGCAAACAGGTAATATTAAAGTAGAGAAACTTACTGAAAACACCTCTTTTGTATGAGAACAGCTTGGGCCAGATTCATTGCTGGTGAGTGTATAAAGGTAAGAAACAAATCGCATTAATATAATCGTCGTATATCGCACGAATCTCTTGAATCCGACACGATCGTTGCGTATTAGGGGTAGCAATTTACTCCCGTGACGCGCTAATAAATTTCACCAACCGCTAGCGGCGCGGTGCGGTGCGGTACGATGCTGTGCGATGTGTTTAGACCTAGCTTTATGTCACTTGAAAATATTTTGTAGTTGGTTGTTACAAGTGTAGTACGGGGATTTGTGACAATGTCAATTTTCGCCAGCTATTCGAGTGTGTTTGGTATTTATTATTGTTGGTGTCTTTATCGGACGTATGGGTAGCCGCAGGTGTCTTAGTAGGTTGGTTTTTATTTTATTTTACGTTTCTAATTAATGTTTCGTTTATATTTATAATATATATACAAACCGTCTTACTAATAAAAATATGGAACACGGTTGTTTAACAGCTGTATAGTTATGCAGTGTGTAAGCCTTACACAGTTGCTATACACTCCCTTTACTAATAATCAGTGTGTAAGCGTTGTATAGTTATCTATTTGTTAAAACAAAAACGTCTGGCAACTTTTTAGGAACGTTTTGAAACTAAAACTATCTAACTTTAAAATACGGGAGAAAATATGGGGAAAAATGTGAAAACACCAAAAGATACTGAAAAATAATTATATAAAATATTAATCATATCATAAAAATCACGTTTCTTTTTCTTAAGACTATTTTTATTTTTATTTATTATTATTTATTTTATTATTATTAATTAAACAATAAAATTACTTTTAAAAAGCTTCAAATAGCTAATGGTGGTTTTGAACGAAACTGTCTTGTGCTTATGGCTACAGTAGCCATTTAACCAAAGAAGAAGAAGAAAGAAGAACGTCATTGTCAAATTACAAATGTTACGTCAACAAACGAAGCAAATGGCTATGCCAATGACTTCAAAACTAAGGATACACCTACCGGAACATTTTGCATAAAGTTATCAAAATCAAATAAATTGTAAATTTTTGTTTTATTTTATCCATAACTTCAGTATAAAACACAAGCCTTTCACTACGCAACTAGGCATTTTTATGGCAATTATAAGGAAACAATGAACGAATGAACTGTTCCGTGGACCGCAGTATGACCGCAGTCGACTGAGTCGCGTTGGCCCTAAAATGACATTTAGGGCCAGCGCGTTGGTGTCATTTTGTTGCGCAGTTGGCCTGGTCCTTAGTAAATCGACACATCACTTGATTGTCAGACACAGCTGATCTATTGAAATCCGCCATAATGTTCTTATACAAACACTAAACAAGGGTCCTGGCCCGTGTAAGCCCTGTGTAAATTTCCTAGGTAACTAAAACACGTGTATACAGGCTTTGTGTCAAAAATGTTTTTATTAGTAGCAATTATCCTATAACAGATGTGTACACCGCGTGTAACTTTTTATTAGTAAGGCTGAAAGTGTAATGGAAAGGGTCTGTCCATATAAGTACACGATTTTTTTGGTACTAGGCAGACAGATCGCGAAAGACAAAGTTTTATAATGATACTAGCTGTCCCCCGCGGTTTCACCCGCGTTCCCGGTATAAAAAGTACCCTTTTCCATACCATAGGCTATCTGCATGCCAAATTTCATGATGATCCGTTGGGTAGTTGAGGCGTGAAGGCGTAACAAACAAACAAACAAACAAACTCACTTTCGCATTTATAATATTAATATAATAATAGTTAGGATTAGCAAGTGCGTTTAATTCAATGAACTTGGAAGCAAAAATGTGGTTCGTAAATATACCCTATCCGTTGCACGTTGTATATTTATCCACAAATTAAAGAAAACAAGATCCTTTTTTAACAAAAAAATTAAATTATGAGCCTTTAAGATTTAAGTGTTACGGGAATCTGACTTCCCAAGCCTAAATATTAACCACCGGCTAATAATATTTCATTGAATTGAATTTATCTGTTAGCTAGCGGTAATGCCCTCTAGCCTCTATTTGACAATGACAATATAGTGACGTTATTTACGTGACCCTTTAAACAGTATATTAGTTAAATAACGTTTTATGAGTAAGGTTAATGTAGAAATATTGTGTAGCATTTTCGATTGCTACTTGACCAGAAAATTACTTTATTACCACATATTGAGTCATGTTCTTCATTTCTACATAATGTCTAGCTATATAAAAACTTTAGCATTAGCCATTCCTCTGGAGTAAAATATTTTAGCAATAAATTCAACATATAAATCAAGCTCTCAAGTTCACGTTGAATCTTTACATTAAGCGCTTAGCTCTTAACATTAAACATGTTAAAAAGTTGTTGAATGAAATAAATCTACTTTACACTCCACGCGCTCGAGGCGTTTTAAAACCGCCGCCAATCGACGTACACATTCGTAAAACACGAATCAGAATCCTTACCACTTTAATGTACGCAATGTACTACTGGATTCAGGGTTGTCACGTACCTTGATTAATGATAAATATTTCATTTAATCCTTACTAATCCTAACTAATATTATGAATGCGAAAGTGAGTTTGTTTATTTGTTTGTTTGTTACGCCTTCACGCCTCAAATACTCAACGGATCATCATGAAATTTGGCATGCAGATAGCCTATGGTATGGAGAAGGACATAGGCTAATTTTATCCCGGGTACGGGTTTTTTTTTTGCTGGGGCCAGCTAGTTGTCCAAAAAAAAGCAACAAAATTAATAGAGACAGGTTAGTTCTTACTTTTGGAATGCTGAGTAGGTAATTCTTTTTCATGTCATGTTAAATAATTTTTCCCAAATATTACTGTATTTTTATTCTTTTTTGTATTGTTCACATATTTCTGATATTAATTAATGCTGTTGAACCATTTTTTAAATTCCACAGTCGTATTCAAACCTATAACACAAGTAATTGTCAACCCTGGAAGCGTAAATCGCGCCCTACCATAAATCGCTAGACTGCTGTCGTTACGACGACGATAAATCTAACCATTCACTAATACACCACATTCAAATGTAGCGAACGCGAGTAGGAAATCCCGTATGCGAGATTTCAAACCAAAGTGGGGGGAGTGGGGATGGATGAGGCCCTCCCACATTTCACCTTTAAAACGTGCGTAACGTACGACCGCATTTATCTCGCATACGATATTTGGCGGAGGGAATGACGGTATTCGATTTACATTGAGTATTCTTTAGACAGCGGCGATATTTCTTCGCTGTCAAAGATTGTGAGGGGAAAAACATCCATATGTTTTTGGGCCTGAATTTGTTTTTTTATTTTATTTATATACCGGATTTTATTAGTAGTGACCAACATAACGCTAAAAAATAGCATCTAAAATTTGAAGAAACAAATCCATTATTAAACGATCCATGGCCACCCTTTATACCCTATTTCGTACCTGAATTTTATTTCACGCCTTTTACACATTTCAATATTGTTTTTGACGTCGAGGCGAAATTATTTTTCACAATATTACATTTGTAGCGCGGACGAATCATAATGACTGGCGAAAAAGACCTTTTTTCCACAAAAAATATTTATGAGAAAAATTTGAGAAGTTACAATTTTTTATCATTCTCAGAAGGTATTTTTTTTTTATTAAAAACAGCGTTGGAAAATTTAAGGTTATAAGGCTAGGTAATTAAGCTTTCAAGAGTATAGAAGTCCTAAGTAAAGCTACGATTTTTTTTTCTTACTGTAATTTAACAATAATATAATTTTGACATCTCACAGTGAACAATAGGAAACAGATATCCATCAGTTTTTAATGCCTTATCATGGTCACTCTTTAAGATTATGTTTTAAATATAATTTCTATAATTATACCTATGGTTTAATTTTATATAGATTTTATAAGTGCGAATGTAATTATCTTTTAGGAATTTAAAAATTCTTAACGGTGATCGTGATAAAAATTTACCCGCGCAGGTAGCTTATGGGCCATGGGAAAGCCATTGTTTATCTTGGAAATGCAGAAAAAAAGATTTCATTTCCTATGTTTATTTTATACTGATAATGAACACAGAAAAGGTGAATTATTAATTTAGATTTGATGAATTTAGAATAATGAAATCCTTACAAGAGTAACAAGATGACATAATCCACGTTTTTGTTATTAATATCATCATATATTTTTATAATAAATTGTGACTAAAACCTTCAAAATCCCTCCTAAAAACAATCAATCTTTGCATACTCGGGCGAGGGAACACCGCAACCTCTCGAGGTAAAATTTGACACGCAAAATGGAAACTTTCTATTGGCCCCTCTCATCCCACTCAAAAAGTTCGGCCAAACTTGGTCGTAATATTTTAAGAGCTAAGTTTGGGCCTAAATAGGGTTACCATTTTTATATTATCGAATTTAAACATGCTTTTTTTACATTTAAATAAAAGTTACCCAACCCAAATTATGATCATATTATATACTGAATTTATTTACCTTAAAATGATACGTAAATCATATATCTTCATATATTAGAATTTCTCAAACGTATGGTTAAATGACATTACATAAGCCGAAGATCTAATAAGCCAAAATAAAATATAATTTAACAATAAAATTTCCAACTATCCATTCAGGTGGCAACCCTACGCCTGACGAATATGAAAAACTCCGTATCTCGACTTGTCAAGTTTTTTTCGCGAAACTTTGTTTCGTACTGGGGGATAAACAAGTGTTGTTTGAGTGAGACTTAACTTACCTTTAGAGAGGAATGAAGTTTAGACATGATAAAACAGTGAAAACAGTGTCTTGAGGAATGTCAACTTTGTATTTTGAAGAGTAGGCGCAATACAGTCCATTTTAATTTGTAACTTATTCAATGAACACTTATCACTCCACACACAATACTCACACAAACTAATCTTATGGTGCGTCCATGCTTTTCGAACCGAGCACGAGCCGAGCCACGAACGAGCATACAAACGAGCCTACAACGAGCACGATGCGAATCCTTTTATACGTGAAAAAACTGACAATCGCGCTCGTTCGAGGCTCGCGAGCCCGTCCACGCTACGCTAATCGTGCTCGCAGTGTGCTCGTTCGAGGCTCGGCTCGTGCTCGGTTCGCTAAGCATGGACGCACCATTAGAAATTTAGCAATAAGAATAGATTTTAGGCTTTGTAACTTGCATTAAATTATAATGTAAATTTAAAAGTTTTTGCACTAGCGCAAATTTGGGGGCCTGGTGGTCTGTAACACAGGATTTTCCTTAGCTGAGACACCAGTCCTTCACAACTCATTTGTTGTATCTTGTGTTTATTGTACGCAAAATTTGTGTAAAAAAAAAAAGCTTTACGACGATCACAATCAAGTGATAACCAGAACTACTGATATACGTGCCTTCCGAAGCATGGGAACGCTCGATTTGAAATACCACTAGGTGGTCACCCACCCAGGTACCGGCCGCACAGGTGGTAGCTTAACTTTGCCAAACGATTAAGAACGGATAAATATGCTGCACAACGAGCGCTTAAATATAAATAAATAAAACATATTTATAATATTTTTTGACATAAATAATAATATAACAATGAATAAACAAATAATATTTATAAACACTAAACAATCCCCAGGTGAAAAGGGGAACAGGTGAACATTGTGACCGCATCCAATGTAATGAATGCGGCCGAAAACGCGCAATATCCTAGCGATTTGGTTACATGATTGTTTAGATTAAAGTGGACGAGAGGGTATAATTATAATGGCTATACTAATCCAACATTCGGATTTAAACGAAAATTATAAATATCGGATTTCATTAAAGGCAACGCATAGAACTTTGCTTTGTAATAAGCCATAAATAAATCAATGTTTGTCTGTTTATCTGCTTGTATGCATTCCTATAAAATACATTTGACTGTGCTGAAATTTTTGTGACTTTTTATTCTTCAGCCAGGGTAGATTTCTAACACAAAAAAAGTAGGCGTTGCAAAGCACATTCTATTATAAAAAATGGCAAAATGAAGATTACACTATATTAAAATCAAAGCATTATCAGCCCATAATGTCCCACTGCTGAACACAGGCCTCATTTCACAAATGAGGGTGAAATGAATGGGCAGATCCTCCACCACGCGTGCCCACTGCGGATAGGTGGACGTAGGCTAATATTGGAGTTTTCAAGACGCGAAAAAACATATCTGCAAATATTTTTCTACCTGAAATCGAAATTAAATAATAAAATCACAATTTTCTTCTGGTACCTACTAAACTACCTTTATATAGATAGACAGTAATCAGGATTTACCTTAATGAGATTGAGCCTTCCGTTCGAATTTCACAAACAAAATTACTGCCTATTTAGTCCTTAAATCCAATCCAAATAATCCAATCCAAACATGGCTCGCTCTTAGTCCTTTGTTGATGAGGGAGGCCTGAACCACCTCACGAATGACCGATGAATGAGTTCAAATACCAATTATTAAATTCTGAATTTCATCCTTCGGTTTCACTAGCGTTCACAGGATAAAAAGTAGCCTATTTATATATAGCCTATTACTATCCGGTCTATAACCTATCTATTCACTAAAAAAATAAAGCCGATTGGTTGCTCCGTAGCTGCGTGAAAGAAGGTCAGGCCAACAGCTCATTTTGGCATTTATAATATTAGTAGAATTAATTATATATTTTAGTTCGTTACAACTCTCGCGAAACTTAGCGGGCTATAAAGTATGAAATAAGCCGTAACGGTTTCCTCTGTAAAACATCCGAGCCGGTACAATAAATGGCTAACAAACACATTTACATTAGTTCGCGTAATGTCCCACATTAGGGGCCATTGCCTCAAACGAGATAATGTAGGAGATGGCCAGGGGATGGTATATTTTGTACCGCTACATGTTTACTAGGGTGCTTAATTTTTTCCGTTGGGTTTGTAAAACACTTCAAGGCTTTATTTATCTCCGGTGGGGGTGATAAATGCCTGCAATTTTTTCTAAAAAGGCAGAATTGAAAAAACGAGTTTTGTGTTTTATGTGAGTTTCGAATGTTGATGTAGTAATGGTATAGATATATTATGTTGGAGAAATGAGTATGGGATTTTAACAAAGTTCATGCTGTCTGTTCATGGCGTTTGAGTTCGCAAAAACCCCTTCGGGGTTTGTCCGTAATTGATAGAAAAAAGTACAAATAACTAACCTATCATAATGTAATTTTAAATGAGCATCAGGGTCAGTTCACACCGCAAATACGTCTCAAGACGGTACGAGTCACGTACCAATAGCATTTCCCGCGCTTTGAAAATGTATCTTCAGGGCAGGATAAACATTTTCAACTTCTTTCTTTTTTTTTTACAGTAAGCAACCATAATATTTTTATTCCTAGTGTAATCATTGGCAATTGTTTTTCACATAGTGATACCGTAATATATCTTGTCAGGGCATAAAGACATCAATGGTATATATAAATGGTCTCACTAATTTGGCGAGGCGATAAAACTTGACGGTTACGGGAACAAGCTGAAGATTTTTATGTACCTGAAACAAGAAAACAAAGTCGTTAAGCATGTAGGTCCTGGGGTAATAAAACTAAATACTACATAAAATGAAAATGCACGTAAACTTTATAGTCGTACGACATTGAGGTCTATCGATAGTGTGCACTAGGTTATTAAGTTTGATTTACGATTACTAAATTAATGTATGAAATGATGATAGAAATAAAATTTTATTTCTTCATCATTATCAGTGTGATAAAGTATTAAACCATTATATTAAATCAATATTATTAAACTACAATTAATAATACTTGTTAATGAGTTAATTTAGATCCTCATCAAAATCCTTTGCTTGCCAGAGTGTAGTGGGGGTAGAGTTAATTGTAATGTCCATAAGTGCCTTTGGGGCTAATTTTATTTTTTTAAGAGAGGTAGAGCATAGCATTTAAGAGAGGTAGAGCCATCGATATATTATCTTCTGTCTATTTCGATGGGTAGAGCATAGCATTTTTTTACTCAAAGTGAAGCTCGACTGGGGACAAGCTTTGGACCAAGCAGACGGAATATGAACCAAACGCTGAAAGAAGTGAAAATACCTCCAGTGAGGTTTCTTGCATAACATTAATTTTAAGAGAGGTAGAGCATAGTGTTTATTCGCTCAAAGAGCAGCTCGACTGGGGAAGTACCTCCACCTTACAGAATACCGCAGCCAAATAACTTTATGTTGTGTAAAGTTGTGTTCCTGCGCGTGAGTAAGGTCGCCAGAGCTCATAGGGGAGGGGGGAAAGGTCGGTAACGCGTGAGCGATGCTTTTCGTGTTGTAAGCGTCCATATGGCTACGGTAACCGCTTACCATACGGCGGGCCGAATGCTTGTTTACCGACTAAGTTGTATAAAAAAAAAAAAAAAAACTTTGCATTAAAAAAAAACTGGTACCAGAGAAAAAAGTTTTGTTTTAAAGATAACTTTATGCTCTGTCAAAGAGCAGCTCGACTGGGGAAGTACCTCCACCTTTCAGAACACCGCAGCCAAATTACAATGTTCTGTTCCTGCGTAAGTTTGCCAGAGCTTGGGGTGGGGGGAAGGGTCGGTAACGCGTGAGTGATACTCCTGGTGTTGCAAGGGTCCATAGGGCTACTGTAACCGCTTACTATCAGGCGGGTAGTATGCTTGTTTGCCGAGTAAGTTATATAAACAAAAACATCCCAAGTCTGAGTCGGATTCGTGCACCAAGGGTTCCGTACAATCTCGTCTCAAAGATTTTTCCCCTTTATCCGATATGTTTTTTTTTTTGCGATGTAACTACATATTTACGGGTTTCTTTCATTACTTGTGCTATATAGCATTGGTTTTTTGCAAATTTCATGATTCTAGTTCAACGGTTTGTATCCTTTAGCTTTTGATTACCTTTCGAGTGTCAAAATATGCGACATAAACGGCCTCAATTTGATTGCGTTGACTTAGAAGTTAAATTTTTTCCCTGCTCCAAGGGAGTACAGCTATGCTATTCTGTAAAAGGTAAATCATCTCGAAAGTCATCTCGCAACTCACCTCGCAACTGAATTGGCGGGTGAATTACGTTTTGGTATAAGAGCTAGCAACGTCGCGAAAAAAAGAACTTTAGTAAGGCTGGTTTTTTGATATTTTCTTACGCATTAAAGCCTGATAGAGATGCGCCAAGTCTGGCAGCTGGGAGTGGTTGCGTTTGCTTTTGCGCATCCTATTTGTACTAGTGAAAATTTCGGATTTTTAACCCATTAAACCATTTTAGTACGAATAATTTTCTCTTCACCATTTTCTACAGCCTTTTAGCAACCTAAACTTAAATCGACAGAGCGTTATGTGGTTGCTAACTATGTGCCAGATGCTATTTTAGTTGTGAATCTTGTGAAAGCCATATTTTCTTCCAAACCATTTTCTAAGAGCTGAAATTTCAACATTATATAGTTATGCTATCAAAGAACCTAAAATTAATTTGCCAGACGGATATCTGGCTGCATAAGGGTACACAGACTAATTTAAGATCTGTTCAAGAACATTGTGTTAATCGAAAATAAACCTTATGTCATCGGGACAGGTTCCAAATTCAATTGTTTAATCTCAACCCACAATTTTACTTGAGCTTTGGTTGACTTTCTGAAATAAAAACCTTGGCTGCCTTCTTTCCACCAAAAAAGTGCGAGGAAGCTAAGCAGTGAGCGAGATTATACTTAAAGCTACGAAACTAATGTCAGAACCATGTACCGGAAGTGGAATTCGAGACCCAATCAATAGCAGCAATGAACAAAATGCTAACTTGAAAAAGTAAATTTTAAACCAGAACCATTCGAAGGAAAAAATAATATAACTTTATTTTCAAAATCAAAATAAATAAGTAATTTATTCAGGTTAGGCCCTGATAAGGCACTTATGAACGTTACAGTTGACTCTATCGACGATTCGAAATACACTTAAAACTGAGAAATCTCCGAAAATATGTTGTACTAGTTGTCCCCCGCTGTTTAACCCGCGTTCCCGGGATAAAAATTAGCCTATGTCCTTCTCCATACCATAGGCTATCTGCATGCCCAATTTCATGATGATCCGTTGAGTTGAATCGTTGAGGCGTGAAGGCGTAACAAATAAACAAACACACTTTCGCATTTATTATAATATTAGTTAGGAAGTTAGGATGTTAGGATTAGTTATCAATATTTTAATATACACTATGTATCAGTAAGTTGAATAGTTAGGCCGACTTGTTTGGCTCGACCTGTGTGCACACCTTAGTGCAGTTGCTATTTCACCCGTTACTAAAACTTTTAATTTATTAATACTGTAGGTGTAATTAAAGTGATAATTTTATTGTAAAATAACAACAATAAACCTATCGGGCACATGAGAAGTTTCTTGCGTCGCTTCTTCTCCTCATATTTTTTTTTTCATTTAGATAACACGGTGGTTTTTACTTTTTAAAATACTTTTTTTTTACTTTTATGTTATTTTATTCGTTGTATTCTTACCCTGTTCCTAATTATATGGAGTCGGTGCAATTTTTGCGCTGTTTCAATTCGACCATTCTATCCATTATATATAAAATTCAAAGTCCTGACTGACTGACTGACTGACTGACTGATATATCAACGCACAGCCTAAACCGCTGGTCCTAGAGACATGAAATTTGGAGGGTGTATTCTTTGTGAAGTGTAGGTATCCACTAAGAAAGGGTTTTTCGAAATTCCACCCCTGAGGGGGTAAAATAGGGGATGAAAGTTTGTATGAAAGTCCGTCAGTTTTGAAGTTAGGATGTTCAAAATAAGTATTTAGGCTGACGATTGAAAATTAATTTATAGGTGTCTCAGCGTTTGTGATAATTCCACCCCCAAAGGGGGAAAAAAGGGTATGAAGTTGGGTAAGCAAGGCCTTCAATTCCACAAAAAACTCAACTAAATGTATTATTAAACAGTGTAGGTATCCAGTAAGGAAGGATTTTTGGAAATTTCACCCCTAAGGGGGTAAAATAGGGGATGAAAGTTTTAATGCAAGTCCGTCAGTTTTGAAGTTAGGATCTTCGAATTTTGTGTATAGGCTGACGATTGAAAATTAATGTAAAGTTATCTCAGCGTTTATGATAATTCCACCCCCGAAGAGGGAAAAGGGGATTAAGTTGTATATGAAAGTACTTCATTTCAACAGTAAACATCACTAAATTTATAATTATACAGTGTAGGTATCCACTAAAGAAGGATTTTTTTAATATTACACCCCTATGGGGTAACATAGAGGATGCAAGTTTGTACGAAAGTCCATCAGTTTCGAAGTTAGGACCTTCAAATTTTGTGTTTAGGCTGATGATTGAAAATTAATTTATATGTGCCTCAGCGTTTTTGATAATTCCGACCCCGAAGAAATACAGAAATATCTTCACACCCTTTTTGAAGACCCTCTGGCTAAACTGCTTTGGGAAAGCCACGACGGGGAGCTCATTCCACAGCCTGAGTGTACGCGGTAGAAAACTCCTTTGAAATCGCACAGTAGAAACTTCGGTTCCAATATATGAGTATGAGTCCATACTCATCCGTCGATGGCAAGAGTTGCGATGGTAGAAGGTAGCCCGTGTGAATCAGATCAAACAATTCTTCAGAGAACTGTCCGTTGTACAAGCGATACACAAATAAGAAGGCAGTCTCTCCTCAGACTGACAGACAGACAGAAAATATCTCAGCTGTCTGTAAATTATTGAGAAACTTGTGGATATAGGTCTCCACCCGCGTATTCGTATGTCTGTCTGTCTGTGTGCCATGAGCAAATATCACCTGTCATGAAATGGTTGAGGAATTTGTGGATAGGTCTCATAGCGCAATTATAGATAAATAATCCTGATCTCGACACCTCCCAAAAAAGACATATTTCACTTTCCCATTCATACACGATGCATATTTCTGCCGGTAGATTTTCAGATCTTCTTCTTCAAATCGGGAACGTAAACTTTCCACAAATAGATGGGTTGATACAAATACCAACTTAGGTATAGATAAAATGTATAGTGATGTTGAATACTATATATAATATACTGATACTGTATATAATATAGTGATGATGACAAACCGATACAGTGGTTATGCGCGAGAGAGCCATTATGACTCCCAAAAATGACCAACCCGCTGCGATAAATGAAATGTTGATATATTCATTTGAAGGTTGTTGCCACCATGGTCGATATGGATGAGTCGGTAAATTATCCTGTTCAATTTTTAAACTCTCTTAATCCGCCGGTTAATCCGTGTCATGTATGTAGGTGCTCTTGTCATATTGATTAGAAATATACGACCTCCAAAATTGTGCTGTGGAACTTGACTTCAAGTAACAGCTCTCCGCCGCAATGTTATTTAGGCCAAAATATTAACTGGTTTTGCTAGAGGAGAAACAGTCTTCGTGCCGCGTATACCATTGATCCCAAATCCTTCGTTTTATTTAAAAGTTTACAGTTCCTTATCAAGGTTAGTTTAGCGATGGCTATTAATAAATCACAGGAAAAAATTCTAATATTTGCTAGAGTTTATTTGCGGCAGGATTGTTTCAGTTGTATGTGGCATGCTCGCATGTAAGCTCTCAATCTACCTGAACTCATGTCAAATATCACACGTAGTGGCGGGCAATAACCATGAACAAAGCTCTATATTGTTACAATGAATCATATCTAGAAAAAAAAACTACGCGGACAAAGTCGCGGGCCAAAGCTAGTCCATTATATAATGGATCCTACGAAAGGAGGGAATGCTGATATCAGCATTCCCTCCTTTCTTACTTCCTTCCTTCTTCTCCTTTCTTACTAATATCATCTTTCACACAATCCATCTATCTCTTATTCGGTCTTCTTTTCGGACATCCATCCACTATTCGTCACATGGCTTTCATTTCTTCTCACAACTTGTATATTAACCTTATATACAACACAACTTCTCACAACTTGTATATAACCTTGTATATTAAAAATGTAAACTTCTAAGATAGAAGAAGTTACATTTTAAATAAAGCCGTATTTACAAAAATATAGTCTGTGAAAATGTTTACATTACGCCTGTAATATAAAGTGCAGTCAGTCTACAGTCAAAGAACATTGTAATACCCTCCTTGATATTACCTATATTATGGTCTATGCTTCTGGTTTTCTATTTTAAAAATGATTTCTTGCTGTCTTTTGAACCATTTCCGATTTTGTAATATTTCTTTGAAATTCAGAGGTTATTTCAATCTGAATTTCATTGCAATAAAGTTACGTAATCCACGTACTGGTCTACTTAATTTGAGTCTACTTTGTAGTTTGTGCCACACTATTATTGTGAAAGAGATCAGAATTTAAATTATATGTAATGAATCTAAGCTTGTTTTGAAATGGGTAATTGCGGAGTTATTACCTAATGAGACGAGATAAAGAATGTAAACAAACTTTTGCTTGCTGTTTGTATATAATTAAATAATAAATATCCTGGGACATTCCTCACACACGGTCATCTGATCCCAAACTAAGCAGTGTTATTTTTATTTGTATTATTATTATTGCTGGCCGCCAATGGGGTAAGGTCCACACAAATTTGCCCATTTTCCTTTAGGACTCTAGAATGCTCGCTCGCTGTGTGTACAGTAGTGAACGCGGAACTCAGAACTCAGAACTCTAGAACTCTCTCTGTGGCGGTATCGGCGCCTTAAGATTATAATTAATAATAATAATAATAATAAAGCCCTTTATTCAGACAAGATAAAAAATTTACATATTATAGTGGTGTCCTTACATCAGAAATTAATAAAATTACAATACAATTATTACATTTATACATTATTAATTAATTACTTAAATTATTCAATATGCCTTTCAATTATGTTTTATTTAATCATATTTCCTATCTCTTAGACACCGGCAATCTTTGTCTGTGTGCCCTTTGGCATAGGCCTCCTCCAACTCCTTCCATATTGCCCTATCCTTAGCAATCCTCGTCCAAACCCTTCCTCCCGTTATTTCTATGTCATCTTTCCATCGTTTGTTCTGCCTTCCTCTTTTCCTTTTCCCATTTCCCAAAAAAAAAAAAAAAAATATTAAAGTGGAGATGGACAGGCCACACACTGAGAGGAAAAGACAAGTGGAGTAGAATGGTCACCACCTGGCATCCAAGAAATGGGAAAAGGAAAAGATTATAATTGCAAGGCCCTAAATACACGCTTTTCTACCCAGTTAGCGAAATATAGCGGGCGAGCGCAAAAAGTAAATTTACTTAGTGCTGCGCCATTTCTTGGAACTGCTTTAATTATTTCTGTTGTAATTTGATAACATTTTTAGATCCTTAAGATAAACAATTTGGCATTAAAAACGCAAATTTCCAAAATTCCAAGTTAGCATAGTTCATTTCTGGTGTCTAAACAATTGAAACAAAGAAATTTCACTGTCATTAGTGACAACCAAGTGACGCCTCAGGGGTAGTCAACAGTTTTCTAGACAGTCTTATTATAATTTTAATAATAAATTCATAATGAAACAGTATAACTTATGTTTTTAATTTTTTTTTCACTACTAATATAGCATACGTAGTTGTAATACGTAAAGTAACACTCTGTCAATTTAAACTTAATTTGGTAAAAAAATTGTTAAAAAAAAGGACGGAGAAATTGATGAAAAAAAATTAAAAAATGTTTCAAACTCCGAAATTTTCACCAGCACAAACAGGATGCGCAGAAGGAAACGCAACCACTTCCGGCTGCCAGACTTGGTGCATCTCAATCAGGCTTCTATGAGCAAGTAAATATAAAAAAATCAGCCATACTAAAGTTCTTTCTCGAAAACGTTGGTAGCTCTCGTACCATTTCAGAATAACAAATACTATTGAAAAACGTCAAAATACTCACCTGTCGTAGTTCTTCTCACTTCCGTCATCACTCGGTGGCGCAAGTGTCGAGCTCACTCATTTGAAGAATATGAAATTCTAATCTCATCGCGGATTCAGAAGTGATTTTGCAAATGAGCGTTACAGAATAGCACTGCTGACCTGAGTATTTGATATTAATTTCAGCTTGATACCACGCGTTCGTGAGAAAAAAGGTCTTGACAGACGGACACACGGACGGACAACAAAGTGATCCTATAAGGGTTCCGTTTTTTTTTTCATTTAATGTACAGAACCCGGATATAATATGGTATTTAAGGTCAAAAGCAAAATACATTAGGTTGAAAGCAGTTTTTATTATAGACATTTATTTTAGAAAAAAGTTCACGATACACACAGACAGAAGAAGCTTCCAGAGCGCTAAAACCTTTGCGGAAAACTTGTAAATTATATTAAAAGGATCCATGCGAATTCCTCCACCTGTGCCCGACTTAACGACAAAAGTGAAAACAAATGTTGAGATCAAATAGATAGAGTCCCGAGATACCTTGGGTACATTTAAATGTATTTGAAATTTGAATACATTTGCCCAAAGTTTTTTTTTTTTTTTTTTTTTTTTTTTATACCACTTAGGTGGCAAACAAGCATACGGCCCGCCTGATGGTAAGCGGTTACCGTAGCCTATGGACGCTTGCAACACCAGGGGTATCACGCGCGCGTTGCCGACCCTGCAGAAATCTCTTCACACCCTTTTTGAAGAACCCCATGCTGTACTCCATTGGGAAAACCACGGCGGGGAGCTCATTCCACAGTCTGAGCGTCCGCGGAAGGAAGCTCCTTTGAGCCCGCACAGTACGAAACAATTCAGGTTTCAATATGTGAGGATGGACTCCCCGTCGATGGCGAGAGTTGCGATGGTAGAAAGTAGCCGTGGGCATCATCTTAAACAATTCTTCAGAACACCGTCCGTTGTACAAGCGGTAGAACACACATAAGGAGGCAAAGTCTCTCCTCAGACTGAGGGGCTCTAAACCGCTTGTGAGCTCGGGATCGTCGACAATTCTGATGGCACGTCGTTGAACCGAGTCTAAAGGATCAAGCTGGTATCCAGGTGCCCCCGCCCATAGATGACAGCAGTACTCCATATGAGGCCGGACTTGCGACTTGTAAAGTTGCAGCCTTTGCCCCGATGTGAAGTACTGCCTCGCTCTGTTGAGCACTCCGAGCTTTTTGGATGCCAGCTTAACCTTGTCTTCTAAGTGACTTCGGAACAAAACGTCGCTAGAAATGTCGACGCCAAGGATCCCGATGCTTTTGCTGATGTTCAGGGACGTGTTCTGGAACTGTGGAGCCACAGCAAATGGGGTTTTCTTAGCGGTGAACGCGCAGGCTTGAGTCTTAGTGGGGTTGAAATGGACTAGGTTTAGTCTGCCCCAATCGGAGACACTAGTTAGTGTACTCTCGATTTCAGACAACAGCCGTTCGCGGCTTTCCTCCACCTCGGAACGAGGGATATTAGCACGGCCCGTGTAATAAGCGTCCCCTGTACTGTCGTCCGCATAACAATGAACGCCGTCAATAGACAGCATATCATTGATATGCAGTAGGAACAGTGATGGGGACAGCACAGAGCCTTGCGGGACGCCGGCATTTATGTCCATGCTGTCGGAGCAGCTACCGTCAACGACGGCTCTTATGCATCTGCTGGACAGAAAGCTGGCAACCCATTTGCATAATCCCTCGGGAAGCCCGTATGCTGGTAACTTCGTTAGAAGACCCCGGTGCCAGACCCGATCGAACGCCTTCGCCACATCTAGGCTTACTGCCAATGCCTCACCTTGACTCTCGATGGCGAGTGACCAACGGTGCGTGAGATACACAAGGAGGTCACCAGCTGAGCGACTGTGGCGAAAGCCATATTGTCGGTCGCTCAACAAATCGTGATCCTCCAGGTATCTCAAAAGCTGCGTGTTGATCACTCGCTCCATGACTTTGGAGAGAAGGGAGGTGATGGCGATAGGCCTGTAATTCGTCGGGTCTGATCTGTCACCCTTTTTGGGCACTGGGTGCACATGGGCAGTCTTCCACGAAGACGGGACTTCCTTTTTGGTGTAGGAAAGCGCGAAAAGGCGCGTTAGTACTGGACACAATTCAGGAGCACACCGCTTCAGCACCACTGCCGGTATGCCGTCTGGCCCACTCGACTTATGGATTTCCAGAGAAAGCAATTCCCGCCGGACCTCCCGTTGGGTAATGCTTATCTCTGGCATGGAGCTGTCACACCGCGGAATGGTAGGCGGTGTGGCGCCACCATCATCCAAAGTCGAGTTCGAGGCAAAGAGAGAGCCTAAAAGGTCAGCCTTCTCTTTAGCACTATGGGCCAAGTTCCCGTCCGGCTTACGTAGTGGTGGCAAGGACGACTGGCAAAAGTTTCCCTCAGCAGCTTTGGCAAGAGACCAGAAAGCGCGACTCCCAGAGGGAAGGCTAGTTAGTCTCTCACCAATTCTGCCGACGAAATCGAACTTTGCCCTGGCAATCATTCGCTTACTGGATCTCGAGGCAGCGTTAAATTTGCGTTTCGCATCAGAGATTTTAGGGTCCTGATTAGCTTGGGCCGTGGTCCAAGCCTCATACAAGGTCTGCTTATTATGTCTAGCATCCTTGCAGGGCCGATTAAACCACGGTCGTTTCTTCACCCCTGCAGCCACTAGCGGGTTTGGGATATAACATTCCATTCCCGCCAGTATCGCCTCAGCGACGGCAGCTGCACAGGTGTCAGGATCATCTGATGCGAAGCAAAGCTGTCTCCACGGGTACGATGCGTAGTATTCACGCAATCCATCCCAGTCTGCTGACTTATAGTGCCACACGCGACGACGCCCGGGTGACCGGAGCGTAACAGGCCGCGCACAAGGCACCTGCGTCCGGACGAGACAGTGGTCCGATGACCCAAGAGGCGCATCCACTGTCACTGCATAGTTGTCCGGTCGCGAAGTCAGCAGAAGGTCCAGTAAGGAACTAGTATGGCTCTCAATATCTGGGATTCTCGTAGGAGAAACAACCAGTTGTGAGAGGCCATAGGCCAGGGCAAAGTCGTGAGCAGTCCTCCCCGCGAAGTCAGTGGACCGAGAACTAAGCCACTCAACGTGGTGAGCGTTGAAGTCTCCTAATATCACTAACTCAGCGGAGGGGTACTGCTCCAGTACTTTGTCAGTCGTCAATTGCAGGTGCTCAAATAACCGTTTTGTGTCCACGTCACCGCTATGGGACCTGTAAAGGCACGCATAAACTTTGGTGTGGCCACCGTGATCTACGCGCGCCCACAAAATCGACAGGTCCCTGTCTTCCAGGCCATGGAGACGGCGACAGCAAATATCCTCCCTGACGTACATACATACCCCGGCACGGCGCACAAAGTTGTGCTCCAGCTTGTACCCGGGGTAGTGTAGATACGATGTATCATCAGGGCAGGATATTTGCGTCTCCGTGAGAAATAGCAGAGTCGGCTGTGCAGTCTCAAGGTGTTGGTGGACTGCACTGATGTTAGAGTGAAGACCCCTGATGTTGCAGAAGTCCACAGATAATGTGGACGAGGTGGCCGCTGATGAAGTTTGATTAAATATTTGAGGAGTCGTAGCTCATTATTATTGTTTATCTTTCAAGTTATGCTCCGCATAATTTGATCTACTTACCTGAAAAATCTAAGCATACTTTGCATTACACTTAACTTATAATCTGTTTTTAGTGATATATTTATCTAGGAAATGGTAAAATTTTAGTAAAATCTTGAATTGTCAACAGTATGAAACAACATTCTGTTCTCTTAACCTGGATCCGAGTAAATGCCATGAGTTCAACGATCTACTTATTACATACACACGTGCACATGTACAGATAATCTGACGGGTCATTAAATAAATCTTCACAAAGTTAATAAAAGCAAACGCACTCGAAACGTTCACACTCACCTACCATTCATATCGCAACGCTCCTAATTAAACCGCCAAATTCACGAGAAGCGTCGACGCGCTAATATAATAAAGCCAGTATAAACCGCTCTAAACCGGTTAAAACCGGTTTAATATCAAGAGAGCGCGGGTGGGGCATAGCTCAACTTTCCGACGCGGTCGGGCGCATTACAACTTACAACCGGAGAGGATTAGCGATGGTGTGTACTCAGCTTAATGTTCAGCTTCTTTGTTTCGAGACAACTTTTTAACTTTCACGGTGATTACCGAAATCGCGGTGTTTGGATGTTAGTTTTTAGTTTTAATTAGCTTTTTGAGCCGAAATACAGTAGTCCCTACAATTATGCACATGCATGTACGTATTATACTTTTTAACAGGTCAATATTTGTGGCGCCATAATAACTCCATTGTGTTAGTAGACTACGAAAACTGTAAAAAGTCAATTCTAATGGACGAATGCAAAAAATACCACTATATATTTATGATCTGTAGCAAAAAAACAATAACTGTCTCTTTCATACTTATAAGCATGTACGCGCGCGAAAGAGACGAATAGACTTTTCATGATGCATATGCAGTACGACGTGACGCCGCGCGCTTATTCACAGACCCTACACAAGCGCAAACGTGTAAAAGTGTTGAACGTGCCAGATTTAGTGAACCGACCTGTAATATCTTGATACTTTCATTCATACCTAATAATGGATACTGTAAAAAAGGTATTAAATATGACCTCTTAAAAATACTCAAACTTTAATATTTTATAATGTGTACCTACTTTTCATAGTAAAACTTTTCTAAATTGAAGTAGTTTTAAAAACTTTAAAAAGCCATTTGATGTAAATCATTAAATAGAAAAATGGCAATCTCGCCTCCATAAAGAAATCTTTGTTGAATATTAAAAAAATGCGGCTTGTCTGCATCAAGCTAATAAAATAATTATCCAGCCATTTGAGTTTTAAAAGCCATTTAAAAATACAGTAAAACACTCGTTTCGTCTCAAAACTTTTATTTTACAATTTTACTTCTACACTGGTAAAATGTTCAGTGCTATAAAAACTTTTTCGAACCTTACGCTTAATATCTCCTCACTCAATCTCCCTTGCGTATGAAATGTAACTAACTTAAAGTAGCCCTTGTGACACATTATTTTTGAACTGCGTACCGTTAAAATTCAGATGTTCTTGTATCACGTTAAATTTTGATACCATAAGAAAAGAATGTCTGAAGGAGTAAGAAGAGAAAATTTTGTGACATAAAACTAATTTAATCACTTACATATTTCAATCGGGCCGCGTACATCACTACCGTGGGGTGAACATCTGAACATAAAATAGTCCCAACAAATTGAAACGGAGTCGAACCCGCGACCCGGAGTGTCGCCGCTCAATAAAGGGCCGGGGAAAAGGGCCGGGGAAATGTGTTTATCGCGATTTAGGGCCCTGTCCCGCCAAGGTCCGGCCGTTCGTACCTTCGTCAGGGCAGGACTGACATGCCGTGACGTCACGGCACGACGCCTCCCGTGATTATTTTTGTTTTAAAACAATTGTATTACCACAGAATAAATAATAGTACTATGGTATTACTAAAATTGGGACTTTTAATTCAAAGTATGAAGATTACAAAGTACGAAGGTTAGTATAAAAATTGCGACGGTGTGGACGGTCGGTATGGACTATATTTTCAATCAGAGTTAAATATATACCTATAATAAATATAACTCCGAGCGAAGAGCAACAAATCCGAGGTAAAAAACCATTGACTTATATATTGGGCCAATCAAGCCTGGCACTGACGACATGGCACCAACGCGCTGCCCCTAAAAAGTCAGTTTAGGGCCAACGAGACTGAGTGGCCTACGGTCCGCGGAACATTTCTATCGTTTATTGTTTATTTTTTTCTTGTATGTTGTGCATTTTACGCATATACAAGGTTACAGCGTACGCCTATATGCAACGCAGCACTTCGTAGTTCGAACAAATAGTTACTAGTACTTCGTAGTTACTGGGGTACTGTTCCGGTGGGCCTATCCTTAGTTTTGAAATCATTGTAAAAAACAAACACATTTTATTCTAGATTTCCTCAAGGTACGTTTATAAAATAAGCAAAACAGAAAACACCGCATCGCAACCTTTTCAAATGATATTCGGTAAAAGTGGGGCAAACAACATAACACTGCAGAAAATAATGAAACACGAATGAAAATATGCGTAAAATTAGGTTTGTTTCACGTACGAAAGTTCCACTCGACTCAATTAGCGAGCTTGCTCCAATATGCTCAAATAGGACCCCGGGTACACACAGCCGAGCCTAGAAAAGGGGAGAGAGTTGTAAGGCAGCGTTTAGTATGTGAGCGGGAAGTTGGATAGATCAGAATAACTGCTAATGCGTCCAGAAATGATAAGACTTATCATAGTACTTAGTACTCTCCTGTAATACCCAGTTAAATAGCGACGTTGGCGTATAATTGTATATTTATAATTAAGTGAAATTGAAATTCGTAGCTAATATAAACAAACATTGTAAAATCCCAAAAAAAATTGTCTTTTTTTGCTAAAAGTATTCATCCTCGACATGAAAATAGTATATTTCTGGGTTCCGCAATCAAGAAATATAAACAAAACGCTTTCAATCTCATCGAATATAAACCACTCAATCCACAACAATATTTTCATTCACTTCAAATCTCTAATATAATGAACGCAGCTTCACAGGGCGGTTTCCCAGAAATGGGGTAAGATGAGCCCGGGGGAATTTTAAAGCGGTTCAATCCCTGGCAAGAGACGCGTGGCGTCGCGTCGCCTGTCAGGTGTATCGGTTGCAGACACTCGTCTCGCGTGTTGCAGGGTAGGTACTGACATAAGTGGGATGTTGATAGGTGTACGTCGTTAGCGGTTCATGTATTTAAAGGATGGGGAGTCGCCTTGTTAAATACAGCGAAACGTTTTCAGGCTATTAAAATACGGGCTGTATATGTTGGTAACACTTATGTAAAAGCTTTGATCTTATCCATTTTGTCTCGGAACCCTAAAATTACATAAGTCGTTTTATTACATAAAAATAAAACCGGCCAAGTGCGAGTCAGACTCGCGCACCGAGGGTTCCGTACAAACCTGTAGGTATATAAGTAAATGGTAGTATAGACCTGAGTATTTGATATTAATTTCAATTTATGACCTATTAAAAAAAAACTACTTACTAGATCTCGTTCAAACCAATTTTCAGTGGAAGTTTGCACCGTAATGTACATCATATATTTTTTATAGATTTATCATTCTCTTATTTTAGAAGTTACAGGGGGGGGGACACACATTTTACCACTTTGGAAGTGTCTCTCGCGCAAACTATTCAGTTTAGAAAAAAACGATATTAGAAACCTCAATATCATTTTTGAAGACCTATCCATAGACACCCCACACTTATGGGTTTGATGAAAAAAAAAAATTTGAGTTTCAGTTCTAAGTATGGGGAACCCCCAAAATTTATTGTTTTTTTTCTATTTTTGTGTAAAAATCTTAATGCGGTTCACAGAATACATCTACTTACCAAGTTTCAACATTATAGTTCTTATAGTTTCGGAAATAAATGGCTGTGACATACACGGACAGACAGACATGACGAATCTATAAGGGTTCCGTTTTTTGCCATTTGGCTACGGAACCCTAAAAAGCTGGAACAAATGCAGGCAGAGGTTAAAATACTAGTAGGTACACATGTTCACAAACCGAGCAGCCCCGTGGAGCAGCCTGATATCCAGGCGAGCCAATCAACACGGTTGAAACGCGCGATCTGGTGATATCGATCCGTATTTATCTAATCGGAATGTTTGTGTTGCAGATATATTGCAAAAGCGCCGTATTGCAATATGCCTGATCAAAATTCAATTGAAAATAAATGAATTTGAATTACAAATTATTTGATCAGCTAGAATGGACTTACCCGCTTACTTGGGTGAAACCGCGAGGCATAGCTAGTAAACAAAGCGATGCAACAAAATCAATTACGGTATTGTCAAACTCTACAATGAGCAATTTTAAACTTCGACGACAGTCTAAAACCGGCTTTTCACTATGGGATATAATATAATATATTATCGCTCGTCATACATTTTATCGAAAAAATATTTACAGTTTGGGATCTAATATACAAAAATGTATGACGAGCGTTAAAATATTATATCTCAAGATGTAATTTATATTATATTATATGCCATAGTGAAAAGCCGGCTTCAAGCTCAATACGGCTAAATATTTCAGTGATTCGCGACCGTATTGGTTCATTGATATGAAAGTATATCCGTCGTGTGTTCCGGCTAATCTCTGAAACGGTTAGACCGATATAACGGGACCTTCAGTTGTAGATAGCTGATGTAATAAAATAGTAGCCTAAGCGTTCCGCGCCAAAAACTAAACCAAATACAACCGCAGGGGTCAGATAGTTTAAAACAAAAATGTTTGATTTAGGGCTGATTTTTCAATAGCAATATTAGTGGTATCTGGTTTTTAAATCTATACCACAGTCAATACTAATATAATAAAGCGGACGAGTTTTTGGATGTTTCTTTAAACGGGCAAATCTGTGAACTACCACTAGGATTCGAAAAATTCTTTCACAAATAGGAGGCTATATTATCCCCGAGTATTATAGGATAATTATTATTATTATAGGATGAAGCGCTTATGGTGTAGCATGATAAGCAGTTCTTAATCGATCAGCAAGTTAAGCTACCACTGTCGTGGTCGGTACCTAGATGGGTGACCGCCTAGTGGTATTTCAAATCGAGCGTTTCCGTGCTTCGGAAGGCACGCAAAGCCGTTGGTTTCGGTTATCACTTAATTATGATAGTCGTTAAGCTAGTTGGAGGCCTTCTAGGCGGCTTAAAATTTCACCCTGCCCATTCCCTTTCACCCTGATTTCAGAAAAAAATCAAAATTCAAAATCATTTATTCAAATAGACCTTCGCAGGCACTTATGAAAAGTCTGACTCTAATACTCTAATATCGGTTCGGAAGGTTGCATTTGCTGAGAAGAGCCGGCAATAAGCTCAGCAATTACTCTTTTCAAAACAAGCTTAGATTCATTACATAATATTTACATTCTAATCGCACTGAAAACAATTGCGTGCCCCGGCGCGGCGGCAAAATTACAAAGCAGACTGAATAAATATTTAATAAGTAAATAAATAGCAAACTTAAGCTGACCAGCCCCCACAAGCAGCACCTGTTCACAAGTATGACGCGTGTGGTAGCCATCGTCCTCCTCGCGATATTGGAAAGGAGGCCTGTGCTCAGCAGTGGGACAGTAGAGGCTGATGATGATGATGATTAAAGCATGCTTTGTATCCAAGTAACGTGGGTGAAACCGCGGTGAACAGCTAGTTTAAAATAAGAATAGTTTGCGCATAAGCTTATCAAAGAACCAGAAAAGGTACCTATCCGAGGTTTTATCGAGCCAATGAAAATTAACTTTTAATCCGACTAAGTCTTAGCAAAATTAATCACAGTTTCAAAACCGCGCGTCCATAACCGACAAGTAGTGATAAATTCATACATTTTCAGTTGTCGAATAATTTAACGACAATTGTTCGACAATTATAATAGAGTAGGCGGCAAGTCCACGCCCGTTCGCCCGTAGGGGGCGACACTTGGCCGCTATTAACTCCAACTTGGCGTACGTGACGAATTCGCACGCGATTATGCGACTTGGCTCAGTCGCTCTGTTGTGAATGTTCAAACTTGTATTTAAGTGAACGAGCTTTGAATGTGTTTAATAAGAAAATATTTAGCCATAATAACCAAAAGTAGAGTAGAGCAAATAAGCAACAACCTATAGGTATTAGTTATTTATTACATTTGAATATTATATAAATAAATTTCTTTCTGTAGGTATTCCTTCTCGTTATATTTTATGTTCGCGTAATATGCTTACTAAGGTAAAAAGTTTTCTATACACATGTAAATCAAAAGCTGATCAAATCAAACCTGTGAAAAGTTCAAGCGTGTCCAAAATTACTCTATGCGTTGTGCCGTCAGCACATTACCACCTGTTACAAAGTGTAAACGTTTTTTTTATCAATTTGTATTGTAACTATGAATTGTAATATAAATCGAGGCACGACGTTGTTCACACTACTTGACTAGTAATATTGCTTTGTTTCGTCTAGGAACTACCTACCTAATACTCGATCAATGGGTTTATTATACACAATGTCATAAGCATGAAAATTAAATTACTAATCAATAATTTCCGGAAAATTTCATTGCAAAATAATAGTAATTTAGAGTAAATTCTCGGGTTAAACAAATTAAATCAAAGCGTAGCACAACTTGGCACCTTCGCGTGAGTCTCTCGATCATGTGTCCTTTATCTATATCCCGGCAAAACGTTTAATAACCGTGGATTCCCCTCTACGTTACAAAGATGACAAGAACCCCGTATCTTAGCCATTACTTTCCTTTTTTCCGCCTCGGGGGATGAACTCGAGGTACGAATTAATCTTGCCGAACCCCGCTACCCGGTAAGTGGCAGTTCTTTCGAAAGCGTAGCATTATTGTGGAGTGGTTTACATGCTGGCCAGATCAGTGGTATGATAGATTTTGTAAGGAATAATGTACGCATGCGGTTTTGGGTGACATTCGGAATAGGAGTTCAAAAGGCCGTGGCTTATAAAGACTGTGTTAGAGCATTTGCATATACCGATCAGAATGAGAATCAAGTAGTTCTGAATAAGTCAAAGTGATTTATTTAGTAAGGCTCATGTCAGATACCAATGAAGAAACCACTTGTTCAAAAGGCATCCGCTTTCAACCGAGAATAATTGGCTACATCTTGGCGTTATACCGGGTGTTGTTCTGTATTTGTGCCATATTTAAGGAGGTTGATATTTACCTTGTATAGAACACTAATCAATTATAGAATCATGCTCCTAAAATTAAATATTATATTTAAAGTTTTGTAAAAATATAAATCCCCCCGTGTTTGACGATGTTTTATAAAGATTTAAAAGATATAAGTTGGTGACCGCTGCGCAGCGGCCGGTTTCTCCCCACGCCCCGGATCCCAGACCTATTCTGTGCAGTTATGAAGTCTTATTATGATTTGACGTTAATCACAAATCATCAATAATTGTTTACTTATCAAGCCCAGAATTAATTACCTATTTTATAATAACTAAATAAATCATTTACTATTGGTTCTGTAAATATGGCACGAATGCAAAACAACACCCTGTATTTTGGTAAGGATTTAAAAATACTTACGTCAATTATCTAAATAGAATATTCAAGAATTTTCGGAACGCGACTTGTCATTTAACTACAAAATATTACGTCATATGTAACTAAACTTAAGCAAAATACATTCATTTTATTTACTCCTAAAAACATTGGGACGCCTCGCAAACCTAATTCGGCTTTGTACAGTTTTAATGCATAAGTCCAACCTAGCCACAAAATCTTCTTTGCGGGTGCAAAGCTACCAACTAATCCCCGTTCTTAGCCTCCTGGTGCCTAAAAAGGCGACTCGTACTAATTTAAGACCCGCAGACACACCGAGTCTAATTAAGAAATTACTTAATTAAGTATTATCAAAGAAAAACTGTGAAATTAAAGAAAAGCAAGATTTTTCTGTGTTTTTTTTTTATTCATTTAAGTACTATATTTATACGTATACGTTTTTTTTTTAATAAAAACGTAATAATATGGAATACATATTTTTACTTAATTTGCTTATTTGTTACCTAACATATTATTATAAAAGCGAAAGTTGGTGTGTGTGTATGTTTGTTACAACTAAGCTCTATAATGCCCAAACAGATTTGCATGTAATTTGGTATCTTAAGTAATAAAAGATGGCATCTTTTCAAAATAAAATTTTCAGAATAGTTCAACATGCGGAACAACTTTCAAAATAGGACAGAAGCAAAATTTCCAAATAAAAACGTTGCATACTACTTATAAAAGTCTAAGTACATGACTTTCAATATACGAAGATAAGAGAAGATAAAAATGGTGATGAAGATGGTTGCAAAGAGCTAAAATAAATCCGGTATCACGAGTTCTAAAAACCCAAGAATTTAATTTAATTTATTTAATGGTAAAGTCAATGACACAGTAAGATACTTCATCAACCCAATCATATTAAACCCAATTACTAACTCATACAACTCTAATAAAAACTTAGTACGTAAGATCAAAAGTTAGATTAACATGAAAATCGTCCGTCCCGAACCGTGGGACACAAAACTTATTACGGGTGTAATTCTCGGCCCATAAACTGGGCGAAACTAGAGCCTTATCTAATTAGTATCGAGCGCATTATAAGAACCTCCACAGTGTTGGAGAAGGCGACGTAAATCTGCCCGGTGACAAACTGTACGTGATATAAGGGTGCGTTTCCATTTAGGTGGTCCATTTTTATACCACTATGGTTACAAATAAGCATAAGCCCGCCTAATGAAAAACATATTTGAATAATGTAACCTTGCTGAGATTCTTGCCGCATTCTTCTCAGTAGGCCCGAGTTCCGAACCGGTGGTAACTTCAGTAAATGTGACCTTCATAAGTGCCCTTCTGGGGTATACATTTTTGGGGCTTTGACTTTGAATGGGATGTAGTCTATGGACGCTTGCAACACCAGAGGTAGGTATCACTCGCGCGTTATTTGTATATTTGGCAGCCACAACACCTATCCTGAAAGATACATGAGTTTTATGTATATACATATGTGGGGGTACAACTTCATGTAATTCATATTGACAGACGCAAGCTCTAAAGTAATCCCATAAATAAAGGCGATGCGTAAAAACCATAGAGTTCGAATATAATAGAGTGATAGCGTTAAATACGTTACCTTGTGCGAAGCGTGAGCAGTTTTCATATAGATGTATTCCCAGATATATCAAACACTAGTTGATATACATTTAGACAACATTTATTGGTAAAAGTATTGATAAAAATGACAAATTGGCATTCAATATTATGTATTTTTGTCATTCAAAATTTCAAACTATGTACGCGCACTTCGTTCACAAGGCATTTGGCCGTACCGATGCTCACGATGGTAAAATCTAATAATATGTATTGATTTAGTGCCGTCTCAATTAGTTTATTGCATTGTTCTTTACATGGAATTTATATGTTTATTTGTCTATAGTATTATAACATAAGAAGATATTATCCTGCAATGTACACAATTTATAGCAAAAACTGCTTGCTTTTTAAAACAGTGTAAAGTAAAACATAGAATACTTTAACTAATTTACCTAAATGTAAAACGCACACACATAATAATCATATAGTAAGTATTCATAAATCGAAACGTAGCCTACAACTTCAATTAAATAATACTTTTCGAATACAAATATAACTAAAATCACTAGTTATGTTATTTCTATGAAAATCACGAATCACTATACTCATTTTCAAGTTCCAGGAATGACAATTACGCTACGCGGCATGTGTGCGACACACATTAATCATATTGGTAATGGTATAAGAGCTAGCAACGTCGCGAAAAAAAGAACTTTAGTAAGGCTGGTTTTTTGATATTTTCTTACGCATTAAAGCCTGATAGAGATGCGCCAAGTCTGGCAGCTGGGAGTGGTTGCGTTTGCTTTTGCGCATCCTATTTGTACTAGTGAAAATTTCGGATTTTTAACCCATTAAACCATTTTAGTACGAATAATTTTCTCTTCACCATTTTCTACAGCCTTTTAGCAACCTAAACTTAAATCGACAGAGCGTTATGTGGTTGCTAACTATGTGCCAGATGCTATTTTAGTTGTGAATCTTGTGAAAGCCATATTTTCTTCCAAACCATTTTCTAAGAGCTGAAATTTCAACATTATATAGTTATGCTATCAAAGAACCTAAAATTAATTTGCCAGACGGATATCTGGCTGCATAAGGGTACACAGACTAATTTAAGATCTGTTCAAGAACATTGTGTTAATCGAAAATAAACCTTATGTCATCGGGACAGGTTCCAAATTCAATTGTTTAATCTCAACCCAATATTTTACTTGAGCTTTGGTTGACTTTCTGAAATAAAAACCTTGGCTGCCTTCTTTCCACCAAAAAAGTGCGAGGAAGCTAAGCAGTGAGCGAGATTATACTTAAAGCTACGAAACTAATGTCAGAACCATGTACCGGAAGTGGAATTCGAGACCCAATCAATAGCAGCAATGAACAAAATGCTAACTTGAAAAAGTAAATTTTAAACCAGAACCATTCGAAGGAAAAAATAATATAACTTTATTTTCAAAATCAAAATAAATAAGTAATTTATTCAGGTTAGGCCCTGATAAGGCACTTATGAACGTTACAGTTGACTCTATCGACGATTCGAAATACACTTAAAACTGAGAAATCTCCGAAAATATGTTGTACTAGTTGTCCCCCGCTGTTTAACCCGCGTTCCCGGGATAAAAATTAGCCTATGTCCTTCTCCATACCATAGGCTATCTGCATGCCCAATTTCATGATGATCCGTTGAGTTGAATCGTTGAGGCGTGAAGGCGTAACAAATAAACAAACACACTTTCGCATTTATTATAATATTAGTTAGGAAGTTAGGATGTTAGGATTAGTTATCAATATTTTAATATACACTATGTATCAGTAAGTTGAATAGTTAGGCCGACTTGTTTGGCTCGACCTGTGTGCACACCTTAGTGCAGTTGCTATTTCACCCGTTACTAAAACTTTTAATTTATTAATACTGTAGGTGTAATTAAAGTGATAATTTTATTGTAAAATTACAACAATAAACCTATCGGGCACATGAGAAGTTTCTTGCGTCGCTTCTTCTCCTCATATTTTTTTTTTCATTTAGATAACACGGTGGTTTTTACTTTATAAAATACTTTTTTTTTACTTTTATGTTATTTTATTCGTTGTATTCTTACCCTGTTCCTAATTATATGGAGTCGGTGCAATTTTTGCGCTGTTTCAATTCGACCATTCTATCCATTATTATTATTATTATATATAAAATTCAAAGTCCTGACTGACTGACTGACTGACTGACTGATATATCAACGCACAGCCTTAACCGCTGGTCCTAGAGACATGAAATTTGGAGGGTGTATTCTTTGTGAAGTGTAGGTATCCACTAAGAAAGGGTTTTTCGAAATTCCACCCCTGAGGGGGTAAAATAGGGGATGAAAGTTTGTATGAAAGTCCGTCAGTTTCGAAGTTAGGATGTTCAAAATAAGTATTTAGGCTGACGATTGAAAATTAATTTATAGGTGTCTCAGCGTTTGTGATAATTCCACCCCCAAAGGGGGAAAAAAGGGTATGAAGTTGGGTAAGCAAGGCCTTCAATTCCACAAAAAACTCAACTAAATGTATTATTAAACAGTGTAGGTATCCAGTAAGGAAGGATTTTTGGAAATTTCACCCCTAAGGGGGTAAAATAGGGGATGAAAGTTTTAATGCAAGTCCGTCAGTTTTGAAGTTAGGATCTTCGAATTTTGTGTATAGGCTGACGATTGAAAATTAATGTAAAGTTATCTCAGCGTTTATGATAATTCCACCCCCGAAGAGGGAAAAGGGGATTAAGTTGTATATGAAAGTACTTCATTTCAACAGTAAACATCACTAAATTTATAATTATACAGTGTAGGTATCCACTAAAGAAGGATTTTTTAATATTACACCCCTATGTGGTAACATAGAGGATGCAAGTTTGTACGAAAGTCCATCAGTTTCGAAGTTAGGACCTTCAAATTTTGTGTTTAGGCTGATGATTGAAAATTAATTAATTGCCTTCCTCTTTTCCTTTTCCCATTTCTCAAAAAAAAAAAAAAAATATTAAAGTGGAGATGGACAGGCCACACACTGAGAGGAAAAGACAAGTGGAGTAGAATGGTCACCACCTGGCATCCAAGAAATGGGAAAAGGAAAAGATTATAATTGCAAGGCCCTAAATACACGCTTTTCTACCCAGTTAGCGAAATATAGCGGGCGAGCGCAAAAAGTAAATTTACTTAGTGCTGCGCCATTTCTTGGAACTGCTTTAATTATTTCTGTTGTAATTTGATAACATTTTTAGATCCTTAAGATAAACAATTTGGCATTAAAAACGCAAATTTCCAAAATTCCAAGTTAGCATAGTTCATTTCTGGTGTCTAAACAATTGAAACAAAGAAATTTCACTGTCATTAGTGACAACCAAGTGACGCCTCAGGGGTAGTCAACAGTTTTCTAGACAGTCTTATTATAATTTTAATAATAAATTCATAATGAAACAGTATAACTTATGTTTTTAATTTTTTTTTCACTACTAATATAGCATACGTAGTTGTAATACGTAAAGTAACACTCTGTCAATTTAAACTTAATTTGGTAAAAAAATTGTTAAAAAAAAGGACGGAGAAATTGATGAAAAAAAATTAAAAAATGTTTCAAACTCCGAAATTTTCACCAGCACAAACAGGATGCGCAGAAGGAAACGCAACCACTTCCGGCTGCCAGACTTGGTGCATCTCAATCAGGCTTCTATGAGCAAGTAAATATAAAAAAATCAGCCATACTAAAGTTCTTTCTCGAAAACGTTGGTAGCTCTCGTACCATAAGTATTCATAAATCGAAACGTAGCCTACAACTTCAATTTAATAATACTTTTCGAATACAAATATAACTAAAATCACTAGTTATGTTATTTCTATGAAAATCACGAATCACTATACTCACTTTCAAGTTCCAGGAATGACAATTACGCTACGCGGCATCCGATGGTGCGTAGTGAGTTTACAAAGGATTAATTAGTCCGTAATCCCTTTACGCTCTCAGACGGAGTTTATAAACTCCTTTAGTCTTTCTTCGGATGAAATTAGTGTCTCTAAACGCCACGCTGGCTTAGAAGCTACTTTTATTTTACGCTAAGTTTATGTTTCAGATTTAAGTTTGTTTTCATCGGGTTTTTAGTCTTAATTTTATGGAAGTCAGTGATAACTCTCCAGAGGAAGTGTTTATTTTTTATTTCACTTTAAATAAAAAAAATGTTTGAAAAAATATCGACAAACCTGTAAGGCTTGTTGCTTTATGAAGACTGAACACTCATTCACTGTTTTTTGGGTTCCGAACCAAAAAGATAAAAAGAAACCGATACGTGTGTGGCCCGGAGTGGCAACATAAGTTGCCAATCTGTGCGCGAATAGACCCGATACATTAATATTACAATGAATTTAGTTCGCGAAAGCTTAACAAATTTGGAATTGTTTTACTCAAACTGTAATGGAAAATAAATGTTTCTATTTAACTGTTTAACTGTTTTGCGAAAGAAGCCAAAATGGGAGACTGAAAAACTGAGTAGGGTTTTCAGTCTCCCATTTTGGCTTCTTTCATCATATGAAAGGACTTCATTTGAACATTCTAAAACAGGTTTTTATTTTCTTTTATATTGCATAGGTTTTGACTTATGATGAAAAACTACAAGAAAAGCGAAAAATCTGAAATAACTATACTTAGTTGATAAATATAAAATTAAACATAAAATTATTTTGATGATTTCGAATACAAACAAACTAATTTATGCGGTCTGATTTTTTACCACAGCTATGGTTAGTACTAACAGACTCAGACACGTACTTGGCTGGTTTTATTTTATTTGACACGTGACCCTTTTAAATTGATGGCAAATCATGCGATCTTCGCTAAGAAACTGCATCTTTATCAGTTCCCAATTAGATTTTCATCAGTTTAGTTGTCAGCCTAAACAAATCAAAAACAATAGACATCCTAGTTTGTGAATTCTAGAAGTACAAAATACCTCTCCATTTTCACTGGCTTTAGTTACTAATTATACCAAATAATTTTCGCTGTTGTCGAAAATAATTTACGCTTCAACTTCTGTTAATTTTAAAAGTGGTACAGTTTGTTTTAAAATTAAATTTAGCTTGATATTGTATTATTTTGTACATAGATTTTAATTTATTATATCATAATTATTAAGAAAATAATAACTCTGATAAAGTTAAGAGTTAAGGTCACCACTCATTATATCAGTACGGCTACGCCTCGGCAAATCCCTTGCCACGCAAGTGAGGCCTTTAAATCGTATGTGTTAAAGTAAATTTTACAATGACTACATAATATAGTTGACACCTCGCGGCGCTTGCCGCTACAAGCCACTATAATCTATTTCACATAGGATGAGTCGTCAAGGTTAAGGGTTTTTTACCAATATCTAATGAAATTACATTTGATTACTCTGAAATAGTACTCACAATATTTCATGAAACCTCGCTCTATCATAGTATTCCTTTATTATATCGAAATGAACATTAAACATTGAGAAATCTAATAAAATACCATGTGTCACCGAACCCATTTTATTTGAAATCTACTATAGTCCTTCTGACCACACGCTTCTAGCGAGCGTCCCGCTCCCTTGCTGCCTGACGCCAGCAAGCGGTATCTTGCCAGAGCCGCGCTACCAATTTCACCTTTCGCAGCCCGCGAGCTGCCACCTCGCAGGCGGGCGGCGCACTGGCAGCTAGTGGTTGGATTGATTTGAGGCGGTACCGCATGCCGGGCCGCTGCTGTGGTGGAGCGGTAATGATATAGTGAGTGATGACCTTTAACCGCCGCGTATGTACGGTCGGCGCCAAAAGTAGTTTGTCATTTTAGTACCCTTTGATAATAATCTATTGACAATAAATCTTATAGTTTTTATGGAAATAGTAAATGTTTAATTTTCTTATTCCGCGGCACTAAAGTGATCGACTACTTATGACGCTGACTAGACTAGACTCCAGGATTAATTATGTGTTACCGATCTTGTTGAGGTCTTTCATGCATTTTTTTAATTCCACACACGTCATAGCGCTGCGGAAAAACACATCATACAAGAGATGCGGTCACGGTAGTAGATCGCATTATCAAATGTATCAGTTCCAAACATAAATAAAATTGAAGTGTCCGTTTGTAATGTTTCAAGATATAGAGCATAGCGTTTATTCGCTCAAAGAGCAGCTCAACTGGGGAAGTACCTCCACCTTACATAATACCGCAAGTAAATAACTTTGTGTTGTGTTCCTACCATGGCGAACTCACAAGTTCGCCAGAGCTCATTGGGGAGGGGCAAGGTTCTGAAACGCATGGGTGATGCCACGTGAATTGCACGCATTATGGCTAGGTAGGGATGGGCAGGGAAAGAAAAATATTGGGAAGAAAAGAAAAATACGGGAAAATACGGAAAAGAATGGAAAAATACGGGAAAATTCCCAAACGGCGGGAAAATACTCAAATGGCTTTATGTTCCTCAAAAAACATATTTGTTGATGCTTTTGATTATTATTTTAATCATACTCGCTGTTGTATGTACCTACATCACCTACGCGCGGACCTACGCGGACCTTGGAGGAAGTTATCACACATTTTTTTTATACTACCTAGGTAGCAAACAAGCATACGGCCCGCCTGTTGGTAAGCGGTTACCGTATCCTATGGACGCTTGCAACACCTCCCTCGGGACCCGGGACGGGCTATATAAGCGTCGTACATGTGCACGTGCTCTTTCTGCACGAGACCGTCTGTCCGACTGTCCACCGACTGTCCACCACAACCCTTACACCCCAAAACGTCGCTTTTTTTAAAAACAACGCAAAAAAAATTTTTTATTGTTTTTTTATTGTATGATATGAGTATGACCCTAATAGAAATCATGTTAAATGTTATTCAAACGATTTGGTAAAGGTATTTCTCGCTATATACGAAAAATCTACTAAATATGACCATTTGAGTATTTTCCCACCCAATGGGAAAATTCCCGGGTTCTTTCCCACTAAATTGGAAATTTACTCGAAGTTGGGTTTATTCCCGGGAAGAAACCCAACCCTATCAGGCTAGGTAATCGCTTATCATCAGTCGGGCCGTATGCGTTTTTTGACTTCGTCGTAAAAAGTTATAACAAATTTTTACTAAATGCTAATGACAGTAGGTATATACGGTACTTGTAACAAGAAAACAATTTTTAGAATTTTTGTGTGTTTGTTTCAGTTAATCTCCGAAACAACATGACTGTTTTGATGAGACTTTCACCGACGGATAGCTGATCTAATAAAAAGTAACTTAAGCTACTTTTAGAAAAAATAAATACATAATATAAATACTACATTTTATATATTTACTTGTCAATGGGATAAAAACATTCTAGATTATACTGAACGCATTACAACTTCTTGAAGCCCTTTTTACGACCAAGTTGGTAAACAACATAGATTTAGAATTTTCGACTACCGTTACTTCATCTAAGGTAAACAAGCGTACGGCCTGCCTGCTGGTAAGCGGTTACCGTAGGCATATACACGCTTGCAACACAATTGTCAACCACTTAGGAGACAATAATCATCTGAAGATATTTTGATAACTCTACAATTTTAAGTCTTATGCGTACCTAGACTCAATTCTCTGTGCCTAGATTGACAGAAAGCGAAATAATATTGTTTACAAAATAACGTCATTCAAAATTTGTAATAAGAAAAGGATTCCTTCGGATTGGAATGCCTCGAATACAAGGTATTTAATATAATTCTGAAAGTTGAGGGAGTGAATTTTAAGCCCCCCGATATGAAAACACTGGCAGATGCAGGATTGGGGATCTCGCTCTAACACTCGCCCTTTAACTTGGAGCCACTAAACGCGAAATAAAATTGATTCTGCTTTTTTTTAAAGTTATTTATATCACATATATAAAATTAGGTACTCAATTTAATTAGCTGTATAAACGACAATGACTTAAACATATAGTGGTACTCGCTGTCCCGCACGGATTCACTCGCGTTCCCGGGATAAAATGTAGCCTATGCCCTTGTCCATACCATAGGGTATCTTCTGCAAGCCAGATTTCATGATGATCCGTTGAGGCGTGAAGGCGTAACAAACAATCAAACAAACTCACTTTCGCATTTATAATATAAAAATAAATATTCAGGTGTTTCAATAATATTTAAAAAAAAGAAGAAAATAACAAAAAAAAAAAAAAAACTTGCTATTTTTCGCGGCTTTGTACAGTAATCTCGGGCCTTAACTGAACGGGCTTTGGCATTGGGGTCTATAATAGTTTCAGTTTAATTTATTGTCTGATTTTCGTACAGCAATATTTTAATAGACACAAATGTAATAATGGAGTTTACGTCATTAACATGTGATTCACACATAATTTTGTATAGGTACCTATCCATGGGTGGTACCGCAGATCAAAGAAGTTATGGTGCGAAAGGAAACCAGGTAGGTATACACTAAGATAATATGTTTAAAGAATTATAACAATACCAATATGCTTGTTTGCCTACTTCGTATTAAATAATATAGCTCATAAATAGCGAGAACATTTAGTTTTTTTCGTAAGACACCCAAAAGTTTAATTAAAATCCGTAAAATTATGTTATAAATTGACTCATCACAAAAACTTGTGAAATTCGGCAATTGCCAGCGCGTCGCAAACTTTTGAACAATCAGAAGCTATAGTCAAATCGAAATAATAGAATTACTTCGCTACGTTAGTTTCTAGTGATAGTTGGCTCACAGTTTCAGGGCGATGACATCATGAAAACTTGCCTTTTGATTGTTAACTTCTTCAGATACATCCCTTTTGGTGCATTGTATCAATGTATTTGGTAACCATTCATAATCATAATAAGATTAATTTCAAAGTCATTAAAATCGTCATACCCTGGTTACGAGTTTCTCATCCAGTAAGCTTTCCCATCAAAAAGTCACAAACGATAATAAATATATTATTAGAACATCGTAGTTATCAGGATTGAAACATTTTAAATTCACAGTAATGTCTTTTGTACCTATGTTCAATATGAAATTTTAAAGAGATGTAGATGCATTTTGCTTGCAATTTCTCACCTCAATTTCCATCTTTTACACAAATTCGATAACGTTTGGCAAGCCTCCAAGAGCCTTATCTGGGGGATCTGCTATTCGAAGCTCGGATATACCTTTGTTTCTGTATTGCTGTAACAGAGTGTCCAATGATATTCGATTAGAAATACTGGAGGGTATAAAATATTATATTTATGCCAACATTATGTTTATTTATATTCGATTCGAGTCATATTTTATAATACTAGATATTCGCCCCGGCTTCGCACGGGTGCAATAGGTACTAATGTGGCGTCATTATGAAGCACGCGCACGCGCGCCACTCCCGTCGCCATCGCCGCCGCCCGTCAGGGCACGGTATCGCGAATACTGTTTTTTGGTAATTTATAAATCTGTCATATCGTCTTAAATATTAGTGATAATGGTTTGATGTAAAGAATAAAAAGCAAAGATTTGGTTTTATAATTTCTGTATATATAACATGCATAGACCAATTAAAAATAAACCATCCGGAAATTATGTAACTGATGGTGAAAATCGCATCAAAATCCGTTGCGTGGTTTAGGAGGAGTTAGCAGATATACAGACAGACAGTCACAGAATGCGACTTTGTTTATGTAGGGAGAAAAAGGTCGACGATAGCATTAGCTAATTAAATTCAACTCTCAATACACACAAACTTGCCGGGAACCAAGTATGCGTACCATCGCTTTACCCCAGCCACTCAATCGAACATCGCCCTCCGTTTTAATGGCCATCAACTTAATAACTCAACTTTTTACAAAGCCAAGAACACTTCAACATGAATCCATATTCATGAGTCAGTCTCAATACCTCACAAGATACCCGCCAGTGAACCTACCGAGCGTTTTATTCAATTAACTCCCGATATCGAGTATAGAATCTATTCGATCTTAACGGGAACCACTCAACGTTCCCTTTTAAAAGGATTCTACTCCATGAATATTCTGAAAAGTACTTAAGTTAACAAGAGGGAGGTGTAACTTCAAGACTGCAATTTTACGAGGGAATGGTCATATTCGTAGCTCAAGTTCTTCGTATGTTCAAATGATATAGTGTGTTGGGTTGGATGTTAACATTTATAAGTTTCGTATGATATAAAAAAGATTATGACAAAAATCCATCTAATATAACTCTCTTTACATTGAAGAGCTACGATATTTTTTGATAATTCCCAAAGAAATATAAATAAAATACTGAAAAAATTACATAGAGATTTAAAGGCCATATTTTATTTACATTAACATTTATTGACACAAATATATAAACTACTACAATTAATAAAACGAAAAACAATTTTTATACAAATAATATGCATCAATATAAAAACATTTACAGGTCAATTTAAAATAGAAAAACAATAACGGCCTTACTCATAAAACGGTTTACACTAATATACTAACGTCACCCTACTGTCATTGTCAAACAATGTGACTTTAATTACATTACCATTTAATCAGTTTAGTTAAATAGCGTTTTATGTTTAAGGGAGTACAGGTCGTATAACTAAAGCTGGCACATTCACAGTAGGTAGGTACTCATACTTCTGCAATTTCAGGATACAGGTGTTTTATTACATTATTGCTTCTAATCAATCAGCAGTAGCAAAAGCAAAACAATAACTGTCTCCTTCATACTCATAAGCTTGACCACGCGCAAAAGAGAAGAACAGACTATTCATAATGAGAATGCAGTGCGACCCACGCCGCGCGTTTATTCACATACACTTCACAAGCGCAACGTGTAAATATGTTGCACGTGCCAGCATTAGTGAACCGACCTATAAGTACATAACTTAAGCCTGCGCTGCGACATAACTACTGCAAGTTTAGTGGCCCATCCAATTACCATGATAGGCCAACATGTTGTGTTCGTTACTTAAGTCGCAGTACGCAGACTTTTCATTAGTTCTAGTGTAGAGTACGACGTGTTGAAACCAGTCGTGAAAACGTAAATCTACTGGGTATATTCAAATATGTGAATTTGTAGGATGCATGATACCAATTTATCAATACCTAATAACTAACTTATAAAACGAATAATGTAAATGTATTTCTTGCATGGCCCGTTTATTAATCTTATTAAGGCGCCCCGTGGCACAGCGAGTGGTCCAGAGTTCTGCCATCTTTAATCTGTGGTTCTGCAGCCAGTACTATGTGCGTTTTCGTTGACTGTTGCGGTCTATTTGTTGTGCAATAATCATTTATTATATATTATTTGTTCTTCATGGTCTTATAGTAATTATATAATCAAATTGTTAAGATTTGCTCGAGGTATAGGTCTGAAACATTAATGGGGTGCGCCATATTGAGTTTGGAACTTAAATGTTATTTTAGTAAAGAAAAAAGTCCGATGTCCCATGTCGCTTCCCGAGTCATAAATTGAGGTTACCGGTAAGAAAAAAGGTTTAAATACTGTTGTATTATCGTTCTAATAAATATTTCTTTCGCAGCTATTTACAGGACGGTCTCACTGTATGCATATATCCATACATTATAAAAATCCAGTTAGGTATCCAGATTACTATAAGAGGCTAGAACTATATTACTTTTCATTAAATTGTGCTCCGTGATGTTTATTTGGTTCAAATTCAAAAATATTTATTTATCAAAAATACTACTACTACTTTAAATACATAATAATAACAGAGCTTGCCTTAAATTAGTAGCATAAGAAAACATTTTTCAATTATTAGGAATCCTGTGGCCCCAAACAAAGCAAGCTTGTCTCATGGTTATAGTTTCTATCCACTTTTGTGATGTTAATACATTTTCCTAGTAAATTAAAATTGATGAATTGTATGTACTAAAACTAAATATAACGTTGTTATTGGCCCTGATTCTGTTGTTCACAACTAAACTAATTTTAATCTCGCTATGTCTCTTTCTAACAAAGAACATAAGAAAAGGATGTAAGAAATTTAGTCCTGTCAAATTAGTCCAATGCTTGTTATCAATATAAATTTAGTCGCCATCTATCGCGGTTACGCCTAAATACACGCAAAATAAGACGGCAAAGAATAATTTGACAGCTTCAAATATGTTCTATCCTTTTTCAATAATGTTCGTAAGAAAGAGATGAGATGTGACTAAAATTAGTTTAGTGCGATCTACAATAGAATCGGCACCAGTATCTATGTTTAAAAATTAAATTAAATTTCTGAGAAATAAATCTTACTAACATAACCCTTACTGATAAGTTTACAATCTATATCCAAAGAATTACAGTTACTAGTCTGGTACAAAAACTACCTGGTAGTACATTAAAAAAATGCCATTCACCGGACCATAATGAAGCCAAAGATGGAACACGCTGGTCGTCAAAGTCAAAGCCAATTTCAAAGTAAATTTAGGCCCTAAAAGGGCACTTACGAAGGTCATATTTACTACAGGTTCGGAACATGACGCCTATTTATACTCTCCGTATCATTAATGTAATCCCATCTGCTTAAGTCATAGCTTAACTTAAAAAAAAAAAACGATAAATTATTAGTATTAAAATACTCAGACTCTATAATGAAAAACATGACCGACTGTTTTCCAGATACAAAAACATTCTAAACGTTTCAAGTATTCGTTTCTGTCACAGATAATGGACTCGTACCTTTACATTTCGCGGTGTCTGGGCCCAAGGCTTTGTTGTAATGAATTTATTGTATGAAAAGGTTACATCCCGAGAGTCTGTGGCCTCACAAGGGTCGGACATAATTTAACAACTTTTCTGTCATACTTTCTTTTTTGTGTGAACAATTTGAAATATTGCATTAGCTCTGAAGATAAAAGTACTTATGATACGAATTGTGTTGTGTATGATGAATAGATTGAGTTTTCTTTTTTACATTTATATTATATAACAGTCTGTGATTGCTATTACTTATCTGTCATTTTCTTGACATTTTCAATCAGTGAGATTTTTAGATTGAAATTTTGTTTGGTTTGTTTTAGTATATTTACCAAATTGTAATATATTTTGTACTTCAAATATTTTCTAGAAAAACATAAGCAAATATATGTAGGCGTCAGCGAAAGCCAAGCGATGCGAACACCATGATTAGGGTTCAGTGGTATGAGATTTGATGGGTAAAGGGATGCAGGCAATGAACCAACGTTATACAATCGGAAAGTCCCGTATGACGAGAAGAAGCGACTCAAGAAAGTCCTCGTGGGCCCCATAGGTTTATTGTTGTAATTTCACAATAAAATTAACACATTAAAATTTACAATTTAAAAACGGGTACCATATATAGCTACTGCACAGAGGTGTGCACAGCTCGGGAGCTTGCGATAGATTGCCCTCTCCAAATGCGATACGCACACTTTAACTAACTTTGCTATTGACGTTATGGTCAGTGTTGCCACTTCACTCAATCCTTCTACCACAATATTAAAATGATCCAACCAAGTCAGGCCAGGATAGTTGGCCTGACCTTCCCGAGATATAATTGAATGGAGTATATTCAAGACATAATCAAAACTCTAAGTACTCGTAATTTTCCAAAAATTATGAAACACTAGTTGGTATATCTACGTAAGGAACAAACCCGTTTCTACCGATTCCATAAGAATTTCAATATCGAAAACTTGCACCGGAAACACCCAATCTAGTCGGAATCCCGTCTAAAATTTCAGAAAATAACAACTTTACACTTTGAAACCTAGATTGCATAAATTCATGGAACAAAGAATGTAGCAACGCAAGTAAATTTTATTTTATTTGAATATTATCATTGATATTATTATAGTAAACTAATCCAATAAATTCATAAACGACAGCTGCAATAATGCGATGAGGGTAAAAGATCACTCTCGGGATCTCTGAGATAAAAATATAATTAGTGTAATATTATCCATAAATGAACCATATTCCAAACTAAACATAGACTATGGAACCGAGATAATACTAATTGTACAACATAAATTACACCTAGACTCAACCGCGCGACCTGCGTCAAAAGATAAAACATTCACTAAATATAATTTTAAATATTTATATAACAAGATTTAATAACAGTGTCACATACAATCCCGATGGCCAAGTCTCGCATCGCTTGCTAAATGTATCAATTGCGATACAATAGCTTCTCGAGGCGGACCAGACGCCACACTCAGTGCAAACTTTTAATTGGAACGAAATCCTCGCGCCCAAGGCGTTTTAATTAGGAAAATTTCCTATGAACAAGCGGACGAGATATAATTTCTATGCAAATTACGCGTAACTTCGCATAGTACAGTGGTACGTACAGTTACTTCGGAAGATGGATCTGGTGGGTTAATATTATATTAATAAAGAGCTAATTGATCAAGTTTTGCCGGTTGGTACGTGTGGGGTTTAATGAATTATGTGTGCCGACTTTTGGTGACATGAGAAAAGGGGTTGTGTTCGATTCATCTTTACAAAGTTTATATTAGAATGTGTTTTTGACTTCTGTTATGTAATAAGTAAGTAATAAAGCTAAAGTGGAAATGGACAGGTCACGTCTTAAGAGGAATAGATAAATGGAACAAACTTTTTTTGGTATCCTAGAAACACCAAAAGAAATTGAGGAAGACAGTTCCGGAGATGGGTTGATGATATGAAGGCAACAGCAGGGAGAAAATGGACTAGAGTAGCACTAAATAGAAGAGAATGGAATGAAATGGAGGAGGCCTTTGCCAAAGTTTGGCAAACAGACCAAGTTGTCGATGTCGACTTATAGCAATATTATATAATCTAATGTAAAATTAGTGTCTGAATAAAGGCTTATGTAATAAAGTTTTGATTGCGAATAATATTTAAGATATTTTCGTTACATGTATCAATCAATTTAATGTTATGATTAATCAACTTTTGATGAGTTATGTTCTAATAACTATACTTATTGCCATTACTGTGTATAGCATTGTATTTGACCACAATATGATGTGGCCGAAGGTGGTAAGCACACAAAGCTTAGAAGGAACTAGAAGGACTATTATATATTGATCGAAGGTATATTATATCGCTAAAAATCAATATTACGGTGCTTAATGTCGCTATTTTATGTTGAACGTACGATAAATATAGTTACTAATTTTAAGTTTCTTTTTACAGTTGTCTAACATCTATAATGTGAGTTTAAATAACTTGTTTCTTATTAAATATGACAACCTCGCCAAACATTATATAAATTATGCAAACAAACATAGAGCCCACATTAAGTACGAAATCAAATTTCAACATCGTACGTCAATATCGTAGCAAACCAAACCTGTTTGCCTAAACGTAAATAAATTAGCTTGCCAAACTATCGTATGGCCCGTTCTCGGTGCGGCACAATCGCTCAGACTCCCTGACATATGATAATTAATCAAATGAACTGAGCGGGAATCACAGCTCATACACACCCACCTTTATAATATAGGTACTTAACGATAATTTCTTGTAAAATTGGAAGAGATTGATATCGTTAATATGTTTATTGCATTGTTGAAAATTTTGCCAAAGACTATGGTCCACACACCGTAAGCACGTGGCCTAAACCCTAGTTGCACCATATACGCAGCGACTGGTAAGACCTAGGTCGATGGCAAGGGCGATATTATCAGGAGTACTGTCATGTTATCACATTCGTGAGATGTGAGTGTTCCTTCTTTACGTAGTAGTAGTTAGTAGGGAAGAACTAAGGAATAATAACTGAGGAAAATAATCAGGTTTTATTTCCACAGATCTAATCAAACTGAGTCAACCGACAGGCCCAGGTATTCTGGGTAGAGGTATGAGGTCATCTATCTTAGATCAGGTTTCGAAAACGGGTATGTAATCAGCGGTCTGGCTGTGTAGCCAGAAGCCACAGTAGAGATGGAACAGTTATAGCTTTTGTTTGCAAAATATGTGCGCACTTGCAGAGTAGTGCTTACTATCCAGTATCAAAAAGTAAGTAAATAGGGTACCTTACTTACGCAAACGTAAATGGCCATAAGAAATAGGTACGCAGCCATGAGAAATCTTTCAGGATATTATAATAAATACGCCGACACTGATATAAAGAACAATGAGAGTATGAAAGGACTTCAAGAAACCTGCATGTTTTTAGGATATATATCACAATAGAACAACAAAAGATTAGATAAGTTGTGGAAGGAGAAGCATACAATTACTCTCTCTCTTGCGACATAATTTTCTACTTATTCTAATAGACTCAATTCATAAATGAATACCGAAGCCTAGTCTTAATTTTTAATTACCATTTCTCGGCTACATTGCATATTCATTAGTCGCGCGACTTTCCTGGACTTTATCAATTTCCTTCGGTGTCAATTACAATCAATTTTCAATTGAATATTGAGGAGATCCTCGACTCTTTGGATTTAATTGAGCGTAGAAAGAAAACTTTTCGAGCTATTTCTCAGTTTTATCCTCTTTAGAGTTTTAATAAAGTGATCAAACGATATCAGTTTTTCAATTCAGGGAAGCATTTATAGGGCTTAGAGGGTACGGACTTGAGAGCAACGATAACAGAATTCATTAATTGCAATATGCATACAGGATCTCAATAAATATGTTAACACAGTGGACACGACAAGCAAATACACTGGCGTGAGTTGAAAATGTTTAATTAGTTTATTATTGGCGGATCATTCGCACGCAACGGGCTCTATGTAATTACTTATTGTCAATGAACTAATTAATTTATTGTTTTAATATAAATATTAATGATATCGTTGGGCATGTTCAAAGGACATGTCAAACGCAGCTTAATGTGGTTAGTTAATTGTATTAGCTTTATCGATTGTTAATGAAAAATCATTGGAGTTATTAACAGTCAATGTGAATTATTGTCACTGTGCGGCTTGTGTTTGGCCGCACGCAGATTCATCATGGTAAATAATGTGGCCGAAATTGGGAAGGCCATTTAGGATTTTTTACTTCATAGCTGGTGTAGTAAGGGGCACGAGTCGTGAGCACAGATTGACACCCGCGCAGTAGTTAATCTTCGGTATGTTTGGCGGAATGAAGCAGATGGGAGCGCCGAGCTGCACACAATTTGGTTCGTCAGTCGATGTTCGTCGACTATTGGATTCTTGCGTGTCATTTGACTACTGTGATTTGGCCAAAAGTATACATGCTTGAGCTTGCCCCCACTACTGCCTATCTGTGCTCACCGTTCGTGCCTCATACTGTATATAGGTACTAATCGAGGTGCATGGTTGGATGATACCTCCATTTAAAAGGGAGGATCTTCCGCCAGGCTGGGTCACCGTGCCTGTGGACTGCAGTCCAACTGTCCAATGTTGGACAGTGGTATACATGCAAATCGCGGAATTAACTTTGTCAGCGCGATGCAGGATGTTGTGGCGCCATCTATCTTTCTTTGTGTGAAGTATCTCATAGACCAGGAGATACTGGCACAAATTTCCCACGCGATTGGGCCACCAGTTCCTGCGCTATGACCACCACCCTGAAGAATCGCCATACTGGTACAAATGACAAGAAAATGTGTGCCAGTATCTCCCGGTCTATTAGTTTAACTGATAGATGGCTGATTGACGTCGCTACATACTTTACCCAATCTTTGGCATTCACTCAGGTCACACTATACGATATCAATTTGATAAAAAAAAACGTAAAAAGTTGCATAGAATCTATAAAGACGGCAACATAAATCTTGTTACCTTATAAAGTACTATCTTCTATCCCTGTTTAATCTGCGTTCCCGAGGATATTGTTTCCTTAATAATAAACCTGGTTTATCATTCTACGAGGCAAGTTTCCTACATACAACATTACGCATATATAATATTATTAACTTTTCATAACGCTTTCAGGTCAATGAACCGTGCATAGATATATTTATAAAATAACATACCAGCAACAAGATAGACACAAGCTTTATTACGTAGACGCATGACGCAAATTGTGAAAAGGAAATGTCTGGAGCTGTATGAATACAGCCTGATCACTATCAAATTAAAGGGCTGAGTCATGAAATGAAGTGATTCGAATAAAATACATTTATCTCTCATTTCATTGACTCTAGTACTAAGTAGCGGCGTGAGATGACTACCTACCCTCATAATTTATAAGAAATTTTACTAGCTTCAGTAGCGACCTAATATTTTCGCAGGAAGTCTCCTTAATATTTTATTCTAGGGCATTTATCAGTCCGTTGAGTCATAACTGGTTGAGTAACAAACATATGCTATACATTCGCATTTTTTGTATTAATATGATTAAGTAATATTAGTGAAGATAAAGTTTAAAACCCCACTATATTTGAAACCACCTCCACCAATCCGCAGTGGGCACGCGTGGTGGAGTATAGCCCAGTCCCTTTCACCCTCATTGGTGAAAGGAGGCCTGTGCTCAGCAGTGGGACATTATAGGCTGATGATGATGATATTTGAAAATTAAAAAATGTATAAAGATACTTTATCACCCAAATTTAACATGTTAAAATATTGTATCTACTTGTATACACCCATGCTATAGGTAAATCCTGTATATAAGTTTCTGAAACAGTTAGCTTATTGCCATCATTAAAACAACCAGTGTCATAGTAACCATAATATAATTCTAACGAGTATTATAATAATGTTAATTTTTTGCTTTTACGATCCCATCCTTACTCAAGGCTCTTCAAGGTCGGCAACACATCGGCAATCCCCCTGGTATTGCAAATGTCCATACGCGGCGGTGACCACTTACCATCAGGTGGCCCATCTGCCTGTTTGTCAACCTAATGACATAAAAAAAACCTCATCAAACAGCCACATTCTCACTACTCAATTAGTGGTATATATAACAGGTGGAGATTTCGAGATGGCATATTTTCGAAACCTATGTTGGGTTAGTCATGCTGAACAACTTTTACTATGGGACGAATAGCGAATTCTCAAAAAACTCCACCTCCACCCATTATAAAAAAGATCATTTTCATGCAACCGCGTTTACTAGCACTGCGCCGTAATAAAAAAAAAACTTATAGGTTATTCAAATTCACGTCCACTTTGGTTCGATATTAGAATTGCTAAATTGTATACTTTGTTGTTTATAATAATGATAATGGATGTAGATCAGTCTTGTATGCAACTGTACATAATTAGGGATTATACCCTCATTCGTGTTTCAATACCCCTTATTATACAACAGATGCATAAATAACTATTATGCTTTCACTTTTCAAGATAATAATATTCTAAAAGCTTAAGATAATTTCCAATATTACTAAAAGTTTCATTGTGATACGACCCAAAAAGTAACAATGCAGGCACGTAAGGCATCAACGACCCTTTATAATAAAATCATGAATAAGCTTCCTACTGACCGCAATCTTATATGAAAAAAGCTCACTATGCTTTAGGTAAGTCTGGACGGAAACTTATTATAGACCGGTCAAATAATTCACAAGGAAGAAGCAAAATATATGTTTACTAATTATACTGGATATTTCCGTATCTCACATTTTTCTGACTAATTATGGGTTTGTTTGTTTTGGAGAAATAATATTTAAACCAAATCAAAAATCATAATTTTTTATCTAAAGCAGGTACCACCTCTGGATGAGATGGTACACTAGAAGTGTTTAAGCGTAACAAATTGAACATGTTCGATTTATTACAAATGATGATGAAGCCGAATGTGGTAAGCACACAAAGTCTAGAAGGAACTGGTTCTCAAGTGTAACTGTCGGAACACACATAGGTGCTTGGCGACAGATTTTCAACTTGAGGACAGGGTTCTACAAAGTACCCTACCAACGTGCTATTGTTTCCTTACCGAAAACTCAAGCTCATTGATTCGAACGCCGGACCTTCGCATCAGTGTTCGACGTCACTACCACTGAGCTATCAACGCCTTCGTCATCATCATAATCATTAGCCTATAATGTCCCACTGCTGAGCACAGGCCTCCTTTCACCAATGAGGGTGAAAGGGACTGGGCGATACTCCACCATGCGTGCCCACTTCGGATTGGTGGAGGTAGGCTAGTGGTCAACCTACTGTTGGAATTTTTCAAGCCGCCTAGGAGGCATCCAACTAGCTTAACGATTGTCACAATTAAGTGATAACCGGGACCAACGGCTTTACGTGCCTTCCGAAGCACGGAAACGCTCGATTTGAAATACCACTAGGCGGTCACCCATCCAGGTACCGACCACGACAGACGTAGCTTAACTTTGCCGATCGATTAAGAACGGCTAATCATGCTACACCACGAGCGCTTCAACGCCTTCATACCATCATCTAATCTAATTGCATCCTTATTAAATATATATTTTTTTTTTTTTTTTTTTTTTTTTTTTTTTTTTTTACTGTGTATAGGCCTGTGTTTGACCACAATCTCACTATGGTAAGTGATGATGTGGTCGAAGGTGGTAAGCACACAAAGCCTAGAAGGAACTGGCTCTCAAGTGCAGCTGACGGAACACACGGATAGGTGCTTGGCGACAGATTTTCAACTTGAGGGTGGTAGCCAGCCAGACGGGTACTACAAAGTACCCTACCACCGTCCTATGGTTTCCTCACGATGTTTTCCTTCACCGAAAGCTCAAGCTCATTGTAGGATTCGAACCCGGGACCTTCGTCTCAGTATCCGACGTCACTACCACTGAGCTATCATCGCCTTAAAATCCATTTTACACCACATTTACTGTGCACTTTATACATATCCTCGACGATTACAATCCTCGCCGTGACCTTACCATGGTATTATCGTCTGGAAAGTTGCGTTGAGCGCCGCGACGTACGTAATTGGTATTCATACAAGCGGTCCGCTTACCCTGTACGTTAGTGGGCGGGGTGGGTTAGGATACTGTTTCAACCCCAGGCGATAAAAATGTTTTTATTATTCTCACTTATGAAACATTGAAATGCTGTAAGATATCAAGAAAAAGCGATAGAGAAACATATAATGAAAAGATGTCTTGATAATAATTCCCAACTTTTTTTAAAAGACAGGCGATGTTTAATAAGTTTTTTTGATACAGCATGACGCACTTTAGTAAAAATTAGAATATTGATAAAAGAGAGAAAGGTGTTATGAAAATAATAACAATAATTCGACACAATTTATTCTGAAAAAAGCGGATAACTCCAACTTTCGTTGGAAAATTATACATTTTTAAGTCATACTTAAAAAATCAAAATGTATGTATCAGTAATCGTGAGTGTTAGAAATTATTTACTAATAATCGTTAGAAACACCAGAGAATGGAAGACTGCCATTCGGAACGCACGCTTTTTACTCGCTCTGCAATGAGCTTGCTGGCAGTAGAACAGTTACCCAATGGGGGTCAAAAAGGTAGGTGTCGCAAAGACGGAAGTGATAAATCGTCTTTTGTTTGTTAGCCACAGCTGATTATATCGTGTACCAAGGTGTTGCAGCATACGTGGGGAATTTCAAACATCGTGTCGCACACATTCTTGGGCCCGCACAATAAATTAGTTTTAATGCCGTCACAACTTTGAATATATTAGCAGAATTTATTTCCTTCTTAAGAACTAATGTTTTAGTCTAGCCTCTTAGGTCTGTTTTCTAGTTTAATTCTACTATTTTATCATATGTAATTTTGAATGGGACACTTTTAAACGTATTTAAGGTAGATCTCACTTTTAAAACTTCTTCCCTCTTATTCGAAAAGAAGGTTTAAGTAAAGTCTTTAAAATCCTTAAAAAAAAGTTTTATTGCAATTGATAAATTACTGAGTTTCATGTTATAAAGCCGGAGTTTTTTAGGAATACGTTTAAAGTAATAGTATGCGTTATATTGTAGAATTAAAAAGTTGCTTGATTTTAAGTTAGGTATTGAATTTAAGAATATGAAAATCAAATCCCACCAAAAATATTTTCATGTAAAATGTTGCCAAGGCGAGACCATAATGCCTCAAACCGTCAAAAAGTAATCAGATCTCATGTAGAGCCAAGCTTATAATAACTCTACAAGCCCTTCAACTTTACAAACTCTACACCTTAGTCAAAAAATGTGGCTTGGCTGTTTCGCTTCCGTTGCACTTCGCTTGGTGGTCTTGGCAGATTATAATTTTTGAAGGAAAAACATAGCGCACAATTTATTTATTTATATCAAAAGATGTAAAAGTTCGAGTTTAAGATGTTCTGCGTAATAGTAGACGTCAAACTGTAAATTTTCGCTTGCTTCAAAAATATTATACTATCTCAAGTAATTTTATTTATGAACTCGTGATATAATAAGTTTAAAGTATGTGTTACGAAGCGCTCGTGGTGTAGCATGATTAGCCGTACTTAATCGATCGGCCAAGTTAAGCTACGTCTGTCGTGGTCGGTACCTGGATGAGTGACCGCCTAGTGGTATTTCAAATCGAGCGTTTCCGTGCTTCGGAAGGCACGTAAAGCCGTTGTTTCCGGTTATCACTTAATTGTGATAGTCGTTTAGCTAGTGGGATGCCTCCTAGGCGGCTTGAAAAATTCCAACAGTAGGCTGATCACTAGCCTATCTCCACCAATCCCAGTCACTTTGACCCTCATTTGTGAAAGTAGGCCTGTGCTCAACAGTGGGACATAATAGGCTGATGATGATGATGTGTATAATTTAATAGTATAACATAAAAGAGAATGAAGAAACCGGCTGTTAGTGACACTTTACTTAGGTAAAGAATGATAAGTAAATCCTAAACCCTTGAAAAGCTTTATCACCTTTAAATACCTATTGTATATAAACATTACTCATACAACATGAACAGAACTGTCACAAACTCAGTTGTAACATAAATCACACGCCCGTCTTGTGTGGCATTAGAAATTATTCCTAAGTGCTGGTGACTGGAGGCCGGGAGGCCGGGAATGAGGCCAATGTTTCGTCACTCTGGCCTAACTTCCGAATTTCGGGCGACTGCGGCGGTGGCGTGAATGGATTGCGTTTTGAATGTTCCCTTTTGAGGTTTACATCTTCTTAGTGTCAGGTAACTATTTTGGGAGATAATACTGTACTATTTTTGAAGGAATTAATGTTTTTGAGAGTGCCCTTCTACACTTAACACCTTCGGCTGCATCATCACGTACTATTGTATCATTCGTGAGATTTTGACCAAAGCAAGCAAGCGTGCAAGCTTTTGGTAAATAATTATGTTAATTCACTAGATTCTTAAAAAAAAAAGACTTCAGTTTGTTGATTTGTTTATGAGTAAAGGAGTACATACTAGAACTTTCCATCGATGTTTCGAATGTCGTATTTATAGAGCTTGCCGGTACATACCTGTAAAAAAGTTAAAAGGGTAATTTAATACAAAGCCTTCAAAGTTGCCAATACATTGCGACACGTCCTACGTCAAACTAAGTAACTGCAAAAAGCAAATTTTACAGGAGAGCGTTTTTAAAATTTAAAAAATTTCTTTTCGTCGTTACTCCGTCTCTCAAAGGGCTCTGACTTTGAAACTTGGCAAAAGGCTCTTACTATAGGTCCAGACTATGTTACAGCTTAAATTTTGTTTGCAAATCTTCCCACTTTTGTTTTATTACACATACATACGTGTACTTGGTTTTATTATCCGAGAGTAATAAAGTATGTGTCAGATTCATATTTATTCAAGGTAATTTGAAAAACCTAGTATTGCGTAACTGTCTAGATACATGTTTGTTCTTTGTTAACTAATTGGTCATACTGTACCTAACTGTTAGTTACATAATTTCTCATTGGAAATTTAATTATTGACGCATGTGTATCTATTTCTATATTATCAAAATCTCCTTTTAAAATTTCCAACAGCGTGGTGGAGTATCTGCCCATTCCCTGTCATCATTTTTGTGAAAGGAGGCCTGTGCTCAGCAGTGGGACATTATAGGCTGATAATGATGATAACCTATGGAAGCTTGAGCAAGGAGCTATGATTATCCCACGAGAATAACAGACATTAAGAGCCATATTAGCTCCTATCTGGACCTTTTGCTGAAGGCGTGACTTGATGGAAATTTCAGGACAGTGGACCCGCCACTTGGCTCATCAGACAGAGGACTTTCTCGTCCGAAAACAGGTGCCTGTGCTCAGCCCATGTGGTTCTATATGTCTGCAGACTGGGATGGATTGCGTGAATTCTTTGCATCGTACCCGTAGATGCAGCTCTGCTTCGCATCAAACAATCAGGAAGCAATCAGGATAACATCCAAACACCTTTTATGCGTAGCGCTTAACGTAGCCTCGAGGTTCAGTAAGCGAATGATTGCCAGGGCTAAGTTCGATTTCGCCATCAGAATTGGCAAGAGACTGCATGAGCGATCCTTCTGGGAGTTAGGCTTTTGAGTGTCTTACCAAAGCTGCTGAAGGAAACTTTTTCCTGTCATCCTTGCTACCACTATGTAAGCTGAACGGAAATTTGGCCCTTAGGCTAAGGAGAAGGCTGGCCTTTTAGGCCTCTTTGCTCGAACTTGACTTCAGGTGAAGGGGGTGCCACACTGCCTACCATCCCGTAGTGTGACAGTTCCATGCCGGAGATTCGTATAACTCAAAGTCCTGCAGGAGTTGCTTTCTCTAGACATAGCATATCGACAGTGTGCTCCTGAACTATGTCCTAACTCGCCTTTTTGCGCTTTCCTACTTGAAAAAGTCCCGTCTTCGTGGAAGACTGCGCACGTACACACAGTACAGTTCTGTTTGTTTTCTTTAATTCTTGTTTTTTGTAATTTCTACAGTCTTTAATGTAATGTTGTGTGTTGTCCAGAATAAATCTTATTTCTTTCTTACACCTTGTGTGCTCAAAAAAAGCGAAAAATCAGATGTGCTAATTAAAGACCTATCACTATCACCTCCTTTCTCTCCAAAATGATGAAACGAGTGACCAACACGCAACTCTTGAGATACCTAGAGGATCACGATTTATTGAGCGACTGAATATACGGCTTCCACCATAGTCACTAGGCTGGTGACCTTGTAGTTTATCTCACACGTTGATCATCAATCGCCATTGAGACTTAGTGTGAGGCATTGGCGTTGAGCCTAGATGTGGCCGATCGGGTCTGGCAACAGGGTCCTCTAACTAAACAACCATCATACAGGGTTTCCCGAGTGATTATGCAAATCGGTCGCCAGCTTTCTGTAGATGCATAAGAGCCGTCGTTGATGGTAGCTTCTCTGACAGCATGTACATAAATGCCAGCGTCCTACAAAAGCTTGTGCTTTCCCCAACACTGTTCCTGCTGCATGCATGTCAATGAATGATATACTGTCTATTGATAGTATTGATTGTTATGCGAACGTAATCGAATGTACAGCTTTTTAAACAAGCTGTGCAAATATTCCTCGTTCCATCGTGGCTTTCCTCCACTAAGAGGAAAGCCACGAACGACTTTTGTTTGAAATCGAGAATACACTAACTAGTGTCTCCGATTGGGTTTGCCTGAACGTAGTGCATTTTAACTCCACTAACACACAAGCCTGCGCGTTCACCACAAAAAAAAACCCTATTTGCTGTAGCTCTCAATTCCAGAACACGTCTCCGACATCACAAAAAGTATCGGAATCCTTGGCGTCGATATTTGTAACGACGTTCCGTTCCATAGTCGTCTCGTAGACAAAGTCAAACTGGCATCCAAAAAACTCGTGAGTGCTTTATAGAGCGAAGCAGTTCTTCTCATAGGGGCAAAGTCTGCAACTTTACAAGCCGCAAGTCCGACCTCATATGGAGTACTTGGATACCAGCTTGGGCCTGTAGACTCAGTCAGCAGTGTGCCATTAGTATTGTCGACGATCCCGAGCTCACAAATGATTTAGAGCCCGTTAGCCTTAGGAGAGACTTTGCCTCCTTATGTGTATTCTACCGCTTATACAACCGATAGTGTTCATTTTTTTTTTTTTGAACTTATGCCCACATCTAGCTTCTACCTTCGCAACTCTCGCCATCGACGGGTTCTCCAACCTCATACATTGGAAACGAAATGGTTTCGTACTATGCGCTTTCAACGGAGCATCCTACCACAGACACTCAGGTTGTGGAATGAGCTCCCCGCCTTGGTTTTCCCAAGAGAATTCAGCATGGGGCTCTTCGAAAAGGGTGTGAAGAGATTTTTGCAGGGTCGCAACGCGTGATTGATACCCCTGTGTTGGAAGCGTCCATAGGCTACGGTAACCGCTTACCATCAGGCGGGCTGTATGTTTATTTGCTATCTTAGTGGTATAATAAAACATAGAACATCCTTTTTTTGAAGTCGGTTAACAATAAGACATGATTTTAAATATTGTATAACTGTCTAAGTGAACAGATATAAAACTATGACTAGATATCTTTCTAATGTACAATTATGTAAGTGCTAAATAACTTATTTCGATCTAACAACTTTTCAATGTACAAGTGAGTAAGTGTCTAGATAATTAATTTCGATTGAACAACTTTCCAATGAACAAGTGTATAAGTGCCTAGATGGAATTTGCAACCATACTGAATCACATTGAATAAGTGTGTACCTACGTAGTTACACTGTTGTACGTGGACAAAACAAAATATACAAAAAAAAAACTTCATGAACTTTTTACTATTCTATGTTACGTGTTTTAAATATTTGTATTACAGCGCTATTGTGGTTTTAATTTCTTCATTCCATACATTTAAATATTTCTATCCGTATGTGGTTTAGAAATATTTGCAGCGATAGAAATATTATTACGAAACGTACGCGCGTACGGACAGCGAGTGAGCTGCGCACCTCACTCGCTGTCCGTAGAAGAAGTGAGGGAGTGGCAGTTGACCACGTACCGCACCGCGTTCCCCCCACGATAAAGTGTTTAACTGGATCTCACACGCTTATTCGCTGTGCGTTTTGAACCGCTAATGCAGATAAATACTTATACGTTTGAGAAAAAAGTATGTTCTGATAGGAAAATTAAAAAAAAAATTAATACGTCTTGTAGATTCGGATACGTAGAGCTCCAAAATGCAATAAAAACACTTTGGTGTAACAGGCACATACATTGGTTAACGTAGGACGTGTCGAATTTTGATGAATACCCAAGTATTGTAATTTCCAAAAGGTGGAAGGACCGTCTAATTGTTGTCATCCTTTTGTCATGAAAGAACTATAAAATACAAAGCCTATTTGAGAAACGCAAGTAGGCATTTTACGGGGTCACCCGGGTTCCCTATTTACCTCCTTAGTGGTCGAATTCCGGGAATTTGTTTCTTAGTGCACCCCTGTACTTTGTGCATGTACAACATATTAAAATGAATACAAACGAGAACACCAAAAAAAATATGGCCAAGCAAAACTTTACTCGACCTCTGACGTAAGTAATTAAATGAAACAAAAGAGGCTAGTTTTAATTTCCAGTACTTTTAATGGATTATATTCATGCTCACTTTTGGTTACCATGAAAATACGCAGAAAATACATGAAGTTACGCAACGTAGTGGAAAACTGAAACTTGAAAAGGAATTATTCCGAGTTATTAAATGCTACGATAGAATGAAATTGTATATTGGAAGATGTAAACAGTGAGGAATGAAAACGAATAGCACCAGAGGTATGTTAACTATACTCATATTTTTAATATACTGAACTTATACCTATTAATAAATTATCATTATTAAAATCATTGAAATCGCCTCACTCAAATATTTACAAATATCACATCCTTACGATGCAAATTTTAGATACTTGTATAAAAGAAATCAATGATTTATTTATTCAATCATTACAAACACCTCATAATATAATAATATGACATTCCAATTACACCAACGATAAATCCCGGCTCATCTAATCGAATTTACCGAACGACCATCCATATAACGAGTACAAACATCAGAAATCCTGACCAACCCACACCCGGGGCGGTAATTTCCTGAAGCAACTATGGAGAGCAATCAACTTACTCGTATAATAGTTGAAAAGCTTCTATACGAAGGTGCCCATTCGCCTTTTTCAAAGCGCTAACGAGGCACTTTTTACTCCACGGCTTTTGAGGTAAAGAAAACATGCAGTTGTGAGATGACACTGCTGTGTCGCAAACTTGACGATTCTGACTTTGAGTATGGTTTAGGTATGTTGTGTCAATGGTAAGGTAAATTAGTCTATCAAGTGAGTATAAAATTTGTTAGTGTTAATTATAATAATAATTACATCGTCAGAGCCGTCGTCGTCGTAAGAGCAGCTCGACTGGGGAAGTACCTCCACCTTACAGAATACCGCAGCCAAATAACTTTATGTTGTGTAAAGTTGTGTTCCTGCGCGTGAGTAAGGTTGCCAGAGCTCATAGGGGAGGGGGGATAGGTCGATAACGCGTGAGCGATGCTTCGTGTGTTGCAAGCGTCTATATGGCTACGGTAACCGCTTACCATCAGGCGGGCCGTTTGCTTGTTTATTGACTAAGTTGTATAAAAAAAAAAAATATATCTTTCAATAGAAAAACTGTCGAAAAATCTAAATTATTCCTCGAATAAACTTTCTATGGAAAAATCGGCCCAAAGTAAACATTTATCATAATATTTACGGAATTATTGAATAGGGTGCCGTTGATATTCTTGAAAATACAACAGATGTGACAACCAGATGACTGATATATTGCGTGGGAGTTACTAAATATTGTTGTGATAATAAATTTTCTTCAATTTGCTATTTTAATAATGCACCAAGAATATCTTTCATATTCAGAAACATTTCATACGGCAACATACCTACAACAGCCTTCAAAGGCGAAGCAAACAAAGAGTCAACTCAACCGCTAAAAATGGGGATCCAAAGCGAAAATAGATTAACCCCAGTTGCATAACGTAACACAGCATTAACAAAAGGAATACGCGAACAATTGTCGCATTTACATGGTATTCACTAAACAGAATACCTCACATCAGTAACAGAAGTAGGTCACCCAGCCAGTAGCCGCACGCCACTTATTTCGTATGTATGAGACGAAAGCTGCGGAGGGCGTATTTAAAAGCAGACGTTTGACTGACCGCACAGCGACGGAATACTAAAACGAAAGTTTACGACGTCTGCTCTAAAACTACTGTATATTAAATGAAATTATTAAACGACATTGTAGGACAGCGGTCCCCAAGGAAAAGAGTTAGAATGGGAATGGTTGCGCGACGCAAAAATGAGGTGATTTCCGAATGTACCTACTCGTTGTATCAGCAAGTAAATTTCTGTTGAAATTGCATTCGATTTTGCAACGTTAAAAATAAACAAGGATGCAATATAAAATCACCGTAGCAAGCAGTATTGGAAAATAATATAGGGCAAATATTTATGCAATAGGTATACAAATATTATAACTAGATCTTATCTTATAATAAACTAAGTATATTTTTTTAATCTTTTTATCCTAAACATACACATTCCCTTCATAGTTTTAATATTCGTAGTTATTGTAAGTTTTCTTTGGTTTTACTAAAAATACTTGGAGCAACAGATTTTTTTATACATAAGCATACGGCCCGCCTATAAGTGGTTATATCAACAAGGTTAGGTTAGATTTACCAACATTTTTTTCACTCCCAGAATGGTTTCGAACAGAGGTTCAGTCACTGTGCCCGTAATGGAAGGGAAAAAATGGAATTTTATTTAGTACAACAACTCTGCCAGTACACCGCCTCCCTCCCCATGAGCTCTGGCAAAAGAAATGGCTGAGCTGGTAAGCTAAAACTCAATACCGCTAATTGTGGAAATATATGTGGTTGTGGCAACGAAGCCTATAAGAGAACTGGCTCTCAATGCAGCTGCTGCAAAACACCGCTTGGTGACAGATTTTATATTTGAGGGTGGTAGACAGCTACCAGCTATCTAAGATTTACCTACTCATTATGTTTTCCTCCACCAGACGAGCCAGTTGGCGCAGTTGGTTAAGAGTCTGGTAAAGATTCCACCTATTGCGCCGCAGGTCGTGGGTTCGATTCCCGCACAGGACATGCATTTGTGTGCATGAACATGTCTGTATGTCCTGAGTCTGGGTGTAATTATGTATATTAAGTATGTATTTACAAACAAAAAGTAGTATATGTATTATATCGGCTATCTGGTTTCCATAGTACAAGCTTTGCTTAGTTTGGGATCAGATGACCGTGTGTGAGGAATGTCCCAGGATATTTTTTTATTTTTATTTTATTCCACCAAATTTGAAGCTCATTGTGGGATTTAAGCCCATGACCCCACAGCATTCAACTTCACCACCACTGAGTAGTTTTATCAATCTCCCCACCTCAGTAAGCTACAGCTCCTACAGCATTCTAGTATTTAATTTCTTATTATTCGTATGTTTATCACCTTTTTAGGGTTCCGTAGCCAAATGGCAAAAAACGGAACCCTTATAGATTCGTCATGTCTGTCTGTCTGTCTGTCTGTCTGTCTGTCTGTCCGTGTATGTCACAGCCATTTATTTCCGAAACTATAAGAACTATAATGTTGAAACTTGGTAAGTAGATGTATTCTGTGAACCGCATTAAGATTTTTACACAAAAATAGAAAAAAAACAAAAAAATTTGGGGGTTCCCCATACTTAGAACTGAAACTCAAATTTTTTTTTTTCATCAAACCCATAAGTGTGGGGTGTCTATGGATAGGTCTTCAAAAATGATATTGAGGTTTCTAATATCATTTTTCTAAACTGAATAGTTTGCGCGAGAGACACTTCCAAAGTGGTAAAATGTGTGTCCCCCCCCCTGTAACTTCTAAAATAAGAGAATGATAAATCTATAAAAAATATATGATGTACATTACGGTGCAAACTTCCACTGAAAATTGGTTTGAACGAGATCTAGTAAGTAGTTTTTTTTTAATAGGTCATAAATTGAAATTAATATCAAATACTCAGGTCTATACTACCATGCACTTATATACCTACAGGTTTGTACGGAACCCTCGGTGGGCGAGTCTGACTCGCACTTGGCCGGTTTTTTGTATTTGTGGAGTTAACAAATAAATATTATTATTATTATTATTTCAGTACGAGGATTTCGTAACTTGCTTGCAATCAAATTCAGATTAAAGAGTTTGACGGGCCAGCTGGCGCGGTTGGTTAAGACTGGTTAAGATTCCACCTATCGCGCCGCAGGTCGTGGGTTCGATTCTCACACAGGGCATGTATTTATATTATATTATTTGTATGCATGAACATGAACATGTCTGTATGTACTGAGTCTCGGTAGAATTATGAATACAAATCAAATCAGCTTTAAGTATGTATTTACAAACAAAAAGTAGTATATCAGTTATCTGGTTTCCATAGTACAAGCTGCTTAGTTTGGGTTCAGTAGCCATGTGCGAGGAACGTCACAGGATATTTTTATTTATTATAATTTGCATATGCTGTTACCAGAATGTAAAAAAGTTATGGGAAAACCCGCTATATTCGCCCGGTTTCAATCAAAACTGATTGAAACAAAGTATCGTAATAGCCCCGCAGTAAATACAGATTATTACTATTGCATTTCATTCCTTCCATTATCCACTATCGAAAACCAACCACACAATAATTATTTGATAGTCCATATTATAGATAATCGATAGGTTAGTAGATACTTACGAGGAATAAATCCAATACGAGGGAATCCATTTTAATAGATTGCAATTTTAGTATTGTTTTGAGCCAAATTGTGTAATAAAAATAGTTTGTGAGCATTTTAAAGCGCTGCATTGGCTTGGTATCATTATCTCTTAGTCATATGAAAATATTCCATTAAGCAGATTAAAGTGTTATAACGACAAAATAAATGCTACACATTCGCTTGTAGTTAGATAGTAGTCCGATAAAGCACGACAGTAGTTGTAGATAGGCATTTATAAAGGGCACACTAACCGCAATATGTAAATGAAACGTGCGTGCTCATAATAATTTACACCTACAACAGAGATTTTAATTTCACCAAATTTTTTGCGGGCAGAAATTCCCCAGTTTAATTTAACTAATTAGGCTCACAAACAGAAGAAATTTAATGGCCACGGGTATGACTCAAAGGATGGTTCTCTAAATTATTTACATTTCTCCAGAGAGCGCGTCTTCACTCATTCTGACCGGGAATATGAAAGGACTCGGCCCTTGTTTGGTTTCTCGGATTATTATTTTTAAAAAGGACGGACAAATATAAAAGACATTTGCAAGCTGAAGGTTTCTTTGAATACAAAAATGAAGCTCTTGAATTTCCATGTAACTTTGACATCTTTTGTAAGTTTTACATGCTTGTGTATATTTATTATTCCTTTTGTGTCAAATTAAAGCTGAGGTTTTTAATAATAATTTATTTAAGGAACTCGCTTTTACTTTATTGTACAATGTGTAACGGAAAGAGTATATCTATATAGTTATAAGAGTATATATATATATATAGTTGTGTTCCTGCGCGTGAGTAAGGTCGCCAGAGCTCATAGGGGAGGGGGGAAAGGTCGGTAACGCGTGAGCGATGCTTCTTGTGTTGCAAGCGTCCATATGGCTACGGTAACCGCTTACCATCAGGTGGGCCGTATGCTTGTTTACCGACTAAGTTGTATAAAAAAACAAAAGAAACTATCCTAAAGAGCGTAGACAGTCCATAAAAAGTTTCAGCCCAAAATAAATTACTCAAAAATGTGTACTAAATTATGCTTCCAAGTTTATTGAATTGAAATCCTAACCAACGTATCACTGCTCAATGAGGGTCATTTTCTTTTTACGTCACTAGCTCATATTATTATAACATTTTCTCTTTTGAGATCTGTGCGCCTAGTACCTAAGAGGTTGTGTAATATTATGGATATACCCTAGATACCATAGACTTTAATTATCTTCCCGAAAAGTTGTTAGGCGTATTATCATTTCATTTCGTGTTCGCCTAATTTCGGCTCTCTTTGTCTTTTATTATAAAATAAAATTAAGAAATTTGTATAGTTTTTCGTAACCGCTGTTTGCGCCTAAAATATACATTTAGTTTTACGTCGACCTTTTCTGTCTGTAACAATGTAATAACCAAGTATGAAAATATGATATTTCACAATAAGTTTCAACCCGGTGTTCCATCCACGTTCCCCAGCCTAAGCCAGATAAAAACAACTATTAAGATTGGTTGTGTCGTTGAGGCATCAAGGGATATCAAACTCACATTTATAATAATAATATTAGATAGAGTTAAGATAATCATTATAAGAACAGTTGCAGTTATATCCCAAAACAAACTAGCATTGGAGTCATAGCTAGTAAATATCTCAACTGTATACGAAAAGTATTAAAATCGAGACGTAACATGACGCGAAAGAGAGCAAGGAACCCTAAAAAGGGAAATAAAAAATAAATTTTCTACCGACGACGTATACATGCAAACACAGAGCATTCTTAGACTCGTTGGGGTCATATCTTTTCAGAGTCTGGTGAGTGCGAGACAAATTAAAGAGAAGTCCTATTCCATGGTGACCATGATGCAATAATAAAGAAAACATTCATTACTTTATCCCTTGCAAATAGCATATGCTGGAAAAAAAAATCATCATGAGGTATTTATTATGTCTTGGCTTTAAAAATAATATGCCATTAAACTAAAAACTGTTAAAATGGTCATGCTATCGGCCAATTAACAGAAATGTATCAAGAAGTTTACGTTGAGAGAATCTTTATCGTTATCAGTCCCTTTTTAATTTTACTGCTGGACAGAGCGCGCCACTCCTTCCTATTTATTGCCTCCCCTGCATCCAGCCCAGTTTCGCCACTCCAGTCCATCAGGCTGGGGGGCGCGTGCCAAGACGCGGTCTCCACTCTAAGATTCGTCTGCTCCATCGACAGTTGGTTCTTCGGCAGCCGTGACCGGCCCATTGCCACTTCAGCTTTCTTATTCGTTGTCAGATGACCTAGTGTATCTTAGTTTTGTATTTTTTTTAATTATATTTTAAAAGATACGTGTACAGAGCTTTATACATAATTGGACTGTTTTACAAAAAACTTAAACCGACTTCAAAGTAATCAAATCCTGATTTGATCACAATGAGACCATACGGGAAATGTACCCTTCCAGACAAAAAAATAATTTTCCAAATCGGTTAATAAATGACGGAGTTATGAGGTAATAAACATTAAAAATACAACCGAATTGAGAACCTCCTCATTTTTTTGAAGTTGGTTAAAAATTATTTTGATCAATCGACGAATAAGATTCAGATAAGCTGTCTAATAAATCTGTTATAATTTTAACAATCGCTTATCTTAGTCATCGAAAAATCAGGCCTAACCAAATGTATGTGCTAGTGGAGGTTTTTGCTCAATATTGGACTAGTAATACATTACAATATACTGTGTTAGACCAAGTACAGATTACAGTGAAATAAAAGTAGAAAACCGCCACAAGTCTAGTCAACTTAATGACCAAGTTCGGCACGCTATGTTACATGTTGTTATTTTAATAAGCTAAGTTTAAAGTCACGTTATGAGAGTAATCGGACATTTACCTGTTAATATTGTTTAATGTTCTTTAATTGTGCAAGTTGAAATATTTTGATGCTATCTTCAGACCATATTGTGGCTAGAAATGCATTCAAGTCACAGAGCAAGGAGTGCCCCGTGAATTTTGCAAAGCGCATAAACGCAAAGAATATAAAAAAATGCAAGCGCTGTCAGTCTAATATTGTCTCTATACCGCAACTCTATGTGTCAAGTCAACAGGACTAAATGATAACATAATAAATATATGTCATCTGTTGGCAATACATTGCCGCCCACTAACATGCTTGAATGGTATGTAATCTGTTGAGCAAAGCGTGTTTTCAATGCTCTATCATCGATGACGCTGAAGTGTGGGATATTTGTGTCATATTGACTTACTTCTTGGTTTAAATAGCCGAAGAACTTGTTTATCAAATTATTTGTAGACTGATAGGTTTATTTTCTAGACACAGAATTGAAAATAAAGGCTTTTGTTCGCGATCTTTATATTATAAGATCAAGGAAGTACATATTAGCTAGTTACACGTTATACTATGAATATTAAGCCTACCTACTTATTTACTTAAGTAATATTAAGACATTTACCCCCTTACTCATTAAACGTTATTTAACTAATATACTGTTTAAAGGGTCACGTAAATAAATTCAGTCTATTGTCATTGTCAAATAATGTGACATTATTTACGTGACCATTTAAACAGTATATTAGTTAAATAGCGCTTTATGAGTAAGGGGGTTAAAACTTAAAAATTAACGGTTGAATTGGATTTAGTTGCAGATATTTACTTTGGTCTGCGATAAGCCACCAGGGATTTATCCGGTAACCTATCCGTAAAACAAGCCCTATGTATGTATGTATGTATATATACATAATATTTTATAGCCAATTTCTACAAACGTTAAAAAAAATCCTGTCTTGAAACCAAAAGCAAGAACACCCTAGCAACCCGCCGAGGCGGCGAAGGACGTGGCATTCAGACGAGAGCTTTTCCGCATCTCTCCGCGCTCCCCATTCATTGTGATGATTGCTCCGCTCTCATTATACGTATAGACCGTCGACTTTTCAGCCAGTGCTCGTCACGACTGCCCATAAAACGGTGGCTTTATTTTTCAAACTAGGATATTTAGGATAGGATTGTTTTTTTTATTTGTACTTGCTAAAGCTGATTGGTTATCGTGAGATGAGATTGGGTTGTCGTCAACGTGTGCCTGTCTAGCCTTGTACCATCGAATTGTTGTCAATAAAAATTATATATTGTCTATAGATATACAAATGTTATTTCAGAGAAAATCAAATTAAATGACTGAGGACCTGGTCCTCAGATCAAACGTAATCAATTATTTAAAATCGTATTTTTAGCATAGAAATTAGCAATATCAGAGTTGGTAGCCAGCCTAGCATAGGCAAAAGCACCCTGGCACCATGCTATGCTTAATTGGATATTAGAAACTGGTAATAGATTTTCTTTCTTCTTAAATTTGTGAGTACTAGTTGACGTTTTGTGAGCTCAGCATTCCAATATATTTTACAAGCTTTTATTTAACTTGCAATGTATGTATGTAACTATGTGTGTCGTGTGGAATCTTGGAAGTAAAATTTCACCCACATCCAGTGGTCGGATTGACTTGATATTTGGTATACATTAGTATATTGGAAGCCAATGCAAGTACAGTCACCAAAAAAGCTTGTATTAAAAATGAAAGTAACAAATTAAAAATGTTAATTTTATGTTACTACTTATATTCAATCAATGCATATAATATTGTGGTGATAAAGTAAAATTACCATTAGCAAGTAGTAGAAGTCCAAGTACTTAGATAATACATAGAACGCGGCTAAGGCTACGATTGCAATCGCTATGCGGGCTGATAAACGAGAGATTCTGGCCACTAATGTCTAACTTAGTCGGTTTAGCCTAATCTAAGGGCTTATATTTCAATGCCTAGATAAGCGATGTCTGGCACAATTTTCTTTAATCGCATTATAAGATAACATGGATCTTATAATGCAGATTCTCGAAGATCTTTAAGATTTTACTTACTGGTGTGTTCGAACGGCTTTGGCATAGAGATATACTATTTTTAGAGTGATAGGATAAACAACAATCCTAACTAATATTATAAATGCGAAAGTGATTTTGTTTGTTTTTTACGCCTTCACGCCTCAACTACTCAATGGATCATCGTGAAATTTGGCATGCAGATAGCCTACGGTATGGAAAAGGACATAGGCGTTTTTATCCCGGGAACGCGGGTGAAACCGCGGGGGACAGCTAGTGATTTTATAAGTAAAAGAGGTAGATAGGTTATAAGCGTTCCGCGAGGGGCACGTTAAAACTTTGGTAATCAGCTCACTTTAGCTATGAGCCGCGTCAGAGCGTCAAACGACACGACATGTATGATAGTGTGCCATTGATAAAGTTCAAATCTTGTGTAGGTAACCTATCTACCTCTTTACTTATAATATCATTGGGTAAACAACACCGTGGGTGGGTTTTAAGGCGATGATAGCTCAGTGGTAGTGACGTCGGATACCGAGACGAAGGTCCTGGGTTCGAATCCTACAATGTGCTTGAGCTTTCGGTGAAGGAAAACATCGTGAGGAAACCATAGCACGGTGGTAGGGTACTTTGTAGTACCCGTCTGGCTGGCTACCACCCTCAAGTTGAAAAATCTGTCGCCAAGCACCATCGGTGTGTTCCGATAGCTGCACTTGAGAGCCAGTTCCGTCTAGGCTTTGTGTGCTTACCACCTTAGACCACATCATCACTTACCATGGTGAGATTGTGGTCAAACACAGGCCTATAAACAGTAAAAAAAAAAAAAAAACCTTGTACGAAACGTGAGCAGTTTGCATATAGATGCATTCATAGATAGAGTGACAGTCGGTAAACAAGTATACGGCTCGCCTGATGGTAAGCGGTTACCGTAGCCATATGAACGAGGCATCACTCACGCGTTACCGACTCTTCCTCTCTCCAATGAGCACTGGCGATATTACGCGCCACAAAGTAAGTTATTTTACTGGGGTATTCTGTAATGTGAAGGTACTTCCTCAGTCGAGCTGCTCTTTGAGCGAATAAACTATCTATGTTATAACAATAGAGATGTTAAACCATTAACAAAACTGGGAAAATAAGACATAAAACTCAGCATCAAACACTATAGACAAAGACATGTTCATTCGGAAGGAATGACTTAACATTGTCATCTTGGAACTCACTACAGGCGGATGTTCGTAACGACATAAAAATGTGAACCTCTATATACTTAAATTGCGCTTTCAAAGCATTTTTCCCAGAGAACACGTTGTACACCTGATTCCGTTCCATATGAGATCAAAGGGCGCAATGCGAAGGACTTTTTTAAACGAGAGAAATATGAGGAACTGTACGCAAATAACGGGCGAGACGTCAAAAGAGTACGCACGCTCAACTTATTTTGTATTTACTGAATAAATATAAACGTTTTGGCTTCTATAGTTTTTTGAGTGTCTTTGTTAGTTTGTAAGGAAAATTAAAAAACCGCCAAGTGCAAGTCAGACTCGCAAACGGAGGGTTCCGTACAATATTAACTGACTCATTGTGCTATGAAAACAAAACACCAAAAAAAGGACGTTTTTTGTATGGGCGCCCCATTTAATTTTTCATACTATTTCTTGTTAGGATAGCGGCAATATAAATACATATTCTCTGAAAATTTCAGTTGTCTACCTATTTAACTGTTCATGAGATACAGCTCACTGACAGTCAGATTGATGGACGGATGGACGGACAGCGGAGTCTTAGTAATAGGGTCCCGTTTGGCACCCTTCGGGTCGACCCTGAAAACCCTTCAAAATGACCGAAAACTATTTGAGAATTGATAATATATGACAAAATATTTTAAACTCATACATATATCAGCATATAAATCAAAAAATACTACAGCTTACACATAAAATATTAATGATCGCTAAAGAAAACAAAAAAAAGGTTATCATTGAAAAGTTGTCCCATTTTTCTCATGTATCGCAAGGGACAGTGTGAAAATATGAATAAAATGTTTCTAGGGTCTGTTTAACATTGTCAACTTGTGGCAAGTTTTATGACATTCCTAAACATGACGACTCTTTGTTTAGCCTTAAAGTGGGAATACAGAAATGGTAAAGTGTGTTAGTCAGTTTTAAACTTTCGGGTTCGAAATAGTGAAGATAAACCACATAAAAAGCTATATTAGATTCAGATTTTTTCACGCTTTTATTTTAATCCAAAAATACGACATGCATTTTCCATTCTAAACGAAAATATAGAACTATGTTTACACCGTACATATGACGTCATTACTATGATTCATTTTCACCGTAATTAAACATCAAAAAAGATTTTACCCAATTTAAAAAAAAAATATGATAAAAAGGTATTTTTTATTACGAGAGGAAGACAAAATACTTTTTCCATTAGCAATATCGAAATTTGGAGGAGCTAACGTCCGCCATTAAAATTCATAACACCAGAAAGCATTTTCCATGCGCTGTCAATTATTCGTTCTCATTTGCATATTAAAAGCAAATAAACCGCATCCTCTGAACTCTAATCCAAAGACGGTGCCGAGATAGTCCCAGTGGGCAAGTCCTTCGGGACCCCCCTCGGTCCGCGGCACTTGGCCCGTCCATTTGTTGCTCGTTACACCACTCGAGCCACTAAATATTATGAATAATTAATGTCTGAGCAACCACTGAGATAATTATTATCTTGTTTGTAGCGTTTTTGAGGTAGAATGCTCGCAAGTAGGCCATCGGACGGTTTTGTGTTAATAATGTAATGTTTCTTACAAAGATACGTCTTTGTGCCAATTACGAATCTTTTTCAGTGATTTTGAATCTGTGACCTCATAGTAAGCGGTTACCGTAGCCATATGCTCGCTTGTAACATACGGGGCATCGGTCACGCATTACCGTCCCTTCCCGCCTCCCCAATGAGCTCTGTAAACCTCACTCACGCGCAGGAACACAGCTAAAAGTTATTTGGCTGCGGCATTCTGTAAGGTGGAGGTATTTCCGAAGTCAAGTTGCTCTTTGGGGGAATCAACGCTATGCTCTACCCCTTGTAAAATTAAATGATGGAATGAAATGATAAATGTAATTTAAAAGAAAGAACTTAGCATTACGTATTGAAAGCAGGTCCATTAGATCCCTGATATAAAGCTGGGGGCTCTACCGCGTAACTTTGGTGGTAATCGTAACGAACACCATAAATTAATTTCATCCAATCAGGGCCCACTAATGGTCATCGTCGCGTCGTAACGCGTGCGCATCATTGGTTGAAATAATTTATAGTGTTCGTTACCGATTACCACCAAAGATACGCAATAGCCCGGCTGGTGGAGAACAGGGTAGCGCAGTGCTAGCAGACTAGCAGATATTCTGTCTACCTGTCTAGGTAGATACCCACGAGTAGATTTCACGAAAGATATAGAAGAGATAAGCACTGAAGATAATTATAACTAAGCATATGATACGTCAGTCATGATAAACAGAGATAGAGCATTAACAAAAAGGGTTGAAATAGAACATTATTTTCAAAAGTATACTCAAGAAACGTTGCTCGAAGTTACCAGGGTCTTCGACCAACATATACGTATTTCAATTTGAAACACTGTGCCAACATTTTGAAATGGAATATACCGTGACAGAGTTTATCAGATTAGACCATCTAGTGCTCCGTCCGTGCGAATACTTGCCATGTTTGCCTTTCCAATCTTCGTTACTAGTGATGTGTTAGCCTAATTGAAAATGGGTGGGTACTGTCTAGGTGAGGTCTAATATACTTTCATTGTACGTTTGGTTTGGCAACGTATATTTTTACTATAAATGTTCGAACATATGTAATTGTTTTAACATATGAACATATAAAAAAAAATGTTTTTTTTTCTATTTTTGTGTGAAAATCTTAATGCGGTTCACAGAATACATCTTCTTACCAAGTTTCAACATTATAGTTCTTATAGATTCGGAAAAAAGTGGCTGTGACATACGGACGGACAGACGGACAGACAGACAGACAGACAGACAGACAGACAGACAGACAGACATGACGAATCTATAAGGGTTCCGTTTTTTGCCATTTGGCTACGGAACCCTAAAAAACGTTTCGGTAATTAATACCATAGACTTATAAAAAAATTAAGACGGAGTGAAGCACCAAAAGAAAACTAGCCTTCTTGTAAATAATATGACCTCACGCACACATATACACCATAGGAGACTTCCTATGGTGTATATGTGTGCGTGATCGGTTGTCATTCCGCATTGAGACGTTAGCAGGGACAATAAAGCTTAGTATCACTTGTGCCTGCTTGACCCAGTACTAATTTTACTCACGCATACGTAGGGAATTTCGGCTTCGCTTTCTTACAAGGTGAAACTCCGTCTTGTATTTTTTATAAGTCTATTGTATTATCATAATATGAAAAAAAATATATTACCACTTCGGTATTGTATAAAAAAATATTAACATAAACCATCGCCCAACGTTTTAATCACCCCTGCATTTTTTATGGCACGTAATTAAAATGTCATTTTCATAGCAGAATGCAAGCGCGTCAAAACTAAAATTCTACAACGTGTCAATTCACAACGAAAACAATTACCGGCCAACAAACGGGTCGCGTAATTTACATAGAGGGCGTTGTCACATCGCTCGGAGCCCGGTTCCCGATTAAAATCCCTAAAATACACGTCACCGTGTTGACGTTCTGATGAGCCGAAATAAATTGTGCGCTAGGGTGGGTACATGCCCTAAGGGCGGATGCGTGCTGCGAGAAAATGAAGGTAATCAGGGTGCCAGGCCGCCTTTTCGTTTTGACTACAACGCTTGAGTATTATTTGATTATCCGGTTGAGTAGGGCTTGTATACTGAATGCGGTTGTTATCGGTCGGCACCATTTTGAAAACAAAATACTACATACATTTATGAATCTATTTAGTAATACAAAAGACAAGTCCCGGCGCTTAATAATACATCAATGGACTCCATTCTGGTCGCAAACAACAAAACGCGATAATACAAACTTCACACCGTACTAAAGCGAGCCCAAATCAAACTGCGTCCGCCATAATGGAACCGTCAAGCGGGCGACACCTCGTCACAGGCACAAGGGTGACCATTTAAAACTTTCCAGGATATATCATGCCCTTAATATTAACAATAATGAGTCCTATGTCAAAGTATTAAGGTTCATAGCAGTACTCAAAATTAAATTTGGTTGGTTTAGCAAATCTGGTGCTGGTTCCGTCCGAGGTATGACGTCCCGTTCGAGACACGAAAGCAATTTAACTTTAAACAATACTCGCGGTGCGTTACTACGGAGTATAGATTGTCACTTCTATAGATAATCCTATTTAAGTTGTAAATAAAATACCTACCTCCATAAGTTTATTGGAAGTTGAAGTGACGCCAAGAACTACACATGGCTTGTGTGTATAAATCATGATGTGATATGTTCCTTAGATGTAGTTTGTTAAAATAAAAAGTAACTCAGTCTCCCTTTAATTGTGAAAGATCAAAATTAATTACGTGATGAGTTAATTCATTTTCAAATTAAAATATAGAGCAACCATGGCAAACAAAAATGGTATCAAAACAAATATCATAAATGCGAAAGTACATAGTTCTGTCTGTTTGTTACCCTGTAGTGGATGGAGAGAGAAATATGCTACTTTTTATCCCAAAAATGTGAGTGAAACCGCGGAAAACAGATTGTATAATTCTAAAAATATATCAAGATAATTTTCTTTGTTGATTTAATATGATTTGGCGTGACAACATTAAATGTGTCATAAGAAAATCTTTCAGAGCAATCTAAGAAAATAGAATTGCTAAAAAAAGCATGCTTGAGTTGTTCCTGTGTGGAATTCCTTTCATATTGATTTTTTAGCAATTCGTATAGCATTAGTATTATGTGATAAAAACCTGATATAGCTTTAAACTTAAAACTAATATCGCTTAGTCAAAACTAAGTAGCGCAGATTAATTACATATCTTAGTTTACCCATTATATAATAAAATTGAATTCATGGTAAAAAAACAGAACATGAAAATTTAAATAGCCCATAAATTAAATATTCAAATATTTAATTTATTCCATTCAATAACCTGCAACATAAACAAAATTCCCTCCAAAAAAGGAGAGCAAAGATAATTTTATCCCATAGTTGACATTTAAAGGTACTTGAGACGCAGCCCCTCGTATAAATCGCCATGATATATTAATATTAGTAATGCAAATGTCAAAAAATACCACCCCAAGGGGCCAGAGGACGCGTGGCGACGCATAACGAGCACGCAGCTAAATCAGTACAGTCCAGAATAGAGGGGTGAATTTCCTTTTAGTTGGAGAAAAAATTGTGATTTTATTCGTGTTATATTTATGTATAACTATGGTATGGTAAATGGGGTGGTCTCACAATCAACGCTGAAAGCGCTAAGAAGAAGCCGAAGATGTATTTGCTAGATTTTGTGGTAAATTGACCGAACCAACCAACCAATTTGAAGATCCTAACATAATTTAAAACCCTCCATGTACACCATATTTTGCAACCACGACCACTCTGACTGAAGAAGAACATAATTTAAATTCTATTTTCACAATTGCTCGGTTAGTTATTTTCCTCTTTTTTATAGGCATCCAAGAAGCTAAAATATTATATATTTAACATGCTTTTTTAAATAAATATCCAGGGACATTCCGCACACACGATCATCTGATCCCAAACTAAGCAGAGCTTGTACCATGGAAACCTGATAACTGATATAATACATATACTGCTTTTACACCCAGACTCAGGACATACAGACATGTTCATGCACACAAATGCATGTCCGGTGTGGGAATCGAACCCACGACCTGCGGCGCGATAGGTGGAATCTTAACCAGAGTCTTAACCAACCACGCCAGCTGGCCCGTCAATCCCGTTATTGTAACCGCAGTTTGTTTTAATATAAAGTTGCATTCCGCCTGAGTGCAATACAACGCGCCGCCTCGTGCGCTCTCTCTGTAACTACACCGACCATGTGACGTCTTTTCAGGTTTACACTTTTTAGGGTTCCGTAGCCAAATGGCAAAAAACGGAACCCGTATAGATTCGTCATGTCTGTCTGTCTGTCTGTCCGTCCGTATGTCACAGCCATTTCTTTCCGAAACTATAAGAACTATAATGTTGAAACTTGGTAAGTAGATATATTCTGTGAACCGCATTAAGATTTTCACACAAAAATAGAAAAAAAACAATAAATTTTGGGGGTTCCCCATACATAGAACTGAAACTCATTTTTTTTTTTAACAAAACCCATAAACGTGGGGTGTCTATGGATAGGTCTTCAAGAATGATATCGAGGTTTCTAATATAATTTTTTTCTAAACTGAATAGTTTACGCGAGACACACTTCCAAAGTGGTAAAATGTGTGCCCCCCCCTGTAACTTCTAAAATAAGAGAATGATAAATCTATAAAAATTATATGATGTACATTACGATGCAAACTACCAACGAAAATTGGTTTGAACGAGATCTAGTATAGTTTTTTTTTAATACGTCATAAATTGAAATCCATATCAAATACTACTATTTACTTATATACAGGTTTGTACGGAACCCTCGGTGCGCGTGTCTGACTCGCACTTGGCCGGTTTATTTATAATTTTCTCCAAAATAAAGTATCTAAAGAAAAAAAAACGAACTCATGACTGTTTTTTATCGGATTACATCATTGTTTATTCCAAACTATGATAGTAATTGAATACTTGATACCTACTGTATTAATCAAAATTATATACCTATTTTTACAAAGTCCACATCACTCTAAAAACATTCTATTATTTTCCGACCCTATCACACTTATACACACCACTTCATATAAATTATTGGCTCTCGGGACACTGAAAGGTCCCCCTACTGGCATCAGCAATACCGGAAACAATTATTTTTCTCTCGGCACGTATCGACGAGGGCGATTTTTCATTTACTTTTAGTGAAATTAAACTTTAGCACCCCTGTATTAAAGTAACTATTATATCTAATATTCTATCTAAACTTCTAAATTCTTTGAATTTGTTCTTCGCAACGCAAATGAGAAATACGGGTAAAATAGAAAATATCTCCAAATCTATATTTATATTTCTTTCATAAAATGTCCTTCGAAATCATAAATCTTGTGCAAAGAGTCTACAGGTGTTGTGATTCATACGACAAAACCGCGTCCCGTGCCGTCTCGGCTAATGTGTTTACCCCATTACATCCAGAGGTTTTATAACCACCACACCAAGACTCCCCCCTCCCCGCACCGCCACTAACCAAATAAGACACAAGAAGGCTACATTAAACCAGCTTAAGAGACCAGCTTACCCTGGTCATGTTTACAGCTTTTCCGTGGATTTCGACAAACATCGTCGACTCGGCGCGTTTGCATTAAGTTTTATTACTTTCCTCTTTTGTAAATTATAGGTTATATAAGACCCTGGTACAAACTGAGATATTTTCCTTGTACAAAACGATAAAAATGTAAAATATTCGACTGTAGGCGTGCGTTTACGTGTTGATTTGCACGTGTAAGGTTATTTATGTTCATTTTTATGGTGATAATGTTGTATGGTTGGTTTTATACGAAATGGCACACTGTATAAAAAAATGTTTTGAATTTTTATCAAGGCGATATATACAAATATAAAAAGATGTTTATCATAGTAAAGAGTAGAGGATAGAAATATTAGGAACAATTTTATGGAAGACTTATCTGTGGACATGTTACGGCTATCAGGCTATCCTGATGATGCTGATAACTAAACAGTAGCATAAGTCACAGCATTATCACATATAAAGATTATAAAGCTCCTTAAGTACTTCACCAAAAAGACGAAATCCTTCTGGCAATCGATAATTCCTACTTCATCGTCCTCAAGGACGAAAAAAGAGCTCGCAAAAACAAAGAAAAAAGATACAAATCATAAATTCCCGTTGGATAATCTTGAAGAGATCCCTAGAGGTACATCGGCAAAGTTGGGAATCCATACATACACACAAATTTGGTTCGTCAGTGGCACCTATCAGAAACTAGTAGGTTTTACGTGTGCTGAATATGTAATGACAGAACTTAGATATGCTATGCGCTGAAGACGGAGTGTTCTGTTCACTTTGCACTAGGATATCCAATTTTGATATACTACTGCTTTTACGTATAAGTACCTACTAGTAGCTTATGGAAAGTATGTTGGAGTTTCCTTTATTTTTGTTGGTAAATAAATAAATAAAATGAGAACCATCATCAGTGTTGATTTCGGTGTAAATACGTCTTATATTTTTTTTATCTTACGTGACATTCCTTTTGGATCTCTTGGAATTTTCAAAACATTGAGGTATAATAGTGTAGCTTTCGGTGATGGTAAAAATGGTGAGGAGCTTCCTTTTAGTATCCGCCTAGCTGGCTACCACGTGCAAGCGAAAAACTTCCCTGAGCTTCTATACACACTAGATTATTAATTAAAAGAAGCAAATACTTTACAAATAAAGGATAAGTACTACTATTAACTTAAAATTAATGCAAATATTATGCATTATATCTACCTTTTAGTTTACATTTACATACTGTCAGTTTCTGAAAGCAAAAACAAAATTTATCTATAATCAAAACTGTTGCCGTTTTTGTCATTTTTAAAAGTAATTGGTGACGATTCTGTTGTAAAATGCACTAAACTAATTTCAGTCAAATCACATCTCTTACGAACATTATTGAAAAAGGATAGAACATATTTAAATCTGTCAAATTAAAGACTAATTTGACAGCCGCCTTCATTTGCGGGTATTTAGACGTAACCGCGATAGATGGCGACTAAATTTAAATTGAAAACAAGCATTGGATAAATTTGGCAGGACTAAATTTCTTACATCAAAGGATGTAAGAAATTTTCTTATGTTCTTTGTTAGAAAGAGACATAGTGATACTAAAATTAGTTTAGTGTTGAAGGCAAGATATTAACATTGTTTGAAAAACAATGATCAGGCTTCCAGAAACAGGGAGTTTGTCATTGAAGTATACTGCCCTTCAGAACTCATTCAAATAGAACACCCGGCATATATAAATTACGTACACTGATTTTGTAACACGCACAACCTTTTTCAGAATTGCAGCAACACGAAAAGCCGTCGTTCACACAAACTCGTTTCAGGCGCGCAGCCCGGAACAAATTGACTGGTGCGGGTTACCGGCCGTCGATGCGGGAAAAAAACAAAGAAGAACAGAAATAGAATCAAAAATGTTAGACATCGAATATTGGGGCGCGGGACACGTTTGGAAGTGTTACAGCTTTATTGTAAAAAAAAAGTGATACCCAATTTTTGGCAAATCGCTGGTGCGTGCAAAAACTTTATTATCTGCGAAATTATTTTCAATAATAGCCATCGATCGGTAGAAATCGAAAATACTCAATGCCGAGGGAAATCTAATGTGAGGTTACAATGACACTTCACAAGAGATAGCAATTTCAACTTTGTGATAAGTGTCGGTAGAGTTGCATCTTCGACAACTGGTTTTGTACCAGATACGCAATTTTAAGGCTCTCCGCGCCTTACTTGCATAAAACATTGAACGGATAATCCTGCAAAATGACGATAAGTTTGGCGTTTGCCATTCAATGTTCAATAAAGAACCTTGGTGTACTTATAGACAATTGTATACATTGGTTTAAGAGAATGCTGCTCACAAATTTTCGATATTGAATAATCAAAAAGGAACTTTATTCCTATACAATTAGAAACATAAAATATCTGATCAGAAAATTATGAAACTTTGCATTTGTAATCAATAGCTTCATACATTACGGGCGACAGGGTAGTTGAGCGTTATTTTCGGCTTTACTTTCTTATAAGGTGACACTCCGTCTTGATTATTTTATGTCTATGAAAAAAAAAAAACAATTTTACAACTCTCTATGATTTACCAATATCTTTATTATTTAGCTATTAGTTATTAAGCTATTACAAAAGCTTGTAATCATTCACTTTACCTGGATGGAATATTCATTGAATATTTTCCATTGTATTGCAATCTGAAACCAAGCTCCAATATCGGGAAGTGGATGCAAAATAAAACTAAAAATGCCCATTAAAAATCTGACTCTCTTAACAAACAAAAAATAGAAAACAGATGTACAAACTCTACAATAGTATTTCACAATAATTCTTATCGTATTCCTATATAGAATTGCTGCGTAAATAAGTAAAAAATACTAACTGCATGATATGCTGAAATGCAAACAACGCTGCAACTCTCAGATATATCGAGTAGCAGATAAAAAAAGAAATGAAAAATTCAAACGGTGAAAAGTACAATAGAATTGTGGGGTTTTTACTTTTTGATGAAACTGTACCTTCCTGCGTTGTATGATATACATACGTACATAGATGACTTTTCATTTTGTGTTGTAAATAATTATTTAAAATAATTTTTAATTACACAGTTTCAAAATTGTTCAATCGCTTGTAAAATCGATGTTATTATTATTATAATAAATAATAATAATCGATGAGTCTAGAAAATACTGAAAATATCTTTCCTGAATTAATTATTATAAATAAAATAAAAAAGCCTTTTATTTCTTGTAGATAATTAAACAGTTTAAAATGAGTCTACAGTGTGTATCCAATCTATAGTTTGTAATTTTACTTATCTATTTCATGTAACTATATAAAAAAAAGTTTCTTATTGCTAGTGTTAGTATTCTTATTTTTTTGTTTTGTTAGTTTCACATTATTATTATACTTTTACATTATTTTTGTTTAAGAACTAGTTTTTTTTTTTTTTTATAATTATTCTTCTTGATCTACAAGAACCCCAGGGTGGGTGAAGGCCTCCTCCAAAGATCTCCATTTATCTCTGTCCTGTGCTATTTGTCTCCATAGTGGGCCGGCTGTTCTTTTAATGTCGTCTTCCCAGCGTGTTAATGGTCTCCCTTTATTCCTTTTGCCTAGTGGTCCGCGCCACTCTGTCGTTGTTACGGTCCATCTCTGGTCTGTAACTCTCGCAATATGGCCTGCCCACTTCCACTTCTGTTTCTGCGCATAGCTCAGAGAATTTATTGCTTTAGTTATTCCTCGTATTTTTGTGTGTCGTATTTTATCAATTTTTTTTTATATTGAGCATGCTTCGCTCTATTCCTCGTAGGCAGAAATTAATTTTATTTTTTGCTTGGGCAGTAAATTTCCATGTCTGGCAGCCATATGTCAAGCACGGCAATAAACTTGAGTTCATTATTTTTGTTTTTATAGCTATTGGCATATTACTTTTGAATATTTCTTTGAGACTCCAATATTTATTCCATGTATTTTGTATCCTTCTTTCTATTTCTAGTTCGTTATTTTTTTTATCAAAGCTAATTTTTTTCCCTAGATAGATGTAGTTCTCTGTATACTCCAATAGATTGTTATTAAGTCTTATTGGTATTTTCAAGCTATTAGTCATGGCCATAGTCTTAGTGAGATTCATTTCCAAACCCACTTTTACACTAGCTTCACTTAAGGCTTCGATCATGAGCTGTAACTGGGAGCTTGTCTCTGATAGGAGCACCAGGTCGTCTGCAAATCTCAGATGGCTTAGATACGTACCTTGTATGTCCAGTCCAGATTTTTTCCAATCTAGCTTACTAATTATGGATTCAAGGATGGCTATAAATATTTTTGGAGATAGCGGGTCACCCTGTCTTACTCCCCTTTCTATGGGAAAACTTGGACCTAGGGTTTCTAGCTTGACTCTACCCTTATTATTATGGTATATACTTTTTATGACTTCTATGTATTTCTCTTCTACTCCTTGTTCTCGTAAGCTTTCCCATATACTTATATGTGATACCGTATCAAATGCTTTTTGGTAGTCAATGAAAGCAATATACAGGGGTCTCTGTTGCTCTTGATACTTTTCTATAATCAGTTCTAGGGTATGGATATGATCGATTGTACAAAACCCTTTCCTAAAGCCTGCTTGCTCGATGGGTTGTTTTTCTTCCAACGCAGTACTGATTCTTTTGTTTACAATAGAGGAGAAGAGTTTGTAGAGGCTCGGTAGTAGACTTATTGGTCTATAGTTGCCAATATCCCTTGGGATATTTTATAGATAAGTATGATATTTGATTCCGACCATTGTGAGGGAGTTTCAGAACTTTGTAGTATCAAATTAAATAGTTCAGCTAACGGTGTAGCCAAAGTTGTGTGTGCTATTTTCAGTGCTTCGTTTGTGATATGATCGGACCCAGGGGTCTTATCAAGCTTTAATCTCTTTATCGCTTCAATAGTTTCTAGTTCGCTTACTGGGTTAACGTAGTTTTCGCTGCCCGGTATTTTTTTTGTGTATGAAATGGTGGTTATATCGGTATTGTTGCTATATAAATTTCTATAGAATTCGGTTGCAGCAGTGCTGATATCGTTTCGTTGATACAGATCTTTATTCATGTTTCTCAATCCTTCTATCCAAGTTTTGTTTGTTCTGAGTTCCTTATAGGCCTTCTTTGTACTTCCCGTGTGATATAAATGTTTTTCTATAGTATCTTGTCTATACTTCATATAATCTTTTCTGATATATCTATTAGCTAGTTTGTATAGTGCTGAGAGTTCATTTCTCATGGACCGGGTTTTGTTTTTAGTTTTCTGCAGTTCTTTCCTTCTTTTTAGCAGTGTTGTTGTACGTCCTGATAATATTTTGTGAGTTTTATGTTCATTATTTTTACGGGTGTGTTTCAAGCTTTGGGTGATAGCGTTTATTATTTTATCATAGTAGGTCTGTACTGAGGTGCTTTTCTGGTGAACAGATGGGTCAGATAATATAGATGTTAGGTTTTCATTGTACTTAATTTTATCGTCTTCGCTCCTAAGTGGGACTTTTTGATTGCTTGTGAATTTGACTCTGCTTGTCTTGTATTCGGTGAGTTTTACTGTTGCTCTAATTGGTCTATGGTCGGAAGGGTAGTTGAGATTCATAGTTTGGATGTTTTGGAATATTCTTGGCTGGTTTGATAGAATATAGTCTATCTCGTTATTGTACTTCCCATTTGGAGATCGCCATGTCCATCTTCGGTTTAGTTTTTTCTTAAAACATGTATTTATGATTGTTAGTTTGTGTTCGAGTGCGAAGTCTACTAGTTTTTGTCCTCTATCGTTTCTTGTACCGTATCCGTGCTGCTTCATAACCAAGTATTCTACTTTTTTGGGTATTCCAACTTTCGCGTTAAAGTCTCCCATTAATATGATATTTTTATGAGTTGTTTCCATTTCTTTGCTGATTGTCGAATATAACTCATCTATTTCTTTTTCGCTTGCTGCTTCTGTTGGGAAGTATACTTGTATAATGGATACCTTGTAACCTTGAAAGTTCATATTTAGTATTGCGATGCGTTCTGTTATTCCAGTGAAACTCTCTATATTGTTTTTCAGGGGCTTTTTAATTATGAAACCAACACCATATTTGCCTGGTGTTTGTCCTATATGACAGATTATAAAGTTATCATATTCTTCTATTTTGTTGCCAAGTCTTCTCATTTCTGATATACCTATGATATCATATTTTATTTCACTTATGGCTTCTTCTAGTTCTAATAATCGGTCATATGACGATAAAGTTCTGACATTATATGTTGCAATATATAATTGATTTTGTTTTGTTTTGTTGCTTTTTGTTAGTGTGTTGTTCTTCGGAGGGTTGTGGTCATAATCTTCCACGGTGACCAGCCGGGTTGGAAGATGTTTTATGTTGCTTTTTTGAGTTTGTTTGTTTATGAGATCTTTTTGTGAGAGGAAGGCTAGTTGCTATTTGTTCTTGTCTTGGTTGTTCTGATTGTTGATAGATTTTTTTGCATTTTTATTTACTAAATAGTTTAGTATGCCAGGTTTTATGACTCCTTCTGAGATACTATTTGACCTTTGAACCGATGAATTTGGTTGTTGGGTTTTATTCTTTTTATTGACTTGTGAGTTGTTGCTGGCTTGTGAATTGTTGTTGGCTAGTGGTAAGATATTTTCAGGTGATGCTGGGAGTGTTCTTTTATTGTTATTTCTAGTTACAATCAATTTGTCGTACTTGATTGTAGCCTTATTGCCCCTTTCTCTTTCTATTTTCATTTGTTCTTGTAATTCTTTCCTCTTTTCTAACACATATTGTGGATAGTCCTCTTTCATGTAGAAGTGAGTGTCTTTCAACATTGTCTTTTGCTTAAAAATTTTGATTTTTATGCCTTGAGTTAAGAATGTTACTATAATCGGGCGAGGTCTTTCTCCTTTCTTTCCTATTCTCTTGATCTCCTGTATATCATTATGGGATAGTTTGATAGAGAGATGATCTCCTATCCATTTGATGAAGTTGTTTTCAAAGGCTCCATACGATGATGATTCACCCTCCTCAATACCAAAAAAAAAAATACTATATTTCTTTGCCTTGCTTGTTTTTCCAAGAAATAAATTCTTTTCTCCTGATTATCCACTATTTGTTTCAGTTTTTCATGTTTTTCCTCCCATTTATAAAAATTTTTCTTCCAATAATTTGTTAATATTCTGTGTAACTTGATCCGTCACATTTTTGCCACTTTCCTGTATCATTATTTTTTGCTCATCCAGTTCATTTTGTATTTTTCTAAGTGCATTTAATACTTCTTCCATCATTTTAAATTACTCGACACTACAACACAATATACAGCTTTGTTTTGGTACTTGTGTCGCCCTCTCTTAGCTCACCTACGAACCCGACCGGTACGAACTACGGTAAGAACTTCTGTAGATCTCCTGTATTGTGTCGTAGTATGCACTTAATCTAATAGATGGCACTGTATGTTCTCTGAAGATGATCGATAAAATATGCAAATCACTAAATTGAGGTTATTTTTTCGAATGTTTTTTCACAAGATATTGCACTTCACTGTTTTATGGTTGTTTATTTACCCTTCTGTTCATAGGATATGAGTTCGATGTAGGTTATTTCGTTTGATTTGCGCGATAGTTCCACCGAATATTAAGCACTAGCGATTGTTCTACACTTTAGATATTTCAATTTTATGTATTTTGCTGTTGATTATTGTCAATATCTTCAATATATCACTAGCTCACTGAGTATTATTAATTTAATTAATTATTATAAATTACATAAATTACAAACTAATATTTATTATTATTATAAATTACAAATTAATCAACTCGAGAAACAGGCACTACAAAATACCCTACCACTGTGCTATGGCTTCCTCACGATGTTTTCCTTCACCGAAATCGTAAGGTCATTGTAAGATTCGAACCCGGGACCTTCGTCTCGGTATCCGACGTCACTACCACTGAGCTATCACCGCCTTAATATATCGCTATTATCAAATTATGCTGAAAATATAAATGAAATCATAGATTAGCTAAACTAAACACGGAGTAAATCAGTGTAAGTATAATATCGGTCGACAATAGGTCGTTCAGAACAACGCGCGACGTGCTTGGCCGCTTGGTCGCTCACGAATAGGGTTGTCTCGTTTAAATCGTTTGTGTGAGATACTTATATTTTGCTTAAATATTTAAACTAATATCTATTCACTCTTATGTATAAATACTTTTTAATCTTGTATTTATTTGTTTATTTCATAACAGTTAAAATTACCCTTCAAAATATTTCAATCCATACAAATTTGTGACAGTAGAATTAGTGACAATTTATCTTCCTCAACGAGCACTTTTTGTGTACATCGCTGCACATTGACAAAATAATCCCCGAAATATAATGTGTGCAACTTCATAAACAATATTTCATTTGAAGTCTAGTTCAATTATCATGTCACAAAGTCATTCGTAAAATTAATATTTTCGCGTAGCCTACGGCAGCAGCATAGCCTATTCAATTGACATGGAATATGTGGCTGCTATGTGTCATGTCAGTTGACAGCCCTAAAGTGACACAAAGCGCGCGTAACGAGGCCGTGCCGGAAGCGGCTCGGTGGCGCTCGCGCAGCATCCGCCCGGTAGGGGTGCCACGGGCGATATTTCCGCTTTCAGTCGCCATCCCCCGCGTACAGGCATGTTGGAATATTTTACTAGTTTCAAATTCCAAACTAAGAACCTTCGATTATTTTTTGTAATGAAAGTGTTGTTTTTAGGATTCAGTACCTCAAAAAGTTAATAATTGGACTGTTTTACAAAAAACTTAAACCGACTTCAAAGTACACTAAGAAGTAATCAAATCCTGATCTGATGACAATGGGACCAAACGGGAAGTATACCCTTCCAGACAAAAAAAGAATTTTCCAAATCGGTTAATAAATGACGGAGTTATGAGGTAACAAACATAAAAAAAAAAAAAAAAAACAACCGAATTGAGAACCTCCTCCTTTTTTTGAAGTCGGTTAAAAAAGAAACCCTTATAAGATCACTCTCTTGTCCGTCTATCCGTCTGTCTGTTCGTGTGTTACCACCGATTTATCAAGAACCGGTGGACGTATCAAGTTGAAATCTATACCAGATACTGAGGTCTATAGTCCCTATTAGGTCTATAAAAATCAAGGTCCTGAGTCAATGCGATAAAAAGATATGGGCAAATTTAGATTTTCGCGAGAACTTGTTGAGTTGAGAAGTACCAGAATTTTTACCATTTGATCTATATTTTAATCCAAATCCCAAAATTACACGTAGTGTGTAATTTATCAGTCACTGGCCTGCCAATATGAAAGCTATAAAAGCTATATTTAGCGTTTGCACCTATTTCCACTCGGCCGCTCCACATACTATTTCCGTTCGCAGACATTGACATGAATTCATTTTCAGGTGTCAGCTAGTCCGACATATAAATGCATATTCTATTTCGAAATATTAATAGACCGAAAGTTTGATAAGTTGCATGAAATGCGTTCGAAATTAATAAGATAGTTAGACGACATTCAAAAGAGCATATAATCAATGGTGTATTACAGGCTGGATTTTTGAGATGGAGTATTGAGGGCAGCCTAGGTACCTTAAGCAGTGTAGCTAAAGGAAAACTTTCTTAGGAGACAATTCTTTAACTTTGGAGATATATGGACCTTGAATGCAGGTCCATATATATCCAAAGATAAAAAACAGATCCTTTGTGTAAAGTCCCAAAACCTGTCTTCGTAATCGTGATAATATTCTTAAATAAATGTACGTTGTATCTCTCTCTACATTGCTACATTATACAGGCTGTCCCAAGAATTGTCAATCGGAAGTCCAGATTTAGAGCACTATAGACATACCAGGGGCCCAAGTCTGCTATTTGAAATTGTGTTCCAATGAACTTTCAGTGGTGTCATAATCGTGACATTTTACGTTTTGGTAGTCTACTAACACAATAGCTATAGGCTAGGATACTAGCCTAATGAGTCCATTGTGTTAGTAGACTACCAAGAAAAACGTCACTATTTTGCCACCACTGAAATCGCATCTAATCTGTATATATAAAATTCAAAGTTCTGACTGACTGACTGACTGACTGATATATCAACGCACAGCCTAAACCGCTGGTCCTAGAGACATGAAATTTGGAGGGTGTATTCTTTGTGAAGAGTAGGTATCCACTAAGAAAGGGTTTTTCGAAATTCCACCCCTGAGTGGGTAAAATAGGGGATGAAAGTTTGTATGAAAGTCCGTCAGTTTCGAAGTTAGGATCTTCAAATTTTGTGTTTAGGCTGAAGATTGAAAATTAATGTATAGGTGTCTGAGCGTTTGTTATAATTACACCCCCGTAGGGGGGAAAAGAGGGATGAAGTTACTTATGCAAGTCCTTCATTTCCACATTAAACACCACTAAATATATTATTATACAGTGTAGGCATCCACTAACGAAGGATTTTTTGATATTACACTCCTAAGGGAGTAAAAAAGGGGATGAACTCCGACCCCTTTAAGTTGTTGAGCTAGTTTGGCAATGTCTTGATAATGTTTTTAAGAGAGGTAGAGCATAGCGTTTATTCGCTCAAAGAGCAGCTCGACTGGGGAAGTACCTCCACCTTACAGAATACCGCAGCCAAATAACTTTATGTTGTGTAAAGTTGTGTTCCTGCGCGTGAGTAAGGTTGCCAGAGCTCATAGGGGACGGGGGATAGGTCGATAACGCGATGAGCGATGTTTCGTGTGTTGCTAGCGTCTATATGGCTACGGTAACCGCTTATATTATAGCCAATATTATAGTCAACAGAATATAAAATTCAAAGTCCTGATATATCAACGCACACCCTAAACCGCTGGTCCTAGAGACATGAAATTTTGAGGGTGTGTTCTTTGTGAAGTGTAATTATCCACTAAGAAAGGTCACGTGTATCATAGTTTTTTCGAAATGGGAGATGCCTAACAGAGTCAATAGGGCTTAAACAAGAAAAAAAAAACAATTGAGAGGGAGTGAGAGCACTTATTACGTTTGTTTTTGAAGGAAAATATGTCATTTGTTTCCTATAGGCCACGCGGGCGAAGCCGCGGGCAAAAGCTAGTAGACATATATCAGGCCAATCTGAGGCAATCATATCAAAAGGAACTTAAGAAACGACATCGTTTAATCCAGACCAGCTTTGCGTTGCCAAGATCTCCCCAATTACCTCACAAAGTGAATGGACACGGACATGTGGTTACCTGCATAATCATATTAATATTAGCTAGAAAACTAATGAATAATATTTTTTCCAATTCGAAAGTTAGTGTTGGTAGATTAGATGACATTTAAGAGTGAAAGCGCCATCAAAAAAGTGGCATTGCGTAGGTATACCTGGTAATTCATTTATTTTGTTAGGATTCTTACTACGGACTTCTTAATTAAGTCAGATTTTGATACAAGCCCTAAAGTTGCCAATTTGCAAGTTCAATTCTCAACTTTTGAGAAAATTAACCTGCTTTTCTGCGTAAACGCAAACTACAATCTATTTTTTTGTGACGAAACTGTAAAGCTATCCGGAATTATTAATAAAGCTCTTTCTTCTGTATTTAATCTTTTAGCGATGGAAGTGGCTATAAAAATCTATCTACGAATGACGTTTTTTATGAATTTGTCATTGATATTTTAATTTTATAGCGACACGGGCTGTAGATATAAAAAAGTGTTAAAATAAATAACTTTGGTGAGTTTGATCGTGACTTATATTTTTAATGACAAGTTTATTTCAAGATTATCTCACAATCTCACTGATATAATAAATGTGAAGGTTGACACCGTTTTTGCGTGACTCATTCACGCATAAACGTCTGAAGATTATCCGGAGATTGAGTTGAATCTGGACAACTACATAAGATACCTACTCTCTATTCCGCGAAAACATTAGATTCTCGGATTCCAGATGAAACCTTGGGGCGAAATCTAGAATCAATTTATTGTCATGGTTATTTTTATATAATTTCTACATTCTGAAACATATGACAAACATATATCGAGGTGCAAGATTGGACGACACCTCCATTTGAAAGGGAAGATCTTACGCCAGGATGGGTCATCGTGTTTGGGGATCGCGGTACAACGATAATGTTGGTAAGCATATTATTATGATGATAGCCGAATAAACATCGTCCGATCGATGCAGGATTGTTTATCCGCGATTGTTTCTGCGTGTGAACTATCTCAGTGTAATTGATAGATGGCTTGATACTACACTACACATAACGATGCGTTTTATGCGACTTTCAAACTTTACGGCGCGCAGCGTACCGTGTATCCATCTGTATTGCGCTGCGTCAGTATCATACATGTTGTACCTACGACAGATACTGCACGCCCGCTCCGTTTGCCCTGTGGCTTATGTTAAGCTTTCAAATTCAATGTCAGAGCCATTTATTTAGTTTAGGCTCTAAGACTGCAATGAAGTCCGGGGCTTATAATACCCGGTTTCTATAAACAAAAACGAATCGTTTTGCTTACCAATGGTAGGTTTTTTTATCGCCAAACTGTAACATTTCGTAAGCCAATTTTACCTTTGATAGCTAATTCCTTAGAGGGTCTGCTATGCAAAGCTTTGAGGTCTTTGTTTCATTATTAGTAAAGATATAAGAGTCTTAATTTTAACCGATAATAGGCCGTAAATTATAGGAATCGGCCATTAGTCACCACCGGTTTTAAAGTCGGTCTTCAACCGTTTTTTTTCATTATATATCTATAGCTTCTAAAACAGCTTCATACTGTGTCGTATGTATCCTCTAAAACTAAAATGATTACTTACCAATCTTATTAGGTGTTTACAATAACTTAGTTAAACTAAGACTAGTAAAGTAGCAGTTATATTACCTGGAACAAAAAAACGCACATTTGATCGTTTTATAAAGCCGGTAATAAAAAATAAAGCTTACCATCCAATCACATTCATTCGCAATACTAGAATGGAATCGGAGTAATAGGAAAAAGTTTTACGAAGTAGGTCGCGGTGTTCTAACCACTGTGTCATATGCAGCCCGTAAACTCGGTATCTAGTTCTATTGTACTGTCAATAAGTGTCAATATTCTATGCTCTGAGAGTGTATTATGTGTTGCAGGTATATTGTGTGTAAACACAGTGTGCTCTCATAGCAATAACTTGATGATTAATAAATAATTTAAGGTTTAGGATACCTGTGAGACTCGATTACCGTTTTCACAGCACTTTAATGATTTTTAGTTATTTTTCATATCTAAAAGTATTTAGTAATTTATTTTATTTTTCATGTTTTTATAATTTCGCAAAATTTTACTATGGTTTTTATAATGTTGTGTGGTATTGTCTTATAAATGTATTGTATTGTTGTATATTGTGCTATTTTGTTGTGTCCAATAAATGTTTCTTTCTTTCTTTCTTTCTAGTACTTTATTAAGTTTTCCTTTTTTTGGCCTATATGTGTTTTAATCTCGACATATAACAATTACTTAATACCTATTTTCCTTGGTCACGCCATAAGTTGAGAACGACAATACCGATTTCATCCATATTCTTTTTAAAGTTTTCTAATACTCTGAAGAAGGTTCTTACGCCGCGGCACCGCGGGGCGCAACTAGTAGTTAATAAAAACCATACATTATTATATTCTACACATGGAAATATGAATAAATATCACTATGATCGCTTTCTACCCAACCATAACTTTGGAAAAACAGAAAGGTTTATAATTTAAATAATGGTTCTGTTAACACAAAACACAACAAATAACACCAGCACCTGTTGAAATATGAAAATTCACGCGCTCAAAGCAATTCGCATGCGGAATAAAATTTTATTTTCAACCACAACCAAAATAGTATCGAATCAAGCGGCATTACCCAACATCGGCAAAAGACATCGAGAGAGCGTCGTAGCTGAGCCAATGTTGTATTTATTTCATCTCGGGGTGGATTAGGCCTTCCCACACCGAAACTCGGAGGCAACAGGTGCTTTCTCCACCCAGAACCACCCTGAGCCCCCTCCCTTTCCAGCCCCTAGTACTACGGCTACAAAACAAGCAGAACAAGAGAATACACCCAACGTTCACTAAACACTGTGTACATCAAGGCGAGAAAAAGTACACAGAATCATTCCGGTTGATTCAACATTCAATAGGTACCTATTACGTGAGTGATATTTTGAAACCAATAAAAGTTTATGGAAAGGTTTTTGGGAAAATATGATAAGTAGTATAAGTACCTACGTTTTTCTGAGGAATTCTGTTCTTTGATAAATAAAGCGTTAACGTACTCCTAATACATGTATTTTTCTTTTGATATATTTTTAGTTGAATATATGAACCTAATTAGGCAAGTCTAGACTGTCTGCGTAATGTTTCTGCAAAGATTATGCACCTACTCCTTATATCTAAAATGATAGCAATCCTCTCTGAGGTTATTGAAAATCACACCTGTGAAGCAAAATCGTGAGTGTCTTTTGTTTTTAGATTCACGTCCTGCTATTTCGATCTTTATGATGCAGAGTTGTTTGATATCATTTGAAACCCGCACTATAGTGCGTAATACAAATCTTATCAAGAAAGCGCTAAGATATTTCGCTCAAATTAGCTATATTTCTCAAAAAATACAGGAAAATTACCCTTTCAAGCGTTTGAAAAACCAATTAGTTCCTCCTGTACATTTTCCAAACGCTAAATTAATAACGCACTCAACGCAGAGTGAAAAGCAAAAAAGCGTATTCGTAGACACTAACGAACTAAATAATTATGTTAGCAACCTCCTTTGAAAAGTATCTAAAAAAAAACTACACTGCATCACTATATCAGCATAAGTCTTTTTTTTATTTAAAATGAGCTTGGTTCATACTCACACTTTTAAGGTGATGATAGCTTAAGTGAGGTGAGTGATAGTGACGTCGGATACCGAGTCGAAGGTCCCGGGTTCGAATCCTACAATTAGCTTGAGCTTTCGGTGAAGGAAAACATCGTGAGGAAACCATAGCACGGTGGTTGGGTACTTTGCAGTACCCATCTGGCTGGCTATCACCCTCAAGTTGAAAATTTGTCGCCAAGCATCTATCGGTGTGTTACGACATCTGCACTTGAGAGCCAGTTTCTTCTAGGCTTTGTGTACTTACCACCTTCGGCCACATCACTCACCATAGTGAGATTGTGGTCGAACACAGGCCTATACACAATTAAAAAAAAACACATAGACAAATGATGTCGAAACCGCCACTGTTTAAAGATGTTTATTGGCTCTAGCTCTAAAGTTGTTCAAATTAAAGGTGTTATTAACGTAGAAGCACAGGTAGAAGCCTAAAGCCTATCACTACTTTGTTGCAAATGTTACAAAAAGTAAAATTTCAGATAAAGAAAAAATACAAGAATAGTTTTTAAACAGCAAAGGCCTCCTCCCATGAATTTTTCTTTCCCTCTAAATAAAACATTGTGTGCCAGTATTTTATAAAACAAATAACGGATGAACGAAGTATCAACAATTGAAAATAAAGATTCGATTGGACAGAACCACTCATCCGAACATCCATTGCGCAGCAATACAAATGTACCTACATCAAATCAAAAGCCATACACAATACGCATGGCCTTTACATCGCATCGAATTATTTTGGTACTGCACTAATTAGGTATCGATTTGTTACGGGGCGACATAACATATTGTGTTCTTTGAGGACGGATTCCCTCCGACCGTTTTTATAAGACCCATCCCATAAACGAGATGTTTGATGAAACAAAAAAGGTAGGTCGGTTCTTTTTATTCTGGCCAGCCGTTTTGCTGTAGGGTTGCCATTTCGTCATAATTGATTTCCCTTTTTTTACGGTTCGGCGAGTGTGCCGCGTCACGCGTGCCTCGTTTGAATTCGGGGTGGTATGGTGGTTGGTTGAAGGCCAGCCTGGTTTTGTTATGTTAGGTAAAGGTATCCCTTATTTTTCTTTCTAGGTATTTAAGGAATTCGGTATAATACGTTAATGCCGAAAAATAACGCCGAGATAAATGAAAAAAAAAACGATATTTTTTTTTGTTCATCTACGTATTGCTTTGCGACGTTTCGCTCAAATAGTATGATTGTAACAGGGTTCAGTGGATTTGAACCTCATTGAAATGCAGATATTCATGAATTGTTATTTTAGGTCGTTAAGAATGTAATATTTTTGTATAGTATTTTTCACAAAATCGATGTAATGTAAATTGTTACACGTTCATCTAATGAGTTTATCAAGCAAACTAAAAATAATTTTTCAGTTGAGGCCCTAATGAGACTCAATAAAATTGCATACCTACTTAAAGTCAATACCTGTGGTCAATATGAAGTTTTTGTACATTCTCTATTGGTGCACGCAAATGTTGCTCATAGATACCTTATAAATGGTGGAGATTTCGAGATGGCATATTTCCGAAACCTATGTTGGGTTATTAATGCTGAACAACTTTTATTATGGGACCAATAGTGAATTCTCATATTTTTTTGTAATCTTTTCTGACAAAGTGTCAAACCTTGCTCGATCCATAAATTATGAGAAGTAAAAAAAAAAGAGAATTCAGTGTTGGTCCCATATACTCTTTGGTTGGTCCTCTAGTAAAAGTCAGCATGATTAATCCAACATCGGTTTCGAAAATATGCCATCTCGAAATCTCCACCCAGTATAGTGTAGGTGCATCATCAATAAATATCCCGTGTTACTATTTACCGTATTTATTTACGGCCTTATTCATAATCGCTTTTTAACTAAATCAGTGTAATAGTGTCCTCCGTCTTACTCTTTCAATCACCAAATGTCACGTGTCAGATAAAGACTTCAGAATTTTAGCTAATCAACGTTTGATAACTTCATTATGAATAAGGGGGTTAGTACATATTATGTTTTATTTATTTATATTTTGGCACCATAGCCCGCAAATATTGAGAGAAGCTTTTTTTAATCAGTCAGTCGCTGTGAGTCTATGATTGTACTACAAAAAAAAAATGCCGACTATATTTAAATAAAAAAATATTCATTTCATTGTTTAATTAAAGCTATTATAGCCTAAACTAAGGCATTATCCACATATCGATATAGTATTAACGCCTTCATACAATTGAGATTATCAAACAATACCTAATACCGCACAAGGCAGGTGCGTAAGCGTAATAATAGCATAGTGATTATACTAATCACCTTTGAATAGTCAGTCGAGTGTATGCAATTATACGTTTATGGATTAAATCAAGTAAAGCATTTAATGTAGATTAGAATAAATCATTAATATTGTAAATTAATCTGTGTGTTGTCACTGGGTAAACAATATACATAGGTTTGCCTCTCGCCCAGTAATATCAACGATTCCCCATTTACCCACAAAGCGACCCCATTGCGAATTTACTAAAACCAAGAAACAACAAAAACTTTGCTTTTTTCACTGCAATGTACCTCCACTTTTAATTTAATTAAGAAATGCTTTTGTTTATTAAATTATTATAAAATTTGTTTGCATTTACAGAAAACGCCGAAATTGCATTATTTTAATATTTTCCATTGTTTAATTAAGCTTAATGAGCCTCGCAGGGAACTGCTCAAAGAAGCTTAGTGCGTAAACAAAGAAGGTATTCTGCGCTTCCACGTCGCCTTTTGACAAATTAGAATAATTAAATTAAGTATAATTCCCTTATTAAATTTTGGTGAAGTCGAATAATGATGACATAATATACATAGCTTTTATTTGTTTAATTAAAAAGAAGTAGTAGAGTTATACAAACAGCAGTTTTTTAGTTTCACGGTTTGGTAGCATCCTACGCCAGAGAACCGCGGCTAAATAAAGTGCCATTGTGGAGTATAACGAGGTATAACTCACAAGGTTTAATATCTGTCATTAAGTTACCGTGCCATAGAGATTTTAACTTAGCCATGTCTCCTTTTTGATGTCAAAAGCTTGACAAGCAGGCAGGCGAGCCGCCTATGGCTTTTTGCAATAACAGCCATGTGGTTTTCCCAATGGAATACAGCATGGGGTTATTCAAAAAGGTTGTGAAGAGATTTCTGCAGGGTCGGCAACGGGCGAGTGATACCCCTGGTGTTGCAAGCGTCCATAGGCTACGGTAACCGCTTACCATCAGGCGGGCCGTATGCTTGATGTGTACAAATGACCAGTGCGAGGATAGGCAGCGATCGGATATGACCTCTACCAAACATCATCTATTGACACATTCCTCGCACACATTACTCGCATGCATTTCTCACTTGTTTTGTATGTACAAAAACCTCGCTCCGCTAAGCCCAGAGCTGTGCATAGCGAGGCTAGGTAAATGAAGTGATTCTATCGGTGCTTAAAAAACACATTCCTCGCAACGCAGCTTAAATAGATATGGTACCGTAGCTTAGCTCATCCCTGGTGGATGCTCAGAAGTTATGTAGGTACATTTGGTACATTTATAGAACACTAGTTACACCCCGCGGTTTCACTCGCGTACCAGAGGGATATCCTACCCTACTGTTAAGATTTCTTCAATATTCTTATTTTTCTTTCGTTAAACTTGTAAGATGGATAAAATCAGTAAAGTAATTCTCAAGTTATGGCGTGACCGAGGGAAATAATAATAATAAAATTCATTTATTTATCTTTCACAAAGGGCTTCTTATATACTACTCTTATTAATAACATAAAATACAGAAAACCTGTTTTGTGAAAGAAATACATAGTATATAGATAGAAATATTATTATTTATTATAATTATATTTCTGCTTTATATTTCAAACTAATTATGTGAAAAACCAACTGTATTTTAAGTTAACTTTGCGTTACTAAAGTTTTGTCAATGATTCAAGTTTTATAATTATTATTATGTAGAAGAATATCTACTTTTTGTATAAAATAAAATAAAAAAGCCTTTATTGCCATATCTAATAAATAATACAATGTTATAATAGTTACATGCTTAAAAATGTAACCTAATTTCTCAGATAGGGCCCCTCTTTGGGTAAAGGCCTCCTTCATTCCTTTCCACTCGTTGCTATCCAGTGCTATCTCCATCCATTTGATGCTTGCCTCATCTTTCACCTCGTCAGCCCAGCGTTCCCTAGGGCGCCCTCTTCCTCTGTTACCCTGCGGCCCTGACCAAGAAGTGACACGTTTTGATAAAACAGCTAAAACTTTTCGTATACTCCCTTTAAAACATAACGTATTGTGATACTTTATTTTTCTCAATATTTTGCCATAAATAAATATGTTTTCTTTCTTTTCTCTTTTTTTCTTCTCTGTACTGATTATTCAAATAATATTAATTAATCTTATAATGGTATCTGACTTCAATGAAACACTTTGATCATTTCAAATAATTTCCTCTCTTCATCTCCTTAAGATATTAGATACATTAAAAAGGTTCTCGGAAAATTTGGCTTTTTGTGTAAACCGTTTATAGGCTGATAGAAATAAATTAATCCTTTCGCAGTGTCAAATTTTCTTGAATTTGTACAAACAGAATAGAAAAAATTCAGAGCGTCGTTCAAAGAAGAAATTAAATTGCAATTAGTCGAATTAAATTTATTATTAGTTTTCATAAAAGGGAAATTTCGCAAAAGTAACCTATAGGCCGGCGGACAATCGCGATATATATTATTATAATATTGTCAAATATAGTTTTTGAACGATTCAATAATTGAAATGCACAGTCATGTGAAGAAAATGTATACAGTGCAAAAATAAGTCGGAAAAATATTATCATTTATGATAACCACTAGGTATGAAAGCATTACAAGCCAACATCTTGTTGAACTCTAAGATATACTGATTAAAAAAATCGTTACCATCTTATTAAATGTCTGAGTAAGTTAATATTAAAATAACATTATTGTGCTTAAACTATAGGTACGTAATATTTTGTTATTATTAATCTATACTAATATAATAAAGCGGAAGTTTTTTTTTTTTTTTTTTTTTTTTTTTTTTTTTTTTTTTTTTTATACCACTTAGGTGGCAAACAAGCATACGGCCCGCCTGATGGTAAGCGGTTACCGTAGCCTATGGACGCTTGCAACACCAGGGGTATCACGCGCGCGTTGCCGACCCTAAAATTGAAAAAAAAGAGTTTTTTTATTTGTTTGTTTGTTCGTTTAAACGGGCTAATCACTGGAACTACCAGTCAGATTCGAAAAATTCTTTCACTAATAGGAAGCTACATTATCCCCGAGTATTATAGGCTACTTTTTATCATGGGAACGCGAGTGAAACCGCGCGAGACAGCTAGTTATTAATTAAAGTTATCCTCAATAGCGACACAGACAAATGATCAACGTTCAACGAGCGGTTGAGATTAAAAATCGCCATTTTATTTCTAATTTATAATCGCAGTAGAGGGCAAAATCGCGCGTGTTGGGTGCGTTTTATAGCCGCCAGAGGGCGCTAATGACGTAAAATAATTGGTGCTTTAAATGTAAATGACGACACACGCCAACCCAGACGCTTTATTAAATTTCGCCATAGCTCTGCGAATGTCTGCCAGTTTTATCGCGATTGTCGACAGGTATCTCGACGTCGCCGCGTCGTCGCGTCGTCCAATGAGCTCGAATAATGATAATTTTTTCATTTTACATTCATTATTTTTTGTAAGATGATCGTATAATGTTTATTGTTTGGCAAACAGCACTATGTGTTCGTTTAATGATTCAAATTTATTTTAAACAAAGTATTTAATTTTGTATCATTCTTATGTAAAATATAATAAATATGCTGGGGTATTCCTCACACACGGCTAACTAATCACAAACTAAGGAGAGATTGATGGAAACTAGATAACTGATATTTTAAATAACTACTTTTTAAGTTTTTTAAATACGTACTTAATATACATAATTACACCCAGACTCAGGACATACAGACATGTTCAAAATGTTCATGCACACAAATGCATGTCCTGTGTGGGAATTGAACCAACGACCTGCAGCGCGATAGTTGGAACCAACCACACCAACTGGCCCGTCAAATAATTAATAATAGTGACAATAAGGCTCAGTCCTATTTGTGCCTGCTTGAGCCAGTACTGATTTTACTCACGCATACGTAGGAAATGTTCGGCTTCACTTTCTTATAAGGTGACACTCCGTCTTGATTTTTTTATGTGTCTATGCATACAGGCAAGACTTATGGTTTCCAAATACTTGTGTAATACTTACTGAACTCCATCATGTTCCCACACAATTTTAACTAGGCACATAAATATTCATGTAGTTTCTTTATTAAAATTTACGCGTCTGAATAAACCATTAAATTCCAGGAACTAGCAACTATTTCAAGTAACTCGGGCATTGATGAATGTTTTCACTCATTAGTGCAGACTGCAATGCTAAACAGGAAATTGTTACTGACTTTCATTTTACTGAACTGGCTTTTACATTGTTGGAAGGGGATAGGGAATTTTAATTGGAATATTTGCATAGCCCGATTAATATTATTTGGTCATTTATGTAAAAAGTTGGTACTAATACCTTATATAAAGGAATTAAGTTCAAATGAAATATGCTCTGATCTAGGGCTTAAAGGAGAACAGTGTATTTACGGTAGCTGGTTTCTCAAAAAGGAAATATAATAACTGCTCAAATTTATCATCACAGCAAGCGTTGAGTTATAATTAATTCATTTATTCCTAAATTCCATTACGACCTATTGTTATTCAGTAGGTATGAATTTGGGAACGACCTTAAATTTCCTACAAGACCAGATGTTGACGTTGCTTCAAGAACAATACATCCAACCGTACCGGTTTGAAGTTAATGCAAATTTCAAGTTCCACTTGCATGAAGTGTAGAACTCCGTACAGCCATTTAGTTCCATTAAAACAATACGAATTTAAATCACATTCAAATTTCGCACTTCGATTAAAAGCTCAGGAGCAACGGGCCTAAGTGCAGAGCAAACACTACTGCCGACTAACTTAAACCTATACCGGACAGTCCAAACAAACGTGATCCCCGTAGTCGGGGACACGGGCCCTTCTAATGTTCTCGTGTAAAAGTGACAGGGGGAGGGGAGAAGTGTCAAATTAGGGTGGTCGCGTTCATGTGATCCCAATTACTATGTGTAGAGAGCCAAGCCGCTTATGCAAATGAAGATTTCCCGCGGACGCATCTAATGGGCCATAAAGGGCGGAGTGGGGAGGGGCCGTTGCACTTTTAGAACTGCCCTCCCACGTCACATGTCCCGTTGTGTGCTAAATCAGGATTGTAGAGGCTAAAGTGAACGGAGGATAGACAATGCAGATGTTCCGACTCCAGTCTGGACTGCTATATTTTTCTAAGAGAATAAGGAACGGGAACAGTGGTAAGTGGGAATATTATGTTGATAGTTTAGAAAATTGGCTCTTGGATGCTTGAAAAAAGTATTGAAATAGTTCCCTGAGTATCATAATTATATAAAAATTAGCACTCAGAATTTAAGAAAAGTACCTAATGTCAGAACATTCTATACATTTTGTCCGTCAGAAAATAAAGAAGGTCTGGGGACACTGGGATCTCCACCTATAATCTTAAGGTTACACACTCTACTTCTGAATTAAACATTTGCCGGTCGCGTACCACACTCACCTGATACATTGGTGCGGTTCCGCAAATTGATCAATTTATAACTCTAGCGCAGACTTTTATTGGCGCTTATCCCATTTAATTGCCATTGTACGAATTAAATCGAAAATTGGGGTCTATTACACGTAATAATGTAGCGAGAACATATGTCCCACAGCGACTGATGGCCAATTAATTCGTAGTCAATAGCTTGGTATATTGATTTGTATGCGGAATCTGGTAGAAAGAATGATTAAAATAGTGCATAAAGAATTTACTCATGTTTTAACGTTTACTTCAAAAATGAACTTATAAATAAATATCTCATGGCTAAAGACTGAATTAAAATGTAATAAGGTCGTTATTTGATTGTATTTGAGTCGTTATGCTCACAAAATTTCACGAGAATCGGTTTAGAGATGACCTGTAGAGGAGAACGGGGCGGGACATCCCGCGGACATCTGGACAGACATACGAAAGCATTTTTTGCCGAAGCTGAAACGGAGACGCTGCGCTCGTTTCACTCGCTCAGTCTATTATCAAAGGAAAAGTTTGTATGTATATCTGTTATCCAAACACGTCTTATTCTATGTCATAACAGATTGGGGTAAACTTGACACATCCGAGAAAAGTGTAGGCGGAAACCGCAAGGCGGAAAATAATAGTAAAGTATTTTTTGTATTAGTATACTCTGTGAGTTTTTAATCGTCTTAGTAACACAACCCACATAATGTAGGTACCCAATGAAAAGGTACTAGGTACATAAAAAACAAAAAAAAAACTTTATGACGCATGACATTTAAACACTGTTTCCGAGCGCAGTCTACTCGACTCTTGCTCTGGCTTGGTATTTCTACCAGTTTACACGTACATTTTAATTATAAACTCGATTTTTCAAAATTCTTATTTCTTTTTTAATTATACAAATAAAAAAATATGAATTATTATTACCTTTTCATTGGGTTCATTAACTGGGCTGCGTTTAAGACGAATAAAAAGTCACGGTGTATATAAAGTTGGCATTCAATTTTCAACCAACTTTAGTCCTAACTCACTTTTCTCCCTGTAATAAGCTTCATGCACAACTTCTGTAAAATTATTACCAATCATTCAGGCCCGAAAACTTTGTAATCATGCATCGTAAAGTTTTCTTCTTTTTAATTTGAATTCTGTGCTCAGCCGTTTCAACTTTTTTAATTTGGCTCTCCCCACCCCTTCAATATGGCGGATACACGCATACGTACTCCGCAAAAGAGGGGAGACTGAAATTATATAGTATAGTTACTGAATATTCGATTCGAACTATTTTAATAACACTGTCGGCCAGATGTGGCCAAATGTAGAATTAAAATTAAACAGGCACAATTTACTAAGGCAACATGAATCGAAAGTATTCTCATACAGTACATATAATTTACCCAAAAATGTGTCAAAAAAATCTTCATAAATTCGAAATTCAATTCACAGAATATGAATACAAAAATGATATAAAACCGAAACCCAAATTAAAATGGGATCATCTGAACGCAGGCTATTAGTAGAAATCGCGGCAACCACTAATGTAGTAGTAGGCTTTAAATAATTCATGCGCCCGAACCGGTCCCCCATCCAACCCGTGATTCCATTCTGATCAATAGTAATGAGTATTCAATGTATGTACTATGTTTTGGACTAATATTCAATGATTCTTTGTTGTTCACGTGACTGTCGATTAGGATATAGTTAGTAACTCTTCATTTTAGTACTAAACGTTTTCATTGATCTATTTCCATCTGGAACATTATAAAGGCGAGTGCGTGCGCGGTTTCACGGATGTACATGCCTTTTCACAATCGAACTTACACCGTATTGTTAAACACCATACACATAAAAATATAATGTCTTTACATTATTTTTTTATACAAGATACACATGTGTAAGGCCCGCTTGGCGGTAAGAGGTTACCGCAGCCGGACGCTTGTAAAATACGGTATCACTCACGCGATACCGACCCTTAACCCTCTCCAATGAGTTCTGGCGACCTTACTCACGCGCAGGAACATAACAAAGTTATTTCGCTGCGGTATTTTGAATGCGGAGGTACTTCCCAAGTCCAGCTGCTCTTTGAGCGAATAAACGCTACGCTCTACCTCTCCTAAAAATATAATACAAACCAAACATAAAAAAATACATATCTGAATATCGTGTCACAGTCCTGATTTCCTATTGCTGCTATTAGTGTCGTATTATTCTCTAATAACAATCTAATACAATAACAATTTACTAACTCGTGAAATAATACAAACTAGACATCGCAACAGAAGTTGCATCCCATAGCAATAACAACATTTGTGTAAAGCCAACTAGTTAACAGTCACCTACTCACTTGGTAATTAGTAAAACTATCTTTGTAATAGATCTACGTAAATTAGCGTTAAGTGCAAGTACCTTTAGTTATAATGGGAGTTATCAAATGTAGGTGTGTCTCAAATAATTCAAATGTTTATTTATATTTTAATACTGAACTTAGCAAGAATTGAGGACTTTTAAAATTAACGCTTACGCCCAACTAAAAGATTGTTTTAGTTGTCACTTATTTGTGTCACCTTTCTGTCACATCAAACAATGTGACGTTATTTACGTGACCATCAGTATATTAGAGATTTGAGTACAAAATCCCGAGTTTTTTTTTACCATTGTCATAGCAAATGCTACGGCTACGAAATTGGCTACGGCTACGAATAGTGCTACAATTATCACTGCGGCTTCTGTTACGTTTACAAAATACGAGAAGCAATAGTGAGATTCTAAATTCAAAACCGAAAAATTTACCAAACCTTGATGAAAATATATTCGTGTTATACAATTTAAAGTAAACATTATTTAAACGATATAGCATGTCTGACTATTACGCAAGTTTAGAAGAGTCAGTAAAAAAAATATTAAAAAAACAGCTTCTGAAGTCGGCTTACTTAAAAAGCCTATAACTAAAAAATAAACTCTAGTTTGACCTCCTTTTATAAGTCAGTTAAAAAAGTCATCGTATTTTTTCCATTTTAATTTTAAAGTGAAGCAGCTTTTACGGGTAAACTATAAATTAAAGACAGTAGTATAATAAGACTTTGACATAGGAAAATAACAGGCTGTCGGACACATGTCGATTCTCACACGATAAATAATTCATAGAAATGCAATTATTTTAATGTTTGCGTGAGAAATAGACAAGCTGCTGCTATTAAAAGTAAATTTATAATAAAACGGCGCTTTTATTCTTTGTTCAAAAACCTTGTATAAATTATAAAACATTAGACTGTATAATGTGATAATAAAATGTGTTTAGAAAAAAAATAAGAATATGAGTAGGATCAAAATGGTTTCATCCGTTAGTATTTACAGTTTTTTCATGTTCAGTGAAGTCATGTTATGATAAACCTTCATAAATTAAAAAGTTTTCTTATAAAATAAAAACACCAGGAAAAAACCCTTCAAACTTGGAAAACATCCTAAAATCATTCTTTTTCCGAAAAGTTACCTAATCTTTTTACAAAATCTTTCCTTCATCGAAACCATTTCAAAATTACAGTAGCAACGACAAATCGCAAGCTTGAAACTAGTAAATTCCACTTGTATTTATAATACTATGCAATTTCTCTTTCTAACGAGTACTTTGTGAAAATTTGTGGGGAAAATGTTTCATTTCGACTATTACTAGTCAAGTTAGGGTTGTAACATAATGTGTTATTATTTAGCAATATTACAATGTCGCCGTATGGCAGGCCGCAAAGCCTTTACAGGTTTATTACGCTTCATTTATTATTAAAATCTTTGTAGGTATTTATGCGAGGTTAGGCAATAACTAATAATGGGCCAGTAGCTGTGGTCGGTGAGTTGTCACACCATAGGTTGCGGGATCGGTTCCCACCCAGAAAAGTTTTTTGTGTGGATGTGTCTATGGCTAGCCAGGAAAAATAAAATAGAGGTGTATAAATAAGTAATAACATTTTACAAACGTACCGTTCTTTACTCCCATAAAATAAAACGTGGATGAATTCTATTGTGACATTGCAAGGCTTTTTAAATTAAATACCGCTTACCGTCAGACGGGCCGTATGCTTGTTTGCCACGTAAGTGGTATAAAAAAAAAAACTCTGATACACTTTCTTTTTATACCACTAACAATCGAAACAATCATACGGCCCGCCTGATGGTAAGCGGTTACCGTAGCCTATGTTGAAGAACCCCACGCTGTACTCCATTGGGAAAACCACGGCAGAGAGCTCATTCCACAGTCTGAGAGTCCGCGGAAGGAAACTCCGTTGAGCCCGCACAGTTCGAAATAATTCTTAACGCTATTGCTTAATGGGTGGAAGTAAAGCATAGTTTTGATTTTCTTTTGACGTACCCGTGACATTTTTATTGCTAGGTTTTCTATGACAGGCAGACTGTGCTCCTGATGTCGAAGCGATGAAATGTTCACCGCCATCTACCGACATTTGTAATACCATTGGGTTTACTAACGTGATGCTGACCTTGAAGAGTTATTTTTACTCCCCTTTTGTAGTACCCCATATCATAACGCTGAACGAAAACCAAAATAGGGAGCTCAGTCCACATCACAGTAGTTCGCAGTAGGAACGTCCGACTGAATCGTCGTGTGAACGGTTGAGACTGGTCGAAGATAGTGAGGATGAACTCCACATCGCTGGAGTGTGGATAATACAAAATAATGATGTCACCAAGTCAAGAAGTTCTTGAGATCATTCCCCGGTGACTTAAATTGAATTTTTCTAACTTCCTTGGTTTTCTGATACGTATAACGATCATTATGATTGTTAATGTGAGTACTAAACATAATTAAATTAAAATGAATAAGTAAAACAGTATTTGCAACGACACAGAAATACTTTTCTGCTGACATAATCTAAAACGAAAAAACATGTATGAGTAAAGAAAATGAAAATTGCAACAATCCTTTTTACCAATAGTAGTTATGTATTGTGTAGGGCTGACCATAGTGTGTTCTTTTATTATTAGGTTCTGAACCAAAAAGGTAAAAACGGAAACCTTACGGCGTGACTCCGTCCGTTTGTCACAATGCAATATTTCAGCAACTACTAATGCTATCGATTAAAAATTGTTATAAATATTACCGAATTATAAATTAATAGTTTATAGAATGTAAGTAAATATTACAGGAAAATCAGAACGATGATACTAACTAGTTTTTTTTAAAAACCTAAATTTATTCACAAACAAACATACTTATACCAAGCCAAAGACAAGGCCAAGAAATATACCTACGTTCAAGGAACGTCAGAACTCTCGTAGCACTAGTCAGACTCAGACTCGCACTTGGCCGGTTTTTATTTTGCATTACTGCGTCCGCGTCGCCGAAGTGGCTAGCCGCAACAACCTTTGTTAGAAGGTTGTAGTCGAAATACATTTGTGCTTTGCGCTTTGTTGAGCAGTTATCTTGGCTGTTGAGTTCGCTAAGGAATGTAATTATATTATAAGGGCTGCCACATATATTTAAAGAAACCCATACACGTACTTTGCATTTTATTTTATAATTTGAATATATATTTTTTTCTTTTGCTTCATTACTATTATGTTGGAAATTTCTTTATTGATAAATAATAAGATTCAACAAACAGAGTCAAAATTCATTTTTATGACATAATTCAGTAAAAAGGGTCAATTAATTTCTTAATTACATTTCCGCGTAACTTCACCATAATTTTTGCTCGTAAAATGTATTCACTCGCGATTTTTTGACGGGTAAATTTTTACAACTGACAACCCTGTCAGAACCGCGTACATTATTAAAATAGTTGACGTTTTGCTTAGGAATTATGTTATCGAAAAATAAATACCGACAGTGTTATGCAAGCCGTTCCGTTTATTTTATAATAGCCCCATGCTCAGTGCTGACTTTTCTTTTTCGCTCACGACTTTCGTGTCATAGCGCAATGATTATTATTATAAGACTGCACATTAGACTTCCTTGAGTCTATAGTTAGTTAGTCCATGATTTTTATTTGAAAAACATTCATATTTTTGCTGCTAATCTAGTGTCCTTTAATACACAGAGTAGAGTTAGGTTAAACTATCAAATACTGAATGATCGTCAACGCAAGCTGAAACGGGTGGACCGAGAGATTTTAAAATTTGTAGCGAATATTTCTTGCGTAGCGTACCCTCTTACGAGGATAGAATAGGGGATCCCGGTTAAATCAGAGGAGCGCAAAACTAGATACATACTAATGTATTATCCTTAAAAGTAACTTAGCGGGTACTATGATATAAATAAGTATTTTGAATTATTTTTTTATGTATGACAAGTAAAATATTTTTATTTTGAGAATTCTGTGTTGGTGCCATATTTAAAGTTATTATTATGATTTAGTCTTCACCCCTTCAGATGTATATACTCTTTTTATTACACCAAGTATATAGGTACCTATCTATGCTATTTCTTTATTATTTTTATGGCTTTCTGTGTTATTGTTTATTTAACGTAAGCTTTTTTGTGTTGATTTTTTTGCAATCCGTGTCAAAGTCAAAGCCATTTATTCAATTTAGGCCCCAGAATGGCACTTATAAAGGTCACATTTACTGAAGTTACCACCGGTTCGGAACTCAGCCTTCAACTGAGAAGAACCCGCAAGAAACTCAGCAAGGTTACATTTTTTAAATATTTTTTGGAAAATCTGACCACCTTTGGCTTTTTTTTCCATAATAATAAATTAACAATAAAAAATGTTTGTTATGTCAAATAAAGCTTTGTCTATTAAAAACTATCTGATAATATTACGTAATAATTTGGAATCAAGAACTAATTAACCAGAATTCAATGAGATTAATATTGCTAGGGATTCATTGTAGAATTAATTTAGTTGATAACCAAAGATAAGTTCTTAGAAATAAGTTTATGGTTATTTAATTTACTTTCAATTCTAGCAAATAAAATTAAATAACTCCTCGTCGTTGAAAAAATAAATTAACTTTGGACAAACTGGATACATAATTAAATTCTTTTGAAGGTATTAAAAGAAGCTGAAAATATCGGATAATCTGATTTCAATTAAACGAGATTAGTCTATACTTGATTTATTTTTTGACATCTAGTATTCTTTCTAAGTTTACATTGAAAACTGTGGAGCTTCTTATATAGGTTTTATTGAGCAACACATTTTAAATCAAAAACAAATACTTTGGAAAAAAGCCAATATAGTCAGATTGTACAAAAACATATTTAAGAGGAAATGCTGGTGGCGTTTGTTCCATACAAACGTAATCCTCAGTTTCCTCTCTGGATAATGACACTAGAGCATTGATTATTCTACCATACAATCTGTAGGTACCACTGTATGTTCCTCGGTTGTGTTTTTCTCCATAAATTAAATTATTATAAGAATTAAGAGCCTTCTAAAATCACAAAAAGTTTTTGTGATTTTCAAACGTTCAGCGAACAAATTCGACGAATATAAAACAACAAAGGAAAACCGACAGACATAGTCAAAGCCCTTCTTATTATGATTCTTGAAATTTTATTTTAAATCGATCCAGTTTTGGAGGAGAAAACCGGGGATTACGAAATAGCGATTTCGTCTAATTTAAATAGGTATAATTGGTCCAAGCTGTAGTTGTCTCTATCACTCTCGGGCGGTATAGCTCGGGCACAGACGTGAATGCGTAACAAACAAAAAAACTCACTTTCGCATTTATAATATTAGTTAGGATTTTTATATCCAGTTGAAGTTCATTTACCCGAAGATATTTTAAGTCACAATATGGAATATTGTGATATCATCTTTCGGGCTCATTAACAATCTCGGGAAATATATACCTACTAATATCTAAGCAACGACTGAGTGAATGGGCATTTTCATGGCAAGAATAGGTTAATCCTTGGTTTGTCAAAAAAACCTATTGAAGTGAGTCAAAGGTCTCACGTTAGACGAAAGAAAACAAAAGAGAATCGTGAAATCATATCTAGTGTGTCACCTCTAAGGAATCGATCTTGTCTTGGTTTTCTGTCTTTACTTTTTCTTGAACAAATGCCGTCACTTTCATAAACATTTCTTAGACAGCTGATCATAAGCTGGGATTCGGCAAACATCTTGCATAAGTGAGTTGACCTAGTGACTGGCCGGCCTACTTGGTATATCCGATTAAGGTGAATAATGGTGAATCTAACGTCAATCATTCGAATAGCTTCCACTAGAACCTTTTTAATCTATCTTATTCCAGGTCATCGATCGTAAAACCTATCATAATGTGATTTATGATTAATTTCACGGTATTTATGGCGATGTTGTCAGTCAATATGCCCCTAGGCTCCATTAAAAGGTAAATTATATCACGGACGAGCAATATTACAAAGTGTACCGTGCAACGAACCACTGTCCCAGTGGGACGCGGTCTCTCATTAAAGAACAATTAATGAGGGTAGAACAAAAAACCGCACACCGACACCGCCCCTAATGAATGTTGTCATGCGTTTTATATAAGGAGCACGCGTTTTAGTGCTATTGTTTTATACATTTTAATTGGGTATGCAAATTACATCTCGAAAGGCTAAAGAAATAAGAGCATTAAGGTACAAATTTGTAGCCGACTGCAGGCAGCAGCAGCTGGCGACGTGTCGCCGCGACACTACTGGTTTCTATGCATTACTATGAAATTCCTTCCGTAGCTAGGCGTAGGTGACACGTCGCCTCCATTGTAATATATAGAAACGAAAGAGAACGAAGTAGTGTCGTGGCAACACGTCGCCTGCTGCTGCAGCCTGAAATTGGCTACGAACTCCTATAAACTTACCGGACCTATAAACTTATCACACAGATCGTGCTTTCCATAAACATGTTTTTTATTCGGTGTACTTTAATAACTTATCATTAACAAGAATCTCTTTTGTTCGTCCCCACATCTAGGTTACACGGCAAATAAGTTTTCACAAACATTATCTAAAGTCAAGGAAATGTATAAAATCGACATAACAGAAAAAATGACATCAAAGCTTTGTCTTTGTAACGTTGACTATGCTTCCTTATATATCAATGCTGATATATTGATATTATATTTGACTGTTTAATAAATAAAGGAAATCGCAATAAATTATGAATCACCAACTTTCCATAATATTCGCATTTGCTTCAATGAAAACTGTACTTTTGGGATCGTTCCAGGGCGATTTGTGATCACAATATTATGTTTTTGTGTCGCATGGATTATGTGATAGCATATCTCAAAAACGGGTAAAATAATAAAACGAACTAGTGTAAATGTAGCGAGAACATTGTATTTTGCACCGATCAGAATCAATGGTAATTTAGCATGTCTGGCCGCTATCTTACAAACCCAAACCAAACTGAAACAATGACTTAACAAGGTTGTCCCCTCAGGGATTTGTAACGGGGACCTTCGTTTTCCCAATACTGTGGGATTCGATTTCCAAAGGGATAAGGGGACGTTGAATATTTTCATAATTCACCGAGACTCCAAACGAGATTGGTTCTTTAGAAAAAATTGGAGAGCTAACCAATTTTGGTCTCTTAAGCTATTGATATTGGATAGTGGTACATAAATTTGATGTCAATTTGGATACACGTGTAATTTTCTTTTATATATAAGAAAATAATATTCATAAATTGAAACATCTTTATCTCATTGTAACTTAGTAAGTTATGATGTCACCGAATGTGATAAGCTAATAAATCCTAGAAGAAAAATCTCTGAAGAAACGTGATGGAACATCCATTTTTAGGGTTCCGTAGCCAAATGGCAAAAAACGGAACCCTTATAGATTCGTCATGTCTGTCTGTCTGTCTGTCTGTCTGCCCGTCCGTATGTCACAGCCACTTTTTTCCGAATCTATAAGAACTATAATGTTGAAATTTGGTAAGTAGATGTATTCTGTGAACCGCATTAAGATTTTCACACAAAAATAGAAAAAAACAATAAATTTTGGGGGTCCCCATACTTAGAACTGAAACTCATATTTTTTTTTTTAATAAAACCCATAAGTGTTGTCTATGGATAGGTCTTCAAAAATGATATTGAGGTTTCTAATATCATTTTTTTCTAAACTGAATAGTTTGCGTGAGAGAATCTTCCAAAGTGGTAAAATGTGTGGGGACACACCTGTAACTTCTAAAATAAGAGAATGATAAATCTATAAAAAATATATGATATACATTACGATGCAAACTTCCACCGAAAATTGGTTTGAACGAGATCTAGTTAGTAGTTTTTTTTTATACGTCATAAATTGAAATTCATATCAAATACTCAGGTCTATACTACCATTCACTTATATACCTACAGGTTTGTACGGAACCCTCGGTGCGCGAGTCTGACTCGCACTTGGCCGGTTTTTACTACCTAATAATACATGATGTCCTGTTAATAATCATTCAAATGATTACTCTCGAAAGTTGAGCCTATATACATCTGTAATTTTTTTATTTTATCACGGCTAAACTATCGATAAGGTACCTAATTAACTAAGGTACCAGATTTTGATGAAAATTGTCACGAACATACTCTTTTAATCTTAGGCAGGTGACATTTATTTAAAACTTGTTTGAGATTGCTAAAGTCAACTAAACAAGTACATATCTGAATTTATAATACTTGTATACATACGTACTCTATGAAGTATACATATAGACATTGACTATTATTATGTTGAAGCTTTCAGACGCTCTATGTACCGAACACGTTCCTGTCTACTTGTAACCTTTGAAAGCGGAACGTCTGGTCTAGTTACTAATACTTGAATGCCTCCTTGCTTACTTCGGAGCAATAGATTAGGAGCAAAGTCAAGATACATATATTAAATAACATGAAGGAATATTTTAAGCATTTTAAAAATAGTTGATGGCTATATGTTAGATATGATAGTAATTATTAGATTGTTTGTCAAATAATGTAACATAATTTTACAAGCTTTTATAATTATTTTCGGGTTTAATCTTGCAAGTTGAATTTCACCCACTTTCAGTGGTTGGATTGGCTTCATATTTGGTATACATTAGTATATTGGATCGGATTACAATGCAAGTACAGTCACAAAAAAAAGATTGTATATGCCACCGTATTTTTGTGAAATCCGTTAGTTTATAATCTACCTAGCGAGTTTGTAAACTGTCGATAAATTGTGAACTGTACCATACTGCTTACAATATAACGTATTAATTTTCGATAGTTATCATTATAGTATCGACTCTATACCATAGCACTATGTGTCAACCGTCATCTGTTGCTAAAACGGTTCAGTTCCCTGAAAATCTTGAATATTATGGAATCTGTTGAGAAAAACGTCTCTGGGAGGAGGGCGAGTATCTGTTAAGCGGCTTTTTTTCAATGCTTAGTGAAGTTGGTATATGAATGAATTTGTAATTATTTATTGGTTCAAAGAAACAATGTTTAATTTTATCGGTGGGGAGATCTTCACAACTGTTACGAACTTCGTTAGAAATTGTTTTTGTAATTCAATTGGCAATATTTTATAGAGTGGCAATTTACCTTATTCTGAATTTATGTCGTAATTCTAGTTTGAGTATTTTCAGATTTTGAAAACACAAATAACATTGAGCGCATTCTAATAAAAAAAATATTTGCTTTTTATTTTAATCTTCTAACCAATAGCTTAGGAAAATCACATGATTTTATAATATCGCCTGTCTTTCTTATCTTATTTAGGCGCAGTGGAACATTGGACCTATCCTTCTCAAATCGCTACGATTAAATGCCACTGTGAAGACCCTAGGTTCGCATCGTGAGATTCAAACGCAAAACCTTCAATTAATAGCTTTCGGAGCATGAAAAACTTAGAACGAAAAACTATAGCATATCCACTAATCGGTGTGTTACAGCCTGGTCTATATTGAAAACCAAGGTATATGAATTTTTATACGTTCCAGATAAAACAACTGACTACAAACTTCAAGATACTTTCCTTCCTCCGTTCATACTTCATAGAAGAAATAACTTACCACCGCAAGGGATGGAGCATAAAAGCTTATAACATAGTAAGTATATTAAACATCGTAAGACCGGCGTGGGTGTGGTCATAGCTCCTGCGGCTGGCGGCAACAATAACGATGAAACTACCATTCTAATATGAAGATATTTATCTGTGCCCCTTGTTATACCGAGCTCAGTTCATTTCCCTTTATATTTTGCGCTTCACGAATTAAAATTTATTGTAAGTTAGTTGAGGTTGTCGAGTGTTTTACCTATCTATAACTTGACCTTTACTGTCGGAGTCTTCTCAGTTTAAGTGTATTCCGAGTCGGTTGCAGAGTCAATTGTTTCGTTCATTAATTGCCTAATCACTGAATAAATGAGTTTTAGATTTCATTTGACCTATAAGCCTGAGTCTCACCATGGTAAGCGACTTGGCTGAATGTGGTAGGTGCTTGGCGACTGATTTGTATAATTTATAAATAATGTGTAAATTGTATACATTTAATTAACTTTAAGCTGATTTGTTTATCTTTTTTGGGATGCCGCTATACAGGTCTCTGGATTTTGTGCTATTTCGTAAATTATTTAAAATAATGTGTTATGAAGTAACAGTACGGCCGCCGAGAGAATGCGTTTCTGATACCTGTTAATATAGGCCATATCACGGAAACGGCTGATGTCTGAGATGGTACTCATTAATTAAACTATGTAATTTCTATTAACAGGTGTCCAGAAACGCATTCTCTCGGCGGCCGCACTATAATTGTTTATTTTTATTAAAATTCTTGTAGGTACTTACCATAATGTTTCAAATAGCTCTCAAGCTTAAAATTATTAGGTAGGTAACTATGAAGTATATGGTATAAAGTACTATAGTATATATAGTATAGTAGTGTAGTATCTATTCTGTGGTGGGTACTATGTCGATTTTATTCAAAACAAAGCATACCAAAATTAAATAACAATTTCCGAATAAAATAACGTTATGTTGAACGTTGAACTAGTGATTGGTTGAAACAACAAAACACGTGTCACAGGCACAACAGTGTTTGTTGTTAATCAACAAAACACAGTAAACACAACAATCTCGAGTCAACACTACAAATTACACACACTTACGTATAATAGTGTTAGTGAGAGTTGAAATTGACATTATTAATAATATCCTGGGACAGAATATTTTTATGTCAGAAATGGCTATAAAATATTACAACTAAAACCTACTTATTTAGGAAAAAATAAAAACCTATGGAAGATTTATTTTATGATTCTTAGTGTGATAAACATTAATTTGAACTATAAATAATAATATCCCGGGACAATCTTCACACGATGTGATCCTAAACTAAGCAGACCTCGTATACTATAAAAACCAGATAACTGATAACTTGTTAATATATAGTTACATAATTAAGCATATCCAGACATAGAACAAACATATATGTTCATGTTCATTTAGTTGTTAGATATTGGGTTAAATATAAGGGTTAAACACTTGATTAAATGTATTACTTGCCTAAAAAGGTTTGCTTATTAATTTAAACTACCGTGTTTCTTCATAACTCACATGTAACTGTTGCTTGTTATGGATAACTTTAATATATGAAACTTAATCGATTAGGTATGTCCCATTATTTATATAAAATTCGATTCTAGGCTTGTCTTAAAGATTTAAATTGAATAATAAATTAAAATAGAAATAACATGCAAGATTGTATTTTTTGCTAATTTATTTATACAAATGAAGATTCTCTTATCCTTGATAAAAAAAACATTGTTATTTACTGCTTTAATATTATCATACCCCATAAAGCTCCTTCTAAAGTACACAGAGTCGAATCCTCCTAAAAATTGACATATTATTATCCAAAATTAAGTATAACTCATCACTCAATCAAAATAAACCCAAAAACCATTCATATGATCATAATTTATTATACGTACTCACCGTTTATAATCAGAATTACACCGACCATAGCATCACACCGTTAATAATTCCGCTTATTAAAAAAACGAACGCTGTAACATCTCAATACAAAACAATACCACTGAACTACCAAATTAAAAAAAATATTTATCACAATAATCACTATAATTATCACGAGCCGAGACGACAACGTGACGAGCGTTCGTTCGGCAGCCGTCAGTAGGTCTGTCGACGCCGAAAGCTCGGCAGTAACTGCCGCCCGCCTCACGCCGCCCGCCCTATACCGGCCTTTCTTTGTTTCCCAACCCCGCCGGTTTGTTAAACAAATCACAAATCTCGCGTGTGATCTCCAGAGTTTATCAATTGATTCCGCGAAGGGTTTGATCATTTGTTTGGTAAGGGAGATAATTTTGATCTCGTTATGTTTGTTGTCGCAGGTGGATGTGCTTTGATGTCGGCAGATTGGTTGTATTGATTCATGGGGAATGGTATATTAGGGGTGAGGATGATATTTTTACATAGATGTATGTGTATTTTAATGTTTAGTATTTAAATATTAATTATTTGAAAATTTCGATTTGATTGGCATATAAGGAAATTCGCACAGAAGGAAAAATAAGGTGTAACCTTAATGTCACGAAAGAAATATTTAGCTTTTGTAGTATTGGATAAGTACTCTGTTAAAAAAAATATTTTTAATACAAGCTTTTTTTTACTGTACTTGCATTGTCATCCAATACACCAATGATAGCAAATATCGAGTCGATCCGACCACTGGAAGTAGGTGAAATTAGACTAGCAAGAATCCACCCGAACAAACATACTTACATACCATTGCAATTTAATAAAATAAAAAAAGAAAAAGAAAATAATCACAGATTTACTTATTGTATTATTCGTACTCATTCATTTTACATATTGCTACAACACCTTATTACGAAAATTAAACTTAATTTATTAATTTCCTAAGCCCTTACTTATTCCATACCATAATACGCACCAACGTGCAATCAATATCGAAATCTATGTACATTAAATTTTTGGTTGTAATTACCGTGTGGACATAATTCAGGCGTGCCCCACGTCCCCGGTTACAATAATTGCCTAATTTTATTAACCGGTACCGGTACACATGCCGGTAGGACCGTATCGCCAATATTTTATTAAATTCCCGTCAGTTAATTGATTAACGATGGTACGTAACGTTATTCCGAAATTTTCAGGTGGCGGGTCTGTAAAATTTGTTGTTATCAGTAGGTTATTATTTTTAATTTGGAAAGGATATTTCTTAAGTACCTAATTAAGTTTTTTTTTGTTCTTCTAATAATGGGCAGCGCAGACGACGCACTTTTTGTGTGAAACAAAGGTTTGTGTGCCGGACTCTTTGCGCGTCGTGTGCGTTACTGCTTAGAATTGTATTGGTTCTAATTTCAAATACTAAAAAGTGCGGCGCGGTGCGGTTTGTCGTCTGCGCTGCACCTAATGCGGATTATTTATGGAATCACCTCAGTGTCTGTCTTTCTATCTGTCACAGACGTTTTACTCCGACGAAATTTCAAATAAAAGATTTAAATTTGGTACAGTTGTAATGAACGGTTTTTAAACAGCTGTGAGACAATAGTGGAAATTGTATGTTAGGTTGTTAGAAGGTTATATAAAGAATACCTATAAAAACAGGGCACGATGTGGAGTTTCAATTGAAATTTCTTTATAATATGATATTTTGTATTTTCAAATAAATAGCTGTACTCCATCGTATGTCAGAAAATCATATATGAATGAGTTAATATTAAGAAATATATGGTGAAAAATTAAAGGCCTGAAAAATCGCTCTGTTATGTAAGGGAAAAATATCTTACTTACAAAGTATATGAGTGGGTAAAAGTGGCTTAATATGACCATAACTAATAACAAAAGTTATACTATGAAATGAATTTCTAAGAATTGTGCGTAATAAATGTTGTTTCAACGAAAGCACTACGTCTATTTATCTGCTTACGTAATCTAGTTGTTCTGTGTCTTTGTGAAAATGTATGTATAAAAGTACGGACAAAAATCTGCTATCAAATCTTACTTAGCAATCATGTAAACATTGCTACATCGATATTAATATTCATGATCGAGCTGAATACATTATTATTGTTACTTCTCGTAGATTTTGTAGAACGTTCTACGAGAACAGTTTTGTAGCACCGCGTAGAGCTTGCACGTGCTACGACTTTAGAAGGGACTTTTGTGGAATGTATTTAGGAAATCATATATTCCTATTGACACCATGCTTATCCTATCTCGAATTGTATCTTGGGAGGCATATATCCCCCAAGAAATAAAAATAAAGATTTTAATATCATCGCTTCAGTAGATCATAATCTAGGCTTCTGTGATCTTTTTTTTTTCACTTTTCCTTTTTAACAGTAACGGTTTTACCGTAACATTTTTTTTAACACGTGATTTAAGGTGCCTCATTAATGGCTTTGTAACAAAAACCTGTTAGTTAAAATATTGGATAATAAGGTTTAATACGGGCGCTACATTATTATTATATTCAGGCTCTGATGAGTACTCCAGTGCCTGATGAATAACTTTGTATGGTCTTAATTTTTTTCATTACTTATATCGTACATTTAAAATTAATTTATATTATTGTTTTATCGCCAATATATTACATAAATAATATAGTCTTTTGTACAAAAATGTCGCACAAATCATATTAACTTCACGAAATGATAAAATTGATTTATTCATAATTTCTAAGTGCTTCACATTGAACGTAACATAATAAACGAAATTTACATAATTACGACTGAATTCTGATTACAAGTGGAACTCATAATTATCAGCATATTAAGTACCCGTTAATTAAATTATAAATAACCTCGAACGAAAGTAACGTCAGCTCGAATAAACGGTACGTAACGACTAAAGCTGTGCACACACGCACGATTAAGTTGAGCTAGATCGTAATACCCAATTAAGCAAAGCTGTTTACGTAGCGTTCCTATCTCATCGCTGCGATTGTACGTTACGATTGTTAAATACTAATTAAACGTCGTGATACGTACTTGGATAGAGATGAAATAAGGAAAATTGGTACGGAAATCTAAAACTTATATCTTGGTCTTTCAACTTTGTGATTCAAAAATTCAAAATTCAAAATCATTTATTCAAATAGACCTTCGCAGGCACTTATGAAAAGTCTGACTCTAATTCTCTAATACCGGTTCGGAAGGTTGCATTTGCTGAGAAGAGCCGGCAATAAACTCAGCAATTACTCTTTTCAAAACAGGCTTAGATTAATTACATAATATTTACATTCTAATCGCACTGAAAACAATTGCGTGCCCCGGCGCGGCGGCCAAATTACAAAGTAGACTGAAAAAATATTTAATAAGTAAATAAATAGCAAACTTAAGCAGACCAGCCCCCACAAGCAGCACCTGTTCACAAGTATGACGCGTGTGGCAGCCATCGCCATATAAAATATAATGATATAAAATATAGACTAATTAATAGGCTTGTGTTGAACCTAGAGCGTGAGTAAGGTCGCCAGAGCTCATAGGGGAGGGGGGAAAGGTCGGTAACGCGTGAGCGATGCTTTTTGTGTTGCTTTACTTTCGTTGCTTGTTTACCGACTAAGTTGTATAAAAAAAAAAAAAAGAAAAAAAAAAGAGGGAACTTCCAAATTTAAATGACACCAGTAGAAGCTTCGTTATAGTTTTTCAGTGGTAGCCCATGTGGGTTCTACAAAGTACCTTCTACCGTGCTTTGGTTATGGAAATGGAGCCCACAACCTTCCCCATAGCGTTCAACGGCACTATCACTTATCAAATCGGAATTAAACTAAAAATTGCTTCAATTGAGCAGCTTTTCACAACAATTGACAAAAAATCACGTACCAAAACAACAGCCATATAAAACTGCAAATGTCCATTCCCAAACGACCACCTGAGCGTCGCCTTACCTGCCATCAGTGTCGCACAAACGAGTACCTCCAACGTTTTCTCGTACATCGCTCGCTCACAACACCAAGCGTCAGGTGCTGTAGGTCTCAGCTGTCGTGGAAACTGGAGCGACGCGTCAATGAATAATGCATGACCATTGCGAGCGGTCGCAACACTCGCAACGCTCTGTCGAATGCTGTGCTGTTATTTTGTTAACATTAATCCTTTGAAATTGAAGATGTCGATACGTGACACATGATACGTCGGTTGGACGATGCATTAATTTTATGTTGAACGTTAAATAAATATTGGTTCAATGATAAAATTTCAGATCGACAATAGTCAGATCATAAAAATATATAAGCAATGTATCCCAATACTGTATCCCACAACACAGGTTGCCCTAGTGTGGGATGCAGGGTTCACTAATTTTAAGCTTCTTTTCTGTTTTAAATAAACGATTATTATTATTATTATTATAATGAAACCTCAGTTGAAAACCGACTTCTGTACCAGTCGTAACCTCAGTAGTATGTTCTCTTCAGGGGCTTCTACCGCGTAACTTTGGTGGTAATCGTAACGAACACCATTAATTGTTTCATCCAATAACGCGCACGTGATATGACGCGACGAATACCATTCTTGGGCCCTGATTGGATGAAATTTATTAATGGTGTTCGTTACGATTACCACCAAAGTTACGCGGTAGAGCCCCAGACCTGTACCCCATTATTGCAAAAAGAAGGCTTTAATCAAGTCTAGTAAAACCCGAAACGGCCAAACGACATATTTTGACTAAAGTGTAGAGTTTGTGATGTTAGGGCTTGTAGAGTTAGGGCGTGTAGTTATAAGCTTGGCGCTATATGAGATCTGATAACTTTTTGATAGTGCGAGCCATATGGTCTCGTCTTGGCAACATTTTACATGAAAATGTTTCTGGTGGGATACGTTAGTCTTCAAAGCCAGCTTGAAAAACGATTGTCAAATTTTTCTAAATTAATTTAAAAAAAAAACTACGAATTTGGTAAAAAAGCTCTCTAATGAGCTCTGGCAAACTTACTCACGCGCAGGAATATAACATAAGTTATTTATTGACTGCGGTATTGTATTACTATTACTAACGTATGCTATGCTAAAAGTTAACGTATTACTTAATTTAACGTTGACGTCTATAAAATACAAGGTACATTATATATGTGAATGTTTGTATGTATGTTACTCAATCACGCCTCGTAGTGGATTAACGGATTTAAATAAAACTTGGCACAAAGACAAATGAAATATAAAACAAAGATTTTTTCTTCTGAGGACTTAAATCCTCTGCAATGCCGGAATACCATGGGGCGAAAGTTAGTCATCAAAATTGATTTTATTTCTTTCTTACTTCTTGACGCCTAGGCATAAGCAATTGTTATGAAAAATTGGCACCCAGCTAGCCTAAAGTATGGGCCAAAACAGGCTACTTTTTATTCCGGGAAAACGGATGAAACCATGGGCATAAACTAGCAATTAAGAGTGGTACAAAAAAACGCAATGGTTCACTATGAGCAAAAACATAGTGGAATGAAAAGTCCTCGATAGAAAAAAATCACAAAACTATACAAAAATTCGATAAATAATATCTCTAACGTATGACCTAGGGCTTATACTAACGGTTTTTTTAAATATAGTATACCTACTTTACGAGTTATTTAGATTGGAAGACTTTGGCGCTTAGTCCAATTTTGTCCATTTTTGAAACACGCTATCGTCCGTCCCATGCCACGCGAATATTAGACATGCAATTCGTAGGACATGCATTTGTTTCATCTGCCAGTCGCTATCTCATTAATTCTCAGCAATTTTTTTCTGGATTTATACGCGCTCTTACTAATATGAGTAAACGAGAAATCCTGTGCTTTTGTGGTACAGTAAAAAAACACAAAAAATCCATCACCCTTCAAAACATTCAACACTTTGAATAACACCTTACATAATAATAGGTGCAATATTAACTCTGGGTGTTAATCGAAATGCTTAATTAAACAAGGCCCCCGTCACACGGTTGACACGCGACGCGAGCTAGTGTGGCCGTTGTAAGTCCGTTGCTAGGCAACGAGACGCTTTGAAGTGTGCCTCCTCCCCTAACAGAGTATCTACCCACTCGATGGCGAAACTAGAGAGTAGAGATTATATTTCCAACGCAATTCTGATCTGTATGGTTTATTTAAACTGTCTGGGCATATAAAATTATTCAGTTTTATGTAAATACAAATTAACTGATATGTTTATTTATTTTTTTTAACTTGACTCGCCTTTTTTTCCAAGTTTAGGGCTAATTTTTCAATTGCCAGATGTGGTAACTGGCTGTCTATTTTTTATTACATAAATTTGCATACAATTTGAAATTAGAACAGGTATCAAAAGAAAAGTTTATGTAGTGATTGAAGAATAGAAAATAGTAACCCCCACCCCCAATAATTTATGTTACGTTTAATCATTTATCCTACTAAAATGGGAAATACGTTTGTTTATTTGTTACCTATTGACACGAACGAGAATTCCTTCAGAATGCTTATGGCATGGGTGAAAATGCGTCGCAGAAATAAGAAATCAATTAATTCAATATTGTTATTTAATGTATTATAAATTATATTGATTCCTAAAACTTATTTTCCATTTGATTATATTTTCATTCATATAATTGTACTGTAGGTAAAAAAAAGAGCAGATATCGGAACCATTACTCTATTACTAATTGGATACCATTAGCTTCAAAGCAGCCAGAGAACATAAAACAATATCACTAAAGTATCAAATTTACGTATTGTTACTAATGATAATGATTTATTGACTCACGACATTGGACAGTCGCCGAGCTTAATTGATAACGAGTTGCCATGGCAACTGAAAATAAGATCTCATACCTAGGAATTACCTCATCCAGGACAAAGAACAAATGAGAAACCAAAATTCAATGCAAAACGAATAACAGCAGCCTAATTATAGTTATTTTAATTACACTCACTCAACGGACCTCCGGAAATACAAATAATCATTAAATATTCACCACCGAGCGGACAGTTGCGAATAAAACGCACAAAACCGTCGCCGGCAACAGTACGCGCCGACAAGTGTGATTGATGACACGCGATCGATTACGTACCGGTACAGGCGCGATGCGACGCGGGGGCCCGTTGGACGTGTCGTTGTCACTATACGTAGAGTGTGTATGCGGCCTTATGTTGGTCGAGTACAGTCGAGGAAAAAGTTCCTATTCTCATTTTAAAATCTGAATATCATCATTCGGATTTCCTTTTTTAATCTAGTCAAAACTGTTATTATGTAGTCCTATGGCTGTATGTAGGTAAAATAAATAGTTATTATAGTTATACAGGTATTTTATGGTAAAACTTATTTACTATAGTGTACAGAAAAACTTTTGCATGCTCCAGACAGGGCTGTTAATTGATTTAGAATTTGCGGTTTGGTTAGTAGAGAAGAAAATGAATTTCCTAAATGAAAAATTATTTAACCTTAAGTTTAATCAATGGAACTAGTGAATTATTCTCCGTTTAGGTTAAAAGGAAATTAGATGCCTCGGGTGAAATTTATAGGCAGCAATTTAGGTTAGGTAAAGATTTAAGGACGATTATTCGATATTCAGTTTTGTTATAAAATGTTAGCTTTTTGTCCTATATAAAAATAATCTTTTATAGTTTTTATTTAAATGTCAATAGACAGACAAGCTGATAGTATGTGTGTGTATATCGTCTCTTTTAGACATTAGCAATACGGGGATTGCCAATGTAATGACAACATTTACAAACCCTAAAAGGTCGCTCTGAATCTGCACCTGCCAAATCACATGGCCTTGGTCATAATCCTTGGCGATAGATTTCTAAGCCCTCAGAGGATTCCAGTCTTTGATCAAAGAGATATAATCTACACTTTTGTGCACGATTGCACTATCACGACAAGCACATCATTAAAAGGCTAGAAAAAGCAATGCAATTACAAATTTCATTCGAAAAATCGTCACGCGCGTCACTGCGTCCAAATAAAGCGCGCCAAAAACAAATTGCCATTATTAATTGCGTTTCAGCCGCGTCAAAACACAATTATTTCACTCGAAAGAAATCAGAGGGTACTCATTAAAAGCGTCCAACGTTCGGAATTAATTTTTTTCGGTCGGTGTGATGCCTGCAGCCGAATAATTTACCTTCGCCTCGTCCGAGTCCGCTTGTAATTTGTTCAAATTACTGTGGGTTCGGCGTGTGTTTTAAATTATTCAAGATTTCTCACCAACCATTGGGTACGTTCTGTTTTTGGGTAAATTGAATTTTATGGTAAATTTAAAAGTATATTCAGGTCTAGGCCAGTTAAAATATATACTGGCTGGTCTCTCATCGAGAACTACCGTGTCAACTAAATGAGACCAACATAAACAGGATCTACGCCTACAGCAACTTTATGCAGCGCCGCCATGGCGATGCATTCGCAAAAAGGCAGCGCCGAAGCAGCGCACTGCACAGTCTACACAATCTCTAATGGTGCGTCCATGCTTGGCGAACCGAGCACAAGCCGAGCCACGAACGAGCACACTGCGAGCACGATTCGCGTACCGTGGCCGGGCTTGCGAGCCTCGTACGAGCATTCGTAACGTGCTCGACTGCGCTCCGCCCGATTGTCAGTTTTTTCACGAACACAGGGATTCGCATCGCGCTCGTTGTAGGCTCGTTGAAGGCTCGTTAAGTACGTCCACGCTTGAAATCGCAAGCAACGAACGAATCCTGTTCGTTCGAGGCTCGGCTCGTGCTCGCTTCGCGTAGCATGGACGCACCATAACGTTCTCTAACTATTTATCCATACTTCTTCAATGACCAAAATTCTCACTAAACTAATTTGACGTCCCAGGCAACAACACGCAAATAAAAATATACAGTTTATTAGCTATTCCACAATATAGCCCAACTTAATTTGAAATCTCGCGTTCATTTCCGTACCTTTGTTGTTTCAGTTGAAATAGAAAGAGCTCGCAGCTGTAATTATTCAAATTCAAGTGACTAGCAAATCGGAAGGGAAAATTTGACAGTACGCAGTTGGTGTTTGCATTCTAGATTGTTTATTATATTGATTGTATGATGCGTAGAGTTAGTAAGCTGAAGTGGCAATGGGCAGGCCACATCGCTCGAAGAGCCGATAACCGATGGGGAAGAAAGGTTCTCGAGTGGCGAACACGTACTGGAAAGCGCCGAGCGGGACGACCTCCCACCAGGTGGACCGACGACCTGGTCAGAGTCGCTGGGCGCCGCTGGATGCAAGCGGCCCAGAACCGTTCGAAGTGGAAATCAATGGGGGAGGCCTATGTTTAGCAGTGGACAGCCATGGGCTGATATGATGATGATGCGTAAGGTTGATTTCAATTACTCATCGCACTTGCATGTTTTATTATGTTGTTACTGAGACGTACTTCACACTAAAGACTGACCAGCCAACTGCCAGCCGTTTGCCAGCTGGCGTGGTTGGTTAAGACTGGTTAAGATTCCACCTGTCATGGCGCAGGTCGTGGGTTCGATTCCCACATAGGACATGCATTTGTGTGCATGAACATGTCTGTATGTTCTGAGTCTAGGTGTAATTATGTATCATCATCATATCAGCCCATGGATGTTCACTGCTGAACATAGGCCTCCCCCATTGATTTCCACTTCGACGTCCCAATTATGCATATTAAGTATGTATTTACAAATAAAATGTAGTATATGTATTATATCAGTTATCTGGTTTCCATAGTACAAAGCTTTGCTTAGTTTGGGATCAGATGACCGTGTGTGAGGAATGTCGCAGGATATTTATTTATTTATTATAACGCGCACTTTTATGTCTCTTCAGCCTAGCCTAGTAGGTACACCCTTTTCGTCTAACCGTTCATAGTATTTTCTAACAATACAAATATACGACAAAATAATCACCATAAATACCATCGACCACCTTTGAACCTCGCACAGGAAATTCAAACACGAACTGGTATCAATGAAACTACTTCACTTTAATCCTTGCGACGTACGTACGGCTCATGTGACGGTATTCAACATGTGAAACAGTAGGTTCAGAACATATATCTGATAAGACTAATTATTCGCTATCGGATGCTCTCTACAATGTAGAAGCTTTTGAACAGGAGCACTTTTGTTCGTGATCAATTTTAAACGTCAAATATATCCTACATATAAATTAGTAAAATTTCTTATTATTTTTATAAATAACGAAACGACCCGTCTGGTGATAAATGGTTTCTGTGGCCCAAAGGACCACGGGTGCAACCGGGGCATCACTCACGCGTAATCGACCTTTCCCCCTTCCCCAATGAGCTAGGAACACAACATAAGTATTCTAAAATAGAATATAGACACAGATTATCTAGTCTAAGGCCCGATTTTTCAATCGCTGGAAAAATCCTTGAACAAGCTTAATTAATCTGATAATTCCGCACAAAAACTTTTCTAATTTGAAATTAACCCCCCGATTACTGGCTAGAAATACATAGGCAATAACAATATTCATGTCACGGATTTATGTAATATTGCGTAGGAATTTATCTTGAACAGTCTCCAAGTTACCAAAGCTTTTCCGTATTCCTTAACAATTAAGTATTCGAGAGAACATACTACAAAAATGTTTTCACTTCCTTGGTAATGCGTACTTGGCAAGGTTTAATAATGACAGGAAAATAAATATGACGGGAAAACGTAAATATTTTTCAGGAGCAGCAATGTCTACGGACTTATTTTTTATGTCAATTTGGCTAACAAGACTGCTTGAAGATGAGTGGTTACTATAAATAATATAGCTAATAAATACAAAAGAATTATCAGTGTTTTAGTACCAAGGCTTTTTCCTTTTTGAAAAAGTCCATATTCCTCCTTATTACGTGATTAGGTTTAAAGCAAGTCTAACAATATACGTATATATTTAAAAGCCAGGTTTAAAATATATTCGTCACTTTCTAACGTCATTTAAAAAAAGAGCCAGTACTATTTTAAAACCTTGGTTTACTAGACTTGTCTTAAACCACGTCATTTATTATTTTTCATCCAGAAAACGCGGGATGTATCAAGGGACCAGCTAGGTAGTAATTTATAGACAGTGAATTTAAAATCAATAGAAGTGGTATAATGCCGAGTTGGCAGATCAAATAATTGGCAACATTTGCACCTAATAGAAATTATATTGAAAAAAATACAGCGCGATTGAAAATTACTGCTAATGAATTAATTACAGTATTATTATTTTATTATTAATTTTATTTTATTAAATTTAATTATTTATTAAATCTTTTACTGCCTTAATAGGTATCATGTTTAAAACAATGTATCGCGTCACAAAATAGGTTCATCACAACAACTGCGTGACATTCATACAACATTTCCCACCTTCATTCTCATGAGTTCTACATTCCACACAACACGTCTCTTGCAAAGGAAACGCAGCGATATCTAGAACTGTAACTGTGTTGAACACAATCGTAAATAACACCCGATGACAGTAGGTAATATACGCCCAGCTGTGGCCCGATAGCATTGTAGAACAATTCTATAGAAACGGGTACTTATCACACCGAAGACATTTCATTTTCTATTTTACACTGTATTGTTGAAGTGGCAGAGAAAGGAAAGTGTGGCTGAGTTTCAAAAACATTACGAATTTTCTTCGAGAAAATAAAATTTGGAATAATACGAGATCACAATATTTCTTGAATTTCAACGTCTTTCAATGCTTGTTCCACTACCACTTAGTTGTATAAAAAAAAATACGGTAAAAAGCATACAGCTCGCCTAATGGTAAGCCGTTACCGTAGCCATGTGGAGGCTTGCAACACAAGAAGAATCGCTCGCGCGTTACCGACCTTTCCCCTCTACCCTATGGTCTCTGGCGACTAAACTCACTTTAAGGGGAAGTACCTCTACCTTACACTTCTGTAAGGTAGAGGTACTTCCCAAGTCAAGCTGCTCTTTGAACGATTAAACGATTTGCTCTACCTTTCTCAAAGTCGGCCTTCAACTGAAAAGAACGGGCAAGAAATGATCTGATCATGAAGAGCATATATTGAAATTATAAAAACTTGTTGAGTAATATCCCATTATCAAACAGCTGAAATCATTTAAATTATTATACAAGATTAAGTGGAGAACTGTCTTCTAACTACATTTCTCGAGCTATAAAAGTGTCAGTTTATCTCAGCTCCTTTATCTCGAAATATTATTTGATATTAGATTTGTTTTTTTATGAGGATCATCTATCAAATACATTATAATATTGCGAGCTTGAAATTTGACACATCATTATTATATCAAAGTATATTTATGTTATGAGACAAGTAATCATTATGGTTTTCTAAAATGGAAATGAGGATGATGAATTTTGGAGACACGTGAAAATACGATAAATAAAATATCCCAGGTTATATTTTCTTACAAGGACCTTTATTTTGATCGTAAACTAAGCAGAGACTGGTGCTGATTCTGTTGTTCACAACTAAACTAATTTAGTCTCACTAATCTCTTTCTAATCGTTCCTCGTCTCTTGAGCTCCAATCCAAAAACAAAAAAGAATATTTTGATATAAATATAAGTTTAATTTAAAAAATAACTGACACAATATCAAATTCATTTTTATTTTGTTTTCCATTCGTTAGACACAAATTCGTTTAGTAACTTGACTCTAAAACGATGATATTCCATAATAAGTAATTTTACCGTTAATTCTATTACAAATGCGGACTTTTTCTTTCACATTTCAAGTCAATAAAAATAGTCAGCCAGGGTCGATTTTCAGCCCCGGGCACCCAATAATTAGTTTGGATATCGGTTGCACTCGCTTCGTCACTCGCAACATGGCGGGAGGGGTTTTTATTTACCTTTTTTAACTTATTAGTTTATACTCGTGTAAATTTCCGACGAAAGTTTGATGGGTGATTCTGCCGGTTTTATAAATTATTTTACCTTTACTAGGGTGGAGATTTCGAGATGGCATATTTTTAAAACATATGTTGGGTTAATCTTGCTGAGCAAGTTTTACTATGGGACCAATACTGAAATCTCCAAAAAAATACTTCCTATACTAACGATCAACATTGCTCGATCATAATGTTAGAAAAAAAAAATCTTTCGAGATTTCAGTATTTGTGCCATAGTAAATGTTTTTCAGAATGACGTAAACATAGATTTAAAAAATATGCCATTTCGAAGTCTCCACCGGTATTGATACCATTAATTTTTCATTGTATTTTTTGTTGTTTAGTATACAACAAAAATTAAATGAAAATTATAAAAAATACATTATAAGTTGTAGGTATTTCATTTGATTCAATCGTACCGGAATACTTAATAACAGTTTCAAATAATAAATATAACAATATTTTTAGATACTTTGAGTCGTTCTAATGTTAGGTAGGGCACTGTTAACATAACACTAATTATAATTTTCTTAGGTATACATTATTATTTACTTACATAGATAGACCGATAAAGCATTCTAGTTACTTTTGATATTCAATGAGATATGTTACTTAAAAATGTGGTTTTCCCAATGGAATACAGCATGGGGTTATTCAAAAAGGTTGTGAAGAGATTTCTGCAGGGTCGGCAACGGGCGAGTGATACCCCTGGTGTTGCAAGCGTCCATAGGCTACGGTAACAGCTTACCATCAGGCGGGCCGTAAGCTTGTTTGCCACCTAAGTGGTATAAAAAAATAAAAATAAAATAAACCTGCATTAATTAAACCGGCATTACTAATAAAACAAAACGGTAAAATTCCATACCTGCTCTAGAACCTAAACGAAATCTCCAAGTCAGTCCCTTTTTTACTCCGGATAAGGTTTTCTCATTATTCATGATTACCAACAGTGTTTCCGAAGGGAAAAACTGAAGCTATTGACCCAGGGCCACCCTTACCTGTTGCAACACTCTAATCAATCAATGGTAATCTTTTCCTAGGTTCGCTCCCCACATAAATATTTGCATCAGACCTTCCGTTGATTCAATCGCCGTTTTTTGCAATCAATCAACCAGCCGAGTAAACTGACAGCGTAATTTTTTTTTTTATACAAACAGGGGTATTGTTTTATTAGGACTAATACATACTTCATTTTGTAAATATATTGTGTAAACTGAACAGTGTATTTTGTGTAAAGTACTGATTTAATAGTAGCTATGCTCATGCTCATGTCTGTCATGCTAGAACAATAGGTAACTAAAACTTATACTTTCCATTCAGTAAATGGTGGGTAAAGAAAGAACCAAATAATTATATAATATTTTTAGCTTTTTTTTTTATTATGTATAGGCCTTTGTTTGGCCACAATCTCACCATGGTAAGTGATGATGTGGCCGAAGGTGGTAATCACACAAAGCCTAAAAGGAACTGGCTCTCAAGTGCAGCTGTCGGAACACACCGATAGGTGCTTGGTGACAGATTTTCAACTTGAGGGTGGTAGCCAGCCAGATGGGTACTACAAAGATGGGTACTGCTATGGTTTCCTTTTTTTTTTTTTTTTTTTAACCACTAAGGTGGCAAATAACCATACGGCCGTATACCGTAGCCTATGGACGCTTGCAACACCAGGGGTATCACTCGCGCGCTGCCGACCCTAAAATAAATTCCTCACGATGTTTTCCTTCACCGGGACCTTCGTCTCGGTATCCGACGTCACTACCACTGAGCTATCATCGCCCTAAAATGCTTGTATTTTAAAAGCAAAAAAAACTGAAGATAGAATATATGTTCATCATCATCAGCCTATAATTATCATATAATTTACTTATACAACGTGTACGGGAATGGTATACCTATCCCAAAGGGGTGAAGACTACATCAGGTACTACAGGACTACAGGACTACATCTCTATAAAAAGTTTCAGTTCAAAATAAATTACTAAAATTCATAACACATTTTTTGTTTCAAAGTTTATTGAGCTAAAAATCAAAACCAAAGTGTCACCGATCATCATCTTTTCACGTCACTTGCTTATCTGAGCATCTAGTACAAAAGAAGTGGTGTAATTTTATGGACATCCTTTCCGATACACGTTGTATAATTTTATAGACGTTTATGTATCTATCTATGTATATATTTGATCCATTCTGGACCTTACGGTAGCTATCCAGGTGGAGTTTGGGAATTTACGCGTATATATGTAAATCGCAAAAGACTTCCCCACGACGCGCATGATTCAGGTTATGTGTACAGTCAAGCATATAAATCTTAATAGGAAAAATAATGGAATACACAAAGCCTTTTAATCATTTAACAATAAAATTCAATCTAAATTCAAAATAATGAACACTCTGAATATCCTAATTACTAAACACATTGTACACTACCATTGAATAATTAATTTAAATCACAAACATTCTATAATATTACCATTCACACATTCATATCTATCATAGACATTAAACAAGAATTTAGTTTTGCATATCAGGGAGGATAATTTCCAGAATAATTACCCTAATAAGTACCCAAATGGCCAAGTTACAAACTCGTTAATTAAGGACCTGAAAAGTCAACACAACATTTTTTATTTTTAGATAAATTCGGCAGCACGTTTTGGACAAACGTTTTGACCAAATTATCATTTTATGTTTCAAAACGCCAAACAAATAAACTTCTCATGAAAATATACCTACATTTATCAATTCCACTTTTATTTAGACTTTACTTTTAACTCAATTAAAAGGTATTAACTTTTTCTTGTTTTTTTAACCGACTTCAAAAAAAGGAGGAGGTTCTCAATTCGGTTGTATGTTTTTTTTTTATGTTTGTTACCTCATAACTCCGTCATTTATGAACCGATTTGGAAAATTCTTTTTTTGTCTGGAAGGGTACACTTCCCGTTTGGTCCCATTGTTATCAGATCAAGATTTGATTACTTCTTAGTGTACTTTGAAGTCGGTTTAAGTTTTTTGTAAAACAGTCCAATTATTATTCTGTCCCGTTGTCCAAGAGACTATAGTGCAACACTACACCATATGCTACAAGTGGGCTTAGGAGATAGTCCATTAATTAATGGGCGTTTGGTGAACCATAGAAAATCATAGTTTCAAAGAGTTGTCAAAGGGACAACTGGGAACGGAACTGTGACAACGAGGTACAGATGAATACTTTTAATATTACATGATTTCCATAAAAAAACCTTTAAAAATTGTTTTCAATACCAAAAGAGTTGTGAGCGTAGTTGTACCATTATAACAGTGCCCAGGTAAATTCTGGCGTTCACAATCCCGCATGTTCCGCACTTTCCCTTAGGGAGGGCTAAATTACGAGGCCCTTTAGTCTTAGAAAGCAATGTATAAATATAAAACAATAGGGCCCTTTGTCCATTAAACTTTATGGTAAACCAAAATTTATGTCGCAAATTTCCCTATTAGCTTTGTTTCCGTTTATCTATTGCTTCTTAAATTTCTGCAGTACTTTAGTTAATTAATTATTAATATGTGGATCTTTATTTTGGACGTGAAAAAGATCTATTTAATTACTTCATTTATCCATTAATGACCTGATTTTAGAGCTTTTTAATAGGTATTTAGTTGGCCCGCAATATGTATTTTTGACATTACATTTTTGTCATGTCATTTTAAATGAGTTATTTTTTTAAGTTAACTTAATCAGTCTGTAATATGGATAGTATTGTATACATGGATAGTATTGTATAGTGACATTTAAATTTTGATTAAAATGAATACTATTTTGGTAATTTTTTGTTTAATTTTTATAGTTACACTAGCTTCTGCCCACGGCTTCGCCCGCGTGGCCTACAGGAAACAAATGATATATTTTTCTTCAAAAACAAACATTATAAGCGCTCTCACTCCCTCTCAATTGAATATACAAACTAAAATTATCCCAAACAAAGCAATAATGACGAATTTCTCCGTAAAACTAAACTAATCTCTGGCTGTGCGTTGATATATCAGTCAGTGAGTTCCCATACCTAATTTCATCCCGCTTTTCATCCCTTCGATGGTGAAATTATCAAAAACTGAGACACGTATAAATTAATTTTAAATTTTCAGCCTAAACACAAAATTTGGAGATCCTGACTTCGAAACTGACGGACTTTCATTAAAACTTTCATCCCCTATTTTACCCCCTTAAGGGTGGAATTTCGAAAAACCCTTTCTTATGGATAGCTACTCTTCACACAGAATACGCCCTCCAAATTTCATGCCTCTAGGACCAGCGGTTTAGGCTGTGCGTTGATATATCAGTCAGTCAGTCAGGACTTTGAATTTTATATATAGGGTGGTAATTAGTAAACGATACTTAGACACATGATTGTTCTCATGATAACAAACAACTTTACCAAAGAAACATTTTTTAAATTTAATTAGCCCATGAGCCCATAATATTTAGTACCTAACAAGAGTAAGAATGCACCATCAGCTTTTATTTAATTTAGTTATTTATCCCTGTTTGCTTCTTTGGGAAAGTTTTGAAGTATCGTTTACTAATTACCAGTCACCCTATATATAGATTCCTACCAAAACAAATATGGTACTACCATGGCATTTTTAATCGCTATATAATTTATTATACTTGTATTTTCATTCCGTTTTTTTTAAACCAGATACAAAAGAGGATTAACTTTTGAATAAGTTTAATACGATTAAGTATATAAGTAAATAAATCCAAACAAAATGAACGTTGCATATAAGAGAGGTGATATCCAAATAGGCAGCAACTTAACGCTTTGCTCGCAGATCCCTAGATCCCAAACGTAGTTGAGTGTCGGCACTAAACCCTGGACCACCTCTAGTGAGTTCTAAACCATTTACGAAAATAAATACCTCCGAACGTTTTCAGGAAGTGAAAAGTCTCTATAAGAATTTTGATTTGGTTTCCATAGCCACGCTAGGTTACATAAATAAGATTTTACATGATTTTGTAACTTAAGGGATTTGAGGAATGGAGTCAGGGACTAAATACTCTTCCACACCGTGAGGAACGCGGGCAAAAGAAATATACTATATCAGCTAAATCGTTTACCTAGACGTAAAAAAAAACATAACGAGCTACGACCATATTATCTTTTTTTTTTTTTTTATACAACTTATTCGATAAACTAGCATACGGCCCGCCTGATGATAAGCGGTTACCGTATCCATATAGACGCTTGCAACACACGAAGCATCGCTCACGCCTTATCGACCTATCCCCCCTCCCCTATGAGCTCTGGCGACCTTACTCACGCGCAGGAACACAACATAAAGTTATTTGGCTGCGGTATTCTGTAAGGTGGAGGTACTTCCCCAGTCGAGCTGCTCTTTGAGCGAATAAACGCTATGCCTCCTTCGCTATCTACCTCTCTTAAAACCAGTCACCCTATATATCTCCGCACGCATCTGTGGTCTGAGATCAATTAAGCATAACTTTACTTTATATCAGAGGCAAAAGAGAGTGCACTGAATCACTGCAATACCCCCGCAAAAAATATTATTTCAATTAACAAACGGTACCATACGAATAAAAAATAAATAACTTCATAACTTATGTACAGTAACAATATAACAAATAGCGAAGCATCTCGCATTCGACGTTCCTTCAGGAGCATCTGACTCAATTTGATCAGTATAACTGCGTTCCAACTGTCGCCCAGTAACCGCGGCCCGCTCGCCAACCAAGTCACGGACTTGGGAGTTGGGTATGGTGTCACAGAGAGCGAAGGGGAATTATAACTTATTGCTTATTCTTTGCCGGGTAGTTGATAATTAACTGCCAAATAAATACGCCGTTTTGATCATTATAGACAGATATTTCCTTTCGGATGAGTTTAGTTCTGGGTAAGCTTATTTACATTGGGTTCTCTTAGGTTACTGAGTCAATAAAATTCTATAAGGCATAGTAGGCACATAAAAATTTGCCATACAACTAGTTACCTCACATTGTGTCATTCGGGTCACATCATCTGTATATATAAAATTCAAAGTCCTGACTGACTGACTGACTGATATATCAACGCACAGCCTAAACCGCTGGTCCTAGAGACATGAAATTTGGAGGGTGTATTCTTTGTGAAGAGTAGGTATCCACCACAGATTACAGCAGATGGAGCGCGCGGAACACGAAAGTGAAGCCAAAAAAGCAAATACAAATTGAAAATCTGATACCTGGTATTCGTTTTCCAGTTTGTATTTGCATTGTTTAACCACAGTTCATTAATAAAGAAGTGTTTTTTGTTACATAAAGTTTGTTAAACAAAACAAATACACATTCAAAAGCGAATACCAGGTACGTGTTTTTCAATTTGTATTTGCTTTTTTGGCCTCACCCCCGTGTTCCGCTCTCTCCATCTTACTTATTCTGTAATCTATGGTATCCACTAAGAAAGGTCACGTGTATCATAGTTTTTTCGAAATGGGAGATGCCTAACAGAGTCAATAGGGCTTAAATAAGAAAAAAAAACAATTGAGAGGGAGTGAGAGATCTTATTACGTTTGTTTTTGAAGAAAAATATGTCATTTGTTTCCTGTAGGCCACGCGGGCAAAGCCGCGGGCAGAAGCTAGTCTTTTAATATAATAGCAATAAAATTATTGAATTTTAGGCTGCTGACTCAGGCTTTAATAATAAAGACCAGTGTATATAAAATTATATTCTATTTTTAACATATTATAATATTTTCTCTCAAATGTACGCGTGTACTGTAGCCGCAACTCAGTGAGACTGCGGACAGAGTTCACTAAGAGGTGTTTGTATTGAAATTGATTTATGGAAATTTCGCGGTGAAGACGCATACCCCCCTTCCTCCACAGGAGAATTGGAGTTCAGATCGTTAAAACGAATGGATTTTGTTTAAAAATCAAATAAAATATAAAGCTAACCTGATTCTTTTAGAAGATCTTATGAATATTAAGTGAATATAGATTTTGGTGATTGGAAAACATAACATAATTTACCTATTATACCTGTGGAATAATAGATAGATAGATAGATAATACTTTATTGTTACACCAAAGAACAAAAAGAAACAATTAACATACAAAACATAAAAATAATAAAGTGTTACAATGGGCGGCCTTATCACTAAAAGTGATCTCTACCAGGCAACCTTTGGATGGAGAGGAGTTAAAACAATAATATATAAATGTTAATAATTAAAAAGAATTAAAGACCCGCCAAGTGCGAGTCGGACCCACATACGAAGGGTTCTGTAAGGACGTTTCTTCCCTCACGACATAATTTTGTTAATTTTGTTATTTGTTCTTACAGTGGCAATAGAAATACACACTGTAGAAACTTCAACTGTCTGGTCCGGATGGACAATGGTCGGACCGGCGGTCGGACGGACGGACGTATGGATAGTGGAGGATTAGTAATAGGATCCCATTGGCATGGCACCTTTTGGATACGGTGCCCTAAAACTAGTTTAGAAACATTGCATGTAAATATTTTTTTTGTTAAAAATTTCATTTTTAATACCAGTTTTTTTGTGACTGTACTTTTTGTTGACTGTAATTGCATTGTCTTCCAATATACTAATATGTACCAAATATCAAGTCAATCCGACTACTGGAAGTGGGTGAATTTCGACTTGCAAGATTTCACCCGAACGAACAAACATACATACATACATTGCAAGTTAGATAAAAGCTTGTAAAAAAAGTCGCTCACACACTCTAGGTTGCGATCACGCAGCGTCCTATGACCGACTGCGACCGCTTCATATCCCTGATTATTTCAACACGCTACCGCCACTACCAGCCACGCTTGTCTGTGCGAAGCTTTAGTTCTCTAGCAACGTTCCAGATAAGATTTAGTCTAAATTGGCAAGTCTTTATCAACTAAATCTAATCTCCTTACAATCAGCACTCGATCAAGATTTTTCTTTGACAAAGTTACGACTCAAGTTGATGGAATATTGATAAGGTAAACACCGGTGTATTTTTATTAAAATCAAAAGAACTCTTTGATCTCGCTTTTAGTAATAACGTATTTTAGTCACGTGAGGATGTAATCAAAATTCGTGAGATGGAGCTTTCAACGTAAATTAGGTAGGTACGCCAAATTGTATTTTTTTAAATATTTGTTTCAATAAGCACTTTTTTTTTTATAGAACGGCCATGTGTGTTATGTTGGTGTGATGATATGGCCGAAGGTAAAAAAATCCCAATATACTTACTACTATAATATCGAAGTATGCTTGCCACTTTGCACAATCTAAATGTATACAATTTTTTTCGTTATTTCAGGGTTTGTCCCTTAGTAAAAGTTGATAAGCATTCAGATCACACAGCGAGCGGTCTAGAGTTCTGCAGTCAGAGTTCTGCATTCCGCGTTGACTGTTATCTATGCGGCAATATTGATCATGCATGGTTTTTAAAAGACCTCAAGTATCCAAAATTAATACCAATTTATGCAAAGAGACACTAAAACAATTATGAAATTGTATTTTTAGGTAAAATATTTTTCATTTTTACTTGAGCACTTTGTAATACGAACAAAGGTAAGCTCCAAATGTACACTAGAATCATTTTAGTACCGAATTTTAAATAAAACAGGTTCATATAAAATGTAGCATTCACTATTCACAATGCAATACTTTGAATTTTTAACCTACAACGGTAATACCAAAAGTTAGACAGTTAATTATGGATGTACATCCATTACCAAACAATCGAACTAAAAAAACACATACATTCGTATAATGTATTGTACAAAGATTGAATAAGTTTCTTCATATTTTCATCGAGATTGAATAGCATATTTTATTTAAAAGGCTTTCAAATATTCATGTGATTACTAAAAATATGAAAGTATAAGTTTCATACATTTTAATAGCTAAACTACGAATCCAAATTAGTTAAGGGTAGTTTGAGCCACATAAGATACTTTTTATCACAAAATCGTGAGTGAAACCGCAGGGGACAGCTAGTCAACAATAAACCCTTAAGCTAACTACCCCCTGGATACTAAGCCAATTATAATAAAATCATCCGCACTGTACACTAATTGTCGCGAAGACACTCAACTGCTCTAGACACCACCAAATCAAATGAAACCCGTCGTCCCCCTGGTCTCATCTCAGGGGGCAGTCTCGACACTCGTTCGGTAGATTAAGCTCTCGAATTAGTACAGGGGAACGCACAGATGGGGCCTATCATATTTCAATATAGGGATTCCGGAATAATGATAAAAGTTTCGGGGATATGAATGGGCGATATACATTGCTTTTTGGAAGTATTTTTTGTTGTCAACGTAAAAGTTAAATTTATAATTGTAATACTCAGACTGAGAATGGAAATAATGTCAAAGCCACTTATTCAATTTAGGCCCTAGTACCAATGAATGTCAAAGCTACTGAAGTTATCACCAGTTCGGAAGACAGCCTTAACTACTCGAAATAGTCATCTGGGGAACGCCTGTTATTGAAGCTGAATATTGTGGAGTTCAACCTTCACCCTGATTTGAAAGGAGGCCTGTGCTCAGCAGTGGGACATTATAGGCTGATGATGATTGTGCAGTTTATTATAGCTGTAGGTCTTGGGAGTGAAATTTAATTAAAGTGGCGATCACAATAATAATAATAATAATATACTTTATTGACATATAAAACTTGTACAACGTATCTTAATGGTAAATTTCTTAGACTAGATTATATAATTAAAAGCTTAGCATCTGCTGCCGAGCTAGGCAAAAGCCTGTATTACAGCATACAGCGCCAAATCCCCATGGACATGTTTTCCTTAATACTAGTCGTATCCATTTACGTTCTTGACTTTCTTAAATATTTTTCTCGCATGGATAATAGATAATAAATAAACTAGGTAATAAAAAAAAATGAATTAAAAAAACGAGAGGAAGATAACAATTGAGGTGTTGTGTGTTGGTGTGGGTGTGTAAGTATGGATGTGTAATGTGTGTGAGTGGAAGTAGGAGTGTGGAGGGGGAGAGGTTGGGGGGAGTGGGGGAAATGCAAATACTTTGAAGTTAGAGCAGAGTTATTTAACTATAACAAGTAAGTTTTCTGTCTCTTCGTAGGAAAGTGATTGGAGCCATTTGGTTATTTTAATTTTACATTCTATTTTATGCAAAGGATAAATATTTAGTAGTTTATTAATTTTATTATAGATATAGGGTGCTAGGAAATTGAGAAACTTATGGCTGAAGGTGGTACGACATACTTTATTACATCTACAAACCGTGTAGTTCCTGCGAGTGTTTAATGTAGCCGGATCATATGTTAGCGTGGAGTGTTGTATCATAATAATACTAAGAAGAAATAATTGGCGAACTGTGAGCACTTCGCAATAACTAAATAAATCTGTTGTAGGGTAGTAGTAGGGCTTGAAAGTGCAAACTTTCAGTATTGCTCTTTGTGCGATTTCTAATTTTTTTAGTACTGTTTTTGCGGCTCCACCCCAACTCGATATGCAGTATGTAAGTAATGATTGGCATAGGGCATAGTACACTTGTTTCAAACGGTTTGGATCTAGTACATGCCTGAGATTCTTAAAAACGTATATTAACCTACGAATCCTAGAGCTTTGTAGGTCAACGTGTTCTCGGAAATTGAGATTCTCGTCTATAATTATACCTAGGTACTTGATGGACCGAACACATTCCAAAATTGTACATGAGCACCGATTTGATGACAGAGAACAATTATGGGCTATAATTTTGTGTTCTTTCTCCGAGGCGGTATTACTCCTAATTGAAAACGTTATGTATTTCGATTTTTCAATATTTAGTGTAAGCCTATTTTCTTGTAGCCATTTTGTGACGACATTTAGTCCCGATTGTGCACTTTCGAATACCTTTTCCCAGCTATCAGCTGAAAAAAGTAGTGCGGTATCATCTGCGTAAGAAATGATTTTGCCATGTGGGAGTTTTAGCTGTAAGAGATCGTTAATATAGATGAGAAAGAGGGTAGGCCCAATTATGCTTCCCTGGGGAACTCCATAGCTTAGCTGAAGGTGATTACTGATATAGGGCCCCAGTCTGACGCATTGAAACCTGTCTGTCAAGTAGCTCTGAAAAATCTTCAATTGGTTGCCACGAACACCAATGCACTCAAGCTTCTTTATTAACAGTGGGACAGAAACCGTATCGAAGGCCTTCGCCAGGTCTAGAAAAATAGTTATTGTTTTTTTACCATTATCTAATTCAGTGGCAATGAATTCAGTCAGACCAAGCACTGCATCATTTGACGATTTACCACCGCGAAACCCAAACTGATTACTTGATAGAATATTTTTACTCTCGACATAACTTACTAACCTTTTATTTAAGATTCTTTCTAGTAATTTTGAAAGTGATGGCAAAATAGATATTGGCCTGTAATTTGTGATACGGTCCCTGTCACCGCCCTTATGTATGGGAGTAACGACTGACCTTTTGAGTGTATTCGGAAAAATGCCTGTATGGAGACAATTGTTAAATATATACGTGAGTAGTGGTATAAAAATATCTTTATAGTTTTTGAGTAAGCTGTTAGAGATCCCATCTATACCCACAGCACATTCGCTTTTTAACCCTAAAATTAGGTGTTCAACCTCTCTCTCATCTACATCTAACAACACAAATGAGTCTTTTATGGACTCTTGATATGTCTTGGATATGGAGGGTACATTTGAGCTTTCGCTATTATTAAATTTATCAGCTAGAGATTTGCCCACATTGACAAAATAAGTATTTATTTCATTTACAGATGATTGTGAAGAAGAGGACAGAGATAGTAACTCTTTCGGGAAACTCTTAACTTTTGCTGTATTTGTAATTTCCTTTATTGCATTCCACAATTTCTTGTTATTATTTCCAGCTTTTTGAATTTGCTCTTTCTCATATGATCTTTTAAGTTTTTTTAAAATTTTATTGCAAAAATTTCTGTATCTTATATAAGTTAATTTTATTATTTCATTATTTGGTGATTTTTTTGATTTTTTGTTAAAATAGATCTAGCCTGGTCGCAGTGCTACAAGCACGCATGGAAAGATTTGAAACAGCCACCCTCAACTCAGAAGAAAAGTTAAGAAACAAGGTTACATTTTTTTAACATATTTTTTGGTTTATCTTGCTATTGTTGGCTATTTTTTTAGAAATGTGACCCCCGAAATTAATCTAAAATTTGTTTTCATGAGTGATATAATGTGCGTGTCGTCAGTGCAGTCGTTCGATAGTTTAACTAACCGGCCTTTTCACCCTCATTTGTGAAAGGAGGCCTGTGCTCAGCAGTGGGACATTATAGGCTGATGATGATGACTAACCGGCAATAAGGCAATATGGGGATAATATTTCCCATATTAAGGAAGGACTTTGTACTGTTAATAAAACATTAGCAGTTTTTTTTGTTTCCTTATCAAAGCGCATACAGATATTCTTCTTTTTATATTACAACGGTTTATAATTGATTCATATTATTATATGAGATCTAAAAAGTGTTAATAATAAAACGGCAATGTAAACAAAACAATTTGAAAAATCCAATTATTGTTTTAAAACGCGCAGGTGCAACGACACAGACGGAAGCTGTTTAGTGTAATTATTTTATCGAAAATTGAACTAAATACAAAGGCATGACAGTTACAAATCGATCCAAGTTATGGTGATTTGTTTTGGCTAAAGATATTTATGGTAATTATGAGGAAGTCTCTTCATGATGTTCTTTGTTTGCGACGATGAATTTATTGGACGGGGGAAATGGATGTCCATGTGTCTAAGTATGTACGTACCTATACATACCTTGTCACCCGAGGAAGGTCATAAATGTAAATTAAAAAAAGTAATGGTCCCAATGGTCCTCACATCCCGCACCTACATCAAAAATTACAATATTCTGTTCATGCAGCCTTTGTGAAAGCATGATTTCGATATGAATAATAATTATCACTTATTCCAAAATTTTAATTTCATTCCTTTCACTTTAAATTTAATTTCAAATTACTTGTTACCCAAAAAAATACGCAAAAGCCAGAACAATTCATTCAAAATAAATCTCTCCGACACCGATCTTCTTTTTAATTTGGTTAAACGACCATTGATTAAGCCCGAGCCGCACATACGCTAACTTCTGATTAAAAAAATCTTGCCAGCGGCTGGCAGCTGGCAACTGGACATTTTCCAACGTCAGCTGATTAAAAACCAACTGGTTGAATGGAAAAACTTTTTATGGCAACTACCCCGCTCTTTTCGATATATAAGCTAATCTATACATCACATAAAAAGCTATTCAGTGGAATGAGCTCCATGCACAGAACAGAGAAAACAGTGCTCCATGTGCCGTGATTGCAGATTTCTTATTTTTTTTATGATTTTAAGTACCTACAGATTTAGTCTGCAATGTAACAGTCAATCTTTTCTTAGATAATTGGCACATCTCGGTCACCAGCTTTACTGATTTTCATTTTACACGTGACTTTGAAGTGAGCCAGAATTGCATGTTGACTTGTCACGACATATAGCTATGCTAATAGCAATAAAGTCCATTCTTTTATCCGTTTAAGGCCCAACATACTTTAAAATATATGATAGTTTGACAGATTCTCTATTCAAATTTTGTAACACAGCCATATTTATACCATGGATTAAAATTGGGTCTGAGTCATCTAGTAATTTTATCACAAAAAAATTTTAAAACAGCTAACGTTGCAATTTATTACATACAATTACGATTTTGCTTTATGAATTTCGTAAAAAGTTATTCCGAATGAAATGTCAAAGGTATTTGATATAAAAGTTATTCATCTGTATCAAATAAATTGTATAAAATAACTTATCAAGATTGTTGACGTTGTATTTTATCAATGAAAGATAAAGTTACAAAAATCTTAAAAAAATGTATTAAGGAACTTATGTTTTCATTCAAGATGTGAGAAAAAAACGATTTTAAATTCAAAACCTGTACGGATATTTACTCAGAATACTCTGTCAATCCATAAATTTTTCATTTACATTTCATTTGGCGTTGATCCAAAATGATCATACTCGGGACACGTAAAGTTACGCCACTAAATGTATACTGACCATACATCGCGCTGAAACAACGAGAATATTATCAAGTGTTTTTTTTTTACCCTATCAAACAGCACTTGACTGCTAAACTGGGCCGGGTCGATAAGGTCGGGTACACACTGTATTATCCTTTGCGTCCTTCACACGGCTCACTCTAATGCTCTTTATGTTTTTATTCCATTAGGTTTGAGGCCGAATGTACGCCTCGCTTTACGCCTCTGGCGTTTGTCGTTAAGGTAACTTATTGCCATAGGTAATGCCTTGCGGTTGCCCGAGGCTTATTTTACACTCGAGTGTTTTTTGTGAGGATATAGTGAATGAAATGTTAACACACTTCGTGTAGAGAGATTTTCTTTTGCAGTCTATCTTGGTAATATTCTTGAACAATTTTACAAAACACTACACATAAAACGAATCTAATAAAAATTATTTTAAGGCGATGATACACTGAAAAAAAAAATTATTTAACAGTAACACAAAATTTTACTACCAATAACCTAAACAGAGTGACTTGCGAACTAAAAATTACCAGTAACAAAACTAGTTTTGGTTCATTACTAAATTGTTTGATTAAATCTAAGATATATAAGATTAAATGTAACTAAAGTTAGTTTACAGACAACAAAACTTCAACATACATAACTAGTTTTGTAGAACCTTTTTTTCAGTGTAGCATGGCATCTGTCGCCAAGAAGTAGAATGTTTAGTGGTAAGTTCCTGCGGCAGAAGTTAAGAGCAAATTGTGTCCTTACTTTTGGCAACATTATTAAGTACTATGGTTAGATTGTGTATAATAAAGTTAAATAAAATTAATAATCTTTAGGGTATTGTGTGGATTCACCACTAGCTACAGAAAGAAAATTATGTAAAAGATAGCTCTGATAAAGTAAGAAGACGGATTGCCCTTTTAATTGTCCTCTAACAAAAATATTTATCAAGCAAAATTAGATCACAAAAGCTCATAAATAACGTACTAATCCTGTCGGTTCAGAAGCGAGTGTTAATTAAACAAATTAGTTTCGAGTTGAGTGTACAATCCCGCGACAAATTCAAAGTTTGAAAAGTACTAGCCTCGCGGACATGAGTAATTTACTAATGCACCACTGTAGTAGTTTCGTTTTCGCACTGGGAAATGAAACTGGGAGTAAGGATATGGTGGATGGCGCAACAGACAGCGATTTGATTCATATTGTATGTATTTAATATTTTAGGCGCCGATCCCACAGAGAGAGTTCTAGAGTTCCGAGTTCACTGTAATCTATGCGGTGCCTTTGATCATTGCACACAGAGAACTCGGCGTTCAAGAGAACGCGAGTTCCATTCTCTAAAGCTGGCAGTTGAGGTGAAACGTCTGAGCTATCACTGTCTTATATACTGAGTGACACAAGGCAGAAAGGACAATGGGCATTCTAGCCCATTATCGGCCACTAATAAAACTTAAGTAAGGCCAATGACACGAGATAAAGAATGTAAACAAACTCTTACTTGCTGTATGTACCTTTTGGTACGGGATACTAATTAAATTAAATGCAAAACTACCTTGCCATTTCATAATATCTCCAATTAGGTATTTCCTTTTTTTCTAAATACACCACAGTAATAAGCTTTCATATTTTTATTAATATATTATTGCTTAAGAAAAAACATAGAAATTATTGGTGGCCGCCAATGGCTCCGTACAAATTTGCCCATTTAACTTTAGAACTCTAAACTGCTCGCTCTCTGTGTGTACAGTAGTGACCGCGGAACTCGGAACTCGGAACGCGGAACTCTAGAACTCTTCTCTGTGGGATCGGTGGCATAGACTTTTCAGCCAGATGGTCCTCATTATTGACGAATGTTTCTTGTATTTTTTTATTACATTAATTTGTAGTGCCTAAGAGGCGCAATTTTGTGATATGCGCATGCTGAGAGTTGGATTTATGTATGTATTAATTTTACATTCAAAACTTTGTAATACTATTTTTACCTTAAATACAGAATATTATATCTGTTTTATTAAATTGTTAAGTTGGTTACGTAATTCTTATTATTAATATTATAAATGGGAATGTGAGTTTGTTTGCTTATTTGTTTGTTTGTAACGCTTTCACGCCTTAACTACTCAATCGATCATCATGAAATTTGGCTATAACCTGGAAACGCGGGTGAAAACGCAGGCGACAGATAGTAGTTTCATAAGCATAATAACATTAATACATAACATTTTATACTTATATATTACGTCTTATGCCCGATAAACAAAACTACGTAACGTGGATTTTCATAGTGTATGATTCCATGTAAGAATACTTTCATTTTGCACCGTATTATAAACGACATAAAAATAAAAATAGCAGAACGTGGGTCTCAACACAAAAGATTCCAAAGGAAATTTAAAATCGTTTGAGAAAATGATCATGATGTATCAAGAGATCGCTTCTCTCCTAAACTTAAACGCACCCGAATACGTTAGCGCTTCGCTGCAGCGTGTGCACCCTCGCATCATATTTGCAGCTTTCATTACAGATATTAAAACTGCGGAGATGAGATCGGATTCATTAATACGTAAGATTCAGAGTGCGTATTACGGATGTTTGTTTTACTAACTATACTACGGAAAAGGGAAGTTTTGCGTACTTTGGGATATGCGTATGGCAAGATGGACTTCAATATAATGAGGGTTAGAATATTAAATAGGTGATTTTTATTTAAAAAATATTGAAAACATTTTGTTTTTTTAATTCAATGGGCTTGCGTTTGGCCACTTACCCGCCCATAAGGGGCGATGACGAAGCCTAAGATGAAACACGCTTACCCAGAAGAAACCTATTTACTCTGGCCTTGAAAGTTCCTAGATTGTAAGCGTCAGGAAACACAGACGCCGTTTAGAACAAAAACTTAAAAAAAAAAAACTTTTCTAGATTATGTACCTAATAATAATTGTTTTGGAGATACATTTTATTTTCATACTACATACATAAAATATAATATAAATACGTGGTGTAATATAAACAAGTATGTACGTATTCTGTTTGGATTTGGTGAAGCTGCGAATCAAAAAATTTATTATAATATACTAATGAATGCTCGCAGTTTTCCAAACAAATAAATAATATAGAGATATACCCCCTTACTCATAAAACGTTATTTAACCAATATACTTTTAAAGGGTCACGTAAATAACGTCACTCTATTGTTATTGTCAAATAATGTGACATTATTTACGTGACCATTAAAAATATGCCAATATTTTTTTTTTTTTTTTTTTTACTGTTTATAGGCCTGTGTTTGACCACAATCTCACTATGGTAAGTGATAATGTGGTCGAAGGTAGTAAGCACACAAAGCCTAGAAGGAACTGGCTCTCAAGTGCAGCTGACGGAACACACCGATAGGTGCTTGGCGACAGATTTTCAACTTGAGGGTGGTAGCCAGCCAGACGGGTACTACAAAGTACCCTACCACCGTGCTATGGTTTCCTCACGATGTTTTCCTTCACCGAAAGCTCAAGCTCATTGTAGGATTCGAACCCGGGACCTTCGTCTCGGTATCCGACGTCACTACCACTGAGCTATCATCGCCTTAGTTTATATTTTAGTTTAGTTAAAATTGACGTATCATAAAAACCGGAGCGATCACCAATATTTCCATTAATTAAACTATTACACAATCTGTCACCATCAAACTCGTCGTGAATAAAGCATTTCACATTTTAACATAAATTCATAATAGCCCTTTGAATACGACGAGTCGTAATTTTTTCTAAATATAATTAATATCGATGCACATTTTAAATGATTCCGATTCGTTCAAAGCTAGGCTTCGTATTCTTACCGCACAGACAGCATCATGTCCCTTTTGTTAAGATTTTCATCGAAAGCAGGCCCAAGAATGATGTTTTCTATGGAACATGTACTCTTTTGCGACTTCAAAACGGTGTCAGATTAGATTTCCTACGTCGTTATTTCATAAGGTTAACCCACTTCGAAGGCGGTTTATTTTTTTTGTAAAGGGGTTTTTATTTATATACTAAGGTACAAAACACAAGAATAGCTTATCTGAAATGTTTCAAATAAGACCTAAATGTGTTAAAATTGCCAAGTCTGTGGATGTATTTCTTTGTTTGAGTTCTCGACAAAAACTCCTTTTTTCTTATAATTTGTAATGGATAGAGAGATGATAGTTAACTCTTTATTGTACAACAGAAATAATTATTCAATAACAAAAGTATAATAATATTGCAACATAAAAACTGTTCAATTGGCGGTCTTATGTTGTTAGTGATTAAAACAATTGTGATAATGGTGCCGATTCTGTTGTAAATCGCACTAAACTAATTTTAGTCACATCACATATCTTTCTTACTAACATTATTTTTAAAAGCATAGAACATATTTAAAGCTGTCAGATTATTCTTTGCTGTCTTGGATACCTCCAAGACGGCAAAGTAAGTAAGTAAGTAAGACGTAACCGCGATATATGACGGGCCATTTGGCGCAGTTGGTTAAGACGTGAAGTCTTAACCTATAGCGCCGCAGGTCGTGGGTTCGATTCCCACACAGGACATGCATTTGTGTACATGAACATGTCTGTATGTCCTGATTCTGGGTGTAATTATGTATATTAAGTATGCATTTTTACAAACAAAAAGTAGTATATGTATTATATCAGTTATCTGGTTTCCATGGTTACAGCTCTGCTTAGTTTGGGATCAGATGACCGTGTGTGAGGAATGTCCCAGGATATTTATTATTATATTGCGACTAAATTTATATGGAAAACAAGCATAGGACTAATTTTACAGTACAAATATTTTTACATCCTTTTCTTAAAGAAAGAAAGAAAGAGACATAGTGAACCTAAATTAGTTTAGGTGTAAACAACAGAATCAGTACCATTATTATTAAACTTTTGGCCGCAAGGCGTGGTGTTTCGTCGCTTCCGCGGACAAGTGCCACACGATCGCACTGTGACGTCGATTATATCTATGGGTCAAAGTAGCCTGATAATAAAGAATTATTATTATTATTTTTATCCTTTTTTTAAATGTAGGTAAACATTATTAAGGGTGAGAGCCCGCACCGGGAACTAGTATTAACCGATATTTAACGCAATATTACCCTATTAATTAACAAAATAAGCTGTAACGACCGACTAATGGCGGTATAACCATTAAAACATAACTGGCCTCTAAAAGCCGTTGATTTATTCCAGCAGATATATCAGTATGAATAGGCTGTGTGACAGTGCCCAAGGGTGGTTTAGGAAACATATTTTTTCTTAGAGTTAGACAAAATATTTAGTAAAATACTAGCTGCCCGGCGCGACTTCGTTCGCGTGTCGCGCGTACCCTACCCTACCCTACCCTACCCTACCCTACCCTACCCTACCTGAATTTTCTTTGCTATAAACCTCACGGAGCCCGAGACCTTTCCAACGAATGCAAAACCGTGGAAATCGGTTCGTGCGTTCTGGAGTTATAGCGTCAGGAAGGAAAACCCGACTTATTTTTATATAGTAGAATTCTAACTTATATTATAAATGCGAAAGTGAGTTTGTTTGTTACGCCTTCACGCTTCAACTACTCAACGGATCATCATGAAATTTGGCATGCAGAAAGCCTACGGTATGGAGAAGGACATAGGTTTTTTATCCCGGGAACGCAGATGAAACCGCGGGGGACAGCTAGTATTAAATAACAATGCAATTCATAATAATGAATTATTCAAAGGCAGTTATGGCTGATATTATTTATTCGCTTTCAAAGTTTCACTTGCTCTAACATTAAACTTAATATTGAAAACCACCACAAACGATACCTTTGAACCATCAATTACACTGAAAACGGTAAAAATGCAAATTTATAATATTCAAGTAAGTACACATTTTAGTAGTTAATCAAATGTTAGCCTTATTCAGGTAGATTTAAGGATGAAAGTACTTTAAAATATACGTTTAACACTAAAGTGATGTTGGGTGTACGTAATTGAAAATTGTCCCATACCGTCGTTTCTAGTAGAGACCCTTGATTTAATAATAGATAACCCGGAATTGTGGGCAGCTGATGACTTTTCATTGGATTAGGTAGTAGGTAACCTAGTTTATTAAACAATCATCTTATAAATATACAGGGTAGAATATACGAACGGGACATGGAGGAAAAGTAGATTAAACTTGAAGATATCAGGAAACATTATTTTGTTTAAAAAAATAAAAATAACCGCATTCAAAAATATTTAAAATCAGAAGGAATAGAACCAGTTAAAAATACAAAAAAATTACAGTCACTATTTTATAGAAACACTAGCTGTCCCGCGCTGTTTCACTCGCATTTCCGTGGGATCGTATGTTTTTCCGGGATATAAAGTATCCTATATGTTTATTCAAAACATATTCTTGGTGTCTTGAATGTTTTTGATGCCGATGTGAAAAACACTGTAAAGGTGAATTTTTAACGGCATACGATTTCGAATAATCTTGTAGACTGCGTTCTACGCCGATCCGACACCGAAGTCACAGAGTGTTGTTATTCGTTACTGCTGACATTTCAATCGAAACTTTCCGGCTTTGCATTACAGCTGAAATATTGCGTATTTTATTCCCAAAATAGAAACGACAAGAGTTACGGTACTTTCAAAAATTAATATAGCACGAGGAATAAAGTTAGGTCTATGGAAAATAGCTCTTATATTGTTATTACAAGCGGTTCATCTTCTATAATGGTAGGTTTTAACTTTAGAATTTTATTGTAAACTTACGGTGATAGCACTTAAAATATATATAATCTCTATTATATAAAAATGAATCAATATTTCCCTTGGTCACGCCATATTGAGAACGACTTTACAGATTTCATCCATCTTTTTTTAAAGTTTTCTAATACTCTGTAGAAAGTTCTTAGGGAAAAAAAAATAAAAAAGTTGCGAGGGAAGGGTAGGGTATAGGGTAAGACACCACGCGAACTAAGTAGCGACGGGCAATAAATTAGCACAGGATAATTTGAGATAGAACACTAAATTATGTAGCCTTCATTTAAATGAAAAATAAAACCACTACTTTATTTAAATACACTAGAAAATTTTAAATTCTTCTTTTGACATCCCACAAAAACTACGCAATAGATAAAACACAAAAGCAGTAAAACAAAATATAATTCCCAGTTCACATCTCGTTCACCGGAACTTGTCAAAGCAGGAGAGCCGGCCGTCTTGCCGGAGCAGGGTTGTCGCATTAGAGCGCATTGGAGCACCCTCGACAACTTTATTTATGAGTGAACTTGACTGGGCGACTGTACTGTAGTGGCCCTGCAGTATAATGATGGAGGGAATTTCATTTATTAGGAGATAGGAGACGAAATAAGAATAATTATATTGAACTATATCATCAGTTATCTATACAATAAGACAGAAAACTAAAGTAATGGACGCAGAACAACACGCACAGCGCTTGAAATGGAAATGGGCGGGGCATGTCGCCCGCATTTCAGATGGAAGATGGACAAAACATGTCACAACATGGTCAGGTCCAGGAGGGAAAAGAGCAAGAGGCAGACCCAAAGATCGTTGGATTGACGATATCCAAAAAACGGCAGGCAAGGACTGGATGAAGTTAGCCAAAGATAGAGAAAGATGGAGACAGTTGGAGGAGGCCTATACCCAAAGTGGGGCCATGAGCTAAATTAGTTTCATAATAAGTGTGCTTTTTTTATATATTGAACCTGTATCTAATATTCATGGATTAAATGGCTTATAAATAAATAAATAAATAAATATCATCAGTAGCCTTTTGGGAAGAAAGATTTTCCACAATCGATAGATTGAATATGAATTTCAGGCATTATGATTCATCATCATTATCAGCCTATAATGTTCCACTGCTGAGCACAGGCCTGCTTTCACATTAGGATGCAAGCGAATGGGAAAATACTCCACCACGCATGCCCACTGTGGATCGGTGGAGGTAGCCTAGCGATAAACCTACTATTGGTGTCTTTGAGCCGCCTAGGAGGACTACGTAGCTTAACGATTATCACAGTTTCGTGATAACCTTGACCAACGGCTTTACGTGCCTTCAAAAGCCCGGAAAAAGCTTAAATTGAAATACCATTAGACAGACACCCATCCAGGGTTACGGCCACACCAGTAGCTTAATTTTACCGATAGATTAAGAACAGCTGATCATGCTACACCACGAGCACTTGGAATTATGATTAAAATTAGATAATCAAACATTGCTTCGATTAAAATTCTTAAAATGTTCAATTTGGTTAATTTCAAAATACCTCCGTGTATTATGAACCGGTGCGTGGTATGACCAGCCAGCGGTTCCCAATTTTTTATAGTCATTGAACCTTAATCCATCCATACAAAGTACCTCTGTATGTTTTTAACCGACTTCAAATAAGGAGGAGGTTCTCAATTCGGTTGTTTTTTTTTTTTTTTTTTTTATGTTTGTTACCTCATAACTCCGTCATTTATGAACCGATTTGGAAAATTCTTTTTTTGTCTGGAAGGGTACACTTCCCGTTTGGTCCCATTGTCATCAGATCAGGATTTGATTACTTCTAAGTGTACTTTGAAGTCGGTTTAAGTATTTTGTAAAACAGTCCAATTATTTTTTTACGCTTTCACGCCTAAACCGCTGAACTGATCGCGATGAAATGCAGATAGTCTGTGGTATGGAGTAGGACATAGGCTACTTTTTATCTCGGGAACGCAGGTGAAATCGCAGGGGATAGCGAGTTGATTATATATTTTTTGGCGGATCCCCATTTTGGTACTGACAAAAGTGATCGTTACTTTGTAGTTTGAATATTTTCATATTTGACTTGAAAAGAAAGGAAAATCTTAATACATTTATTTTTAGTCATGAATCTTTTTTACAAACGTTTTGTTTAACTCTCAAACGCAACTCGAAACCTTTGTGACCCTTCCAAGAAACCCAAGTGTTACGCGGACCACCTTTTGGGAACCGCTGGTATAGATAATTAAATTTCTTTCATAAGTGATCAGGGTATAAACTGAATAAATGAGCGGTGTTTTTGTTAATTTAATTTGGAAAGACAATTAAAGCATCTTTTTTTTCGATTTACTTTTTCTAGCACCACGTTACGAATCTGGGACGAGCCCAATAATCTCATTTTTCCACAATTGCTATACTGGGTCAATACTGTTATTCATATAATACCAAAATTTAAAAAAACACGAAACATAGAACAGTGCAAAATCCAATATACAATATACCACCTATATTGTTATAGAGCGGCGTGCGCCCCCGCCAGGAAGATAAACTTCCAATGGCGTACAACTAATGGCGTATCGGGAAAATATTAAGAGTTAACGTTGGAAAGTTTATTGACCGTCTCGGTTGTAGTAACAGTGCTTAGGCGGTACCTAATCAAGGCGCAGGTAATTCTACCGCCCGGCGAGGCCAGGCCGCTGATTGCTTATCGATCCAATGCAGTCTTGGCACCTTACACCAAGATACTTCTGTTATTGATGGATGCTTAGAGAGATAATAAAAATCGAGATTTATTGTCAATTTTGAAAATGGAATGCAGCTGGACTTGAAATTGAGTAGGTTATCTTTATCGATAAATCGCATTTGTCTGAAAATAGTCCAATTGCTGGCAATGGGGTTTGTGAATAATTATTGGATATAAAATATTTTTTAAAACTTGAAAAGAATGACATCTTTAAAATCCACTCAAAATATTTAAAAGTAGACGCGTGTGACAATTTAGAGAAGGCAGTTTTAAACATTTGTTTTTTCCGGGTCTTCTGTGATCATTTTATTCTTTGAACGTATTGAAACCATACTGAATAATACATATCTACATACAATACATTAAATACAAATCTACATAATATTCAGATCGGATGCAACTGCCCGTATTGACAACTACTTATATGCGCGTGCACTTACGTTGGATGGAAAATTACCCCTTCGCAACACAACGAATGGTGCAAGTCATGAACTTAATATTTTAGAATAATTTGAAGGTTCGTATATTAAAGTGCTCTTAGAAGAGTGTTCTAAGTTGCTCGAGAACAGAACACCTGAGTTTTAATGATGCTATTGTAGTTTTTTTGTTATAATATTTTTCTATAGGATGCACAGCGCCTCTAGCGGAATTTATGAAGGCTTCTTCTTCACCATGGAGCCGGCGCATGCGATTCGGTCTCGCGCACCGAGGGTTCAATACAAACTTGTAGTTCATCCATCATGGGAATCGAGTCTCAAAGATTTTTCCCAGAGGTTGCAGTAGTTTACCAAATGAAAATGTAACCACAAATTTTCGTTTTCAGACTTTTCCCTATAAGACATTGCTTCTTTCCAAATTTCATGATATTTGGTCAACGGGAAGTATAAGGTCCCTATAAGTTTGGATACCCTTACGAGTGTCAAATATGCGGGATAAACGGGCGTATCTTTTGATTGAGTTGCCTTAGAAGTTTAATTTTTTCACATCTCCAAGGGATTGCAGACTTGTTTATTTGATATTAATTTCAACTTGATACCTCCATGCGGACCTAAGAAACATAAAGGGTTTCTCTTGAGGTTTAAAAACATTAACTTTAATAAAAATTTAATGTTCAAGTGTACAAAAGTTGCTCGCATTGCAAACTATGTATTAATTTACACGGTATAAAAAAAACCTAAACTCCTAAAACGCTTATCGTTTACACCCTGCACCAAAGTTAATATAGATCAGACAAGAATAGCACGTACAGGGCAGATGTACCGCCTGAACGGCGCATATCTGAGGCGTGAACTTCGCTTTGGTGTGTGGTGTACCTGAGCCGTGGACTTTCACATCGCTGGACACGGTGCCAGCGCATGCGTGAACGAACGGAGTAATGAGATGTGATGCTTGTGTTTATAATAAACTAGACTAGAGGTCCATTGTGATTTCTTAGGACGTAAACCTCAATTAACTTATTGCGATGAACTTCACTATGTTTTCCTTTACAAAAAAAAAAAAACTGATGAAAGTTTTAAAACTCAGGTTCACCACTGATAAAAACTATCGTTAAACAAAATATCTAGCCCATCTTGGAATCCTTAATAATATTTTAAATGCGAATGTGAGTTTGTTTCTTTATTTGTTTGTTATGCTTTCACGCTCCAGCGACCATCATGAAATTTGGCATGGAGATAGCCTATTGTATGAAGAAGGACATAGGCTACGTTTTATCCCGGGGAACGTGGGTGAAACCGCGGAGAACAGCTATATTTACAAGCTTTCATTCATACTCATAGGCAAGTATTATAGATACAAACTTGTAGAGCCTCTACAATATGCTACGTCGTAGCTTTGACGCACCATTATTGCTACGACTCTACGACTGACGCTTACTAAGTAATAGGCTTGTAGCTACGAGTATCATAGATTATAATACTATAGTGTCTTTACAAATACGTCCTCTTCTTAAGATATGTAAGCGATTTTATTATATTGATTCCATCTACTAACAAAATTTTTTGTGATAAAAATACTTGTTATTTTACATTTTCACTTATCACAATGCCCGGTTGAGACCTTGCTCGCCGATTTGTCCGTGTAAGAGTGCTAAGGCTTAATTTTAGGCCGGCAACTTCATGTCGATTAAAAAAAAAAGCACCTCACGTTTTAATCTGTTTGTCCGCATTCCTTCAATTATGAGGACACTGTTTTTTTTGTACTCGTAGGCCAGTGTCTGACCGCACCTTTACCATGGTATGTGATGATGGGGCCCAAGGAACTGGCTTTCAAGTAAAGCTTTCGGAACACACTGATGGAGATAGATTTTCAAGCCAGCCAGGTGGGTACTAAAAAGTAACTATCACAGTGTTATGGTTTCGTCACGATTGTTTTCACCGAAAGCTCATGCTAATTGTAGTATTCGAACCCGGACCTTCGTCACTAACACTGACACACATAAAAACAACTGCAAAAACCATTGAAAATAAAGATATTGGATAAGAGCCGACTAATGCCCTGTTTCAATAAACAAAAACGAATCGTTTTGCTTACCAATGGTGGGTTTTTTATTGGCAAACTGGGCATATACCTAGATCATTTTGTAAGCTAATTTTGCCTTAGATACTTCCATATGGGTGGGTCTTCTATGCAAAGCTTTGTGGTCTTTGCATCATTATTGGTAAAGATATAAGACTCTTAATTTTTGTTAATATAGGACTTGGATTCTATCAGGGATAATTAAATAAAGCTGCTTAGAACCATATTGAATTTTATATTGAAATCATTAATATTTGACAAACACAAAGAAGGTATTTTATTTGAATGTAACAGCAAGACATCAAGTAACCATAGATGCACCTATACTTTAACAATTTTAACCGATATCGGTCCGTAAATAGTAGGTATCGGCCATAAGCCAATTCACCGCTTCCTCACATATTATAGCTACGGCCGGCACCATTACGACCCAGATTAAGTTTTTCCCAAGACTATAAATCTCGCGAGATCGATATCAGATCAAACACATGTTCCGTACAAGAGGAGGCAGTACATAATACATTTGTTACTCGAATCATATTCCCGACAATATCATTTCGTGAGTCGACGTACCATGAAATACGTCTTGAGTGACTCGGCACAAGATGCCGCCACTAAAAACGATAGGTGTTCTTCATAGTGTGAGCTATACTATTGGTACGTTATGTTATAACTACGTTTAATTAAATTGATAGTTTGTGTTTATTGTTACTTTCAGAATGAATAATATTTTTTTTATTTTAAATACATCATTGGAGAGCGATGCCTCCTTACATATTTCACTTAAAAGAATTGTTCCAGCTTCAGATGCCGTTTCAGCCGAAAATCAGCGCTATGTAAAACATGCTAATAAAGCTAATACATTTTTCATTATTATTTATTTCCATATATAAAAACAAAATAAAACCGTTTGCTTAAGTTTGTAGTTTCATTTATAGCCACCAAAAACTTAAAATATATAAAAATATATATAAAATATATATTCGTTACTGTCAAATGTATTAGTATATAACTTCTATTTTTTATAATTTTTTGTTAAATGCTGTGTAAATATCATGCTAAATCAATAGATATAAAATATTAGATAGAAGGATTATCATTTATCGCTCTACATAGCATAGCTTTGCAATACATCACAAGGACACAGCAACTCGTCCTTTCGGAAACGAACCTCTCGCGTAGTAATATTTTATCCCCGCTTTTGCCCCACCCAAATCATGGAACTTCTTTTACAGTGATTTGATGATATTGCACTTTGACGAACGCCCGAGTTGGGGATACCGTGTAAAAAAAAGGAGAAACAAGATGGATGACTCTGTGAGAATCGTAGCTAAGGGTCCAAACCCTCTTTTACGTATAAGTACGTGTACAGACAAATGTCAGTTGTACTCTTTCGTATGGAACATATTTACAAAGCTTTTATGTTGATTAAAGTGAGGTGTCATTATTTTTTTATGTTGTCACACCCGCAGGGAAGTGTCTTTTTTATCTTGGGTATTATTTGTTTCATAAGACTGGGGGATAGCTTGACATATTAAACGATACTGTCTAGAACTCTAGAATATGTTTTTATATATTAATAGTTTAATATAAGTACCTATTCTTACTCATACTAGAATTCTACTAATATAATAAATGCTGAAGTGAATTTGTTTGTAGGTTTTTTTTCCTGTCAAATTAGTCCAATGCTTGTTTTCAAGGTAATTTTAGTCGCCATCAAAGTTGGTTACTTCTAGCCGTAAATGTTAACTGCAAAAACAAATTTGACAGCTTTAAAGATGTTCTATCCCTTTTCAATAATGTTTGTAAGAAAGAGATGCGATGAGAATAAAATTAGTTTAGTGCGATTTACAACAGAATCGGCACCATTTACTCTTTGTTGTATTTTACGGTTAAATTAACTAATGATTTTTTAAGGAAATTTATAGTAGGGTAATTTCTAAGTCAAAGAAAACTGCAAGGCAGCATTATCGTTATAATAATCAGAATATATCAGTTATTATCACTATCAAATGGTAACTAAGTTGAACTCCCAGTAACAATAAATTGCAAGTGAGCTCAACTTTATTGATTATTCTATCTAACTTAGACTTACCTGTCAAGTCCGGCAGCCATTGTCTTGAAGTCTTGAATGTCCATATCACCCATGTACTGCGAGAAATCTGCAACAATGTAGACTTTATTTACATTACAATGCATATCGACTTCGCTGTCGGAGCAAATATTACATTTTACATAATAATAATTACATTACATACATATAATTACATTAATTACATATAATTACATTAATATTACATTAATTAAACACGATTTGTTGACATCGTTGAGCTGAATATGAAGAATTATAAAAAAAAAAAAAAACATTTACTCTTGTATGTTACTAGGTTATGCTGAAACAAAAAAATAATATTATAAAGTGAAAAGGAAACATACCCCCTTACTCATAAAACGATATTTAACTAAAATACTGTTTAAAGGGTCACGTAAATAACGTCACTCCATTGTCATTGTCAAATAATGTGACATTATTTGCGTGACCATTTAATCAGTATATTAGTTAAATAGCACTTTATGAGTAAGGGTGTTAATCTTCTTTACTATATAAAAATAAGTCGGGTTTTCCTTCCTGACGCTATAACTCCAGAACGCACGAACCGATTTCCACGGTTTTGCATTCGTTGGAAAGGTCTCGGGCTCCGTGAGGTTTATAGCAAAGAAAATTCAGGAAAAATTTCAACAGAAAAGCGGGAAAATCATTTTTCACGGTAGGGTAGGGTAGGGTAGGGTAGGGTAGCACCACGCGAACGAAGTCGCGCCGGGCAGCTAGTGTGTATTAAATTGAGGATCAAATTTTACAATAAAATAAATGAAGATGATGAATAAAATAGATGAGATGTGTGTGATGTGTGTGATTACGCTCTACTTTTTCTAGATCTCTCTACTGTTACAATTGTAACATGTTACAAGGCGCTTCTTGGCGGGTCTGTAGACAGTTTTTGTCACACATGCAACCAATGATATTATAAGTAAAGAGGTAGATAGGTTACCTACACAAGATTTGAACTTCATAGATGACATACTATCATACATGTGTCGTTGATGATCTGACGCGACTCTTAGCTAAAGTGAGCTATCTAGCATAATTTTAACGTGCCACTCGCGGAGCGGTTTTAACCTCTCTACCTATCTATATATATAAAATTCAAAGACCTGACTTTTTTTTTTTTTTTTTTATACGACTAAGTCGGTAAACAAGCATACGGCCCGCCTGATGGTAAGCGGTTACCGTAGCCTAAAGACATACAATTTAGAGGGTATAAGTAGTTATCCACTAAGAAAATAGGGGATGAAAGTTTGTATGAAAGTCCGTCAGTTTCAAAGTAGAACAGCAAAGGAGTGGAACTCTCTTCCGGGATCTGTGTTTCCCGACACCTACAACCTAGATGTATTCAAGGCCAGAGTGAATAGGCTTTTTCTGGGTAAGTGTGCTACATGCTCGGCCTCGTCTTAACTCCTCATGGGGTCAGTCGAAGGTCAAACGCAAGCCCATTTAATAAAAAAAAACAAAAAAAAAGTCTTCAAATTTTGTGTTGAGGCTTAAGATTGAAAATTAATTTATACGTGTCTCAGCGTTTTTAATAATTCCACCCTCGAAACGAGATGGAGTTGTTTTGCTTTGTTTTCTTTTATTGTTTTAGAAAAATATGTCATTTGTTTCCTGTAGGCCACGCGGGCGAAGCCGCGGGCAGAAGCTAGTTTACTTATAAAATCATTGCATGCAACAATATGCGTAAACAAACATGTTTCTTTAATCTCTAAAATAGAAAATATATTCATTTTCATCAACTGGAAGTAATAGGTACTTAATGCCTCCTTTACATCTTGAATCTACCGTTAATTTTATATGCTGGTTCTTTCGAATATTAAAATATGGTGCCTCACACAGATTGAAGTATTTAATGAACCTTCCCCTACTTGCTTAGTCAGCAGCCGAGTCCCCTGGGATTACAAGAGGCTAGACGATGGTTACAATTTTCCATGCTCTAAGCTGCCAGTTTAATAATATTCCGCTACAATATATCAGTATATTGAAATTAAATCTTTAGTTATTTACTGCACTTCAGAATATAAAAGAAATTTGTTTATAATAAATAAATTTATTTGCCAAAACATGTGTTAAAATATGCAGATGTACATACATTCAAGAGATACAGACATTTTTTACCGGGGAGCCGGTGTGCAAAATGTTTTTGGTAATTTAATAATGTCTCAGCCTATAAAGATTACAAATAATTTAAATTAATTAATGATTTTATTCCACATACATGTCAGATAAAAAATAATAATATAATAAAGATAATAATACATTTTATTTATCAAAAAATCAAATAGTTTCCCCCGAAATCGGGCCTGGGCCTTTATTCTGTATAATAGAATATTATTTAGTGTTTTCTATTTTTTTTACCTTTGCTTTAGTTTTTCGTGTAATATTGAATCCTAAAATGCTATCATTGTAAGCGAAACTATAGGGTGGTGCAATAACAAAGGTATTTTTTTCTTTCACTATCGAATGCGTAAACCAACTAAAGATTAAAGAAATGGTAAAACATCAAAGTCAAGAAAACAGAATATCCCCTACGTAGAACAGATTGGAGAATTATTAATAACGAAAACGATTTTCGACATCAATTGCACCCCCCTTCGGCGAAATTTCGACACGATTTAGTATTCGGCACACGAAGTCTCCCTTTGCCATTTGGGCATCGGGCAATGGGCAACGGGCAACGCGGGGCCATACGACAAATCACGCGCAACGCCGTGGCCACGCTCTAAATGAATATTGACATCCAACTAGCTGTGAACGGGTTGAATTGATAATAGACCCCCTGGTGTTAAAGGGTGTATGATTTTTAGTGGAGACAGATATTGAATAGTTTTGATTGAGATTCTGGTAATTTTTGCATAGTCACTTTATATAATTCAAAATTACCCACCCAGTATCTATATCCATACTTTATACTTCCTTTATTGTATTACAAAGTGTAGCCAATTCAAACTTTATTTAAAAATCACTAGAAAGCAGAAAATAGGTATCACAGTATACCCATCTTTCAATTTAATTCCCCATCAAGGTACGTTAAAAAGTATTGCCAACAACGAACAAAAATATCTTCATTTCCTCGCACCTGTCGTAATTTAAAATCTGAGACAAAGAGGGGACGTAACCGAGGTATTTCCATTCCACTGAAATTGTAACGAATAGCGTCATCTGTCTTATATATTTTTCATAATTTCCAAGTAAATAATTTTGTCCGTTCCACTGGGATAATGGCGGGGGACAAATAGGGGGTAGGAAGTGAAGGGGGGGTTAATGAATGGGACAGATTTTGCATAATTAAAAAGGGGTGCTTCAGATGATTGCTTGTTTCAATGACTAATGGTTTTGTTGGCACGACAGCATTTTCAACACTGTGTCATCATTTTGGAACAAGAGCAATTTCGATAGTACTTTTGTTATAATTTTGACCAAAATATAGGTAATCATCTAATCAATATCTATTAAATAATCCGAGTGCATTTTTAGCTAAAGCTAGCAACCGTTGTAGATTTTTAAATTCAAAGGTTGCTGCCCAAACTAGGTTTTGGCCATGTTATCCTTTTCAGAGCAAACATCCTTCTTCTCTACCTTTCTGTTTGCGTTAGATGATGTGTTTGAGGCTCGGATGAAAAAAAGCCTGTCAGTGAAACGGTGTATATTGGCATTGCTCTTTCTAAAAATACATGGAGTTGGATCAAACTTTACGTATATAGTATATTATTGACTTGAACATGTGTACCTATGGTAAAAGTATGGTAGCGTTTGTAAATTTGCATAGCTGTAGGTTTGCCTCACCCCTTCAGAATTTCATTGTTAAACAATTGAAAGCCGATGATAACTCTATCTTCCTTGTGTTGAGGATCAGCATGATCTTTAATATGGTCAAAGAAATCTATAACTAAAATTAAATCTATAACTAAAATTTTATTATCAGAAATCACAAAGAACGAAGTCGATTTTATCATCTAGAAAAGGTAAAATAATATTACCATTAAAGCGTTCATTGTTTTGCTATCTGGCCTGTCACTGTGCCGCCTCCGTGACGAGGGAACCAGGGAGAGTCAGTGTAAATCATTGCGCTCGCTCCAATAGGCACTGTCGCTTTTGAGAAGCGAACATGGAACGGAGCAGGTCTTTTGTGCACAGCTTTTTTTTGTAACTTTTTATTTAAAATACATCAGGTTATGGTTTAGCGGAGCGTATGAATAGAACTCTACTAGAGCGAGCAAGATGCATGCTTCCTTAGTTTACTTGTAAAGCAAAATGATTCCTAGAAGATTGAGGTACCAAACAGGAGTGTGCTACCTTTCATAACTAATAAAAAATCTATGATATCTCTGTTTTTTTTTCTATTTGGATTTATTTGGGTATCTATTTCAAGTTGCATTTTGCATTGTATAGTGCTCATGACTTTGGGATATATCACTGTGTGACTCCGTATTTTTGTATCTCAGTTTATTTGATACTTCGAAAAGATCTATGAAAATATGATACTGTCATAATTAAATCACTCACAATAGCAATGACTGCGTATTTTTTCGCGAGCATGGATGGCGTCACATATACTATAACATACAAGAGGGTGCAAACCTCTGTCCGCGACTACTCACCCTAAGGAATATTTGATGAAGGCCATCTATTCTGGCAACATAATATTCCTTGTCGATGAATAATGATGTTTTGAAATTTATTTTCCGCACTCATCTTTGACAGGCGAGCTATTGCTTAAACGGTGAGTGAAAAGCATCAATGAATCACCGGTAATTTTTATATCAACATCAATTCGAGAGTTTGGCTTTTAAAATTTGCTGATACATTTTATAATGTTGGAAAATAATAGATAAAGTAGTGAACACATACCTACTGGAGAAAATGCCAAACGATTCACTAACTACTGCTGAACTAAGGCGTGCATAGCATGTATTGTATAGGGCGTACAGTAGAAACATAGATAATATACTATACTGGAGAAGAAGTACCCAACTAATATAAATCTTCGGGCCATACTTTCTTTACTGTGCGAACGAAGATTCACGAAGCGCCTTATCAGTTGGGTACTACTGTACCTCAGGTACAAAATGTACTAAAGTGACACTACACAATACTAGATGCAAGTAGATACAGGTATACATAAGTATAGGGCCCATATTTAGTACTAAACTCATACACACTTTCCTATGACAAAAGAAGATTTAAGTCAAGTCTCGTACACCCAAGTTTTGAGAGAGGTAGAGCATAGCGTTTATTCGCTCAAAGAGCAGTATTCTGTAAGGTGGAGGTCCTCCACCTTACAGAATACCGCAGCCAAATAACTTTATGTTGTGTAAAGTTGTGTTCCTGCGCGTGAGTAAGGTCGCTAGAGCTCATAGGGGAAAGGTCCGTAACGCGTGAGCGATGCTTCTTGTGTTGCAAGCGTCCATATGGCTACGGTAACCGCTTACCATCAGGTGGGCCGTATGCTTGTTTACCGAATAAGTAGTATAAAAAAAAAAAAAAACAGTCTCTTCCTAACATCATATAACAAGGAGCTGGGGCCATCTCAAAACCTGGGTTTAATAAGACCTCTAGTTAAACTTGCTGTTGTAATAAGAGGGCTATTATCTTATTACATTAGATGGTTTAAGCCAAGTCTAGTAAAACCCAGGTTTTAGGATAGTCCCGGCTCTTATTGTTATATACCGTAGACGAAGAAAGAGACGGATATTTTTAAACTTGGGTTTTGCTAGACTTGCTTTAAGCCATCTCACGTAATAAGAGTCTACTCTACAACTCAATAACAGATTCAGTGGAACATAGTCTAATTTTCTTAACATAGGTACCTACAATGAGGTATGCAAACGGATTTTTAATAATCGAAATACTTGCTATTCCCAACGCTAAACGTAACATTAAAGCTCTAAAATGATTGCTCTGATTATAAAGGAGGCACATTTCAATCCAGATTTTGTCACGTGGGGTGGAATATAAAAAAAAAAACAATTTGCCAAAGACGTAAGGGAATTCGAAAAGTTTCCACCGGTACGAAGCCCTTTGCGATTTCGCACGTGCTCTGAGGGAAATACGGAAAATTCGATAAGTTCGACTTTTAAAAAGTCGTCGGCATATCTTGTGAAATATTGGAATTGGCTTTGAAATTGTCGAGGACGGGTCGAGATTAAAAACTTTAAAAAGATAATATTAACACCCTATCGTTTATACCTCAGTTTTGTATAAATATAAAGTATTTAAATCCGAAATTACTTTGATATTTTATAAGTGTTAGATAAAATCTTCATTTTTGTAATTGCTTGAAGATCTGAATAAAAGCATTCACTCTACGGTGAAATATGTATCCTTTACAATAAGATAGATACTTTTTCACATATTTTCCAAAAACTCTTACAAAAACTTTAACAAGATAACTCAGCCAAATATACGAAAGTCGACTCGGCCAAAAAGCGGAAAAAATATCACACTTGGCAACAAATCACGTTTCCTCAAACTCGCGAATCTAAGTAGTCACGTTTTTTTTTGCTCCAATGATTTATTTGAACCTTTGCTTCTTTGCATTTTGCCTTTATTCAGCCTATCTCTATTGCCGACCTTTTGAGCGTAGGTTTTGCTTAAGGTGTGTTTATTACGAGTATGTAGGTAGATTATAATAACTTTATTCAATTTTTGAATCTATACCAATAATGAATTTAATTGCAATGGAAATAGCAAAAATGCATATAGCTAAAATTGTGCCTCCTTCCGTCACCTTTACGAGTAAACATTTTAACCACAAAAAACATTTTCATGTAAAATTTTGCTAATGCAAGCCATATGGTCTCGTACCATACGGCTCGCAATATCAAAAAGTTATCAGATTTCATGTAGAGTCAAGCTTATAACTCTACACGCCCTAACTCTACAAGCCCTAACTTCACAAACTCTACACACCGTAGTCAAAATATGTGGCTTGGCCGTTTCGCTACCGTTACATGGGCGTAAGGTGAAAAATGTATCCACTGTTAATTACTTTTCTGTAATACAATAAGTACTTGTAGTAGCGAAATGGCCAAACCACATATTTTGGCAGATAATAAGTAACTACATTTTAAATAATGTCTGTAGATGAAATTATATTTTCCAATATCTGACTCGGGCATTGTAACTTATATACCAGTGTGGATATAGCCGAGTTTACCTTCATCGTCTTACTCCCTAACGCCGGCCATATTTCTTGATCCCTGTCCGCGGCACAAAAGTGGGAGAGCTGTTAATCTTTTTATGTCGACTGCATTATTTCAGGGTCCACCTCACTATGTTATTTAAGGTGATTTAGGAACGACATCAAAGAAATTTGTCATGGAAAAAAGGTTTAAGTGGGAAAAAAAATCGTATTCTTTATTTTTTAATAACGTAAGCCAGCCAATATGTTTCAAAATAGACTCCATACTATATAAAGTCATTTCTTTCTCAAACGAACATTAAAACTGGATGTATATTACACATTCCAGCTTCCACATGTCACTTTATTAAGCCGAACATGGCTAGTACAGGTCTATTGTACACAAGCATCCATACGCTATCCAATTGCCCCCAATTCACCTGAGAGTTGAAACCCGAACGAGGGCAGGGTAAAAATTTCCAAAATGAAACTTCTCTGGGAAAAATTCAAAGAATCACCACTCCCGCGTCCAATAAAGGCGGGTGACGGCAATAATAAAAAAGTTGGGAGTTCGAGATCGTGTCACGTGCGAGAGACAAAGATAGAATATGGTAGAAAGGGAGGGAGGAGGCGGGAGGATGAGGTTATAGTGTCGCGAAGCGTTAATTTCATGCTTAATTTGTGAATTGGTCAGTCAAGCAAGTAATTAATAATTCATAGGTCGGGACAATAGGTCATATTGAGAGATTATGTATCAAGACTGTTATAACAGGTGGAGATTTCGAGATGGCATATTTTCGAAACCTATGTTGGATTAGTCATGCTGAACAACTTTTACTACATAGAATTCTAAAAAAAAATTTTACTTTTCATACATTATGATCGAGCAAAAAGAAAAAAAATTGGGAATTCACTATTGGTCCCATAGTAAAAGTTGTTCAACATGACATGACTAATCTAAAATACCTAGGTTTCGAAAATATGCCATCTCGAAATCTCCACCCAGTATAATTGAAGCTTAATTAAATACATTTTAAATTCAAGTAAAGTGGTAAAATTATCCATCCACTAATATTATAAACGAAATTTTGTATGTATGGATGTTTGTTACTCTTTCACGCGAAAACTACTGAATGGATTTTAATGATATTTGACACGCTGTTAGAATATGTTCTGGATTTACACATAGAGTACACTTTATCCCGGGAAAGCAATATCTCCCCCGGGTACGCGGGTGAAACTGTGGGGCGCAACAAGTAGTGGATAAATAAAGTTCAGAAATTGTATATTACTCGTATATATTTTTTTTAATATACTGCTATGGTACAAAAAAGCATACGGCCCGCCTGATGGTAAGCAGTTACCGTAGCCTGTGGACGCTTGCAACACCACCACTCACTCGTTGCCGACCCTGCAAAAATCTGAGCTCGTGACAACCACGGTGACTCATTCTACAATCTGAATGTCTGCGGCAGGAACCTCCTTTGAAACCGAACAGTGTGGAACCATTTATTTTCTATTAATTGAAAAGACACCAAACTGCATATACTACACTCATCGAAATAGTATTACCCTAGAATAAGGGCGACAGCTGTAGAAACGGCCGAAGAAATAAGACCACGGTGTCGCCATTTCAGTTTCAGTAGGTCGATGTTTGCACGTAGAACATTCATTCATTAGTGACATAATTTTGTTTTATTGAGTTTCCAAGCGGCGACTTTCACGATGTTGTCTTGTACGTAACCCTTAATCTAGACAGAAGATAATATATCGATGACTACACCTCATCAAAACAATATCATCAACGAACGCTTATCAATGAACACTCGGCCTTAAACAGTTTCGAGTGTTAAAAAAAATCAACGCAAGTGAATTTCCAGCAGTTACATTACCATAAAGACGCGGGTGAACTGTAATCATTGCCCTGGCACATTGTGAGCGGAATACAGATGGGCTATGGAGATTTCACATTGTCTACAGACTTGACTGTAATATTCTGCAACTGTCGAGGGCGACATCTATCGGAAAATAATAATCATACTTAACGGTTAAAGTTTAAGATCATAGATGGCGTTGTGATGGACATTCGTATGTAACCAATTGAAATTGCTTATTTTAACAGTCCATTCCAAATACGATGTCCCATTTGAAATGCTAGCATATTAAATAATAATTATAAACTTTAAAGGTTACGTTCCTCTAATAGATACTTCTCAGGTTTACCAGCTTTAGCGCTATGTTCAGTATTACCTATCAGAAGATCGATCCCCATATAGGCTCATATAATTTTATTTTGTGGAAAAACGAACTAAATACAATAGTGCACATTTTATATGAATAAGTTTTTTTTATTTTTATACTTCTAAGTCGGCAAACAAGCATACGGCCCACCTGATGGTAAGCGGTTACCATAGCCATATGGACGCTTGCAAAACACGAAGCATCGCTCACGCGTTGCCGACCTTTCCCCCCTCCCCAATGAGCTCTGGCGACCTTACTCACGCACAGGAACACAACTTTACACAACATAAAGTTATTTGGCTGCGGTATTCTGTAAGGTGGAGGTACTTCCCCAGTCGAGCTGCTCTTTGGGCAAGAATTTCAAAAATAGTGACATTTTGATCTTCAAATGTCGTTAGGATTGTATTAATTTAAATCTCAATTACAATCATCGGGCTTTAGAACTCGAGTCGAGTCTCAATTTGGATTTCCATGTTAACTGGAAATGTCATATCAATTAGTTATGTAAAAAACTCAGTCGCTTTGTCTACGCTCTTAGAAGACTGACTCAAGCCTCATCACAGAAAACTGCATTAACTGCATATATGCAGTTAATATCATGGTTTTGTAGCATCCAACATGAGGTACGGATTCCTACAGTGGGGCAATGATTTTTGGTGCTAATCAAAGAGAAAGCTGTAAGCCTCTTTTTCAAAAGTTGAGGATCGTGTCATTGTACTCGCTCTACATAATTACGAAGCCTGTTTATAAATAAATAAATTTGTAAAAAGTCAACCAGACTATTTTAATACCATAGAAAATAAGCGCCCACGAAAAACGCACTGGAAAATGTTAGTAATGCCACATCACAAATCTAAAACTACTTTTTTTGACAAATCAATATATCGTGTAATGGCGACAAAGCTCTATAATAAACTACCAGAGTCATTGAAAAACTTAAAAATTACGCTCTTCAAGCGTAGGTTAAGCGAGATCCTCATTAATAAAATGTTATTATACCATCGATGAGTATTTTAAAGACGATTTATTTCAGATAAACAACCATATTATTGTTTTGTGTTATATTTGTTTGTAGTTATGCAATAAATATTTTGATTTGATTTGATTTGTTACACTGAATTTTTTTTTTACTTGTAACAAAAATTTTGTCTACCAATAACCTAAACAGTGACTTGCGAACTAAAACTTACCAGTAACAAAACTAGTTTTGGTTCATTACTAAATTATTTGATTAAATCAAAGAGATATACGATTAAATGCAACTAAAGTTAGTTTCCCGACAACAAAACGTCAACATACATAACTAGTTTTGTAGAACCTTTTTTTCAGTGCAGTTATATCTGTATGAAAATAAAGAAAACACACAAGAATAGTTATTACTTGGAAGCAATGGTAATTTTGATTAATTATATTTCTTGTCTTTTGTTTTCTAAAATGATTGGTAAGAACTTTGGTTGTATGTAGGTATTGAACAAAATACTCAGCGGTGCCAAAAGTACTGATTTACGCCAATAAAATATGGACACTAAAAGTTGGCCCGATTTACAAGTGCCTCAGCTGCGCAGTGTACTTTCCGTGACTTATTTACGAATATAGACAAAGCTTTATTTGAGATCACAAACATTGACATGGAATGAAAAAAAAAACAAAAAAATCAAAAGCTTATAAAAATAATAAAAGAAAATAATAAATGACAACATGCCAAGTATAAAAAATAGGCACTATATAAAAATTGTGACAGCACTGAGTACAGATTTACACTTTTCACTTATGATAAGTATGGTAAGTTTGGTCACAATATGGGCGACAATCTTAATACACTTAAAATGTCAATGTGAAAAAACCTTAGTAGAATAAAAAATATATTACTTTCGTCATTGGAAAAGCTTAATGGTTTTAAAAGCTATATTTTTGCTCGTTTTATGCCAGACTGTCTTGAATGCTGCGTTTGACGTGTTTTATTTTTTTAATAAAAACATTGTGAGATAGCTGTTGCTAAGATCGGTCATGTACTTACTAGCCAGCAGTATTAGTACAGTAGTTTTGAATTTGTCTGCACTATGGGAAAGTCAAAAACTATGAGATGTATTTTACAATAGACATAGTTTTCACCTTGCTGTTTCACCCGCATTTCTAAAGGATAAAGTATCCTATCATATGTTACTCCGGGCTATAATCTACCTGTTTGCCAAATTCCATCAAGATCGGTTGTACCGTTGAGGCGTCAAGAGTTAACAAATAAACAAACTCTATCGCATAACATTAGTTTTAAGTATGCATTTGCTGCTTATCTATATTGTACGTGTCTTATACATAATATTTATTATCATGGATAATTAAACAGGACCCTTTAAAAAAATTGCAATAGTATATGTAAATTTTTTAATTATAAGTACACCTAGAATACACACTTAGAATAATTACTAGTGTTAAAGCTTTACTATTGAGATCCAATAAATATACCTTAATTGGAAACGTCGTTCACGGTAAGCCTGGGCTATCCTACTGTCACACACGTAACGTGCAAACCGACAGGTAGAGTCCAACCAAGGTAACGTTCGCCTACTTAAGTGTAGATGGATTTCGATGTAAATCTGTAGATCGATCCTAACCAAGACGTTACCTAAATTTATAGACATGAAACTTAACTTGTAGGTACAAACATTATTAATTATTTGTTTTACCTGGATGGGTGACCGTCAACTGGTATTTCAAGTCGAGTATTTTCCGTATTTTGGAAAGCACGTAAAGCCGTTGGTCCTTGTTATCACTTAATTGTGATAGACGTTAAGCTAGTTGGAGGCCTTCTAGGGTGGGTTGGAAATTCCAACAGTAGGTTGACCACCAGCCTTATTTTTTTTTATATACGACTGAGTCGGTATACTAGCATACGGCTCGCTCGATGGTAAGCGGTTGGTAACACACGAGGCATCACCGACCGACCCTTACTCTTCCCAATATGCTCTGGCGACCTTACTCATGCGCAAGAATACAAAAAAGTTATTTGGCTCTACCAAACCACCGCGGGCATGCGTGGCGGAGTATCTGCCCATTCCCTCTCACACAAATTTATGAAAGCTCAGCAGTGGCCATTGTAGGCTGATGATGGTGATGAATCTTCAGCGTCATCGTTAGCCTACAATGTTCCACTACCATAATGAAACACAAAGCCTATCTATAGTTAACAAAAGATATTACATATTATCAGAATTCAATTTAGATAATCTTGAATAACTGACAGTGCCTCACTATTATGTACCCTTCCTAAACATGTCTGCGAAGGTCTTTATAATCCCTATACACTTATATCTTTTGAAATAAAAAAAGAGCAGGCATATTATTATCTAAAAAATATACATATAGGGTCATATCTAAAAAGGTTGACCAATCCTTTGTCAACGGATTCTAATATCGAACGAATGTATAGAATTCAGCTCTATAGGGGATGCCCTATTCATGCTACGCTAGTATGAGTACAGTCGGTTAGAAATGTAGGACATCTAAATTAACATGGGACTCTATTGTTTTGCGTTTTCATATTTCAACAGGAATTTTCTTTTAGTGATCGACCGTTCTTTTGTTATTGTTTTCGTTTTTTGTGTATGAAATGATGTTAATTACAGTTTTAAAATTACCTTTCGTATTTTTTCTATGCATTAAAATGGTTTCGATTGTTAGAGGTTAACGAATAAAAGTATATTTAGTAGAATCATAATTATTTGTATAAAAATTTCCCAGCAAAAAAAATCGCAAGACAGTAATTTAAACTTAAATATTTAACAAAATAATATTTTCTGATGCTGACTGTACTCGCATTGAAAGAATCTGGCCCCTTATATGCGAAGCCATCGAAGGGATGATTATTAATTTGTCCCCATGTAATAGATTACTTTCGTTTAATATAGATTGAAAGCCATTGTAATAACGAAGATACATACTAATAATCTTTTTGGAAAATATTAAAAAGTAATATAATGTAATTGGATTGATCTTTATTGGATAAAATACCACCGATAATAATGCAATAAAACTCATAATACACGAATTCATCTCATTGTGCGGTGACAGGTTGGTTATGATTTGAATTCAATAAACGTAGATGCAAAAATATGATAGGTATGAATCTTTGAGTAATTTATTTTGAGCTGAAACTTTTTGTAGAGAGTCGGTACCTGCTGTAGTCTTCACCCTTTTCGTTACACCCTATGCCCTATATAGTTTCTTTTCAACTTTAATGAATTAAATCTCATAATAAGAAGTCACGATATTCATAACTATAACATTGGAATAAAAAACCTAGCATCATTTTTTATTCGACTCGGTCACTCCACAACTGTTTATTTATTTATTTACGAAACCAACAGCGATACATTTATGAAAAATTGCTTAAACATTAATAAAATGCACGGCCAATAATTGATTTCCATTATAACATCAATAGAAGGTTGCCTCGACAACATTTATCTATGGTATACGAAAAATATAAATCTAAAACTATAATTGACAATCAATAGGCTTTAATAAACTCCCATAATAAAAATCCATAACATAGTGCACCCCACAAAAATCCTTAGCAACGAAGAGACGTTTAAAATTTCCAAAGGTATATTGATTTCTTGTCCCCTACACTTTTGTACGTGAGGGTACGCAGGTACTAGGGGTGGCCTATCAATTGTCAATATGCTCTCGGTTTTAGGCGCGCACTATCTATTTTTATATTTGGATGGGGTATTTATTAAGTGTGAGTAAGTTTATAAAAATAAAAGGAAGAAACCATAATACTGATATACGATAACTGACTATACCCTTCTGTTGTCTTTTATACTAATTAGACTATAATAATGCATTTGTTCTTTTATCAATGTATTGTACATTTTGTATTATAGTTAAGGTGTCGATTAAGACCTAATTGGTTTATGTAAGTAGCTGTCTTACACATATTATTTTGAATTATTACATTCACGTATATTTATAAACATTTTTTTTTATACCACTAAGGTGGCAAACAAGCATACGGCCCGCCTGATGGTAAGCGGTTACCGTAGCCTATGGACACTTGCAACACCAGGGGTATCACTCGCGCGTTGCCGACCATGCCGAAATCTCTTCCACCCCTTTTTGAAGAACCCCATGCTGTACTCCATTGAAAAACCACGGCAGGGAGCTCATTCCACAGTCTGAGCGTTTTCGGAAGGAAGGTCCGTTGAACCCGCACAGTTCGAAACAATTCTTATTTCAATGTGTGAGAATGGACTCCACATTATAATGATCTGAAAATGTATACTCTCCTTATTTTTGTATCCACTTCCAATTTACAAAAATTGGAGCCTTTTTTCAAATTGACGCACCTTCTTACTTTACGAGCCCTAAAAACAAAACAATGTAAATAACATATAACCCTCGAAAATACGCTCGAAACGTTTAGGGACGTAACTCACTTACGGCTATTCAATTTGACGGGATATTTTTGAATCAATTTCTCGCTCGACTTGCCATATTTGGTTCATGGAGTACGCTATCCGTGCGTGTAGTTTTATGATACCACGACGACGGTTTTTTTATTTTTACGCAACGGTAGGGCTGACAGGTTTGGAAATAATGGATTTCCAGGTTCGAATAAAACTTCTATTTACTAACGGATGCTGACAGGTGCTGCTTGTGGGGGCTGGTCTGCTTAAGTTGGCTATTTATTTACTTATTAAATTTATTTTTTATTTATTCAGTCTACTTTGTAATTTTGCCGCCTCGCCGGGGCAAGCAATTGTTGTCAGTGTGATTAGAATGTAAATATTATGTAATGAATCTAAGCTTGTTTTGAAAAGAGTAATTGCTGAGTTTATTGCCGGCTCTTCTCAGCAAATGCAACCTTCCGAACCGGTATTAGAGTCAGACTTTTCATAAGTGCCTGCGAAGGTCTATTCGAATAAATGATTTTGAATTTTGAAGATAATAATAATTTTAATCATTAATATCATTAGAATGGGATGGATGGTTTATTTTGTACAAGACAATATCGTAGGTATATTTTTATATGAAGTAGAATAAAACCATATTCGAGGAAAATCATCAGGAAATATGTCTGAACCAGATCGATCTGTATCAAAAATACCATTTGTTCTTTTCGGCCGTTTCTATCTTAAAAACTTTGAAGAAATAAATATGATAACCCTGGAATCGATGAAAAATCTGAATTTGTACGCGGATTGCTACGTTGCGTATTTTTTCTCGAAATACAAATACAGGTTCTCTTTCGTTTATTCTTGTAATGAGCGTTTATTTAATTAACAAATTGAAATAAACTTGGATGAGACGATGAAAATCGGGAATCTTTTTTGATTAGTCAACGTCTATCAATCACAGAGTGGAGTTCAACGTTTTGGAGGATTGCCATTAAATATTTATTATGTGGCTCTGTTTGTTATAATGACTTTAGAAAGTCAAGTTTTTTTTTTTTTATCTGTTTTATTATTTGGGTATTTTTTCCACGCGGACATGTCGATCCCATCGTATTATGCACCTAGTTTACATGCACAGTATAAAGAAATAAATAAAATAATTATATTATTTAAAAGAGTAAAGAGAGCGTCACTGGTGAAGGAGAGTAACAAGAGTACCTAGGTCTTGTTAGACTTTGTATCATCAATCTCACGCCTAAGGGCATTCTAAAAACGAGTTTAATGTCATAACTAATTCGCCATCTTGGGAAACAAATAATAACTTAAAGAAGATAAAAACTAACTGTAACACTGCAAATCGGAGTTAGATAAACTATAATAGAATACGATACGCATAAAGTATTATAAGCAAACAAAACATATTATTATTACAAGAAAGTAGACGTTCTGTGAAAGCTTATCTGTAATATTAACGATTGGTATGGACAATACGGGACCAGTGCCAGGGCAAATATTTAGGCTTTTTGTCCATTTATTGTTTGTCGTAAATCATATTTCATGCAACGATGTGCGCTGGTATGTTTGACTTTAAGCTATGAGCTAATATTCTGATATGAAACTATTTCAATTGCGAAAATACCGTAATATTTAGTTGTCGTATTCAAATATAATTCTTGACGTACTCTTCGAGAATGTAATATACTTATCAACGCAGTCGCTCGTAAAGTGACAATTATTGCAAAATTTAAGTCTGTTTTTTAACCGACTTCAAAAAAAGAAGGAGGTTTCAATTCGGTTGTATTTTTTATTTTTTTTTATGTTTGTTACCTCATAACTCCGTCATTTATTAACCAATTTAGAATTTTATTTTGTTTGGTAGAGTACACTTCCCGTTTGGTCCCATTGTCATCAGATCAGGATTTGATTACTTCTTAGTGTACTTTGAAGTCGGTTTAAGTTTTTTGTAAAACAGTCCAATTATATCCTCGCAAGTGTGTTGAAAAATGACGTATGACACTCGTGTGTATTGATTTATTACACTCGGCTCCCTTATCACGTTCGCCTGCGGCTCACGCGCTTAATACCGCCTCAAATTTGCACACATGTATCATAATGTACTAATAAGATTCTGATGAATACAAATTGTAGAATAATTTAAAATTTGTTATGTTATAAGTCTCAGATCTGAATCTATCTTTGTTATTTTCATAACACAGAACACAGGTACACAGAAGTAGAAGTAGAAGTGTTTTGGAAGACAATGCAAGTAAAGTCAACAAAAAGGACAGTTACCAAAAAAGCTTGTAGTAAAAATTAAATTTTTACCAAAAACTTATATCAGTAAAATATTGTACAATATATTTTAAACTTACATTGGGTCAGCTAATTTACCGCTTATTAAGGATCTAAATATTATTTCTGTTTGTACAAATATTTGCATATTTGAAAATTTACATTGGCATGTTTGTTCGGATATTACCGTAGTTGTTTGACCGAACTGGGAAGCTATTAAAATGTGCTATATTCATACGGATTTGTAAAGTTTTAATCAATTCCCTAGTCAGTATAACATAAGTGGAGAGAGCAACTAGCACTTGCAGTAAATCGCGTAAGCTGAAATTAGTTTTCAGTACATACATAATAGATTCTAATCCGCAAGTTGTTCATAGACTTGTCCACTTTGAATTTGCTATCATAAAGTAACATTTTCAAATAAAGATTTCATTTATTTTACACTCGTAATAAAATAAAAATCAATAATGTTAGCATAATCAAGCAAGCTCTCAACCGGTAATTAATTGTTTAGGTAACTACGTCTGAGAGGCCCCATGTGGGGGGAACGAACTTCGGCTCAGGGCCTTACCAGGCGGTGAAGGGACGGACTTTTACAAGCTCGGGCCGCTTGAACGGGACGAGACTGGGTGGGACGTCGTGACACACGTCCTTGCCGGCGAGTACGATGTCGTGGTGATCGGTTGTGTGTTGTTTTTGTGTTGCGAGCTTCATCAGCTGCAATATGAGCTCAGGTAATTGGATCGTCTAGCTCACTGAGGGCGAGTCGAGGTCTGCGAATTTTGGATATAAGGTTGAGCGAGTACGTGACAAAGAGCAGATTACGGTGATTGACGGCTTATTTATTGTATTTTATGCTACTACCTATTATTATAAATGTGAAACTGAGTTTGTTCGTTTGTTTCTTATTGCCTCTTGATGTCTCCAAGGCCAATCTTGATGTGTCTCGTAGTTGTGACATAAACTAGTCTAAATACTAATATTAAAGAGATTGTGAATTTCGTCCGATTCTGATACGAAAATTCATTCACCGATAGAAAGCTACAATATCCCTGAAAAATACCCCACAATTCAAGGTGCATAATGAAATACCTCTTCGATATCATTCGTAGCTTATGGCTGTGCTTATCCGTGTAATATCTATGGGGTGTATTGTATTGATTGGTCTGTCGAATGCTCGCCTCGCAATCTATTTGTAATGGTATTCGGAGGATGCTCACAGCTTATATACCTACCTATTTTACATCACTATAATTTACTGTTTCTGTCTTAGTATGCAAAATAGGTTATGATTCTTAATTGAAAATACAATTAATGCACTGAAACTGATTAATTCCATAAAGTTTTTAAATTATCATCGATATAATACTAAAGAAACCTAACCCTTCAAACAAGTAATGGAAATTAAAATGAATAAATTATATACGGGGTGGTGGTGGCAAACTAATATACGTCGCCCATACAATCAACTCAAAATACCTCAAAGTACATCGAAATAGGATCACATTATACCCACTGTGCTAACAAAGGTTTATTGTATTTCGAATTACTCAAAATATGAAATATTCTATGAATAAGACTAAACGTATTACATAAGTCTACATAAGTCAGCGCAGCGCAGAGAGCAGGGAAGACCTAATTTTATTATGTAGTAGTGACTTTTCTGCGTTACACGTGCCATTTGTTTCCATGCTTTACAAAAGCTACTTGCACTACGCTGAACTGCGATTTCGCCTGTTCACACATCGCAAAAAAAGATATTGATCACTTATAATGTTGAATAAGATTTTTGTTAATCCGATATTCAGACATTTTTATATGCCATATTTATTTTAACACCTATAGGGTTTTGAATTTAAAAAAAAAACAAAGAGGGGGGAGAAAGAGGGAAGTGGGTGCATACGTTATTTAAGACATCTGTGTGCATAATATTTTTGGAACCCTACTGTTTAAGCTGTATGTACCTGTCAATGAGTTAGTTTCTTACCCCCTTACTCATAAAACATTATTTAACTAATATACTGAAGAAGTAAGTGTATTACAGCCGAATAGAAAAAAAATTGTAAGACTATTATTTAATCACAGATTACAGAATAAGGCAGATGGAGCCCGCGGCACACGGGAGTGAGGCCAAAAAAGCAAATACAAATTGAAAAACACGTACCTGGTATTCGCTTTTGAATGTGTATTTGCTTTGTTTAACAACTTTATTTAACAAAAAACACTTCTTCACAAAACTAATTTCTCAACAAACTGCAAATGAACAAAGTACTTCAAAATACACAGCAGGCCTTTTATGCATTGGTATGAATTGTTTACTTAGCTCGGGATCATCTATAAGTAGGTAGATATAGGACTTTACCCTGTCAAAAAAATTAAGGACTCACTAATTTTTCATCATTTATAAGCAAAGTCGCGTCTGGTACGAAATAATTCGAAACGAAACAGCATGGGATGTGGCGCCCGGACGCCAAACCACCCTAAGTAGCTCAACGGTCAAAATGACGTACAATATGATTGATCACCCCGCGGCTGGCACTTCTTCATTTTATTGAAATTGATGGCTTGTTCAAAATGCCATGGTGGAACGGCAATTTGGAACTTGATGAGTAATTAATATAGGTAGGTATATTTTTTTCTGAATAAACAGTCACTTTTTTATCGGAGAACTTGTTATTTCCTACAAAAAAATAGCTTAAATCAATTGTTATGTATTTAAAAAAACCGGCCAAGTGCGAGTCAGACTCGCGCACCGAGGGTTCCGTACAAACCTGTAGGTATATAAGTAAAAGGTAGTATAGACCTGAGTATTTGATATGAATTTCCAATTTATGACGTATTAAAAAATACTAATTACTTACTAGATCTCGTTCAAACCAATTTTCGGTGGATGTTTGCATGGTATCACATATTTTTTTAGTTTTATCACACATTTTACCACTTTGGAAGTGTCTCTCGCGCAAACTATTCAGTTTAGAAAAAATATATATTAGGAACCTCAATATCATTTTTGAAGACCTATCCACAGACAACCAACACATAGGGGTTTTTAAAAAAAAAAATTGAGTTTCAGTTCTATGCATGGGGAACCCCCAAAATTTATTGTTTTTTTTTTATTTTTGTGTGAAAATCTTAATGCGGTTCACAGAATACATCTACTTATACCAACTTTCAACAGTATAGTTCTTATAGTTTCGGAAAAAAGTAGCTGTGACATACGGACGGACAGACAGACAGACAGACAGACAGACAGACATGACGAATCCATAACGGTTCCGTTTTTTGCCATTTGGCTACGGAACCTTAAAAACAAATAGTTATGGAAAATCAACGACTGTTTAAATAAATACAAAAGTGTAAATTTTATTCACATAATAATATATTATTTTGATTCCCGTCATTGTAACTTACCATGACCCGATTGCATGATGATGCTACCTATTATATTACCTACTTAGCCCCTCAAAATCAACATCAATCGTCGAATATTCTAAAGATAAATCCAATTATTCAAACTCCAAACTACATGATAACCAGGGTTCTTATTAAAATCTCAGATTCCACCCTCCGAGTATTTAGTTCTATCATTACGAAATAAATGGTTACATGGCAACCACTAATCTCACAGATCTCTACAAACTCTGGATAGGTTATGAGAAACCTCTAAATGAGGCAACTGATTCTTTTAATTTTGGCGCTGAGACAAAAATTCCTGTTTTTAACCGACTTCAAAAAAAGGAGGAGGTTCTCAATTCGGTTGTTTTTTTTTTTTATGTTTGTTACCTCATAACTCCGTCATTTATTAACCGATTTGGAAAATTCTTTTTTTGTCTGGAAGGGTACACTTCCCGTTTGGTCCCATTGTCATCAGATCAGGATTTGAATACTTTTAAGTGTACTTTGAAGTCGGTTTAAGATTTTTGTAAAACAGTCCAATTATTGTCTGCACGTGTTAGCAAAACCAATAAAAGACATGAAATCAGTCATCAGACCAGTGGTTCATAAAATTCAACTTCTCCATAAATTAATTATTATAAGAATTAAAAGCCTTCTCAAATCACAAAATCTTAAAATTTTTAACACCCTTATCAGACGTCTAGCGAACAAATTTGACGAATACAAAACATCAAAGGAAAACCGACAGACATAGCCAAAGCCCTTCTTATTAATTATGATTCTTAATTATTATTTTTTAAATCGATCTAGTTTTCTAAGAGAAAACCTGGGATTACGAAATGGCGATTTCATCTAATTTAAATAGGTACAATTTATCCAAGCTGTAGTTGTCTCTATTGCCCTAGGGCGGGATAGCTAGGGCACAGCGCGACAGCAATGGATATGTTAAAAACCTATTTTCCAAATTTCTTGCAGCCATTCTTTCCTCTTAACATGTCCAGGGTACCTACAATTTTTTTTTTTTTTTTACTGTGTATAGGCCTGTGTTTGACCACAATCTCACTATGGTAAGTGATGATGTGGTCGAAGGTGGTAAGCACACAAAGCCTAGAAGGAACTGGTTCTCAAGTGCAGCTGACGGAACACACCGATAGGTGCTTGGCGACAGATTTTCAACTTGAGGGTGGTAGCCAGCCAGACGGGTACTACAAAGTACCCTACCACCGTGCTATGGTTTCCTCACGATGTTTTCCTTCACCGAAAGCTCAAGCTCATTGTAGGATTCGAACCCGGGACCTTCGTCTCAGTATCCGACGTCACTACCACTGAGCTATCATCGCCTTAAAAACAAAATCAGTGTTGCTGTAATTTTGTAAATGCAACCCATCCAGGTGTACAGAGATCAGTGGTTACATGGCAACGCACTGATGGGGCTTCACCCCGTTCGAACGCGAACGTTAGCAACTCTATGGCTTCTTCAAGGTGAGTACTCAAGTAATGAACTGGTTGCGTAATAATGTTATACTAGGTATAAATCGCTAGTAGTGTGACTATGTATTATATTTCTGTTATAACAGTTTGGTATCATTTTTTTTTTCTTTTTTATTTATAATGGTGCGTACATGGTTGTCGAACCGAGCACGAGCCGAGCGACGAACGAGCACACTGCGAGCACGATTCGCGTAGCGTGGACTGGCTTGCGAGCCTCGAACGAGCATTCGTAGTTGTCAGTTTTTTCACGAACACATAGGGATTCGCACCGCGCTCGTTGTAGGCTCGTTGAAGGCTCGTTAAGTACGTCCACGCTTGAAATCGCGAGCAACGAACGAATCCTGTTCGTTCGAGGCTCGGCTCGTGCTCGCTTCGCGTAGCATAGACGCACCATAAGATACTTCACCTAATGGTCAATGACTACCACTACGTATTTTTTCTTTTGTTAATCAAATAAAAAATTACTAAGAAAATTGTGTATTCAATTTCCGTGTGACGTCACGCCATGGTACACTTTTCAGAAACAAGTGACGTCACGAGCCCCCACTCCCGAATTTTGACGCGCTTTATATTTGTTAATTGATTTGATAAAGCAAAAATTCGTGTCCAAATTTTGTTTGATAATCTGAAAGCCTCAATTGTTTTTTTTAAAGCAGGCGGCAACCCTACTGTGTTCCAATTAATTATCAGTGGTATAAGATTACATCTGTGCCGATTTTGGTACTCTACTAATTCAATAGCGCCGAAAACTAATTATGAACTAGCTGTCCCCCGCAGTTTCACCCGCGTTCCCGGGATAAAAAGTAGCCAAATTTCATGATGATCCGTTGAGTAGTTGAGGTGTGAAGGCGTAACAACCAAACAAACAAACTCACTTTCGCATTCATAATATTAGTTAGGATTTAGTTATCAACGAACATGGGTTTAATGGCAATGGAGTTGTATTGGTGACCCCATTGTCTTCTACTATATAAAAATAAGTCGGGTTTTCCTTCCTGACGCCATAACTCCAGAACGCACGAACCGATTTCCACGGTTTTGCATTCGTTGGAAAGGTCTCGGGCTCCGTGAGGTTTATAGCATAGAAAATTCGGGTAGGGTAGGGTAGGGTAGGGTAGGGTAGGGTAGGGTGGGGTGGGGTGGGGTAGGGTGGGGTGGGGTGGGGTAGGGTGGGGTGGGGTGGGGTAGGGTGAGGTAGGGTAGGGTAGGGTAGGGTAGGGTAGGGTAGTGTAGGGTAGGGTAGGGTTTTTTTTTTTTTTTTTTTTTTTTTTTTTTTTTTTTTTTTTTTTTTTTTTTTTTTTTTTTTTTTTTTGCTTCTACCTCCAACATTTTTGAAGCCTATATTTGTGCTGTTTCTCTTTCATTCTAGTTCTCGCATTTATTCCTCTCGCACTTTCATTCTGCATACTACTCTATCATCCATCATCTTTCTCTACTTTGAGGGTGGGATTCCCATCTATCTATCCTTTCTTTGTATCTAACCTATGCATATCTTTATTTCTAAAATGTTCTTAGGGTTTGGTGACACGACAAGTTTTATTTTTATTTATTTTACACAATTTCATCCTATCTATTACATTTGAAACAATTTGTAGATCTAAGTAGGGCTTACATTTATGACACTTATTTTTATATAGTATAACAAATTTGCATACGACTACTGCTATTTTAACATAATATCTTAACTTGTTTTGGACATATCGTTATGCTTGACAAAAAAAATATTTTTACACAAATATTCTGAAAAACATATTTTCTTACGCTGTTTTATTTCCCTTTATAACTCTCTCAGCAATTTTAGTGCAGTAATCAAGAAAAGTATCCCTGTTTTTGCTCGACATAATTTCACATATAGTTTCGGACTCCAGTTTTAAATCCAAGGACTGCTCAATCTCGTGTCTCTCCTTACCATAGATAGGACACTCTAGCAGCAGATGGGGAACCGTTTCGCTGTTCGCCGGATCGCAGATGCACGATGGGCTATCCTTGCATTTGAAGCGATGCAGGTATTCTGAAAACCCACCGTGCCCCGTCATGATTTGCGTTTTTACGCCTGTTATCTCCATTTTCCTTGCTGCTTTGTAGGCTGATCTTGTATCAGGGAAGAACAACTTGGTAATGGACGCGGTTTCACCAGTGACGTATCTCTCGTTCCACTCATCTAGCGTCACCGAACGGATACTACGCTTGATGAATGAAACGGGGCAACGATCATAGTCCGGCTTCTTCTTGGAGTTTAAGGCAGCCTCCTTTGCAAGTTCATCTGCCCTTTCGTTGCCATCCAGTCCTGCGTGGGCTTTTATCCAGAACAAAGACACAGATTTGTTCTGGAGAGATGCAGATTTTAGGTTATCTCTTGATTCCACTGCTAGGGGGTGGAGGCAACGTTGGTTCTTCACAGTCTGGAGGGCTGCCATTGAGTCGCTATAGACTCCAAAGGTTAATGCTCTCTGCTTCAGGATCTCTCTCGTTGCCCGACATATCGCTAGCAATTCAGCCTGATAGACCGTACAGTACCTGGATAGAGCAAGCTTGACGGCCTTGATTTCACCCTCGCCTGTCCATATGGATAGCGAGGCACCAACCCGACCTTCAATCTTGCTCCCATCCGTGAAGATACGTATGTCGTACCCACTGTGGGCATTTAGTTGCTCTTCGTCTACCAGCCTCTGGAATTCAACCTCTGTTTGTTCAGCGGGATGCGGGGTTTCCGTGGCTAGGGCCATTCGTTCAATGTCTCCAACTCCCGGCTCTGGCTGGTAGGGTAGGGTAGGGTAGGGTAGGGTAGGGTAGGGTAGGGTAGGGTAGGGTAGGGTAGGGTAGGGTAGGGTAGGGTAGGGTAGGGTAGGGTAGGGTAGGGTAGGGTAGGGTAGGGTAGGGTAGGGTAGGGTAGGGTAGGGTAGGGTAGGGTAGGGTAGGGTAGGGTAGGGTAGGGTAGGGTAGGGTAGGGTAGGGTAGGGTAGGGTAGGGTAGGGTAGGGTAGGGTAGGGTAGGGTAGGGTAGGGTAGGGTAGGGTAGGGTAGGGTAGGGTAGGGTAGGGTAGGGTAGGGTAGGGTAGGGTAGGGTAGGGTAGGGTAGGGTAGGGTAGGGTAGGGTAGGGTAGGGTAGGGTAGGGTAGGGTAGGGTAGGGTAGGGTAGGGTAGGGTAGGGTAGGGTAGGGTAGGGTAGGGTAGGGTAGGGTAGGGTAGGGTAGGGTAGGGTAGGGTAGGGTAGGGTAGGGTAGGGTAGGGTAGGGTAGGGTAGGGTAGGGTAGGGTAGGGTAGGGTAGGGTAGGGTAGGGTGGGGTAGGGTGGGGTAGGGTGGGGTAGGGTGGGGTAGGGTGGGGTAGGGTGGGGTAGGGTGGGGTAGGGTGGGGTAGGGTGGGGTAGGGTAGGGTAGGGTAGGTTAGCGTAGGGTCGGGTAGGGTAGCACCATAGGGTAGGGTAGCACCACGCGAACGAAGTCGCGCCGGGCAGCTAGTCAGAATATAATTTTTGATTTTAAGTATGTATGCCCCTGGATTATTGATCACTAGCTGTCCCCCGCGGTTTCACCCGCGTTCCCGCGATAAAAAGTAGCTTATGTCGTTCTCCATACCATAAGGTAACTACATGCCTTTCATGATGATCCGTTGAGTAGTTGAGGTGTGAAGGCGTAACAAACAAAGAAACTCACTTTCGCATTTATAATATTAGTTAGGATTAGGATGTTATCTTTTAGTCCCTACTGATAAAGCCTTTGTTTAATATATGGTGGAGAGTCCAACACAAATTTCTTTGGCATTTACATGCCTTTGATTGGTTATATCACCCTCATGAGCTTTATGTTGAAGGCAAATGGTATTGTTTTCAGTGCGAGTAGAATGTAAATATTATGTAATGAATCTAACCTTGTTTTGAAAAGAGTAATTGCTGAGTTTATTGCCGGCTCTTCTCAGCAAATGCAACCTTCCGAACCGGTATTAGAGTATTAGAGTCAGACTTTTCATAAGTGCCTGCGAAGGTCTATTTGAATAAATGATTGTGAATTTTGAATTTTAAGGAAAAAAAAATTCAGCAGTACTCTATACATGACAGCCAGTTCTCTTCTAAGATGTATTTACTTACTACATTCATCACTTATCACTCACTTTACACTATGCAACAAATACAACCAACAAAACGGAAACATAAACCAATCTCATTAAGGTTTACTTTTGCAGCGTAAAAGAAAAACCATAAAACCGGTTCTCGAATTCCCACTATGAATTCTGGATGGAATTCTACACCTTAATTTTATTTGCGGGCAACATTCACTCGCCTTGAAAGGCTTACTACAAGTGCGGTATTGTAATTAAAAATGTGCAGTTTTATGCGTTGCTCATTTTATTTTAAAAGGAATTATTCATGTTGGTATCTTTTAAAAGCGATCTTCACGTTTAAAAGATAATAAAAAAACATGCTATGTATTTTTGCTTAAAATTACCTCTTATTCACAACCAGTAATTACATTACTGTTAGTACTTACTTCATAATTTAATAAGGAGTAAATATAATCGTTACCTATTTAGTTTCTTTCAAAATTCAAAATATCGGACACACCATTTTGCTTCTTTGTTCCTGAAAAAACCGGCATAATTTTCAAGTTTGGCAACCAAGCCCAAATTAAGGCTCATTTCTGCCAGTGTCGAGTTATATTATAGTTTCGAGTCAATAAATATCAATAAATCACTTTCACATTATAGTCCTCAGTCAGTGACCGTCCATAAAAGTCATGTTTTACTACAATGGTGGTCATTGTACTAAAACTCTTCACGGACTTTTTGAGACACCTTGAGAAGCCACGATACACATAATTAATTTCATTTCACTTCACTGCAGCACATGTATTACCTTTATTGGGTAAAATACCACCAAAATACACAATTAATCTCAAAATACACAAATTTATGTAAATAAAAATGAAAACGCAACGTCCATCCGTTCCCCTCTTTATTATCACTACACCCAGACTGTGTCTAAAGACAAAAGGCTCACTTTATAGATAAAACTAAATATATCTCATACTGTATGAATTGTAGAATTAAACTCATTGCAACCTTACTGCTAGAACTCCTTTACTACGCTGGGCTGCATGCAATAAAATTGCAACTCGGATCGCAATCTCCTGGGGTTGCCAGCAACAATCAATCCCAAGCTGGAACGTAATTTACTTTTCTCGCCTTGTAAATAAGGATCAAACATAGACGCCAAAGCATTCCGGCTCAAATTGAGAGCTGCGGGGTGCGAGCGAAATGAGCGACTGGGATAGCGACTGCAAAAACTAGAGTAGCAGAAACTACGATTCTAGACTTTGGTTTGCAATATTTAAGTAATATATTATGGTTTTATGATACAAAAGTAATGAAGATAAAGTTATATTTCTAAAGAAATTTTTTTTGTTTATTTATGCTATTTGCTATATTATTTCATGCCAACAGCAGCTCATATTTTAAATAAGGCTTTGTTCGAGCGATTTTAAAACTTTATTTATTGTGATTCCATTCAACCGAGTAGGCACGAAGATAAAATGAAACTTTTCTTTTAGGTTTCTTCAAGTGGAAATTGAAATTAAGATACGTGTTACGATCAAAAATGAACTCTAATAAATAGTTACAAGACTAATTTTACCTTTGTGTCAGTTATCAAAGTTAGCACATATTTTAAATAAAGCTCGTGTAATTTGCTGAAAATTTTAAACGTATCAAAATTTTATTGACCTTAGTTTCATAATATGAACTAGAACCAAAAAAATCATGGACTTGCTTCACTTTATTAAAAACAAAATTAACATTTTAAAGCTATAGCTCTCATAGCTTGTTGAAAATGTCTCCAAAAGTAACATAGTGTAAGAATTTTTACGTAATACCATCGTCATGGGAGGACAGAGCTGCGACCGAGCGCGGCCCATATAACGGTTTATTTGGAAACACTCCAAAAAACTTTTCAAAATAATCTAAACTTACACTCAGGCATCTGCGGAGTTCGCAAGCTACCTAAGTGAAAAGTTAGCAACGAAATTACATTTCGAAGCGAGTGGTGAAAAAAAAAAAGAATATTTCCACCGTTGGTTCGTGTTAAGAATATAAGAGGCTTAAAATAACGAAATCACGGCTTTTTTTCGGCGTGTCGCGAGAAATTTCCGAAGCCCGGTGTCTCTGAAAACTTTTTTCATTCGCGGGAAATCGCGAAAACTTAAAATCCCTCGTTTGATTTCGGGTAAGAACGAGACTGAGGCAGTTATACACAGGTGGTTCCCTTTTTCACAACTTTATGCAAAATAGTATTTGCGTTTAATATCGCCAGCGGGTATTATGTTTTATAAATTACTTGGTAGAACGTTTCCAAGTTTTCAGTACGACTCTATGTTTTAAATTCAAATAAATTAAAACTTTCCGCGTGAGATACGATCGAAAATATTGTTATGATAATATTTGTTTTAATTAAATATTATACTTTCTATTTGAATACTACTTATAAAGTTTGACATCATCTTTCCTTGACTTGTTTGGGACAAAATCATAAATTGATATTTTCTTGATCTGTTACCTGTTATTTGGGATTCTTATCACATCGGTAAAGCACCGCTTTTGTAATAAGATCTCAAAATCATCGCTCACATTACGTCCACACATTATCTCTTCGCTTCCTTCGCTGTCTATTTTAGTTAAAGTAGTTATATCTTATACTCAAACAGCGACTAACTGATCCCAGAAAACATCAACTTCTTAGCTTAGAAAGAGAATATCAACTTCTTAGTTTAGAAATCAGAAACAAAACACTCTCTATAAGGTACAGTGATTCCAACTGTGACAGCATGTCAGTGGCAGCTCTACCATCTCACAAAGTTGGATAAATGAGCTGTTCATGTAACAACCGATAGCAGTTGTCGTTTCATACAACCAGTCACAGAGAGATCCAGAACCAATATTTAGAGGGAAACTTTTGAAAAACGGATATCGACTAAGTTCCATTTTGAATACGGTTTGGAGTAGGGTTGCCAAGGAATGAGAGATAATAATGAAACTTACTATTTGTGATCGGATGAAGATTTAGCTACAGAATAAATATTAACCCCCTTATTCATAATAAAGTTATCAAACGTTGATTAGCAAAAATTTTGAAGTCTTTATCTGACACGTGACATTTGATGATCGAAAGAGTGAGACAGAGGACACTATTACACTGATATAGTTAAAAAGCGATTATGAATAAGGGGGTAACTCTATATCATACTGACAAAGGTTTAAATCATATTAAAAATACAAGTATTTTATTCTTCAATAATTACGAAGGATATATATGTTTTTTTTAATTATTTTAATTTCTCTCAATACTAATAAATAAAGAAAGAGAGACAATAAATACAAAATAATTTTATCTAATAAGGGGAATTTTAGGTTATTTTTTAGTTGATATATTTTGCCGCCATACTAATTAGTATACCCTGAGATCAGCTGTCTCTTAGGTTTAAAATGACGTGACGTGGTTTATAAATACTGTATATATGTGTAAATTAAATTATCATTTTTTTTCGTCAAATAAATTGTCAAAAAATTTGCGTAAATTTCCAAAAAATTTTGGTAGCCATATTCAAGATCAACTCTCTTACGTCACAAAATGTTACTTTTTTTTTGGTTTCACCACCAAAATAGTTATGTTTCGAAATAAAAATAAATACCTATAGATTATCTACATAAACAAATTAATAAAACTTACTTAGGTGCGCCAGCTTGCCGACTTTTGAGGACCTGTAACAAAAGATCGAATTAGACTCCAATTTTTAACGCAGTCATTTTTCATAAATACCTACATTTTTTGAGAGAGGTAGTGCATAGCGATTAGAGCAGCTCGACTAGAGAAGTACCTTATAGAATACTGGAGCCAAATAACTTTGTTGTGTTCCTGCGCGTGAGTAAGATCTGAGCTCATTGAGGGGGGAGGGTCGGTGTGTTGCAAGTGTTCATATGGCTACGGTAACCGCTTACCATCGCCATGCATTTGTGTGCATTAATATGTCTGTATGGCCTATGTATGGGTGTAATTATGTATATTAAGTATGTATTTACAAACAAAAAGTAGTATAATGTATTATATCAGTTATTTGGTTTCCATAGTACAAGCTTTGCTTAGTTTGGGATCAGACTGATGACCGTGCGTGAGGAATGTCCCAGGATATTTATTTATTATTATTTATTATAGATTATAATCAAAAGGTATTTTATCTAAAATAAAATTTCCATTATCACATCTCATTGTCTTATTAAATATTCATCTCAAGAAAATGTCTGTATAATGTCATCCAAATTTCATCACAACGCAAATTAGAAATAATTTCCCAACGCAATTTCAACTGTCGCGCCAGTCTTCATCTGACGGGACACGTTAAGCTTTCGACCTTGTATCACAATTATAACTCCCCCCTCCTCTAAACGTTCAACATATAAAAGTGATGACAGATGCCCCCCAAATCAAATAATGAATAAAACCACAAGACTAAGGAGTTTTGCACCCTCCGTGCTAACGAGAAAAGTTGAGTTTAGCTGATACTGGGGCTGCCTTACATTTTCACACTTTTGGCGTGAGGTTGCAGTGATAAGCGCGTGGCAGATGTTGCAGTTCATATTTATTCTTCCGATTAATTATGATATAACTTTTTTTTTAACATAACATTTGTACCATCTGAGATTAAAACCAAAGTAACCGACATAGCTCAATGAATTAGCAAGCTGAAGTGGCAATGGGCCGGTCACATCTGCCGCAGAACCGACGGTCGATGGAGCAGACGAGTAGAGACCGCGTCTTGTGTGGGGCGTAGTGTGGGGCGCCCGTCAGCCCGATGGACTGATGACCTTAAAAAAATGGCAGGACTGGGCTGGATGCGGTTGGCAAGAAACCGGAAGGAGTGGCGCGCTCTGGGAGAGGCTGATGATGATGACGATGATGAGATTAAAACAAAAAGTAACCCGAGCTGCACACGATTGGTTAGTCAGTCAATGCTCGACGTCTATTGGATTCTTGCGTGTCATTTGGCTACTGTGATTTGGCCAAAAGTGTACATGCGCGAGCTTGCCCCCACTACTGCCTATCTGTGCTCACCATTCGTGCCTCATACTGTACTGTGTTATCCCCTTTTTGTTTCAATCTAAGATAGATTATGATACGTATATGGGCTAAGCATGAATATGGTAATGGGGATGACAATTCGAGGTTAAATGAAAGGCCACTTCACTCCACTGAAAAAAACTGAAAACCATTACTGATGTAATAATTTACTAGGTATAGAAGACATCAATACTTCATCCCCTACCACAGATAGTACTAACGTACTGCTTATATCCTCCTCGTGGTTTCAACCGCGACTTTCATGGGTTGGCTTTTGTAAAAAACTTCCGTACTGGATGGTTACGTTATGTTATGAGGAGAATTGAAAGCCACGTCACTAAAGAAGTTATGAATATGAAGGTGGATGGATATACGGGAAGAGGAAGACCGAAAAAGAGATGGATGTATTATGTGAAAGTTAACATGGGCCAGAAAGGAGTGAATGTTAGTATGACGGATAGAAGAGACGAATGGAAGAAGCGTACTATTGCGTATATTGTTTGCCATGGTATAATAAAAGCAACATTAAAAAAACTTTAAAAAAATTTGTACTGAAACTGACTGGAAACAAGCGGTGACTGTGTCCGATCGCCGCCACCGGACACAGCAATTACGGTTACCAGTGCCCAGAAGTAACAACCGTCGTTTGTGTCCGATGTCCGACACAAGACACGTTTGGGCAGCGCCTTATCTACAGAATATGTGTGCAAATTGTCAAATATCAAGACCCAACTTAAGCTGTGCTTGGATATGTCAATCAGTCTTATACTCGCTTCGCTTATCACAAACGCATCTATGCAACATGGGCGCTTACACGGAATGATTGCCGCGCGCTAGTGTCAGCGTTTCTGGTTCATCTCGCTCGTTAGGGCACAATTGCCAACGTGAAATTAAAACCAGTCCTCATCCAGATATGTCACAGTCACAGATCGTGAAAAGTGAAAAGCGGTGTCTGAACGCGATCACTTGTTACTCGCAGTTTTACTGTTGACGTGTTTAAAAAGGGATTTGTATGTAAAGGGTTTTAATGTGGACGGGGTATTAGTGTAACTCTTTGAGAGATTTGCAGTGACTGTTGAAGATAGAAGATGTACTTAGCTTGAAGGATTTGCATGTTTGTTGCCAAAATAAAGAGAAAAAAAAAATTGAGATAATTGTCATTTTGTTATGATAATACTTTATACTTTATTTATTTTGCTTGAAAATAAAGGATGAAAATCATAGAGAAATGTAATCGTCTATGGAAAGAAACGGCTAATATCCAATTAACGTTGATAAATCAATACTTGCTACATCCTGATCGTTATTACCTGTTTAAACACTTACATACTTATTATTTGTTGTTGTATTATTATGTATTTAACCAAAATATCACCCGAGGAAATTACCATATATTATTAATTCAATCAATATTACAAAACTTTATTCTCGCCATAATTTTCTGTCTTTTTTGTAACTAATTTCTTCTATTTCTATAATAATTAAATAAATACCAATCAAAATTTAAACAACATTGTACCAATATGCGATACATTCATATACAAACTAAAATAGGTACAAAAAGGAATCTTATCGCAAGCTTCCATCCTCAGACAATAATTACTAGGATTGCTTCCATTCAGACAGTCGGGGGGTGTCTGTCTATCGTGAAGAGTGCTTGGAGGGGACAAACAGACAGAAAAATAATAGGCACTAGTTTTAACTAGCATTGCGAGTGTGTATTGGAGTTGCTTTTGTATTCATCTTTACAATACGCTTTTGATGAATCCCAGTCTGTTAAATTTCAAATAAGTATATAGGTATGTTATTTTCTTTTTTTAGGGTTCCGTACCTCAACAGAAAAAAATGGAACCCTTATTTCTATAACTTCACTTTGTCGTCCGTCATCCGTCTATCAAGACCCTTTGTCTCAGGAACGCGTGGAGGTATCAAGCTGAAATTAATATCAACGACGCAGATCTGCAAAGGGAGAAATCTGAGAACCGCAAATTTGTAGCTACATCACAAAAAAAAACATGAAAAATCTTCGAGACTCGACTCCCGTGATGAACGAACTATTTACATACCTACAAGTCTGAACGGAACCCTCGGTGCGCGGCGCGCACTTGGCCGGTTTTTTTAATTGGCTAGAACTCATATAAGTTAGAACTAACACACAATTTTTTTTAATTCAACTTAGTCGGTATACAAGCATACGGCCCACCTGATGGTAAGCGGTTACCGTAGCCATATGGACGCTTGCAACACAAGAAGCATTGCTCACGAGTTACCGACCTTTCCCCCCTCCCCAATGAGCTCTGGCGACCCTACTCACGCGCAGGAACACAACTTTACACAACATATTATTTGTCTGCGGTATTCTGTAAGGTGGAGGTAATTCCCCAGTCGAGCTGCTCTTTGAGCGAATAAACGCTATGCTCTACCTCTCAACAAATTTATAGCGTACTGATAAAATATCTTTTATAGTTTTCTTCTATACAGAAATGCCAAAATAAATGAATGCAGTACTACACAAAGTGTTGAAATTAGAATTAACAGTAACGTATTCACCAAATATTAACTCTATGCAGTGATGCCTAGATCGTGTAAAGGAAATCTATAATCTCAGTTGATTTTGTATTTTTAAAATAGTAGAAGTTATACTCTTTCTAAACTTCAAGGTGTTCTAAACCAATATAAAAAAGCATCTCGTAGGTTGAATCAGGCATAGCTTCTGGGGTTCAGCTTATCGTGGTTATATGTATAGCCGTATGTACGTCCTTTAAGACCCGAATCCTACTATTTCAATACAGTAGAAATGTGCTTTTGATATGAGCTAGTGCGTATCTGAATAACAGGACTGTTTGTGACCAAATGTGATGAAAACAAAAGGAAAACTTGGAACAAAACAGCACAGGGATTTAAGTCTGTATAGAACGAGATCATAATTCAGATCAAGTCTCAAGAATAGATCGTGTTCATCGAAAATAAACCTAATGTCATTGGTGCAAGTTCCAAATTATTATTTTTTATCACGACTCGAATACCGATCTGAATATATTACCAAACCAAATGCACCGAGATCAAGAGTTTACCTTTAAATATTATTAATAATTATTTTATAATACTAAACTGGTTCAATTAACGATTTAATATTAGATTTATCTCATTTACACAATATTTAACTTATTTTTTTTTCCGTTCAAATGAGAGTTAGTAATAATACTTAAGTAGGAGCTTTTTCGAGTGGATGCTACTGCGCCGAAGCGGTAAGCCGATTAAAAGCCCCGATGAGACTTATATATGTATACATACAGGAGGTTTATTGGACGAGCGGTATTTCATACAAAAAAATCTATTGTTTATAGATAACTTCCCTTCTGTTGCTTGCAATTTTCAAAGCAAACTATGAGCTGTGCGAAGTGGTTATCTCATCGAATAATATATCAAAGAATTAATAAGATTTGCATATAAGTCAAAAAAGAAAAATTAATTTACCCACAACAAAAATATATTCTACCTATAAGATTTCTTATTCACTTGACCACCTGAAAGGAAGAAGTAAGCGCCACCAGACATTTGAATTACCAGGGTTATTGCTGATATATTGGTGCCAATGCTATTGTAAATCGCACTTAACTAATTTTTGTCACATCGTATATCTTTCTTACAAACATTATTGAAAAGGGATAGAAAATATTTAAAGCTGTCAAATTAGTCTTTGCTATTTTCATTTGCGGATAAATACACGTAACCAATTTTGATGGCGTCTAAATTTATATTGAAAACAAGAATTTGGACTAATTTGACAAGACCTTTGTCTTACTTCCTTTTCTTATGTCCTTCGTTAGAAAGAGATGTTGTGAGACTAAATTAGTTTAGTTGTAAACAACAGAATCACTATTGCCGTCCTTACATTTTATTATTCTTTAGCTTGTTAAATTCATACAATTGTTGGTAGAATTTAAAGCCCGTAGATCATGTATAGGTTGAGATGGAACCGTTCTGCTTCCATAGTTCCATAAAAGCCTATTTTATTATCATGCATAACTTGTGAGCACTTTACTTAGGGAAGACTTTATAAAATATTGGACCAAGAGCTTTTGTTCAAAATAATAAGAATTTAATTAGAAGGATTTGGTAAAATGCAAAAAGGGTTTTCAAATTAAAAAAAGGGAAGAGTGTGTTATTAACGATACCTTTAAATTTGTGGTAATTAATTTAGGAGTTACGAGGGAACAAATATACATACATACCCACACACATACATACCGGTCAAAATCATAACCCTCCTTTTTGCCTCGCAGTAGTCGGGTAAAAAACGGAAAGTATTATTCTATCGTATTTTGAAGAAACCATCCTGCCAGAGAGGTAGGTAAAATACAAAGACATGAGTCAATTAAACCTAACTTCTCTCGTGTAGCTATAGTATTATTGATAGAAGTAATTCATGATCCCGCAGTAGCATATTATAATTGCCAGACTCTTTCATCTAATATTTGCCAAGATAACCTTTTTGAAGAGACTTAGACTCAGACTTATCAAATGTTAACTGCCTGAAGAAGACAATTTAGAATGATTTTTATACGTACCTGATTAACCATATGAAAATTAGTAATTTCCACGATTTTAGACATTTACTGCAGTTTATTTTGCGCAGACTTCGTATGTAAAATTTTGATGATATTGATGAGTCATTTGAAGGAAGTAATCGGACTATGATGTGCCGTGACAGCGTAAGGTCATCATCATAATGACGTGAAGGTTTGCTTTTAAATTTTCCGAAAGGAACAAGATGGAAATCTTACCTTTGCACAAGAATTTGAATCACAAGACTGCGATTTGGTTTGCGAGTCACGGTTTACCGTGTAATAAAACCGATACGTAATAAAACACAAAAAATTTCGTACACTAAAAATTCGAAATCAAAACGACTACATAAAAAAATATAAAAAAACACACAACACAAAATATTAACAAAAATTTTAGTCACATTGCTCGGCCATTTCTCTCACAACTGACGAAAAAATAATAAATGTCAAACGTCAATAATTTCAAATTATAGTATGACATTTCGTGTCAGTAAAATTTTTGGCCAGTTTGTACTTAATTATTTTTGTAGCAGAGGTAACGTTTAAAAAGTTTCTTGACTGAGAATAAACACATAATTTTGATCATTCATATTTTTGTCTTAGAATAATAATTGTCAACACTCAACATAATGCTTGAAATATACTAAAGAATTTCAAAAGTTGATTCTACTTAGGTACTACGTAGGGACTACGGAGTGGACGAAGGACGAGAAGTCAAGTAACGCCAGTTCCTTTGAAATAAAGCGTTATGCTGTGCGCCTTGGAATATTACAGAGTTGGCATTACTACTCATCGATTAATTTACATAGTACGAAAAAGTACCATAGTAGTGAAATTACCATATCCAAAATTCTTAAATTCTTCTATTTAATTAAATATTAAAAAATCTGCTACCTCTTTTTGGATGATGGGCGTCGTACATTCTTTTACAAAAATCAATAGATTTCGATATTTGGCTTTTCGCATCAAGAAGATGAAATAATATTCCTAGAAAACCATAAAATCTATAAGTCGACCGTCGTCTTCATAAAAATGCAAAAAGTTTATAATAGCATTTTATCGAAGACAAACCTTGTTTCCACATCGTGAGGCTTTATCTGACCTGATTGCATCTCAAATTATTCATGAAAATTGTAAGCTATTTAAAGGGGGCGTATTGTTGAGCATTCAGAAGTGAAGTGTGTGAAGGCGATGATAGCTCAGTGGTAGTGACGTCGGGTGCCGAGACGAAGGTCCCGGGTTCGAATCCTACAAAGCTTGAGCTTTGGTGAAGGAAAACATCGTGAGGAAACCATAGCACGGTGGTACTTTGTAGTACCCACCTAGCTGGCTACCACACTCATGTTGACAATCTGTCGCCAAGCACCTATCGATGTTCCGAGTTCCGACAGTTGCACTTGAGAGCCAGTTCCTTGGAGGCTTTTTGTGCACCTTTGGCTAAATCATCGCTTACCATGGTGAGATGGACAGGCCTGCGTTTGTTCATAAATAGTGGAAAAAAAAACTCAATTTTTGGACAAAATCGAAATTCAGAAAGAATTGTGGGGCGATTACGTAACTAAATTTCAATCATTTTCGAATTGAAATCGGTTAAATATAGCGGTTTACTGATATTTTTTTACGTTCTGCTATCTGCAAATACACACACTGGTTCATTAGAAATGGAACCATTTCCGATTTTTTAATATTTCTACCGATTCAGAGGTTATTTCAATCAGAATTTCATTGCAATAAAGTAACGTAATCCACGTCTTGATGACATTTCATAATTCAGGGGGCCTACCACAAGCTCTTAAAACAAGGTTAAAATAACCTTATTTGTCTTTTGTCCCTCTTTGACATCCGGCGTCAAAACAAGACAAAACACAAATAAGGTTATTTTAACCTTGTTTTAAGAGCTTGTGGTAGGCCCCCTGAAACGACATAATTTAAAAAAGGTTTGCAATCTGTACCGAGTGATATATCAAATGAAAGGGCTTCTTGTGCGGGTCTAATTTTTTTTCAACTCGCACTTATCCGGTTTTTTACCCACATCCCCTACCAAAATCTCGTTTTAGTCAAACCATGATTTTAATTCATTTTCCATAAGAAAATTCGAAGAAATAACTTTAGCATTATGGTTGGGAGTGGCTTATACGTGATCGTAATGACAAACCACAAGAAAAGCAATATACAATATTGAATACTGTAATTAAATTGAGAATATTTAAATGAAGATCAAAGAGCTTACTTATAATTTCTTTATCTAGCCTACCTCCACCGATCCGCAGTGGGCACACGTAGTGGAGTATCAGCCCATTCCTTTTGACCCTCATTTGTGAAAGGATACCTGTGCTCAGCAATGGGACCATTATAAGCTGATGATGATGATGATGAGGTTGGAGTGTAGATTAGCTGTCCTGCTTGCCATCCCACTAATCATGGACTCTTTCCACATCCAAGACAATAAAATTACGTGCTACTGCTTAGTTTGGAATAGGTATAAATCATTTATTTTATGTTTGACAGTAATTTTGTATTGGAGTAAGTTAATTGTATCCGAAAAATACTTAATGCCGTTATTTTAAATTGGTGTTATTCACTGGCATCATCCGATGAAACCCTAAAAAATTAATTAAACCCTTGCGGAAAATGCTATTAAATTCCGAAAATCTATCATGAATATTACAATATTGGGGTCTCTTTAATTTTTAAATAAGTATTTTAGCACATTTTAACTTAAAATTAACTTTCTCCGATTCAAATAACTGTCAGACATGAAATAAATAAATAATAAAAATAAATATCCTGACCATCTGTCCCCTGCGGTTTCACCCGCATTTCTGAATGTAGTTGAAATGGCAATGTATTAGTGAAACAAGTATCAAAATCGGATCAATAGTTCCTGAGGTACCCCATACATCCAAAATCACAAACAGTATCTCCTCATAAAGTGTATATATTATATTCTAGTAAAGGTAATGAGGAAACTATTGTAAATAATTGGACTGTTTTACGAATAATTGGACTGTTTTACAAAAAACTTAAACCGACTTCAAAGTACACTAAGAAGTAATCAAATCCTGATCTAATGACAATGGGACCAAACGGGAAGTGTACCCTTCCAGACAAAAAAATAATTTTCCAAATCGGTTCATAAATGACGGCGATATGAGGTAACAAACAAAAAAAAAAAAACAACATACAACCGAATTGAGAACCTCCTCCTTCTTTTGAAGTCGGTTAAAATTACTCGGAAGTACTTAACACTTAACATGCTCATACTATTAAAAAACCCAGAATCGTTTTCGAGAAACAGTGACTACTTACGTGTTGAATTATTGAAAGCGTTGTTAGGAGTCGGCACCATTATCATGGTGGTCACATCGCCTCTTATTTACATATGTAAATTGTTTTTTATTTTGAACTTACTGTATGTATAGAAGTTTATTTTTATTGACGTTTTAAAGACTGATTTTATTTCTAGAATTTCAGTGAGAAACTATTCATTTAATGAGGACCATTCACGATTTTTGTTGAGTATGCAGATTTGTATCTGTATAAATACTGTGAAATATTTGAATCATATAAAAAATGACGATGTTACAGCGATTTTAGTGCAAGAATCTCAAAAACGGTACCGAGGATGTAGCGTCCCGCTGTGACGTCATACTTCGCCCACTCGCGACTCTGGCTATCAGTATTTTTGTTCCCGTTTGGCATACCGATAGCCTATGGTATGGAGAAGGACATAGGCTATTTATCCCAAAAAATGCGATTGAAACCGCGGGGAACAACTAATTTATAATATAAGTAGAATTAGGCGTGCACGACGGCTTCATTATGACGGTGATGATGATGATGGATCCTGAAAAAGTACCCTTTTTCCTTCTCCACTAATTGATCTATTTCCCTGCCAAATTTTATTTAAATCCATCCAGTGGTTAAGCCGTCGTAACGTAAAGGCATACTGATGACCTCATCAGTCTGCCTTTTCGATACGATAATAACGCCATAAACAAAAAAAAAACCTCCAACCGTTCTAACTTTAAGCCGTACTGGTAACTACAGTGTAATTGGTTCCTTAAATAGCCGAAACTTACCGGTCAATACGAGTATTGTATTCCAGCCGTATCCGAGGAACCAGCGATGGCGACTTCATCAACTATTGATGCTTACTATCGACCACGACATATACTTGTAGGTTACTTTATTATGATAATTTCTATGGATTTGTTTGGTAAAAGTAAGAATCGATAGTTGTAGATTAGTTGATGACTGAAAGTTCAGAGGTTGAAGTGTTAACTTAAAAGTTTAATTTATTTTCAGTCGGCCAATAAAGTACTTTTTTTTTTGTTTGATATCACTTAATTGTGATAGTCGTTTAACTAGTTGGAGGCCTTCTAGGCGGCTTAAAAACTCCAACAGTAGGTTGACCACTAGCCTACCTCCATCGATCCGTATTGGGCACGCGTGGTGGAGTATCTACCCATTCCCTTTCACCCTGATTTGTGAAAGGAGGTCTGTGCTCAGCAGTGGGACATAATAGGCTGATGATGATGATGATGGTAAGAAGGTGAAGCAGTTATACGGTACACGACGTAGTAAATGAGCACTGTCGTCTACGTCTATGGGAATCAGCAATATGTTAACTGTACGTTAGCTGGACGTTACTGTACGTTCCAATAAAATAAGTTGGTTTTAGTTTAGGAACCAATATTATCCTATCCTTCCTACTTATCCATAATTACATCCATATATAAAAAGTATAAACTAATGTTATGTTTGTTACGCTATAATATATACCTATATCATAAAATAACATCTCATAGCCGCTTTGAAGCTTGCTTTAATTAATTATAAATCACACAATAATAACATTTCTATGAAGTGTAAATAGAGTGTTAGCAAAAGAAGGTACGCAAATGATGAATGGAACGAAGTGTGTAGAATACCAGAGCTAAAATAAATCATAAAGCATACAGATACAAAACATTACAATAAAATTAAGCTTCATTTCACTAAACGACACGATAAAAAGTAGACTGCAAATTATCTTCGATCAGATAATTAATATAATAAATAAATTATATATATATTAATAAATAAATAAATTATTTGGTTGGGTACTTTTAGTCCAAATCTGACTGGCTACCACCCTATGACTGTAATCTATGTACCGGTGTTACATGTTTCTATCTTAGCTTACAGCTCTTCGGAAAACTTCCTAGTTAGGTAAGTGATTTATATTAATGAACATCAAGTATCGGTCCCGACTAATATCGTGATCGTATCGTCTGTTTTAAAATGTCTGCACTATAACCACAAATAATACAGGGCGCTAATTAATATCTTAGACCGAAATAGGTCACAGGTCACTGCACTCTGTGTCATTATACAGAGGGTTGTACGCGAATGATTAAATTAATATTTCAAATATATTTCTTGGTTCTCATAGTATAAATTACAGGATTATTTGAAATTGTTGGGCACCGTTGCCTAGAGACATTTATCAATACAAGGGCATATATGCTACCGAACTTTAAATAAAATAAAAAAATAAATAAATAAATATCCTGGGACATTTCTCACACACGGTCATCTGATCCCAAACTAAGCAGAGCTTGTACTATGGAAACCAGATAACTGATATAATACATATACATACTTTTTGTTTGTAAATACATACTTAATATACATAATTACACCCAGACTCAGGACATACAGACATGTTCATGCACACAAATGCATGTCCTGTGTGGGAATCGAACCCAAGACCTGCGGCGCGTAAGGTGAACCTTAACCAACTGCGCCAACTGGCCCGTCAACAGGACATTTAGTCCTGTAATTTTCCTTTCTATAGTCGACAAGATCTTATAGGCCCGTTTTGACAGCACATAACACATAAATGTGTCAAAAGGAGACAAACATAGTGCGACAAGAAGAGCCCACGTCTAGTCAAAACGGTTTGATTTTAATCATCTTACGACATCTACATCATCTTTATTACATGGGAAAATGATGATTAAAGAATTCTAATATTATTATGATATCTTTTTCTGATTATCCCTCTTTTTTTTTTTTTAACAGTTTAAATATTCTTTTATTAACAACAAATATGTACAAAATACAATCTATATTTACAAAATATAATCTATATATAGAAGATTCCCTCTTGTTATGTTTTTTTTTTATTGTAAATGTCCGAGTACTGAGTACAGCACCAAAATTCATCGACGATAGTTTATGTTCCGCAGCGACATGAAGCTGGTTTTGAAACTGTCTATTTAGCACATTATTAATAGCGCCACACAACTTCCGACTAATGGCGACGAAATTGCACTAATATATCAGCACCTGTAAATAAATATTATGACGTTGAATACAGAATGTACCTACTAATCGGCTGGTTGCCAAGTGGTACAATGCATACCCATTCATTTCTTCAAATACGTCATCATAAGTTTTCATTGTATATTGTTCGTATCATAGTCCCATAATCAAGATAAACTGTCAACATGTCTTTGAATGTACCATGGCTTTTAACCACAGTAGATTTATGATCAAATCAGTAAATCAATATTATATCATGTGAACACACCCGATGTATTGTAACAGGTGGAGATTTCGAGACTGCATATATTCGAAACCTATGTTGGGTTAGTCAAGCTGAACAACTTTTACTATGGGACCAATAGTGAAATTCTCAAAAAAAAATTAAACTTTTCTTACAAAAAAGGTTGACAAACCTTGCTCGATCATAATGTATGAAAAAAAATTAAAATAAATGAGAACTCAGTGTTGGTCCCATAGTAAAATTTGTTCAGCAGGACTAATCCAACATAGGTTTCTAAAATATGCCATCTCGAACCATCTCCACCCAGTATAGACAACACATGTCACCTGATGGTAACTGCTGGAAGTGCTGCATAATTAATACTATCGCGGATAGACATTAGCTATACTAAGTGAAAAAACCTATACTTATAATAATAATAATATATATAATTTACTACTTTATTTATTTTTGTGATACAAATAATCACTAGTTATTAATCAGTATAATAAAGTATAAAATTTACATTCGCATACTCTTTGCATCTACACTACACACACACACACACACATCCCCGCTACTCACCTGAGAACTCACGCTTCGGCAAAGTTGTCCTACCTACATAATAATATTTCGATACTACCTATATATTATATTAATAAAAAAATATGTAATTTTTTGTTTTTTGATAGGATTACTTTATTGTTATTTTTAATTAACTATTAAAAGAAGCTTACCTGTAAGGGAAGTTCAATAGTAATTATACGAGCTGGTTCTTCCGAAAGATTATTTTACTTGTAGTTCCCTTGTACTGCCGTTGTCACATATTTTCAGAGCCTTCTCTGTGGATTTTAAAACAAAACATCTGGCAACACCGGACCTTATCCCTACTCCATCCGTCGAATACTTGTCATTTAGGTATAGAGCCAGTCCACTATTTATTTTCATCCATCAAGGGTTTGGGATGGGCGGGTTTTTGGTATAATCTTTCGGAAGAACCAGCTCGTATAATTACTATTGAACTTCCCTTACAGGTAAGTTTCTTTTAATAGTTAATTATACTTCACTGGTTCTTCCGAAAGATTATTTTACTTGTAGATGTTCAGAGTACTTCGGAGTATGAAAATAAATTACCGACTCTATAATAGAAAAAACATTCTTTATTAGTACAAGAATGTAAGTTTTTCTACAAGAATAGGGTAATTGTGGAATTACATACTCCATAATTAAATCTAAATAAATAAAATAATAATCAGATTAAGATTGATCTAGCAGCACCGTCGACTGGAGTATCCTCCAAGACAGGTCTGTTATAGAAAGTGGCAAATACCCTGGAGAAGCTGCTCCAGGCAACCGTCTTTCTTATCAGTTGCAGAATGACACCTCGCCGACTAGCAGCCGAGGTGGCTGCGTGGCGAGTGCTGCATACATTTAATCCACCGACTCAGTGTCTGAGAAGTAACTCCAGAATACGGCTTTTTAAAACGAAGTTGATCGATATTAATAATAGTTCGCATTGATTCTGTCCTTTGTAGATAGGAGATTAATGGTTTTGATGGACACACTTCCGGTTATTTGAAAAAATAGAAGGGTAAAATCAAAAGGGGTTGAAATTTATTGATGCCCGAAGTTTTTATAATAAGTATTAGATATATTAATTACAATTCTGGTGGCACACAATTCACTAGAATTGTGTGCCAACCACTAGGTTGGAAACCTTAATTAGTTTTAAGTTTTGAACACAATGTGCTATATATATTACTAAAGCCAATAGCGTTATTATTTTTTTTTAGCCTAATTTTCTATAGATACGTCATCATTTGGATAAATCGCACTTAATTTATTAAGAACAAGCGATTGGTCCCAAGTGGTATCGTAACGAGGAAGAGCTGGAACTCTTCTGTATACACCTTTTAAGAATCGAGATATGAAATCATCGTTTAGCTGACTACCTAAAATTAGTTTATTAAAAATGGTGCCATACTTTGCACCCTTATTATAAATTAATGTTTGAAATTCTAAGATGATTGGAGCGGATGAATTTAAATAATCGAATCCCTTATTAGTGTAAAAATCATTCCATTCTTGAAAACATGCCTTATAGGTACTGATTAAAGGTATTTGTAGATATAGACTCCAATAAGATATCTACTGGTTCTGTAGGTGCTCCTCTCTTTATGAACGCTTTCCGCACAAAACTCCTGCCGACAAGACAGCTTTATGTGTAGAGGATGACGTTCCCTGGAAGGGGGTGTTAATAAATTTGAATCAACGTTTAAATAAGCACCTCGGATATACAAAGCTTGTTAAATAATCCATTCATCAATAATCCATCCAATAAAAGGATCTATGGCTGGTTAGGCCAGTGAGGAGCAATAACGATTTCTGTTGCCTCGACGTTTTTAAAATAAGTGAGAAAGGGGGAAATGCGTTAAAAAATAGCTATTCCAATTAACAGTAAGTGGATCGATGCAGAAGGCATCTGGATCACTATGCCAGGATATATATTTAGGACAATATGATTTAAACGACTAGCAAACAAATCAATTTCTGGTACAGAAAACTTTACAATAATTTCATTAAATGTTTAATCTCGTAATTCCCATTCAGATTCTGCATACGATCGCCGAGACTCGGCGTCGGCAATAATATTGTCCGCTGAAGATATGCAAGAGGCAAATATCATCTTATTTTTTGATTCACATAAGTCCCAAATATCCCTTGCAATTTTATTTAAATGGGGATATTGGACGCCCCCCATGACTCCGCGAATAATGATTTTTGCTTCCAAATTTTTTTCACAAAAATCTTAATAGCTATCATTTTTTCTCAAAAAATAAGCTGCAATCACTTCTAATTCATCTATGTATTTTGTAGACTCCGTATGTGAACAAAGACCGCTTGCTCTCTTGTCCCCACAAGATGCTCCCCAACCTCGAAAATGAAGTTATCATGTCAAATCGTATTGTATGTTGAGTCAATATGATTTAACCACCACTGAAATTCTTCTTGAAGGTAATGTGGAATTTCCATTGATTTGTGATTATCATTATCTCGTTTCAAATTATTATTTATATTAAGATATTTAACTATCTCGAATAATTTGGTATGTGTCCAGCCTTAAGTGATGGCCGGACATGCTGACGTCAGTTACCCTAAAAGTCGAGCAAGCAATCTGACACTGCATGTTCTTGCATCTTTTTATTTTAATAATTCTAATTTAATGCGTGATTGTTTTTCATCTGGAAGCGAGATTGTGAGATTGTTTGAATCAAACACGAAGCCGAGTTTACAGATTTGCTTAGATATCTATAAACTTTTGTCGTAATTTGTATCATAATATTTGTGTATCATTAAGATTTTTCCTGCATTCAGAATAGGAATTTCCTATTTAAAATAAGTCATCGAGATATATAACTAATAAATGTCCTGAAAGGAGTGAGAGTTGTACGATCGGCTTCATCAATTTTGTAAAAACAAAAGGAGCAACATAAAGGCTAAACGGTTATACAACAAACTCGTAAAGTTTTGACTTATACTGAAATCAAAGGTACTTGCGGTCATTTTTATTTATACTCAGTAAAAATAAGCATCTTTTAGGTCCGCAGAACACATAATTACAAGAATCTGCATTTATCAGCTCCACCATCATCCTATGATCTTCCAATTTGAAGTATAAAGTATAAAAAGTGTAAACTTATTCAATTACTTGATGTTTAAAATCATTCGTTTGTCACTGTTTGGTTCATCAACGAAAAATATTTTTGACACAAACTGGTTTTTACATGGTAGGCACTCTGACACATCACCAATCAAAATTAGTTTTTGGATTTCTTTTTCAAAGAATCTATGTTCCTCAATATTATAAGGATGTGTTATGATATGAGTGGTGCTGACTGAAAAATTTTGCGTGTGAAAGGAATAGGTACCTACTGTAACCTCCGACCCATGACAGAACTGTCTCGTCATCAGTTAATTGCTGCCATTGAAAGTAAAAATGTTTTAATCTGCCTGCTGCGTGATAGTCACCTGAGGAGAGCTGACTAGATTCGTCTGGCTTGTGGAGGGCGCTGGCTCGGCTGCGCTCGGCGCGGGAGAGCCGGCCCGTCCACCGGCGGCCAATCCCACCGTCATGTTGCTGTACCTATTCGTTGACGCTGCACGGCGAGACGGGCCCCTCCAGTTTAAAGAATTTGCCGTGCTAGTACCACCTCTTACTTCGGATCGGAAGCGATTTGATGAAGTTTTAGGTATCGGCCGCTGATATTGAATATGCTTTGACAGCCTTTAATTTTTCAGCCAGGATTTCTCCGTAGATTAAATGGTCGCTTGGTATGTCTTTTAGCTTTAGTATTTTTATTTAAACCTTGAGAAAAGTGATATGAAATCATCGTTTAGCTGACTACCTAAAATTAGTTTATTAAAAATGGTGCCATACTTTGCACCCTTATTATAAATTAATGTTTGAAATTCTAAGATGATTGGAGCGGATGAATTTAAATAATCGAATCCCTTATTAGTGTAAAAATCATTCCATTCTTGAAAACATGCCTTATAGGTACTGATTAAAGGTATTTGTAGATATAGACTCCAATAAGATATCTACTGGTTCTGTAGGTGCTCCTCTCTTTATGAACGCTTTCCGCACAAAACTCCTGCCGACAAGACAGCTTTATGTGTAGAGGATGACGTTCCCTGGAAGGGGGTGTTAATAAATTTGAATCAACGTTTAAATAAGCACCTCGGATATACAAAGCTTGTTAAATAATCCATTCATCAATAATCCATCCAATAAAAGGATCTATGGCTGGTTAGGCCAGTGAGGAGCAATAACGATTTCTGTTGCCTCGACGTTTTTAAAATAAGTGAGAAAGGGGGAAATGCGTTAAAAAATAGCTATTCCAATTAACAGTAAGTGGATCGATGCAGAAGGCATCTGGATCACTATGCCAGGATATATATTTAGGACAATATGATTTAAACGACTAGCAAACAAATCAATTTCTGGTACAGAAAACTTTACAATAATTTCATTAAATGTTTAATCTCGTAATTCCCATTCAGATTCTGCATACGATCGCCGAGACTCGGCGTCGGCAATAATATTGTCCGCTGAAGATATGCAAGAGGCAAATATCATCTTATTTTTTGATTCACATAAGTCCCAAATATCCCTTGCAATTTTATTTAAATGGGGATATTGGACGCCCCCCATGACTCCGCGAATAATGATTTTTGCTTCCAAATTTTTTTCACAAAAATCTTAATAGCTATCATTTTTTCTCAAAAAATAAGCTGCAATCACTTCTAATTCATCTATGTATTTTGTAGACTCCGTATGTGAACAAAGACCGCTTGCTCTCTTGTCCCCACAAGATGCTCCCCAACCTCGAAAATGAAGTTATCATGTCAAATCGTATTGTATGTTGAGTCAATATGATTTAACCACCACTGAAATTCTTCTTGAAGGTAATGTGGAATTTCCATTGATTTGTGATTATCATTATCTCGTTTCAAATTATTATTTATATTAAGATATTTAACTATCTCGAATAATTTGGTATGTGTCCAGCCTTAAGTGATGGCCGGACATGCTGACGTCAGTTACCCTAAAAGTCGAGCAAGCAATCTGACACTGCATGTTCTTGCATCTTTTTATTTTAATAATTCTAATTTAATGCGTGATTGTTTTTCATCTGGAAGCGAGATTGTGAGATTGTTTGAATCAAACACGAAGCCGAGTTTACAGATTTGCTTAGATATCTATAAACTTTTGTCGTAATTTGTATCATAATATTTGTGTATCATTAAGATTTTTCCTGCATTCAGAATAGGAATTTCCTATTTAAAATAAGTCATCGAGATATATAACTAATAAATGTCCTGAAAGGAGTGAGAGTTGTACGATCGGCTTCATCAATTTTGTAAAAACAAAAGGAGCAACATAAAGGCTAAACGGTTATACAACAAACTCGTAAAGTTTTGACTTATACTGAAATCAAAGGTACTTGCGGTCATTTTTATTTATACTCAGTAAAAATAAGCATCTTTTAGGTCCGCAGAACACATAATTACAAGAATCTGCATTTATCAGCTCCACCATCATCCTATGATCTTCCAATTTGAAGTATAAAGTATAAAAAGTGTAAACTTATTCAATTACTTGATGTTTAAAATCATTCGTTTGTCACTGTTTGGTTCATCAACGAAAAATATTTTTGACACAAACTGGTTTTTACATGGTAGGCACTCTGACACATCACCAATCAAAATTAGTTTTTGGATTTCTTTTTCAAAGAATCTATGTTCCTCAATATTATAAGGATGTGTTATGATATGAGTGGTGCTGACTGAAAAATTTTGCGTGTGAAAGGAATAGGTACCTACTGTAACCTCCGACCCATGACAGAACTGTCTCGTCATCAGTTAATTGCTGCCATTGAAAGTAAAAATGTTTTAATCTGCCTGCTGCGTGATAGTCACCTGAGGAGAGCTGACTAGATTCGTCTGGCTTGTGGAGGGCGCTGGCTCGGCTGCGCTCGGTGCGGGAGAGCCGGCCCGTCCACCGGCGGCCAATCCCACCGTCATGTTGCTGTACCTATTCGTTGACGCTGCACGGCGAGACGGGCCCCTCCAGTTTAAAGAATTTGCCGTGCTAGTACCACCTCTTACTTCGGATCGGAAGCGATTTGATGAAGTTTTAGGTATCGGCCGCTGATATTGAATATGCTTTGACAGCCTTTAATTTTTCAGCCAGGATTTCTCCGTAGATTAAATGGTCGCTTGGTATGTCTTTTAGCTTTAGTATTTTTATTTAAACCTTGAGAAAAGTGATAATCTGGTGACGGATTCCAAAAAATAGAGGTTTGTTAAATCTGGCCACCGTCGCTGAGATGTTTTATAATATTATATCGAAGTTCCTTGTCAGAAACCTTGAGGGCTGCGTCAAAAGCTCTTCCAACTCAAGTGATTCCAGCACCGAGTTGGGATTCTATTTGCTCTAGTTTTGAGCCTCTTTTAGCAGACGATTCTTGAACAGCAGCTTTAATTTCATAGTTTAATTTTAGTGGCTTAAGAAAGGTAAAATTTGTCGGTATTTTTTAATTATATCAGTCAGTTTTTTTTTTTTTTTTTTTATATCCTTTTGTTAAATATTGTTCTAGCGAACAGCCATATGAGAGTGAATTTCTTCACTAAACTGTTTGTCAAAAGTCGGATCATATGCTACTATTGAAAATATATCATACTGATCATTTGCAGTAACTCAAATAGGAAAATAGTTTGCTGATTACTAATACTAGTAATTTATCATTACGTGGGACATACAGTCGGCACTTGTAATGTTAGCAACGTGATCACAACGGTATTATGTAGTCATTACGTGTGACATTCAGTCAACACTTGTAATGCTTATTTGATAATTGCGTAGGTCATTCAGACGCTACTTGCAATCTCATTAAAAAATATTATAAAATTGAGGGTAGACATACCTAATTACTTTTATAACGTTATATTTACACTCAATAGCTTAGAATTGCATGAAGCAGGTAATAAGAATGTACTTAACCAACCTCAACTTGCTTCTGTATCCAGGGAATCACTGGATTCACTCGAAATAATGCGACATGGCGCTACGCCTTCGTGGAGGCGAATCATTGCGCGATGGCGAGGAATTGTTACGCGTTCGTGGAGATTTCGATCGTTTCGAAGAGGTAGCCGATGATGATCGTGAACGTTTTCGCTTGAGCTGCTTCTTTAATCGACGAATTTCTTCCCAAAGTTCCGAATTGTTCATGTTACGTGTGAACAACGGCGCACAAGAAAAAAGAATGACAAGTATTCGACGGATGGAGTAGGGATAAGGTCCGGTGTTGCCAGATGTTTTGTTTTAAAATCCACAGAGAAGGCTCTGAAAATATGTGACAACGGCAGTACAAGGGAACTACAAGTAAAATAATCTTTCGGAAGAACCAGTGAAGTATAATTTTCTATTGTTTATATTGTCATTTTTAATTTTCTATTGTTTATATATAGCGTTCCTACTCTTTTTAAATTAGTTTTATGTGTTTGGCTTATATAATGAGATTCGTTTTGGCTATTTTGCTGTGAATCTATGTAATAAATAAATAAATAAATAATAACAATCGCAAAATATACGTAATATTTTCACAGTGTAAAATAGAACTTTAATTTGGGGCGATTTATCATCATCATCATCAACCCATAATGTCCCACTTCTGAGCACGGGCCTCCTTTCACAAATGAGGGTGAAAGAAATTTAGGATGATTGCAAAAACTGAATTTTATGCGAGAAATATACTAATTTAAAGTTCACTAGCTCATCTTTGCCCTTATTGACATCGTAACCACAAACTAAAATAAATGAAAGACTTTTCCAAGCATTCTAGTACTGCTAAGTCCTACCCTGAGCGTGCTATAATTGTCCGACTTATTCTAACAAATAGCTAAATCAAGTGTTAAAATGTTCAACTGGACTGTAGTAAATGCATTAAGAGCATTTCTCTCAATTCCCCAAGCCGTTGGCATACACCACTGACTGCACTAATTGTTTTGGAGTCCATCCAAAATACATACTTACTAGAGTTTAACTCGTAACACGGTGCATTTGAAAATTGTTTCATTTATTCACTTTACTAGGTTTGTAATAAATTATATAATAACATGTCGAACTAAGTGAAAACAATTGGCAGTGTTTGAATTGAATTTTTAACCGACTTCAAAAAAAGGAGGAGGTTCTCAATTCGGTTGTATGTTTTTTTTTTTTTTTTTTTTTTTTTTTTTTTTTTTTTTTTTTATGTTTGTTACCTCATAACTCCGTCATTTATGAACCGATTTGGAAAATTCTTTTTTTGTCTGGAAGGGTACACTTCCCGTTTGGTCCCATTGTCATCAGATCAGGATTTGATTACTTCTTAGTTTACTTTGAAGTCGGTTTAAGTTTTTTGTAAAACAGTCCAATTATATAAATATATTTTTATTACTTGTATGTAAAAAGGTTGATCAATTGGTAATGTTTTTTTTATTTGGATTTTATTTATGTTACTATTATCTCAATGAGTAACTGGCACTCACTGAATGATCGTTATATACAATAATTTTATTTTATTAAATATATACTGTTATCGATACCAGAGTCTATCTCTCATGTATCTTACGTCAGCAGTTAAAGATTTACAGATTCACAGTACTAATTTCATGAAGTACTAAAATAATTATCAGTTGGAAGCATCATTTTCATAAATTAATATATTTATAGAACATAAATTTATATTCGTACTAAGAAACTGCGGACAATGAGCCTCAGTTATAAGATCTTCTATTTTAGCATAGATTAGTTAAACTATGACTTGATATTCAGAAAGAAGGACAAATATGACTGGATCAGGGAGCCAATTTTCACAATCGAAATGTATCGCTCGATCGAAAAAAGTACGAATTCGAACTTTTATCGAGTGTAAATCATGTTACGTTATTCTGGCAATTTCGAGGCCAGAAAGTTTTATATTTAGAAAGAAAACCAGTCAACTAGAGCTTTGATTGGTTGGAACCGTTCGAACTGACTCAAAATCCCTCGAAATTGTATAGTCGAATAGGACTCCAAACGTAAGTTCGATGCGAAAGTTATTTTGAAGGACGAGAGAATTAGTTCCCAGATAAGAATAGGTACCAAATATTATTTTATTTCTCGACGGGCCAGTTGGCCTAATTCCACCTATCATGCCGCAGGTCGTGGGTTCGATTCCCAGGCAGAATATTTGTACATGAACGTATCTGTATGTCTTGAGTCTGGATATAACTATGTATATAGGTATATATTTATTTACAACATATATGTACAAAATATTATGCATATTATGTGTCAATTTACAAACAAAAAAGTAGGTACAAGTAGGCTCTGCTTAGTTTGGGATCAAATCTAATATAACGGAACTCTTATATTGCTAATGATTCAAGGTATTTCCCTATCTTAACTTATTATTTGTATTGTAATGTGTATTGTATCATTTTATGAGCTTACTTGTACCACAGAGGAACGTGCTGATGTCTACAACACAGGCCTGCCTAGCAGTGGCGTGCATTGGTTTTCGGACTAAGTAGGCAGAAGAAATCATGGCCATACACGCCTAAATATGCCTCTTAGATAGATCATGTTTTTTGACCAGATAGGTACGTAAAATTGTTTAGGTCAGCGTATCATTCCACACACATTTGGTATGATTCATTAGCAAACAAAATAGATAATAACAGAATAATAGATTCGAATAACAGCACCCAGATAGCCAGGTGTATAATAAACATTATATTCTGTGTTAAAATGTCTAAGATTTTTACCTTTGTTTTAAATCCATGAATGTTTTGGAGTTGGTCTACAGCAAGTTACCTACTATTTTCAACAAACGAAAACTGACTAAAGGAATAATTTATCGACACATTTTGCATCTTCACCACAAAATTTCTTCATTTCCCACACAATACACTTCATAGATACACTTCGCAAATTCACAATAAGTAAATAACAACAACATTGCATACAATGCCAGCCAAACCATAAACAAACCCACACAAATAAATTGCGAAGTTATATTTGAGTTGCTCTAATGTTGGTAAAGTAGTTGTAACTGTAGTCTTTTTAATTTGGATGGGTTACTTTACTTACAACAGAGTAGGTAAGGTTACTTTTGGTCCATAAATCGCGAATGTCAAATGTCAGTATGCTACGCATAGCAAAAGCGTGATTTATACTTTCGTCGTGTTATCTTAAAGAAGTGTGTGTGTGTGTATGAATATGCCGAAATCGTTTTAGTGTGCGTGAATTGCCGTGAATTTGAGAGGCGAACTCGCGAGTGCCTGCGCGGCAAAGTTTGAAATTTCGTATTGAATGTTAGGTTAGAATTTTTATTTAAAGTGATTATGTAGTTTAATTGAATCAAAATATTATTGAATTCAATCTTATGAGGTAGGCATTGCTTATTTGCCTATATGGAATGCACGCCACTGCTGCCTAGTGTACACTCAGCTGAAACTTTTGTAATGTACTCAACCTATTTGTGTCATTACAATTATTATTCTTATCTGTAATAGGTTAAGCTTTATCAAATAAAGATTATTAAATCTAAAGCATTTATACATAACCGTGAAGAAAGTCCAGGGATTTTTTTATTTAATTATTTATTGAACATTTTTGATAGCTAGTTACTTTCCAAGCTCTGTAAATTTCAACAAGACATTGGTAATTAATGGTAATGCTTTGCTTACGTCCAAAGGCGATCATAGCGATAAGCAACTTTCGATAGTACATACAGAATCAGGTAATCTGTGGTGCATCGACTTCCTGCTTGTCAGATTTCTCAAAAATCTGCCATAAAATATGCACCACAAGAAGACTTTATAAATTTTAATTAAAATACTGTCTAGCCAGACAATAAAAAGAAACAGTTGGCAACAGTTAGTATAATTTTGACATTTCTAGCATCAGATATTATCTCTCAGGACGGACGGCGAGGGGACATTACCGCGCCTAATGTAGGTACAAATTAAACAAATGTAGCTTAATTATGTTAAAATATTGTTAGCATAGTGCTTATGTTGCTAAATTAAGTCACATATTGTTGGTAATTACGATGAACATGGACTGAAGCCAATATTAGATGGTGGCAGATGAATGGGATAATATTATGTAATACTAGCGACCCGCTCCGGCGTTTGCACGGGTGCAATGTCGTAATGTAGTGTCGAGCGATTTACGCGTCTGTGCCCTTCTCGGCCCTCCCGGTTACTGTATCGCGAATTATGTTTCTTGCTAATTTTAAAATAGATATATTTATCTTTCTATCTTTAATTATGATATTTTACAAACTTTATCTACATTGAATGCCTGTCGTAACTAACTTATTTAATTAGATAAGGATTTTTTTTTATACAACATAAGTCTGTACGGCCCGCCTGATGGTAAGCGGTTACCGTAGCCATTAATATTAATTTGACCCAAAATAGCTCCAAATGTGAGCTCCTTATTTTAGATTCTTTCCCAGAATCTGAAAACCCAGAATTTATTCAAAATTTTAATGTTTTGGCTCCCAATATTAAATTACTGTCAAAGGAGTCACTTCATCTTCTCGGAGCCCCCGTCTTAGACGAATCTATACCTAGTTTCTTTGAGAAAAAGATTCAAAATTTTAATTACTCTTCATATAGACTTTATGAAATTAATGCCCATTATGCATTTTTTATTGTTCGACTCTGCCTTTTCGTGCCTAAGTTTACCTATTTGCTCCGCAGTACGCACTTATTTAAATTAGATACCTTTCCAAAATTCTAAATTGCAGTTTTTGTGAAAACAAAGTGTGGTCTCAGGCCACCCTACCCGTGTGTTATGGTGGCCTAGGAGTGCGGAAAATTTCAAGCATATCAGTACCGGCGTTTCTATCCTCGGTATATAGTGTGGGCAGCCTCGTCAGATCTGTTTTGGACCCTTCTATTGGATCTGTTGAGGTTTCTTACCAGTGCTAGAGACGCCTGGCAGGCAGCTTGTCCAGGCACAAATATTCCGACCTTGAGTCACTCTCAGAGAGCGTGGGACAAGCCTCTTTATGAAAAAACTTGGCAAAATTTATTTTCAAACTTTACAATAGATATAGACCGCGCGCGCTTGTTAGCATACATTACATTTGAAAAATAAAAAAATGTGTTATATCATATCAGTAAAATGAAGCTCCAATAAAAAAGTTAGCACCACAATAATAATCTCTTTCTGAAAGTATGTACAAGAATTGCGAGCTACAAAAATAATAATAATATTACTAATGGAGGATGAAAAATATTTTTGTCTTTTTTATTTCCTAATTAAACAATAAACATCCGATATCCAAAACTCAGCACATCATTAAAAAATTATGATACATAAGTTTACGAAACAAAAATATCCAGAAACAAATTGTTGACTGATACGTAAAATTAATACGTGGTCATTAAAATATGATGCATCAATAAGGAATGTGGAGAATTCATCATTAATAAAGCCCGTGATGCAACCGCAAACATAGCTGAAAGCTTTCAATAACATGTAATTGGCATTGTATGAAAAGCCACGTTTATTCACTAATTTAAAGGAAACTAATTTGTATTTTATAGTTGTAAAAAAACAATTAGCCATCTTTCTTTATAATATTACTAGGTGTCCCCCGTAGTTTCACTCTCGTCGGGATGAAAAGTAGCAGCAATCGGGCTCCCTATTGGGTGGCACCTTGTGCATAAATCGTGGTGTCACCCTGAAAATAAAAACTGTTTATAATAATAAAAATTGTATAACGCAAACTATAGTGTGATTTTTATTATGACGCTTTTACAATACCACTCATTTTTTTCTTTAATATAAATAATAATGCCCGCTTTCAAAATCCGGACAGCAGTTCCGGTGATTAACATTCAAACTTACAAACTTTACCTCTATCATATTATTATAGTGTAATCAGTAATCTATATTTAAAACTACTAATAATGAATGCTCTAAATGACAGTCCTACTCAATAATACGATGACCGCGGTAATATTTTATAAACAATTTAATGATCCCAGTCCAGTTGGTGACAGACTATCTCTGTGCATCACGCGTGTTTCACATTTCAAGACTAAAATAATCATAATTTCGAGGTCGCGCCCACTTGTTCACATTTTATTTTCCCCTGTGCAACGCAACTCGGTTAACGCTGCAATATATTCAAACTCGAATCACTTTGTTTTTCACTTCAACAATTGTTATGTAAAATACCTACCAGACAAGTGTGCATTATGGGCAATTGGTACCGCGTATTGTCGTAAGTATTGGTGCATGTGGTCTAATAAATATTAAAGCTTATTGCCGGATTAAAAGTTTATCGTTCGTTGTTTAAATTATTCGGTTTATTTTATTTAAAAAAAATTGGTACAATTTTCTTCGTTTATTTTAAACAGATGTTTTAAAATGTGTAATTCCTTCAAATTGAGTAACAAAATCGTAAACTTTATTACTTTTTAGAGACAGTATGTCTTTATAAATAAACTAGCTGCCCGGCGCGACTTCGTTCGCGTGGTGCTACCCTACCCTGTGGTGCTACCCTACCCTACCCTATCTAAACCATCCAGGGAGTTAATTCTACTATAAGTTTGTATGTGAACTCCTCCTAAACGGCTGGACCGATTTGAATGCATGAAAATTTTTTTGTATGCGTTTGGGTGGCGCCCTGGTTGGTTTAGATTCACTAATCAACCCGGCAGATGGCGCTGCAATTGGTATCTAGGTTATATTTTCGAAATATCAAATCAGTCCAGCTGTTTAGGAGGAATTCAGTGACATACACACGTGCAGTAGAATTTTGCTATAGCTTTAATTTAAGTTTGTTAGCTTATTTACTGTCTGCGCCCACGCACGTGTCGGTTCACGGAGCTTTATGACAATATCCGCCGGAAATGGAGGAAAATTATAAGTAATAAAATTTGTGACAAGCTCTTTCTAATTTATTAATTTACGCTTACATCAATGTATTGTATCAAATACACGAAATAAAGTGTAATAATAGATACACTGTTGATGAGTAGGTATAGATAAAAAAAAAATGCAAAGCACTATAGTTCTTAAAATATAGCAGATTTGAAAATGAATGTTATTGCTTTGCCATAAGGTTCATCTGTGTTTTGTGTTGGGTTCATCATAATTTACATATAAAGCTTACTGTAAAGTGTCACCACCTATCTGACTTATGTTGACACTACAATTTTTTCGTGTCAAATATCATATATTAAAAAAAAACAAGCAAATCGGTCCTGCCAGTTTAGGAGGAATTTAGTGACACATGTACAGTAGAATTTTATTGTATAAAGATATAGATATCCTCAATTTTGTACTCCAACAAATGTTCAATTACAGAAAACATAGACCATATACTAATAGATACACTGAATGCAATCAACAAATGAATGATGTACATGTGATAAAATATTGCATATTATATAATACAATTGGCCTCAACGATCAAGGCATAAAGATAAAGATAGCACAGAAATGCGTTGACCTGTGTGTCGTATAGCTGATAGCTGCATGAGTCAGCTGGTCGCCCTAAAGGTCTCTACGCATTGGATGCTTATTGAAGCGATATGATGCATGCACTCTTTCGAAACGAATCGGGTCAATATGAAAATAGAATGCATGTCCATCGATTTTTTTCGCAACTAACTTTCGCCTGTGGGTTTACCTGCGTTTCTCGAGTATAAAGCTTATGCCCCTCTCTATATCATAAGCTATCTGTGTGTTAAATTGTATCACAATTGGTTTTGAGGTTTAGTCATGAAAAGGTGACAAACAGACAACGTTATGTTACTAACCCCACGGTTTCATTCGCGTATGTTTTCTTTTGTCCTATTTTTTATCTATATGCCAGCTATATGCCAGTGGAAGTCCCGTCAAAATCGGTCCAGCTGTTTCAGAGATTAGTTGGAATAATAAAAAAAAATAATATAATAAAATCTTTATTTGTCACCACACACCAAAATACAGACATTTTAAAATATTGTTGCATCTCTTCGCTAAACAGACAGATTTTGGTTGTGGATCACTGGTGCCTGTGGTAGGTTGTATAAACCTGTGTTACAGGTCACCAGGTCTCCACCTCTCGGAGTTTCTAATATTAAAATAGCGTTTTCAAAGTAGACATATACAATACAATTCTTCTACCAGCCGATGCACCCCAAAAAGATTAGCAAGCTGAGAATTATAAATAGACAAATACAGTACTGATTACAAAGATGAAAAAATATATAATTAAACAAACAGGTATTTCGTACAAAAGTAGTTTTAGTACAAAAATTAGGGGGAGCCGATTCTACTGGAGATACATACCAAACCATTATATGTATGAATATTATTGTATATATTGAAATACGCTGTCATTTGGCGTTTAAAATGAATCAATAAAAATATGGTGAAACAAAAAAGATACTAAACATAAAGCATAAAACAAGTTAAAGGAATATCTACCTAAATGCAATTGCAAGGAAAACAGTAATGTGTAAGTGTTATTTGTATCTTGTACCTATTGAAAAAGTAAACGATAAGAAATTACTCTAAAACCTCCAAAATTCTTTCAGTTTCTATGTACGATTGTTTGAGAAGCCATTCCAGGATAGTTATTCTGAAGTTAAATTTATTCAGAGCATACAAAGATAATAATTTATGCAAATGATTATAAACGTAGGGACCGAGGAACACAAAGAATCTACGCCTGAAGGAAGTGTTAACTGAAACAGATGCAGCTACAAGATGGTTACGGCGAACAAACTCACGGGAGTAGTTAGTTAGGGAGTGCTGTTTGAGAGCAGTATTTAGAATGAACAATTGCCTAACTGTTAGCACTTGGCAGTACTCATAGAGCTTGTCTGTGGGATACAGGCGGGGCTTGAAACAACACACCTTAAGTACCGCTCTTTGAGCACGCTCGATCTGTATAAAATGAGTTTTTGCCGCACCCCCCCATGACGTTATGCAATAAGTCAGGATGGACTCAGGATGGACTCAGGATGTCTGCATTTGCCGAATAACGTAGTTGCTTAAAGATGTAAATAAGCTTACGCACTCTATTAGATAGGTGTTCAATATACTCCTTAAAAGTAAGGTAGGAATCAATTACTACGCCAAGATATTTGATGGAAGTGACGTTATCAATGTAGAGGTTGCCATTATCAAGGGTAGTATTGTTTTGCCTAAGAGATTGTTTAGCAACTATTTGTAAAGAGCTAGCTGGAGCAGTCGAAGAATTGCGAATTGAAAGGTTTAATAGTTTGGTTTTTTCAAAGTAAGCAAATTGGTGTTTAACCAGTCCCTAACAGTGTTGAACCCTTGTTGAGCTAGGCGATACGTTTCGCTCCAAGAATTTGACGAAAATACGAGGGCTGTATCATCCGCATAGGAGAAGATTGTGCCATTCTGAAGACTTAGGTTGCATAGGTCATTTAAATAGACTAAAAACAGGCTAGGGCCAAGTATACTACCTTGGGGCACGCCATATGCGATAGGCAATACAGAGCTTGTGTGAGAACCAATCTTACAAACTTGGGTTCTGTTCGACAAATAACTCTGAAACAGGGACAACTGGGTTCCTCTTATTCCTAGGGACTCGAGTTTGCTTAATAGGATGGGAACCGAAACCGTGTCGAACGCCTTAGTGAGATCAAGGAACAAAGCAAGACATTTTTTATTAACATCAACATTTTTAACTATATGATCTACCAGACTATGAACAGCATCGGCGGTAGACAAATTTTTCCTGAACCCAAATTGGTTTTTAGATAACAAATTACGTGACTCGAGATAATTAATTAGCCGTGAGTTGATGATCTTTTCAAGGATCTTGGACATCACTGGTAAAACTGAAATGGGTCTATAATTGTCGACACGATTCCGATCCCCAGATTTAAAAATAGGGTGAAGAAGCGCTTTTTAAACATGTTAGGATAGGTGCCAGTCTTCATGCTCAAGTTACAAATATATGTCAGCGGTGGGACAATAATATATGGACAGTTTTTTTTTCTTATATTAGTTTTGGTTTAACGCGTTACACCTTGACGCCTCAACGGCAGAAGCACTCGTGATGAAAAGACACCCATTTCCAATTGTCCATGTCGTATACGAGAAACATAAGCGCTTCTTCGACTTGATGTTGAAAGCGGTTAAAGCCGCAAAGGCGGAGCTACTTTTATAATATTATTTTAATATAATTCCTCGCACCTTGTCTTCAAAATTGATCGAGACCTCCGGAGACCAGCGGGCGGGGAGCATTTTCCGCCAACGCGTCAGCTTGGCTATCCAAAGAGAAAACGCTGCCAGCCTTCTGGGAACCTTGCCGTTAATCGGGAGCAGCGGCAGGCTTGAGGAAATTTTCTATACATAGATTGTATTTTGTTCATATTTTTGTTAATTTAATTATGTTCTATCGAGTTGTACCAAATTAATTACGTATACATATAATCAATACATATACTGTGTAGACTTATAGTGCCTATCCAGAAGGGGCGATTTCTCCGCGATTTTCACTCGCACGAATGCATTACGCGCGTACGGCGAGATACTTTGAGCATTGGCTCATTGCGTGATTTTAAATTCGCTCGCGATTTCGCTCCTTCTGGACAGGTACTAACTGCAGTATTTCTTTATACTACTAAATCGGCAAACAAATAGAATGCCTCGTCCGGTGTTAGCAGTTTTCGAAGCCATATTATGGACTCTTTTAAAACCTGGGGCTTCACTCATGCGCTGGAAAGCCACATTAGCCACAGTAGTACCATACTACTGAACCGCAGCGCTCGTGGTGTAACATAATAAGCCGTTCTTAATCGATCGGCAAGTTAAGCTACCACCGTCGTTGTCGGTACCTGGCTGGGTGACCGCCTAGTGGTATTTCAAATCGAGCGTTTCCGTGCTTCGGAAGGCACGTAAAGCCGTTGGTCCCGGTTATCACATAATTGTGATAGTCGTTAAGCTAGTGAAAGAGCACGGGAGGCCTTCTAGGCGGCTTGAAAACTCCAACAGTAGGTTGACCACTAGCCTACGTCCACCGATCCGCAGTGGGCACGCGTCGTGGAGTATCTGCCCATTCCGGGCAGACGACGGGCCAGTTGGCGCAGTTGACGGGCCAGTTAGCGCAGTTGGTTAAGACGTGTAGTCTTAACCTATAGTGCCGCATGTCGTGGGTTCGATTCCCACACAGGACATGCATTTGTTTGCATGAACATGTCTGTATGTCCTGAGTCTGGGTGTAATTATGTATACTAAGTATGTATTTACAAACAAAAAGAAGTATATGTATTATATCAGTCATCTGGTTTCCATAGTTGCTTAGTTTGGGATCAGATGACCGTGTGTGAGGAATGTCCCAGGATATTTATTTATTTATTCCCTTTCACCCTAATTTGTGAAAGAAGGCCTGTGCTCAGCCGTGGGACATTCTGGCTGATGATGATGACACTGTAAGCCTCCACCTTACACAGTACCGGCTACTACCCGTTGAGTTGTTCTTTGAGTGAAAAACTCTATGCTTAGTAGAGCAAAGTGAGAGCAAAAGAGGTATCTCTTACAATAAAGTCTTCGTAATTTACAGTCAAACATACAAATTGTATAACTTCTTTACATATATTACTTGCTACTGGGTTCAAGACCAGAATATTCGTTATCATTTCTTATCTAATACACAACTTGAAGAGTATTTACGTATCATCTCTCAGGATTTATAAGTACTTGATCAACTTACTATTTAATGTATTTCACTAATAACTTTTTGATTTACACGCCTAAGTCGATAAACAAGCATACAACCCGCCTGATGGTAAGCGGTTACCGTAGCCATGTGGATGTTTGCAACACACGAAGCATCGCTCCCGCGTTACCGACCTTTCCTATGAGCTCTAGCGACCGTACTCACGCGCAGGAACACAACTTTACGCAACATAAAGTTATTTGGCTGCGGTATTCTGTAAGGTACTTCCCCAGTCGACCTGATATTTGTATTGTATAGTCGAATACCTTGACGAAGATCCTGGGTTCGAATACTAAAGTGAGAGCTTGAGCTTTCGGTGAAGGAAAACATCGGGAGGAAACCATAGCACGGTTGTTAGGTTACTTTGTAGTACCCATTTGGCTGGCTACTAGCCTCAAGTTGAAAATCTGTCGCCAAGCACCTATCGGTGTGTTCCGACAGCTGCACTTGAGAGCCAGTTCCTTCTAGACTTTGTGTACTTACCACCTTCAGCAACATAATCACTTACCATGGTGAGATTGTGGTGAAACACAGGCTTTAACAAAGTAAAAAAATAATACAGTAGATCCCACGGCCCAAGTAGCATAACAATCTGTTTAAAGGCTGTATTAAAGTTCGTTCTTATACTAAAAGCTGAATATTCAGGCTGTAAAAAGGCTGTATAAGCGCTTATGCAGGCCTTATAAGTGTAAAAAGGGCCCACATTACACAGCTTATTTCGTTATTGGAGCTGTATAGAGGCTGTATAAACAAAAGACAAGTATAAAAGCTGTATTAGAGCTGTTATTAGGTGTATAGAGCAGCCTATACTCTACGGATATCCTCTTATAAGTATCTTGTAAGAATAAGAGTTCTAAATAGGTTGTGGAAGAGAATTATGTGAGAATAAAATAAATAAAACTATTCACGATGCCATATTGAATGGCGACATAATATTTAATAAATGGAAAGGATAAAATCTTGGACATGGATATCTAATGCTGTTTATTGATGAATTCAATGTGCAAATTTTAATTTATTGTGAACCTGTGTATGTTTTCCGTCAAAATATTCACGCGCCAACAAAATAATCAAGCCAAAACAAAGAAATTATACTAAATACAGTAAATAAGTGTTTGTTTTTAAGGTTAGAATAAAAATATATTTTTAAATAATAGATATGAGTGAACAAGATCATTATTCAAGCTGATAACCATGATACGGCTATAGTTATTATCAAATATTCCTTTAATTGTAATTTAAATGTTGTTATTGTAAATGTAAAAATGTCGACAATTTGCTATACAGCCTAGACGATATTTGGAGTGTGTTATAAGTCTTAGTAGCTGTACTAAGTAAGTTATGAACGTTTATTGCTGTATTAAGTAAGTGAACACATGCTTAATACAGCCTGTATACAGCTTTAACGATAAAACCAGTTTGAAGTGTCAGAAAACTCTTAACGCTGTATTATAGAGTTATAATATCTGTTTCAGAACCCTAAGCTGACGCGGATCCCTTTATACAGCCTGTATACAGCTTTAACGATAAAACCAGTTTGAAGTGTCAGAAAACACTTAACGCTGTATTATAGAGTTATAATATCTGTTTCAGAACCCTAAGCTGACGCGGATCCCTTTATACAGCCTATATACAGCTTTAACGATAAAACCAGCTTGGAGTGTTATAAAATTCTTAACGCTGTATAGTAGAGTTTTGATATTCTGTTTAAGAACCCTAAGCTGACGCGGATCCCTTACTAAGAATTTTATACAGCTAGAGCTGTATAATATCTCATAAATCACTCTTATAAGTATTAAAACTGTTCTTTACACTATTGTAAGTCTCTAAAAGAACTCTAAGTTCTAAATGGGCTGGTTTATTGATGTAGAATATGCTTGCGTGCTGCTTGGGGGTGCGGTGGTCCAATATACATTTTATGATCCGAATATGGAGTTTGAAGATAATATGATAAAAATCCTCAACGGAAAAGAGCACACAATGAACAGGAGGAGACTGCTCTCTAGACATATTGACTGCTTGACACATATATAGCTCATTTGATATAGGTACCTACCTACACGATTATATGATATCATTAATTATTACACAATAATAAATTGACACGTCCATTATGGAGATTAAAATATTGTATTTATCACATGTCTTATGAGATTGTACTCCATGTAAATTAACGTAGAGTCTAATAAATAAACTGACCAGAGAATACTCGTTTTATATTTTCGTTTTTAAAACATTTAAAAACTCGTAGTTGTAAGTAATGACATCAAATGAATATAAAACTTTTTTTTTTAAGTAGTAAAGAAATAAATTTATTGTACTTTTTTTTAAACTTACCTAATTTAAATTAGACAATCATCTAACACTGGCAACCACACACACTATTTAAATAGAGAACACAAATAAAAACACTGACACACACTGAAAACTCCCACGTAATTAAGTAGGTAAACCGTGGCGAACAAAGTTCGCTAATCAGCCGAATTGTTTGCGAAACTTTCGCCGGTCGAACCACGTGTTGCGCAGAAAGCCGAGTACACCACTTAAACGGCGGGAAAACGAAACGAAATTCTATTTTATGAACGCAAGCGACCGCGCCCCTTTCCAACAAGTAACTGACAACTGACTGACCGTTAGGTATATTTTCTTATACATACATACCTACAAACAATTTATTTTCATAGAGCGTGGACGCATCAAAGTATCCACGTCACATTATAAACACGGGAATCTATGAAAAAGTTTGCATGTCTCGATTTCTTTTTAATCGAACGACGCGTGCGTTCTATTTTTGAATAACTGCCAATGACACGGCGATTAACGACCGGGTTGTTCTAGATTAGGTCTCTCGCATAGCAGCTAGAATATGAAAATATAACATGAAAATACTCAGTTTGTGGTATCATAGACTTCGCAGTTTATTGTATCTCTAAATAGTTGTATAATTCTTGAAATAAAGAGCATAGAAAACAACAAAAAATAATCTAGATTTTGTCATTCAAAATTTTTGTTTAATAAGAAAATACGTTTTTTTTAACGTATGTATTTATAATGTATCGATTGTATACGGACCTTATAAATCAAATAGATTTTTCCTTGGAAGTAGTTTGGACACGCCTCATTGTCTTGCCGTGCGGTTGGATAGATATAATTATTGAGTATACATTATCTGTTTCAAATATAAAAATAAGAAATATGTCAAAATAAGGTTTTTTTTTTCTAATTGTTTATCAGAACGAGACAAAGATGTCTAATGGACTTTATTAATTGTATACTTATTGTTATCAATTGATGGTTTTATTGAAGTAAACAGACTTGAAGCATTAATGTAGTCATGCAATCTAATCATTAGGATCATTACTTACGATGATTAAAAAGTATTTATCAAAGTGCTGCAATAAATAAATAAATAAGTTACGTTATTTGGGTTAATTCTATTCAAATAATTTATATTATTGTTTTGGTATATATTCATGTATGTTTTTATTATGTCTTTAAAATTATGATTATTAAAAAAAGGAAATCTGATGTCCATATTAAACGTCAATTATGTTAGGAGTCAAGACTGAAATAATTGATTTCAAGTAACAAAGTCTTGTTTAAAGTTTTATTTCTGGATATGCCAGGCTAAGATTCAAGTAGTACGTACATACAGTATGAGGCACGAGTGGTGAGCACAGATAAGCAGTAGTGGGGGCAAGATCGCGCATGTACACTTATGGCCAAATCACAGAAGCCAAATGACACGCGAGAATCCAATAGACGACGAGCATCGACTAACGAACCAATCGTGTGCAGCTCGGCGCTCCCCCCTTCTTCATTCCGCCAAACAGAACGAAAAATTAACTAGGTACTGCGCAGGTGTCAATCTGTGCTCACGACTCGTGCCCCTTACTATACCTACCTACCATGCATACGCTACTCTTCAGGTATTAAATATCAGTGAAAAAATTAGACAAGTGTTTAAATCCGTCAAAAATTCGTTATTAAAACATAAATAAACTAAAGGATTAGACATAAATAACTCTACTGCCAATATCAATAGTAGATCACTCAACTTTAAAAACTCTATCACCGAAGATATATTAAGTCTCTCTCTCTCTCTTTTATGACGTTAGAGTGTGATGGATATTTTCTAACCGGGATTAAACAAGACTTGGTGATGCAATAAGGTATGTGAATGGTAAGCGATCCTGTAAGATCATTTATATGCAACTTGCACTGTACTTTAGAAAATGAGGTGTCAACCGCTGAGTAGTGCTGTGTCATCATTGGGTAGATAGTCTACACTTTAGAGTATGGGTACAGCGATCCAATTTTTTCCCCTGAATAAAAGGGTAAAGTAATCTGATAAGTGGTCATTTTTTACAACTTTCGTGACAAAAAAAACTAATATCATATTCTTATAAGGTCTCGTGATTCGTTAGTAAAGTCTGGCATACGAAAGAAGAGACTAATAAAGCGCGTAAAATTTAAAAAATATCCGTATGTCTGGCTAAAATCAGTATGAAATACCAACCTGTAATTTAAAAAAAAGTAATTTTTAAATCTGTTTTGCATTGCCATATAAAAAGTTTGCAAATAATTCGAGTATCAACTTTCGTTTGCCAGACTCTATCAAAAAGTCGATTTCATAAATTGTTTCAGTTTGCTGTGTTGTGACTTTTTACGAAGCAAATTGTTTATGTAACAGAAATGCTTAACTTATCAGCCACCATTACTGAAGACCTATCCCAAGACAGCCATTGCTTCCTGGTTTCCTACTTTCTCATCCACTCGGATCCGGTCACCTTCTCTGAAATCTGAAATCCAGAATCATTTATTTTACAGGTGGTTGAATAAAAAAACAAATTCTAAGCTTACTTCTAGCTCTGTGTCAGTATCTATCTCCTAAAATTATTCACCCACATTTCAGATTGCAAAATTTTACAAACTTCCGCCAGTCCACCCATAACAAATTCGTCATTCGATCATAAATATAACGTTCAAGATATTTGTGGATGAAAAATATTTGTCATACTTATTTATTAATTTACTTTGGATCGTATTATATTGTTGCCTTCTGATTTCTCCAGGCAACCCAGAATCAATATTAACTAATCGGTTGGAGATACACCGGGTACTATTATTAATATTATTAATCACTTTTGGTACTCTGATTACGTAACTTTATTGCAATGAAATTCAGATTGAAATAACCTCCGAGTCGGTAGAAATATTACAAAATCGGAAATGGTTCCATTTCTAATGAACCACTGTTTGTATTTGTAGTTATCGGAACGTAAAAAAGTTATCAGACAACCACTATATTGAACCGATTTCAATTCGAAAATGATTGAAATTTAGTTACGTAATCGCCCCGCTGGTATACAATCTTGATACGATGCAAAGAAAATCTCAACGTTTTTCTTAATCTCAAAATTTGACAAAAATGTTAATTTAGATGACGATTTCAACCCTATATATTGATGAACATAACCTAACAACCTATTTTACTACATACCTACTTTTATATACGGTTTGGATACGATAATACGACATTAAATGAAACCATGTCAAGTACTCATGTATATGATCAACTTTTACTATGGGACCAACTTCGAAATCGCAAAAAAAATACAGCTTTTCATACATGTTTGCCTAGGAGACATGTACCTTTTGTATGAAAAGCAGTAAAAATTTTTGCGATTTCGAAGTTGGTCCCATAGTAAAAGTTGATCGTATACATGAGTACATTACGTGGTTTAATTTAATGTCGTATTGTCGTTTCCACTCCGTATAATGTAGAATCAAAATAAGTAACTTAAAAATATAAAAAAGGAACAAACAGTACACTGTTATATTGTAGGTCAAAGATTTATTTCTCACTACATCCTCAGTCTTATAAAGGGTAAGGGGCATTGGAAAGCAAATGACCAAAATCGATAGTAGCTTTAATAATTGATACGAACGGCGATGGCCGCCGGCATCAATACCCTGCGTACAGTTCCATGGAAAACGTATAGTTTACTTTTACATGTCTTATTGATCGATGACCGGTAAAGTACCCGTGCATTATCGAGATTATTTAAAGGATGGCTTTGTGTATTTGATTGTACATTCATTATGTTTTACCTACAAAGTTTTCAAGGCTTATTTTTCATACTTATATAGTTTATACCTATGAAAAATCGGTGTGTAGCAATTGTTTTTCTTATGTGTATAGTTATGTGCTTGGCCATAATCTTGCAATGGTAATGATGATGTGGCCAAGAAGATACTAATAACACAAAGCCTACAAGAAAACCGGCTCTCGGAAAACACCAATATAGCGTCCTAGTCATTAGAAAAAATCTAGGAAACTGAAAAAAACTAGGAACGGAAAGCCACTGACTTATCATTCTCTACCAAAAATGATCTTTGTCGTTTTTTTAAGCCTATATCAAAGTCAGAGTAAATTCAATTGTATGTACCAACGTGCCTTACCAGGGCCTAAACTGAATAAACGACTTTTTTTTTAAAGAAGTTTAAAAAAATAATAATATAAGGCGATGAATGCACAAATAGTACCTGTCGTATATTTTAAAACTAGGAACAAAACCGCAATTTTAAAATTAATGCGGGTAGCTCACTACATTAGGAACAAAGGGTGGCATTTCTAAGTCTATCGGTAATAGTATAAATAGAATGCGTTCTACGGCTTCAGACAATGAATGAGACACAATAACCGACCGGTGAATGCAGCCTTATGCATATACGACATGGGAAACTATTATGTCAGGGGGCCTACCACAAGCTCTTAAAACAAGGTTAAAATAACCTTATTTGTGTTTTGTCTTGTTTTGACGTTGGATGTCAAAAAGGGACAAAAGACAAATAAGGTTATTTTAACCTTGTTTTAAGAGCTTGTGGTAGGCCCCCAGGTGTCTACAATAGATTGAGAAAACTCGGTGAATATGTAACTGTAGGTATTTAATTAAGAGGAAAGGATGGCTGCAAGAAATTTGACTTTTTTTGAATTTGTTTTGAACATATCTATTGTTGTCGATAGAGACAGCTTGGACCGATTATACCTATTTAAACGAGACGAAATCGCTATTTCGTAATCCCCGGTTTTCTCTTCCAAAACTGGATCGATTCAAATATAAAAACAAGAATCATAATAAGAAGGGCTTTGAATATGTCTGTCGGTTTTCCTTTGTTGTTATATATTCGTCAAATTTGTTCGCTGGACGTCTGATAAGGGCGTTAATATATATTATTTATTAGAAGGTTTATTATTTTTTGCTTTTCCGTTTTTTCGTCGGTTAAAAATGGTAAGATTTTGTGATTTTAGAAGGCTCCTAATTCTTATAATAATTAGTTTATGGAGAAAAACACAACCGAAGGACATACAGTGGCACCTACAGATTGCATGGTATAATAATCATTGCTCTAGTTTCATTCGGTATCCAGAGAGGAAACTGAGGATTACGTTTGTATGGAACAAACGCCACCAGCATTTCTTCTTAAGTCTTTCTTTACAATAAATATGTACAAACTACAATCTATACATAAAACATTTCCTTGAGTTTGCCACTCCTATCAATTCACGGCAAGGTTCCCAGCAGGCTGGCAGAGTTCTCTCATTGGATAGCCAAGCTAAGGCGTTGGCAGAAAAAGCTCCCCGCCCGGTATCCGGAGGCCACGATAAATTTAAAATAAAGTGCGTACTGCAGGTATTATGTTAAGGTTAATTTTTCATAGAGTTCCAAAGATCTGATGAAAAAAAACATTGATAGGATCACTCACGTGTCTTTTTATGTCATTCATAGGACATAGAGTTTGATGACCAAATCACGGACGTATTTTCTTTATGAAATGCAAAGTTTGAAATGCCTAAATATAAGGAAAACAAATATAAGGATACATGTGTACGTAGTAGTTTACAGAAAAACCTAAAAGAAAATCATAACACTCTCACGGAATGGTATGTAACCCTCTCCATGCGAGTTCGGCTCGCATTTGATCAGTTTTTTTATCAGTTACTAGCAGACCCCCGCGGTTTCACCCGCAAACGGTTCGATTTTTTTTCAAAAATAAAAGTAGCTAAGTTACTCCTTATAACATCAGCTATGAACCGGAACAGACAGACAAAAATGTTTAAAAACTCAATCCGATTTTATAAAATAGTTGAACTCTATGTGAGTTGAAAGCTTCGTGCAATGCGTAGATAGAGAATTGTAGGTAGATAGGCTGTCAGCGTATAGCGAAGAAGATAGCGATAGTTCGACATAATTACATATATATTTGGATTTTTTCGAATTTAGACGAAATTATCTTTACAATTTGCATGATATTGACAGAAAATACACATGAGTATAGTGATCCTTTGATTTACTTACTGTATCAGTTAAAAGAAACGACGACGTCTGGCAACGCTGATACAAGGTCAATAACATACAATTAGGGTTTCACAGTTTCACTGCTCTCATCAACAAATATCGACACTGAGGTCAAACAATAAAAACCTATACCTACGCGAGATAGGGTCACAAAAATACGCTTAGTCCTGCTCAAACATACACGTTATGACATATGCGTATCTTAGCTTGTCTAACTATAATTCTTCGTCTACGGTGCAATGCAATACTTGTGGCAATACTCTTTAAAATTGGAATGTCAAATACCTATCAAAGAATATTTTAATCAAAAGCACTAAGGAGTATTGATATCAATTTCGATGCAAATCATCTCTAAAATAACTTTCTACCCCTTTTTAACCAATTAGGCGATGAGTTTCAATAAAATATGAAACACGTCTTCCATAAATCCTGTTAAAGAATGTTTAGGCAAAATTTGAAGTAGATCGGACCAAGGAATCACGTTGTCCCATACAAACTTTGCCCCCGTTTTTCACCCCCTTAGGGGTAGAATTTCGGAAAATCCTTTCTTATCGGATGTCTACGTCATACAAAGAACACACCCTCCAAGTTTCAGGTCTCTACGATCAGCGCTTTAGGCTGTGCGTTGATTCTCAGTCATTCAGGACAAAGCATTTTATATGTATAGAAGATAAACACATAATAAATATTTGAATGCAAGAGAAATTCTTGAAACTGATTAATGTTATTTCTGACTTCAAATCAATCTTGTAAATAAATAAAAAAAAAACAGTCAGAGATAAACCAGCCATCAAAAAAAAATTGAACTTAAAAATTCCGAATACCGAAATTCACAAACTATTATACCTGGAAACTAATTCATTCATTTAGTGATCATCCTTAACACATAGTGGTGAAAATATTTTGCTGGCACTGAGCCAGATCTGTGTCCATGCATGGTCACTTTATTGCTGGCATCCATCACTCGTAGTCTGTCGGAACTATCATTATGGCATTACTAGTATAGAAACAACTAAAATTAACAGAATTGTTGGAGTGAAAGCCGATTTTGGGTCTATATCTTGAAAGTAAAAAATGTTTTCGAATACGTGTGTTTATAAAAAACTGTAGTAATTGATAGAATTTGGATGCTAGTTCCAGAGATTTGCTTGTTTGAACATTGACATACAAACAAACTGAAGAGTTATCGTTTACTAATAAATAATTAGTACCTATATAGATTATATAAGCGCCTAATGCCCGGTTTCTAGAAACAAAAACGAATCGTTTTTCTTACCAATGGTAGGTTTTTTTATTACCAAACTGGGCATATAGATAATTTTGTAAGCTTTTACCTGTGATAGCTACTTCCATATGGGAGGGTCTGCTATGCAAAGCTTTGAGGTCTGTGCTTCATTATTAGTAAAGATATAAGAGTCTTAATTTTAACCGATAACGGTCCGTAAATTATAGGAATCGGCCATTAGCGAAGTAATTTTACCATTCACGCATGACATGAGATATCTGGTAAATAAATATTTGTTGGTCATATTAATCATACAATTAAAACTATACGTTAGTATCAATGAAATAAAGGACATTTTTAATTGAGGAACCAATGTATAGTTCTAAAACGTTCTGAATTCAAAATTAGGTATAAAGTTATTGCCATACGCCTCATTCACAAATCACCATAAAAAAAAAACATCTTTAAATTCAAAACCATTCTAATTAACTACTTAATTCAAAACCACATATTTTTTTCAAAATTTCAAAATTCTAAATCATTTATTCAAATAGACCTTCGCAGGCACTTATGAAAAGTCTGACTCTAATACTCTAATACCGGTTCGGAAGGTTGCATTTGCTGAGAAGAGCTGACAATAAACTCAGCAATTACTCTTTTCAAAACAAGCTTAGATTCATTACATAATATTTACATTCTAATCGCACTGAAAACAATTGCGTGCCCCCGCGCGGCGGCAAAATTACAAAGTAGAGTTGTGTTTTTTTATTTACACTCTAATTATAATATATCACTAAATAAAGCCACATATTGTCGCAAGGGAATCGGTGTAGCGTCGACCGGTTGAAAAATGATCGTGGGACGGCAGCCGATCAGAAGGCAACAACATCCTGTTGGCATTTTGCCAACCCTCTCGATGGATAAATACTCCAGTTACAATTGCAAAAGTTCTCCTGGAATTCCGGCTGAATAGGCCTGTTTTAGGTGTAACGTATGTTTTAGAAATTAAAATGCTTTTGATCTATTTTTAGGTAGGTTAAAATTTTTCAAACAGTGTTGTGTTTGAAAGACTTTGAAACATTAAAATTGATCGGTTTTATAATAATTATCGGTGACATTTTTGGGGTCATGGCAAAACCAAAGCCATATTCAGATTAGGCCTTAGAAGAACGCGTACCTACGGAAGTTGTCACCGGTTCAAATAGAAGACAACCTTCAATTGAAATGAAAGTACATTAATTTATTAAAAGACAAAATAAACCCGAATGCGTAAAAAAATAACTGAAAAGAGAAAAACAAGGTCTTTAATCTATAGAATTTTGAATATAACTTGAATTTTATAAAGTATCTATTGCAATCGGGGATAAAATATATACTAGAAACCAGCTGGGTTCTTTATTTTACAAGATAAAACTTTAAGATGTTCCAGCCCTAGACTGATTGCTTAAGCTTACGTCGTGACAACCTAAGACTATTTTTGGCCTTCTAGACTCCGTGGTCTATATCAACCAAAAGCTCCTAATGTGTCTTAAATACTCGAGACGACGCAATCGAAATGTCTAATGTCGAATAAATCACAAATTTAACGCGAGTGCCGTTTGTGGGACATAAAACAAGTCTACAGAAGTGAAAATAGAAGTTATATAATATATTTGTTTCCTGCACAAATATGCAATTAAAATAATTGCCTCACAATTTCCCCTTAATGAACATAATAATCCCTATTCATAAAGGCAAGGAATTTAGTCAATATCCTGCATTTTCCTTGGAGATGAAAATTGCCGTAAATAACCATTGAGTGGCGAGTGAAGAGGACGGGAGTGCCGCCGCCATTTTGAGTTCTCTCAGACCAAGAGGATAATCGTTTTTGGAAAAGCCGAGAATTGAATCGCCCGTGTAAAAATTTAATGTGAATTTTATAGAGTCGTAAGCAAGGTTTTCCATTTAGTAGAACATATGAAAGATATTAATAATTTGTTTGAAAATATTGTATATTTTATAACATACTAGCTGGCTTCGCCCGCGTGGCCTACAGGAAACAAATGACATATTTTTCTACAACAATAAAACAAAACAAAACAACTTCATCCCGCTTCGAGGGTGGAATTATTAATAACGCTGAGACATATATAAATTAATTTTCAATCCTCAGCCTAAACACAAAATTTGAAGATCCTATCTTCGAAACTGACGGACTTTCATACAAACTGTTAATTGAGAGAGGTAGAGCATAGCGTTTATTCGCTCAAAGAGCAGCTCGACTGGGGAAGTACCTCCACCTTACAGAATACCGCAGCCAAATAACTTTATGTTGTGTAAAGTTGTGTTCCTGCGCGTGAGTAAGGTCGCCAGAGCTCATAGGGGAGGGGGGAAAGGTCGGTAACGCGTGAGCGATGCTTCGTGTGTTGCAAGGGTCCATATGGCTACGGTAACCGCTTACCATCAGGCGGGCCGTATGCTTGTTTACCGACTTAGTCGTATAAAAAAAAAAAAAAACTTTCATCCCCTATTTTACCCCCTTAGGGTTGGAATTTCGAAAAACCGTTTCTTAGTGGATACCTACTCTTCACAAAGAATACACCCTCCAAATTTCATGTCTCTAGGACCAGCGGTTTAGGCTGTGCGTTGATATATCAGTCAATCAGTCAGTCAGTCAGTCAGGACTTTGAATTTTATATACCTAATATAAATTTAATATGCATTATACACAGAATAGGGTGTGAAGAGATTTTTACAGAGTCGGTAACGCGCGAGTTATACCCCTGGCGTTGCAAGCGTCCATAGGCTGCTCCACAGCTTATTATTAGGCGGACCGTAAGCTTGTTTGCTATAAAAATGAATCCCTATTTCCCTTGGTCACGCCATAACTTGAGAAGGACTTTACCGGTTTCATCAATCTTTTTTTTAAGTTTTCTAATACTCTGGTTCTTAAGGAAAAAGAATTAAGAAAGTTGCGTAGAAAATTTCAGAAAACTTTATGGTAGTTTAGGTTAGGGTAGGATATTCCTCGGGTACGCGGGTGAAACCGCGGGGCGCAAATAGTAGTATAAAGTCTAGATCCGCTGCTATTGGTGATCGGCAAAGTTCAGAGTGGCAGCAATTTTTTTTATTCTATTCATTGTCTAGTGTCCGCTGCACTGTTGTTCTTTTTAATGCTTTTAATTATCAGAGTATTTATTTTAACCATTTATATTACCTTAAATAACTACACCTTCCACTTACCTTTATATTATTTTGACATTGAGCCAATAATTGGCGTATTTTTATTTGAAAGGTAGTAAAAACTTTTTTTTTTGGGATAGGTCGGTATCTCATGAGCGATGCTTCGTGTGTTGCAAGCGTCCATAATAATATGGCTACGGTAAACTCATACCATCAGGTCGGTCTTTGTTTACCGACTTAGTAATATAAAAAAAAGAAAACTTAACAAAAATACAAGTATAGGTACATTAATTTATAATGGGAGTCGGATCTTCGGTTATTAATGGTACTTATGTATAATCTTCTGAAAAGAGGATTTTTAGTAAAATGTTCCTTCAATAAATAAAAATCACACCCTTAGAGCCTTGATATATTACTCAAATAGGCATATCAAATTGTCCAATATAAAACAAACAATCTGTCCCTTCAACTGAAAACAGTTGTTTGTTAGAAATACGTTGGGCCGTTATGGTCCACCCAAAACATAAATTCATTGTAACATAGATCGCTTTCCCTCTGTTCGCCATTCGAAAATGGTCTTTAACGTCTACTGAGCTTTCCGTAAATAATGTTCTTTAAAATTTATTGCCATAATAAATGTTACGTCCCCTTTTTCTATGAAAATAAGTTTGAATTTACCGTTCGGGTCAAGTTATGCTACTTTTCATTACTTTACGGTTCAACAATATGTTAACAGTATGTTCCGAATTTACACCTTGTTAGCGAGTTTGTTAGTTTTTTGTTGTTTAGTTTATACAATATAGTCGGAACTATCAGCGAAGCTTGAGAAATGTTTTCATACAAGCATAACAAATTGAATAATTTGTTTTAAAAAGAGTTCGAAAAGGAAGAGACTAATGTAAAGTAGCATAGCTTGACTCGAACTGTAAATTCAAACATATTTTCATAGAAAAAGGGCATTTAACATATATTATGGCAATTTTGATTATGTAATGGTAAAAAAAGATTTTATTTTCGTTTTTTTTACACAGTCATTTATTTCATATCAGTGTTTATAAACATCCTTTACAAGAGGGTAAGATTTGGCATTAGTTAAATTTTATATGGAGTGGAGAGAGCAAATATTTATTGTGTAAAAAAGCGGTGGAATTTCGACTATTTAGGGACCAGAAGTAATAACAACACCAAGCTTCCAGTTTGCTTCGGCCCGAAGGGGAGGAATGTTCGAAGGTAGAAAGTGCTAAAGCGTAAAACCGGCAGTAAAGTAAATGAAACTAAGCCATACCTTATGCTATCAAGCTGTTGACACTATGCTGCGGTGCTTGCTCCCTTTGTTACCTATGTCTTTTTCGGAGGCCCATTTAATCAGAGCGGTCCACGGTCTGCCATGATTACTAAAGTTGAGACATTTGATTTTGTCATGATCAATTAGCTCAGGTTTTCCTCCATACTGGGTGGAAACTTTTAGATTATTTTTCTAAACCTATGTTTAGTTAGTCATACTGAACAACTTTCACTATGAAACCAATTTTGAATTGGTGAAAATAATTTCATTTCTATACTACGCCTTTTTGTGAATTTCAGACATAAGCTGTTAAAAGCAAAACAGAATATTATTTTTTATTCATTAACACATAAATAATATAATAAAAATAAACTAAATTATTAACATATTAAAATCATGTAGAGTAGAGTAGGATCTTAAGTAAGTAAATAATATTAAATATTCTGGCACTTTCTTCACACACGGCTATCTGTACGTGGATTACGTAACTTTATTTAAATGAAATTCTGATTGAAATAACCTATGAATCGGTAGAAATATAACAAAATCGGAAATGGTTCCATTTCAAATGAACCACTGTTTGTATTTGCAGTTATCAGAACGTAAAAAAGTTATCAGATAACCGCTATATTGAACCGATTTCAATACGAAAATGATTGAAATTTATTTACGTAATCGCCCCACTGATCCCATACTAAGCCGAGCTTGGTACAATGGACACCAGATTACAACTTTTTGTTTTGTAAATACATATTAAATACATACATACATATACCCAGACTCAGGCAGATGCACACAAACACATGTCCTGGATGGGAACTGGGAACCGAGCCAACCAGGTGGGTATTCAGTCACATTTAGTGCCCTCAAGACGAGTTTTTTATAGGTACCCATTTTTGTAGGACGATAAAAAAAATTTTCGTAGATAAAAAGCTCAAAAAGTTAGGCCATCAATTGTCTAACATGTGCGAGCGAACTTAATATAAATGTTAAACTTTCTAAACTTATAAATACGCATTTTGATAACTCCCAAAGGATCATGTTTGGCAGCTTGTGGGTTCAAACAAAACTTCATGGTTCGGCTTATATGATTTTAATAGAACTAGACGTTTTAAATTGTGCCTTGAGGTATAATTAAAAGTTTTGAACTTCGCTTTGTAAATATTTTAACTAATGAATATAACGCTTATCAATTTGTTGTAAACTGGTACAAAAAGCGCTTTTGATACATAATACTTAGATTACATAGATTGATAACATAATTTAATTTTTATTGAAGCGCTCGTAGTGTAGTATGATAAGCCGTTCTTAATCGATCGCCAAGTTAAGCTACTACCGTCGTGGTCGGTACCTGGATGGGTGACCACCTAGTGGTATTTCAAATCGAGCGCTTCCGTGCTTTGGAAGGCACGTAAAGCCGTTGGTCCCGGTTATTATACTCGTTAAGCTACTTGGAGGCCTTCTAGGCGGCTTGAAAACTCCAACAGCAGGTTGACCACTAGCCTACCTCCACCGATCCGCAGTGGGCACGCGTGGTGGAATATCTGCCCATTCCCATTCAGAATGTTTTTTCCCAAACATATGGTGTAACACAAGAGTAAGCCTACGTGTCATCCCAATTTGGTCCCCCAAAATCTGTCCTCCGCAACGCGTATTTATAGGCCATATTTAGGGGCCCTTAGGCGACTGTCCCGGTTGAGAGCTCTCAACGCTCACCGAAGTTTTCCACGTAAGGATGTAAAAGCCGTCTGAGGCATTTTTTTATTAAGTCGAGGTTTTACCTCAAATTCACAAAAATGGGTTTCTTTGAGAGTCGAGTATGACGCATAAGATGTAACGCAATGAAAATACCTGACACAAAAAAATACTGTGGACAGAAGAGGGTTTTGAGGATTTTTTTAACTGAATAGAATATTCAAAAGTGCTTTGATATTCCTAATAAAAAATTCGAAAGTTATGTCACAATAACTTTCGCGTCGCAACTCTCCGTATTTTCAGCGATTACTACAATTTTATTTTTAAAAATATATTAGATACAGAATTATATTAGAATGTTAACCGGACACTTATTCAATTTAATGTGTATATTCTGTATAATCTAAAGAAAATCCGTAAATAAATGTCCATTTCATAGAGTCGACACTTTTATGATTTACAATTTTCAACCCTATTCCAGTGAAGAACGAGTGCTGTCAAAAACGTAGTCAGTCCGCGCCTACCCGGATGTTTTAAACCACGAGTGACCTACACCGCCCTCGTATCGTCAGCGATACTAGTAGCACGCTTTTAAATATACAATAAACTACCAGAATTATTAAAACAAGAAACAAATAATAAAGTATTTATAAATAAATTAAAACAACTATTAATAACAAAATCTTACTATACTATAAATGAATACCTAAGCGATAAGTTAAGTTAATGATTAAATTTTATATAATTTTTCCTCCTCTCTCCTACATTGCTTAGTGCCCAACAGGGTCCTTAGTGTATAGTGTTATTTATTTACCTTAAGGTGCCTATGTAACATTGTATACCTATGTAAGGAAAGCAAAATAAATAAATAAAATAAAATAAATAGTTTTAAGTGGATCAAACTAGCAAGTGTACAACATATTTAGAAGCTGAGGCTAAATATACATAAAGAAACTTATCCAACATGTAATCAAACAAAAATAAAATACGCAATATTAATATTTTGGCAAAAAACACATACATTAAAAACCCACTCAACAAAAAAATAGACAGTGTAAAATCTGTAAAAGAAAATGTTGGCCGGCGCAGAGACGACTGGCAAATCCCCACGTGGCCACTCGGCGGAATATAACCGAGGAGTGCCCAAAATATATCCGGGAATCCCGGGATACGATACTCTTTAGCCCGGGATTAAATTTTGCAGAGGACCGACTTTGTGACGATTCGATGGTTTCATCTAAACAGATAAATACGGTCTGCGAGGGCTTCGAAATAATATTTTTGCTTTTAATGCTGTCCAATAATATAATGGAGAAGCGTTCGTGGTGAAGCATGATTAACCGTTCTTAATCGATCGGCAAAGTTAAGCTACTACCGATGAAGCCGGTACCTAGGTGGGTAACCGCCTGGTGGTATTTCATCTTGAGCGTGTCCGTGCTTCGGAAGCATGAAGCCGTAGGTCCAGGTTATCACTTAATTGTGAAAAACGTTAAGCTAGTTGGAGGCCTTCTAGGCGGCTTGAAAACTCCAGCAGTAGGTTGACCACTAGCCTACCTCTACCGATCCGCAGTGGGCATGGGCACCCGTGGTGGAGTATCTGTTCATTTCCGTTCACCCTCATTTGTGAAAGGAGACCTGTGCTCAGCAGCGGGATATTATAGGCTGGTGATGATGATGATGATGAATATACTGGATAGTGTAATTTTTACCACAATCTCACCATGGAAAGTAATGTGGCCCAAGGTCGCCCTGTACTTTGTCAATTACCATTAGCTAGATAAAGATTTATTTTCTGATGCCATAACCCTAATTATGGTGTAATTTGGATAGGTAGAGATACTAATATGGGTGTCGTGGTCGTAACACATACATTTTTATGATTGATATATATCTATCTATTCATGTTAAATACTGCTTTTTTAAAAATTCTTTGTAACATTGCAATGATATGGTGCGTCCATGCTACGCGGAGCGAGCACGAGCCGAGCCTCGAACGAACAGGATTCGAGCCTTCAACGAGCCTACAACGAGCGCGATGCGAATCCCTGTGTTCGTGAAAAAACTGACAATCGTGACAATGCTCGTTCGAGGCTCGCAAGCCCGTCCACGCTACCTACTCGAATTGTGCTCGTTCGTGGCTCGACTCGCGCTCGGTTCGCCAAGCATGGACGCACCAATATAATTTCGAATACTAAGAGTTAAAAAAGTAACAATAAACTTCCACTTAGCTCTACCGATAATCTCTAAAATGTAGTAAAAAAATCACTAAAACTTGTTAGTATGTTAAGAAAGACTATAAATCTTAAGCTAGTTGGCTAAAATATTGGCTGGAGGTTCAGACACGGAATTTATCTTCATTTTAAACACGAAACTATTCAGAGGTTCAGAAAACAAATCTAAGTTACTTGTACATTAATCATCCCACACTAAACGAAATAAAAATTAAGAAGTGTTAGTCATAATACCTATTTGTTGCTACTAATTTTACGCAGTGCTGTAGCAAATCATTTGTGTGTACCATGAGAGCCAATTTCCTTAGAGGTTTTGTGTCTTTACCATAATTAGGTGCATCAACATGATGATGTCATAATCAAACCAATCTGAAGAAAAAGAAAACCTAGTTATTTTTGTAGGTAGGATCAAATTGTCATTATTCAAAAACAAGTGAAAACAAAGAATATCCCATTTCAACAAACCATTACGTTAGAGAAGACTATATAATAAAGTCTAGACTGTAATCAGATAGCGAAGGTTAGACCAAAAGCAATCTCAATTTTAATTTGAAACCATTGACCTTATTTCGTATTGACACCAAAAACACCTAAAAAGCGAAGGGTTCCAGATTATTACTATGATAAAATCCTTAACAAAACCTTACCCTCTGCTTCATTATCTAAATTATCTACGAATATGTTACGTGGACACCTGCTCAAATGATGGGGTGGAAATGATAAGGGACGAAGAGTTTGTTGTGGGTTACAGCTTAATATGTACCTACGAGAACATCATGCAAGTCATGTTAAACCCCTTCTTGATTAGTGATATAAATTAACATATTATTTATATTGAAATCTAAGTTTCTAATGAAACTTTCATATCAAAAATCATTAGCATAGATTACGATTTTGTAACGATACAATTTTAACAACCATAAATGTTAATCTACAGATAGTTTACCTATAAATCCAACTCGAACAGCATAACTCAATAAATGATACCGTTATCTGCCAAATAGTGCCACTAAAACATCTGAAAGCTACGGCAAAAGAAATGAAACAAATCCGATGCAGCGTCTGTCTACAAATATATATGCCTTTACGGCCGGCGAGCGCGCTATCTACGAAATTTTGGACTTATGCCTAGAATAAGAACCGTGTCCCCTGAATTCTGGCCAGGTATCGCACGGTACAACAGTCAGGTAAATAAGTCTGCCACGAAGTGAGCCCACACAATAGCGCCGGGCTAATTTATTAGGTAGTGCTTAAGGACAATGAGGCCGGGAAATGGGCGAATTGTGAATCGCTCTATAAGTTAAGGGGGGTTTCAAACTGCGATGAATTTGAAAAATAGGTATTTGAAGAAACTATTGCCGTCGCGCTATGCCGCTATGCTATGCGCTATGTGCGATAGGGACATCAGCAGCTCAGACCGAATGATTCACAATTTTTTTTACGAAATCGACGTTTCGTTTTCCCTATTTTCCTCCTCGAAAACTGAGCAAAGTATTTTTTACATTAAAATTTTAAGTAAGGGGTTATCTATCCCTTTTACTTTTTTTATGTTAAAATCTTTTCGAATTTGTCTGGTAGTCCTTTTAATCACGGCGGAAAAATAGGGCATTTATTGTAATTTTTGGAGGGCCATAATTTCTTTAATAATTAGTTGCTGAAAAAAAGGAAGTGTCCAAAGCAGAACTTGATTATATGAAAAAAAAATATGACTCTAGAGGCGTTATTCAGGAAGAAAACAGGGGAATACATTTGTATGGAATAATCGCAGCCCAACTACTACGTCTACTTATACGTAAAGTTTATTTACGAAAGCGAATCATCTTGAAATAAGTTCGAGATGGCCAGCTGGCCAATGAGGGCGTATTGACACGCTGCGTAATTCAATTTTGGGTACCTATGCATTGCTTCAAAATACAAGTACACGAGGTGTCGTGGAACAAACGAAATAGTTTTAGTAGAATCAGTTAAAGTACCTTAGAACAACGTTAGTGGTAGATAATTCTTATTATATAGGTACACTTAACTAAACTGCCATTATCAACTCCACACTAATTATAAAGTAAAAAACGACTTTAAAATTACAGTAAAAAAGTCTCTTTTCAACTCTTGATGTTTCATGTACGAAAGAATAATTCGAATACATTTCAAATAGTTAAAATGAATTCGATAACCTACATTATATATCAAACAAAAAAAATAAGCTTATGTACACCTACATTGTCTGAGTACCTTCAACGAAATAAGTACTTACTTACTTGAGTAGGTAATATATAAGTATTTATTTTCCTGGCCCTACACTATGGCGGTAGTAGTTGAAATTTACACCCCTACCCCGGGTCCTTTGCTCTCTTAACAAGCTTTCTAACAAACGCTGAGCAGAAAATATAGGAATTCGTGGTCTTTGCTTATTAAGCCTGATTTATGTAATATGAAAAAAAAGTTCTTCTAGGAACTGTTTTTCTGACCCGCACCTGACTTACGTCACTTATTTAGTTAGTTATGATTTGTTTACTTATTACATACCTATTTAGAAATTTAAAACATTCTAGGTTTTATTATAAGTTCGTATGTTTTCTTGTCTTCAAGTAATATTTTTATTCAACTGTATTAATACACACGGTTTGGAAGTATTTTGGTTTGGTTGCTTTGGTAGTAAGTAAAATGATTTCTACATTAAAATATGCCTTAATTACAACTTACAACCAAAAAGCGAGGCAACAGTTATTTATCTTAAGAGTGATCATTACCGCCCCTTAAATTCCACTTTCATGTCGCCCCGTCTTCTAATTTCGAACCCCTATTTAGGGGAAAATCAATGATATAGGGTGGGTTTAAACTATTTATTTGGATAGCTATTACTGAGCTCGTCTAAGCACCTACGTATGTTATAAAGTGTACAGATGTTAAACATAGATTAATTAAGCAAATTTCTTCCCTCGGTAAAAAGAGAATCAGCTTTATAAAGATACTGGAATCGGTGTTTGTTTATTTTTTACTTTGGTAATCCTGTGTAAAGTAATTTCTTTTTCAACACGCTCGATCGTAAATTGACATTTATTGCACCGGTTTTAGTATCAGCTTATTACGCACTTGTGCTTTTTACTTTACATTACCGCAAAGTGTTATGATAGGTATAATCCCGATTATGATAAGTTTGTACCTCACTGCAAGTGATATTTGTGTAGCCCAAGCATTCTTAATTTAAGCGGGTAAAATAGTTTGATAGCTCAACGCTGCCAAAAAAAAAATTGCGCGCTATATGTGTTGACGTTCTCATTGTGTTTATTTGATTATTATCAAAAAATCTACTTAAAAAAATACAAGTCTGTTTTTTTCCTCGCAAGTGTGTTGAAAAACGTCGTATGACACGCTTGTGCATTGATTATTATACTCTCGGCTCACTTATCGCGTTCGCCTGCGGAACACGGCGCTAAATACCGCCTCGAGTGTTATTAACCAACTTTGCACACATGTATCATAATGTACTATTACGACAATTGATGTAGGCGACACGGTGGAGCCCAAAGTGGTAAACAAACTAACTTACGAAGGTACCGGTTCTCGAGTGTACTATCGGAGCACACCAGGGGCCCAAGTCTGCTATTTCAATTGTATTCCAATGAACTTTCAGTGTTCTTTTCAGGTGTCATAATCGTGACATTATACAGTTTTGGTAGTCTACTAACACAATAGTGTCATAATGGCGTTATAATGGCGAAATAATGACTCCACAATTTAGTCACCACTGAAAGTTCATTGGAACACAATTGTAATAGCAGACTTGGGCCCCATGTAGGTGCTTGGTTATAGATTTTCGACGTCAGGTTAGTGGCTAGGAACGTTTTACAAAGTACTCTACCATCGTACTATGGTTTTGCCCGTTGCAAAACCGACCTACTCTGATACTTCAAGCACCTAGAGATCAAGAAACACTTACCATCGGAGCCGCATGGTTTTTTGCCATCTTAGTGGTATAAATAGCTCAATTTATTCTATGACCATATACAATCACCTCTTTCATATTTATACGACATTACAGTAGTAATAGATATGGAAGAAGCACGTCTCTGTGAATTACTTGACAACGTTCTTCCCACTATCAATTCGACTAGATACATTGTCTCTTCCAAATTACAATAGAGTCGTGGAACAATGAGTACGTAGTACGAATGTTCGCATAAGATAAGCTCGCACACGCGGTGGCTTTTTGTCGCATAATACTCTGTCTTAGCGTGTGAACCTTTGTATTAAATCGTCCGCTTAGCAAGGGATTAACATGATTTGGCGCTAACTAAGGCTCGCTCCACTGATACTAAGTACTGATATTTAATGAACTTCCACTTAACTTGTCAAAATTAATATTTATCTTCGTTAGTTAGTTTTGTAACTAATTATTTTGGTTATGTTTCATGTACAGTTCATTGGCTATTTTAAGTATATCATAAGATACCGAAATTAAAGTTGATTGATGAGTTATTTATGTCAATAACTAACTTAATTTATAATTAATAGCTTTAATTAATAAATAATTAATAGGTTAATTAATAGCTTCAGGTTAATTTATTTAGAAAATTAAGGTCTTCGCTCAGAATAACAGCACGGCTACGCCTCGGCATTTACCTTGCCATGTAAATGAGGCCTCTAAATCGTATGCGTTAAAGTAAATTTTACAAAAACTAGATAAAATTGTTGACGCCTCGTGGCAAGCGCGCTTGCCGGTACAAGCCTGCACTAGTCCTGCTGACAACACGCTTCCAGCGAGCGGCCCACTCCCTTGCTGCCTGGTGCCAGCAAGCGGTATCTTGCCAAAGGGCTGAAGCTGTGTATACGTACCGGTGTGCCGGTGCTTTCTGGCTGAATATTTGAGTCTGTCTCTTATGATTTGTATGCTTACCACCTTCGGGTACATCATCACTTGCCTTTTTGAGATTGAGGTCAAATACACATAAAGTAAAAAAAAGAGAGGTACTGTACTTGAATTTCACAATCATAATCAAAAGTATCCTTAAAATGTCCGTATTTTTTTTTAATTTTTATCTGACGGTTTAAATTATACAATGATTAATACTCACTACTCAGGCAATCACACGACATAACTAAATACTTCAAATATCTCTGAAGTAGGTATGTAGAAACGACACTAATCAGAACAATGTTGAACCACAACTATGCGACAATCTCGACACATTACACAAGTACACCTAAGTAGACATATGTCAGGGTCACGATCCATCATAACTAACTAAGGGTAGTTACACACAAACATGCAGTTACGTCGTTTTGCGAGGGGCACATGCGGTTTTGATAGAACAATCTAAGTTACTGAATTATCCAAGATTTCAGTAACTTTCTCGCAGATGAAAACTAGCGGGAAGCAAAGACAACTGCAATTAATAACAGTGAATGATTAGTTTTAAATTAGAATTTATTATCTAATCCGCCACGTTTTCACAAGTATGATATTTATAACGTTAGACGTTGCGTTATTGAGGTTTAAAATAAGTTTTATTACCAAGATATACTTATAAATGTACACGCGTTTCTGGGCGTGCTGCTGTGCGACGGAATCAGGTGACATTGGTGAAGGAAAAAGAAACTGTACAGAATCGCTGCTGGTGTACTGCAGGATGTCGCCCCGTGGGTACAAGCCCTTATAAGTACTGCTCGTAGCTAAGCTTAAAAAATCTTTTCACGAATAAGACGACACAATGACAGAAACGAGCTACGGGGAACCTACTTAAATTTTAAGTCTGTGAATATCTACTTAGATATTCATTAAAATAATTGGATTGGAGAAGCTTCAAACTAACGCATTCCCTTCGTTTTAGGAGTGTGTTATTGCGGGCTAAATTACATCAAATAATAAGTATGTAGCGACATCTATCAGCCATCTATCATTAACACATGATATACGGAATAATAGATGGCACAGCGCCACATTATCCTGCATCGCGCTTACGAAGTTTTCTTGAGAATCTACATATATACCACGTTGGACCGCGTTCCCCAGGCACGATGACCCAGCCTGGTGGAAGATTTTAAATGGAGGTATCATCCAACCTTGCACATCCATACATCATCATCATCAGCATATAATTTCCCTCCCACTGCTGAGCACAGGCCTCCTTTCACATATCATGATGAAAGGGAATGGGCACTAATTGGCAGATACTCCACCACGCGTGCCCACTGCGGATCGGTGGAGGAAGGCTAGTGGTCAACCTACTGTTGGAGTTTTCAAGCCGCCGAGAAGGCCTCCAACTAGCTTAACGACTATCACAATTAAGTGATAACCGAGACCAACGGCTTTACGTACCTTCCGAAACACGGAAACGCTCGATTTGGAATACCACTAGGCGGACGCCCATCCAGGTACCGACCACGATGGTAAACTAGCACCATCGATTAAGAACGGCTTATCATGCTACACCTCGAGCGCTTCATACATACATTGTAGTAATATACCTATGGCTATAGTAATTTTACATATCTATGGTGAACAGAAACCTGAAATATTGATGCTTATCTGAAACCCAAAGCTCTTTACAATCGATATTCATTAGTAAATAAACCTAGACATCATAATTGTCATCATTATTTCGACTGGCATGGTCACGAGATATGAAAAATCAATGCACTCAAAACCTTATGCTCAATAAATCACAGAGTTGCGGTCACTTCTCAACATTGATTGATGTAGTTCTAACGTCCAATCAGCTAATAGCCGACCGACCTCGATCAAATAGAGACAGGGACGGCCAGAAATTTCTTCCGTTCGCATTAACCCCTATAATGGAGTTGAAACTTTTGAGGGTTAACGATTGTCCGTCGGTAATCATTCTTTGTCGTGCATTAACAGTCGATTAGTGTGAAGCTACTTTTTGTTGCACTGTTTGCACGAGGCCTTGGTATCATTGGTAATTAAAAAAGAGACCATATTTATTATGAACTTTTTTATAATAAAACTCACTTGAGTAGATCTTAATTGGACTGTTTTACAAAAAACTTAAACCGACTTCAAAGTGCACTATGAAGTAATCAAATCCTGATCTGATGACAATGGGACCAAAAGGGAAGTGTACCCTTCCAGACAAAAAAGAATTTTCCAAATCGGTTAATAAATGACGGAGTTACGAGGTAACAAACATAAAAAAAAATACAACCGAATTGAGAACATCCTCCTTTTTTTGAAGTCGGTTAAAAATACACTCATAACATTCTATGCCAAATGAACCAATACGGTTGCGAATATTGAGCCATATTGTTCTACGAAGGAAAAACAATAAAAATTCAAACCCGCCTTATGCTGAACATCCACCAAATTTCATTCTGACAACATTACATGATCACAACTCCACTGCCATTAAGCCAATATGCGTTTTTAAGAATATATTGTACTAGCTGCCCGGCGCGACTTCGTTCGCGTGGTGCTACCCTACCCTACCCTACCCCACCCTACCCTACCCTACCCCACCCTACCCTACCCTACCCTACCCAACCGATTTTGTGCAAACTTCACATAAACCATCTGCTAAATAGTCCGAACAAAGCCTAAACATTTGGTTTGGATCGGTGAGCCCGTTCTTGAGTTATAAAATTACAACGAAAAATGGCACTGATTTATATATATATAGATTTATGCTGCGATGCTGTTGAATTAGAAGACTATCAAAAATGGTAAATCTGTACATTTTGACACAAGTGATAGTTCATTGGAACACAATTGTAACAGCCGAGTCGGGCCCTAGATGCCATGTATCACCAAATTAGGTAACTAGGTATATCTGGGCCAGTAGACAAGATGGTTATCGACAATCGTCATCGACAGTAAACGATCAACATTTGTATGGGATTGACATTTCAAATCGAAATAACACGTGATTTTTAACAATCTCTTATGTCAATCCCATACAAAGGTTCATCGCTTACTAACGATGACGATTGTCGACAGCCGTCTTGTCTAGGGGGACTGGAATATAAATTTTTAACTTATTCCTCGTATAATTTCGTCAGCGTTTTTCCATCGCAAATGTAGAACTACCATGTGTTTTGTGACTCAAACCCTTGAGAATGAATATTTGTTATTCAACGAATGAATATGAAAACCAGCTAAACTCAAAACCCTCCAAAATCTTACGTCAACTTTATTTAGCTGGATTATAAAAATAAACTTTTGAAACAGTTTTCCACTCAGCATAATATTGCAACTCAAGGGTACGCTGAGAAAATTGAGGAAATTTTCATTTCTTTTAATTTTTACATATTTTTGTTGTAAATAAAAATATATATTAAGTTATATAATACTTATAACATACTACATAACACATGACGACCACGAGAAAAACATCAACAACATATCAAAATAATGATCAGCAATAAGCGATTACAAAACAGGATACCTTATGGTGCGTCCATGCTTGGCGAACCGAGCACGAGCCGAGCCACGAATGAACACACTGCAAGCACGATTCGCGTAGCGTGGACGGGTTTGCGAGCTTCGAACGAGCATTCGTATCGTCCTCGACTGCGCCCCGCCCGATTGACAGTTTTTTCACGAACACAGGGATTCGCATCGCGCTCGTTGTAGGCTCGTTGAAGGCTCGTTGAAGGCTCGTTATGTACGTCCACGCTTGAAATCGCGAGCAACGGACGAATCCTGTTCGTTCGAGGCTCGGCTCGTGCTCGCTTCACGTAGCATGGACGCACCATTATATCGAAAGCTATCACTTTCAGAGAGCAGGAAAATCATTAGGGGAAAGGAAAGTATTTTATTTATTCGTGTAAGGCCACTTATGCTGTTTTTATTATTATGAGAGGAGCTCAAAAAGAAGACTTGAAATCGTGGCTCTATAACACGCCAAGGACAATCCAAGGACTATCCGAAGTTAGACTGATACTTTATTTTGAACAAGAACATAGAGAGCTGACTACCAACCTTCAGTGTCTGACACTGTATGAAAAAATAGAGTTATTCTGAAGATTATTTGAAAATTTTAGTAATTATAATATTTAGAACTGAAAATATCTGTATTTTTGTTAAACTACTGGACCGAATACGAACAATTCTACACCAGTAAGAATGCTATATTATCTCTGAGTAAAATATTTATATATTTTATATGGGATCCCTACGACAAGATATCGCAGATGAAACCGAGGACCGAAAAGCCAAATAATAAAACCAATGCTAATCTGCCAAATTAGACAACTTTGCGAAAAGGGACTATTCTGGAGATCGTATTTGCAATAAACTATTAATGAATCATCTACATTGAGATCACAGACAACAACAGCCTGTAATTCTAAAATCAAACACAGATTTAAGTGAATCAAACACAAACGTACACACAGGCAATATGTGAACTAATCGCAAACTCCGCGGGTTCCTGAGGTACGCTCGCCGGGGCAATTTCGATTTGATTTATCATTGTTCTTCACCGATAAATCAGGCCACAATAGGGCTCTAGAGCGCGAGGCACTATACGGAAACTTCTATTAATTCTCCTTAGAACAATCCCCCGAAGTTAGCCCACAATGGGATTTGAGACAATACGTCTCAAACGTGAGATGTTATCGCGTGATAAGATCCGGTTTGTGGCGGATCGATCCTGATAATGTTACATGGGAAATTAAATCGTAATGGAATAAGGACTATTTACTGACTAAGGAATTCATAGAGACTAGCTGTTGCGCGCAGTGTTTACTCATGTCCCACTGTCTTTCTATTTATATAGATAATATAAACACTAATTGTGTTGTACCTTGTACTTTTTATAATTTTTACGGTAAGCGACTTTAACAAAAACAACTTTAAAAAGCAAACAATGGGTAAAAAAATCATAATATAAAATTTAAATTTTCCACGTTATCAAAGAAAAAACTTGAAATACGAACGCAGCATAAGTTTTAAGAATTCTTCACAAAGAACTATGAGTTCAAGTGAAGTCTGATATATTTCGAAGTCATAAAATAAAGAACAGGCTATATGAATAATTAAACTCCAACTTTATTTTGTACCTTTATACGAAAAAAATGAAAATAAAAGAGAAAAATCCGACTCGCCCTTACACTTTTTAGCCCCTAACACGACTAGCAATTGATTCAGCATACCGATCACGTGCAATAGTTCTTTCTGAACGGGATTGCTTCCAATAATCTCGTGAACCAATTGAATTGAAACCTTTTTAGATGGTAACACGCCACATTTTGGCATGGTCCACAAGCCCGCAGTGATTCTGGCAGAAAATCTGAAATCTTTCTGTGCTTGTATACTTTGTATGGATCGCGGGCCAGCACCAGCGTGTAGGCGAGCGGTGCGGTGGAGGCTTTTACATCAATTTTCGTATTACCAATGGATTAAATTCAAGGGTTATCCCCCTAAGGAAAGTTTCCGATTGGATTGGGAGAGCAGCGATTGTCGTGAATCAATGTTATAAAATTTGTATTCAGGTGGTGGCACTACTTTACTTTCTCTGCTCTGGACAGTGAACGTTGGATCCATTTAAAAAGTATTGGTTTTTTGGTTGTTTTTCACCACCTTTATTGTGTACTTAACTGAATTTCTTTTGTAATAAAAAAAAGTCAAAGGAGGATAGACAGTGTTTCGATGTTTTTACAGATTCAGTTTAAATCCAGTTTGGTTGTTTAGTACTCAATAAGTTCAAAATGGTATCAATCAGACTGAGAGAGAGTTTTTTGTTTGTGAGACTGTTTTGGTGCATCCAGTCCAGACTACGAACAAAGATATTAACTCACCTGATATTACAGTGACGTCAAGAAGTGGACTGAAACGGGTTCCCATGCCAGTTTCATGGACGCACGCACATGTCCTTACACATGTGATTTTACACCGTATAGATAATAAGATAAAATCCAAAATTGAAGTTCCGAGGAAATCCACTTCTCCAGGGAACCCACTGAGCAACTTCATCGATGCGTGCGACTGACTGCGTGATCTTACTCTGTGACCAAGGTCAGGGTTATGGTTACAAACCATGACAAGGTCAAGGGGACCTACTCTCTATAATTTATGCATACACTATAAAATCATGCTTTTTACATAATGTGCCCATCATAGAGGAAAGATCTATTCGTCCATGGTTTCCATATACCTACACACATTTTTTTTGTGTTTTCCGTGTAATTATCCTAGGTTTTTTTTTTTATAGAACTGATTTGTTTTGACAAGCATACGGCCGTTATGCCTTAAGCGGTTAATGTAGCCTATGGATGCACGCAACACCTAAAACCTTCCCCCCTCGCCAACGATCTCTGGTGACCCGACTCACGCGCAGGAATACGACATTGTTATTTGGCTGCGGTATTCTGTATGGTTTAAAAAAAAAACTTTGCTCTACCTAAATTAGAAAAGTACATTCTTAATTAATATTAATTCTCCCCCTTTTTAACTTTCCATTTTTGTAATGCTATTTTCTAAGTGTCTAATCATCGAAATAGTATTTGAATGTGTACAACAGTAATCCTGTAATGTCTAAACATTTATAGTAACATTCAAGAGGAAGCCTTTATTTAGAAAACACACAAAAAATATCGGATGCAAGTGATACACAATTCTACTAATAATAGTACTAAACAATACATATTTGTAAATCACAAAGTGGACATTGCTGTAAAGGGTTTTAATTAGACATATAAAGTAACTACCCACTTCCCTTCAGCTACTACCTAAATTGATTTGTATGCAGGGGGTTTCGGGGGCGATAAATCGAGGTAAAATTTTTAGATAGGTAACGTCGTCTTATCCGTATTTTCAGGCAATGAAAAACTGCTACAATATCATTAGAATACGAAGGTTTCAACACCATCTACAAGGTTATATATAATAAACTCAGGTGGAAAATCGGGCGGTCCCGAAACCAGAAGATTTGGAAAAAAAGCCAAACATAGTCAGATTGTCCAAAAAAATATTTGTATATGTAACCTTGCTGAGTTTCTTGCCGGATTCTTCTCAGTTGAAAGCTGAGATCCGAACCGGTGGTAACTTCAGTAAATGTGACCTTCATAAGTGCCCTTCTGGGGCCTAAATTGAATAAATGGCTTCGACTTTGGACTTTGAGAATACCCCGGTTCGAGTCCAGATGAATATTTTTTTCCCTTTTTAGGGTTCCGTAGCCAAATGGCAAAAAACGGAACCCTTATTTTTTTTTTTTTTTTTTTTTTTTTTGTCACCAAAAATAGCTTGTATTAAAAAAGACATTTTTAACAACAACCATTATTTCTACCTTACCTAGCATATGAAATAAATACACTTTAATTATCATTTATTTGATAACGAATTAAATAATAAAGTTGCCTGTAATACCCATGAAAACACAACAAATTATTTGTTGTACGGTATCTTACACAGTAGCAAGCACGGAGTAGCAAGCAACTCATATCATTAAAACATTACACACGAATAATAAAATTAGTTCCACGAACCAATAAAATACTATTGGAATCTTACAAAATTTTACTCTAAGTTAATTTCTTTACGCTGTAAAATTTATGTTGAGTTCGACAACACTATGATGCGACTGGTACAGACAACGTCAAAAGTATCTGATAAGTAGTGATATGAATTTTGACGATGACTGTATAACGAACAAAGTATTTGCGTAAAATTGAGCGCACTATAAAAAGAAATCGATTTGTTTTCCATCTCGATGATTTTACGATATTATGAAAGTTTTAAAGCGAAGATCAATCTGTAGTGCTGTTAGATAAGGAAACATAGTTTCGAATAATTTAAAATATTGTTAGGTACGATGCTGGGTGGGTATCACCCTGAAGCTACTGTCGTTTTGATAAGTTATGTAACATTCTGGAACTTTTATGTGCTTAATAACTTTTAGCAATAAATCACCACAGCTTCAATGTGTTTAAGAACATTCTTAGTCAAAAAACAGCGCGTACAACTTAATAATAATAATAATAATAATAATGTTTATTAGTAGCATACAAATGAAAAGACATTAAAATTAAGTTTTACAATAAGTTAACATGTATGATAGGTATAGGCTTATAGTCTTTATAAAAATAGGTCGCAACTAACACCTTAGCTAGGTTACAGAGTAACCTGTATTAAAGATGCTAGTCCCTTACCCCAGGGAAAGTATCTACATTAACCCATTAAAATGTTACATTGTTCTTTTTTTTTAATATTTCTTCTTAACTTTATCTTATTTTATATTATGTATCTAAAATTAGGCTTAAGGCTTATGGTGTGTTAATGTTAAATGTGTGGGGGTGAGTGGAGAGTGTTATAGTGTATATGTGAGTGTGTGTGTCTGTATGTGTGTGTTTGTGACGTTAGTGTGAATGAGTGTTGGTATTTTTACTAGAATTTAATTTATAAGTTTCTCTGTCTGATCATAAGTCAGGGTTAATAGCCAATTACGAAGAACTCTCTTGCAAGTACTATTAGATAGATGGAATATGGGAAACAATTTATTTATTTTGTTATAGAGAGCAGGAGCCGAAAAACAGTGGAACCTTTTTGAAAAGGCAAAGTGGGTTTTTTGTATGTGGCATATTCTGTCCTTGCGCCTTTTTGATATAATTCTCAGAGGGGTAGCAGCATGTTGTAATAAAACTGAATTTAGGATATGAAGTTGTCTTACAGAAAGGACCTCGCAGAATTTAAATAACTCAGTCGTAGAATAGGAGAAAGGTAGGAATGTACAAACTTTTAAAACCGCCCTTTGAGCTCTCTCAAGTGCCAGTAAGTTGGTTTTAGGTGCGCCACCCCAAGATGTTATGCAGTAGGTTAAGATCGATTGGCAAAGGGCAAAATAGACATTCTTCATAGTTCTAGCTTCAGCCACATATCTAAGTGATTTAAATATATATATAAGTTTTCTGACCCTGTTTTGTAATAGTTCGATGTGTGGACTGAAGCATAAAGTGTTGTCAAGTATGACACCCAGATATTTAATCGAGTTTGTCCGTTCGAGATTGGGGCAGGTGCATGTAGAATTCCAGGGATGAGAACAAGAGTGAGCAATTATAGAAAGGTTTGTTGGAGGTTGAGTAGCTTGGCGAAGAGTGAAGGTAAGGTATTTTGTTTTTACCGTGTTAAGTGTGAGCGAGTTCTTAGCTAGCCAGTACGTGACAAGGTTCAATCCAGACTGAGCCTTTATGAAGACATCGTTCCAAGTATCACCGGTAAATAAAAGTGCAGTATCGTCTGCAAAGGATGTGATTTTTCCATCAGGTAAGTGTATTTGACACAAATGATTAAGGTACACTAGAAAGAGGGTTGGTCCTATTACACTACCTTGCGGAACTCCATACGTGACCGGAAGTTCGTCACTTATGAATTCATTAATTTTAACGCATTGAGTTCTCTGACTAAGGTAATCTTTCAGAATATCGAGGGCAACACCCCTAATGCCAACCATTTCCAATTTAGATAGGAGGAGAGGAATAGAAACTGTGTCGAACGCCTTAGTGAGGTCTAAGAAGATAGTTAACGCTTTTTTCTTGTCATCCAAACTTTTAACAATATGACTTGTGAGGCTTAGAACGGCATCGGAAGTAGATCTATTCTTTCTGAAACCATATTGGTTTGGAGATAGAAGGTTCTTATCTTCCAGGTATTGGATAAGCCTCTTATTGATTATCCGTTCTAAGATTTTTGATATTACAGGGAGAACAGCTATTGGGCGATAATTGTTGACGCAGTTCCTATTTCCACTCTTAAAAATGGGGTGAATCAAAGATTTTTTTAAATAGGAGGGAAAAGTACCAGTCTCAAGACAGAGATTAAAAATGTGTGTCAAAAGAGGAACCAGTATGTTTTTGTACCTTTTTAATATTTTTGTTGAAATACTGTCCCAGCCTACAGCTGAATCCGTTTTCAAGGTAAGTAAGATGGATTCAACTTCAGAGCTGTCCGTGGGTAGGAGAACAAAAGAGTTAATTGGTATATTATCTGGATTGTCTAATAGAGTCGGAGGGGGTTGGTGAATGGGAGTTATTTTATCGGCGAGATTCTTACCAATGCCTGCAAAAAAGTGGTTGACGTGATTGACAGAGAGTAGTGGAGACGAAGACAGTAGATCACTAGAGGAACTTTTTTGTTTTTTAGTATTTGTCACCCTTTTTATTACCCGCCATAGTCGCTTATTATCCGAACCAGCCCTATGAAGTTCTGCTTTCTCAAAACTTCTTTTTAATTTTTTAAGAATTTTGGTACAAAAATTTCGATACCGTCTGTATGTAGTCCTCAGAACATCGTTATCAGGGTTATTTTTTACTTTTTTATGCATGGCATCGCGATTGCGCATGCAGCGCAGTAGGCCTTCAGTAATCCAAGGTTTCAATATACGCCTGCGTTTGGATAATTGAATGACCGTGGAATTATTTTTTATTGTAGAAGCTAATATATCAATAAGATATGTTGTTGCTAGGTGCGCGTCAGTCATTTGTAGAATACATCCAAAATCAGTATTATTAACTTCAACATCAAGGCTGTCATAGTCTATTTTGTTGGTAGTGTTAATCGTCTTAACATACCTCTTTTTTTGCTTAAGACATAGTAGGACACTATTATGGTCAGTAACTGAGGAATCGAGAACAAGTGTTATGGCATCAAAGTTCGATTTCAATATCACATGGTCCAAGCAGCTTAGACCACGAGTAGGTAGTGTATGTGCAGGAAGCATACCGTGAAAAGCCGTAAGATTGAGATAATTAGATACTTGGGAATCACAGGGAGTACGATTTATATCAAGGTTGATGTCGCCCAAAATTATAACATTGTTAAAGGATAAAACTGAGCTAAGAACTTCATCTAGGGAGTTTAAGAAAATTGATGTGTTATTGAAAGAGGGAGAGCGATAAATGCAAAGAATTGCTATTTCCTTTTCTAGCTTTAATAACAAGCATGAGCCATCCAAGAAATCGGGCTCAGTGACGGTATGCTTAAGGTGATCCTTAATATAAATAACTACCCCATCATTTTGGTTAATGTGTTTAATCGTACTATAAGATACATAAGTTTCAATACTAGGAATAGTGATATTGCTTTCGAGCCAACATTCTGTTAGGGCTATTACATCACAATCCATGTCAATTCTGTGTAAGAGTGTTGAGAAGCTATCAAAGTTACGGTTAATCGATCTGATATTTTGAGTTAATATTTTGATTAGATTATTGGGGCCACCCACGCGAACACCACAATCATCTGGGCTACATCGTTCGCTTACTGAAACGGATAACTGGTCGAGATCTTTGCTAATTTCCAAAAAGTTATCGAATTTTATTTAAGATATTGGTTGTCATAATAAAATTGAAATCGACGGGTAAAATTGGTTTTTTGGGTAATGGATGGACAAAATAAAAACGGTATGGCAGGCAATAATTGAGTATACCAAAGTGTAAGTGTGAGTGTGTGTATATGTGTGTGTGTGAGTAAGTATGTTCATTGTGAGAGGTGTAATAGAACCCTTATAGATTCGTCATGTCTGTCTGTCTGTCTGTCTGTCTGTCCGTGTATGTCACAGCCATTTATTTCCGAAACTATAAGAACTATAATGTTGAAGCTTGGTAAGTAGATGTATTCTGTGAACCGCATTAAGATTTTTACACAAAAATAGAAAAAAAACAATAAATTTTGGGGGTTCCCCATACTTAGAACTGAAACTCAATTTTTTTTTTTTCATCAAACCCATAAGTGTGGGGTGTCTATGGATAGGTCTTCAAAAATGATATTGAGGTTTCTAATATCATTTTTTTCTAAACTGAATAGTTTGCGCGAGAGACACTTCCAAAGTGGTAAAATGTGTGTCCCCCCCCCCCTGTAACTTCTAAAATAAGAGAATGATAAATCTATAAAAAATATATGATGTACATTACGGTGCAAACTTCCACTGAAAATTGGTTTGAAAGAGATCTAGTAAGTAGTTTTTTCTTAATAGGTCATAAATTGAAATTAATATCAAATACTCAGGTCTATACTACCATTTACTTATATACCTACAGGTTTGTACGGAACCCTCGGTGCGCGAGTCTGACTCGCACTTGGCCGGTTTTTATTTTTTTAATAGGTCATAAATTGAAATTAATATCAAATACTCAGGTCTATACTACCATTTACTTATATACCTACAGGTTTGTACGGAACCCTCGGTGCGCGAGTCTGACTCGCACTTGGCCGGTTTTTCTTTAATTCGTATCCAAATATAATTTCCAAAAAACACGATTTCCAAAAAATAAACTATCATACAATTAAATAAATAACCAACGACGTAATTAAATACGCAAATGATTGTGCATCATCATAGAAACAGGTAATTGTTAGTCGTGAGCATTGCATAAGCATGACTTTAATGAAAACATTTTAAATGTCTATCCACTGATGCAAACACTATTCATATTAGTTTAATATTTCTGTGTTATAAGCGTTGTAAAACACAACAAACTATTGAGTAAACTTCAATAGTTTAACAACGTCATAAATATTTACACAGATGATTAATGCTCTACAAAACCGTGTATTATGTTTTATTTGTGACTCACGCGCTGAGCAAAGTATTCTGTCATAATTTTAAAATGTGTACAGATAAAAAAGGCTACACTTTTACATGGTTCGGTATATATATTTTATATTATACGACTAAGTTGGTAAACAAGCATACGGCCCGCCTGATGGTAAGCGGTTACTGTAGCCATATGGACGCTTGCAACAAATAATGCATCGCTCAAACGTTACCAAACTTTTCCCCTTCCCCAATGAGCTCTGCCGACTTTACTCACGCGCAGGAACACAACTTTACACAAAATAAAGTTATTTGGCTTCGGTATTCTGTAAGGTGGTGGAGGTACTTCCCCAGTAGAGCTGCTCTTTGAGCGAATAAACGCTATGCTCTACCACTCTGCAAATAACCTCGCTACAAATATTTGTCTTATGATTCCAGAATAACACGTGGAAAAAAATTTTTTACTTGTCATACATTATGATCGAGCAAGGTATTGTAAGAAAAGTAAACATTTTTTTTGAGAATTCCCATAGTAAAAGTTGTTCAGCATGACTAACCCAACATAGGTTTCGAAAATATGCCATCTCGAAATCTCCACCCAGTATTTTTGCCATGCGTTATGTTGAGGCCAGTTTACATTGATCATCACAGTATGACGAAAGTTTTTTCAATTCGTTGCGTTTCTAGTACCCTAACCTAACCTGGCCCCATAGAGTTTGATCCTTGTTGGAGACAGGATCAAATAAGCTAACATAAATATTTTTTCGAAAATCGCTTTTTTCTCGCCGACTGTAATTTTTCTCAAAATTTTTAAATGTACCAAATACTCCTCTATACTCTATACTATATACTCTATACTCCAAATAGTAAGGGATAGTCGTTATATACCATATTTTCGTCGATTCAACCCAAGCTGATTTACTGACCCGTCTCAAATTTCCACCGGTATAGGTGTTTCTGGTTTCAAAGTCAAAGTCAAAGCCATTTATTCAATTTAGGCTCTAATAGGGCACTTATGAAGGTCAAAGTTACCACCAGTTCGTAAGTCGGCCTTCAACTGAGAAGAACAGGTAAGAAACTGAGCAAGGTTAAATCTTTAAAATACTTTTTGGACAATCTGACTGTATTTGCAATTTTTTTAAAGTATCTGTTTTGTTTTACAATGTACAAAAAAGATTTCAATCAAATGACACAGTATAATGGAATCTTTCGCTCAATTATGATGAAAGAGTTTCTCAAATTTCCTAGTGATCTCTAGAAATAATAACTGATAACTTACTGCCCAGTTAATTACCCGTATTTTATTATAATCTTGTAGACAATGACGGCACGAGAACGTAACTAACACCGGATTATATTGAGATTGTATATTAAAACCTATGTAATGTAGCTAGTTTTCTAGCTTCATGTGGTTTTACTCAACATTATCCTATAACTATACATAGCGTAATAAGCGGCACGAGTCGTGAGCACACTTTTAAACATAAAATCCAAGGTCTCAAGCGCCGCAAATATGCTACCCTTGGTGATGGGTACATATTTGGGGCGTTCGGGGTTGAAACGCTGGGGCCGTGGGGGCCGGATGCTCACCATTTGTTCAACGAGGTCTCACATCGTCTAGTTGAGACCTCACGTGACAAGAGGGCTGGCGTTTATCTACGTTAACGAATAAGCATTGCCATCCAACGTGGCAATGCCGCCAGCCTTCTTGGTACGTTTGCACAGGGCAGCGATTTGGGAAAAGTTTTCCATTTGTAATTTGTAATTTTTAATTTAGATTTAAGTTGTTTCTTGTTTTTTACCAATACACTTGAGTACAGATATAAAATAAATGATTCACCTAAATTCAAAAGTTATTAGATTAAAGTTATTGAAATGTATATAAATGTAATACTTAGTATAACACCTATTTGAATTCATTTTCGTGTCAAATACATTCCACGTCAATAGTCATTTTATTTCCGATCCACCTTATGAAACAGAAATGTGCAAGCGATTATAGACCGTAAGGTGGTAACATTTTTAATCCGCGACTGTACATATACTTGCAATAGAGCATACCCTTTCAACAAAATAAACAGACACGTACTTAAATAATAAAAGAAATCAGGAATTTTAATTTAATTTAAAATCATATAAGAAACTTATTTCTATTATAATATCATAGCTATTAAAACGTCTATTACTTTCTCTTATTATCTTGATGATCATCACAAACTTGATTTTATTCAAATAGTTATATGCGAAATTGACGTAAGAAGACATCCAAAAAATAATTTATATTTATGAATAGCAAAGTAGGTATGTATGGAAACTTAATAAATCTTTTTAGTTACTAACTCAAAGACCCTTCCATGAGTTAAAGTTATGGTCACTGACCATAGCGATTGTAATTATCCCGTGTTTTTTATTTTTAGTCGACTAACGCTAATTTCCATAACTGAGTAGTGCTGTACGCAGCGTACCGTGGCGTGCTCCGGCGCTTCTAGTGATGTGATTTGTCGATAGTTGTATTCACTTCCGCTTGATTATGTGAAATTAAAACAACGGAAGTTACACAAAGTATACGATTTCATAACTAATAAGGCACAAGTTAAGTATATTAGTGTATTTAACTACTTGAATCGTGTACATTATTGTTATTGCTAGCAACCTATCCTAACTAATATTATAAATGCGAAAGTGAGTTTGTTTGTTACGCGTTCACGCCGCAACTACTCAACGGATCATCATGAAATTTGGCATGCAGATAGCCCATTGTATGTAGAAGGACATAGGCTACTTTTTACCACGGCAGATAGCTAGTATTATTATAAAATCAAATTATTTTATTAACAAGACGAACTAATTTAAAAATATACAAATTCATTCATCCCTAACACATCCTCAATTAGCCTGCGGAATATCGCAATTAGGTAGACCTTATCAAATTAAAGCTGATCCATCACGCCAACGGTAAAGTTTAATACTATCGATATAATCAACAAAGATCCGCGCTTCACTATTCCACACGCCTTCCTTGTCAGTGTTACGTACAGAGCGCATGCGCGCGATCGTCTCTTGTTTTCATATACCAGCAATTTTTTTTCACGAGTTAACAGTCTAATGTTAATTGTATTTATATGGCAGTGGTGACACGACCGTGTGGTGATTTCCGTTGTGCGCTAAACAGTGGATGCGACAGACGGACGTCGCGAAATGGCTGGGTAATACGTTCTTAAGTAAATTGTAGGCTTCCTACGACCTTGTTCTGTGTTTACAATGTTAATCTGTAATTGAAAATCGCGGAATTAGCTTCTTAGAGATGTACAAATCTATCTATCTATCTATCTACAAATAAAATTCATTTGCGTCAGTTTTGTAAAAAATCTTTACAGCTTGGTTTGACCTCACTTAGACAAAGACGTAATGGTTCAGAGGCTAAAAGGCTAGCACTGAAGTAGTGGGTTCTTGTTTTACTTTTTTTTGTTAACTATGAAACACATTGGTACTATTAATGGTTTTATGTATTTAAAATGATATACACAATGAATATATAATAGGGATTATTAATGAAAAAAAAATGCTATTCATTTATATAGGACAAATTAATATTTTTACACATTTTGTAGTACATACATACTTCAGAATATATATTCCCTGAGTCCTATAGTCTTTTTCTTAAAAATTAAGGTAGACTGTCACTCTCGTTTTCCTCTCAAATATACATACTGAAATAGTATGTTTACTATGAATCAAAGTTAGCGTTTAGTCGCTTTTATTTTGTTATCAAATAAACAAAAAGAGACTTGATCTACTTAATTATACTATCGGTACTATCCTATCACCTAGCTTAAAAGATAGAAATTTTTTCCACTTTTCTCAACAAAAAAAATTACTATCGCGAAAATGTATACTAACATAATTAGACTGTTTTACAAAAAACTTAAACCGACTTCAAAGTACACGAAGAAGTAATCAAATCATGATCTGGTGACAATGGGACCAAACGGGAAGTGTACCCTTCCAGACAAAAAAAGAATTTTCCAAATCGGTTCATAAATGACGGAGTTATGAGGTAACATACATAAAAAAAAAAGAAAACACAACCGAATTGAGAACCTCCTCCTTTTTTTTGAAGTCGGTTAAAAATACTTCACAAAACAGTTGGTCTCTGACCTACGTTACTTCCTTTAAAATGTCAAGATTACACTTGAAGGTAATTTACTCTACTGTTATTACGAAATTCCACCTTTAGACTTATTTATAACCCGTTTTGCATGGCTGATAATGTATTAACTTTCCATGCCAAGGTTGGTTTTCCCGCGTACTTGAGTCTAATCAAATATTTTAACTGAAATAATGCCATTTTGTAAAAATAATTGAAGTTGTTCCATTGTTATATAAAAACATTGACTTCGCCTTGCACCTCCATAACTTAATACAAATTTTCACTACTTTTGAAACAATAAAGAAGTTACATATTTTGGCTATTCTCTGGACAAAGCAGAGGACTTTAATTACAATTTTTGTACTCTACTCACTTAAGTTTTGTGGAAACTATATGGTTTTTTATACCACTAAGGTGGCAAACAAGCATACTGCCTGCCTGATGGTAAGCAGTTACCGTAGCTTATGGACGCTTGCAACAGCAGTTATCATAACCTTATCACACATTATAATACATTAAGATGTGATATTTTTAAGCAATAAATCTAAAATATCGTTGTTACTTCAACATGGTTTTATTTAAAAATTATTTCAAGGTTCGTCATTTTGTTAAAAAAGTTTTGTGAAAAAATACAGGGATTAGTTTATAGCACCTTTATACACAACATTATCTAAACCTTGTTCTTATATGTCTGTGTTTAAGGGGCACGTGAATATAGCATTATGGTAATATTTATAAATTCATAATTAAAACTTCATGATATTATAGATTTAAAAAAATATTTTGGTTGCTCAAACTTTTTCAGTTAGCAACATATTATGGTATTAATGATTTTACAAAGTTCTACCTTGTACAGTCGAAGACATAAATATGTATACACTTTTTGAAATTCAAAAGCGATTTTCTCGCATGTGTAACATTTAAGTGTTAAACTATTACACAAATCACAATAGTATATGTTAGAAGATTCTGCCTTTATAATATCTCATAATTTCAATCAGTAGTTTAAGAGGAAACCGTTGTTGAATTTTACTAAGTGTATACATATTTATGTCCTCGACTGTACCTGGCACTTTGACGGTACTTTATGAAAATCTGAACTACATGAGTTTGTTCGTAACATTTACCTGCGGAAAATCAAGAGTTTGTGAGTTACTCAACCAAGTTAAAGTACCTAACATAATCTTTCCCTTATACAACTTATCCTACAATATTTAGGATGGTAAATATACTGATTTATTAACAATATGGAGGAATAACCGGTCAAAAGCGAGTCAGCCTCGTTCAATTAGGTTTCGGCTATTTTTTCTTTCTTTAGACTCTGGTAAAGATTCTAGCTATTGCGCTGCAGGTCGTGGGTTCGATTCCCGCACAGGACATGCATTTGTGTGCATGAACATGTCTGCATGTCCTGAGTCTGGGTGTAATTATGTATATTAAGTATGTATTTACAAAAAAAAAGTAGTATATGTATTATATCAGTTATCTGGTTTCCATAGTACAAGCTCTGCTTAGTTTGGGATCAGATGACGGTGTGTGAGGAATGTCCCAGGATATTTATTTATTTATTTTTATTTGATTTAGCCCCTAACAGTCTGGGGCTATTTTTTCGACGCGTGCACAGCTTCGACACTCAATCTGGATGTATCCTTAATCAAAGCTTTCTGCTTATAAGCAATTATCTTAAACTTGCGGGTATGCTAGGCAGGCTGCAGTCCGCGAATACGCGGGTCAAACCATGAGGCGGAAGTAAGTCTTTTGAAAATGATTAAACTAAACCTTGGAGTCTTGCCTTGTAGCCTTGCTGAGATTTTTGACGGAGTCTTCTCAGTTTAAGTGTATTCCGAACCGGTGGTAAATTCAACTGTAAGTACGTAGCAATTTAACGTTCATAAGTGCCTTACCAGGGTCTAAACTAAATAACTTACTTTTTTAACCTTCCGATTCCCAAAAGATAATAATTAGACTCACTTGGTCTGGCGAAAATCGCAGTACCTAATGACGCATTATTTATGTATTTTATTCGTGTTCATAAGATCTCTATATAAATAAGGATTAGGTGACGACGGTACGGTGGATAAAATTATGTGTGATAATCTCGCCCACCTTGATACTAGCCAGCCATATTGTATTTTTTCTTTCATTAACTTAATAATATAAAAGTAATAACCATGAATGGGTGTTCTACCTCTGGACTTCCGCTCTACTATTTTTTGTGTGCTTTTTTTTTAAAGATATCAGATCCTGGCTTGATGAGAATGGGACCAAACGGGAAGTATTACCTTCCAAACAAAAAGATATTTTCCAAATCGGTTTATAACAAACATAAATAAAACTGAATTGAGAACCTCCTCTTTTTTTAAAGTCGGTTCAAAATACCATGAATTTTCCGTTTAAATGCGCTTTTAAAACTGCTCTATATATTACTACCTGTCCCCCGTGGTTTCACCCGCATTTCCCGGGATAAAACGTAGCATATGTCCTTCTCTATACCGTAGGCTATCTGCATGCCAAATTTCATGATGATGCGTTGAGTAGTTGAGGCGTGAAGGCGTAACTTATTTATGTATCTATTATTTATTCTGAGATACATCTTTTTATATATTTTGTAATAATGCCATTTAAAAACGCTGAAAATAATAATATATTTATTAAACTAAAATTATCAAGTACCTACCATTAAATTTAAATTAAATTATATTTAAATTAAACACAAGTAACTTCGTTATCAGGTAGTCATGGTATACAATTCAAAAGAAGCGTGTGAAGATTTCTTAAATATTTTAACATACTGTAATGATAATGAATAATAAATTAGCTATCTTGTATCTTAATTGGTCACTAGTTGCGCCCCACGGTTTCACCTGCGTACCCGAGAGATATCCTAAATTTTCTTGAATTTTCTAATTTTCTACGCAATTTTTTTTCCGTAATAACCTACTTCAGACTATTGCAAATGTCTATCGGCGATGGTGACCACTTTCCATCAGGAGGCCAGTATGCTTGTTTTTCAACATCATGACATGAAAAAAATTTGAAAACTTAAAAAAAGATGGATGAAATCGGTAAATTCGTTCTCAAGTAATGGCGTGCGTGACAAAGGGAAACAGGGATTCATTTTTATATATAGAGATAACGTGAAAAAAGACATTAATTATTATATTTTTATTGTTGTTATATGGGGAAACCCGAATATTAAAAGACATTCATCGCCTCTGGACATTGGCAAAAACAGAGGAATTGGCAATTCTTGCCAAACTTGGTACAGTAGTATACAGTACCGGACAATCAATTAAACTGCCGAACTAATTAGTGATTTTGAACTGATGAATAAAGGTACCGAATCAGTGCATCTCAGTGTTTAGTGTGTCCTTGACTTAGCCAATCAGAGCACATTGTCCGTGGTGGGAAATTGACGGAATAGATTTCAAACAAAATGAACGTCATTCAGAGCTTCTTTGGGTTAATTGATCGATGATATAACCTAATTACGAAGCGCTCCTGGTGTATCTTAATCGATCAGCAAGTTAAACTACCACCATCGTGGTCGGTACCTGGATGGGTATCCGCCTAGTGGTATTTCAAATCGAGCGTTTCCGTGCTTCGGAAGGCACGTAAAGCCGTTGGTCCCGGTTATCACTTAATTGTGATTGTCGTTAAGGCGCGTGGAGTCGCCAACGACCTTGAGCATTGAGGTGTGGCCTATGATTCCAGGCGGGGCCTATCTATGCTTCCCGCTCCGCCACCAAAGCTAGCCCCTCACCAAAACATCGCACGCGTTTCCGTTGCTGTGGTTGTTACGGCGCGATTATGTAAGTAGGGTAAACTAGATAATTATCGGCACTTCCATTCTCATACCTATTATCATAATATTTTATGATATTATAAGAATCGAATAAAAAAATCTAATATCTAAAACTAGTAATTACTTAGTTATCTACTTTTAAATTTACTAATATCAATTCAAATATTACTTCGCACTCGAAGCGACTAGTATAACAAAAAAAATTATACGTCTTCTATCCTAACTATATCCTAACTAATATTATAAATGCGAAAGTGACTTTGTTTGTTTATTTGTTTGTTACGCCTTCACACCTTAACTACTCAACGGGGCATCATGAAATTTGGCATGCAGATAGCCTATGGTATGGAGAAGGACATAGGCTACTTTCTATCACAGGAACGCGGGTGAAACCGCGGGGGACAGATAGTACTATCATAAAGGCTAGATACGACAATAAATGAAAAACACAAAATGCTTCATAAAAAAGTTGCCGTCTCCTCGACAAAAATTTATGAAACAGCAGCTTTTTTATGCGATTTCGATGTTAGTCCCATTGTAAAAGGTGATCGTATTTATATTTTTAGTACTTTACTTGGTTTCATTTATTGTCGTATATTGTACTGTATCTATAGCTTGTATATATAGTCCTGTATATATAGCTTGTTTCATTGTGTTGGGTTGAGTTTGATGGGATAGTAGTAGTAGTTAGTAAGTTATTGTGCGCACGATAGATAAGGTTTTTTTTTACTGAACTGAAAACTACTCTAAATAAATCGCACGGGCAAAATTAACTGAAATAAAAATTCTGAAATGTTGTTATAAAATTGCTTTATTTATAAAAAGTCAATAGTTATAATTCAGTAAAATCTAGTGATCTCTTGACAAATTCATAATTAGGGTAAGCATATTCTTCATCTACATCACATTCTTCTGTCACTTAGGTACTTGTTAGTGTTACTTATGTCCCTTCTTTTATCAGCTAACATAATTTCATCCCCTCGTTCTTCTGTTTGATTAAGTTTTTCGTTATTACCCATTTTTTAAATTTTACTTAATATATTTATTTCCGGGCTGTTTCTGAAGTTTTTATTTTCTTTGTCATCTTTTTTTTTTTTTTTTTTTTTTTACTGTGTATAGGCCTGTGTTTGACCACAATCTCACTATGGTAAGTGATGATGTAGTCGAAGGTGGTAAGCACACAAAGCCTAGAAGGAACTGGCTCTCAAGTGCAGCTGACGGAACACACCGATAGGTGCTTGGCGACAGATTTTCAACTTGAGGGTGGTAGCCAGCCAGACGGGTACTACAAAGTACCCTACCACCGTGCTATGGTTTCCTCACGATGTTTTCCTTCACCGAAAGCTCAAGCTCATTGTAGGATTCGAACCCGGGACCTTCGTCTCGGTATCCGACGTCACTACCACTGAGCTATCATCGCCTTTTAAATAAAATGTTTTTTATCTGTCCTTTGTTTTTTTTAATAATGTCTTCATATGCTTCAAGTTGTGTTTTGTCTTCATTGATCTTTCTCTTAGATTCTCTCTTTTTTTTGAGAGAGGTAGAGCATAGCGTTTATTCGCTGAAAGAGCAGCTCGACTGGGGAAGTACCTCCACCTTACAGAATATCGCAGCCAAATAACTTTATGTTGTGTAAAGTTGCCTGCGCGTGAGTAAGTTCGCCAGAGCTCATACGGAAAGGGGGGAAAGGTCGGTTACTCGTGAGCGATGCTTCTTGTGTTGCAAGCGTCCATATGGCTACGGTAACCGCTTACCATCAGGTGGGCCGTATGCTTGTTTACCGACTAAGTTGTATAAAAAAAAGATACAACTTTACTTTGCTTTGCTTCGTTTTTTGTTCGTTTTTCTTTCATAGCATTTTCTATATATTCCGGATCTCTTATTTTCATATTCCTTGAATGCCTCGGGTCCACCAATTCGGGTAGTAAAAACTTTAAATAAAACATTTTTAAACAAACAACAAGGGGACAAACCAATAACCTACATAGATATGTATTTTTTTGTAATATTTGTTTACCCCCGACTGCAAAACCTTATAAAATTCAAGTTATATTCAAAATTATTTTTTGCTTTTCAGTTTTTTCGGTGGTTTAATTTTTTTGTTAAAAAGTTTTTTGCTCTTTCACTCCAGACACACTGAATCAACACGTGAATTTAACGTCTTTTTTTTGTTGTTTTGGGTTCAGCGGTTGATATCAAATAAAGTTTTTTTTAATTACATAACTATTATAATAATATTAAAGGCATTCTTTTCATGTTTATCTCCTAAAGTTATTATATTCAATTAAAGAAACCTAGGCAGGCAAGTGGTCGCCAACCAGAACTGGTCACGAAACCGGTGCAATGACCCTAGTTCCACGATCTATTAGAAGATGTAGGTTTTAAACCTATACCTATTTCCCCTTTTAATTATTCATAGTAAGTTATAGTAAACAGGCAACTAGGTATAGAAAAGGGAAACCATCTCCTAAGAGAAAAATTGTATTATTACTATGTGGCATTTTTGCCGCAACACATTAAAATCAGGCGTACTTATCACTCAAATATATTTTTGTCTATAATAATAGTAGCAGACGTAACTTCGTAAGCGAACGGATAGTGACAGCGTAGCGCACAGCCTCCTCGTGTGAGAGTCAGCGGCACACTGCGTCCCGTCGCCCGCGCACGGTCCCTCTCTCGGCCGTTTGTAGTGCATATAGTATATAATACCTTATGTCAAAACTACGTGTTATTTCAACAATTCAAACGAACAGTTTTAAGACAAATAAGCTACCGATTTTTTCTCGTAAGAACCATGAAAATATATCTAGTAGTTTTGGAGCAGTAGTAAATTAAAAGTTGAAAACAGCATCATTTCAACAATTTTTATCACATAGTATTTGATGTCCTAGAAACTTTTTAAGCGAACAGATTGAAGATTATATACCAGTGTTTAAGATATATTTTTTTTGAATCTCTCAGTTTACTAATTTCAGAGCCTTAGGCCTTCAAAGATGACCATTTCACGACACCACGCGCCTTAAGCTAGTTAAAGGCCTTCTAGGCGGCTTGAAAACTCCAACAGTAGGTTGACCACTATCATACCTCCACCGATCGGCAGTGGGCACGAGTGGTGGAGTATCTGCCCATTCCCTTTCACCCTCATTTGTGAAAGGAGGCCTGTGCTCAACATTAGGACATTATAGGCTGATGATGATGATAACGTAATTCTTATGCACATCTACAAGAACACGTCGGTAGTAGATATTACTGTAGATATGTTTCGAATTATAAAACTGTTTTCATGTGTCTATAACACGATTAGCAACTGACCAATGTTATGAAAATATAACACACGAATGTATTGTCAAGTGACGAGCATTCGTGGCAATTCAAAACATTGCTTAACACCTTTACATTGTTTGTCTTCAGGGAATATTTCTAATAAGGTGCAGCACAATTGAAAGACTATCCGTGTCGCACTTTTTAGTATGTGAAAATAGAACGTATACAATTCTAAGCAGTAACGCACATGAGGCGCAAAAAGACTGCGAAAGAAGAGGATATAAGAGAGGTAGAACATAGCGTTTATTCGCTAAGAGGATGTGAGAGAGGTAGGCATAGCGTTTATTCGCTCAAAGAGCAGCTCGACTGGGGAAGTACCTCCACCTTACAGAATACCGCAGCCAAATAACTTTATGTTGTGTAAAGTTGTGTTCCTGCGCGTGAGTAAGGTCGCCAGAGCTCATAGGGGAGGTGGGAATGGTCGGTAACGCGTGAGCGATGCTTCTTGTGATGCAAGCGTCCATATGGCTACGGTAACCGCTTACCATTAGGTGGGCCGTATGCTTGTTTACCGGCTAAATTATATAACAAAAAAAAAGTACCCAAACCTCTATTTCTTCTTCTTTATCTGTATTTAAAGTACAACATAATACACCCTAATCTTTGCATTTCCATAGCATGTACGTCCCTAGCTAGAGTTCCGCCGAGAGAATGATCGAAGATGTAAGTAATGTACGTTATCTGTGAAAAATCTGTCACGTACTTTTTTGTGCGCCGCAGACTCCTTTGCTGATCGATAGAACAGCTAATGAAGCCACGAGTGTTTATAACGACTTCTAGCTTCAAGCAACGTCAATTAATTCGCCTAAAATAAAATACTGGGTGGAGACTTCGAGATGGCATATTTTGAAAAATCTATATTGGGTTAGTCATGCTGAACAAATTTTACTATGGGACCAACACAGAATTCTCAAAAAAAATATTTTAAGTTTCATACATTATGGTCCAGCAAGGAATTACTATGGAAAGTTAAACATTTTTTTTGAGAATTCACTATTGGTCATAGTAAAAGTTGTTCAGCGTGACTAACCCAACATAGGTTTCGAAAATATGCCATCTCGAAATCTCCACCTGTTATAAAGTACATAACATCATAAACTATTCAGTATCTCATTTTGTAACACTCCATGGACTATTACAGTGTTTTGTGATAAAAAATTATGCAACTACCCACAGTTCCATTATCTTCAAACAGTTTTGCACCGTTGAGCTTAAGACTTTTTTTCTCAGAAAATGTAATTACTTGCTAGTAAGAATTTCGCTTAAAAACGTTTATCTGGTGTTGATAACGATGTTTTATTGCTTTAAAAGCTATTTACGGTAAATTATTTTCCTTTTAAAAAGCCTACTCGAGCTGGATTATCAGATTATTAATAAATTTTTGCCATAAACCTATGAACCAAAATAAACGCCTGGACGGAATGTTACCTAAATATTGAAGATAGCATTTATTTTTGAAGGAAAGAAAAACGGTATTCAAATATTTTTGAAATATTCATTTTTATATATTTAGCATATTCATTTTTATTTTATTCTATATAGTATTACGTATTCAACTCCCGGTCTGCCAACTACGCAGTATTACGTTGTTGGAATTCAATGGGTCAATTAAAGGAAGACCATGATTTTTCTTTCAAATTTGTCTAGTTTGATTTCCGGCGAATTATCGGTATAATTATACACATAATCCTTACTATATCCTTACTTCCTTAGTAATATTATAAACGCGAAAGTTTGTGAGTATGTATTTCACACACACTTTCACGCAAAAACTACTGAATGGATTTCAATGTACTCTAATACCGGTTCGGAAGATTGCATTTGCTGAGAAGAGCCGGCAATAAACTCAGCAATTACTCTTTTCAAAACAAGCTTAGATTCATTACATAATATTTACATTCTAATCGCACTGAAAACAATTGCGTGCCCCGGCGCGGCGGCTAAATTACAAAGTAGACTGAATAAATATTTAGTAAGTAAATAAATAGCAAACTTAAGTAGATCAGCCCCCACAAGCAGCATCTGTTCACAAGTATAATATCAGTATGGTACGGACTAGCAGTTTCAACGGCGCGCGTTAAAATTATAGTAGTCTTCGAGCTTCAAATTACTGTTTAGAAGCAAGTCATGGGATCACAAACAGCCATACATACAACTAAATTTATTTATTTATTTATTTATTACATAATCCACAGCTCTCAGAAAATAAATACATTTATCTTATTAAATGCATCTTATAGCCAATTAAGGATTAACAATTTAATACCTTTACTTCTAATTAAAGTAAGTAAGAGACCAGTAAGTATCCGATGAGCAGAGTATTTATAGAAAACATAAAATTTTATAATTAGATTGTGCATGAAATAATGGATTTATGTGTTTGTGAGTATGTGAGTGTGGGTGGGAGTGTGCAAGTGTAGGGGGGTGTGTGTGTAAGTGAGTATGAATGTGTGAGTTTTTGTATGCATTAATATATATTTAGCCACTTTTTTGTAATATGTCGGTAATGTACTTTTTGAAAGACGCTTTAGTACAGTGGAAAATATAAAGATAAATTATAGTCACATCAAAACAACTGATCCAACTGGCTTGTCAGATTTATAATTTTTTCTATTCTCGAAGGTATTGGATTCTCGGAGAATAAAAACACATTGTTCTAAATCACCAATTGATTTATCTGATATTTCGAAAAATACTTGAATTCCGTAGTTCCAACACGTAGTCGTACGTGACATATAAACAGTTTAGTGAAAATCTTTTATCTACATTAGAATTTTATCTCAATTTTTATGTTACATACATTTGGCAGCCGCGCTCTTATTGCAATCCAATTTTTCATTAGAATTTTAATGAAAAATATGGCTGGAAAATATTTTGAATTCACTTTTCAAGTGTGACGACATATCCCAACTTAATATTATAAATGAGAATGTGAGTTTGTTTGTTACGCTATTTCAACCGATCGTCATGAAATTTGGCACGCAGATATCCTATGGTATGGAGAAGGAAATAGGCTGTTTTATCCTGGAAACGTGAGTGAAACCACGGGGGACAGCTAGCAATTAAATATCTTCAGGCATTTTTTTGCAATGGTAATTTAATTAATACAATCATATTTGGTTACTTATATTTGTATTATCCTAATATTTAACACTGATTAACAAGAAAAGCTAGCGGGGTGAACAAATGAAACATTTATGGTGCATTTTTTTTAATAAAACTTGTAGCAGATTATCCTATTGTCACAGTGATAACAAATTGTGTGTTTAGTGTTTCCCTATAGTTATTTTTTATTTCTAAGGCAGACTTAAGTAAGTCATGCTCACTTTAAGGCCTTTGCTTGCGGCAGCGTCGTGTGACGGGTCGCTCACTTCCCTCCAATATGGCGAGGCGATGGCTGCCACACGCGTCATACTTGTGAACAGGTGCTGCTTGTGGGGGCTGGTCTGCTTAAGTTTGCTATTTATTTACTTATTAAATATTTATTCAGTCTACTTTGTAATTTTGCCGCCGCGCCGGGGCACGCAATTGTTTTCAGTGCGATTAGAATGTAAATATTATGTAATGAATCTAAGCCTGTTTTGAAAAGAGTAATTGCTGAGTTTATTGCCGGCTCTTCTCAGCAAATGCAACCTTCCGAACCGGTATTAGAGTATTAGAGTCAGACTTTTCATAAGTGCCTGCGAAGGTCTATTTGAATAAATGATTTTGAATTTTGAATTTTTTGAATTTTGATACTATACTTATCATATTTTTCCTTGTTTTACTGTTGATCTATTTCAATATAAATATACCTACGTACTGATACAAATAACCAAATATTTTCATTTTCAGACGGTAAAAGCAACATTCGACTTCATCAAAACGCAAATATGCACAGTTGCATTATCACTAACGCTTTTCAACTCTGTAAGACTGCCAAGAGAGGCGTTCAAATATGGAGCAGTTCCATACCTGGTGGTCTACTCGTTCTGGCTGCTGGCTGCTGGCCTGCCAACGACGCTGCTGCAGTTGGCGATGGGGCAACTAAGCCAGCAGGATCCAGTCGGGGTTTGGAGAGCTGTTCCTATATTAAGAGGTAAATCTGACGGAATACTATCTTACTTGGGATCCACTAAAAGATTGTCACTTATTAAACTTTCTGTTTCAAGTTTATGAATGTCAAAGTAAAATTAACCTTTTTAACCGGTGGCGTCGGAGTAAGATTTTATCTGTTAAATCAATGATTCATTGGATGATGTTACAAATAAACTTTATTATATACCCATAAGGTTTATTTTTATTTGACATTCACGATAACTAGAAATTGAAATAATGGACAAGGTTGTTTCAGTACTCATAAAAATTTTGCAATAGTGTTTTTATTGTTTTAATTTGCAAATAAAATTTCGCAGTTTAAAATAAATACAAAAGTGGCAAAATAATAAAAAAAGACGCAAATTATTATTGTTTTCCCAAACAATTGTGTTGAATATTTATAAGCTAATGCGGAAACTAACCAACAATGAAGATTCTCAATGGCTATATATTTTGCTATGATACGAATACTGACAAGAGCATAATCATTGTTATTATGTATGTATAATTTACGCAAATATATAAAATAATTTACGCAATAGTTGCAAAAATACTCATAATAATATTTGGAAGCCTTCCTTTTAGAACGTCTCGTCGTGATTAGTATTAGTTAGTCAAAAATAGTGCATTCCAATAGCTTTGCATACAGTACAGTAGTACCCAACCTGATAAGGCGCGTCGTGAATCTTCGTTCGAACAGAAAATAAATTATGGCCCGAAGAATAACGAAAGAATGCTTAAAACTTGCAATCAACCTTAGATCACTACTATAAGGTTCATAATACACTGCAGCTATTAGTTCCGTCTCACTCGCAAGTCTCGCTCCTCCGTACACATGGCGGCACCTGCCGAGCATTTCCCGCGCTTTGAAAATGTATCTTCTGCGCAGGCACCTCGGTAAGCCATATTAGTTGGGTACTACTTGTACAGACGTGTGCGAATGAGAGGATATCATAGAGTAAGTATATTCAAAGAGTGATAGTGTTAACAACATTGTGCCAAGCGTGAGCAGTTTCATAAAGATGCATTCATAGATATATCATACACTCACAGACATATATCTAAATAGATAACGCAATACTCTCCATCTGTATGAAAACCAAGCGTGTCACTTTTTTTATACCACCATAATGTTACAAGATTTATTGGCTTTAGAACTTTAATGTGATAATTCGACTGTTTTACAAAAAACTTAAACCGACTTCAAAGAACACTCAGAAGTAATCAAATCCTGATCTGATGACAATGGGACCAAACGGGAAGTGTACCCTTCCAGTCAAAAAAGGAATTTTCCAAATCGGTTAATAAATGACGGAGTTATGAGGTAGCAAACATAAAAAAAAAACAACCGAATTGAGAACCTCCTCCTTTTTTTGAAGTCGGCTAAAAATGAAGCGATCCTATTTGTCAGCTAAATACATCCCTCGCTTGTGGACATGCAGCATTATGCGAGTTCCCTGTCCGCGTGAAACAGTTTCAAAGGAAGAGCATTGCTCTCCCTTTTTGCAACGTTTTTGACAGGCGAAGTACTTGCGTCATCTGTTAAGATTTATATCTATGCGTACATCACTTCTCTCAGAAAAAAATACTATATTGAGTTCCTTGTAATTTTTTCTCGTTTCAAGGCAGCGTTGCAGATATGCTCACGGCACATACTCTAGTACAGTATCTCTATTAATATTCTATCTCTATGGAGAATATAATAAACGCCGCCATTTTAGATTTCATTCTTTATTGAATTGGGTTATACTTTACTTTGCTAAAATCTAATCTTTAATGTGATCAGAAAGGTCTGTAATATAACCTGCTTATCGTGAATATAACCGATAATAATGTCACTGTCTAGACAGACGGATCTGTACCTTAATGTACAATAGGTGCTTCATTTCCATCAAATTTATATAGGTAAGTAATTACCTAGCTGTTTGTGCCTGCGAATTTTTTTTCATTGATATTTTAATACAAAAATACCATCAAACTGTCCGTCTTTTAGGGTGGATAATTCAAAAAATCCTTTCATGAAAACCTTGTCATGACAATTAGGCGATTGCTAAAATTTCACCCAATATAAATATCAACATGCTTGAATTATATCTTGAGGTATTATTAGCACACGGCTATCTGATCCCGAACTAAGCAGAATGGACACTAGGTAAATATACTTTTTAAAAAAACAACGGGTTGCACTCCGGGAGTGCCGGCAGAAGTGAAAACTTTTATCAGTATAAAGTACTATCATTTATGTGGTAAAATACAATATTCATTTATTGCGCTATCGTACACAAACATGACAATTTATATTACATTAAAAAATTTACACTTCAGAACCACGGAGAAGAGAATTGATTAAGATTAAGAACTAGGATAAAACACAGTAACGCTAATTTATTCAAATGATAAGCGTTACTTATCCAGCATAATAAAAACATAATATATGCCACAGATATATCTATAACACACATTGTTAATATATTATTCAGAACATTTCCACAGAAAATTCAATAGTTACTACACATTACTCAAGGTTTCTTGATCTTCTCAGGTAAATCCTATACTCCAGTAAATCTGCTTTCCGCTCAAATGTCTACAAAGAACTTCCATCAGATTATATAATAATCTTGTTATATATTAATGTTCCCTTTAGGCAAGCCTCTCAAACGTTACTTTGATGTGTTGTTTTTTATATTACTTTGTCTTATAAATTGGCTTCTTAGTTATATTATTCTAAAACCAAGTAGGCTTTAACCATTTTACTTTCTGTATGAAACTAAAGCCGGCTTTTCACTATGGGATATAATCTATATGTATAAAATTCAAAGTCCTGCCTGACTGACTGATTGACTGACTGACTGACTGATATATCAACGCACAGCCTAAACCGCTAGTCCTAGAGATATAAAATTTAGAGGGTATATTCTTTGTGAAGAGTAGGTATCCACCGAGAAACGGTTTTTCGAAATTCCACCCCTAAGGGGGTAAAATAGCGGATGAAAGTTTGTATGAAAGTCCGTCAGTTTCAAAATTAGGGTCTTACAATTTTGTGTTTAGGCTGAAGATTGAAAATTAATTTATAAATAAATAATTCCACCCTCGAAGCGGGATTAAGTTGTTTTATTTTGTTTTCTTTTATTGTTGTAGAAAAATATGGTATTTGTTTCCTGTAGGCCACGCGGGCGAAGCCGCTAGCAGAAGCTAGTATAATATATATTACATCTTGAGATATAATATGTTAAATATAATATCGAAATAATTAATGGTGTCGTTACGATTACCACCAAAGTTACGCGGTAGAGCCCCAGGTCCATGTCAGGCCATATCCATACGAATTTTTCAATGCCTAAACGTATAAAAAGATACTCAATTTTATTTAATTTTATATTGATTATTTGGTTTCAGGAATAGGCCACCTGAAAGTGATCACCTCATTCCTATGCTGCGTGTACTACATGGTGTACACAGCTCTATCTTTGGCCTATTTGATTTGGATCAGCAAAGGATCGTTCCCTTTGAAGGACTGCACGCGACTGCATATGACACCTGTGAGTTATGGATACCCAAAAGTAGAGTTATAGTAGTGATTCAATACTCAACTATACAATATAAAACAAAAAATATAAAAAGAAGTTCTACATTTAGTGCTTAAAATATATATAATAAATAAATTAGCCTTATTTAATTTATTTCTGTGGTTAAATTAATAGGGGTTATCGTATAGCAATTTATATTTTATTGCAGAATGGATATGAAAACAGAATGAACGCATCAGAATGTTTCAAGTAAGTACATTTTACCTATTTCATTTTGTTTGAAGATTATCGAATTAAGGGTCAGTTCACACCTAGACGCGACGCGACACGCGACTGAAATGTGTCTATTTAATGAAGTTCTAAATATGGTATCGCTAAAAACTGTGCGCCTAGTCAAGTTATGTTGCAATACGGTGTGAGCTGACGCATAATAAAAAAACATATTTGTTTAAGATTTGCCAATAGTAAAACAATTTGATACAAAATGTTTATTACTAGTCCTGCTATGCATTAGTGCTGCCTTATATCTTTATAATTTATACTTTTTTATATATTCCAAAACAAAGGCTTTTTTCTTAAAATAGACGGACTTCTTAAAATTTGTTTATGTTAAAATAAAAATGTATTTCATTATTTTAATTAATCCCCTAAAAATAACAAACAATATCATTTCTAACAGTTTAACATAATAAAAACAATAGAAAAAGTTATACAATTAATATTACTTATAATTTCCAGCTCGACATTTTTGGCGCCATTCACGGAATATCCACAGTATCTTGGAATAATGGCCATTTTAATATTTGTTTTATGGTTCTTTGTGCCCATTCTGTAAGTAATTTTATACTATTAAATATATCTGAGGGGGATCGTTAGGACAATGCGGCTGTTTAGTCCCACAGTCGTTCTTTTGTGAGGACATTGTCGAAAAGAAATATTTTTATTTGTATTTTTAGCATAATCTGCTATAATCAGAGGATTTTAGAATAATATGGTCACAACAATATTACAGCTAAATATTTAGTTGACTCTTTGACTATTATATGAATTGAAAAAGTACTTTCATACTACAAGATAAGCTTCATTTTAATTATATTTGGGAATCTAAAATATTATGTTTGGTTTTGTTCATCATCATATATCATGGTTTTGTTATGAATACATAATAGTTAGATACGGACTCATATTAATATTGAGACGACCTTTTGTCCAGCAAACCTCGTTTCTTGGAAGGTCAGAAAATCATAAATATGTATCTAATAAATATTTTGGCGAAATAATCTTAGTGTATTATATAATATGAGAAAAAATAACATTCTGACTCTAAATATTAGATACTTTTATTATTACTTGTTTATTTAAACTTGCTCTAGAAATAAAACTGAACATTATTTTCGGAAATATTGTAATAGCCACTAACAACTGTCTAATTAAAATAATTTACTTTGTCATTTAGAGAATAAAGCGTGTTTTCGCACAACTCTCGATGAAGTCATTTAGCATAATTAAGCGGTAATTGGACTAATTATAACAGCTATAATATAAATAATAATAATAAATGACATTTCTACAAAAGTAGGTCGTAGTTTCGAGTCCACTAATGAGGTTGTTCTGGCAACAAATAAAAACAGTGTCAGGAATCCATAGCACGTTGGTAGGATATTTTCTAATATATATCTGCCTTCAGTACCCCGAGTGTAAAGAATTAACGTTAATAAACACTTACTAATGCGTTTGCGTTAACAATAAAGTATGGGAGAAATTAGTACCATGAGTATTCCGGTAGAGGCGCTGTGCCCATTCCTATAGAGAAGTGTCGTAAACGCAAACGCATTAGTAAGCATTTACTAACGTCAATTCTTTACACTCGGGGTACTGGCTACTACCTTCAGAACGTTAGTTCTCAAGCACCTACCAGTCAGCACGAGTACATTGACAGCTCCATTTTAATCGTCAATTACCATGGTAAGATTGTGTATTCTTTTTAATTGTCTAAGTCGGTAAACAAGCGTACGGTCTGCTTATACGGTACTTATGGTAAACGGTTACCGTAGCCATATGGACGCTTGCAACACATGCATTACCGACCCTTCCCCCTCCGTAATGAGCTCTGGTAACCTTGCTCATGCACGGGAACACAGCATAAAGTATTTTCGCTGCGGTATTCTGCAAGGTGGTACTTCCCCAGTAGAACTACTCTTTGATTGAAATAATGCTATTCTCTACCTCTCTTAAAAGATTAAAAAAATAATTGGATAAATAATAAATTTTCTGTTTCAGACTCTATCGCCTCCGCAAATCCCTTAAAGTATCACTTTGCATCCTAGCGCCATTAATTGTAATTATTGCCATAGTCCTAACTACGTTCCTTGCTAGGAGTTCAGTACTAGATTCCATGTTTGAATCTTGCGAGGAATGGAAACCACTTTCTGAACCTTACATTTGGCACAGCGCTTGCGTCCAAGTGTTGTTATCTACTCATATAGCTGGGGGATATCTGGTTAGTGCCGGTGGCTCTGTGTACAGGCATGCTGATGTGCGATGGTAAGGATTTTTAATAAACTAAAGTTTAACAATTAGGCTCCCGTATGTATTCATTTATTTGACTCCATAATATCATCATCAGCCTATAATGTCCCACTGCTGAGCCCAGGCCTCCTTTCACAAATGAGGGTGAAAGGGAATGGGCAGATTCTACCACTCGCCCACTGCGGATCGGTGGAGGTAGGCTAGTGGTCAACCTACTATTGGAATGCTCAAGCCGTCTTGGACCAAAGTCCTTGGCGTCTTGGCCTCCAACTAGCTTAAGAAAATCACAATTAACTGATAGCCGGGACTTTACGTGCCTTCCGAAGCACGGAAAACGCTGAGTTTAAATACCACTAGGCGGTTACCTACGTACCGGCCTCACCGATGGTAGCTTAACTTTGGCGATAGATTCGATTTCGAACGATCGAAAGCGGCTAATCATGCTACACCATGAGAGTTTCATAATATACCTACTACTTGCCTACAAAAATTTTAGGATTTTTTTATGTTTAGTAAAATTCAATCCATAAAAACTTTTTAAAGAACTACCATTTCAGGACATCTGCCTTGGTAATAATGACAAACATATTCGCTGGATGGCTTTGGGTCCTCCTATGGGAGTCGATAAGTGGAGATGGACAAAAAGACACAAGTTTCATATCAATTCTAGTCCTAATATACCAGTCCTCTGTAACAGAGAGGAGAGCGAAGGAGTGGCCTCTTCTGGCTTTTGGAATAGTCTTCGTTTCTGGCATAATTACTGTGGTAAGTAGAGTGGAGTACATCATGTTTTTTTTTTATTTGATACATACGATTTAAATAACTACTTTTATATACCTAATAAAATACTACAGACAGCTGTCCATCTTTTACTGTTGTTTTTTAATCGTATTTATATGATATTGTTAGTGTTCCGTTTCCGTGGTTTCTCCCGCGTTTCCGGAATAAAGAGTAGCCTATGCCCTTTTCCATAACATAGGCTAAGCTTGAAGAGGTAACAGATAGACAGACAAATCTACTTTCGCATTTATAATATTACTAGCTGTCCTCCGCTATGTGTTTTGCATTCCATAAGCTATCTACTTGCCAAATGTTATCGCGTTCGCTCCAGAGATGTAGGCGTTAAAGCGATACAAACAAATAAAAATTAATATTAGTTAGAATATAGTAAACTTACTTTCAACTCTTTGTAGCCCCTTAAGGGTCGAATTTTCAATATCCCTTCCTTAGTGCTCCAATCCAGTTTCAGCTGTGCGTGCATCATGGCAGACAGTTTCTCCTTTTTTGTCACATCATCATAACAGATCAAACATTTGTTGCATGATTGTTTAGCGGCAGAGCCTACTACTTTCTTTTCAAAATCAATTAATAACCGAATATTTCTCCTTCTTCTTCCAGCTAACTCTCCTCTTCCCAATATTCGATAAGCTTCATCGCCTCACCGGTGACCATTGGCGACTATTCGCCTGCGCAGCATCAGCTATAGGAACAGCTCTTACTGTTGCTGTACTAGCTCGTGGTTTAGATGTGGTATCAGTATTAGATGATCTGGTGGTACCTGTTCTTGCCACATTTACTGCAGCAGTGGAGGTGGTAGGATTTGTGTTTATTTATGGTGAGTTTTATATGGAGAATAAATGGGAAAAATTCAAGTAAGATTTATAAAGAAAAATAAATAAATTGTCGATTTATTCAAACCTTTCGGTTGATGTGCTGCCAAAATAAACTAACATGAAAAAATGCTTTAATTTTAAGATTTTTGCTAGAAAAATTTGAAAATATTACGATAATAATAAAATTCTTCTTCATTAACATTTTCAGGTTGGTGTTACCTAACAGTAGATATAGAATTCTTGACTGGTGTGAAGCTACCCTGTTTCTGGATCGCCACCTGGTGGACCACTCCCATCCTCATCACGGGCGTCACTGGCTGGTGGTTAAGAGCCTTGCTGAGGGTCGCTTGGGGTCAAGGCCAAACCCTTTGGCCTTTGCTCGGAGTCTTCATTGGGATACTCTTCATTATGATCGTAATGGCTGCTGTAGCTGTAGCAAAGGAGGAACAGTTTAATTTAATATCAGTGAGTATAAAGGAGATACTAAAAATAAATCTTATGACTCCTAAATCTTATGACTCCTAAATCTTATGACTCCTAAATCTTATGACTCCTAAATCTTATGAAGCTTAACCCCGAGGACGAGGTAGACCCCGAATCACATGGATGTCCGTAGTAAATAAGGACCTCAAAGAAGCCCAAGTCAACAAAGAGACGACCCAGGACCGAACTACCTGGAAACGGATGACACGGAGGGCCGACCCCAAATAAAATGGGAAAGGGCCAGGCAAAGAAGAAGAGGAGAATTAAAAATATGTAGTGTTACGTCGAGTTTGTCACAGCACTAGCTCGACTCTCACATCAGCGTGTCACGTCACTAAAGGACTATAAAGAGTTTTGACAGATCGAAACAAGATGGTTTCCCGCGTGTGTGCAGAAGTTTTACTATGTATTTTTAATATTATTTTTAGGGCTTGTGTTATGTAAATAAGCTCTAACAGTAGTAAGCTTTATTTTATAAACTATGAAGTCGGTAAATAAGCATACGGCCCGCATGATGGTAAATAGTTACCGTAGCCATATGGATGCTTGCAACTCACGCGTTACCGACCCTTTCCCTTTCCCAATGAGTTCAAGCGACCTTACTCACGCGCAGGAACACAACATAAAGTTATTTTGCCCCGGTATTCTGTAAGGTGGAGGTACTCTTCTAGCCCGTGTGCCAGCAACAGGTTTTTCGGACCAATTTCCTCTCAAGCGATAAGACTGACAAAATATACTATCTGGCTCACGGGCTATTCCAGTGTGTTTGAGCGAATAAACGCACATATTCCTTATTTTGATGTACATACTTGAGAAATTAAAACAAATATCTAGTAAATAACCAATTTAATTTATCCACAGAAAATATCATCAGCCTTTAAAGCGTCCCGGTTATGGGGTCCCGAAGAACCCATGGCTCGCTACGTGTGGATGTCACAACGATATATCAATGAGATACTAAGCAACGGAACCGACAACGAAAACTCCGATACAAACAACTATTCCGCAATTATATTCAACGAAAAGAAATACAGCGAAGATTGGTTAAATAACACCGATCCATACCAAAGGACATTTAACACTTATACCAAAAATAAAGAACTAAATAACGATACTAATTATAAAGAAGTAGGGACGTTATTCACAAAACATAGTATACCAACGGGTAAAAAAAGAAAAAGTGTAGAAGAGAAATTCAGATCACCTAATATATGTATAGCAAAAGGTGAACTAGGTGGTCCATTAAATTGTACTTGTAATAGGCATTTCACATTAAATGTACCGCATTTAAGGAAAACAGAAGTGACTACCAGTTTATGAGCTATAACTAGCATGCATATTGAACAAGCAACGAATGCCACTAGTCGAATAATTTATTATAATGATACTAATACTAATGATTCATGTTTATTTGATAATAACTTTTGTTATAATAGGTGTTCAATGAATCATTAAAAGCAATATTATTGTTAGTCGAATATGCCGCTTTTTTATTTCATATCCGATTGCAACAACCTAACCTAATTATGTTACAATTAATAAGCTTATTATAAATAAACAGATCAAATAACAATAGGATACATTAAAAATGACAAGAGTTGACATGATAAGATAGTACAATGAGACAAAAGACATTGGAGAAGTTACTTCAGGGGTGACAGGTTACGTTTACTGTCAAAGACAATGTACCTGTTCACTTATTGAAATTCAACAACAATTTTCTCTCAAAATATATATTGAAATTATAAGGTAATATGCAGTAAGAATCTTTTTAAATAATACTAATATGATTAGTGTAATATTTCCACATTTGAATCCATACAGTGATAGAAAACCATCATACGGGCTTCCCGAGGGATTGTGCAAATGGATTGCCAGCTTTCTGTCCAGCAGATGCATAAGAGCCGTCGTCGACGGTAGCTGCTCTGATAGCATGGACATAAATGCTGGCGTTCCGCAAGGCTCTGTGCTGTCCCCAACACTGTTCCTACTGCATATCAATGATATGCTGTCTATTGACGGCATTCATTGCTATGCGGACGACAGTACAGGGGACACCCATTATACGGGCCGTGCAAATATCCCTCGTTCCGAGGTTGAGGAAAGCCGCGAACGGCTGGTGTCTGAAATCGAGAGTACACTAACTAGTGTCTCCGATTGGGGTCGACTAAACCTAGTCCATTTCAACCCTACCAAGACTCAAGCCTGCGCGTTCACCGCTAAGAAAACCCCATTTGCTGTGGCTCCACAGTTCCAGAACACGTCCTTGAACATCAGCAAAAGCATCGGGATCCTTGGCGTCGACATTTCTAGCGACGTTTTGTTCCGAAGTCACTTAGAAGGCAAGGTTAAGCTGGCATCCAAAAAGCTCGGAGTGCTCAACAGAGCGAGGCAGTACTTCACATCGGGGCAAAGGCTGCAACTTTACAAGTCGCAAGTCCGGCCTCATATGGAGTACTGCTGTCATCTATGGGCGGGGTCACCTGGATACCAGCTTGATCCTTTAGACTCGGTTCAACGACGTGCCATAAGAATTGTCGACGATCCCGAGCTCACAAGCTGTTTAGAGCCCCTCAGTCTGAGGAGAGACTTTGCCTCCTTATGTGTGTTCTACCGCTTGTACAACGGACGGTGTTCTGAAGAATTGTTTAAGATGATGCCCACGGCTACTTTCTACCATCGCAACTCTCGCCATCGACGGGGAGTCCATCCTCACATATTGAAACCTGAATTGTTTCGTACTGTGCGGGCTCAAAGGAGCTTCCTTCCGCGGACGCTCAGACTGTGGAATGAGCTCCCCGCCGTGGTTTTCCCAATGGAGTACAGCATGGGGTTCTTCAAAAGGGGTGTGAAGAGATTTCTGCAGGGTCGGCAACGCGCGCGTGATACCCCGGGTGTTGCAAGCGTCCATAGGCTACGGTAACCGCTTACCATCAGGCGGGCCGTATGCTTGTTTGCCACCTAAGTGGTATAAAAAAAAAAAAAAAAAAAAAAAAAATATTTTTATTTCCCAAAGTATTTACCTATACCTCAGAGTATATAAATAACATATTCATGTCCTCGATCATTGAATTAGCGTAATAATTCAATGTCCTCGATATTATTTTTAACCATTCTTATGTGTGATTAGACGTAGGTAGTAACCATACATACAACATTCCAAAGCACGGAAAGGGCCGACACTTACAATTTTATTCTGTTACTATTTTAAATGTTTTTTTTTTTTTATACAACTTAGTCGGTAAACAAGCATACGGCCCACCTGATGGTAAGCGGTTACCGTAGCCATATGGACGCTCACAACACAAGAAGCATCGCTCACGCGTTACGACCTTTCCCCCCTCCCCTATGAGCTCTGGCGACCTTACTCACGCGCAGGAACACAACTTTACACAACATAAAGTTATTTGGCTGCGGTATTCTGTAAGGTGGAGGTACTTCCCCAGTCGAGCTGCTCTTTGAGCGATCAAACGCTATGCTCTACCTCTCTTGATAAAAGACCAAACGGTTTAACACACATTTTATTCAACGGAACCCTAAAATACGAAAATGATAATCGTTCACACAGTGAGAGTAAGCGCACGGATGGGGAAAAAATGAGAAATGGTCAAAGTTTAAACATAAATCTTGTGGGAAATATCTTCAAAAGTATATGGGAACCTCATTTCTACTTTCTCTGAGGGTAAACTAGAAGTTATTTTGAGATACGGACCCTACACTGTACCAACAAAAAAAAACATAAAATTACTATGACAAGCCTATTTATACTATAGTTAGGCTGATTACCAGAGGACCTAACACAAGCTCTTAAAACAAGGTTTTAAGAGCTTGTGTTAGGCATTATACCTTATTTCTTTTATGTCCCTCTTTGACATCCAGCGTCAAAACAAGACAAAAGATAAATAAGGTTATAACAATATTGTTTTAAGAGCTTGTGGTAGGCCCACAGGCAGGCGGTACGTACACCCCATGGTATCACTACCATCAACTTAGGACTGATTCCAGGTGGTTTGCCAATGGTGTAGAGAGGAACTGGCTCTTAAGTGCAGACCACTAAGGTGGCAAACAAGCATACGGCCCGCCTGATGGTAAGCAGTTACCGTAGCCTATGGACGCTTGCAACCAGGGGTATCACTCGCGCGTTGCCGACCCTGAAGAAATGAAAGTTGGCAACTGATTCTCAACTTGAGGGTGGTAGCCAGCCGGCCCGGGCACTACGAAGTAACTACCATGCTATGGTTTCCCTATGATGTTTTCCTTCACCTAAAGGCGGGTGGGCGTGTACTGACCGATGTTACGGGGCTTAATGTAACATTCGTAGCAAGCTTTATACGTTACGCCGTGTGCGAAAATCTGTTTAACACGGTCGTTGCGAGTGCCTTGTTTCCCCATACTGACTGCACGACGCTCGCTGTGTAACACTTTATATACTAGGAGGTGACGACAGAAATGGTCACGATAAGGTAAATGGCTAAACTCATGTTCATGGGATAAAGGACACCTCTCTGATGCCAAATATGTCGGTCTGCCTGCGCGAAGTGGTTGCGTTATCTAGATATGGCGCCTGAAAAACTGTTTATCGTGACCGAAAAAAAACGATAAGGTAAATGGCTGAACTCGACGTAGAAAGTAAGTGTTAGTTGTACTGATGTCAATTTAAAAAAAACTGACCAAATATTCGGTTGCGTTATCTAGATATGGTGCCTGAAAAACTGTTTATCGTGACCGAAAAAAAACGATAAGGTAAATGGCTGAGCTCGACGTAGAAAGTAAGTGTTAGTTGTACTGATGTCAATTTAAAAAAAACTGACCTAATATTCGGTTGCGTTATCTAGATATGGCGCCTGAAAAACTGGTCATCGTGACCGAAAAATAATAATAATAATGGCTGATCTCGACGAATCATGGTCGTCACCATTACTAGCTTATTAATAAAAAAAACTGTCAAAATTTTTGGTTGCATTTCCATCTACGTAACATACGTTTATAAGCGATCTACGTAACAATTATCACTATGGATAATTTGAGTGTTTTACGGTTTCGCGGAATTTGGATTATCTAAAATATGAAATGTTATCAGTGCCGCCCCCGTCCCTTTATACCCTCCACCGCCCCGCCTGCACTGAGCGGCATTCAGAAGTCAACAGGCAAACATAGATAAGATTATAACATTGTTATAAATACTAGCCACGCTCTGAAAACAGTGTCTCAATGGTTTGCTGCCAAAAATCTTATGCTAAATTCAAAAAAAAAACAAACTGTACAATATTTTCATTATCAAATAATGTACAATGTTGATACCAATGTTATTGTGGATGGTATTGTTAGTAAACTTAATATAGTAGATAAGACTGTTTTGTTGGTCTGACCATAGTCTGCAGATTTTGGGGTGCTAACCTGGAAGCCTTAGGTAGGTGGTAAACTGAGCTTCGCTGCTTTTGTAGTCAGCAAAATAAGGCAACTGACGGACATTCATACAGCCAGATTAATTTATTTTGCATATTTTCATAGTCTTATGTCTTACGGTCTTTTGCTGTGGAGCTCTGCCGCAGACTTGGCATCAATTTTTGTATTATCAAAAAGGGCAATTCGCGCCATCTACTGTTTGGGTTCTCAGGAGTCACCACGAAATGTATTTCTGGAAATTAATATATTAATTTTGCTGTCTCAGTACATTTTTGAAAATATTATGTATTCAATTTACAATAAAATTCCTCATATCAGTATGTTTTGCACTGTTTTGTAGTGAGCGAAAGTTTCATATTATACTGAATACATCCGCGTAACCCTTTCGTGTACATGCCTAATTTTATATTTGGTGTAATTGCGTAAACAATCCATATTTATGAGATAGCAGCAATTGCGGTTGATTTGTTGACATTTTTTTAAGAGTTCCAAGGTCTGTCTCCGATACTCATCATCAGATCTGTATGAATTTATATGGGACCATTTTGCAATTAACCCAAAAGGGTTAAAGCGAAACAAAAAAAGAATTTTGCAAATCAGTCTATACGGGGTGGATACGACAATACGGCGTTAAATGAAACCACGTAAAGTACTCATAAATACGAACAACTTTTAATACGGGACCAACTTCAAAATCGAAAAAAAAAATTACAGCTTCTCATACAAAAGGTACATGTCTCGTCGGCAAATAGTAAAAAATAGATGACGCGAACAATAGAAGGCAAATAGTAGATGGCGCGAATTGCCCTTTTTTGTAATAGAAAGAAAGAAAAATAATACAAAAATTGATTCGTAGTCTGCGGCAGAGAATAGAATAGAATAATTGTAAATTTTTAGCATATTTGGAAATACACTTATTTAGATACACATCAAAAATAATAGTTATACTAATATTAGCAGACGTTAACTTTGTTATTATAATAACAACAAACGATATCTCATGTGATATCAGATGTCAGACCAAGAAATCAACTAAAATTGGTATCAACTTAAATTTGAGACTGAAAACCTTATATTTTTTTTTTTTATATTTTAGCATAAGATTTTTGGCAGCAAACCATTGAAACATAGTTTTCAGAGCGTGGCTAGTATTTATAACAATGTTATAATCTTATCTATGTTTGCCTGTTGACTTCTGAATGCCGATCAGTGCAGGCAGGGCGGCGGAGGGTGTAAAGGGACGGCGGCAGCACTGATAACATTTAATATTTTTGACAATGCAAAATCCGCGAAACCGTAAAACACTCAAATTATTCATAGTAATAATTGTTACGTAGATCGCTTAGAAACGTATGTTACGAAGATAGAAATGCAACCAAAATTTTTGACAGTTTTTTTATTAATAAGCTAGTAATGGTGACGACTATGATTTGTCGAGATCAGCCATTATTATTATTATTTTTCGGTCACGATGAACAGTTTTTCAGGCGCCATATCTAGATAACGCAACCGAATATTAGGTCAGTTTTTTTTAAATTGACATCAGTACAACTAACACTTACTTTCTACGTCGAGCTCAGCCATTTACCTTATCGTTTTTTTTCGGTCACGATAAACAGTTTTTCAGGCGCCATATCTAGATAACGCAACCGAATATTTGGTCAGTTTTTTATAAATTGACATCAGTACAACTGACACTTACTTTCTACGTCGAGTTCAGCCATTTACCTTATCGTTTTTTTTCGGTCACGATAAACAGTTTTTCAGGCGCCATATCTAGATAACGCAACCACTTGGCGCAGGCAGACCGACATATTTGGCATCAGAGAGGTGTCCTTTATCCCATGAACATGAGTTTAGCCATTTACCTTATCGTTACCATTTCTGTCGTGCCCTCCTAGTCTATTACATTACGTTCCGTAACGCCGGTCAGTACACACTTTTATGGTGCGTCCCTACGCGAACAGAGCATGAGCCGAGCACACGTGGAGCATGGACGGACTTGCGAGCCTCGAACGAGCGTTCGGCTTGCGCTCGACTGCGCTCCGCCGATTGTTAGATTTTTTACAAACACAGGGATTCCCATCATGTAGGCTCGTTGTACGTCCACACTTGACATCGCGAGTAACGAACGAATAGAGGCTCTGTTCGCGTAGCTTTGATGCACCACATTATGTTCCATCTGTTCAAACTTAAATTATTTGATTTTAAAGAACCATCCAAATAATAATTAATCTTAATAACTGTACGGGCGGCCGGGGACCTCGTGTAATAAGACGCCGCTTAGGACGAATGCGCGAATCGTGAGATCCCTTTTCCCGTACTTTATTTTATTTGCTGGATTGCCAAGGGCGTCATGAAAAGCCGTATGGTTGGTATATAAACGATTTATTTATTGAACTTTAACACTTCTGTGACAATCTGTCTGAATACAATAATTAACAAACTTTTTAATTTACATAGATGATTTACACAAATATACGTAGACAATGGGTGCCTGATGCTACACTGATATTTTTACTTAGCCGCTACTATGGCATCTGCCTTACTGTTTACCGATGGGGTAACTAACTAGCCGCTACTGTGGCATCTGCCTGACGTTATACTACTTGATGGTAATCTCAACTTGGCATCTGCCTTACTTGGTACTGTCCCGGTACTGTCCTACTACTGTGACATCTGTCTGACTACTACTACTACTATACTTAGTAGATACTTGCTGTCCTGGAATCGATACTAAAAGAGAAAAATGTACTGATTATATGCAAATTATAAACGCTGTGTATACGACTCACGCGGTGAGCGAGTAACTTTTTTACGAGAGAAAACATATCTTTTTCTTGTCTAATTTAAGTGCATTTAAGTAACCTCTCTATCTTGCATATAGCGCTAACCTTGTCTAAAAGTTCTAGAAGGATCTAATCCAAAAAGTGTAGTCCGGTTACCACATCTCCAAAGGTTCTCCGATACATTTTGTCTCCCTTTCGCATATATAAGGAAATTTTATTGTTGATATTTATAGTTCCGGGTAAAATCACGTAAATTTCAAAATATGATCAGGGTTTCATTCAGGGCTTGTAGTAAAACTTATTATTTAGGTCTTACGTTAGGTAATGCGAGTTTAAACAGTAAATACATAGTAAGTAGTTGGTGTGCACATATGGTGCTTACGAAACAATTCTAACTAGATTACTATGCCTAATCGAGTGTTTTGTTGACATGTTAACACTTTCTTGTTAACTTAGGTTTCAACATGAATACTAACTTTATCGTGTAACAAGTTTTACATTTGTAGAGGGTTATTCACGATTCTAAAAGTACATTGTAAATCTTAGTTCTACCTAGACTTTGTCTAGACTTTTACCTATGTTTAGGGTTCAAGTACTGTTTATTTACTATACAATTTATGTTGATACGTATTCTAAGGGTAATCATTGTACACTCGGGAGTAAACTCTTTAATATTTCTTATTTCTAAACATTTTAATTTTAACAAAATATTACGTAATCATAAAAAATAACAATAAATGTCCTGAACACAACAAGTGTCCCGAACATTCTCCCGCCGTTCTTCGACTACGGTGTCGATGAAGACATTTCCGGTTGAGGGACTACTGGCTCGGTGGGCAGGATGATCAGCTTCTTCGTGGGACGTCGTAGTGTTCCGCTTCGGGTGCGCACGTCGACTGCTCGTACGATGCCATCAGCTCCGGGGTAGATTGCTTCGACGATCCCTCTTGGCCATGTGTTGCGAGGCAGGTTGTCGTCGGCGACTAGTACGACGTCTCCAATCTTGATCTCCGCGCCTCTTCCGTGTGGCTCCCGCCGGTATTGCAAATCGGGGAGGTATTCTTTCACCCATCTTGCCCAAAATTGGTTAGCAAGATGTTGTGAAGCTCGCCAGTGTGTTCTGCCGATGAGGTCCTTTTCATTGAAGGTGCCTGGTGCCGGAACTCGCGCTGACCCGCCAAGAAGGAAGTGGTTGGGGGTCAGCGTTTCTTCATCCTCAGGATCTGTAGACACGTGCGTAAGGGGACGAATGTTGACTGTGTACTCCGCTTCAACCAATAGAGTTGCGAGTACTTCTTCTGGTGGATGTTGCTCTTGAAGTATCACTGAGAGGGCGGTCTTAACTGATCGGACCAGCCGCTCCCAGGCTCCTCCCATGAACGGAGCTCCTGGCGGAATGAAACGCCAGGATATCATCCTCTTGGTAGCTTCGTCTTCAGTCGCTGCGTCGATGGATTGACGCAGCTCTTTGTCAGCGCCACGCAAATTTGTCCCGTTGTCTGACCAGATTTCTGTAGGACATCCTCTCCGTGCTATCATCCTTCGCAAGGCCATGACCGCAGAGTCCGTCGTCAGGGATGCTGCCAGCTCCAGGTGAACCGCCCGTGTGGTGAGGCAGGTAAAGAGTGCCCCATACCTCTTCTGGCGACTGCGCCCGACTGTGACTGACATCGGGCCGAAATAGTCGAGACCCGTGTATGTAAAGGGCCTGACGTGGTGAGCCAGTCTGCATGGGGGGTGGTTTCCTGTGGCTGGCTGTGACGGCATATTTCTTCGAATGCGGCATGGTAAACATCGGTGGACCATCATCTTCGTGACTGGACGTAGGCGTAGAATCCAATAGTATTGGCGACATTCGTTTATTGTTGCCTCTACGCCAGCGTGCAGTAGCTGTCTGTGGGTATATTCAATCCACAGCTTCGTTGTTATATGATTTCCGTCGAGGACAGGTGGAGACTTCTCGAGGCCGTCAACATTCTTCGTAGCTCCGATGCGAGACCTCAGCAAGATGATTCCGTCGACTAAAGCGACAGATATTGGGCGCAGACGACTGCTGGTAGATACAGCCCTGTTGTTCTTCAAATCTTCCATCTCATTAGGGAAGGATTTGGCTTGCTCGTACCAGCAGTTTCTCGGCTTCTCTCAGAAGGATGGCGTCCAACGGTATGAATCTTCTTGCTGTTGCATCGGGTTTGGCAGCTGTTGGCCTCGGTTTTAAGTTTTCTTCTTCTTGCGTTTCCAATCCATATCTGCCTCTTTATTCTTCAGCGTGCGTTTGTAACGTGCACGCTGTTTGTTTCGCCTACACAGGTCGATGAACTGCAAGACTCTGGCTGTAGCGCGGAGATAGTGTTCCCACTTGTAGAAACGGGTGCCGTCAGGAACGACGTGGCTCATCTTCGGTCTCTCGCGCTTCTCGGTGATGTTGAGTGTCTTCTCTTCATCAGTCAGTTCTTTCTGTGTAGGTTTCTCGGTTGGCCAGGTACTCGGATCGTCCTTCAGGACTTCTGACTCTTCTACGTCGCGATTTGCATCATCAGCGACGTTGAGTTTCGTGGGTACTTCTGGCAACGACTGTAACAAATCAGGATCCGTCAAAGGGGGTTCGTCTTGTGAGACTCCCTTTGGTGTTGCTACAGCATTGTGGACTTTTCTGATATTCCCCGGCGTTATCGGATTCACCACGGCGAAGTGTGGTAGGTACCACGTCCTATTAATCATTTTCGCCAGTGGAGCCGGTTCAGCGTAGTCCCTTTCCATCAGAGCTGTCATCGGCTGTTCATACCTTTCTTTCAGCTCTGGAATCTTTTCGGTGGTGATAAGCCTCTTCATCGCATTGTCGTAGTTGCATGGCATCGCGATGTTATCATTCTTCCATAGGACCGCCGTCTTACACTGTCCGTCTTCTGTTCGGGATGTGCACTCATCGAGTTTGAGTGCACGTTGTTCCGGATCAGTCTGCGGCTTCTTCGGTATGATCGTTAACGCCTCGATCGCAAAGTGATCTTTCAACTGTCCATCCATGTCTTCGTTCATCGTAAAGTAATGAACGAAGTCGATGCGTTTTCCCAGCGACCTTGTGTGCGCACCATGGAGAACCCAACCAAGCGGAGTGTGTGATGCTATTGGTTGGTTCTTCTTTCCCTTTCGTACCTCTGAGGCTAGTAGTAAGTTCCAATTATCTTGACCGACAAGTATCTTTGGTTTGGCTTCTACAAACTTCAAAGCGTCCTGTATGTCGATCAGATGTTGGCAGTCGTCTAGATCTTCATCGGCGACTGTCTGAGTCGATAGCCTCAGGTTTTCTATGGTGCGTGCGTAAATCTTGTGTTGCTGGGTTGCACCCTTGATGGTGATTGCGATGCGTTGAGATGTCGAAGCAGGTACTTCTGCTCCTCCTATGGCTTCGATGTGCATTGGTTGGCAGGGTCCATAAGCGCCGACTGTGTTCGCTAAGTCGGCGTCGATCAAAGTCACAGTTGACCCATCATCCAACAACGCATGTGTGTTGACTTCTCCCGCCGGTCCGGAAATCTGTACAGGCAGTACCTTCAAGTACGTCTGCGATTGTACAGGCAGCCAAGTCGACGTAACTTTTTCCGTCTTATCTGTCCTGTCACTCGTATTCCTTTGCTTCTCATAATGGAGCAAGTGGTGGTGTCTATATGGGCATTCGTTGACGCCGCATTTGGGCGGCTTGCAATTATGCGTTTTGTTCCTGTATCTCAAACATCGGAAACAAAGTCGGTGCGTCTTTGCAAGATCCCATCTTTGGTTGATGTCGGCATCGCGGAATTTATCGCAATCTGGTGGCGAATGTCCCTCTCGTTCACATACACAGCATCTATATGGCTTCCTATCAACGTTCGCATTAGCGTTTAGCGTACGTTGAGTGCGCTTGTAAGGATTGCGCGAAGCTGGCTCTGTATGTGAAGTCGAGGGTATGACCTCTACTTGAGCGTAGGGTGCCCATAATTCCACTTCTCTCTCGAGGAATCGGGTGAGTTTGAGCAAGTCTGCTTCCTCTTTGGGCTGCATGGCGGAGAAATCGAACCATCTATATCGAAGTGTCGGTGTTAGCTTATCGATCGTGACCTTCGTCAGCTCTGGATTGTATAAGTACGTAGTCTTATTCAGAGCACGAAGAGTCGCCACTATATTCGTGACCTTGCTTGACAGTATGCAAAGGTCTTTAGATGAATCCGTGAACCGTGGCAGGTTCCTAAGTCGATCCATCTCTGCGAGAGCTATTGAGTCCGGTCTTCCAAAGCGGGACTCCAATATTTTCATCACTTCAGTGGGATTGGCGCTATTAATGAGCAGACTCTCAACGGCCTCTTTAGCACGTCCTTTAAGTGCACGGCGTAGTCTGGTCATATTCTCGGTTTCCGAAAAGTCAGTTGCTGACTCGAAGTACGCTGTTCGGAATGACAGCCAATCCTGATGCGCGCCAGTAAAAGCAGGTAATTCGAATCGGTAACGCGACGGCATTGCGCGTTGACCTGCCTTTACAGCAATAGTGATTGCTGACGCTAACTCACTGAAATCTATTTTCTGTTGCGCAGAATACGGGGTGATTGCAGCTTCTATTCCCGTCGGTATCTGCGCTTCTGGTCTCTGAGGGATTCCTTTATTACCCTGTACAGAGTGTTGAGGGATTCCTTTATTACCCTCATCGTTGTCAACTTTTGACTGCTGTTGAGTCATCTGAGTCTCCGAGGTTGCGCCCAAGAGCACGACTGGATGCGTAGCTACGGATGGATATGGTGCCGCAACAGGTGCGGCGTTACAATTCGGTTCCACCTCTCGGTGCTCTGGCTGGTGTTGAGGCTCATTCGAAATAGCAAGCAGGCGCTGACTCTTGTCTAGCCCTGTGTCCACCCTCCGTTCAGTGGATTTGATGGACACGGATCTTACGTCGTCACCTTCAGACCATTCAGATGGGTCTATGACGGCGAGTCTAACTATTGCTAGCTCAAGTTTCAGTCTTGCTACCTCTTCTTTAGCCAGAGCTATGCGGCGCGCTCGTTGACTCTTTGTTGACTTATTTCCCCTGATGGTGCTGCGTTCGATTCGGTCATCAGGGGCCTGTCGTTGATCGGTTCCGGTTTCCTCTTCGGTAGTAGTAGTCGTAAACCCTGAGGTTAGGGTAGCTTCAGTAGCAGTGGCAGTACGACTCGACGATGGTGCTACTGTAGGGGCAGTACTCCCCGTTGGGGCGGCATCTGTGGCCAGATCGTCTGCAGGTGCTGGCGGCGGTGCGTCGCCATCGCGACTCTGCGATCTACCTCTTGCGGTAGTTGATCTGGTACCAACCATGGCTGTGGCCGTTCAGTATCTTGGATAATCCGGCTCGAAGGACCAAATGTACGGGCGGCCGGGGACCTCGTGTAATAAGACGCCGCTTAGGACGAATGCGCGAATCGTGAGATCCCTTTTCCCGTACTTTATTTTATTTGCTGGATTGCCAAGGGCGTCATGAAAAGCCGTATGGTTGGTATATAAACGATTTATTTATTGAACTTTAACACTTCTGTGACAATCTGTCTGAATACAATAATTAACAAACTTTTTAATTTACATAGATGATTTACACAAATATACGTAGACAATGGGTGCCTGATGCTACACTGATATTTTTACTTAGCCGCTACTATGGCATCTGCCTTACTGTTTACCGATGGGGTAACTAACTAGCCGCTACTGTGGCATCTGCCTGACGTTATACTACTTGATGGTAATCTCAACTTGGCATCTGCCTTACTTGGTACTGTCCCGGTACTGTCCTACTACTGTGACATCTGTCTGACTACTACTACTACTATACTTAGTAGATACTTGCTGTCCTGGAATCGATACTAAAAGAGAAAAATGTACTGATTATATGCAAATTATAAACGCTGTGTATACGACTCACGCGGTGAGCGAGTAACTTTTTTACGAGAGAAAACATATCTTTTTCTTGTCTAATTTAAGTGCATTTAAGTAACCTCTCTATCTTGCATATAGCGCTAACCTTGTCTAAAAGTTCTAGAAGGATCTAATCCAAAAAGTGTAGTCCGGTTACCACATCTCCAAAGGTTCTCCGATACATTTTGTCTCCCTTTCGCATATATAAGGAAATTTTATTGTTGATATTTATAGTTCCGGGTAAAATCACGTAAATTTCAAAATATGATCAGGGTTTCATTCAGGGCTTGTAGTAAAACTTATTATTTAGGTCTTACGTTAGGTAATGCGAGTTTAAACAGTAAATACATAGTAAGTAGTTGGTGTGCACATATGGTGCTTACGAAACAATTCTAACTAGATTACTATGCCTAATCGAGTGTTTTGTTGACATGTTAACACTTTCTTGTTAACTTAGGTTTCAACATGAATACTAACTTTATCGTGTAACAAGTTTTACATTTGTAGAGGGTTATTCACGATTCTAAAAGTACATTGTAAATCTTAGTTCTACCTAGACTTTGTCTAGACTTTTACCTATGTTTAGGGTTCAAGTACTGTTTATTTACTATACAATTTATGTTGATACGTATTCTAAGGGTAATCATTGTACACTCGGGAGTAAACTCTTTAATATTTCTTATTTCTAAACATTTTAATTTTAACAAAATATTACGTAATCATAAAAAATAACAATAAATGTCCTGAACACAACAAGTGTCCCGAACAATAACTGTTTAGCTTATCTAAGTCGTTTGGTCTAACTCTCACATAAAATAAATGAAGTATGCACTAGGTTACACAGTATAATGATAGGGCACGCGTCCCTCATCGCTTTACGCTTCAATTTAATTAAATCACCTGCCCCTCTAATGAAAATAATAAAGTTTATCACCCCCCGTATTGCCTACCTTGCCAGTTACTAGGGCATATAAAATTACGGATGGTGTTGCCAGATGCCTTTTTTTTTCAATACCCTGCGTCTAAGATTGCTAATAAATGAAAATTTATTTAATGGCAAATCTGTACCTCTCGTTCGGGGACTTACTCGAGAGTTCTAATACGAAAAATTTGGCAAGGTACAAAACTTTAAGTAGGTATATATTATAAAAATTAAACTGAAAGGTGAATATTAAGAAAAACTGAATTAAAAATGTATGTTATGATGCAATGCAACCCCATCCCGAAAGAGCGTTAAGAAATTTCGCACCAAAAATTTGTAGGTAATTCGAATCAACGCGCCTGCAATGGAAGTGAGTTGGATTTTATTATTTAATCAGATTATAATTTATCCAGAGACACCAGTGAGTCCCAAAACAAACATCAGCATGTAAACAACTGATAGTAATAGTTGTACGTAGTATTTATCTACTCTGAGGTAATAGTGAAGAAAGTTCCAGTTAATTCAAAAATTATGGTACGAATATGCAAAGTTACTAGAAAGCATTGACCTACTTTTACTATTCCAAAATTAATACAATCACCTCATCGAGTCAAAATGTTTGATCCCAGCGTAATTATTGAACGAATCATTAACGCAAGCGTCAACCGTTAACGTCGATAAAAAGTTTCCTCAAGGAAATAAATTGAATGATAATTTGTTCGGTGTCCGGGACATAAGGAAAAATCGCCTCCGTACATCGAACAAGATAGATAGACTGCGATAACGACCGGGCGATTTCTTTGCATTCAGGTTGTCGATTTAGAATATCGATTATGTAATTGAATGCAATCACCAATACTTGCATTGTTTTATCGATTTATACTAATAGAATTATACATAATTTAATTAATTAATTAATAAACTATCGCTATTTAGTTAGCTCGCCGTTCCTACTCTATACATGGTTAGGTGAGGTTAGGTTATACAAATATATCATTCTAAACAATTTATGAGTCGGTTAAAACCTAAAATAAAACATTCAAACTAAACTAAATATCAACGTCCCACGATATAAATGTATCGATCAAATCCGCCTTTTCAGGATTGTTACAAAAATAATTAAAATATTCATTAAATTAGTACAATAACCCTTAAGGAGTCATAATGTCATCCCGTAACGGTAACTTACTATACATAATTTTATTGTATTAGTTACGAAAATCTCACATATAAAAAAAAAATACGCTTCGACTTGTAAAACTCCTCCGTTTCTTCGTCGGTTAAAAAGTTGTTTTTCATCCAGAAGCTACTCCACTCAATTTCCCAAAATACATTTGACCATATGCCACAAAAAGCCGGTACTACATTACGCTTATCTGGGTAAAACGTAAAGGGAAATGTCGAGGCGATTACCTGGTATACCCGGCAGAGGTAAGGTGGGTAACGTAATAACCAGTGTATAAGAAATCTCGAGAGGCCTTCAGCGTTGTGAGTTACTGCCACATTTGTCCCCGCCATGTGGCCTGACCTATCTGATTGTGAGGGCTACGGGTAGCTATAATGACGCTTTAGAGGTAAAATAGCATTATACAATTCAGATATAACCTTCATCATTACCTATGTAACCAGGTACATAATATAGGACCTTGTCCAAATGTTTGTCCAAAATTTTTGGAGAAGCAACATAATTTCATAATTTATAGGATTTTTCTAATCTCTGGAACCAGTCTGATTCGAAAAATTATTTCATTATTTCCGATTAGTAAAGGCTTTTTATCCCGGGAATGCGGAGGACAGTAATAATATCATTATAGAATATAGTTTTAATTTATCATTAGCAAAATGCACTATAACGTAATTAATAAAGTTTTAAAAGGTACCAGTCATAGGTCATCATCATCATCATCAGCCTGTAATGTTCCACTGCTGAGCACAGGCCTTTTTTTACAAATCAGGGTGAAAGGGAATGGGCAGATACTCCACCACGCGCTAGTCATAGGTACCTACCATACCTACTATAAATGGTAATTTTTTGACTTTACATAATATTCTAGCTAAGACGTTTCGTCATTGCAAAACTTTCATAGAACTTATATTATTACTTATTCAGCCAGCGCCATTTTAGCCTTGCAAGTTTTATAAAGGGTCATAATTAGTTGCTATTAATTTGCTACAGGCGTTCTTCGCTTCTTCGTCTTCTATCAATGTAGCGTCAGGGTTACACACTTTTTGCTTTCATTAAATGTGATATGGTGTAATGGGGGATTATTTTTTTAAATAAAATTAGAACGCATGGAAATATGATCATTTTTATTGTGGTTTTGCTTTTAGTAATCGCATAGTTGGCTAAAACCCTCAAGTTGAAAATCTGTCAACAATCACCTACCGTAGTGGTTTCGCAGTTGTAAAAAAAACGCTTTGTAAATATCAGCAACACATTTTCAATCCCCAACACCCACATTAGTAATGCTAGGTCTCACACTTGCTAACTTATTTCAACTACGAGTAACTAAAACAAGCACAATAAAATCTACTATATATAAATTATTAAAAGTAATTGGTTCTGATAAAACTTTGCAACATAAAATAAAAATATAAACAGGTCCGTACTACAAGATTTATCATAGGTACAAATTTGTAACATAAAAGGGGTATTGATGTCTATAGAACAGATGCTATGTGCATCTAGTTTAGGCGTCAATGATCAAAATGTGCTTGTATTTTAATGTACTAAAATTATGAGAAACAACTGTATCTTTTGCTTGAGTCTAATAAACAATTATTAAATTGAAACTATTGAATATTCTGTGATAAAATCATAAAATTATCAATGCCTCGACTAAACGCTTAAGTCACTATTATAGTCTTTCAATCTTACAAAGCCAACCCGACCTTTCCAAAGATAAAACTCAAGATAAAGTTAATTCTCCAGATATTGCACAGGTAAAGTGAACAGCAATTAAGAGTAAATCCGCAGTTGGCGACAGGTGGCGTCTTATTAAACTTGCTCGGATAGGATGCTCAGTAATTTATGTAACTATAAGGAGCACGAAGGTCTTTATGATTATAGACCTATTAGAATTTTCCGCAAAAATATTGTACAGCGTTACATAAGTAGGTATGTAACAATGAAAACGGCTTAGAATTGACTTGAAATCTAACAGCTCTTACTTCTTTTTTACGTGCTAGGCCTGTGTTTGACCACAATCTCACCATGGTAAGTAATGATTTGGCCTATGGTGGTAGCCAGCCTGGTGGGTACTACAAAGTACCCTACCTGTACTATTTTTTCCTCTCGATGTTTTCATTCACCGAAAGCTCTAACTCTCTAACTCATGGTAGTAAGTATATCAATCCTACGTCCATTATTTGGCGTCACTCCACTAACACTGAACTATCATCGCCTTAATAATGAGTGTGTGAATGAAGGAAATATTTACAGTTACTTATCCTTTGAATGTTTGGCGATCCGCGCGGGGGAGGAAAACAATAGAAATCAATAGGTTATTTTTTAACCACAAGTCAAGGGAAGAAGCATTTCTGACAGTGATTTAATATACCTACCATAGTTCTAGAAAAGATTGCTTTGATTTCCCTGGTCATTTCGAACTATCTTTTTTATTAGACATTCATTAAAAAGTTCCCAACCCAATTTTCATTTTCTCAACTAAAATACACACAGTAAGTTAATCTTAATCTCAGTTTGGACTTATACTGAAACTGCAAACTTGGAAGTACGTACGAAACTTGCATTATATACCCGTGGGGGTGTTGTGCTCAGGGCGATGGTGACAGTGGCCAAACTTTGTGCACCTGACAATGGAAACGCTGATGTCTTCTTGTATGCGGTTATCACCGCCGGGCGTTAGGCAAGACTATATAATGGAGAGAGCTAGATTAAGTTGGAGATAACTATAAAATTGTGATAGTTTTATAATTATGTCAGCATGGGTCAGCACAAGTATAGGATGAAGTTTGATAGGTATATTGAAAAATTACAAAGAGGTTTGAAGTAAATTTTTGTAATCTTTAATTTCCAACGTAAACTTCCCCTTATTAATAAATAAGCTCTAACTCAAGTATAGTAATACCAAGAGTAATACCTAATACCTAGGTTTTAAATATATCCGTCACTTTCTAATGTCATATAAACAGCAAGGGCTGGGGTACCTGGGTGTTACAAGACTGACTAAACCTTATTTATTAATAATGGGGTAAATGTGTAGAATTCAGTAGTTTTAAATATCAAATAATTATATATTTCAGTAGGATCAAATACAATCACATCATTTATACATGTACAAAATAAATATTAAAATTCTCCTATTGTAACCATCAAATGATGTTTGCGATCTTTAGTTTAAAACACAATTATTAGCAGTTATACGATTATTTTAGCACTTGATACAAAGCTCCAATACCGGAATCATCAAAACAGTTTCTAAATGCTAAAACTACGTCACGACCGTTTTATCCGGTATGGCAATGAATAATTCGCTCAAAGTTCCACAGCACAAGTTTATACAAATGGCGCGGTTGGCTTCGGAATTACTTCGGTGCAAGTTATAAGTGACTACTAGGTTTTAATTGCTGGCAATTTGTCATGCTTATTATGCCGTGCCAAGAAATTGTTGTGTACTTGAGCGGAGAAAATCAATATGCTTATACCTTTTACGTATTTTTTTTTTTGTGAGATGTTATTGCTGTCTTCTGAGGTTGGTTGAAATTTGGACCCTGTTAAAAAAGTGCCCAAATCAGAATTGTATCTTTTCTTTACAATAGTTGTACCGGCCGCATACAATCAGAAAATTTCTGACACCCGCTTTCTCATACATTTTACGACGTCAGACACGTCAGAATTTTCTAATAGTATGCGGGGTCTGGAACAAAATATATGAGAGAAGTGCCTTCAGAAATGTTCTGCCAGAAAATTTCTTATAAGTAGTATGCGGCCGGGCTTAGATCAATTGTTGCACGAAGTTGTCTTTTTTTTTATTTATTAATTTAAAACACACATAAAACAATTAAGTGTACAAACACTATACAGCGAGGGAACACCATTTTAGGTTTATCTATCAAAAATATAAAATAAAACCGTAGTAGATAGCTAGTTGAAATTCACACTGATCCATTTAGGCAGTTACTTATTGCCATCCTCCAATGGAGTATATGTATCAGAATGCTGACTTTTTTATACTACTTGGGTAGCAAAGAAAACAAACACACGAAGCGACCTTTCCACGGAGGGGTCCCCTAAGAGCTTTGGCGACTTAACTCACTCGCAGGAACACAACTTTACACAACATAAAGTTATTTGGCTGCGGTATTCTGTAAGGTGGAAGTACTACCCTAGTCGAGCTGCTCTTTCAGCTAACAAATGCTACGCTCTACTACTCTTGTACGACTCTTTACGACTACAACTAAGAATTATAAAAAAAAATACTTAACTTAGTAATTGATTACAAATCAATAGCTTATATATTGCACCGCTACGCAAAATTTACTGCGTTTTGCGCGATTGTTGCAATCCACCATTTTGGGTTATACCGTGCACCCATTCGTGGTTCGTTAACTTTGCTATACGAGTGTTCAGTACTTAGTTCATGATTCCGCTGTGAATATATCTGGATTGTTCGAGTTAGGTATATAAAAGGTATGGATAAAAAAGCCGCTCTTTACAGCCTACTAAGTCATACCCAAACGGCACTTATACTTGACAGTTTGATTCAAGCATGGGATTAGCGCTTCTCAAGCATTTAAGACGCTCTTTATTTTATTTGCCGTTTCAGTTTCTGGTCTTTTATATTTGGTGTTTTATATATCTACCTACAAATATTTCAGTTCAAACGAAAATAATAATCCCGCAACAATACGGCTCAAAAACGTAAACAACAGCAATATTTCATGAGCCAATCGATCATCAAAAAAACTAGTTCCCAATAACGTTACTAAGCTGCATTCAACTATGTATAATAAAGTTGTGCGATAAATAACTATGTGATACGGGAAATATATCTGTCTGTGCGATGATTTAACTTGCAGCCCATTAATCATAGGTAGCTGTCACACACACCTACCCTGGTGTCCCTGGTTATAGTGAATGCGATATGGAATATCCACTTGTGTGTAGATACATTTATTTTCAGCTGGTTTACTAGTAATGTTAATGTGTTTAGTTACGTTTGCATTATTTATTATTATGGTTTAGGTGTATTTAGTTCACCAAATAATTGATCAAAAATGTTAAGCCTTTTATATGATACCCCTGGTGTTGCAAGCGTCCTAGGCTACGGTAACTGCTTACCATCAGGCGGGCCGTATACGTGTTTACCACCTCAGTGGTATAAAAAAAAAAAAAAAAAAAACCGTTAGAGCACTGACCTTTAGAGCACCGATTAATGTTTTAGCTGGGTGCTCAAACGGGAACAAAAATTCCCCTTAGAGCACCTACGTAATGTCGGCCCTAAGGCGGTGCGAGCGATGCGAAATCAACTGAAAGAGAGATTCAGGTGGATACAAATAATCGTAGTCCGGCACTTTCGTTAAAGGTAATTATTTCTAATGTTCTTCCTATATCATCCGGTATACCACAGAGATGTCATTTAGGCACCCTTTTAGTCACTTTCTAAATGATATTTTCTTATCCTTTAATTAATAGTGATTCCATGTTCTTTTTTTATTATATACTCTCGTTTATAACTATAATTTGATGTTACCCAAATTAGCTGAATAACTGCTATGTCAAGACAGACACTGTGCTTGCCCCGCAGCTACATCTGAATATTTGGGAGCATAGGTATAGATACCTATGCTCCCAAATATTCAGATGTAGTAATAGTAGATGTAATATACTACATATTTATAATCAGCAGATGCAGATGAGCACCTGCATCGTTACACTAAGGTTTTGTATTTATAGAGGCGCCACTTTGAGATCTCGCACCACCTAAAAATTTTGCTAGGGCTGCCGCCGCTGAACCTGCCTAGTTTTTAGTGTAAAACATAAGTTCATTTTGGGATTTTTGTTTATTTTGGGATTAGAATAGGTGTGACGGAAAATAGTTCCTGAATATTATCACAGAGTACCTATATAAATTAAAAAAAAAACTTCTTAATAAAATCTTGATTTAACAGTTTTATTAGCCATCAGTACCAGAACTATAAAAAACTCTATCGCTTTTTATTCGTATTCACAAGAGACCTTAACGACTAATGCAAATTTAGGCGAGGTAAGATTAGCGGTGAGTGAAAAAACTAAAGACCCAAAGATACATCTGTCCATTCATAATTGTATACGGTAATATGATTTATTGAACGATAGTGAACTAATTCCTAATGAGAACTAAGTAGATAATCCTTCAGCTATACTCCAGGCATAAAGCCTTATTGGCTTTCTAATCCTGAAAGAAAAGTCTCGATAATTAACGCTTTCAGTGCGCTATTCGGCTTATATCTTCTGTCTTTTATTTTAATGGTAGGTAGTTCTTCATTTCTTAAGCTAATTTTACCTGTGATAGCTACTTCCATATGGGAGGGTCTGCTGTGCAAAACTTTGAGGTCTTTGCTTAATTATTAGTAAAGATATAAGAGTCTTAATGTTAACCGATAACGGTCATTAAATTATAGAAATCGGCAATTAGATAAACGCAGCGGATTAATTATTCTAACGCGCTGTTTAGTTGTTTTATATTAAAATTGAACTAGAGATGAGACAGCCTAATAGAAATTGAATATTATGGAAACACTTTTTTGAAAAAAATATTAAAAGATTTTTAATATAGAGTTCCAAGATTTTGGCATACTTTTCTGCCATGATTTATTATGTATGGTACCAGTATTGATATTACTGACATTTCAGCAATGGAGTCTGGTTTGCGTGGAGTCTGGTTGAGTTTGGTTTGCGTGTGTATGTATCTCCTTAACTTTGTATCATCCCAAAAACCAGGCTAAGTATGCCATAAAGCAAAATACGAAGACGTATACACAACGGATATCAGGAATTTGTACCTCATATCCGGCGTATACCGGCGACTTCCGGCGGCGCGTACTCCAACATCCGGCAACTCGCAGCTTGCGAACTAAGTTAGGTATTTACTTTTAAAAGGCACGTACTTTTTTCTAGTACTTGGCATAAGTTTTTTTTTATTAAAATCCTAGTTTTCTTCCGGTTGTGGAAATGGAAAAGTGAAAGAGTTTATCTGACAGTTACAGAATAAAAAAGATAAGTGCTAAGTGCAAGTCGGACCAAGCACAGTGGATAAGGTTCTGTAGTAGTTGGCAATACATTGTAAAAAAATGCATTAGTCTGCAACTTAAATGGCTATGACTGATTCGGACACACAGATGTTACGTCCATCTTTACTTAGTTAATATTTTTATTTTATTTACTACTAGCAGACCCCCGCGGTTTCACCCGCGTACAGTTTGAATTTTCTGCTTCGAAAACCAATGTACGCCACTGATTATTAGACACAACAAATCAAACACAGATATTTTTACAATTAAAACTAAAAACCTATATTATACCTACACTAAAAAATCTTATTTAAATATTATAACAAAAAATGAGAAAGAAATTAAATTACCTACAATCAAAATATTCTAATGAAATAGAGAAAATGAACTTTTTTTTTTCATTGGCTTCGCGCGGGTGTGTATTTTTCCAATTTCCTGTTATATTAATATAATATGCAATAAAACTCAAAATACACGAATTTATGAATATTAAAATGAAAACGCAACGTCACTCTGCAAGTTCCCGCCAAAAAGTCCGAGAAAAAAAAACAACAAATTTCGAATTCTAATCCGATTTAAATAATCTTTTATATTTGACATTCCAATTTTAAAGAGCATTTCAATTTCCAGAACAAAAGGCAGATAGAGCGCGCGAAACACGGGAGTGAGGCCAAAAAAAGCAATTAGGTACAAATTGAAAAACACATGTTTAAAAGCTGCTGTGTGCTAATTTATTAAAAGGAAAGTGTTTTTCGTTAAATAAAGTTTTTTAAACAAAGCAAATACTAATTCTAAAGCGAATAACAGGTATGTGTTTTTCTATTTGTATTTGCTTTTTTGGCCTCACTCCCGTTTTCTTCGCGCTCCATCTGCCTTATTCTGTAATCTGCGAAATTCGGATAGAGTTTTCAAACATGACGTGTCAAAATAAAATGTAAAAAAATAATTTTAATCAACAGTACTATTGATATCAACTGCGATATAAATCACCCCTAAAATAACTTTCTACCCCTTTTTGACCCCGTTAGGCGATGAGTTTCAATAAAATACGAAACACGTCCTCCATCAATTCTATAAAGGAATGTTTATGCAAAATTTGAAGTAGATCGGACCAAGGAATCACGTTGTCCCATACAATCTTCGCCCCCGTTTTTCACCCCCTTAGGGGTAGAAGTTCGGAAAATCCTTTCTTATCGGATGCCTACGTCATACAAAGAACACACCCTCCAAGTTTCAGGTCTCTACCATAAGCGGTTTAGGCTGTGCGTTGATTCTCAGTCATTCAGGACAAAGCATTTTATATATATAGATTAGAGACTTGACATTGACAAGTGGGCATATAGTCCACTTGATGGAAAGATAAGTGGTCATAACCGCCATTTGTAATAGCAGGCAAATTGGCAATATAGTGCCGACCTAGATGAGCTCATTTCACGCCTATTTTGAAGAACCCACAAACCGCAGTACTCTAAGACATGAGACTGTGGGAAATCTTATATTGCTAAGTTCATTACACCTCCAAAAATAATCTGATATAAGTATTTTCAAAAATTCAAATAGACTTATAAATGGCCTGACTCTAACAGCGGTTCGGAAGGTTGCATTTGCTGAGAAGGGTCGGCAATAAACTCAGCAATTAGAGAGCTCGCTCACGTACTACTTTTTGTAGCTCGGTTAATCGCAGCTATAAAAATAGTATTTTGTTTATGAGTGACTTTTGGCAGCACGTGGGCATTTCGGTATTCGAGTATTCTGAGGCTATCTTAATACCTGCTGACTTACACCTTATTTATTAATAAGGGGTGAATATTTTATATCGCTCAGCGTGAGTGACTGAGCTTATTTATGCAGCCAGCAGTAAAAGACCACGTCTCTGTCCCGTGGACTGACGACCTGGTCAGAGTCGCTGGGCACCGCTGGATGCAAGCGGCCCAAAACCATTCGAACTGGAAGTCAATGGGGGATGCCCATGTTCAGCAGTGGACATCCATAGGCTGATAGGATGATGATAATGACTAGTAGTATACTACGGTTTCAACCATGATGTTATAAAGCCTATCTAAACCAAAATATTTTTTTCAAAACAAACTAGTGAATAAGTATGGAATATACTTACCATATCAGAAAAATAAAAATACAAATTAGGTATAGAATAAAATATTCATGCCAAGCGTACACATAACTATAACATATAAATATAAAAGCAATAAAGAAAATATTCAGTACTCTACTTAATGAGAAAAAGAACTAAGTCCAATATGGAGTTAATTTATTAAATTACTCGTAGGTACTAAAACTTTGATTCTTAATTCGGCACCGGCTCGGGCGGACTCGCACAAATTGCGTTAACGTCGTAAGATCACAAGCCTTATCCCGATTTCATTTAGATAATTGAATGAGGATCTATTCTGACTGCGAAAAGGTTCGGCGCGAGTGAGTGGAGATGTGGCCTGCAAATAAGCGTGTTGAATTATATAATATTTTTATAAATGGAGTCTTTGGCCGTATGGAATTACTAGCAGTCTCTTAATGAAAAGGTTCGGCGCGAGTGAGTGGAGATGTGGCCTGGAAATAAGCGTGTTGAATTATATAATATTTTTATAAATGGAGTCTTTGGCCGTATGGAATTACTAGCAGTCTCTTGCGGTTCATCCAAGCCGACCCGAACTTATGAATAATCTACTTGAAAAGGATAGGATATATAAAGGATATCCCAACAAACACATTTTCATATTTCAACAAAGGTAATGTACATACAACTAACAGCAATATTGATGACTTCTTCGGTAAAACTGCCAGGTCATCCTATTTGGCACTTCCCGATATGTAGTTGCCACTCCAAAAAATCTGTCTTGAAATATAATGTAGGCGTTTTAAATCTGATTGAGTTTGAACTGGCTGAGTGCTATTGTTTTCCCCTAATAAACATAGCAATATGCCACGAAACAATGCTGTTTTTGGTCTTCGTGGTTTTAAAACAATCATCAGAAACATCGTTTCAAGCGAGCTTTAATTATTAACAAAAGATAAGAATTATTGTTTTAATACGTACATCCAGACTTTTTCTCTGTTTCTTCGATCGTCAGATCGTCACGCATTTGTAGTTCTACAATTTGCTTGTTCGCTCCGCAATCCTTACCGCCGCTTTCCTAGCTTTACAGAATCAAACGCTGACTCCGATCGATCCCTACTATCGTCGAGGTGTGATTAATTCTGTACGTATACCTGATCCTGTTCCGCTGTTAACCCCCGTTACTCGTTTGCTAACAAGACTGCCACCTTCTTGCGTATAGTTACCGATTGCTATAAATCTTATGGGCTTTTTATTGGAAAAGTTTCATTACATTGATCAGGTTATCGATGTCGATAGGTTATAACGAATGCCAGAGGAATGTGAAGCAGTTTCTTTTTAGAAAGAAAAAGAGTACCTTTTCTTACATAACTCCTGTTTTACTATCTTTATAAAACTATAGAGATAGCTCTTTGGTTTCAGAGATACTTGACTACAATGATGATTTTGAGTTGTGTAAAGGCTAATAGGACTTTCCAAATCAATATTATCCACTGTACCAAACGGAATAATTACTTGATATACTATTAAGCGTAATTGGCCATTGCAATGTATCTTGTTCAGGTACAAGTTTGTATAGCCACGAAATAGATACAGAAGATTAGCTGCTTATATAACCTCAAAATATACAATTTGTCAAAGGCATTGTGGAATCACATCTCCAATTAAGCGCTAAGCTTTCTTCTTCTAGGTTGTGTGTAGCTTCTGCCATATCATCATTATTTATGCAGAAATTGGGGCCAAACACAAAATCAATAGAGTGCAGAATGTGGTTCTAGAAATCTTGACTATGACGCGGCATCATTCATGCTAAAGCAGCCAGGGGTTATTTGAGCGTGTAAGCAATATCTAAGCATGGTATAACAATTGACAGATTGTACATGTACAGCTGACGACATAAATATGTATACACTCTGTGAAATTCAAAAGCAATTTGAAATACACTGATCAAAATAGTTAAAAGGTTCTGTCTGCATATAAGATCTCATAATATAAATCTATAGTTTAATGGTGCGTCCATGCTTGGCGAATCGAGCACGAGCCGAGCCACGAACGAACCTACAATGAGCCTACGACGCGGCGACGACCACGATGTGAATCCTTTTGTTCGTGAAAAAACTGACAATCGCGTTCGTCCACGCTACGCGAATCGTGCTCGCAGTGTGCTCGTTCGTGGCTCGGCACGTGCTCGGTTCGCCAAGCATGGACGCACCATAAGAGAAAATAGTTGTTCTTATGTCCTCGTACTACTGTGGTATAAGTGTGTGGTAGACGTATTCGATAGAAGAGACAGCAATGTATAGGTATGTGTATCTGTTTAGTGATAGTGGTTTACTCCAATTACATACTCGTATGATACAAACAGACATGTAACTATTGCTACTAATTACGATGGACAGGTGTCTCGTATACCGAGCACAGTTAATGGCATCTCAAGATACCTATTACCGTTAGAGTCCAATTCGCATCGGTTATCTAATGGACGCTTATCTTTGTTTTATAAGTGACTAGCTTTTGTCGTATGGTTTTACGCGTGTTGGTTTTGGTGTTGCTTGTATTTTTGGAGACACTTAAATGTCTCATTTGTAATTTGCTTGCAAAATTAACAGGATGATCGTCATCACAATATTGAGCTAATCGAAGATAAGGGTTTCTTTTTTGGTGTAAGAAAGTAATCGCTAAATAGAAGGAGCAAGAGGGACCTGGCTCCGCTGTACACGAGGCCGCCGGACGGCAAAGAATTCGCGCAGGAGGTTATTAATTAAGCCCCCGCTTACTTAGCATTCATCCACATGTTTGAAACCCATCTGAGTTACAGCTCGACTGCTGATCGCTGACCTCTGCATGGCTTGACTTGTGACTAGAGTGGCGTGAAGAAATCCAGCTGACCATGCGCCAAACCTAGGGCCCGCGTATCGTAGCTCGAGGCGAAAATTAAGATACCACAGTAGTGGGGTCAATCGACCCCGGTTATGTTTCCCCACTCTCCAGACCGGAGGTGTGAGATGGTACACGAAGTAGGAGCAAGGGCGTTTTCTGTTTTAAGACCTGATCCCAAACTAAGCAAAGTTTGTATATATACTATGGACACCAGATAACTTATATAATTATTATACTCCTTTTTTTGTGTGTGTGTGTAGACGAAGCATGGGGTTGTGAAGAGGTTTCTTCAGGGTCGGCAACGCACTGGTGTTGTAAGCGTCCATAGGCTACGGTAACTGCTACCATCAGGCGGGCCGTATGCTTGTTTGCCACCTTAGTGGTATAAAAAATCTATCTAAATAAATATATCTATAAAAAGCTATCGACTTGAAATACTTAATGAATTGTTTTAAATATTGCTTACCCAACCTCTATGCGAATAAAAAAAAACTAAAAAACATTTTTAGCTACTTTGCAAAAGGGGCTGAAATGGGGGACCGAAATCTCAAAGTAGGGTACAAGTTCAAATGGGTAGATTGGTGAAATATTTTTATCATCGATCTGTTATTTGATCGATTTGCCTGAATAGAATATCGAAAATGGGTGTTAGATAAATGTTTGGGTAATTTAGGTAGTTATTCTGTAATTTAAATTATTATTGTATCTCCTTCAGTATAATTAAATCATTGGGTCTGTCCTCAAAAGTTTTATCAAAATTGGATCCAATCCAAATCATGTTTACCACATTGCTGCGTTATCCACTATTATTCCAAAAACAAAAGCCCCAAATTTTCTATCCACAATGCACCCAGTTTGCACCTTAGCACGCCGTCGTACGCCTTCGTTCTATTTATTCCAGCCAGTACACCGTTTGTTCCACATTGTTCCCACCAGTTCGGTTCTAATTAACTAGCAGTCAATAGCACAACCTCCAGACGCAGCCCATCCGAGCGGGGCCAATTACTCGCCAATTAATTTTGCAATAACAACCGTATATGTATGTAACATAGGTATGTAAGTTGTAATGTACCAAAATGGTAGTTCAAGTTCACTCTGTGCCGATTTGTGTATTTTCTACTAAGATAATTAATTGGATAGGCAACAAATTATTGGTAAATAAAGTTGGTAATTATGAAATGAATGAAATTATTTTATTGCGTAAAGTAAAATGAAAAGTCGCTTCAAAATACTTACAGGTAATTAATTACTGAAATAATTTTGTATTTACATTAAATACTACAAATAATATTTCTCTTACAAGCGCAGCGCATACTAGGCAAGTACAGTTGGCAACAACATTTCTAAATTAATAATAGTATACGCATGAAGCGTAAAGCGTATAAGGTCATAAAACCTAATCGTTTTTAATAAAATACATTACCCAACATAATACAGGAGCCGGTAACTTGGCCAGACTCGTTAGACTATTATTCTTTTTTATTTAATTAGTTCTAAACAGACATGTTCAAAAATAAATTATGGCAATAACCATAGAATAATAACAAGATATTATAGTGAAAAGAACAACTAAAAGGCAGCACATATAAGAAAAAACTGAAAAGTGAAAGCCAAAAGCTGGCCAATTTTTAATCAATTATAAATGGGCCATGCTAAGAAGTCATATTTGATAAAAGGGTGTCTCTCTTTGCCATACTATGATTGTCGCTTTTTGACACATGGATGTATATGGGCTGTCAAAAGTGACCTAATAGGAAGGCCCTAGTTTAAGTATACATAGTCCATTAAGAACATTTTCTACATAATATAGATCGTAATTTGTACATATTTGTTGTGAATAATATAAAAAATATCTTATATTATATAAAATTCTCGTGTCACAATGTTAGTTACCTTACTCCTCCGAAACGGCTTTACTGATTTTTACCAAATTTTATATGCATATTCAGTAGGTCTGAGAATCGGCTACTATCTATTTTTCATACCCCTAAGTGATAAGGGTAGGCACCACGCGAACGAAGTCACGCCGGTCAGCTAGTAAATATATAAAAGTATATAGTACCTACACAATATTGGTACTCATTATTCATATCATATTTGGGATTCATGTTACGGCACAATAGTATTAAAAATGTTCTACAAAAATAATAGGAACAGAGATATCATTCACAAATAAGGGAAATAACTAACATTTTATTAGGTAGGTAAACACTAGGGTTTCGTTCCCGGGTCCCGGGAATCGGGAATTCCCGGGAAATACGTCGTTCCCGAAGTCGGGATTTTTTTTGCGATTTCCCGGGAATTCCCGGGAATTTCTTTATGAGATTGAATGCTCTACAACACTGCAAATATTGGTCAAAATTAACGAAAAACCTTTGAAACACAAAGATGTTGCATACGATATTAAAACAAATGTCGATATCTGAACTACAAGCTTATGAGAAATCACTGAAAGGAACTGTAGGAAGTGTGTATTTGTGGAGATAACGTTTTTTTCTTAGAAAAATTTCAAGTTCTCCGAAAATACCCATAAAAACATGTTTGTTTGTAACATGTTTGTAACCTATCAAAAGTCAAGTAAAATACGTAATTTAATTTAATTACCTATTTGTGTCTCACACACAAACATAAGTAGAAAATTATAAATAATCATATCAAACTATAGGTCATACATAGTTACTATGGGTAGTTTCTAAACTGCCTGTTTCTAAAAAAAAAAACACTGAATTCGCGTTATTTTGAAGAAAATGAAAGTTACATTAATATTTTTTTTTATATATATTTTTGGAGATAAAGCTTATCAGCGTTTTTGTCAAAGTCAAGTAAAGCACAGCATCATCATCATATCAGCCTAAGGATGTCTGCTGCTGAACAAAGACCTCCCCCATTAACTTCCACTTCGAACGATTTTGGGCCGCTTGCATCCAGCGGCGCCCAGCTACTTTGACCAGGTCGTCGATCCGTCTGGTGGGAGGTCGTCCCAGTACAGTACAGTACAGGAGTACGTGGTCGCCACTCGCGTCGTCTTCGAGCGATGTGGCCTGCCCCATTGCTATCACATCAGCTTACTATCACTAAGATCTATATCGGTAATTTTTGTTCTCCAAGTAATGTCGTCGTTTCCCTGTCTCGTAGAGAAATTCCGAGCATAGTTCGTTCCTTGTGAATTAGTAAATTTTTTTTTTCAACACATGCTCGTAATATTAGATTTATTGCACCGTTTTTAGTATCATAATGTAGCTTATGACGCACTAGTGCTTTTTAATTTACATTACCGCACAGTTTTATGATAGGTATAATCCCGATTATGTAAGTTTGTAACTCAACGCTATTGATATGTGCGTAGACGAAGCATTCTTAATTTAAACGGTTAAAACAGTTTTGCTGTCAAAAAAAGAACTTGCGCGCCATATTTGTTGACGTTCTCATTGACTATTATCAAAAAATCTAGTGAAAAAAATACAAGTTTGTTTTTTTCCTCAAAAGTGTGTTGAAAAACGTCGTATGACACGCGTTTGCATTGATCATTACACTCTCGGGTTCCTTTGCTTAATAGGTACCGTCTCGTGTGATTACCAACTTTGCACACGTCTCATAATGTACTATTATTTACTTCTGAGACAAATAAATTGCTAATTTAATTAAATTACATGGTTTACTTGACTTTATATACGTTAAAATAACAAAACTAACAACTTTTAAAATTTCCCGGGAATCGGGAATTCCCGGGAAGTCATTTTTTTCATTCCCGGGTCCCGGGAATGGAAAAAGGTCGGGAAAAACGAAACCCTAGTAAACACACACACAATTTATTCTTAATTTAAATTACATAAACATTTTGCAGACTCTATTTATAGACTGGGAGATACTGGCACAAATTTCCCGGTCATTTGTACCATTATGGTGATTCTGCAGAGGTCTAATTACGTAATGACGAAAAGGAAAATGATGGTCATAGCACTGGTACCGGCGGCCCAATCGCGTGGGCGTTAATCGCAACTTTGCGGTGGTATGGCGGCCATTTGGAATCGTCGGAAAAGTATGGCATGGTAATTTTCATGAATGACTACTAGACGATGATTATGCATATATATATCTAGACGCTATGAAAAAAATAGCCTGGTACAAATTATATAATAGTAATAATAATACTTTATTGAAATCAACTTAATAACTGGCTTATGTCTACAATATTTAATTTTAATACGTGCAACCGCCTATTTCTTTTTCATCGACTATCGGAAAATACAAAAATGTTGTGGAACAAATCGTTCGATACTCGTAATTTATCCGAGACATTCGATTGACGCCCACGCGACCGGGCCGCCGGTACCAGCGCTATGACCATCGTTTTCCTTTTCGTCATTACGTAACTAAGCCCCATTACGTAATGACCAGGAAATTTGTGCCAGTATCTCCCGGTCTATTACTAAAATAATACAAAACAAAGTGTTTTGCTTACCCGAAATTTTACTTGAATTTCAAAACTAATTAAATTAAAATGGAATTCAGACTTTCAGGTATTATATGAGTTTGTTAAAAAGTTCCCTAATTTAAATTCCACAAACATGATTGTTGTATTTGAGAATTTTCCGATACGTTTAGTTTGGAGCACCTGTTCGAAATACTGAAAACTATGTTAAACTAAAATACTATGAATCGTTGGGCTTCATAAAATTATTTCTAATTAAAAGTTTTGATTGAAAATGAAGAGTCGGCTTATGTTGATTATATGCCTTTGAGATCGCTTAAGCCGATTAAATATGATTATTGGTGTCTGAGCGCCCTGTTAACTTATTTTAGGTAACTTTATTGTATCTAATGGTGCGTCCATGCTTGGCGAACCGAGCACGAGCCGAGCCACGAACGAGCACACTGCGAGCACGATTCGCGTAGCGTGAACGGGCTTGCGAGCCTCGAACCAGCGCGATTGTCAGTTTTTTCACAAACAACGACGATGTCAATCCCGGCATCGTACTCGTTGTATGTTCGTTATTGGCTCGGCTCGTGCTCGATTCGCGTAGCATGGACGCACCATAATAGAGTATTTATCATTGTAGATATATTTTTCGATAAAGTGGTTATTGCAAGTATCTACTACCACCTACTACTATCGCGAGGGACAGCTAGCACATAAAATATTTTACCTATAAAACAACTCTTAATGCACTTATAGCGTTAATTCTGTATATCTCATAATAAAATCATGGCAATTTACTTTGACAACGCCTTGAAACCCGAGATGAGACGGCAGATACGTGATACATATTGTATAAGACTCTCCTGTGCACTTAAAGGTGTTATAGTACTTGTGTGTAAAGCTTTGCGCTTCAAAGTTTTAAGTGAACTGTGAATTTCATGCGCCTGTGTTGTGATGCTGTTCTCTTTTATGCTGTGAATTTGTCTTTACCTTCTTGATGTATATATGGAAGTCTGGGTTTGTTTGCGAGACTGGAAGTATATTTTTAGAGAATCGATTGAGAAGTTGGTGTTGGCTTTCCAATCTGAGTAAAATAATTGATGCTCTTATATTGGTTTTACGTGTAAGATATTTCCTGCGGTACTTTAATATACCTAAGGGTCTCTAATTATAAGAGTTTGTCTGTTTATATACCACAGAGATACTACTACGTACACTGAGTTATTGATTGACAGACAACGCACAGGCTATACCAATGGACCTAGATATTTAAGTGAAGGAAATAAGTATTATTTGAGTACCCAGCAGAATGTGTATTAAATAGAAATACACATTCTCTGAAAATTTCAGCTGTCTACTTATTTGAGTTCATGAGATACAGCTCACTGATAGACAGACGGATGGACGGACGGACGAACGGACAGCGGGCTTTCATGCTGTAGTTCGAAACAGAGTTGCATCCCTCATGCGGCTGATGCGGGATAGTCCCAACAGCATCCTGAAGACTATTGAATGTAAGTATGACTGTCCGATTATAAGACACTGGAACGAGATCCACGTTTCCGACTCCAAGGGGGCACTGAGGTGGCTTAGGTTAAAATAATACTTTTAATATACTTATTTATTAATTAAAACGTATATATATATCTATTTTTAATTGATTGATTGAAATTGTATTGTACTAACACATTATTATTATTATTATAAGATTTACTAACAAATATGGAACAAGTTTTCTGAAATAAATGAATTGAATTGAATTGAATTAGTAATAGGGTCCCATTTGGCACAATTCGGTATATAACCCTAAAAAGGGTTTTTAAAACACTTTTTCAAAAAATTCGCAAAATTGGAGCTTGCGGGGTAAACCGCAAAACGAAAAGCTATGGATTATTTTATAGAAGATTGCTTTTCAATTACCAATAAACTGTAATATCAATGAAGCTATAAAAATGCATGATCATAATTTTTAGATCGATCATTTTAGACTTTTATGATTCTATTTCTGATTTTAATGTTACCCTTCTGTAAGGAATCAGCTACCAAGCTGCGGAGTGAACATGCCCATAGCCATCATTTTCGTCCACAATCGGCCAACAAAAGGTTTATAAGAGTGCATTAACCCCGGAGGTGGGTAATCGCGATTGACGAGGGTACTGTGGACACCTGGGTACTTGAAGCATTATGCGCGGCTACTTGAAGTGGGGGTGGTCCTGACATTCAATGATCAGAAGTTCTATTAGGTTTGAAACCTGTTTGTAATCCACAATTTGAATGGTATTTGATTTCCAATATTTGTTTTGATTCTTTCTCTACCAGCTAAAGGAAATTTATTTATCAGAACTGAATTTGTGCATAGGTTATATTATGTGGTCTATTTCGAGGGATCTAAGGTGCCAAACATTCAAATCCTTACAATTACATTACGGCACCGGCGTGATTATTTATATATTTATTTTCGGAAAACCAACAGCTGATTACATTGGTATACATCCAGTGTAAATAGTATATGAGGCATTTAAAAGGTCTCCACCAATAGAAACAGAAAACAATAATATAAAAACAATGTTGTAAGGACAAAGTAAAGATGAAAATTAAGTTTAACACAGTATATAGATCGGTATGCTATTATATACTACTATATAAAAAGTAAACAAATAAATATAAGTTAAAGTTAGAGTTTCACATAATGCTCAGTTGTCAGAGAAAAATCTGCCACTAGGCCGACGCCTCAGCGATTAGTTACTGGTATTGAATATATCGATTTCCACAGAATTCGAAATAACATTGTATGTGCAGTTAGTCCTCCATAGGAATTAATTCTGTCTATAGTTGGTAAACACCGAAGGGACAAAAAAAAGAGGGATGTGTCGATGACGTTTGGGTTGTACTTTGAGAGTAAGTCAGACAGTCTATGGAAATGTCAGCATTATCTCGACGCGATGCCATTGGTAAGAGGTGATGCTGATAATTACAAACTAGTGGTAACTTCAGTAGCTTTGACCTTCATAAGGCCCTAGGCCCTAAATTGAATAAATGGCTTTTACTTTGACTTTAATTATGAATCAAATACATACAAAATACTTCCTTTGTTAAATTTGTTCACGCACTTATTGAATGAGTAGAGTTTGTTATGAATTGAATAAAAAAAGCTTTAATGTATGTAAGAACCATTTACAAAAGGGTAGAATTAATTAAATTGATATGTAAACTTACGTAACACGTGTACGGTTAACATAAACAAAAATTAATCATATAGCTAAACAAAAGTTGCAGTACATTAGAAAAACTCACGGATGTAGAAATCATGACGAAATCAAGTGAAAAATTGACTATTCTTTGTTATCGCACACGTCACATCCAGTGATACTTGGGCCCAGCTAAATGGGCTATTTTACGAAGTGTGGATTTGGCCGCGATTTCATTTGACGTACCCAAAAAAACCTTTGTTCCGTGTGTATGACAGATAAGAGTCATAAACTAGGTGTTGACGTCCGGTTCTTTTTTTAACTTTCAGTTTATTTGTATACTAGCAGAGCCCCGCGGTTTCACCCGCGTAAGATTTAATTTTTTTGCGAGTAACACTAATCATTTTTAAAAATAAAAGCAGCTAAGTTACTCCTTATAACATCAGCTATGAACCGGAACAGACACAGACAAAAATGTTTAAAAACTCAATCCAATTTTATTCAAAAAAAGTTGAACTCACATAAAAGCTTAGTGCAATGCAATAAATACTCTATCAGATTGGAATGTCAAATATAAATGAATATATTTAAATCAAAAGCTCTAAGGAGTATTGATATCAACTTCAGCTTTCTACCCCCTTTCTAACCCCGTTGGGCGATGAGTTTCAATTTTCAATAAAATACGAAACACGTCTTCCATCAATTCTGTTAAAGAATGTTTATGCAAAATTTGAAGTAGATCGGACCAAGGAATCACGTTGTCCCATACAAACTTTGCCCGTTTTTCACCAGCTTAGGGGTAGAATTTCGGAAAATCCTTTCTTATCGGATACCTACGTCATACAAAGAACACACCCTCCAAGTTTTAGGTCTCTACGATCAGCGGTTTAGGCTGTGCGTTGATTGTCAGTCAGGCATTCAGGACAAAGCATTTTATATGTATAGATTTAATTTTGATTATTATTTTCTTTTTTTTTATTATCAAACCAAAAATACATAGGGATTAGTATGAAATCATTATCAATAAAACCATAAAGGTTTATAATAAATAGATTGACTTCTCGCTCGACATTCATCACATTGACATGCAGTAAGTATACAAATTAAACATATTATGGTGCGTCCATGCTACGCGAATCGAGCACGAGCCGAGCAACGAACGAACCTACAACGAGCACGATGTGAATCCCTTTATTCGTGAAAAAACGGACAATTGCGCTCGTTCGAGGCTCACAAGCCCGTCCACGCTACGCGAATCGTGCTCGCAGTGTGCTCGTTCGAGGCTCGGCTCGTGCTCGGTTCGCCAAGCATGGACGCACCATTAACATATAATAGGGCTGCACTCATCGCTGTATACATTAATAATAATACGTATTTGGATTTATTCCTTGTCTGCTATAGGTGTATGATGCAAAGTAGTATATAGGTAAAATTATTTCACGAGATCTGTGTAAGCTAGATCTCCATTAATTTAAGTCAAATAGTAAATAAACTCAAAATAAACATTTGCACAAACACAAAACACACTCAAAGTAAGATAATAAAATCAGGATCCTTTACCGAGCTTTACGTAGTGCTACAAAGTTCCATTTCCTCTCAACCCCGTAACCCTATACTACTCTGTCGCAGTACCGCCTGTTGCTTTTATTTTCATTTGCCCAACGTAACTTAATAAAGTGGTCTCTTCACTCTCAAAGAGTTTTGTCGTTTCATTAAAAAATCATATTTACGGAAAAGGCTTTATTTTTTTAGTATGTGCATGCTCGAATGACATAATTGGATTTCTTTGAAGAAAATGTTTTTTTTTTTTCTTATGTTTTGATAGGTGAATTGACTGAAGAAAGTGGTTCCAGCGACATTATTTTCGATACATAGATCGACTATAATCATCATCATCATCAATGGCTCTCGTAACGTATAATAAATAGTTCCCTATTCGGCCCAGTGTAAATTGTATTCACATTTATTATACCACTAATGTGACCATAGTAAAAGTTGTTCAGCATGACTAACCCAACATAGGTTTCGAAAATATGCCATCTCGAAATCTCCACCCAGTAGGTTTATAATCCAAATTTATCCCGGGTAAAACGGCAGGGCACTGCTAATGCCAGATAACTAAGAACTTAGTATGACCTAATCCATTCTTCAAGCTTGAAATATCATTGCTTATTTTCACGTAAATAATATCTGGCACGCAATTCACAACTTTAGTTTTGTTTTGAAATTCTTAATAAGCATAAAAAAAAAAACTTTTAAAAATAATGTGAAAAGTCGACAAAGGGCACAAGATAATGGAAAAGTCCAGACCGCTTAGAATAAATGTTGTAAATTAGGTTTTTTTGTCACTTTTATTTGTGTACTCTCATCACTTTTGTTTGACTTATTTTAACTATGTCTGTGACTATACTTTCATTCAATTTTCTGTCACAGATATACAGGGTTTCCTGTAAATACTGATCAAAATGACCCTCGAAAGCTGAGATCTATGAGAAATAAAAAAGCCCTGCACGTAAAAGTGTTAAATAATAAATAATTGTAAGCATTTTTTTGTAATTAAGCCTAGTATTTGAATGAAAAAGCTTGGGGCACTTTGTATATTGTGATTTACGTTATTTCTTCAAAAATAAAGAAAATTCTAAGAAATTCTACTGGCTATGTATTGCCGAGGTCGTAGAATTTGGCCTACTTTTTAACCGAATTCAAAAAAGAAGGAGATTCTCAATTCGGTTGTATGTTTTTTTTTTATGTATTCGTAACTCCGTCATTTATTAACCGATATGGAAAATTTGTCTGGAGGGATACACTTCCCGTTTGGTCCCATTGTCATCAGATCAGGATTTGATTACTTCTTAGTGTACTTTGAAGTCGGTTTAAGTTTTTTGTAAAACAGTCCAATTATTTTAAGATTGTGATCTCAGTTCTAGCTGTAGTAATTCATAATAAAGTTATCAAACTTTGATTAGCTAAAATTCTGAAGTCTTTATCTGACACGTGACATTTAGTGATCGAAAGAGTGAGACGGAGGACACTAACACTGATTTAGTTAAAAAGCGATTATGAATAAGGGGGTAAGTGTCTTGACAAGGTTGCTTATTTGAATCCTATCAATGAAATTAGGTCAAAGAAACTATTGCTCGGTGGAAAGCTACATAGCTGTTCGACTGGCCACAACTCCTTAATTTGTTTCCAGCAGGTGCACTAGAGAAACTGCTGATTCAGAGACTAACTGCCAGTTTCTGAAAGCCAAATCATAAATAATATCTTGTTGAAAGTATTCCTGTCATTGTCATTTCAGATGCAATGAAATTACAATGACGGCAACAGTTTTGATACTAGATTAATTCAAAGCTTGAGTGAAGATTAAAACGATTGAATTTGGAACCTACACATATGAAATAAGGTTTTTTATTTCTTTTAACACAATGTATTCTTTAGATTTTACTTGAGCTCTTAACTACTGGAGTGTCGCTTAATAGACCAGTGCCCCAAGGAAGGCGGCGTTCTCGTAAATACATAACCTCAGGCACACATATACACCATAGGAAGCCGATCGGTTATCATTCCGCATTGAGACGTTGACAGTGATAATATGGGTCAGTATCACTTATGCTTTCTTGGGGCAGTACCCAGTACTGATTTTACTCACGCATCATCATCATATCAGCTCAAGGATGTCCGCAGCTGAATATAGGCCTCTCCCATTAACTTCCACTTGGAACGGTTTTTGGCCGCTTGCATCCAACGGAGCCCAGCGACATTAACCAGGTCGTCGGTCCACATGGTGGGAGATCGTCCCACACGGCGCTTTCCAGTACATGGTTGCCACTCGAGAACCTTCCTTTCCCATCGGTTATCGGTTCTTCGAGCGATGTGGCCTGCCCATTGCCACTTCAGCTTACTAACTCCACGAGCTATATCGGTAATTTTTGTTCTCCTACGAATGTTCTCGTTTCGGTCTGTCTCGTGGAGAAATTCCGAGCATAGCTCGTTCCATAGCTCGCTGAGTGACTCTGAGCTTATTTATGCGGCCAGCAGTAAAAGACCACGTCTCTGTCCCGTATGTCATCACTGGCAACACGCACTTATTGAAGACCTTTGTCTTCAGACTGTGAGGATACTCACGCATACGTTGGAAATATTATGCTTCACTTATTTATAAGGTAGACTTATGTCTTTGGTCATTGTTGATTCATGTGATATTATCAAAGTGAACTGAGCGTATGCGAGCAGGGTAGAGGAGATTTTGTAAAGTAAACTAAAACTTTACTATGACGCAAGTTCACCGAACTACGTCGCCTGCCCAGTCTAACATAGATGTAACCAGTCTATGTTAGGTCTTGCCATCTAAATGTAACGATATAATCTTATGTTACTTAGAAGAAGTAATCTTTATCATAGCTTTTTGCTACTTAAAAGTTCTCTACCTTCTTAGTAAGTAAAATATAGGTTGTTCGAAAGAGGAATCACGCTTTAGAAACTCTTCATAGCTTTCTGAAATCGTGAAAAAATTAAAACAATTAAGACTTTTTTATAGCAAAGTTGATGTTTAATTTCGTAAAGAGAGAATTATAGTAAAAGTACCAACACAAACAATTTTTATGGTGTTCATTTGTTTTATTTATAAAAAAATATGTTTTATAATATCTTACGGCATTACCATCCGTGTTGGTAAATAACTTTATTTTTTATATAGGCCAGTTTATCGCTAACTTTTAAAAGTTCCCTTTTATTTATCATTCCCGAACGTACCCAAAACTATACTTTAGGGACGTCACCTTTTGTGTAAAAGTTTTATGGAACGGAAGAAAGGGGTCCCTATCAAGTAAGCACAGTAGAAAGTTTAGTCTTCTATTTATTTTTCCCTTGTTTTGTGTACCTCCCTTTAACAATATGTTTAAAGGTGTTAAAAAGAAAAAAAATGTTAAATCAGACCAGAAAATCCTATTTAAGTTAGTAAGTTTTAATAACTTTTACAAATACACAGTCCCTAAATTTTCTAAAACTTTTTCAACGCAAAATTTCCAAATAGCCATCAATAATTCCGATCACGTCGGCAAAATTTTCAAATATCGGCACGAAAAACGTATATTGCAATGTACATTATTAGGAAAGCACGTCCCGTTTATTGCTTGAAAGAGTTTCCTTCAAACAAACGTGGCGCAAAGTTAGTGCGCTTTTTAAATTTATTTCAAAACTCCACCGAGTACGACAAAATGTTATCCTCACGAATTCTGGCTGCGGGGTACAAAAATAGGCTTAACAATTACTTAGACTAGTGGCTCTGTGAGTTGCAGACCACGTGAGTCTCGATAATTATATGGAATTCCCTTGTCGAATCAGTCGAAACCGACTTGACATAAAATTCTATATAATTAACGAACCTGCTTACAAAATTTCACGAAAATCGGTTGAGAAATGCGACCTGCAGAGGAGAACAGGATATCCCACGGACATCTGGCCAGACCTGTTTTTCCTGACTCTTAAAATCTATGAACTTTCAAGGCCAGAGTGAATAGGTTTCTTCTGGGTGAGCGTGTTTATCTAATGGTGCGTCCATGCTTGGCGAACCGAGCACGAGCCGAGCCACAACGAACCTACAACGAGCACGACGCGAATCCCTTGGTACGTGAAAAAACTGATTATCGCGCTCGTTCAAGGCTCGCAAGCCCGTCCACGCTACGCGAATCGTGCTTGCAGTGTGCTCGTTCGAGGTTCGATTTCGTCATCATGCCTTATGGGCGGGTCAGTGGCACCCTTTGCGTACGGAACCCTAAAAACATAATGCGTCAAAATCATCATTTCAAGGTTGATTAAAACACTCAAAAAAATTATAGTTATTTTGTTCATAGTTACTATCGAGTAATAACTATATTTTTTTAGGTATCGACCTATAGTTACAACTAACGTAGTATTTTTATACTCTGAGCCTATAGCGTAATAATATACTTTGATTTCGAAGTTGAACTGTATGAATTACTTAAGTGTGATGGCAGATAAACAAACATGTCCCCCATGGTCCCCTTGTTTATTACACTGTGTACTTGTAGATATCAACCCCTGCTATTGTTTTCCTGCATGCAATATTTCACATTGGCAACCATTAAACACTTCCGGCTGTGAAGGTCTCGTCGTATTGAAGTAAATAATGTGTATTTTTGGATTTAGTTTCTTCTCTTTAGTCTAGATATTTTTTCAATTTCGCATTAATTTATCTTTTCCAATCTAAATCGAAGTATTTTTTTTTTTCTTCATTTTTAGAAATTTGCGCGATAGAAGCTAAAAAAGCTAGTTTTTAAATATAAGGTCTGTTTAATTTTTTTTGTCTTTTGACTTTTGACTATCTTAAAACATTTTTATTATTTTAAACAAATGGTGTCTTCAAGTTTTGAAGCAGTTAGCTCCAAAAAGGAAAGACAGAGTGTGTGTCTAAAATTTTTTAAAGAAAACTTTCAATGAAATCCTATAACATACTGGACGTGGTTGTCAAACATTTTGTCCGTGGAGTAGTTCTTCTTGTTCTTATTTAACTACGTTCTAATAAACGTCATTAGATTTTAATTTCCATAAAAACGCGAATTAGTTCTTATGTATGTTATAATAAACGTCATTATTTTTATATTTTCGTATAAACGTGATTCCGTAGTAGGTATTGTAATTTCTTTGGTTTTTATACATGTATATATTGCCTTTATAATTTGTAGTTTAGTTTAAAATGGTTTTGTTTTACCAATAAATGATGTAGTCCACAATTAGATATGAGAAAAAAATAAGCAAATTAAATATGGTTAACTATATAAAAAAATATAAAACCAAATCTAAATAATTAAGGCATCTTTTTGAAATTTCAGATAACATGTTAATGATAATACTTTTATATTTTTTATCAAAGCTTGCATGAGACTAGACTCTCAAACGAAACATCGCCAGAAAATTTTCGCGTATTCTTCACATAAATTACGCTAAACATCAAAACACTCGTAGTATAAAACCTAAAAAAAAAAAGAAATGAAACATATATACCGTTTTATATTCGAATGAGTGTGGCCCCAATAAAGAGCACCTAATAGGTTCCCCCCACCCCCACCACTTATAGTGAATCAATCCACTTGTCATCGAGGGTAACGATAAAAACTGAGGAAAGTAGTGAATAGCAGGCTATGGGGGAGGTACAGACTGTCTGGTATTATTTTTGTTGGTTTTATATTCGCACGTTCATCCAATACCTTATTTACCTCTTTAGGGTTTCTCATTATGCTTTTTTTACTGTGTATGAGCCTGTGTTTGACCGCAATCTCACCATGGTCAGTGATGATGTGGCCGAAGGTGGTAAGCACACAAAGCCTAGCAGGAACTGGCCCTCAATTGCAGTTACGGAACACACCAATAGGTGTTTGGCGACTGTTTTTCTACTTGAGGTTGGTAGCCAGCCAGGTGGGTACCAGTGGCGTGTATTCCATATAGGCAAATAAGCAATGCCTACCTCATAAGATTCAATAAAATAATATTTTGATTCAATTAAACTACATTATCATTTTAAATAAAAATTCTAACCTAACATTCAATACGACAGTTCAAACTTTGCCGCGCATGCACTCGCGAGTTCGCCTCTCAAATTCACGCACACTAAAACGATTTCGGCATATTCATACACACACACACACTTCTTTAAGATAATACGACAAAAGCATAAATCACGCTTTTGCTATGCGTGGCATACTGACATTTAACATTCGCGATTTATGGACCAAAAGTAACCTTACATACTCTGTTGTAAGTAAAGTAACACATCCAAATTAAAAAAAACTACAGTTTACCAACATTAGAGCAACTCAAATATAACTTCGCAATTTATTTGTGTTGGTTTGTTTATGGTTTGGCTGGCATTGTATGCAATGTTGTTGATATTTACTTTTATTCTATCTATTGTGATTTTGCGAAGTGTATATGTGAAGAAATTGTATGGTGAAGATGCAAAATGTATCAATAAATTAGTCCTTTAGTCAGTTTTCGTTTGTTGAAAATAGTAGGTAACTTGCTGTAGACCAACTCCAAAACATTCATAGATTCAAAACAAAGGTAAAATCTTGGACATTTTAACACAGACTATTATGTTTATTATACACCTGGCTAACTGGGTGCTGTTATTCGAATCTATTACTCTGTTATTATGTATTTTGTTTGCTAATGAATCATACCAAATGTGTGTGGAATGATACGCTGAACTAAACAATTTTACGAATCCGGTCAAAAAACATGATCTATCTAAGAGGCATATTTAGGCGTGTATGGCCATGATTTCTTCTGCCTACCTAGTCCGAAAACCAATGCACGCCACTGGTGGGTACCCTACCCTACCATCATGCTATGATTTCCTCATGATTTTTTCCTTAACCGAACATTCGAGCTCATTGTATTCGAACCCGGGACCTCCGTCTCGTCATCCGACGTCACCACCACTGAGCCATCATCGCAATAAGGGACTCCTTTGCTAAATTGTATGCTTCTAGACACACCGGCTAAAGCCCCGTTGTCTATAAGTAGGCAGATTACTATCAAATAGATAAAGGAAATAATTTTGGGAGGCATCAAAAATATGGCTACATGATTTTGATAGCTATTTCAATTGTTAAACAATAACCTCATTGTAAAATGAAAATTAAATATTTATGTTGGAAGTCATGATTACATTATAATTACTAATATTATAAATTGTTGAATGTAATAACTGAATTTGTTCTAAACCTTTCTACGAAATACCGTTCGTATGTACTACGCATATAATAATAGGTAAGTGTTGTCAGGAAACTTATATCCACCTCACCCCAGGGTAGGGCGTGATATATTCCAATTCCCTCACAAAACTGTTGGAATGATTTATCAGGGAGCAAGGGCAAGAGTCCTGAGATAAGTCGTGACAAATCAGGCTCTGGATCCATCGACAGATCTCTATTTACAATTCCGAATTTCGTCGAGTTGACGGCTTTTTTTACACAGTTTTATTGAACTTTTTCTGTGTGATGGGATGAAAAGTTTCATGATGGCATGAGATGAAATTGTAAAAAGTTTATCTGTTGAATGATTAAATGTTTGTCTTTTGACATGTAAAATCTTTTTATTTGGTTGAATTAGAGTTAGGACGGGTATTTTAGGATCCGTTTTATGTGATCTTTGAACTTCTTTCTAAGAAGGTATCTAAAATAATTATGTTTAGTTTTCATATGCTTAGAACTTAAAAGCAGTAGGTACTTATAGCTCTAAAGCTTTAGAAAACTGAATATCCTTTAAATTTAAATTTGAAGAACAAGAGACAGTGAAATGTCTTAGGTCAGTTCACACCGAGACGAGACACGAATTATGTTTAGTTTTCATAGGTTTAGAACTGACAATCAGTACTTATAGCTCTAAAGCTTTCGCGTCTCGTCTCAGTCTGAACTGACCCCTAATTTATAGAATGGGCTAGTTGCATGAAACAATCTAATTAGTCCGTCATATAAGTTATCAAAAAATATTAGACACGTATTTTTTCTTTTGTCAATTAAACCAAAAAAAAGCGAATATATTTTTTGTTAAAGTTCCGCGTGACGTCACTGTGTGGTACACTTTTTAGTAACAAGTGACGTCACGAGCCACCACTCCCGAACTTAGTCGCGCTTTATCTTCGTCAATTGTTAATGATTTGGTAAAGCAAATACTAATTACAATTATTATTTTTTTACCCAGGAAACATCGCACTGCGTCTTGAGGTGCAGCGCTGCGCAGGGCGGCGCAGCACGACGCAGCGTGACGTAACGATGCTTCACCGGTAGATTGATAGCAAAATTTACACGGCTACACTATGCACAACGCGAAACATTTGCATTGCCGCGTCGTGTTGCGTCGCGTCTCCGTGTGAATTGACCCTTACCATGTCTTTAACATTTTCAAATCGTGAAAAAGCTGAAAATTGAGTGGGAAAATCTTCAGGTAACTTTTTGTAGTGCTAGTTAAGTATACAAACAGTTGTAAAACTTGAAAAATATTTGCCTAGTTGGTACCTCACTGTCCTCTGAGTCCCTGAAGGGTCGTTGGTTGAAAGCCTCTCTGTCCGCAGCCGTATTCTGGAATCAACTTTACTTCGAAAACTAACAGTCTGTATTATTGCGGTTTATTGTCTTTATGTATAGATAGATAATTTTGTATATTTTTATTTGACGAGTTTATTATACATATTATTTTGTAAATTAGGTTTCTCACTCGTTATGCATTTTAACATCGATTATGATTATTGTATTATATACATGACTCATAGATTTGTGATGACATGATAATTTCTGTTTAAGGAGACAAAATTACTGTTGTTAATTATAAATATTGCATCTAGCGAAATAATAATAAAATGAATCATGTTCTCTCTTCTAACATTTTTTGAGCACATTGATTGAGCATTTTAGCATGACAATTTGTAAAAGACTGTGGGCCTACCACAAGCTCTTAAAACGATATTATTATAACCTTATTTATTGTCTTTTGTCTTGTTTTGAAGCCGGATGTCAAAGAGGGACAAAAGACAAATAAGGTTATTTGAACCATGTTTTAAGAGCTTTTGGTAGGCCCCCTGGTATCTTTTCTTGCTTATTTAAGAGTAAAAGTATCCTATATTTTTTTTTTTATACAACTTAGTCGCTAAACAAGCATACGGCCCAACTGATGGTAAGCAGTTACCGTAGCCATATGGACGCTTGCAACACACGAAGCATCGCTCACGACCTTTCCCCCCTCCCCTATGAGCTCTGGCTCTATAAATTGTTTGATGAAATAAACAGTTATTGCAGATATAAAACCACACATATCGATACTTTTTGTGCGGTTTCAAATGCCGCGGACGCTCAGATTATAGAATGAGCTTCCCACCGTAATTTTCCCGGGTACAGAATGGGGTTTAAAGGATGGTTGTGAAGAGATTTTTGAAAAGTTGGCAGTGCATGAATGATTCCCCTGGTGTTCCAAGCGTCCATAGGCTACGGTAATCGCTTACCATTAGGGCCGTATGCTTGTTTGCTACATTACTAATATAAAAAAAAGTTCTAACTGACATAGCAACTACTATATTGTCAGTACTTCACCGTGACCGACCACCGCAAAAACAGCGGATCAAATACTTTTTGATATACGACAGTCAGAAAGTGTTCGTGAAAAAATCGTCGGCATAACAGAATAAGACGTCCGGCAGGGACCGACAGCGGACAATCCCTATTGTTGTTTTGATTAAATTTCGACAGGGTGATGCAGACTGTTCTTTTTATGCAGCGCCAGGAAAAAAATGGACTGGACGAAAAAATATTTTTATGGCCGATTCCGCGTATTCTCGCAAAATGAATATGCTTTTTTCCAGACTGCGAGTACATTGATAAATTTTTAACTAGGTTTTAGAATACGTATCTATTGTATTCAATCTGGCTTTGTATTTTTGATTAAAGGACACCGATTCACTCTGGTTCATTCTGATCCTTCGTCATAATAAAAGAGACTCCTTAAATTTGAATGTTTTTTAGCTATACTTAATAATTTATTATACACTCCCAGATAATTACAGTTAAAGTTACAGTTACAGTCAGTTACAGTTTAAGGCGATGATAGCTCAGTGGTAGTGACGTCGGATACCGAGACGAAGGTCCCGGGTTCGAATCCTACAATGAGCTTGATCTTTCGGTGAAGGAAAACATCGTGAGGAAACCAGAGGCACGGTGGTAGGGTACTTTGTAGTACCCGTCTGGCTGGCTACCACCCTCAAGTTGAAAATCTGTCGCCAAGCACTTATCGGTGTGTTCCGTCAGCTGCACTTGAGAGCCAGTTCCTTCTAGGCTTTGTGTGCTTACCACCTTCGACCACATCATCACTTACCATAGTGAGATTGTGGTCAAACACAGGGCTATATAGTTAAAAAAAAAAAAAAATTACAATTGATGGATTTACCAGCGAATAAAATTTATTACATTTAACAAATTAATTCGCTTCATTGAACCTTGCTTAGGATATCAATCGAATAATATTTAATGGTTGAATAAAATATTCACAACTAAAAGTACTTTCATGTAACCATTAAAGTTAATATGAAAATAAAACGCGACAATCAATACGAATAGTAAATTCATATCATCGTTCTGCAACATCTGTGGCATTGATGATAGTAAAATCTAATTTAGAATTCTCATAGTTGTAACGGTCCAACGGACAACAGTCAATAAGAGTCTTTGAATTGTCCCTGAAATGTCGCGCCGGCGCTTGTTTCTCAACAACTTTCCTCATCACCTGACTGTAGTATAAATACAGATAACAACAGCAAATCAGTACAGAACAACCAACATGAGGGTGTTCGTAGCACTCGCAGTGCTTTGCATTGTGGCAATTTCGGCCAGAGAGCTTGGAGAGGAGGAGAAGGATCTCGTGGCAGCAGCAAGTGGGAAAGGACATCACCACGAATCCGGTGGTGGACACGAGCACCACGCTGATCACCACCACAGCCACGAAGAAAAAGGAGGCAAAGGACACCACGGCCATCATCATCACCACAAGGGAGATCATGGTAGCCATGGCAAACATCATCATGGAGGACATCACGCAGAACACGGTGGTGGACACAAGAAGCACCATGATGAGCACGACCATCATGGCCATCATCACGAACATGGACACCACCACAAGGGCGGCAAACACGGCCACCACGAGCATCACGATAAGGGAGAGAAGACCGAGGGCTTCCATAAGAAGTACCACAAGGATCACTTCGACAAGGACCACCACTTCTACGATGACCACCACAAGGAAGGCAAGCACCATAAGCATGGACACCATCACGGACACCATGAAGATAAGGGAGGACATCACAAGAAGGGCGGTCATCACAAAAGTGGTCACCACGAACATCATCATGGCCATCACGGTCACCACGATAAGCATCATCATGATGATGACCATCACGGCCATAAGGGACACCACGGACATGAGGAGCATCACCACGGTCATCACGACCATGGCAAGAAGGGCGGCCATCATGATCACAAAGACTGGGGATTCCACCATGGAAAGCACTGATCTCTCACCAAAGCACTGTGATATTGTTATTTATTTTTGTTACGAGTTTTTGTTAGTTTTTTATAAATTATATTATGTAAGCTCTGTTACAAAAATAAAGTAAAAAAGTTTTGTACTATTTATAAATATATCTTTCATTTAACCAAATAAGAAAATTATAAAATAAAATGAAGGCTCTTGGTGGACTATCTTTAGTATTACTTTACCAAATTATGCTTCCAGGTTTATCTGCGTTTTTCCTAATAAATATATCTCAATTTCAAAGTAACATTTCAGAAGAGGTTCTTTTGTTAAGATAACGCCAGAGAACTTTTGATGGAAAACAAATTTTAAGTACAGTATACTGCAATAATTTCATCTATTTATGTTTCATGTCTAACTAGCTACGAATAAGTACGAGGAAAGTATAATAAGATGATATCTATACTAATATAATAAAGCGGAAGAGTTATTTTGTTTGTTTGTTTGTTTAAACGCGCTAATCACTGGAATCAGTAGGATTCGAAAAATCCTTTTACTAATAGCCCAGAGTATATAAATACTACTTACAACTAATAGGAAGCTAAATTTACGCCGAGTATTATAGGCTACTTTTTATCACGGGAACGTGGGTGAAACCGCGCGAGACAGCTAGTTTTATTATAATGAGGATGAAAAAGATTATCTCATTAATTATATCTTTGATTATATTTTCATTGTAATTAACCAAATTATACCCTACAAATTTGTGGCTATCTTAACAATTATTTGTATCTTAACAATAATTTGGGTATAGGTATCTAGCAGCCTACCAGGGGGCCAACCACAAGCTTTCAAAACAATATTATTATTACCTTATTTTTCTTTTGTCTTGTTTTGATTCCGGATGTCAAAGAGGGACAAAAGACAAATAAGATTATTTTAACCTTTTTTAAGAGCTTGTGGTAGGCCCCCAGGTTATCAAGTTGCAATAATTAAAATGATAATAATTACCATTCTAAATCAGTGAAACTTTATAATATTATAAACAATCAGTCCCCACTTTTTTCTCAATGTACTTATGATTTCAGTAGGTAAATTAAATATTTGAAATGTCAAACAATCTATACAATATCTAGTTGCGTGTCGCATAATTAATTATTTGTTCTGACTGACTGACTATCAACGCAGAGCCTAAAAGCGCTGGGGCTACTTATTTGAAATTTTGCCCATAGGTTCCATTTCCAACGTAGACAGCTACTAAAAAGATGTTTTTGAAAATTCAACCATTGAGGAAGTAAAAAGATTTTATTTGTTTGAAAAATATTATTCCTTAGGTTACTTACTTTACTAACCTAAATAAATTATAAGGAATCTCATTGTTGGTTTTTTCATAACTACCCCTAATAGGGAGTTTAGGGGACATACAAGTTTGTATGGAAGAAACCAGACGCGCAGTTCAATTAACTTGAAACTTGCTATCAATACTATGGATAGAAAATAAAGAAACGCGTTTTGTGGGCTTCTCGAAAATTTACTCCTGACGGGGAAATAAGGGGTAATTACGTTTTAAGGGGAGGATGTTACTGCGTGTCTCGATAAACTCAAAAGTTGGTATTGATTAAGAAATTTATGGGGTAAAGATAGTGGTGCGGGTGAAGCCTCGGAACGGAAAGCTAGTAAATGCATAATATTACTCTTTATTTAAATTAGGCAAACATAAAGTATATTTCGAAACCCTCGGCCATTCGCATATGAAAATACCTTTACCAAAACACAACACGCATCTTACAAGACTAAGTAACGTTCCAAGTTTCTTGTAACTCCCAAGTTCAGCTATTTGCTCTCAATAACTACTAATGTTTGACCATAACTATCCATTTTGGATATACTAGCTACCGTACCAGAAGGTTACATCCTAACTAATATTATAAATGCGAAAGTGAGTTTGTTTGTTTATTTGTTTGTTACGCCTTCACGCCTCAACTATTCAACGGATCATCATGAAATTTGGCATGCAGATAGCCTATGGTCTGGAAAAGGACATAGGCTACTTTTTATAACGGGAACGCGGGTAAAACCGCGGGGGACAGCTAGTAATATTATAAATGCGAAAGTGAGTTTGTTTGTTACGCCTTCACGCCTCAACTACTCAACGGATCATCATGAAATTTAGCATGCATATAGCCTATGGTATGGAGTAGGACATAGGCAACATTTTATCACGGGAACGCGAGTGAAGCCGCGGGGAACAGCTAGTACTAAATAAATGTAATTGCGAGGATTTCGGTTTGCCATTCGGTTTTACAACTACTTAATTGTTTTCGGAATTCGCAGTCATTATTTGTCTTTACAAATAAATCTCACGACATTTTCTTTTAATAAATTGGCTAATAAATTATCGATGCTTATTATTTTTTTGATATGTTGTTCAGACAAAAGACAAAGGCTTGTCTCGAGTACGGTAATTTATTGTTCTATCAATTGTACTGGAATTGAGTTATTGGATTACGAGTAAAAAGCTTTTCTCGTTTTACATTATAAGTAGAAGCAATATGAACAATATTTAGGTGTATTTATTATTTTAGTCAACGGATTAAATATCGTATTAAAATTTCTTGTTTTCATATTTAGTTTTGGGACGAGCGTCCCTGTAGCGGGGCTAAACCGGAAAGGAAATTCAACAAAGCTATTGAATGATTATAAAAACTACTTGTGTAAAACATGTATTCACAACTTTCATCATCATTATTATCTTTATAAACTTCAGGTCAGTTTAATTAAAAAAAAAAAAGTTTTTTATTTATTTCCTAATGTTGTTTGTAGTTATACAAAATAAAGTTTGCTAAGGAAATATTTTAGTGTCAATTTAGAACCTACGAAATTTTCGTGTAAGCTACTGGTAGAGTCGATTGTAACCTTAATAAAATAAGTTTTGAGTTTGGCTGTGAGTATTGTTTTAGCTCGAGAATAGATAAACGAAAAATGAATTATAAAATCATATTATTTAATTTTTGTAACAACTTATTTATATAATTTATAAAAAACTAAAAATAATATCACAGTGCTTTGGCGAGAATTCAGTGCTTTCCGTGGTGGAATCCCCAGTCTTTATGGTCGTGATGGCCGCCCTTCTTGCCATGATCATGATGGCCATGGTGATGCTCGTCATGTCCGTGGTGACCCTTATGTCCGTGATGGTCATCGTGATGATGATGCTTATCGTGATGACCGTGATGGCCATGATGATGTTCATGGTGACCACTTTCGTGATGACCGCCCTTCTTGTGATGTCCTCCCTTATCTTCATGATGTCCGTGATGGTGTCCATGCTTATGATGCTTGCCTCCCTTGTGGTGGTCATCGTAGAAGTGGTGGTCCTTGTCAAAGTGATCCTTGTGGTACTTCTTATGGAAACCCTCGGTCTTTTCTCCCTTATCGTGATGCTCGTGGTGGCCGTGTTTGCCGCCCTTGTGGTGGTGTCCATGTTCGTGATGATGGCCATGATGGTCGTGCTCATCATGGTGCTTCTTGTGTCCACCGCCGTGTTCTGCATGATGTCCTTCATGATGATGTTTGCCATGGCTACCATGATCTCCCTTGTGGTGATGATGATGGCCGTGGTGTCCTTTGCCTCCTTTTTCTTCGTGGCCGTGGTGGTGATCAGCGTGGTGCTCGTGTCCACCACCGGATTCGTGGTGATGTCCTTTCCCACTTGCTGCTGCCACGAGATCCTTCTCCTCCTCTCCAAGCTCTCTGGCCGAAATTGCCACAATGCAAAGCACTGCGAGTGCTACGAACACCCTCATGTTGGTTGTTCTGTACTGATTTGCTGTTGTTATCTGTATTTATACTACAGTCAGGTGATGAGGAAAGTTGTTGAGAAACAAGCGCCGGCGCGACATTTCAGGGACATTGATAATTCCATACTTTAAAAGATGAAACCAACACTGTAATGGAATTAAGTTGTTTAGGAATGTTGGGTTCCGAAATCAAAGAATTTTTGAAATTATGTGTATCTTGTCTTCACACTAGTTCACACTCAGTGCCATACTTGTTTGATAAATACGTTTTTATTTGAGATTCAATTTCGTCGGAATGAAAATACAATAAAAAATATACTTAATTACACTGTGATTACTTTTTACTTCAATTGAACAGGAAATAAATATCATCTTTAATTTTATTTTAACATCGTGTCTTATCGGGCCTTTTTTGCTAACAATACCTAAAAATAATAAGAACCTTTTGAAACAATACATTTAATTAATTATTTAAACAAATATGTCATAATCATCAGTAATTCTTGGCAGGATTTATCATTTAGATGATAGAAATGAAAATGTGATATATTTATTAGCCCAAACTCCAATTATAATTATATACCATAATAGCCCTCCTGTAAATATCGAAATATGTATCACAATCGCACGTGAAATACCGAAGTCTGTCACATTACTCACGGTTCAAGGGAAGCCGTTTATATGACAAGTGTAACAATACATAGACGAGAGCGATTAGAAACATATTTTCTGTTCAGTAATAACATTTAAAAGTTATTTATTGTATAGATGGATTCTATTTATTTTATACGACTAAGTCGGTAAACAAACATACGGCCCGCCTGATGGTAAGTAGTTACCGTAGCAGCTTCGTGTGTTGACGCTTGCAACACACGAAGCATCGCTCACGCGTTACCGACCTTTCCCCCCTCCCCTATGAGCTCTGGCGACCTTACTCACGCGCAGGAACACAACTTTACACAACTAGGCAATTACATGTGTGGCCAAGGTGGTCTCCCAAAACTCTTCTCAGGCTTGGGAAGAACTCCTCTCCTTTTCATATCGATCATTCCACATCATCAATTGCAACAATCATTCTTTAACGTCATCCGTGAAACAAAATCTGCTTAATCCCATTTCCACCTTACCCACAATAGACATTCGTAACGATTTCCAATTTAACAAGATAAAACATATTGAAAATAAAGTTTCAGAAGGGAACATAAAAGGAGCTGCCAAAATTATTTTCTCTTCAGACACAATTGCAACAAGTACTCCAGAAACAATTTCAATCCTTCGCGATAAGCATCCATCTTCACCTGCCATTCACTTTCCAACCACTTCATGTCAAACCTCGCACCCGCCATTAACTGTCGATGCTGACACGGTAAGGAAAGCAATTCTGTCTTTTCCCAATGGCTCCGCTGGTGGTCTGGACGGTATCACTCCGCAGCATCTAAAAGACTTAACCGATCCCTTTCTAGGCGAACCAGGGAAATCTTTGCTAAACGTTCTCACCCAGCTAGTTAACCACATTCTTTCTGGTGTTGTTCCCCCAGATATAACACCCATCCTATTTGGAGCAAATTTAATAGCATTAAAAAAGAAGGATGGGGGTATTCGACCTATTGCCGTAGGGAATACCATCAGGAGACTAGTTTCAAAAATATGCTGTCGAGAATTCCAGTCCAGACTAACTGCCTTACTTCAACCGAATCAGTTAGGTTTCGGAGTTAAGGGCGGGTGCGAAGCAGCCGTTCATGCAGCGCGCACATTCCTCCATACACCTGATTATGATGTTTTAGTCAAAATTGATGTTAAAAATGCTTTTAATTCCATAAGTAGATCAAGTTTCCTTGCAGAAATGGAAAAACATGTCCCAGAAATTCAAAATTACCTTGTCCAGTCTTACGGGACCCCTTCAAAATTATTTTTTGGCGATAGTGAAATTGACTCATGCGTTGGTTGTCAACAAGGAGACCCCCTCGGTCCATTAATCTTCAGTTTGGCTATCCACCCTATCATAAAAAATTTAACGTCCAAATTCAACCTTTGGTATCTCGATGATGGTTCACTGGCAGGAGACGCGTCCTCAGTTTTACAGGATATTCAATCTATTATTAGCAGTTTTAATAACATCGGACTTAAGCTGAATTTCGACAAGTGTGAAATATTTTTTGCGGAAAGTATAAGCAATAGCACAAAATTACAGTTATTTAAAGAATTCAGTTGCTTAATGCCAAATATATTAGTATGTGATAAACTCAACCTCACCCTCCTTGGGGCACCAATTTACAACGACGCGTTTCCTGAACATATAAATTCTAAATTAGAAAAATTTAATAAATCATCAGATCTACTATTCAAAATCAAACCTCACATGGCACTCTTCATCCTGAGACTCTGCCTATTCACACCTAAATTTATGTACCTGTTACGTTGTTGTAATCTCTGGCACTTCCCCGTTTTGACCACTCCAATTGACACAGTTCTGAGAAATTCAGTTACTAAAATTCTAAATTTAAAATTCGATGAACCATCATGGAGACAAGCAATACTACCCATTAACTTTGGTGGCCTGGGTATCCGAACCGCATCTAGTGTCGCTCTTCCGGCCTTTCTGTCCTCCACTCACTCCACCCTGACACTCATCAGCAATATTCTAAATACTCCAGTAGCTGATGTTCGTGTCAGTGGTCAGGCGGAAGCAGCGGTTCTCTGGATGTCAACGTTCCCTGGGCACACATCTCCATCAAATCCGGAGTCACAAAAAGAGTGGGATTGTCCACTATTAACATCCTCGTTTGCTTGTCTCCTTGACCAATCTAATGATTCTGGGAAAGCTAGGTTACTGGCGGTATCACAAAAGGAATCCGGTCAGTGGTTGCACGCGCTCCCTTCTTACAATATTGGTACCCTACTAGACGCGGCGACGCTTCGCATTGCTGTATGTCTGCGTCTTGGCAATAAAATCTGCGAACCTCATTCCTGTCGCAACTGTGGGAATCACGTCGATGGCCTAGGGCATCACGGTCTGTCCTGTATAAAAAGCGCAGGCCGTATTTTCCGTCATGCCGCTCTGAATGATGCAGTCCGTCGGGCCCTTGCCTCAGCCACTATTCCAGCTTCACTGGAACCGAGTGGTCTCTCAAGGGATGATGGGAAGAGACCAGACGGCGTGACGCTGGTGCCTTGGAGCATGGGCCGTGCCCTGGTGTGGGACGTTACCTGTGTGGACACATTGGCAGCATCCCACATCTCTGGTACGCGCGTCAGGGCAGGAGCGGCAGCGGAAAGTGCGCAGACCCTCAAGCGCCGCAAATACTCTCGTCTAACTGACGAATATGTTTTTGCGGCGCTTGCGGTGGAAACACTGGGCCCTTGGTCATCTGACACGAAATTATTTGTGCAAGACGTGGGCAAACGGTTGGTCTTGGCCTCTGGGGAACTGAGAGCTAGTGACTTTTTTGCCCAGAGGTTAAGCCTAACCATTCAGCGTGGAAACGCCGCCAGTGTCATGGGGACCATGGAGTATTTGGATGACCTTTTATTTTAGGAAATAGTATTGCATTTGATATAAAAAAAATATATAGTTTAATTAGATCGCCAAGATACTTTGTAGTAGGATAGTTTCATATAAATAAATAAAACATTTTGAAACTGACTAGGCTTGCCAGATGGTATCCAAAAGGAGGACATGTCCTCCTTTTTCATGTTTTGTCCTCCCGTCCTCCCACACCTACTGTAAGTCCTCCTTTTTGCAGCATGTCATTGAAAATTTCGTGACATGCGGCTTGCATGCTGAAGCGTGGTCAAAAGTCAAACGAGCGTGCGTGCCAGCCGGTAGATGCCGCTGCAACTACTCTACTCACCGCGCGCATGCGTGCGCCACCAAACGTGGAAAGAGTTTTTTCACTGATTAATACTCAGTGGAGCAAAGAGAGGAACAGACTTAGTGTGCAGTCAGTTAAATCTGTAATTCTTACTCAATACAACTTCAAAAACATGACATGTGAAGATTTTCATAATTATTTGTTGAAAAACCAAGAACTTCTTGTAAAAATTGGCAGCTCAGCTAAATATAATTAAAATAAAGTAAAATAATACAAAAAAATCGTTTAATTGTGAAAGTCCTCCTTTTTTATAGAAAATCCTCCTTTTTAGACCCATCTGCCCTCCTTTATCAAATTATGATCTGGCAACCCTATACACAACATAAAGTTATTTGGCTGTGGTACTTCCCCAGTCGAGCTGCTCTTTGAGCGAATAAACGCTATGCTCTACCTCTCTCAAAATTAAAAATAGCCCAATAATATAAAAAATTTTTTTTTGTAATATCAATATAATATGTAGTTTATTGACCCATTTAATATTTTCTACTTACAGTTAGATTCATTTTTCTTTTCTCAGCTCTGATCTTTTTTAGAAGATTTTAATCCTATACATGCAAAATTCCATATCTGATTTGGCTTAAAAATATACTTATTAGTTTATGTTTCGTTAAATCTTAACAAGAATTGAGTAATAAGTAATAAAAATATAGTAATAATATAATGATATCTCTACATTATAAATGTATGTATGGATATTAGTTACTCAGACTTTGTAGTGTGGAAGAAATTGAAGTAAAGTAAGTAAGTAAAAAAGATTTATTAAAGGATTCTTTTATTGTGGGAAAACATCAGGAACCTAAAAACAAACATTATTGAGACCATTCGCATCGAGAATGTGCATTAGCATGTTCAATTCGCATTCTTCACACGAAAAATAAATATTAATAATTAATTAATTATTAATATCTTCATTAATATATGAAATACGCCGAGAAAACACCCACCATCTGTACTTCCAGTACCTACTAATTTCAGCGACGGCACGCGCTTACAACTCAGACCGCATTAATCCAAGGTTTCATTCGACGTGAAACGGTCGCGTAGTAACGCCGAGCACCCATTCAACCGTATCCGTTTGAGAGCACTTACTTTGCTATATCGGAACGTCACTTTAGTGTCAATCCCACTTTATCATTTGATCTAGCTTTGCTCTACACCTACATTTCATTTGTATCTGGTACTAATTTTCATTGAAATTTTCTTTCCTGATCATCTATTGTGTAATGATTTGAAGGAAACCTTAATGTAAAACCAAAGTGAGCTCAGAACAATCGAGATAAAATCTTAGAGTAGTAATACCGATCAAGCCAATTCCGCATCTAGTCAGTGCTTTTGCACTGATTTTGAACAGTAAGGACCAATGACTGCATCGTGTGTTCTTTTCTTGGCCAAAAAGATTGAGGCCGAGAAGATTCGCGTATGTCCTTGAGTTATCCAATAAAAGCACATTATCACACACATTTGACGGGCCAGTTGGCGCAGTTGGTTAAGATTCACCTTACGCGCCGCAGGTCGTGGTTTCGATTCCCACACAGGACATACATTTAATTTTGTGTGCATGAACAGTTCTGTATGTCCTGAGTCTGGGTGTAATTATGTATATTAAGTATGTATTTACAAACAAAAAGTAGTATATGTATTATATCAGTTATCTGGTTTCCATAGTACAAGCTCTGCTTAGTTTGGGATCAGATGACCGTGTGTGAGGAATGTCCCAGGATATTTATTTATTTAATTTAAGGTGCTTTGGATACTTGGTATTACCCAGCTGGTTGTCTCCCTACCCGTACCCTATAGGTTTTGTGTGGTTACCACTTCTGGCCACATCATCATAATATGCTTTCGAAATGTTAATTATCCCTTGACTTCGGTTAAAAAATAACAATTGATTTCTATTGTTTTTCTCACCCGCGCGGATCGTCAACCAGTGAAAGGATTAAACAAAACCTTTTTTTACCACGATGTCGGCCGTTCTCCCCAACCCGACGAGAACTCCATCCATTGTTAAAAAAATAAATAATCTAGAGCATCTTTTATTTTTAAAACTTTCATGAAATCAGTAACCTAACCCCAAGTTTCCTCGTTGCCAATACAGGTAAGTGGTAGAACTGCATTACAGTTAACTACTTCCCTGATATTTGTTTGTATTGGTGTTTCCTCTGTAGTATTAACTCGACGTCGATACTTTAACGTTAATGACTTCGCTTTCGGTGCTTAAGATAACGAGCTAATTATCTGCTAAAGGCTGCTTGTTTATTCGCAGCGAAGTGTCGTGGAGCGGGTGCATTTTTCTGTTAATGGAGCCAATAGTTTGCATTTGCTTCAGCGAGTAGTTGTTTAAATAAATAGAGTACAAAAATATATATGAAGAGACATCTAATGGTAATTTGTTTTTTAACCGACTTCAAAAAAAAGGAAGAGGTTCTCAATTCGGTTGAATGTTTTTTTTTTTTTTTTTATGTTTGTTACCTCATAACTCCGTCATTTATGAACCGATTTAGAAAATTCTTTTTTTGTCTGGAAGGGTACACTTCCCGTTTGTTCCCATTGTCATCAGATCAGGATTTGATTACTTCTTCGTGTACTTTGAAGTCGGTTTAAGTTTTATGTAAAACAGTCCAATTATTAATATTTTGTCTTACTACTTTGAATGGAAGTATTTAATGATTTCGACAGCAGACTGAATGATTTTGGATATATTCAAATGTCTCTACCATTTTACATAAAGCTTCTCATTTTTTTTTACAGTAAGGGATTTATTTAAACTACGGAACTATTAAACTTCAAAAAATCACTTAAAAACTAAAACTATAACTACTACAAACTTATAAGCTTCTCAATTTATATTTTATTATACTACTAAGATTCGACAGCATACATCCCACCTGATGGTAAGCGATTACCGTACCCATCACTTACAAAACAAAATACGTACAAAACATTTCCTCATTAAAAACTTTGTGTTTCCGTCCAGTTATTCCATAACTATTATTATCTTTACGTAGAGTATCTAATGTATCATCATTAACGTGAATACCATACGGGATACAAGCGTTATATACATCGCCCTGTTTCCCTGTAGTCTGGGGATTGCGAATACAAATTGGTTTAGTTATAAAACTGCGAGCATTTTGTATTCCCCTGTGTACTATTTAACGATGCATTGTACGGTCTATTGGATGAGGATTAGGAATAGAACGGCTTTTCTAACCACATTGAAGCCATTTTACTAAGTATTTGTATTGACTGTGTTGAAGCCATGCTACTATTAGTACTAGCTTTTGCTCTTGGTGGTATTTTGCGTTGCACTATCAGGAGTTTCCTTAACTAATCTAACTAACTACTGTGGCTTGGCCGTTTCGCTACTACAAGAACGATTGTATAACAGAAAAGTACTGAACAGTAAATCAATTTTTCACCGTACGCCCATGTGGCGGTAGAGAAACGGCCAAGCCACATATTTTGACTAAGGTATAGAGTTTGCGAAGATAGGGCTTTTAGAGGGCGTTTATGTTATAAACTTGGTCCTACATGAGACCTGATAACTTTTTGACAGTGCGAGCCAGGGTCTCTACTTGGCAACATTTTACATAAAAATGTTTTTGGTGGGACTTCACTTCTTTTTAACCGACTTCAAAAAAGTAGGAGGTTCTCAATTCGTTTTTATGTGTTTTTTTTAATGTTTGTTACCTCATAACTCCGTCATTTATTAACCGATTTGGAAAATTATTTTTTTCTCTGGAAGGGTACACTTCCCGTTTAGTTCCATTGTCAACAAATCAGGATTTTAATACTTTTTAGTGTACTTTGAAGTCGGTTTAAGTTTTTTGTAAAACAGTCCAATTATTGTAAGGTGCTCATGATTTTTTTTTTTACTATGTTTATGGGTAATTGAAAACGGCCCGAATGGCGTCGAGAAAAGCTTTTTTACTCGACTTGGCGAGGGCACTTCCTTGCCCCCATATATATACATTACTACCATATTCTTGTAAATAGGTTAATGTATTGAACATTTTGGACTTGGATACTAAAAATATTTCAACTTTGCTTATAGGTACAGACTTGCACATCATCATCATCAGCCTATAATGTCCCACTGCTGAGAACAGGCCTCCTTTCACAAATGAGGGTGAAAGGGACTGGGCGATACTCCACCACGCGTGCCCACTGCGGATTGGTGGAGGTAGGCTAGTGGTCAACCTACTGTTGGAATTTTTCAAGCCGCCTAGGAGGCATCCAACTAGCTTAACGACTATCACAATTTAGTGATAACCGGGACCAACGGCTTTACGTGCCTTCCGAAGCACGGAAACGCTCGATTTGAAATACCACTAGGCGGTCACCCATCCAGGTACCGACCACGACAGACGTAGCTTAACTTTGCCGATCGATTAAGAACGGCTAATCATGCTACACCACGAGCGCTTCACATATAATCATTTATTTACATGACCTAAAATTTTAATTTGACGTAATACTGTTTAACAGGTAAGTACCTACTGTAAAATTTGATGTAATGCAGTATTTTGTGGTCACGGCAAATAATGCTAGTGGTTTCGCGGTTGGTGGTTATCTGGTAACCGCAATGTACATTTTTTACCATTGACTAAAATGTATTACAATCATAGTATTAATTATTAATGTGCATATAGGAAAATTACAACCATTGACTGGTAATTACAATGTTATAAATAATATTAAATGTAAGAATAAAGAATACCGCAGCCAAATAACTTTATGTTGTGTAAAGTTGTGTTCCTGCGTGTGAGTAAGGTCGCCAGAGCTCATTGGGGAGGGGGGAAAGGTCGGTAACGCGTGAGCGATGCTTCGTGTGTTGCAAGCGTCCATATAGCTACGGTAACCGCTTACCATCAGGCGGGCCGTATGCTTGTTTACCGACTTAGTCGTAAAAAGAAAACCGGGGAAATTTCTCAAATACGGTCAAATACGGTTAAATAAATCTGATCCCAAACTAAGCAGAGCTTGTACTATGGAAACCAGATAGCTGATATACCTACTACATAAATACACACATACTAAATATATACTTAATAAACATAATTACACCCAGACTCAGGACATACAGACACGTTCTTGCACACAAGTGCATGTCCTGTGTGGGAATCGAACCCACGACCTGCGGCGCGATAGGTGGAATCTTAACCCACTGCGCCAACTAGCCCGTCCTAATAAATGTAATAATGATCAAATTAGAAGAAAATGAATATTTGTGGTTACCAATACATTATTTTTCTAAGGGTAAATAAATTATTTACACCTCATCATCATCAGCCTATAATGTATCATTGCTGAGCTGGGCGGATACTCCACCACGCGTGCCAACTGCGGGTTGAGGTAGGCTAGTAGTTACCTACTGTTGGAGTTTTTCTAGCCGCCTAGGAGGCCTAGCAACTAGCTTAACGACTATCACGATCAAGTGATAACCGTGATCAACGGCTTTACGTGCCTTCCAAACCCGACCACGACGGTAGCTTAACTTTGCTGATCGATTAAGAACGGCTAATCATATTACACCACGAGCGCTTCGTACATTTACACCTACAGTTGCACACTTTCTGCAGTTTTTTTCCAAATAAAAACGATAACCAGACAATTCAATAATTGATTTCTATAAGATCGAGCTAATTTCGCATTTTTCCATAACTTACTTGCATATTTAATACATGGTTAAATTTAAAATAAACGTTAAAAAATTCAAGCCACAAAAGTTGCCGAAGGTAATTCAACTTTTTTCCATGCTTTTCGTACATCTATAATCTTATAGAAGCACTCTTCGGGAATATGTCACAAGCATACATTATTACCATTATTCGAATATCAAGTTGACTTGAAAAGAACTTGCATCTTCCCGGACCCATAAATCCTGAAATACGTCGAGCGCCATCTAAGTTTGTTGCTCAACTCCCCCTCAAGGGTATTGTAAAATATAATGTCCATAGAACGTAAACCTTACAATGGAGAGATAACTTTTTAAAATTATTCTTAAAAATAGTAAAAATCTACAAGGGGTCTAACAGTAATTTGTCACAATAGAGTCGGTAAATAAGTATTTTGCTAAATTGAATTAGAAACTTATTATTACAAATAGATTTAGCCGTGGCCTTGCTTATTCGAATTGCGACAATCACCAGCTGATTTTAATTGTTGACTTTCTAAAGATTTGTCTGCACAAATCAACATCACATTTTTACAACTTTAAATGTGATTATATTACAGACTCATCTTCCGAAGCAATTCAGAAAGCTTATTTGCATATAGATTATTTTGATTTGATTTACTTCGAATCTTATTTATTAATAAATGAAATGCGACTCTACATACATAGAAGCACTCGTGGCGTAGCATGATTAGCCGTTCTTAATCGATCGGTAAAGTTAAGCTACGTCTGTCGTGGTCGGTACCTGGATGGGTTACCGCCTAGTGGTATTTCAAATCGAGCGTTTCCGTGCTTCGGAAGGCACGTAAAGTCGTTGGTCCCGGTTATCACTTAATTGTGATATTCGTTAAGCTAGTTGGATGCCTCCTAGGCGGCTTGAAAAATTCCAACAGTAGGTTGACCACTAGCCTACCTCCACCAATCCGCAGTGGGCACGCGTGGTGGAATATCGCCCAGTCCCTTTCACCCTCATTTGTGAAAGGAGGCCTGTTCTCAGCAGTGGGACATTATAGGCTGATGATGATGATGATGATGATGATGACTCTACATTATTACATTCAATCTCTGTAAAAAGTTTATCACAATTTCTGATTTTTAACAATTTATTTTATACGGGACAAATAATACTTGTTATTATAATGATGTACCAAATGTTGAAGAACCTTTCATATTGATTATGCTTGAGTCTATGTAAAATGCAACAGCAAAACTTTTTTATGAATACGGTAAACAATCATACCGCCCGCCTGATGGTATGCGGTTACCGCAGCCATATGGACCATAGAGTACCTACCTTTTTATATAATATGGACGCTTGCAACAGACGAAGCATCGCCTAAGCATTACCGATCTTTCCGCCCTCCCCTATGAGCTCTGGCGACCTTACTCACGCGCAGGAACACAACTTTACACAACATAATAGTTATTTGGCTGCGGTATTCTGTAAGGTGGAGGTACTTTCCCAGTCGAGCGGCTCTTTGAGCGAATAAACGCTACGCTCTACCATTTAGATATAAATGTCATAGTGATATTAAATACAGAATATCCAACTCATAATTCGCTCCACGTAGTAAAATATCTCGACACGTTCTTTGTCAACCACTAAATGGTTAGTTTACAGTAGATTTACGGCTTTCACGTTGTTTATTAGAAAGGTTAAGCGACTTTTACGGCGCGACTCTGTATTTGTGTTGCCGATAACATTATGTTTTAAGCGATTCATTTGCCGATAATTTTTTGGTTGTACCTATGTCTGAAAGGTACGTAAGTTTTTCTCTTTCTTGGCCAGCTTTTTTGTGTTCTTTTTGGTTTGGTTTTCATATAGTATTTATGTTTTATTGTTTGTAAAAGATTATCTGTATTATTGTGTATCATCATCATCATCAGCCTATAATGTCCCACTGCTGAGCACAGGCTTCCTTTCACAAATGAGGGTCAAAGGGACTAGGCGATACTCCACCACGCGTGGGCACTGCGGATTGGTGGAGGTAGGCTAGTGGTCAACCTACTGTTGGGATTATTCAAGGGGTTTTTTTTTAGGAGGCCTCCAACTAGCTTAACGACTATCACAATTAAGTGATAACCGGGACCAACGGCTTTACGTAGCTAATCATGCTACACCACGAGCGCTTCTTAATATTGTGTATATGTTTGAACAAATATTTTTCTTTTCGTTCTTCCAGTCACACCTAATTATATATCTTATCATCAGATTACCTTTTACTGCAATCACGTAAATAAAATCTAAATAATTGTCCAGTGTGCGAGCATCCACATTGCGCGCTCAATGAAACAAAGTGCACTTACGGCATACGTGATTCCTGGAAAACCCAAAGGATATCGGCCCAATGTACACAGTACACTTTATCCCTATGTATTCCGACCTTTGTTCAAACCTTTTTTTGTCATCTATCCGTGCCGTGTGTTCGCACCTTTCGTTTTTCGCATACATTGTTTGCGTCAAGCCGTGATGAAAAACTCAATGTGGGATTTACAGGGAAATCCATTTCAAATTGAGAGTGAGGAATAGGTATTATTACTTGTACCCGTAACACCAAATTTTACATGGAATTTCATGGGGTACATATGAGTGCCTATAGAGAATATTACTACTATAAAGACCAGACTCTCCAGCCCATGTGAAATACCGATATTAACAGTGAGTCGTAAAATTTAGTGCTAAATTCAGAAAAAATGCGATAGTCATACCAGATTCTACGCTACCCGAATCTCGAGGTTTCAGGAGGCTCACCCACAGTACACTCACACAACGCTTCGCTTCATAGTTCTTTCTATTGGAAAGGCTCACCGAGGGTTCAGAACTTCTTTCGACGCATCGAAGAAAAATCCCTTTAGAGTAGTAGTAGACTTAAATATGATTTAAGTTTGATATTAGCAAATTAATTCCTAATTACACGGCAACAATATTTTTTTGTAATTGAGAATTTATTTGATTAACATTTTGATTTTATGATGGTGGAGACGCAGTATAATGTTTGTCCGTTTATTATTTTTTCATAAGTGAAATAAAATACGACAATATACTAGCGAAATATTAACGACGATAGAAGAATTAAAAAACCAGCAGAACAAGGCATGATAAATTGTATAAAATTGATTAAAAAAAATATATATATAATATTTTTATTATTAATTGTTATAGCAACAATAGAAATACACATTCTGTGTAAATTTCAACTGTCTACATATTACGGTTCATGAAATAGGTACAGCCCGCTGACAGACAGACGGGCGAACGGACGGATAGCGGAGTCTTATGAATAGGGTCCCGTTTGGCACCCTTTGGGTACGGAACCCTAAAAAGGAAGTTACTAAACTTGATTGTCAATTTCTGTAGATAGAAAGATACTTCAAAAATTTTAATGACGACAAAAAGCTATCTTACATTGCCAAAATTATTTAAATTTATTTTCTTATACAAATTATGTACACAAATGAGCAATCACAGTGAAGAACGCCTCTGTAGTATACAAGTGCAACTTGTAAGTCATGAACTTTTCGCGACAATATTTGGTACCTACCGAAATTATGACATTATTTATTATGTTAGAAAATAACCTCCAAAATCCATCCAAAGGTTGTCTGGAAGAGATCGCTTTTTAGCGATAAGACCGCCCATTGTACAGTTATTAATTTTAAGTACTTTTGTTCTCTTTTTATTGTTTTTTAGTGTACAATAGGCTAATCATAGATATTATTATAAATATTAAAGGTTTTTATTACATAACTAAAAAATGTGTAATGCTATGTTTTACGCTACCTACACATTGCACGGTAGAATAATCATTGCTCTAGTGTCGTTATCCAGAAAGGAAACTGAGGATTACGTTTGTATGGAACAAACGCCACCAGCATTTCCTCTTAACACTTAAACCAAACACCACTTACCTCTCCGTAAACAGCCTGCTCGTAAAAAGGCGTCGATCATAAAAATATTTGATTAGGCGCGTCGCTCTCCACACCGTACCAATTCCCCACGCTGAAACATTTATAACGCGCAAGCGCTAAGCCTGCATAATTCACACGCCACAGCTACACCTGTATATTCCGCAAGAACTACACCTTGTATAGCGGATGTATTATGATGAGATAAAACTAGTTTATTGTGTTTTTGTGGCCAGTGAAAATATTTGCGTTGTTTTGAAGGATTTGCTGTGTTTGACTAAGATAAAAACAATGTTCTGAGAAAATTATTGGACATACGTGCAAACCATCTACTGTAGAATCTTCCATGAACAACTCATGAACATTCGCACCACAGATTACTATAACTTATGTATTAGAATGTAAATATTATGTAATAAATCTAAGCTTGTTTTCAAAAGAGTAATTGCTGAGTTTATTGCCGGCTCTTCTCAGCAAATGCAACCTTCCGAACCGGTATTAGAGTCAGACTTTTCATAAGTGCCTGCGAAGGTCTATTTGAATAAATGATTTTGAATTTGAATTTGACTTCGCACTACAGTCAATCCGTGTTTTGAATTTAGAAGTTCTGAAATACAGTCCGTCATTCAATTATATGGCGCGCCTATGCTATGCGAGCTGAGCATGCTCTATGCTCTAACGAATTCTATTCGTTCGTTGCTCGCGAAGTCAAGTGTGGACCAAACAAAGACCCAAACAACGACCCTACAACACGAGCGCGATGCAAATCCCCGTGTTCGTGAAAAACTGTCAATCGGCGGAGCGCAGTCGAACGCGAGCCGAACGCTCGTTCGCGGCTCGCAAGTCCGTCGTGCTCGATTTCCATAGCATGGACGCACCAAAACATTGATAAAATATATGTTCGGATTTCGGATGTATGTTCTGGCATGTTGCGAACATACAAAATAAACAATACTGTTCTATTGAATCGAGGACGGAAACCACTGCTAGAAAGGTGTATTCTCTCGAAGGTCTTTTTTTTTCTCCATGGAATTGCAAATTTTGGTGTTGTATGTTTCACTGTTAGGTCATTGGAACACACTTGTATATAGCAGGCTTGGGTTCCTGTGATGCTAGGTATGATAATGACATATCTACCTTCGTATTTTAATGTTAAGTTATAATTAAGCTAATTATAAAAAAACACGCTAATCCTAAACAGGGTCTAGTAGGTGCTTTATAGCAAATCCCTGGTCTCAAGGATAATCTCCTTATTTACGGGGAACGTATACAAACATGTTCTGATTTATAGAGGCACCTTGCTACATGTGACAATGTGACGTGACTTTACAGCTATTCACCATTTTAGCTCCCTCCTGGATAATGTTTTAAATTGTAAATTAGAATCACTGAACTCTGATATCCTTTATTACTAATCCTTTTCTTCCTACTATAATAACTATAAACGTGAAAGTTTGCCGTTTGTGAGGATGTATGGTTGTTTGTCAGTCTTTCACGCAAAAGGAAAGGCTCAAAGGATTTGGACGAAACTTTTCATAAAATAACTTGTGTTATTTCAGGATAGGATCTAGGGAAGACATAAGTAGTTATATAGTAGCAAAATAATTGTAGATTATACACCAAGAGGATAAAGCAGTGTCTTACGTCACGGAGCTAACTCGCGAGCGCAGCGAGGGATTTTATGCGAAGCGAGGGATTTATGTAGAGTCCTGACTTCCTGAGTGAAGCGAGGGGATACTCTACTTTTCATACCCTCTGCGAAACAACCAATAACCGTCTTTTGTTTCACATTCTTTACAATCACGCCTTTTTCTTTTTTATTTGTATTCCATTCGTGGTGGCCAGTTCTATTTCCAAACAATTCTAATTTTTGTTCGTCAACGGCAACTAAAACCTATGAAGTGGGAACTCTTTGGTCGAGCTGTACTTTAATAGATAAAAAATATGGTAAAAGTTTTCATACAAATTATTTAGTTGACGTTCCATATTCAAATCAAATTATGCAATCTATCCATAATATAGAAAGATAAAGTAAGGACTTTTTGGCGGGAACTTGCAGAGTGACGTAGCATTTTCATTTTTATTTTCATAAATTTGTGTATTTTGAGTTTTATTGTGTATTTTTGGTGGTATTTTACCCAATAAAGATCATCCATGTGCACCAGTGAAGTGAAATGAAATGAATTATGTGTATCGTGACTTTTCAAGTTGTCTCAAAATGTCCGTGAGGAGTTTTAGTACAATGACCACCATTGTAGTAAAACATGACTTTTATGGACGGTGACTGACTGAGGACTATAATGTGAAGTGATTTATTGTGACTGGAAACTATAATATAACTCGACACTGGCAGAAATGAGCCCTAATTTGGGCTTGGTTGCCAAAATTAAAAATAAGAAGAAGAAGATAAAGTAACTAGTTGTTTTTTATTAGCTAAAGATTTCAATATCATAATTATGGATGATAAATTTTATTAGGTTCTGTACAGCTACCTATGTTGCTGATCATGGTCTAGGTGACTATGATAATGACTAGGAACTGACTGTTTAACATACACAATTTTTGAAAAAAGAAAAATCTTGAGGTAGTTCAAATGATAATTTATTTACTAAAATTATTATACTAATTATTTGAGCAAAACATTGTCATGACTGTTTGTAGCCAATATTAATGTAATATAATAATTATAATTATTGTAACATTTTTATTAACCTGGGATATACTTTGAGCAACTTTTGTATCAATAAAGAAACGCTATAATTTGAAACACAACGTTTTTCTTACTATAATACCAAACACCCCATACAGATTACAAGATTTTAAGTTGAAAAAAATATTTTAAGAATAGACACCTGACGAAAGATAATTACGGGGATTATAATGCAGTTCAAAATTACATTCCTCATACAAAAGTGCATTTTATAAATTATTAGTTTTAGCACGAAATAATTGAGTATAAGATGATGATTGATTTTATTGGCGATTATGAGCAAACTATAATATACTTGGCACTTTTCAAAAGCCTTTTTGGTACAAATCTAAAATTCTGAACCAACACGATGCAACTTAGTACCTACGTATTCTTTTATTCAGGGTTATTTAGAACCGCCTGCAAGCAGACACAATTCGGGTGACACACAAATTGGTTAAAAAAATCTCGAGTCGGTAGTAGATCGATCACGATAAATAAAGTACTCTTACACAGCTGCTCTCCAACAATAAAAGTATGAAATACAATCCTTCTCTCTTTTGGAAGAGCAACAGTAGGGCTGAACAAAGGGGATCAACGTATCAATTTGTCAAATGAAAATTACAACATAATAATTTATTAGTACTTATTTCCTATTTAGACACAACACCGTCTTAATAATTATAAGTCTTATAAACTGCACTAAATTAATTATTAATATTACAACTGATCTTATCAATACTGTTGATAATATTGTGATGAAACTTATGAAGAAATAGGTTTGAATCTCAGCCAAATATCACGATTGACAACCCTGCCAAAGTTATGGTCAGATACAGGTAGTTTTGATGGCGTCTTGTTGCACGGCTCTATTTCGTAGGAGTTCAGAATGGACTTGGTCACTCCTCGGATAATTTTCAGCGACAGTTGTTCTCCTGGAAAAAATATGAATTATTATTAGAAAACATACGTACATTTAAGGGCTGCCTATTATTTAATCAAAAAAATTATCATCGAATTTCATTTAGCCGATAACGTTTCGTCAATTTTTGTTTTATTTTGTATTGGTCATAGGTACCCATATTAAAATGACTAGATACCAGGGCCAGTAGACAAGATGGTTATCGACAATCGTCATCGACAGTAAACGATCAACCTTTGTATCGGATTGAAATTTCATATCGAAATATCACGTGATTTTTAACAATCTCTTATGTCAATCCCATGCAAAGGTTGATCGCTTACTAACGATGACGATTGTCGACAGCCATCTTGTCTAGGGGGGCTGATTTTGATTAAGACCGCAATAAACGAGGAAGTGAAAGGTCAACATTTCACTGAACACAATTTGATTTACTCGCTTATAAGCAGCGAGAGAAAGTGGGCGTTTGTCTAGCAAAAGCATTTAACCGTTTGATAGACATTGTCTATGATACTTATGAATTTGTGTTAAGTAGCACGTCAAGTGGTTGATGTAAATTCCATAAGTAATTAATGTGCAAATCAGCTTACAGATATCAATCCTCATTTAAAGAAAGTCTTGAAAGCAAGAGCTTATTACAAGGTAGCTCATTATTTTGAGCATAAAGATGTCTGGAAGTATCTGCAATCTGCACATGACCACATTGTACGAAAACCTGTTATTATAAGCTTGTTTAGGTAATACATTGGCATGTAAGTTCCTGGTTTTATATGAAAAAATTACCATTAAAGTCAGATTGTTTAAAAAAATTACCATGCCGGTTCTTCTCAGTTGAAGGTCGACTTCCGAGCTGGTGGTAACTTCAAAAGTGCCCTATAAATGGCTTTGACTTTGACTTTACGTATCAACTTTTTTTTTTCTGCGAATCAATTTAACCTCGTTAATTAATTTAATTAACCATTAAGTATGTCAGATATATTTTTTAACTATACTAATTCCCATTTCCACCAACTCAAACCTAACTAAAGAAACTAACAAATGTCAAAGTGGTAAATTTGTATGAAAAGCTAACAATTTATCTTTACGATAAAGTAGTAGATTTTAAAAAAATGGGCCTTTGGAAATAGTATTGTGATTGGTCACGCTATTTATTCGGTACCAATCTAGAAGTGAAGCATTTAAGATTACTGGACATATTAAAAAAAAACTACCAAACGTAGCCACCAAAAGTTTCCATTGAGTAGGCAGGCGTACAATGGATTCACTATTGACAAATAATTGCAACACTCTTTTGTTTATTACCTAAACTGTAAATTGCCATTCAGAGAAAACAATAAAATATTTATTATCATGTATCTTTTATGAAAGCAATAAAAAGTTCTTATACCTCATTTTATTACCAAGTCGGTTCAAGTGATGACATACATTTTACACTCTCATTATTACGATGTATGTAGGCTAGCCTATCTTCCCCATGAATTATGATAGAGTGACTAGGTATTTTCTGGATAAAGATGCTTTATTTCCAGGGTTTATCGATGGTCAAACGTGCATTTAAAACAAACATCGAACTTTTATCTCTTTGTCCTACAACTCATATTTTATTTTATACTTTGATGAACTTTTCATAATTAATAGGAAGTTTTTGAGTTTTCTATCACTAGAGAATTCATTGAGACTGTGGGCCCGCCGGGAAAGACTATGAGGTTGATATGTTTAAATAAGTATTTTTTATGGAACATTTCTGTAAATTTGTCTGTCCCAATAGCAATAATAGAGTAAACATAGAATTCTTCGTTACCATATAAAAATATCCATCTACACAGAATAAAGTGAATAATAATATTTTTTATGGCGCGTCCATGCTACGCGAATCGAGCTCGAGCCGAGCCTCGAACGAACAGTATTCGTTCGTTGTTCGCGTAGCGTGGACGGACTTGCGAGCCTTGAACGAGCATTCGTCTCGCGCTCGCCTGCGCTCCGCCCGATTGTCAGTTTTTTCACGGCTACAGTGATTCGCATCGATCTCGTTGTCGTTGTAACGTCCACAATTGAAGCGAACGAATTCTGTTCGTCGGTGGCTCGGCTCGTGCTCGATTCGCGTCGCAAGGATGCACAATTAGGTATTTTTATGACTTTCGCTTTACGAAACTGATACTCTGAGTGAAAGTTATTGCCAAACCGGATAATAACATAAACCCCTGATGAAGTTGTTCAAAAGATAGCCTGTTCTGTAGTGAAGGAGAAAGTAATCTGCAAATCAATGAAAAAAAAGATGATTCTTCAGAAGCTCCTGTTTTGACACGGAATTTTAGATCTTGATTAGCATCGTTTGGGTCTTCTTTTCCATGACAGAAACCAGCGCATCAACTCACCATAATGTTCCATCCATACATATACGTATAAGAATGCAAATTAAAACAGGACAAAACATTGTGTTTTATGTATATAAATATTAAAGGCATACTTCCTTTTCAAACACAAAACGTAGTCGATACATAATTCAATAAGTATGTGTTAAAGTAAATAATTTGTTATTGTAATTAATTGTAAATATACAATAACGACACTAAGTAGGAATATTTGTAAAGTAAAATATTAAATATGGTATGACCGTAGAAAAAAAACTCATTAGAATGTTAGGCGCCGATCCCACAGACAGAGTTCTAGAGTTCCGAGTTCAAAGTTCTGAGTTCCGCGTTCACTGTAATGTATGCGGCGCCTTTCAAGAGAACGCGAGTTCTGTCGGAGTTCCATTCTCTAAAGCTGGCAGTTGAGGTGACACGTCTGACCTATCACTGTCTAATTTACTGAGTGACACAAGGCAGAAAGAACAATGGGCATTCCGCCTCATTAGCGGCCACTAATGAAACTAAAGTAAGGCCAATGAGACGAGATAAAGAATGTAAACATACCTTGCCATTTCATGATATCTCCAATTATTTCTTAAATCTTCAATGATCTATAACTTTTTTCCTAAATACACGACAGTAATAACCTTTCATATTTTTTTCAATATTTAATATATTTAAGCCTAATAGAAAAGATAGAAATTATTGCTGGCCGCCAATAGGACAAGCTCCATACAAATTGGCCCATTTACCTTTAGAACTAGACTGCTCGCTCGCTGTGTGTATAGGTAGTGAACGCGGAACTCGTAACCTTACCCTACCTTACCTTAGTATACAAATAATACTGATAAAGAATATTTTAAAAATAATCACCGTACAATACCTACATAATTCACATCGAAACCTGAACACATTCTTAAAATCACATAGGTACATACAATCTAACAGTAAACTTGCTCTCTCCACAACTGGGTCAACAACATCATGATAACTCGGTCATTTCTAAAGAGGCGATGGTAAATACTATGATAATGTTGGTGCACACACCTCATGGGTACAGTTTGAAGTATTACTCATCAAATAACTTATTACGGGGATCTGCAAAGATTTTGTGCGATTTGGTATCTAATGGTGCGTCCATGCTTGGCGAACCGAGCACGAGCCGAGCCACGAACGAGCACACTGCGAGCACGATTCGCGTAGCGTGGACGGGCTTGCGAGCCTCGAACGAGCATTCGTAGCGTGCTCGACTGCGCTCCGCTCGATTAACAGTTTTTTCACGAACACAGGGATTCGCATCGCGCTCGTTGTAGGCTTGTTGAAGGCGCGTTAAGTACGTCCACGCTTGAAATCGCGAGCAACGAACGAATCCTGTTCGTGCGAGGCTCGGCTCATGCTCGCTTCGCGTAGCATGGACGCACCATAAGATTGGTAAAATATAGTAATGGAAAGGACTTAGTTTTTTTAGCTAAAATTCATGTACCGTATGAAATCAATCTTTTACCCCCTTATTAATAAATAAGGTGTATTTATTAATAAGGGGGTTAGAGTGTATAATATTATCAAAAATAAACCTAATCTCTCTTTCCTCCTTAAACGCCTGGTCGAAGCATCTTACCAGAATGCTGGCGTATACCTACCTCGGTCAGAGAATCGGCATTGCCATCCAACGCGGCATGCCTCCCGCATTCATGGGAATGTTGCCCTCTGACATCAATTGTTTCATTTAGGTCTTTACATTTATATGCAGTTTTATTATGGTGCGTCCATGCTTGGCGAACCGAGCACGAGCCGAGCCACGAACAATCACACTGCGAGCACGATTGACGTAGCGTGGACGGGCTTGCGAGCCTCGAATGAGCATTCGTAGCGTGCTCGACTGCGCTCCGCCCGATTGTCAGTTTTTTCACGAACACAGGGATTCGAATAGCGCTCGTTGTAGGTTCGTTGAAGGCTCGTTAAGTACGTCCACGCTTGCGCGAGCAACGAAAGAATCCTGTTCGTTTGAGGTTTGGCTCGTGCTCGCTTCGCGTAGCATGGACGCACCATTAGGATTTTATATTTTTTAATGGTATAATGTTGCTGCTTCTTTTGTTTACAACTAAACTAACTCTCACTATTATATCTTAGATACAAAGAAAAGGATGTAAGAAATTAAATCCTTTCAAAAATTGCTTATTTTCAACTTAAATCAAAATTGGTTACGTCTATTTAATAAAAACGGCAAAGACTATTTTTTTACAGCTTTAAATATGTTCTATTCTTTACCAATGATGTTTGTAAGAAAGAGATGTGATGTGATTTAAATTTAATGCGATTTACAACAGAATCGGCACCATTATTTAAAGTAGTTAATAAATTGATAGCATGTAGACTGCATCAGTCAATTTACAACTCACTGGTTTTTACATCCACGAAATTTAAATACTACTCGATTTCTTTTATCATAGTTATATTTTCTAACAGCATTCCTTACTTGCTAGAAAGAAAAACTGGTACCTACCACATACGTCTTGAGATATAAATAAGAAATAAATACAGTAGCATGAATTGATTGATGTATTCTCGGCCTCACTCTTATTAAACACACGCGTGTTCTTGTTTTTAGTTTATAATGGTTAATAAGTGTAATTAAGAAAAAAAATATTTATCAGTCAAGCTAGAGACATATAAATGTACTTTCTTACTTATAATTTTTTTGTAATTTTTTCTTAATGAAATTATGCGGTTAAAGACGTAATTATAAATTATTATTATAAGGTCGGAAGTCAAACCTTATAACATGATAGAAGGCCGACGATGTGATAAAAGTTTGATCTTGAAGAGAACAGGCTCTGAAGTATAGCTATTGAAAAAAAGTTGGCGAAACCATGTGCAGATTACACCCAGCCTACATAACTTGTGCATGAAAACTATCGAATTAAAGCTTCTTGTAGGTATTTTTAGGGTTCCGTAGCCAAATGGCAAAAAACGGAACCCTTATAGATTCGTCATGTCTGTCTGTCCGTCCGTATGTCACAGCCATTTATTTCCGAAACAATAAGAACTATAATGTTAAAACTTGGTAAGTAGATATATTCTGTGAACCGCATTAAGATGTTCACACAAAAATAGAAAAAAAACGATAAATTTTGGGGGTTCCCCATACTTAGAACTGAAATTCATTTTTCTAAATTTTTTAATAAATCCCATATGTTTGTCTATGGATAGGTCTTCAAAAATGATATTGAGGTTTCTCATATCTTTGTTTTAATTTTATTTGTGCTGTTAATAAATCTTTCTTACTTACCTCTGTCAAGTTCTGAGATTGTAACTTATAATTTTTTAAGGGATTGTTATTTATTTTACAAGCTTTTATTTAACATGCCATGTATTGTATGTTTGTTCGTTCGGGTGGAATCTTGCAAGTCGAATTTCATCCACTTCCAGTGGTCGGATTGACTTGATATATGGTATACATAAGTGTATTGGAAGACAATGCAAGTACAGTCAACAAAAAAAGCTCGTAGTAAAAATTAAATTTTTAACAAACACTTATTTACAATGTAGTATACATTTTTCGAGCTTTATATTATTTTTTACAACTATCAAGTAAAATTAGCATAATTAAAAATTTATAATTACCAATGCATTTTCGTGGTCCTGCGCCAAAAGGTAGGTAGGCATAGCAATGCTTTGTTGCACTGTCATCATCCATGAAACGATCCGGATTGAATACTTCGGCTTCTTTGTAATACTCTTCATCCTTATGTATAGCTTCAACCGGTACGTTAATTGTTACCCTCTTATCAAGTAACAAGCTACTCTCAGGAAACTGGTATGTCTTCACACATTCCCTCGTTATTACCGAGAAAGGAGGGTGAAGTCTCAAAACCTCTTTCACGGCAAAATCTAAATAGTCCTCCCCATTATGTTTCGACACAGACTCTCTCGATTTTCTCTGCGCTTCAAGATTCAAAGTCAATTCAAAAAGTAATGCAGTCAGCACGTTTAAACATGGAATGTACCCCTCTGTTATAAAAGTAGCAAGCACAGAAAATGAGAAATCTAATTCTGAATCTCTTTTGAATTTCTTATTTTTATCGTTTATTCCCAACTGATACACGTTCCCTAGATTTTTAATCTGTCTCATTAATTTAGATTGCATCAGAATTTCGTTCATTTTATGCGATGGCTGTCTCGAAAGAGTCGTTAATCCAAACAATATGTATAGAGATGGGAAAATATTCTTCAAGTAACTTTTTAGTTTGTCTATTATACTGCGCTTTTGTAGCTCTGCTCTAACTTCTTTTAAAGGTGACCCATCGATATTACTGTCTAGTAGCAAATCTTCGAAAATCTTATCCAATACCTTCGACAATAACTCTTGTACGTTTGCATCTCCATTTGTTCCCGACAAACAGTCATGTAAACCGTTCTCGAGTTTGCCATTTATGCTGTTCAACAATGAATCCATTCCCTCACGCAATAAGGTCCAATTCTCACCGTTAGCGTAAAACAAATTGTTTCGTATACAAACATCCTGAGATTTGTCCAAACCAAGACCTCTGCTATGGAAATTCGCGAAATCCGTTGACAACATTCGCTTTATAGTATCGGGATCCTTCACTATCAAATCTGGTATCCTGCATTTGACGCGTCCCACGAACTTGTCTTTCGGGTGCTTTGCGTATAAATGATTCACTTCATCTGTGTTGCTTCTGAGGGTAAGCACTCGATGGTAATCACTTCCGAAGAAGGGAATGGAGGTTTTATAGGGTATGTGTCGTACATACCAGTAGCTGAAAAACTTCGTGACGTAGTCAAAGATTAAAGCAACTATGAGAACGAGTAGGATGCTGAGGTTCAAGAGAAAACTTTCGAAAAACATGTTGCGTAGGTACGCTCTGCGCGGTTATGAAGCGAATACTGGCTGGCTGCAACGAGCTGGCTTGTGATAGTCAGTAGGTCAAAATAACGGCACCTTTCCATGCCCAGTACTCAATCTTCGAGATGGTTATTACGTAGATGCAATCTCGTTTGGTGCCATTGACCTTAACTTTGAACTTATTAAGTTATTTTCTTGCTGGATACATTTTAGCTATTGCATGTTCGTTTTATCTAAAAATAATTTCTACTATAAAATATTAATGAGAAATACCACGGTACTTAGATACCTAGTAGTAGGTAGTAGTTTTTATATAAAAAAATATAATGGTGCGTCCATGCTTCGCGAAGCGAGCACGAGCCGAGCCTCGAACGAACAGGATTCGTTCGTTGCTCGCGATTTCAAGCGTGGACGTACTTAACGAGCCTTCAACGAGCCGAGCACGCTACGAATGCTCGTTCGAGGCTCGCAAGCCCGTCCACGCTACGCGCATCGTGCTCGCAGTGTGCTCGTTCGTGGCTCGGCTCGTGCTCGGTTCGCCAAGCATGGAAGCACTATAACATTTATGATTACTGAAATAAGCATAGAAGAGGTAATAATGCTATAGAACGTAAACTACCGCACCGAACTTTTGTCAACGTCTATTTAATTACCTATACTACAGGGGAGCGCATTTTTACGGGACGCTTCGCGTTGTAGTAAACAATTATAGGAAAATTCTTGAATTTGGGTGTACAAATAACTCTAGTACAAAGCCACTTCAAATTATAATACTCCAAAATATATATTTAGTAAAAAATAATATAATTTTGTCATGTTATTTATTATTATGTATTTATTTTTATGTTTAACCTGTATTTTTGGGTTTCAAATTAAAATCCGTGTAGTATCATTTAGAAAAGAACAGCTTAAAGTCCAGAAAATAAAATAATCCAGGTAGGGTCGTTGCGCTGGTTGGCGACCGATTAGCTGAGTTGCTAACTTTGGTAAGTCACCACATACGCTATATACGCGCAAAATAGTAAGCGCCGATGTTAATGGGACCCAAGTATAGTCAAGTTTTGAAACAAAGTATAAAACATCACACTTTCATTCATAAATTATGAAAAATGATTGGAAAACCGGAAAAGTACCGAAAGTGTTAGATAGCGACCACCTATTTCAGTTTACGACCACTAAGAATGCTAGTTAGCGACCACTATTTTAGAATATAAAAAATAAGTAATAAAACATGTTTTATTGATTTAGAATATATTTTTTTCCCTTTTAAACTAAACATAGTTAAATAAACACAAATAGTATTAAATCATGCTCTCACAACGACACATTGTGGACGTCCGAAGGGAATAACAACGAGCGGTGCACACTTGGCAACACTTAAAAGCCAATCTTTAACCCGCTTTTCACCTGCATCCATCCTGCAAGATCTGGTCCTCATGTTTCGATAACGTCACGTCGTCTCTTTTTTTTTAATAATGCTGAATTAGCAAACAAGCGTACGGCCCGCCTGATGATAAGCAGTTACCATAGCGTATGAACGCTTGCAACACCAGGACACGGACAGGAAGGCTTGCACTTACTCCCTTAGGAAAACCACGGCGGGGAGCTCATTTCATAGCCTGAGTGCCAACGATAGGATACTCGCCTGCTTCCTTCTCCCTTCGGCACATTACGTGACTATTTAAGGTCCAATGTGAGGATTGACTCCCAGTCGATGGCGAGAGGTAGAAGTAAAGCCCGTAACGCACCTTCCGACCGTCGGACTCCTACTTATAAGTTGATACCGACCAATCCGAGGGCGAGCGAAGCGGTCGGCTCGCCCTCGGATTGTTCGGTATCGAAATAGGTATTAAGTAAGTAGGTAAGTAGGAGTCCGACGGTAGAAGGTGCATTACGGACTCAAGCTGTAGGCATTAGGTCAATAATTCTTCAGAATATTCGTTGTATAAGCGGTAGAACACACATAAGGAGGCAGTTTCTCCTCAGATTAGAGGCCCTAAATCCCTTGTGAGCTCGGGATCGTCAACAATTCTGATGGCACGTCCCTGAACACAGTCTAAACGCCCAAGCTGATATCCAGGACTCCAGGAGCTCCAGCACACAGATGACAGCAGTACTCCATATGGAGCCTTAATTGCGATTTATAAAGTTGAAGTCTTTGCTCCGATGAGATGTACTGCTTCGCTCTATTAAGCATACCGAGGTCTTTGGTTAATAGTTTGACCTTATCGTCTAGATGACAAAGATCCCAGCATCGGGATCCTTGTCATGTCATACTTTATGATTTTGTGGGACGTGTTCTGGAATTGTGGAGCCACAGCAAATAGGGTTTTCTTAGCGGTGAACGCGCAGGCTTGTGTCTTTGTGGGGTTGAAATGGACTAGGTTTCGTTAGTGTACTTTCGATTTCAGACAGAATCGTTCGCGTATATCCTCCTTCTTGGAACGAGCGATATTTGCACGGTCCGTGTAATTATCGTCCCCTGTACTGTCGTCGTTAATAGACAGCATATCATTGATATGCAGGAGGAACAGTGTTGGGGATAACATGGAGCCTTGCGGGACGCCAGCATTCATTAAGTAGCAGATATTCCTCACCCTGAGTTTCAATGGCGAGTGATCAACGGTGTGTGAGATACACTAGAAGGTCACCAGCCGTGTGAATGTGTCGGAATTCCGTATTGTCGGTCGCTCAACAAATCGTGATCCTCTAGGTATAGGTGCACATGGGTAGTATTCCACGAAGACGGGACCTCCATTTTCGAGTAGGAAAGCGAGAAAAAGCGCGACATATGGATGTCTACAGAGAGCAATATCTGCTGGACTTCCCGTTGACCATATACCAATCTCCGGCATGGAACTGTCACACTGCGGGATGGTAGGCGGTGTGTCGTCCACAACATCCAAAGTCGAGTAAGAGGCAATGAGAGAGCCTAAAACGTCAGCCTTTTCCTTAGCACTATGGGCTAAGTTCCCGTCCAGTTTACATAATGGTGGGAAGGACGACTGGCAAAAGTTTCCTTCAACACTTTTGGCAAGAGACCAAAAAGAAGAGAGACTCCGTCTTTCACTAATTCTGATGACGAAATCGAACTTAGCCCTGGCAAATATTAGCTTACTCTTCCCACTGTCGGTACCGTCGTTCACGGAATCCCATATGCAAGAGTGTATTCCCTGTCCTTCGATGTCTTGAAAAGCTTCTTTTAGGTCTTCTTGGGAGTATTGGACAGTCTCTTTATTCCTTTTAGTTACTTACAGATATTTCAAGATGTTCATCTTGAAAAAAAAATACAATCAGTTAAATAATAAGAATATTGAAACTTCTTAATTTATTTAACTTTTAATTAATCAATTAATCACGTTGTTGAATACTGAACATACTTAAGCAGCTTATTTTAGTTTTCAGCTATCATTCTTTTCGTACTAAATCTTGGTGGTCGCAAACTACCATCGTAATTTTCGAACTGTATCTGTTAGCGACCACCTATTTAGTACAAATGTTTGTGAGTGAATTAGACAAAGTTTTATTATGAAGCCATGTGGTCGTATACTGAAGATATGCATCTTAAGGCTTTAAAAACTCCAAATACTAAACTGTGTAATCATAAATAAAAAATTGAGAATATACTAATCAAAACAAAATAAGACTGTACGAGTCAGAATACGACCACCTGGTCGCTTTCTAACGTATTGATAAAATATTCATTTCAGTAACCGACCACTGGATTTTAGATTAAAATCATTAAAAAAAATACTATAATACAATTAAACAATTGAATTTTGTACATAATTGAAGTAACCATGCATCTAATTTGACTTAAAAACTAATACTAAGTAACAAAACTTGCCTTCGAATGCCGCGCGCCTTGCTATTTTTTTTGCTCTTTCACTGCATGTCCAGACACACTGAATCAACACGTGAACTTAACGTCCTTTTTCTTGTTTTGGGTTCAGTGGTTGATATTAAATTTAGTTTTTTTTAATTACATAACTATTAAAATAATATTAAAAGCATTCTTTTCATTTTTATTTCCTAAAGAAAAGTTATTATCTTCAATTAAAGAATCCTAGGCAGGCAAGTGGTCGCCAACCAGAACTGGTCGCGAAACCGGCGCAATGACCCTATCTACATACTCTTTGTGCTGTTGCATTATAATTAGTGTTAGTGTTTTGCGTAGTTAAAATATTAATAATAGTCCAAAGTCGAATGTTGGTTTTCTAACAATATTTTGGTGTAAGACTTTGTATTTATCCAAAACAACTTAAATTGACACATTAATGCTAGACTCGATTTGAAAATACTTAGAAAAAAACTGCTTAGAAACAATGTTTTTCCAAATTATTCCAATGTCTGTCTTAGCATATTTGTTTTAAAAGTGTTTTAGATTGTATGTAAATAAGGTATTTACGTATATAACTAACATTATATTTTAATATATGAATTACCTTTAGGTTATATTTATCTCTATGGATAAAATGGAAAACCCTATTTGTTGCTGTATCATACTGCCACGCATCACGCTGCATGTTGCGTGTCAACGCACCTACGCGCAGATCTGCATCATCGTGCAGGTTTTTCTCACGCGCGTAGTTGCGTTTTGTGGATTCACAGCGGCTCTGACTAATTTCTTTCAAAGCCGTTTGCTGTGGTGGTAGTGCAGTGCAGAGCCCATCCAAAATCACGCACGGCATTGCGAGACTCGGTTTGCCATACCTTGCGTCTCGCCCCGTATTCACGCGCGTGTGCGCATGTTTCTCCGCTTGTAGGCGGGTGATCTGAATGAACGCGCGTGGATGCATTTTCTGTGTGTTGGACTGTGCGTGTTTTCTATTATATAAACGGAGATACTTACAAGTAACGTTAAAACACGCATTCACGCGCTACGCTGCGTGGCAGTGTGTCAACCGCCTGCCGGGCCCGTGCCCGGGCCGAAGCGGCGCAAGTGCGCGGTGAAGGTATTTATTTTAGCTCACTCACACAAAATAAGTACCTGCAACCGCTCATAGTTTTTCAGCGTAGACTTAGCTTTATATTCAACCCACATAATTAACAGAAATTAAGGCCCTTTAAGGTTAGTTACCTTAGAAAATTAAAGCTTTTCTAACAACAATCGTGAAACTTACCTTCAACAATCATTGCCTTCAACTCATATACTTATTTTAGTAGGACCACTAGGACCAGGGAGGAGTAGGACCTGTAAGTATCTAGTAGTTCTTTAATTTCGGAAACTAGATTTAAATAATCACCGCCAACAATTATTAGCTTCTTTAATTAGATTACGATTACCGTTTCCACCCGTGGTTTCTACATTTGGCCAATTTTTCACATTATGGGGGATATGGATTACTCATAAAGCGCTATTTAACTAATATACAGATTAAGTGGTCACGTAAATAATGTCACATTATTCGACAATGACAATAGAGTGACGTTATTTCCGTGACCCTTTATTATCAATTTATTAGTTATCAATTAGATATTTTTAACTTCTCATTAGGTATTTCAATTACAGCGCCCTATATGGGAATTTATAAGTACTAATTATTGTAAGTTAATATTTCTACTACAACGCCATCTATGTATCGGAGTTTGTATCTTTATGAACGCTAACGCACCTTGTGAATTTTTTTGATGACTGTCAACCTTGTTTTCTTAATGTTGTATTGGTTCCTTGAATACAGTATAGATGGCTCTAGTTATAGTATGTACTTCATTTTGCTAGTTTCGCAACGTGTTTTTTACCGCGAAAATGTTATTAAAATAAATAGTGAAATTCAGTTTGATTTCCGTAAGAGGAGATGACGAGGATGAAACTAAACTAAAAATTCATCGATCGTAATATTTATAGGGTTCCGTAGCTCAAACGAAAAAAGGAACCCCTTCTTATACCTACGTCACTTTTGGGGGATACATAAGAAGAAAAAAAATGCGTTAAGTAGGTTCTGCCCCGTGTGAAAGAAACTAGATGAAAATTGACCATTCCGCCTTATTTCCCAAACAACTGAGCCTAAAATGTTGACAAAAAAATAATACACATAATAGTTATTTACATATGGCCGATTCCTATAAACGGACCGTTATCTCATATGGCCAGCCCGGCTATTGCGTATCTTTGGTGGTAATCGTAACGAACACCATTAATTATTTCATCCAATGACGCGCACGCGGTACGACGCGACTATAACCATTCGTGGGCCCTGATTGGGTGAAATTCATGAATGGTGTTCGTTACGATTACCACCAAAGTTACGCGGTAGAGCCGCAGTTTGGCAATAAAAAAACGTACCATTGGTAAGCAAAACGATTCGTTTTTAACCGACTTCAAAAAAAAGGAGGAGGTTCTCAATTCGGTTGACTAAAAAATAATTTTCCAAAATGTCTAACACTGCGTCCATGCTACCGAAACGAGCACGAGCCGAGTCAAGTGTAGACGTTACAACGAGCGCGATGCGAATCCCTGTGTTCGTGAAAAAACTGACAATCGGGCGGAGCACAATCAAGCGCGAGACGAGTGCACATTCGAGGCTCGCAATTCCGTCCACGCTACGCGAACAACAAACGAATCCTATTTGTTCGTGGCTCGGCTCGTGCACAGTTCACGTACCATGGACGTACCATAATGATTCTAATGATACATATACATCCAAATCTGTTAAGGCATTTAAAAGTTATGGTGGAATAAAGAAACTCACATTATGAACCCTTAAAACATTACACTCCTGTTTTGGGAATTCGTATAAAAATATACCTTCATTATTCATCAATATATTTAGCACACAATCTGTATATCTTTCTTCTTGAACATAATTCATCGAAGTGTGACTGTTCCTTGCACAGTAGTTACGGAGGCTGCACTGGGAAATATTAATCTGAAACAAAATGCAGAGGCACTCCAGGGCGTATGACTCGTTACATATTTTATGGCTCTTTATAATGACGTTGGTACATCTTTCTAAGCTATCTAGGAGCTTGTAATATATGCATTATTAAAGTGGGATTTTTAAGCTTATGCTTAGTTCAATTTAGGGCTAACAGCTAGCAAACGTTAGGATACGGACCGTATGCTTGTCAGCCGAATTCGTAGTACAAAAATATCAGTTTTTAGGCAAATAGCTTTAAGGTAGAGATCTTTGGGTCTAACCCTGCAATGATATTTCAACGAAAAAACCTGAGGATGTAATATCACGGTGATATGCTTCTACAAAGTACCCACCTGGCGGGCTCCTCATGTAAATCTGTCACAAAACATATCTAGATTCTTCTAGGTTTTGTGTGCTTAAACACCTTCGGATATCATCACTTACTATGTTGTAACAAACCAGACAGGTAAGTTGCTTTTTGTTGCTGGTGGGTGCGATTAGAGTATACGTTGTGGAATAGCTATTAATTAAGTGCTACAATTGTATTTACGTATCTGGTCTTCTGCCTTCTGCTTCTTTCAAGATCCACCTTCACCTCCTTAGCTAAAGATGAAATACGGGTCTACTTAGCGTAGCGAAAATAAACTAAATCTATAACCTTCCCACTGGGAAAAGGTGTGTTCTCTCTTCCGTAGGCCTACCTATCCACCTACCCAAACTGACGCATATGTACCTAATGAAAAGTAGAAGAAAATAAAAGAACACATTCTGGACTCATAAAAGAAGCATATTATATTATAATATATATTTTTGTACTGTGTTTGACCACAATCTCACAATAGTAAGTGATGGTGTGGCCGAAGGTGGTAAGAAAAGCCTAGAAGGAACTGGCTCTCAAGTGCAGCTGTCGGAACACACCGATAGGTATATTTACAAACGTACTCAATAAAAAGATAGAAAAGGCACCTATCTCTGTTTATGCTGCAGTGTTAGATGATGCAGCCATACGATAACCAGACGCGACATTAGCTGATTAGTGTGTTAGAGGGCGAGAGATAATGTTGCAGTTGAAAGAAAGGCCTTAGTCAAAAAGACTATGTAAAAATACGCTGATGAAGCAGCCTCTTGCTACATTAACGTACACAGCAGTAGCCCTTCACTGCCAACATATTAATCAGGTACAAACGCAAGCCTCCGAGCAATACGCAGATGTGTAATCACATGGAGTATGGAGCGGTAGCACGCATCGCAATGCGGTTGCTATCTGTCGCCCGCGGCCATACGATATAGATGGCTTAGATAGTGTTGTGATCATTATCGATAGATCAACATTAGCAGTCATTATTTTTAGTTCATGCATGTTTTGGATCCTAATTGGTTTCTGGACAACCATCGTTTAAAATAATACATGATTGCTTATTTAAGCTTCTTTTGACAAAGTCAAAGCCATTTATTCAATTTAGGTAGGGCACTCATGAAGGTCAAAGCTACTGAAGCTACCACCAGTTCGTAAGTCGGCCTTCAACTGAGAAGAACAGGCAAGAAACTCAGCAAGGTTACATTTTTGGACAATCTGACTATTTTGGATATTTTTTCCAAAACATTATACTTACATACATACTTTTTCTTTTTCTTTTTTTTTACGACTAATTGTAATTGTTATGCGCAAAATTCAATCTCAAAATTAAAAAACTGTGAACTGTATCTCGTTACATTAGATTAATTCATTAGTTAACTACAAATCATTAGCAGTCCTATTCCTTAATAAATAATTTTCTTTGATAGGTACTTTTATTAATTACCTACAAACAACTGGTTGATATCTATAATTCACTGAAACTGACGTTAATCCTTTTTATACCAACATCGATAACCTCTCTATCTTGAAACTCATCACTATCGATATTTAGCCCCTATTCTAACTCGACTGCGCACACGCATCACAGTCCATGATTCACGGGCACGTGACGTCATAACCACAGATCTAGATAAAGACAGAGAATGTCGATCATTATTCATTCCTTTGTAACTTAAACAAATGTTTTGTGACATTGTTAATTATTCGTTATAATTAATCGTTGTCTGTAATCGGCTCGTTGGTGGTAATCAATTTTATGCACTTATGATAAATCATTTTTTTTGTGTGGAAATTTTCAAGTAGGTTATTAGGTAGACTGAGAGCTAACTGTCAACTTCAAATTTAAGTAAGTAGACAGCTTAATAAAAGACTACGAGTTAATTAAAAAAAAAAACAGTGTATTTTTTTTTAATGGAGCTTTTTATACCTAAATTTTATTAATAGTTTCAAAGTCGAAAATGGATCATGCATGAGTAGTACCCAGTTTAGTCAAGTTGCAATTAGATCCTGTATATTAACTAACCGAATTTACCAGCAAATTATTTCACCACCCCCCATCAAGCTGATTTGACAAAAAATATTAATTATTGAAACGCAAAAAATATTTTACTAAAATATCCAATTAAAAAACACATGACCCCCCCAAGACCACAAAAAAAAATCATCACTCGCCACTGTGACCATTTCATTTACGACGCAATCAAACTCGAGATCGATTCCGATCAACAAAAGATCTATAAGATCATTGATCGATCTCTCACTGTGAACGGGAAAGTGATCTTTTTGAGGGTATTATTGATTTTAAATCGGCAGTGGAGTGTGGAGATTCTTACAAAAGGGTTTCGATACTTTCAATAGATGTTTCATAGCACGTGGTAAGGTTAGAATTTTTTATGTTCGGACTTTTTTGATACACGTTTTTATAATACGGGACTTAAATTAGAGGCATATTATGATTGTGTCGTGTACCTGCAATTATGGTAATCGATTAGATATCGTTATGAGTTTTTGTTGTCCCACTTCTGGGATAAGAATACAAAAAGGTGATCATTGCGTTCAGGATATATTTAGGAGAGTGTGCGCAGGAATTGTTCAACCTAATTCCAGCATCCCCATTCTTACACCGAACCACAAGACGCCAGGAAAAGTTTCACCCGTTCGTTGTTGACATACCGAAAATACAGACACAGCGTTTTGCATCCTCATTTATTATGAAGCCTTATAGGCGGGACAGTCATCATCATCATCAGCCTATAATGTCCCACTGCTGAGCACAGGCCTCCTTTCACAAATCAGGGTGAAAGGGAATGGGCAGATACTCCACTACGCGTGCCCACTGCGGATTGGTGGAGGTAGGCTAGTGGTCAACCTACTGTTCGAATTTTTCAAGCGGCTGGGAGGCATCCAACTAGCTTAACGACTATCACAATTAAGTGATAACCGGGACCAACGGCTTTACGTCCCTTCCGAAGCACGGAAACGCTCGATATGAAATACCACTAGACGGTCACCTATCCAGGTACCGACCACGACAGACGTAGCTTCAGTTTGCCGATCGACTAAGAACGGCTATTCGTGCTACACCACGAGCGCTTCGCGCGGCACAGTACAGTGGCGGGACAGTAGATTGCTCCATGGTAGTAGCGTCGAATGCTGTTACAAGGGTCGAAGGTGGATTCGTTCAACCTGAGCTTTGTCTGCTTACCAACTTCGGTTCCATTATTGCCTCACTACGTCTGTCCATTATAAAAAGCAGTGTAGTGTGTAGTAACGTTTTTTGGTTTATTTATTTATTTCAGCGGTGTTGATTGCAGCAGCAAATGCACAGCATACCATTTGTGGTTCGTGCGAGAAATTTAATTTTCATTAATGTTTAGGTACTAACTTCTATCTCTCTCTCTTTTGTTTTCTTCTTATGCGTTTAAATGTTTTCTTTCTTTCCTTACTCAAACTCTGATCCTACTCATGACTAACTATCGCTAATAAAACACAAGCTCCAATATGGCGACACACCGGCGGTACACCCGAGGCGATCCCTGAGCATTACCCTAATGACCACACTATTATGTTCTCTGACCATATACTCAGTTTTATTAGGGATAATAACGTTAACGAGTTTTTTATATCATCTTTATTAACTGTAGTTTTGGGGCTTATGAAAAACTGCGATCGACCGACGCGACGGTGTCAAATTATAAGTCTAGGAGTTTTTTTTAAGTATCGCCAACATTAATTTTGGATGTAAATTGGTGAACTATATTTCGTCGTTCCATTTTAGGACTATTTTGATGAAGATTGCAGCTTGTGTAGCAATACAAAAATCTTAGTTTAGTCGATAGTCTTTTCTTTTTCTAATTATGTACGATATTCTCTTTTTTATCTTATTTGTATGTCACATGTAACATAATGTAGCAGAATTGTAAAAAAAATACAGTAATCTGTGGATAGCGTAGTGGGTAGACATTTATCACTCTTCTGTATTCATTGATGTATACTTTAATCGTACTTTAATGTTTGTTGTCCCAAATAAAATAAAATGAAATAAAATAATGGTTTTCCGAATTTGTGATGTTTTTACCACGGACCATATTATTTTTAATTTTTAAAAAATTGACAACGCCCTCTGAAATTTGCTTGATAGAAACCAAGTATCATACAAATCTTCTATAAAAAATCTATAAGTAAGACGAAACGTCGCACGCGCAGCTAACTATAAGCCCGTGCGCATCGCTGCACCGATGACGAAATTACGAGCAACGTCAATCACGCACTATCGGAGAAGACGTATCTATCTAGCTGTCCCATGTTAATATGGTCTTACGTCGGGAACTGGTTGTGATGCTGGCTGATGGTGTAATCGAAATGTATGGTTTTGTACTAATTAATACAGACTTTGGTTTTTTAGGTTTTTTTTTGGAAGTGTTTACACGACAGTGAATTTGAAGGCTAATTGCTCTATGTTTACTATGAAATATTAATAATATACTGGGACATTCCTCACACACGGCTAACTGATCCCAAACTGTGCCCAAACTAAGCAGAGCTTGTACTATGGAAACCAGATAACTGATATACTACTTATACTACGTTTTGTTTGTAAATTCATACTTAATATACATAATTATTACTCCCAGTCTCAGGAAATACAGACATGTTTATACCCACAATTGCATGTCCTTTGTGGGAATCGAATCCACGACCTGATAGGTGGAATCTTAACCAGCCGTGCCAGCTGGCCCTTCAGTTTCAGATAATCTCTAGTATTTTGATTACAAAAATACTTTAACTTGACCGTCCTGTTTCTATGTTGGTAGGTTGGTAGATTAATTCTTTAGTCCTATTGAGATTAGTTCAAATAAATGCACCAAATTCAAAAACACAACTGTGAAACCCTTTCTCCTCAATCGACGAAAAAATACACCCCACAGAGCGTCCAAAAAATCAAAGGGCTACAATAAAACAAACCATTAGTTCCCAGTCCTGACCTTGTGGTGAGGAGCACCGTTATGGCAATCTTTTTTTTTTAAAGGACGAAACCTAAGAGCGCAGCTATGTCTCTGATCTCGTGAACCGCAAAAGGAGTGGAGTGATATAAGGCTGTTGGAGAACGTTTTCACTGGACTAGCTTTTATTTTTTTATTCAAAGAGTTATTAAACTTTAAACATAATATAAATAATCTGAAATAAATTAAAGAAAGAAAAATATTTTATTCTTGCGCGCCATTCGACGCAGACATTAAATAATATAATTAAAAACTAATAAAAAAATACACACAAAATACACACTCTTATCATAGTTAGTTTATAAACTAGCTATGACTATAAACATTTAATATTATATTATGATGATACCAAACCTATCAAAATTGCCAGTTTATCAGCTACTTTCTTTAATTTTATACGTATTGCCTTTTTGGCTACTATTTTAGCTGCCGCGAGAATGGTACAGTTGGCAACACCATCCATATAAAGAAAATATTGCTCAATATATGAGCTCCGTTTATACTAAGTTATTCGAATATTTACAACAAATATGTACAGTTATTTGAAAATATTGTTACTAATTTTGTTTCCTAATTTGATTTTGATATTCTTTATTCAAAATTGCTTATTCTGATTTGCCCAAATTGTTCAAACAAAACCAGTAATCAAGTTTTCTTAAGCTTTCAACCGCCTCCAGGATAATAAAGAAACAAATATATTTTTAACAATTTAACCATTTGATAATCTGTTCATATATCTTTCCAAAACTCATTTTAATATAAAGTAAACAAGTGTACAGTCCACCCAACAATGCCAGCCGGGACGCTATGGCGACGACAGTTTTGATTATAAATAAGTGTTGCATTGTATTCAATGTATGCCGCTACCGTTCGCAAAGGCGGCACAACACAAAGGTATTTGGAATCTTTTATATTGTAACTAGATTCGCTCTCGGTTTCGCTTGTATAAGGTTTTTGAAATGGAAAGTAGATTCAATGCTGCTAGGATGCGTATGGATTTATTTGGGTCCTGCTTTTTGTCCTTGAATATTATGCACATTTAATATTTTTTCCAGGATAAAGTTCTGTTTTTTAGTCAGTCAGATTTACCAATGTGCTAAATTTCATCCAAATTTGTTCAGTCATTACAGGCAACAAACATCCACATAAAAAGCTAAAAATAAACCGAAAAAGTTTTAGTAGCATTTTTATTAACTCCATGCTCAAATCTTATATTAGTAAAAAAAATAAGTTTGTATGATTGATGGTTAACATATTATCGTCACAAAAGCACAATATGAATATTTCACCAGTTTTTCCTCTTATTTGTTCAAACAAACGTGTTGCCAAAATTCATATTAGAATGTTTATCCCAGTGAGGTTCAAAACGAATGCGTTACTTTCTTAGAGCCTTTTGCTAAACGCCGCTATTGAAAGCGGCTATAAAACACAGTTTAAAAATGTAGACATGTTCTTACTTTCTTAATAATACTTTAAATGCGAAAGCATATCCGGATTAATACTTTTCTAAAGCATATGCCACTGATTTGGTATCGTCCTTCCTACATTTTTTTTTTCTACAATTAAGTCGGTAAACAAGCATACGGCCCGCCTAATGGTAAGCGGTTACCGTGGCCATATGGACGCTTGCAGCACAAGAAGCATCGCTCACGCGTTACCGACCTTTTCCCCATCCCCTATGAGCTCTGGCGACCTTACTCACGCGCAGGAACACAACACAAAGTTATTTGGCTGCGGTATTCTATAAGGTCTGCTCTTTGAGCGAATAAACGCTATGCTCTACCTCTCGTACCTTCTCTACCTCTACCTTCCAAATATCTATATAAAAACGAATAGCAAACGATAGAGCAGAATACATGAAGCTACACCGAACTGGGGCCCAAGTCTGCTATTTAAATTGTGTTCCAATGAACTTTCAGTGGTGTCAAAATCGTGACATTTTAGAGTTTTGGTAGTCTAGTTAGTAACAGAATAGCGTCATTATGGCACAAATTTGACACCACTGAAAGATCATTGGAACACAATTTAAATAGCAGACTTGGGCCCCAGTTCGGTGTAGCTTCATGTATTCTGCTCTATCGTTTGCTATTCGTTTTTATATAGATATTTGGAAGGTAGAGGTAGAGAAGATACGAGAGGTAGAGCATAGCGTTTATTCGCTCAAAGAGCAGACCTTATAGAATACCGCAGCCAAATAAATTTGTGTTGTGTTCCTGCGCGTGAGTAAGGTCGCCAGAGCTCATAGGGGATGGGGGAAAGGTCGGTAATTTGACACCACTGAAAGATCATTGGAACACAATTGAAATAGCAGACTTGGGCCCCAGATCACAGCTCTTAAATATAAAAGAAGATCTATCTATAGAATATAATGAAGGAAAAAATATTACTCACTGAATGGGATTGAGAAAAGAGTGAAAGTAATAGATCTGATGAACAATTTTCCAAATTGATGATATCTGCAAAAAAAGGTGTAATGGAATTTGGAATTTTTAAATATTTTCTAATTGATTTATCTCTTCTTTAAAATTGTTTAACTTCTCCGATACACGTTGTATCTATCCTTTCTTCGAAGCTCTCATTTAACTATGGCGCATTCCTATTTTGGATGGACCCGTATAATGCCAATCGTCTTAGTAAATGCAATTAAGGAGTTCCCTAAGACATGACTAAAGACCAATTAAAATTAAAACATAATACGTTCAGGTCGTACCCTGGAGACGTCTCCCTCTAATATACTTTAGTAATAAATCTGTGGACGTCCGAAGACACTTGAATGGAGTAAGTCTGGTGCAAAAGAGGTTAGTGATGATAAATTAAACTGATTGGTATAATGTTTACTAATTATTGATGTTACTGGTAGTTATTTGGGTTTGATAAATTATTTGAACACATTTTTGATGGGACTCGAAACGATTTTTAAAACTAACATGTCATGTATTTAAAATAGCCGAAATTTTATGAATAACTACAATTTCCATTGTCAGACTTTTCAAGTCAAAGTCAAAGCCATTTATTCTATTTAGGCCCAGAAGGGCACTTATGAAGATCACATTTACTGAAGTTGCCACCGGTTCGGAACTCGGCCTTCAACTGAGAATCAGAATCTCTTATACTTATGAGTAAATGTAAGTAAACTTTTTTGTATTTTAATTAATTGACGTATTTTAATTGCATGACTGATACTATGGCATCAACTACGAACAGTTATTGAATTTGAATTACTTTTCTAATTAGTATTTCTATTACGAACAAGTCCAAACAAAATCTTTTTCCAATAGTATCGGCTTTCAGTTATCCGGAAGATGATACAAGCTGTTAACTCGGCTCAGCAAAGTCCTTAACTCTTTCAAGGGGCAATGTATACGTTTCTATAATAAAGTACCCAAAGAAATCCAAGAGCTACCTATACATAGATTCAAAAAGATAGTAAAACAGAATTTGTGCAAGAAAGGGTACTATAAAATTTCTGATTTTGTAGATGACAAGAATGCATTTGAATGAATTGTTCGCTTCGCAGGCTATTGTTATATATATTTTGTAAATTGTAATACTTATAAGTACACATTTAAAAAAAAAAAAATGCTGAGTTTCTTGCCGGAGTCTTCTCAGTTCAAGTTATATTTGGTACCGGTGTAGAGTCATTTGTTAACGTTCACAAGAGCCTTATCAGGGCCTAAATTGAATAAATAATTTTTGATTTGATTTGTCCAAACATCCCTGGCATAGAATAAGTTAATAAATAAATGATTCGTGATACAATTATTATTGTAATGACCGGCTCCCGGTGTGTCCGTAGAACATAGTGGCTCGCGCAGTATCGTAATTGAATCTGGCGCCTTGTTAGTAACGTTCCCAAACAACTAGTACAGTTATGTACCTATCTATTAAAAAAAAAGTTTTTTTCAATAAAGTCAGTAAAATTTAGATTAGAGAAAGTTTACTGAAGATGTTTTAACAAGGGACCAAAGATACAAATGGTAACGGTTAGATAGTATTTGTAATGCAAACCTTTTTACGGTTAAAAAAAAAAAAAAAAACTACTCAGTTGCAAATATCTAAAAAAATATCCGATCTCGCCATGCAACTTCTGATCTACTATAAGAAAAAGCATTTCATTCAAATTGGGAATAATACTAGTTCTGACTTCATGTTTTTTTCGCGCATTCCTAAGGGATTTCGTATTTTCTTGAGACTTGAGAGAAAGTGTCCTAATTTATAGTTATAATTATAATTGCGTGGAAAATTCTATCACGATTGATTGTGTTGTTGAAGTTCAAAAGGTGACAAACAGACAAACAATCTATATTTTTTATTTAATAGTGGGATTTTAGGATAAAAAACTCAAAGATGTTAAGCAAGGTTTATGGAAGATTTGATTTGGAGTATATTGCATTACAAGGTATAGAGGTTCAGTGAAATTATAAAAGCAAATATGAAAAGTATTTTCCCCACACTACGGAGTGTTATATTCGATAGGGCAAACTACAAGCTATCATAGTGTCCGTGTCTCCCCAACATTTTATGGTTTTTCGATCTAAATCTAAAATTGCTTTTTCTCGATGTGATATTGTAGAGTTTCATTGTTTAGAAAAAAAAAAATACTTTTTAAGATGTAATAACAATCGAAATAGGCCGATTTTCCAGAACGGTAGGTACCATTTTGCAACTGTGTAAAATATTATTGGTAAAAGCTTCCGAACAACAAAGTTGATCTGTGTGTGTGGAATCCTTACTTCTTTACTAATTTTCTTATGGATTTTTAGTAATCCGTACAAATATATTTAAAAGCGAAATTATCTAAGCGACGGGCCAGCTGGCGCGGTTGTTTAAGATTCCACCTATCGCGCCGCTGGTCGTGGGTTCGATTCCCGCACAGGACATGCATTTGTGTGCATGAACATGTCTGTATGTCCTGAGTCTGAGTGTAATTATGTATATTAAGTATGTATTTATAAACAAAAAGTAGTATATGTATTATATCAGTTATCTGGTTTCCATAGTACAAGCTCTGCTTAGTTTGGGATCAGATGACCGTGTGTGAGGAATGGTCCCAGGATATTAATTTTATTTATTTATTATGTATCTGTTTATTCCGTTTTTACGGCTGAAATACCGAACTGATTTTAATGCAACATGGAGAAAGGGTGTATTGGTCCGCTAGCCCCGGAATACAATCATCATCATCATCAGCCTATAATGTCCCACTGCTGAGCACAGGCCTCCTTTCAAAAATGAGGGTGAAAGGGACTGGGCGATACTCCACCACGCGTGCCCACTGCGGATTGGTAGAGGTAGGCTAGTGGGCAATCTACTGTTGGAATTTTTCAAGCCACCTAGGATCATCACAGGATAGGATAGGCATCCAACTAGCTTAACGACTATCACAACCCGGGACCAACGGCTTTACGTGCCTTCCGAAGCATGAAAACGCTCGTTTTGATATACCACTAGGCGGTCACCCATCCAGGTACCGACCACGACAGACGTAGCTTAACTTTGCCGATCGATTAAGAACGGCTTATCATGCTACACCACGAGCGCTTCAATACAATACAATACTAGTAAAATACTTTCGTGAAAAGTTGCTTCCATAATTATACGAGGTCTCACAATTTCTTAAAATAAATTGGTTACTAAAAAATCAAAGACTAAAAATATAACTAATAAAGACAACTCCTACCACAATTACATGGGTAGGTAATAATAACTACCGACACCAATGAAATGGTCAATCAATCAATTCTGTCCGCGTGTGCGTGTTCATTAAACTAGATCATACTTTACTTTTAAAATACGAGTCCCATTCTGTACCACCTACACGGCACACATGGTAATTATAGGTAGACTAGGTTATTTATACAGAACAGTCAGTTCATTACGAAAAAATACAGTTTTACCTATAAACATTGGATTAAATAATGACCGATATAAAGGCAAAGTTAAGCTACCACCTTCGTGGTCGGTACCGGGGGCTTTACCGCGTAACTTTGGTAATCGTAACGAACACCATTAATGAATTTCAACCAATCAGGACCCAGGAATGGTCTTCGTCGCGTCATACCACGTGCTCGTCATTGGATGAAATAATTAATGGTGTTCGTTACGATTACCACCAAAGTTACGCGGTAGAGCCCCAGTATGAGTGACCGCCTAGTGGTATTTCAAATTGAGCGCTTCTGTGCTTCGGAAGGCACGTAAAGCCGTTGGTCCCAGTTATCACTTAATTGTGATAGTCGTTAAGCTAGTTGGATGCCTACTATGCCTGATAGTACAAAAATAGGCTGACAATAAAACTCATTACTAACTTCATAGAAAATTAACCTCTGCATGTAATTATTGATAATCTATGGTACCTTTCTAGTTGGAACACTATAATAAAAACAAAAAAGAAACACTCGCTATATACAACAAAATCTCATCCGGTGTAAGATACAGTAGATTTATTATTAAATCGATGGTTCTAATGAAATCGATATCGACGTAATGTGGAGCAAATAAGCACTCAGAAGCGTGGATCAGAAATTACTATAATCGAAGCGGGGACTCGAACCGGCTACCGTCTATGCGAAGCTATCAAAATTCCAACTTATATCACTCTAGAACAGGTTGAGAGCTATCGTTTTGCAACTTTATCGGAGAGATAAGCCAAGTTTATCGTGATGGGTAGTGGGATTGCGAGGGATTTAAGTGATACAATTTTCCACTTACGCGCTATTATTTTCAATACTTGAAAATCGGTTTTTAATTTCTATGTTTCAACGAAAAGGGGGCATTGAAGAGGCACAAGTTAAATTATTCGTTTCATTTGATACAAAAGCAATTTCTACTTTTAAAAATCATAAGAGTGATGATGAAACAGATGATGTGCAAAACTATATAATAACATGGTTAATGTTTATCTATATATCTATCTATCTTCTATCTATATATCTATCTATCTTCTATCTATATATATAAAAATCAATGCCACTTTTCGTTGTAATTTTATAACTCAAGAACGGACTCACCTATTCAAACCAAATGTGTAGACTTTGTTCGGACTATTTAGTAGATGGTTTATGTGAAGTTTGCACAAAATCGGTCGAGCGGTTCTTCATTTATCACATTTTTATTATTTCACTTTATACGTAGCGAAGCACGTACCGGGCCGCTAGTACTTAATAAAAATGACTTCCCTAAAAATCTTCTTCACTTTAGTAAAGAAAATATTACTTTCTGTACAATTCCAAAGCAGACGTAAAATACAAAGTTTAGGTTTAGTGCCATATTTGAACATTCTTATAAAGCTCTGTTTCTCAATCCTTTTAGTATATGACTAAACTAACTAGACAAAAAAAAATATACCGGGAAAGCGGGTGTAACCGCGTGGTACAGCTAGTTTCAAATAAATTAATTTCATTCAAAGAAGTCGGTAAAAAGCAGACTGATGGTAAGCGGTTACACCTACAACCTTACCCCCCCTCCCCAATCAGCTATGGCGACCTTACTCACGCACAGGAACACAACAAACTTATTTGGCTGCAGTACTCTGTAAGTATAATAATTTATATTGCATTGTAATTCCAATAACTCTTTTATTTTTAAAAGTATTTTTCGTAGGAATGCTGTACCTGTACGTGTTTCGTACGTGTACGTGTTTTATTTTCTGATGAGATTGCGACCCCCGGGAGGCAGCGATTCCCAGTTTGAGAAACATTGTTTTAGAGTATGGTAGCATTTACAAAGCTATGTGAAACACATTTTACTTTTAAATACCTCCCGGTCTTTGCAAATTATATCTCCACCTGACAGTAAACAAATGTCAACTGCAAAGTAAGGTAAGTGCACCATATCTGTAAATACCTCTAAGCAACTTTGTTTTTAATTAATGTACCATCCCTATTTAGCTTATATGGTAAACTAGCTGTCCCCGCGGTTTCACCCGCGTTCCCGGGATAAAAAAGAGTCGATGTTCTTCTTTATACCATAGGCTATCTGCATGCCAAATTTCATGATGATCCGTTTAGTAGTTGAGGCGTGAAAGGCGTAATAATCAAACAAACAAACAAACTCACTTTCGCATTTATTATATTACTAGCTGTCCCCAGCGGTTTCATCCGCGTTCCCGGGATTAAAAGGAGCCTATGTCCGTCTCCATACCATAGGCTATCTGCATGCCAAATTTCATGATGATCCGTTGAGCGTTGAGGCATGAAGGCAAAACAAACAAACTCACTTTCGCATTTATAATATTAGTTAGGATGTGATATAAAATTATGCAATGGATATGGTAAAAAAGTGTCGTTTTATTTCTTTAAACGGTTTAGATAATTGTATTGGTCTTAATTAATTGTTAGTTCTTGCTTGAGTCTCAAGTTACGATAATATCTGTCCATTTATAGAATGTTTGTTTAAATACTTTTTGAATAAGTCCTTTTCACGCTTATAGAATTGAGTTTTCTATTTTAGGTCCATTTTTATTTAGTTTTATCTTTATTCTTTATATTGAAATATTTTTTAAGTAATTTATTATGGTGCGTCCATGCTTGGCTAACCGAGCACGAGCCGAGCCACGAACAGGCACACTGTGAGCACGATTCGGATAGCGTGAACGGGCTTGCGAGCCTCGAACGAGCATTCGTAGCGTGCTCGACTGCGCTCAGCCCGATTGTCAGGTTTTCACGAACAAAGAGATTCGCATCGCACTCGTTGTAGGCTCGTTGAAAGCTCGTTAAGTACGTCCAATCTTGAAATCGCGAGCAACGAATGAATGCTGTTCGTTTGAGGTTTGGCTCGTGCTCGCTTCGTGTAGCATGGAAGCACCATTAGGTTTAGAAAACTTATGCTTGTTCAAAAGAAATATAAATAGGCAAAATAAAATAAAATATTCTTTACGAGCGTATGACTCTCTTAAAATATAATCCTGAGATAAGATTTTTAAATTTTAATAATAGATTCTAGATCAAAGTAAGTAATCAATTCAGTAGTTAAATCTTGCTCCTAATCAGCACAGGTGTATCAAATCGAAATTCTATTACAAAAAACTTACATAAGTAAATATTAACACATTAAAACAAAACCGTTGACTTATATTGCATGAGCCTCAAGTGATCAGTAAATTAGACAGTCGGACAGGAAATGGCTTCTTAAGCCGTCAGTGGTACGGTGATTAGTGATCGCTGTGTTCACCAATCGCCTATCACTTCCAGTGAACGGTTGATCACTGGTGCCGGTAAAAAGATACGCCAAAGATTATGTATGTTCTTATTATGATTACTTGTACCATGGATAGATCTTGTACCTAATTTGTCAATTTGCAGAATTTTGAGGAAACAAAATCCGATTCGACAAATGGAAAGTTTAAACATTTGATGACCGTTTCCTGTTTTGTATCTCATTTAAGTTATTCTGTACGTTAATGCAGGATATATTCACATTGTGAATGTAATAATTCAATGGTTACAGTAGTACCCAACTAATAAGGCGCGTCGTGAATCTTCGTTCGCTCAGACAAGAAAGTATGGCCCGAAGATTAACGAAAGAATGCTTAAAACTTACAATCAACCTTAAATCACTACTATAAGGTTCGTAATACACTGCAGCAGTTAGTTCCGTCTCACTCGCCAGTCCGCACACATGGCGGCAGCTGCCGACCAATAGCATTTCCCGTGCTTTGAAAATATTTCTTCTGCGCAGGTACATGTGTGAGCCATATTAGTTGGGTACTACTGTACATGTATGTTTACATTTAGATTTGTTACTGTTACTGTATTTTTATGTACGATATTTTTGTATGACCGAGATAACAAAAATCCAAAACAATTCAGTTTTTTTTTGGCACATAATTCAGTCACCTTATTTGGACGTTCTCACTTAATCTCATGATCTCTCAACCTTCTTCAAACAATATTATACTCTATGACGAACCAGTAAGCTTACTTACCGTGTGTTTAAGTAAGGCACGATAATTGAAGATATACCTGTATCATACACCCCGGACCACTTCAACTGAGTGACGTGTGATTACTTTGTGCCCAACTACACGAGATTATCGTTGGGGCTTCCAAACTAGCGAATATATTAGAGAGACAGAGAGAGCTATATGAAATCAATAGTTGTTATTATCGTCGTTGACAAAAGTTTAAGGCGCCGATCCCACAGATATAAATAAATAAATATCCGGGGACATTTCTCACACACGGTGATCTGATCCGAAACTAAGCAGAGCTTGTGCTATGGAAACCAGATAACTGATATAATACATATACTACTTTTTTTTTGTAAATATATACTTAATATACATAATTACACCCAGACTCAGGACATACAGACATGTTCATGCACACAAATGCATATCCTGTGTGGGAATCGAACCCACGACCTGCGGCGCGATAGGCAGAATCTTAACCAGAGTCTTTACCACCCACGCCAGCTGGCCCGTCTTATATCCTATATCATATACCTAGTTCTAGAGTTTTGCGTTCCGTATTCACTATTGACCACACAGCAATCAGTCTGGAGTTCAAGAGTTCTGTAATATTCGCTACCGATCACATTTCATACACTTTTTTACTTTTTGAAGGCGCCGCATAGATTACACTGAAAGCGAAACGCAGAACTCTAGAACTCTCTCTATAGGATCGGCGCCTATAATAGACTTAAGAGTTAACATAACACCTGCTATTATCCACACAATCTAAATCCTACTAGAGTGAAGAAGTTTAAAGTATAGTACCACTAAAACGAATTCCACAACTAACTAATAATGAAATAACAATGGTTAAAATCTTATTGTAAAGGAATTTATTACGTTTTTAATCATAGCAGAAGTCCGAACTGAGACGGTTACACGAGAAAAGCAATTTTAAGGAAAGATAAGGGTACTTTTGTTAAATAGAGAAGACTGCAATACGCTTAAAAATAATGATATTCGAAAGAAGTTTAATGTCCTTATTTCGCTTATCTTATGGATTGAAGTTAACCGCCGATAACATTGATGCACGCATATTCAATAACATGTAACTTTTTTTTTGTACGGCTTAGTCGACAAACAAGTATACGGGCCGCTTGATGGTAAGCGGTTACCGTAGCCATATGGACGTCTGCAACACACGAAGCATCGTTCACGCGTTACCGACCTTTCCCCCCTTCCCTATGAGCTCAGGCGACCTTACTCACGCGCAGGAACACAACTTTACACAACATAAAGCTATTTGGCTGGGGTATTCTGTAAGGTGGAAGTACTTCCCCGGTCGAGCTGCTCTTTGAGCGAATAAACAATACGCTCTACTTCTCAGTTTTGTACCTATCTGACTAATTTATACATTAATTTTTCATTTTTCTCGTAGTGAACTATCCCTACATGAATAAAGAAAGTGCTAATAAAGTAACTAAAAATAGTTGCATATTACAACCTTATACTTTTTTTTTTTTTTTTTTTTTATACCATGAGGTGGCAATCTAGCATACGGCCCGCCTGATGGTAAGTTACCGTAGCCTATATGGACGCTTGCAACACCAGGGGTATCACTCGCGCGTTGCCGACCCTGAAGAAACCTCTTCACACCCTTTTTGCAGAACCCCATGCTGTACTCCATTGGGAAAACCAGTACTACTATACTATACTATACTATACTATACTATACTATACTATACTATACTATACTATACTATACTATACTATACTATACTATACTATACTATACTATACTATACTATACTATACTATACTATACTATACTATACTATACTATACTATACTATACTATACTATACTATACTATACTATACTATACTATACTATACTATACTAGTAGTCCCGGCTCTTTTTACAAGCTTTTATTTAACTTGCAATGTATGTATGTATGTTTGTTCGTTCGGGTGGAATCTTGCAAGTCTTATTTCACCCAGTTATAGTGGTCGGATCGACTTGAAATTTGGTATACATTAGTATATTCGATGACAATTCAAGTACAGTCAACAAAAAGTAAAGTCACCAACAAAAAGCTGGTATTAAAAATGAATTTTTTAACAAAAACTTATTGGTATGTGAAGTTAGAAAGTGATGGATATAATATAAAACCTGGATTTCGATAGACTTTCTTTAAACTCTCACGTATAAAGTTCAAAACATAAGCCACAAAAACCAGTTTCGTCCCGCGTTTTACGATCTTTTATCATTAATGAAAGAAACTTTAATAAATGAAAACATAATGTCCAAACAAGTTGCACAAATCACGAACATGTCGAATGAAATTAACAATATCATCCTCAACACAGGCTGTGAGGTAATCAAGGGAGCTACATTCTTCTTTTTATTCTCGATTCCCGGTACAATCATAACGTACGTGTACTGTGACGAAGCTTTAATGATAATAGGGATAAAATTTACAAATATGGATTTGCAAATTTGGTTGGAATTTATTTTGTAACTATAGATAGTTAGATAGATAACTCTTTGTTGTACAAAAAATATTTAAAAAAGTATAAGAATAAAAGCTTAAAATTAAAAATTACTGTAATTACAATAGGCGGTCTTATCGCTAAGAAGAAATCTCTTCCAGACAACCTTGGGATGGAGAGGAATTTATGTATACTTTTATAACAAAAATAGGTAAATAAATATACATACATACATTATATACATAAATACTATTTAGACTACCAACTATTTAGAGCATTTGCATCTTAATCTCTACGTTCGTAGCAAAACATAATTCTTACAACTTAATTTTTCTACTAGCTGTCCCGCGTGGTTTCACCCGCATTTCCGTGGGATCATATGTTTTCCCGGGATAAAAAGTATCCTATGTGTTAATCCAGAATATATTTTATCTGTGTGCCAAATTTCATCCAAATCCGTTCAGTAGTTTTTGCGTGAAAGAGTAACTAACATCCATACATACAAACTTTCGCGTATAGCTGTTAAAACTGTGATATTAGTAAGGATTAGGGACTCTGTTTTACAAAAACTCGACGATAGCCATTAAGCAAGACTAACATGGATGCCTTATAATAAGGCGGGATATAACATATTCGAAAGATTTTAAATTGTAAGAGAGTATGCCTGCGAATAAATATTTCATTTCATTTATTTAAGACGAATATGAATATAACAGAAACTTGTACAATATTAATCAGGGGACATAACTAATTTGGTTCTATAATAAGTTTACTCAGACCCTCCTTTTATAATAATACCCGCCAAAGACTACTCTCTACAACTACAAACTGACATCAACTGAAGCTTATCAGATAAGAAAATAAGAAATGGAAAACGCACCCCCAATCCCTAACCCTCATAATCAGAATATTCCAAACGCCACACCAAAGAATGGTCAACACCAGTAATAACTGGGAGCCGGTATCGAATGGGCGCTAATGGCGCGCCGCGGGCTCGCTCGCTATCAGTAGCCACATCGGTAAGCGATGCTGCGAGGGACGTCCCATTATACTCCCGATCCTATGAATTTTTGCCCTTGTGCCAAGATATATGGGGCTTCGGGAATACTTGGCAGTTGGGAGCAGTACTTACATGCTTTTGTTGTCTTGCTGTAATGTTCTACTGTAATTGCTTTTATTTGATGTATTTACGTATTCTTAATATTACACCTGTGTGTCTTTAGTAAGGAATGCAATTTGATTATTTTCTGGCGTGTATTCCTTCATCATAATTTTCATATCTGCTCACATCAATCCACTGGAAGCCTTCTCTCCTTTTCTTGCGCTACTGTTTCGTCCTGTGACCATCTTATCGATAGCTTTCCTACATCCCTCGTAAATAGGGTGTGCTGGATAATTGTCAACCGTCTCTTATCCCTCACATCAGTGCAATTTGGCATAGTCGCAATGGTATGTACAAATTTAAGAGGACTAGTTGTCGTTGTATCCAATAACAAAATGGTAATAAACACGATTTTAAATAAACCAACAAACAAAAGACAGTCTAAAACTATCAATATAGCCTTCACAATGTTGATTTCAATAAGTAAAAAACCAAGTGCAGCCGCCGGCGAAGTGTTTATATGTACAGGTACAACGAAATATGACAGGCGATTTGAAGGCAATGTTATGGTGAAAAAAGCTATTATACCATACAGTAGCCCGCTGCTGGCCCGAGGATCGGGCCCACATGACTACTGCCTCTTTGTGCACTCGACGATACAAGTGGTTTGAGTATAAAACTATCTGTTTCATCTTACAAATCAGTTTGCACAAGGTTCAAAAATTCAGTATAACGTCATTAGCTGTTGTTAATTTATAGCCTTCAATGAGGGATTAGTGTTTTGCGAAAAAGTTAGTTCAGTATTTTTACCGCATGTTGTGATTGACCACAATCCCACCGTGGTCACAGATAATGTGGCCAACGGGGGTAAGCACACAAAACCCAGAAGGAACTGACTCTCAAGTGCAGCTGTCGGAACACACCGGTAAGTGCTTGGCGACAGATTTTCAACATGAAGGTCTGGCCAGGTGGGTGGCGGGCCACTACAAAGTACCCTACAACAATGCTATAGTTTCCTCACGATGTTTTCCTTCACCGAAAGCTCAAGTTCATTGAAGGATTCGAGCCCAAGACTACTAAGCTGACCATCGCCTCTTAACTTCAGATGATTTAAATGGTAATATTTTTATTGATAGTCCCTGCTACTTCTGTACACATCAGTACCACAATGTTCTGTGATTATTACCAGTTTTTGTATGGCAGAGTCCCCAGACGCGTGGGGCGATGAAATTATGGTAATCACAGTTGGTTTCATTGTAAGTATTGTGTTTTAGGGTACCGTTTATTGCCCAGCTTGTCATGAAAAGTCAATCAGTTTTATAACTTAGCGTTTCATTTCATGGCGATCACGGAGGTTTTGAAAAGGACTTTGGTATTGTTATTACTTTTTCTTGTATATCTAAGGAAACCATTTTATATATTCTCTCCCTTACTCATAAACCGCTATTTAACTGATAAACTGTTTAAAGGGTCACGTAAATAACGTCACTCTATTGTCATTGTCAAATAATGTGACATTATTTACGTGACCCTTTAAACAGTATATTAGTTAAATAACGTTTTATGAGTAAGGGGGTCTATTGATAAGATTCTTTATTTTATATTGATTGAGGTAAATTATGGCTTGTAAAATAAAACCTAGATTCTATTCTATAACTTTTTATTATACTACTTTATATTGGGTCAGTTCCAGAAGAGCAGTTTTTTTTAATTAAAACATTCATTGAAATGTTATCAAAGTAGAGTTGAAAAATCCCATCAAAATACTGCACGGAGCCCTTCCATATAATAATGGTGTGGTAGCGTGTAATAGTTTTATTTTTTGGAAATAATTGCCGGCCACATACATCAACATCTGTTCTATTTGTCTCAGCATCACGCATGCCTCAATACCTACTTTCTTTGATGGGTACGTATAACTATTGCGATAAGGGTATGATTATATTGGTATTACCTACGAATATTTTTTTTTTGCTAGAAGACTGACATGAAGGCATGGTTTTCACCTGATGGTAATTACCTACGGCTAACTATGGCAATATCATGGGGGTAGCCAATATATTTCCTTTAAAAAAACCCAGAACTTTAGGAGGAACATTGTTGATTTAGTTACTGGTCTTCTAAGGGTAAGTCCAATGAATATCATGCGTGGATGTTTTTTTTCCGTAACAGATTTTTGTGTATGTAATTTGGCTCATAGATAGATTTTTACAGTTAATTTTAATCCCTCTGTTTGCTGATAAAGCCACAGATTGGCAGTTAGTATGTTATGCCAGAAACATGCACGAGTGAATAAATAAATAAAATTAATATGTTCCGCTTATTCTCAGTTACTTCAACCTGGGATACAATTTTAACTATTTAACCCGTACGTAATTTCTTGAAAAGCTGGGTTAAACTGACGGACGATCAGTACGTGGATTACGTAACTTTATTGCACCTCTGATTCGGTAGAAATATTACAAAATCGGAAATGGTTCAATTTCTAATGGACCACTGTTTGTATTTGCAATTATCAGAACGTAAAAAAGTTATCAGAAGACCGCTATATTGAACCGATTTCAATTCGAAAATAATTGAAATTTTGTTACGTAATCGCCCCGCAGGTTATGTAACTTTGGTTTAAATAGTTATAATTTTAACGACGTAAGTCCAGAAAGGACGAATTGAATTCGCGCGATGCTTGTGGACGCAATGTATTAATTAGTGACCAGTACCTCGCCTATACACGTATGAATTCGCGCGAAACGATTCGCAGCGAATTCGCCCTTTCTGGAAAAGGTCGAAGCGGAACAAATTAATTTATTTATTCACTCGTGCATATTTCTGGCATAACACTTGCTCAAATTAAATCTTTATGTACACTAGGTATAGCGTTGTTAAGAAACGTATAAATCAGGAAAAACTATAACTTAACTCTCGGGTAAAACTAGTTACATAAATATCGCTTCCTCCTAAGTTAATAACCTCAACATTACATAAACTTAAATACTGCAACAGTGTAAAATTATGTTTACATAATTATCCTAAGAAATGGAATGTCCACAATTTTGTTAAATGTTAAAAGAAATTCGTTTGCCACAGATTCGTTTGTTTTATTTTATTTCGTGTGACACAAAGAGTTTCATTGCAGTTTTTTGGTGTAACGATCAGAATAAAAAGTAATTATTATAATCATCCTTTGTTGGACAATGCGAAGCTTAAATGCACTGTCAGTTAACTGTTTGTGTTTAATGGAGTCCGTCTATTATGGTTTTGAAAAAGATACTAGCTATTCCCCGCGATTTCACTTGCATCCCGTAATTATAAAAAACCCTCCCCATACCTAACTGGCTATCAACATGCCATAGCAATCGGTTCAGTGTTTTAGGCGTGAAAGTGTTTGGGCAAGGAGAATAAGTTTCAAATAAGTTGGAATTTATTTATCTAAACTTAATTCCCCTTATTACAAAAAAATATTTAAAGGAATTGTAGTAAAACTAGTCACTCGGTCACTTTCTAACGTCATATAACAAAGTGTTTATACCCAAGGATATAATTATTATCAAAGTAATTAAATAATTATAGTAAAAACCATAAAATTTGAAAGTTTTTACCTTTTATAGTTCAAGTTATATCGTAGCCTTAAGCTACTGTTCGTCATTCCCCAATAATTATAGTTTATGTTCAATTAGACACCGTTGTTTTGTATTCAGTAAGATTTCCCATAAACTGGCTATATTCGTCAATTCGGCTCACATTTGATTAGTTTTACTGCCTATTTATAAAATTTGGCCACTAAATTAATTGTTGGGTAAGTTAGTAGGAGGTTTTATAAGAGGAAGCTTTAAATTTTACCTTACCCTACCCAATCGAACTACTGACGAACAGCAATTAATTTTTATATATCCTAACTATATAATATTATAAATGCGAAAGTGAGTTTGTTTGTTTGTTTGTTACGCCTTCACGCCTCAACTACTCAACGGATCATCATGAAATTTGGCATGCAGATAGCCTATGGTATGGAGAAGGACATATGCTACTTTTTTATCCCAGGAACGCGGGTGAAACCGCGGGCGACAGCTAGTATTGTTATAAACAGACAGATAAGGGGGTAAGATTTTGGTAGCTGCAATTACGCTGTAGAGTATATAAATACTACGTACAAGCTGTAGTGACATAATTAATTTATCAATAGCATTTGGAATGAATACTCTACCAAAGGATAGATGGCGGTACAATACAACGATAGATATAAGATCAAACACGAGTATATCGCGCTACTAAAATTCTACGAGCACTTGACATACGAGATTCCAATATCCAACAGCTAACCTGCCAGGTGGTTCCCAGGTATTATTAATCTAGCCTTAACAACGAAGGAATCTACTATCTCGCTTTTTATTTTCATTAATGTCTGAAATCAATATTCAAAAATATCACCGGTTAAAGTAAGTCAACCTGTTCAAGTATTAAATCATAGACATTATTAAAATTTTGTAATTTTAGATCATGTGAGCGTATTTTATTTTAGGTTTGGTTTATTTGCTTATCTTCGCGGTGGAAGCCTTCTTGTTTTCACATGTTGCATATGACGAAAATAGTAGTGCTATTTATTCGTGGCCCGAGGGCCAACCACCATCTCTTAAAAAAACATTATTCTATCCTTACTTGCGTTACGTCCTTCTTTGACATCCGACTTCAAAACTCATCACACTTGGATTCATATTGAATGATTTTTCTAATTAATTATGATCAATGATTCCGACTGACTCAACTAGATCTCTCGTGAAAAGATCGAGCCTAATGGCCCAACATCTTCCGGCCCATGTTACAATCAAGCCCCCGTATTTATTGAGCTAATTGGTTGTAAATCGAGAGCGGATTGTTCAAAATGGCCGGCAACGATTTTGTGTAGTAAAACTCATAAACCTCCCTACGTGTTTGTTGTCGGTTAATGGCTTCATGATAAGGCCCCATTTATGGCCTAATTGGAGAGTCAAAAATGTAATTCTAAAGAACATTTTTTGTCTTAATCATTATTAATTTAAACGCCAATTAGTTGAGGGCTTTTAAATACATAGATTATATTTATCTCTTGTGAACGTGAAACGAAAGCCGCCTTTGGTTGTCTCGCCCTTTCAAGCTGTTGTAACCCTGATTCTTGCGACTTCAATATCTATGTCACATTATTATCCGGTTGAGAGCTTCCTCGCCGATTTGTTTCATAAAGCTAATCTTTTGGGCCCTCAACCCCTTGCATACTGAAAAAAACACTATGTCGCATTAGATATTTGGCAAAGAACATGGCACATATCTGCGCAAATGTGTTGAATTTGAGTGTTTGAGAATTGGGCCCTTGAAAATAATTCTAGACTTGTAGTTATTCTCTGTGGTTTCACCCTCGTTCAATTTAAATTATGTCGAAGCATGATGTCGAATAATCTTCCTTAATAAAAGAGTTCTCAAGCAAAATTGAAAACCCCACTAGAAGCTGTTAATCAATAGCTTTGAAGCCTGGACGCTCAGGCTGTGGAATGAGCTCCTCGCCGTGCTGTATTTTTCCCAAGAGTATATCATGAGGATCTACAAGAAGAGTGTGAAGAGATATTGCACCGCAGTGATACCCCTACTATTGCAAGCGCCTATCGGCTACGGTAACCGCTTACAGGCAGGAGGCAGGCCCTTTGCAACTTTAATGGCGGTACAGTAAAGCTGAAACTTCTATGATAAGAACAGATTTAACCAATTCTTATAAAATAATCGTCTAAAAATTTAATTTGATAAATCATTTTTCACTTTTATAACAATGTGGAATTTTGATGCTATAGTTTTTATTTTTAGGGTAATTTTGAATCGAACAAGGATCCGTGGCGTCGTCAGCGCATTATTACGCCATTACCATAATGTACCCAAGTTTAGGGAGCGTGTATTATGAATAATACATCAATTTATATGTATGAACACAGAGTTAGATCTCAAAAACTGCGTTGAAAAAAACAACACAATTTTAATTTGTGATTGTTGGGTGAATTACGCTTTTTGATCACGTTTCTTTGGACAGCACGAAACACCTGCAACAAAGGAATTTGAATTTGACGAACTTCAGCGAAAGTTTTTACAATATTTCTTACAACATCGTGAGGAAATCATAGCACCATATCTACCAAGATAGCTACCATACCAACCATAGCTACTTGCTAATAGTCGTCTGCCTCGCTTCTACCTACTCTCAAGAAAATATATCACCAAGCACCTACTGGTATTTCAACAGCTGCACTTGAGAGCGAGTCACATAGACACAAAAAATACACAATTTTGGTCAGTCGTAAAAATTAAATTATATGCACTGGCTTATATTATTGCATGACACAGAGAACACCCCCGATATTGTCTAGAATATTATTAAAGAAAATGTTCTACTTAATTTTATTTCTCTTCCTATCTTTCCCTTTTTTTCCGCAAACTTTTTTCTATTGCGGATCTTTGCTATAGTGCAATTTCATAGTTGTCGAATTCATCACTCTATCTAGCAGTTGGTCTATCTCTTCTTCTTTTGCGTCACTTGGGTACCATGTAGTTGTTATGTTACTTACCATCTTTTCTCACTTGCCCTCGATATATGACCCGCCCAATTTTAAATTTTCCGTCTTTGCTAATCTAACCAAATCTCTCACTTTACTCTTTTGTGTAATATTAATATCCCTTTTCGAAACTCTGTCTATCATTTCAATTCCTAGTAAGCTTCTTTCTATATTCAAAAATATAATATATATTAATAGTAACAATAGATGCATACCTATTTAAGATAGAGCTGTTATATTGCTTTATCAATCCAATACTAATCATAGCATATGTTCAGTAGCTATACAGCCTCCACGTCTTAAGTGATCACAAATAGATCTCGCGTCGATACCATCCACTCGACGTTATCAGGCCTTATATGAATGGAGGTTGAGATATGAAAACTGGTTTCTGTTGAACAGAGACGTATTAAGGGCAATGGTAGCGCCTGGCGCCTTACAAGTGAAGTGACGTGAAAAAAGATTTTCTAATTTTACTTATTCAATGTGTTTGGTGCACTAAAACATTAATTGTATTATTTGTATTTTAGACACAAAATTCTTAAATATACTTTTATTACTAAAAAAAAACAAAATCACTGGATTTTAATTCTACTTCTATATCATATATTGAGACTTAGGTAGATAATAATAGTATTATTTTTTTTTTTTTTTTTTGACCTCGAGAGTAGTAGGTATATTGATTATACATTTACTATTAATAATACACAATCATAAAAATATAGATAGATTTAAAACTACTTACTTACCTACTTAACTAATATATACAATCCCCAAGGTCACTTTGGCCTTTGGGAAGGGTTCCCATAAGGCTGGCCACATTTCCTCGTTGGATAGCAATTCCAATAGTATTTTTAGATCTTTAAGTAAAAATAGAGTTTTAACTAAAATTTAATGTTGCTAACGATAGAGTAGAATAGAAAAAGCTACACCGACGACAAGAGTACGGCTCTTTTAAAAAGCCGTACTCTTGTCTGTTTTAAAATACTGTTATTACCTACCTAAGTCTCAATATAATTGAGAATAAAGAATGTAGAAAATTGAAAGGCTGAATTTCAGATGACTGTTTATTTTTAAATCCTAATGCTAACTAATATTATAAATGTGAATTTGAGTTTGTTTGTTTGTTTGTTACGCCTTCACGCCTCAATTACACAACGGATCATCATAAAATTTGGCATGCAGATAGCCTATGGTATGGAGAAGGAAATAGGTAAAATTTTATTCGGAATGCGGGAATGCGGGTAAAACTGTAAGGGACAGCTAAATTTATATAATTTAAATAATTAAAATAATAATTTAAAACTATTTAATAAACGGGGGTATTAAATAAAGTGATTTTTACTGACCATAAAAATGACAGAAAATAATTTATTTTAGACGTAGATTTTAGTAGTTTTTATGATACTTTATTGATGATTGAAATATAATTTCTGATCCTTGAAACAGCCCATAATCCATCCCTGTACAGGATATTACTTGGCTATAATTATTGGGAGGGATTCATTATGACGTTACGTGACGGAGACTGAGGTTCGTTTCATCATCCTATGCAATTTGCTGGTAGCATTAAATTATCAGAGATATGGCCTCTTGTTGGACACCTTCCGTTCAATTTGCTCATTTAATTTTTAACTTTGTTGTAAAGTGGTAAAGTCGACAATTTCATAAAAAGTTCTGGACATAGCTGTCATTAGTTGAAGCTGGCTCCTGTTGATTCTGGAATGAGAATTAAAATGTTTGTTGAGTGGATTGACTTCAAGTACTATTTGTAAAGAGTTAGTAGATTTAGATGATGACAGTTATAATTTTTGAGCACAGGCCTCCTTACACAAATCAGGTTGAAAGGGGATGGGCAGATACTCCACCACGCGTGCCCACTGCGGTAGGTAAGTTAGGCTTGTGGTCAACCTACTGTTGGAGTTTTCAAGCCGCCTAGAAGGCCTCCAACTAGCTTAACAACTAAGTGCCTTCCAAAGCACGGAAACGCTCGATTTGAATCTACACCACGAGCGCTTCAGAGACAAATATTATTAGATAAATACATTGTGTATATTGTAACATCATAGTAGGTACCTGCCTATCCTAGTAATAGCTCCACCATTTCTTATGATCCCAAAGCTGGTTGCAAAACTTCTTCTTTTTAGTACAGAAGCATAATATTTTGTTTAATAGTTATTTAGATATGCACTTCGCTATCGCCAAGGCAGTCGTTAGAATTACTTATGGGTATATTATAATACACTGAGGTATGTTTACTTTCAGTAAATCATCATCATCATTATGAGCCTAAGGATGTCCACTGCTGAACATAGGCCTCTCCCATTAACTTCCACTTGGAACGGTTTTGGGCCGCTTGCATCCAACGGACCTCAGCGACTCTTACCAGGTCGTCGGTCCACCTGGTGGGAGGTCGTCGCACACGGCGCTTTCCAGTACGTGGTCGCCACTCGAGAACCTTCCTTCCCCATCAGTTATCGGTTCTTCGAGCGATGTGGCCTGCCCATTGCCACTTCAGCTTACTGACTCTACGAGCTATATCGGTAATTTTTGTTCTCCTACGAAAAAATTAACAGTAAATAATATTACGATACTTTATATGACGATAGTTAAAGCACTAATAAAACCGAAGGAAGTACCTAATAATGGCCGGGACATTACTTAGCCTAAGGCTATATAGTTATTGCTCGTAGTAATCGGAAACTACCTTAATTTCAGTCAATGAAATTTGTTAATGCAAATCACCACAGCCTGTAATCTAAAAAGAATCGAAATACTCTTATGATAGAGATGCTTATTGATTGTTATACAGTTTTAAGGCACGATATCCGGTCACTTAGTATAGCCTGAGGTGATACTTTATTTATGGTCTTGTAGCTACGATGTGATAGGTTGAATTAGACAAAAGATATCAAAATTTCACTGAATAATAGAGTCTTCAAAGTTTTGAATGGTTTGATGGTGAGTGATCTATAGGCATACAATTTAAGATTATATTTATTAGTAATGTAGGCCACAGCTATGAATAATAATTGATTTATGAAGAAATCCGATACATTGCGTAAAAAGTAACCAAAATTAATCGTCAATATAAAATAATGTCGAGTTATAAGGAAAAAAATAAAAAGGCAGCAAAGCAGGCAGGTATTACACCTGGGGGGGCTAAGAAAGAAACTCGAGCAATATTGCTAATGCAATAAATTTTTCCGAGTTTACGGCAGTTCTTATGGTGCGACTATGCTACGCGAACCGAGCACGAGCCCAACCATGAACGAACAGACTTCGTTCGTTGCTCGTGATGTCAAGTTTCGACGTACTTAACGAGCCTTCAACGAGCCTAAAACGAGCGCAATGCGAATCCCTGTGTTAATGAAGAAACTGACAATCGGGCGGAGCGCAGTCGAGCGCGAGACGAATGCTCGTTCGAGGCTCGCAAGTCCGTCCACGCTACACGAACAACGAACAAATCCTGTTCGTTCGGGGATCGGCTCGTGTTCGCTTCTTGTACACACGGCAACAGATCAAGCTATACATTTCTAGTATAAGCTGACCTACCATTGTACGGAAATCCTATACAATACGAGATCAGCTTATACTGGAAATTTATAGCTTGATCTGTAGCCGTGTGTACGCACCATTAGGCAATTCAACAATTCCGAATCTAATCATGAATTAATTTGTTTTGAGAGAGGTAGAGCATAGCGTTTATTCGCTCAAATAGCAGCTCGACTGGGGAAGTACCTGCATCTTACAGAATACCACAGCCACATAACTTTATGATGTGTTCCTGCGCGTGAGTAAGGTCACCAGAGCTTATTAGGGACGGGGAAACGTTGCGAGTGAGCGAGCCTCGTATGTTGCAAGCGCATATGGCTACGGTAATCGCTTACCATCAGGCGGGCCGTATGCTTGTTTTCCGACAAGGTTGTATACTAAAAAAAACTAGTGTACCTACCATCAACATATCATTAACGATGTGTACGTAATTTTATCCCAGCTTTTGGAGCAATTGGGTTAAATTACCGTACGGTTTAAATTATAAAAAATTTACCCCTTGCAGGTTTACGCAAGAGGACCTTAGTATATCTACATACTAAAAAAGATGGAAAATGAAGCAAATTTATTTCAAAATATTATTCATTTCCCTTCACATAATTCATTTTCATTTATTTTTCCTTGGTCATGCATGATAACATATAGTGGATGAGTTACTAATGTTTGTGTAAGTTATTTTCAATTTATAGGTACATTTTAGAAAATTCCTAGATTTCGTTTAAACCTACTCAATTATGTAAAATTCGATACCTACTCAATTTAGGCATATCGTGTATGGGACGCGTTTTCTTAAAATGTATATACGAAAAAATAGATAGCCAGGAACTGATAGTCAACAAATTAATAAACAAATTATAGTAGACATATCCATCATTTCTATCCTTGTTTAATTTAATATGTTTTTTTCAAAAAAAACAATAACTTTACATCATCACATAACCCACTCAATCATCAACATCATTCAACTAATCTTCGCAGTTTATATCTGGAACTCGGCATTCCATAATAATTGTAACGTCCATAAGTTCGGCGCGTGCGCAACCGGCAAGTATCGCCTTTCATCTACAGGTAATAACTATTCATTGAAGATAATAAAAAAATCCGTATCTTTCGGTTTACCGTAATAGCTTCAAGCTTATTTCGACGACTATTTATTAGCCGTTTTTTCGGACCCTCTTTGCCAGATGTTACTGGTAAGTGTAGGTGTATTTTAACAACGTAATAGCTGTTTGGCGCACTGGATTTGATTACCGATACAGATATTTTGAAATTGCACCTCATATGTATTTTGAAGAAGCTTAATTATGGTCTCGGTTTGTTTTTGTAGTCTAGTAATATTGGCAAGAAATATATATTAATTTATTCGCTGACTGCCTTTATATAATTAATTTAAAAATCCTTCTAGAATAATTTTTTGTACTCTTATACAGACGTCCACTATTTGCAAAATCTGGTGGTAGCTCAGTGGAAGTTACGTCGCCATGATAGAAATCTTGAACTCGAATCGTACTCATATAAAGAAATTAAAGCAAACGGGTGTTGTAAAGACCGCGCGCGAGTGCTAGGCACCGCCTGAAGTATGGGGTGTGAGGGGTATTGCAAGAAGCCATTCCTGCCTCTTCCTTCCTGACTCTTGCGTCAGCAGGTGGTCCTGGATCTCGCGTATCATTCGCGCGCGAGTTATAGTACCCGCTTGGCTGGCTACCACCTTCAACTTTAAAAACTTGATTGGATGTGGTCAAATACAGGCGAATAGTTCGCATCTACTGAATAGCAACCATGAACCATTTTATAATAACGAGGCCTTTACCTACATAACTCTAACAACTAAGTTGATCCATATATACATATCTACATATATTTATTTAAAAGTAAAACACTATTGCAACTAACAATTTGGCCCCTTGTACCGTTGAAGCTATAGATCAGCTCAGGTGTTGTCTGCCTGCGGGCTTTATGCTACTGTCCAAGTTACATACTTTAGCTATACAATCCAAGTCCAAGTCCAAGTTTTTTTTTTAGTTTTATATTAATCCTATCAGCTTTATACACTGCCATATTCAATATTTTTGGATTTAATTGAGCTAAAAGAGTAAAACAAATAAATATCCTGGGACATTTTCTTACATGGCGATCCCAAACTAACTACAATTTGTTATGTGGAAACCAGATCATCATATAGCTGCCCTGTTACCAATCATTTGGGGTCGGTGAAATATGAACGCTTCTTCCATTCACTTCAGATAAAATTATCATACTACAATAATTACTATTAATATTATGATTTCCACACAAGACTGGCAAGCACTGGGTAAGAATAGAAAACAAGACCTGCTGAAAAGTTTAAAGCTTATTAAATGTTCTGCTTTTGTAGTAGTTATTATTTTTTTTGTCACCGTATTAATGAAAGATAAATAGAAATGAATGATTTTCTGATACATATGCTATAAATTATGAACATTAGTTGGACATCAAGAAAGAAGCTATGGGAAGGACCTGCGGCTTATAAATTGATTAATTAGAGCCATAAATCTTTAAGTATAAATCTAAGTTCCCACAATTCTGATGACCAAAAAACAGTTAAGTTCTTTTCAATCGTAAATGCTGTTTTTTTTTATTTGGATTAATAAAATTAGGACTTAATGATTGAGACTATTGGGTACATTTTTATGACATTTGCAAATTGTACCAGTTTAATGTCAATCCGATCCTCTAGTTTCAAACCTGTCCTGGCCTGATGATTAAGTTATTACTCTTTTTGGGTCAAATTATTATTTCCAATTAATTATACACACACATCTCGCATTGTATAGGATTTCCGTACAATGCGAGGTCAGCTTATACTAGAAATGTATAGCTTGATCTGTAGCCGTGTGTACAATGACCAAAAATAATTGAACTACTTCTAATTACTAATTACCAAATTAACTTAAATATAATGCATTGAAGAGCAAAACTGGAGGGAGGTAAGGTAAAGTATAAAACATTTTTTTTTATCCGATAATATTTTTAAGACCAACATATTACATAATATATTTGTTGTATATTTTTTACCCTACATATTTTTTCAATATAATTTTAAGTTTGTGTAAATGATTTATACTTCTGCATCAGTATCTTGGGGACCACAGACGTTTTTTTTTATATAACAATGAAAAATTAAGAAAGTTACACATAAAATTAAAACTAATCAAATAATAGATTTTACGTAACTGAAATCGGTTGTACGCCTATGTAGCGCTACTAACCTGCCGCTTCAATTATTAACTTACACCATACTCTATTCTTATGGCAGGTGAGATCCTACGCTATAGTGGCTACCACGCCCGTCCATATGGAAGAATAAATTTGAAGCTCTTGGTAAAATATTGTTAGTACTGGTTTACGACTCAAACACTGTCATCGATATAATTCATAGACTAAAATATTTTAAATCATGAAACGTAAACGACGTCTTTAATTGGATTGAAGAGGAGCAGGATCAGATTAGTATATTGCAGTAAATCAGACAAATCTATTATCAACTACAGTATAACTATAGTTAATTTAGTATAAGTTTAAATGTTGGGAAGGGACTGTCTAATTTCTAAGACAGCGCCAGCGACGTACCTAATGAAAATTAATCATAAGATAATAAAATTTAAATAGCCATAAAATAAGTTTTTTTTCTCTCCAATTGTTATTTGATTTGTATTTCTCCCAGCCTTTACAAACTAATTCAATAAGTAACGTTAAATTTGACAGTCTGCATCATTCGAATACTAAAAATAATATTTAACCAAATTCATAAGCAGTTTGGCGCGTGCACCATTTATATTTCTTCTATTAGAAACGATAACTGAACTATTATAGTAATTAAAAAAAAACTTCTTTGTAATTAATTGAGAAGCATCGGTTGCTTTGATGAATCAAACATCAATTATCTGAATTGAATTACTCCCGTAAAATAACCATCAAACAAATTCTATCAAAACATGAATATTAATATTATGAAGATTTATTATTAGTTCTTCATCATAGTTCCGACTTAAGGAAAGTTTTGAAGGTTTTGACCTTTGTATGTCTATCTACACGACGTATAATTTTCATAGTATCTTTGTGTTTTTATTTGAATGTATAAATAGTTCTATAATTTTTAACGATCCATTTTCTATATATTTATTTCTTTATTTAGGTACACCAACAGTTATTACATTACAGATTGAATAAAAACATACAATAAAAAAAAAGCTAAATGCATAACCAATAATAGGTATACACCACATGCGTATTATTGATGAGTGTTACATGACTTAACTAACATTAACAAATAAAAAAAAATACAAAAAACTAAACTTATTATTAATTCTAGCTCAATATTATCTATTTTATAATCTATAATATCTTCTTTATTTGTTTCCCTCGATAAAAGTCGTATATCTAGTCTGTATATTCGAGCATCACTCTTGCCGTTTCGCATCAAAAGAATTAGCAGATACGTAACTTTATTTTTCATAAATTTACTTGCATAGTAAATTCGTTACTAATATTTGCTTACACAAAGTTTATCGTATCAAGAACTTCTCCTTTTTAGAATCTCCGCTCAAATCGATTCTAGACATTCGTATATTTTAAATTGATTAATAACTTATGAACCGATACACGGCACATCACAAATTAATTAAGTCTGTTGTCTTAATAAATTAATGGCAACGGGTGATCGTTTGGTTCCGTTATAATCGACGGTGATTCGAGATTGATTTGTGATAAGTCAAATTCGTTTTTATAGTTCATAGAATTATATACAGGTTAATTCAATGTACCTATAAATTTATTTCAGTAATTATTTGTTGAGTTGATTTTCATACCATGTTATTTTGTTACAAAATTGATAAAACAAGCATTGCCTTTTTTTTATACAACTAAGTCGGTAAACAAGCCTACGGCCCTGATGGTAAGCGGTTACCGTAGCCATATGGACGCTTGCAACACAAGAAGCATCGTTCACGCGTTACCGACCCTTCCCCCCACCCCTATGAGTTCTGGCGACCTTACTCACGCGCAGGAACACAACTTTACACAACATAAAGTTATTTGGCTGCGGTATTCTGTAAGGTGGAGGTACTTCCCCAGTCGAGCTGCTCTTTGAGCGAATAAACGCTATGCTCTACCTCTCTCCTATACTATACCTGTAAATATTATGCTATTCTCGGAAAAGGCTATCTTATTACGATCGGAATTTCACAGCAAGGTTCAGTATTTTCTTAGGTACCTATAGCTTAGAGAAAATCCCATCATAATCAGATTAGCCATTTCCGTAATTTGGTCAATATTTGCAGGTGTCCAACACGCATTTACGGTACGCGTCTATAGACTTAAGGTAACCGCTTATATCTATACTAATATTATAAAGCTGAAGAGTTTGTTTGTTTGAACGCGCTAATCTCAGGAACTGAAAAATTTATCGAGGAAGACTTTAGGCTATATAACGCTGCGACTAATAGGAGCGAAGCATCAATGAAAAATGTCGTAAAAACGGGGAAAATTATTCATATAGGGTAGAGTAGGGTAAGGTAGGGTAGGGTAGGGTGGGGTGTCACCTCAGGGTGGGGATCACCACAGGGCCGCAGGGTAGGGTAGCACCACGCGACGAAAGTCGCGCCGGGCAGCTAGTCTTCAATAATATTTCAAATCTTTACTCTACTGAGTAAAAACATACCGGAATCTATTTTTAAAATCAAGATCTATTGGAGGTTAGTACCTACAATACTACTCACTACCATTCATAATTAAAATGCCAAAATATTAACGCAACTTTCAACAAAGCACTAAACTCTAAAGTAAAAAACATTTGAACTAGTTTTTAAACTAAACCAATAAATCATTATCGGCCATTCGATAACCGGCGCGCGCGCAGCACACTCGGCTGCTTGCGTAGGCGCGTAATTAAAGCTAGCGTTATAGATATGGATCATAGCGTGATCGAAATGACGTAACTCTGAAGGGAATGTTTACGCGAGCTTTGGGAATTTACACCCACGTTTGATATTTATATTGTCAGGTATGGATGTGATTTATAAAGTAAGTCAATCATATTATGCTAAATCACATGTTATGATCTAGTTAGAGATAGTGCGGACTTATGCATTTATCGTGTATAGAATTATGTTCCGGTTTTTGGAAAAAATAAGGATTAAATATTTGAAATATAAAAATACACTATTCTTATAATAAATTTAAGCAGGTAAGTAACTAAATAGGTAAATTCTCGTTAAAAATAAAATATATTGCCGATTTTCTAGCAAGCATAATATTTTTTTTAAGCAAAACGTTGTTACCGTAATTTTATATTATCACGATACACATTCTAAATTAATATAATTTAATTACTTAAAAGATGAAATATAAAAAAAAAAGTAAGTAAGTAAGTATAAGTTAAATTTTAACTTATAAACATCAAAACCTGACGCAAATATAACCTCGAAAAGAGATTAGTGCAATATAAAATAATAGCCATCAGAAACCGTTTACATGATATTAATTAATAATAAACACTAAATCAAGACAGGAAAATAGGCGAAAAGGTGTTGTATTTTAATAAAATAATTATTGCCTACTGATTGCTTCGGATATGTATCATTGGGCGGGCGTGGCTTCTTTCACACGAACGCACGATTTATCGACAAGAGGGCAACCTCCTTTATTTGTACCAGGCACTGTTAGATGCTATACTCTCCATTGACACATTATACATTGCTTACTCATCATGTAACTATCATGCAAAAGTATTAACAGAGGCAGAAATGTATTGCAATAAGTTTTTAGGTTTTATATTAAAATGTTTTTGGTACATAGAATTGAGTTGGTAGCACTCTAAACGGTAATGATTTTTATTTTTTGCTTGTAGAAACAATTTCCTGTAGGAATTAAAGAAATGTTACTTTATGGTTGGTACAATATCGATTCGTGTTTTTGTTTTTTTTAGAGATTATGTATCTCTGATTAGAACAAGCTTTGAAAAACCAACTATATTTAAAGTAAAATATTTTTTGGCATCCTCCCAATACTTTATTTACCGAAACATCTGTTTGAGAGTAAATATACCAATTTTTTCACACATATTCATTATAGAACCTCATGAAACTGCAATTAGATTTACGATAAAGTATAGGTGAAGTTAACAAGCTAATAAAAAATATAATTTGAATTGTGAGAAACCCAATAAGTATTCAACATCCCATGCTAGCGAGCTTTGTAGCTCTTTTCAATAAGGTACGATACCATAATACAATAATTTTGTGAAGTAAACCTAACTATCCTAACTAAAAAGTACGAGCGTTGCGTAAAATCATTAAAAACATAACTTTTCTGTCTTAAACTATTTATGAAATCGTACGAAACCAAAAAAAGCATCCAGATCTGTTTCTAAGACATTCACACAATACTGCTAATTGACTTCCCATTTGCTACTATACACCTTTTGTTCGATGAAAGGGTGAAATAAAAAAATGTTAACAAAAGGCGCTATAAGTTAAAATTATACGATTATTATGAATATGTACGTATCATTATAGGAACATGTGCACGACACATGGCCAATGGACCATAAGGTGCCTATTGATAGTACGAATCGGTTCTTGTTTCTTATAAAAATCGTAGGAAATGATGCGGTTTTTTGTAGCTATTAATTTGTTTCATTGTTGACTTGTTGGTATTTGGATGGGTAAAAAATATTCTGTATTTGTTTAATAGTAACTTATGTCGGTGTTCAAAAAATGAACTTTTTTCTTATATAGATATGGATTTCCCTTTATTCTGTTTTATTTTTTATTTTTAAGGCAGTCTGCTGATGTCATGCTCATTTTAGGGCTTTTACTTGCGGCTGCGTCGTGTGACGAGTCGTCCTCTTCCCTCCAATATGGTGAAGAGGGCGATGGCTGCCACATGCGTCATACTTGTTAACAGGTGCTTGTGGGGGCTGGTCTGCTTAAGTTTGCTATTTACTTATTAAATTATCGATTCAGTATAATTTCTAAACAGAACAGTTTTGCCGCCGGGGTACGCAATTGTTGTCAGTGCGATTAGAATGTAAATATTATGTGATGAATCTAAGTTTGTTTTGAAAAGAGTAATTGCTGAGTTTATTGCCGGCTCTTCTCAGAAAATGCAACCTTCCGAACCGGTATTAGAGTCAGAATATTGGTAGCCCAGTTTTAAATGACCGTCGTAATAATGTAGCTAAATCAAGATTTAATACAAAAAGATGAATAAAAAATATCTTTTAAATTTAAAAAAAAGAAAACATTTTTATTCCATTCAGTCAAATGATATTCCTAGATCTCAATAGATTTTATTTGTTACCTTTTTATATCCGTGATCGACTAGAAGCGTGCGCGCACCCGAGTCGTCACGGTGTCGCGTGGTTTGATTCACTCCGGTCCATCGCACCTTGCTATGTTTTTGAGGTTTTATTTAAAAAAAAAAAAAAAACTTGGGACAAAAGTCCCGAAGGTTCAGTATGGCAATAAAGAACACCTGCGTGACGCAATCATTTTGAAAAGACTATTTAAAAGTATATTTCGTGTTGAAGAAAAATCTATACTGGCATAATGTATTGAGTGCTGAGTAGATTTATTTACCTTCTATTATACAACGTGTTACAGTAGTACCCAACTGATAAGGCGCGTCGTGAATCTTCGTTCGCACAGAAAATAAAGTATGACCCCGAAGATTAACGAAAGAATGCTCAAAACTTACAATCAACCTAAGATCACTACTATAAGGTTCATAATACAGTGCAGCTGTTAGTTCCGTCTCACTCGCAAGTCACGCCCCTCCTCAAACATGGCGGCAGCTGCTGACCAATAGCATTGCGCGCGCTTTGAAAATGTATCTTCTGCGCAGGTACATCGGTAAGCCATATTAGTTGGGTACTACTGTACGGAAAGGTTACATTTATCCGATTTATCCGGTTACATTAGTGAAGAATACATTAGGTATAGATTCTATAAAAAAAAACAGCTCAAAATAAATTACCTAAGTACCTTTTTTTATATGCCATTTTCGTTAAATGTTGTATACTCTCCTTTATGGGAGCGAGACCCATACTAATTGCTACTGTTTCGCTTTCAAAATCGCGGTAAGCACTTTTAAAATTAGATAGGTAAATAGGTACATAATAAAAATAAAGAGTATTCACTGTTGCCGAGTTTGAAAGACATATTCAAAGGTTTTTCTGTCAAACCAACTGAACCTTAAAACAGATCACCCAGTGGACGATGACGAACGGAAATGTCGTGGTCCTGGCACGAGCTCAATAAATGGTAGTCGGAAAAAATATGTTCCACTCCATTTGAAATACCATGGAGATCGTGGTCTCAACGTAATTTGATTTTGATTCCAGGTAACTTATTGGTACTGCAGGAATCTATGTTTTATAGGCTCTACAAAGGGTTTTAATTTATATTGATTTAAATAATTTATAAACTTTTGAGATAATAGCTTACCCCCTTACTCATAAAACGTTTTTTAACTAATATACTGTCGTCATCGAAAAATTAACCCAAAGAAGCGCAATGACGTTACTTACATCTAACTTACTACTACATATAAACTAAAAACTAATTTATATTCCGTCAATTTTCCACCGCCGACAATGCGCTCTGATTGGTTAAGTCAAGGACGCATGCACTCTGATTGGCCAAGTCATAAACACACGATGCAGTGATTGGTCCTTACTGTTTAAATTCTGTGACAAATCACTAACTAATTTCGGAATTTGATTGTTCAGTATTACTACTCTAAAGGGTCTACCTTAATAACTCTATAATTCCTCGATGACTGTCGTAAATAACGTCACTCTATTGTCATTGTCAAATAATGTGACATTATTAACGTGACCATTAAATCAGTATATTAGTTAAAAAGCGCTTTATGAGTAAGGGGGTTAGTGTAGTAACGTCATGTGACGTGATGAAGTCCTTCGAATTCTACATTGCTTCAGTGATGGAAAACATCATGGGAAAATCATTATACGGTGTGGATACGACATTACGACAATAATTGAAACCACGTAAAGTATTCATAAATACGATCAACTTTATGGGACCAACTTCGAAAAGGCATAAAAAAATATTTTCATACTGACTGAAAATGTATGAAAAGCTGTATTTTTTTGGGATTTCGAAGTTGGTCCCATAGTGAAAGTTGATCCTATTTATGAGTTCTTAACGTGGTTTCATTTATTTTCGTATCCATATTAGTATATTAGTACTTCATAGTAAAGTCCCGCGCGCCTATATAGAGATGACAACAATGAATCGTGTACCGTGAATAGGCTAGGACCTTGGTGACTAGAAAATTATATATACCTAGTCTGTCCTTTACATTATCAAAAAATATTACACACGTCTTTTTTCTACGAAGATTATCGTGGGTTGAAGTTCCGCGTGACGTCACGTTAGAGTACACTTTTTACTCTAAAGTGTCGTCACGTTAGAGTACACTTTTTACTCTAAAGTGTCGTCACGTTAGAGTACACTTTTTACTCTAAAGTGTCGTCACGTTAAAGTACACTTTTTACTCTAAAGTGTCGTCACGAGCCTCCACTCTTGAACTTTGACTCTCTTTATCTTTATATTTTTTTATAGCATGAAGCTATACATCATTATCAAATTAAATAATAAAATGGTTGAAATGTTTACTTGACATGTGAATCACTCGTTTGAATCACCCTAAATGAGCCTATAAAATAAAATGACTAATCCTATAAAGAGCCTGAACAAAGAGGTTTCGTCGGTTGGTCCAACCGTTCGCGACTTCCTTTCCTTCGATACATAATTGCGGATGCCACATGCACCCGCATCCTTTTTTTATGTCTTTATTAGGACTAATGTATGAAAGTATTGGTAAGATAGCACAAATAAGTGACTTCCAAGGCTAAATAGAAAAGAAAGAGAAATAGTTAACTTTTGGCAAGTGTCAGATTGTCCTTTGTTTAGTTATCTTTGAAGTCAAGAAGTTCAGTTTATGGCTTATTTTTAACCAAACCGCTGTTATAGCATGTACATTTGGTTAACTTAGGTCAGATTACGGAATCTAACAAGAAAACCATTCTCCCATTTATGGTTGAGGATTGGTTGTGCTTTGGCAACAAGTAGACTACGCCTTGTAAACAGGCGAACGTAACATAGAGAAACAAAATGATTTGGAAATATAACAATGTGAACTATATCTGATTTTGAACTTCGACATTTAAATATGAATGCAACACTAATGTCCTTTATAATCACTATTGATTTTTGAAAAAAAAAAAATGTGTGTTTAATTGAAACCAGGATTTATATAGGATGTCTGGTAATTAGTAAACGATACTTAGACACATGATTGTACTCATGATAACAAACAACTTTCCCAACATTTTTTTTAAGCTATTGCATAGCTTCTATCGCGGGCCTTGAGCGTGGAGACCGAATCCAGAAATTCCGTAACGAAAATAACCTAACACCCCCCACTCCGACCGGCACAGCGGTGTTACTTTTTAGTTTTGGCATCTATCGATGAATAGCAGAACTTTTAATGACTTTTTGAAATATCACGCTTGTCTCTTTAGTTCAGCAACCCGCCTCTAGGTGGCATTGATGCAATAGCTTTACCGCGGCAGTCTCCGAGTACCACACGTTTTTTTATTTACTTAGCACAAGAGAACATAATTTTTAGTACCTAACAAGAATCAGAATACACCATTAGCTTTTATTTAATTTAGTTATTTATCCCTATTTGATTCTTTGGGAAAGTTGTTTGTTATCATGAGTACAATCATGTGTCTAAGTATCGTGTATCGTTTACTAATTATCAGTCACTCTATATAACAGGGATTATCCCAGATAATACGTTTTATTCGGAATGATAGTTGCTTTCTTCTGGAATGTAGAGGCAGTCTAAGCAGTGTTGCGTGTGTTAGAACTCTAATTCATACAGAAGGCAGCTCTGCAATTTGTAATCGTAATCACAGCTCGTAAAAAGTATTATTTGGATACTAAAATGGCGATTTAATTTCAAACTCCGTTACACAAGTACTTACCACGTACTCTAATTACATAGAGTAGCAAAATAAAATAAGAAACGACAATCTTTATGCATAAGCATTACTTGTAGAACCAAAACGAAGAATTTATATCAAAGTAGGCAGTCGGTATAATGGTAAAATACAGTTTAATATCTAAGAAAAGAATCAATGGTTAATATCTAATGTAACAGACAAGCAAATAATTAATTTTAGATTCAATGGGCTCCCTGAGCGAGGAAGATTTAAAGTTCAAATTAGGATAATCAACATTTAGGTCACTAATTCTCTTACTACGAAGATGACATGTTATTATTCAGCAAACTCGCACCCTCATTGACTCATCTACAATCTTAGTTGAACAGCTCCAAATGTACGTCATACTATTTCTAAGGCATTAACAACTTGCTCTACATTCGTATTGGTGGACAAAAAACGCGAAGGCGTGCAGTTAAGTAGATAAAACAACAGCACCCGTCAAATTTCCTATGGACATTAATCACACTAGTATGTTCGGTAAGTTGGTAGTATGACTATGAGTTGATGGTAACATAGGATAAATATAGAATAAAATTATAAAATTTTGGTATATTTTGTTTCAGATTTATTTAGTGTATTTTCGAAGTTTCTGTTCCTGTAATAATTTCCTATGGAAAATAATTCCATTATAAAATCATACCCATATTTTTTTTTCACGAATTAGGTGCATTATATTTCGGGATTTCATTCGATTTATGACAAACGTCTATTTTTTGTATACTATGTTTATGAAGTGAAATGAAAACTGTTTGCTTATTATTTAAATTTTTCCGAAAACAATCTAATGTCCCTATATCAGCTTTACTTTATCAAGAATAAAATGCAAATTCGCTGTTTCCCAACATGCCTTACAATCATGGTAACATTATTCGCGTGCCGGCGCGGTCGCGCACTTTCTACTGCTAACGGTCGGCGCGTGCGCACAGCACCTGTCTCGCGACCCCGCTGTAGTGTGCGGTTACCATTATGTATTGCATTTGGTTCATTACGTTTGTAATGTATTGAAGTTTCAATTACAGCATTTATACCGAATGTGGAAGTATCTATGTAGTTGTTAAGTTGAATTTACGGGAAGTGCTCTTGGTCTAAAATTGCTTAATATACTAATTAATGTTCTTAATAATGTAATTCGCAGATCATTACATTTTTTTTGATGTCGTAATTCAAATAAAGATTTTGTTTTAACGCTTGTGTAAATATAATAAATTGTAGAACTGCACAAATTAAAGCTTAGGCTTTAGACATACTAAATATATAAAACGATTATTTAAAATGATGGATCAGAGAAACTACTTGATACGCTGTCACAGATTAAAATTTAATATCTCAATAAATCAAAACTTACGAGAAACTAATGAAGTTCTTACAATCGAGTTCTCGATACCATTTAAGAGTATTCGTGTGAAACTAATTTATTATCAAAATAGTTATTTTATAATGAAATTTAGATGACCTTTGGCATTTTAGGTAACGTTACAAATTTCACTCTATCCATCTGCAAAACCGTTAGGTATATCGTTTCAACACAATCGATTTTGTCACTCGAAAAATTCTATACAAATCGAATTAGATTTGTGAGATTCGAATGAAGCCTTTTACAATTTTTGAAAGCCTGAAATTTGATTTTTTATCGTACTAACAAAATGTTATTTCGGTGAAATTTTTCGATACAATGAATCGATTACAGTTTGTGAAACGCCATTCTTAATACGTCTTAGATAAACATAAAGATGATTATATTTGTTCAACATACATACGTGTTACATTAGGCGTTTATAATATTTAGGAATCAGGATGTTGTACCGATTTTGGATTACAAATGGTAATATAATTTAGATATTGCCTAGTGCCATTTCCTCAACTCCAAACATGACAGTACGTTCTTCAGAATTTTAAGTACAAGAGACAATCATACTAAGTACATAAGACAAGAGCCTTCTGCTATGGATTTAATAAAAAAAAATGAAATCCCGGTCATTGTTTCCTATTTATGATATGATTTAATTAAGGCTTGAAGTTTATTAGACTGTCATAATCATGATCTTAAAAATATTATTGTACGTACACACGGCTACAGATCAAGCTATACATTTCCAGTATAAGCTGATCTCGCATTGTATAGGATTTCGGTACAATGGGAGGTCAGCTTATACTAGAAATGTATAGCTTGATCTGTTGCCGTGTGTACCATGGTCCTAGGTATGCTATGGTCATAATCAACGTAGTCAAAAGCTTTCGTCATATCATAGTATATACACAGCACACATACAGTTCTTATGTAATGGTTCGTCCATGCTACGCGAAGCGATCACGAGCCGACCCTCGAACGAACAGCGCAGTCGAGCACGCTACGAATGCTCGTTCGAGGCTCGCAAGCCCGTCCACGCTACGCGAATCTTGCTCGCAGTGTGCTCGTTCGTGCCTCGGCTAGTGCTCGGTTCGCCAAGCATGGACGCACCATTACGTTTGATATAAAACGTCATAAATAATTGTCATTAATTGATTCAATTTTGTCTAAACCCCTTTTCCCCTTTACATAATATAGTATATCGGGAGCTTGTTCCTATTGATATTGAATTGTCAAAATACTCTTCAAACACTTTTGCGAAATTCGGAATCGGACTCAATATTCTGTTTAACCTTTGCCAAAGGTTGCTCGTATATAACACCTGTAACCGACGTCAAATTTAACGTTTGACGGAAGCTGCGACTACTCAAGCTTTCAACGTATAGTAACTATGACCTAAATAGAAGTATAACCGCGTTTTTATGCAACCGAACGTCATACTCACTAACTCTAAAACAAACGATTGACGGGCCGGTTGGCGTAGTCCATGACATACCCAACCCACCTGTGTGATAGGTGGGTTGGGTATGATGGGCTTTACGATCGTAGGTTGTGAATCTCATCTGGGACAGACAATTATGTGCGTAAACAAGCCTGTTCCAAATCTGGTTGTAATTATCTATATTAATTATTTATTTAAAATTTAGTATATCAGTCATATGATAACAAAATACAAGATCTACTTAGTATGGCATCAGATGGTTGTCTATTAAGAATACGTATCACAGGATATTGTTCAAGATTTTTATAACCGCAACTTAAAATATATCAAACAATGTAGAAAGCTGTGTTGTATATTTAAATTTAACCTTCCTCCTCTTTTTAACTGTTTTTTTTTCATTAATTGACTATTATAAAGCACTCGAGTGTATGAAAAATATTGAGTGCAATTGCTAATAGAATATTTACAAGCAAAAGGGCCTCAGGATTATTAACATGACTTTAAATGTCATAGATGATAGATCCTGTTTTCCGAACTATATATATATTATATTATAAATGCGAAAGTGAGTTTGTTTGTTACGCCTTCTCGCCTCTACTACTCAACGGATCATCATGAAATTTGGCATGTAGATAGCCTATGGTATGGAGGCTATAATTCAGGTGCGTAAAGATAAATTGAAGGAAGGAATTTATTAAAATTATAGATAAAATCCAGTATTAGGTATCTTAATTTTCCTATATTTTTCGAAGCATAACGTTCCTAGAAAACGGTAGTTATATTTTCTGCTGACTTTACAGGTTTTATAAACTTTTGTTTTGAAACTGCTTTGTTAACAGATAACTTTTAAAATTCTTAGAGTTTCACTCCAAAATCAAATCATTCACAATCTTCACATGTTTTCCCGCCTTGTCATTAAGTTACGTCACTACAACGTATCCGAATTACTTAACGGTCGCGGAGTAGGGGGTGCGGGGGGTGCGATGCGCGGACGCAACAGGTGAACCCGCACCTGCGCCAACGGTCGCCGCTTCCTTTATGCGCCTGACATTACGATGGTTAGATTAGACTTATGGACCACTGGTGAGTGCTGGGGAATTGAGTTCTTATATATTTTTTTAATGGGTACCATGTGATTGGGTAAAAAGTTAAGGGATTATCGTTTACTGATTTGTCTTTAAAATAACAGTTTAAAATGTGGGTGCTTGCATAAGTGAAGTGACTTTTTTGAATTTTTAACGTATTAGTATCTTGGGGTTTAGGACTCGTTGATGTCAGCTGATCAGCAGGTTGTGCCAGTCATAGTTCACCAGTTTCATTATACTGGTCTAGGGCAAGTCAATACTATACAAATTGTTGTTAATTTTCTCAGGCTTTCAGCTTGGATTGTCATGAATACATGCTATTCTCTATTTTTATTCCGATAGCTTTACTTATTACCTACCAGCTTTTTTCATAACTTCTGTTCTTAAGCAGAACATTCTTATCATGAACTTCCAATTTTAAGTAATTTCTAATATGGCAGATTATATGTAATGGATTTATGCTAAACGTCCTTTTCTTTAAGTTTGATTAAAATCGCAATAAGAGTTAGCGCAAGGATTTTTATATCTGAGATCGTTCATCGAAAACACGTACAAAACGAAATAAAATAGTCACGAGTATTTCGCAAGAAAAACAAGCGTAAAATTTTCAATACTCAACAAACACTTGAATAGTAATCAACACTGCAAACAAATAACAATAATACTGAACTATTTTCAACATAAGCAAGCTTAAATATGGTATCTGATATCGTAAAAAAGACTTTAAGGGTATTAAAATAGAGGTTAATGAAGCTGCAGAAAATAATTATGTAGATGAATGTAGTGAAATTGTTTTTACTGTGAGACGCAGCACGTGCCTCTTTAGCCTAGTTCAAACCGCAAAGTGATTTGTAGGGCTGTTCGAAATCAATATTGCAGTCATAGTTAATATTGATTTTAAGTTAGCTACTTAGGTTTAACTAAAAACTAGCAAACGGAAATAAATGAGTTTGAGGAAAGTGCTAAATTGCAGGATTTACTGATGTTTGTAAAAAAGTTGAATGACCTTGGGGGCTAAAAAGGAAGCTAAAGCAATATTGCTACGCAATTCATTTTTTAGAATTCTCGGCAGATTCTAAGTGATTCCAATATTTTTTGGTAAAATAGTTACTTATTATATACAATTCAATTCATTAAAAGAATTGGAATTGATGAGTTACGTAAGATCTGCTTTAAATTTGAGAAAATGAATTCCGTTAGCAATATTGCTTAGCTTCCTTTTTAGGGGGCCTGATAATTAGTGCAGAACTTTAGTCTTATATTCAAATGAAAGATTTGAGAACCAAACAAATAATGTATATCGACGCGATCTTCATAATAATATGTAATTGATGTAATGGTGCGTCCATGCTTGGCGAACCGAGCACGAGCCGAGCCACGAACGAGCACACTGAGCGCACGATTCGCGTAGCGTGCACGGGCTTGCGAGCCTTGAACGAGCATTCGTAGCACCATAAGATCTTCAATATTTTCCAAATTCTTAGGGTCGACGCCATTGTGTTTTTTCTTACTCATATCATCCTTCACACAATATTTGTGATTATATTTATCGATACTAAAAAGTTCCTTTTTTCAGTAGTTACTATCACTCTCAGATAATCAACTTTAAAATAATGATACAATAAAAATACTAATCCAAGTTTTATAGCCACATCCCTATTTCTTCGATATCGACGAATAATATTAGCACGGTCTATGTGGCGATAACCAATCACGATAGTTTTTGTGCGAGTATTAGATACAATTACATCTCTTTCCTGTATTTGTTTGTGGTTATCAATAATATCGATAGGTGAGATGGGGGTTTCTTTGTTTTTGTAATATTATTTGTTTAGTTCTACAAAATTATTTCCTCGAACCTTTTCTCTTTAATTCTGCAAATATACTTTCTTAAATTTCATCTGACTTATGGTTAGTTGAAGTCACAAAGTTCGTAACTAAGTATTCATACAAATAAGCCACAAAATAAACTACGTACAGCAGTGCTATTCGGTAACGTTCATTTGAAATATCACTTCTGAATCCGTGATGAGAAAAGTTTCATATTTTTAAAATGAGTGAGTTCGACACTAGCGCCACTGAGTGATGACGGAAGTGAGATGATGTACGATAAGTGAGTATTTTGACGTTACGAATATACTTTGGAGTTCTCGAAACTCACTTCACTTCACTTGGCCTTGATTTTATCTTGAGAATACCACACAATGACAAGCGAGAAGACAATCGAAGTGAGTGTGAGTTGCGCGGTGAGTTGCGAGATGACTTTCGAAATGATTTACCTTTTACAGAATAGCATAGCAGGTTCGCCTACTGACTCGCCTCCACCTTCAGACACCAACGTCATAAACACAGATTGGAGCGCAGTTCCGAGTTATGCGAACTAAGCACGCTATCCCGAAGTATCGTATTATACAGAAACTATAAATTTAACTCTTCGCACCCCGATACTGCTTTGTGCAAATCGAACATCGATGATTTATGAACAATTATCGATTAATTCAAGCAGCGATCGTAAGTTTAATCGAGATATCAAGGACTCGCATGGAGTGGGCAAATCGACAGTGCTTAAATCAAACCGTCGGTTAACGTGTTGGATAATTAACACTTTGTTGAATGATTACCGAAAGGTTTTATTATTTCCAATACCATAATATAACCTACCTACTCGATATATATTAATAATGACATCAGTATATTTACAGAAAGCATATAGGCTACGTTTTCTCTGCGGTTTTACCTGCATTACTAGACTATAAAGTATTTTTGTCCATTTTCAGGATCCCTTTTAGCTTTCATCAACAAAGTGAGTAAGGTCGCCAGAGCTCATAGGGGAGGGGGAACGGTCGATGTCGGTAACGCGTGACCGTTGGTTCGTGTGTTGCAATCGTCCATATGGTTGGGGTAACCTCTTACCATCAGGCGGGCCGTACGATTGTTTACCGATTTAGTCGTATAAAAAAAACATTTGGTTCGTCAGACATAATTTCATTTTTGAAAATTAGTATAGTATGAGGTATAGTAAAATTAGTGTAGTATGAGGCACGAGTGGTGAGCACAGATGGGCAGTAGTGGGGCAAGCTCGCATATGTACATTTTTGGCCAAATCACAATAGCCAAATGACACGCGAGAAGCCAATAGACGACGAGCATCGACTGACGAACCAATCGTGTGCAGCTCAGCGCTCCCCCCTTCTTCATTCCGCCAAACAAAACGAAAAATTAACTACTGCGCAGGTGTTAATCTGTGTTCACGACTTGTGCTCTTTATGAGTGGGACATTATAGAGCATTAATAATAATAACGATATTGATATGCAATCATCATTCATAAGCATAGTCTGAATTGTGAACTTCAATCTAGTATATTAAGTAGTAAGTTATTTGTTTTGTTTTCTGTGCCTTTTCCTAATAAAGTCTGCTATCTCAGGAACAGAATTTTAAACAAGACATCTTCAGAATGAGGCTTCTTTAATTTTGACAGGATATAATACTATTATGTCTTTACACAGCGCTAAATTGTCAGTAGGCAAGTATATATTGATGACCAATCTACAAGGACTAATGTTGTTCATCAAAATATTAAATGCTTACCTGAAAAAGAATTGCAAATCTAAATGATTTCTTGAAAATCATTATGTCAATGTATTTTGTGTAGATGAACAAGAGTTCAAAATATGTGTTTGTATGAAAATCTGATATTTATTTTTGAGTTGAATTTTTGTTCCAAGTAGGTTCATCATCATCATTTCAGCCTATTGCAGTCCACTGCTGGACGTAAGCCTCCCCCAGGGTTCACCACATGGCCCGATCTCCCATTTTCGCCATCCAGTCACCACCAGCCACTTTTTTCAGGTCGTCGGTCCATCTGGCCGGAGGGCGTCCTACACTACGCTTGCCGAGTCGTGGTCTCCACTCGAGAACCCGTCTACTCCACCGATCATCGGTTCTGCGACAGATGTGACCAGCCCACTGCCACTTCAGTCTGCTACACTTCTGTACTTCTGTACACGTCACAGTTTGTTACCTGGCCATAATTTTGATACCAGAATCAACAGCTGTCTAGACCATATTATTACCAAATTGAACCCCAAATCATATTTTGCTTTAGTTGCTGTTTTGGACACTACAATTACAGACCACAAAATGACTTCTATCTTCATTTATAGTAAACAAAAGACCCTAAAAGCTTCGAGAACCAAAACAATTACCAATTATCCAGATGCACTAAAAACCTTGCAAACAAATATTACCTCTGATCTAATGAATATACAAAACCCGAATAATTTTACAACCGCATTAGTCACACTTATTACAGATTCATTAAATTGCAATACAAAAACTGTCAATGTTCCAAATAGCAAAAAGATTATCAAACCGTGGATCACGCCTGGTATTTTAAAATGTATTAAACATAGAAACAGATTACAAAAAAAACTACGTCTCGATGATACAAATGAAATCCTTAGAATAACATATCGCAGATACAGAAATCACTGTAATAATTTAATCAAAAAACTTAAAATCAAATATGAAAGAGATTTACTGGAAAGGGCCAAATCAAACAATAAGTCATTATGGAATTGCATTAAAAACATCACTAATTTAAATAAACAAAAAACTGCAAATACAGAACTAGTAAATCTAAAAAGAAATCCACCTGAATCAGCTAAACATGTAAATGCACATTTTAATAGTGTAGGTAAATCGTTAGCCGAGCAAATAAAAACTGATCCTGAATCTGTGCATGAATACTTAAGAACACTTCCTTCGCAATTAAATTCAATAGGTATAATTGAGCCTGAACCCTCTGAAATTGACACAATAATTGCTAACCTAAAACCCGAATCTGCTGCCGGTTGGGATAACATTCCTACAAACTTTATAAAATTAGCTCGGAAAGAATTAGTCCCACTGATTACCCACCTCTCAGTTCTTTCTCTTCGACATGGAATTTTCCCCCAACCACTTAAAAAATCTATAATACACCCAATATATAAGGATGGGGACAGAGACGACGTAAACAATTATAGACCTATTTCCGTTTTGTCAGTAATCGCAAAAATATTAGAAAAAGTAGTTAACAAGCGGCTTATCAAATACCTCAATAAATTTGATATTCTATCTAACGCTCAGTACGGCTTCCGTGAAGGTATTGGTACAGAGGATGCTATTTTAGACCTTACTAAAAATATTACTAATTATCTCGACGAAAAAAAAAAAAGCCTTATGCATATTTTTGGACTTAAAAAAAGCATTTGATACCGTCTCTGTCCCTATTCTTCTACACAAACTAGAAAGAGTGGGTGTTAGGGGTACTTTCCTGAGCCTACTCACCGATTACCTTACTGACCGGACGCAACGGGTAAAACTAGATAACAATACGGTGAGTACTGATGTCGCTACCACCCAATACGGTGTCCCACAGGGCAGTGTCCTCGGACCTACCCTGTTTCTCATTTATATAAACGACTTGACCAACTTAAGACTGATCAACGGCCGTATATTCTCATATGCAGATGATACCGCATTACTTTTTCAAGGAAAAAACTGGCCAGAGGTGTTTAATATTGCTGATGCGGGTTTACGTGAGGTGATTAAATGGCTAAACCTTAATACGTTAACTTTAAATACGAGTAAAACAAACTATGTAACATTTTCTATTTATAACTCTATGCAGCCAGCAATCGACCTTACACTAACTGCGCATACATGTATAGATACCAATACAAGCATATGCAACTGTCATAAACTAGAAAGAGTTACCAAGACTAAATATTTGGGTGTTATTATTGACAAAAACCTCTCTTGGTACCCTCAACTTGAAGCAGTAGCAAACCGTGCTAGAAAACTAATATGGCTATTTAAATACCTACGAAATATAAGTAACAAAGAACTAATCACATATATATATATAACACTTGTTCAGTCCATTCTGTTATACTGTCTAACGATCTGGGGTGGCACATTTAAAACTAAATTTATCAGCATTGAGCGAGCACAACGAACTATTCTAAAGGTTATGTTGCGAAAGAAAAAAAGATTCAGTACATCTAATCTATATAGTGAGGCAAACGTTCTGACAGTCAGACAATTATATATATTACAGTGCATCCTTAAAACTCACAAAACTATATCAGTGGATCCAAAAATCCTTAAGAAACGTAATACACGCTCAGTGTTAAATAAAAAAATTATTAAAACTGTATTTGCCTCAAAACAATTTAGCTCACAATCAATTGAATTATATAACAGTACAAACAGAATATTTAAAATCTACACTATGACTTACCGTGAATGCAAAAAAACATTGATAACATGGCTGAAAACATTAACGTATGAAGAAACTGAAGAAATATTAAAGTAAAACAACTAGCCCAAGTCAACGTAACACATTATTTTTATATTTCATTAGCTTTGCACATGGACACATTTTAAAACAACATCTTCTATCACACACACTCACACACCTACATACACTCACCCACACACCTTTTCACATCATCTACGCATCATTACATCCTCAAACACTCACACATATACACTCACACTCACAAATACACTACTCATTTAAAATCGCCTGCATTATTTTTGTAAATTTAAATATAATTTGTTTATTCGGTACAAGTATAATACAATGAAATTCGGAAGAGCGGGTCTCCCCTAACACAGGTTTTATAAACTTAAAAGGAGAGTCCCAACCCCTGTAATTTACAAACTTGTAATTTAATAAAGAAATTTTGAATTTTGAATTGAATTTTGAATTTTTTTGTACTACGTCAGTGACTTTGGTTTTTTGTCGGTTTGTCCAAGTAGGTTACTTTAAATTAAAGAATCGCAAAGACAATGGTGCCGATTCTGTTGTCAATCTCACTAAACCAATTTTAATCACGTTATATCTCTTTCTAAGAAGCGTTCGTGGTGTAGCATGACATGATTAGCCGTTCTTAATCGATCGGTAAGGTTAAGTTACGACTGTCATGGTCGGTACCTGGATGGACCGCCTAGTGGTATTTAAAATCGAGGGTTTCAATGCTTCGGAAGGCACGTAAAGCCGTTGGTCCCGGTTATCAGTTAATTGTGATAGTCGTTAAGCTAGTTGGATGCATCCTAGACGGCTTGAAAAATTCCAATAGTAGGTTGACCACTACCACTACCACTAGCCTACCTCCACCAATCCGCAGTAGGCACGCGAAAGGAGGCCTATGCTCAGCAGTGGGACATTATAGGCTGATGATGATGATATCTCTTTCTTGTAAACATTATTGAAAAAGGATAGAAATTAGCATTATAAAAAATTTACCCTGTATATTATTATCTATAAATAAAATCAACAAGTTTAATTATTGCCCATTCACTTATGAAAACTAAAAAAGTGATTGAAAAGCAATATACATCAGTGCATTTATTTCAAATGGAAATTTAGTTAACCATTTGCATCAGTAGAGTGCACAGGTTGCCGTGGAATATATATTGCTATAATCATGTTTAATTTCAATCTGGATTCAATTTTTTCCATCCAAATAATTATGGCTATACGATGCGCTTTCGGACTTTTTAATCAGATTACTTCAAACAAAGTTATTCTATTTTTTCTTAGAATCTACTGTGTTTCAATAGTTATTATCTTATTAAAAAACACCATCGTTTCCGATACTATTCCAATACCCTTAATAGTTGTACATACGTTTACTGTTATAGAATTTTCTATAAATGCTGTTTTGAGCTTATTAACTGATGATAAATATATCCAGGAATTTTGTTCAAAAATAAAATCTTTAAATCATTCTTTGCACTTATCATCAAATGGAGAATCAGTTGTATTAACTGGTATTTTTGTACTGATTATTTTCATAACATTAATTGTTGAACTAGGAATAATCGCCTTTGAAAGCAAAATTTCAATAGTTTCTCTTCTAGGTTTATTCCCTTATACTGCAACAAGTATTACCTATACCGGCAGATTTATAATATTTGAAGTGTTTTGGCGACACGTGAAAATACTTAGACAATCTTTAGAGAAGGACTTGAGAATTGTGCATTCGGAACATGAAAATTGTTCAACAATAAAATTTGAGAAGATAAGACATTGTCTAACTATTTACAAGACTTCACTAGAAACCCTTCATAGAACCGATAGGGTGGTAAAATCTATGGTAAGTAGGTATACAATTAAATTCTTGATCGTAATTTGGCAAATATGATGAAACTAAGGTAGCAAACAAACATACGGCCCGCCTGATGGTAAGCGGTTACCGTAGCCCATTGATTGTATTTTTTACAAAGAAGCAGAAAAAGAGATGATGGTTATGTTGGTCATGTTATGTGTATATTATGTGGTTGGTTATTTATAACATTACTTTTTTTACAGATGTTTTTGAATTTTATGTCTCATTTCATGAAAATATTAATATTATTCTATTACATCGTTGTGAAGGGAAATAGTGTGAGTACAAAACAAGGTTAAAATTATGCCCGATTAATCCGTAACATTTATTTTTAATTTTTTGTCCACAGCTATCATTATGTGCATATTTAATATGGAACGTATTACTATTTATATGTACACCAGCTCTATTAGCAGAATTAGCAGCCAGTGAAGTGGATAATATCAAATTGATTGTAACAAATCAACTTCTTGAATGCAAGGGTATGTTTGAAGTCCATTTGATATTAGAAATGCGTATATTAGAAAAGTTTATTTTTTGGTTTATACACAATAACAGAGTAACGGGTCGGGGCATGATTTCTTTCATAGAAGCTATAGTTCGGAGAGTAACATAGGCATCTGTTTATCCCAGGAAAGCGGATGAAACCGCGGTGTGGAAGCTTATATTTTAAAATAATGAAATCCTACCATAATATTGACTACAGTGTCATACAGTATTAGAACAACTGCAATCAATTCACTAACCACGAATAGCAGTAATTTCTCTAGTACGTGAGAATAATAATCCGCTTTGTCTGAAGAACTAGAAAACTGTGCACGAGCAATACAAGAGATTCTCCATCCTATCCCAATATAGCTTGGAGTAATCAAATATTAGTTTATCGATTTACTGTTTTTATTTCAGATGAAGAATATCTTGCCTTATTACGCGATGCTCTTAAATTTATGAGCATCTACAAGTACAAATATACGATCCTTCGCATAATTTTAATTGACGCCTCACTGCCTTTATGTCTCATGTCTTTACTCACCACTTATTTCATTGCTATCGTTCAGTTCAGTCACATTTATGATTAGATTATTTTCATTATTTACATTATAATGTTTGTCTGAAAAAAACACTGCACTAAAATATTCATATTTAAAAAAAAAACCTAGGGTAAGTTTTTAATTACCATAAGGTTAAAAATACTCTTGACCATGGAAATACTCTAAAAATGTGAACAAGGTTTTTTTAGATACTTATTTCGTAAGCATATCTGAAAATTACCCCGTGCATATGTACCATTATTCCTGGAGCGTGTGTATTCGTACTAAGATATGGCCCTGCGAGGGTGAATGATTTTGTCCTAACTAGAACTCGCTTGGCTTGGCTCGTAGTTGTAATTAATACTAGTTTTACTAGACTAAGTTAAATCAAATCAAATCTAAAAGTAGTTTATTCAGTTTAGGCCCTGGTAAGGCAATAATGAATGTTAAGCTGTTACATACAGTTGAATTTAACACATTAAACTAGTTGATCCTGTTTCGCTATCGAACAGCTAGCTTAGCCTAAAAATAATAGTCCCTATATCCTTAAATTGGGTTAAGCCGATACCATCTAAACAATATTAACGTTTGAATTACTATTTACATGCGGCTATTTCAGAAACCTTGGTGAATTATTGTTATTTGTACTACAGTATGAGGCACGAATGGTGAGCACAGATAGGCAGTAGTGGTTGCAAGCTCGCGCATTTATACTTTTGGCCAAATCACAGTAGCCAAATGACACGCCAGAATCCAATAGACGACGAGGATCGACTGACGAACCAATCGTGTGCAGCTCGGCGCTCCCCCCTGCTTCATTCCGCCAAACAGACCGAAAATTAACTACTGCGCAGGTGTAAATCTATGCTCACGACTCGTGCCCCTTACCACAGAGGATTGTAATAGTAATCTGTGCCCTTACTAAACCTGTACTTCAAATAAATTTTATAATGTATCCACATCCATCAAACTTTCCACTGTTGAAGTTTATATTATTGGTATCAGATCATCAGATATATTATAGACTACAGTTTTATTTTATGTGTTATTATATCAAAATTAATAATTTTTAAAGCTTTACTTTTACTTTTTTTTTGTACTATGTAACTCGTAATAAAAATAATATTGGATTTTATAATTGTAATAATAGTATTATTAATATTATATTATATATTATAATTAAGTAATTATTAATTTATGTGTGCTTCTAATACATCTAAATAATAAAATAAATACAAAAGTATACTATGAAAATTGATGTCAGAATTCTAAGTAGGTAAAAGGTATATTTATATTATTTGATGTAATAAATTATACTGTGTGATATTTATATGTATAATCTTATTATTAAAAAAATATGTTTTGTGGAAAAAAAATTGTTTTCTTGTGAACTCATACGAGGGTTTCCGATTCCTCTCTAGGTTTCACATGCCTTATCATCACCACCAGGCATAGTAATCGGGTCAACTCAAAGTCGAACTTAAAACTCGTTTATTCAAATACCTACGGCCGTGAGGCATTGGCGGCGAGCCTAGATGTGGTCAAGGCGTTCGATCGGGTCTGGCACAGGGGTCTTCTAACGAATTTACCAGATTATGGGCTTTCTGTCTAGCAGATGAAGATGTCCTGATCAGATAGCATGGACATAAATGCCGGCGACCCGCAAGGACCTTTAGAAGTCACAACTCCAGCCTCATATAGAGTACTGCTGTCATTTATGGGCGGGAAGGACACCTGGATACCAGCATGGGCATTAAAACTTACAACAGGAAGTGTTCTGAAGAATTGTTTGACCAGATGCCCACGGCTAGGCTACCTTCTACCACCGCAACTCTCGCCATCGTTGGGGAGTCCAATCCTGGGGTTCTCCTAAAAGAATGTCAAGAGATTTTAGCAGGTTTGGCAATGCACGATTGATACCCCTGGTGTTGCAAGCGTCCATAGGCTACAGTAACTGCTTATCATCAGGCGGGCCGTATGGTTGTTTGCCACCTAAGCCCCTAGACTCTGGAAAAAACCACCTGTCAAAAAATAAAATATCGTACACTCGCGAGTTCCGGGGCGTTCGAACGGATACGCGCGCCGACGTTGAGATTTTCACCAATATCTCCAAAACTACACATCTGTTCTAATAAATAAAACTACCAGTGGAATCTTAGATAACCTATTGGAATCTTATTACCACTTCTGATATTCTTATAAGAATGGACCACGATCTTACTTCAAAAATCGTAAAGAGCTTCGAAGGTACCCTCTTATGTATTTCGCTTATATTCCTAAATATCTTGCTATTTAGGTCTAAAAAAATGTTTTCAAGTAATTTCCTTGAAAATAATAAAATAACCAATTAATCACCAAAAACCACGAATTCAACCAAAAACACTTAAACCCTTCAAAATTTTAGTCGCGCGTTGTGCGAAATATTTGCAATAATTCGCAACTTTTTTCTTCTTCGTAATGTCAAAACCGCGCGTTCCAGTCCGTAACATATCGTATACCACAGCATAGATAATTTATTCCTCTTTCCATTGATACCAAAACATCTATAAGAGAGAGCAGAACAGCGAAGCAATCTGTGATAAACGAACTCAAGTGCGCTAGTGCGAGAACCAAGTGGTGCGCAACTACATGCGCCGCGCGTCCCACGCGAGAACCTACAGGCTAAGTGGTATAAAAAAAATGCTAGTAGAAGTCAGAAAAAACTATTATCTTAGGTTAACAATGGTGATACCTACATGTACCACGATTGTGTCCCGCTCCCGATTGACTGTCTCATTCTGAATGGAGTTCAGGAAATAGAAAATAGGAGCTATTCAATTAAGTAGTTTACCCAATCGGGTCATCTCTCAAGTCTAATTCTTAATAGTGCAGCAGTGATTTGTTTGTGTTTGTTTCACAATTAAATTATCATTATATTAACTAGGTAAAACTAGCATCTGCACTTCTATAGTAATGGTTTTTGATGTGTTACGAATTTTAATTATTGGACGCTTTTTTTTAAGTCGCTTTTTAACATCTCAGGTCATTAGCGACCACAATCTATAATATTGATTACAATTAAATAATACTACATTCGCTTATAAACATTTAATTGGATACATTTGTTATTTATTGGTAACATAAAATAATTGAAAAGCAATTTACATCAGTGCATTCATTCGTCCTGAAAGTGTAGTGGACCACTTACATTATAGGAGTGCATACGGTATTGTTGGAAAATATATTGCTGTTATCATGTTGAAATTCAACCTGGAATCAATTGTTTCCATCCAAATGATTATGTTCATACGATGCGTTTTCGGTTTATTTACTAATATTACTTCAAACAAAGTTATTCAATTTTTTCTCAGATTGTACTGTATCTTAGTTGTTATTATAATATTATCACCAAATACCAGTGTTACCAAAATTACGTCAACACCCTTAGTTTTTGTACATATGTGTACTACTATAGAATTTGTTATAAATGCTGCATTGAGCATTTTAACTGATGATAAATATATCACCGAATTTTGTGCAAAAATAAAATCTTTAAATTATTCATTGCACTTAGTACCAAATGGAGAATCTGTTTTATTAACTGGTATTTTTGTACTATTTATTTTTATATCAATTATTATTGAATTTGGAATTATTGCTTTTGAACACACTGATCCCAACTACATGTTTTATATTAAAGCAATATTCCCTTATATTGCAACAAATATTACCCATACAAGCAGATTTATAATATTTGAAGTGTTTTGGCGACACGTGAAAATACTTAGACAATCTTTAGAGAAGGACTTGAGAATTGTGCATTCGCAACATGAGAATCGTTCTACAATAAAATTTGAGAAGATAAAACACTGTCTAACAATTTACAAGACTTCATTGGAAACCCTTCATAGAACCGATAGGATAGTAAAATCTTTGGTAAGTCGGTATACAATGAGTTTTTAATTTTGGTGTAATATCTCTAAATATTTAATGTTCTTTGTTAATTTTTTCTATATTAAATCTTTTTTGAGTGACTGTACTTTTTGTTGACTGTACTTGCATTGTCATCCAATATGTATACAAAATATGTATATGTATATGTATACAAAATTTCAAGTCAATCCGACCACTGGAAGTGGGTGAAATTCGACATGCAAGATTCCACCCGAACAATCATATACAATATTGTTACGACATCGCGACCTCAGGAATAAATTGCTACCAGTAACGCCATCTGTTATTGAATAGCGGTACTATCAGCTACGCCATCTGTTGTTGTATAGGAGTAAACATCTATCAAGCAACGCCATCTATCGCCGAATAGCTACCGGCTTCTGGAATATTCCCGATAGCACCGTAGGCATGTAGAATACGCGGGTAAATTGTAGAATGTTCCGGATGCCGTTAGTGAAGTATAAATACGAGACAATACACAGGGGAGTTTGAGTTTGGTTTTGTATAACAGTGAGTAAACATCGAAGTGAAATACAGTTAAGTGAACTATTTAATTTCTGAGTGTTTTAATTAGTTTTAATAAAAGTGTGACCAGTGTTTTGGTAAATTCGTGTACCATTATTTATCCTGAACCCCAGCTCGTAACAATTGGTGTCAGAAGTAGTAGGATAAATAATGCCGGTTATGCCAAAGGAAGTCACTGAGGGTGTCCGTACAAGGGGCCAGCGGCAGCAGGAGATGGATGAAAGGAGGTTTGGAGGTTCTCCGTCGCAGACTTCGGGTGGGCAGCAGCCAACTGGCTCTTTGCCAGTTGCCGACCCACCTGAAGTCAGAGCAGTACCTGCAACCCCAGATCTTGGCTCTTTGATGGTAATGCTACAGGAGCAGGCTCGCCGACAAGAAGAGCAGGCTCGCCGACTGGAGGAACAGCTACAGCGGGATAAGGAGGAGCAGGCTCGCCGTCAGGAAGAGCAGGCTCGCCGACAAGAGGAGCAGGCTCGCCGACTGGAGGAACAGCTACAGCGGGATAAGGAGGAGCAGGCTCGCCGTCAGGAGGAGCAGGCTCGCCGCCAAGAGGAACAGATGGTTTTATTAGAAAATTTACAAGTAACTCTTGGCAAGGATCTCAAGGTGGTGAAGGAACAGCTTCAGCATCATGAGTCCCGTATCTCGGAATCCGAAAATCGTATGTCCAAGGCCGAAGTACAGATAGAAGACGTGAAGAAGGCCCTGGTTGGACTCAAGGTTGGAACTGCTACTTCTTTACCTGTGGCTTCTTCACGTGGTTTCAAGGTACCGCCATTTGATGGCACCTCGTCATGGTCAGCCTATAGAATCCAGTTCGAGGCTGTCATGAAGGCGAATGGTTGGACTAGTGCACAGGCGATGACAGCACTCACTTTGGGTCTTCGCGACCAGGCCCTCACTATACTGGAGGCCCTCGGTAAGGACGTGACGTATGAGCAACTGTTGGAAGCTCTAGAATCTAGATACGGGGACGCACACCTGGAACACGTATTCCGTGCCCAACTCAAGGACCGTGTGCAACGGAGCGCCGAAACTATACAACAGTGGGCTCTAGAGGTAGAAAAGCTGGTCCGTAAAGCATACCAGTCTGCACCAGCGATGATCAACGGTAATCTAGTGCAAGCGTTCGTGGATGGTATACGCGACTTGGAAGTCAGAGCTGCCGTGAGATTAGGGCACCACGAGTCGCTGAAAGACGCTTTAGCCCATGCCTTAGAAGTGGAGGCTGTGCGACGCGATGACCGACCTCACCGCATCAGGGAAGTAGTGGCCTCGCCCCGTTGCTACAACTGTGGAGAAAAGGGCCACCTTCGGATGAGTTGCCCGAAGTGGAGAAACTATAGAAAAGAAGAAAATCGACCCCGGGAAGGAAATGCAGCGGTGACTGGTGGCACTGCTCAGCAACAGGGAAACGAATAAACGCCAGGACCGCGGGGCGGGTGCTGGCTGGTGTTCGAAGAGCCCCAAGGATCTCGATCTCACAAGCCCATAACGGGAACAGTCTGATCATTATAGGTGAAATTAATGGCAAGCCATGTAAGGTAACGTTGGATACTGGAGCATCTCGCACGATCGTCAGTTCCCAACTAGCAAGTCAGTTTCTTGGGGACTACTTCAAAGACTACAAGCAAATTGAATTGGTAACAGCTACCGGCCAGCAGATAACCGTCGAAGGCGAGAAGGAGGTAGAATTAAAATTGGGCAACCAAAGTTACCGTCACAAAGTAATCGTGGCCGACATTATGGATGACTGTATCCTGGGATTAGACTTCATGAGGAAACATCACTGTGAGATCGACGTCAATCACGGAGTATTAAAATGTGCTTCGGAAGAAGTCTTCATAGAAGGCGCATCGTCGGGCCAAGTGTATTGCTTGAAGAAGAGTGTTCTCTCTCCCATGTCTGAAACAATCGTGCCGGTAATCTTACCAGAAAATTCAGGTCATGGAAATCGTTGCATCCTTATAGAAAAACTGGACAGTGATCTTCCATGGAAGATGGCACGAACGTTAGTTAAAGCTAACAACGTCTCGGCAGTACGTGTACTAAATTTAAGTGAGCATGAACAAGTACTCAAGAAGGGGACATTGATGGGCACTTGTGAAGAAGTTGCTTGGATGCGTAGATGTCAAGACCAGCCTACGGGGTCTGTTGGGGGAAATGTTCAGTTCGACGTGACAACGCTATTGGAAGACTGTAGTGATAATCTGTCGAAGGAAGAGATGGATAAGGCTAAGAAGATGATGCTCCGTTACGCTGATATTTTCTCAGTTGGTGATACTGACATAGGGAAGACTGGATTAGTCCAGCACAAAATAAATACGGGTGATGAGTTACCAATCCGCCAACGACCAAGAAGGTTACCCATAGCACGGGAACAGGAAGTAGATGCCATGATCCAGGGAATGGTAAAAGGTGGTGTAATAGAGCCCTCATCTAGTCCATGGTGTTCTCCCGTGGTATTGGTGAAAAAGAAGGATGGTAGCATGCGCTTTTGTGTTGACTATCGTCGGTTGAATGACATTACGAAGAAGGACAGTTACCCACTACCAAGGATTGACGACACGCTAGATACGCTGACAAGAACGAGGTGGTTTACCACGCTGGACCTGAAAAGTGGCTACTGGCAAGTTGAAATAGACCCAAAGGACAAGGAAAAGACTGCATTCTCTACAGGAAAAGGACTATGGCAATTTAACGTCATGCCATTTGGACTATGCAATGCGCCTGCTACTTTTGAACGGCTAATGGAGCTAGTACTAACTGGATTAATTGGAGACGCCTGCCTTGTTTATTTGGATGACATAATTATCGTGGGGCGAACATTCGAAGATCATCTCCAAAACTTGGAACAAGTACTCGCGAAAATACGTGGAGCCAACCTTAAATTGAGCCCAAAGAAGTGCTCATTTTTTAGACGACAAGCAATCTTTTTAGGACACATAGTCTCAGAAGAAGGAGTTCAGACAGATCCTGAGAAAATAGCTGCTGTCAACGATTGGCCAGTTCCAAGAGATAAAACGCAGGTCAGGGCATTCTTGGGCTTGTGCTCCTATTATCGACGTTTTGTGAAAAACTTTGCTGACCTTGCTAGACCTCTACATAAGTTGACAGAGGAAAAATCACAATTCTTTTGGGACAAAGCATGTGATGTGGCATTCCAAGAATTAAAGAAACGGCTGTGTAGCTCACCTATATTGGGTTATCCTGATACTGAAAAAGAATTCATAGTAGATACTGATGCGAGTAATAATGGAATTGGTGGCGTGTTATCGCAAAGAAAAGGAGATCAAGAGGTTGTGATAGCTTATTTTAGCAAGACCTTGTCAAAACCGGAGAGAAACTACTGTGTTACAAGAAAAGAACTACTTGCTGTTGTGAAAACGTTGCAGCATTTTAGCAAGTATTTGATAGGGAGAAAATTTCATCTCCGCACTGACCATGCCGCATTGAAGTGGCTATTGCAATTCAAAAATCCAGAAGGACAAGTCGCTAGATGGATTGAACTGTTACAAGAGTTTGACTTTGTAACTGAACATCGCAGTGGGAGGTTGCATGGCAACGCAGATGCCTTATCAAGAAGACCTTGTCCTGAAAATTGTAAGCACTGTGTTAGGCAAGAAGATAAGGAAGTAATAACCGTAAAGATGCTAAGGAAGCTCTCACCTACAAATGGTTGTTCCGAAGGCAAGGATACCAGATATCTTGAAATTCTATCACAATGGATGTTCAGGAGGTCACATGGGAGTAAAACGAACCCTTTTAAAGATTCGTGAGCGATTTTACTGGATCCACTGCAGGGATGATGTGGAAGACTGGATACGAAAGTGCGTCAGTTGCGCAGCTGTAAAAGGACCACAAATACGCAGTAGAGGTGCGCTGAAGCTGTATAATGTTGGAGCTCCCTGGGAACGGATAGCGTTGGATGTCGCGGGACCGTTTCCTGAAAGTGATAGTGGAAACAAGTACTTCCTGGTCGTCATGGATTACTTCACAAAGTGGCCAGAGGTCTTCGCGATACCGAATCAGGAAGCTTCTACTGTGGCAGATAAATTAGTCCATGAAGTCTTCTGTCGGTTTGGTGTACCACTAGAAATTCACAGCGATCAAGGAAGAAATTTCGAGTCTCAAATATTTCAGGAGGCATGTCGAGTAATGGGTATACACAAAACCAGGACCACATCCTATCACCCGCAATCGGACGGAATGGTTGAACGGTTCAACCAAACGTTGGAGAGATATCTGGCAAAAGTTGTGGACAGCCGGCAGAAGGATTGGGACAAACACATACAACCCTTTCTCCTGTCATATCGAAGTGCAACTCATGAAAGTACGACGGTGACGCCTGCTTTTGCAAACTTCGGCAGAGAATTGCGATTGCCTGCAGATTTGCTCACCGGTATTCCGCCTGACGATCCACGTAGTGTTACAGATTATGCGAACGACTTACGAAACAAAATGAATGACGTATATGAGCACGTCAGGCAGTATGGCCAACAAATGTCTGAACGAATGAAGACCCGTTACGATCGTAAAGCGAACAATAGAGTATTCGAGATGGGGTCCCTAGTATGGCTACATAACCCAGTGCGCAGGAAAGGAAAGTCCCCTAAACTGCAAGCAAAATGGGATGGACCATATCGTGTTGTTACGAAAATCAATGATGTCACCTACCGTATCCAGAAGGGGGCTCGAGGTAAACCGAAGATTGTCCATATAGACCGTTTGGCGCAATACCATGGAACTCACATTGCTCGGGACGAGCATGTCTAAGGAGGGGGTAGTGTTACGACATCGCGACATCAGGAATAAATTGCTACCAGTAACGCCATCTGTTATTGAATAGCGGTACTATCAGCTACGCCATCTGTTGTTGTATAGGAGTAAACATCTATCAAGCAACGCCATCTATCGCCGAATAGCTACCGGCTTCTGGAATATTCCCGATAGCACTGTAGGCATGTAGAATACGCGGGTAAATTGTAGAATGTTCCGGATGCCGTTAGTGAAGTATAAATACGAGACAATACACAGGGGAGTTTGAGTTTGGTTTTGTATAACAGTGAGTAAACATCGAAGTGAAATACAGTTAAGTGAACTATTTAATTTCTGAGTGTTTTAATTAGTTTTAATAAAAGTGTGACCAGTGTTTTGGTAAATTCGTGTACCATTATTTATCCTGAACCCCAGCTCGTAACAATATTATTATAAATTGCAAGTTAAATAAAAGCTTGTAAAAATGTATCCCCATTTCCCTTTGTCATGACCATAACATGAGAACGACTTTACCGATTTCATCCATATTTTTATAAGAGATGGCTTATGGTATGGATAAGGACATAGGCTACTTTTTATCCCGGGCACGCGGGTGAAACCACGGGGAACAGCTAGTAGTAATAACTGCCTATCGAAGCATCGGTTCTGAATTTTACTATTCTTTCATAATGAAGCAACGTTATACTAAATGCCTACTTAGCTTTCCTTTATTACAGATGTTTTTGAATCTTGCAATTCAGTTCATGAGAATTTTAATGATATTTTATTTCATCGTTGTGAACAGAAATAGTGTGAGTATAATAATTTCATAAATACTAATCTAATACTAATACTAATCCAACATAGGTTTTGAAAATATGCCATCTCGAAATCTCCACCTGTTATGGTGCGTCCATGCTACGCGTATTGAGCACGAGCCGAGCCACGAACGAGCACGATGCGAATCCATTTGTTCGTGAAAAAACTGCTCGTTCGAGGCTTGCAAGCCCGTCCATGCTACGCGAATCGTGCTCGCAGTGTGCTCGTTCGTGGCTTGGCTCAGGCTCGGTGCGCCAAGCATGGACGCACCATTATAGTTCTGCTCGTTACATCAGTAATAATTTCTTTTGTTTTGTCTCAACAGAGTTCAATATTTATATATTTTATATGGAACATGTTACTATTAATATGTACGCCAGCGCTATTAGCAGAATTAGCAGCAAGTGAAGTGGATAATATCAAATTGATTATAACAAATCAACTTCTTGAATGCAAAGGTATGTTTGAAATCCATTAAAATTTGATTTAACTGCATTTTTGGTTCAAATTCATCATCATCAGCCTATAATGTCCCACTGCTGAGCACAGGCCTCCTTTCTCAAATGGGAGTGAAAGGAAATGGGCAGATACACCACCACGCGTGCCCACTGCGGATTGGTGGAGGTAGGCTAGTGGTCAACCTACTGTTGGAAACCGCCTAGGAGGCATTCAACTAGCTTAACGATTATCAAAATTCAAAATTCAAAATTCAAAATCATTTATTCAAATAGACCTTCGCAGGCACTTATGAAAAGTCTGACTCTAATACTCTAATACCGGTTCGGAAGGTTGCATTTGCTGAGAAGAGCCGGCAATAAACTCAGCAATTACTCTTTTCAAAACAGGCTTAGATTCATTACATAATATTTACATTCTAATCGCACTGAAAACAATTGCGTGCCCGTCGCGGCGGCAAAATTACAAAGTAGACTGAATAAATATTTAATAAGTAAATCAATAGCAAACTTAAGCAGACCAGCCCCCACAAGCAGCACCTGTTCACAAGTATGACGCGTGTGGCAGCCATCGCCCTCCTCGCCATATTGGAGGGAAGTGAGCGACCCGTCACACGACGCCGCCGCAAGCAAAGGCCTTAAAGTGAGCATGACTTACTTAAGTCTGCCTTAAAAATAAAAAATTACTAAAGGGAAACACTAAACACACAATTTGTTATCACTGTGACTATTGACAAGTTTAGACTAAATATCACAAAATAAAAATATAACAATTAGACAGACATAATATATCGATGCATTTATATCAAAATAAATAAATGAAGAACATTGAATTGTATTAATTTAATTACAATAAGTAATATAATCTGTAACCTAAAAACATAACTTATAATAATAATAGCATACTTTGAATTAAAATGGACCTTGAACTAGCTGCTCAGTGAGGCAAGTGCAGAGAGAAGCTACTTCCATACATCCTTGTCGTCAATATAATGAGACACTTTATAATAAGCCCTACTCAACAGCCGCTTTTTAATATGTTAAATAGATTAGAATAAAATTAAAGAATTAAATAGTATAAAATATGTTAATATGTTAAATTTAAAAAAGGACATACTGGTCACGCTATGAGGAATTTTATTGTAAAATTGGATACAATTCCCAAGAAAGGACTTATTTACTTTAGCTAATCTAAATCTAGGTACAGTTATTTTGTCTTTGTTTCTAGTGTTTCTATCATGATAGTCACTATTGACTGGAAACAAATTAATGTTCTTGCGGACATACATAATATTTTCAAAAATGTACTGAGAGGGCAAAGTTAATATATTAATATCCGGAAATACATTTCGTAGAGATTCGCGAGAACCCAAACAGTAGATGGCGCGAATTGCCCTTTTTTGTAATACAAAAATTGATTCCAAGTCTGCGGCAGAGCCCCACAGCAAAAGGCCGTAAGACATAAGACTATGAAAATATGCAAAATAAATTAATCTGGCTGTATTAATGTCCGTCAGTTGCCTTATTTTGCTGACTGCAAAAGCAGCGGAGCTCAGTTTACCACCTAAGGCTTCCAGGTGAGCACCCCACTGCAATATATAGTCTATAGTCAGACCAAGAAAAACAGTCTTATCTACTACATTAAGTTTATTACCATCCACAATAACACTGGTATCAACTTTTGGTACATTTGGTAATGAAAATCTTATACATTTTGTTTTTTTTGAGTTTAACATAAGATTGTTGGCAGCAAACCATTGAGACACAGTCTTCAGAGCGTAGTTAACTTTTAAAAGATCTTTGTCTTTTCTATCTACTTTAAATATCAGAGACGTATCATCTGCAAACAAAACGACATCTGATAGTTCTTTCACCATATAAGGTAGGTCATTTATATAAACTAGAAACAGAAATGGGCCTAAAATCGAGCCTTGAGGTACGCCTAATTTGACTAAGGAGCCCGATGACACACTACCATTGATTCCTACTTTTTGTTGGCGCCCTGAAAGATAGGAAACCACAAGATCGAGAGCCACTCCGCGAATTCCGTATAACTTCAGTTTAAGAGCTAGCGTTTGGTGATCTACGCAATCAAATGCCTTGGAGAGATCACAAAAGATACCAATAGCATCGTGTGAGCACTCCCAGGCCTGAAAAATATGCTTAATAAGTTTAGCTCCCGCATCCGTAGTGGACTTACCTCTCGTAAAACCGAATTGATCATCATGGATGGAGTATCTTGTGGTTATTAAAATGCCTTAACATTTGGTTTAGCACAATCTTTTCAAAAATCTTACTTAATGCAGGAAGTACTGAGACCGGTCTGTAATCTGAGGGATTGTTTTTACATCCCGATTTAAAGATCGGAACAATTTTGCTGTATTTCATTAAATCAGGAAAGTTGCCCTGTTCGAGACATTGGTTAAAAATTAGGGCTAAAATAGGGGCAATATTAAAAATAATTGACTGTATAACTTTAACTGACAAACCCCATAAGTCTTCTGTATTTTTCATATTTAGTGACTTGAAAGCCGTGATAATGTCATAGTCACTAACCTGGGTGAATGCGAAGTCTGGAATGTTTCGTTGAAAAGTCTTCTGTAAAATCGATTCTGCTAACGTGGAAGACGAAGCAAGATTTTTAGTAGCCTCCATAGGTATATTTGAGAAAAAAGTTTCAAAAGCAGATGCTACTTCTAATTTATCTGATATTAGTTTATCATTAATTTTAAGACAAAAAGTATTATCTTTGATTTTATTTTTACCAGTCTCTGTATTAATAATCTGCCACACTGTTTTAATTTTATTATTAGAATTATTTACCCTATTGCCTATGTAGATGGCCTTAGCTCGAATGCATACCTGTTTAAATAACTTGGAATAGTTCCTAACATATGTATGAAAGTTTTCATTACTATTGTAAGATCTCTGATGGTAAAGATCATACATGTTATCTCTACTCTTCCTGATTCCTTTAGTTGCCCAGTTACAGAATTGAAGTTTAGTATTTACCTTTTTAGTTTTGATTGGACAAGATACATTAAATTCGTTGCAAATATCTCTAAATATTTTTTTATAGTTTACATTTGGATCATCAGAAATATACATAGTGTTACTAATTTTATAATCCATATTAACGCTGAAATTATTTAATCTTGTTTCATTAACTGACCTAAATGTTTTCGTTATGGATGACCTAAGTTTTTTACACGGTAATTTTACTAATTGTGCCAAATGATCCGAACGGACGCCACCTATTATGGACTTCTCTAAAACGTTACCGTTAGTAATTATGTTATCAATACAAGACGAACTAGTAGCCGTTACTCTCGTGGGCTCATTAAATAGAAGAGACATATTAAATGATTTAAATAAAGTAATAAAATTATTTCTATCTAATGAGGGTATCAGGATGTCAATATTAAAGTCACCACAAATAATTACTGACTTATTACACCTAGATAATTTACTAAGTATTTGTTCCATTATAGAACAAAACAACGAAAAATTAGACGCGGGAGGTCTATACACACATATAATGATGGAGCTTTCAATCTCTGCACAAGCCACCTCGCATACGCGTTCCACAGAGTGACAAGTAATATCAGTACGATTCTTAAATTTAATATTATTATTTAGCAAAATGAGGGTGCCGCCACCCTGAGCAGTCACTCTGTTGAACGCGCTGGCAACAGTAAAGTTATTAACATTAAAAAGCATTGTATCTGGTTTGAGCCATGTTTCCGTAAAACATAATATATCAATTATCATTTCATCACATAATAATTCAACGTCAAGTATCTTGCCAGAGAAGCGATTTATAACAATTAAGTGATAACCGGGACCAACGGCTTTACGTGTCTTCCGAAGCACGGAAACGCTCGATATGAAATACCACTAGACGGTCACCCATCCAGGTACCAACCACGACAGACGTAGCTTAACTTTTTTTTTTTTTTTTTTTTAAATAATGTCGTTAAAAATTAAATGGGGGGGGGGATCAACCAAAAATGGTTGGGAAACCCTGGTATAGAGCAACTGTAGTCAGTTCTCTAACCATATACCAGTTGTTAGCAATAACATTATATTATTTAATTTCAAACCATTAAATATTGATTAATTATAATTAGTTACAGTTTATCTTCATGGTGTATTTTAATATGGAGGGATGGCAACACCAGAAAAATATAATTGTAATAATGGCGGCCATTGGAGAAGGTTTTTTAATGCATTTTGTGGTAATTACCAAGTTTACCAACGGTGTAAATACAGATTTAGCTTGTTTAAGCCAACTTCTTTCCAGTAAATAAGGGATGGTTAATATATCAGAAGAGGGATGGAGAAATCAGCTCACCAGTATGTATTTTTTTTATTTTCTATTTTGTGTGTCTTGCTCGTGACGGATAATCAACTATGGCTAGTACGATGCCATTAACAAAGATTCTTTGATATATCTTAAGTAAACAGTTGTTTATGTAAATAAAAGGTTGATAATAGAATCATTCTACATTAAAGTTTGAGTTTCTTGCCGGGAGTCTTCTCAGTTTAAGTGTATTACGAATCGGTGGTAAAATCAATTGTAACGTTCGTAAGTGCCTTATAAAGGCCTATATTTTATAAACAATTTTTGAATTTTGAATTTTAAGAAAATAAAGTTATATCAACATTAAATGTAATAACGAAATGTAGTAATATAGATTATTCAAGTAACAATGAAAAATAATTATTGAAATACCTAGAGATACCTATCTTTTATCACTAAAACCTTCTAAGTGAAACATGCTGCTATATGCGGTGATCACTAAAAACTCCTAAGTGAAACATACTGCTATATGCGGTGATCACTAACAACTTGTAAGTGAAACATACTGCTATATGCGGTGATCACTAACAACTCGTAAGTGAAACATGCTGCTATATGCGGTGATCACTAACAACTCGTAAGTGAAACATGCTGCTATATGCGGTGATCACTCAAAGCTCCTAAGTGAAACATGCTGCTATATGCGGTGATCACTAAAAACTCCTAAGTGAAACATGCTGCTATATGCGGTGATCACTAACAACTCGTAAGTGAAACATGCTGCTATATGCGGTGATCACTAACAACTCGTAAGTGAAACATGCTGCTATATGCGGTGATCACTCAAACCTCCTAAGTGAAACATGCTGCTATATGCAGTGATCACTAACAACTCGTAAGTGAAACATGCTGCTATATGCGGTGATCACTCAAACCTCCTAAGTGAAACATGCTGCTATATGCAGTGATCACTAACAACTCGTAAGTGAAACATGCTGGTATATGCGGTGATCACTCAAACCTCCTAAGTGAAACATGCTGCTATATGCGGTGATTACTAAAAACTCCTAAGTGAAACATGCTGCTATATGCGGTGATCACTAACAACTCGTAAGTGAAACATGCTGCTATATGCGGTGATCACTAACAACTCGTAAGTGAAACATGCTGCTATATGCGGTGATCACTAACAACTCGTAAGTGAAACATGCTGGTATATGCGGTGATCACTCAAACCTCCTAAGTGAAATATGCTGCTATATGCGGTGATCCCTAACAACTCGTAAGTGAAATATGCTGCTGTATGCGGTGATCACTAACAACTTGTAAGTGAAATATGCTGCTATATGTGGTGGTTTAGAATAGTAATTATTTGTATACATACATACAGTATACGAATGGCCGAAACGGAACAGGGACATTCCGTTAAACAGGACGGCCGTCTGTTAGCAATAACATTATATTATTTAATTTCAAACCATTAAATATTGATTAATTATAATTAGTTACAGTTTATCTTCATGGTGTATTTTAATATCGAGGGATGGCAACACCAGAAAAATATAATTGTAATAATGGCGGCCATTGGAGAAGGTTTTTTAATGCATTTTGTGGTAATTACCAAGTTTACCAACGGTGTAAATACAGATTTAGCTTGTTTAAGCCAACTTCTTTCCAGTAAATAAGGGATGGTTAATACAGTAGTTGCTCTATTTTATGCGCGAATACGAATCCGCTTTGACTGACCTATCCGAATAGAGCTAAGAGTTTGATGTTAGATTATCGATTTACAAATGCTTTGTTTTTATTTCAGACGAAGAATATCTTGCCTTATTGCGCGATGCTCTTAAATTTATGAGCATCTACAAGTGCAAATATACAATCTTTCGTGTAATTTGTGTTGACGCCTCCCTGCCATTAGGTCTCCTGTCGTTATTCACCACTTATTTCATTGCTATCATTCAGTTCAGTCATATTTATGATTAGAGCTTTCATTTTACGATAATTATTTGGAAAATAAAAGCTAAACATAGTCAGAGTGTTATTGTTGTTATTGTCCCCGACTGCAATACCTCATAAATTAAAATAAAATAAAAATAATTATCCTGGGACATTCCTCACACACGGTCATCTGATCCCAAACTAAGCAGAGCTTGTACTATGGAAACCAGATAACTGATATAATACATATACTACTTTTTGTTTGTAAATACATACTTAATATACATAACTACACCCAGACTCAGGACATACAGACATGTTCATAAGGTTAAGACTCCACGTCTTAACCAACTGCGCCAACTGGCCCGTCAAATTCAAAGTCGTATTTCAAGTTATATTCAAAATTCTATAGATTGAAGAGCTTGTTTTTCTCTTTTCAATTATTTTTTGATTTACGCAGTCGGGTTTTTTGTTACTTTTAATATTATTTCTAGGTAAAGTCCAAGAATTACTCTGTTTATTACGTCATAACTTTACTGTAGAGCATTTATTCGTACAAGGATATCCATAATGGTCCTGGCACGCTGAATGGTTTTGTCCTGTTATAGATATTTGTACTAGTTTGACTAGAACTAAGATGAACTAGTTGAACTAAGTAGTCGTGCTAAGGAACAACTTATTTAGGTTAAAAAAATAGTATCCTTATTTTACCCCCTTACTCATAAAGCGCTATTTAACTAATATACTGTTTAAAGGGTCACGTAAATACTGTCACATTATTTGACAATGACAATAGAGTGACATTATTTGCGTTACCCTTTCAACAGTTAACGTTTTATGAGTAAGGGGGTTAGTTGCTATTTTAGAATTCATTTGATTGATTAAGGTGATTAATTGTTGTTTGAACTTATTGATACTGGTATTAATTGTAGTGTTCCACTGTTGTTTTTTCTATTTGTGTTTTAAGTATTGTTACTATCAGATCCATAGATCATATCATTAGAAATATTAAATAGATGTAATCAAAATTGGTATTTATTATTTTTAATTATTGTTACTTTGTAAATCTTTATAATTATCATAATATTTTGGTGTATCATTTTAATGGTTTTTTGATATTTAGTAGACAATATTGTATGTTAAATGTAGACAGATATTCTTGGTTATTTAACAGGTATTTACCATATTTCATAAGCTAAGAAATTACCTAATATCACTGTTTAAATGGATCTCCATGAGTCTTACGGATAATGGTCTTACGCCATATTATATTTGTATGAAAAATTAATTTTATGGCGACCATAATTTTAAAGTGTTTTATAATTAAATATATTAAACAGCATTTTTAGCTTCAAATCTTGTTTGATATGTAAAATAACAGTATATATTTTGTAAATGTTAGTGTGCTGCAAAATAATCTAATGATTAAATTAATTAAATAAGTAGCACAATATTACACCAAATATAGATGTGGTTCAATCAAATACTTGAGTCATAGGTATTTTAGATTAAGTGCTTGAATGTAATAATGTTGTTTTCATCGTGTGTTCACTGTTTATATTGATTAAGTAGTAATAGTAAGTAATAATTGTATTTTTTTTATTCAATATAATTAAATTGCAATCACCAATATTTTTGTATTATTTACAGAAAACCTTATCAATTCTCTGGCCCGTATTGCATTAGGTGAAATAGCAATAATATTTCACCGCGTAGCTCTCGGGAGATTCCCAGGTATAAGTACCTGGGTATCTCCATAGCAAGTCTTGAAGTCTGCAAGTGCTGACTTCAATACAATTGCTAAAAAACTGAGACTCAATTAATTCATTATGTCAATACAGGCGCCGTAATGCATTTGAAAAGTTGATAATGTACTGATGAATACCTACTGAAGAGACAGGTTTAAAGAGTTACCTGGCAACACCTGCCGAGATTGTTTTCTTGAAATTTTGAGATGATTTGAGATGAGAGCGTATACCCAAACATAACATAATAGTGCGTTAATAATAAGTAGTAATAGTAAGTAGTGCGCTCGTTCGAGGCTCGCAAGCCCGTCCACGCTACGCGAATCGTGCTCGCAGGGTGCTCGTTCGTGACTCGACTCGTACCCGATTCGCGTAGCATGGACGCACCATTAGACATTCGAGAATGTCATCAGCAATTTGACAGCGTACTATGCGGGATTGTATTGGAGCGCTGGACGTGCGACCGATAGGTTTTTTGTTCAAAATGGGAGCAATACTCATCAGATAACCTTACAAAAAGCCGATGATGGCTACAACACAAAGGCGCCACCGTCGCGCCTCGATTACGCCGTATGACAAAGCAGTTTGTTCTGAACAACACTCCATATTGATCCAAACAACTTGTCTATTTTGCTTCGGCTTTATTAGATTTTTTTGTGCGGTCTGATGTCTGATAGGTCTGTTTAAACGACCATTTTATTTTGAACTTAATACCATGGTGTGCTCCAAAAAAACGTGGGTCATTCTTAAATGGTGATCTATGGTTAGACAGCGCAGTGACTCCCGTGGCGCGAACTATGGTATTGTGCGCCGGCACCGATCTGAATTGTTGGTTTAATCGAGCTTTTTATAAGCACCGTTTGAATTGTGAATGCAATATGCTGACGATGGACAAGTAAGTTTAGTGTAAAAAGTGAAATTAGAAACAAAACGTTAATGTGCATTTGGTATTTTAAGTGAATATTATCTTCGGATTTAGGCGAAAGCTATAGGCACTGGGTATGAGACTCGTACAACTCTTGCCTTTTATTGACTTACTAAACTTTGAGAAAGAAAAAACTATAAAACCGTAAGATACATTGCAATACCAGCCTTTCTAGCTACCTCAGGTTTAAAATCTGTGGCCAGCACCTACTGGTATGATCCGGCCGCTATAGAGTGCAGTCACCGAAATTGACCAAATAACGGAAACAGCTGATCTGACTTTCATTAAACTATGCCTACGAAATTATTGAACCATACTGTAGAAGTCCCATCGTAATAGGATTACCCATTTCCGTGATAGGAACAATATAAACAGGTGTCAGAAACACATTCTCTCGCAGGCCACACTGTATTTCCTTCTTGTCTGTGCCCACAGCTACCATGGTGAGATATATCGAATATTATAAAAAAACACGTTTTACCTACTAGATCTCCTACACATGTGTAGCGGAGACGACAGACTATCCGTGCTGCACTATTTAGTCTGTGAAAATAGAACCTATAAAATTCAAAGTAATACACAACGAACAAAAAGTCTGCGAAAGAATAGGATGTACCCATTGAATTATTACACAGATGTACCCAAAATTCTCTATTTCTTCTTGTTTTTCTGTATTTCAAGTACAAAATTATACATCGCAATCTTTGCATTTCCATAGCGTGTACATCCCTGGAGTTCCGCCGACAGAATGATCGAAGATGTAAGTTTTGTACCTACTTTGAAACTGAAAAATCCGTGACGGGCTTTTTTGTGTGCCGCAGACTCCTTCGCACAAAAATTATGTCATCTTCGCTGCACCTTAGGAAACCTAGCTGCATAACCAAACTAATATGGGTAACGTCATAAACGCAGGTATCTTTTACATCCTACGCGCTCATCTTGTTTTTAAGTATCATAACATGATTATTTGTAAGTAACAATTACCTATATGTTAATAGTTTTCGAGTAACAGTTCAATTAGACATCGTGATCTTAAGGCCATTATCGAATAATGTAACAAGTATTATGGTGGTCGAATTTGGACCACCCAACCGTCAGTAGAGGTATAATTGTTTTCGTGTAAAGATTTATAATGATTTCAATTGACGCTGGGCTTGTTGGCGACGGCTTTCTTTATGAGGTTTTATACAGGTGTTCTTTTAGTACTAGTTTATAACAGGTGGAGATTTCGAGATGGCATATTTTCGAAACCTATGTTGGGTTAGTCATGCTTAACAACTTTAACTATGGGACCAACAGCGGATTCTCAAAAAAAAAAATATCTTGTCATTTACCTTGCTCGATCGTAATGTATGAAAAGATTTTTTTTTGAGAATTCAGTGTTGGTCCCATAGTAAATGTTGTTCAGCATGACTAATCAAACATATGTTTCGGAAATATGCCATCTCGAAATCTCCACCCAGTATACAAGTTTAATTTCATAATTTTAAAATACTAAATTAGATAACACAATCTTAGGCAACGAAATTAACCATAACTTCTCCTTCTAACAACTTAATTTTTAAACTAGCTGCCTAGCGCTAATTGTCCTACCTAATGACAAATATACAATTTTAAGAAAAATGAGATTCAATGAAAGAATTCATTATCAAAATATTGGACGAGAACCTTACATGAACACACTGTATATATAACTATGAAAAATACTAAGCGCCGTGAATTATATTAATCATCGTGTTAGTACTCACTATTTTTAAAATTATGTTTATAATTTATTGATATAGATATAGTGAAAGTCACTTAATCAGCAATCACTTACAATAGGTAGGTACTTACCAATAAAAAATACTATTTTTTTCCCTGCGCGTGCGGTTTCATATGCGTTCTCGGTGGATCTTAATAAACCGGCCAAATGCGAGTCGGACTCATGGAGGGTTCCGTACAATATTTATATAACATATTATAACGGAAATAGATATACAGATTCTGTAAAAATGTCAGCTGTCTACCTATTACGGTTCATGAAATATAGCCCACTGACAGACAGACGGACGGACGGACAGCGGAGGTTTGTTAAAGGGTCCCGCTTGGCACCCTCTGGGTACGGAACCCTAATAAAAAAGGGACAAAAAGTACTATCCTAAATTCTTTCGTAATGCAAGTTAACCCTGCATCAATCAGTAACGACCTGCACCGATAAGTCGGGACCGAAAACCTGCTTCTGTATGCACCCTATAAGATTAGCTTCTTTTTTTATTCTTTCTTTTCTCTTTCTTCAATGGATACAGCACGATACGTTTGATCTAAAACTAATCTAAATTGATCTAAACGCTGTTATTCAGAGGTACTCATTTGCTGTCCCAATCTAGGTGTTGGACCGACTAGGTAGTCTACCGAATTGAATGGCTCCTATTTGCCAATTTCAGTCTTTCATTCGGAATGAGGCAGTCTAACGGTATAAATCACAATCATTTAAGTCTGCATCCAACACATTATGAGAAATTAATTAAATTAAATCGTTCGTATAGTTAACGGAATGGTAGCCGAGTAGGTCTGGTCCTTTCTGGTTAGGGCGATGGCTGCCACACGCATCATACTTGTGAACAAGTGCTGCTTGTGAGGGCTGGTCTGCTTAAGTTTGCTATTTATTTACTTATTAAATATTTATTGAGTCTACTTTGTAATTATGCCGCCGCGTGGGGGCACGCAATTATTGTCAGCGCGATTAGAATGTAAATATTACGTAATGAATCTAAGCTTGTTTTGAAAAGAATAATTGCTGAGTTTATTGCCGGCTCTTCTCAGCAAATGCAACCATCCGAACCGGTATTAGAGTATTAGAGTCAGACTTTTCATAAGTGCCTGCGAAGGTCTATTTGAATAAATGTTTTTTTTGGTATTCTTTGAGGAAAATATCTCGCTGAAATCATAACACTGTGGTTACATAAGCGAGCGAGAGAGCAGCATAGCGTGTTTTTCGCTCAAAAACCAGCTCGACTGGAGAATACTTCCAGCTTACAGAATGCCGCAGCCAAATAACAATGCTGTGTTCCTGCGTGTGAGTAAGATTGCCAAAATTAATTGGGAAGTTGAAGAGACGGTAACACGGTAGTGATTACCGGGTGTTACAAGCGTCTCTTGTCATGCAACTCCCGTGGCATCACAGGCGTCCATAGAGCTACGGTAACTGCTTACCACGAGACTGGGCGCAGGCATGTTTATTGACTAAAACATGCAAGTCAAAATAATAAAAAAAAACACTACTGCCCTGCCAAAAAACTAAGTAAAAGTAATAAAAATATAGCCAGTGTCACTCGGGATGATGTAAGGATTCTAACGATACCCCATACATCCAAATCAGATCAGGCATCTAAAATGTATGGTGTAATAAATAAACTTACATACATACATGTACCCTGAAAACATTACACTCCTTTTTTGGCAGTCGTATGATAAAAAAGGTTACTTTCCATTACCCGCCTGACTGGTTACTACCCTCAAGTTGTTAATATGTCACCAAATACCTACCAATGTGCTCTAGAAGTTACAACACACAAAATAAACTTTTTTAAAGCTTAATTTTTTATGGCAATTATATGAACATCAAAGCTTGACCAGTTTTTTTCACGCGAACACTTTCACTGCCCACATTGAAACATCTTACCCTCAACAAGACATCATCAAAGCTAATAAATAAAAATAGCAAACCAATTCACAATTTCCTTTGGCTGGCAAATGAAATGTTAGAATTGCTTTTATCGAGACCCCGGGAGCATGTTCCATCCCACAGGACCACAGAATACTTCACGGCAGCCACAATTAAGACTTAATACTTCCAAGCGAAGTTGTTTTATGCAAATAAGTACGAGGCTCGCGTGTTCAACGCCTACTCAAGGCTTAAACCCGACTTCTATATATAAAATTGCAATAATATATATTTTGTTTGTAAAATGTTATCGGTTTACGCTTTGCGCTCACAGGAGGGGGTGAGAGCTAATCGATTGACAGTCGACTCAAGAAAGTAGCGACTTATTTATTGATAATGATTACTTTGTTTGAATTACATAAGATTACTAGCGGCACGGTACGTGCTTCGCTACGTATAAAGTGAAATAATAAAAATGTGATAAATGAAGAAACGCTCGACCGATTTTGTGCAAACTTCACATAAACCATCTACTAAATAGTCCGAACAAAGCCTAAAGGTTTGGTTTGGATAGGTGAGCCCGTTCTTGAGTTATAAAATTACAACGAAAAGTGGCATTGATTTTTATATATATAGATTGTATAGATAAGCGATGTATTCTGGATGTGTAGTTTTTGACATAATACACTACCTCTCCAGAGGTGCGTCTAATACCTTACAGGTGCATATAGAAGGCATAGTCCTTTGCAATTTATTATTTCTGTAAGGCTTACAATAAACAGTTAACTTTTTTTTCAATCCTATTTTATAAAGTTGTAGATTAAGGTAACTTCACACGGTACTATAAATCGCGGTAGTTGAATAAGTCTTATTCGTTTCGTATGCTGGTTGATTTCATAAATTACCTTTAGTAGGTTTAATTTAGTGTTCAAGAAGGGTTTCTTTTAAGTTTTACGTTGCTTTGCTGTGGATCTAGACTGTTCTTATCTCTTTGTCACCGATGCGGTGTTACCCATAGCTCTGAGAAGACAAATCGTAGTTCTGTATATAAAAATGCCGTCGGTACCTACAATTAAAGGCATAGATATTCGAAAAGTTTGAGATTTTGAAGCTGTATGACGAAAGCAATGTCCTATGACTAACAACAAAGTTCCAGATATAGAAGACCACCGTTCAAAGCTTGATAATGAAACGTATGATTTAATATTCAGAAGATTTATACGTAGCTGCGCATTGTGGTCAATTATAAAAATAAGTTATTGTTTTTGGTTATTGTGTTATTGTCATAAGTTGTATTAGGTTTTGAATATTCTAAATTATTAACTGTGGAAATCTTTTATTGGCTGTACTTGTGATAATGTCTGTATTGTTATTTCTTTTTGATATCGCTATTGATTTCCCTAAGATGAAATAAATAAATAGCAGGTAATTATTTATTTTAATAAATAGCTCTGAAAGTGTCACCGTACTGAAAATATCATAGAATTGCAGTGTAATCGTATAAAAATGTCGCTGCGATACACTGTTCTGTGTGATAGTAACCTTATTTATAAGTGCATAATCGATGCTCGAATGTAAATTGGAATTTTATTGTGGCATTTAAAACGAGGAAAAGTGAAATAGAATTCACTTTTTTGAACTGGTAATGATGAATGCACGTACGAAATCTAGTGGTTAGTGATATTTTAATAGCGTTTGCGTATTGGGAAAATGTTCCATGAGTATTCCGCTTTGCCAATTCCAATAGATGAATTTCAAAAACGCAAACGTGACATCCATATTACTGACGTTAACATTTTTACAGGGTCCACCTACATAAACCAAACTTTCCGCAAGCGGAATTCACAATTTAATGTGAGTTTTGTTTCCAGCAGTCAAATTATATAACCTTATGTCTTTTTCCATACAAAATATAAACTTTCCGCAAACAACTACGCCGAGAAAAAGTGTCTTGTCTATCGGGGCTTTTCCTTAAATTTTACTTACCTCCCTCCCTACCTGCGTTAAGGGGTAAACATACTATATTTTGGGCCACTAATGTAATACAATGTCCAACAATTCTGCTGTCATCGTAGTGATCCAAAGCTCCCTATGCCTTTATCCTTATGCCTTATGCCTTAAGCCTTATGCCTTATGCCTTATGCCTTATGCCTTATGCCTTATGCCTTATGCCTTATGCCTTATGCCTTATGCCTTATGCCTTATGCCTTATGCCTTATGCCTTATGCCTTTGCATTTGACCCTATCTGGCAACCAACCATCTAGGAGGTTAGGATATTATGAGCTTTTAGTACTAGTACTATTGAATATTCTGTGGTTTTAGGTAACGTGTTTGGGCTTGGGATTTCCGAGTATTTCGGGCGATGATGTGGCCCGCCTATTGCACGTTTAATAACTAAGGATTTATAATAAAAATCTGATTAATTTATAGACAATTTTATTACTTGAATAGTGACTTAAAATAATAATATAAATAGTTTTCATAATTTAATAATTCGTGTATTTAACCTATTACAATACAAAATGTATGTTGTAATTTGGACGGAAACATAAATCACAATATACTTACGTAATGTAGGTATACCTACTATAAATATTATGTACAGCCGTGTATTCTACATAATACTATGTAGTGCTTATATTTAAATAATTATTTACAGATTTTTTGTGTAGAATTTCACAAAAAAATATAGCATGCATTCTATTGGTATATTTAAGATATCCATAAACGAAAAAGATCCTGTCATAGGTTTGGGAATAGTTGGGTTATATTTTACAAATATTAGCATTTAAGAATCATCTCATTCATCTGATCCAGTATAATTATTTCTTGCTTTCTTTGTATAGTGAATAATAGTTGTATCAAATTGAATGAATTGAATACATCAAAAGGCTTTCAAATTATTGTTTTAAAAATAAATCTTAATATGGTTTAATAATAATAAGAGCACTTTAAACCCCATTTCATTATAACGCATTTAAAACCCTTAATATATTATATTTATGTACATTAAAACTATATATCTTATAGTTTTTCTAAATCCAAAAATAATGTAAAATTACAATTTCATAAATTACCACCATCAAAACATAAAGATTATTAAAACCATACCAGACAAGCTAGCAAGACATTCCCTTTTAAAATAAACCAATTTTATAATTTATTCCCGTCAATTTATACTTATGTAAAATAATTTTAAAAATTATATTATTATTATTTATTAATAAATTAACACTTATAATTATTTTACTGCTAATATCACACTTTTATATTTTTGTTAGACTCGTTTATGTCTATGGATTAAGATATGTTTTTATACTTATTATGATTATAGATTATTACTTCAAGTTGCATCTCTTGCGCTGTTTCTTTGATGCTTGGCTGAAACAATAAAAGATAATTTTAAGTTTATTCACGTATAGCAAAATATAGAATTAGAATAATAATATGTTGTTGTCATTGACCTATTAACTACGGATAGAGAAGACGCCAAACATCACAACTATGTTCCGCTCAAGTGAGGCTATCCGGCAACACTTGAACTTGAACAACGATGAACGAAACGAAGCGCCACAAAAATCACGTTGTTTGCGAGAAAAATACTCCTAAAAGCGTTCAGATAGCGCTACGTGTTTCTACTGCCTGCTTAGAGACTAATATTGTTTCAGCGCTAAGACAACTTTAACACGTTGACACTAAAAAAATGAGGCATAACCTTTGCTTATGATAGCTTCTCTATGTAGGAATAATAGCTCAATGGTTGTTGCAAATTATGTTAGTCATGCTTAGAGAGTTTTAAGAGAGGTAAAGAGCGTAGCGTTTTTTCGTTCAATGAACAGGTCGACTGTGGAAATACCTCCCTACCTTATAGAATAGTTAGTGTTGTCAAGAAAATTAATAGAGACTCACCGGTATGCAAAAACAGATGATTTTTCAAATTAGTATGCTTTGAGAACCCTCTCGAGCAAATGTGACATTTGTAGGGCCAGGAGCCGCTGTGCACGTACATGTGAGACTTGAGGTCCCCAGGGGTCGGGAACGACTTGGAGCAGAGGCTGCATTTATGGGGTTTCTCCTGTGGAAGACAATGAAAATGTTATTGCTGTGTTATCGTTGCTTTCTTGCTGTTTAAGACCTGTATTATAGGAACGAGAATAAAAAAAACTCGGATCAAGTATCAAGAATATATCCTGTTAATCGAAAATAAACCTAATGTCATAGTGCAGGTTCGAAATTCAATTATTTTAGTCCTCAAAACTTGACTTGAGCTTTGATCAGTGGCGTGCATTCCATATAGGCAAATAAGCAATGCCTACCTTATAAGATTCAATACAATAATAGTTTGATTCAATTAAACTACATAACCACTTTAAATAAAAAATTCTAACCTAACATTCAATACGAAATTTCAAACTTTCCCGCGCAGGCACTCGCGAGTTCGCCTCTCAAATTCACGCACACTAAAACGATTTCGGCATATTCATACACACACACACACTTCTTTAAGATAATACGACGAAAGCATAAATCACGCTTTTGCTATGCGTAGCATACTGACATTTGACATTCGCGATTTATGGACCAAAAGTAACCTTACCTACTCTGTTGTAAGTAAAGTAACCCATCCAAATTAAAAAGACTACAGTTTACCAACATTAGAGCAACTCAAATATAACTTCGCAATTTATTTGTGTTGGTTTGTTTATGGTTTGGCTGGCATTGTTTGCTTTGCAATGTTGTTGTTATTTACTTATTAAATAATATTGTGTGTAATAAATTGTATTGTGATTTTGCGAAGTGTATCTGTGTGAAATGAAGAAATTTTGTGGTGAAGATGCAAAATGTATTGATAAATTAGTCCTTTAGTTAGTTTTCGTTTGTTGAAAATAGTAGGTAACTTGCTGTAGACCAACTCCAAAACATTCATGGATTCAAAACAAAGGTAAAAATCTTAGACATTTTAACACAGAATATTATGTTTATTATACACCTGGCTAACTGGATGCTGTTATTCGAATCTATTATTCTGTTATTATGTATTTTGTTTGCTAATGAATCATACCAAATGTGTGTGGAATACGAAAATACGCTGACCTAAACAATTTTACGAATCTGGTCAAAAAACATGATCTATCTAAGAGGCATATTTAGGCGTGTATGGCCATGATTTATTCTGCCTACTTAGTCTGAAAACCAATGCACGCCACTGGCTTTGATTGACGTTCTAGAATCCGTAGTTTATGCTATTTTTGAAGATACTGAATTATGGAAGATATTTTGTTTTAAAAATGCTTAATTCATTGAAAATATTGATGCAATTATTTGACCTTTTATTCGGAATACTCTTTTGATTCGTAATAATAATATCCTTAATAATATAATCATAATAATAGGGATATTCTTCACGCACAGCTACTTAATCTCATAGCAAGATCTTATTCTTATTTATTATTATAGGAATTATTATTTTAGCTCCTGGCTTCTTTAATCTAGATATACAAGGGACCTAAGTATTACAATGTTTTACAGACAACTTGCAGAATATAAGACATTGATGTTGGCACTAAGCTTAGCTGCTAAAGTGCTGCCAAGTTAAAGCTAAGAACTGGTTACGTCATTCATATGTCTTATACGAATTCAGAGCCATTATCAAGTCTCAACCAAGAAAGTGCAAGTCAAATCGTTTATTAGTTTGACATGTTATAGCTAAACTGATCTAATGGTTTGAGCACTCGTGAATATAGAAACATGATTTGAGCAAGCAAGGTGAATATTTATTAACTTTATAAGACTGAAGAACGACCTGATCGATCCACAAAAAACAAAACAGACTCGACAAATAAAACCAAAACACACCATAAACCCAACCATAACGCTCGACAATAAAGTTAATTATCAGAAAAAGAAAAAGAATCAATCTCGTAAGACAATAAAACGGCTAATAATGATCATCAGTACCCAATAATGAAAGTCATGACATCGCACATAATGTACGCGTTGCAAATGAATTTATAATGATGGTGGATGCTGTAGCTTGTGATCTTTGGGCACTGAGTAATATATCCTCGGTGCTTTAGGAAGGACCTATAAAGTCTCTACTTTGTTTTATACAAGTTCCGTGGGAATTCTTCCAATTTATTATTTTTGTACTTTTAAAGTACTATAGAAGAAGTTTTTAGGGTTCCGTAGCCAAATGGCAAAAAACGGAACCCTTATAGATTCGTCATGTCTGTCTGTCTGTCTGTCTGTCTGTCTGTCCGTCCGTATGTCACAGCCACTTTTTTCCCGAATCTATAAGAACTATAATGTTGAAACTTGGTAAGTAGATGTATTCTGTTAACCGCATTAACACACAAAAACAGAAAAAAACAATAAGATTTGGATACTTAGAAATGTTTTTTTTTTTTTTATAAAACCCATAAGTGTGGGTCTATGGATAGGTCTTCAAAAATGATATTGAGGTTTCTAATATATTTTTTTTCTAAACTGAATAGTTTGCGCGAGAGACACTTTCAAAGTGGTAAAATGTGTGCCCCCCCCCTGTAACTTCTAAAATAAGAGAATGATAAAACTAAAAAAAAATATATGATGTACATTACGATGCAAACTTCCACCGAAAATTGGTTTGAACGAGATCTAGTAAGTGTTTTTTTTTAATACGTCATAAATTGAAATTCATATCAAATACTCAGGTCTATACTACCATTTACTTATATACCTACAGGTTTGTACGGAACCCTCGGTGCGCGAGTCTGACTCGCATTTGGCCTGTTTTTATTTCTTTATGCGTACCTACGTAATGGCACAGTCTATAAAACCATACAGTCGTCCGACGCCTTTGATCTCGTGGAAAATGCCGACAACTCCTAGACAGTATGGCGACGGCCATATAAAGTATTCTGTTTTCCGAGCTGCGAATATCTTTTTGTTCGCAGGTCGGGCCACGTCTCGCCCCTCACACCCCGCACGATTGCCCTGTCTAGACCGCTTCGTCGAACAACTTTATGGTTTTATAGACTGTGGTAATGGTATGTATTTACTTAGATATCGACTGACTGCTAGTAGGTAGTAGGTAGGTACGCTATCAGTCTTAGATTCGATTTCGACAAAGGCTAAAAATTTGTGATGCTGCTATTCAAATAAATGAAACTGAAAAGTGTTATTATACATAAAAAACTTCTAGCCCCATTCAGTCAGTTGGGACAAGTCTTTTAACTGGGATATAATTTTCATTATTTGTTATGTTACTAGATACCATATTTTAGTGATAGAAAACCATTTGCTTTGCTGTACATTGTATATTCTGGACTATATTTATAAGTATATACACATGTGACACAGTTATACGACATAATATGCACCCGTTACTAATAGCACATTAGTAGCCGATGTGTGAGCAGCCTAACACGCGTAGCAAGTCAAGTATATCATTAGGTGACATTAGGCGTGCTCACAAATGATCGCACGAGCGACTGCGTGCGGACTGTCGGTAAAAGACATCAAGTGAAATTGAGTGGAGGTAGTACTTCGTAGATCTACTTGCCGGACTACCGTCCTCAGTTGAGGGTCTGCTACCTACTGGTGTTCTCGCTGTTGCACCTGAGAGCGTTCAAGATTGTATAAATTAGCAATCCGTTTGGTGAAGCGACTGTTGGAGCATCAGGTGTACCGTCTGTCTGCTTCTCAGCTCTCTGACATCTAAATGTGAGCCAGCAGATTTCTTTCATATAAATATTTTTCGCTAGTGGCATCGATTATCGCTTATAATTAAATACACCTTGAATGTTTGATTGCTTATTATATTTATTCACTGGACTTTTTATTTAAATGGCATTTGGCTAAGCGGAAACGAAGTCTATGTATGTACCAATGTACCTACCCAATAATATTTTATAATATTATTATGGATATTTTTTTCTAGGTATTATTACTACAGAACGATAATTAAACGATATAAAGTTGAAATGGTCAGTAAAGATTACATTAACAAAAATATGCATAAACATACGAATAACTATAGCTACATCGTAACACGTCATTATAAAAAGAATACGGTAGGAAATATTTAGAACTTGAACAAAATAAAAGAGTAAATACCGCCACTGATGATCCGTAAAGACCCGTAAAACGGTGACCGTGATGTTTTAAATTGAATTTACCATATCGTCATTTCCCTGCGGCTTCCCATGGCTTCTTCTAAATTACATTTGCCTTGATGACACAAAGATTACTTGATAAAAACCATTTGTGGTTTCCTCATTTCAATTTGGATCGTGAATTAGGATTATGGTATGGTTAGAGATGTTTAAAGATAAGGCTCTAGCAAACATTATGGTCAGCAAAAACTAGACGCAAGAGGTCATAAGAAAAATAGTTATACAAAATGTCAAGCAGTTAAAGTTTCCCTAGTTTTAAAAGTTCTTTGAATTATATCAAATTACCATATATAATTACCTACTTTCATAATATCCAGTTTTCTAACACTTTAATTTATAAAAAAAGCATTCACATTTATTATCTAGGTTTGTTCCACCCATCCAATTTTCGCTTACCAACCTACTGTTTACACCCACCGAAGAAACTATAATTTAACAACTCGACTAAATAAAAGAGCCCATAACTAAAAGAACGGGAGCTAAATCGAAACATCCGTTTAAATGTGGGCGGATTATAGCAGCTCAATCAAAGAGCGCAAAAAAAAGACTAGCGATATTATTCCGACCTTTCCCGCTACCGAATATTGCAAGGTATAAATCAATAAACAAAGAGCCATTAGTTGTCTGACAATTTCCTCCGGATAAATCACGCGTACAGAGAAAAAAACTGGTCGTCTCATCTGTACGTTGATAATGAAGGGTAAAGTTTATTACCGCCTACCGATATTAAAACGATTTCGTTTCTGTATTCGAACCGGACGAAAATGTTTATAGAACAATATAAAAGTTTTATTATGACAATTTCCAGCCTAAATCAATTTATTTCATAACTATGATCTCCTCCTGATATCCTCTATGAAAACGTATGTAGTGTAATATTAATAAAAACATATTTTTAAGTACTTTATGATAAAATTCAGGATGCGTACCTATCAAACCAACATTATTTATTATTATATGATGAGAAATTATCAATATCGTAACAAAATCGTCAAATTGTCGATAGCACAATTGGCCACTCGATCACGGATCTATTCGGAGGCCGTATCTCGTCTGTACAGTGACGTATGGCCAGCCGATACGCCTGCACCACGTTATGGAAATCGAATGCAAATGTGATGTGCTTCGGTTAATTTAACTAAATAAATTGATGCGCCGCTGTAACCTGCACGCAGTCTATGTTTTCGGTATTGCGCTCGTTAGCGTTTATTCTCGGCAATCTGAATATGTAAATCATAAAATACTTATAAATAAAGGAGCAAGCTAAATATAACGTGAAATCTGTTTGAAAAATGCTATTTTTTTTTTAGTTTTTGAATACAAATAGGATTAATACGTTTTTGGCGGGAACTGGCTGAGTGTCGTTGCATTTTCATTATTATTTTCATAAATTTGTGTATTTTGAGTTTTTTTTTGTGTATGTGTGGTATTTTACCCAATAAGATCATCCATGTGCACCAGTGAAGTGAAAAGAAATGAATTATGTGTATCGTGACTTTTAAAGTTGACTCAAGAAGTCCGTGAAAAGTTTTTGTACAATGACCACCATTGTACTAAAACATGACTTTTATGGACGGTGACTGACTGAAGACTATGTGAAAGTGATTTATTGTGACTAGAAATTATAATATAACTGGAAATTGGCAAAATACACAAGCCGTGTGACGCCATTGAAGAAAGAAAAAAAATAAGAAAAAAGTTAAATAGGACGTGAAATCTGTTTGAAAAATGCTATTTTTTTTAATGCTTTTGAATACAAAAAGTTTTATAGGAAACTTTCCAGCTAAAATTAAATTATCAATAGAAGGAAGACGAGAAATAAAACCACGCATTTATTGATTGACTGCCGTAGCCGAAGCGTAACGTTCATAAAATATTTTAATATATTCATATTGGAAACTAATTAATAACCGACGCCCAATTATCTACAAGTTCAGTAATCAATATTATAGTGCCCGACGAATCTGGTGCCGAGACAAGAAGCATATTAATTGGTCATCCATATATCTTGTGTGCACCTATATGTTATGATTATCAAGTTATAGCCATTGAACTATTATTACGTATAGAGAAGACGCCACACATCACAACTATGTTCCTTTCAAGTGATGCCATCCGGGCACACTTGTTGTTGTAGAACGATGAACGAAACGCACCGTAAAAATCACGGTGTTTGCGAGAAAAATACTTCTACAAGCATTCTGATAGGCGCTACGTGTTTCTACTGTCTGCTTAGACGACTAATTATTGTTTCAGCGCTAAAGATAACTTTAGTCGAATCTAAACAAATGGGACATAACCTTTGCTTCTGCTGAGTTTCTTGCCGGTTCACAGTTTAAGTGTATTACGAACCGGTGGTAAAATCAATTGTAACGTTCGTAAGTGCCTTATTAGGGCCTATATTGAATAAACAATTATTGAATTTTGTTTTTTTTTTTTTTATTTGAATTTTGAATTTTGCTTATGATAGCTTCTCTATACGTAGTAATAATAGCTCAATGGTTATAGCCGAACTAGTTCACTTAGTTTTTACAAACAAGTTTTTTTTTAAACGCTTGTGTACGACTATGTCACCATGGTAAGTGCTATGTTAAAAGCTTGACATCAAAACCACGGAGCTTTTTTGATTTGGCTCATGATCATTGATAGCAGACAGAATAATCAAAGATAAATCCATGAGACTTTTTTTTATATTTGTGCCTACTAGTGAATTAGATAGTAACTTAGTCTGCGTCTTTGCATGTTTTTTAAATCTATTATTATGAATTCGAAATTGCAGCAATAGATATGTGATTGCTTTGATTAGTTCAAATCTCTACTCAATTATCCATCGTGTAATTACTCTAATTACATGCTTAGTTAAAACAGGCACAAGAACACTTTATGTAGCAGTTTTAGATTTAATGGTGATTGGATCACGTTTGTCCAAAATACGCCTTAAAAGTCCCTTGACAATGCGCCGCAGGTCGTGGGTTCGATTCCCGCACAAGACATGCATTTGTGTGCATAAACATGTCTTTATGTCCTGAGTCTGGGTGTAATTATGTATATGAAGTATGTATTTACAAACAAAAAGTAGTATATGTATTAATCAGTTATCTGGTTCCCATAGTACAAGCTCTGCGTGAGGAATTTCCCAGGATATTTATTTATTTTATTTGATTGCAAGAGTCAGCAAACATAGACGAAGGAAGCGATTCCTTTGCTGTCCGCAATATAAATAAAAATAAATTAATATTATTTTATCTGAAATTCACTATGAGTACTATATTCATGTCATAGAATGTCTCCTATCTAATCGAATAGGTAATAATAAATTGCCATACGCACAAGTGTGAGTCCGTCCTAACCAGTCGGTTATTTCATTAAGTCACCTCTCGGGAATAATTTAATCAGTACGGTCGGCAAAAGAACGATAAAACATGATGGATAGTGTTGTGTGGACGGTGCAACGATGCAATCTGCCGCCGTTCGTGACTGTACACGTTTCTTAAGCGACTTATTTTGTTTAGTACTTACTTGGGAGTTGAATGAAATCGTTTCAGATATTAATATTCAATAATTATAAAGTATAATCTGTTAATTAGAATGCTAATCTCATACTTGGAATGACGCTGACGGTTTATTTGAATATCGATCGATTTTATATCGGTGAGATACATCGGCGATCCGATAAATGAAATGTGATAATTTACAACTTAATAGGGTCGGAATTCAATTATCTATTATTTATACTCTTATGTGACTGGCTGAATTTACTTTAAATTGTTAAAGACATGTGAAAAAAGAAACAATTTTTATGTTCGAAATTCAAATTCTACGCGGGTAAAACAGCAGAATCAAAAACTAGTCACTTTAATAAAGGTAAAATATCTAATAAATCTATATACATAACACGTTTTTAATAATTACTGCATCAGTAGGAATTAAAAAGAATATGACAGATGCGTAGGTGTTTGATAAGGGCTGGACCTTTTCAACATTGTGTTTTGTCTCTTTGGAGATATGATTTAAATTGGATTGTAAGTGAAATCCATAAATCATTTTAGGCACACGTTATGACACATCTAAAAGGCCGGAGCTTGATAAGTTTTTTATTAATATTCATTTCAATGTGTAAGTAAGAGATAACGTCAATGTGTCTTGTTTGTCTACTTAGTAGATATAGGCATAAGCCATTTTAATAACATCTTTATTGTTGTTAGTAAGTAATTGATAGAAAATAAATATTTAATTTAAAAAAACTGTAATTACAGACTCTTTTGAATTTTCAAACTCAAACACAGTACCTAATTATCATAAGTAGGTATCGGATAATCGAATGCATATTTACCTAAAATTGAGGAGTTTTATATTATGGAATGCACTTTTGTATAGAAAAAAATCTTAATTTATGTTATTTTTATACTAACACACGCCACCCTTCCACTTACAATCTACATATACGCATATTTATATCAGCGTTAAAGTAAATATGCATCAAGTGAAGCCGAAAATTTCCTACGTGTGCGTGAGTAAAATCAGTCAGTACTGATTTTACTCACGCACACGTAGGAAATTTGACCAGTGCCCAAGCAGGTACAACTGGTACTGAGCTTTATTGTCACTGTCAACGTCTCAATACGGAATGACAACCGATCGGCTTCCTATGGTGTATATGTGTGTGAGGCCATGTATTTACAAGAACGCCGGCTTCCTATTACTTGCGACACTTAAGAACACAGACCGTTCCGTCTTTCATTTTTTCTTGAAGCCGCTTCCACAATGTCATAGGTAAAAATCAACATTAGGTAAGTATGCATCCCAAATTCCGAATATCGGATCGCTAGTCATAAGTTACGTTTTATTTATTGTATAAATTTAACAAAATAAAAAGCTGTTGTTTTCTACCTCTTAAAGACTAAAAAAAGCCTACAAATAAAATGCAATATAAAAAAAACAAAGATTCTTTTAAACGAAGTGCAAATGCAGATTTTCCGTGTCAACACAACAAAACAATAGGTTCCATTGCATCTATCATTACAAGGAAGTTTCATGCCGCATAATTGGTACATCTGTGTATAGGTTTTTATAATGTAATTTGTAGGGATGTGGTCAAGGAGACAAGATGCGAGACTCGAGTTAAATTCGTATCTTGTTAAAATTCGAGATTTGGCCTTATAGCATAAAGTATATGTTAGTTGATGCTTTTACGTCAGTTTACGAAAGCTGTGAATATGTTAGTTTTAAATATTTTTTCACATCGCTTTTAGCATGATATCATTAATCATTGAATTATTATTATATAAACTTTAAAAATATAATTTTCAGTTACACCTACACTACTTATAAATAATTGTTTGTGGATAGTTTATCTGCGCAAATAAAATTGTGTGCATGATAATAAGTCACACAGAGAGGAACCTGGTTCTCAAGATACAGGTTGGACCTAGTTTGAGAACCAGGGCATTAATGTTGAGTGAATGAATTTTAAGTATGGAATTCTTCAAAAAGGGTGTGAAGATATTTCTGCAGGGTCGGCAAGGTCTGCGAGTGATGAGGGGTCCCCTAGTGTTGCAGGCGTCCATAGGCTACGGTAACCGCTTACCATCAGGCGGGCCGTATGCTTGTTTGCCAGCCACATAGTGGTATAAAAAAAAACTTTTGAATAGCTATTTTGATATTTAATTACTAATTTAATTCTCGTTTTTTTTAATAAATAAAGATGTGAAAAAGAAAAACATTATAAGTTTAGGCGTTTAGAACAATATCAAACATTATATTGTTTCATAGAAAAGTGTGAAATAAAAAAAATGCCGAATTATGTAAATATTTTTTTTACCCTATGCCAAAGGCTAGCAATCTATTTAAATGAAAAATTATGCTTGTCTATCATTTATAACGTATGATTCCATATACTATTCATAAGATCGTGAAGTTTCTTTGGTGTGTTGTTGAAAAAAAAGGCATTAGCTAGTCTTTATATATATAAAAATCAATGCCACTTTTCGTTGTAATTAATTGTATAACTCAAGAACGGGCTCACCTATCCAAACCAAATGTTTAGGCTTTGTTCGGACTATTTAGTAGATGGTTTATGTGAAGTTTGCACAAAATCGGTCGAGCGGTTCTTCATTTATCACATTTTTTGTAACAAATTAATTGAATAAATGGCGGATCATTTTGTTAATGGGGATTTTGCCATAGGGTAGGGTAGCACCACGCGAACGAAGTCGCGCCGGGCAGCTAGTATGTTATAAAACTGCTACCTACTGCTATTTAATGTTTGTTATCAAAAAGCAACTCGAGTTATAATAACTCTGTCACATCACTAGTCTCATCATTATGCCACTACTGAAGCGGAAAATGATATTATCTGCACGCATTTCTTTGCACGAGAAAAAAATGATATTTCAAGATGGAGTCGCACGTGCGGTGTTTGATTAAAATGAATTATGATTGTTAGTACGCCATTGGTCATTATTTGTAAATCATGGGCATAGACGACGGTGGTTGGTGGCACGCGAACTCCGATGGCACATTAATTGTCTCTTTCAAATATGGAACAGAAAAACCTAAATAACCAACATTTATTTTTTTGTGTTCTCAATTTAAAAACGAATTGATGGACCGCTTAGCTAGCTCCCGTTTAGCTCCAGTTTAACTTTATGTCAATTGTATAACATACAAACTAAATACAGGCCATAAAAGAAGTCGCGCGCGCGTCGTCCGAAGAATCCTCGCGCATTCTCGAGAATGTATGCTATGTACAATTTCGTTGCGAAAATTCGCTTCCATTCCATTCCGTGGCAATGTTAATTGGGCCCAAATAACCAGTACAGTATCTACTAAAACAAGTAATAAATGAAAACAAGCTTTTATTAGTTGTTAATTAAAAAAAATGACGACATCCGCCATATTTAATTTAGAATGACGTCTCTTTACTCGTTGTGTTTCTTTCATCAAGCCTTAATTTGGTACCCATATCATAGGGGTTACTGTGGAGATTATAAATCGCTATTTTGCGGCAGTCGCCATATTTAGTATTCAGGTTATCAAGCACTTTCATTTGATACCCATATCATAGAGTTAAATGTGGAAATTATCAATCGCCATTTTACAGCGGCCGCCATATTGGACTAAAAAAATGGCGGCATTTAAGTTATCATTGTCACGGGAATCAAATGTATATGCCAAATTTTAGCTCAATCGGACACTGGGAAGTGGATCAAATATAACTTGCAAGATTCGATACAGACACCTCACAGGTAAGATAGGAAAGAAAATAAAAGCTTGTAATATGCTATCTATGTGGGATAAATCATGTAGAACTTATTATGATTTTTTATATTATGACAAACCATCTCCAAATTGAACGAGATATAGTTCAAGACTCTTTTAATAATCAGCATTACCATCCAACGTGGCAATGCTGCCAGCCTTCTGGGCACTTTTCCTGTTGAAAACGATGAGGACGATTTTTTTGACGCCCCGTAGTTGTACATAATTTTTATTCTTATTTTAGTTCTAATATTAGTTTGTAAATTATGTACATAATATGCAAATAAATAAGACTCTTAAAGAAATGCATACATAAATACATAGTGTGATAAGTAAGATACGTGCCTTAGTCAAACATAATGTATAATACTTTTCTACCGAACAAATACATTAAGTATACATGAATAAAACTTATCGAACATTGTGAACTTTGCTTTTAATCATGCAAAACATATACATATGTACGGTTACAATAAAATGAAAGGGCCACAATGAAAGTCTATTGAATTGTTTACGGTCGAATGGGAAATGTATGAGAGAGTTTGTATTTATGATTCAAAAGCTTACAGTTGTATTGGTCGCGCATGATTTGCTATTTAGTTCACATCGATGTAGGATTAATAATATAGAAATGTTGTCGGTCGATTCGCAGAGAAAGCTTTGGATGATTGGAACAACTGCAAAAGATCGTGAGGTTTTGTGTATAATCCCATGACACCATCTGAGTTTTAAAAAAAACTACAAAAATATTTTTCTACAATTAAATCTGTTATGTCGGTAGGCTAATGGCAATGTGCGGGACACGTAGCTCGATATAAAGACAATCGCTGGACTACAGAGACAACTCGACGGACTTTGCGGCAAGAGAAGAGCGGGACGACCGTGGAAGCGTTGGCAAGATGACATTATAAAAACATCAGGGCGGAAACGGTGATGAAAGCAGAAGACAGAGAAAACTGGAGTAAACTGCAGGAGGTCTATAGCCAAACAGGGGTTCTTATCAGACTAAAATACTTACTTACTTTATTATTATTATTTTTTTGCCTAAGTTTTTATCTTGTAAAAGTAACTAAAATACACCTATAATAATACTAACTAAAACTGTAACAATTGGTTATTGGTTATTATTAATGGCAGTAGGCGTACCTACTATTTTATTTATCTACAAGTAACATGAACCGGTAATTATCGTCTTTGGAGAATCGGCAGGGCAAACCATTCATAAGCAAAATAAAAAAAAACTTACTTTATTATTATTATTATTTTATGTCTAAGTTTTTATCTTGTAAAAGTAACTAAAATACAACTATAATAATTCTAACATTTTTATATTAATATTAGCAGACTCTTTTCTACCTAAACAATTTAAACTAAAATGATCGTTAACATTTTACCTTTAAGATAAAATCTGCGACAGCAAAATAATTAAGATCACATAATAAATACAACATACCCGTAGACTAACTAAATATGTACAAGCGTTATAACCGGAAGTCAATTAATGATCTTTTATTGATCAACCAACCACTTTCCAATAAATATCTAGTTGTATCGCAACTAGTTTTTTATTACATTCCAAGTTACTTTCGTGATTGCCGGTAATATAAATTTAAGAAGTAAAGTTCAGTTTATGTTACTACAACTCTATTTCGGCGATAGCAACATTTTTGTCACTTGTAATTGCTGCTGTTTAATAAATTCATCAGAGGATGACTGTGAAAGGAAACTTAGTGATGACTCTGAATAATGACACGGATTCTAAAACATGTATACACACAAAAACGAATTAAAAAACAATTGAATAATACCTAATTGATCCGATTTTTTTCTGCAGGATGGCTTGATTTAAATGCAATATTTACCAATAATAATTGTATACGTATTTATTAAAAAATATAATATTAAAAAAAAATATAACCAGTATACACTAAATTGTATTACAAAAAATATCGAGACCTCCGGAGACCAGCCGGCGTGGAGCTTTTTCCGCCAACGCATCAGCTTGGTTATCCAAAGAAACGCTGCCAGCCTTCTGGGAACCTTGCCGTTAATCGGAAGCAGCAGACAATTTTCTATAATAAAGATTGTAATTTGTACATATTTGTTGTAAATAAAGAATTTATATATCTATATTTAAAAAAGCTAATATATAATACTTTAGTTTTATTTTTAATTAATATACATTTTTATTCAATTCATTAATAATTAAAAATATTTTCAGTACAGCCATGAACACATCTTTATATTCTCTACAACAATTAACAAAATTCAAGTTGACAAGTTTACTGCTACAGTTTATATCGATGGACGAAAATAAAACCATCTATGATTGAGGCCCAATCATAAAACCAGATTGGTCATTCTGTCTATGTAAATAATGTTTTATCACCGTTTCGGAAATTGAATGTTAGTAAAATGATGTGTAAATGTCTAATCATCATGTTCAATCAACGTTACGCAGTAGGTGCGGTGAATCATCAAAGCTTTGATGATACAGTTTTGCATGTTCATACTAAAAAGGTATGATAAGATGGAAAAGCAAGCTTTAAATCAATGGTTTTATGATGCCATGCATGTGCTGATTATTTTCTCTTGTTTTTTTTTTTCAGATATTCATATATTTTGGGGTTGCAGTAAGAATTTGCCGTTTCAAATAAAAATATTCAAAGAAAAAAAATGTATACAGTATAATTATACATTATAGATACAGTAGGAATATATACAGTATAAAAGAGAGGTAATGCATGGCATATTTTCGTCTATGTTTCAGTAAACCTACTTTAAAACTATCTTAATTTGTTCCTGAAAATTTATTTTACTGTTTTTTTTTTTTAACTTCATGTTCAGACTAAGATAAAGAATATATACAGCTTTATTGTTGTCATAGAGCCGTATGAGATTATTTTTAGATTCTTTTGAAGCTGAGAGTCTAAAGTGTCTAAAGAAAACTGTTGACTCAACAAGACCGACTAAAAACTAAAAAAAAATATCTCTATCGATGTATTCTTCGTATAGAATTAGTCTAGTTCTTAATGGGTGGCAACTTTTAGCGGAGCAGCTGCTGACTTTCACTTAGACGTAAAAAAGTATGAATCTTTAACTAATGTAACATTATGTCTTCTAACATAATTTTTGAACCTAGTGACGAGTCCGTTTCTTTTTTTATAAATAAAAAAGATCACAAAAATACTTATAGAATATTAGGAAGGTGTCTACAAAGGCTATTATGTAAAAAAAATACGTAACAATTTTTTAACCCTTATAAAGGCAGGTGCTCACAACCTGCGCGCACGCACCGGTCCCGTACTCATTTAATGAGATTATAAAAGCAATATGGCATCGGTCGTAAAGCTGGGAATTAGTTTTGTATTGCGGATAAATATAAATGGACATAATTTTGAGTAATATTATGATGTTTTCTGTGTTAAATATTTTGAAAAAATTTAAATTGTTAAAAATATCAAATACTTTTTTAATAATTATAAGTACGAGTTACCTAACCAATTGCGAAGACATTATGACGTGCACCTACAAAAAGTTTTCTATAACTTCATAGAATTTACTAAATTTCACCCGTGTTTCACCCGGTTTCACCCGTGTTCCTGTGATAAAAAGTAGCCTAGTCCTTTCCATACCATAGGCTATCTACGTGCAAATTTTTATCGCAATTGCTTCAGAGGTTTAGACATGAAAATATAACAGACAAAGCTACTTTTGCACTTATAATATTAAAAATGAATTTATTATATTTAAAAATTCATAAAAAGAACAAATGATAAATTAAACCCTGCGTCAATAGACTGCCACCTCTATTGTTCTTAAGCATTGCAGTCTATACGCAAATCCAATGTGCCGGCAAACAAATCCCATTCTGATTTGAGTGAACTACCAATCTTATTGGCTCCTCGTTACTCATAGGCGATGGTACAAGGTTTAGGCTATCAGCTTTTTACGAGCTTCTTACAATATTAGTTGGTACTTGTGGTTTTAACAACGGTTTTACAAATATCTATGTTTTATTAAGTTTTGTTAAATAGAAGATTACTGGAATCTGCTTATTTATTTATGAAATCCAGTTAAAAGTTTTGCAAAGAAAAACACGTTTTCATTTTCAATCTCTGTATCATGATTTTTTTTTGACTTGCTTATATATTTGTCTTAATTTTAAGTAATGTTAATAACTTGCTGCTCTATCAATAATTATCAAATCATTAACCATCGATGTTTATGTTGTACTTTAAATTTATTTTTTATTATATAACTTATACTACTGTATAAACTCGCTAATCGCTTATGAATTGTAGTATAGAGAATTGCTTTGTGTGACCACCAATTGTGGCAGAACGGTGGTGTCCAGACGGACGACCGGACTCCGGACAGAATGACAACAAACAAATAACGAACCTCTAACGAGTGGAAAAGTGTCAACTGAAGTGGGGACATGCAAGATTACACCGGTGAAATGTCCCCAGCAAGCTGACCTTGTCAGTGGTTTTTTCTTGAAGTAAAACTTAAGGAATTTACAAATAAAGATTCTATATCATGTGTTTTTATTTTACTCCTGTACCCCGAATTCACTTACATATAAAATAAAAGAAAACAAGATATGCATTGAAAAGTATCTAAGTAAATATAACAATATTTAAAGTGATCCGTTCATTTTCAGTCGTATCACTATGAATTTATATAAGTTCAGAGATAGTATTTTCAAAAACAGTCAATTATAGTTTGTTTATTTATTAATCTAGACAACCCATTAACTATTCACCAAAGAGAGAACTATAAATTGCCCACCGTAGCAAAGTCACACAGCAATGCCTATTGTGAATCATTCGTTCAAATCAAGCTATTGTAAGCGCTGCATTATTATTTCGCTTTTCTATATTTAACTAGCCGTCCAGTAGTGACCGGTTTAATTCAGCGATGTGACAGCTGAAAGATCCTTTAACTTCGGTGAATGCCCGATCAATCAGCAAATAGCGGACAGGATAAGGAACGTCCAATTTTGTGAATAGTCTTTGTTTAGTCAAGGGGATTATTCCAAATATTTTAATGTAAATTATATTGCTTGGAGATGTTTATGGAGGTACTGTAATTGGTTTCCATTATTATGGTCTATATACAGAAGTTATTCCTTTATAAAATACACCATAATAAATTGACGTGTAATATGAAAATTTTGAGAGGGAGGATCAAAGGTGTGCTTTGCAGGCTGGTCTACTTGAGTCATTACCCCCATAACATGCAAATATTGTAAGTAACATTAGAACGGAAATTGTATGGTCTTTTGACTAATTGAGTCCAAATAATAAGGAACTTAACATCTGTGTACAAATGATATTTTTTTACTCAAAATTACCCAAAAATTCAACCTCTTTAGTAGAAACTAAAATGTATCTTCCCACGTACGATCACAGAACCGTATCGTGGACAGAAGACGATACCGAAGACTTGTAATCACCAGACCATGACTTCACACGGTGTGTGTGAACTGCTATATGAGATGAACAGTACCCGACTGTATCGTGTTGTGGATGATATTAATACATCTGTGAGGTTATTAAATGGATTTGATTGTTTTTTTTTTATTATGGTTAGAATTGTGCTTGACAACAATCGCAGGAGGTAACTGAAACTGACGTCATACAAGTAGGTGTTAGACGGCAGATGATAGTGATATTTGTGAGGTTCTTATAATATGAAGGAACATAAAATGTCAATACGACAATTAAAACAGGAGATATTATGATATAAGGTTTAATAAGAATAAGGTAAGAGAGGTAGAGCAAAGCGTTTATTCGCTCGACGAGGCAAGAACCTTCACCTTGCGGAATACCACAGATAAATTACTTTATGTTGTGTTCCTGCGCGTGAGTAAGGTCGCTAGAGCTCATTGGAGTAGTAGAAAGGAGAGGTTGGTAACGTGTGAGGGATGTCCCGTTTGTTGCAAGCGTCCATATAGCAAAGTAACTGCTAACTATGACGCCGAACGCTTGCTTACCGACTCCACCGAATGAAAAAAGTATTTTTTTTTTTCAATGTCGCGGCACTCCCCTTTATACACTAGAAAAGTATTTACTTAGGTACTTTAAATAACAAGCTCAGGCTTATACGTCATCAAAATTAGCATATAATAAAGATTGATCTACATTAAATTGTTTCAATTGAATAAAAAGATTCCTTTCTGTCGATGCGTCTGCGTCACAGTCCCTTGGGCACGAGGATTCCCACGTTGACCTGACCTGGTAATTTATTAGCCCTTGCTCACCGCCTTAGATACAACTACCTGTGACCGCAGGTGCGCCTTAAGAAACCAGGGTTGTCAATCACGAGGACTATTTTTTATTGGAACAAGATGTTGAAAAAGTGGCGGTGAAAGTTTTTATGATGGCTAGTAAAGATAATGGTCTGTGTAAAGTTATGACGTCATTGAGAATATACTGAACCAGAAATTGCTGAAAAGTTGGGAGCTTAAAAGAGAGTTAACTATTTATCTATAGTAATAATATAATAAAGCGGAAGAGTCGGGTTCGAAAAAATCTTTCACTAATAGGAAGTTACATTATCCACGAGTATTATAGGTTACTTTTTTATCCTATTCCATAGGCTATTTTATCTCGGAAACGTAGGTAAAACCGCGGGGAGCAGCTAGTATTATATAAATCCGGTTAAGATTTTGCTCGCCGATTGTCCGTGTAAAGGTGATAAGGCTTATCTTTTTTGGAACCTCAACTTCTCTTCTGGTCAATAAAAAAACCTATATGTTTACCTAATAAATATCTTAATTAGAATTACGGATTGATTTTAGATTTCTTTGTCTTGTGTATTTCATTATCCATTCAGATAATCCAAAAATAATCAAATAAAATCCATTAAAAAAATCCAATCTTAAAGGGGTTAGATTTTTTTTTGTAAAAAGCTTCATAAATTATAAAGAGACAACCCTATCAACCACTCATCGTGTGCACTGTTGTGTGATTTTCTTAAGTCGTGGACACATGAGGTCATAGTTAAGTAAGTAAAAACTTAAGGTGGGGCGTTATGGGAAACGAGCACGGTAACACCACAGCGTAATGTGCACATCGCTTTACCGAACCGTAATATAGCACTTTGGAATAAATTAATCACTTACTCGAGGGTAATTATGATTTGTTGTGTGAAATGGTAAGTATGGACATTGATTTGCTTGAACATTATTTAATTTATTGTTTTCGTTTTAGGTTCAGCAAGGCGCAAGTTCTACCCCTGGGATGACAAGCGTCTATGAGAACGTGTGCTTGTTTGCCAACCTGGAGTTTTTAAAACCTTTTTTCTTGATTGACCTATTCTATAGTTACTGAAATCTAGAATCTTTGTTTGACGAGGATATATTGGCCTGTGATTTGACCACAATCTTGCCATGGTCAGTGATGATGTGGCCGAAGGTGGTAAGCACACAAAGCCTAAAGGGAACTTCAAGGGGCTTTCAAGTGCAGCTGTTGGAATATACCGATAGTTGTTGGCAGCAGATTTCCAACTTGAGAGTGGTAACCAGCTAGGCGCGATGTTTTATGTCACCGTAAGCTCAAGCTCATTGTAGGATTCTAACCCGGGACCTTCGTTGCTACCTCTAAGCTATTATCACTTTAGAAGATTATAGATATATTTAAATAAAATATCTACTTAGGTACTATATCGGCATTTCAAGGACATTCTAAAGAATTCAAATTCAAATTCAAAATCATTTATTCAAATAGACCTTCGCAGGCACTAATGAAAAGTCTGACTCTAATACCGGTTCGGAAGGTTGCATTTGCTGAGAAGAGCCAAAAAACAAGCTTAGATTCATTACATAATATTTACATTCTAATCGCACTGACAACAATTGCGTGCCCCGCCGCGGCGGCAAAATTACAAAGTAGACTGAATAAATATTTAATAAGTAAATAAATGGCAAACTTAGGCAGACCAGCCCCCACAAGCAGCACCTGTTCACAAGTATGACGCGTGTGGCAGCCATCGCCCTCCTCGCCATATTGGAGGGAAGTCAGTGAGTGTAATTTAGAAGATACTACAGATACACATATTGAAAACGATCGTCATGATTATGTAATCAAAAATCACATCTCATGATAGCAAATAACAATCACGGAACTATCTCAGTAAATTATGAACAATAATGCTGCAGAAAAAAGCAATTAAACCATATTATCGACATTAAAACGCAATGAATAAGGATACGATGGAGACGTTTTGAAACATATATGAATTATCATTATAAGAAAAAACTGTAATGGCGACCATTGTTTTCATCAAGGATAACGTGTTTTTTATTAACAGTTTTACAAACTGATTGTATGGTGTGTAAGTTTCCGTAATTGTGTAAAGTCACAATAGGTTATGATGGGCATTGCATATTGGACATATTTGTTCTGCCTCTGAATTCATTATGATGGTAATTTCTTTATCTATTTTAGAATCAAGCGCTTTACATATTTGCGACGAACATTTCTTTTGTTGTTGTTATCATCAAATCACAACTTTTTTAACTGAATCCAAAACTTTAGTAAAATCATCAACAAATTCTACATTTAACGAAGCATTTCTATAGAAAACACCTAATTTCAAAGACGTTGAACAAAATTCTAGTACATCTAATCTAATACCTCAAGATGGAAGTTTACCTAAAACAAAAATTCTACTTAAAAATTAAGTGATTTCCATAACTATACCCCAGAGTAGTACCTAAGACCTGTTCCCACGACTACGCTCCAAGACACATGACTTTTCCGCCCCGATGCACACCAGTCCACGCACATAACTATATCTTTGTATGAACTATATCTATGTTGGTTTATGTTATGCGGAACCAAAACAATGACCAGACCCTTTTGTGACAAAAGGAAAATTTGATGTAGAAATGTTCATCGGTAATCCAAGATGATATTTATAGAAGAGATAGGTATATTATCAATAAATAAAAACTGTCATGCTGAGGCTAATATAAAATGATATAAAAACGTGCCTACTATAAACGTAGAACATAAAGTACTTTTACCTTTTCTTGGACACTTTTTTGGTATGTTGTTGGTAATTGCGGTATTCCAGCTAACATGATCATCATTATTTATAATTAATAAAGCATTTTTAGAGCGTTATGATCTAATAACCATCTATTGTTGACGTGGTCTTTAAAATCAACGATAGACCGCTATTCATTTTGTTTACCATCTGTGTCACTAGTTATTAGAATATCATCAAAATAGTCCAGATTTTGTTTCTCACCACTATCATCATAATTTTCAACTGACCTTTATATGCGTCATCCGATGGTAGTAAAGATTCGAGCTGGCTGTAAACCTCTTTCCACAGTGCTGGCATTGGTGGGGTTTTTCTCCTGAATGAATGCGTCGGTGGGTGTTGAGACTGCTTGATGTACTAAACCCTTTGTTGCAGACCATACAGACATGGGGTTTTTCACCTAAAAGAAATTAGAAATTAGGATCAAATTTTCAACATGATCAACTGATTTTATAGATTTATAAATTGTATTGTATTGTTAAAATAGAAACGATAATTTTTAACAAAACCTGGGCATATAATGTAATTCTCGAAAAGAAAAACTAAGTAATGAGATTCTCACAAATCAGGTAATTAAACGAAGCAATTAATACAATAGAACTCACAAAAGTTGTAAAACTGATTAAAACTGAAAAAATAATTTGCAGATTTAGGTCAATTTATTATACACAAATTACTAAATTTGTATAATTTATAAATAAACTTCAGAAGCTAATTTGACTGTCTCATGATTATTTAAATAAAATATACATGCAGATGACTTTAATTACGAATAAATTGAAGGTGCTTATAAATAGATATAGTCAAGACTCCAGTTCCCATAATATGATATATTATTTTGGTTAAAGCTTTTTACGAGACGATCTAAAATAGTAATTGTTACTTTTTAACTAATTAAGTCAAAGTTTGTGTAGGTTTGTCTCTCAATCATATGTCATGCCGTAATGATTCCACAATTACCGAAGAGCGGGTAAAACCATGAGATGGAAGCTAGTATTACAATAATTACGTACGATTTGGATACATTAGGTATGTCATTTACACCTCTATATTTTGTTTCACTTTTCCAAGAAAATACCGAACTCTATAATAATTTTGTTAGCCTATTTGCAAGCTTACCAGTGTGTGTTCTCATGTGTCTTTTCAGTAATGAAGGCCTGTCAAAGGCTTTTCCACAAACTTCACAGGGTAGCAGTGCTCTTTCAGACTTGGCTGGTCTTCTTTGGATTTTAGGTGTCATATCTAATAGCTCATTCGATGAACCGGCAGATGATGATGTTAGGGAATCTCCTGATACTGACTTGTGTTCATCTTCTGCTCCAGATGGTGGTGATATTGGTAAAAGAACTCGGGATAGAAGTGATGTTGATAGATCTAAAGGAGAATCTGTGAAAGATATCACTCCATTAGCAAAAGAAGAAGATAGTGTTGAAATTCACAGGAGCATAAAGTAAAATTACTCATTCAAAATAAAAAAAATAGTAATACAATAATTGGTATGCAAATCTCAATAAATATCCTCACTATGGTTTGCTTATAATTTCTAAACATATAAAACGTCATAAATATCTTTATTTTCTTACTAAATTGAATGTTTTGCTTTATTGATATCGATTCTTACATCTCGTTGTAAAGAATATGCCCTCGAGCAAATTTTACGGTGATTAACCAGCAAGTGGGCGAATTTTATAATTCAGATCAAATTTTTATCTTGTTCCAATCAAGCGAAAATTTTTAATGAACCAATTTTATTGACAACCGTAAATTTTGCTACGTAAGTCTAGACAATTTATGTTTATTACGACTCGTCATAGAGCTCTTTGAGTGCCGTCTTAATTGATGTTCTGAATTCTAACGTAGTACCTATTGAAGTATAAACATGCTCTTGTTTTGTGAGTTTCCGTAGAATTATAATCAATTGACGCTTGCAATAAATCTTCAAGGACCGTTCAGTCGGTAGATGAAGCGGATTAATTAGCCGCGGCATGTTTCTGTTCTAGATCGGCTGATAGTTATATTTCGTTATCCGTTGTAAGGATAGGTATATTTTAAGATGGTAGGATACGAAATACTCGATATGGCGCGGCAAACAGACAGATGGTAGGACGATTGTATCTTTCGCTAGTTGGCTGTCTCGCTTCGTTTTGCCTACTTTATTTGTGGTGTGGCCTATAACCGTATTGGCTATTAATCTATTGATACGCAATAACTACTTCTGTCATGAATCGGATGTAGTGTGATAAGCTTCGAAATCTTACAGAGTTACTTTTAAATTCTCCATTGCTACAGTAACAGTTGACAGCTTTGCTGTGTGTGTATAATCTATATGGTCTTTAAGCCGATCGGATCGGTCTTTACATGTTCAAACAAAGCCGCTTTCGTTATCAAATCGTATGTAACTTAACTGGTCGGTAAAGGCATGTTTATAATAATATGGGAATAATATTCATGAACGTTCATTCGCTAAGCTAAAATACGTTTTTAATGTTCATAATCTCTTTAAGTTTATGCCTATTTTATAGAGCAATTTCTTGTTAATTAACTTTCATCAAATTTAAATTGAAACTCATTACAGTTAACAGCTTATTTATTCAAATACTGGTCTTTAAGATTTAAAATTGTTTGATAACAATGTTTTATCCTTTTCGTAAGATTATTACAACTCTAAAATAACATCTTTACATAGCGCTATAAAATAACTCCCAGGGACACTCTGATATTCTAAAATGTCATCCCACTAATGGGATAGTCTATCTAACATAATTTGGGCTTGAATATGGCTTTTCTTATTCTATACATCTCCTGAACGAGAAAAGAGAGATTGATATGCTTTAGGGGCGCTATACCAGCCGAAATATCAATATAGATTTGCTCTGCCAATTCCTTATTCCAGCGATCAATATTATTAATAACAACCGAACCGATACAATATCACACACTGTCTCCCGCTTAACCGATAAAAAAGCGATCAAGAAAGTCGACTACCGAACCGAGACGCCTGCGCAAGCCGGAATGTCCTTTGATGTACCGCCCGCAGCCCACACGATACTCGTACGTCACTGTATCTTTACGGATGGGAATAAATTGCATAAACTTTTGGCATTGGTGTGAATTGATATCGTTGTCTTAAGTACTAACATTATTTTTATTTTATAGGGAGAACTGATTGATTTAGCGTGGAAGCATTGAATGTTTGTAAGTATATTTCGAAGCGCTCGTGGTGTAGCATGATTAGCCGTTCTTAATCGATCGGCAAAGTTAAGCTACGTCTGTCGTGGTCGGTACCTGGATGGGTGACCGCCTAGTGGTATTTCAAATCGAGCGTTTCCGCGCTTCGCAAGGCACGTAAAGCCGTTGGTCCCAGTTATCACTTAATTGTGATAGTCGTTAAGCTAGTTGGTGCCTCCTAGGCGGCTGGAAAAATTCCAACAGTAGGTTGACCACTAGCCTACCTCCACCGATCCGCAGTGGGCACGCGTGGTGGAGTATCGCCCAGTCCGCAGTGGGACATTACAGGCTGATGATGATGATGATAAAGTATATTTTGTATGTATAATATCTAGTTAGTTGAAATTTTATTTATTTTAATTGGACCTGGTAAATTAAAACATCAAATTACCACCTAATTGCATGAAGACACAATCGAAATTAAATTATTAATGAAAACATTTGGTATTTACTTAATTATACGTGCTACGGTTCCAGATTCAAACCTGTGAATACCATATCTATCTTTTTATCATCCATTTATATCAAAATGTCTTGACTATCTATTTATTAGAACCAATTTTCAAACAATATACTGTCTGTTTTAACATCTGCCCGTGGAATATCATTCGCAAAAATGTTTAATTCATAGATAGTAACAACTAATATAAGCTTCTTAAACTGAGTGCATTATAAATGCAAAAATGGTATCTACATCGTATCTTCGAATCGTCTAGTTTTCACAACAGGATCTCAATAACAGATGTTATGTATTTACAGTCATGGGAGACTGTTATCAGCATTTCACTTTGATGTGCCGCTTTTTGTATGCTAACATAATTGATTTGTGAAATATAAATATTAATTTTAATTTAAGGACTGTGCCCACCGTGACTTTGCAGGCTGCAGCGGTACAACTAATTTTTCATCATTTTAATTGATTTCTGACGGTAAAAAATACATCTAACATCGGTATAATCATAAAGGACAAAAAAACACCAACAAGCCAAGGACTGGACCTATCTATGAGGACAAGAACTGTACATAGAAAGCAAAAGAAAAGCGTAAGAAGCATATAATGGTTTTATCCATTGTATCTATTTTTCATCATTTTAATTGATTTCTGACGGTAAAAATTACATCTAACATCGGTAAAATCATGAAGGACAAAAAAACACCAACAAGGCAAGGACTGGAACTATCTATGAGGACAAGAACTGTACATAGATATATTAAAAAGACAGTTAACAAGAAAAAGCAATCTCGTTTAAGTATCCACATGATAACATAATCATGTCCACATAGATAGGTTAAATTTTATGCGTGTTTAATAGCAAACGATTAAATTAACACATAAACTACGTAACTAATGCTACTATGTAGTTTAAATATGTGTTTTTGATTGGAATTAAAGCAGCGGGAATGCGAAACGGTATGAAGATTTGAAATCTCCGTGTCAATACACATTTTCGAATACATCTTGATAGATACGTAATGGTTATTTGCTTACGATTCAATAATCTACCGACGCTCTTCTTTCATTTATTTTTTATTGATTGTCTAGGCTTACTAAAGATTGACAACGCATTGGCAATTCACCTGTTACTAATGTTCAAAGGCAACGGTGGCCATTTACGATCAGGGGCTCTACCGCGTATCTTTGGTGCTAATCGTAACGAACACTTTTAATGAATTTCAACCAATCAGTGCCCACAAATGGTCTTCGTCGTACCGCTTGATTGGATGAAATCATTAATGGTATTCGTTACGATTACCACCAAAGATACGCGATAGCCCGTATGGTCGTGTACCCGCTTAACAGCATTCTGACATTCAAAAACAAATCAACTAAAATAATTATTTTTTATTTCCAAAAAATCTTACCTTCTAATATCGAGTCCATAGTCTGTCTATACAAATTGTTCCTCATTCTTACAAAGAACATCTCTTCAGGTCTTTCAGGGAGGTAGTAGACCACCAGCTCTGTGTGTATTGATACTGGCTTTACAGCCTCGTAAACTGGTTCACCTTTGACTTTTGTGCAGACTAGGTTTACCTGGTTAAGAAATAAATTAAAATTAATAATACGAGCTTCTAAAAATGTGTTTAAGGGCCTGCGCAATTTTATGGAGCACCGAATGTTACACTGTCTCAGAACTGCATCAGGGCATCTTAATCAGTCGATATCAAACTTAAAAAAACCGGCCAAGTGCGAGTCAGACTCGCGCACCGAGGGTTCCGTACAAACCTGTAGGTATATAAGTAAATGGTAGTATAGACCTGAGTATTTGATATTAATTTCAATTTATGACCTATTAAAAAAAAACTACTTACTAGATCTCGTTCAAACCAATTTTCAGTGGAAGTTTGCACCGTAATGTACATCATATATTTTTTATAGATTTATCATTCTCTTATTTTAGAAGTTACAGGGGGGGGGACACACATTTTACCACTTTGGAAGTGTCTCTCGCGCAAACTATTCAGTTTAGAAAAAAATGATATTAGAAACCTCAATATCATTTTTGAAGACCTATCCATAGACACGCCACACTTATGGGTTTGATGAAAAAAAAAAATTGAGTTTCAGTTCTAAGTATGGGGAACCCCCAAAATTTATTGTTTTTTTTCTATTTATGTGTAAAAATCTTAATGCGGTTCACAGAATACATCTACTTACCAAGTTTCAACATTATAGTTCTTATAGTTTCGGAAATAAATGGCTGTGACATACACGGACAGACAGACAGACAGACAGACAGACATGACGAATCTATAAGGGTTCCGTTTTTTGCCATTTGGCTACGGAACCCTAAAAATGGTAGAGGTACTCCAGCAAGTTAGCATTGATATCGCTACTGAGATTTTGCAAAACGTCATGGTAGGTGCGGGCTCTTAGATACTTTTTTTTATTTTGGCGTTATAATAGCAGCCAATTAGTATTAAAAAACATATGACATGCACAGCGAAAGTAGAATTTGATTCAGCAACAGAAAAGTAGAAGCATGTTATATGTAAGAGTATTCATAATACTAAATTTGATTTAAAGGTTTACTAACTTGTGGCCCATAATTCTCTGAAACTCGCAAAAATCGAACCCAATTGCAGTGTCGTACTTGCACTCCACCTGATGTGCAGACTTCGTCAAACAGACCAAAGCGATGTCGGACCTGATGACAAACGAAAATATTATTACTTTTAATAAACATACTTATATTTAAATCATTGTGTGTTTGATGACTATATCACTATGGGAAGCGTTGTTACTAAACAAGGTTTAAAGATGAACGAAGAAGAATTCCGAGTCTACCATATTTAACTTCCAAGAACCAGGAGACAGCAATAGTTGTTTATCGACAGATAATAATGTTTATTTTTTTGTGCACAACTTTGTCGGTAAACAAGCATACGGCCCACCTGCTGGTAAACGGTTACCGTAGCCATATGGACGCTTGCAACACACGAAGCATCGCTCACGCGTTACCGACCTTTCCCTCCTCCCCTATGAGCTCTGGCGACCTTACTCACGCGCAGGAACACAACTTTAAACAACATAAAGTACTGCGGTAAGGCTGCGGTATTCTGTAAGGTGTAGGTACTTCCCCAGTCGAGCTGCTCTTTGAGCGAATAAACGCTATGCTCTACCTCTCTTCAAAATACTGTTAATAATATGTTACTCCCGTAACATGGTCTTGCAGTTTAAAATCGTCATCAGAGCTTATCAGTATGTATTTTAAAATGATGTTATGTTATTGTCAATCTTTGGATCTATCATTTAAGTAAATCAGACTAAAACGGCCTGAAACACTTTTCAATTTTGTATTACCGTCACTTACCATCAAATCATTAGAAGCAAATTGCACGGTTGCTGGTATGAATGCATTATCATAAATACTATGTAAATTGCATTTCTCTAATCTGTATCCTAGACTACTATTAAAAACAGATGTGCCATAAATAATAATGATTGATGTTCAATATCAGTAAATCTAATTAAGATGCTTGATGAATTATGCTCCAAAAGTGAGTTAAGAGTAAATTTTTATTTTGCTTTAATGTTTTTTTTGTCGGTTATTGATGATTTACCTATCAATATTTTGTTGGTATGTAATTTAATAAAGTAGTGCGTAGGTGTGGTTTAAAGCATTAAATTACTTTTAGGTTGTCTTCTATATACGTTATCTATTAATTCTAAAATGTTGTACAGTCAATAGTGAATTTGAGATCTATTTTAAAGGACTATAAAATCATTTATATTGTGATTATAATACCTGGTTGACTATTATTTTACCGTGAAATAATGAACCGTCGAGATTCGCAACTTAATATTTAGTAGTGCAGCTTTTCCTTTCATATCTAAAATATCTTCAAATCAAGCTCTTTTCTTATCTGTCCCGTCTAATATATTTATTTAATCTATGTTAGCTTTCAACCAACCGCCATAGGAATGGTTATACCAAGGGTTATACGTAATGACGTGAAAATTACAACGAATATGAGTGTATGCGAGCCGCAAGATTCAATTCTGTGCTTTGCAATTAAAGGTAGAGACATACTGTGTTATACTGGATTTGATGATCTCTTAAGTACTAGTAAATTAACTTGGATTTAAATGCGTGGTTTACGGTGGTTATAAGTTTATTAGGCAAGTAATTATAATGGCGAAAAAAAATTCGGAAGTGAATTTAATTAGACAATAAATAATAAAAAGAAAGAATCATAAAAGATCACATTAAAACTAAGAGAAAACCAGGAAAAAACATTCAGTATTAATCAGACTTCTATAGTTGTGTGAGCTTATTTTTGAAATATATAATATTTGATCTATCCAAAGTTCTCGGGAGACGGTTGTATAGTTATAATGTATCAATTACTGATAAAATTTTGCTTATAGCGTTGACAGTCTAAGTGTTACCATGTAATGCAACTAACTAAAGGTTAAAGAAAATTTGTGTGAACGATGCATATCGTTTATCTCATATCTTTATACACTTTGTGCTTATTGAATATTCATTAGATTATAAATTGATGATATTGAATAAATTATTCATAGATTGCAGTTTATGATGAGACTTAATTTTAAAACTAATATTGTTTGGGAACCAATAAATTTATTTTGAATAACTATTTTGATATTCGATGTTGTTTATTAGTAACAATATTGAAATTGGCTTTTCTAATCATTTATTTATTAGCTATCTTATGCTTAATTTCTACTGGCAGCTTTTTTAACATGTTCATAGATCGTTTAATTTTATTTTACATAAGACTGTTGGTTTTATGATATGGTATCGAATAGTTTGTCCACTATAATTTTATGATACTCATTCGAGCATTCTGTCTGACATAATGTGGTATTTTATTATTGTTATAAACTAGTCTATATATTCTATGATAATTACTTATCATACGATTTCCAATAAAGGCGATTATATTTTTGTAAAGCATATTTCTCTGATAATAGAGTTTGTATCTACATATATTTTTTCTAAATCGGTAAACAAGCATACAGCCCGCCTGGTGGTAAGCGGTTATCGTAGCCCTATGGACGCTTGCAACACACGAGGCATAACTCACCTTGGTGATTTTTGGCGACCTTGCTCACGCGCAAGAAGGCTGCGGTATTCTGTAAGGTGGTACAATAACGCTACCACTCGACTATTTTTAAAACATTATTTAGACGATGATAGCGCAGGACGTGACGATATTTGTGGATTTAAATCCTCAAAGGAGCAAATAAACTCTGTGAGAATCACCAAAGCGCCAAAGCCGACTTTTTCATAAGTTACTTGAGTCAAAGAACTTTTTTTTTTAGATCAAGTCTTCTTCTGACACAGACTCAGTCCTTGCATTACTAAAACAATTTCTTACATTTCTTAGTTCCCAAAGCCGAAGGTTAGCTGTGCGTCACTTTAGCAAAAACACCGTCAAAGAAATCCAGACTGTCCAAATGTATTCGGGATTCGAATAACGGAACTCTCGACTTGATTTATGGTGAACCTCTATCGCGAAACAAAAAGGCAGCTAAAACTAAAGGTAGGGCCACAATGAAAGCGACAGCGGTGAAACGTGGCATTGAGAAGGGGGAACGTACGACAGTTTTCCTCGGTTTTGCCCGCGTACCCAAAAGATCTAATTCTTTTGTTAGATTAAAAGTATCCTATGTTTCACTTGGATAACACATTCAACCTCCACAAAAAGTGTCATCATGTAAATTGTTATTATTATATTAGGATAGGATGTAGGAAGAAGTATTTGTATGTACTGAATGTAACATTGAAACAAAACCAGAAAACTAACACGGTTAGATATTTCGAACCCGGTTTATATATTACAGTATGTAAAAAGAAGATGTAGAATGAAGCATCGTGGAGTAGCATGATAAGCCGCTCTTAATCGATCGGCAAGTTAAGCTACCACCGTCGTGGTCTGTACCTGGATGGGTGACCGCCTAGTGGTATTTCAAATCGAGCGTTTCCGTGCTTCGGAAGGCACGCAAAGCCATTGGTCCCGGTTATCACTTAATTATAATAGTCGTTAAGCTAGTTGGAGGCCTTCTAGGCGGCTTGAAAACTCTAACAGTAGGTTGACCACTAGCCTACCTCCACCGATCCGCAGTAGGCACGCGTGGTGGAGTATCTGCCCATTCCCCTTCATCTTGATTTGTGAAAGGAGGCCTGTGCGCAGCAGTGGGATTATAGGATGATGATGTAAAAATAATGAAAATAATTTCATTCCAAGATAGTTTTGTTTCAGAGGCAGTCTGTTAATCCACGCTCTTACCACGGCATTGCTTAAATTTTGGCTGTACCCCAAAAGATTGGAGAGGTTTTTTAGTCAGCAGTATTGCTTTAGTGTATCCTTATCCTTAGGTTTTACTTAATTGGACAGTTTAATTGGATGATATGGACGTTTTTGGAATGAGTGAATACGAACTTCGATATTTGATTTATGGTTTTTGTTAGCCAACTTTTGTGTGTTTGAGATTTTACAAATATATATTCATTTTTTTTTTATTTTAGCTATGTTTTTCATAGCTCATATAAAAACAAATATGTTACATCGGTATCTTATAGTTATATAGTTTTTAGGAAAGCATGTTGATTTGTCCGCAAGAGGGGTGTTAATCAAACTGAGACTAACCTTTTAGACCACCTGTTGATTCCCTTGTTTATTTTGATTAATTTGTTTAATATTCACTTAAATTACAATTAATTAAACACCTATGATAACCGATCGAGACTAAATCACTTTAAAACACCAGTTTCTGTACAACTTGTTACAATATTAATAGGTGCTTGTTATTATAAACCTTCGCTATGGTTATAAAATATGATTACGAACACTACTCACGGCTGCTTGGAAGTTTTATTAGGGCAACTTTAAATTCCGTACGTCGTATGCGAGCGAAGAATCGATCTGAATTCATTACAAGTGCCGCAATCGATTCTGTATCGATTTTTAATCAATCTCCTAAATGGTCTCTATCAAATTTAATTGACGTCAATCGTGAGGGACTTAAAATGCGTTCGTGTATCGATCGACAATCGATCCGAAACAATTATTTAAATGTACGTAATGAGAATCGTACCAATTACGAAAATATTTTTCGATTTATACAGTTTTCTTTGAGTGAGAGTGAAATTGGTATTCTACATGTATTCTTCGTTTGTTTTAATTGAGATGTCGATAGTGGTTCGGTATTCGATTTGTTTTTTTGGGTGAATGTCAAATTTTATTACCCGATCATTAAATATTCATTAGAGATATTTCTTCACAAACGATTAAATTTAACATTTACCATAAAAACATACGCTCTAAATATGAAACTCTCGTTCTGTATTGAACTATTACTACAAATAAGAAAGTAGTTCGACAATAAAAACTTTAACAAAACTCCAATACAAACAGATCAAATAAATCATAATTTCCCTATCACATTACGGACATTTGAGCTCCTTTCTTCTCGCCTTACAACGGGGCAGTGGCGCGCGCGCTCCTCTAGCGATCACGATTCACGGATCTACAGAAGCGCCCGCTCAGCCCGAGGCGTCAAATCGTTCACCGTACGCGCACGCTCTGAAATAAAACCAATGCACACTTACCGAAACCAAGCTGGTAAGAATTTGGGTTTTGTTTGGTGTATTTTTTTGGAAAATAATATAGGTAGGTACGTAGAAACATTCATAAGAATTGTATCAACTTAATTAATGAACGCAAAATGTCGGTAATGCAAAAAACATTGCATAGCAGGAATTTTTAAGATATATAAGTACTAAATGTTTTAATTAAGTAGGCTATTTTACCTACATTATTTCCTAATAATGTGCGTGATGTATCACATTTAATTTAAAAAAACTTGCTATTCAATTAAGACGAATTGTACTCCATACATAAAATAGTTTTCTTTATCGAAATAATATGTAAGTAGTTCAGAGAAACATTTATTAAGTGTCTTATTTGTTACATTCCGATTCAGTGAGTGTGCATTCCTTCTAAGGAGTACAAACAGATGTGAAATACTGACAGTTACGACTAGCCTTCCGAGCCGGCTCCGCTCGAGTGAATTCTTATCGGTAACGAGTTTCATTCACTAATATATTAAATTAAATGTTATTTTTAAGTACTTGTTATCGCCATGGATTATTTTGTAGGATCTTGTGAGTGGATGTTTAATGTTTATATGTTGGAAACTTGCTTAAAATGAGGCCACACATAGTAGTCTAATTGTAAGACCTCTGCTACTGCCGTAGTCGTATATGTACGTACACTTTACATATACAACTACGGCATTAGATTCTTCTTACTCTATGTGTACCTACACAATTTTATTTCACATGCATTTTAGTTTTTATTTCTAGCCGTCTCATTAAAACATTTATCAACACATAATTTTTTTTCAATAAAATTCATTACTGAATACTCAGATCAAAATTAATTTAACTTTAGATTTGATGAATTGCATAGGATCTGCCGTGAATTCTGAAAATTAATTCAATACATTCAAATGATTAAGTGACGTTAGGGTACCTACTTAAGACTGACGATAATCTAAGCTTTCTTCGAGACATGTGCTCTCTTACATTGTAAGATCCATTAAGAATCCACAAATACCATTAAAACTTGATGAATAAAAATATGTTCCTTAAAAAAAAGGTATGGTGGTTACACTAACAGCTGACTTAAGGGTGCTAATTACCTCACAAATGCTCCAACGCGTTTTTGTTGGCACTATTACAAATATTACAATGGACCTCATGTCTGTTCTGACCTTCTACTCAACTAATTTAAAATAGCCGTGTGAGTAATTTACTAACATTTAAGATCGCGTTTCAAACAGAAGCCAAAATGAACGTCAGCGCCTGCGGCAAGCAGTTCTGGCATCTCCATATGCCATGTACTAAGGGTAACTTAAATAATTTATTTAAAAATGGTGTTCTGCTTAGAGAGCAAGTGAGAATACGGACATGTTATAGTTTCTTTTTTTTTTTTTTTTCAAACCGAAAATTATATAACTTTTATGTTGTTGGTGAAAGAATCAACTTTAACGACATTATTTCTAACAAAATTTTTTCATTGAAAAAATATAGTACCTACACCTCATATATAAAATTAATTATAGGTACCATAGTTCAGCAAGAGCGACAGAAGCTTCATTTCCATGTAGTACCTTTCACAAATAAAGAAGCCGCCTCATCGCCGCTATATTCTTAATAGCCTCGCGATCATTTCTGAAATGTTTTTGTCATTCGCACAATGGATACAACGTAGTAAATGCATGATTGCACGCGGTAGTCGCCCGCAGCGAATATTTACCATCCACAAAATTGCGCACCCGTTCGTGTGCGCACGCCATTATATTTTTAAGAATGTTGACTCTGAAGAACTCGTTAGAATAATTTAAATTTGAAAAATCATGCCTTTCATCAGTTTTATGGTGATACGTAATTGAACATATCCTTTTTTGGAATTGTTTGTATCCTGCCAATGGTTTCTGAATGGTTTTATACAACTTTGAAGCGTTAATTTAAATATTTGACTCTATCTCATATTTAGTCAAAATATATCAAAACTTTTTCCATCCTACCACTCCATTCCAATCAAATATAATGGTGCGTCCATGCTTGGCGAACCGAGCACGAGCCGAGCCACGAACGAGTACACTGCGAGCACGATCAACGAACCTACATCGTGCTCGTTGTAGGTTCGTTCGTGGCTCGGCTCGTGCTCGATTGGCGTAGCATGGACGCAGCAAAATATTTGAATAACGTAGTGCAGATAGACTTCCTGATTTACTTTTTATGCCTCAAGGACAAGTAGGCAGATGCGGCTTGAAACCCACTAATTTCTTTTGGAACTCTAGTTATATAGAGCACATACATATAAATATATTTCACAGAACAACAATTGCGTTACCAATACAGCACGTGCCTAAAGAATGGACAAGTGCTGCAAAACAATTTGTGGAAATAGTACAAGTTCGTGAAGGCCGCGGGTAAACAGTAATAACACTATATTACTGCAACTGGACACTGCGGCTGACTGTATGATGGTGTAAGATAAGGGAGATAGAGATATTCAGCAACTTCCTCATTATTAAGTTGATTTGATTTATATTCTGTACTTTACATGTGTTTATCTACGAAATCAAATGTTTCAGTTTCAACTCTATTAATCTTTTCTATCCCCATTATGATCGGCAAAGTTAAGCTACGTCTGTCTTGGTCGGTACCTGGATGGGTGACCGCCTAGTGGTATTTCAAATCGAGCGTTTCCGTGCTTCGGAAGGCACGTAAAGCCGTTGGTCCCGGTTATCACTTAATTGTGATAGTCGTTAAGCTAGTTGGATGCCTCCTAGGCGGCTTGAAAAATTCCAACAGTAGGTTGACCACCGATCCGCAGTGGGCACGCGTGGTGGAGTATCTGCCCATTCCCTTTCATCCTGATTTGTGAAAGGAGGCCTGTGCTAAGCAGTGGGACATTATAAGCTGATGATGATGATGATGATCCCCATTATGACTTTGGCGAGCTAGCCTACGTTTTTTTAATGTTATTTATATGATCGTCCCAAATATAAATCAAAGTCAAAGTCAAAGCCATTTATTCAATTTAGGCCCTAGAAGGGCACCTATGAAGGTCAAAGCTACTGAAGTTACCGCCAGTTCGTAAATAATATGCTAACCAACTAATTCAAATAAATTCAAATTTACAATACCACGTCCAAAGGAGATTTTGCATTTTTTTTTGCGGTAAGGCTAAAAATCAGACAGATGGATAATATTAACACCAGAGATTATCAGTGATGTTTACGGATGCTATCTACTTACCTATCAAAGTGCCTCTCCAGAAGGCGCAAAATCGCGGCGATTCACTCGCACGAATATATTTTCGCGTACGGCGAGGTTTTTTTATAGGCGAGGTAGATCATACCGTTTGTTGCTCAAAGAGCACCTTGACTGGGGAAGTACTCCTTACCTTACAGAATACCGCAGCCAAATATCTTTATGTTGTGTAAAGTTGTGTTCCTGCACGTGAGTAAGTTTGCCAGAGCTCATAGGGGAGGGGAAAGGTCGGTAACACGTGAGCGATGCTTCGTGTGTTGCAAGTGTCCATATGGCTACGGTAACCGCTTACCATCAGGCGGGTCCTATGCTTGCTTGCCAATTTGCTTGTATGAAAAAACAGATACTGGAAGCTAATACACTGCTTCCACAAGCATCGCGTGATTAAAAATTCGCGCGTAATTTAAATTCGTGGGCGGAATGTATTGGTGATCGAAATCATTCTTATGGACAGGGTCAAAGGCTCTCAAATGCAACTTCTGAAACACACCGTAGGTGCTTGCCGACGGATTTTCAACTTAACAGTGGTATTAAACCATGGTTTTACAAAAAAGAGGATAAGAGACAGGATTTGGAAGGATTTTCAAAAGTTTATTAAAAAAATTAATTAAGTTTAATAAAAAGCAAATTAAGGATTTTTCAAATATTCGTGTTTGCGCTGGATCTTTTGCAATAAAGACCAACATTATGAAATTGGAGTCAAAGCACGGGGCTATGACTTAATTCGTCCTTTCAAAGCAACGATAAAACAATGGTTCAAGAGGGTCCAAATATCTTAGTACTCAATCGCTCCTGACTCATACCACACATGACTCCAGGCCAAATACCGTGGTCCCGAATGCTACAGTCATGATCTGAAATTGCATCTCATTTAGTTGCACGGTATCTGCTGACCGCTGTGATTGTCTGTCGATTTGTCAGCTAGTGTACTATCTACAGATGGAATTGCTCGATACTTTCCATATACACCTTATTTAGCGTTATATTTGGTACCTATTGCCAGTGAATTTTGTTCTTTAAATAAAAGGTTTATCTTCAAAATATCATCTTTTACAACAAAAGAAAAGGAGTGTCAAAGGGATGCAGATATAGCGATACAACTAATACTATAAATGTGAATGTTCGGGTGTTTGTTTGTTTGGTTTGTTACTCAATTACATCAAATCTATTGAACAGTTTGAAAACCTATTAAAACAAAATAATTATTTCGAGAAATTGGATGTTCTTTTTCAGGCAACAGCAGTCTTTATGTCCTGACGTTAGCTGACGAAAAAATGAGAATTCCTGGAACTGCCACTAAAATGGTAAAAAGATCTTATCAAACAATCAGTTGCAAATTCCTCCCCAATTGACCATAAATTAACTAAATTATCGTTATTAACCAACAAGGCTATCACGCAGTTTACACGGCTATTGCGTGCATTACCGAGCGTGACGGAAGGGTACATGCTACGGTCCGGTATACCACGTGGATGTGCTACGTCACGGTCCGATATACCACGTGAATGTGCTTTACCGTGGTTTGGGGTCGGCGATAGACCATGTCTGTCAACACCCTTATAATCTTACCCCTTATTAGTAGTCATGGTTTATTTAGTGCTGAGTAGTGTTCGCCCCACGGTTTTACCCCCGTTTGCCATGGATTTATTCTTTTTCCGGGATAAAAAGTATTCTTCATTTTCAAATCGATTGGTACAGTTACCGTTGAGGCCACTTGAGGCGTAAAAAAGTAAGACACAAACCGACTGTCGTATTTTGTTGAAAATTGAAAGAGGCATTAATTTGTAAATTCAGCGTGATTCTATATTAGTACCAGCAAAATTGTATAAATAAAACTATTAATGCTAGTTTTCAAGTTCTTATAATATTTTGACAATTTATTTCTTGCTTTTCATCCAAATATTGTTAAAATTATCAATTTGACGGTACAATCACATTCAAAGAGTTTTTAGTAAATTTGATTCTAACGTGCATTGTATTTATTTTCATTACATTATTTCTTCAAATAAATCTCGTTAAAATATATAATGTCAAAATTTGAAGCTAGCTTATGATGAAAATAATGTAGGTTATAATTTTGTAACTTTACTTTCAAATAAAAAGGTAGTTTTACAAATTGACGGCTGACTGAATATCGAGTAATCAGAGCACATAGGTATATGATTAAAACATATAATACCGATCCCTTGCAATAGTAATTCAAATAATATATTACCACATAACATGGTGTGACATGGTGATATTTAATGTTTCAATTAGTAAACTGAAAAAAAAAAAAAAAAAAAAACTACTTCAAAATACACTAAAAGTTTTGATTTAAGTCTCAATCTGACACTGATTTGAAGTCTGCGAAAGAGCACGACGTTTTCCATTGAAAAAATCAGTGTCAGATTAGAGTTGTTTCATATTTTTTAGTGTATTTTGAAGTTGATTCAATTTTTTTTTTAATTCATTTTTTTTTCTAAAATGCACTAGAATTTGACCAAGGTTTGAAATGTTTTTCCTTTGACACCACACTCGAAGCTCGTATCAATAAGCCAGGCCGTCACACATATTTGTCCATATCTTGAAAACTACTTAATCATTTTTAGTTTTTCTTAAATGCACTAGAATTTGACCCGTAGCTCGTATCAAAAACTGATGAACATGATGAGGAAAACATCATTAAGAAAAGACAACTGCAAAATCGCCCTCTTGACAACCTTTTGCTACTGCACTTCAATCTAAACCAGCCATTTGACACTATCAGATAAATTCTGTCACTATAACAAGTAATTCTCCAATTACCCGGTCATAGCGTGCATTACCGAGCGTGACGGATGGTAACCATATGACACGCTTCGGTATACCACGTGCTTTACTTTGCGGGGTGGTTATTAGAGCACGACTAAATTGTGTGATGTTGTTTAAGTTAATTATGTTTGTTTTGACGTGTAATTTTTTCGAAACCTACTTATATTGGTTTGGTCATGCTGAACAACTTTTCCTAAGAGACTAACTATGAAATCGTGATAAACGTATATGTTAAGGAAAACTTGGGTATTTATTACAGATTTTTATTTCTTTGGAATGATTTGGAACGGTATTTTGCAAAGCAGCGAGTGGCTTAAAAATAAAAATCTGGCCAAGTGCGAGTCGGACTTGGACACAGAGGATTGTATGGGGGCCCTCTTCTTTAATTAATAATTTTATTTCATTTTTATCATTTGTTGTTATAGCGTCAATAGAAATACACGTTCGTGAGATATACAGCCAACTGTTAGTCAGACAGACGGACGGAAGGACGGTAGGACAGCGGATGCTTAGTAATAGGGTCCCGTTGGCACCATTTAGAAACCCTAAAAAAACCCTTAAAACGATTTTTGTGATAAAATGAAAATAGCACTTAGGATTTTTTTTTGAGATGATAATTAAAGAACTAATGAATTCCAGAAAATTGTGTAATTATAGTTTATGTAAAAAAAAAACATCGCTGTAAACAATGGAACCCCTTTTATGAAGGGTGGGCATTCACCGTTTCATTGGACACATTTATTTTATTTTGTATGACAACACCAAATTATTAATCATATCTATTTATGTATGTTTATACAGTCGTACGATTTTGTAGTCTAAGTTATCCATTTGTCAATGAAACGATCAACCTTATACAAAAAGTAGATGCATTAAAAAAATATCCAAGTCATGAAATAGACAGAAGTTTCTTATTGCTAAAGCTTTCAGGCAATAGCAAATAACCAAGACTAATATCAATCACAATTTCAGTATCGTCGGAGTTGACGACCGTTAAATTAAATTACGTACTATTTATCGCAAAGCCACGGCTACACGTTATCATTCTGGTGAAGAGAGAATCGTGACTTCTGTTTAGGTGCACTCTTACAAAAAAAAATATAGGTACCAAGAAATCACTTGAGAATTTAATAAGTTTAGCTGTCACTCGATTCACTAAACGGTGTATTTTATTAGCCGCTTTCAGAAATTCAATTATTGAAATGATTGGAAAATGTCCAGGCGCTAGGTGATAGCTATTGGACCGGACAGACAATGAAGAGATAATAGATACAGAATGAAAATACTAGGCACGCAACAATGAGAACAATGACCACAAAGGTCTATCCAATTTCAAAAGTCTAAGTGGATCCCATTGTCCCAGCAGTAGTATTTTTTTAGTTTAGGACTAAATAACATGATCTGATAACAATTTTTATCTATCTAAATATAGACGTAAAAAAGCTTAGATCACGACCTTATACCACATAGAAGCTACACTGTACAGGTCTTTAATCAATAGATAGATGTCTAGATAATAGAGGTCTAGGGAAAAGCTGAACGCAAAAAAAGAAACTCGTACATTTACGAAAGTCTGAGTGCTAATTAAGTTTAGATTGAAAATCAGTAGGAAACTGCTCATTGATGCTGAATTGGATTAGATTGAAAAACTATTGTCCATTGAAAAGAATAAACTAAATACTGAAAAAGTTAACGAACCGAATTAAATTGAACAATGTTCATTTGGATAGAGTTAAGGGGGAACAAAAGGTGACATAATTAAAAAGAGAGCGAAGTTAAAGATAAGCTTAACATAGGTATTTTCAATAGAGCTACTGAATCGTAGATTAACAATGTGTGAAATGAAAGACGAATAAAAGTGAAGACTGACAATTGCCATACATTTAACCGTGACTCAGAATGTCCGTATTGATATTGTAACGACTTCTTTCTTTCTTTAATTATAGTTCCTGGTCATACACACTATTTTAAATATTTCAGTCTCCTAATATTCAATCACACTCTAGACACTTTTTTTCATTATTGAGAGAACCGTGATTTTCCCAATGGAGTACAGAATGGGGTTCTTCAAAAAGGGTGTGAAGAGATTTCTTCAGGGTCCGCAACGCGCGAGTGATACCCCAAGTGTCCATAGGCTACGGTAACTGCTTACCATCAGACGGGCCGTATGCTTGTTTGCCACCTTAGTGGTATAAAAAAAAGAACCGTTTAAGAAATTACACGTATTGGTTATTTGTTGATTTTAAAAACGTCACACAAATGTCTTTGAGGAATTGTACTGTACCTACTTCTGTTATATAATTTATGTTGGTTAAGTTTTGTAAATTATGGGATACCTCTACTGAACCTATCAGAATAACCTATAATTCACCGAACCCTACGGTGGTATGTTCCATGATTTTCACATCTTCTACCTCTCCTCTCCTATCTCTGTACATTATTTAATTTTTATCCAGTATTATAAGCTGGGTACATCAAGGAAGCGGATCTTCATACACATATATTTCATTCTTTTTTCTTATTCACAGACTATTTTAGTATAACACACTATAAACCTGTTTAACTCAATTTACTACTCTCATTTATTCATAAACTTCTCCAGCACCGCCGTAACTTATGAATCTTTTCCTCGCTACTACTTTGTTAACGTTTCACCTGAAAAAAGGTATGAATGGACCAAATAAACCTCACAATCAACCTGTCACAATTTTAATCAAGGGCCCCGCAAATTCTATCGCCTTTTTTGCTTTTGAATTCTTTTGCGACGTAATAATTGCACCAAATAACAGGGAGGGGTTTCGGTCGGAGTTTTGCCCGGTTGCATTTCGGTATAGTGTATTTTATAGTTTGACATGAGACGTTAATTGAAGTATTGGATAGATATCGAATAGTGAAGGTTTTTGTAATTTATGTTGTTCTGGAGTTTCGTCATCAGTATCTAGATTTCTACGTACATCTAATTCCAGATGATCCCACTTTGTGTGTTACATACGTCCGTATGCATCACAGGAAACATTGAAGGAAACATTAATATGTTATAAATCTATGTTTGTTTTGAAAAGAGTTTCACCTCCATTTAAAAAGAAAGATCCTTCGCCAGATTGAGTCATCGTGCCTGGGGACCGCAGTACAACTAGGATCTTGTAGCGCCATCTATCCGTCTGCGAGTGAACTGCGTTATGTAGGTGGTGGCTACAGAGTAATTGCTGAGTTTTTCTCGGCTCTTCTCAGCAAAATTAAACTGCTGAATGGTGCGTTAGGACAGCTTTCCATCAGAGATGCATACTGAGGTGTTTTCTCAGCCAAAAATAAGGTTAGACCCGCCATAACACTTAATTTTCATAGCGTAGGTAAATACGAATTATGGTATAGCTCTAATGAAGCGATACTATATAAGTATGATAAAATACATCTCTCGCTGTGCATCGCTACTGGGAAGCTACCATTAGAGTCTGATTCACAATATTAATTTGAATTAAAAAAAAACTTTTAAGAGAAATCCCACAGCCCTGACGAATATATATGTAAGTACGCTTTCCGTTATACATACTTACAATCTGAATATCTATGAGCACCAATCCAATAAAATGATCTCAACAAAACTAATTACTATGAACAACAAAATGAAAAACCACAGTAATAAGCATCCTGTGTTACGTACAACGTTGTAACTTTTAGAGATTGTCCAAATTGTTGTTTTTGAACATCCAGTGGGCATTTTAATTCCTCCGGTCGGTAGGGTTTGTAATTATTCTGTAATTGGTGGGCTGAGTGTTGTTGTGGGTTGGTGGGCGGCCCATATATCACGGAAACAAAACGTAATCTTAGAACACCCGTTATTACTATGTTCATGGCGAAAGCTTTAGTTCACTGTTTCGTTTAAGGGAAGTGGATTAATTAAATTCGTTTACGTTTTAGTCTACTAAAATTAGTTTTTTGTTTTGGTAACTTTTCTTACTCTTATGTAAGTAAAGTAATTATGTGATATAATATACAGTCACTGAATTCCATAAGGTATTATTTTGTGTAGATTTTGAATCCAATATTCAAACAAATCTATCAATATTATTAAAATAAATTTAAAATTAAAAAGTTATTAACAATTAATATAACTAATAAATACTTTTTCATTCACACAGATTAAGTAATAGCTACTACGTACCTACGTAGTAGCTAGGCAAGTGTCACGGCCTCTGTGTAAAAGAGTTCAACGACTCATATCAGCACGCACATTTTTTTCCCACTAATAATGTTCTATGAACAGGTACCTAAAATGTATCAAAATGTAACACTATATTATTTATATTACAATATTAAGCTCCACAATGACTCATAACATCGGTCTGTGTAACGAAACCCAATTGTGTTAAGTCACTTTACTTCAAGTAACATAAACCGTTTTCCTTAAATAAACAGTAACATAGTATATTTAACGTTTAATCTTATAAAGTCGTGTACATACAAACAACAAAAGCCATTAGGTTGTGTAAAAGACAGTCAACACGGACAATAACAGAGTGTTGAATATAAAATTAAAAGTTTATCGGTTTATTTTATCGTGATTTTTAAAATAGCGGATAGTGTAGACAACAACCGATAAGGTATTGTCGGCGTGTTTTTTATTTATTCTAATTTGAATATACATAATTGGACTGTTTTACAAAAAACTTAAACCGACTTCAAAGTACTAAGAAGTAATCAAATCCTGATCTGATAATAATGGGACCAAATGGGAAGTTTACCCTCCCAGACAAAAAATGAATTTTCCAAATCGGTTAATAAATTACTGAGTTATATGAGGTAACAAACATTAAAAAAAATACAACCGAATTGAGAACCTCCTCCTTTTCTTTGAAGTCGGTTAAAAAGGTAGCTGAAAATGGAACAAAATTATGAAATGAGTTCATGCTACTCACTAAAGGTATCTTTCAAATGAAGTACCTATACTAAAAGGCAATAATTTTGAATATTGTTAAACTAATATTATAAACTAGTTGCGCCCCACGGTTTCACCCGCGTTCCCGAGGGATATATTGATATCCCGGGATAAAAAGTATCCTATGTGTTAATCCAGAACATATTCTTATTCTCTCTGTGCGCCAAATTTTATCCAAATCCGTTGAGTTATTGAAGCGTGATTGTGGTACAAACATCCAAACTCACAAACACCCAAACTTTCGCATTTATAATATTAGTGAGATAGTGAGATGAGATAGTGAGATAGTGAGATGTCAAAGTAACTCTGTCCGACTGCCTAAACTTCTGAAGTGATTGCGATAAAATTTGGCACTTAGATAGCATATAGTATGGAGAGGGATAGGCTACCTTTTATCCCGGGAATACGGGTAAAACCGTGGGAGACAGCTAGTAATTGACAGGTAGTTATGATCGACGAAAAAAAAATTGGGATTATTTTCTACACAAGATCTACAAAAATATAAGCAAATAGTAGAATCTGCAGCAATCTATCTAACTTCAACCAAAAAGTTTACAATAAAACATTTGAAAGGTAAAATAGAATAAATGAGAAAGTAAAAGAACTCCATTATCAATTTTATTGCGTCCCGAAGTAAATACAAATACGTGTTAAGTGACAATTCAGACATTGAATAAAAACATACAATTTATCCGCGATCGACCAATTAAAGCCTCGAAAACTTTATTATCGCTTCATATGCAATACATTGCATGCTTAAAGTACTGCAAAGTGATTGAGATGTTAAAGAAATAATCAATGGTTATACACTTTTGATATAGTTGATAAAATAATCTTCTGGTAATGATTACATGGTATTGTAAATAATTTATTTCGTTTCGGCTGTCTGCTCACAAACTAAGTAGCTATGGTAATTAGTTAATTACATATTTTACTATTTCTAAGTAGGTACCTACTATATTAATATTTACAACCAGATTAAGAACTAACATTTAGACTTTTTAGCGCGAACTTGCAGTGACGTTGCGTTTTCATTATTATTTTCACAAATTCGTGTATTTTGAATTTTTAACCGACTTCAAAAAAAAGGAGGAGGTTCTCAATTCGGCTGTATTTTTTTTTTTTTTTTTTGTTACCTCATAACTCCGTCATTTATTACCCGATTTGGAATTTTTTTTTTTTGTCTGGAAGAGTACACTTCCCGTTTGGTCCCATTGTCATCAGATCAGGATTTGATTACTTCTTAGTGTACTTTGAAGTCGGTTTAAGTTATATTGCATATTATCGGTGGTATTTTATCCAATAAAGATCAATACAATTGTCATGAGCACCAGTGAAGTGAAATGAAATGAATTATGTGTATCGGGACTTTTGAAGATGTCTCAAGAAGTCAGTGAAAAGTTTTACCACCATCTCAGAGTATATAAATACTACGTCCACCATTGTAGTAAAACATGACTTTCATGGACGGTGACTGAATGAGGACTATGTGAAAGTGATTTATTGTGACTATAACTTATAATATAAGTGGACATTGGCAAAATACAATAAGCCGTGTGACGCCATTGAACTTAAAATCTAACATTTAATATTCAAGCAAAAATAATATAGGCGAAAATTAAACCAATCTGTTGTGTTTAACTTTCGTTTAGTTGGCAGTTAAAGGTATCTATAACTTAGCCAATAAATAAGTTACTATATCATATTTAGACTTAATACAGAACTATAGAAAAACCTTTGTAACTATTTGGTTTATATCTAACGGATAGCAATTATGCCAGCTCATAAAAACTACGAACTAAATTAAAGCATGCAGAATTTAGGCATGTGTCCAGGCGAGGTAATATGAGTATTGCTCGATAGTAATGGTACACATCAGCTTTGCACCTCGAATTGTAATGTTTTCGCCTTTTCAAACTGTACTTGTGTTTAAAAATATCGATAGTTTATAAATATTGTTCGTATGATGAGAATAATAATATCTAAAATTTCTGATAATCTTCGACACCAATTGAATAATGTTTGAATTTTATATAAGTATTTTTTTAGTTTTATAATCGATACGTTTAACAAAAATATCGATAGTCAACATCACTAATCGTGGTAATTATGTAACAATTTTCGTTGCTCTCTGTACGTACCGATCCGATTAGCATTCTTGAAGGTACCGTTACCTGATACACATACTTTGTCGGCCTTATTAATAAGCAAATGTATGAAACTCGTCTACGCACTTGTCTTACGTGTGTACAGCTTTATCGGTTCATATCTCAATATGCAATAATGACCTTTATTTTTATTGCATTAAAAACTGAAGTCGGCTTTGCTTTAAGATTTACAAGAATATCGATAATGAAAATCGGTAATACACATGTTTTGGTTGTAGCGAAATCGTTTTTAAGCTCTTGTTTGTAAAGATTACTTTTGATTAAAGTTGCTATCGCTATTAATTAATCCGTAGAATAAACAAAAGATATACTCGTGAGTTTTTTAAATCCAATTTCCTGAATTGCTACGACCATATAATGATGCACAAGGATTTATCATGTTGCATTTGAATTAAACAACTACTATAAAATTGGATTCGACCAATCTCTATAGAAGGCGTAAATTAAAACAAAAATCTTCACATTCACTTAACATCGCAGGAAGCCGAGTAATAAATAAAAATCGGTATAAAAGATCAATCAAATTAAGACGGTTTCACTAGAAAATGTTAAATTATTGCTGTGCGAATGAGTCTGTTCTAAATATTTACATTGATTGATAATAGATACAATTTGGTAGTTTTAGTACAAACTTTCTCACGATAGTTTCAATGTTTATAAAGACATACGAGTTCTTTAATATTTTATAGTATTTAGCTTCCTGTGGGCCGTGAATTTGTTGGTTAGTTATCGAATGATTCGATAAATCTCTCCACGGAATAGTTATGATCAGAGATGACATTTTGAAGAGTTTAATCATGCGTAACGATTAAATGTAGCAATAAATATTTGGAGTAGGTACGTGATAAGTAGTGGGCAAGTTTTTTTAATAGTTCCGTTCTGTAATTGGTTTGATGGAAAACTGGATCGATTCAATGTCTTGTCTTATTCGTGTCATTGGATATTTTTAACTGTTTTCTATGTTATTATTAACATGTAACTTTCGTCCCGTGATTTTATTCATAGTACTGAGGAATTTATTTTCAAAATGATGGATTCTTGATGTTCTGTAGAATATTTTCCAAAAACAATAGAACTCACATTTCCCAACATCTAACCAAAAGGCTAAATTAAATACGAATTTAAGTGGAATTATCATACAAATTGACAGTATTAGGTACTTCCCCTAATTATCCTCAGGGGGACAAATTTCTCACCCCTATATTACTTAGGAAAAATATTTAAAATAAAAGGCAAAATTTAAATTTGAAAAGCTTGTTAAAAAAGCGATTAACAAAGCATTAAATTTGTACGTAGTATTTATATACTCTGAGATTTAATACGAATACAATATATCCGAATTCTAAGTTTTTTACTTACATAGAACGTCAATCTATAAGTTATGAATTTAATTGAGAACCTATCCGTACGAAATAGGGTTTATTTTCGATAACATAATCTATTCCTAAAACTGGACTGAAATTTTAATTCACTTCTTAACAGTTGTTACGTATAAAATAAATGTTGTCGATATATTTTACGGAAAGCCATTTCAATACGGTAAGAAGCCGGGTCATTATGTCGTTTAATTGATTAGGTACAGCCGAGTAAACAAGTATTTTAACCTGTATTACCCTAATGATGTTGTTTAACATAATACTGTAATTTTAGATGAAAAAATGTAAATGGTATTGTGCGAGTTTTAGAATTAGAATGTCTATTTATCTTATTTTTATCACATTAATTTTATTGTAGTCATTTTAGAAAATGGCACAATTTTTTTGGCTATATTTTTTGACCTTACAAGTTTATAACATCGAAAATAGATACAAAATCGGGTAATAAAACTTATTCTTAAGAAATAATAAAGTAAACATTTATTCAAATATTTTTCCATCTGACTGTAATTAATGCACCATCAAGAGCATTTTCAACCAAATCGGTAGCTTAATCGTCAGTTAATTTGTTAAATCTGAAGCCTAAAGTGCCGCTTTCGACAATTTATAGCTTCATTTTGGTCACCTTGTTTATTTTTATGTTTTTTTTGTACAAAAAGTCACCTTTGTGTCGCGCCGACTTTTTCCTTTATCGCCGGTGCATTTAAAATATTATGAAATTGATTAATTCATGTAGTATGTATTAATTTTAGGTATACTATGATAAGCATCTCTGATTTACCCGGGGCCGTACTACCAACTCTTGTTATCCATCACAGTCTGAATTTAATCGTTTTTTTTATGCATAAAGAATCCAAACAGTAACATTTAATAGCGAAAGAAATTCAATTTAGGTAAAGTTCAATCTCTATTCTTGTACGATGAATTCGGTAAAAAAGTGTACGGCTCGCCTGATGGTAAGCGGTTACCGTAGCCATATGTACGCTTGCAACACATGGGACATCGTTCACGCGGTACCGACCCTTCCCGCCTCCCCAATGTGCACTGGCGACCTTACTCACGCGCAGGAACACAATATAAAGTTATTTGGCTGCGGTATTCTGTAAGGTGGAGGTACTTCCCCAGTCATGCTGCTCTTTGAGCGAATAAACGCTACACTCTACGTCTCCTAATGTTGATAATAGGCTCCAACACTCTTAATTACCCATTATATTGTAAGACAAAATATAGATCAGATTTTTCAAATGCTGTTTAACCTCATTTATAATACCGCTTAAATGGTCATTAAAAACTCTTTGCCCTTACTTTTTAAATTAATAACATTATTTACTCACTTTTGAACCAAACATCGTTTCAAACTGCCTCCTAGCTGTACCAGATTCCTGCAGGACTAGTTTGCAAGTGTGTTACTCATATTTCTATAGTGCTTATGAATAACTTTAACTGTTTGATCGAGTGGGCAAGAGTCGGTAACAAGTTCAGTTCCAGTGAAGTTTGTTACGAGAATGTAGAGTTAAATCATGACAGACTATTTTATAAGCAAGGAATTTATTAAATTTATTAGTATTCAATGGTTAAGCTATTTATTGAAGTTGAGGTGTTGTTTGGGGACATTTCTTACTGATATGAATCGTTTTAAACCTTATATTGGGTCCGCCACAACTTGTATTCAATAACTAGCTGTCCTCCCTCGGTTTCATCTGCGTTCCCGGGATAAGAAATATAAAAGTAGCTTATAATACATGGGGATAATGTAGCTTCCTATTAGTGAAAGAATCCGACTGGTAGTTCCAGAGATTAGCCCGTTTAAACAAACAAGCAAAAAACTCTTCCACTTTATTATATTATTATAGTATAGATTCTATAGATAGATTGCGAATAACTTCGAAGCTTCCTTTTGAGTGCTTTGTTATCCATAGTTTAGAAGGAAACTCATTCTTACCTCAGAGATAATTAATTAATTCATTAGTATAGAATAATTAAGTCAAAAATAGTTTATTTCGTAAAAATCCCAAGAATCATGGTGATAAAAGGAAGAGAAAACATTTGTATTTTACAAAAAATACGTTTAAACCTAAAAAAATATCATATTTTTTGGATAACATCCATTACCAAAATATAATTCATCAATATCCAAAACATGGAAAGCCGCAATATATAACTTAAAAACAATTAATTTCGCTGATAAGAATCCACTGGCTTACACTAAACACTTTATTTCGATAAAACACGAACGGAAAACGATAAATTATGTTATCTGTCGTTTACTCTCCGGTCACCGCTTTGATGTGACCGGTGACGATTGAGTTACAGTCACAGCGCGACAGAAGCGGCAGCAGTAGCGATTTATAATTTTATCATGCTAATAAGACCAACAGGTATCGTGAAAGAGTGTTTGTTTATTTATACTTCTTGATGCCGTAACGACACAATAAATCATGTTTTAATTTGATGCAGCATATATTTTTATCCCGGGAAGTCAGGTGAAAATTCGTGACCTGTTCTCAAACATCATCGTCATCACCATCAGCCTATAATGTCCCACTGCTGAGCACAGGCCTCCTTTCACAAATGAGGGTGAAAGGGACTGGGCGATACTCCACCACGCGTGCCCCGCGTGGATTGGTGGAGGTAGGCTAGTGGTCAACCTACTGTTGGATTTTTTCAAGCCACCTAGGAGGCATCCAACTAGCTTAACGACTATCACAATTAAGTGATAACCGGGACCAAAGGCTTTACGTGCCTTCCGAAGCACGGAAAACGCTCGACTTGAAATACCACTACGCAGTCACCCATCCAGGTACCGACCACGACAGACGTAGCTTAACTTTGCCGTCACACACACTTTCTCACAATTCTCACACATAAATTCTTAAAATCTTCGTTGTATATTTCTTAATTCTGTGATAAACAATATTAAAAGAGCTGTATTTGAATTGAAAATTCAAAAACATAGACGCTTTTGTGTATTCACGGAATCTTCCCGCACTTGTATTCAAATATTTATACAATCACATAAAGTTTCAATGTAAATTACTTATGAAATGTTGCCAGTATGACTTGGTGACAATAATTGGCGACACTTTCTAACAGATTGGCCATTGATATGCATGGAAAATATCTGCATAATAGATATACGTATTAACTGAAAACAGAGAGATTGATTTGCGTTCTAATGGAATAGTTATTACAATGTTAAATATTGGTTTTGAACTTGAATATTATAGTTTCAGAAAGGCATTATATTTTTTCATATTATTAAATAAGTACCTACCTATGTGTGATGTAATTTTTTTTCATCCTACCAATTTTATCTTTATGTAGGTTTAGATGCGGTTCCTGTGCTCTATATCGGAAATATTAAAACTAGGTAATTGCCCGGTATTCATTAAGTTACAAACAAAATTTTGTGAAAAAAACCTGTTTATTTCCGAACCTGAGAATAATACTGCAACTGTAGCGAAAATAATCATTCCATTCGTATGTAGCTATAGTAAAATTTACGCTGTTTTATAGGATAATAATACTGGGCTATGATGCGTCTACTTGTAAAAAATCAATGTCGCTACCGCTTAAAAGCTCGACTAATGACCGCAACCTCTCACAGACCGATTTATGACGAAATTTATGAGATCAACTTTTTATTTAAAAAAAATATAGCGTTACTGGCAAATTTGTCGGTGCTTTTTAAAAACCTGATCTGTGTATGCAGCCAAATGGTTGATAAATCAACGACATCTAGCTCTTAATTGTTAAACGCGGTTTATCAATGTAAGTATTTATTAATTGATTTTAGAACTGTAGTGTCAACCATCTGAGAAAGTTGCTCTGTTCGTAATTAATATGGTTTTCACGAAGGAATTTACGTACTGAGGATATTATATTAATATCTGTTTATACTATTATAGGATAGTATTGTTAATACATATAAACACAGCAATTACTCTTTTCAAAATAAGCTTAGATAATTTACATAATATTTACATTCTAATCGCACTGACCACAAATCCCTTGCGCGGTGGCAAAACTACAAAGTAGACTGACTCAATATTTAATAAGTAAATAAATAGCAAATAGCCCCCACAAGCAGCACCAGTTCACAAGTATGACACTAGATGGTACAGTATGAGGCACGAGTGGTGGGCAAACATAGGCAGTTGTTGGGGCAAGCTCGCGCATGTACACTTTGAGCCAAATCACAGTAGCCAAATTACACGTAAGAATCCAATAGACGACGAGCATTGACTGACTAACCAATCGTGTGCAGGTCGGCGTTTTTCTTCATTCCACCAAACAGTCCGAAAAATTTACTACTGCGCAGGTGTCAATCTATGCTCACCACTCTTGCCCCTTACTATATGGATCAAACTGGGTGCTAACTTTGTAAATACAATTCCAACAATTAACAGTTAGGAAAACTATACATCGCATCCCGCTGGACTCGTTACAATTCTTATCAAAAACGAATGCAGCACGGAGCGGATTACTTTTAACCGGTAGTCGGTATTTACGTGGCCACAGGTCCGATTACCGGCTGCGAAGTTTACTGCCTAACGCGTCACGACTGGCGTCTATTGAAAATTACTAGTTTTTAAAAGCTATTTTATTGCGAGCTGATTATTGTGTTAGTAAAGCGTGTAGGTGTGGCTTACAGTGAACTTATGGGTAGACAATTAGTACGGGTGACATACTCGGCAAATATCTAAGAAAATAATTATTTGACATCTTTAAAAGATGATAGATTTATATTTATTTTTTGCCAAATACATAATACTATTCCACTTTTTACACTTTACAGCGTAAAATACTTTTTATTTATCTTTATTAATAATAAATAAAAAATAATTCTAATAACAATAAGTGCTTTATTTCTTCCGGCATTTTATTCTTTTTAATTTTTTCTACGATTTCTTTCTTCATCTATAAGAATATCAAGGACGTAAAAAAATGCAACTACATTTTCATACTACTGTTTAATCACGGTTAGCACATCACATACATACCCATAATAAATACTTAATACAGTATCAAATAACAATAAGTATAGTCCTGCACTGCGCATGCGGTGAAATATGAGTGAATCATCTGTGGTCGAATATGAAGACGAGAAGGTTACGTCGTGGGTAGAGATGACCGTGGTACTATATCGTTAAGTTATTTATTAGTTTGTTTTACAAAACGAATGCATATTATTCTCATTACTGCCAAATACACTAGTCGGATATAGTTGAAAATGTTATACTGTTATTGTCCAGTGTTATAGAACGTTATACAGGATGTCCCAAGAAGTAGTGTCAATCGGAAGTTCAAATTACGTAGTAACCATTTAGTAATCTGTCGTTCAGAGGTAGAGAGAAATCTGAATCATCCCCATGTATGCTCAGGGATTTTTTGTAGTTTTCGTTTTTTTTTTTTTTTTTTTTATGATTATTTTTAGTGTTTGTTAACCAAACTCTCACTATGACATTTTAGATCACGGTGACTATAAAAAAGTGATCCTAGCTGATTTATAAACAGTACTTTTCATACCTACTAAAAAAGATATATTTTGTATTCTTAAAAAAGCAATAACCCGAAAATAAACTGGCACAAATGCGGAAATAAACGCATTTGAAAGGAATCAAGTTGTGTATAAAATGTGGCTAAGGACGGAGGAATGGCTGAATGGCTTGAAGCCTGGATGCCGATAGTTCAGTGACAATGGATGGTTAACTATCAGAACACCTCCCTTTACTCTAGTATTGGAACAATGATACGATACTGCCTTTTGTAGCGCGATTTATATATGTATCAACTTGATTCCCTTCGCAGCTTTGCCTGCGTTCCAGAAGTTAAATGGATCATGTTTGTTCTGTAGCCAAAATTTCAATAGAAAAACTAGAAAAAATAACAGCAAATTTTTCTTGCAATAAATACTCTTCTATCTTCGTATATTTTAATTAACTGTAATAATGTAAAAAGGACACATCATTCTATACGGAAATCAAACAGTAAAAAAGTCAAGTAAAAAATGAGTTCCATCAAATTCCTAATAACAGAAATTGTTAAACATGCGAAATTTAAATACATAAAATTAATAAAACCAAACATCCTGAGTTAGTTTTATGTGCTAGCTTTGACGTTAGCGCCTATTCGGTCAAATTATACATTAACGAGAAAAAAAAATGTGAACTAATTAAAATTCATAATATATTTCTTAGCATTGTGAATTCTAATTAATTTATCTTCCAACTTTAATTAATGATGCGAGATTTTATTTATTAGCGCTCTAAACTAACGTTACGGTAAAAGACAAAATCCCACATTAGTTACAGTTCTTCCGACAGTTTAAGGAAACTATATTTTAATTGCGATTTTATTGGACCGATACGAAAGTAAAAGTTACTTAATTATATCGGATCAGGGAAAGAAACTCAATATAAACCTACATTATAAAGTAGATATCTGTTTATCTTTATAATCGTCTAACTTTTTTGATTCAAGTAACTGTTTATCCTCCAAGTGTTTAATAAAGCTAGTAATTTAAGCAGCGAGGTGATGTGGTGATCTATCATCTTTCATCATCTCCGAAAATCACATTAAATTCTCCATTTACGATAATACCAGAATTGCCATAGATTGAACGATCAGTGCAATAATTTATCATGCCAAAAACATGAAATTATCTTTACAACCGCAATCGTTTTCGAACGCTTGTTACCATACCATTTATGAACACTAAAAAGCTTAATTCCCAAGCTCCTAAGTCGGCCAATGAAAAAAAAACTACAAAGTTTGATTAATAAAGGTTTATATAAACGTATACCCGCTAGGTGGCTAATGCATTTGACCCCACATCTATGCGTGTTAGCGTTTGAACTGTGCTCCTAATGCTCAACCACAAATCACCAAACGTTTCCCATCACCTATCAACCGGCAGTCACGACAAATTGTATTAGAATTAACAATCATCTATCAATTGACACATATTCATATAAGTGCAGCAACCATCACGCGTCCAGTTCGAGCAATGAGAATATAAGGCAGATGTAACCCGTTATTGGTCACACTACATGTGGTAAAACACGCACCGATGATCGATGTTCAGTAACAGCCAAGCGTGATGTATAGGCAGCCATCAAATATCAAATACCTCGACTATAAACACTCATTTCACAATTAACAAGCTACATTTGAATATATTTGCGTCAATTTTCAATACTACAGCAATAAATCTAATTATCAAATTGATTATTATGTGATATGAGCGTTTGTTTTTATATGGTAGTGCTAATAAAATAAATTAAAGATTAGTTCGCAACGATAGATCAAAATATGAAAGTTAATGATCTTAGTACGTGTAGCAACAATGTTTATTATTAGTATTTGACCGAACTGTTTCTTAACAGTTGCTAAGTTCAATAGAAGGATCAAAGCACAAAATCAAGTGCTTTTAGTCAAATACTTAAAATGGGAAAATAAGCTTGAAACAAAGATTTTTTGAATCCTATAAAAGCTCGAGCTTTTTACGATGAAAATAAATTCAGGAAACCGTTAACACGGTAGAATCTTCTAATAGTACCCACGGCTACATATCAAGCTATACATTTCCAGTATACGCTGACCTCTCATTGTACTGAAATCCTATACAATGCGAAATCAGCTTATACTGGAAATGTATAGTTTGATGTATAGCCGTGTGTACCTGGCTGGCTACCACCCTGACGTCGAAAATCAGACACTAAGCTGCTACCACTGTAGAGCCGGTTTCTCTCAGGTGTTCTGTGCTTCCTACCATTGGCCACATTATCTTTTACAACTTTGTTCATACATAAAATTATTGAAACAAATAAATTTAACGAAACTGTAAAAGTACCCAGTAATTTTATGCAAATTGATAGATTTGACCTCGATGATATTAAACTCAAAATTTTCACGAGAACCAATCAAACGTATTGAGAAACTGATTAGAATGTTGACACTAATCCAGCGACGGACGTCCTGTATTGATTCACAAGGGCTATTAGCATAATTTACTATTTTAACATTATATTTTTCTCTTTCTGTATCAAACTAAGTCACGACTTTAGACGCCTGTTAACAATTATCATTAATATCGTTTTAATCTATGTTCATGATCATAATCTTCAAAGTCTTGTTCACAAGTTGTTGTTTTAATTCGTTTATTTGGCATTTTTAACTAACATTTGTTTAGTTCAAAAATATGTAATGACAAAAAGGTACTTATGTTTTAAAGCATTTTTTCTAAGTGGCAGTATCATTTATAGTTCCACCCTTGGTCCAGATTTTAGTTATAAATATTTAGGCTACCTTCATTTAATTCAATTATAAAATTAAATTTTCGTCGACTTTTTTTACAATATCCCTAACTAGTGTATATACTAAAACAAATATGCAGATACTTTCATTTTAGTATACTAATCATTGATTAGAAACACTTTATATAACATGTATCAAAAAGTATTTTATGTCGTTAATCCATGGTTTAACGACTTAGTTCTCGCAATTCGCTTCCCGTGAGAACTTGAGGCGAACTTAAGTAGCGTTATGTTTCCGTCACAATTTATTGTCAAAATTTCCGGAACCACATTTCACGTTTGAAACCTTAAAATTAATCAGTTGCATCATTCTGTTGGGATCTTTAGAATTGATTGGTTTTTTATTGACAACTAACTTTGTCTTCAAAATTCGTCGTCTTTTTACTTTGTTGCTATAATTTTAACTTTACAAAGTACTGTTCCATAAAGAATTTGATCCTCGGAAATAAAAAGGTAGGTATGAGATTAGATATTCACGAGAACGTAATCCGAGTCGTCACGGTCAGCCTCCCATAGCTTTCCCATTCCCATCTCGTTATGATACCGTATCGATATCGGTGCAGTGTTCGGGCTTACCTTTGAACCGTGTAGAAATCTGCGTTTTGTGTGCCTCCGTATATTTTTGCAACAAAACTATTTACGATGGATTTTTAGCTATAAGATAGTACATAATGTGGTTAGGTACTTTGTAGTACCACCTTCAAGTTGAAAAACTGAAACTGAATGGAAATTCTGGCAGGCTCCTGAAAAAACTTTTTGAGCTTACCTTATGGTGCGTCCATGCTTGGCGAACCGAGCACGAGCCGAGCCACGAACGAGCACGATTCGCGTAGCGTGGACAGGCTTGCGAGCCTCGAACGAGCGCGATTGTCGGTTTTTTCACGTACAAAGGGATTCGCATCGTGCTCGTTGCAGGTTCGTTCGTGGCTCGGCTCGTGCTCGATTCACGTAGCAGGGACGCACCATTAGATTCAGCTTCATCACCAACCACAGTAACATTATGCAAGAAAATCATGCAAAAAAATAACGGCAAATTTCTATAATATTTATTCCCAATTCCGTCAAACCCCGAACAATATGGCAGCAAAAAACTGCATGCACCGTGCATCTATTATTATTTTTACCAAAAAAAATCCACGGAACTCTTCACACAGTTAGATTTTATCACGCATTAGTAAAACTTTTTTTACCTGACCACATGTCAATTTATATGGCCATTGATATATTTTTTGTTTCCAGTTTGAGCAGGTAGGTGATTCGATATAAAAAGTTAACTTTTTTCAAATTTGCACCTTTACATAATGCAGGTTTTTATGCCATTAACGCAATTTCGCTAACGATGCATTGGATTGTGCACTTCCGGACTCCTTAACAAAGATTTTTTTTGTGAACGCATAATGAAACAAAAAAGCACAGGCAGGTTTTATTCGATTCGTAAAAGAATTATAGATAAGTGTCTTATAAAATATGCGTGCAAAGCTGCTACCAATAGTGATATTAATTCACGGATTCGTATTATTATTACTTTTTGTCTTTTTATAGTACAAAGAATAATTAGACTGTTTTACAAAAAACTTAAACCGACTTCAAAGTACACTAAGAAGTAATCAAATCCTGATCTGATGACAATGGGACCAAACGGGAAGTGTACCCTTCCAGTAAAAAAAAGAATTTTCCAAATCGGTTAATAAATGACGGAGTTATGAGGTAACAAACATTAAAAAAAAAAATACAACCTACTTGAGAACCTCCTTCTTTTTTTGAAGTCGGTTAAAAATAAGCATTGTAGATAACTAAATTAGCTCTTAAATAGTTACTGTCATAATGATTCCAAATAAAATTTTACTAAAAATTAAAAAGGTACTCATTTCAAATGGTACCATCCTCATGAATGCTAAGAAAATAAATAAATGGATCGAGCCATTCTGTCTTTTTGCATAACGCTTGCCATGCAGGTATTAACTCCTGGTAGGTACATTTTAATAAAAAAACACTTAATACTAAAAACACTGTACATCTAGTATAAACACTTCAAAAAATGTCTTACCATTTCCTCTACTTTACAACTGCCACGCAAGCAATATTGAACTGTATTGTCACAATTATAACATTCACATTGCTCGAAATAACGTTTCAGTTTCCTTAATCAGCTGTTTGCAACAGTAATATAGTACGGTTTGTGATGACCACAAATCACAATTTCAATAGTGTAAATAGCAAATTGGTTTCCTGCAAATAATTATATTTTATTGCAACATTTCTTGCGATAACAGTGGGAACATAACTCTCTATGGAAGCCTAACTAACTAGTCTAACGAGTGAATTCTTACAGCTATTCATCTTGCTTTATTATGAATTCTTAACTTTAACATACATTGTTTGCGTTTTGTTTATGTGAATCCGTTGCTTTTTTAGATTTAAGGGTAAACATCAGTTACGAGGCGGGTTTTTTTTTTTTCGAGTTTTTATTTTTTTTACCTTCGTAGAACAATATGGATAGATATTTCAGTGATTTGCTACCATAGTAGTTCATTTAGCATATTGTAGAATTGATACTTTTTGTTTAAGATTAACTATTTTTGTACATTTCCCAAAATAGTAAGTTTTACCGTTTTTAGAGAAACCGTGAGAAATGTTCAAATATGGCTCATATTATACAAAAAAATATACCACAATGTGCCAAATGAAGTTCTACTTTTTCTAATCACTGAAACATATATCCAGATTGTTCTACGAAAGTACAAAAAAAACTCGAAAAAATTCTAATTTCCCGCCTCGTAACTGATTACCCTTAAGTAAAGAAGCTATCAATTAATTAAAAAAAATACGTATTCCATCAAATAAAACAACGTGTGGCTAGAATAAAAAGAAAGTACCGTTAAAGAGTGTCATTATAGTGATGCTCATCTACAAAACTAAAACACCAAACATACAAAACTATTAGTTAACTACTCTGATGAAGTTGTTATTCAATGGTGAAAAGTCGTAAAATTAACTTTAACATAACATTTCATTAACAAATAGGTATCTTAATTTCCACAAAATAAATAATTTGTTAGCCTGATTCATGGCGTGATAATTTTCTCATCTGTCCACGCCTAAACGAGATTTAATTTACAATACAACGAAATGGCATTTTTGGTCCATAAATAAACGTTAATGGAACACTGGTTGAAACGCTCGAAGCATCTTTATAATGTTGCCAGTCGCTCAATTTCCAAAAACACCATAACTAGTTTCCGACATAGTTGTGCATTTGTTTTAACAGTTACCGGGAGAATTAATAGAAATTGGGAGACGTGTATAAATCATAAAATAATAAGAATATTTTGATGTTAATTGGAATTTAATATTAAGAATTGATTAACACATTTGTAGAAGTTAAATAGATCTAGGTTAACGTTTTCCGTTACACATACATCAAAATAATTTTCTCATTTCGCATTAGTCAATCGTACATTTTAATGAACAGGTACTTCGTAGGTAATGGTAGGTAGCTGTAACAGTAAATTAAAGATTTTCATAGGGCATCGTGCCTCTACCCAGATGGATAATCCGCCTTACTAAAGCATGACATTTAATTTCACTCCGCTTGAGGGGCTCCCTGAGCAAATCGCTCTCAGTTCGTACTGCGCACGGCTGTCAAATACTGTCAATTCTGGCTTGTTTATTTCATGTTCCCATAGAGGCGACTATCCTTCTGGACGTTTTAAATTCTTTGCAGTAAAGTATGTTTATAATACATAATGTCTATAATTATATTACCGGCATTCAATAAAATGAAATTCAAATTCACGTAATAATCTTATGAAGAAAACCCGCTACGATTTATACGCATTAATTCAATTTTGATGCGTAATAATATAATATGTGAAATATGATTCCTTTCGTATGTTATTTATGACATTAATTATATTATACTCATGATGAGATGATTTAGTGCCTTTCCTATAACTTTATTTATCAATTAGTTGTAAAATGGTAAGTATTAATTTATTTGTTGTAAGTATGCGATCCTATAAACGTGATTATGAAAGCAAAGCAAGATCTTTAAAGCTTCATAAAAAATCTGTAGGCTGTATTTATAATAGGTAGTTATATTATAAATGTAATTTTATGATATTACATCTAATTATGTACGTTTAAATTATATTAATAATTTTCTTTACATATAAAAATAATTGTTTGTCTGTCTATCTGCCTGTCATTTGATTTGATTGGTATGGAACTTTGGTGAGGTAGGTACATATTGTGCGCATACCGGAAAAGGATTCAGACGTGGAAAAAAATAAAAAAACGGTCAAGTGTGAGTCGCAGACGAAGGGTTCCGTTCAGACGTTTCTTGCATGCCCCCTTTAATTTTCAATTTTATTTCATATTGATTATTTGTTGTTACAGTGGCACTAGAAATACACATTCTATGAAAATGTCAACTGTCTACCTTTTACAGTTTATGAGAAAAACCACTGACAGACAGACGGACGGGCAGCGAGGCAGAATAGAAGAATACTTTTTTTCTCTGCACTTAATTTCGTACATACGTTCATAATTGTTCATTTTTGTGTCTTTACGAACAATAGGTGATTATGTTCCATTGTAGAAAGCTAGTGGCACCGCGGGGCGATCATTGTACTTGTGCTATGCTTAAAGTTATCGAGATGTCGGATATCGATTGTATCGTTTCAATTAAATATCGATTCGTAATAACGCGATCGACTAACAAGGGACCATCTGTTTCGATTAATTAAATTTCTATGAATAAAAGTTGAGAGATCGCATCAAGTCAACTGTTAACGTTTCATATCGATACTTTTTTTTTATTGGATTGTAATTGTTCACATGAATGATTTCACATTGTGTTCGATTGCTGTTTGTAAATGTTTTGGTTAAGGTTGTCAGTGGTCATTGTATTGTAAAAAATACATGAAAGTTAATTCAAAGTTCAATACTATTTATGCTTTTCTTATTTTGAATCTGTCTCTAATTTTCGGTGAACAATATGACCCCGATTTGCTCTTCATGTTATTACGTTTTTTTTAAATCAGCTCTAATGTATTTAAGCTGAAAAGTTTGTGTGGATCCAGCATGCCTTAATGGCTGCACGGGTTCTAAAAGTTTTTGGCATTTTAATAGAACATAAACATGGCATATTTTAACCCGTAAACTAAAGATCCCTTGGGAACAAAGGCTTAACTTAAATTATAACTTAGTTTTAAATTGTAACAAAAATATTGAAAACTAACTTAGATTAAGTATAATACTACTTACATTATCATTTGGTATTAATAATGATATTCAACTCCAGAAACGGCAAGCTAAATAAATATCCACAAGAACATTATAAAGGGAACCAAGTAAACCGATGAATCTGTATGAATAAACAAGAAAACATATGGGATCGTAAACATAAGATGATAATGCAGCAGCTTGATCCAGTTTTCGTTTGTAAAACGATATGCTTCAAGCGCTTGCACACAGCGCTGCATGCGCTTCAACAATTGAAAAAGCTTGTGGTATAGTGCGAGCCACTAAAGATGAGACTTGACATACCACGTATTTGACGTCTGATTCGTTCATGATGACTTTTCTTTAGCGATAGGTCTGAGGTGGGAAGGGAACGGGCGTCATTATAATTAAATATATACAACCAAAGCGCTCGTGATGTAGCATGATAAGCCGTTCTTAATTGATCGGCAAGTTAAGCTACCACCGTTGTGGTCGGTACCTGGATGGACGACCGCCTTGTGGTATTTCAAATCGAGCGTTTCCGTGCTTCGGAAGGCACGTAAAGCCGATGGTCCCGGTTATCACTTAATTGTGATACTCGTTAAGCTAGTTGGAGGCCTTCTAGGCGGCTTGAAAGCTCCAACAGTAGGTTGATTACTAGCGATCCACAGTGGGCACGCGTGGTGGAGTGCCTGCCTGGAGTCTCTTTCACCCTGATTTGTGAAAGGAGGCCTGTGCTCAGCAGTGGACATTATAGGCCGATGATGATACAACTAAAGAGAAGTCATCATCAACCACGTCAGACGTCAAACACTACGTGTTGCGTCAAGTCTCATCTTTAGTGGCAAGTATTATACCAATAGTAATTCATGAGTTACCTAGTATGTCGATAAAAAAAATGTTTGAATTATTTTTATTTCAGGTATGAGGTATTTTCGTTAGAAGGCTGACTGTGTAACTTATGGTAAATGAACCACGATCACCTCTGAACTTAGCAATACCATTGATCGTCAGATACAGTGTCTATAAAACTGTCTCTCAAGTGCAACCTAACCAACAACTATCTAAACTGCTCTTGCTACTATTGTGCAAATACTTGTATTTATTACAACTAGCCACTTCTAAAAATAAAAAAACAATTTGCTTGGGTTGTGGAATGAGCTCCCTTCTGTAGTTTTCCCAAGGAATACAAAATGGGGCTCATGAAGAAGAGGTTTTAACAGGGGAAAAAGGGATTTTTGTAGGCTACCTTAGATTTATTATATAAAATAATTGAAAACTGTTTTACGAAAATCTTAAACCGACTTCAAAGTATACTAAGAAGTAATCAAATCCTGATCTGATGACAATGGGGCCAAACGGGAAGTATACCCTTCCAAACAAAAAAATAATTTTCCAAATCGGTTAATAAATGACGAAGTTATGAAGTAACAAACATAAAAAAACATACAACCGAATTGAGAACCTCCTATATTATTATCAAAATCATGTACAGTCATGTAGAATCAATTATTGAACAATAACTATGATTATTATTAGAAGGTAGTTTCTGAACTGATCTCTGAATTTTATATCTCTTTATTTACAGAAAAGGCTCTAGCTCCTTATGTATGGATTATATTATTCGGAGTGTGTAAGAACACCTATCAACACATTTCTAATCACTGTGTGTCGCAGACTTGCCGATTGGTTATTCAAATGTTTTGAATATCCTCCGGCTGAGTAAAGAGATTGTATAATGCTAAAAGGCGCAATGAGGTAATTTATTTATTTAAGTATCAAATACATTAATTGATTTTTGTATTTAAGTACATAACAATATTATTTCTAGTATGTAATAAACAGGAATCTTTCATTTTACAGGATCGATTTTTTTTCAGTCTGTCAATTTTTTTTTCAGTTTACAGTGTGGTTTATAGTTAATTTATTTAAAAAATAAACATTACCAATAGTTATATTTATTTATACAAAAAACAAAACATTTTTTCAGGTGTCAATTAGGTCTCGTTAAAAACTGCTTTTAGATATGGAAATAATCATGAAAATTTTAATAATCTTCAAAATGCTAACAAACTGAATGTTCCTATCGAATGACACCGTCCTCATGAATACTAAGAAGTGGACACTTGCACCGCTTCTAGGGTTCTTTCGCATAACGCTTTCCATTCTGAAAGCTCGCCTCATAAACATGCGATGATGTGTTATTGTATTATGCTAATATTGAGTTGTTTATGGTTCACAGTTTATGGAATACCTTGTGGCATTAATTTTATATAGGAACTAGTTTTTACCGGCGGTTTCTGTATGAAGTTTGGAGTTTGCTAAATTTGTTCCTCGTTAACATATCTTTGCTGATAAGCAAGCACCTCGTCAGGTGGACAAGCGTGGCCTATGGACATTACCGTAATAGCTAAGGAATTAACCGATATTGCTCTGTCTGAACACACCGCCTAGTAATGAGGGTAATGGAATTTTATTATTTGCCACCAAAGTTTTGGTTCTTCTTTTACTATGTATAGCGTCAAACAAGCATACAAAGGCTGGAAAAGAACTAGTTGTCAAGTGCAGTTGTCGAAACATATCGATACGTGCTTGACGACAGGCTGTTATTTTGAGGGTGGTAGTCGGTGGTAATAGACTACATAAGTCGTATGCAAAGCTCCGTATCAAAAGCAAATTAAATTATTCACTCTTAAGTAGTCCTTTTTCAACTTTCTACACATCAAGTGTCGTACGAGAAGGCATTTTAAATGAACCTCAGTGAAAATGGACATCAGTCTGGACAATTTTTCTGACAATAGCAAACTGACTGAAAGTCTACTGCAGATGCAATGTTGACACAAAATCAACCTGTAAAAATGTACATGCCATTAAAGAGCCTATTCAAATTCAGTACTGTTTGAATTGGTGTATTTTTTGCAGAGTATGTGTCACACGGTATGCTTTATTTGAATATTACTTTAATTAAAACTGTACCTGTACCTCACTAGGTTTTTTTGGCAATTTAATACGGTCCAGAAAGTAGTATATTATATAGATGCCAACAAAACTATTTATATACCTAATAGTTGCTCTTGTTAATATTCAAAACCTAATATCGTTTACAAAAATTTAAAAAATGATCGTTTTTTGTAGACATATTAAAAATGTTATCATATATGATGTAATTTTATTATCAATCCGTGGAGTGGGGTCCGGGTGACTTGTACTACAGGTTTTTTTTTTACCTATTACATGCACCAGTCTCTCACAAATCAGATTCGCATAGCACGTACCTAAGCACTTTTTGTATTAGCTTTTGTATAGAAAAATAAATGCTTATTATTATTATTATTTAATAAAGAGATGCTACCAAATTCTACGGCAGTCCTTACGAAGTACCTAAGCTCGTTACAACACGAGAAAAGAATAGCACCAAGCTTAGATATACGATACTACTCTATACTCGTACAAACATTTCTTTGCTTGTTGGAAAACTATAGAGTTTCGAAGCCCAATTGAAACCAAAGGCTAGAAATCAATAGTATATTTTTTTACCACTAAGGCAGCAAAAATGCAAACGGGCCGCCTGATGCAAAGCGGCCCGTAGCCTATGGAACACCAGGGGTATCAATCGCACGTTGCCGACCCTGCAAAAATCTCTTCACATCTTTTTTGAAGAACCCCATGCTGTTCTCCTTTGGGAAAACTACGGCGGGAAGCTCGTTCCACAATCTGAGCGTACGCGGTAGAATAGAAAATAATCAAGTTTCAAGTTTATACAAAAACTCATTAAACAACACTTTTTTTTTCAATTTAGATACAAAAATTGCAGCATCAAACATACATAAAGTACATATGGATATTTTAACGGCGTGTTTAAAATCATATTCTGTACAGTTAAACGAATCAGTTTTAAGTTTCGTGGTCAATCAATTAGGTGGATGTCAGTAATTACTGTGCGAGGCTTATGGGCATTTTTAATTATAATGTATATGAATTTGTAATGAGAATTCTGTAACGTACGTACGATGTTTATATTAGTAATGGTTTTATTTTGGTTGCTATGCCTACTGTTATGGAGTTAGCTGTAGTTAATTGAACTTCACACATGATATTTGTTCATATTTTTTCATATTTTATCCATATCAGTTGATAGGAAAAAGTTATACAATTTTGACCATAATTTTGGTAGAGTTTGTTTATTTTTCGTATATAAACGAGAATACCAAATCCCGACTACCCTAACTGATGCATTAAATTCATCAACATTACACAGCTATTTTAAATCAAAAATATCATTCTGATACGATCGCATCACAACTCCATTAATCCAATGTACCTACGTTATTTAATAAATTCATGATAGTTCTCGATGCTATATCTTTAGTAGACTACCATAACTATCAGATACGTAAATTTTGACTCCAATGATAGTTCAATTGTAATAGCAGACTTAGGCCCGAACTATCACATATTTTTAGAAATAAGTATCTTATTATGTAGTTACGTAGGTAGAGATTTCCCTTTACAAATGACCGTGTACAACACGGAAATTAAAAGAAAGAATCGACGTAAAATACCCACATGATTCAATGCTCAAACATACCTTTGTACGTAACATAATATGAAGTAAAAAAGAATAAGTTACCACACTAAGAGAGTGTATTGTTTCAAAACAAAAGCGAAAGTTCATTGAGTGTATATGAGATAATTAGGTGTTTCAACTGTCATTGTGACCATGCAACTTGCGTCACATGACTTCTTCATCAGATTGTTAGACCCCTGAACTTGTGTTGAAGGCTTTTCTACACGTATTGTTGTGTGATGTAGGAAGAATGTTGTGCGATAACATTATATTTGTGAATTATTTATTTTGTGATGAAAGTTGCGCGAGATATTAATGTTATTTTTGAAGGATAAGTTAGACTTACTTTTTATGTATGTATAATAAAACATAATACAAGTATCTACCGATCAAGAACCTACCGTATTTAGACTAAATTACCGCTGTGTATAAAATACACAAACAACCATTTTTTTGTGTATGAGGTCAACTCTAGTTTTAGTCTAAACCAATTTAATGCGAAATCACCCTTTTTCGCGCATGGGGTCTGTGAAACATTCATATTTCTGTAGTTTTTAAAGCTACCTTCTTGGGTTTTCTGGTAGCTTCCTAAATTGCAGTGACCATCAAATCTAGTAACAGGCACGTCGCTAGAGCGGTATTAGCAGGAGAGTGAATTTGTTTTTTTTTTGTGTATGAGGTCAACTCTAGTTCATCGTATTTTTGCATTACCTCTGCCAGGACGAATGCGAAATCGCCCTTTTTCGTGCATTAAAATATGGGGCTGGATATATTTCATTCATCAGTGGCAAAATTTCGCAGATGTGCCGTGAGGTAGTTAGAGCAGTATTGAAATTTAGATCATTCTGTACGCTTTGGATCTATGAGCTGTACCTAATGTAAATTTTGTAGACTAATTAATAATTAAATAAACTCTGAAAAGGAGTTTTTTCAGCATAACCAACATGGAATTCAAAAAGCTATCTTCCCTATATGACCATTAAACTAAACGCCACATTTTATGAAAAAAAAATGTCAATGCACCCTAACAATAACTTCATTTTTGTAACACAGTCTGCGCGTTTTCACACGTTTTGCTACCTTTATCATTTGTTACAATACCGTAGCGAATCGTCATACATTTCCTGAAATATTGCGGAGCATTTTATTCCTCATAACAAACCTAAAAAAGATTACGTCATATTTTTGACAATGACTGATCATGACTACGCGATCTTTTATTATATGAACTATAATATTTTACGTGCTTTTATTAAGTACAGATATATCATATCAAAAATATGATGAAGCTTTAATTATTGCAATCAAAAACCCTGCGTCTAGTTACAAAATACAAAGAATAATTGCATATACTAACGACTGACTGATTAGAACTCAATTTGGTACAATTTAAAGGCTTCACGCTCCAATAAAAGGTGGTATAAATGTATAATAAATTGCCGTTGTCAAAATATACGAAACAATTGTAATTAGACTCTTGTATGTTACAAAAGCGGTGTTCGTAATGAACGGAGAGAGAACGAGCGCGTGCGTCGAAAGACACAAAAAGCTACTAGTTTACGTGTGGTCTAAGTTATAGGTGATTGATTAATTTTTGTATTTATTTTTATGTTTGTTACCTCTTAACTTCTTAAGTTCTTCTACTTAAGTTCTTTTTTGTTTGGAAGGGTACACTTCCCGTTTGGTCCCATTGTCATCAGGTCAGGATTTGATTACTTTTTAGTGTGCTTTGAAGTCGGTTAAAGTTTTGAATAAAACAGTTTTCAATTATTTTAATGCAAGCAACCTGTCCACCTGATGGTAACGTCACCTTCACCGTCGATACTTGCAATACCAGGGGATTGGTAATGCGTTGTCAACCTATAATAGTTCTATACGACATAAAAACCATATTATAATGACAAGCATGTGGGATGCTTTTAATATTAGATACATTTAATATTAGATACATTTATATGGAGTTCTTTAACTGGGGGCCTACCACAAGCTCTTAAAACAAGGTTAAAATAACCTTATTTGTGTTTTGTCTTGTTTTGACGCCGGATGTCAATGAGGGACAAAAGACAAATAAGGTTATTTTAACCTTGTTTTAAGAGCTTGTGGTAAGCCCCCAGAGTACTGACAGACCTATTTTTTTAAATGTCAAGCAGCTTAAGGCTATTGGAATGTTAATTAGCTGTTTTACATATTACATTTTTTTTTTTATTTCTTGGTTACTGATATGGTGCAAAATAATAAATTGGTAGTTTGGTTTGTTCGCTACCGCATACTCATAGATTCTTACGCTTTATTATAATTCTTGCACAAAAAATATCAACGCTACATCTTGTATTTTAAAGCAAAAGCTAAATAGTTGAGCTCAATGAAGTACTAACGAAGTTAAATTAATTATTAATACAATGTTATGAACAAACATTTTCTTTGTTGGTCTACATATCACTTTGTATCGAGCCTTACTCATACGCCTAGCCTTTTTAATACGTCATATCCTAATATTTTAAACGTGAAAGTTTGTAAGGAAGTGTCAATGTTAGTTGAGTGAGTAAAATTCACATTTCACACAAATTGTTTTGAACGGATTTGTATGTCAAAGCACACAGATTATGTTTTATCCCGGCAAAAGTAACGTCCATCGATCGGGAACGCAGGTGATATCGCGGGCGGGTACTAGTTTTATTATAAAACTTTGTCAAAATCGGTTTAGTAGCTATAGTATAAATTACTATAAATGAAAAAAAAAAACTATAACTAATGGCAAAACGCCCATATAAAATAAATTTACAAAATTTCAATGTTAAAAAAACTAGAATACCTCCAATTTTTAATACAATATTTTAAAAAAATATTAAGAATTAATGAAAAACATAGTTTTTGGTCAGTTTTGTTTGAAAGTGAGTCTGCTTGTTTGTTTAGCTTTCACGCCTTAACTACTCAACCGATCATCATAAAATTTTGCAAGTAGATAGCCTGTGGTATAGAGAAGGACATAGGCTATTTAGCCCGGGAATGCGGGTAAAAATGCGGGGGACAGCTAGTGGTTTTATAAATTACCTTTTCTTTGGCGGCATCTTATAATCTTAGTGTTACATTTTAATATAAAGCTCAGTCTGGCTTGCTCTAGAATAGTTCTTGTAAAAAAATATAACAATATCTTAGAGAAGCTTCTCATAGAAGGTTTTTTACGCCCTTCGTTTTGTACGTGAGCATTTGAGAAATGTAGAAAAAAGCTAACTCTGCTTGGTACTAAAGATTTTTTAATCAAAATAGCTTTATCATAAAGTGTTTAGCTTTACAAGTGATTAGGTATTGTTCCTCCTGAGATTTTGTTATCCTATAGTATAGGATAAAAAAGTCTTGCAAGTTCCTATAGGATCTATATGACATAAAATATACAATAAAATAAGACATTATTATACATACATACCTATATGTTTCGAGATCTCGAAAACGGCTCTAATGATTTTGATGAAATTTTCCTATATTTATAGAAGTTTTTGGGAGCGAAAAATCGATCGGTCGTAAACCGTTTTTCCGAGATTTCGAGCAAAGCTTGGTCACCTAGATATTAAATTTTATATGAGTAATGTTTTTAATATAAAAATTGATTCATATATTTTTGTAATTTTAATTTGTTTTATTCAATTTGGGCTCAAAAATGTTTTTTGAATCTCGCTATAGTATTCATATAGAAACGGATTCTTAAATAAATACCATACGAATAGGATCAAAACAACGAGCACAAATTGGATCAAATCACGCGCACGCGCAATGCGATCTCGCTTTTTTTACACAATGCGGCGCACCCGACTGCGCTCGCCTCAAACCAGTCTATTGCGGTGAAAGTTGTGTTGTGCATACGATAACACCTGAACTAAAGTGCGACCGCTTCCGGTAATGGCGCCTAAGGTGATATTTCTATAATTACTAATACTTATGATACAGATACATAATAAATGATGGGTTTTCCGGAAGTGTTGTTTAAAAATGGTAGGTTATAAATGACTTTACTAGTTAAGCCAGTTAAGATTGCCTTAATATAGTCAGAGCTATGTATATACAGGTGTGGCGTAAATAGTGGTCCAACGTTAATATTTGGGTTGATACTTTACACTCTACACATTTTATATGACGGGCCAGTTGGCGCAGTTAGTTAAGATTCCACGCCACAGGTTGTGGGTTCGATACACAGGACATGTGTGCATTAACATGTCTGCAGTCTGGGTGTATGTATTTAGAAAACAAAAAACCCATGTAGTACATCAGTTATCTGGTTTCCACAGTACAAGCTTCAACGGTCAATGCATTCACTTTTTAATTAAAAAAAAACTATGCCTTTTTTACTACAATCTCACCATGTCAGTGATGATGTGGACGAAGGTGGTAAGCACACAAATCCTAGATGAAATTGGCTCTCAATTGCAGCTGCCGAATACACCATAGTAGGTGCATGGCGATAGATTCTCAACTTGGGTGCGGTAGCCAGCCAGGTGGGTGCTACAAAGTACCCTACCACCGTGCTATGCTTGCCTCACGATGTTTTCCTTCACCGAAACCTCAAGCTCATTGAAGGATTCGAACCCGGGACTACGTCTCGGCAACCGACGTCACTAACACTGAGCTATCATCGCCTTGGAAACTATATTAAAATGACGAATTAGAATAAATAAATATCCTGAGACATTCCTCACACACGGTCATCTGATCCCAAACTAAGCAGAGCTTGTACTATGGAAACCAGATAACTGATATAATACATATACTACTTTTTTGTTTACAAATACATACTTAATATACATAATTACACCCAGACTCAGGACATACAGACATGTTCATGCACACAAATGCATGTCCTGTGCGGGAATCGAACCCACGACCTGCGGCGCAATAGGTGGAATCTTTACCAGAGTCTTAACCAACTGCGCCAACTGGCCCGGCAATGAACGATGAATATAGCTAAAATAGTCTCAGAATACTAGTGCAAACTAATTTAGCCCATAATATAACCGTTATAGCACGTAGGCCCTAAGTTCCAGAAAGTGCGGAAAGCACACCACGCTGCGGTCGGCGTTATGATACAGTTTTTGTATGATTGTTGGCAAAAACCCATCTTGTTGGTAACCGCTGTACGTGATAGAGTATTGGTTTCTAACTGAGCGCCCGTTGCGGTTAACTATTTGTCTATTTTTGTGTTTGTTTGTATAGGGATTGTGAAGCAAAAAATACTGTTAGGTACACTGTTTGGTTATGGTAAGTATGTTGGTATTTTAGTTATATTTATGATGTTCTTGTATTTTTATTTGTTTTGGCAGAATATGGACTAGTTTAATCCTAAAGAAAATATGTAAAAGTCCCTCCGGGTTTTAGCCGCGTAACCTTTAAAGTGATTTAAGGCGATGATAGCTCAGTGGTAGCGACGTTGGATGCCGAGACGACTATCCCGGGTTCGAATCCTACAATGAGCTTGAGCTTTCGCTTGAAGGAAACATCGTGAGGAAACCATAGCACGGCAAGGGTACTTTGTAGTACCCGCCTGCCTGGCTACCACCCTCAAGTTGAAAATCAGTCTCCAACATATCGGTGTGTTCCGACAGATGTACTTGAGAGCCAGTTCCTTCTAGGCTTTGTGTGCTTACCACCTTCGGCCACATCATCACTAACCATGGTGAGATTGTGGTCAAACACATGTCTTTATTGAGTAAAAAAAACATATTATTGTATTTTTTTTATGTCAACAGCTTGACAAGCAGGCTGACAGTCCACCTGATGGTAAGTGGTCACCGCGGCCTATGGACATTTGCAATACCAGGGGGTTCGCCAATGTGTTGCCGACTTTGTAGAGCTCTTTTTACGCCATTTCTTATTTTTAATTTTTTAGCAATTTTGTTTCTATAAAAAAAAGTTTTTTTAAAGTCTTCTTAGTTTATTGTACGAACCTTAGTGTATTGTTAGTGCCTTATTAGGGCCTACATTATTATTGAATAAACGATTATTGAATTTTGAATTTGAATTTTATCTCTAGCTTCTGTAACATCCGATTTCAACAGACTCATTATTATGTCTTATACATTTTACTAGTTAATTAAATAAATAAATATCTAAAATAAAATGATAAATGGTACTGCAGACAAGAATTCAGAGTCATCAACAATTTAATAATATTTCATTTTCGAAATTGCGTCCGTTGAAGTCTTTTACATTACTTTCTCTGTCGGTTCATTCCGGGCATACAATAAACTGCTTTGGTTGTTAAATAAATAAATTAAAGAACGTTAAATAACAATAAACATGCTAGATAAAGTAATGCCCTATTAAAACTAAACATAATTCTATAATTACCTGATGACGGTAGCGGAAAGTGGTTGGAGGAAAGCAAAGAGTCAAGATCTGTGGTTTTAAAAGTTAGATTCGTCTTTAGATATCGTGAACAACGTTTACTATGGAATAGCGAAATACGTTATGTACATTGTAATATTAATTTATCGGGTCTATTCGCGCACAGATTATTATCAAAATTTAATGTTATGTACACTTTGATCGATGAAAATCGATCTTTTGTGTTAGAGAATAGAATTTCATTTCGCAATTTCAGATCTCAGCATCACGATCACGACCCAAATCTAGGTATCACATAATAAAATCATATAATCTATCTTATATCTATCCTATTGCCCTAAGTTGCCTGGAAGAAATTGCTTTAGCGATAAGGCCGCCTTAATTGTTTGCACTTTTTATTTTATTTTGTTATTTTTTGTATAATTTTTTTTTGTGTAAATAACACAAAAAACACACAATACAAAAAATAACAAAATAATATAAAGAATTTTGTATGGTATTGTAAAATATTCTGAGAAATTCTTCACATCCGAATGCAAAATATGAGTATACTATTTATAAATATTTATACGTATAATATATATAAATAGTACACTCATATTTTGCATCATTAATTGGCATTACAAAAAACTGTTTTACACAAAACTCAAACCTACTACAAAGTAGGAAACCCTTCCAAACAAAAAATGAATTTTCCAAAGCGGTTAATAAATGACTGAGTTATGAACTCCTCCTTTTTTTGAAAAAATATAATTTGGTTATCTATTACATAACTATACTCCCTACGCACTAAAAATCAAACAGAGTTGATGACACTAAGCGGTGGAATAAATCATATTCTGAAATAAGACCAGAGGAAGAAAACATATATAAGATTCCACGGAAATGTGAGCAAAACCACGGGACAATAGCTAGTAAAAATCTTCTAGAATTAGGAATCACAGCATATTAAACATTACGAGATAAGAATCACATTTTTATTTCAGGTCCTATTTGAATTAAATCATAATAAAACACACACAAAATTTGGAAAATTCTCACATTTTGTTGACGCCAGCTAGTGATTTGATTGTACGTTTTTTATTCGCCATTATTTACTCAGAGCTTAATTAAACAGTTTTTAATTGTATTATTACGTATTTATGATCATTGTTTAGTACCATGGTGAATCTTTATGCTAAATAAAACAATTTACATGTAATTATGATAAAAATATGGTCACACAAAATTAGATTTTTATTCAATTTTGATAACTATGAGAACTTTAAAGTTTTTTTGATATAAGAACAATAATGTGATAAGTTTCTTGTATTTGATAACTTTAATAATATAAATTTATTTTTTCTTATTTTATGTTTATTAGTCGACGTATTTTTTCATATCCAAGAATTATTATCAATAATTTGAGAACAATAAATAAATTATTTCAAAACTGAATCGTTTGAATGTATCAAAAAAAGAATTCAGGATAAAATTGAATTACTACTAATAATGACCCTGATAACGTAGTAACGTAGTATAATAAATTATAGTACCTACCTAATTTAATAATGATTTTAATAAATTAATAGTCTAGTATTCAATAGTTCAATTAATTTATTTAACTTGACATAAAATCTGACATTCCACCTATTAATGTTTTCTATGAACATGAATGTGTATGTGCCTTTCTTTTGCATGCCGGAAACGGTAATGTGTTGGAACTAAATATTGTAAAATTAATGACATCTTTAATAACCCAAATTTTTAAGCAAATAAATGAATTTGAATTTGAACGTTGCCTGAATTACACAAAAAAACGTGACCGTGAAATTAGCATTTTAATAAACTCCTGCGTGTAATTCTTATCAATAAAATTGTAAGTAATAGCGTGAACATGCTTTCAAAATCTGTTACCTGAAGACAATACCTACCCTGTGACGAAAACAATTACTTTACAAAGATACATATTTTTCAGAAAAGATACAGACAAAAACAGCTGATCAACAACATTAGAGATAACATCACATCTTAAAAACAATAAAAAAATATCTGCACCCTATTCTTAAATAAAAAATAACTACTCACATCATGATCAGGAACGTAAGAGTAGACATGGAGTTTGTCGATCCTGATTGTACCCTGGAAGGGGTACAGCAGAGATCCTCTCTGAAGCTCTGATGATGTCCACACGCTGACCGAAGCCTCGCGACCCCTCGCACCACCAGGCCTCAACGCCAAGCTCAACTCTTGAGGTATCAAAACAAGCGTCTCCATTTTCACATACACAAAAATAGTCTGTATTAGTTTATAAATGAGTAATCCCCAAGAATGCGATCACTCTCGTCCATCACAGTTTAATGAGGATAAATAAAAAGAACAAAAACTGTCGGGACGTCGATCCGATTATCGGCCAGCGATGTCGCCAACGAAATATCGGTTGGATGGGTGATCGATCGTCCGGTGAAACGTCAGTGTGAATTAATCACTGCGCGAGTTCATTATCACGTTATTTCCACTTCAAGTCCTAAATCGCGTCCACGATTATTTTTTTCAAAGTCAAGTATTGTTCGAAATTGTACAATATTATGTTAGGGCGGGTACAGCACGGTTACGCAGAAGGATGTGCACGCGCACTTCTCTGAACGTGCACTGAAGGAAGCGCTAACATTGACCTTAGCAGCGGCCGTGATCGCGTTTACAGTTCATTTTTTGTTCGATAAAAAGGAGAGGAGTAAAGCCCTACAACCATACCTTGACAACCACTCATTCGATAATCAACTTTAATACTTTAATATAAGAGTCAACAGTGTGTATATCTAAGTTTGTAAGGTGTAGAGTAAGGTGCTCCCCTCCAGAGGCGGCACCTGCTTGACCGCGCGCCGCCCGTCAGAGCGGCATAGAGCGTTGTGCGCTGCGCGCGCGCACCTGTACTTTAGAGCTTTTTTTCTAAGGATCTATCTATTAATTATCGAACGTGTTTGTGTTTTTTTGCGTTGACATTTGAAGATATTACCGTTTCGAATGGAACTAATTAAAGTAACTATAAGGGATATTTTAATTTAATCAATGATATTAGGTATTTTATAATAATATATAATTTATGAATGAATATTATATAATGCAGTAACTTTTAAATAGTAGATAAGTTACATGAAATGATCCTTCAATAAGTATGCTAAACAAAGAAAAACCCAGTATGCATAGCAGTAGACCTATTCCAGAAGTTAATTAGTTATAGCCTTATAGGCCATGTTATTTTTTGACTAAACCGATCATAGGTAAACAGTAATATATACATACCTACCTGTGTTTTTTGAAAAAGTTAGGTACCTATATTGACACGATCATCTTCGAAATTAAAAATAACTATGCATTAATATCAATATTATAAAATTAGCAAACTCACTAATTGTCATTTAAGAAAATAATAAAATTCTTGCATACAAATCGAACCCCAAAAAAACCTATCAATATCCAATACATTCCACGTTAATTGCATCTACAACGTGACATACTCATTTGTCACGCCTAAGCTAGTTTTTGTCGCGTCCGAAGCGTGACAGACTCGTCACATATTGCCGCCTTCGCACGTGGACGAGGACTACAGAAACATAAATATTGCAATAATTCCTATAGTTGCATTAAAAACTTGTTGCTTTTGCCGTTTTGCACCTTCTCAGAGATTTAGGTAATATAGTATTTTTTGAGTTGGTGCGCCGAAAATAAATTTTAATGGAGTAATTGCCGAGCTTTTTGTCTTCTCAGCAAAAACTTTCCGAACCGTGCGTTACAGTCTGACAATTCATAATTTCATTGAGTTTTTGACGAGGTTTATTTTTATTAGATATTATTTTTTATATTACATGCATCGTGCCTTTGAGATTTTCTACCGAGTAAATAGTAGCTAATAATGTTCGCAGCGTTCAAATTCGACGCATAAAAACTAACTCGTGGGACAACTCTATTCTATGTTAATTTTGCTTTTTTGTTACATTAGATAACACTAATTGAGTTGCTACGAACTTTTTATTGCATTTTAGTTTTTCAAAAATTGTAAATATTGTACCTGCCTATCTACACTAATAATAAAGAGAGAAGATTTGGATTTTTGTATTTTTGTTTGTAATTAATAAACTCAATAACTATTGGCCCAATTTAAAAAATTCTTTCACTAGTAGAAAGCTAAATTATCACTGAGTATAGGATATATATTATTTAAAAAAAATGGGATCCCTAGGAAAACTCCAATAATGTAACCAAAATTTCACCCGGGCGAGACGCCGGACACGAACAGAAAATTTACAATGAAACATTAAAATGTATTTCAATCATTTAGATTACGAAACAAACTCACTTTCGCATTTATAATAGTATAGTTAGGTATAAGTATCTTTACTTCTTTTATTAGAGTAGGTATGACACCAGCCTATTTAGAAAATCATGTAGACACATGATTTTCTATATTTTCCTTCATATCTAATGATTTACTGTCAAATCGATATAACTCTGTAGAAATTAATAACTAACTGACATTACCTCAACTGCCTTCAAGTACAACCTTTGTGTTATGATACTCAATCCACTCATCTCGTAAGATCGCATCCTTAACACTGAAACCGACACCTCCAATCCTTCCAACTTAAACTCTAACGCACTTAAATTAGAGTCGCATTTCCATTGATGGAAACGTAAGAAAATGTCGACGACCTGAACACACCTGCCGCTAACCGCAATCCCACATGAAGTCTTGAACTATATTAGTATGTTATACTTGTTTTTGATACAAAAAAACGTGTTACAAATATGCCATGTGACTTTAGAAATATCACCGTTACTAACTAAACCCTCTTAATATGAGATAGAGGGTATTTTTTACTTCTCTCGAAAGCTTTTTATAGCATGTTATTTTCCTATGCTTATCTGTGGACATTTCTGGGCTGAGCTGACGAGGTATTTTTAACCGACTTCAAAAAAAGGAGGAGGTTCTCAATTCGGTTGTGTTTTTTTTTTTTTTATGTTTGTTACCTCATAACTCCGTCATTTATGAACCGATTTGGAAAATCCTTTTTTTGTCTGGAAGGGTACACTTCCCGTTTGGTCCCATTGTCATCAGATCAGGATTTGATTACTTCTTCGTGTACTTTGAAGTCGGTTTAAGTTTTTTGTAAAACAGTCCAATTATGTTTATCATTGTTTAAAATACATACCTACATACATTTACCAAGTACCTATTCTCTATTCTGTGGTTTTATTATAAGACAATTTGATCTACCTACTTAGTTGTTATGATGTTCGACAAGGTATTATTTTTTAACTTTAAATTGAATTGTGTTCAGACCACAAACTTAACATAACTCAATTTCAATACAGCTGGACTTCTTGGAATCTTTCTGTAACTGAAGGATAAAATACTTTTTTTGAATATTACAATAGTGCTGGAATGTTTTAATCACACTACAATACCTATAATGATTTAACAACATAACAGCTTAATTAAGATTCGTACAATTGTCTCTTTTAAACACGAAACTATAATTTAAAGCAACAATATATATTCATAAATAATTTAAAAGGAAGCAATACATTTGCCTCACAGTTCAATACAAATTCAAAAAGATCGATACTGGTATGACATTGCAGTCAATCATTTCCAAACACATGAATAAAATGGTATTTTTACACAAGTGCCCCAGCAGAGACAATGACACTATTTGGAAAAAAAAAACAAATCATATTGCTCAACACACGGCGAGCTTGCAAGAGGCGGGGCCTGAGGCGTGGCCTCGACCGGCCGGCCTCCGTGCGCGGGCGCAGCGTGCTTTACCGGAACATACGCTATTGTTTAAGTTTTTACTGCTATTGGTTCGTGGTGTTATTGTTTTCGGACGATTGGTAGGTTGGAACTTTTGATAAGCTCACGGAAACCTACATACCTCTATCAAAGATTTTCTGTGAATGTAAATAGTTTTTTTTTATACCACAAACAAGCATACGGCTGCCTGATGCTAAGCAGTTACCGTAGCCTATGGACGCTTGCAACACTAGGGGTATCACTCGCGCGTTGCCGACCCTAAAATATTATAGGTATATATCCACAGATATGTATATCATCGCTACTCATACTCACTCTAGCTGAGTTTCTTTCCGGAGTCTTCTCAGTTTAAGTGTATTTCGAACCGGTGGTAAATTCAACTGTATGTACAACTTTCGTTAACGTTGATAAGTGCCTTACTAGTACGGCCTTAACTGAATAAAAGACTTTTTGATTTGATTTGATAAATAGAATACATATAAAATAACAACATCACAGCACACCATGGCACTTTTCACCCGCAGGCTACCATTAAAATTAACTGAATTATTATTAAAACATATAGGAACTTACTTATGCTATAAGCAAACATCACAACAATATTACTTTTACTAGATAAACAAGCACGTACCCGTACAGGCTTATTGAAAAATAGATGTATGAAATATAAGTCGCCAACAAATGCATTAATTTCTACTTTTCATTTTTGTGCAGGAACCGTACCTACGGCTTACTTGTCAAACATCCTTTTAAACGTATACCTACGGTTGTATTTTGTGTCAGGTGCCGCTTGTTGATAGACGTCAAGTACAGTCACGAACTTTAGTTTGGGGATTGTTTTAAGGTTTAAAGTTGAATATCTTACAGCAAACGTATAATGTTAAGAACTATTGACAACGCCATAGAGTTAATAAGCTTTTGACCCTATTGCCTTATTAGTGTTCGTAGAACACATAAGAAACGGGTCCTATTATCCCATATTAATGAAAGGTGCCACTTTAGAGAGAGACAATTCTCAATAAAAAAAAAAAAAATCTCATGTATTAAAAAGGTGCTCATACTGCTCATATAACCCACTGATTAATAAATAGAAAACCAAAAATATTTTTCGTAATGTAGTTTTTATTAATCTTTTTTTTTCTAAATAAGAACTTATCTAGTTATCCAGGTAATAAATTCGAAAAAAGTACCTATATATTTATCTTTTTTAGAATTTATTTATTTTTGCTATAGGTTTTATATTCCAGGCTATGAGCTATCTATGTGCCATTTTTTTCTAAAATCATCAATTTATTGCGTGAAATACAATCCACACAAACTAAGTAAAATACACAAGAACAAATCCATAGTACAAGTAAAATACATCTTTACAACCATCCACACAAACTTTAGCGTTTATTATATTAGTTGGACAGGATGCTCTCAAAATTCCTTCCCGTACGTTTCCAACGAATATCCCACAAGGAACAGACATTAAGCGGACATATCCCTTCAAATGTCCAGGTGGCTTAATTGTCATTAAATTCAACTCAATTTGTGCCGGGATAAGAAAGCAAGTTGATATAACACGTCAGTGTTAATGCGGTATTGTTCGTATTTGTTATTATTTTTATTTGTGTAGGATTTAATCGTGTTTTATTATATTTTGAATAAATAAATCGATCGATGGCTTAGATGGGTTTTCCTATTACCAACTATGGTGATCCAACCCAGGCTGATCTGAATTGTGTGACAAATATCGTTAGAATGTATGGAAAGATTGACGGAAAAACGATTAGATTCAGTAAATTTCGAATCAGGCGCGGATCCAGCCCTCAAATAAGGTTGTGGTCACAGCCACCCGAAAATCGGTCAAGTGCGAGTCGCTCATGTTCGATATAGTACTTTGCTGCGTTTCAAATCACGCACGATTCTTGTTTTCTTTTAATTTTATTAGGGCATATAGGATACTAGCGAGCGACCCGTCCTGGCTTCGCACGGGTGCAATGTAGTAATGTGGTATCAGTGGAGCGATTTACGCGCCCGCGGTTTCCCGGTCGCAGTATCGCGAATACTGTGTCTTGCAAATTTTAAATCTATGATATCTTTTAAAATATTAATGATAATGATTAGATATTTTTAAGATACACAATTCCGTAGTATTCATTATTATGTGTTTACGAAATATTGACTTTTTTATATGATCTGTATATATAACATGCATGTATACGTCTCTCACACTGCCCGAACTTTACTATGCACTACTCTACTTCCAACCATCCCGTCTGCGAGATGATGATACAAGGTCCCGAAGAGAGAGAGAGAGTTCCATGCATATGTTATCAGTGCGGCATGCTATCAGTGTTTTTGTGCAAACTTACATCCACACAAGACCCTCCGGTGTCCGGGTTAATGTGTAGAAGCATTTGAACCTAATTAGATATATTTTTTTTTTTACTTTATTATCATAGTATATCAGTTAAATCTACTGTTACTTCAGACAAGCTACTAACACCAACAAAGAAACTACTCTAGATTCTACTTACTCATGGAAAATACTAGACGTATGTATAAAAGAATTCCAACCATATCTAAAACCTATGTAGAGACCATGTAGAGACAACCTATCTATAGGTTATTTTAAACTTATAAATCTGGGTGAAACCGCTAGGTAACTACTATCAATATAAACCTACTAATGATAAAATACAACTGCCAAATTCCACAACAAACCACACCGATCGACAAATCTCACACCAAAAGGAGCCGACTTCAAAAATCGGATTGTCTCTAATCTGACCGAAAACACGGTGACATGCCGACAAGATCGCCCGCGTTTTTTTTTTTATTTTACCATCAAAGAGATGTATCTTCATATGACGTATTCATTGAGCAGATGACATGTGGTTACTTTGACATGGTGTTTGCTCATCGGAGGTTTGAATTCATCCATATAGGCTACGTGGTAATCGTGGTGGAGCTTGCGGTATTTTTTTTACCCGACTGACCCGAAAGGAGGGTTATGTTTTTCAAGTGTATGTAGATATGTAAGTAATGTATGTGTGTCTATTTCTGTGGCACGGTCTGCAGCCTAAACGGTTCGATGGATATATCTAACCATATGATTAGATTCGTCTAACCGTGGGAGTGATATAGGGTACCTATATTATTTTAATATTAACATTAGTCACGTAAAAAAAACTAAAGGTAATTGTTGTAAAAATTTAAATATGGTTTGTCCTCGCCTGACCTGTGGTCGTTCTTCAATTATTTTTTTTCAAATCATTTCTTTTCTCTTCTGAATGATTTGTTTGAAGGCGATGATAGCTCAGCGGTATTGATATTGGATGCCAATATGAAGTCCCGGGTTCGAGTCCTACATGAGCTTGAGCTTTCGGTGAAGGAAAACTGTGGTAGGGTACTTTATAATTGAGTCTAATCTGTATCGATAATAATATATATGTTCTAGGCTATAAATTGGAGCTAAATAGACAAAAAAATTAATAAAAGCGCCTATCATATAGTCCATAGCAAAGTTTAACACTCTCATCTATCAGATAAAATAAAGTTATTTTATTATGGAAATGGATTTGACCTCTGACCCACGATAAGGGACGATGCCTTAGATGTGTGGCGACACATATCGTGTTTGTTGCTAATTGCTGTCGCTGCCTTTTGCAGTCCTCACGCCGCTCCCCTCCGGGCGGACTCCCGCCAGTCGTTTCCCATAGGGCATAGCGTAGGGCGTACTTCATTCGCCATATATATACCTACTTATCTATCTCTATCTATATATATAAAAATCCACTTTTCGTTGTAATTTTATAACTCAAGAACGGGCTCACCTATCCTAACCAAATTTTTAGGCTTTGTTTGGACTATTTAGTAGATGGTTTATGTGAAGTTTGCACAAAATCGGTCGAGCGGTTCTTCATTTATCACATTTTTTGTAACAAATGAATTCAATAAATGGCGGATCATTTTGTTAATGGGGATTTTGCCGTCAGGGTAGGGTAGGTTAGGGTAGGGTAGGGTAGGGTAGGGTAGGGTAGGGTGGGGTAGGGTAGGGTAGGGTGGAGTAGGGTAGCACCATAGGGTAGGTTAGCACCACGCGAACAAAGTCGCGCCGGGCAGCTAGTAATGTATATTTTCTTAAGTGTAAAATGTGTAATGTGAAATAAACAATTGATTTGAATATTGGTTTTAATCAATAGCCTTCTGAACAATAATATTACCGTTAAAGATATAGCACGCTTACCGACAAGAAACCTTTTCACTTTGGCCTTGAAAGTCCCTAGATTGTAAGAGTCAGGCAGGAAACAGACATTTATTCCATTATTATAGGTAGGTAAAATTATAAAGAACTTCCTTGAACATGCCGAAAAGGTGTGCAATTGAATGATTAAATTGAAACGCCAATCTGCAATTCATTTTCATACGATTTTCTGATTTTCACTTTTATAGTTAGTATAATAAATTTGTATTTATAATTTTTAAACTTCAATAAGTAATCGAACCGAATTCAAAATATAAAACATTAAGACAGAAAAATACCTTTGAAATATACCATAAACCATAGCGTGCGCCTGCGCAGCTCCTGCCATTACGCGTTCATTTCGCATGCATATGCAGGCATGCTCCCACTTAATTTGGTCCACTCTTCCGGGCCCCCGGCTATCGTCGCCGACGCATACCTTCACGCTACAACATATACCTACGTACCTACCTACGGCAATGATTTAAAACGTTGTCGTGATATCTGATGGGTTTGAAATCGCTTTGGATTGTTAGGTAGGTAACTATCTACATCTTTTTTTATATGGCTTACCAATGATATACTGATGACTTCTTTACCTCCACTTGAGACCCTGTTTCGCTTTGTATGTTACTACATTCAGGCATATCACTAAAATATTCACTTCATCATGACCATAATAAGATTGTGTTCAAACATAAAGGTACTTCGTAGTCGACTGCGGGCGACGTGTTGCTACGACACTACTTCTTTCTCTTTGGTTTTCAATAATATTACTATGGAGGCGACGTGTCGCTTGCTACGGAAGGTATTTTATAGTATTACATAGAAACTAGTAGTGTCGTGGCGACACGTCGCCTGCTGCTGCTGCTTGAAGTTGGCTACGAACAGTTTGTAGCCGCTCGTGCTAGTGCGGGAATCGAACCCACGACCTGAGGCGCAATAGGTGGAATCTTAACCAACTGCCCCAACTCGCCCGCCACTGGCATATACCTAAAGAACATGTTAATATACATCTAGTTTCAAACTCACATACAATAAGCGAGCACTTAACTTATCCACCATAACATTAAAATATTCTAACTAAATGACCAACATCAAAAAAACCATAACGGCCGTTGGGCAGTTCCCGTGAATGACGGCTGATTTAACATTCAAATTCGCTCCCGAGGCTATGCAGTGGCGTTCTCTAATTGTTAGCGTACCGGCGCGGGCACAAATTATAAATTCATTAATGCAGTACCGACCGGAGGCTATACAGATTTTTCCCGGCAGGTTGGTAGTTAGTTTTTTCGTGTGTGGGTTGGCTAACTGGTGTAGGTGGTAAATCTGCTTTAGTCCAATTTCTTTGTGGTAAATGAACTAGACCCGAATAAGCTTTATGGATTTTACTGCGGTTGTTTGGGTCCTGAAATTGAATATTCTAATAAAATTAGAGCAAGGAGAAAATTAATGGGTTTATTATAGTGTTTAATTATGAGAAAAAATATTGAGAGAGGGATTTGCAATCTTAGTTGGAAATTAAGAAAAATATTTTATTAACATACAAGAAAAAAAAAATACTGATATATTTCCAATTAAATCCCATAATAAAACATACATTTTATCAACACATACCTAATTTAAAATATTCCACAATAGGCATACTAACTCGTCTATAAATATTTCTAATCCAAATCGATAACTTATATTTACAAAGGTGTATTCTTTGCTACATAAACTAAGTTTAGAACAAAAGTTCTTTAACCTCACCAGTAGCAAGCAAGTGTTGCTTAACAAGATTATTAATTGTAGCCCTCAGAGCTTTGGGCAACACCTAGTAGGTACCTACTTATAATTTGTACTATTTTTCAAACCATATCGTACAAAAAGGTTTCATTAAAGATGTAGAGACATTGTAATGATTACAAACAACATGCAATATTCCGATATTTTTTTAATTACTGTGTTTGACCACAATCTGACCATGGTAAGCGATGATGTGGCCGAAGGTGGTAAGCACACAAAGGTCTTGTAAAAGGTCTTGAAGGTCTGTAAGACTCATGTGTTGCAGGAGTTCTTATGGCTAAGGTAACCGCTTACCATCAGTCAGACGGGCCAGTTGGTGCAGTTGGTTAAGGTTCACCTTACGCGCCGCAGGTCGTGGGTTCGATTCCCACACAGGACATGCATTTGTGTGCATGAACATGTCTGTATGTCCTGAGTCTGGGTGTAATTATGTATATTAAGTATGTATTTACAAACAAAAAGTATGTATATGTATTATATCAGTTATCTGGTTTCCATAGTACAAGCTCTGCTTAGTTTGGGATCAGATGACCATGTGTGAGGAATGTCCCAGGATATTTATTATTTTATTTATTAGTCTATAATGTCCCACCGCTGAGCACAGGCTTCCTTTCCCAAATGAGGGTGAAAGAGAATGGGCAGATGCACCACGCATGCCCACTGCGGATTGGTGGAGGCAGGCTAACTGTTGGAGATTTCAAGCCGCCTAGGAAACCTCCAACTAGCTACTTAAATGACCATCACAATTAAGTGATAACCGGGACCAACGGCTTTGCGTGCCTTCCGAAGCATGGAAAACGTTAGAGTTGAAATACCACTAGGCGGTCACCCATCAAGGTACCTACCGGCCTCACCGAGTGTTAGCTTAACTTTAGCGATCGATTAAGAATGGCTAATCATGCTACACCACGTGCGCTTCTTATACCTTGAGTGCTTCGTTACGTAGAGTGACCCAGGTTACTAACAACTACCACCAAATAGATAAGCTGCCGAATAAAACGGTTCGATATAGCCATACACAAAGATAACTCTCATATCAATAAGGGAGATGAATTTCTAAATCCTTGTCTCTGGCAGACACAAAACTACCACTTTAACCTGTTATTTCAGTTTTAGTGAATCGTAAACGTTTTATGCCCAAAAGGGCTGCGTTCGAAGGATTCGTTTGGCTAGAGGCTAGGTCATAAAGATTCTCAAAATGTCTACAGGTAGGCAGTTCTGTTGTAATTAACTGAAGGTTTGTAAGTGGTATAATAGTGGGGTATAAATATATTTATATGAGTGTTGTTATTAATGTTTCATGCAATATTTGGTTATATAAAGCAACTTTAATTATGAACTGATGTCCTACAAATAGCCTTGTGGTACCTTTTACTCAGAGCTTATGACAAATAACGAAAGACTCGACACGTCTACAAAAGACAATTCGCTCTACATTAATCAAGGGCTAGATATTCAAAAACGATTTTGTTTAAATTGATTAATAACCGTTATGCTCTTTCTCAAGATCATCATTTGAGATATCCTTGAGTTAGATAGAAAGACATTTAAAATAACAATAAAATGGACAACAAAGAATAAATGAAAAGCTTTCAAAATATCGCCTCGCGTGTTCTGGCTCCCGATGCAATTTTAAGAAGTATCGCCCACGGTTAGTAGAATGGCAACCGATATTTAAAGCAATATCATGATGACTACCGTTGTAAGTGGAATTCGAAATGGGCAATCGGATTTGGAAACGAAATGGGTATTTGATATGCAAAGTTTAAAGCGCTTAGGCGTTGCAAATTGTTACTAATGCCAGACAGAAATGCTCTGCCAGTTTGTTTATGATACATTTGTTTGATGGATGGGGTCGGACTGCACGATTCTTCCTTAATTGATTGGCCGCCTAATTTGAGAGGGTATTTTGTGATAAGACTAGGTATAGTATTTTTTTCACTGCTGCGCTAACTTTCAGGTCTGTTCTATCGCTGACATTGCGGAGATCGGCTTCATAACCTCGAGCTGCCTCAGTCTCCTGATAGATTGAGCTTCCCGCTACTAAAGAGCAATGCAATAGCACTCCATAGGTCTTGCAAATGACCGTTGGTACCGGTGACTTACCATTAGTTGGATCGTCTGCTAGCTTACAGAGTTGCCGAATTATGACTAAAGAAATATCGATATTCAAGAAATATACATTGGAAACAATTAGGTAGGCACCTAATCGTATTAAAACCAGCTCTTTGTTTACCTAGTCTTTCCTTCTATAGTTAAAGGCATTAGATGCACATTGCACATCTGCAGTAATAATAGGTAGGTGCACTAGAGGTATTTTGCCCTTTATTTAATTAGGTACGCAATAATTACATTCAGTACCAGTCACTCTGTAGTCGACTCTATTTGTAATATATTTACCAGCTACAATTGATTTAGAAGGAGAATCATGATAGAGCAGGTTTTTGTTAGTATATAATGTTGTTAGATCTTGATTAAGAGTTCCATCTCAAATAAGATTTTCTGTGGTGGGCCAGTTGGCGTGGTGGTAAGTTCTTTAGCTGTCACGCTACCATTCGTGTGTCGATTCATTTATTTATTTTTTGTTTACAAGTACCTAGTACTCCAGGAGCTCTACCGCGTATTTTTTGTGGTAATCGTAACGTACACCATTAATGAATTTCATCCAATCAGAGCTCTCCAATGGGTCTTCGTCGTACCGCGTCATTGGATGAAAATATTCATGGTGTTAGTTACGATTACCACCAAAGAAACGCGATAGCCTGACAGTTAAGTATCTGGTTCACACAGGACTAAATCAGCTTAGTTTGTGATGAAAGTAAATGATTTCCCAGAATATATTCAATCCTTTGCCCAGAGGAAGGCAGCAATATTTGAGATTAATTCTTCCGACTTGTAGAGCCTTCGATTCTGGACACTAATACTCAAAACTAGTAGAAAGAAAGCCAGTATCAAGACAAAATGTATGTGTCTTCTATCGTATAGCTATCATTCTGATTTACCTATGTATCAGAGAATTGAGTAGACCAAAAGAACAAAAGCTGCCGCTTAGCACTAGGATCCAATAAATATAAGTTTAGTCATCATTCAACATTTTAGTGACTCTAAAACTCTCTTTTGCATTCACAGCTCTACAATAATTACCTTTGTAGCGATCTCATTCGTATAGAGCGGGCTGATGAATACGTCGATATATTTCCTAAGCAATTACCTGCATTATTCACGGAGCAATTATCAAGATTTACTGTGAAATGTATTGGAAGATCTACTAGTTGTTTCGTGCTTTCTTGTTTTATTTAATTCCTTTATGTCCAATGATAATGCGAATTGCGAAAAAAATCTATAATATATTGAGTGTTGATAGACATAGCTGGCTAGCTAAAAGTTTGACAATTAAACATTACAAGGTGTTGGATTCAGCGGGGCTAGCACTTCATTGAAATTATGTAAATATGGAATACGTGGATATCAAACAAGTTAAGAAAGTCATCCATGGACTCTTCCGGTGACGCGCTTGAGGTCTAAAGGTTATAAAACTCCAGATAATGGGATTTCAATGAAGCCTAGTTTAATGAACTTCATTGAGATTGACTTACGCGATAGCACTGCACGACACTCAGGCGCTGGAAGACAAATTCTACTCTTTTGTTGTCCGAATTCTAAATGAGTATACAAAACGTTCATCATCAGCGTATAATGTCCCACTGCTGAGCACAGGCCCCCTTTCACAAATCAGGGTGAAAGGGAATTGGCAGATACTCCACCACGCATGCCCACTGCGGATCGGTGGAGGTAGGATAGTGATCAACCTACTGTTGGGAGTTTTCAAGCCGCCTAGAAGGCCTTCAACTAGCTTAACGACTATCACAATTAAGTGATAACGGGGACCAACGGCTTTACGTGCCTTACGAAGCACGGAAACACTCGATTTCAAATACCACTTGGCGGTTTCCCATCCAGGTACTGACCACGACGGTGGTAGATTAATTTGCCGATCGATTAAGAACGGCTTATCACGAGCCACGAGCGCTTCAAAACGTACCTAACGCAACAAAAAATTACGTCCGTTTATTTGTTAAGTAAACAGTGTTTGTATTGATTCCAAATATTTATCTACACAAACTTTTATTTTTATCGTATTTGTTTATACCACTAAGGTGGCATACAAGCATACGGCCCGCCTGATGGTAAGCAGTTACCGTAGCCTATGGACTCTTGCAACACCTGGGGTATGCCTCGCGCGTTGCCGACCCTGAAAAAAAATCTTAACACCCATTTGAAGAACCCCATGCTGTACTCTATTGGGAAAACCACGGCGGGGAGCTTATTCCACAGTCCGAGCGTCCGCGAAAAATACTCCTTGTATACTTCAAAAGACTTACTAGTAGGTACTATATGTACACACGGCAACAGATCAAGCTATACATTTCCAGTATAAGCAATGCAAATAAAATAAGCAACAATGAGAGTTCAGCTTATAATGGAAATGTATAGCTTGATATGTAGCCGTGTGTACCTGTAGGTAATCTTATCTCAATAATCTATTTCGTACAAAGCAATGTTTTCAGATTATTTTATAAAAAGGATACTTACCTACTAAATCAAAGCTTGTTTATCTGATAAATTGTTCAAATCACAATAATATACGTAACCTACAAAATACAATAACAGATTACATTGTTTACTATCTAACGGAAAACACCTACCTATACCACCAATACTATAACTGTTTAGCTTCTTCTATCTAGGGACTTAAAACCGAAAGATATATTTTAAAGAAAGATTTTCGAAGTCGAATTAACGAAGATTATTTTGATTAGGTTTTAATGCTACTTAAATAATTTAAATGCACTTGAAGGATTTAAAACCGAATGCAAATCCATTATTTTCCCCCTTATTACAAAACATGGTTTAAATCAAACCCAGGTTTTAAAATAACCTCGTCTCTTTTTCTCATACATGACGTTAGAAAGTGACTTTGTGACTGGTTATACTAAACTTGCATCATCTTTTGTAATTAGTTGGTATAGGTTCAAGTAGATATTAGGTATAGTTCAACATGCCTGAAATCAACGCGGAAAGCAATGCATACTACGGTAAAACAAAACCATTAATTTTTATCTATTATAGATAAGTACCAAGTTCTCCGATCTTTTATTGTTCACTTGCTAATGAACTGCAACACTGACCATTCAATAACAGACAGGCAATTGCTTTGAGTAAAAGGGCAATTGGAACAAAGAATATAGATACATATATAAACCGTAAAAACTCTGTACTATGAATGAATAATTTAGGTAGGTACCAATACGATACTATATTTATAAAACTGAATGTGATTTGTGTGAAATAAAAAATGCGTTAGATATACCGTTTATTGAGTTATAAATCCATATTAATACTATAATTGCGAAAGTAATTCTGTCTGTCTGATTATTACTTTTTCACGACTAACCCTCGCGATGTTTGGCGCTCAGATAGGCTCTTTTTAACTCGCAAACGCCGGTTTATTCGCAGGAGACAGCTATTAGGAAAGTATGTAGTATAGTAACATCACGCCAATGCAAGTAAAATCACACAACTAGTAATAATTATTTATCTTTCAATACTCAAAATCTATGGATATTGGAAGCAATGTTACATTTTAAAAACGCAAACCTCCAACTACCCTTCCCACAATCGGATCCATACTGCGACTGCAAATCATGCCATGAACAGGCCGCCTACAAAGCGCCCGGCCGCAACCTCTCAAACGGCAAGATAACGCGGACAGCAGCAAAGAGATCCGCCTCAGATATGTGCCGGCTAACAATTAACAATGAGACATTATACTCAGGAGTAATGCTGCCGATAATTACTGGAGCCCGACTGATTTGCTTGGCTTTGGCCAACTAAGTTATAGCGTTGTTCGCTACGCTCGTTTAATTGACCAAGCGTTGTTTGGAATTTGGAATCTTAAAATAATTATGGAATATTTATTTTGCAGTTTTTTTTTATGTGACTGAGTCGGTAAACAAGCGTACGGCCTGCCTGATGGTAAGCGGTTGCCGTAGCCATATGGACGCTTGCAATACAAGAAGCATCGCTTACGCGTTACCGACCTTTCCCCCTCCCCAATGAGCTCTGGCGACCTTACTCACGCGCAGGAACACAACTTTACACAACATAAAGTCATTTGGCGGTATTCTGTAAGGTGGAGGTACTTACTACGCTCTACCTCTCTTAAATATTATATTATTTAACATCTGCCTACCCTGTTCCCATTATTTGTGGTCGACGCAATATGTACCAACCTACATTTCACCCATGCATTTATATCTATATACCTTAATATCTATCTATTAGCATTCAGTCCTCATCATTATAAAACATTTCAATCAATCTACACAATCTTTCTTGGTCTTTCTCATCCCGTGTAGGAACCACTTGATTTTTGCATTGCTAACTTCGGAGATAAGAGGAATGTTATTATGTTTACATTTTTCAACATAAACAAAACCCACGCAACATTAAAGAAAATAAGAACCTGTTTACGTTTTGGTTTCGGACGGAACCCTAAACTGTACGTAGTATTTATATACTCTGAGCCTAAACATACACATACATAGGAAGTAGGATAGAACGTGGGAGCTATTGCGCTAGCCTGTGGCGCTAGCAAATTTCGTGTGGGACTTTCTCGCACTAGTAAGTAGGTAGGTACCTACTCTTCTTAGCAAAAGCAACCTTCCGAACCGTGCATTAGAGTATTAGAGTTTGACTATTCATAAGTCATCATAACATTTCATTTCATAAAAACTACAACGAAATAAGCGTTCCAGACTTCGTTTGCGACAATTTAACAATTTTGTATTTATGACATTGCTAGCTGGGATAAAAAGTATCCCATATCCTTCTCCATACCATAGGCTATCTGCATGCCAAAGAATCATGGCGAGATTTGTACAAAAAAATGTCGATTTTTAGAGACGTTAAAATGAAGTTATAATTGATCCTTGGTGCCTAAGGAATAACTTGAGCCATTTAAAATATTTTTAGAACCCCGGGATAAAAATGCGAATTTCTATGGCATGCCGGCGAATCGCGACTATTCGCGACCAAAAACGTTATGTTGTTATTTTTTGCGGGGCTTATAAAATATTTCATGTATATTAACATGTTACTGGTAATGTAATCTCAACATTGAAAGCGATTCAAAACTCTCTAAAATGTTTTATTATTTTGTACAAATCGATGTATGGATCTCGCCATGATTCTTTCATGATGATCCATTGAGTAGTTGAGGCGTGAAGGCGTAACAAACAAACAAACAATCTCACTTTCGCATTTATAATATTAGTTAGGATTGCACCAGGTCATTGAACTATTGTTACTACGTATAGAGAAGCTATCATAAATAAAAGTTTTTTTTAGAGTCATTAAAGTTCTATTTAGCGCTGAAACAATAATTAGTCTCTAAGCAGGCAGTAGAAACACGTAGCGCTATCAGAACGCTTTTAGGAGTATTTTTCTCGCAAACACCGTGATTTTCACGCGTTTCGTTCATCGTTCTACAACAACCACTGTGGCCAGATGGCCTCAGTAGAACGGAACATAGTCGTGGTGTGGCGTCTTCTCTATACCTAGTAATATATATAATAATAGCTCAATGCACCGGGTGCGAAACATTAGTATATTTCACATTTTATAAAATACTAGCTGTCCCCCGCAGTTTCACCCGCGTTCCCGGGATAAAAAGTAGCCTATGTCCTTCTCCATACCATAGGCACAGAATATTTAATAGTACTACGTACAGAAAACCCACTTCGAAAACGACATTTAAACAAAAATCGACTCTTGGAACGACAGAATAAAGCGCAATCCAGTTCGCGCAGCGCTGCGCGCCTCAAATTATATTCACCTACAACTTCCCTCTCTTTCTATCGTATAACTCTATCCTGTATGACGCGGCACGTGTTACGGTAGGGTTGTCTAATGACGTATTATGAATCTTCAATATTTCCTTATCGTATATGTATGTCCTATTACTATTCTCTGTGTTTATTTTATTTCTATGCTATTCTCCTTTCGTGAACAATGACATTTAAAATATCCTAGCTAACTAGTATTAGATCAGAAAGTTATTTTAAAATGTCTACATACTTTAATCTAAGTTGTTAGACCTATACGTACTTTGTATACTGAATGTGTATTCTGTCTACGAAACTGAATACAACTATTTTGGGGAAGGGTTTTAGTAACATACATGCTTATCAAATCTGGAATGACTGACGACGCGACAAGAAACGGCACGATTACCTAGTCCAGTAGCCGTCAGCCGAAATTCACAATATTTGTTCTTAATAATCTTCATGTTGATTTAAGAAGTTTGTTATATAAAAATTAATAAAGAATTAACCAAAAAAAGGATATATTGAGTTACTTACCTACATAACAATAAGAATTGTTAGTTTTTTCTGAATATTGTTCTACTGATTTTTGAAATAGTGGTATGTTAAATCTTAGTTATTCTAAGAGTTGTAAGGTAGAATTACTGTATATTTAAAGAGGGAACTCTTTCTATTCTGGAACTACTAACAGTTTCTAAAAAAAAAATCGTCAAAATCGGTTCATAAACGACGAAGTTATCCGCGAACACACATAAAAATAATTAGACTGTTTTACAAAAAACTTAAACCGACTTCAAAGTACACTAAGAAGTAATCAAATCCTGATCTGATGACAATGGGACCAAACGGGAAGTTTACCCTTCCAGATAAAAAAAATATTTCCAAATCGGTTTATAAACGACGGAGTTATGAGGTAACAAACATAAAAAAAAAAAAAAAACATACAACCGAATTGAGAACCTCCTCCTTTTTTTGAAGACGGTTAAAAAATATACGGTCGAATTGAGAAACCTCCTCCTTTTTTTGAAGTGGGTTAAAAATCATTCACATGAGTTTTCGAGGTCTAAGAGGCCCGTTTATACAAGAGGGTCGCTCTATCTTTGTCTCTTTTTAACACACTGGTATGTTATCAAAACGGGCCTATTATTATAATAAGGACTTTAGGACAATACAATGAAACAACAACAAAATATCTAGAACTATAAAAACAACGATATCTACACAAGATAGTGTTAAAAAAAGAACAGTAAACACTTTATATAGGTAGTACGTAGGTATTTATACCCACACGCGTCTTGCGTTGCGTGCGCGTTGCAACCGACTAGCGTTGTTCCGGAAGTCCGCGTGCGCGCGATCGTACCTAAACATGGGAGTGGGACAGGCCTGCCATAGGCTATCTGCATGCCATTTCATGATGATCTGTTGAGTAGTTGAGGCGTGAAGGCGTAACAAACGAACAATCAAATCACTTTCGCATTTTTAATATTAGTTAGGATTAATCACGGAGGATTAATGTATTAACTGTTGCCATGGATTTATGTAATAAAATGGATGTAAGTATAAAATATGATTTAATCGATATTTTCTTACAAACTTTGTTGTTTCACAATGTTTAATGTTAACGTCTTAAGACACTTACGATCTCTATTCAAACTTATGTATAACTATTGGTTAACGTTATCAGTCTATACAATTTATACAACTAATACTACACTACAAGTACATTTAAATATCACTCGTCGCATCTCCGGTTCTACATACACCGACTTGTATCAATCAACTATTAACCATCCCTTATTTACTGAAAAGAAGTTGGCTTAAACAAGCTAAATCTGTATTTACACCGTTGGTAAACTTGGTAATTACCACAAAATGAATTAAAACACTTTCTCCAATGGCCGCCATTATTATAATTATACTTTTCTGGTGTTGCCATTCCTCGATATTCAAATACACGATATCAAAATAAACCGTTTTACACTTTCTAAATAAATAATGCTGACAATTAATTATAATTAATCAATATTCAATGGTATGAAATTAAATAATATTCAAATAATATAATGTTAATGCTAACACAACCTACCTCTCTCTCTCTTTACCATATTAGAGACAAATTATAATTTTATTTCAATACTAATAAAAAAAACGTTATACAGGGTGGGCCAGAAAGAATTGCGAATTTGAAAAAATGATTAAAAAAAAACTTAGTACAATTCACATATAAATTTTTATTTTTATAAAAATTTACATCTGGGAAATTCATTTCTTAAAAATAACGTCATCCAGGTGTGCACCATCCCGCTGCAAACATTCTTCGAATCTGAACCTCAAATTGGTAAAAACTCGCTGGCACATTGCACGGGGAATAGCTGCCATTTCTTCCTGGATATTGGTCTTCAACTGGTTAATCGTGGCTGGGTTATTGGAGTAGACTCTACTTTTTAGGTATCCCCACAAAAAAAAGTCCAGTGGCGTTAGATCCGGACTTCTAGGAGGCCATGCAATGTCACCTCGGCGCGATATCAGTTTCCCAGCAAACATCTCGTTTACGACCGCCAAAGAGGCATTAGCTGTATGGCATGTCGCGCCATCTTGTTGAAACCATGTCGCACGATTATAGGCTAGACTAAATTTCCGGGAACCGAGCTACTTAACCCCACCACCCGCGCAGTCCCCTCTCTAAAGCTTCAAACGCAAGAGTGTTTTTAAAATCGTACGCCTTTCTGGCCCACCCTGTAATTAAGTATATTTCACTGTTTAGATCATTCAACATCTTATAGGTACACAGTTCAAATGTTATTTTACTAAGTCAGCTTGTATTTGTAAAATATTATGAATCTTTTCATGTATATCAAGTGATTCGTAATTTCTTAGATAATATTTTTTTTTTTTTTTTTATACCTCTTAGATGGCAAATAAGCATACGGCCCGCCTGATGGTAAGCGGTCCGCCTGATGGTAAGCGGTTACCGTAGCCTATGGACGCTTGCAACACCAGGGGTATCACGCGCGCGTTGCCGACCCTGCAGAAATCTCTTCACACCCCTTTTGAAGAACCCCATGCTATTATACTTACTGCCAACCCCAAATAACAGGACATTATACGCCGAACATAAAATATTTATCACAGGCTAGTTTTGGCTTCATTTTTATCCTCTTCTCTAGTTCGGTCGCCATTGGTAGCGGCTGGAGGTCTTTGGTCTGGAGGTCTAGAGGTTTGGAGGCCTTTTTGGTCCTAAAATGAAATTAAATAACTCAACTACAAAATCATCACCATAATATAAATAACGTAACCCAAGAAAGATAGCTTTTCAGTCGTTTTTAGGGTTCCGTAGCCAAATGGCAAAAAACGGAACCCTTATAGATTCGTCATGTCTGTCTGTCTGTCTGTCTGTCTGTCTGTCCGTGTATGTCACAGCCATTTATTTCCGAAACTATAAGAACTATAATGTTGAAACTTGGTAAGTAGATGTATTGTGTGAACCGCATTAAGATTTTTACACAAAAATAGAAAAAAAACAATAAATTTTGGGGGTTCCCCATACTTAGAACTGAAACTCAAATTTTTTTTTTCATCAAACCCATAAATGTGGGGTGTCTATGGATAGGTCTTCAAAAATGATATTGAGGTTTCTAATATCATTTTTTTCTAAACTAAATAGTTTGCGCGAGAGACACTTCCAAAGTGGTAAAATGTGTGTCCCCCCCCTGTAACTTCTAAAATAAGAGAATGATAAATCTATAAAAAATATATGATGTACATTATGGTGCAAACTTCCACTGAAAATTGGTTTGAACGAGATCTAGTAAGTAGTTTTTTTTTAATAGGTCATAAATTGAAATTAATATCAAATACTCAGGTCTATACTACCATTTACTTATATACCTACAGGTTTGTACGGAACCCTCGGTGCGTGAGTCTGACTCGCACTTGGCCGGTTTTTTTTTAACTCGTAGATTTGGTTTAAAAAGCAAACACATCTATTCAGATTTACAAACACTATCATACTAACTAAACCCTACATTGGTGTGATATTTATAGGCTAAGATATAAAAGTCATCGATTACAATACGTGCCACTAAAGATGAGACTTGACGCAGTAGGTATCTTTAAATAAATCGTCTACTGCGCAAGTCAAACCACGTGTTGTGTCAAGTCTTATCTTTAGTGGCACGTATTATACTTGAGTTTGCTTTTAAGGATCAGCTCACACCAAACGCGACGCGACACAGCGCGCACTTTTTATGATTGCGATAAAATATATAACTTTATGTAGTACACAAAAAGGTACACAATTCAGTTAAATGTAATACGCCTCGCGGCGAGAACGAGTCACGGATTGTCTTATTAAAATGAAACTTTTTGTGTAGTGAATAAAACGCTATCTTAAAAAGTGCGCGCCGCTTCGCCTCGCGTCGCTTCTCGGTGTGAGCTTACACTTATTTTTTATATGGCATTGAAATAATGTCAGTTACGGCCCGTTCACACATGGGAGTCCGTTTTACTGGTACATTTTTAACGGATACGTCATAAATTTATGCGCTATTCACACATAGGCACCGTATAACGTTCAACGAATCCGTCATTACTGGATGCGATGTGTGAACAGAAAAATGTGAGTCAAACAAAACCTGTGGCATCACTCCCCCTCCTACACCCCGCACACACCGCCCGCCACGCACACAGTATCTATCCGTTAAAATTCTACGTATCCGTATATTTTTACTGTTCCGTCGTCCAGTATTCGATGACAAAACGGAATGTAATTTTTTTACGGAACGATATTTTTTACTGTATACAGAATACTGTGCCATGTGTGAAGTCGCTCATACAACTTCATACGCCATCGACGAAAAAAAACGTACACGATAAAACGGAACAGTAAAACGGAGACATGTGTGAACCGGCCGTAACACTACAGATCGGTTAACAATAGCTGGCACGTTGTTTTTTTTTATTTTTATACCGCTTTGGTGGCAAACAAGCATACGGCCCGCCTGATGGTAAGCGGTTACCGTAGCCTATGGACGCTTGCAACACCAGGAGTATCACACGCGCGTTGCCGACCCTAAAACAGTGACAGTACTCAATCTTATGCAATTTCACGATACACGATGTTTTATTACATTATTGCTTATAATCAGTCAGTCAATTCTAAGTAAAAAAAATACTACTCTATATTTATGAGCAGTAGCAAAAGCAAAACAATAACTGTCTCCTTCATACTCATAAGCTTGACCGCGCGCGAGAGAGACGGACAGGCTGTTCATGATGCACATGCAGTGCGACGTGACGCCGCGCGCTTATTCCCAGACACTACACAAGCGCTACGTGTAAATGTGTTCATCATCCCAGCTGTACGGGCAACCGTACATGGTTATTTATTTTCATATAGATAATTTATGTATGCTGCAAACTGCCAAGCTTGCATTTTGTACCGAATGGTGACTGGTGGAAGTGAATGGTGGTGGTGAAACTATTATATCAAAGCAATAAATAAATTAGTGTCGCTACAGCACTCGCACGAGGTGGTTTTATTTATCACTCCCGGGAGCCGCCTCCCATCATCATCATCATGTAGCACAACATCATCAGTGTGAGGCCATCAGCCCATACTGAATTCATATCACCACAATGTAGGGTTTACGGCCCTACATATTGGTCCTTCGAGCGAACAACTTGACCTAGCGCGCGGGTTGGTCGAATGCGGACCACGCGGTCGGCATAACCTCCGATCCGTCACTCTACGTGGCTATCATCAATTCGGCGGGCGGGATGCTCTGCTCGCTATCAGCAAGCATACGCAAGGTGAGCCAACAGGCGCGATATCATCATCAAGTGAACATGCAGTCACACCATCATCGTGCTGAGCTAGCAAGAACGCTCAGCAGCTTACAGCACCTAGCAAGTGGGGTTCAAGTTGTAAGCATATCAAGAGCCTCATACAGCACCAAACAGTAGTGCACGAGGTAAATATCAGCAGCTTTCTACCAATCAAGTGGTTTTCACGGAAGTTCTCAAGCAAACATAATCGCGGCGTCAGGCTCACCAACAACAGCATCATCATGGTGGTAACAAGCTCGCTATCTACAATCATGACTACAGGATATCAGCAGGCTCACCAACAACAATATCGTAATGGGGGCACTCATCAACATCGTGCATCGTAGTAAGTACCGCATCCACGATTAAAAGCAACGTCACTTCTGTGGCCAGGAGATTTATCAGAAAAAAAACTCCAGCATTGGCCAGGTATCGTAAGAGCAAGCTATCAATTTGGCAGAACCAATATGGCATCAGAATGCAACAAAGAGATGGAACATTATAGCAAAGGAATGTAACAAGTTTATCAAAATGGTGGAACCAGTTAAGGAAGCAAGAGTGTATCAATTTGATTGACCAGAAGACGTTATCAGCAATCAGAAATATATCATCTGTGGACTTAGAAGTGCAGTTATAGTGTTACGGTGTACATACATGGTTTTACATAATTTATCATTCATTATTTTATCATTTTATAGTTTCTTTACAACGAACATACAGACAGACAATTTTTACATTTTATACGTGTTCAAAAAATAGCAAACATACAGTTAAGCTTTCAAGTGAATATTGTATTTCATTCAGCAGGTTTCTTGTTTCATGACGCAATACATACCGACGGACTATGGACAGTTACCTACTGACATCAGCACATTCGTTTATGTTTACATTGTTCTTATCAATTTTATAGTTTCACTATTATATTATCACCAACTCATATATTTTAGAATGTTAATCATTATACAAGATGCACGAGCAAGTGTGTATTAGACAATGTGTATTTGAATCTCTTACAATTTTACTGTTTATCATTTTATATATTGTTTGTTTTCTTTTTGGTCGGCAATATGTACGGGCAACCGTTCATGGTTATTTATTTTCATATAGATAATTTATGTATGCCGCAAACTGCCAAGCTTGCATTTTTGTACCGAATGGTGAAACTATTATATCAAAGCAATAAATAAATTAGTGTCGCTACAGCACTCGCAAAAGGTGGTTTTATTTATCACTCCCGGGAGCCGCCTCCCATCATCATCATCATGTAGCACAACATCATCAGTGTGAGGCCATCAGCCCATACTGAATTCATATGACCACAATGTAGGGTTTACGCCCCTACACCAGCTTTAGTTAACCAACCTTCTTTTTTATTTTTTTATACCACTTAAGTGGCAAACAAGCATACGGCCCGCCTGATGGTAAGCGGATACCGTAGCCTATGGACGCTTGCCACACCAGGGGTATCACGTTAGGCGCGTTGCCGACCCTGCAGAACTCTCTACACACCCCTTTTGAACCTGTACTATTACAATTTAAGTAATCCTAGGGGTTATCCTGTATGTGAAAAAACACTGTAAATAAATTTACCATCTCCCATAAATGTGTCCACTAGTATAATCATGATGAATGCCACTATCACGGCCAGGAAAAAATCACCCAAGAACTCGAACAACTGGAAATAAAATAAAAATGATTAATTATGTTTAATATTTGTTATTAGATTGATAACACGTTACACGACTACCGTTTCAAAGAAATAGAAAAATGAAAAATAGAATTTTTGCTGTCATGATAAAATTAATATTCATGCAAGCTACCTCCAAGAGAAAGCGATAAATACACTGGAAAAACAAAAGAGGAAAGACGCTCTCGAAATGTGGTGCTGGAGAAGAATTCTTGGAATATCATTGACAGAATTCCGTACAAATGAGTCCATACTCCAGGAACTTGGTATCAAGCAACGTCTATCCTCCGTAGTGCAGGCTCGCATCCTAACTTTCTTCGGACACGTTTCGCGGCGTGGAGACGTCTCCATAGAGCGAGTGGTGGTGCAGGGTAAAGTGGAGGGCACCAGAGCGCGTGGAAGATCACCCATGCGATGGACCGACCAAATTAAGGCCGCAATAGGCGGTCCCATCAATAACTGCACCAGAAGGGCAGCAGTAAGGGAGGAATGGCGGCGTGTTGTGAAGCGCGCCACTAATGACACATCATGACGACCACGACCACTCTGTCAAGAGTGCAACGCATAAGAAGAACCTTTAAGCCATGCGTATATAGTCTTAGCGAGACTATTCCTTACTTTTTGTGACTGCTATAAGCATATACAGATTTCGAAAACAAATACCCTTTTTTTTATTAGCGTCTAATGAGTCTGTGTAGGAATTCGCTTATACGAAAGGCAGGGGAACACCGTAGCTGTCATTCTAAGCCCCAGCTGGACCACTACGGTCTCACTCACAGGAGGAGGCTACGATGGCCCTGCATGCCGACGAGATTCCATCCGATTTTGCCCATCAGGTTATTTCTAGTAGCCAACATAACTTGGCGCCATAGAGCCTTCTGATCCTTGTCGCAGAGGATCGATTAAGCTAATAATAGTATTTTTTTCGAAAACCACCGTTTACTCGCCGACTGTTTTTTTTTTCGAATCTGTAATTATGTATCAGGTATGCCAATAGAAATAGCTCAAAAAGTATAAGGGATAGTATACTAAGACCATGTTCGCGTGGCTCCAACCCTTAAGGCAGCCCTTTCTGGCCCGTCTCAAATTTCCATCCTGACTCATTGACACTTTAGGTATCTAATTGGGATGACATTAGGATACCGTAGCCTATGGACGCTTGTAACTCCAGTGGTATCACTTGCGCGTAGCACCCTGCAGAAGTCTCTTCACACCCTTTTTGAAGAACCCCATGCTGTACTCCATTGGGAAAACCAAGGCGGGGAGCTCATTCCACAGTCACTACCACAACCCATATATTATAAATACGTACCTTAGACAATAGAACCACTAGATTCTCTCATCATTCTGACGAAGAACAGAGGCGCATGAGGGAGCGTATATACGTAGTATTTACTAAAATCATCCACTACATCAGCTATATCGTCCAATCCACTGGAATTAACATAAAAATATTTTAGAATAATAGATTTGTACACAAAATTCATGAAGTCGGAGAGGCATATTAGCGTGGGCTGCGTTAGTTAGCGATAGGGATTGTTGAGTGAATTGTAGCGAATGGGCGACTCGGGTTAAATTACCTGGGTAACTCGGGCTGTTCATCAAATCATTCATCGAGAAAATCAACTGGGGTCAAGCCCCAGTTGATTTTCTCGATGAATGATGTCAACCGGGTTGATTCGGTCGGTCGTCGGGTCGGACTCGGACCGACGTCGCCAACCCGCCGACCGACCTAAGAATCTCGATTCCAGCTAGCTGTACGTAAAATGTTGTTGTTTAGGGAATTTCAGCAGGATGAGAGTGCGAGCCAGTTAAACATAGATCGTGACTCGGCGAATAAAACAATTTATATGAGACATAGACCCCGAGAGCAACCTGGGTCAGCAGCAATGATTTCGATTCGGGTAACCAGAGTTGAAATAATCGCGACCCGCCCGTCCAATCGCTAGTGAATTGCATGGTGAATAATTTTGATTGTTGAATTGTTGTACTGTGGCATACTCAAATATGAGTAAACCCTCATAAAAAAAAATTATGTATGTATTAACAAACAATAAGTAATATATGAAGTATATCAGTTATCTGGTGCCATAGTACAAGCTCTGCTTAGTTTGGGATCAGTTAGCCATGTGCGAGGAATGTCCCAGGATATTATTCATAAAAAAAGTTAAAAACTTACCAAGTATATAGCTTCGTTGGGAAACTCCACCATAAAGTTATACAAACTGGCAGCAGTCAAGGAAATCAACATGACAGCGATTAAAGCAATCCAGGCTTTCTACCACTGAGTACCCAAAACAGTACTAGGGGTGATAGGATGTCTACTTGAAAATCTATGACTAGGTACCATCTGTAGCTGAGGCACTGGAATTGAAAAGTTACAAGTAAGTTTCTGTATGAATATAATGTTGTCTAAATCTATGTGGAGGTGGATGTTACTCATATAAAAACTATAGTTCAATTTGTTTAACTGCATGGCTATTGCCATATAGGGCAAAAGGGAGGCATGGGCTTTCAACAGGGCCGTTATTCTTGAGTCTTTGATATTAATGTTGAATTAGACATCTTTTTTTTATGCTGTTGGTAAAGAGCTTGCACGCATTACTGACCCTTTTCCCCTCTGCAATGAGCTCTGTTGAAAATCATTGCAGATTTCTATAAAGCGGATGAATTAGGAGCCAGGTTGCTATAGGAGCTATATTTTAAGAGAGGTAGAGCATAGCGTTTATTCGCTCAAAGAGCAGCTCGACTGGGGAAGTACCTCCACCTTACAGAATACCGCAGCCAAATAACTTTATGCTGTGTAAAGTTGTGTTCCTGCGCGTGAGTAAGGTCGCCAGAGCTCATAGGGGAGGGGGGAAAGGTCGGTAACGCGTGAGCGATGCTTGGTGCGTTGCAAGCGTCCATATGGCTACGGTAACCGCTTACCATCAGGTGGGCCGTATGCTTGTTTACCGACTAAGTTGTATAAAAAAAAAAAAAAAAAAAAAAAAAGGAGCACTTTTATCGATGCAACCATTATACAGTTACCCAAGAGATTATGCAGCTAAGTGTGCAGGTTTCTAGCTAATCAGAGCATCAAATACGTCACGGTTCCATAGAGAATATAGTTATAAGTTATATTTTTTTTTATTTTGTGATATTTAGTCTAAACTTGTCAATAGTCACAGTGATAACAAATTGTGTGTTTAGTGTTTCCCTTTGGTTATTTTTTATTTTTAAGGCAGACTTAAGTAATTCATGCTCACTTTAAGGCCTTTGCTTGCGGCAGCGTCGTGTGACGGGTCGCTCACTTCCCTCCAATATGGCGAGGAGGGCGATGGCTGCCACACGCGTCATACTTGTGAACAGGTGCTGCTTGTGGGGGCTGGTCTGCTTAAGTTTGCTATTTATTTACTTATTAAATATTTATTCAGCCTACTTTGTAATTTTGCCGCCGCGCCGGGGCACGCAATTGTTTTCAGTGCGATTAGAATGTAAATATTATGTAATGAATCTAAGCCTGTTTTGAAAAGAGTAATTGCTGAGTTTATTGCCGGCTCTTCTCAGCAAATGCAACCTTCCGAACCGGTATTAGAGTATTAGAGTCAGACTTCTCATAAGTGCCTGCGAAGGTCTATTTGAATAAATGATTTTGAATTTTGAAATTTTTAGAAAATAAATGCTGGTGTACTGCAATACCACAAAATCTGCTATGTGTGTAAAAATCAATAAATATGCTTACTTAAATATCAGAAAAACATTGCTTAGATGAATTTATAAATAAAAGATGAGATCTATTTAAGGTTAAACCATTGAAATCAATTATATTTTAAATGACTTAATATTAATAAATAATAATAGAAAAGTTTAAGTGGATCTTTTGATTATTATAATGTTTTTATATTATCACCTATAAATGTAATGAAAATGTTAACCATTATTTATTTTTGTACACACCCAGTGGCAGAATATTTGATATAATATAGATGATGATAACATCTTCTAAAATAAATACCATGTTCTTGCAAAATAAAGAATCTGAATTGCGGCTTGAAATCCACCCCAATAATAACTCCTGAGGTCAGTCAACGGCCAAACAATTCACCGAAAGCTGAAGCTCATTGGAGGCTTCAAACCTTCGAAGTAGTATTTTATACATGCTATATAGCTGAAATTTGGTAATACTATTTTATTTCTTTCTTTATAGGTAGTTACGCAAGGAAGGAAGTCTTATTAGATGATGGCAGGATGATGGTCAAATGCATGTTAATTTAATATTCTCTGAGTGTTTGGCCTATTCAAAGGACCTACCTACTAAATAGTGTGTATTGAGGAGCTACAAAACTCCTAAAATACCCTACTAACCATTGATACTTGCCTCCTCAGCTTGCCTCGTATATTTTTTTAAGGGACAGCCTTCTTAACACCATTGAAAACGTTTAAAGCTTTCATAATATGAACTAGGTTTCATTATTTCGAATTTTTGAACTATCCACTATGGTTTAGATGTTTTATTTCTCAATTTAGTTCGACAACGACAATTCAAAAACACAAAACAAACAAACAAATCCAAGAAAAACAAGATGTCATGTCAGTGTCACTGTCATCTTTCATGTGTCAATGTCATTTGTCAATTGGAGTGTGACCAGATTCAAATTGAACATTATGCTAGACACCGCACCGTAAATAGCCTCATCATAGCCGCATAGTCGCCCACTAGTCACCATAGATTGATAGTCACCGACATGATACTACGTAATACCAATATTATGCCATTCTCAGTTGACATCGAATTTTTGTTGTCATCAAAGGATTTAGTGACTGGAAATTATAATATAACTTGACACTGGCAGAAATAAGTCCTAATTTGGATTTGGTTGCCAAACTTAAAACTAAGAAGGGCGGGAACTTGCAGAGTGACGTCGCGTTTTCATTTTTATTTTCATTTGTGTATTTTGAGTTTCATTGTGTATTTTTGGTGGTATTTTACTTAAAGATCATCCATGTGCACCAATGAAGTGAAATTAAATGAATTATGCATATCGTGACTTTTCAAGTTGTCTCAAAAAGTCCGTGAAGAGTTTTAGTTAAATGACCACCATTGTAGTAAAACACATGTAAAACATGACATTTAAGGACGGTGACTGATTGAGGTTGTGAAAGTGATTTATTGTGACTGGAAACTATAATATAACTCGACACTGGCAGAAATGAGCTCTAATTTGGGCTTAAATGCCAAACTTAAAAATAAGAAGAAGAATGAGGACTTTTTGGCGGGAACTTGCAGAGTGACGTAGCATTTTCATTTTTATTTTCATAAATTTGTGTATTTTGAGTTTTATTGTGTATTTTTGGTGGTATTTTACCCAATAAAGATCATCCATGTGCACCAGTGAAGTGAAATGAAATGAATTATGTGTATCCTGTGTGAGTATCGTGACTTTTCAAGTTGTCTCAAAATGTCCGTGTAGAGTTTTAGTACAATGACCACCATTGTAGTAAAACATGACTTTTATGGACGGTGACTGACTGAGGACTATAATGTGAAGTGATTTATTGTGACTGAAAACTATAATATAACTCGACACTGGCAGAAATGAGCCCTAATTTGGGCTTGGTTGCCAAAATTAAAAATAAGAAGAATAAGAAGGAGAACGTATGACTTCTACTTTGCTTCTACTATACGTGTTCGCACGCTGACGCTTTCATTACCGACGTAAAAAAGCGTTAAAAAGTACTAGTACTTAGTTAAACTATAGTTCTGGAAAAGAAACATACAGCGTTAGATCAAGGACTGAAATTGCAAGGATAATAACATGATAATAATCCACTTACCAGCCTAGTGTCACATTGTCACTGAATATTCAATAGTAGGCACTTGCATTGAATATTATGTGCTAGATAGATAATTATTACTTATTACCCTTGTCCTTATGATTTTCTAAGCAAGCATGGCGTTAACATTTTTGAATATAACCAGTAGTTTTTCCGGCACATCAAGCGCCTATGAATACAACATAGCAAAGCACATGTGCTATTGCTCCTAACTTTGTGATAGGCGCATATATTAAGAATTTATTAAAAATAGCCATTATAGTCAGATCGTCAAAAATAAAAGATATCTTGCCAGGCTTCTTGCCTGTTCTTCTCAGTTGAAGGCTGACTTCCCAACTGGTGGTAGCTATTAGATTATTACTGATAGCTTTAGTAGCTATTTGACCTTCATAAGTGCCCTAATCGGCCCTAAAAATAAAGAAAGGAATTGCCTGACCCTGGTATATCTGAAAAACTAAAGCTTTGTTTTCGTCCAGTCCTTATTTATTTGGACAGCACTGACTCATTTTATCAATGAGTGAACCGAACAATAATATCTCTTGCAATGACTAGACTGTCTGAGCCAATAATCTGTTCTTATCTTTGTCCATTGATTATAAAAGTCTAGGCAACAAACAAGGATATTATGTTAGTTACGTAGTATAAAAACTCCTTGGCAACAAATGATTGTGGATGAAAAGGTTGAAAGCAGAAAGTTTGACTTTTTTCAAACTTTGTTTGGACTAGTTAGGAGATAAACATACTAAAAGTCTCCAACCCCCGGAGGTAACCCTTGGGGGGGGGGGCAAAAAAAGGTCCCGTTTCTTTATTAACATCTTGAAAACGATGCATCAAAGGAAACTATGAAATTCTCTACAGCTTTGATTCCATACACTTTTTACCTATTCCCAATCGTTGTCTAGATATAGATAATGAGCTTGGAAATTCGATTCGGTCGATTTACAAAAATGTGTTTTTTAACTCACGTTTTTAGGGTTCCGTAGCCAAATGGCAAAAAACGGAACCCTTATAGATTCGTCATGTCTGTCTGTCTGTCTGTCTGTCTGTCCGTCCGTATGTCACAGCCATTTATTTCCGAAACTATAAGAACTATAATATTGAAACTTGGTAAGTAGATGTATTCTGTGAACCGCATTAAGATTTTCACACAAAAATAGAAAAAAAACAATAAATTTTGGGGGTTCCCCATACTTAGAACTCAATTTTTTAAACTGAATAGTTTGCGCTAGACACACTTCCACAGTGGTAAAATGTTTGTCCCCCCCTGTAACTTCTAAAATAAGAGAATGATAAATCTTTAAAAAATATATGATGTACATTACGGTGCAGACTTCCACCGAAATTTGGTTTGAACGAGATCTAGTAAGTAGTTTTTTTTTAATACGTCATAATTTGAAATAAATATCAAATACTCAGGTCTATACTACCATTTACTTATATACCTACACTACAGGTTTGTACGGAACCCTCGGTGCGCGAGTCTGACTCGCGCTTGGCCGGTTTTTTTCTAAACTGAATAGTTTGCGCGAGAGACACTTCCAAAGTGGTAAAATGTGTGTCCCCCCCCCTGTAACTTCTAAAATAAGAGAATGATAAATCTATGAAAAATATATGATGTACATTATTGTGGAAACTTCCACCGAAAATTGGTTTGAACGAGATCTAGTAAGTAGTTTTTTTTTAATCCGTCATAAATTGAAATTAATATCAAATACTCAGGTCTATACTACCATTTACTTATATACCTACAGGTTTGTACGGAACCCTCGGTGCGCGAGACTGACTCGCACTTGGCCGGTTTTTTGTTATTAATTGCTCTAACTTACAAACAGCTTATCTGAGAAAGTAGGGGGTGTAAGGGTCCAAACTACATCTATTGGATCCTTGCCAACCTCACCTGCTCGTGGTGCACCCTGCTGACAAACAAACGAGGCTCTGGCTCATACTGAACCCCGTTTCGGGTTGTGGTGGACAGGTGGCGGCCCCACATAATTCTCACGCCACCTAGCTTGGTGGTAGGACATACTCATGTCCGACTGGCTAGCGACCACCCTCGTGAGTGAGTCTGTCGTGAAGCAGTTCGCTGTGTTTCGGCTGGGTTCACGAGAGCCATCCCCCCTACATCCGAAGTGTGCGGCTTGTATGATGGTGGGGTCCGGCGATGCGATTTGGGCGATCTCTGATGTGTGTGGCGTGTTGGGTTGACATGGGGGCCAGGGAGACCCGGTGAAACGGCTGCCCACTGGCCGCCCGCCGGTTAGTAGGGGACCCGAACCTGGGCATTACCTATAAACTCCGGCCCAGGAGGCTGTCCCGCCAACCGGCGCATAATCCCGACGAGTGTCTGTCCTGCCGGGGGAGGAGACCGGAGTGGAACCAGACAGGCACTCCCGGGGGGGACCGGGGGCCCTTCCGTCCCCCATGTCAATCCTACAACTTGTCGCCGCATTTGGATTGACCCGCAACCATTGCGTTTTGCCTCCGCGATCATGTAAACCGCGCACTTCCAATAAACTCATCTTTTTTACGCTTTTTAAATAAAATGGTTAAAAATAAAAGAAAAAGGTTTACTTCAGCGGCACCCCTTTCCACATTAAGAGTGGACTTTTGCAATATCAGGGGACTCCACAGTAATATCAACGCCGTCCATCACCATCTTGAGACGGCGAAGCCGGCCTTGCTCTTTCTGACGGAGACACAGATAACCTGCCCGAGCGATACATCGTATCTTCACTATCCTGGCTACAATCTCGAACATTTGTTCGTTCCAAAGGCTGGGGTGTGCATGTTCGTCCGGGAGGGCATCTGTTGTCGACGTCTCAATAACTTAGTAGACAGGGACCTGTCTACTCTCTGGGTGCGCGTAGACTATGGTGGGTCCACCCGTATATACGCGTGCCTCTACAGGTCTCATCGCGGCGACACTGAGACAACTCGCTTCTTCGAACACGTCCAAGAAGCGACCGACACTGTGCTGGAACGGTACCCCACAGCCGAGGTGATTGTCCTCGGAGACTTTAACGCCCACCATAGCGAATGGTTGGGGTCTTCGCGGACCGACCACGCAGGGAAAACCGTTTATGACTTCGCTCTGACCTATGGTTTCTCGCAACTGGTGCAGGACGCAACCCGCATTCCTGATATCGAGAACCACGAGCCTTCTCTGCTGGACCTGCTGCTGACTACACACCCAGATCATTACCAGGTCTCCGTCGGTGCTCCCCTTGGATCGTCCGACCATTGCCTGGTACAGTCTGAAGTGCCACTAGCGCTACCAGAAAGATCTCGACCCCGCGAGACGCGCAAAGTTTGGCATTACCGGTCAGCAGATTGGGATGGACTGCGGGAGTTTTATTCATCCTACCCATGGAGGCAGCTTTGTTTTTCTTCGGATGATCCGGATAGTTGCGCAGACTTGGTCGCCGATGTCGTATCGCAGGGCATGGAATGTTTTATTCCATGCTCTGTGGTGCCCATTGGAGGATCGAGTCAGCCTTGGTTCGATGGGCCCAGTGCAAAGGCTAATAGCCTAAAGCAAGATGCCTACCGGGCCTGGACTAAAGCGCATGCTCAAAATGATCCGGATAAATCCAAATTGAGAAAAGTATATAATTCTGCTTCTTGGTCCAGCAAAAAGCAAATTGCCAGAGCGAAGTTCCAGCACATCGGCAGGATTGGCGATCGGCTTACAGGTTTCCCTTCTGGGAGTCGAGCATTCTGGTCGCTCGCCAAGGCTGTCGAAGGTAACTTCTGTCGGTCATCGCTTCCTCCGCTGCACACACCGGATGACTCCCTGGCCCACACTGCAAAAGAGAAAGCCGATTTACTGGCAGCCCTCTTTGCAGCTAATTCGACACTTGACGACGGGGGAGCCACACCGCCTAGCATCCCGCGTTGTGGCAGCTCAATGCCGGAAATCCGCTTTTCGCAAATCGCGGTCCGACGAGCTCTGTTCTCCCTTGATGTCCGAAAGTCGAGTGGGCCTGACGGTATCCCCGCCATTGTGCTTAGGACGTGTGCTCCAGAGTTGTCTCCAGTGTTGACGCGCCTATTCAGGCTTTCCTATACCGCCGGACGTGTACCTTCTTCGTGGAAGACAGCCCTTGTCCATCCGATTCCCAAAAAAGGGGACCGAACAGATCCGTCCAATTACAGGCCAATAGCGATAACCTCCCTCCTCTCTAAGGTGATGGAGCGGGTCATCAATACTCAGCTCCTTAGGTATTTAGAGGAGCACCAGCTGATAAGCGACCGCCAGTACGGCTTTCGTCATGGTCGTTCAGCTGGTGATCTTCTTGTTTACCTAACGCACCGATGGGCTGAAGCCATAGAGAGTAAAGGCGAGGCATTGGCAGTTAGCCTCGACATCGCTAAGGCCTTCGATCGGGTCTGGCACAGGGCACTTCTATCGAAGCTGCCGTCTTACGGAATTCCCGAGGGTTTGTGCACTTGGGTGTCCAGTTTTCTTGCTGATCGGAGCATCAAAGTCGCCGTTGACGGATGCTGCTCCGATATCAAAAATATTAATGCTGGCGTACCGCAAGGCTGTGTGCTATCACCCACACTGTTCATCCTGCATATCAATGATATGTTGAAAATTCCCAACATTCACTGCTATGCGGATGACAGCACTGGTGATGCCCAATACTCCGGCCGTGCTAACATCCCTCGGTCCACGGTGGAGGAAAGTCGAATTCGACTTGTGTCTGAAGTCGAGACTTCGTTGGAGCGGGTCTCGGAATGGGGGAGACTTAACTTAGTCCGTTTTAACCCCTCGAAGACACAAGTCTGCGCGTTTTCCGCGAAAAAAACCCCATTCGTAGTAGCTCCGAAATTCGCAGACACTCCTCTAAACATCGCACAGAGTATCGGGATCCTCGGTGTCGATATTGCGAGTGATGTCCAGTTCCGAGGTCATTTGGAAAGCAAAGCCAAACTGGCTTCAAAAAAGTTGGGTGTGCTTAATAAGGCTAAGTGGTACTTCACGACACGCCAGCGGCTACAGCTTTATAAAGCTCAGGTTAGGCCGCATATGGAGTACTGCTCGCACCTCTGGGCAGGCGCACCCGCTTATCAGCTTAATCCACTTGCCTCGGTGCAAAGGCGGGCCACTCGTATCGTTGACGATCCCATACTCACTGGCGGTTTAGAACCTCTTAGCCTTCGGAGAGATATAGGCTCTCTCTGTGTATTCTACCGCCTGTATAATGGGGAGTGTTCTCGTGAACTTTTTGATCTGGTGCCACCATCACCTTTCTACCATCGCACTGCTCGCCGGAGATGTGGAGTTCATCCTCACATCCTCGAGCCGCCTCGATCGTCCACACAACGTTTTAGTCGGACGTTCTTACTGCGGACCATTAGGTTGTGGAATGAGCTCCCCATTACGGTTTTCCCTCAGCGCTACGATATGGGGTTCTTCAAAAAAGGCGTAAAAAGAGCTCTACAAGGTCGGCAACACATTGGCAATCCCCCTGGTATTGCAAATGTCCATAGGCGGCGGTGACCACTTACCATCAGGTGGCCCGTCTGCCTGCTTGTCAACCTGTTGACATAAAAAAAAAAAAAAAAAAAAAAAAAAAAGAAAAACAGCCAAAAAAAATTACAGCAGAGTTGTATAGAAAATGGAATAAATAGGTGGAAGAGATTTTCCCTCGCCTAGATTTGACGAATTATATCATGTTCAGACAATCAATCCCCAAATTTTATCAGCTTTCAAAATACTGTAGGTATAACTAATTCAAAATTCAAATCCAAATTCTAAAAACATTTAGGTACTCAATTTAGACCCTGATAAGGCACTTATGAATGTTAACAAATGACTCTACACTATACCCCTTATTCATAATCGCCTTTTAATTAAATCAGTGTAATAGCATTTATCTACTCTGAGGTAATAGTGTCCTCCGTCTCACTCTTTCGATCACCAAATGTCACGTGTCAGATAAAGACTTCAGAATTTTAGCTAATCAACGTTTGATAACTTCATTATGAATAAGGGGGTATATGTATAACAAAATTTCGTTTTCAATATGTAAACAAAAAATCAAAAATGGGACCTTCTTTGTATCCTTCAAGGCCTTACGAGAGGTGGCCGGACGTTTTGTATGTTTGTCTACTGACCATTTCAAACAAAGTTCCACCGTTAATAAATATTCTGCCTTTCTGTCCACACAGTTTTGAAGTGAGCGAAATCACATGACGTATTCCGTAGAAAATATTTCGCTGACTTCAAAACAGTTTCAGATAAGAGATTCTTACTTTTTAGAGTAGGCCGTTTATTTTTTTTGTTAAAATAAATATCCTGGGACATTCCTCACATACGGTCATCTGATCCCAAACTAAGCAGAGCTTGTACTATGGAAACCAGATAACTGATATAATACATGATACTACTTTTTGTTTGTAAATACATACTTAATATACATAATTACACCCAGACTCAGGACATACAGACATGTTCATGCACACAAATGCATGTCCTGTGTGGGAATCGAACCCACGACCTGCAGCGCTATAGGTTAAGACTCCACGTCTTAACCAACTGCGCCAACTGGCCCGTCAAAAAGTTAATTTATTTTTGAATTTTTAGTTTCATACTAAATACTTTCGCGTGTCTTAAAGGCCTGCGTAAAAAATGCATATTTATGCGATAGCAGCAATTGCGGTTGATTTGCTATCATTTTTTAAGAGTTCCGTTGTCTGTCTCCGAAACTCATTAGATCTATAGGAAATTTATATGAAATTTCGGAATAAACCTCTTTCGAACCAAAAAATAATTTTGAAAATCCGTGTATATATATGACGGAGCTACTTATGCCCGAACATACATTAAAAAAACATAAACATTCGAATTGATAACCTCCTCCTTTTTGAAGCCGGTTAATAATAATAATAAAAAAAAGAGGATATTCTCAATTGTATAAAGTGAAGCGTAATGACGTTGATTTTGCTGGCAATCTATTCCGCCAATTTTCCACCATCGACAATGCGATCTGATTGGCTAAGACAAGGACACATGCGCTCTGATTGGCCAAGTCAAGAACACACGATGCAATGATTAGTCCTTACTGTTCAAAATCAGTGACAAATCACTGACTAGTTTCGGAATCGGATTGCTCGGTATTACTACTCTAAGGGATTGTTGGTGGTGCCGGGGTTCGCCACACGGCATGAACACCATTAAATTGAACAGCTTCTTATTTCAAATTTTCCAACACGAGGGGATAATCACAAACGCCCTCTGAACATTCGTGGAACTAAATAAACTGGCTGCCACAGCACGGAGACTTGAGAAATCAACTACACTTACGCACGTGGTGGGCCTGACGGTATATAATCGCTTACCTGCGGAAATGTATTACGGATGCACCCAGTTTATCTTCTTTTAAGTTAAAATTAAAACGTTGGCTCGTCGATAAGGCTTTTTATAGCTGTCATGAATTCATGAGCAGTAACTTTTAAATGTATTGATTTAATTTCATCATCATCATATCAGCCCATGTATGTCCACTGCTGAACATGGGCCTCCCCCATTGATTTCCACTTCGAACGGTTCTGGGCCTCTTGCAGCGTCGCCCAGCGACTCTGACCAGGTCGTCGATCCACCTGGTGGGAGGTCGTCCCGCTCGGCGCTTTCCAGTACATGGTCGCCACTCAAGAACCTTTCTTCCCCATCGGTTATCAGCTCTTCGAGTGATGTGGCCTGCCCATTTCCACTTCAGCTTACTAATTTAATTTAGAATAACTGATTTAATTTAGTTTAATTCAATTATTTTAAATTTATATAAAATATTATGTGACCTGTCAATTCTATAAATGATCGATTTTGTCTATCTATAAAATGTTCGTGAAGTTTTGAATCCGTGCCTCGTCCGGGCCACGGCTCAGGCCCGCCCGGCACGGCCTAGCACATATCTACGTTCAGGAGTAAAACGTCAAACGTCGTAGTCTAATTTATCAGCATTATCATTTAAATCTTCGATAAATAATGAGTGTGTAGTCATCTACTTATTTTATTAAATCAGGTAAAATTGATAAGATTTAGAATATAGACTAAGCTCAGCGTAATTTATTACATATACAAAAGTGAACTGACCCTGTAATGTTGTAACAAATTACGTGAATATAATTCAAAAATGAGATCGAATAATATATTATTTTTAGTCAACGTATTTTTATATACAACAGTTAACGCGAATCTTGATCTAAATATACCAGATGGAAGCTACGCTCTTGACAAGAATCTCTTCGAGAACGTTCTTGATCCAGAATTATGTGAAGAACAGATGAATTATATTATAGCCAATGATACTACACTGCGGATTCAATGTGAGTAATGGAAATAGTACATTCTAGGACATAAATATTTATACCTACACATTGCGCTATTCTAAAGCAATTTTTCCACACAGTATACTTACATTCAAATGTTGAAATATAACACAAATCATAATAGAAGCATGGATCTATAAAATATTCTTTGTATATTCATGAATAGAAGATTCTGCCTACATAATATCTAATAATTTCAACAAATAGTTTATGAGCAAATCGTTGTTGAATTTCAGTAAGTGTATACATAATATATTTACGTCTTCGACTTTATCAAACCCCTTCTGTACTTAGCACAACGTTTTTCATTACGTACCACATTTGATACCATTTTTAAATTTGTAAAATAGTAAAAAGTATAAAAATATGTATTGTACGTACGTAGTAAAGTTTTATGTCGCCAACTCTTGGTCAGTAAACTTTTAAATTGAACTTTTAATGTTGTTGTTCTTGCACAATCAGGTTTCGATTATTACTGAGTTCTTACACCCCAGTATAACTACTATATCTACAGGCCCGAAGATTCTAATTTCTAACTAACTGCTACTGAAGTTGCGCTTGCACTATTTCTTCTGCTCCCTGTTTTGGACTATGCACCTCACTTCAAAATATTTGCATAACATGATCATGGATTCTCCAATTTACTTACGCACTAAGCGCTACTGAGCTTCCCAGCCATCTCTTATTCGTTCATGTTTTCCAAGTGATTTCCATACGCCTTTGAATAATTCTCTATATATAATAAACTCAAAAATTTTATAGTCATCGATCCCCATGGTATAGTCCCTCTTCCCCGCACTAAGTAACAGAGGTTTTGCGGAGCCCGCGGACCACACTTTTAGTATGGCTGCTCTAGTTTATATCACATAAAAACTAAAACTAAAAATGTATGAAATATATGACGAAATGTATGAATGAACTTTAATAAAAACTAAACAGTTTTGAAGTCAGCGAAAGAGCAACTTAGATACATAGAAAATATCCAATTCTACCAAAATGTATGAATGTATGAATGCTAAGTACCGCAGTTTTTTTTCGCTGGCCTCAAAATAGTATCAGTTCCTATGTCGTTATTTTTCATATACTTTTTAACCGACTTAAAAAAAAAGGAGGCTGTGATATCTTTTAAACTATAAATGATAATGATTTTCTGTACAGATCAAACTTTATCTACATTAAATGCCCGTCACAACTAACTTATTTAATGAGATAATGATTATAATTATATGGGTCAAATTAACGTCTAAAGTATAAGCCATTTTTTTTTATCTCATCGCATAAGTATGGTTATCCATAGGATATAGACAATAGACATATACCATCGCGGATTGTTTTTTAGATTCCGTAGTTATATCATTCGAACATCAATGCAGTCCACCAACATCTAGAGACTGCAAAGCCGACTCTGCTATTTCTCACGGAGACACAAATATCCTGCCCTGATGATACATCGTATCTACACTACCCCGGGTACAAGCTGGAGCACAACTTTGTGCGCCGTGCCGGGGTATGTATGTACGTCAGGGAGGATATTTGCTGTCGCCGTCTCCATGGCCTAGAAGACCGGGACCTGTCGATTTTGTGGGCGCGCGTAGATCACGATGGCCACACCAAAGTTTACGCGTGCCTTTACAGGTCCCACAGCGGTGACGCGGACACAATCCGGTTATTTGAGCACCTGCAATTGACGACTGACAAAGTACTGGAGCAGTACCCCTCCGCGGAGTTAGTGATATTAGGAGACTTCAACGCTCACCACGTTGAGTGGCTTAGTTCTCGATCCACTGACTTCGCGGGTAGGACTGCTCACGACTTTGCCCTGGCCTATGGCTTCTCACAACTGGTTGTTTCTCCTACGAGAATCCCAGATATTGAGAGCCATACTAGTTCCTTACTGGACCTTCTGCTAACTACGCGACCGGACAGATATACAGTGATAGTGGATGCGCCACTCGGCTCATCGGACCACTGTCTCGTCCGGACACATGTGCCTTGTGCGTCGACCAATTTGATCCGGTCACCCGGGCGTCGACGCGTGTGGCACTATAAGTCAGCAGACTGGGATGGATTGCGTGAATTCTTCGCATCGTACCCGTGGAGGCAGCTCTGCTTCGCATCAGATGATCCTGACACCTGTGCAGCTGCCGTCGCTGAGGCGATACTGGCGGGAATGGAATGTTATATCCCAAACCCGCTAGTGGCTGCAGGGGTGAAGAAGTGACCGTGGTTTAATCGGCCCTGCAAGGATGCTAGACAAAATAAGCAGACCTTGTATGAGGCTTGGACCACGGCCCAAACTAATCAGGACCCTAACATCTCTGATGCGAAACGCAAATTTAACGCTGCCTCGAGGTTCAGTAAGCGTATGATTGCCAGGGCTAAGTACGATTTCGTCAGCAGGTTTGGTGAGAGGCTGACTAGCCTTCCCTCTGGGAGTCGCGCTTTCTGGTCTCTTGCCAAAGCTGCTGAGGGAAACTTTTGCCAGTCGTCCTTGCCACCACTACGTAAGCCGGACGGGAACTTGGCCCATAGTGCTAAAGAGAAGGCTGACCTTTTAGGCTCTATCTTTGCCTCGAACTCGACTTTGGATGATATGGGCGCTACACCGCCTACCATTCCGCGGTGTGACAGCTCCATGCCGGAGATAAGCATTACCCAACGGGAGGTCCGGCGGGAATTGCTTTCTCTGGACATCCATAAGTCGAGTGGGCCAGACGGCATACCGGCAGTGGTGCTGAAGCGGTGTGCTCCTGAGTTGTGTCAAGTACTGACGCGTCTTTTCGCGCTTTCCTACACCAAAAAGGAAGTCCCGTCTTCGTGGAAGACTGCCCATGTGCACCCAGTGCCCAAAAAGGGTGACAGATCAGACCCGACGAATTACAGGCCTATCGCCATCACCTCCCTTCTCTCCAAAGTCATGGAGCGAGTGATCAACACGCAGCTTTTGAGATACCTGGAGGATCACGATTTGTTGAGCGACCGACAGTATGGCTTTCGCCACAGTCGCTCAGCTGGTGACCTCCTTGTGTATCTCACGCACCGTTGGTCACTCGCCATCGAGAGTCAAGGTGAGGCATTGGCAGTGAGCCTAGATGTGGCGAAGGCGTTCGATCGGGTCTGGCACAGGGGTCTTCTAACGAAGTTACCATCATACGGGCTTCCCGAGGGATTGTGCAAATGGATTGCCAGATTTCTGTCCAGCAGATGCATAAGAGCCGTCGTCGACGGTAGCTGCTCCGATAGCATGGACATAAATGCCGGCGTTCCGCAAGGCTCTGTGCTGTCCCCAACACTGTTCCTACTGCATATCAATGATATGCTGTCTATTGACGGCATTCATTGCTATGCGGACGACAGTACAGGTGACACCCATTATACGGGCCGTGCAAATATCCCTCTTTCCGAGGTTGAGGAAAGCCGCGAACTGCTGGTGTCTGAAATCGAGAGTACACTAACTAGTGTCTCCGATTGGGGTCGACTAAACCTAGTCCATTTCAACCCCACCAAGACTCAAGCCTGCGCGTTCACCGCTAAGAAAACCCCATTTGCTGTGGCTCCACAGTTCCAGAACACGTCCCTGAACATCAGCAAAAGCATCGGGATCCTTGGCGTCGACATTTCTAGCGAAGTTTTGTTCCGAAGTCACTTAGAAGGCAAGGTTAAGCTGGCATCCAAAAAGCTCGGAGTGCTCAACAGAGCGAGGCAGTACTTCACATCGGGGCAAAGGCTGCAACTTTACAAGTCACAAGTCCGGCCTCATATGGAGTACTGCTGTCATCTATGGGCGGGGGCACCTGGATACCAGCTTGATCCTTTAGACTCGGTTCAACGACGTGCCATAAGAATTGTCGATGATCCCGAGCTCACAAACGGTTTAGAGCCCCTCAGTCTGAGGAGAGACTTTGCCTCCTTATGTGTGTTCTACCGCTTGTACAACGGACGGTGTTCTGAAGAATTGTTTAAGATGATGCCCACGGCTACTTTCTACCATCGCAACTCTCGCCATCGACGGGGAGTCCATCCTCACATATTGAAACCTGAATTGTTTCGTACTGTGCGGGCTCAAAGGAGCTTCCTTCCGCGGACGCTCAGACTGTGGAATGAGCTCCCCGCCGTGGTTTTCCCAATGGAGTACAGCATGGGGTTCTTCAAAAGGGGTGTGAAGAGATTTCTGCAGGGTCGGCAACGCGCGCGTGATACCCCTGGTGTTGCAAGCGTCCATAGGCTACGGTAACCGCTTACCATCAGGCGGGCCGTATGCTTGTTTGCCAACTAAGTGGTATAAAAAAAAAAAAAAAAAAAAAATTTATATATCTCGTAAAGTTTAGTCAGCGTTAGCAAAGAACGCGCAAAAACTTCTATGTGTTTACGAAACATTGCCTGTTTTATATGTTCTGTATATATACCATGCATGTACTACGTGGTTCAAAAAGTAATGAGAATCGCTAAGTTGGAAGATGATTGGGTTTAATATTATTTTATTTTTCTACGTAATCACCCTTTAGGTTAATACATTTAACATATCTTTTTTCTAGACCCATAATTCCCCTTTTAAAAAAATCCTCATCTTGGGCACTTAAAAACTCGTTTACGGCGGCTTTCACTTCGTCATCTTCAAATTTTGTGCCCCTCAAATGTTCTTTCAAACGCGGAAATAAGTAAAAATCACTAGGAGCCAAGTCCGGTGAATATGGCGGATGCCCGAGAATCTCAAAGCCAGCATCATGGATTGCTGCTATGGCAACTGCAGACTTGTGTGCCGGTGCGTTGTCCTGATGGAACAGAACTTTTTTCGCGAGTTTTCCTCGTCGTTTTTCACGAATATCGTGACGTAATTTTTTTATTTGTTCTGCATACATATTTCCTGTTATAGTGGCACCATGATCTAGGTATTCAATCATTACAACTCCTTGGCTGTCCCAAAAAAGAGAGCCCATGATCTTGCCGGCAGACGAATTTCTTTTAAATTTCTTTGGGGTTGGTGATGATGGTCTTTTCCATGTCTTTGATTGCTGTTTTGTCTCAGGGTCGTAATGGTGAAGCCATGTTTCATCCATAGTTATGAATCGAGCTAAAAAATTATCAGGATCTTGATGAAACAGTTCCAATAAGCTCTTCGAAATCTTTAGTCGCGTTTGCTTTTGTGCGTCCGTTAGCATTCTTGGTACCCAACGCGCGGTTACCTTTTTCATTCCTAAGTGATCATGCAAAATGCTATGTGCACTCCCAATTGAAATTTTTAACTCTTCAGCAATAAAACGGACTGTTACAAGACGATCTTTCAGAACAATTTTTTCAACTTTATCGATAATTGCCTGAGTTACTGACATCGAAGGGCGGCCCGAACGCGGGTCATCTTCAACCGTTGTTCTTCCACGTTTAAACTCTCCACACCACCGCGCCACTGTAGAATATGGTGGAGCACTGTCCCTCGTAATTCTTCAAAAACTTGTTCAGTAGTAAAATTTTTCAAGCTAAAATATTTTATCACCGCACGAATTTCAATTTTATCCATTTTTATCAAAACGTTTCGACAAGTCACAAATAAATGCGTTTCACAACTAATAGCGGTAAGATAAAAAAAAAAAAAAATAGGTATTCTGACATAGACCATAGACTATACGAAACAATATTTTTTTTTTCAAAGTGCCCCCCATAATTATGTCATTCTCACTACTTTTTGAACGCCCCTCGTATTAATAATAATAATTTATCTATACTAATATTATAAAGAGGAAAGATTTGATTGTTTGTTTGTTTGCATTGAATAGGCTCCGAAACTACTGAACCGATTAGAAAAATTCTTTCACTGTTGGGAAGCTACACTATCCCCGGGTGACATAGACTATATTATATTTTCAAAAAAAAGGTGTGGAGTGGGGTAGGGTAGGGCACCACGTGAACGAAGTCGCGCTGGGCAGCTAGTTTCCCAATATAAATTTACAGAAAGACAAAAATTACTTCGGTCCCTGCACTAAGCTCAGCTTGTGTCGCAACAAATAATGAGTAATAATTAAGCTTGGTAACTGCAAGCTTAATTATTACGCAATATACAGTTCGATAGACGATTACAGTGAAACAAATGATGTAACTAAAAGATTAAACTATTATTTATATATTTATGAATACGGTATTTTTGTGTTGGGGTGCGTGTGTGTGGAGTATGTGTGTTATAATAACTGAAGATTTTAAAAGCCTGTCGACAAGATATTTTCAGTTCGAAGATAATTAAGTTTCATTAACCAGAGTTCAATTTCCTGTTTCGCCTTTAATAATGAGAGTTTGAAAATGTTACGAATTTTAGACCAAGTGATGTTACACGTGAATGGATGCAGAAAATTGGGAAGACGTTTGGCAATTAAATTATTAAAAGAAACAAAAATTTTGAATATAACTTGAATTTTATAAGGTATTGCAGTCGGGGACAATCAATAACCTAAGTATGTATTTTTTTTGTAATATTTGTTTATCCCCGACTGCTATAATAAAATTCTATAGATTAAAGACCTTGTTTTTCTCTTTTCTGTTACTTTTTGTTTAACTCAGTCGGGTTTTTTGTTTCTTTTAATATAGTTTATTTCAGACTTTTTAGTTTTATACAGAATGAGTTGTAAGTATTATTAAGTAAATGAGCGGTACGGTAAAGTAACGCTAACAAACATCGCAACTCTGTGAGTTAAGGCAGTTCTCAGTATGAAGAGTTGCCGTACGCGTAGGAGTTTGTATTCCGCGTACAGTTCGTCGGTACTATATCTGATAGGTTTCCGCAGCATCACTTTAATTACAGCTCGTTGGGCTCTTTCCAAACAAATCATATTGGTCTTAGCAGCGCCGCCCCATGCAGTAATACAGTACAGTCGAGGACATAAATATGTATACACTTAGTAAAATTCAACAACGGTTTCCTCTTAAACTACTGATTGAAATTATGAGATATTATAAAGGCAGAATCTTCTAACATATAATATTATAATTTGTGTAATAGTTTAACACTTAAATGTTAAACATGCGAGAAAATTGCTTTTGAATTTCAAAAAGTGTATACATATTTATGTCCTTGACTGTACAGTAAAGCAGATTGACATAATATAAACAAGATTTAGGGTCTGTCGGCTGATTATAAACCTTCCTTGGAAAATTATCTAACTCATAGTGAAAACTGCATCAAAACCCGTTGCTTGGTTTAGAAGGAGTTAGCGGAAGGAGAAGACAGACAGACGCAGAAAGCGACTTCATATTATACTTACTATGTAATGATGACGATGATGATTTGCGATTATTTATTATCTATCATATAGAAATAAATCACGTTAGTTCAATCGTTCAATCTAATGGTGCGTCCAAGTTACGCGAAGCGAGCACGAGCCGAGCCTCGAACGTAAAGGATTCGTTCGTTGTCCGCGTAGCGTGGACGGACTTGCGAGGTTCGAACGAACATTCGTCTCGCGCTCGACTGCGCTCCGCCCGATTGTCAGTTTTTTCATGAACACAGGAATTCATATCGCGCTCGTTGTATGCTCGTTCTATACTCGTTGTACGGCTCGTTGTGAGCTCGTTGTACGTCCATACTTGACATCGCGAGCAACGAACGAATCCTGTTCGTTCGTGACTTAACTCGTGCTCGGTTCGCGCAGCATGGACGCACCATAAAATGACGCATATCATAATCCTAAATATATATCTATATAATTGCTTGGAAATTATCGTCAATTTGTAAAATTCCATAAAATTATACACGCAATGATACCTATGAAACGTGATATTACAATGAGTTGGCTTTGCAAATAAAATTAATTTCTTCAATTTTATCAAATTTAATTCCTTTACATCCATAGGCCGCCTGGTTGACATCGTTTTCATGTTTTTTCTTGTAAATTATCAATTTATCTATCACAGTTTAGTTCATTCATCATTATCAGCTTGAAATAGTTTGTTAGATTGGCTAAGGCCTGTCTTCTTTTGATTTCTACTGGACTTGAATAATAATTATGTAGTAGTGGCAATTCTAGATTTTCGGTTATGGATTAGCACCAGGAAATAGACAGATTTTTTTATAATAAAAATACAAAAGTAAATGATCATCATAATATTGCGTTTAGTTACGAAGTCTATGTTACTGCTCTAAAAATAACACATGACTTTCTACAAATATCTACTCGTAGATCAAATCTAGTCTATGTTGGTAAAAAGCGCTATACTTCACTTTCCGATCGTGTGGCACTTGTCCGCGGAAATGGTGGAATACTTGGCCCTGCGGCCAAAAGTCCAAATCAAGTCAAATCAAGGAAGCTCGCCGTTTTGATCGAACTTTGTCATCAAAATCGATCGAGGCCTGAGGAGACTTGCTGAGTTTCTTGCCGGAGTCTTCTCAGTTCAAGTTGTATTTGGAACCGGTGTAGAGTCATTTGTTAACATTCATAAGAGCCCTATAAGGGCCTAACTTGAATAAATTAATTTTGATTTGATTTTATTTGATTTGACTGGTGGGCGGGCAGATTTTTCCGCCAACGCATCAGCTTGGCACCAAAGAGGTAACGCTGCCAGCCTTCTGGGAACCTTGCCGTTAATCAGAAGCAGCGGCAGACTTGAGGAAATTTTCTATACATAGATTGTAATATGTACATATTTGTTGCAAATAAAAGACTGGTATCTGGTGATCTATAAGTCAAAAAACTAATACTTAATCATATTTTCCTCTTAATTTACTTTAGTTTTCATAATGTTTTAAATAATATAATTGTCATCCATCAGTTCTGGACGCCGGCATTAGAACACCAAGAGGGATTTTAGGAGGCAACGTAGTCGACATGGGTAATTACTACCAATGTCTTGGCATCAGCGAAGAAATACCAAACTCAGTGGTACAAGGAAAGTACTGCACGATTACAGTGCCTCTAGACCAGGAATTGGAATTGCCCAGTTTGCCAGAATGGCCGGAATGGCCAGAGTTTCCAGAATTCCCCTGGCCAGAATTGATCCCAGAAACGAGACATTTGAGCAATGCAACGATAAAGAAGCTAAAGGATTACAATTTGATGAGATCAGCTGCTCAAAGTTTACTTGGGACAAAGGTTGAAAGGTAACGTAGCATGCACTTTGTAGTAAATTTTGTGTTCTATGTTCAAACGGCATAGGTAATATTCTGTATTTTCTTACTCTTGAGTAAGATCAGTATTTCCCAGAACATAATTTGCGTCAAACACCTTGATGAAAGTGAAGCTTTTATATTGTACTTGACAGTACAACTAGACAAAACTGACAGAAATAGATTGTAGTGACACAATGTGTACGCGACAATATATACGAGCGCGCCTCCCCGGCTCAAGTAGTCGTCACCCAACTTCTGTACATAGTTATAGTGTGTGCCTGGAAATATAATCACGAAGTTTTCCCTTCTAAAATATACTTTTTATTTTCCGAAACCACATTACCCATTAGTAGAGTCAGATCAAATAAAGTGAATAAATAATTGGTTAATCTAGTAGAATATCAACAAGTAAATAAAGAGAACAATAACCAAAGTGGTGACCCCGACGTGATTTTACCTACTAAAATATACTTTTTATTTTCCGAAACCACATTACCCATTAGTAGAGTCAGATCAAATAAAGTGAATAAATAATTGGTTAATCTAGTAGAATATCAACAAGTAAATAAAGAGAACAATAACCAAAAGATCATTAGCTGGTAGTTGACGACTGTGGTAATGTGTATAGGTCTCATGGAGTTGTAGCAACCATAGTGCTACACTGTTACCGCAGGAACACAACACCTCATAAAATTAATGTTATTTGGATCCGATCTTCTGTAAAACGGAACTTCTCCAGTCAGACTGCTCGAAATGAACGAGAGAACCAGTTATGCCCTATCTCTCATAAAGCAAATCTTTACTTTCAAATTACCAATGATTGTTACCAGAAATTTTATTACTCGCTAGATAATATAATAATAACGATAACAATAACGTTGACGTCATGGTGCGTCCATGCTACGCGAATCGAGCACGAGCCGAGCCACGAACGAACCTACAACGAGCCTACAACGAGCACGATGCGTATCCCTTTCTTCGTGAAAAAACTGACAATCGCGCTCGTTCGAGGTTCGCAAGCCCGTCCAAGCTACGCGAATCGTGCTCGCAGTGTGATCGTTCGTGGCTCGGCTCGTGCTCGGTTCGACAAGCATGGACGCGCCATAACGTTACTAATTTACTAATTCTCTAACTACTACTAATTTAACAATTCTGTAACTAAATAGTAATCGCTGAAATATCAAACATCTGGTAGGTAATATCTAATAGCTGTATGATGGGAGCTTCTCATCATGATAGCAGGTCGTAGGCCTCAACCTTCGATTTAGATATGTAAGCTTTTACCAATATTATTTACTATGTGCTAGTAATATGAGTAATGGGCGTATGAATCCATGTATTGCGTAACGCAGCCGCGGTAAGAAACGAGCAATTTCTAGGGCAAATTATTTTTTATAGATTTTTTGAATATATCTCTACCACATCGACTCAAAGAAATGCCTTTCCCCAATCGGCGCGCGGCGTACAAAAAACGAAATTCTAATGTTAGAGAGGCTTTAAGTGAATGTAGTATATTTTATTTTAGATCCTCAGAATTGGGGTCCTCATCTGGGCTAGCTTTCCAATTAGCAGTGTGCATCCCTAAGTCCTGCACCACAAAGCAAGCCATGGACAAATTATTCTTCAATGTGATGTCACTGGGCTTGGAGTATCAGGACGATTTCTGTCGTCTTCCGAATGATAAGCACTGGGTTGCCGCAGATTATGTTGCAGTGTATGTATATATAAAGTTTTGAGATAAAACTGTATAAATTGTATCAATAACTTTTACTCAATTTTGAAAGATTGATTAATCCAAAATCCGCCCAATCAAAAAGATTTGGGTTTAATAAAAAAAGCGTTACTCAATTTTTGTGTTTGCTTGAGTTAAAGGAATTTTTTTTTGGTTACAGGGGAGTATTTTCACTTATAGGACTACTTACTATACTGAGCACCTGTTATGATATACATCAAACAATATTTCTCGCAAAAGGTAAGACTATTTGATATTATTTTAAATCCCGGGAATAGTACATAAGGCTTGCCCGACTACCGACCCATGGCACGAAGACCATATCCAGAATATCTTTATTAGTATCATAAACATGGCTATGTACTAACAAAACGTTTTCAAAACTATCTCGTGATGCCATTTCCAAAGTCTGAATCACGTCTAATTATCAGTAGATAAGTAAGTGTCCGGGTTATTATGAGTAACTATTGTTTCTTATGAAATTTATAAGCCTTATACCTTATGCTTGGCGAACCGAGCATGAGCCGAGCCACGAGCGAGCACACTGGGAGCACGATTCGCGTAGCGTGGACGGGCTTGCGAGCCTCGAACGAGCATTCGTAGCGTGCTCGACTGCGCTCCGCCCGATTGTCAGTGTTTTCACGAACACAGGGATTCGCATCGCGCTCGTCGTAGGCTTGTTGAAGGCTCTACGCTTGAAATCGCGAGCAACGAACGAATCCTGTTCGTTCGAGGCTCGGCTCGTGCTCGCTTCGCGTAGCATGGACGCACCATAACAAGTTGTATTATTATGATGAGAAAAATAAATTATCATGCTTTTATTATTTAAAAAAAATTCAAGACCGAATATAACTTCCAAATATTACTTAATATACAATTTTACCAATTTTGAGTAGCCAAAAGTCGAATATAATATATTTTTAGCGATACTTATGACAATTTATTAAAAAAAATACAAATCTTAATCAAAAATCTATTTGTAATAAAATTATTTAACAATTAATTAGCACAAAATCAAGTAAAGAAAATAAGACAAATTATAGCTACGAATATGGTAGGTGTTGCCGCTCCGAAGTCTCGACGAAAAGTGAACCCGATACCGAAGCGCATTTTGCTTTTATAGAATGGCGGTCGGTCACAAAACAAAATGGATTCTGACGGCTAATACGGCCTCTCCTGACGTGTGGTCGTCCTCGGCCACATTCTCCGCATCCTCAAAACTCGGCAAGTGGACTCGGGTGAATCTCGACACTAGGACCCTCCATGGCATCAATGTTCAGTGGACCCTCTCTGCACGTTGCACTAGTAGATGGATCTTCTGAGATATCATCATTGGCTGAAAAACAGACAAAATTACACTGTAATTTTACTTAGTTTCATAGACAAGGTCATAACTCGATGACGTATTTCAGATTATAGACGGGACCCAGTTAACCCATCTAGGCAGAGCCAAAGCTGCCTTATTTTAAAATAATCAAACGGGGCCCAGTTAACCCGTCTCGACAGAGCCGGGGCTCCATGCCGTATTTTAAAATAATCAGGACGGGGCCCAGTTAACCCGTATCGACAGAGCCGAAACTCCATGCCGAATTTTAAAATAACATACGGGACCCAGTTAACCCGTATCGACAGAGCCGAAGCTCCATGCCGAATTTTAAGATAACATACGGGACCCAGTTAACCCGTATCACCAATGTAATAGCTAACTATGGTTATTATAATATGGAACGGGGCCCAGTTAACCCGATTGGTTAAACCATAGGTTTATTACTTACTTTCAAAAAACGTGGCACATGACTCAGGGGTCCACTCTCCTCGCCAGGCAACCATGTGCTCGGCGGCGGCCTGAGTAGTTTTACCATACGAACCGGTTAGCAGTTGCAGTTCGTATCGGCCATGGGGCAGTACCTTTACCACACGGTAAGGCCCTCGCATACCCGAGTCCAACTTGCCTGTAATTTGAGAAGTTTTTATTACAAAAACATTATCGTTTAGGTTAAAAGATCTAGTAATCTTGCGATGTTTGTTTACAAACTCATCTTGTTTGCGTCTATTTTGGTCAAGAAGTTCACTAGCGCGCTGTCTTTGCAATTCTCTAATGCACTCGCGATTTGGCCTAGTGCTGTCTACCGCAACATCGCGGACAAGTGATCTTATTAATGGTGTGACTGCTTCAACCCCAATAAGTAGTTGTAGAGGTGAGGTTTGGGTTGTTTTGTGCTTTGTACAGTTAATGACGAGCTGCATTTTCGACAAGGATTCGGACCATTCCTTCTCTTGATTAGCGGCTTCTATGCGCAGCATATTAAGCAAAGTACGACAGTAACGCTCCACTTGGCCGTTTTCACAATGCATCTCAGGTGTCACAAAATGAATTTGACTACCCAATTCAGAAACCCAGTTTCGAAACTTCACACTCTCAAACATACGCCCTCGATCACAGACTATAAGCTTGGGAGCGCCAAATAGCGAAACGGCATTTGTAACTACCTCTATAAGTTCTTCAGAGTCTTGCTTTTTAATAGCATAAAAAAGACAGTACTTGGAATAAGCGTCCACAATAAGCAAAACGTACTTATTGTCTTTTGAAACAGGTAAGGGACCTAATACATCCATATGTAAAGTGCTAAACGGACAATCAGGCTTATGCCATGATGAAATCGGGTGGTGGGGAGCTCTGGGAACCTTTTTAGACGAGAGGCAGATCAAACAATGACCTATATACTTCTTTACAAAAGTATGCAGACCAGGAAACCAAAAGTGGCGTAAAATGAGATCAATAGTTTTGTCTGCACCAATGTGCTCATGTTGGTCATGAAAAAGTCTCAAAAGGCTTAATCGATGCCCTTTGGGAATGAAGCACAACAATTTTGTCTCTTCACCGGTTGGGGTGTACTTATAATAAAGTAGTTCGTTACGAACAACGTAGCGTGAAGAGTCTAACTCATTATTATTTACCTTATCGATCAGTATACGAGTTTCCTCGTCCGCGGATTGAGCTATTTGAGCCCAATTTTTAGGCCGGGTGATTTGGCGGACATCGACAGGATTTCTACTCAGATAGTCGGCATGCTGCATCATTACACCCTTTCTATATTCTATCGTAAAGTTGAAATCCTGCATGTATATCCACCAACGTGCGACACGCGGTATTAAATTTTTTTGCGCTCCGTTTGTTTAAGCGCATTGCAATCGGTCACGATTTTAAATTTTATGCCCAGTAAATAATGACGAAAGTTCTGAAGAGCCTTAATGATTGCAAGCGTTTCGAGCTCGTATGAGTGGTATCGCGGTTCAGCACCCTGAGTAGTCTTACTGAAGTAGGCAACTACTCGCCTCTTATTTCCCTCATGCACTTGAATAAGTACTGCACCATACCCAATCGAACTCGCGTCTGTGTGCAATTCGGTTGGCAAAAGCGGGTCGAAAATTGAAAGAACAGGCTCACTGGTAAGACACTTTATGAGATATTGACGCGCATTTTCCTGTTCATCCCCCCAAAGGAACTTAACATTATTACGTGTCAAATTAGCTATAGGCGCAGTTTTGGACGCATAACTAGGTATATAACGGCGGAAGTATCCTGCCAGACCAAGCAGCTGCCGAACCTGCTTTACATTCGTGGGCACAGGGGAGTCAATTAAAACCTGAATCTTACTCATGCTCGGTCTAACCTGACCTTCCGAAATGGTTCTTCCTAAATACTCAACCTCTGTGGCCACAAACGTACTTTTCTTTAGGTTTATAGAAAAACCGGCAGAAGTTAAGGTAAGCAAAACCTCGCGCACGTTTTCAATTGCTTCTGTTACGGATGAGGCCATTACCATGACGTCATCAACATATACAAGGACTTTACCGGATTCAATTAACGTTTTTAAGGTTTTAGCAATGATTCGTTGGTAAACAACTGGCGCGTTGGCAAGACCAAACGGCATTTTCAAAAATTCAAAGTGACCCTCGGGTGTCACGAAGGCGGTCTTAGATATTGAGTCATTATCTAATACAATCTGGTAAAAACCAGTTGCCATGTCTAAACAACTAAAGAATTTGCTCTTGCCAAGGCGGTCGATGTGGTCTTCTATTAGAGGTAATGGATAGCGATCCTTTACCGTCATAGCGTTTAATGCACGATAATCTATGCACATCCTATCTTTACCGTCTTTTTTCTTCACAAGAATAATTGGACTGGCATATGGTGATTCAGATTCACGAATGATTTTTTTTTCGAGTAAATCTCTTATTATTTCGCGCACTTTAATTTTTTCATCGATTGAAAGTCTATACGGCCTATAGCAGACAGGTGTTTCATTTGTCAATTCAATACGCATATTACCAGTCGTTACCGTAGTTAATGCAGTACCAATTATAAAGAATTTATTAAACTCGTCAATAACTGACAATAGTTTCTCGCGATCGCTACCCTCAAGAGGCGTGTTGATCGGTAATTGCGCACTAGGACTGACGAGCAACACATTCCGGACAATATTTGAATTAGGTACCCGCATAAGTCTATGTTGATTGTTCGCGCGAATGTAAGTGACACCGTCACGATTTAATACATCGGTTCCAATTAAAACTGGTACATTGATACATTTGTGTGGAACAATAAATAATTCGACCTCGAGAGAAATGTCATTAAATTCAATAATTAGGGTAACGCGTCTATTGCACTCAATATTATGCTCACCTATACCACGCAAAACCAAATAAGTAGGGATTTGGGCACACTTAAAATGTTTCAGCACGGTTTCAGAAATAAGGGAGACACGTGAGCCACTGTCTATCAATACATCTATAGGTATACCTTGTATAACGGCGGTCGTGACATCACTGTCCGTTGACGTACCTTTCAACTCTGTACAAAAATTTACGTTATGTTTGTTACGCTCCTCAGACCTCTGTTTTGCAAAACAGACTGTGATGTCATGGCCCAATTTTTTACAAAATGTACAAGGAATACTAGGTTTGTTGGCTGGTACCACCGGTACATCCGTTTTTGCTTGTTTTGGACACAAACGTTGTATATGTCCGAAAGCACCGCATGAAAAACACTTAATATCATTTGGCCCATTATTACGAGGACGTTTTTTAGTGTTTCGGTCAAAATATCTACTATGAGAAGGTTTAATAGTACTCGCTAATCGATTAGGTTTAGGTTTTGTATAGATAGACAAAAACTCGACAAGATCTTTAGTTGATAGATGGGCATTAGTCGCAGCAGCACGAACTTGGGCATCAGTTACTCCGCGTATCACAATCGCGACTGTTAATTCATCGCTTAACCCTCTCACGATATTTAAACGCAAAATGGAACGTCTTGCATATTCAGCGTACGTTGAATAACTATCAGAGTTGGTACTCATAACATCGTATAAAATATTGGCGATATCGATTCTTCGCGAACACAACGGTTTGAATTCTATTTTAAAATTTGACCAGGTACGATCGTTAGTAACCCAATCATTGAGCCAGCTACGAGCGTCACCTTTCAAGCAATTTGCAATTCGGGATAAACACTCATTGTCATCCCAATGATTAGTCTCGCGTGCTCTTTCAACCTCCTCACACCAAGAATCGATATCGTGCAAACTGGGATCAAAGTTAGAGATATAATAATGGTTGGATCTGACCTTAGTTAATGCACTCAGTGCTCCAATGAGGCGATCAGTGACGTCAGACGAAGTCGAAGTACCAGCGAGAGAATTCCCAATAGTACTGATATTCGACTCCGACGCGGCTGGTAACGGCGTAGACGCGATCACGCTGCTGGGCGCCTCCACGCCACGTGTGTCCGGCGGCGGCGGCGGCGGTGGCGGCGGCGGCGTCGCAACGGCTCGCACCTCCAGCGCCGTTTCATTACTCGATGTGGGTAGACGGGAGCCTTCTAGCGCATTGAGGCGCGCCAGAATAACTCCAAGCGTATCTTGGAGGTTATCAGCATTAATGTTTTGATCACGCCTCGTTCTACCTCTATTTCTAGTGGTAGGTCGTTCGGCCATGATCAAGTAAAAATTATCTCAACTTGAAAATTATTTTCGCTGCTAACCAAAGCAATAAAAGGCTATGGAGCCGATCCCGCTTCTGATTTTAGCGATACTTATGACAATTTATTAAAAAAAATACAAATCTTAATCAAAAATCTATTTGTAATAAAATTATTTAACAATTAATTAGCACAAAATCAAGTAAAGAAAATAAGACAAATTATAGCTACGAATATGGTAGGTGTTGCCGCTCCGAAGTCTCGACGAAAAGTGAACCCGATACCGAAGCGCATTTTGCTTTTATAGAATGGCGGTCGGTCACAAAACAAAATGGATTCTGACGGCTAATAATATATATAAAATATTACAATATCATCCTAAAACATTTTAGGTCATCAACACGGTATCTATTGACAATTTTAAAGATATCGGTAGATAAATTGCTATAACTATTTCATTACGCTTTATTGATAATTAGGTATAGTTTATTACTATGTTCATAAGAATACCGAAATATTTCAAAACACATTAGGTTTTCTTTTCATCAATGATCATTCACTAATACATATAATCCTCTTATCGATGATTCAATTATTATGATAATACGAAAAATATTATAAAAACAATAATATTTTTATACGCTAAGAAAATAGGCCATCCCAAGCATTTAAAAAAAGGTCGGTAAGTAGTTTGCGCCAACTTGGCATCAACTGTTGATCGTCCGTTGGTATAATTCACTACGGCTACGGCATTCAAAAGTTACATCAAAATGCTTCTTATTTTCAGATCCCCATAAAGCCAATAAATTGTACGTATCGTTCTCCGTGTATACCAACACACGTAGGTTGGTGTCGTATACGCCAATCCCAGGCGCTATAGAATGCTTGGATGGCGTCAGATCTTTGGCTATGGCGTGGGTTATCGTTGGCCATACATTTGTCACACAAACGTTAGGGATAATGGCCAATCCGATTGAGACTTTTGAGGTAGCTATGCTTTATTATTTTGTTTTAAATTAAATTCAATGTATCTAATATGCCGTTACGTTATATATAATTTCCTTGAATAGGCCTATCTAATAAAATAGAACTTAGCACACACATAGTCACATCTAGTAATGTAATCATTATGCCTGACAGTGTTTAGCAATATTTATATTTCTTTTTATCTTGATTGTCTTTTAACATTACCAAAATCACTGACTTTGACTATTTGAAACTCCCCGGCACAGTGAGAGTTATTCGAGATTTGCGTCAGTTTCGCGTTCCTGAATTACTTATCAAGTAAACGCCCGAGAATTGGACAGGGAAACTTTTTATATTGTGTGACTGGTAACTAGTAAACGACACTTAGACATATGATTGTAACCATGATAATAAAAAAAAAGTCCATTTTTTTTTTTATTATTTACTTAGGGTCATGTCATGTCCGTACGGGGTGGTTAATTGAATAAAAAAGATGTATAGTATTTTTATGGTAATAGTATAGTTTTGTTTGTAAATAGGGATAAGTAACTAAATTATATAAAAGCTGATGGTGTATTCTTATTTTTGTTAGTTACTAAATATATGGCTCATGTGCTACTAAGTCAATAAAAAAAAAAAATGTTTATTAATTACCAGCCACCCTATATAATCAATATTTTTCAACACACTTGCTCGTAAAGTTACATTTATTGCGCCGTTTTTGGTATCATAATGCAGCTTGTTACGCACTACTAGTGCTTTTTACTTTACATTACTACACAGTTTTATGATAGGTATAATCCCGATAATGGTTTAATGTTTGTACCTCCCTGCAAGTGATATGTGTTTAGACGACGCTCTTCTTAATTTAAACGGGTTAAATCGTTTGACAGCTAATAGCTGTCAACAAAAAAAAATGCGTGCCATATTCGTTAACGTTGTAATTGTGTGGGTGATTATTAATACAAATTTAGTTCAATAAATACAAGTCTGCTTTTTACCTCACAAGTGTGTTGAAAAACGTCGTTTGACACGCACGCATGCATTGATCATTACACTCACGGCTCCCTTATCGCGTTCGTCTGCGGCTCACGCGCCGAGTGTAATAATCAATTTTGCACACATGTATCATAATGTAATATTACGTATTCTTTTAGTGGATAACCTCATACGGCGCCTTATGGATAACGTCAGCACCAATCACAGTGGACACATTCTTTATGATCAGTGGTTTACTATTGGTTTACACTTCAACTGGGAAAATGACAAGTAGTAAGTAAATTTCGATCTTAATTACAAAATACATCACCAAGTGGTTAGAAACAATAAGTGGTACAGATCATGAGCTCAATTATCAAATCTCAATAAATTTTTCAACTAAAATCCATTTCCTAGAAACCTATGTTGGGTTAGTAATGCTGAACAACTTTTACTATGGAACCAATAGTGAATTATCAAAAAACAAATCGGTGGTAGGGTACTTTGTAGTACCCATCTGGCTGGCTACCATCTTCATGTTGAAAATCTGTCGCCAAGCACCTATTGATGTGTTCCGACAGCTGCACTGGAGAGCCAGTTCCTTCTAACCTTTGTGTACAGTCGAGGACATAAATATGTATACACTTAGTAAAATTCAAAAACGGTTTCCTCTAAAACTACTGATTGAAATTATGAGATATTATGCAGGCAGAATCTTCTAACATATACTATTATGAATATTGTAATATTTTAACACTTTAATCTTAAAAATGCGTGAAAATCGCTTTTGAATTTCAAAAAGTGTATACATATTTATGTCCTCGACTTTACTTACTAACTTCGGTCACATCATCACTTAAAACATAAGTAGTCAAAAATTATTATACTACTAAAAATTATTTTACTACTCTACATTAAGCCTACGGAATTTATGTAGAGATGTTACATTGATGAATGCTTTGATATCTGTCGTACTTTCACCAACGCATTGTTTTATTTTTTCAGTGAAACTACTTAAAAACATCCATCTATTTTATCTAAATAGACTCCTGCGCATGTTCCCCGTGCTAGCAGCGACTATACTCCTCCAAGCTTCGTTATTCAACCGAGTGACCGACGGGCCCTATTGGTCGATGGTTATCAATGAGACAAACAAATGCCGTGTTTATTGGTGGTCCACGCTGTTGCATATACAAAACTATGTGAATCCACTTTCTTTGGTAAGTTATTGAAGACTACCAGCACTTTTCTTAAGATAGTGCTAATTTTGAAATTAGAATTTCACTGTTTTTTTTTCACAAACGCGTAGTAAGGCTAAAAAGTGAGACGAACAGAAAAAAACTTGTATTAAAAATGCGAACTATCCATCCAATGCTGAACTAGCAATATCAATTGGCATAGTCCTTCTCACTTACGGTTCTAATTTATTTTCATTTCAATTTTAGTGCCTTCCCCACTCCTGGTACCTCGCCATAGATGTTCAATTACACATCCTGTCGCCTTTGGTACTGTTTTGTGTGCTCAGTGGTAGAAAGCGTGTGGCCTGGATCGCTTTAATCGCTTTCATGTTGACTTCCCTTACTGCTGCCAGCGTGTACAACTTTATTATGGAGTTCCCCGCTGGACCTGTTACACTTTCGTAAGTTTACATTTTGTTATAGAGGCAATATTAATTTGTTTCTATCAGTCTATATTTTATGGAAATGGGTACATTATATTAATAGGTACAGGTAAGCAGTATGATACAGTTCACAATAATTTATCGGGGAGCTTATAATCTCGCTAGGTAGATTATAAACTAACGGTTTTCACAAAAATACGGTGACAGTGCCAATCCGTCCATCTGTCCTTCTCTTTTCTTCTCTCTCTCTGTTTTGACTTATAATAAAAAAAAACAAAAATATTTTTTTTATAAGAAACAACAATAATAGAGTAAGCAGTGTCAAATGTTGGATATAATTTCTTTAAATAAGTTTATTTATATTTTTTATCTCTTCTCATTGGCCTTACTTTACATCTAATGTCAGAACCGTTTTTTAACCCTATGGTCAGCGGTTAAAAAATAACAATTGATTTCTATTCTTATAAAATGCCGATCGGGCTTACTGATGCAGCTGACTGATGATCGGGCTAATTTTGATTATAAACCATTTTATGTATTTCAGTCGAATAGACGAACAAATGTACTATATGAGTAAATACTACATGAACACGCTAACTCGAGCGTCTCCATTCTTCGTAGGAATGATCTATGGATACTTGCTGCATTTATATAAAGGGAAGGAGGTGGTTATGTCTAAGGTATGTATTTTTAAATTAATTAGTAATATACAGTAATACCTCAGAGTAACTCCACAAGTCAGAAATACGTATGCTAGCGTAAAATATATTATAAGCCACAACAACGGAGCCTCGATGCTCGAATAGTAAAAGCTATGTACGATCATTTTGAGAGTGCATGTTTAAATCCAATCACGTTTAGTTAGATGATCATCATTTATATCATCATAGAACACTGATTTGATAAATTTATAAACAGATTCATTATTAATATTTCATTAAAGAAAATCATAGTAAGGAACCTGTACGCCCAGGAAGTAGAATAAGGCATGTGAATTCCAAATATACACCGGGCCGTGGACTTTGTTTTTTCCCCGTTTTTGATTCAGGTTTGTGCTCCAGCAGTGGGTAATATAAATCTTCTTTTTACCATTCCAGCTTTCAGCATCAGTTCTTTGGCTCTGCGCCATCGCAATAGCTGGTACAGTGATATATTCTTCGTACCCTATAATTCAATTTGACTGGGATAATCAGACGGTGGACAGCATTATCAATTCGTTCATGAGACCAGTCTGGGCGCTTGCTATTGGCTGGCTTATATTCGCTTGTGTTCATGGTTATGGAGGTAAAGACAACATTTTTAGAATGCAAACTCAATTATCAATCCTTTTTGTTAGTTCTGTAAGGTACCAGACTGATTGCACCAGCTTTACCATACTTTTTATTACGAATTGAGGATATGCTGGTGGCGTTTGTTCCATACAAACGTAATCCTCCGTTTCTGAATGATTATTTATTTACCATGCAATCTGTAGTATACCACTGTATGTCCCTCGGTTGTGTTTTTCTCCATAAAATAATTGTTATAAGAATTAGGAGCCTTCCAAAATCACAAAACCTTACCATTGTTAACGCTCTTATCAGACGTCCAGCGAACAAATTTGACGAATATGAAAAACAAAGGAAAACCGCCAGACATAGCCAAAGCCCTTCTTATTATGATTCTTGTTTTTTTTAAATCGATCCAGTTTTGTAGGAGAAAACCGGGGATTACGAAATAGCGATTTCATATAATTTAAATATGTATAATCGGTCCAAGCTGTAGTTGTCTCTATCGCCCTCGGCACAGAATATTTAATAGTACCTCAGAGTAGATAAATACTGATAGTACATACCCTCGGACGGGATAGCTCGGGCACCGCGCGACAGCAATAGATATGTTACAAAGCTATTTTTTAATTTCTTGCAACCATCCTGTCCTCTTAAGCTTTAAAAGCTTAAATCATTGTTGTGGTCAATATTGCAGATTAGTCTATTCTATTTATATAAAAAAATAACATTGTATTCCAGGTCCTATAAACTGGATCTTATCTCTTCACATATGGAAGATACTGGGTCGTCTTTCATATGCGATGTACATCGTGCACTATCTACTAATAATAGTCGTCAACTCCACTGTTTTAGCGCCTACGTACTTCGGTGTTAACTTTTCTGTGAGTATTACTTCATCATATTCTGGTAATTTGGGTTTTGAACTAATCGAAACGAGTCGCAGGATAATACTAATTGGGGAAAAAAACTTTTATGGGCTTTCAGAAACTGGCAGTCTTTCAGTCTGATAAATGAAATAACTGATAAATAGTAAATCTTATACCTTCATATGGAAGTCCTTATCTATCGTAAACAAATCTTTTAATTAATCCTAGTTTTATGAAGTTATAGAGAGAATACCCAGCTTGGAGAAAGGTGTATGTACTTATAATAATTCCACAAGATATTTACTAAAAATTGATAATTTTATTTCCAGTTGTTCAAATTCTTGGCAGACTTTTTCCTGGCCGTGATAGTGGCGTTCATCGTAACTATACTAGTGGACTCGCCCTGCTCTGTTCTCATTAAACACTTTATGGGAGGAGGTAAGTTTCTATAGTTTACTTTATAAGGATATCTGATGTAAACAAAAACGGTCATTATTCTTGAAAATTGAAAGGTCATAAATACGGTAACATAATAAGGTAAATATATACGATGTCCTGCAGTAGAGTGAAAAAGACTGATGATGAGTTTCGTGAGATATATCTATGGATAAGGCCTAGAAGATGAAGCGCTCGTGGATGAAGAGCTCGAGGTGTAGCATGATAAGCCATTCTTAATCGATCGGCAAATTAAGCTACCACCGATTGGATCAGTGACCGCCTAGTGGTTTTCCAAATCGAGCGTTTCCGCGTGCTTTGGAAGGCACATAAAGCAGTTGGTCCCGGTTATCACTTAATTGTGATAGTCGTTTGGAGGCGTTCTAGGCGGCTTGAAAACTCCAACAGTAGGTTGACCACTAGCATACCTCCACCGATCCGCAGTATGCATGCGTGGTGGAGTATCTGCCCATTCCTTTTCACCATCATTTTTGAAAGGAGGCCTGTGCTCAGCAGTGGGACATTATAGGCTGATGATGATGATGATGAAGGCCTACAATAACTTTCTTCTAGGATGTTTTTCAGGTTTTGATTGGCTTGCATTTGATTGACAACATCTTGATACGTGTGCTTATGGAGCCAGTAGTTATAGAGTTGATAAATATTCATTGTGATGAAATATGGTTTTATTTGGTCCACATTTAAATAATCTATGTAAAACATCTTTATTTTTTTTTACCCGACTGACCCGGAAGGAGGGTTATGTTTAATAAAATATTTTTATTTTGCAGGACCTAGAAGGCCAGCCGTAAATGACAAAGCTAATAAAGAGGATAAACCGGAAATAATTCATGATAACATGCGCCCAGAAGGCAAAACTAGACTGTGATATGTTATTTTATATTTATCATCTGTCTACCCTGTTCCTAAGCATTTAGGGTTGGCAATATGTATGTTTTTGCCATTAATCCCTTGAGTTCATGATCTAAGTATTCATCCATTTATTTTTAAAAAATAAATAAAATATTTAAAAACTGCTCGCCAGTAAAACATGCTTGCAACTGTATACTATATATTATATATATTTATCATCTGTCTACCCTGTTCCTAAGCATTTAGGGTTGGCAATATGTATGTTTTTGCCATTAATCCCTTGAGTTCATGATCTAAGTATTCATCCATTTATTTTTAAAAAATAAATAAAATATTTAAAAACTGCTCGCCAGTAAAACATGCTTGCAACTGTATACTATATATTATATTATATTTATCATCTGTCTACCCTGTTCCTAAGCATTTAGGGTTGGCAATATGTATGTTTTTGCCATTAATCCCTTGAGTTCATGATCTAAGTATTCATCCATTAATTTTTAAAAAATAAATAAAATATTTGAACACTGGTCGCCAGTAAAACATGCTTGCAACTGTATACTACGTATCATCTTGCGTATTTTGACATCATATTTTTGAAAATTAAATTATTCTGTCTTATTCACAATTCAAATACAGAAGTATATTAATATTATTAAGTAAGGGTGTGTCCAAACAAAGAGCGCGTGTTCGTCGCGAGCTCGCGCATACATTTCTGGTATATGTCGCGCGGCAGATTTGTGTCATGCGAATGTCGTGCGCGGCATTCATTGTGTCTGGACACACCCTAAGGAATAAGATAGTTGTAAGTTAAATGTTAAGTTATTGTGATATTTCTCATTGAAACAATAATAAATGTAAGATGTATTTTTAATTAAAATCATAATATTTAAAACCACTATCCATTTTATTTCACACTCCAAAACCTTGCCAATAGTTTAAATTTAATTATTTTACAAAATATTTATTTTTCCTATTTAATTTTAATATAGAAAAAAATACTAAATTAGCTATAGAGATGAAATGTGTTTTTAGGTATGTGTTTTCAATTCAGGCCTTTATTTTAGTTTATTACCATTAGTTTTATTAGTTTTATTTCCATTTCGTATTCAAAAATCTTCGTAAACGCTTCCGAATTCCGTGAAGGTTTCCGAATCCGTTTCCGATGACGAATCCGGTTCTTTCTTCATCGAACGCTCATTGTAGGATTCGAACCCTCGTGCGTTGCCACGGCATTTGAGGCTTTAAGGATTATTTATGATAGAGCGTATAGTGACATCTATTAGCCATCTATCAGTTACACTGAGATAGTTCCAGAACATCCTGCATCACTTATACGAAGTTTTCTCGGCAATTTGCATAATATACAACTGCCCCATATGTACAGTTAGACCGCTGTTCCCGAAGGCAAGATAACCCAGCTTGGCGGAATATCTTCCCTTTGTCATCCACCTTGCACTTCCATAACTGTGCCGGGTACGAGCCGCGTCCGTGTCGATCGAACCGTGTATGGATTTGCAGGCGTCAGGGATCGGTTCGGCGATCGACCACGCGAACGAAGTCGCGCCGGGCAGCTAGTCTTCGATAAATAATTAGTGTGTAATTAAATTTCATCTACCTATTTCATCAAAACAGGTAAAATTGATAAGATTAAAATATAGACTAACCTCACCGTAATTTATTACATATACAAAAGTGAACTGACCCTGTAATGTTGTAAATTACGTGAATATAATTAAAAAATGAGATCGAATAATATATTATTTTTAGTCAACGTATTTTTATATACAACAGTTAACGCGTATCTTGATCTAAATATACCAGATGGAATCTACGCTCTTGACCAGAATCTCTTCGAGGATGTTCTTGATCCAGAATTATGTGAAGAACAGATGAATTATATTATAGCCAATGATACTACACTGCGGATTCAATGTGAGTAACGGGAATAGTACAGTCTAGCTAGGACATCAATATTTAAACTTACACATTGTGATATTCTAAAGCAATTGTTCTACACTGTAAAGATTAACGTGTTGAAATATTAATACAAGTCATAATAGTACCTATAATGCTAAAAGATTCAGATCTTAGATATCATTATCTAATAATTTAAATTTAATAGTTTATGAGCAAATCATTGTTGAATTTCAGTAAGTTATACATGTTTACGTCTTCGACTGTACATTGTGATTTCACACAAACCTTCAAGGTTCTATGTCAATTCAAAGTACCTATTACAATAAAACTGCAATTTCATACTTTAACCCCTATTATTTTCCTTGACCATGGTTTTATGTGGTTTTATCCTACAAATAGTACGTAAAGTTTGAAGAGGTGGAGCAGATCTCACAGGAACCTCACTATGTTTAGCCGTAAAGAATTAGCTCTTAGCAAATTTTTATAACTTATAAAGCAGAAAAAGAAAAACACTTTTTTTTCATTTTTTTTAATGGCATTTTTATTTTCTTCAAAATTCATCCTATATATGCTACCGCAGATTTTTTTCTCCGGCCTCAGAATTTGTGGAATAGTATCAGTTCCTACGTAATTTCAAACTTTTAAGTGTATTTTGAAAGCGGTTGAAATTTTTTGATATTCAATTTTGAGTTTAATATTATTATGTGTTTCTCTCAAGATTTGTCGCCGACCGAGGATATGCATCCCATTGATAAATTGACGAAGAGAATTCCATAATATCTTCATAGCATGGTCAGATCCTGATAAAAGTTATATGGGACCACCGTTGGATTTGCTGTAATACAATACAGCAAAAAAAACGGCCAAGCTACATATTTTGACAACGGTGTGTAGAGTTTGTGAAGTTAGGGCTTGTAGAGTTAGGGCGTGTAAGCGTTATAAGCTTGACTTTACATGAGATCTGGTAACTTTTTGACAGATTATGGTCTCGTATTGGCAATATTTTACATGAAAATGTTTTGGGTGGGATTTTTGTAAGTTGCTTATAATATTTTTGTTATTTTGTTAATTTTTTTTGGTGAAAAATTACAAGTTTTATAATTTTTTGTTGGTTGTGTACTAAATATTTACTAAATTACTAAATATTTATTATCATATGGAAAGAAATCACGATAGTTCAATTTAAAATGACGCATGCCATAATCCTAAATATCTATATAATTGCTTTGAAATTATAAAATATAAAAGTATACAAGCAATGATAACTATGAAACGTGATATTACTATGAGTTGGCGTTACAAATAAAAACATACTTTATCAGGGATTAGTGTGATTTCAGCACGTACAAATTAATTTCTTCAATTTATCAGATTTAATTCCTTTCCATCCAAAAGCCGCCGGGTAGATATTGTTTTTTTTTGTTAATTATAAATTTATCTATCACTGTTTAGGTAGTATTTATATACTCTGAGGTTTAGGTCATCATTATCAGCTTGAAATAGTCTGTTAGAGTGGATAAGGCCATGTTAATTAAGTAATTTGTCTTCTTTAGATCTCTACTGGAATTGAATAATAATTATGTAGTAGTGGCAATTCTAGATTTTCGTTTATGGATTATCTCCAGGAAATAGATAGGTTTTATAAAAATTCACAAGTTAATAATATAATAATCATCATAATATTGCGTTTAGTTACCTAGTCTGACTTTCTACAAATATATATACTCATAGATCTAATCTAATCTATGTTGTTAAAAAGTACTAGCACACCTTCCGATCGTGTGGCACTTGTCTGCGGAAATGGTAGAATACTTGACCCTGCGGCCAAAAGTCCAAATCAAGGAAGCTCGCCGTTTTGCTCGAACTTTGTCATCAAAATTGATCGAGGCCTCCGGAGACTGGCGGGCGGCTTTTTCCGCCAACGCATCAGCTTAGCACCAAAAAGGAAACGCTGCCAGCCTACTTTCCTGGCTGGCAGCTAGCTGGGAACCTTTCCGTTAATCGGAAGCAGCGGCAGACTTGAGGAAATTTTCTATACATAGATTGTAATTTGTACATATTTGTTATTATTTGCCAAAAAAATAATAGTTCATAATATTTTCCTCTTAATTTACTTAACGTTTCATAATGTTTTAAATAATATAATTGTCATCCATCAGTTCTGGACGCCGGCATTAGAACACCAAGAGGGATTTTAGGAGGCAACGTAGTCGACATGGGTAATTACTACCAATGTCTTGGCATCAGCGAAGTAATACCAAACTCAGTGGTACAAGGAAAGTACTGCACGATTACAGTGCCTCTAGACCAGGAATTGGAATTGCCCAGTTTACCAGATGGGCCGGAATGGCCAGAGTTTCCAGAATTCCCCTGGCCAGAATTGATCCCGGAAACAAGACATTTGAGCAATGCAACAATAAAGAAACTAAAGGATTACAATTTGATGAGATCAGCTGCTCAAGGTTTACTTGGGACAAAGGTTGAAAGGTAAATTAGCATGCACTTTGTAGTAAATTTTGAGCTCTATGTTCTAACGGCATAGGTAATATTCTGTATTTTCTTACTCTTGAGCTTTATAGCAAAGCATTAGGAGCGATTCCTCGGTAACGATCAGTATTTCCCGGAACATAATTATGATGCAATATTGCAAAGAGACTTCATTATTTGTGTTTGTTTATAAAGAATTGTAACCAAAATGTATAACGTGACAACTCTTATCGGCGTCAAACACCTTGATGAAAGTGAAGCTATTATATCATACTTCACAGTACAACTAGACAAAACTGACAGAATTAGATCAGTAGCTGCATAGAAGCTGGTAGTTGACGACTGTGTTAATGCGTATACAAGCAAGGCGCTACACTGTTACCGCAGGAACACAACACCTCATCAAATTAATGTTATTTGGATCCGATTCAAAATTCAAAATTCAAATTCAAAAATCATTTATTCAAATAGACCTTCGCAGGCACTTATGAAAAGTCTGACTCTAATACTCTAATATCGGTTCGGAAGGTTGCATTTGCTGAGAAGAGCCGGCAATAAACTCAGCAATTACTCTTTTCAAAACAGGCTTAGATTCATTACATAATATTTACATTCTAATCGCACTGAAAACAATTGCGTGCCCCGGCGCGGCGGCAAAATTACAAAGTAGACTGAATAAATAAATAGCAAAGCCCCCACAAGCAGCACCTGTTCACAAGTATGACGCGTGTGGCAGCCATCGCCCTCCTCGCCATATTGGAGGGAAGTGAGCGACCCGTCACACGACGCCGACGATCTTCTGTAAAATGGAGGTACTTCTCCAGCCAGACTGCTCGAAATGAACGAGAGAACCTGTTATGACCTATCTCCCATGAAGCAAATCTTTACTTTAAAATTACCAATGATAGTTACTTACCAGCAATTTTATTGACTTTCAATTAGGTACTAATTAAATGGAAATTAACCATGGAATTATTTATTACTCACAAGATAACATTATTACGTCAAGGTTGCATGAGTAATGTAATGAGAATTGATAAATTTGTAATCGCTGAAATATCAAACATCTGGTAGGTAATATCTAATAAATGTATGAGGGAAGCTTCTCATCATGATAGCAGGTCGTAGGCCTCAACTTTCAATTTAGATATGTATGCTATTACCAATATTATTTACTCTGTGCAAGTAATAATTATGAGTAATGAGCGTATGAATCCGTGTATTTTGTAAGGTAGCCGCGGTAAGAAACTAGCTAAAAAAATTTTTTTTAACCATTTCTGTAACATATCGACCTAAAGAAATGCCATTCCCCAATCGGCGCGCGGCGTATGTACAAAAAACGAAATTCTAATGTTAGAAATTTTTGGCTTTAAGTGAATGTAGTATATTTTATTTTAGATCCTCAGAATTGGGGTCCTCGTCAGGGCTAGCTTTCCAATTAGCAGTGTGCATCCCTAAGTCCTGCACCACAAAGCAAGCCATGGACAAATTATTCTTCAATGTGACGTCACTGGGCTTGGAGTATCAGGACGATTACTGTCGTCTTCCGAATGATAAGCACTGGGTTGCCGCAGATTACGTTGCAGTGTTATAAACTTTTAAGATAAAACTGTATAACTTGGATCAATAACATTTACTCAATTTTGAAAGATTGATTAATCCAAAATCCAACCAATCAAAAAGATTTAGGTTTAATAAAAAAAAAGCGTTACTCAATTTATGTGTTTGATTGAGTTAAAGGAACCTTTTGTTTGTTACAGGGGAGTATTTTCACTTATAGGACTACTTACTATACTGAGCACCTGTTATGATATACATCATACAATATTTCTCGCAAAAGGTAAGACGATTTGATATTATTTTGAAACCCGGGAATAGTACATAAGGCTTCCCCGACTGAAGACTACGGACCCATTGCACCAAGACCTAAAATATCCAGAATATCTTTATTTATATCATAAACGTGGCTAGGTATATACTAAAAAAACGTTTACAAAACTTCTCTCGTGATGCCATTTCCAAAGTCTGTATCACGTGTAATTAATTATCAATAGATAAGTAAGTGTCCGGGTTATTATGACTAACTATTGTTTCATTATGAAACTTATAAGCCTTATTACAAGTTGTAACATTATGATGAGAAAAAGTATTATTGATCTTTCATTATTTAAAAAAATTTCAAGACCGAATTTAATTTCCAAATATTACTTAATATACAATTTTACCTATTTTAAGTAGCCGAAAGTCGAATATAATTTAAAACATTAATACAAAATACTAGCGATCCGCCCCGGCTTCGCACGGGTGCAATGTCGTAATGGGGTGTAGATCGATTTGCGCGCCCGCCCGCGCTCGCCTCGATCCGCCTGATCCCGGTATCGCGAATACTGTTTCTTGCTAATTTTGAATCTTTTAAAATATAAATGATAATGTAAAAAGCAAACTTATAATATACTACCCTACCCTGTGGTGCTACCCTACCCTACCCTACGGGTATGAAAAATTGTTGACCTGAATATATACCTACACAAAATTTCATAAGAATCGGTCAAGCCGTTTGGGAGGAGTTTTTTTTATAAACAATGTGTTCTTATACTTACATTTTTAAACTCGTGATATCTTTCGAATGGATTGTCCGAATTTAATAATTTAAAAAGTTATGTAAAGGGAGGTAAAGGTATTGAAGCAGTCTTGAATATGAAGTAATTTATTTTGATAAGTATTTCTAGCCTTTTCTAGCGGCGGCATTTCAATTAACTTTTTTTTTCACCTTGGGTTACATTATTAGAGTTTTAGTGAGGACCCCATATTTTTATGAAATATAATATAGCCTATGTCAGCTGGGGATAGTGTAGCTTTTCAACAGTGAAAGAATTTTTCAATTCGTTTCAATAGTTTCGAAGCCTATTAAATGCAAACAAACAAACAAACAAACAAACAATCAAATCTTTCCTCTTTATAATATTTCTCTTTTTCTCGACTTTTGTCGGTTTTTTTTAAGTACCCCGTCCTGTGACCCACAGGAAAAAAGGTACCTAATTCCCCTTTCTAGTTAGTATTAAAATATAGGTACATATTATATGTGTATTTATAAATATTTATATACAAATAATATGTTATATATATATTAGTACTATAAATATAGTTTACAATATAGGTACATATCATATGTGTCTTTATAAATATTTTTAATCATATATGTTATATACATAGATATACAACAAGAATTACAACTTAAATTAGAACAAATCATATACAATAAGAAATGTTTATGTTTAGTAATTATTTGTAAGTATTATTATTATTATATATTATTATATTATTATTATATTATTAGTATAGATAGATTACAATATCATCCTATAAACATTTTAGGTCATCAACACGGTATCTATTGAATTTTTTATAGATATCGATAGATAAATTGGAGCTCGCACACGAGCGATAATCGCTGAGCGATTATTTTGACGCTCAATATAGAACATTCAGAGTTCCTTAACATCAGTAAGCGGCTGCCTATCGCTGGGAAGTGGGTAGTGTGCGTTAGCTAATACATTTCCGAACGTTCCATTTTACAGCATTAATCGCCGCGCCCCGGAGGCAGCGATTTTGTCAGTGAGCGACATTTTGTAGCTCGTGTGCGTTTCAGTATTGAACTCTAAATGAACTGAACTGAACGTCAAAATAATCGCTCTGCGATTATCGCTCGTGTGCGGGCTCCTTTATTGATAATTAGGTGCAGTTTATTACTATGTTCATAGCAATACTGAAAGATTTGAAAACACTCAATAGGTTTTCTTTTCATCAATGATCATCCTCTAATATATATAATCGACTTATCGATGATTGAATTTTTATGATAATACATACAATACAAAGTACAAACGCTAAGAAAATAGGGTAGAGTTTAAAAATGGTAGGTAGTTTAAATTGCGCAAACTGCAACTGCAACTGTTGATCGTCCTTTGGTAATTCACTACAGCTACGGCATTCAAAAGTTACATCGAAATGCTTTTTATTTTCAGATTCCAATAAAGCAAATAAATTGTACGTATCGTTCTCCGTGTATACCAACACACGTAGGTTGGTGTCGTATACGCCAATACCAGGCGCTATAGAATGCTTGGATGGCATCAGATCTTTGGCAATGGCGTGGGTTATCGTTGGCCATACATTTGGCACACAACTGCAAGGGATAATGGCCAATCCGATTGAGATTTTTGAGGTAGCTATGCTGTATTGTTTTGTTTTAAATTGTATACAATTTATCTAATAGGCCTATCTAATAAGATATAATATAGACACCTAGCACACACATAGTCACATCTAGTCGCATCTAGTTATGTAATCATTATGCCTGAAAGTGTTAAGCAAAATTTATATTTATTTATATCTTGATTGTCTTTTAACATTACCAAAATCACTGACTTTGACTAACTGCAAATCTCCGACACAGTGAGAGTCAGTTAGTTATTCGAGATTTGGGTCAGATTCACGTTCCTGAATCATCAAGTAAAACGCCCGAGAATTGGACAGCGAATCTTCATAATATCATAAATATTTTTTCAACACACTAGCTCGTAAAGTCACATTTATTGCACCGTTTTTGGTATCATAATGCAGCAATGTAATAAGTAAAAAGCACTAGGCTTTTTACTTTACATTACCGCACAGTTTTATTTTAGGTATAATCCCGATAGTGTTAAGTTTGTACCCCACTGCAAGTGATATGTGTTTAGACGAAGCTCTTCTAAATTTAAACGGGTCAAACAGTATGCAGCGCATAGCTGTCAAAAAAAAAAACTTGCGCGCCATATTTGTTAACTTTGTGAGTGTGCCGAGTGTAATAACCAACTTTGCACACATGTATCATAATGTACTATAACGTATTCTTGTAGTGGTTAACCTCTTATGGCGGCTTATGGATAATGTCAGCACCAATCACAGTGGACACATTCTTTATGCTCAGTGGTTTACTATTGGTTTACACTTCAACTGGGAGAATGACAAGTAGTAAGTAAATTTCGATCTTAATTACAAAATACATCACCAAGTGGTTAGAAACAATAAGGGGTACAGATCATGAGCTGTTATCAAATCTCAATAAATTCAACTAAAATCCATTTCCTAGAAACCTATGTTGGGTTAGTCATGCTGAACAACTTTTACTATGGAACCAATAGTGAATTATCAAAAAACAAATCGGTGGTAGGGTACTTTGTAGTACCCATATGGCTGGCTACCATCTTCATGTTGAAAATCTGTCGCCAAGCACCTATCGATGTGTTCCGTCCGACAGTTGCACTGGAGAGCCAGTTCCTTCTAACCATTGTGTACTTACTAATTTCGGTCACATACTAACTTCGGTCACACAGTAAAAAAATATAATACAGTTGTTGTAAAATAATAGCCGGCTTTCTAATAGAAAAAATAATGAGTCTACATTAAGCCTACGGAATTTATGTAGAGATGTTACATTGATGAATACTTTGATATCTGTCGCACTTTAACCAACACATTGTTTTTTTTCAGTGAAACTACTTAAAAATATCCATCTATTTTATCTAAATAGAATCCTGCGCATGTTCCCCGTGCTAGCAGCGACTATACTCCTGCAAGCTTCGTTATTCCACCGAGTGACCGACGGGCCCTATTGGTCGATAGTTATCAATGAGACAAACAAATGCCGTGTTTATTGGTGGTCCACGCTGTTGCATATACAAAACTATGTGAATCCACATTTTTTCGTAAGTTATTGAAGACTACCAGCTCTTTTCTCAAGATAGTGCTAATTTTGAAACTAGAATTTCAGTTCACAAGCGCGTAGTAAGCCTAAAAGTGAGACGAACAGAAAAAAAAAATAGTTTAAAAATGCGAACTATCCATCCAATGAACTAGCAATATCAATTAGCATAGTCCTTCTCACTTACGGTTCTAATTTATTTTCTTTTCAATTTTAGTGCCTCCCCCACACCTGGTACCTCGCCATAGATGTTCAATTACACATCCTGTCGCCTTTGGTACTGTTTTGTGTGCTCAGTGGTAGAAAGCGTGTGGCCTGGATAGGTTTAATAGCTTTCATGTTGACTTCTCTTACTGTTGCCAGCGTGTACAACTTTATTATGGAGTTCCCCGCTGGACCTATTACACCTTCGTAAGTTAACATTTTGTTATAGAGGCAAATATATTCATTTGTTTCTATCAGTCTATATTTTACGGAAATAGGGTATATATACCAATACCAAGTTGTAAGTTATTCCTTCTCTAATAATAATCTCTCTCGTTTTAGTTCACCCTTATAGTTTATCGATATCAAACTCCACTTCCCAAGTAAAGTGTTCCGACCATAATCCGATTTAGGCGCAGCATTATTTTTTCTTAATAAACGTGATCTAAAGTGAGGCCAACGAGACGAGATAAATATGTAAACAACCTGACCTTTACTGAGCTACATTAATTAAGATAGCGAGCGTTTATTACCTCTGACATGCAATAATGACGTCAGTTAGTCGACAACAGCTGTCGTTACTCGTGGTACAGGGAACCGGTCGGTACAGCAGCTATCAACATTGTTCCGGACTGCATTCGAAGTGATACGAATTTAGTTTTTTTGTTGTTAGGTATTTGTCCGTTATTATTAGTTTTTAGGGTACCTACCGAACCAAAAAGGTAAGGAGGAATCCTTATGGTGCCACTTCTTCCGTCTGTCCTTCTATTTTGTTCTCTTCTCTCTTTCAGTTTTGACTTATGATAAAAAAAAACAAAAATATAAATAAAAAGATTTTTATTATTGCTGTTTCTTCTAATACAGACGATAAAGATAAGAATAAGAAGTGTAAAATGTTGGATATAATTTCTTTAAATAAGTTTATTTATATTTTTTTTCTCGTCTCATTGGACTTTCTTTACATCTAATGTCACAACCATTTTTTAACCCTATGGTCAGCGTTTAAAAAAATAACAATTGATTTCTATTCTTATAAAATGCCGATCGGGCTAACTGATGCAGCTGACTGATGATCGGGCTAATTTTGATTATAAACCTTTTTATGTATTTTCAGTCGAATGGACGGTGAAATCTACGTAAGTAAATACTACATGAACACGCTAACTCGAGCGTCTCCATTCTTCGTAGGAATGATCTATGGATACTTGCTGCATTTTTATAAAGGGAAGGAGGTGGTTATGTCTAAGGTATGTATTTTTAATTGTAATTAGTAATACACAGTAATAGTTCAGAGTAACTCCACAAATGTGGAGCCAACAGGCTAAAGGTTGCAGAAATAGCAAATAAAGTTAAAGAGTCCAGACTGAGATGGTACGGTCATTTTCTTAGACGAACAGACTACCAAGTCGTGAAAAAGTGCCTTTCCATAGCTACATAGAAGAGGGGAAGAAGAAGCCCTCAAACTACATGGATGACAAGGGTCCAAAAAGCCTTGAGGGAAATGAGACTTACGGAAGATGACGCACAAGACCGAAATAAATGGCGTCGCAGATTGGGAGAGCCAACCCCGCTTAACGGGAAAAGGCGAGGTCAAAGAATAAGAAAGTAATAGCCGTAAATAAATACTATGTACAAGTAATAGCTTAGTTTCCATAATATTAATTACTAGTAGGTTTATATTTCTTAATCGGGGTACCCAATTGAATTACCGTAAAATATATCATAAGCCACAACAACGGAGCCTCGATGCTCGAATAGTAAAAACTATGTACGACCATGAGAGTGCATGTTTAAAGAAAAACATCGTAAGGAAACTGTACGCCCAGGAAGTAGAATAAGGCATGTGAATTCCAAATATACACCGGGCCGTGGACTTTGTTTTTTCCCCGTTTTTGATTCAGGTTTGTGCTCCAGCAGTGGGTAATATAAATCTTCTTTTTACCATTCCAGCTTTCAGCATCAGTTCTTTGGCTCTGCGCCATCGCAATAGCTGGTACAGTGATATATTCTACGTACCCTATAATGCAAATTGACTGGGATAATCAGACGGTGGACAGCATTATCAATTCGTTCATGAGACCAGCCTGGGCGCTTGCTATTGGCTGGCTTATATTCGCTTGTGCTCATGGTTATGGAGGTAAAGACAACATTTTTAGAATGCAAACTCAATTATCAATCCTTTTTGTTAGTTCTGTAAGGTACCAGACTGATTGCACCAGCTTTACCATACTTTTTATTACGAATTGAGGATATGCTGGTGGCGTTTGTTCCATACAAACGTAATCCTCCGTTTCCTCTCTGGATAATGACACTAGAGCAATGATTATTTATTTACCATACAATCTGTAGTCCCTCTGTATGTCCCTCGGTTGTTTTTTCTCCATAAAGTAATTGTTATAAGAATTAGGAGCCTTCCAAAATCACAAAACCTTACCATTGTTAACGCTCTTATCAGACGTCCAGCGAACAAATTTGACGAATATAAAAAAACAAAGGAAAACCGCCAGACATAGCCAAAGCCCTTCTTATGATTCTTGTTTTTTTTTAAATCGATCCAGTTTTGTAGGAGAAAACCGGGGATTACGAAATAGCGATTTCATATAATTTAAATATGTATAATCGGTCCAAGCTGTAGTTGTCTCTATAGCCCTCGGCACAGAATATTTAATAGTACATACCCTCGGACGGGATAGCTCGGGCACAGCGCGACAGCAATAGATATGTTACAAAGCTATTTTTTAATTTCTTGCAACCATCCTGTCCTCTTAAGCTTTAAAAGCTTAAGTCATTGTTGTGGTCAATATTGCAGATTAGTCTATTTTATTTATATAAAAAAATAACATTGTATTCCAGGTCCTATAAACTGGATCTTATCTCTTCACATATGGAAGATACTGGGTCGTCTTTCATATGCGATGTACATCGTGCACTATCTACTAATAATAGTCGTCAACTCCACTGTTTTAGCGCCTACGTACTTCGGTGTTAACTTTTCTGTGAGTATTACTTCATCATATTCTGGTAATTTGGGTTTTGAACTAATCGAAACAAGTCGCAGGATAATACTAATTGGGGAAAAAAACTATTATGGGCTTTCAGTAACTGTCAGTCTTTCAGTCTGATAAATGAAATAACTGATAAATAGTAAATCTTATACCTTCATATGGAAGTCCTTATCTATCGTAAACAAATCTTTTAATTAATCCTAGTTTTATGAAGTTATAGAGAGAATACCCAGCTTGGAGAAAGGTGTATGTACTTATAATAATTCCACAAGATATTTACTAAAAATTGATAATTTTATTTCCAGTTGTTCAAATTCTTGAGTGACTTTTTCCTGGCCGTGATAGTGGCGTTCATCGTAACTATACTAGTGGACTCGCCCTGCTCTGTGCTCATTAAACACTTTATGGGAGGAGGTAAGTTTCTATAGTTTACTTTATAAGGATATCTGATGTAAACGAAAACGGTCATTATTCTTGAAAATTGAAAGGTCATAAATACGGTAACATAATAAGGTAAATATATACGATGTCCTGCAGTAGAGTGAAAAAGACTGATGATGAGTTTCGTGAGATATATCTATGGATAAGGCCTAGAAGATGAAGCGCTCGTGGATGAAGAGCTCGAGGTGTAGCATGATAAGCCATTCTTAATCGATCGGCAAATTAAGCTACCACCGATTGGATCAGTGACCGCCTAGTGGTTTTCCAAATCGAGCGTTTCCGCGTGCTTTGGAAGGCACATAAAGCAGTTGGTCCCGGTTATCACTTAATTGTGATAGTCGTTTGGAGGCGTTCTAGGCGGCTTGAAAACTCCAACAGTAGGTTGACAACTAGCATACCTCCACCGATCCGCAGTGTGCATGCGTGGTGGAGTATCTGCCCATTCCTTTTCACCATCATTTTTGAAAGGAGGCCTGTGCTCAGCAGTGGGACATTATAGGCTGATGATAATGATGATGAAGGCCTACAATAACTCTCTTCTAGGATGTTTTTCAGGTTTTGATTGGCTTGCATTTGATTGACAACATCTTGATACGTGTGCTTATGGAGCCAGTGGTTATAGAGTTGATAAATATTCATTGTGATGAAATATTGTTTTATTTGGTCCACATTTAAATAATCTATGTAAAACATCTTTATTTTTCTTTTAATAAAATATTTTTATTTTGCAGGACCTAGAAGGCCAGCCGTAAACGACAAAGCTAATAAAGAGGATAAACCGGAAATAATTCATGATAACATGCGCCCAGAAGGCAAAACTAGACTGTGATATGTTATTTTATATTTATCATCTGTCTACCCTGTTCCTAAGCATTTAGGGTTGGCAATATGTATGTTTTTGCCATTAATCCCTTGAGTTCATGATCTATGTATTCATCCATTTATTTTAAAAAAATAAATAAAATATTTAAACACTGGTCGCCAGTAAAACATGCTTGCAACTGTATACTACGTATCATCTTGCGTATTTTGACATCATATTTTTGAAAATTAAATTATTCTGTCTTATTCACAATTCAAATACAGAAGTATCATTTGTGTCATGCGAATGTCGCGCGCGCCATTCATTGTGTCTGGACACACCCTAAGGAGTAAGATAGTTTTAAGTTAAATGTTAAGTTATTGTGATATTTCTCATTGAAACAATAATAAATGTAAGATGTATTTTTAATTAAAATCATAATATTTAATACCACTATCCATTTTATTTCACACTCCAAAACCTTGCCAATAGATGTGTTTTCAATTCAGGCCTTTATTTTAGTTTATTACCATTAGTTTTATTAGTTTTATTTTGATATAAATGCATCGATATATTATGTCTGTCTAATTGTTATATTTTTTTTTTATTTTGTGATATTTAGTCTAAACTTGTCAATAGTCACAGTGATAACAATGTGTGTATTTAGTGTTTCCCTTTAGTTATTTTTTATTTCTAAGGCAGACTTAAGTAAGTCATGCTCACTTTAAGGCCTTTGCTAGCGGCGGCGTCGTGTGACGGGTCGCTCACTTCCCTCCAATATGGCGAGGAGGGCGATGGCTGCCACACGCGTCATACTTGTGAACAGGTGCTGCTTGTGGGGGCTGGTCTGCTTAAGTTTGCTATTTATTTACTTATTAAATATTTATTCAGTCTACTTTGTAATTTTGCCGCCGCGCCGGGGCACGCAATTGTTTTCAGTGCGATTAGAATGTAAATATTATGTAATGCATCTAAGCCTGTTTTGAAAAGAGTAATTGCTGAGTTTATTGCCGGCTCTTCTCAGCAAATGCAACCTTCCGAACCGGTATTAGAGTATTAGAGTCAGACTTTTCATAAGTGCCTGCGAAGGTCTATTTGAATAAATGATTTTGAATTTTGAATTTTGAATTCCCAAATCTTCGTAAACGCTTCCGAATTCCGTGAAGGTTTCCGAATCCGTTTCCGATGACGAATCCGGTTCTTTCTTCATCGAACGCTCATTGTAGGATTCGAACCCTCGTGCGTTGCCACGGCATTTGAGGCTTTAAGGATTATTTATGATAGAGCGTATAGTGACATCTATTAGCCATCTATCAGTTATACTGAGATAGTTCCCATACATAAAGATAGGTGGCGTGGCGCCAGAACATCCTGCATCGCGTATACGAAGTTTTCTCGGCAATTTGCATAATATACAACTGCCCCATATGTACAGTTAGACCGCTGTTCCCGAAGGCAAGATAACCTAGCTTGGCGGAAGATCTTCCCTTTGTCATCCACCTTGCACCTCCATAACTGTGACGGGTACGAGCCGTGTCCGTGTCGATCGAACCGTGTATGGATTTGCAGGCGTCAGGGATCGGTTCGGCGATCGACCACGCGAACGAAGTCACGCCGGGCAGCTAGTCTTCGATAAATAATTAGTGTGTAATTAAATTTCATCTACCTATTTCATCAAAACAGGTAAAATTGATAAGATTAAAATATAGACTAACCTCATCGTAATTTATTACATATACAAAAGTGAACTGACCCTGTAATGTTGTAAATTACGTGAATATAATTAAAAAATGAGATCGAATAATATATTATTTTTAGTCAACGTATTTTTATATACAACAGTTAACGCGTATCTTGATCTAAATATACCAGATGGAATCTACGCTCTTGACCAGAATCTCTTCGAGGATGTTCTTGATCCAGAATTATGTGAAGAACAGATGAATTATATTATAGCCAATGATACTACACTGCGGATTCAATGTGAGTAACAGGAATAGTACAGTCTAGCTAGGACATCAATATTTTAACTTACACATTGTGATATTCTAAAGCAATTGTTCTACACTGTATAGATTAACGTGTTGAAATATTAATACAAGTCATAATAGTACCGATAATGTTAAAAGATGTGATATCTAATAATTTAAATTTAATAGTTTATGAGCAAATCATTGTTGAATTTCAGTAAGTTATACATGTTTACGTCTTCGACTGTACATTGTGATTTCACACAAAACTTCAAGGTTCTATGACAATTCAAAGTACCTATTACAATAAAACTGCAATTTCATACTTTAACCCCTATTATTTTCCTTGACCATGGTTTTATGTGGTTTTATCCTACAAATAGTACGTAAAGTTTGAAGAGGTGGAGCAGATCTCGCAGGAACCTCACTATGTTTAGCCATAAAGAATTAGCTCTTAGCAAATTTTTATAACTTATAAAGCAGAAAAAGAAATTGAAAAAAAAAGAAAAACACTTTTTTTTCATTTTTTTTAATGGCATTTTTATTTTCTTCAAAATTCATCCTATATATGCTACCGCAGATTTTTTTCTCCGGCCTCAGAATTTGTGAAATAGTATCAGTTCCTACGTCATTTCAAACTTTTAAGTGTATTTTGAAAGCGGTTGAAATTTTTTGATCTTCAATTTTGAGTTTAATATTATTATGTGTTTCTCTCAAGATTTGTCGCCGACCGAGGATATGCATCCCATTGATAAATTGACGACAATATTGAATAATATTCTGCAATCTTGATGCTTGTGCTCTTTCCCATTGAAGAATTCCATAATATCTTCATAGCATGGTCAGATCCTGATAAAAGTTATATGGGACCACCGTTGGATTTGCTGTAATACAATACAGCAAAAAAAACGGCCAAGCTACATATTTTGACAACGGTGTGTAGAGTTTGTGTGGTTTGGGCTTGTAGAGTTAGGGCGTGTAGAGTTATAAGCTTGACTTTACATGAGATCTGATAACTTTTTGATAGATTATGGTCTCGTATTGGCAAAATTTTATATGAAAATGTTTTGGGTGGGATTTTTGTAAGTTGCTTATAATATTTTTTTTATTTTGTTAATTTTTTTTGGTGAAAATTTACAAGTTTTATAATTTTTTGTTTGGTTATTTACTAAATTACTAAATATTTATTATCATATGGAAATAAATCACGCTAGTTCAATTTAAAATGACGCATGCCATAATCCTATATATCTATATAATTGCTTGGAAATTATCGTCAATTTGTCAATTCCATAAAAATATATACTCAATGATAACTATGAAACGTGATATTACTATGAGTTGGCTTTGCAAATAAAAACATATTTTATCAGGGATTAGTGTGATTTCAGCACGTACAAATTAATTTCTTCAATTTATCAGATTTAATTCCTTTCCATCCAAAAGCCGCCTGGTAGATATTGTTTTTTTTTGTTAATTATAAATTTATCTATCACTGTTTAGGTAGTATTTATATACTCTGAGGTTTAGGTCATCATTATCAGCTTGAAATAGTCTGTTAGAGTGGATAAGGCCATGTTAATTAAGTAATTTGTCTTCTTTAGATCTCTACTGGAATTGAATAATAATTATGTAGTAGTGGCAATTCTAGATTTTCGTTTATGGATTATCTCCAGGAAATAGATAGGTTTTATAAAAATTCACAAGTTAATAATATAATAATCATCATAATATTGCGTTTAGTTACCTAGTCTGACTTTCTACAAATATATATACTCATAGATCTAATCTAATCTATGTTGTTAAAAAGTACTAGCACACCTTCCGATCGTGTGGCACTTGTCTGCGGAAATGGTAGAATACTTGACCCTGCGGCCAAAATTCCAAATCAAGGAAGCTCGCCGTTTTGCTCGAACTTTGTCATCAAAATTGATCGAGGCCTCCGGAGACTGGCGGGCGGCTTTTTCCGCCAACGCATCAGCTTAGCACCAAAAAGGAAACGCTGCCAGCCTACTTTCCTGGCTGGCAGCTAGCTGGGAACCTTTCCGTTAATCGGAAGCAGCGGCAGACTTGAGGAAATTTTCTATACATAGATTGTAATTTGTACATATTTGTTATTATTTGCCAAAAAAATAATAGTTCATAATATTTTCCTCTTAATTTACTTAACGTTTCATAATGTTTTAAATAATATAATTGTCATCCATCAGTTCTGGACGCCGGCATTAGAACACCAAGAGGGATTTTAGGAGGCAACGTAGTCGACATGGGTAATTACTACCAATGTCTTGGCATCAGCGAAGTAATACCAAACTCAGTGGTACAAGGAAAGTACTGCACGATTACAGTGCCTCTAGACCAGGAATTGGAATTGCCCAGTTTACCAGATGGGCCGGAATGGCCAGAGTTTCCAGAATTCCCCTGGCCAGAATTGATCCCGGAAACAAGACATTTGAGCAATGCAACAATAAAGAAACTAAAGGATTACAATTTGATGAGATCAGCTGCTCAAGGTTTACTTGGGACAAAGGTTGAAAGGTAAATTAGCATGCACTTTGTAGTAAATTTTGAGCTCTATGTTCTAACGGCATAGGTAATATTCTGTATTTTCTTACTCTTGAGCTTTATAGCAAAGCATTAGGAGCGATTCCTCGGTAACGATCAGTATTTCCCGGAACATAATTATGATGCAATATTGCAAAGAGACTTCATTATTTGTGTTTGTTTATAAAGAATTGTAACCAAAATGTATAACGTGACAACTCTTATCGGCGTCAAACACCTTGATGAAAGTGAAGCTATTATATCATACTTCACAGTACAACTAGACAAAACTGACAGAATTAGATCAGTAGCTGCATAGAAGCTGGTAGTTGACGACTGTGTTAATGCGTATACAAGCATAGCGCTACACTGTTACCGCAGGAACACAACACCTCATCAAATTAATGTTATTTGGATCCGATTCAAAATTCAAATTCAAAAATCATTTATTCAAATAGACCTTCGCAGGCACTTATGAAAAGTCTGACTCTAATACTCTAATACCGGTTCGGAAGGTTGCATTTGCTGAGAAGAGCCGGCAATAAACTCAGCAATTACTCTTTTCAAAACAGGCTTAGATTCATTACATAATATTTACATTCTAATCGCACTGAAAACAATTGCGTGCCCCGGCGCGGCGGCAAAATTACAAAGTAGACTGAATAAATAAATAGCAAACTTAAGCAGACCAGCCCCCACAAGCAGCACCTGTTCACAAGTATGACGCGTGTGGCAGCCATCGCCCTCCTCGCCATATTGGAGGGAAGTGAGCGACCCGTCACACGACGCCGACGATCTTCTGTAAAATGGAGGTACTTCTCCAGCCAGACTGCTCGAAATGAACGAGAGAACCTGTTATGACCTATCTCCCATGAAGCAAATCTTTACTTTAAAATTACCAATGATAGTTACTTACCAGCAATTTTATTGACTTTCAATTAGGTACTAATTAAATGGAAATTAACCATGGAATTATTTATTACTCACAAGATAACATTATTACGTCAAGGTTGCATGAGTAATGTAATGAGAATTGATAAATTTGTAATCGCTGAAATATCAAACATCTGGTAGGTAATATCTAATAAATGTATGAGGGAAGCTTCTCATCATGATAGCAGGTCGTAGGCCTCAACTTTCAATTTAGATATGTATGCTATTACCAATATTATTTACTCTGTGCAAGTAATAATTATGAGTAATGAGCGTATGAATCCGTGTATTTTGTAAGGTAGCCGCGGTAAGAAACTAGCAATGGCAAAAAAAATTTTTTTTTAACCATTTCTGTAACATATCGACCTAAAGAAATGCCATTCCCCAATCGGCGCGCGGCGTATGTACAAAAAACGAAATTCTAATGTTAGAAATTTTTGGCTTTAAGTGAATGTAGTATATTTTATTTTAGATCCTCAGAATTGGGGTCCTCGTCAGGGCTAGCTTTCCAATTAGCAGTGTGCATCCCTAAGTCCTGCACCACAAAGCAAGCCATGGACAAATTATTCTTCAATGTGACGTCACTGGGCTTGGAGTATCAGGACGATTACTGTCGTCTTCCGAATGATAAGCACTGGGTTGCCGCAGATTACGTTGCAGTGTATGTAAATATAAACTTTTAAGATAAAACTGTATAACTTGGATCAATAACATTTACTCAATTTTGAAAGATTGATTAATCCAAAATCCAACCAATCAAAAAGATTTAGGTTTAATAAAAAAAAGCGTTACTCAATTTATGTGTTTGATTGAGTTAAAGGAACCTTTTGTTTGTTACAGGGGAGTATTTTCACTTATAGGACTACTTACTATACTGAGCACCTGTTATGATATACATCATACAATATTTCTCGCAAAAGGTAAGACGATTTGATATTATTTTGAAACCCGGGAATAGTACATAAGGCTTCCCCGACTGAAGACTACGGACCCATTGCACCAAGACCTAAAATATCCAGAATATCTTTATTTATATCATAAACGTGGCTAGGTATATACTAAAAAAAGTTTACAAAACTTCTCTCGTGATGCCATTTCAAAAGTCTGTATCACGTGTAATTAATTATCAATAGATAAGTAAGTGTCCGGGTTATTATGACTAACTATTGTTTCATATGAAACTTATAAGCCTTATTAAAAGTTGTAACATTATGATGAGAAAAAGTATTATTGATCTTTTATTATTTAAAAAAATTTCAAGACCGAATTTAATTTCCAAATATTACCTAATATACAATTTTACCAATTTTAAGTAGCCGAAAGTCGAATATAATTTAAAACATTAATACAAAATAATAGCGATCCGCCCCGGCTTCGCACGGGTGCAATGTCGTAATGGGGTGTAGATCAATTTGCGCGCCCGCCCGCGCCCGCCTCGATCCGCCTGATCCCGGTATCGCGAATACTTTTTCTTGCTAATTTTGAATCTTTTAAAATATAAATGATAATGTAAAAAGCAAACTTATAATATACTACCCTACCCTGTGGTGCTACCCTACCCTACCCTACGGGTATGAAAAATTGTTGACCTGAATATATACACAACATTTCATAAGAATCGGTCAAGCCGTTTGGGAGGAGTTTTTTTTATAAACAATGTGCTCTTATACTTACATTTTTAAACTCGTGATATCTTTCGAATGGATTGTCCGAATTTAATAATTTAAAAAGTTATGTAAAGGGAGGTAAAGGTATTGAAGCAGTCTTGAATATGAAGTAATTTATTTTGATAAGTATTTCTAGCCTGTTCTAGCGGCGGCATTTCAATAAACTTTTTTTTACACCTTGGGTTACATTATTAGAGTTTTAGTGAGGATCCCTATTTTTTTTAAATATATTAATTTATTAAATATAATATAGCCTATGTCAGCTGGGGATAGTGTAGCTTTCCAACAGTGATAGAATTTTTCAATTCGGTTCAGTAGTTTCGAAGCCTATTTAATGCAAACAAACAAACAAACAATCAAATCTTTCCTCTTTATAATATTTCTTTTTTTCTCGACTTTTGTCGGTTTTTTTTAAGTACCCCGTCCTGTGACCCACAGGAAAAAAGGTACCTAATTCCCCTTTCTAATTAGTATTAAAATATAGATATTATTTTATTATTATTATTATATTATTAGTTATTAGTATAGATAGATTACAATATCATCCTATAAACATTTTAGGTCATCAACACGGTATCTATTGAATTTTTTATAGATATCGATAGATAAATTGCTATTACTATTTCATTACGCTTTAAGGAGCTTGCACACGAGCGATAATCGCTGAGCGATTATTTTGACGCTCAATATAGAACGTTCAGAGTTCCCTAACATCAGTAAGCGGCCGGCTATCGCTGGGAAGTGGGTAGTGTGCGTTAGCTAATACATTTCCGAACGTTCCATTTTACAGCGATAATCGCCGCGCCCGGACGCAGCGATTTTGTCAGTGAGCGACATTTTGTAGCTCGTGTGCGTTTCAGTATTGAACTCTAAATGAACTGAACTGAACGTCAAAATAATCGCTCTGCGATTATCGCTCGTGTGCGGGCTCCTTTATTGATAATTAGGTGCAGTTTATTACTATGTTCATAGCAATACTGAAAGATTTGAAAACACTCAATAGGTTTTCTTTTCATCAATGATCATCCTCTAATATATATAATCGACTTATCGATGATTGAATTTTTATGATAATACATACAATACAAAGTACAAACGCTAAGAAAATAGGGTAGAGTTTAAAAATGGTAGGTAGTTTAAATTGCGCAAACTGCAACTGCAACTGTTGATCGTCCTTTGGTAATTCACTACAGCTACGGCATTCAAAAGTTACATCGAAATGCTTTTTATTTTCAGATTCCAATAAAGCAAATAAATTGTACGTATCGTTCTCCGTGTATACCAACACACGTAGGTTGGTGTCGTATACGCCAATACCAGGCGCTATAGAATGCTTGGATGGCATCAGATCTTTGGCAATGGCGTGGGTTATCGTTGGCCATACATTTGGCACACAACTGCAAGGGATAATGGCCAATCCGATTGAGATTTTTGAGGTAGCTATGCTGTATTGTTTTGTTTTAAATTGTATACAATTTATCTAATAGGCCTATCTAATAAGATATAATATAGACACCTAGCACACACATAGTCACATCTAGTCGCATCTAGTTATGTAATCATTATGCCTGAAAGTGTTAAGCAAAATTTATATTTATTTATATCTTGATTGTCTTTTAACATTAATCACTGACTTTGACTAACTGCAAATCCCCGACACAGTGAGAGTCAGTTAGTTATTCGAGATTTGGGTCAGATTCACGTTCCTGAATCATCAAGTAAAACGCCCGAGAATTGGACAGCGAATCTTCATAATATCATAAATATTTTTTCAACACACTTGCTCGTAAAGTCACATTTATTGCACCGTTTTTGGTATCATAATGCAGCAATGCAATAAGTAAAAAGCACTAGGCTTTTTACTTTACATTACCGCACAGTTTTATTTTAGGTATAATCCCGATAGTGTTAAGTTTGTACCTCACTGCAAGTGATATGACTGTGTTTAGACGAAGCTCTTCTAAATTTAAACGGGTCAAACAGTATGCAGCGCATAGCTGTCAAAAAAAAAACTTGCGCGCCATATTTGTTAACTTTGTGAGTGTGCCGAGTGTAATAACCAACTTTGCACACATGTATCATAATGTACTATAACGTATTCTTGTAGTGGTTAACCTCTTATGGCGGCTTATGGATAATGTCAGCACCAATCACAGTGGACACATTCTTTATGCTCAGTGGTTTACTATTGGTTTACACTTCAACTGGGAGAATGACAAGTAGTAAGTAAATTTCGATCTTATTTACAAAATACATCACCAAGTGGTTAGAAACAATAAGGGGTACAGATCATGAGCTGTTATCAAATCTCAATAAACTCAACTAAAATCCATTTCTTAGAAACCTATGTTGGGTTAGTCATGCTGAACAACTTTTACTATGGAACCAATAGTGAATTATCAAAAAACAAATCGGTGGTAGGGTACTTTGTAGTACCCATATGGCTGGCTACCATCTTCATGTTGAAAATCTGTCGCCAAGCACCTATCGATGTGTTCCGTCCGACAGTTGCACTGGAGAGCCAGTTCCTTCTAACCATTGTGTACTTACTAATTTCGGTCACATACTAACTTCGGTCACACATAAACACAGTAAAAAATTATAATACAGTTGTTGTAAAATAATAGCCGGCTTTCTAATAGAAAAAATAATGAGTCTACATTAAGCCTACGGAATTTATGTAGAGATGTTACATTGATGAATGCTTTGATATCTGTCGCACTTTAAACAACACATTGTTTTTTTTTCAGTGAAACTACTTAAAAATATCCATCTATTTTATCTAAATAGAATCCTGCGCATGTTCCCCGTGCTAGCAGCGACTATACTCCTCCAAGCTTCGTTATTCCACCGAGTGACCGACGGGCCCTATTGGTCGATAGTTATCAATGAGACAAACAAATGCCGTGTTTATTGGTGGTCCACGCTGTTGCATATACAAAACTATGTGAATCCACATTTTTTCGTAAGTTATTGAAGACTACCAGCTCTTTTCTCAAGATAGTGCTAATTTTGAAATTAGAATTTCAGTTCACAAGCGCGTAGTAAGCCTAAAAAATGAGACGAACAGAAAAAAAAAATAGTTTAAAAATGCGAACTATCCATCCAATGAACTAGCAATATCAATTAGCATAGTCCTTCTCACTTACGGTTCTAATTTATTTTCTTTTCAATTTTAGTGCCTCCCCCACACCTGGTACCTCGCCATAGATGTTCAATTACACATCCTGTCGCCTTTGGTACTGTTTTGTGTGCTCAGTGGTCGAAAGCGTGTGGCCTGGATAGGTTTAATCGCTTTCATGTTGACTTCTCTTACTGTTGCCAGCGTGTACAACTTTATTATGGAGTTCCCCGCTGGACCTATTACACCTTCGTAAGTTAACATTTTGTTATAGAGGCAAATATATTCATTTGTTTCTATCAGTCTATATTTTACGGAAATAGGGTATATATACCAATACCAAGTTGTAAGTTATTCCTTCTCTAATAATAATCTCTCTCGTTTTAGTTCACCCTTATAGTTTATCGATATCAAACTCCACTTCCCAAGTAAAGTGTTCCGACCATAATCCGATTTAGGCGCAGCATTATTTTTTCTTAATAAACGTGATCTAAAGTGAGGCCAACGAGACGAGATAAATATGTAAACAACCTGACCTTTACTGAGCTACATTAATTAAGATAGCGAGCGTTTATTACCTCTGACATGCAATAATGACGTCAGTTAGTCGACAACAGCTGTCGTTACTCGTGGTACAGGCACAGAGGATTGAAGGGAACAGAGTACAAGCTTCTAAGGAACGTTAAAAAATTATACCTATATTGGTAGGGTTAGCACAGGAGAATAACATTAAATGAATATATAAAAATGTATACCTACCTATCAGCTGTTTCGTGATGATAGAATATTGCTATTCACATATTACAGATTATTAGGAAAGGGTACTAAAATGCAAATCCAGTTTTGACGCTGACCATACCTGTGTGACTAAGATTTGCTCGCAAACTCGGCAGATCGCGTTGTCCCAGAGATGAAATCTAGCTGAATCACTTAATCGCCCCCAAAAACCCCCATATAGCAAATTTCATCGAAATCGTTAAAGCCGTTTTCGAGATCTCAAAACATACATGCTCTTTAAATAGGATAGTTAGGTAGGTACACCTACGTATTTGAAATCATAAACAGCCATCATGCCATTAATTTATGAGAAAAGAGACAATATAAAAACAATTTACCAGAAAACTAATACCTACCTACCTATTATATGCAAGATACTAATAGAAAACTTATTCATTATATTATTGTTCATAGACTCAGTAAAGTAAACCATATTTACACATTTGGATATTAAAATTATATTATTAAAATCTAAACGTAAACAAACACAATGCGCGGGTGCCCTGAGTTTGAGCACAGGCCGAGCCAGTTTAAACCGGTTTCCCCTCGTACGTGACGAGCCGCCTGTGCTTTCGCACACACGCACCCCAAGCTTGTAGTTGTGTACCTACCGTAGCGCGTTTGTATGAAGCTTGTACTCTGTTCCCTTCAATCCTCTGTGGTACAGGGAAGCGGTCGGTACAGCAGCTATCAACATTTGTCCGGACTGCATTCGAAGTGATACGAATTAAGTTTTTTTGTTGTTAGGTATTTGTCCGTTATTATTAGTTTTTAGGGTACCTACCGAACCAAAAAGGTAAGGAGGAATCCTTATGGTGCCACTTCTTCCGTCTGTCCTTCTCTTTTCTTCTCTTCTCTCTTTCAGTTTTGACTTATGATAAAAAAAAACAAAAATATAAATTAAAACATTTTTATTATTGCTGTTTCTTCTAATACAGACGATAAAGATAAGAATAAGAAGTGTAAAATGTTGGATATAATTTCTTTAAATAAGATTTTTTTTTTCGTCTCATTGGCCTTTCTTTACATCTAATGTTACAACCATATTTTTAACCCTATGGTCAGCATTTAAAAAAATTACAATTGATTTCTATTCTTATAAAATGCCGATCGGGCTTACTGATGCAGCTGACTGATGATCGGGCTAATTTTGATTATAAACCTTTTTATGTATTTTCAGTCGAATGGACGGTGAAATCTACGTAAGTAAATACTACATGAACACGCTAACTCGAGCGTCTCCATTCTTCGTAGGAATGATCTATGGATACTTGCTGCATTTATATAAAGGGAAGGAGGTGGTTATGTCTAAGGTATATATTTTTAATTTTATTTAGTAATACACAGTAATAGTTCAGAGTAACTCCACAAATTCAAGTCAGAAATACGTATGCTACGATGGGCAGGAGGAGTCACACTCAGAGACAAGGTGCGCAACGAAGATATTAGAGGGAGCTTCAAGGTTGCAGAAATAGCAAATAAAGTTAAAGAGTCCAGACTGAGATGGTACGGTCATGTTCTTAGACGAACAGACTACCATGTCGTGAAAAAGTGCCTTTCCATAGCTACATAGAAGAGGAGAAGAAGAAGCCCTCAAACTACATGGATGACAAGGGTCCAAAAAGCCTTGAGGGAAATGAGACTTACGGAAGATGACGCACAAGACCGAAATAAATGGCGTCGCATGATTGGGAGAGCCAACCCCGCGTAACGGGAAAAGGCGAGGTCAAAGAATAAGAAAGTAATAGCTCAGAGTAAATAAATACTACGTAAAAGTAATAGCTTAGTTTCCATAATATTAATTACTAGTAGGTTTATATTTCTTAATCGGGGTACCCAATTGAATTACCGTAAAATATATCATAAGCCACAACAACGGAGCCTCGATGCTCGAATAGTAAAAACTATGTACGACCATGAGAGTGCATGTTTAAAGAAAAACATCGTAAGGAAACTGTACGCCCAGGAAGTAGAATAAGGCATGTAAATTCCAAATATACACTGGGCCGTGGACTTTGTTTTTTCCCCGTTTTTGATTCAGGTTTGTGCTCCAGCAGTGGGTAATATAAATCTTCTTTTTACCATTCCAGCTTTCAGCATCAGTTCTTTGGCTCTGCGCCATCGCAATAGCTGGTACAGTGATATATTCTACGTACCCTATAATGCAAATTGACTGGGATAATCAGACGGTGGACAGCATTATCAATTCGTTCATGAGACCAGCCTGGGCGCTTGCTATTGGCTGGCTTATATTCGCTTGTGCTCATGGTTATGGAGGTAAAGACATCAAGATTTTTAGAAAGTATGCGTTTCGTTACTTCTGTGAGGTACAAGACCAGTTTTACCATAGTTTTTAATACGATTTACACCCGCGTATCTGACGTCAAATTAATTCAAAAACACAAAAAATAACATGAAGACTGCCAATCAGGATCTTCTACTTTGGATAGTATAATTTGATGATCTTATGTTAAACATTTGGAATAAAAAATTGTCAATTTTATTTATTTATTTTAGGAAGACCAACAGCTGTACAATAATAAACTTAAAAAATATGAATAGTTATTAGGAAGCCAATAACAGGTCTTCACGGATATATGCCAGTATAAAATCTATCTGTGACCATTCACGAAACACACATTTAACACAATATATAAATATTAATAATATATTATTAACACATTAGCACAAAATTAACACCAAACAATGACAAATAATAAATACTGAAACACAATTCACATGCACTGCATTATTTGAAAAAGTCATTGCTTAGTATTCGCCTCGCCGATATCACGCTTATGCAGAAAAGGTCTAAATCGTGTTGCCTAACGAACGAGTTGAAGTTGTTGCTTGCTCTCCACATAAAAGAATTTTGTCTATAATTAGAATGGCCAAGTGTAATATTAATTATCGGATAGTTACGATACAATCTAGAGGGAGTATTTAAATATATTTTACCAAGTAATTCGGAGCAATCTACTGTATTTGATGCTGTTTTCAATAAGTACCAAACATCCGCAATTTCACGCCGCTTAACGAGGGGAAGAAGATGAAATTTCTTACAAATGTTTAAATAGTTAGAGGACTTATATGGAATTTTTAAACGGAAGCATAAATGCTTGATAAACCTCATTTGAATTCGCTCAAGTCGCACTACATATTTATCATAGCGGGGATTCCAAATTTGAGAGGCATACTCTAGTAGAGATCGGACAAAGGTACAGTAAAGAATTTTAAATGTTTTTTCATTCTTAAAGCCGTCTTAAAGGTATATGGTAAGATTGGCCAAAAAATATTTAAAAATGTAACCTTAATGTGTTTCTAGCCGGTTCTTTCAGTTAAAGGCTGTCTTCCGAAACGGTCGTAACTTCAATAGCTTTGATCTTCATAAGACAAATTCGAAAATTCTAATTCCAATTCAAAATCATTTATTCAAATACCTTAGCTTATAGACCTTCGCAGGCACTGATGAAAAGTCTGACTCTAATACCGGTTCGGAAGGTTGCATTTGCTGAGAAAAGCCGGCAATAAACTCTGCAATTACTCTTTTCAAAACAAGCTTAGATTCATTACATAATATTTACATTATAATCGCACTGACAACAATTGCGTGCCCCGGCGCGGCGGCAAAACTACAAAGTAGACTGAATCTATATTTAATTAGTAAATAAATGGCAAACTTAAGCAGACCATCCCCCACAAGCAGCACCTGTTCAGACAAATGTCCGTCTTGGACCTGAACGTCACTTTATAATGTCATATCAACAAAAAGGCTGGGGCTATCTTAATACCTGGATGTTACAAGACTGACTTACACCTTATTTATTAATAAGGGGGTAAAAGCTTAAGTCATTGTTGTGGTCAATATTCCAGATTAGTCTATTAAAATAACATTGTATTCCAGGTCCTATAAACTGGATCTTATCTCTTCACGTGTGGAAGATACTGGGTCGTCTTTCATATGCGATGTACATCGTGCACTATCAACTAATATTAGTCGTCAACTCCACTGTTTTAGCGCCTACATACTTCGCTGTTAACTTTTCTGTGAGTATTACTTTATCATATTTGGTAATTTGGGTTTTGAATTAATTTAAACGAGTCGCAGGAATTACTAATTGGGGAACAAAACTTTTATAATACTTGATAAATCAATCGAATGTGCTTTCAGTAACTGGCAGTCTTTCAGTCTGATAAATGATATAACTGATAAATAGTAAATCTAATACCTGATATTATGGAAGTCCTTATCTATCGTAAACAAATCTTTTAATTAATCCTAGTTTTATGACTAGAACTTTTTCCACGTACTGGAAAGCGCCGTGTGGGACGACCTCCCGCCAGGTGGACCGATGACGTGGTCAGAGTCGCTGGGCTCCGTTGGATGCAAGCGGCCCAAAACCGTTCCAAGTGGAAGTTAATGGGAGAGGCCTATGTTCAGCAGTGGACATCCTTAGGCTGTTATGATTATGACTATAATGTTATCCTAGTAAGTGATGAAGTTATAGAGAGAATACCCAGCTCGGAGAGGTGTATTTACTTATAATAATTCCACAAGGTATTTTCTAAAAATTGATCAATTATTTCCAGTTGTTCAAATTCTTGGCAGACTTTTTCCTGGCCGTGATAGTGGCGTTCATCGTAACTATACTAGTGGACTCGCCCTGCTCTGTGCTCATTAAACACTTTATAGGAGGAGGTAAGTTTCTATAGTTTACTTTGTAAGGATATCTGATGTAAACAGAAACGGTAATTATTCTTGAAAATTTAAAGGTGAAGTGAAAAAGACTGATGATGAGTTTCGTGACAATTATCCAAGGATAATTTTCTTCTTAGACATAGACATATAAAAAAATCAAAACGGAGTGTCAAGCGAAACTGAAGTGAAGCCTAAAATTTCCTACGTATGCGTGGCAAAAATAAGTACACGCCCGAGCAGGCACAAATGATACTGAGCCTTATTGTCACTGTCAATGTCTCAATGTGGAATGACAACCAATCGGCTTCCTATGGTGTATATGTGTGTGTGAGGCCATCTATTTACAAGAAAACCGGCTTCCTTTTGGTGCTTCACTCGTTTATAGGGCGAAACTACGTCCTGATTTTTTTATACGTCCATGGTTCTTAGATGGTTTTCAGGTTTTAATTGGCTTGCATTTGATTCACAGCATCTTGATACGTGCTTATGGAGCCGGTGGCCATAGAGTTGATAAATATTGATTGTGATGAAGTATTGTTTTATTTGGTCCACATTTAAATAATCTAAATAAAACATCTTTATTTTTTTTATAAAAATATTTTTATTTTGTAGGACCGAGAAGGCCAGCCGTAAATGACAATGCTAAGAAAGAGGATATACCTGAAATAAGTCCAGATTATTTGCGCCCAGAAGGCAAAACTAGACTGTAATATGTTAATTTATATTTATCATCTGTCTACCCTGTTCCTAAGCATTTAGGGTTGGCAATATGTATGCTTCATCCATTAATCCCTTGAGTTCATCATCTAAATTTTAATCCATTTATTTTTTAATAAATAACTAAAATATTTAAACACTGGTCGCCAGTAAAACATGCTTGCAACTGTATACTACGTATGATCACTTGCGTATTTTGACATCATATTTTTGTAAATTCTATTATTCTGTCTTATTCTCAATTCAAATATAGTTGTACAGTAGTACCCAACTAATATGGCTTACCGATCTACCTGCGCAGAAGAAACATTTTCAAAGCACGGGAAATGATATTGGTCGGCAGCTGCCGCCATGTGTGCGGAGGGGCGTGACTTGCGATTGAGACGGAACTAACAGCTGCAGTCTATTATGAACCTTATAGTAGTGGTCTAAGGTTGATTGTAAGTTTTAAGCATTATTTCGTTAATCTTCGGGCCATACTTTCTTTTCTGTGTGAACGAAGATTCACGACGCGCCATATCAATTGGGCACCACTGTAAGTATGTAAGTAAGGGTGTGTCCAAACAAGGCGCGGTAGGCCTGCGCGGCTTGTCGGTCGCGCTGTTTGGACGACTGCCGCGAACATTCGTCGCGAGCTTGTGCATACATTTCTGGTATATGTCGCGCGGCAGATGTCTGTCCTACGAATGTCGCGTGCGGCATTCGCTGTGTCTGAACACACCCCAAGGAATAAGGTAGAAGTTATTGTGATATTTCTGAGTGAAACAATAATAAATGTAAGATGTTTCTTTTAATTAAAATCATAATATTTAATACCACTATCCATTTTATTTCACACTCCAAAACCTTGCCAATAGTTAAAATTTCATTATTTTACAAAATATTTAATTTTCCTATTTATTTTAATACAGAAAAAACGTCCTTATTACTTAAAACTAACTTAACTATCACAGATGAAATGTTTTTTTAATTAAATTATGCGAATTTGTGAATTTTAACTAATAATTTTAATTATAATATTCGAGTCATCTAACCACAGATAATTAAAGTCTAGGACAGTCTAGGTAATCATAGTCAAAAGAATACTCTTATAAATAAGTGACAAAATCAAATAAGTACAAATTATTGTGTACTTAAAAAAAACTATAAGATTTACTTGAACTTAGTTTGTAACCTTTTTTGGAACAAATGCTTTTTATTCGATGACGCTTCGCTTACGATACAATTCGTGCTTATACCATACACAATAAGAGCTAGAAATATATTTCATCTAGATTTCGCACTAAATGCCTGATGGAGAGCCTAAAAATATTAATTTTCAATACTAAACATAGATTACCATGCAACCCCATTATCTATGTTTCAAAACCTTACTAATATAACTGAGAAATTTATTCGAAAACTCAGTCGTCAATCTATACCTTAATGCTAAATAAGCCAGAATCCTATATAAAGCCGTAAAAACGATTAAACCTATGATTTGAATGTAGTAATAATCATTAGCCATGCCTAAATCCCTTAGTAATAATCTAGGGTCTGCGTATAGGCAGAATTCAGCATTGCATTCCATTAGAGGGCGATGGTCGTAAAGGGCTAGTGAGAGGCCTGATAATCCATAGCGTAGGTATGAAGCGGACATGAGGGTCTTCATAAAGGCTTCAATGGAAGGTCCGAAGCCCATTCCGTAGCAGCAAAGGGCCAGTAATGGTGATGCGGCAGCTGGTCCGACTATGGAGCCACTCTGAAATAAAACATCGATAAAAGAGTTAATCGTTTTCACACATAGCGGAACAAAATTAGACGAAGTGGGTTATTTTTTATTAACTGTGTTTTAAGATTCTGCTATTTATAATGTATAATAATGTATATGTCACCGTATTTTTGTGAAAACTGTTAGTTTATAATCTACCTAGGGAGATTATAAACTCCCTGATATATTGTGAACTGTACCATACTGCTTCGTTGTCAAACCGTCATATTATGATCCATCAGATTTTTCCTGGCAGGCTTTCGGGCTAATAATCTGGCTCTGAATAAGGCCCTAAAGAATATTAGATCAATTACTTATAAGTAGTAGTCTGTCACATTTTCTAAATAAATATCTTCTTTAGTTTGTCATCATCATCATCAGCCTATAATGTCTCACTGCTGAGCAGAAATTAGGGTGATGGGGAATAGAAAAATACTCCACCACGCATGTCCATGTAGGTAAATCATGATAGTTGTATTTATGAGTTTTAGTCTTTTATATGTCTATGTTTTAGTTTTTATATTATTAGATCTTTAGGCATTAAGGACAACAGCACAGAGGAAACAACAGTAGGCAATACTCACAGTAACACTAAATGCCGAACCGATAACCAGTCCAAGTCCTTCAGAGCAAGTCGCAGTCAACAGTCCAGATAAAGAGAACAACACAAATCTGTCCCATTCTAATATCTGTCCGGACATTAGGTATGTTATCGCCAGGAAAAGTAGGCCTAGGGTTACCTGAAATGACAATGATTTAATTGAGAACATTGTATGAACAAAATAACTTACAATAAACTAACTTCCGCCTCATAGTTTTACCCGCGTTCCTGGGTTCTTCTAACCCATGAACTACTTATATCCAAAAAATCACGTCCGTAAAATGCTTCGTTGCTGCGTCAAAGAAACAACAGAATTGACTTGAAATTAAACCTACCTTGAAACACCTACTTTGTGTGTTCATTGTTTACTAAATACTTTATAATGAATGCCAATTTCTCGTTTATTATCGATACTTTTATCGAGAACAAGGAGATCATATCGATTTGTTTTTCTGATAGTTAATCAATAGTGTACGATATACCTATGAATAGCTATATGCAAACAGCTCAGGCTTCGCACAAGGCATCGAACAACTAACATATCTATTGCTGTCGCGCTTTGCCCGAGCTATCCCGCCCGAGGGTATGTAATACTATTAAATATTCTGTGCCGAGGGCGACAACTACTGCTTGGACCGATTATACTTATTAAACACTAGCTGCCCGGCGCGACTTCGTTCGTGTGGTGTCCCTACTCTACTTCTCACCATTTAAACATTCCCTAGAATTCCAGAAATATTTTAAAACCAAAATAATTCAAATCGATCCAGCCGTTCTCGAGTTTTAGCGAGACTAACGAACAGCAATTCATTTTGATATATATAACATTAGACGAAATCGCTATTTCGTAATCCCCGGTTTTCTCCTCCAAAACTGGATCGATAAAAAAAAAACAAGAATCATAATAAGAAGTGCTTTGGCTATGTCTGTCGGTTTCCTTTGTTGTTTTATATTCGTCAAATTTGTTCGCTGGACGTCTGATAAGGCCGTTAAAAATGGTAAGTTTTTGTGATTTTAGAAGGCACGCTTAATTACTTCTTATAATAATTAATTTATGGAGAAAAACACCTATATACCTATACCTACAAATTGAACGGTAGAATAAATCATTGCTCTAGTGTCATTATCTAGAGAGGAAACTGAGGATTACGTTTGTATGGAACAAACGCCACCAGCATTTCGTCTTAAGTTAATAATAATAATTTATTTCAAAAAAGACAGTTTTACAAGTAGGTCGGGTTAGAAAAAATAACATTTGTATCTAATGGGCAGTGATACCTAAACTAGGTAGAACATGTATTATAGGTATCATTGCTCTTCCATCAATTGTGAAATAATTGAAATTGCACATAAATTGGTTATGAGTATATACAATTACTTATTATGATATACTGAATTAAGTTACGTGTTATTAACCTTTGTAACACTCTTTGTATGGGATTTAGGTATGTTTTTTCATTCCAAAATGTTACATTTCACACAATAAATTAACGCACGATACATAAAACAAGATACCAGTGTTCGTAAAAAACATGTCAAAGGTTTTATTTTAAAATATTAAACTCTTATCAGGTATTCACTTACTTGGTTTTACAACTTGTATACACATAAACACTTTACACGGATTTTTGGAAATTTATACTTTATATAGCAGGTTTTATGGTGGAACTTACCATGACAGGCATTGATGAAAATGTAAGCGCTGCGTAGTAAGCCTTCAGACTGTACCAGCGGTTAAAATATTCACGACGCAGTAAACGCATCTCCATTGGAACTGAAATATGGAAATAAACGACTAATATTATAATTACAGGCATTTCATGGCCTTTTAGTTAACTATGCCAATAAAATTACGTGATAAGGTTCTATGTACCCCGTCATCTGTAGGTAGGATATCTGGAAAAGGTTTCTTTGCCATTGATGAAGTTAAGTCAATAAGGGTCATCGCTCACTATGTCAGCTCCGTTCTATCGCAGCAACGGCCCCGCATGCCGGTTAAGGATGCAACTCAATCCAACCACTAGCTGCCAGCGCGCCGCCTGCGAGGAGGCAGCTCGCGGGCGGCGGCGCGGCGCCAGTAAAATTGGTGGCGCGGGTTTGGCAAGATACCGCTTGCTGCCGTCACGCAGCAACGGAGCGGACCGCTCGCTGGAAGCGTGTGGTCAGCAGGACTAGTGGTTTGTAGCGGCAAGCGCGTGCGTCGCGAGGTGTCAACTATTTTATCTAGTCATTGTAAAAATTACTTTAACGCATACGATTTAAAGACCTCACTTGCATGACAAGGTAAATGCCGAGGCGTAGCCGTGCTGTTACAGTGAGCGGTGACCCTTAGTCGGTTATTCAGTTGCATTTAGTTGGGTACATCATGGCATTCTCTTTCATGATGAGAGTATATGGAAGGACAACGTGATGGTACCTGACTCAGGGTTTATATCCACCAGAGATGAGTTTTAGCTGACAAATAGTATCGCTTAATTTTCACGTCACAGCTCACCTCGCTACACAGTGCAGGTCAGTGTAAAATTGTATATTGCCGAGTCAAGTGGCAAAAGACATGATGGTTAATTAATTCATTGAAAAAAGTGATTTAGGTGGAGCGCAGACGACAGACCGCACTGTGCCGCACCGCACCGAACTTTTAAGTCTGTGAAAAAAGAACCTATACAATTCTAAGCAGTAACGCACAAGACGCGCTAAAAGTCCGGCGCACAACCCTTTGTTTTCACACAGACTTTTTGTGTGCCGCAGACTAATTTTAATAATAATTATAATAATTTTGTAATAAATGCAGAAAATCTATATATTAAAATACTTACACAGCAAAACAGGTATCATAATATAAGTATACATGAAGAACACTAGACAGCTGAGACAGAATTTGAAATTGACGATTGGCGTTGTTCCATCATTGCCGACCATGAAGAATATACTTCCAAGCAGAACAGCAGATATCACATGGTGTGCTAATTGTATCCATAGACTTGTCTGTGAAAATAAAAACATGGAAATTATCGTAAGTATTTGGTACTTCAATAAGTAATACAGGTATTACCTAAATCAGACACACTATGTAATCTGCAATAACTGTGAAACTGTGCTTCGTATGTCTTGATGACAAAAATAAGTTTTCATCCCGCCTGCTGGTAATTGGTTGCCAAAGCCTATGAACTCTTTTGATGTAGGTGTTGTATTACAGGTACCTATTGTAGGTTTGTTTAAGGTGATGATAGCTCAGTGGTAGTGACGTCGGATACCAAGACGAAGGTCCCGGGTTCGAATCCTACAATGAGCTTGAGTAAAACATCGTGAGGAAACCATAGCACGGTGGTAGGGTACTTTGTAGTACCCGTCTGGCTGGCTACCACCCTCATGTTGAAAATCTGTCGCCATGCACCTATCGGTGTGTTCCGACAGCTGCACTTGAGAGCCAGTTCCTTCTAGGCTTTGTGTGCTTACCACCTTCGACCACATCATCACTTACCATATTGAGATTGTGGTCAAATCAAACACAAGCCTATACACAGTAAAAAAAAAACAAGGGACACTTGCACTACCCTGGACATCACTCAACTTGCCTTTCCAACCCGCGCCTACGACCCAATGAGCTCTGCAACCTTACTCACACGCAGAATACAACATTGTTACTTGGGTAACTTACTTACTAAGCAGAGCTTGTACTATGGAAACCAGATAACTGATATACTTCACATACTACTTTTTGTAATATACATAATTACACCCAGACTCAGGATATACAGACATGTTCATGCACACAATTGCATGTCCTGTGTGGGAATCGAACCCACGACCTGCGGTGCGGTAGGTGGAATCTTAACCAACTGCGCCAACTGGCCTGTCAATATATTGAAATAGTTCCCTGAGTATCATGTAGAAAAATCTGCTCTCGGAATTTAAGAAAAGTACATAATATACATCACATATCTTCTATACCTGGTACCTCAGCCTGGTACCTGCGCGACGGGACAAAATAGCAGGTATTCATACGCGTGAAATACAGTCGCGGAATGAAAAGGTTCGTCACCTTAGAGTTGGTTTTCGCTTGCACCAGATTGCAAGAATCAATTGTTTGTTTTTACATCATGTCAAATACAATTTATGGCTTTTGCGGAATAAAATATTTAAGTATTTTTTTTTTCATTGATGACATTGCCCTATTTTCAATTTTAATTTGACATAAATAACACTTGAATACAAAATGTCCGTGAAGAGTTTTAGTACAATGACCACCATTGTAGTAAAACATCAACAATTTCAAGAGAGGAAGGGCATAACGGGTTGTCCCGTTCGAAATACGGAGTAGCCCGACTGGGGAAGTACCTCCACCTTACAGAAGATTGCAGCCAAATAACACCACTTCAATGTGGTGTTGTGTTCCTGCGGTGAGTAAGGTCGCCAGAGCTCCATGAGGAAGCGCTGTGCTGGCAGTGTGGGGACCAGCGGTGTCGCACCACCGTTGTGTTGTACAGGCGCGGCATGTTGTTGCGGCGGTCAGGGAGACCCGGTGAAACAGCTGCCCGCTGGCTGCCCGCAGGTTGTAGGGGTCCCGAGCCCAGGGATTACTTAATCTCCGCCCTGGGAGGCTGACCCGCCGCCTCGCGCATAATCCATGGTATAGTTGGTCGTGCCGGAGGAGGAGACCGGAGTGGACCCGGCCGACTGTATCATGGGGGGACCGGGGGCCCTTCCGGCTGCCGCACCAACAAACCGCATCACCTGTCCACCACTCTCGGCGAAAAACACTGCACTTTGTCCCTTTCGCTGCTGGCACAGCGATTCCTCCTAATCTTTATTCAACCCCTTTTAATGCCAAGGAAACATAAAAAAAGAAATGGTTTTTCAGCGGCCTCCCCGTCCACACTGTCAGTGGACTTTTGCAACATCAGGGGACTTCACGCCAATATCAATGCAGTCCATCAACATCTTGAGGCTGCACAGCCGACCCTGCTATTTCTAACGGAGACGCAAATATCCTGCCCTGATGATACATCGTATCTACACTACCCCGGGTACAAGCTGGAGCACAACTTTGTGCGCCGAGCCGGGGTATGTATGTACGTCAGGGAGGATATTTGCTGTCGCCGTCTCCATGGCCTGGAAGACAGGGACCTGTCGATTTTGTGGGCGCGCGTAGATCACGGTGGCCACACCAAAGTTTATGCGTGCCTTTACAGGTCCCATAGCGGTGACGTGGACACAAAACGGTTATTTGAGCACCTGCAATTGACGACTGACAAAGTACTGGAGCAGTACCCCTCCGCGGAGTTAGTGATATTAGGAGACTTCAACGCTCACCACGTTGAGTGGCTTAGTTCTCGGTCCACTGACTTCGCGGGGAGGACTGCTCACGACTTTGCCCTGGCCTATGGCCTCTCACAACTGGTAGTTTCTCCTACGAGAATCCCAGATATTGAGAGCCATACTAGTTCCTTACTGGACCTTCTGCTGACTTCGCGACCGGACAACTATGCAGTGACAGTGGATGCGCCTCTTGGGTCATCGGACCACTGTCTCGTCCGGACGCAGGTGCCTTGTGCGCGGCCCGTTACGCTCCGGTCACCCGGGCGTCGTCGCGTGTGGCACTATAAGTCAGCAGACTGGGATGGATTGCGTGAATACTACGCATCGTACCCGTGGAGACAGCTGTGCTTCGCATCAGATGATCCTGACACCTGTGCAGCTGCCGTCGCTGAGGCGATACTGGCGGGAATGGAATGTTACATCCCAAACCCGCTAGTGGCTGCAGGGGTGAAGAAACGACCGTGGTTTAATCGGCCCTGCAAGGTAGCTAGATATAATAAGCAGACCTTGTATGAGGCTTGGACCACGGCCCAAGCTAATCAGGACCCTAAAATCTCTGATGCGAAACGCAAATTTAACGCTGCCTCGAGATCCAGTAAGCGAATGATTGCCAGGGCAAAGTTCGATTTCGTCGGCAGAATTGGTGAGAGACTAACTAGCCTTCCCTCTGGGAGTCGCGCTTTCTGGTCTCTTGCCAAAGCTGCTGAGGGAAACTTTTGCCAGTCGTCCTTGCCACCACTACGTAAGCCGGACGGGAACTTGGCCCATAGTGCTAAAGAGAAGGCTGACCTTTTAGGCTCTCTCTTTGCCTCGAACTCGACTTTGGATGATGGTGGCGCCACACCGCCTACCATTCCGCGGTGTGACAGCTCCATGCCGGAGATAAGCATTACCCAACGGGAGGTCCGGCGGGAATTGCTTTCTCTGGACATCCATAAGTCGAGTGGGCCAGACGGCATACCGGCAGTGGTGCTGAAGCGGTGTGCTCCTGAATTGTGTCCAGTACTAACGCGCCTTTTCGCGCTTTCCTACACCAAAAAGGAAGTCCCGTCTTCGTGGAAGACTGCCCATGTGCACCCAGTGCCCAAAAAGGGTGACAGATCAGACCCGACGAATTACAGGCCTATCGCCATCACCTCCCTTCTCTCCAAAGTCATGGAGCGAGTGATCAACACGCAGCTTTTGAGATACCTGGAGGATCACGATTTGTTGAGCGACCGACAATATGGCTTTCGCCACAGTCGCTCAGCTGGTGACCTCCTTGTGTATCTCACGCACCGTTGGTCACTCGCCATCGAGAGTCAAGGTGAGGCATTGGCAGTAAGCCTAGATGTGGCGAAGGCGTTCGATCGGGTCTGGCACCGGGGTCTTCTAACGAAGTTACCAGCATACGGGCTTCCCGAGGGATTATGCAAATGGGTTGCCAGCTTTCTGTCCAGCAGATGCATAAGAGCCGTCGTTGACGGTAGCTGCTCCGACAGCATGGACATAAATGCCGGCGTCCCGCAAGGCTCTGTGCTGTCCCCAACACTGTTCCTACTGCATATCAATGATATGCTGTCTATTGACGGCGTTCATTGTTATGCAGACGACAGTACAGGGGACGCTTATTACACGGGCCGTGCTAATATCCCTCGTTCCGAGGTGGAGGAAAGCCGCGAACGGCTGTTGTCTGAAATCGAGAGTACACTAACCAGTGTCTCCGATTGGGGCAGACTAAATTTAGTCCATTTCAACCCCACTAAGACTCAAGCCTGCGCGTTCACCGCTAAGAAAACCCCATTTGCTGTGGCTCCACAGTTCCAGAACACGTCCCTGAACATCAGCAAAAGCATCGGGATCCTTGGCGTCGACATTTCTAGCGACGTTTTGTTCCGAAGTCACTTAGAAGACAAGGTTAAGCTGGCATCCAAAAAGCTCGGAGTGCTCAACAGAGCGAGGCAGTACTTCACATCGGGGCAAAGGCTGCAACTTTACAAGTCGCAAGTCCGGCCTCATATGGAGTACTGCTGTCATCTATGGGCGGGGGCACCTGGATACCAGCTTGATCCTTTAGACTCGGTTCAACGACGTGCCATCAGAATTGTCGACGATCCCGAGCTCACAAGCGGTTTAGAGCCCCTCAGTCTGAGGAGAGACTTTGCCTCCTTATGTGTGTTCTACCGATTGTACAACGGACAGTGTTCTGAAGAATTGTTTAAGATGATGCCCACGGCTACTTTCTACCATCGCAACTCTCGCCATCGATGGGGAGTCCATCCTCACATATTGAAACCTGAATTGTTTCGTACTGTGCGGGCTCAAAGGAGCTTCCTTCCGCGGACGCTCAGACTGTGGAATGAGCTCCCCGCCGTGGTTTTCCCAATGGAGTACAGCATGGGGTTCTTCAAAAGGGGTGTGAAGAGATTTCTGCAGGGTCGGCAACGCGCGCGTGATACCCCTGGTGTTGCAAGCGTCCATAGGCTACGGTAACCGCTTACCATCAGGCGGGCCGTATGCTTGTTTGCCACCTAAGTGGTATAAAAAAAAAAAAAAAAAAACGGCTTTTATGGACGGTGACTGACTGAGGACTATAATATGAAGTGATTTTGTGACTGGATATTATAATATAACTCGACACTGGCAGAAATGAGCCCTAATTTGGGCTTGGTTGCCAAAATTAAAAATAATAACACTTGAATAACACTAGCAGATTAAACCAACAAGAAGGTTTTAGTTTATCAAAACATAAAATAAAAACAATCTTGTTGACAAGATAAACAGTCGAACAACTTTGATCTGAATAATTTTGTACTTTGATAACGAACAGTTAAATAATTATTTTCTCTAATTCCATCTAATTCAGTGTATTCTGTCTATTCAGTTTCAAAAGGTAATATGTGCTCGTGATACGTTGAATGAATCAAGTTGAAAACTGACGAACCTTTTCGAATCGAAAATGACATATACCTCAAAGAATTTAAAACGTCCAGAAGGATAGTCGCCTCTATGGGAACATGAAATAAACAAGCCAGAATTGTCAGTATTTGACAGCCGTGCGCAGTACGAACTGAGAGCGATTTGCTCAGGGAGCCCCTCAAGCGGAGTGAAATTAAATGTCATGCTTTAGTAAGGCGGATTATCCATCTGGTTAGAGGCACGATGCCCTATGAAAATCTTTGATATACCTATGGGAACTTGTAGGTACATTTTATTTTGATTTTTATTTTTATTTGTTTTTGTATTTTACTGACGTTGAGGTGTGGTGTATTTGTATTTTTCCTTATAATGGGTGCAGAATGCCTAAATAAACAAATTTATTATTATTATTATTATTTTCATGAATTTTATCCCAGGAAAGTGTCCAATATAATAATAATAGAACACTGTGGGCGTCGCCTAATAAAATAAGGAACACATTTTCTAAATGTGACACAGAACCAAAATGGTACATAAATTAGGTTTATGTACAAGCAATTTAATTAAAAGGGTCATTAACTTGCCTATTTATTTCCTAGCACGGATTCTAGATAGTACTTTATTTGGCCATCTTTATAATGGAAGAGGCGTGTCAGATATCTTATATTTACGTCGGCAAGGAGCAAGATGTTCGAATCTCTAAAAAGTATACAATACAGTATTGGTAACTTTGGAGACCAGCTTGATGGCTACTACCCTCACATCACCAAGCACCTAAGACTTCAAGTGTTCCAGTAGCTTTTTATGAATATTATTAAAACATTATGCCGGGATGACGTGGCCAAAAGTGATCATACTACCCAAAAGCAGTTCAATCATCATCATTGAGAGAGGTAGAGCAAAGCGTTTATTCGCTCAGAGAGCAGCTCGACTGGGGAAGTACCTCCACCTTACAGAATACCGCAGCCAAATAACTTTATGTTGTGTAAAGTTGTGTTCCTGCGCGTGAGTAAGGTCGCCAGAGCTCATAGGGGAGGGGGGAAAGGTCGGTTACGCGTGAGCGATGCTTCTTGTGTTGCAAGTGTCCATATGGCTACGGTGACCGCTCCAACGCTCCGACCACCAGGCGGGCCGTATGCTTGTTTACCGAATTAGTGGTATAAAAAAAAAAAACTTCAGACCGGCATAATATTTGAATAATATTCCTAACATATCCGCGACAAGGTACTAATTTAAACTCTGTTACAATATTTAGTAAGGACTAAATCACATACCGAGTTCCTCTTTGTTTGTATGAACATACGCTTCGACAATATCATAAACTGCGTCCAGAAAGTGGTAGGGAACTCCATTTTTTGAGTTTGCTCCTTTGCGACGTGTTCCACGAATATCCTTTGTATGGACTCGTCTGAGTGCAGTATGGGTTTCCTGAAAAAAATATTGACATTAGCTTTATGGTTAATTTTTATTTATTTGGGAACTTGTTCTTCTTAACCAATGTTCAACATAATTGAAAGTTGTTAATTATAGAATTTGACCTTGACTAAATCTGAATTTAATTGATGCTTAAATTATTTTAAATTAATTAGTTTTGAAGATCACAAACCTTCCACCCATAGCAGTCATCCTGTCCAACCTTCTACTCAATTTCCCATTATGGCATAGCTCAGACATTTGAGCAGCGGACTCTCTATCGCTGAGCATGGTCTCCAGCACAAAGTCAGCTGGGTTGTGTGTTGTGGGACAAACGTGGCCGAGCTCCGTAAGAAAGGGTACTAGTAGTGGTGCTGCGCCCTGGAAAAATGCAAACAATGGTCTTTATTAATATTTCTGAGTATTAATTTTGGAGTTATTTTCGTTATTTTGTGGAAGTGGTGCGTTAAAAGCTTCCAAAGACTTAGTATAGATGACTTTTCGAATGACATAACAAAATCATGGCAATAAAGGCAACAAAACTTTGGTCACAATCATGGCTATAAAGGAAACATAAAACCAGGAAAAGAAACAGTTTTAAAGTGTAAGTGTGTATCTGAAAACATCGTATGTTGGTTTTCTCTACGATATACGTTTTATCGTGTATTTAAATTCAGCGATAAATACTTTGTCACATTTACTTTTGGTAATAAAGTTATTTTGTCATGATGTGAAAGGTGTTAACTTTATAGCGGAGATATACGCGTCACAGCTTGAAATGATGCCTCGATAATAGACTGTCGTAAACTTAGAAGATGATCATTTCACTTAACCCCCGCGTGAATAATAGCTTCCACGTAAAATGGCGTTTTATGTCTAGTGTATAAAAATATAATTATGTTTTTGATAGTGTTATTTTGTTTACAGTAAAGGTAAACTAAGTGTTGTCCCGTTGTTTTATTTATGTTCAAAGTTCCACGTTTTAGGTATGGATTTAAAATAATAATAATAATGGCTGATCTCGACGAATCATGGTTGTCACCATTACTAGCTTATTAATATAAAAACTGTCAATAATTTTGGATTTTTTATTACTAAGCCAGTAATACTTCCATAATTCATCGAGATCAGCCATTTACCTTATTATTATTTTTCGGTCACGATTAACAGTTTTTCAGGCGCCATATCTAGATAACGCAACCGAATATTTGGTCAGTTTTTTTTTAATTGACATCAGTACAACTAACACTTACTTTCTACGTCGAGTTCAGCCATTTACCTTATCGTTTTTTTTCGGTCACGATAAACAGTTTTTCAGGCGCCATAGCTAGATAACGCAACCACTTCGCGCAGGCAGACCGACATATTTGGCATCAGAGAGGTGTCCTTTATCCCATGAACATGAGGTTAGCCATTTACCTTATCGTTACCATTTTTGTCGTCACCTCCTAGTATATTAGGCCGAGTTAGTATCACCGACGTAATGCCTTCAAGAAACCTCTACTACCTTATTACTTACTAACTATTACCTTTTACTTATTTTTACCTTATTAGTACTATCATTATGCCTAGAATACATATGTATGTATACTACTGTGTAACAATACAGGTGCACAATTCGTTACTGCGATTACTATACAATCATAAAATTACAGACATTAGTATTTGTGTTCTTTTAAAGTACTCTTTGATTGTCTATGAGTTATGTATTGAACGAACTTTAACGAAATAAGTTGTACAACTTTTAAACGCATATCTCTGTGACATTTTCTCAACAACGCATTCCGAACCACACTAAATTCCCAGCAAAGCAAAAATATCGATAGGGAAATATAAAGATTGCAAGTTGGAAGTTGCCAGGTGTATTTTGAAAGGGGATCATTTCGCTCCACTAAGATAATCATGAGATGTTTTCGAACATGTTGAAGAGATAAAACTGGTATGGGTATTTATAAAGTATATTTTATGGGAGGTTGTTACTTTTTTAGCTGTATTCGAATAAACAGGAAGTGCCTGCCAGTTATGATGTTTTCCGAACCGGTGGTAAATTCAACTGTATACATGTACAAATAATCATGGCGAGTTCCATATATTGATTTGTACAAAAAAATAAAACATTTTAGAGGGTTTTGAATCACTTCCAATATTGAGATTACATTACCAGCAACATGTTAATATACATGAAATATTTTATAAACCCCGCAAAACGTAACAACAACTTAACGGTTTTGGTCGTGAATAGTCGCGATTCGCCGGCATGCCATAGAAATTCGCATTTTTATCCCGGGGTTCTAAAAATATTTGAATGGCTCTAGTTATTCCTTAGGCACCAAGGATCAATTATAACGTCATTCTAACGTCTCTGAAAAACTTAATTTTTTTGTACAAATATCGCCATGATTCTTTAACGTTCATAAGTGCCTTACCAGGGCCTAAACTGAATAAATGACTTTTTGATTTTGATTTGATTATTTGAAAATACTCATATTTTAAATGCACAGTAATACTGGGTGGAAATTGCGAGATGTAAAAGTTGTTCAGCATGACTAACCCAACATAGGTTTCGAATAAATATATTAGGCCATCTCGAAATCTCCACCTGTTATAGTATTTTAGTTCATACTATAGTTACTAGCTGTGCTGCTGGATACGCTTTATTAGCAAAGGATTAACACGTTTTGATAGAAACCTATGTCTAGCAGACATGAATCTACAAAATACTTTTTTGTAGATTCATGCTAGCAGATTACAAGAGACTAGATGGTGATTATGATGACATTTACTAAAACTTACCTTCATTAACCGTTAAAAATACATTTCCCTACCGACTACCTAAGACATTTTGAATTTGAAAAGTACTTTCCCACAAATTTTAACAGAAATGCAAAATTTTGTTAACCTAATTCTCACTACTCCCAGGTGAGTCCTGGCATAGCAAGGTTTTGCCCCCATCAAAACAAAGCACACCTTATCTTGTTTGTATCGTACGTTAAACGTAATGTACAATGGCACTCTGTTTGTGCATTTCCGTTCTAAATTCGGTGGCAAACAGAGACTGGCAGTGACTTGTACACTCTGATACATAAAGTGAAATTTAGATTTCTTTTGATACATTTTTGACCACCAATCATCGATAGATGATGTTAAGTCCCGACTTCTCAGGTCTGCCTTTCTATATATATATAAAATATGTTTTAATAGACTACGTATTCTAGAATTTTAATTTTGGGTATACATCTATTTATCTCTTCTCACGCTTTATCATGCTTTACATGGTAGTTTTGTAAAAAAAACTACTCCTTTAAAGGATGAAGCCAAATTATTTATTGAACCTTATTTATTGGTTCAATGTTTATAAAATAGCTTGAAGCTCAAAAAATCTTACTTAAGGAAAAATTGGATCAGCAAAAATGTTCCAATTACTATGTATGTCAGACTGTACCATGCAGTTAATGACATGATCAAAGCAGTGTAATTTAGTTTTCTGTCACTTGTCACTGGCGCTACAAAGGTGTCAGTACCTACTCAAAGAGATCGGCCTCCATACGCCGGATTTTATACGTGCAATAGGTCTCTATTTACCACCTTGTTCACTTCCTTTTGGAGGGTCGGAGCACTATTGATGTCACTCCGCTGTCTGTCTGTGATGTAAGCGGAAAAATATTGCAAACTAAGTAGCATGATTTTTCAAAATTTGTTTCGCGATTTTCAAGTTAGTTCCAAAATTTTAACCAACAATATCAACACAAAATTCTAACTCTTAACGAATACAAACTCCTAAAACTTAAGATAAACCGATTAATCCGTGACTTCAATCAATTTGAGACTTTTTTAATTGATAAAACGTTTAATTTTGGCTGAAAAACTTTTGGTTGATTGGCATCTTTGGCGAGTTTGACTTTTGTTAATTAGTTCACTCGGGGACAATCAAAGTTTGTTGGGAAATTGGGAATATAATTAGTTTTAAGTTTGTAAAAGGGTATTAAGATTTGTTATTTAGTGTTTCCACACTTTTTTCTGCCACCAGCCGAGCTATTGCGTATCTCTAGTGGTAATCGTAACGAACACCATTAATTATTTCATCCAATGATGCGCACGCGTTACGACGCGACGATGACATTTCGTGGGCACTGATTGGACGAAATTCATTAATGGTGTTCGTTACGATTACCACCAAAGTTACGCGGTAGATGGTAGAGCCCCGGGCCGGCGCCTTATTCTATTATATTTATCAGGATATCCATACATACATAATTATATATAACTAGCTGCCCGGCGCGACTTCGTTCGCGTGGTGCTACCCTACAACACCCCACCCTACCCTACGCTTCCCTACCCTACCCTACCCTACCCTGACAGCAAAATCCCCATTAACAAAATGATCCGCCATTTATTGAATTCATTTGTTACAAAAAATGTGATAAATGAAGAACCGCTCGACCGATTTTGTGCAAACTTCACATAAACCATCTACTAAATAGTCCGAATAAAGCCTAAACATTTGGTTTGGATAGGTAAGTAGCTTCTTGAGTTATAAAATTACAACGAAAAGTGGCATTGATTTAAAGTATCCAAAGTTAATGATGCTAATACATTATAGAGAGTAGGTGTAGTATGTATTTGTATGAAGATGTACTTGTGTATACAATTCCATGACACATTAGTAATACCGTCATATACCAAACTGAAATAATATTAAAATTTAATTGAAAAAACCATTATGCTTCGTGGAAATACGGGAAATATTTGGATTTTATCGCTGATGGCACGTATCGGGATATCCGGAATGTTTCGATCGGATGTCACGGTACTTTGTGGAATCATTCCAATATAAAATATCTGGGTATTATCCGGTTATATTAACAGCTTTAAAAAATGAGTTGGATTTGATATTTTATTTGTATTTATTTTATACAACGTGTACCGTGTATTCATAAAAGTATAGGACTACTCTGATAATACGTGCATAGATCGCAGAGAAAATTTAATAATAATATTAGCAATTCACGTGAAAAGATAATGACCCAGATTGAGCGGAGAAACGAAGAACACACACTTGGAAGCAAAAAAATTAATTTTTGAGTCATTCATTTTGAGCTAAAACTTTTTATAGTGACTATACCTGATGTCTTCAATCACACAGTAAAAAAAGTTACAATTACCTGATAGCAACACATCCCTCTTGCAAGGACGTATACTCTGTCAAAGAGAGCAAACAGAGATGCTGACGGCTGGTGGATAGTGCAGATGATTGTACGACCCTGACGTGACAGTAATCGAAGGAGTACCACTAGTTGACGGATCGACACGACGTCTAAGCCTCTGGAAAAGAAAGTTTGTTAGTCGTGAGTCAATAATAATCAACATCATATCTACATCAGTTACTGTTTTTTAATGTTTTATTCATACTACACTAAAATCCAAGTTCTGCTAAATTATGCGAAAAAAGTTTCTAAGCACAATTCCTACTCGTAGTCTGTACTATTTTGAGATTAGGTTTATCGTTATTTAAGTTTCAATAGAATCATTAACATCTTATTCCGCGGTTTTTTTTACAAATATGGTATTGTGTATTATACGTAGTTTAGGATAATTATTTGATTCTACAGGTTCTAGAGAATATCACCGGTTTTTAGTTTTTTTTTTCCACTGAAATTGCATCGCGTAGCACTCCGCTACGAGATTCGTAGCACACGTTCATACGTCCATACCACAGTAAATACAGAATCCATACTAGCTTGGGTAATCATTATATTTATTTAAATAGGTACTAGTTTTTGTTCCGCGGTTTCACCCGGAAATTTTCATAGCGATCTGCATATATACAACTGTCCGACATGTACAGTTGGACCGCGGTCCCCAGCCACGATGATCGAGCCTGGCGGATGATCTTTCCTTTTAAATAGAGTTGTCATGCACCTTGCACCTCCATAATAAGATAGAACCATATTCATTGCACTAGTAATCGTGAATCCCGACGGAATACATAATTAAATGATCTAAGAAACCTTAATAAGTCAAGAAATCCAGATCCATGTATTTATAAAAACAAAACTACATTTATCTATATTTTCTATATTTGAATAAAGTAGACACCCATTTTGGAAGCAAAAGTCAACCTTTAATTAGGACTTAGAACACTGCTACAATAAACAAAAAGGTAAAAAAATAAACAAACCGCCATGGGCTTGTTTCTGTTAAGAATATTTATATTCAAAACTTGTTCCTATTTTAACAAACGCAAACATGTTTTGTTAGGACCATGCATAAAGAATGTCGGAACAACATCGCAAAAATCCTGTTCTGCAAAATGCAGATTTACGTAGAAACTCTATAGGTACATATTTTGTTAGAATTTAGTAAGTGCATGCGTCAGACTCAATACAACAGATAAGCTAGTATCTAAAAAAATCTTGGCCTATAAAAATTTACACTATCCCCGATTGTTACAGACTACTTTTCATCCCGGGAATGCGAGTGAAACCGCGGGGTACAAAAGGGCAAGAGCATGATTTAAATTCCTAAGAAATGCCTTCTTATCGCTTGGATCGCTAACCATAAGAAAATAAATCAGAAAAAATTAAATCAAAAATGCATGGAGTTTTTTTTTATATTGTTATAGTTTTTATGGTGCGTCCATGCTTGGCGAACCGAGCACGAGCCGAGTCACGAACGAGCACACTGCGAGTACCTATTCGAGTTATATTCGAATTCCAATTTAGATATAATTAAAAGTAAAAACACACTGTAATTGTTAATTTGCGCTCTATTGGTAAGTACTTTATAAAAGGGTGCCCAAATTGGGTACATACAATTGACTTTAATGAAGCAAACAATGTATTTTTTTATAATTGACCTCCCAATTCAGCCTAGACCGTACACGTTTTTCCAAACACGCCTTGGGTTAACGTTCAATAAAATGTTATGGAGGACGTGGTGATTAAACCAATTACATCTAAAATTGTACAAATGTAAGGTTTGTTTACTTTATTACCAATAAGGTGCAGCACAGACGACGGACTTTTTGTGCGAAGGAGTCTGCGGCAGACAAAAGTCTGTATGAAAACAGAGGGTTGTGCGCCGGACTTTTGCGCGTCGTGTGGTTACCGCTTAGAATTGTATAGGTTCTATTTTCAAAGACTAAAAAGTTCGGCGCGGTGCGGTCTGTCGTCTGCGCTGCAACCTTTTAATATAGAAAACTAATCTTGAGGAAATATTAAGTGTTTGGTTTATTGGTTTTTTATTATATATTTTTTTTGCGTATTTGGACAAAAAACTACAAAATATACCATAAAAATATCGCAAAATGTTCATCAGATAAAATCTGGAAGCAATGAATAATATTTCCAAAAGAACAAATCAATATCAGCAATAATCTTTATTTTAATAGCCTAGAAATACTCTATTAAAAAAAAGTTCTACAGACTGATAAAAAAAAGTTTATGCCAACGGATTTTATTATTCTAAATGTAGATCTATGTATATCGTGACAAACTTCCGTATTAATATAACCACAACCGCAGAAGAGACGAAAGTAATTATACCTATTTCTCATGTGTTTTTCCTTCTGCTCTATAGAGGATTATCCTTTCTGTTATTGCGGATGTTTCTAATTGTTTTTTTTTGTGTTACACTGTCGTAATGAAGTGTTAATGCCATTTCTAAAAGGGTGCATGTTCTACGATCTGCTAATGAAAATAGCTTGTATGGTGTATTTTTCAGAGGTTACGAAAACTATTAATTATTTGAAACAATAATGTAGCATAGTCCTGTGTAGTTTTTATATGCTCATACTCTATTATACTGTATGGTAGAATATATAATATAGGTCATTCGTAATCAAAAAACAATATTAGGAAAATAATCCGTGGAAAAAAAACAAAATTCCGAAATTGAACTTAATATCAGTACAAAGTATTAATTTAAACATTTATCTAAAAGAAAATACCCACAGATTATTTTTCTAATATTATTTTTTGATTACTAATGACCTATACATTCATCGCTCAAGAGGAAATTCACTAATTTATTAGGACCTTATATAGGTAGGTACATATTATGTACCTACTATTACATAATCTATGATTATTAATAGTCATTCCATTTCATAAAAAATGAGTTTTTTAGGAATGAATTAACTGATGAAAAAAACACAAAGTCATACACTTTGTGTTCTAAAAATAATAACAAAGGTAGACATCGAGACTGAGGTTTTTCAGAATTCACAAGAGATATTCGCGGGGAAACTCAAAGGGAATGAAATACTTACGTTGTTGGTTCATCCAGGAATATAATAGGTGGATTGTTCACCAGTTCAAGAGCAATTGACAGTCGTTTTAATTGACCACCAGACAGGCATTCTGACATTGTGTTCCTGTGGTCCCACAGACCGAGAGTTTTTAGAATCTCTTCTATCTGAAAATAAGAAAATTTTAACAAGATTATTCAAAAACTCCTTGTAGGTACCTACATAAGTGCATTTTATGTAAAGTTCCTGAACTCGTCAGTAGGTAGGCTACAGATTCTCATCCTGAAGATGGTTGCCCAGCAGCTACTACTTAGCACCCTACTGCACTATGGGTCGAAAAAAATGCTCAGGTAAAAAGGTTCATCATTGTAGATAGTAGATAATTATTTCCACTTTAATTCAACTCATAATACGCATTCCATCTTAGTTCCCATGAGGCACGTCTCTCAATAGGAAACGTGATCTAATCTTATTTAAAAGGGATCCTAACATAAAACAGTTTCAAGATCCAAAGAAGGTCGTTCCTTGCACCACTCTAGAATAAATATGGATGAGTTTGATTCAATTAATGGAATTACGGGGACTATTAATATGCCTTTGCCTTAGAAAAGGTTAAAATTGTCATTACAGGAATATTTAATTGGAATAATATTTGTTAGAAATTAATAAGAACAATCAAATACTAAACTTTTTGTTTTACCAAAAAAACTACTATGTGATTTGATAATAGTATATTATGATACATGAGTGCAAAGTTGGTTATTAACACTCGAGGCGATATTTAAGAGCCGAATAATCAATGCACACGACGTTTTTCAACACACTTGCGAGGAAAAAACAGACTTGTATTTTTTTTTAAGTAGATTTTTTGATAATTATCAACCACACAATGAGCACGTTAACAAATATAGCGCGCAAGTTATTTTTTTTTACATCGGTGATCTGTCAAACTATTTTACCCGTTTAATGCTTGGTCTACACACATATCACTTGCAGTGAGGTAAAACTTATCATGATTGAGATTATACATATCATAAACTATGCGGTAAAGTAATAATAATAATAAATAAATATCCTGGGACATTCCTCACACACGGTCATCTGATCCCAAACTAAGCAGAGCTTGTACTATGGAAACCAGATAACTGATATAATACATATACTACTTTTTGTTTGTAAATACATACTTAATATACATAATTACACCCAGACTCAGGACATACAGACATGTTCATGCACACAAATGCATGTCCTGTGTGGGGATCGAACCCACGACCTGCGGCGCAATAGGTGGAATCTTTACCAGAGTCTTAACCAACTGCGCCAACTGGCCCGTCAAAGTAAAAAGCACTAGTGTGTAATAAGCTGCATTAAGATACTAAAAACCGGCCAAGTGCGAGTCACACTCGCGCACCGAGGGTTCCGTACAAACCTGTAGGTATATAAGTAAATGGTAGTATAGACCTGAGTATTTGATATTAATTTCAATTTATGACGTATTAAAAAAAAACTACTTACTAGATCTCGTTCAAACCAATTTTCGGTGGAAGTTTCCACCGTAATGTACATCATATATTTTTTATAGATTTATCATTCTCTTATTTTAGAAGTTACAGGGGGGGGGCACACATTTTACCACTTTGGAAGTGTCTCTCGCGCAAACTATTCAGTTTAGAAAAAAATGATTTTAGAAACCTCAATATCATTTTTGAAGACCTATCCATAGACACCCCACACTTATGGGTTTGATGAAAAAAAATAATTGAGTTTCAGTTCTAAGTATGGGGAACCCCCAAAATTTATAGTTTTTTTTCTATTTTTGTGTGAAAATCTTAATGCGGTTCACAGAATACATCTACTTACCAAGTTTCAACATTATAGCTCTTATAGTTTCGGAAATAAATGGCTGTGACATACGGACGGACAGACAGACAGACAGACATGACGAATCTATAAGGGTTCCGTTTTTTGCCATTTGGCTACGGAACCCTAAAAACGGTACAATACATGTTTACGAGAGATTGTTGATGTTGGAAAATTTATTATTGGGATAATTTACTATTAATTACTAGGGCGATGGCTGCCACACGCGTCATACTTGTGAACAGGTGCTGCTTGTGGGGGCTGGTCTGCTTAAGTTTGCTATTTATTTACTTATTAAATATTTATTCAGTCTTCTTTGTAATTTTGCCGCCGCGCCGGGGCACGCAATTGTTTTCAGTGCGATTAGAATGTAAATATTATGTAATGAATCTAAGCTTGTTTTGAAAAGAGTAATTGCTGAGTTTATTGCCGGCTCTTCTCAGCAAATGCAACCTTCCGAACCGGTATTAGAGTATTAGAGTCAGACTTTTCATAAGTGCCTGCGAAGGTCTATTTGAATAAATGATTTTTGAATTTTGAATTTGAATTTGAATTGAAAACAAAATTATACTACGGTTAAAATATCGAAACTTGAAGCACGGTTTGAAGTGAGTTTATATTGATTTCAGCTAAAAACACATTTTAAAATACCTACATTATTTAAAAAGTATTTCCATTCATTTACAGAGTTTTATAAAACTGTAAACGCGTTGGTTATCAACCCTCTTCAAACAGGCTTTAATTTATATTGAATTTGAGATAAAAAGGCAATTTTATATAAAAAGCTGATCAAATTACATGAGCTGTCATTCGCATCTGGTATGACTAGCAATAGATGTAGTAAGTGGCAGCCAATTTAAACCTTATTTACTTACGAGGCTGAATACAATATTAATAATTAAAATAGAATTTTCTGGGTAGTATACTTGGGCCAATACTCTTTACTATATACATGGACGACATTGTTGAGTTTACAAACACCCATCAGCATGCCGAAGACTCTGTGATATTATTCAATAGTAAAGAGTTGGAAGAGGTATTCGCTAATGCAGAAGCCGGTGTAAGTAAATTTGTTAGGTAGCTGGATTTGAATGTACAAATGAAAAATATTGCTTCTGAAACAACGCGTGCCGAAAAATGTCCCACTAACAACATCAAAATTTATGTTGATTGTTTATCCTCTGAAACCTCGTTAAATGTTGCATATTCTTTTTATACTCTTGACAGAGTTGGTTAATAGATTTATCTCGACATTACTGAGGATCAACACTTTTCTTTTAAAAAGCAATTATCGATTGTTGCCTAGTTATTGTAGGCAGTACGCCTCTTGACATAAAGAGATTGGTGTACATGGTCTCTTTGAAATCATTTCAAAATTCAAAATCATTTATTCAAATAGACCTTCGCAGGCACTTATGAAAATGCTGACTCTAATACTCTAATACCGGTTCGGAAAGTTGCATTTGCTGAGAAGAGCCGGCAATAAACTCAGCAATTACACTTTTCAAAACAAGCTTAGATTCATTACATAATATTTTCATTCTAATCGCACTGAAAACAATTGCGTGCCCCAGCGCGGCGGCAAAATTACAAAGTAGACTGAATAAATATTTAATAAGTAAATAAATAGCAAACTTAAGCAGGCCAGCCCCCACAAGCAGCACCTGTTCACAAGTATGACGCGTGTGGCAGCCATCGCCCTCCTCGCCATATTGGAGGGAAGTGAGCGATTTGTCTGTAGGTACTAAGCTTTAGGGTTGAGAAGATCCATGCTGCCAATAACGCGATTATCGATAAGTATATTTTACACCTAGTAATTAGTTTTTAAGAGAGGCAGAGCGTAGCGTTTATCCGCTCAAAGAGCAGGTCGATTAGCGAAGTACCTCCACCTCCAGAGAATACCGCAGCCACATAACTTTATTTGTGTTCCTGCGCATGAGTAAGGACGCCAGAGCTCATTAGGGAGGGGGGAAGGTTTGGTAATGCGTGAGTGATAACCCGTGTGTTGCTAGCGTCCATATGGCTACTGTAACCGCTTACCATCAGGTGGAACGCATGCTTGCTGTAATATGCAAGATTTCACACAAAAAAAAAACCTTGTTTAGTTTCTTGTCGGAGTCTTGTGTATTCTAGTGTATTCTGAACCGGTGGTAAATTTAACTGTATGTACTAATAATTTAACGTTCATAAGTGCTTAAACTGAATAACTGACTTTTTGATTTTGATCTTGTTTACCGACTTACTAGAATCTATTTTCTATGAAGAATCAGGTTATAAGAATATAAAATAGATGCACGGCACTCGCACTTTACCATATTGGCATATTATAAAGATTTATTACCAATCCCTTTTATAATAGATTTATCCATAACTAGCTGCCCGGCGCGATTTCGTCCGCGTGGTGCTACCCTACCCTACCCTACCTTACCCTCCCCTACCCTCCCGTACCCTCCCCTGATGTAGCCTATGTCATCAGGGGATAGTGTAGCTTCCCAACAGCGAAATAATTTTTCAAATCGCTTCAGTACTTTCGGAGCCTATTCAATGCAAACAAACAAACAATCAAATCTTTCCTCTTTATAATATTATTATTATTATTATAGTATAGACTAGTTTTCGCTCTGCGGTTTCACCTGCATTCCCGAGGTATCTAATATTTTCCCGAGATATAACTATCCTATATCTTATTCCAGCTTATGATCTACTTACGTGGCAAGTTTCATCATGATTTGGTTACATACACCGCGGTGCATGACGCGTCAAGTCTTAACAAACAAAAAACTCACTTTCGCATTAATATACGTGGTAGGTATATTGAGCTATTATTACTACGTATAGAGAAGACGCCACACATCACAACTATGTTCCGTTCAAGTGAGGCCAACCGGCTATACTTGTTGTTGTAAAAAGATGCACGAAACGCGTAAGCACCGTGAAAATCACGGTGTTTGCGAGAAAAATACTCCTAAAAGCGTTATGATAGCGCTACATGTTTCTACTGTCTGCTTAGACGACAAATTATTTTTTCAGAACAAACGAGGACTTTAATTCTCTAAAAAAATGGGACTAACCCTCTGCTTATGATAGCTTCTCTATACGTAGTAATAATAGCTCAATGGGTAGGTATAGAATTAGAAGAGATGATATCAAATTCAAAATCATTTATTAAAATAGACCTTCGCATGCACTTATGAATTCTAATACTCTAATACCGGTTCAGAATAGTTGCATTTGCTGAGAAGAGCCGGCAAGAAACTCGGTAATTGCCGAGTTTCTTGCCGGCTCTTCTCAAATAAGCTCTCTCTCTAATCTTTTAAAATAAGCTTAGATTCATTCCATAACATTCATAATCTTACCGCACTGACAATAATTGCGGTGGCAAAAAATACAAAGTAGAATCGATCAATATTTTATATGTAAATAGAAAGCTTTTATAAGCCCACAAGCAGCACCTGTTCACATGTATGACATTGATAGACATTTCTCATCTAGTAATATCAACATTCAAGGTTTAATACCTTGGCTCGCGGTTAAAAATATAACAATGACATCAATTGGTATAATAGGACACGCGTCCCTCGCCTACGGGTTAAGGGCTTGTTAAATCATTATTGTATTGTGTAAAAGTAGGCAGTAATTTCATCAGCTATTATTTACTGCCATTGTTGTATACATAAAAAAAAAACACTTTAGTTCTATTCTATGTATTGTGTGCATAATATACCAATTGTAATGCATGAAGGTAATAGAAAGAACGCAATAAATTCCTGATAGTAGTTTGTTCAGAATCGACTTCTGAATATGTGTTAATTTGTGCCCAAAAATTATTATATAAATTTATTAGAAAAAAAAACATAAGAATACGCATGGACTTGTCGACCACGTGGAATCATTAATACAAAGATAATTTTTCGTAATTTTTATCTTTGGAAAAAATACACCTGAATAGCATAAAATTTTTAAAGAACTGTTCTTTCGAACTATATTCTAGCAACTATTTCATATAGCAAATAGACTTGTAACTAATGCTTGCATGGGAATTTCCCACAGGAAATAAATGGAATGCATTCTTAGATAGTGAATTGGAATTAATGAAACTGATTTTTAGTCACGGCCGATAGGTAAGTATTACGTACTTACATAGGTATTCGTTCAAGCGATTTTCTTAAAAATATTGACAAAAATCTCGTCGTGTCATGACTTGTTTTATTGCATTAATCCTTATACTTCTCTAAGCGTTAATCTAATAGGTACATTTTTACCGCTAAGTCTTGGTTTTCCTAATTTTGCAGCATATTTAACACTAGCGTTCCTCCGCGATTATACTCTGCGCAACAAAGCCTCCTTGATATTGTCAACTTTGGACACATAATTACCATGTGATGACGGTAGTCAAACACCACATAAAAAAAAAAAACAGATTTTACTTACAATAAGTTCCTTCTCAGCTCTCCCCAGTTCTTTTCCAAGTTTCAAATCAGCAGCAATCTTCATTGACTCCTGAACTGTAAGCCTCGGTTGTAACAGATCATCCTGCATAATGTAGGTGCTTAGTTTCTTGAACACTCTCATATCTCGCGAATGGCCGTTCACTGTGATCTTTCCATTAACTCCATTGGTCCTACAAAGATATACCAATTTAGTTTTCATTCTATTTCGTACCGATAATATTCTTTTAATATAATTCTGTTATTGTTATGTTAGTGTTGTCCAGCTTATGATCTCCTCATTTAGCTAGTGGACCGCCCTCTTTTATCTTGGACCTATCTATCCTTGACCGTACATCAGCATCTGCCTGCCCTGTTCCCAATCATTTGGGATCGGCGCAATATGTACGCTTCTTCCATTCGTCTCTTCTCTCCATAATACCAGCATTCACTCCTTTCTTACCCACATCATCTTTCACGCAATCCTTGTCCGTACATATAAGAATGTATACGTGTTGTTAGAGTTCTTATAACTCGATGAATGATGATGTTTTAACAAATTCCTAGGAAATTTCAAGAGCAATGCTTGGCACTCTAATGGTGCGTCCATGCTTGGCGTACCGAGTACGAGCCGAGCCACGTACGAGCACACTGCGAGTACGATTCGCGTAGCGTGGACGGGCTTGCGAGCCTTAAATGTGCATTCGTAGCGTGCTCGACTGCGCTCCGCCCGATTGTCAGATTTTTCACGAACACAGGGATTCGCATCGCGCTCGTTGTAGGCTCGTTGAAGGCTCGTTAAGTACGCTTGAAATCGCGAGCAACGAACAAAGCCTGTTCGTTCGAGGCTGGGTTCGTGCACGCTTCGCGTAGCATGGCGCACCATAACGTAACTGCGTTTCCGTAAACGTATTGAAAAAAAAAACATCAAAAGTAATATAGTAACTACTCTTCTTCAAAAACATCTTCTGTAACAAGGCAACTAATCTAGATGTTCATAATCCTAGGTTTTCAGTCTGAATCTCATTTAGATACAGGTGTTATAAATTAATCTCTCGGTTAAGTAGGTAAGCCCATTGTCTTAACAAAATACGAAATAGAATTAAATTAATTAAAAACTTGAGTCTTATAACACCGTCTAAACCTTAGCGTAGCGAAATCCTGAGTCTATGGTCTGAACTGTGAATATTAAGCAGTTAGTTTAGACACCGGCGGTTAAGAATACTTCTCACCCTGATTCCGGATGTGACATGGGTGCTACTAAAATTATGTGCCACCTTAATTTTAACAACGTAAGTTATTTGGGTTTCTTGGCGGCATATTTGTACCAATTAAATATAATTGCATCAACATAGACGTGACGTCAATGGTGCTAACATTTATAGAATTATATAAATGTATATAAATTGTTTATGGTTCCGCGCTGGTAAATCTATACTAATACTAGCTTTAGCCCGCGACTTCGTCCGCGTAGATTATTTCTTTTTTCTGGATATGAATTATTGTAACAATATAGAGCTTTGTTCATGGCTATTGCCCGCCACTACGTGTGATATTTGACAAAAGTTCAGGTAGATTGAGCTTACATGCGAGCATGCCACATAAAACTGAAACAGTCCTGCCGTAAATAAACTCTAGCAAATTTCAGTGAGTATTTCCCTATGATTTATTAATAGCCATCGCGAAAAAAACCTTGATAAGGAACTCTAATCTATTAAATTAAACGGAAGGTGATTTGGGACAATGTTATACGCGGGACGAAGACCGTTTCTCCTCTGGCAGAACCAGTTAATATTTTGGCCTCAATAACATTGCGGCGGAGAGCTGTTACTTCGGGGGTGGAATTATCATAAACGCTGAGATAACTTTACATTAATTTTCAATCATCAGCCTAAATACAAAATTTGAAGATCCTAACTGCAAAACTGACGGACTTGCATACAAACTTTCATCCCCTATTTTACCCGCTTAGGTGTGGAATTTCCAAAAATCCTTCCTTACTGGATACATACACTGTATAATAATAAATTTTGTGAAGTTATTGTGGAATTGAAGGACTTGCATACCCAACTTCATCCCCCTTTTTCCCTCTTAGGGGTTGGATTTATCACAAACGCTGAGACAACTTTACATTCATTTTCATTCGTCAGCCTATACACAAAATTTGAAGATCCTAACTTCAAAACTGACGGACTTGCATACAAACTTTCATCCCCTATTTTACCCTCTTAGGGGTGGAATTTCCAAAAATTCTTTCTTAGTGGATGCCTTCACTGTATAAGGTATCTGTTTGCAACATTTCAAATCTCTAGGTCCAGCGGTTTGGGCAGTGCGTTGATATATCAACAATCAGTTTATCATCTTAAGTTCATCCCCCTCTTTCCCCCTTGGGGGGTTGAATTATCATAAACGCTGAGATAACTTTACATTAATTTTCAATCGTCAGCCTAAACACAAAATTTGAAGATCCTAACTGCAAAACTGACAGACTTACATACAAACTTTCATCCCCTATTTTACCCGCTTAGGGGTGGAATTTCCAAAAATCCTTCCTTACTGGATACATACACTGTATAATAATAAATTTTGTGAAGTTATTGTGGAATTGAAGGACTTGCATACCCAACTTCATCCCCCTTTTTCCCTCTTAGGGGTTGGATTTATCACAAACGCTGAGACAACTTTACATTAATTTTCATTCGTCAGCCTATACACAAAATTTGAAGATCCTAACTTCAAAACTGACGGACTCTCATACAAACTTTCATCCCCTATTTTACCCTCTTAGGGGTGGAATTTCCAAAAATCCTTCCTTAGTGGATGCCTCCACTGTATAAGGTATCTGTTTGCAACATTTCAAATCTCTAGGTCCAGCGGTTTGGGCAGTGCGTTGATATATCAACAATCAGTTTATCATCTTAACTTCATCCACCTTTTTCCCCTTTCGGAGGTTGAATTTATCACAAACGCTGAGACAACTTTACATTCATTTTCATTCGTCAGCCTAAACACAAAATTTGAAGATCCTAACTTCAAAACTGACGGACTTGCATACAAACTTTCATCCCCTATTTTACCCGCTTAGGGGCGGAATTTCCAAAAATCCTTCCTTACTGGATACCTGCACTGTATAATAATAAATTTTGTGAAGTTTATTGTGGAATTGAAGGCCTTGCATACCCAACTTCAGCCCCCGTTTTCTCCCTTCGGGGGTGGAATTATCACAAACGCTGAGAAAACTTTACATTAATTTTCAATCGTCAGGCTAAACACAAAATTTGAAGATCCTAACTTCAAAACTGACGGACTTGCATACAAACTTTCATCCCCTATTTTACACTCTTAGGGGTGGAATTTCCAAAAATCCTTCCTTAGTGGATGCCTCCACTGTATAAGGTATATGTGTGCAAAATTTCCAATCTCTAGGTCCAGCGGTTTGGGCTGTGCGCTGATATATCAACAATCAGTTTATCATTTTATATATTAAGATTATAAAGCTGAAGAGTTTGTTTGAACGCGTTAATCTCAGGAACTACTGGTTTGAATTGAAAAATTCTTTTTGTGTTGGATAGTCCATTTATCGAGGAAGGCTTTAGGCTATATAAACTCACGCTGCGACTAATAGGAGCGAAGCATCAGTGAAAAATGTTGCAATAACGGGGAAAATTATTCATATAGAGTAGGGTAAGGTAGGTTAGGGTAGGTTAGGGTAGGGTGGGGTATCACCACAGGGTAGGGTACCACCACGCAAACGAAGTCGCGTCGGGCAGCTAGTTATATAATAAACAAAGCCCATTAGTCCCAAGGAGGTCAAAAGTAATACCCGGTAAGTATTTTTGCTGTATATCATGCATATTACTACCAATTACCCGGGCTATTTATCCCAGTTTCTATAGCGTCATACTGCTCGATAACGGAGGCAATTTATTTAATTATCACATTAATTTGTTTATTCCAAGTTATATTATAAGAATTGAAAATACTGTATTCTTCTAAGCCGTTTAAATCTTTATATATGTCATCATCATCAGCCTATAATTTCCCATTGCTGAGCACTAGCCTCCTTTCAAAGATCAGGGTGGGCAGATACTCCACCACGCGCGCCCACTGCGGAACGGTGGAGTTAGGCTAATGGTCAACCTACTGTTGGAGTTTTCAAGCCGCCTAGAAGGCCTCCAAATAACCGGGACCAACGCGCGGCTTTACCTGCCTTCCGAAGCATGAAAACGCTCGATTTGAAATACCACTAGGCGGTCACCCGTCCAGGTACCGACCACGACGGTTTGTCGATCGATTAAGAACGGCTTATCATGCTACACCACGAGCGCTTTATACATGTAATTCTATTTAATAGCATTCTTTTATTTTATTTATTTTAATGATGGTACTCTTTTACGATCCAAATTGGCAAAACAAATATAAAACTTACGTATAACCAGCTAAAATGTTAAGAAGTGAAGACTTGCCGGCTCCCGAAGGTCCGAGGATGCAGGTCAACTCGCCTGATCGAAATTCACCAGAGATGTTGTGTAGTATTTTACTTTCACCTGTAACAAAAAAATACTGTTTGATTCAGGGTTTCGTATCTAAAGGGGACCTATTACTAAACATACGTCGCCAGTCATCATGAAAAATAAAAAAGTTTTTTTTTTTATTCCTGCTGCATTATAAAAGTAATATACAAAACCCTCAACACATAAAAGTTCATCCAAAAAGTTATAAATATTTATTAATATGAGTACTAATATTTTGATCAAAGCGTCCGTCAAGGCCGCTATTATTGTTGAAGACACTGCTAACTTCCTATATCTTTTTTAGGCTTCCGTACCCGCAGGGTGCCAAATAGTACCTGTTCGGGCCAGACCCTCATGGGGATGGGTTTCTATGTTTTAAATCATAGACCACCTACAAAGGAAAAAATTGATATGTTTTTCTGTCATTCTTCTACATACGTCATCCGCTAATACCTTTATTTTTTTCATTGATTAATACTCAAATTATTCTGAATTCCTACCAAATTAACCGCTGTGTGCTAGTGCCGGGTTCCCGCGCGGGACGCATTTCAAGACGACGAGCCTACGAGGGTAAGTCTTTGATTTATTACATGGTAACCCATTCAAATGCGGGATCCTGGTCTGAACCAGTTTCTACAGTGAAAAGTCATTATAAAGATAGAACTTCTTAGTTGGCCTTCACCCTCCAGTACCCTATTAATAAGACTCCGCTATCCGCCCGTTCGTCCGTCTGTCTGTCTGTGGGCGTATCTCATGAACTGTAAGATATAGGTAGACAGCTGAAATTTTCAATGAATGTGTAATTTTCTATTGCCGCTGTAACAACAAATAATAAAAATGAAATAAAATTTCAAATGAAAGGGGTGCCCATACAAGAAACGTATTTTTTTGGAGTTTTTTTATCATAGCAAAGTTGAGTTAGTTAATATAATACGGAACCCTCCTAGTACGAGACCGACTAGCACTTGGCCGGTGTTTTATTTATCTACATAGTAATTTATTATTATTTCCAAAAAAAAACATTCCACTTGCCATGACACGTGTCTTGATCGTTTAAAGACTGGCAAAAACCCCTAAAAGTTTAAGGATCAGGTGTTGGAAGGTTGAATAACCGTTTCCCGTGTCATAAAAATGTATGTAAGTTGCAAAGTACATCGGGGTAAAATTTGTGAAGTGTTGTACTCCGTCTATAAAATTGTCGGTACTCGATTATTCAATGGGTCACTTGTGTAATATTATAGTTTCGTTAATCGTTAAAATAATGTAAAAAATAAATATGGACCTAGTACGGTATTTTAACCGACTTCAAATATGGAAAAGGTCGTCAATTGTATGTTTTTTTAATGTTTGTTACCTCGGAACTCCGTCATTTATTGTTTGGAAGGGTATATTTCCCATTGTCATCCATTGAAGTTGTTTTTTTTGTGAAATAGATTTTTAGGGTTCCGAACTAAAAAGGTAAAAAAGAACCCTTATGGTGACCCTTTGTCCATCTATCCGTTTGTCAGCGGTATATTTCAGCAACCACTGATGCTATTGACTTGAAATTAGACTGTTATAAATATTGCTTGCCCAGTCTTATAGCAAATGAAAAATAAAAAAAAATATTACTTTCTTTGCAAAAGGGGCCAAATGGGTGACGGAAATTTCAAAGCAAAGCCTAAAATAATTACAGTAGATAGACATTGATGTAAATATTACAGGAAAAATAGAACGATGTTTGTAACTAGCACAGTTTTTTTGAAATCATCAAGATTCCTTCACAAACAAAAACAACATTTTAGAAGGTTTTGAATTATTTCCAATGTAGAGATTACATTACCAGCAACATATGAAATATTTTATAAACCCCGCAAAACATAACATAACGGTTTTGGTCGCAATTCGCCGGCATGGCATAATAATGTCGCATTTTTATCCCGGGATCTAAAAATTATAATGTAATTTCAACGACCCTAAAAAAATTGTACAAATCTCGCCACGTTTCTTTAGTTATGCGTTGCGGATTTTTCTCTACAGTTACGGCCCAAAGTAAGAAACACGTCCTAGGAAGATCGGCCTCTGTCGGTGCGCGAGTCAGACTCAAACTCTTGACCGGTTTTTTTTACGGAACATCATACTCGTTCAACGCATAAGCACACATTCCAATTATAATACCATTCCAACGTTTGACGTATTAAAATTACATAATCCATAATTATATACCATTTAAATCAGTCGTGCGTGCGTGACCTACCTGGTACTTATTCACTAGGGCACGAGGCAAGTAAAATATGTTGTATCCATAATAAACTGGGTAATTTGTTACGTCTAATGTTGCAATTATGTTACCAGTACTGAGGTAAAATAAATGAAGTACAAGTATTTTTAGCCTTCAAGATGTTCAATGTACGTAAAGAGGAATACATCTCCATAAAAAATAAGACAGGTTTTCAAATAATCGAAACACATTACTTACTTATCTATACTAAATAATAATAATATACTAATTACTCATCTATACTTATAATCCTGAGCAGGTAAACTGGCGAGTAATATAGAAATGTACTCGTAGGTTATTTTTATTTATTATCACGCACCCGCCCCCGCTCCGGTCTTAGCATCCCACCACCAAAAAGACCTTTTAAGCAGCTTCTGTGCAGTTTAAGTTTTGCGCCTAGACGTTTGCCGGTTACTATTGGCATAGTGGTATGATATTGAAAGCTTTGTGCTACAATTTACGAAATAAAAACAGGTTTTTTTGCTAGGTTTTTTTTTTTTTTTTTTTTTTTTTTTTAATAATAATATTGTTTATTCAGCCAATAAAAAACTTTAAATAGGTAACAATTTTTGAATTATTTTTCATATGGACTCAACCGGGGAAAGTATTATAATTTGTAGGCTATATAAGTTTACAAAGAGATATGCCTCTGACTCTCAAACTAGGAAAAAACCTGTGTTTTGAGTCAATCAGTGGATTTTCGCTCTGATTACTTACAACACAATGAACATGCCGGATTAATTTATTACATTTTTTTGATTATTTTTAAATCTATTTTAATAAACTACTTACTTATTTTACAAAATAAACCATACATTTCTGTTTTTATAAATGATTGCAAACATTTTTAATTGTGTGATATTTGTATAAGTGTGCGAATGTGTGTGCATGTTTGTTTACTGTGTGTGTACTGTGTTTGTTTGTGTGCGGATGTGGAGTATAGGAGTATGTACGAAAAGATAGGTAGCGGAGAAAAGAGCGTATGAGAAAGAAATCTACTTAAGGAGTGCCTCCGTAGCGTCATGTTCAAGTTATTAAACCGGAATAATAAATTAAAACTTGGTGGTAGGTATAGTATCTCATTAGTGCAGCCATTGACGTCATATTGACGTCATAGTCATTAAATTTTCTTGTATTATATCCTAGTACCTATGTTTCGAGTCTAGACATTAATAAAATGTTTATAAATAGTGATAATACACAGATAACACTATAGTGTTAGCTTAGAAAATATAAAGAGTGTTAGTTATTAAAAATAATAATTTCAATCAAAGTCAAAGTCAAAGCCATTTATTCAATTTAGGCCCTAGAAGGGCTCCTATGAAGGTCAAAGCTACTGAAGTTACCGCCAGTTCGTAAGTCGGCCTTCAACTGAGAAGAACAGGCAAGAAACTCAGCAAGGTTACACTTTTTAATTAATGAAGCTTTTAATAACTAACTTTGCATCTGAATTTGTAATAAGTCATTATAATGATAATTTATTTAATTAAGATTAGTTTGGACTCTTATACCCATCGAGGAAAAATTCCTTTAGAGTAATCCAATTCCACAAATACAAGTAACTGTAGTAAGTATTTTTGCGCTGATTAATAACAGTAGCGACCAATCACTGCATCCAAATGTTTAGTGTGTCCTTGACTTGGCCAATCAAAGCGCATTGACGGTAGTGGTGAAGTGAATTTTCGGAATAAAGCTTCTTTGGATTAATTGTTTGATGATTTTCAAATCTTTGCTACCAAAGCTTTTCATCGTATTCATTGCTCCCTAATTCCAAGAAATAAACCAGTTCAAATATACACTGCAGTTGGATTTCAAACTAAATCTTGACTTCTATTTAAGTTGGTTATTGTTATACCAAATAATAGTTACAGAAAAACACAAGGAATAACCAAACCATTTTATTTACAAATTAACTGGCATTGTAAGAAACCAAGCAGAATTGACATATGTTCATATCCGATAAAGCAAGGGCTAAAATGACTGATACAAGGGTTGAAGGGTTACACGAGATTGGATTTTGGTAGGAAAGGGCCAAACGCAGAGCGGCGAAAAAAGATTGTTTGGAAAAAAACAGAGCCCTTTATTGATTGCTTCCATTCAAAAGACCCTTGTTAGGGGGAGAGACAGTAAGTGTTATACAGTAAAAGTGGTTAAAACAATTGATTATTGGACCCAATTTACAGAATGTCGCGCTTTCAATAGGTATCTAAAACCAGTTTGGAACCAATCTATTTACGTGTTGTGATGACGGCAAGTGGTCGGATAGTAGGTCTTTCTTTTATCAAATGCAGTGTCGGTGTGTTGCAGATTTGGGATATTACATGTGTTGATATATTAGAAGCGCTCGATCGGCAAGACTGTCGTGGTCGGTACCTGGATGGGTGACCGCCTAGTGGTATTTCAAATCGAGCGTTTCCGTGCTTCAGAAGGCACGTAAAGCCGTTGGTCCCGGTTATCACTTAATTGTGATAGTCGGTAAGCTAGTTTTAGGCCTTCTGGGCGGCTTGAAAACTCCAACAGTAGGTTAACCACTAGCCTACCTCCACCGATCCGCAGTGGGCACGCGTGGTGGAGTATCTGCCCATTCCCTTTCACCCTGATTTGTGAAAGGAGGCCTGTGCTCAGCAGTGGGACATGGGCTGATGATGATGATATACTTGTGTCTCGCTCTCACTTACTACCAGTGATTGTAAAGTTGCAGGGGCAGCTGCTGTCGGTGTGAAAAATACGAAATTCAAAAATTACACAGCTATTGGACCAAACTATGGTTATGCCTTTTTCGGTCGAGACCGTGGGTGTCGGGAGCTCGCCGATTTACTCGCATATTATCATTAAAACTAATTTACTTTTCCGTTAACCCATTAGCTTCCATCCAAAGAGGAAACGCTGCCAGCCCGCTGAGTGTTGCTTGACGTTAGATTTTTTAATATGTTTTTATTTTATATGCTATTTTTTTCAATATAAAATATTGTGTTTTCTTTCTAAACTTTGAACATTAAAATCATTTACAAACCAAATATATACAATTATCTCAGCCAACCCTTTATAAATAACAATCAGAGAAACTAAAAACTTATTCATAACAAATGTTCAAATATATTGAAAATTTATACGTTGAAGTCGACAGTATCATGAAAATAAACTTTTCAATACACAAAAGTTCATAGATTTGTGTATCAAGGGAACATTTCAAAATAATTACCTAAGTCATAAACGATCCACGAGTTTGTATTGTTAAGGACAATTTATTGACAAAGAAGTTCGACTGTGACAAAACAATTCAGGCTTATTCATAATTTATATTAATTGAAGTCTACAAAGTTGTGAGACCCTAGTTATAAAGATACTTGTTTTAAAAGTCCAATTTATGCCAACTGTGCTTGCCTCGCGGCAGTAAATATACCGTCTATGTTTATTTTCATTAGAACATTAAATCTTGGAAGTAATGACGTCCTATTTTAAATTCGCTTATTATAAGACTAAACTTGAAAATGTATTCTCAGAAAGCTGTTAAAGAGCGATAAATTGTTAATTTACTTCAATTTTTTAATAAATCCTTCGTATAATCCTATTAACACCAATTATAATTGCGATTGTTTTTATATATGTGAGGATATAATTTGTGAAGATGTTTGTTTGACATACGATCCTTCGGGATCGCGGGTGAAATCGTGGACGTCAGCTAGTTTTTAATACTAGTGTATAAAAAAAAACGAGGGACAAACTGACTGACTGACTTATCAACACACTGCTCAATACCAATATATAAAATGTGCTTTGTGGGCAGGACTCAGAAACTTTTACATACAAGGTACCTACCTAATGAGGTTGCCGGTTGGCATGCTTCGTAAGATATTCTAATCTTGGTAAGAGATACTTGGCACGCCAGAGGGTGCCAGAGGTACTACGCCACGTGGATTTGATCCCAATGGAGTATGGACACGTGTCATAAAATTGATGTTGAATAAAATGTACTAAAATATTTCTATATTTAACAAACATTTAGCTTATTATCTTCATCAAAATTAGACAAAATCTAGTTACTAATTTATTTAAATTTCCTATTAAAATCGAGATGAAGATTATAATGCGTTTGGCATTTAAATCTAGTCCAAAAGTATTTGCAACATGTTATTATAGCTGCTAACGAAATTTTTAACCGACTTCAAAAAAAGGAGGAGGTTCTCAATTAGGTTGTATGTTTTTTTTTTGTTTTTTTTTTTATGTTTGTTACCTCATAGCTCCGTCATTTATTAACCGATTTGGAAAATTCTTTTTTTTACTGTAAGGGTACACTTCCCGTTTGGTCCCATTGTCATCAGATCAGGATTTGATTACTTCTTAGTGTACTTTGAAGTCGGTTTAAGTTTTTTTGTAAAACAGTCCAATTATTATTGAACGAGCTTATTATTTCAAGTAGACTTTTTATATCCTGCATTGTGAGAATTTCTTACAAAAATATTTTAAAAATAATAGTGGTGCCGATAAAAATGGGAGACGGTTACGGAGCTAGTTTATAATATTATGAAATCCCCTTTTCACATTATAAGTTCATGGGTTTAATCATAGAGATAGAATATAAATAGAGCGACATACCTACTAGAGAATGTGCCGAGAGCAAGCGTATGTGCAACGCTGCCTTGAAACAAACTATGAAAGTTTGAACGACTAAAAATACATGGTAATGAATGCCAGTTTCTCGAAACTTTTACCGTGAACAAATGAACTCATATCAAAATTTTGTAAATAAATCAGTAGTGTAGGATACATCTATGAATTAATTTATATGTCAGTGTCATTAAAATGTAAATATTATGTAATAAAAATCTAAGCATGTTTTGAAAAGAGCAATTGCTGATTTTATTGCCGGCTCTTCTCAGCAAATGCTACCTTCCGAGTCGGTATTAGAGTATTAGAGTCAGACTATTCAAAAGTACTTACCTGCGGAGGTCTATTTGAAATAAATGATTTTGATCTATGTAAACTGCTCACCGCTTTACAAGGTAATGTTTTAAATACTATTACAGCTATTACTCTATTTAATATTCTGACATATAATTTGATACTATGTTACTAGTAAAAATTAAGTGAGTTCAGATGTATGTCAAATAAAAAGCTATTTGTAGAATATTAACATTAAAAAAAACAAGACTAGTATTTTTTATGTTAATTAATATTCTACAAATAGCTCGTCTAAATCGGGTTCCTGTTTGTAAATAAGTTTTTGTTAAAAATCATTTTTACGTAAGCTTTTTTTTAGTGACTGTACTTTTTACTTGCATTGACATTCAATACACTTATGTGTACCAAATATCAAGTCAATCCGACCACTGGAAGTGGGTGAAATTCAACTTGCAAGATTCCACCCGAACGAACAAACATACTTACATACATGGCAAGTTAAATAAAAGCTTGTAAAATAACGCATGCCTCAAACCAAATATATTAATGGTGCGTCCATGCTTGGCGAACCGAGCACGAGCCGAGCCACGAACGAGCACACTGCGAGCACGATTCGCGTAGCGTGGACGGGCTTGCGAGCCTCGAACGAGCGCGATTGTCAGTTTTTTCACAAACAAAGGGATTCGCATCGTGCTCGTTGTACGCTCGTTGTAGGTTCGTTTATGGCTCGGCTCGTGCTCGACTCGCGTAGCATGAACGCACCATAACGATCACATATGTTTTTATAATTTTGCAGGTACGTTAGCTATATCAGAACAAGTCACGTGAGGTGATTAAATAAATAAATAATGGATGACCAATGCATTCTCAAAGTTGTTCAGCATGACAAACCCAACATAGGTTTGGAAAATATGCCATCTCGAAATCTCCACCCAGTATGGCGCAAGTCAACCACCGCATAAATAGCTATAAATGCTAATAAAATAAAAAATAATATAGAATGACGGCGAATGCATTGGTCATCCATTATTTATTTATTTATACTGTAGTAAGTCAAGTCACATATTATCTTGATAAGGTATAGAGTTTGCGAAGTTAGAGCTTGTAGAGTAAAGGCGTTTAGAGTTATACGCTTGGCTCTACATGAGATCTGATAACTTTTTGACAGTGCGAGCCATATTATGGTCTCGTCTTGGCAACATTTTACATGTTTTTTTTTTGGTGGGATTAAATTTTCATGAAGCCACTATTGAAATCGTAAAGCGGTAGACAGAATAATTTACAATATAGGTCGCCCATGAGTCAATATTTCGTAATTCGACAATATTTCTTTATCACAAATGATTAACGAATAGCTCAGAGTATATAAATACTATGTACAACTAATAGTATAACTTGACAAAAATAACCAAAAAACTGCCAAAAAGAATTTAGTTGTCATAGAAAACTAAGAAGAAGAAGATAAACAAAAGAGTATGTGTGTGGTTGGTGTGCCAAACGCATGGTAGTGTATGTAATGTTTCGCATTCGCATTAATAAAAATAAAATAAATAATAATAAATCTCACACTCTTACATGCTCGAAATAGGCTAAAAAAGGAGCGAAAGTCTTTGCTAAGTTCACGTATTAATTTAATAATATTCGCACTGATATTGACGTGGATTTATAACGACAAAATTATTGATTAAGTCCTAACTCAACTTCATAAACCTAAGACATGGTTAAGACCTATTATAAGTTTATGAAGGACGGAGTACTGAGGCTATTACCGGTTCGGAAGGCAACCTACAACTAAGATGAACAACAAGAAACTCAGCAAGCCTATATTTCATACCAACAAGGGTATAATATTTAACTATTTCAAAAAAATATAAGCGTAAACAAGGGGAAAAACGCGCTTCAGACATAGACGTATAAAAAAATCAAGACACTCCGTCTTGATTTTTTTGTAGTACTGAGGCTATTACCGGTTCGGAAGGCAACCTACAACTAAGATGAACAACAAGAAACTCAGCAAGCCTATATTTCATACCAACAAGGGTATAATATTTAACTACTAGCTTTAGCCCGCGACTTCGTCCGCGTAGATTATTTCTTTTTTCTAGATATGAATCATTGTAACAATATAGAGCTTTGTTCATGGCTATAGCCCGCCACTACGTGTGATATTTGACAAAAGTTTTGAAAGATTGAGAGCTTACATGCGAACATGCCACATAAAACTGAAACAGTCCTGCCCGATTTGAAGAAGAAGATCTGAAAATCTACCGGCAGAAATATGCATACATACACTGTCCGATTAGCTGAAGAAGAAATATGTTTTTTTTTGGGAGGTGTCGAGATCGGGATTATTTATCTAAAATTACGCCATGAGACCTATCCACAAATTCCTCAACCATTTCATGACAGCTGAGATATTTGCTCATGGCACACGGACAGACAGACGAATACACCTATATCCACAAGTTCCTCAATAATTTCCAGACAGCTGAGATGTTTCTGTCTGTCTGTCAGTCTGAGGAGAGAATTTGCCTCCTTATGTGTGTACCGCTTGTACAACGGACAGTTCTCTGAAGAATTGTTTGACTTGATGCCCACGGGCTACCTTCTACCATCGCAACTCTCGCCATCGACGGGTAGTCCATACTCATATATTGGAACCGAAATGGTTTCTACTGTGCGGTTTCAAAGGAGTTTTCTAGCGCGTAAACTCAGGCTGTGGAATGAGCTCCCCTCCATGGTGCCAGGGTGTGAAGATATTTCTGTATGGTCGGCAACGCACGAGTGATACATACGGTGACCGCTTAAATTATGTGAATGAACAGCTTAAATACAAAATTTAATCCCCCTGTTCACTCATTAATGGATCAAATTCCAACAACACCGATATTCTTTGCGTTAGTTTCCAAATTTTAATTATATTCCAAGCTTATATAATAAATTTAGTATACTTCCATACACAACTTCATCCCTTTTTTACTCCTTCGGGGTCGGAATTATCGAAAACGCTGAGGCACATATAAATTAATTTTCAATCATCAACCTTAACACAAAATTTGAAGGTCCTAACTTCCAAACTGATGGACTTTCATACAAACTCGCATCCCCTATTTTACCCCCATATGTAATATTGAAAAATCCTTCGTTAGTGGATACCCACACTTTATAATTATAAATTTAGTGATGTTTATTATGGAAATGAAAGATTTTCGTATACAACTTAATCCCCCTTTTCCCTCTTCGTGGAATTATCACAAACGCTGTGACAACTTTACTTTAATTTTCAATCGTCAGCCTAAACACAAAATTTGAAGATCCTATCTTCAAAACTGACGGACTTTCATACAAAATTTCATGGCCTATTTTACCCCCTCAGGGGTGGAATTTCCAAAAATCTTCTTTACTGGATACCTACACTGTATAATAATAAATTAAGTGAAGTTTATCGTGAAATTGAAGGCAACTTCATTCCCCTTTTTCCCCTTTCGGGGGTGGAATTATCATAAATGCTGAGATAACTTTACATTAATTTTCAATCGTCAGCGTAAATACAAAATTTGAAGATCCTAACTTCAAAACTGACGGACTTACGTACAAACTTTCATCCCTTATTTTACTCCCTTAGGGGTGGAATTTCCAAAAAAACCTTCCTTAGTGGATGCCTACACCGTATAATAATACATTTAGTGAAGTTTACTTTCAAATTGAAGGACTTGCATACACAACTTCATCCCCCTTTTCCTCCCTTCGGTGTTGGAATTATCACAATCGCTGAGATAACTATACATTGATTTTCAATCGTCAGCCTAAATACAAAATTTGAAGATCATAACTTCAAAACTGACGGACTTGCATACAAACTTTCATCCCTTATTTTACCCCCTTAGGGGCGGAATTTCCAAAAATCCTTCCTTAGTGGATGCCTACACCGTATAATAATACATTTAGTGAAGTTTACTTTCAAATTGAAGGACTTGCATTAACAACTTCATCCCCCTTTTCCTCCCTTCGGTGGTGGAATTATCTCAAACGCTGAGATAACTATACATTAATTTTCAATCGTAAGCCTAAACACAAAATTTGAAGATCCTAACTTCAAAACTGACGGACTTGCATACAAACTGTCATCCCCTATTTTACCCCCTTAGGGGTAGAATTTCCGAAAATCCTTCCTTAGTGGATGCCTACACTGTATAAGGTATCTTTGTGCAAAATTTCAAATCTCTAGGTCCAGCGATTTGGGCTATGCGTTGATATATTGCTTACAAACTTTCATCCCTTATTTTACCCTGTTAGGGGTGGAATTTTTAAAAATCCTTCTTTTGTGGATGCCTACACTATATAATAATATATTTAGTGAAGTTTACTTTGAAATTGAAGGACTTGCATAAACCACTTCATCCCCCTTTTCCTCCCTTCGGTGGTGGAATTATCACAAACGCTGAGATAACTAAACATTAATTTTCAATCGTCAGCCTAAACACAAAATTTGAAGATCCTAACTTCAAAACTGACGGACTTGCATACAAACTTCCATCCCTTATTTTACCCCCTTAGGGGTGGAATTTCCGTAAATCCTTCCATAGTGGATGCCTACACCGTATAATAATACATTTCATGAAGTTTACTTTGAAATTGAAGGCCTTGCATACCCAACTTCATCCCCCTTTTCCTCCCTTCGGGGGTGGAATTATCACAAATGCTGAGATAACTATACATTAATTTTCAATCGTCAGCCTAAACACAAAATTTGAAGATCCTAACTTCAAAACTGACGGACTTGCATACAAACTGTCATCCCCTATTTTACCCTCTTAAGGGTGGAATTTCCAAAAATCCTTCCTTAGTGGATGCCTCCACTGTATAAGGTATCTGTGTGCAAAATTTCAAATCTCTAGGTCCAGCGGTTTGGGCTGTGCGCTGATATATCAACAATCAGTTTATCATTTTATATATTAAGATTTCAAAAAAATATAAGCGTAAACAAGGGGAAAAACGCGCTTCAGACATAGACGTATAAAAAAATCAAGACGGAGTGTCAAGCGAAAATGAAGTGAAGCCGAAAATTTTCTACGTATGCGTGACTAAAATAAGTACTGGCCCAAGCAGGCACAAATGCTACTGAGCCTTATTGTCACTGTCAACGTCTAAATGTGGAATGACAACCGATCGGCTTCCTATGGTGTATGTATGTGTGAGGCCATGTATTTACAAGAACGCCGGCTTCCTTTTGGTGCTTCACTAGTTTATAGGGCGACACTACGTCCTGATTTTTTTATACGTCCATGGTTTCAGATTATTATTTATCTGGCCATTTTTATATATATGGTCAGATTGCTAATGTGACAGAAATACAATACTTCCACTACTATTAGCTAACCAAGTATACATAATAGGTGTTCGTTGCACTACGATTCACGTTAAAAAATCCCAATCCTTAGATTATGAGCAAACATGATACAACATACAATGTTGCAGTTCGCACCTCGTCAAATATGGAGAAATTAATAAAACTTGTGCTTCTGGTAGCGGGAGCCGACGCCGGATGCGCCAGTTCAAACAACCATAAAGAACAAAAGGTAGGTATTACTGGATAGAATCAGAATCTGATTCATGAGCTTTTTATGGTTAAAATTAGAATACTTACAGATAAAATACGATGACTCTTACACATAAGCTGTTTCACATATTCACACAGGTGTGAAAATTAGCACTGGAATTAATTTAGTAAATTTAAATTGCTATTTGCGTGATTATTATGCCAATAAATTGGCAAAAAAGCATACGACACGCTTATTGGTAAGGAGTTTGTGCAGCCGAAGTCAGCCGAACACTTGCACCACCAGTAGTATCACAGAGTAGTATCACGCATTGAGGACCCTGCAAAAATCTATAGGTACCCATTGACTTATATATTACTAGCGTAATATCACTATCTATACCACTTATTAAGATCACTGTCGTTCAATATACCTAATTTGAACGGTAATTTATGGCGATGATAGCTAGATATTGACGTTAGATGCCGAGGGTAAGGTCCTACTAAATCTATCTCAAATCAGGCTCAAATCCTACAATGAGCTTGATCCCTAGGTGAAGAAAAACATCGTGAAGAAACATTAGTACGGTGGTAGGATACTTTGTAGTACCCACCTGGCTGGCTACCCTCAAGTTGAAAATCTGTCGCATAGCACCTATCGGTATGTTACGACAGCCGTATTTGAGAGCCATTTCTTTTTAAGCTTTTTTGCTACTAACTTCGGCCACATCATCTCTAATAGATTGCGGTCAAACATTAAAAGACCAGTATTAATTTGATATAAACGCACATCCAGACAGGTTAAATCCTCGTTGCAGCTCGTATGCATATCGATATGCAATTTGGCAGGTCCGGCCAGGCAGAGCAGACAAAAATGGGATATTTGAAGAGCCACAGAGTAGAGCAGTCCAATATTCCACGTGCCGGAGAACTTTGTCTGCAGCGATGATTTGAGCTCACATTTATTTTTCACATTGCCATTTTCTCTGTTTACGTGTAGCCGTTTAGATTTTATGTTTACTTGCTTTGTTATATCACAGATAAAACACGGTGGAAAATTCTTGTATTTTTGTTTGGAAATCTCAGTGCGATTAGCTTACGAGTCTCAAAGAATCCCACAGCCTTCCCATGATGTGTTCCATAGTGAGAGTAGTCTGCTAATATCGAAAAATTATTAGCAATTGCTGGTTTTTCCTAGCTAACAATTTCTTAAGCATGGTATTACAACGACGAAACATGTCTTGCACTTATCTATTTATATTTTATAACACCTTTAGGTTCACCATGTTTCTAGCAAATAAATTATTCTCATTCTCATTCTCATTCTCATTCTCATTCATTCTCATTCATTCTCATTCTCATTCTCATTATTTTCTGTTATAAGTCTTGTGCAAAAGAGACAAATAAACAAAGAGACATATATACAAAGTAGTTCTTATAGTATTGTCTTCCCATATACGGACGTTAGTTTCATTTTTTCTTTTTATACAACAAATTTAGCAAAGATGCATACGCCCAACTTGGCGGCAAGTGGTTACCGCAGCACTATGGATGCTTACAACACACGAGGCATCACTCACGCGTTACTAACCCATTCCCTCTTCCCGGTGAGCTCTGGCGAACTTAGATAAGAGTTCTAAGAGTTCCGCGTTCAAGAGTGGCGTTGTGGCCAGCAATAATTTCTATGTAATATAAATATGAAAGCTTATTACTGTGGTGTATTTAGAAAAAAATAAATAATTGGAGATATTATGAAATTGCAAGGTAGTTGCATTAAATGTAATTAGTATCCCGTACCAAAAGGTGTAATTATATACATACAGCAAGCAAAAGTTTGTTGCCATTCTTTATCTCGTCTCATTGGTCTTACTAAAGTTTCATTAGTGGCCGCTCATGGGCCAGAATGCCCATTGTCCTTTGTACCTTGTGTCACTCAGTAAATAAGACAGTGATAACTCAGACGTGTCACCTCAACTGCCAGCTTTAGAGAATGGAACTTGACAGAACTCGCGTTCTCTTGAACGACGAGTTCTCTGTGTACAATGATCAAAGGCGCTGCATAGATTACAGTGAACGCGGAACTCAGTACTCGGAACTCGAAACTCTATAACTCTTATGGTGCGTCCATGCTACGCGAATCGAGCACGAGTCGAGCCACGAACGAGCCTACAACGAGCACGATGCGAATCCCTTTATACGTGAAAAAACTGACAATCGCGCTCGTTGGAGGCTCGCGAGCCCGTCCACGCTACGCGAATCGTGCTAGGTTCGACAAGCATGGACGCACCATTATGTGGGATCGGTGCCTTAGTGTATAAAAACATTGTTACAAATACTATGCATGCAAAACGAGTGTCGCTTCTACACAATGATCGTAATTCCGTGCCCAAAGAAAAAGTAGTAGGTAGGTACAGCAGGGTCCTACTTAGGCTTTTCGAAATTACTTTCCTGTAATATTATGCAACTTGTTAATGATACTTCAGAAAATTGTATAAAAAGAAGCCAACCACCATTTCACTCTTGCGTTACTGTTGGTTACTTACGCGGTAAGCGTAACTGGTTAGGCAATGTATGTTTCATGCGATTAAAAACATCGCAGTTACAGTTTCATACAATCCAAATTCTTGAAGATAGTAATTTTTTCTAGAAGTCAACAATCGAAATTATTGAGTTGAAAATAAAAAAAACACTCCTTTTCCATTATAAACTTTTACTATGCCAAATCTCACCCTCTTCCGTGTAAGCAAGTGTATTATGATATACAGCCATTTCCATAGAATACTCTATGTAAATGGCTGTATATCATAATGTACTATAATCCATAGATTATATTATTTATGTGTGCAAATTTGATTATTAATACTCGAGGCGGTATTAAACGATAAGGGAGCCGATGCACACGAGTGTCATACGACATTTTTCAATACACTTGCGAGGAAAAGAACAGACTTCAATTTTGCAATAATTGTCACTTTACGAGCGAGTGTGTTGAAAAGAATATTATATAAGTGATAGCGTTAATCTAAGGCCAACCTAATAGGTCACTTTTGACAGCCCATATACATCCATTTGTCAAAAAAAGACAAACATAGAGCGTGAAGGAGAGTCACCCTCTAGTCAAATATGACTTTTGAGTATGGCCTATTTATAACAACGTTACCTTGTGGGAAGCATAAAAAAAGCGTAAATGCATTCACAGATATATCGTAGGTACACAAATTGATTTACAGTCGACAAAAATGTCGATATGAATTCCTTGTCATTTGTACTTGGTAAAAATATCGATCAAAAATGAGAAATTGGCGTTCATTATACGTATTTTAGTCGTTCAAACTATGTAGGCGCACTTCGTTTCAAGGCATTTAGACCGTACCCGTGCTCACAGACCGTTCTCTCATTCAGTCGCTCTATACTATTCTAACTCTATGGATTATTCTTCTGTAGTTTGCGCAATCCAAAGATTACAAAACTGTGATGTAACTAGAGATAGATGAAATACCTAGTATAACGGAGTTTCCTTAACATTACCTGTACCGCGAAATACTAATGACACAATAGTCTTATTAGTAACAATAATAATTATAGTGCATAACGGATGTAAGAGCAGCACAATAAGTCTTATTTTATAAATGCCACATGATAATTGCATTTTTAACCGACTTCAAAAAAAGGAGGAGGTTCTCAATTCAGCTGTATTTTTTTTATGTTTGTTACCTCATTACTCCGTCATTTATCAACCGATTTGGAAAATTCTTTTTTTGTCTGGAACTTGAACGGGTACACTTCCCGTTTGGTCTCATTGTCATAAGATCAGGATTTCATTACTTCTTAGTGTACTTTGAAGTCGGTTTAAGTTTTTTGTAAAACAGTCCAATTATTATTAAACAATTCAATGTTCTTCATTTATTTAGTTTGATATAAATGCATCGATTTATTATGTATGTCTAATTGTTATATTTTTTTTATTTTGTGATATTTAGTCTAAACTTGTCAATAGTCACAGTGATAACAAATTGTGTGTTAAGTGTTTCCCTTTAGTTATTTTTTATTTCTAAGGCAGACTTAAGTAAGTCATGCTCACTTTAAGGCCTTTGCTTGCGGCGGCGTCGTGTGACGGGTCGCTCACTTCCCTCCAATATGGCGAGGAGGGCGATGGCTGCCACACGCGTCATACTTGTGAACAGGTGCTGCTTGTGGGGGCTGGTCTGCTTAAGTTTGCTATTTATTTACTTATTAAATATTTTTTCAGTCTACCTTGTAATTTTGCCGCCGCGCCGGGGCACGCAATTGTTTTCAGTGCGATTAGAATGTAAATATTATGTAATGAATCTAAGCCTGTTTTGAAAAGAGTAATTGCTGAGTTTATTGCCGGCTCTTCTCAGCAAATGCAACCTTCCGAACCGGTATTAGAGTATTAGAGTCAGACTTTTCATAAGTGCCTGCGAAGGTCTATTTGAATAAATGATTTTGAATTTTGAAAACCAACTCTGTCAAATGGCGAAATTTAATCTTTCGATAAGCATCATTTTCTTCTGTCATTCACTCATAAATAAAGGACGGGAAAATATGTGAAATACTGTGAGAAAACCAATATTACAAATAGCCAAGACAGGAAATGGTGTTTCACGGTTGGGGCATAACAAATTACACCAATTTCCATTCTCTAGCGTTTTTACGTCTTCGTTTTCGCCCTCTGAAAGATTGACGGCAACTATAGTAGGTATATTACAAAATCAGTAGTACAAATCAGTTTTAAGACTAAACATAATAAAGTTGAATGATTGATTAACAACACACTGTAAAATATTATGTTTTTTTTAATTATACCACATGCGATAGATACTAAAAATAATACCATGCATATTTTTGTAAAGGTTAACGTACGAATAAAAAGAGCAGTTATAATATTTTATTAATTGAAGATGGTGGAATTTTATGACCATTTTTTTTATTATTAAGACAAGCATAGAAACTGATACTAGGAACATTTAAGCCTTAAGTAAAACATCTATTCTTCCATGGTAAAACTTATACTTGTGTTTAAGCCTTTGAGTCTTTATAAAATGATGATGATGATGATGATATTGATGATGTCATCAGTCCGGGCGTAATTACATAATTACGCCAAGACTCAATAAATTCATACTTAACAAACATAATTAAATATTAATTTACAAACAATAATTGTACCTTCCTACATGTAGTGTAGCATATCAAGTTATCTGGTTTCCATAGTACAAGTTCTGCTTAGTTTGGGATCAGATAGCTTAGTTTTAATAGATATCATTTAAAATTAAGGAGTATTACTGATTTTGATTAAACATTGACTGTGAGAACACATTTGTTATGTATGTATTCGGAAAGCTATCAATAAGACTGTGGCGAAAGAAAACTGTTCGCGAGAAGTCATAAATAAAAACCAAACATGTAATGTAGTAATGATAATTACAGTTATCATTAATGCTGCGAATTAACGTTATTAAGTGTGGAAAATTAACGAATTATTTGTTTGTCATAATATTTATCAACTGCTTAGCAATTTGCAAAATAAAATAAAAAACAATCTTATATTTACTTAAGTTTACTAGAAGGTATAATTTGATTAATAACCTCCTTATTGTACCTATTGTTTCTATGGAATTTCTACGTCAAGACTATTAATACTTAGAACTAAATGTGAAACTAATTGCTTATCCATTTAAATAATTGAGATCAAATTAACCTTATTTATATTAACAGAAATATTAATATTCATTTTCCTTGTTCTCATTGTTAGCCCAGATTTGTCTGTAGATAAATGTCAATCACGTGCCAAAGTCTTTTACCGTAAGTAGGTAAGTAATTTACTAATCAAGCGTTACTGACAAAGACTATGCCCCTAAAAAGGAAGCTAAGCAATATTGCTAACGCAATTATTTCATCTATCAATATATCAATTCCAAATCTTTTAATGAGTTGAATTGTATATAATGAGTAACTATTTTACCAAAAAATATTGGAATCACTTAGGATCTGCCGAGAATTAGAAAAAGGGAATTGCGTAGCAATATTGCTATAGCTTCCTTTTTAGCCCCCCCTTTCTTTTTCTTCTTCTTATTATTAAGTTTGGCAACCAAATCCAAATTAGGACTTATTTCTGCCGGTGTCGAGTTATATTATAATTTCCAGTCACAATAAATAACTTTCACATACTATTATAGTCCTCAGTCAGTCATAAAGGTCATGTTTTAGTACCATGGTGGTCATAAAGCTCTTCACGGACATTTTGAGAAGTCTTGAACTTGAAAAGTCACGATACACATAATTCATTCATTCATTCATTCATTTCATTTTACTTCACTGGTGCACATGGATTGATTTTCAATGGATAAAATACCACCGATAATAAGCAATTAAACTCAAAATACACGAATTTATGAAAATAAAAATGAAAACGCAATGTCACTCTGCAAGTTCCCGCCAAAAAGACAAAGACTTTTTTCATAGGGCAAATGTGAAACTGACGTTATCTTTGACATTTATAATATAAAGTTATTAAGATGTTATGGTCATAATGTAGAAAAAAACCGGCCAAGTGCGTGTCAGACTCGCGCACCGAGGGTTCCGTACAAACCTGTAGGTATATAAGTAAATGGTAGTATAGACCTGAGTATTTGATATGAATTTTAATTTATGACGTATTAAAAAAACTACTTACTAGATCTCGTTCAAACCAATTTTCGGTGGAAGTTTGGATCGTAATGTACATCATATATTTTTTATAGATTTATCATTCTCTTATTTTAGAAGTTACAGGGGGGGACACACATTTTACCACTTTGGAGGTGTCTCTAGCGCAAACTATTCAGTTTAGAAAAAAATGATATTAGAAACCTCAATATAATTTTTGAAGACCTATCCATAGACACCCCACAATAAAGGTATTATTAAAAAAAAAAGAGTTTCAGTTCTAATTATGGGGAACCCCCAAAATGTATTGTTTTTTTTCTATTTTTGTGTGAAAATCTTAATGCGGTTCACAGAATACATCTACTTACCAAGTTTCAACAATATAGTTCTTATAGTTTCGGAAAAAAGTGGCTGTGACATACGGACGAACAGACAGACAGACAGACCGACGGACAGACAGACATACAGACATGACGAATCTATAAGGGTTCCGTTTTTTGCCATTTGGCCACGGAACCTAAAAAGATTGAAATAAAAACCAGACACTTGTCTGTGTCGGTATCGTTTTTTTTTCGTGATTTTCCGCATGTATTGTGTGTAGCAATAGCAAGTATGATGTAAACCTATTAATTATTTATTTATAGCATTTATACAGAGTAAAGTACAAATATTCATTGATAAACATTGCAAAACACAAAGGCGTAATATCATAATGATTGATAGACAGATACACGTTTTAACTAAAGCATTAGAATAGTTATGATAATATAATAAAAAATATATATAAATTATAATTTTGATAGATCCAATGACTACTTACTGCTCATAAAAAAATGTTAAGAAAGTTATATATGTCTTGAAAATATTTAAATCTTATCGAAAACTAATTAGAGCTCGGACTATACCCGATAACATGTCACTACGTAATACAGGCTATATTTTTTTTCCAGCCAGTGAGGGCAACTTCTGAACTACAGTCCTAAAGAAAAGCGCTGAAGCCCCGAGCTCAATTGTAAACAAAATAAAAATGCCATAAAAAATGAAAAAAAAAAAAAACACCAGTATATACAACTACTTGTGATTTATACTTATACTAGCTGCCCGGCGCGACTTCGATCGCGTGGTGCTACCCTACCCTGTGGTGCTACCCTACGCTACCCTATTTGATATTTCGAAAATATAACCTAGATACCGAATGTAGCGCCATCTGCCGGGCTGATTTGTGAATCTAAACCATCCAGGGCGTCACCCAAACGCATACAAAAAAAATATTCAAACCGGTCCAGCCGTTTAGGAGGAATTCAGTGACATACACACACACGTACAGTAGAATTTTATATAATAACTAGCTTCTGCCCGCGGCTTCGCCCGCGTGGCCTACAGGAAACAAATAACATATTTTCCTTCAAAAACAAACGTAATAAGTGCTCTCACTCCCTCTAAATTGTTTTTTTTTCTTGTTTAAGCCCTATTGACTCTGTTAGGCATCTCCCATTTCGAAAAATCTATGATACACGTGACCTTTCTTAGTGGATACTTACACTTCACAAAGCACACCCTCAAAATTTCATGTCTCTAGGACCAGCGGTTTAGGCTGTGCGTTGATGTATCAGTCAGTCAGGACTTTGAATTTTATATTCTGTTAACTATATTGGCTATTTTTTTCCATTTTTTTTTTATTTACAAAATAAAGTATTAATAATAATACACAATCATAAAAACGCAAGAAAAAACCAAGAACTTAAATGACGTGTGTGTGTAATAATATGTTTTACAGAAAATTCAACCCCCGTTTCACCCTCTTAACCCCTAAGAGGGTGAAACGGGAGTTGGAATTTCGAAAAACCCTGTCATATTTGATACGTATACTTCACAAAGCACACCCTCCAAATTTCATGTCTCTAAGACCAGAGGTTTAAGCTGTGCAATACTGTGCATTGATATATCAGTGACTTTCCATACAAAACTTCATCCTGCTTTTCATCCCTTCGAGGGTGGATTATCAAAAACGCTAAGACACGTATGAATAAATTTTCAGTCTTCAGCCTAAACACAAAATTTGAAGATCCTAACTTCAAAACTGACGGACTTTCATCCCGTATTTTACCCCCTTAGGGGTGGAATTTCGAAAAACCCTTTCTTAGTGGATACCGACTCTTCACAAAGAATACACTCTCCAAATTTCATGTATCTAGGACCAGCGGTTTAGGCTGTGCGTTGATATATCTGTCAGTCAGTCAGGACTTTGAATTTTATATTGTGATATTTATATTTTTTTTACAACATTTTTTTATTTACAAAATACGCAATCACAAAAAAGCATGTAAAAACCAAGAACTTACGTGTTAATACACGTAATGTTTCACAGAAAATTCAACCCCCGTTTCACCCTCTTAGGGGTGGAATTTCGAAAAACCCATTCATATTTGATACGTACAATTCCCAAAAAACAGACCTTTCAAATTTCATGTATCTAAGACCAGCAGTTTAAGCTGTGCGTCGATATATCAATCAGTGATTTCCCATAAACAACTTCATCCTGCTTTTCATCCCTTCGAGGGTGGATTATCAAAAAAAGCTAAGACACGTATGAATTAATTTTCAGTCATCAGCTTAAACACAAAATTTGAAGATCCTAACTTCAAAACCGACGGACTTTCATACAAACTTTCATCCCCTATTTTACCCCCTCAGGGGTGGAATTTCGAAAAAACCTTTCTTAGTGCTTACCTACGCTTCGCAAAGCACACAACCTCCAAATTTCATGTCTGTAGGACCAGCGGTTTAGCCTTCAATTCAATTCAATTCAAAATCATTTATTCAAATAGACCTTCGCAGGCACTTATGAAAAGTCTGACTCTAATACTCTAATACCGGTTCGGAAGGTTGCATTTGCTGAGAAGAGCCGGCAATAAACTCAGCAATTACTCTTTTCAAAACAGGCTTAGATTCATTACATAATATTTACATTCTAATCGCACTGAAAACAATTGCGTGCCCCGGCGCGGCGGCAAAATTACAAGATAGACTGAATAAATATAATAAGTAAATCAATAGCAAACTTAAGCAGACCAGCCCCCACAAGCAGCACCTGTTCACAAGTATGACGCGTGTGGCAGCCATAGCCTGTGCGTTGATATATTAGTTAGTGAGATCCAATACACAACTTCATTCCGCTTTTCATCCCTTCGAGGGTGGAATTATCAAAAACGCTGAGACAGGTAAAAATTGATTTTCAATCGTCAGCCTTAACACTAATTTTGAACATCCTAACTTCGAAACTGACGGACTTTCATACAAACTTTCATCCCCTTTTTTACTCCCTTAGGAGTGTAATATCAAAAAATCCTTCGTTAGTGGATGCCTACACTGTATAATAATATATTTAGTGGTGTTTAATGTGGAGATGAAGGACTTGCATAAGTAACTTCATCCCTCTTTTCCCCCCTACGGGGGTGTAATTATAACAAACGCTCAGACACCTATACATTCATTTTCAATCTATAGCCTAAACACAAAATTTGAAGATCCTAACTTCGAAACTGACGGACTTTCATACAAACTTTCATCCCCTATTTTACCCCCTCAGGGGTGTAATTTCGAAAAACCCTTTCTTAGTGGATACCAACTCTTTACAAAGAATACACCCTCCAAATTTCATGTCTCTAGGACCAGCGGTTTAGGCTGTGCGTTGATATATCAGTCAGTCAGTCAGTCAGTCAGGACTTTGAATTTTATATATACAGAAGAAGATAGGTGTAATCAACGCGTGTTATAAGTTTAATTAAAATCACCAAAGAGATTATATTATTATACTCACGGATGCAGGAATTGTTCAATAATAGACAATCGTTTGTAATTGGCACAAAAAATCCATGAATCTTTATATAGGACTAGCCAAGCCGTACCGGTAGTTACACCTGCGTTTCTAGATATAAAATATGCCTTTATAAAATGTATGAGATGAAAACCTGCAGTTGTTTCTTTCCGAGTTTTCATTACGAATCTTTGGGTACAGAATCCCTAATAATAAATTGGAGTTGATAATTTACTATAAAATCATCACCTAGGTAAACGAAAGTAAGAGATAACGATGAACACTGACTAACGTGAAACTAGAAAGCGTGAGTGAATGGCTGTCTAGAAATATAATACCTACTACATATTATTATACTACAGATTAGTATAATGGTATTATTATAATTATTTGTGCAAAGTTTGCAAAGGTTGGTTAAGACTCTGGTTAAGATTCTACCTATCGCGCCACAGATCGTGGGTTCGATTCCCAAACAGGACTTGCATTTGTGTGCATCAACATGTTTGTATGTCCTGAGTCTGGGTGTAATTATGTATATTAAGTATGTGTATACAAACAAAAAGTAGTATATTTATTATATCAGTTATCTGGTTTCCATAGTACAAGCTCTGCTTAGTTTGGGACCAGATAACAGTGTGTGAAAAAAAAAAAAACAACGATCTCTCCTGTTTATTATTTTTCAACACACTTGCTCGTAAAGTGATATTTATTGCACCGTTTTTAGTATCAGCTTATTAAGCACATGTGCTTTTTAATTTACATTTCCGTACAGTTTTATGATAAGTATATAATAATCCCGATACTGTTAAGTTTGTACCTCAATGCAATTGATATGTGTGTAGACGAAGCATTCTTAATTTAAACGGGTAAAACAGATCGAAAGCGCATCGCTGTCAAAAAAAACCTGTGCGTCATATTTTTTAACGTTCTCATTGTGTGATTGATGATTACAAAAAATATACTTGAAAAACTTAGTCTGTTATTTTCCTCGCAAGTGTGTTGAAAAACGTCGTATGACACGCGGTATTAAGCGTACCGCCTCAGCTGTAATTATCAACTTTGCACGCATGTATCATAATGTACTTTTAAAACCCAGTGAAATAATTCGTAGGTATCGACTGACCATGGACATAATAAAACTGCGATTAACATTCCATACAAGTCATATCAAAGATACTTTGTGGCAAGTGCTCTTTACCAGACTTGCTTTTAGTGAAAGCACTGGAGTCACTTTCAAAGTTCAAAGTTTCACGGAATAAGTAACGTAGTTGTATTCCAAGTTTCCAACTTGTAATTAGTACGAAGTCTTCCGAGTAGGTATTTCATATAATTTCCAACTACACTCGGAGACTTATTTTTGTAATAATAATAATTGGACTGTTTTACAAAAAACTTAAACCGACTTCAAAGTACACTAAAAAGTATTCAAATCCTGATTTTATGACAATGGGACCAAACGGGAAGTGTGCCCTTCCAGACAAAAAAAGAATTTTCCAAATCGGTTAATAAATGACGGAGTTATGAAATAACAAACATAAAAAAAAAAAAAAAAAAAACATACAGCCGAATTGGGAACCTCCTCCTTTTTTTGAAGTCGGTTAAAAAGCGTTGTTTATCTCGCCTTTTGTAGAATAAGAAGGATATAACTTTAGAATATCTAGTTCATAGTTTTGTCTAATCCATACTTTATCTATGTATATAGTATAATATTATAAAGGTAATGTAGTAAGAGTTTATTTTTTGTTTGGACGCGCTTATCTCTGGAACTCTGGTTTTGAGTTTTTTTTATTATTCTCTCTTTACAAATTATATGTAAATAAAAACAATAACGAGCATTTTAGTATGGCAAAAGATACAATTTACTAGGATAACCTGTACCACAGTTTGATAGCTCAATTCTCGAGGAAGGTATAATTTTTTATTCGTAGGTTATAGGCTAAGTGACGTCACGCTAACGTGAGTGAAGCCGCGGGTACTAGTCGTAAAATTAACAAATCTCTTATAAATCAAATAATTTTATAAAAAAATCTCAAGAACACTAAAGTCCTACTATATTTTCAATATCTACTTCTTATTATGACGTAGTTACTTCATAGTCCCGCTATAAAACCTTTGTACACAAAGGAAATCATTGTCACAGTTTATCGCTGAATCTAATAAAGCTACAAACAAGTTGGGCTCTAATAAAAGTCAAGCAAATAAAAAGAACCATATCACACAATGATCGATATGGGCCTTTTTTACATTCATGCCTCAGTAGAACAGGGTCAGTTGATATCATAGGTTTTTTAGGTATCAAACATAAAGATTCTCCTTATTTTTTTTCATACAGCTGATTTTATGGTGCGTCCATGCTATGCGAATCAAGCACGAGCCGAGCCACGAACGAACCTACAACGAGCACGATGCGAATCCCTTTATTCGTAAAAAAAATGACAATCGCGCTCGTTCGAGGCTCGCAAGCCCGTCCACGCTACGCGAATCGTGCTCGCACTGAGCTCGTTCATGGCTCGGCCCGTGCTCGATTCGCCAAGCATGGACGCACCATTAGATTTGTACTAAAATACAATAGAAATATTCTAAAAAAAATATGGAAATAAAATTTTTTATTCCAATTTTGATCCAAATTTATAAATGCAATTTTTATTTATCCGGCTCTATCATATAAACGTTTCATTTTGCAAGAACGCGCACAAAATGTGTGTCTTAAACAGGAATCGATAAAATAGCATTCAGGGAATTTAACAGTTGTACTTAAAAAAAAACATCGTACCTACTATTCAAAAAGAAATTCTATTTGAATCAGTTACAATGGCCCATTACAAAAGCTTCCGAAACGATATAGTTACCTGGAGGGCTTGAGATAAGAACAATCGTTTCCCCGTACTATTAGGTATACATTCCATTACATACTATATTTTGTGATGCCACAATAAAAAGTGTTAATAATTTAAGTAATTGATTCAAATGATATTTATAAAATAACAATGCGAAAAAAATCTTCTATCCATTTCGAAGATACGCCATCATATAAATATAATTAGTCATATTATAATGTAACTATATAACTAATATTATAAATGTGACAACTTCAACTCAACTTCTCATCATGAAATTTGCCACGCAGATAACCTTTAATATCGAGAAAACCGCGGGGAACAGCTAGTACATTACATACAAGTAAGATTCCGATCAAAAAATATTTAAGCAGGAAATTAAGATGCCATACTCCTTGGTCAATCCAACAGTTAAAGATGGCCAGATCCAAATCGATATATGCATAATAATTGTCACTTTTATTTGCATCACCAACTTAATCCAAGGTAATGACCAATAAAAACCTTCTTTCATTATCTTATCTTATCTTTACACTAAGCTCAACGCTTCGCACAATCAGTGTAACAATACTCTTATCTCAAAGAGCATATTTGCAGCAATAGTCGCCGAGATTTGCCGAGATATATGGCGTACATTACCGGCTGTGTCTCCTAAGACACATGGTCTACGTTTTGATAACCAACCCTCTTTGTTACGTCTTACACCACTGCTCACTGGTTTATTACCTTTAACTGCTCGTTGCTATACTGTGGACTTATTTATATTCTTGAGTTCAAGAAGTCTTTGTTACATGAGAAATGTGGGGAAATCGAGTTTTATTTTTATCATCTAGGGGACTAATGTAGTACAAAACCGTGTTGCAAATGCTTTTATTTATCTTAAAGGTCAACCAGGCAGACGTTCCACCTGACGGTAAGTGGTCACCGCCACCTGCAAATGTCCGCACTACCAGAGACGTTTACCGATATGTTGCCGAGCTTAAAGAGCTGGTTTTATTTACACTCTTTTTGAAGAACCTTATGTCGTAGTGAAATGGGAAAAACCGTACTAGGCACTTTATTTCAGATACTTATAATGGTCCGCAATATACCTAATAAAGTAGTGAAAAGAAAGTGTAGGTACATATTTTTTTTTGGCACATACAGTCATTTAGTTACAAAATGTGTAATTATAAACAATAACTAGTATAAGAAATTAATTAATTAAGTATTAAAGACAATTGCTTTTTATACCTATTTTGTATTTTACAAGTGTGTCAAAATAAATGTATTTTCTTTCAATAATAAATAAATAACAATAAGCTATTAGCAAACAATTATTCCACATAACCTTTCTATTTCAAGCACATTGACTGTAGATGCAGCGAAAGTGTAAGAGTGAGACAGGAATCATTAGCCGGCTGCTGTAAATAACATATAATACTGCCACAGTATATAAAACCATACAGTCATCCGACGCCTTTGATCTCGTGGAAAATGCCGACAACATCTAGAAAGTATCGCGACGGCCATATAAAGTATGCTGTTTCCCGAGCTACCAACATCGTTTTGTTCGCAGGTCGGGCCACGTTTCGCTCTCACACTGCGCACGATTGCCCTGTCTAGACGGCTTCGTCGAACGACTGTATGATTTTATAGACTGTGATACTGCCTTTCCCTTTTCAAGAAGCGATTAGTTGTGTTTATAGTCTCGACTAGGCACGGTTAACAGCAGTCATCAAGTTATGGCACTTTCTAGGAAGAACATTACCTATAGTTTTCGACAAAATTGCCTTCAACTAAAATACTGATAGAAGAACGTTCATGTACCTACTACAGTATAAGCAGCGGGGTCTAGAACCTTAATTTTGTATATCGGTTTAAGGAAAGCTAATTCAAGGATACTTCGGATGGTTCAAAACTCATTTATTATACAACATTTATAACAGGAACAGTAAGGTCGCCAAACCACTTTGAAATAAATATATTGATATTCTTCTGAAAATCTCTAGGGAACTTACTTTTTTTACTTAAAATAAATATCTAATTAGGTTTTGTAAACTCAAATAGATCAAGAAACAAATAAATACTTTATCTTACAACCCTCGACCCCCAAAAGGGTTTCATCACAAACTTATTTACCGTCACTCGCAGTCGACCATTCAATCCGCTATCCGCCACCCTTTACATCTTCCTGACCCCCATTCGAAGAAATTTCACTTTAAAATTTATGATATTTTTCCTTCAAGTTCTCTTTGAAGTTTTGTCTAATTTATAATAAAAAATAATTAATATCCTGGGACATTCCTCACACACGGTCATCTGCTCCCAAAATAAGCAGTACTATGGAAACCAGATAACTGATATAATACATATACAACTTTTTCTTTGTAAATACATACTTAATATACATAATTACACCCAGACTCAGGATATGCAGACATGTTCATGCACACAAATGCATGTCCAGCGCAATAGCTAGAATCTTTACCAGAGTCTTAACCAACTGCGCCAACTGGCCCGTTTTGGCTTTGATATGAATAAAACATTTCTGTAATAATTTGCTGTGCCCCTGCTGTTGTTGCAGCTGCACTCTCTTCTAAGCTAGACGCCGACCATGTTCAGATAGTGGTCTAACACGATTGGCGCACACTCTAGCTATCCTGTCTTTAACATATTGAACACTACCTGTCTCCCACGGTATCACCCGAGTTCCCAAGGGATCATATGTTTACCGGGATAAAAAGTATCCTGTATATTATTCCGGAGTAGAATCTATCCATGTGCCAAATTTCATCCAAATCTGTTCAGTAGTTTTTGCGAGAAAAATAACAAACATCTTCACATCCATACAAAATTTCACATTTGTATAATGTCACAAACTTGAACATGGATTGCTATTCTAGATAATCTTACCTACTATGTATGTAAAGTAAAAATAACAAAAATATTTAACCAAATTCACCTCTTTTAATCACCTTAAGGTTTATTTAAGAGAGGTAGAGCATAGTGTTTATTCGCTCAAAGAGCAGCTCGACTGGGGAAGTACCCTCCACCTTACAGAATACCGCAGCCCAATAACTTTATGTTGTGTAAAGTTGTTTTCCTGCGCATGAGTAAGGTCGCCAGAGCTCATAGGGGAGGGGCGAAAAGTCGGTAACGCGTGAGCGATGCTTCTTGTGCTGCAAGAGTCCATATGGCTACGGTAACCGCTTACCATCAGGCGGGCCGTATGCTTGTTTACCGACTTAGTTGAATAAAAAAAAGAAGCTCAACTTCGACTTACGCCAGAACTTGCCAAGAGCCAAAGTTCAACACAGACCTATTCAATTGAGACGCAACCATAAGATTGCACTACAGACGGTGCAATCTTATGATTGTGTGAAATACACATCTACCTGTGCCTCTACATTCTAATTTGATTACAAGGAACATTAATTAATTGTATAACCAGTCCTAGAATATAAAGTTAGTGGTGTTGCAGCGAAATTCTGCGAAATATAAAGTGGTATAACAATGGAACAAGTGCATGTAAACGCCGACAACAGGATTGCAACGTGTGGGCCAACAAAACTGCATTGATTAACAATTCCCAAATTCGGTGTCGGTAATATCGGGGGATTTCTCGGTACTAACACAAACTGCTGATTGGATTTCAACTCAGTTAGATCGCATGATCATTATGCAGTTACAGTACATTCGTTGGAATAGCTTTTCGAATTAGCGTTTGTTCTTGTTTTGTTTCATTACTGTTTAACGGTTCTATATTGAGTTTTTGGAATTGATGAATTTGGAAGTATTGTAAGGTTTGTCCATTAATAGGCCAATAAATGCAAGAAGGATAGATGAAAATATTAACTAGTGATATCGTGACCAAAAGATTATACGGGGAGATACAAGCACCCAGTTGCATTGCCGCGTTCGCTGCATGGCCGCATATTTGTTCATTTTGGTTCCTATCCCGAACGTGCATTATGAAGGTTCCCTTTAAATATGAACACATTTTATTCAGGGTTCCTTTCACAGATTTCTGCAGGATACCTTAGCTGCATATATAGCGCTCTGCGTATAGGCTCTCAGCTCGTAGCATTTAGTTGAAGGCCAATTATGTATTCTTGGGTGGGGTGTCACCATATTCCTTTGCCATTTCAAGACACTACGCACAGCATCCTAACTAATATTATAAATGCGAATGTGAGATTGTTTGTTTGTTTTTTTTTTTTTTTTTTTTACTGTATATAGGCCTGTGTTTGACCACAATCTCACTATGGTAAGTGATGATGTGGTCGAAGGTGGTAAGCAGACAAAGCCTAGAAGGAACTGGCTCTCAAGTGCAGCTGACGGAACACACCGATAGGTGCTTGGCGACAGATTTTCAACTTGAGGGTGGTAGTCAGCCAGACGGGTACTACAAAGTACCCTACCACCGTGCTATGGTTTCCTCACGATGTTTTCCTTCACCGAAAGCTCAAGCTCATTGTAGGATTCGAAACCGGGACCTTCGTCTCGGTATCCGACGTCACTACCACTGAGCTGTCATCGCCTTAAAAACTTAAAATCGTTACGCGGGTTACGCCTTCTCGCCTCAACTACTCAACAGATCATCATGAAATTTGGCATGCAGATAGCCTATGATAGCCTATCGTATGGAGAAGGACATATTTTTATCCCGGGAACGCGGGTGTAACCGCGGGAGACAGCTAGTTAACTATAAAAAATTTAGTGTCTATCTAGACTGAGTTGTTGCGAAAATATACGTAGCGTAAAATTGTCAATGAATAATTACAAATAACTAAATGTTTTATTTGATGCCGATGACACCGCCACCTTTTGTCACTATGTGCCTTTGTTTAGTTTTTACAGGTTCTATGTTACGGTACTATTCAATTTTAAATGTACCTACCCAAATAAATACAGTAGAAAAAACTGGCTTTTGTGTACAAAATAGATGTCACAATACTGTCAATCCATTTGTTTTGTATATGTGTATTTTTGTCATATTAAAATATTAAAAAACTTGTGTAAAGTATAGTGGAAATGGATGAAATACATAGGTTTTATAGCTTTCATTTAACTTTTTGGCATCTCGGCAACAATCCATGAATCCATGAACAATACTTTCTTTGTTCATAATATTGTTTCGGTAGCCTGCCATAGGTCTATTTGTATAGAGAATTATGAACTCTGGTGCGTCCATGCTTGGCGAACCGAGCACGAGCCGAGCCACGAACGAGCATACTGCGAGCACGATTCGCATAGCGTGGTAGTGCTTGCGAGCCTCGAACGAGCATTCGTAGCGTGCTCGATTGCGCTCCGCCCGATTGTCAGTTTTTAAGAACAAAGGGATTCGCATCGCGCTCTTTGTAGGCTCGTTGAAGGCTCGTTAAGTACGTCCACGCTTGAAATCGCGAGCAACGAACGAATCCTGTTCGTTCGAGGCTCGGCTCGTGCCCGCTTCGCGCAGTATGGACGCACCATATATGACACGACTTTGAAGTCAGCGAATTTAATAGTCCATAGAAACTATTAAACTCGACCAAAATGTACCCATACCAATGCCACCGCAGATTTTTTTTCTTATATTTTTTGTTTTAATTTTACTAACTAATATTTACAAAAAAAAAAAACAAATATTGTAATTTTACGTCATTATCAAATTTTGAAATTGGAACAAAGCCTTTCAAGTCTTTAGACAACCCATTCGGTTCCTTGACTGAATAGCGTCCACACTCGATCACCTCCATAACTCTTGTAAGCTTCCTTAAATGTATTTATGACGTAGGTACAACACCGCCAGATAGGTATATAAAGAAAAATAATTTAACATAAATCCATGAACAATACTTTCTTTGTTCAGGATGACTGAAGGTGAAAAAAGGTCACTGACTTCGACTGACATCCGTCAGAAAAGGTCAGATTTTACGCGCCACATTATTCACAATTAATCAAAAATGAGGAAGTTACAGCTTTACTCCATAAGAATAATATTTAAGGATAAAATAATACCAGAATTATTTTTGTGTGATTTAAAATTTCCCGACAGGGGAACAATTTAATAATTGTGAAAAAATATTAAATTTTAACTTCCATACAAGGGCGTCGCCAAGGGGGGGCAGGGAGGGGCAGCTGCCCCCCCCTAGAGATTCTAAAAAAATTGCCAAATATAATGCAACCAAAGTCCTAAGTCTTTTAGTTGATTTGCTTGAAGTTCAAGCCTTGAACAATCATTCCCGTACATCGAAACTCGAATGAATTCACCAATTCCACTCTTAATATTCCGTACGCTCAACTACGCTCTGCTCTACTCTATCGTTGAAGCTGTCACAGAATATATATGTATATAGTACTAAGATACTGTTGTTATTACAATCGCTGTAGATGTAAGGCTCGTAGTACAAGTGAAAAGCTTCATGTGCTGTCGACTGTAGGTAAAGTCGACAGCACATGAAGCTTTTCACTTCTTCTACCTACTTTTCTCAAAAGTATGAATTGTAGTAGGTAAAGTCAACTTGCCCCCCCCTGCGCCATCGGCTGGCGACGCCCTTGCTTCCATATATTTATTTTACATTAAGTAAAGACTGCCAAGTTTAATTTACGTTATGTTAAGTTTTATTTAAACCCGGGCCTTTACTAGAAAACCTAGCCGAACACTTGGAGTCTGTCAAAATAAAATTGATCATTCTAAACACCAAGCTACGGGACAAAATTATACTAAGGCAAATAAGAAGTAAGACGAATTTACAGATGTCACAAAATGCAGTGCAATGTCACATACTTATGAGCTGAGTACTTATAAGTGGTATAAAAAAAAATACACACATAGTTAGATTTATTAATAAAAAATATACGGACATTAGCACGAGTCAGATCTATACAAATCAAAATGTGAAATGTACAGAGAGGTAGAGCGCAGCGTTTATTCGCTCATAGAGCAGCTCGACTGGGCAAGTACCTCCACCACTTTACAGAATACCGCAGCCAAATAATGTTATGTTCTGCTCCTTATGTGTGTTCTATCGCTTGTACAACGGACAGTGTTCTGAAGAATTGTTTAAGATGATGCCCACGGCTACCTTCAACCATCGCAACTCTCGCCATCGACGGGGAGTCCATCCTCACATATTGAAACATGAATTTTTTCGTACTGTGCGGGCTCAAAGGAGTTTCCTTCCGCAGACGCTCAGACTGTGGAATGAGCTCCCCGCCGTGGTTTTCCCGATGGAGTACAGCATGGGGTTCTTCAAAAGGGATGTGAAGAGATTTCTGCAGGGTCGGCAACGCGCGCATGATACCCCTTGTGTTGCAAGCGTCCATAGGCTACGGTAACCGCTTACCATCAGGCGGGCCGTATGCTTGTTTGCCATCTAAGTGGTATAAAAGGAACTAACCAGAGCCCATTTACCGTACGCTTGTTTACCAACTACGTAGTATAAAAAACTGCATCTCTATATAATTCGAATGTTATTTTTACTTACATAAACATGTTTACAGCAAATATGCTAAGTACAATTTATATATAGCAAAAATCCTCAAGGTTGTCGCTGCTGCTGATCGCCGGCAGGGTTTCCAGAAGGCTGGCAACGTTACCTCTTTTATTAGTGTTTTTTTGCTATGAATGGACCATTTAATGATAATTTTACCATTTCTTTATTTAATTCAGATCTGAAATATACATGACTTTTAGCTACCTGCTAAAAAAAAACATTGTGATGTTGTTTTTATATAAGAACTAGTTGCGCCCCACGGTTTTACTCGCGTACCCTTCCCTACCTACACTACTGTTAAATTTTCGTAAAAACCTTCTCCATGGTACTAGACAAATAAAAAAAAAGATGGATGAAATCGGTAAAGTCGTTCTCAAGGTCATTTTTATATAGAGATACTTAAAAATATAGAAAAATTATGTGTTTTTGATATTAAAAAGTCATAACTTCATATATGTAAAGTTAAATTGTATTATATCTACATATTCTATAAATATAAATGACTACAAACTACTGATTGACGTCACGATTGATCGAGTTGACAACAATAATATTAAAAAAATTCAAACGCGTGTGGACGGCCTAGTCACTAGTGGTACCTAATGCTGCGTCCATGCTACGCGAAGCTAGCACGAGCCGAGCCTCGAACGAACAAGATTCGTTCGTTGCTCGCGATTTCAAGCGTGGACGTACTTAACGAGCCTACAACGAGCACGATGCGAATCTCTTAGTTTGTGAAAAAACTGACAATCGGGCGGAGCGCAGTCGAGCACGCTACGAATGCTTGTTCGTGGCTCGGCTCGTGCTCGGTTCGCCAAGCATAGACGCACCATAGTATCATCTTAACCTTGTTAGTACTGGAATATTTGTACTTGTATATTTTTTATTCAACTAAGGTAGTCAACGAGGATGAATAAAAAAAAGATAATATCTTTTTTCTGTAGCAGCTTTGAAAAAGCTTATACAAACAATATTTTCTGTATCTTATTCTAAGCCACCTATGACTCATACACTACTCCTTCTTTTTTTTTATCTCGTTATTTGGATCTTCACCTTAGACAAAGACTTAGGTACTTATAATACCTGTAACTAAGGGAAATCACGGAATGGGAATAGGATAGTAGGTACTCATATATTAGTAGGTATTTGAGTGCCGGAAGCTAGTAGGATACATATAACAACAGGTTTTTTTTTTTTTCAAGAACTTGTTACCGCGATTGTCATAGATAGATTTGTGTTCATATTGTGATGTAAAAGCAGAATACTGTAAAAAAATAATGGATAAAATTCCGAATCTCCGAAAATATTTTTTTTTTAAGAAATTTTAATGCCTCTTTTCGTTTCTTCTTAATTCAGCTCATGGTATGGTTCCTTTCAGCGTTTGTCTCTCAGTACCCCGTGTGTAAAGAATTGACTTTAGTAAACGCTTACTAATGCGTTTGCGTTTACGACACTTCTCTATAGGGATTGGCACAGCGCCTCTACCGGAATACTCGTGGTACTAATTTCTCCCATACAAATTTATAGTTAACGCAAACGCATTAGTACGCGTTTTCTTTACACTCGGGGTACGGACTAGTTCACAATTTGCCCATACCGGCTAGAAAAAAAATATCATCTGTATATTTACTCTACTCCATAGATTTAACAAATTTTCGCTACGCTAAACTCTACGCTATTTACTAGTGTTTTATTATTACATTTTCTTTGAATAGGTATCGGAAAAGTGTACTTCTTATTATATCTATCTACTTTTATTGACGTCTATATTGTTCTATACCTACTGTATTTGTGTTGTATGTAAATAACTCCCGACCAGTAAAGCAGTTACTTACTTTCTCTTAACTGATGTTGGAAAATATGATATCAGTAGGGTTTTTTAATTCTCCCATGGGATTAGAATACCTTTTCTAAATGGGTCTCTACGACCCTCCTAAAACAAGATAATCTATACAAAATTGTGCTTCCCTTAATGGGTTTATATAATGTAGGTAATATCATAAAAAGCATATTTACCTACATAAGTTCTTACCTTGGTTTCGAAATACGGTCTTGCTTGGAAAAATATAATAATCTTACGCATAAAGTAAATTCAGGTAAATACTGAAAAAAAACCGTCCTTATATTACACGGAGGGTACGAGTTTCTCATTGAAACGAATTAAGACCTAATCTGACTAGGAATTAAGGTCATATTCCAACACGCGTATTTAATGCGAATAGAAATATATGATTCAGCTGATATTTCAAGAGTTAATCTAGGCTGTATATGGATTCAAAAATATCGTAGTAAAAAATGATAATATAAAAAGGTAATATTATTTTTTTGATTTATCGATGACAAGAAAGGAGCTGTTCGCTTCGCTGGCTATTGATAAATAAAATAAAAAATGTACTTGTAATTTTCATTGATTTTTTGCCAGAGATTCATTAATATAATATTTCAAACCGGTAGTAGAATAAACAGTTAAAGTTCATAAGTGTCTTATCGGGACACAAATTGAATAATGTTTTAAGTTTATTATTTCACAGAAATACTTCGGGGTACCAATTATCGTGAAATTTCTTGATGAAATTCATGCAAATGCTTATATATTTCATCTCCATAATACCAGGCTTAATTATTTCGTGACGTCATTGCATGGTTTATGTAACAACCTTAACGGTGGTTAAAGTGAAAGTCAAACAATATACCCAGAGGTGAAGGCGCAAAAGCTGAATTGGGAAACTTTGTTCATTAGTTATGTGTGGAGTACTAAAAGTCGGGACTTCACTGTTTCTATAGGATAGTTTTGTATGGGAGCACTTTGGTTTAACTTGTGCAAACTATTTTTGATGATCTGTTGATTTTTTGGGGTAATATTATATTCGTCGGGGTAGTTGGCAATTGGCATGGTTGGTAATATATTGATATTGTTCGACTCCCACTCCCGCTCGATTCTCGTAACAAAATTTCAGCGGTGTCGTAGCGACATCAACAATTTAAATTGTATTTCGTGAAATATTTTGTATAAAAACATTCAAACGTGTATATGCCTCAATAATTTGTCTATATGATCGTTTTTCAATCGTTCACTTGACATTATAATAGTAAAAAACACAGTTTAATCGTCGATGTCGTCACGACATCGTTGAAGTTTTGTTACGAGAATCGAGCCACTGGAATGTCTAAATATGCCTGTTAGTACCTACTGAGTTTATAATCTATTTAGGTATATATCTATTTAAAACGTAGCATATCAGATAACCGGTTTCTATAGTACACAAGCTCTGCTTATTTTGAGATCAGATAGCTGTCCCAAGCTATAATTATTTGACAGCTATCCAGTAACGATAATTTAGGGCAAATCAGTTTCATCTTTGCCTCAAAAATATTTTTATAATCGAAACCCTGCGTTGATTGTCAATTGTTTTAGCCAGGATTGTTGTCCAAGCAATTATTTACAGCCAATTGAACGGAAACAATTATGGGCAAATTACACCCTTTCCGGGTCTCCTCCATCGAACCATGAAGCCGTTTGGTGAAGCAACAGTTAAAAACTCATTTAAGTCTATGATTATATTTTACCACACAAAAACATTATGTCTTACTTTTGGACGTTGGTAGATAATCCTCTTTTTATATTTTTCAAGTCTCCGATACATATTAGCATTTATCTCCTTTAGTTATTATCCTTAAAAATCATGAAAGTAATTTTATGAATACCATGTTTTCAAATGGAAATCGCAATATGGATTTCGCAAAAAAATGATTTAAGAAAGTATATTGACCCAAACTATCTTTCTGTGAAACTGAATCATGGCGAGATTTGTACAAACAATAAATATTTTTAGAGACGTTGAAATGACGTTATAAATTGATCCTTCGTGCCTAAGGCATAACTTGGGGTATTTAAAATATTTACAGAGCCCCGGGATAAAATTCCGACATTCTATGTCATGCTGCGAATCGAGACTGTTATGTTGTTATGTTTTGCGAGGTTTATAAAATATTTCAAGTAATATTGGAAGTGATTCAAAACCCTCTAAAATGTTTAATTTTTTTGTACAAATCATTGTATTGATCTCGCCATGATTATTCGTCTCGAAGTTAACTTTTCCTGTATATGTGTAGGTGCTAGCTTAATTGGAGGGCCGTAGCCTCCTTCTGTGAGACTGTAATGGTCCAGAAGGAGGCTGCCGAGCGGGATCGGGAGAGGGCCGATCCCACCCGGAGGCGAAGCCGCCGGGGCACAAACGTGCCTCGTAGCGGCCCCCTGCCCTGTAGCTCGAGCTTAGAATAACAGCTACGGTGTTCCCCTGCCTGTCGTAAAAGGCGACTAAATGGGGCCTTTGGGGTCGTGGGCAATCAGAGCGGGGGCTCCGTGCGCCCAGAAGCGACCCTAAGGAGGACGATGGGTCGATGTGGTCACGACTCATCGTGCGATAGCACAGCGAGGGTGCTGGGGGGAGGTGTCAGATTTCCCCCGGGACGAGCTATCTAAGCGCCGCGCTTGGAGGGGTGAGCAGGTACGCGTTCAACACGAGAGCCCGCCCCCTCTCTATAGCGCAGGTGGCGACCACCGTGGGGTTTTAGCCGGTAAAAGTCCGGCATAACCTGGCCGCTCCCCCCCAGGGCGGTCGGGTATCCTATGAGGATTTCCCCACGCTAATAAAAAAAAAAAAAAAAGTTGCTAGCTTAATTGACCGGGAGATACTGACTGGCACAAATTTCCTGCCCCCCCCATACACACCCTCACCACTACACACAAACACTTTTATACACCTAGATTCTCTAACCTTTTACTTTATTTACATAGCATAATATGAATTTTCTTTATTGTTCTCTTTATTTTGTTTATAATCTAATAATAAGGAATTTTATTGAATTAATATGCTCATTTAATGTGGGGTGGGACCTGGACACCTGGTGACCTGTAGTTCAGGTCTGTAAAGACCTACCTCAGACATCAGTTTCTCACTTAGATTTATTAGTTGTACTAAATTGTATCGAATGTTAAATTAAGTGTAGAGTTTTTTTTAAATTATTATTATTCTATCTGTGTGCCAAATTTCATCCAAATCTGTTCAGTAGTTTTTGCGCGAAAGAGTAACAAACATACATTATAAATTTAAAAATAAACAAATATTGGATAAAATTAAACGCGCAAAGTTTTTATATTATAATTTTGATCATAAATTTGGCAAGTTTTTGTGATTCTTTAAATACCTTCATAGAATTCTTATTTTTAATCAAAATTCATAGTAGGTAGTAACGGTAATCGAGAGTCAATCGAGCACAAACTTTATGTACTTTATTCGTTGTATTAATCGACAAATATATTTTGAAGTTCCTATGTAATACAAGAATACAATTGAAATCAGTTATTAAGAAAAATGGTACCACACCTAAAAACATTTTACCGCAAACGCATGTTATTACGTCTTCATTCCGTTGCGGGTAAAAACTTTCATTCTTAAATTTCGCAAACATTCCTTTCACTGCGCTTTCAAAAGGGCAAAAAACTGGAGCGGCGTTAACCCGGTAATACTTGCATGTATTTTAAGAAGGAACTGTACTTAACCGGTCGCTGTGACCTCGCACATAATACTGCGGTTATGGTGGAGGTCATGGTCGGCTACTTATTAAATTGTTACATCAAATCAAACGTATCTTAGGTACCTTTGATAAAGTCACTATTTTTTCATAGAAACTAAAAGAAAAAAAAAGATTTATTCTGGACAACACACCACATTACATTAAAGACTGTAGAAATTACAAAAAACAAGAATTAAAGAAAACAAACAACCAATTAAAAACTACACAAAAATGCAATGTTGCGTGATGCCAGGTAAATTAGGTAATGTCCGGGCGTGCTTTTCCACATTTTTTGTTCTATCAGAAACCTTTCAACAAACAACTCACCAAATGTATTTTTATATGAGATCAATGGAACTTTGGTATTTTTATTAATATCTGCGAGCTCTATCTAATTATACCTATTTCATATTTTATTATAGCTATTTCTTTTTGTTTATTGTATATCGTTCTTAGTTTAAAATTGTATTGAATATAAAATAAGGTATTTTACCGTGTATTTTGTAACCTGTTATCCTGTACCTGTAATCTTATTACGTTTTTATTTTACTCTAAAAGATTTAATGATATTTCAAGGGTTTTTTTAAATTTTTGATAATATTTTTTTTGGATTCCATTCTATATAAAGCTTAACCAAATAAATTCAATGATTCCTAGTAATTGCATAAAAAATATTGTATTATATTATTTATTGAAATTCTTACCTTTATTATGTGAATTTACGGTATAGTTGACATCCTCAAATAAAATGTGGACAGGTGGTCGTTTTGCCATTCGGTTCAGTGCCTTTAACGTTGAACCGGCTCTTTCTAAAGCAGCTGGAGTCCATTGGCTTTCTTGACCTTCCTCGATCACTAAAGGGTTAGGTTTGCTTGAAAAGTCCGGGGCATTGTGGGCCAATGCTGCGCCTGCGATTGCTTTTCGTACTAGAGGGACGTTTGACATTTTATTTTTATGATTTCACATGCACATATTATTAAATTTTCACTGAATAGTTATTTTTTACTTTTTGAAAAAGTGATCCAATTTAATGTTTTTCTTTATCAAAAACTGAATAAAAAATTTACAATATTTATTCACTTTGTTATTTTGTATTCTTTTGTAGTGAAATACTATTTACTATCCGTTATTTTATCAGAACAATAACTGTACTTTCACAAACAAAATTACAGTATCGCGTAAACTAATACGATGGGGTCGAAAGTCAACGTAATGCTGCGCAGGAGTGCAACACGATACGCGCGCTTTCGACAACAGACGCGGCACTACTAAGATGCTACAAAGCGCTTTTCTTTAATGAACTAAGTAAATGACTGATAAGTCAGATAATGAGGATATTAGTTGAAGAACAAAAGAATAGTCATAGCTTGTAGAGTAATTTAAGCTGAAGGGGTAATGGGCTAGCGTCTTCCTCAAATTCACTTTGGCATTCCGTTCGTTAATAAGTGCCAAAGTGCCAAGTCTCCTTTGGCACTATTTTGGATATCATAATATTTTGGAGTCACTGTGACAGACTTCCAAGAACGTTCCTTTAAAACTTCAACTACTCATTTCATGTCACACTGGTGACTGATTCTGTGTCTAAAAAAGCTTTTTGTCTTACTAATGTCTCTTTCTAAAAAAAAACTTAAGGAAAGGATGTAAGAAATTTAATTTTAACAAGTATTGGACTAATGCTTGTTTTCAATATGAATTTAGTGGCCATCTATTGCGGTTACGTCTACATGATTATCCTTATTCAATAATGTTTGTAAGAAAGGGATGTGATGTGACTAAAATTAGTTTACTGCGATTTACAACAGAATCGGCATCGGTAACTTTAATGAGGGGGTTAGGTTTTTACTGTACCCAATGTTATTTACCCAGTACCTACTTACACTCAATATACTTTTTATTATTATTTTCCTTTACGTGAAACCAGTTAAGACCAGTTTGTCCTGGGCTCGTAGGTACCTAACACCACCTGACATCATGTTATCTACTAATAGTCGCAACTTGATCCGTGTAAGGTATTTAAAGGGTCTAGGTACGTATTCTTTTAACACAAAAATATCGGTAAACAAGAACCTACGGGCCGCCTGACGGTATTATTCTCAAAACAACCAAATTATAAAACATATCAAGTGAAGACGGTGACTCTATCTATTCCGGTTGAAAGCTAGATTTTCATAAGGTCAATTCAATATTATGGAGTCTCAAGACGGAATTAAAAATATGTCGCCGATATGCGGGTATGTAATTACCTGCGCTTTAAACCAGTTTGTTTTCTAGAATTGTTCTTGTAGTAGGTAAGCTAATTTACTCGACGTCAGTAGGTGCCTTTCGCGGTAAGATGGTATTGAACTCTTTTAAATTATTCTTTATTTGGCATACTAATACTAGAACGAGAATCAAAACATAAGACTGTGACATAAGTCTAGTCTCAAGAATAGATTGTGTTAATTAAAACAGACATTATGTCAAAGGTCTGAGCCCCGATTCTCATGACTTCGACATTAATGTCGCATTGACATTTCCCAAAAACATGGCGCATATCTTAAAAATCTTGTAAAAATCCTAACGTTTTGACAGAAGACCGCCATATTTTTCGCCAAATGTCTATTCGACATCGATGTTGAAAGCGCGAGAATTGGGGGCCTGGTTCCTTTCGACATGAGCTTTGAATGACTTTCTAAAATACAGGTCTTATATTCTGGCTACACGCTCCACCTTGCATGCGCAGTTCAAAAGTTTACAATTAACTGTACAAAAAAAGGTGGAACACTGTGTAGTAGCCACACATGCAAGTAAGCATGTGCAAACTAGACTGTGCTGAACAAAACTGCGCATGCCAATCTTCAAAATGTCTACGATTGCACAAGCTGCGCTCCCGGGCATCGTCATGCCGCCCACACACAAGTCATGCTTGCATGCAAGATGGCGCTTGTAGCCGGGCTGCTCTACAAGCAGGGTCTCTACCGCGTATCATCATCATCATCATCATCAGCCTATAATGTCCCACTGCTGAGCACAGGCCTCCTTTCACAAATCAGGATGAAAGGAAATGGGCAGATACTCCAACACGCGTGCCCACTGCGAATCGGTGGAGGTAGGAGTTTATTGTTGGAGTTTTCAAGCCACCTCGGAGGCCTCCAACTAGCGTGACGACTATCACAATTAGGTGATAACCGGGACCAACGGCTTTACGTGCCTTCCGAAGCACGGAAACGAACGATCTGAAATACCACTAGATGAAATACCACCCATCCAGGTACCGACCACGACGGTGGTAGCTTAACTTTGCCGATCGATTAAGAATGGCTAATTATGCTACACGAGCGCTTCATTTTCTTCTACCGCGTATATTTGGTGGTAATCGTAACGTGCGTTTCATCCAAACAGGGCCCACGAATGGCTTACAGTCATACCGCATCATTGGATAAAAGATACATAATATTCCGGCAGTTTTCCATTTTCTATGGAGCTGCAACGCGTGCGAGTGAGGTTTTCACTGCAGAGGTTATGGATGTCATTAGTCAAATAAACCTCAAACGGCTGTTCAGAAGTGATTGATGGATATTTTTTCAACTGTCAAAAAAATGGTAATTGAAATATATATGATTAATTATTGCAACTTGCAAGCGCAAATGATGTTTCTATTTATATGTCAAGTATTGTTTACCTTACAAATGAGCGGTACTATTACAATTTTGCATAATACTTGTAGGTATATCATAAATCAATCTAGCTATTTTAGCTACACGGAATGCGTACAATCGTTTAATAAGTAATTTTGCATGCTTATAATATGTCAAACATCGATCTTTTTTTCAATACTTACTCTGTAATGTGACAGTTTAGGACATAGACATAATATTTTTTGTTGGTAAGACTATATAGAATCGATCGAATCGATATATATAGGTATTATCGTGTGCCCCCATTTCCGAAACAACACAAAATGGCGCCCAAAAGTATGCCAAAATCATCAAACCCCATTTGAGCAATATATTTTATAATACCAAATACAGCTTATTTTTCTTTTTTCCGTTGATAATTTCTCATGAAGTCGGGTTTTTCCTTATTTCGTATGGCTATAAACCTACTCATGGGTTGTCTTTACTGCAGTTGGTTATTGTTCTTTCATTTAAATGTTGATAAAATATTAATAAATGAGGATCTTCGGTCTAATGAGGCACTGATGCGTATCAGGAGTTATTGTAGCTCTGTAAAAAGCTGCAAAAACTCCAACATTTATTATTTTTATAATTTCTTACAACACTTTACGTATTTGATATCATATTAATTTAATAAGAAACTACTGAATACTGTTTTAAAAAAACTGTCTGACTCGCTCACCGAGTGTTCCGTCCTTCCTTAGAGGTTGATTTTGAAAAAACTATGGTAGTTAAAAACATCGTTCTATTTTTTCTACAATATTTACTTCAATGTCTATGCACTGTAATTATTTCACATTTTTGGCTATGCGATCTTCAGTGAAAAGGGGGAATGTTTTTTTTTTAATTTTTCATCATAAGTCAAAAACCTACACACCATAAAAGAAAATAAAAATGTTTTGGAATGTGCAAAGAAAGCCCTTTCTTATGATACTCTATTTAAACTTGTAGCTCCACTTTGAAATTTCGGCACCTTCTGCATTTTTTTTTTTTTTTCAATTGCAAAGATTAGTTAAGCAATATTGAAGCGCTCGTGGTGTAGCATGATTAGCCGTTCTTAATCGATCGGCAAAGTTAAGCTACGCCTGTCGTGGTCGGTACCTGGATGGGTGACCGCCTAGTGGTACCTATTTCAAAACCGAGTGTTTCCGTGCTTCGGAAGGCACGTAAAGCCGTTGGTCCCGGTTATCACTTAATTGTGATAGTTGTTAAGCTAGTTGCCTTCTAGGTGGCTTGAAAAAATCCAACAGTAGGTTGACCACTAGCCTTTTTTTTTTCGTCAAAAAATCTAACAATAGGTTGACCACTAGCCTACCTCCACCAATCCGCAGTGGGCACGCGCGGTGGAGTATCGCCCATTCCCTCTCACCCTCATTTGTGAAAGGAGGCCTGTGCTCAGCAGTGGGACACTATAGGCTGATGATGATGAAGCAATATTTAAAAAATATTTCCAAATTTAACGTCAATAGCATCAGTGGCTGCTGAAATATAGCGCTGTGACAGACGGACAGAGTGGCACTATACACCTATTTACACATATTTTTACCTTTTTGGTTCGGGAAATGAGGACCCTAAAAACTGCGTGGGTATATTAGATTAGAATCGGCAGTCATGGATTATTTGGTATATTTACTTATCTATTTGTTTACGTACCTTACTAATAATTTAAAATGTAATGTAAATGATAAGTAAATTATTAATTGACATTAAGAGCACCATATGGAAAATATCATGCAACTTTTATGACAATAAAAACCAGATAAACAATAAACAAATAAAATCTCACATTATTTCTAGGCATTTATTATAATAGGTATATCATTTCCATTAATTAGTTGGTTATAATAGCTAACTACTGACTGACTAACCTTGATGTTGAAGGTAAATAATAGGTAGAAGAAGTAGGTAGGTACTCGTTGGTATAACAATTAAATGAACAAATTCATTAACTTTTAGGGAAAAAAAACCTATTTACGTTTACGTACCTACATAGTCATTAGAGTTCCTAGATCGAGTGTACCTATTGGTGCGTCCGCTACGCGAACCTAGCACGAGCCGAGCATACGTGGAGCACGGATTTGCGAGCCTCGAACGAGCGCTATGCTCGCGCTCTGCCCGATTGTCTGTTTTTGACGAACAGGGATTCGCATCGCGCTCATGTTGTACACATTTGAGATCGCGAGCAACGAACGAATAGAGCACGGCTCGTGCTTGGTTAGCGTAGCATTATGATGTTTAGTGCAAATCCATTTTGGACTCAGTTTTAAAATTCGGCTATTTTTTTTTTAATTAGGTACTTATGTCTTTCAATACCAAGGTTTGACACTAACCGAGGAATATAAAAAAAAATAAGCAGCAAAATCCGAATCGATTCTCTAAGAAGTTTTATAATATTCTTGGGTTTAACGAAATATATAATATATACACTTTCCGTTAAAACCAGTATACTCGTAGAGATTATATATGGCAAACTTACTCGTTTTTTTCATTTGCATCTCTTTTTCTGAAGGAAAGTTTAAAGAAGGGTTGAGAGTGGAAGTGAAAGTGTTTGGCAGTGAAAAAGGGCAGTTCTCCCTAAATTCAAAAGCATTTGTTTTAAAATATACTTAACAAATCGAGTTGTATTTTTTTTATATGACCAAGTTGGGGCACTCATTTAGCAAGCATACGGGCTGCTTGATGGTAAGCGGTTACCGTAGTCATATGGACGCTACAACACACGAGGCACCACTCACGTATTACGGACCCTTCACCCGTCCCCAATGAGCTCTGATGGCAACCTTACCGCGCAGGAACACAACAAATGGTTATTTGGATGCTGTATTCTGTAAGGTGGTGGTACTAACTCAGTCGAGCTGGGCTGCTCTACCAAAGATTAATCTACCGCGTATCTTTGGTGGTAATCATAAAGAAGCCCATTAATGAATTTCATCCAATCAGGGCCCACCAATGGTCTGCGTCGTGCCGCATCATTGGATCATTAATGGTGTTCGTTACGATTACCACCTATGATACGCGATAACTCGGCTGCTCTTTCTCTTAAATTATATTGTTTAGCGAAAGTTTTTAATTGATGCTCTCTGAAGTCATAAAAAAAAGTTACATTTAAAAATCTTGTTCATTTGGTCCAGTCAGTCATAAAACATGTTGTTTCATGTGACCATAAAAATGTTTGACAGCGAAGTGCTTGTTCAGTTTTATGGTTAACGCTTTGATGCACACGAAGACAAGAGAGAGAGTGACCACGTCAAAAAAAAATACAAAATATAAACAAGTAAGTAAATAATAAAAAAATTGACTTGCTATTCATATTTTTGGATTTGATTATTTTCTTGGAATGATCTTTGATATATTTTCTTCTCGTGGTCCCAATAAAATTTTAGAACTTTTTTTTAGCATTTTAACGTAGCCCTGCTATGGACGCTTACAAAACACGGGCCATCTCACTCACGATTTACTGACCCTTTACCACTCCCCAATGCGCTCTGGCGACCTTACTCACACGCAGGAACACAACATCAAGTTATTTGGCTGTGGTATTCTGTAAGGTGGAGGTACTTCCCCAGTCGAGGGGCTCTACCGCGTAACTTTGGTGGTAATCGTAACGAACACCATTAATGAATTTCATCTAATCAGGGCCCACAAATGGTTATCGTCGCGTCATACCGCGTGCGCGTCATTGGATGAAATAATTAATGGTGTTCGATACGATTACCACCAAAGATACACAATAGCCCGGCTGTACAAAGCACTGTATAGTGTATATCTTAATAGGGTTTACTACTTAATAACGCACAATGCGTTATATCAGTTATATTAATAGTTATTCATTTGTGTTGTCGTAAATCCAATAGGAAATTTATTTTTTTACTTTTCTGGCAGGAAAGAACATTAAATTGACTATTTTTTATTGAGTTTAATTAGATTGGAAAATTGGTTCATAATTAAATATAATAATTAAACATAGTTGGTCACCCTAAAACCTTCTGTGTTTACTAACACACTTGTGCACGCTCCGACAGGTTTCAGCTGTTTTTATTATTATGAACTATTTTCATGCGCCATTATGCGATTATTTCAATTCATGAAACTTGGATTTAAAAATAACTTTCATACAATACAAATACATGACAAATACGTTTATTTATTTGGCTCCTTGTTGCAGACCACAAAATATCGTAAAGGTTTGGATGCACAACGTTTTATTGTGACTGTGTCTACATAATTACTACCTAAGACTATTTGAGTAAATTATTACTATACTAATTTGAATCATCTACATAATGTCAAAATCAAAACCATTTAGTCTGGATTCAGATAGCGGAATGTGAAATAGTAAAATATATTTATTTGAGAGAGGTAGAGCATAGCGTTTATTCGCTCAAAGAGCAGCTCGACTGGGGAAGTACCTACACCTTCCTTACAGAATACCGCAGCCAAATAACTTTATGTTGTGTAAAGTTGTGTTCCTGCGCGATAGTAAGGTCGCCAGAGCTCATAGGGGAGGGGGGAAAGGTCGGTAACGCGTGAGCGATGCTTCTTGTGCTGCAAGCGTCCATATGGCTACGGTAACCGCTTACCATCAGGCGGGCCGTATGCTTGATTACCGTCTAAGTTGTATAAAAAAATAATATGGAGAAATAGTTTTGATATTGGTGTCGCAAAACTATTTTTCTTTATTTTTCTATTTCACAAGAGTAGAGAACTAAGATTTTCTGCACAGAGTCGAAAGCGCTAGAATCGAAGGCATGATATAGCATCAACATAATATCTATACTATCGTATACAGAAACACACTAATAGTTGTACGTAGTATTTATATACTCTGAGCTAATAGGTATACTTAGAATGTATCTAAAATATGTTTATCTAGTAGAATTCCATGAGATACCCTTGACAGGTGACTATCTAAATTAATATATTAACAAGGTCACCCTTTACCTAATTTATGTTGTTTGTTTATTTCTCAACTTCCCGTTTGAACTCTTCAAGACGCGATCAAGGTCCAATGACCTCGGTAATATACTATGCATTCAAGTTTATAATTATTACATAATATCGAATGTTAAAAGCTCCTATGTTTATGATGTTATGCCAATAGCAACCTTGTGTCTTTACGCGGTAAACAACAAAAGGATTCTTTCAATTATACTTATAAGGTATGATCTCATGACATTGGTGGGGATGAAAGGCTTTCGAATAGAAATCCCAATGCAGGATCACCAAATGATCAGGGAGCCAATTCTAGCCCAATCGAGATAGATCGCTCGATCGAAAAAAGTACGAATTCGAATCGAGGATAAATTTAGAAAAAAAAAGTCAACTAGAGCTTTGATTGGTCGGGACCGTTCGAAATGACTTCGCCCCTCGAAATGTTACAGTCGAATAGGACTCGAACAGTAAGTTCGATTCGAAGCTTAGTTCGAAGAACGCGAGAATTGGGTCCCTAGTATGTTCGTGTAAAGTGAAACGGAATCAATCAAAACATCGATAATATTAATAACCACTGGCACGGAGGCCAAAAAACGATAGATAATGCAGATGGAGTAAAGACGGAATATAATATACCTTGTGTTAATAAGAAAAGAAAATTATTTCCAGATCAGGGACCCAATTCTCGCGTTTTGCGAAATAACCTTGTAAAATTTCGAGGGACCGAGTCAATTCCAACGGTCTCAATCAATCAATGCTCGCGTTGCCTGAAAAATTTTCTGCTACTAAAACTAACGGCAAGGTTCTCAGCAGGCAGCGTTTCCTCTTTGGGTAGCCAAGCTGATGCGTTGGCGGAAAAACCTCCGCTGGTCTTCGGAGGCCTAGATAAAATAAGCTGTTCCATTAAACATAACTTTTTTAAAGTAGACCGGAATTGTTCAGAGTCAGGAAGGAAACTATTCTCAGGGAAGTCCCGTCAACAACTTTTGAGTTTAACCAGTGGTAGAAACAATTGGGACGTTCCATATCAGAACCTAAACTGAATAAATGAGTATTCATTTAGAAATTTATAGAAATAGCTGTTTTTTACGTAAACGTTCTATAAAGTTTAAGTAATGTTCCTAATCGAACAACTACAGCCCCCCTAGACAAGACGGTTATCGACAATAGTCATCGTTAGTAAACGATCATCCTTGTATGGGATTGGGATATTAAATAAACATCGAGTTGAGTTCACTGCCAGTGGATAATGTGCCCAAAAGGCTGGCATTACTTAGTTAGATCATAAGATTATTTAATCTTTTGTATGATGTAAAAAGGCAAACACCAGCAATCTGGTCAACAGACAAGTTGATAAGGTGCATCCAAGAAAAGTCAAAGTTACCCTCAATCATTTAGGCATTTATGAAAGTAGGAATTTTCTTTATCTTTTTCCCTTCAAATTCATTATATAACAAAATACAACATTGTAAAAGAACACTTGTGTTCAGACTACAGATTATACAATGCAAAATTAATTATCTAAAACTAACTTTTCCCAAAAACTTTTATAATACAGATGAAATGAAACTCACACAACACTGAATAGGGGTGTGCAAACACAGTATATATTCTTCTGGTGTCTGTTAAACATACACACCGTGATAGTTGTTCTAGTTTGCAATACAAACAACCAGAAACACATGCCGTATACATGTATAAGTTTCCGGGGCATGTGTATTCGGAGGCGGTCACAACTTAAACTAGAATTCCCCGGCCGACGCTTCACTAAGAGATCTAAATTACTATTACTGGGCATTATTAAATTTGCACTGTGGAAATACAATTTAGTCCTTGAGTTGGGAAAGCGTTGTCAAGTCTCAATTGTTATTGTGTAGCATTATATTTCTGTTTATTATCCTATCTTTAGTGAACGAGATCAATATGAAAGTCCAACTTTCTGATCGTATGTGTTGCCAGAAAATTCAATAAGATACATTAAAGATGAACGCACACTCATCCGAGTCGAGCCTAAATTATGTACGTATATGACGTTACTTGTATATATAAAGGTGAACGCACACTTATCCGAGCAGAACGCGTCGAACGCATCGAACGAAACGAATTTAAGAATTTGAATAGGAAATCTTATCCAGATTCGGACGATTCGACGCGGGCGAGTGTGCGAGCTTTCATAATGGTGCGTCCATGCTACACGAATCGAGCACAAGCCAAGCCACGAACGAACCTCCAACGGGCCTACAACGACCACGATGCGAATCCTTTTGTACGTGAATAAACTGATAATCGCTCATTACACATATCTCATTCGAGGCTCGCAAGCCCGTCCACGCTAAGCGAATCGTGCTCGCAGTGTGCTCGTTCGTGGCTCGGCTCGTGCTCGGTTCGCCAAGCATGGACGCACCAGAAGATTTCATATACAGAATTCTAAAATTCGTTTCGTTTGATGCGTTCGACGCGTTCTGCTCGGATAAGTGTGCGTTCACCTTTACATTCATACAAGTAACGTTATATACTTTGTTATTTATCGTTAACTTTTTTATGAAGTCAATGTAAATAACGATATAGATACTTTTCACATTTGTATTTTTAAATAAGTTTACGGAACACTTTGGCGTTATTTTTAAGTGTACGCAATATATATCTAAATAGCGCAAGAGCGCTTGAACCCTCATCTCAATAAGGCTCTTTCAAATGCAAAACGATGTCACAGAAAAGGCAAAAATAACCTCTGATAGGATTTCTTCAGCAGCTGTCTATCACAGGCACAGGATTACTTTACAAAATGCTAAACTAGTTTTTTTTACTATTTACACCTTCGTGAAGTTGATTCAGACATGAAATGGAGGCAGGTTTCAATATAGATTGGTTCCATTCCTACACTACCCTTTTTTTCGCATATTCATCATCAGCCTATAATATCCCACAGCTGAGCACAGGCATCCATTCACAAATCAGGGTGAAAGGGAATGGGCAGATACTCCACCACTCGCCACGTGTGCCTACTGCGGATCGGTGGAGGTAGGCTAGTGGTTAACCTACTGTTGGAGTTTTCAAGCCGCCCAGAAGGCCTCAAACTAGCTTAACGACTATCACAATTAAGTGATAACCGGGACCAACGGCTTTACGTGCCTTCCGAAGCACGGAAACGTTCGATTTGAAATACCAGGCGGTCACCCATCCAGGTACCGACCACGACGGTAGTAGCTTAACTTTCCAATCGATTAACAACGGCTTATCATGCTATACCACGAGCGCTTCGCATATAAAATTATCATAATATTAGGTTGGTTATATTAATTCTATTTTATTTATTTATTCATTTAAATCAGATAATAATCATCCATATATTGTTAGTACGTGCTTAAAAACTATGTTAGTAGGGAAAATAAACAAACAACTACTATAATTATTTAAGATTAACAAGTGCGACCCTGGACCCCATGTGCAAGGTGTTCCAATGTCGCACAACTGCACAGTAACATCTGCATAATTATGTTGTTTAGGAGGCCGCTAGTACTGTCCCGCTGTTAATGGTGGAGATCCGTAAAAAAACTGTAATGTGCTGATTATACTAGTATTTGTGGATCTAATATGCATCAGATATGGTTTTGAACCATTTCAGAAATAGCATCTATTGAAATTTAAGAGCCATAGAGCTATAGACTAGCCATACACTATACACTCGTAGACTACACAATTTTGCGTCAAACAAAAAATAGGTACATTCTGTCACAGACCCCTCTTTAATGAAAGTAAGTAGTTATTACACACGGTAATAACGCTTGCGAGGCGTTGAATTATATCCCATTCGTAGCCTTACGATGAAATTACCCCCAGTTAATTAACTTTCAGTTGTAATATGATTTGTATTTTAAATTCGGCCGTAAACGTGAGCAATAAGTTCTTAATTATATTTTCATAAGAGGTACTTTATTATGAACTTATTTTTATGGTGTGATCTAACTAGAGGACGTAGACTTGTTTTTCTTTCTCGAAGTCGTCTCCACTTTAGTAGTGCCTTTGGGCCTAATACTAAATCTATAAGATTTACTATCAGTAAGAATGCCATAGAATATAGTTCTTCCATTGGAGCTAAACTGGTTCACTCGTAACTAGGTTAGTAAAACCGTGAAATCGAAGCTAACCTTACTCAATCATAATAGCTGAAATGGTTTGGATGAAAAAGACAGGTAGATAGATCATTCTCTGGTAACAGTACTAAGGTATTCTTTCTAACCTGGTAACATCATGAGTTCTCTTCATTTCATTGTATCATAAGTTTCATGAGAGCTGATACACGATACTAATTGATGAAATATACAATGCAAATAAATGATTTGATTTGATTTTGATTTGATACAACTGTCCAACATGTGCAGTTGGACCGCGGTCCCCAGGCATGATGACCCAGCCTGGCGGAAGATCTGTCCTTTTAAATGAAGGTGTCATCCACCTTGCATATAGAGACAATAATACCATACGGTCACACTACTTAATAGCAATAGTCTGACCGTCACTGCTATGCTGCGCCTTAGGTAGCCGCCTTTCACGCTCTGCTTTCCCTTCCCGTACCGAGCCAGCTAGATAGGTGGTTTTTAAAAATCCCAGCCCCATCTGTCCACCCTAAGGTGAGCAAAAGCTGCAGCGGTCAGAAAAATGAAGATAATTATATCTCTCATTATCTTCGTACCTCTAGTAAATAAACCATTTTTTAACCGACTTCAAAAAAAGGAGGAGGTTCTCAATTCGGTTGTTTTATTTCATGTTTGTTACCTCATAACTCCGTCATGTATTTGGAAAATTCTGTTTTAGCCTGGAATGGTACACTTCCCGTTTGGTCCCATTGTCATCAGATTAGGATTTGATTACTTCTTAGTGTACTTTGAAGTCGGTTTAAGTTTTTTGTAAAACAGCCCAATTATTTCTTTAATGTGTTTTGTTGATTTTGGATTCATAAAATGTAGTATTGTATAAAAACACAAAACTAAACACAATACTGTCTCCAGATTCTAAAATAAAAAGTTCAATAGCATTTTTTCACCTAAATATAATTATTATACTCAAACACCAACAATAGAATTTCATTTATGAACTAACCTAATTTTCAGGGGTGGTAACTGTTTGTAAATTCAATCGCGTACTTCCTTTCTGATACCAAATGTTCTGAACAGCTGTGCCAATTTTAATAAACGTCCGTATATTGTTTCTGCTTTGTAACGACTTAACCAAAGGAGCATGGTAGCTTGTTACGTATATGGTATATTATATTAAGTACCTACATCGATGAAAATCCCTAGAGTATAGTAGTAGTGCCTAACGAGCACTACAATTCCGAATTGGATACATGAAAGTATGGAGCAATCAATCACTGCATTTTTTTTTGTTTCCTTGGCTTAGCCAATCAGAGCGCATGTGTCCTTCACTTAACCAATCAGAGCGCATTGTCGATGGTGGGGATGTGACGGAATAGATTTCAAACAAAACTAGCGTCATTGCGCTTCTTCTAGTATAACAAGTATCAGCAAAACAAGAGTTAATCTATACTAATATTATGAAGCTGAAGAGTTTGTTTGTTTGAACCCGCAAATCTCAGGAACTACTGGTTCGAATTGAAAAATTATTTTTGTGTTGGATAGTCCATTTATCGAGGAAGGCTTTAGGCTATATTATAACATCACGCTGCGACTAATAGGAGCGAAGCATCAGTGAACAATATTGCAAAAACGGGGAAAATTATTCATATTTGAAGGCTTCTGTTGCGTGCGCTGCGTAAACGATTCAAGTTACCCAAAACGCGAGTGTAACCGCGGGGAACAGCTAGTTTGGATATAAGTCCGAGATAAGACCTGTCTTAATGTATGTTTTGGAATGTTGGGCAGTAAAGAGGACGGATGAAAGACGATTGCATGCAGCTGAGATGAGGATGTTGAGATGGATGTTGGAGTGACAAGAATGGATAAGATAAGAAATGAGTACATAAGGGGAAGCTTGAAAGTAGCGCCAATGACTGAAAAGTTGTGAGGGAACCATTTATCATGGTATGGACATGTAATGAGGAGAAATGAAAGCCAAGTCACAAAAAAAGGTATGAATAGGAAAGTGGATGGATATACGGGAAGAGGAAGACCGAAAAAGAGATGGATGGATTGTGTGAAAGATGATATGGGTAAGAAAGGAGTGAATACTAGTATGACGGATAGAAGAGACGAATGGAAGAAGCGTACATATTGCGCCGACCCCTATTGATTGGGAACTGGGCAGGCAGATGATGATATTTGAGCATTACTTATTTTTTTTACCCGGAATTCAATATTCAGCAGTTCGCTCTTATGCTCAATAAAAAATGCAAAGAATTGGGAAGTTTTAGTACCATCCATAGCCAAACATCTAGTAAAATATTTGCCGCAAGAAGACTGTTTATATTTTTATTCTGAAAATTTGACTTTTTGCAATCTGAGTTTCAGTCGTAAAAAGCCAGTTTTTATGTTATGGACAATAATGGCATTAGGCAGTTTATGTAAATTACATGCTGGGTACTATCTCTCGGGAAATAAACGTGTATCACTAGAGGTTGGTGATATACTAACATATTTTATTATCTTTTGCGTTGGGTTCCGTGCCCAACCTTTGTTTCTATGTAAATATTTGAAATGGCAAAAGTCGTGAGCACGTTAAAGACCGGCTGCCTTATTACATGTGTGATATATTAAGGTGTAAAGAAAGATTGTTATTTTGGAAAAAATGATAAGAGCGTTGTTGATACCAACAAAAAAAAATATAGAGATAGGTATTTGCGATTTGGTTTCATACGGAAACGAATATATGAATATATGAAGCGCTCGTGGTGTAGCATGATTAGCCGTTCTTAATCGATCGGCAAAGTTAAGCTACGTCTGTCGTGGTCGGTACCTGGATGGGTGACCGCCTAGTGGTATTTCAAATCGAGCGTTTCCGTGCTTCGAAGGCACGTAAAGCCGTTGGTCCCGGTTATCACTTAATTGTGATAGTCACGTGATAGTCGTTAAGCTAGTTGGAGGCCTTCTAGGTGGCTTGAAAACTCCAACAGTAGGTTGACCACTAGCCAACCTCCACCGATCCGCAGTGGGCACGCGTGGTGGAGTATCTGCCCATTCACTTTCTCTCACTCTTTCATTTGTGAAAGGAGGCCTGTGCTCAGAAATTGAAAAACCACATCAAGGTTTCAATGACACTAGCTTAAGCTCAGCTCGAGTACTCCTTACAAAGTTTCATTGTCTTGGAACCCGCTACGAATTTAAATTAGAATAAAAATTAGTATACGTGCAGTTTTAAACTCCCTTCCATTAGCAAAGTGGAAAGTGGCAAAAAGTCCTTTGGGTCTGCTTTTATTATAAATTTAGGGAATTATCGTGTAACGGGATTCTGGACAAAGCATTATATACTCTTAGCATTTCCTGTTTTTATTTTTTCAGAACATGTGTAACAGTGTGTTTGAAAATAGTTTTTGGAACAAAGCTGAAAATATGTAATTGTAATTTATTTGTAAGGGACTCTAAAATTTTTACAATTATTTTTCTTTTATGTGAATATTGTAATTAAAAACATCAAAAAATCGGCTTCCACCCGATCGGATCCCGAATGTGGCCGATGATAGTAAGCACACAAATCCTAACGTAAACTGCATCATGATTCATGCACTGGTTATCGATTTATATCCAAACAGACAGACAGACAGGACTTTTGTAAGAAATTAGAGAAAAGAATAAGACATAAGATATTATAAGGTGATTTTAGAGAGTAGGAATGAAGACCATAAGATGTCGAAAGAACGAAAACAATATCATTATTTTCTATCGTTCATAAATTGTGCAACGAGCGCTTGACATTTGTTTGTCAACCCACTACTTTGTTATGTACCCACTTCTTTGTTATGTACCCACTTCTTCTTGTTATGTACGAGGAATGTTTGTGGTAGTTTTCTGTCGCGTAATTTTATTGGCATCATACGTTATTTATTTCGCCATTTTATTCTAGAATGGGTATAACATATTTGTATGGTGATAGTGTTGTTAGTATATATATCTCTATCATTGAAGTATTTCCGAATCTACAAATACAAAAAAAAAAGTCCACAGCAGATTCACAGATAAGCATTACCCGGAAATTAAGATATCTGAAACGATATTTTGTAAGTCATTGTAATTGACTGAAAGAGTAAAAAAAAATTGAAAAGGATTGGTCCTTCCTTAATTGCCGAAAGTAACATTTTGTCAAAAGTAATCTATCAAAGCAAGGAAATCTTAAAATTTGGCGAGCGTTTCAAAGGCGTTGGGTAATGTAGACAAAGGAACGTTTGATTGTTACATTTTAATTAGACTAAGGCAACGGAATTAAAATTACCTAAGGGTGGGAACCGCCGAAGAGAGGCAAAACGCCTTTCTTCCCACAACTGAGAAATTTTACTTAAATTGCGAAATGAATTTCTAATTGCTTTCAAAATTTAGCCAGCCAGATTGATTTTCTAATTATTATTTTTATTTGGACAATCGGATTTTGGTAAAATGGTTAACCCACATGCATTTTGACCATGTTGGATTTACCTTATCGGTAGAAGTCTTGAATATTTATTGCCGTTTCTATAGCCTCATACATGTAGTTTGGAAGAAAATGTCGAAGGTGGAAAAAATATGAAGGCAATTTTACGCATTTCCCTTGAGGTATTGGATCCTACACTATTTACATAAAGTAACGTGAAAAAATATTGCTTCACTCTTGCACTTACACACAATACGAGTATATGGTATTTTGACGTTTTCAGAAGAGTTATTAGGCCCATGTGGCCTATTTTATAATACCATCAAAACTGTAATGAGAATTTTAAAATTATAGTGCCTCCAGATAAATTGATCTCAAGAGGACTATTAATTTGTAATTGCAATAAACTCGGATATTTGTTTCAAGTCGAATTGACACAAAAAAAATAGAATTAAAAGGAAATAAATAAACTATCCCGATTTATGTATTAATATTTTATTCTTTTGATACATATGAAGTGTAATTTTTAAAAAACAATAGGAGCTTATCGTCAGACATTTACTTACGAACATAATATTTAATCTTCCGTGCAAGTTCTTCACAAGATTCACCCGGATTTTTTGCAGAACATTCCGCAACAAACAGTTAAAACTTTATCCTCGCTTATACAAGGAACTTCGTAAGGTGTCGATGAGTCGTACACGCGATAAAACGTTTTATTTACTGAGGCGGATGGTCGTACGTTGCAACTGTCTTTTGTCAGTACCGAGTGAGAAACTTGCTTGATTTATAAGTTTTTGCGACGGGGAAAATCATGAAACTTTTTTGTTGCAGAGATTTCTAAGAGCAAATAAGTATTCAGTATATATAAGTATACAGGCGCAATCCGACACCATTTAGTAAGAGAAAATAATCTTCAACTCATCCGAATATAGTGGTTGTGAGACTGGGATGGGAAGTGCTCGTGGTGTAGCATGATTAGCCATTCTTAATCGATCGGCAAAGTTAAGCTACGTCTGTCTTGGTCGGTACCTGGATGGGTGACCGCCTAGTGGTATTTCAAATCGAGCGTTTCCGTGCTTCCGAAGGCACGTAAAGCCGTTGGTCCCGGTTATCACTTAATTGTGATAGTCGTTAAGCTAGTTGGATGCCTCATAGGCGGCTTGAAAAATTCCAACAGTAGTATAAGTATGTAAATATCGTTCTTTTTTTACTTTGGTGAGTGCTGATGGCTCTCAACCAGATTAGTTTTATAAGCCAACCACTAGCTATGGTCAACCACTAGCCTACCTCCACCGATCCGCAGTGGGCACGCGTGGTGGAGTATCTGCCCATTCCCTTTCACCCTGATTTGTGAAAGGAGGCCTATGCTCAGCAGTGGGACATTATAGGCTGATGATGATGATGATGATGATGAGACTGGGATGAGAGTATCTATTGGGCACTATCAAACTTAAACACAAGATTACAGGGCCTAATCAGGTAAGGTACCCACGGGGCCACCCTAGTAACATACTTTTTGTATCAAATACCTCGTGCCGTAAAATTTGTCTTACAACACGTGGGGCCATACTGAAGGAAGAAAAGTTTTTTTTTTACGACGAAGTCGGTAACAAGCGCATAACCTGCCTGATGGTAAGCGGTTACCGTTGCCACCGGTTGCAACACATGGGACATCATTCACACGCAGGAACACAACATAAAGTTATTTGGCTGCGGACGCTGCGGTATTATGTAAGATACGGACGTGTACTTACCTAGTCGAGCCGTTTTTTGAGCGAATAAACTCTATGCTCTTTTTTTTTTTATTTAATTGTAATTTTAGGCTTATAAAACTAATCTGGTTGAGAGCCATCAGCACTCACCAAAGTAAAAAAAGAACGATATTTACATACTTATTATTGAGGAATCATTTTTTTCTTAAAACTTATCTAGTATTGTTTTATCATCTCACCCACGGAAAAGAGAAATCTCACCAATGCTACTAGTAGGTAATATTATTAAAAACCACTTTCTGTTAATTATGCTATTTTTTGTTAAATACTTCTGAAAAGGTCATATTTTCTTAATCAATTCAGTATCACGATCAGCAACTGACTGGCAACAGAAATGGCAATGATCTGAATTTAGATGTAGGTACTCATCCCAATATTGGACTTGTACAATTTAACTGAGTTATTTACACAAATAGAGTTTCAAATTGGGGATCTACCGAGCAATGACTTCGCCGTGATTAAGTCCAATCAATTTCTAAAGACAATAATACCAACAGTGGCAGCTTTATCATTCCAATCGCAATAATCTAAATGATCTTCCAATCCAATTGCCACGTCTAACGCGTTGGGTCTTTATGTGGCGGTCGGGTATCGCAATTGTCGTGCGACCGTCGCCAGATGTCGTTGGCGCGTAAACAAAACATTTTATTGCAAGTAGGTAGAAGAATAAAAAAATATAAAATGTGCAGAAACGATATTTTGTGCAATTTTTGTATTGTATTTAATTGAAGTATTACACTTACAGGTCGATTACCTTAAGCTGGCACTGGCACGTTCAACCCATTTACACGTTGCGCTTATGTAGTCTGTGAATAAGCGCGCGGCGTGACGTCGCACTGCATGCGCACCATGAAAAGTCTGTCTGTCTCTGTCGCAAGCGGTCAAGCTTATGAGTATGAAGGAGACAGTGTTTTACTTTTTTACTGGTCATAAATATAGAGTGGTCTTTTTTTGCACTCGTCCATTAGAATTGACAGACTAATTAGAACTAATAATTTAATAAAATATACTGTATCATGAAATTGCATATGTGTGAGCACTGTGAACGTGCCAGCTTTCGTTAACCGACCTATACCTAGTATGCTAGATAATGTACCTACTTAGTACCTAGTGATATAAGTGTACCTAACCTCAGATTATTAAAGTGAGCAACAAAAACAAAGTAGGTAGGCTTCCTGCATGCGTGTTTTAATAATTAAGCATATAAATTAATCTGTTGTTACGTAAAATATAAATTACAATCGAAAGTTACATAACTATAGGTATCATCTATTGACATAGAGACAGTGGCGTATCTGTAAAACGGGTCTATTAATTTATTTTGTCTATACGTTCAGGCTCAACGGCTTGAAACTATTACCACTATAACAATAGGCGAAGAACCTTAATATAGTTGTGCGGCTTATGAGCCAGCTTCTGCCTAAATGTTATTAAACATAAACTAATTGAGTGGAAATGAAAACGGCACAAACTAAGTGGGCACAATTTGCGAGTGCGCAATTACGTTGGAACGTGTCTACGAATATTTGTCCTTTGCCAAAGAAACTTCGAAATTTGAATATTTATAATGTAAGAGCTAGAAGAGTTGAAAAATGAAAACCAAATAATTCTTATGGTAAAACCTGCAATATGAGTTGGGAAAAGTTTTTTTTAAATATTTATTTTGCAAGTGCTTCATTGTTTCATCTTTGTATATTCGAAAGATTGAGCTATTTCTACTACAGTTACATAATATTAAAACAAATGGATTATTGCTTAGCAAAACTCTACTTTTACAATTTCAGTCAATATAATTCAAACGAGCACTCTTCTCTTCCTCAAAGACATGTCCGGTTTGTCAGAAAATTCAAAATATCTTTTAACTTACTTTCCTTTTTTTATGAAATTATTACTGAGTTTACTGTACTTGCCTTGTTAAACGTTTGACTGATATAAATTAAAAGTAACCAGAATTGAAGGGCAGTGTATTTATGGAATTAAAAAAAATATGGTCACATCACACAATACGTGACACCAAAAGAGCAACAAATGAGGAATTGGCGGGATATATTTAAAAAAAAATTACGTAATTTAATTTCTTTGGGTTAATTATTATTTGCCACGAATGTGCTAGATATTTGGTTAAATCTGAGTTTAATAAGTACTTCAAAAATGTATTATTTGCAGTGGCAGCACTATTGTAATAAGTTTTTGATAAATTTATTATTTGCAATGGCAACACTATTGACCTGAAGGTTTGATTATTATTTAACCATCCTAACGTTTGAATCACGTAATCTGATACTTATTGTCCATTATCTGAATTGATTAATTTATTGACAATTATACTAGAATTATAAAGTAAAATCAGTTCAAAAGTGGTCTTGTGATTTATTTATTAATTTAAACCTACTACTAAATTAAACCTACCCTACTTTAATTCCGATGTTTCTTCATTCTATAATGTGGAACTTTAAGTAAATAGTAATTACATAACTAGAATCAGTTTAGACAACTCAGGATTCAAATTTAGCACATCGATATATTGAGATGATATATAAATTTATTTATTTTTAGTCGATATTTATAATCTTTCTAAATGAGATGATCAGCACTTTCTTAATGATGATCGGCCCTTTTTCTATCAAATGCATATTGCATGGAAAGGGGCCCAAGCTACATTTATTTCGGGAAAGTTTAACTGCCTAGTGCAAAACTTCGAAAAGCGACTGAAACTATAAACATGAGTAAACTTTATTTAAACACACCACAGGTTCCATTATTAACCAAACAGATTATTCGGTGTAACCATTGTGCTCAGGCTATTAACCGTACGAGGAACCCCGTATGTTGTTAGTTAAACAATCTTATCTTGACTAAATTAAATGGTGTTACAGTAAATAAACGTATAAACAGTAATGAACATTACTTATCCAACTTTCAAAAATCAACTTAATTAAAAAACTATTTCGTGCAATAGTGTAAAAAATACCTTTGACTGTAGAATATTGCAGTATTTGTTATGAAGATTATGTTAATGTTCATCTAAATAATGATAATAAATAAAACCTACATAAAATAGTTTAAGAGAAAAATGTCTGTGAAATATCTCATTTTGGTATTCTAAGTACCCACAGATTTAATTACTGACAGCTTAAGGTATGAAATTAGAAATTTGAATTTCTGACAGGCACTTTCAGTACCTTCCACCAGCAAGGCAAAACTTTTACTGATTTTGTGAGGCATTTAATTGTTTCTATTTTTATACGACTAAGTCGGTAAACAAGTATACGGCCCGCCTGATGGTAAGCGGTTACCGTAGCCATATGGACGCTTGCAACACACGAAGCATCGCTCACGCGTTACCGACCTTTCCCCCCTCCCCAATGAGCTCTGGCGACCTTACTCACGCGCAGGAACACAACTTTACACAACATAAAGTTATTTGGCTGCGGTATTTTGTAAGGTAGGAGGTACTTCCCCAGTCGAGCTGCTCTTTAAGCGAATAAACTCAATGCTCTACCTCTCTTGTAGTTTGTGCTTTTATTATAATGAAATATAATATGTATATTAATTTAAATACGACAGTCAGATACAGTTATTCAAATTATTATAATAATAAATAAATTACTTCCATAGCACAACATAAAGAAGAGAGACAATGGCAATTATTTTTTTGAAAATGTTTGGACTAAGTTACATGGTTGTGAAATTACGGTTTGAATTATGGCGCCTCTGGGAATGTCCATGTCAAAAATAATTTGACCCTTTGTTCACAAAAATTACAATGGTTTAGGTACATCCATACATACATTTATTAGGTATTGAATTTGCAATTTTAATGAGTCATTGTGCACTCATGATTATTTATGCTAGTTTATTATCATAACAAAGTCACAATCTGGCTGGGAACCCGGATCATTGCTTGTGTTTTTTTTATTATTTGGGATAGGCTGTGACCACAACCTTCTCAAAGGAGCTTCCTTCCGCCGACGCTCAGACTATGGAATGAGCACCCCTCCATGATTTACCCAAGGGAGTACAGCTTGGAGCACTTCTAAAAGGGTGTGAAGTAACCGCTTACCATCAGGCGGGCCGTATGCTTGTTTGCTACATTAATAATAACAAAAATCTATAAATTGTAAAAAATATTTGTTTAAAAAACGGCAAACAAAATGCAAACATTTGAAGGTTATGAATTCATTTCGTTCACTGTTGTTGCTTTATAATTTACTATGGCGATATGAAGAGTTTCTGAAGATAATTTACAGAAATATTGTGACAATGTAAAGGGATGAAATGACGAAAGTTTGGTCTACTGCACTCCAATGAAAATTAAGAGTGTACTACAGTAACTAGTTTTTGTCTTTGGTTTTTCTTATTTATGTTTGATTTTACAAGATGCGTAGCGAGAACATACTAATAAACCATAGAAATAAATATACCTAGAAAGAACGTCGCCATACTGCACGAATATATAAAACAGGCCAACTTTTATAGACTGCTGCGCGTAACAGCTACGTTTTACGCTCCCTCTGCGTCCTTCTGCTTGTCATAGTGACGTTCATAATGATAACAGTTGTTGAAATATTCCAGCTAAAATCGGGAGAAATTTAAATATTAAACATTATTTTGCAATGTTATATATTTTTATTTGATTTAGCCCCTAACAGTTAGGGGCTATTTTTTCGACGCGTGCACAGCTTCGACGCTCAATCTGGATGTATCCTTAATCAAAGTAATAAACAAATCGATTAATTTGGAAAACAATAAGTATTTTACGAAGGTTACTAAATAAATAATAAACGTTAGCTGATTGGTTAAGGCTAAGGAAAATTCAGGAACTTGTAGGAACGCGTGTAAAGCGAGGTAAATATTCCAATTACTCTCAAGCTTCGTTCTCGATATTAGCATAATACACATGTAGTTTCACACATAGACTCGCCATTTCGCACTATATTTTGGAGAAAAAATAAAAGTAAAGGTAGACAGAAAAAACTTCGTTTGTTACCGTACATTCATGCCCGGTATCGTCATTCACATTTTAGTGCTTCGCTGTTTCGCACACTAATTAATATTTTTTTTTTATTCATTCTTTTAATACGAATAAATATATCTTATTACTTCTGTAAAATGCCTAAGAGGCACCGAGATAATTGTAGTGAACGTGATTATGAGTATCTATCTAAAAAACTTAATAAATTTGAAATAAAAATAGCTCGTAGTCGATGTAATAATATAGGCAAAAGTGATAGTGCTTAACCGTCCTATGATAGTGTTAAGTCTTCGCCTCATAACCGATTGGGTAAGTCATAGTTGTGCATTACATAAGTATTATTGATAATAATAAGATTAATATTTAGATGGCCGGATTGCACTGTGTACTTACCTCATTTATAAAGAAAATCGGACTGACCGTCAGGGGCTTTCCAATTCTATCTAATACAAGTATCATGCTGCTCGGATCCACCTGTGGGGTGTTTCCATAGCTATGTACATACACCACGTAACAAATGATATGACTTAACTTTAGTTGGGTTCCTATCGGGTTTGCGTGTTTCTCGCAAGGAGTCTCACTACCCGCTTATATAAGTACCTTCCGCTAAAGCAAAATAATATTTCGCTTGCCGAGAGCTAATCAATCGCCATCATTGACGACGATGTAATCCCTGAGAAAAGCGAAGGTCCGATTGATGCTCCGGGATGTTCCTACTGGACAACTGATCTCCGTTATGATAGTATTCTGCAACCAAACGAATACGAGAGCGATGCAAGCGCACAGCATATCACAGGTACTCTCGCGTCGCCGCGTTCGCTACAAGCCGGTCCCGCGCCGCTGTAATTCATGGTGGTCATGCCAACATCATCAAATCCTGTAACTACCGCGCCCGCGCCACCACCGCCGCCGCTCACCAACACCACGCCCCGCAGTCGCTGCCAACCACCACTACACTACCACCCGGAACACTTCAACAAGCTTGTGATGTTCCGGAATTAGATCCAGAACTAATAGCTATACTAGGGGAAGATCCTGCCTCTGCCTTTGTATGGCAAAGACATAAAAAAAAGGATCCTGCTATTAGATTTAAATCACATTGAGCTAAGCGGGACAAGGGTATGGAGAATAAGCAGACTCTTACGTCATGCGCTTTGTCATCTCTAAATTAAGAGTGCGTACAAAGCCAAATAACATATCTTAGAATTGAAATTTACCCAAGTATATTTCATTATATTCATTTTCATTATATACGCGAGGGTTCAGAGGTATCAGAGCAAAAACATAATGGAATGAAAATTCCTCGATAGAAAAAAATCACAAAGCTACCTCTAATAATAATTAATTTTCGATTTCATTCGTTCATGATGTATCTAATTAAGACAAAAATTCGATAAATAATATTACTAACGTATGACCTAGGGCTGGTACTAGCGATTATTTTTAAATATTCTATACTTTACGAGTTATTTAGATTAGAAGCGCATAGTTAATTTTTGTTCCGCAAACACGCTATCTCCGTCTCATGCCACGCGAATATTAGACATAAGTTTGTTTCATCTGACATTGCCATATTTTTCTGGCTTTGTACGTCCTCTTAAGCGCTAATGCTTCTGCTTTCTTCGGATAACAAGAACCCGGAGCTTCGGACTGTTGATGGACACGGCTCGTATGCTAGGGGACATACAGCATGCGGATTCAATCTCTCGACGATATTTTATACTATCGACGGTTAACATCAGCAAAGACTATAAATAAGTCCGGAGCTGAACTTAGATCCGCGTCGACGATGAAGCCTATTGTTTCAAAGCCTGCAAATATAACTGACTACAGAGCTCCCCCCGCGAGTCGCTCGCAGCTGCCGCCGACGTGGGGCGCGAGGAACACGCGCGTGCCCCATCCGACTCCGAGACCGACCACGACGCAGTCGACGCAAGCCAATGCTTCAAGCGGGGCGATTACGTAACTAAATTTCGATCATTTTCGAATTGAAATCAGTCCAATATAGCGGTTTTCTGATAACTTTTTTACGTTCTGATAACTGCAAATACAAACAGTGGTTCATTAGAAATGGAACCATTTCCGATTTTTTAATATAGAAATATATTCCCTTTATATTTCAATCTGAATTTCATTGCAATAAAGTTACGTACAGAACATCATCGCGTCGACCTCCAACACACTACTACAGACGTTATAAATGGTAAAACCCACTTGCCAGCTTGCTTATTTTCAAGAACAGTGGTCTATGATCACTGAAATACCTATCATACATTCTTGGATTTCTGATTTTACAAATTTATTTCCCTCGTCCAGTAGTGCAGATGGTTATTCCAACTTAACCTATACTTATATACTCACAATCTGAGTATATACAGCTTTTTACAGAGTCTATACAAGACCTTATATCTATTGGAGCAGTATCGTTACGTAAACCATGTAGTGACCAATACATTAATCTAGCATATTTCTTATACCTAAATCAAACTACGTTTTAGACTAAACTTGAAGCAGCTAAATAAATTTATAAATACATAATATTTGAAGTAGGATTAATTTAAAAGATTCCTATTTTTTAGTTCGAGTTCATCCAAACTCAAGAAAGTCTTTACGTTTTAAATTGAATGATCAACTTTATGAATTTAACGGCCTACCGTATACGTATTTACAAAGATTTTAAAACCTGTTGCAAAAATACTGAGGTCCATTGGATACACTTTTTATATAAATGCTATTTTTTCTTAATAGGCCAATCATTTAAAGATTACACAACATGAACAACACAAAGAGTTTGTTAAAATCTTTGGGTTTCATTATAAACACAGAGAAGTTCATCCATACCTAGTAAATCTTGTTCTAGAAAATATTTCGAAAGATACTTTTTAAACATTAAAACAAGTATTAAATTAAGTACATTTTTAAATCTTAGAAAACAAACAAAAATTATGACAATACCGGATACCTTATCCTCTATATTTTATTGGTGGCTAAATACTATCGACGATTCATTTAGCAAAACAGAAAGTGATGAATATTCCATGGATATTTACAGATGCCTCAACAATGGGGTGGGGGCCGCCTGTGGTAATGATACAGCTAACGGAATTTGGGACGAACACGAGCGTTCCTTACATATTCATTTTTAGAAATACTTACAGCTTTTAATACTATTACGTATTGAAAAAGGGTGGAGTTCGGTTTCCGCATTCAAATCATGTCACCAAAAAATTTTGACACTAGTGTGAAGCGCGTAAAATTATGGTACATGCCGATTATATTCGTTCTTCTGAAAATGTTATCACAGAACTCTTCGCAAGCAGAACCAATAATAAATATGAAATTTATGTTTCATGGGACAGAGACCTCGATGCTCATACCATCAACAAGCGATCAACATGGAAAGAATAGATTTTTTTTACGCGCTAATGTAAAAACTTTACGTAAATCATTACCGACAAAGCTACTGGTATTGGTGTTGTACCACATAATTGCCTTCACACCCTAGGTTTCCTTTATTCAAGAGTCTACTTATATCAAAACCCCTGATTCTAGGTTCACGTGTCATTTCTCGTTATAGCGAGCGCGATTGCTACGAAAACGCTTTTGATGCTTACGGTACTTCAATTTCTAATATCCTCTGTTTTTGACGCATATGTAGTAGCGGTGCTCGGTATGGTACAATGAATAGTTGTCGATCCACTTTATCATAACTATTGGAACATTACATTGTTAAAAATACATTGATTCAAAGGTGCTTTGATTGTATTTCGTTTGCGGCCTACTTTACCAAAGTATAATTTAACTTGGGATACCAACCAAGTTTTAAATTATTTAGCCGAATGGTATCCTAATCAAATTTAGATATTGAGAAAATTTGTCAAAAAATAGTTACGTTATTGGCACATGTAACGGCACATAGAGTACAAACTCTATCTAAAAGTAATATAAATAATATTTCTGTTTTTGAATCCGGGATTCTCATTAAAATTCCAGACTTGATGAAGACTTCACGAGTTGGTTCACTTCAACCTATAGGTTGAACTTGTGAAGGCTTATACCTTCCTTACCTTTTTTTCCCAAAGAGGCCGCAAATATGTCCCGCAGTACCCTTACAGCGTTTCTTGATATCAATGGTTTTAAGCACCTACGTCAGAGCCATACATACAAGTCTGTTTATTTCGATAAGAAAACCTCACCGAGGTGTAACTTCGCAGACTTTAAGTAGATGGGTGAAAAGTGTATTACAAATAAGCGGCATTGATACATCAGTATTTACTTCGCACAGCATCAGGCACGCGTCCAGTTCAAAGGCAATGTCGGGCGTTAGCCTGGACGCTATTAGGAACACTGCGGGGTTGGACTGCAGATTCTAATACTTTTGCAAAATTCTGTAATAGAACTATTTACTATTTTGCAAGAAATATATTTAAGTAACTATTTTACTCATAATTGACATAAATAATTAAGAGATTCAATTTGATTTAAGTTTTATGAAACTCTGTTTTATTTCTCAACATAAGTTAATTGCTAACTACAAGCTCTTAATTGCTATGTGATATTGTTATTTGCATAATTCCTACAAATCCATAGTATTCCACGACTCTTTCTTCTTCTCTCAACATCTACATGTGTATTATGCTAATATCGAGAACGAAGCTTGAGAGTAATTGATGATTAAACGAACTTACCTGTACGTGAAGTTCAATCTCAATTACTCGAAGAGCTTCGTTCGAAGATATTAGCATCCCTCCCTCCCGGCCAGGCTAGCTGGAACCCTTGTCGTGGAAATATTAAACAGCTCAGCAACTCTCCAAACAAAATGACGATACCGGGCATGAATGTACGGTAACAAACGAAGTTTTTTCTGTCTACCTTTACTTTTATTTTTTCTCCAAAATATAGTGCGAAATGGCGAGTCTATGTGTGAAACTACATGTGTATTATGCTAATATCTTCGAACGAAGCTCTTCGAGTAATTGAGATTGAACTTCACGTACAGGTAAGTTCGTTTAATCATCAAATATTTGTTTCTAGAAACCTTGTCATCATTACTTACTTATTTTTCGTGGGTAGGTAAATATTTTTTGGTACGATCCACAATGCTCGTAATTCATCTCTGAGATACCTACTTAGCTTTGATTGTCAAAAAATGTGTAGAAATTCTTTCTGCTCAAGTAAGCGGAGTCAATTTCTGTTTCATCATGAGTTTTTAGGTACCTAACTAAAAATCTCGTGGGTGTTTTGGAAATATCGAGTTTATAAGTTCAATGTGTCTTAAAATCTTAATTTATAATGTCTTACTGTGGTCTTAATGATACTTACCTAATTAATTAGAAATATTTTTTCCCGAAATATCTAGTAATGGTTTTTATTGATCGAGAGAGAGAGAGAGAGAGCCATACACAAAAGTTACAGTGTTGCCGGAATTTTGCAAACAGCGCCACAAGACAGTCTTACTACAATCGATTATCGCGTTCAATTGAAGGCATGTAGCCATAGATAACTATACTGCCGACATGTAGCGCTCTACAATATGTTTAGTGTTTTTTTTTGTAAAATACATTTTTATGAGTAGTTCAACCACTAAAAGCACTCTTAGTGATTTACAAATAACATAGAAAGTAAAATAACATTACCTCCAAACTCAGAGAAAATAACTCTTTTCCGTGCCTCAAAACGTGTCTGAATCCAATAGGATATGTAGCTATAAATGAATAGAGACGATCCAAAGTAAATTGTACACAATATTTTAAGAGGACATACGAAATTGTACTTTTATATGGATTTCCGAGAGCTTTTAGGGCCCGTAAAAGTATTTTAGGCACTAAAATATGTCCCTTAATAATAGTCATTGTGGTTGCCTTGCTATAAATCTTGGATATTATGTGCCGCCTTCATTTGCAATGCCGCGATTCATGCAAATTTTTTTTTGTTCAATTAATCTTTCCTGCTGTAATGAAAAATTTACACGGAAAATTCATTATTTTCGTGCTAAAAAATAATTATAATTAGGATTACAGTGCGACCGCCCTGAGTAATTGCCAAATCACGGAAACGGCGAATCTGACTGATGGGACTTTCAATCAAATAAGCCTAAGAAAATGCTGATCCACCCCGTGAAAGTCGCATCGCAATCGGGTTAGCCTTTACCGAGATATTGCCAAATTTAACAGGTGTCAGACACCCATTCTCTCGGCGGTCGCACTTTAGGATAGATTGTAGAGCTCTCTAGGTATTGTAGAAAAGCGTAGTTTATATTATTTCTTTAAGTTCTACCTTCGATAAGTAGTAGTCGCTTCCAGGCACTGAAGCACAGAAAGGAAGTCAAATGTAAAATGTTTCTAATCTCAGCTGGGTAGATATATTCCTTACACGCAAAAATGGACGGACGTTTCTATTGATGTAGAATGTGCTCCCCATTACGATTTTCCCGTAGCGCTTCGATGGGTTCTTCGAAATGGTGTGAAAAGAGCTCTCCAAATTGTGTTGGAAATTTCCCTGTAAAATGTCGGTGGCAACAGAACACCATCAGTTGAACACCCTACTTGTTAACCCTTTATACAATTAAATATATAAAGAAAATAATATTCTGATCACTTCACAGTAAATGGCATATTTATTATGCGCTTTGTCGCAGATTAATCCGGTTCAATTCAGTTTCGCACTATCATTCGTATTCGTTTTCCTGCATTTCCAGTTAATGCGGTTTGTTGTAGACTTAATTGAACTTTTTTATTTTATTTTAAATGAGAAATCAATATAGCGTAGCACTCAACACAAGGAAAATTAATTTTCGAGATTCTGTGCCAGATAACAATGGACGAATACTTTATACTTTAGAAAGGGTTCTTGAAACCTTAATAGAATTAAATAAGGGTTTAACATAAATTTGCTCTAAAAGCCAGTTCTTTTAAAAGGGTAAAAATGTTGCGGGCGGACGTAATTTATAATTATTATAAAAAAATCACAATTTAACACCCAATTTATCACAGAGCCTTTAAATAATTATCATTATAATAATTAGAAATAAAGATTGTAACAACGAAATTAGTTGATACCTTTCATTATAATCAAGTATTATAACAATAACAAAATCGAACAACTACTAATTACCGCTAATGCCAATGTATCGACTAACTATGCAAACACAAATCCCAGAGCTCGTGTACATTTAATTAATTATATATTAAATTTTAATTTGGAAATACTGAGCTGGACAGAAAATGACTCTGTGAATATTTAATGATTTAATAACTGCAGAACCATCACTCGTCGCATTTCTGAATAAATTCAACTAGGTACGTAAAAGTTTTGATTGTTTCTGTGAAGTCATAATTGAATTTTCATTGTAATTTATTAACTACATTTTATTATTAAGTGCTTGAAAATACAGTGTGGTTAAAATATAATGTGATAAACTCTCATTACCATAAATTTTACAAATAAAATATTAATTTTATCTTTCTATTAATTTATTATTAAATTAACTTACTCAAGTGTGGACTATTTTAGCGTAAGATGATTTAAATCAGTCACGTTTAAATAAGTTTAGTTACATGTATGTGAATTTGAGGTAGTCTTTCTTAAGGAGGGTTTTTGTTTGTATGTAAAGTCCCCCTTAGGGGGTAAAGGGTCAATGCGGTAATTTAGTTTTAAAGGGAGTATTTTACTGCGTGTCTTGATTATCTCAAAAATTGGTACACATTCCTTTTACGGCGTTGGCAACCCGTTAGAAAAGATTATGGAATTTCTTCCCTATTCTTTATTGACACCGCGCGGTGACACCGCGGAGTGGAATGCTAGTAATGTAGCTCTGTATGGATGTGAAAGACTCTACTACTAAAAAACCATAACAAATAACAGTGGTATTAGAACAACCTTAAACAATTTCATCATAATCCAAGAATAAGTCACTATAAGTTTTTATGATTAAAACCCTTTCAGCCGATCTCCAGGTGGTCACAATTTCGTCAGCTCACCAAAAGATTCCACATTTAATTCCCCGAATTTTAGCGAAAACTTTATTACCTTCACAGTCTGCTCTTGTAAAACTTGTTCATTTTCGGATATCTACCGCAAAATAAAGTTGCCAAGGAATTATTATATTTCGAAGTTATAAGAACTGAAACTTGTCGGCGAAGTGGGATGAGCCGTAAATGTTGTCGTATTTTTATTAATCTGGAATGTCTCGCGTAATTCGCACTGGCTCAAGAACTTCTGGGCAATTATGATCCTCTGTCTCACAATGTGTGCCTCGAAATAATTACCTATTAGATTTTCTTGCCTGATACGCAATTACTTTATCAACAACAATTTTAAAACGTTTCAGAATTTTTAGAAAACTAAAGTTGTAATTAAGTAAATTTTCCTTTAAACCAATTAATTATGTACAGACAATTAATGTTTATTTGATATAGTTAAAACACTACCAACCTAGGAATAAAGAAAACAATCAAGAATTCAGATGCTAAACGAAGATTTAATCGTGAGAACAGCTTTGCAAGAATTGATCATTTGTTAACCGCAGCAATATGACTGTATTAATGAGACTTGGCAATCCATCTTCCAACGAAATAATAATATTATGCTGAATACATTTTGAGAATTATACTGACTCAAAAATTATTTTAACCGACAAAGCTAATTTTGAGAAGCATAAAACGTGACACGTTGACATCTCACAGTACTGTACTGAAGTAAGTAAATTCGTTAGTTAATACATTATGTAGTTGACTCGAATACTTTACATGGACGCATGCGAGGACGTGGAAGTTATGGAAAATGTGACTGAGAATATTATATGGGCTTGCCAGGTCGTGAATAAAGCTCGCCCATTGTATTCTGAGTGCATTCTGCCCTGTTGCCTCATTGTAATTGTGTAGAAACTTTCGATTTGAAAATATCCTACTTCAAAGACACCGAGGGAATGAAAGATATTGCATAGTAAATCATATCTTATCATTACTATACTTATTTATCTTCTTATCATTACTAAACTTTTATCATCACACACTTTTTCAGAGAGGTTGTGCGTACCTAGTGTTTATTCGACTTCAACTCGACTGGGGAAGTACAGAGGTACGTATGCAGCCAAATAACTTTATGTTGTGTAAAGTTGTGTTCCTGCGCGTGAGTAATATCGCCAGAGCTCATTGGGGAGGAAGTAAGGTCGAAGGCTTTGTGTGTTGCAAGCATCCATATGGCTACGGTAACCGCTTACCAACAAGTGGGCCGTATGCTAGTTTACCGACTTACAGGTATAAAAAAAAACACTAAACTACCGACGGGGTGACGCCACGCCGACGCAATTAGTAGGCGTTGCGCTATTTCACATTTGAATACAAGCTAGATGAACCATTTCCTGTCTACTTATTTCTCATAATCTCACAATTATTCACAAGTCAATTCTAGCCATCCACCAACACGTTCATTAATATTTTCTTTCCATTTCAACAAGACAATCGCGCAATTTAATATCCAGTTTCTGGTTAATTGAAACACCTCCTCAACGTCTTCAAAAACCGCTACCATTCAAGGTTTATTACAAAAGGGTGGCACGGAGATAATACTCAGGACATAATCCAGCACGCTGTACCGTTCCCGTAACACAAACTTTGGCGCTTTTATCAGTTGAAATCGTTGACAATGTCTCAACTCCTTTTGAGAACAATACTATTTTCAGTGTTGGAAAGTGTTGAGAGCTGTTTGCTTGTTTATTTGCGGCAATAGAGAACTTTGTTGCTATCATAATGTGTATAGGAGTCACGGATATGCCATATTAGTTTTGAAAGGTCATGTTAGTTTGATTTTATGGATGAAATTTTTATTAGGTTTGTTTATAATGAAGGAGGATTATTTTATCTTATCTTGATATCTCTAGTTTGTCATAGTCTAATGTATACCTGAAAAGTAGGAGATAATTTTAAAAATATCCACTTTATAAGATAGTTTTTGCTGCATTTTCAGTTCTATTATTATGCGGGACCCAAAAGTAAATTTCCCACTTTAGTGCAGGATGAGAAAAATAGCGGGAGAAAAATGCCCAATATGACTTCATTTTTAAAATTTATAAGTTTTATCAAAAATTTAATTTAATACAAGCTTTTTTGGTGACTGTATTTTTTGTTGGCTTTACTTGCATTGTCTTCCAATACACTAATATCAAGTCAATACGACCAATAGAAGTGGGTGAAATTCGACTTGCAAGATTCCACCTAAACAAACATACATAATTATAAATACATTGCAATTTAAATAAAAGCTTGTAAAAAATAAAGGTACACTATTATTAAAATTTAAATATATTCTGAAAAGAAAAAAGCAAGCAGTCGATATAACCTGTCCAAATTGACCAAGAAACTCTGTTTCAAATATTTCAGCCAAATTGAATTTTTCACTTTCGAAATATATTTCAAATGGACACGGGTCAAGTTATAGACGGAGAAAGCTTTCCAAAACGATTTTGCAGATCCCGTGCTTTGAAACAAATATTCAAATTCTTACATCGAATCTAGTTTAGAATACGATTTTATTGAGAAAGCTATACGCTAGACTTCTGACAAATAAGCGTTTACGATATTTGGCGTAGCGGTGCAGGAAAATGTTGCTAGAGGCGATAAGATCTTTTATTTATGTTCCAGCCCGCAGCGTTTAGTCCTATCTACTGAGCGCTTGGCTACTCCATGTTCAAAGATGTTTTTCTTTTGCATTCTTTAGTGTCGAGATAGAAAAATGTATTTTTATTTGTAATGGTGCGTCCATACTTGGCGAACCGAGCACGAGCCGAGCCACGAACGAGCAAGCTGCAAGCATGATTCGCGTAGCGTGGACGGGCTTGCGATCCTCGAACGAGCATTCGTAGCGTGCTCGACTGCGCTCCGCCCGATTGTCAGTTTTTTCACGAACACAGGGATTCGCATCACGCTCGTTGTAGGCTCGTTGAAGGCTCGTTAAGTACGTCCACGCCTGAAATCGCGAACAACGATCGAATCCTGTTCGTTCGAGGCTCGGCTCGTGCTCGCTTCGCGTAGCATGGACGCACCATCATGTTTGGATTGTCAAAGCATCTTTGAACTCGATTTTCTAAGCCATTGACGTCATTAGGTTTCAATATAAATTTTATAGTGTTATATATAAAAGAAATAATAGCAGTTTATGGGCTTTTGTGCAATGCAAATGTTTGTCAACATTTAATTTGATTAGCATAATATAATGAACATTCGATTCAATTAGCAAATTGAGTGAATTATTAACTCAATTTTGTATACTTAGTTCCGAAACGAGTAGCCAAATTTTCTGAGCGCTAACACCGAATGCTAAAATATAGAAAGCAATTTTCACTAACAACAAAATCTGGACAAAGTTGGAATTTCCACAGTTTCGGGCGGATGTAAAACTTTTACAAGCTTTTTACCGCATGATTGCTTCCATCACCATTGAAAGTTTTATAAATAAAAGAAATAGGTAATCTGTAGTCTTTTGTCAATATTATAAGGTTTTTTTTTATTAGAATAGGCTTTAGTCTTGCCTAAATTTTACCGTGATAAGTAATTTAATTTAATGGTTATGTAATTTAAAAATACTAATATATCTTCTTCAAAGGCTTTATGTTTATAAACAAAATTCAATTTCTTAACCAAATATTTTCAATTTATGTTTAACGATTCATTCGTTAATATTTATTAAATTAACGAAATGTGATTAATGTCCCTAGACGGTAGTGACCACTAACTATTATATGACCATCTTATATTATATTCTATGGCCTTCTTGTCAACGTCTTGACATAAAATACACCATATTATTATATTACCTAAATATTTAAATTTATGACATCATCTCATGGTAGTGAAATTTTAATGACACGTCTCGATGAAATAAATATGAAACGGTTGGCAATAATACGGGGTGCTAGCTCATATATTCAAATTTATGCAAAAAGCCCAGTTTCCAGAGGAAATATAAAGTTTACGAGAGTTTCCAGCTGCTCAACGTAAGATATGTTTACAGACATTTGTTTAAAAGAACAGCCGGTAAATATATTGTCACGAAGCCGGTAGCGTTTGTGCGTACTACATATTGAACATAGGTATAATATTTAATGGAAATTGATAAGATTTTTCATTCATTTTATATTCAATAATAAATTAATTGAATCGTCAGATGAAATTAAATGCCAGAGTTCCTCAGGAATAAGTTCTCTCTGCAACCTTATTTCTGCTGCATATCAACGATCTGTTAAAACCCGGTATCTATGGGTACGCAGACGACAGCACTGTTGCAGAGAGATACATTTCCAGCGCACGAGCCACTAGTGAAAAGATCTAATTATTTCGAGAGGCCATGGTAGAGCTTATGGTAGAGCTTAGAGGCATGGTTGAATGTTTAAGAATTTTGAATTTTGTAAGCGTTTGAACGTAACCTTACAGGCAGTCTCTGATTGGGGCAAAGCCAATCTGTTCACATTTAACGCCCACCAAGACACAAGCGTATCTTTTCACCGCCAAACGGATTCCTTTCCACCAGGCTCCTTCTTTCCAAAATGTATCCTTGCCGATATGCGATTGATTTGATCTCTTTGGCATAACCGTAACAGCCAAAATAAACTTTGGCTGTTCTATAGAGTCGAAGGCAGAAACAGCTGTCATAAAGTTGTCGGTATCCTCTCTAAGATCAAGCGGTACTTCACGCCTGGATAGTTGCTTCAACTTTATAAAACACAAGTCCGGTCATGCATCGAGTACTGCTACCATCTCTGGGATCTACTAAGCACCAGCTTGACGCCCTTGATTCAAGTTATCATTGAAAGTATATCTTGAATGGTACTGATTTTCAAAAGCGAAAGAGAACTCACTTTAAAAAAAACTGTTTTTTTTCCTCTTATATTTACGGAGGCTGAAAATTATTGAAATAAAAGAGAAACGTATTAATAATCGATCTGAGTGACGAACAAATGCGAATATCTTTCTTTTCTCACTACAGTGAAAGTCACTCATGAAATTATAGACATATTTGTAAATATATTCCGTAACTTATAGATTACTTACATTTATTTATAAATCCACGTACAGATTTAACTTATGAAAAAAATACATGAAATTGTATTTCTTTCTGAAGGTAATCGGTCGAGATGTTCGATATTTATCGATTCTAGAACATGTTTTTTCATTCACACAATTGTAGTATTATTGTTTGTAGATTTGTATTTTGGAAAATGTATTAGTTTTTACAAAGAAGATTTTAGTTTTATAGGTTTGATATTATCTCGAATGCTTTCACGAATTTCGAATAAAAAAAACACGATATCTTACAAAATATTGTATGGTGGTATATTCGTTTCTCATGCGCTGTTAAATCTAAGCAATATTGTAATATAATTTATAGATATTTTTAGCTACAAGGAAATTGAGGATCCTCCCACATCAGATGCAAGAGGAGCGTTAAACCGACATCTGTCTGTCGGCAATAATATTCCACCTTATTGCGCAATTTATTGGCCGATAGATAACATCAACGACATATATAATCACTGTCAATTTTTTGTTATTGGAATATCATAATAATGTATAATATAAAAATCAATGCCACTTTTCGTTGTAATTTTATAACTCAAGAACGGGCTCATCTATCCGAACCAGATGTTTAGGCTTTGTTCGGACTATTTAGTAGATGGTTTATGTGAAGTTTGCACAAAATCGGTCGAGCGGTTCATCATTTATCACATTTTTTGTAAAAAATTAAATAGCTGATCATTTTGTTAATGGGGATTTTGTTGTTAAATTTAAACTTTTTTCAGAAGGGGATTGTGCTGTCAAAAGGATAGGGTAGGGTAGGGTAGGGTAGGATAGGGTGGTGTAGGGTAGGGTAGGGTGGTGTAGGGTAGGGTAGGGTAGGGTGGGGTAGGGTAGGGTAGCACCACGCGAACGAAGTCGCGCCGGGCAGCTAGTAATGTATAACGATAAGTTTTATTTGAATAAACTACATGATGGTCTCTCATCATCATCATCATATCAGCCTAAGGATGTCCACTGCTGAACATAGGCCTCCTCCACGAACGGTTTTGGGCCGCTTGCATCCAGCGACCCCCAGCGACTCAGATAGTCCAGGGGGCCTACCACAAGCTCTTAAAACAAGGTTAAAATAACCTTATTTGTCTTTTTTCCCTCTTTGAAATCCGGCGTTAAAACAAGACAAAAGACAAATAAGGTTATAATAATATTGTTTTAAGAGCTTGTGGTAGGCCCACAGGTCGTCGGTCTACCAGGTGGGAGGTCATCCCGCACGGCACTTTCCAGTACGTGGTCGCCACTTGAGAACCTTCCTTCCCCATCGTGTATCGGCTCTTCGAGCAGTGTGGCCTGCCTGCCAATTGCCACTTCAGCTTACGAACTCTCGGTAATTTTTGTTCTCCTACGAATGTCCTCACTTCGGACCCTGTCTTGTATAGAGAAATTCTGAGCATAACTCGTTCCATAGCTTGCTGAGTGACTGAGCCTATTTATGCGGCCAGCAGTGAAAGACCACGTCTCTGTTCCGTATGTCATCACTGATAACATGCACTGATTCATTTTCGGCCTACCTGTTAGGAAACTCTGTTGAGGTCATTGAGCATGATGTTTAAAGCTTCCAGCGATTCTTATTACTATTACGGGTAACCGTACATGGCGTATTTAATTTCATATAGATAATTTATCTATGCCGCCAACACTTTGCCAAGCTTGCATTTTTGTACCGAATGTTGAAACTATTATATCAAAGCAATAAATCGCACAGCACTCGCACGAGGTGGTTTTATTTATCACTCCCGGTAGCCGCGTCCCATCATCACCATCATGTAGCACATCATCATCAGTGTGAGACCATCAGCCCAAATTGTATCTATGTCATCAATGTAGGGTTTCATCATATTTATCATCAGCCTATAATGTCCCACTGCTGAGCACAGGCCTCTTTTCACGAATCAGTCTACGTACTCTGGAGTTTTCAAGCCGCCTAGAAGGCCTCCAACTGCTTAACGATTGTCAAAATTAAGTGATAACCGGACCAACGGCTTTACGTGCCTTTCAAAGCACGGACACGCTCGATTTGAAATACCAATAGGCGGTCACCCATCCAGTTACCGACCGCGACGGTGGTAGCTTAACTTGCCGATTGATTAAGAACGGCTTATCATGCTACACCACGAGCGCTATTACTTTTGAGACCTGCATATTTAGCTGCCGATATTCGGCTGCATCAGCTGAAGACTGCAACTTCATTTCGGGTCGTCACTTCATGAGTTTGAGAGTCTCGTTCGAGAGTTTTTGGGTTCTATTCGTGCGGCGGGTCTTAAAGAACTTAGATCCTACCGCATGGATAGTTTCCACGAGTCTGTTGTTTATTTCTTCCGCCGTCCCGCAATCATCCAGGCATTGGAAGCTATTATAAAGTACGAGCTGAAAGCTTTTAGGGTCTCGGATATATGCAAAGGGTCGGTGCGTAGACTTTACCAGACGACATCTCTCCACATGGATGTTCAGGTTCAGTGTGCCTCTTACTAATCGGTGATGAACTCTCTAGTTCATCATCTTGTCTACAAATTTGTGTCAAATGTTAATTTAAGTGTTGAGAAATAAATTCTTATTATTACTATTATCTCTTTATTTTGTTTTTATCTTAAAAATATATTTTTTATAACATTACAATTAAAAATATTATAAAAAAACCTAATCCTATAAACAAATACGATTATATTCTTTTACAATACTTCTATAAAACTAATAATGTTATAAAAAACCTAATTCTAGAGTCCCGCCGGTAGCGGGGTAGGTCCCAAGCTACCGGTGGTTAGGGCCGCAGAGAGAGGAACCTCCTGACGATGCGCGCCGTGTCCAGGAGTACCGCCTTCTGTATCTGACCCTTGATCCAGCCATCCAGCGAGAGCCTCTCAAGATGTTGGTCGAGACTCTTCGCTATGAGACCGTTCGCCGAAACAACTATCGGGACAATGATCGTCGAATCAACATCCCACATGGCGGTCACCTCGTGAGCCAAGTCAAGGTACTTGCTGAGCTTGTCCTTCTCGGCCTTCACGAGGTTCTCGTCATGGGGGATGGTGATGTCGACGAGCACTGCCCGGCGCTTCAATCGATCTGTCAGCACGATATCAGGCTTATTGGCTACAATAGTCCTGTCCGTGATGACAGATCGATCCCAATAGAGCGTGGCCCGACAATTTTCAAGAACTGGCGCAGGCGCGTACTTATAGTACGGCATTTCGGACTCTACAAGGCCGTATTGAAGAGCAAGTTGCTGGTGGATGATTCTGGCTACTAGGTTATGTCTGTGCAAGTACTCGCCGTTAGCAAGATGAGAACAACCGGAGATAATATGCCTGAGTGACTCTCCGGGACGGCGGCATGCTCGACAGATGTCGACCGTACCGTCCTTCAGGATATATTTCCGGTAGTTATTCGTCTTGATAACTTCGTCCGCAATTGCACAGACAAAACCTTCGGTTTCCCCAAAGAGGTCACCGAAGCGTAGCCAGTTCACCGACGCGAGCAGATCTACATCGGGCCCTGTTAGGGCTCTGTAGAACCGCCCGTGTAGCTCCTTACTCTTCCATACGTCCTTGCGGTCCTCGGTGCTTAGCACCTTTGGTCTGCGCCAGTTCTCGTTTGCCAAGGATAACGGGGTGAGGCCCTTGTCTACTGCCACCACATCGCGATGCATCCCACACTCGTTGTCAAGGAAATACTTCCTAAGACTGTACACCTCGTGGTTGTGGAGGTTCTTGGCGTTTAAAAAGCCACGGCCTCCACTTTTACGCGGGATGTACAGTCTCATAACAGACGAGCGTGGGTGTAGCATGCGATGTGTTGTGAGCAGGAGACGGACCCTCCTATCCAGGGCGTCCAGCTCAGTTTGAGTCCACCTTAGTATGCCAAAGGAGTACGTGAGCAGGGGCATCACCCAGGCGTTGAAGGCGCGCACCTTGTTACCACCTGACAAAAGACTGTTCAGTACTTTTGTCAGGCGACAGAAGAAGCGCTCCTTCACAGCCCGCTTTATGTCCCCGTCCACAATACCCAACGACTGTGACATACCAAGGTACTTATAGGTTTCTGCTTCGGAGAGTGATCTGAGAGACATTGTCTCAGAAAGCTGTAAATTCGTTGAATTTACAACTTTCCCCCGCTGTACATGCATGACCGCACACTTATCTACACCAAACTCCATTTTGATGGCGCTACTAAAAACTTCAGTCATTTTCAGTAGCTCCAACAAGTCTTGACGTTTTGGTGCAAATTTATTTTAATTTATTTTTTATTTACTATTATTATTATTATAGTTTAATGATAATGTTCTAAAATTGTTATGTAGTGTGTGTGCATTAAATGTAGTTTAAAAAAGATATTTCAGCATAAACTTATTATTTGCAGTACAATAAAAGGTTTGCTTCAAGTTCTATTTTCCTGATTGAGTCAGGTTCTACAACGCAGCTCTCACCTCCCCAAGTTATAGTCGAGTCGCCCCAAGCTATACCTCCTTACGGCCACTGCGTTAACAAGAATTTACTGTTTACAATTTCAGTACCTATTTAAAAAATTTCAAAAACTTGGATTGTCTTATTGCATGAGAAGTCTTGTCTGTGGTTTTAACATAGTCCCAGCACTTATTGTTCTATGACGTTGAAAGTTAAAACCAGAATTTTGATTGACTTTCTTTAAACCATCTCACGTAATAACCGCTCATAGCCTTGAGATACTAAATGAAACAGTCTGAAGTCAGATTACATTTCAAGTATTCCCAAAATATGACCCAGTGAAAACTAATTACTGGCACGGATTAAACCGGCATAATTTTCTGAATTCCTTCCTCATTGACATACATGGACTGAATGTGGCTTAACGGAATCCCGAGATTAAAATGTGGATGAAATTATACACCCCTGGGATTAAAAAGGCTGGATATTTTCCCAAGGAAGAGACGTGGTGCGTTTATAATAAGATAGTGTTACGCTGGTAACATAAAGTCAAGGGAAATTAGTTTTATGTATAAACGCGACCTACATTAAAGTTTTCTATACATTCGAGTACTGTTAACTTTCATCAGGTTAACGGTAGCTTTTACTTGACAAGTTCTCTTTGCCACCTTAGTTGGACACCGTTGTGACTTGTGTTATCGGTTAAAAATCAAAAATCAAAAAGTAATTTATTCAGTTTAGGCCCTAGGCACTTATGAACGTTAAGTTGTACACACGGCTACAGATCAAGCTATACATTTCCAGTATAAGCTGAGCTCGCATTGTATAGGATTTCCGTACAATGGGAGGTTCTACTATATCTATAATCAGCTTATACTAGAAATGTATAGCTTGATCTGTTGCCGTGTGTACATACAGTTGAATTTACCACCGGTTGGGAATACACTTAAACTGAGAAGACTCCGGCAAGAAACTCAGCAAGGCTTTTTTTAGTGTGTGTAGTGCTTTTTTGTTGTGTGTGTTGTGTTAGTGTTCTAAACTACTTTTTGAAACGTTTTGATTACTAGATCAATTTATTATTACTATAATGAGTGTAATAACTGGATTATTTATTAGTATTTTAAATTAATAGTAAATAATTAAAACTGTGGAATATGCGTTGTGTGACTGATCGTCCTCTTCCCTCCAATATGGCGAGGAGGGCGATGGCTGCCACACGCGTCATACTTGTGAACAGATGCTGCTTGTGGGGGCTGGTCTGCTTAAGTTTACTATTTACATATTAAATATCAATTCATTCCCATTTGTAGTTTTGTTGCCGGTACGATTAGAATATTATCATGTAAGCTTGTTTTGAAAAGAGTAATTGCTGAGTTTATTACCGGGTCTTCTCAGCAAATGCAACGTTCCGAACGGGTATTAGAGTCAGACTATTCACAAGTGTCTGTGAAGGTCTATTTGAAATAAATGATTTGAATTGAATTGAATATGCCATTATGATTTACGGGAAATTAGGCAATAGGGAAATAATTCCATTATCATTTACGGGAAAATATATACCTAATAGGCGTTGAAAGCAAGCAATAGGACTCATTTTACCCTACAAAATCTCTTATATCCTTTTCTTTTTTTTGTTAGAAAGAGATATTGTGTAATTACATTAAGCAACCTAACTTGACCCGATTAATTCATCAATATACAAGCTGTTAATACCTCTTCACTGCAAAATCATTATTTACTTCATAGAGTCAATTATTAATTTTATCAACCATATAATTTGACTATTAAGTTAATAGGACTAGAGTTCCTAAACCGTTGAAAATTTATTGAGTGGCCACATAGCGAAACTGCTATTAAACGGCCAAGTGAAAATGGTCGTCATTCACTTATTAGAGTGAATTATTATTTAAAAACTACGTGGTTTATCCTAGACTATGAATGTAGTAGTAGAATAGTCTGAGTCTGGGTGTAATTATGTATATTTAGTATGTATTTACAAATAAAAAGTAGTATATGTATTATATCAGTTAATAACCTACGTATGTATTTACTTTGTATTTTTTTTATCCCCGATTATATTCAAAATTCTATAGATTAAAAATCTTGTTTTTGTATTTTATTTTACGCAGTCAGGTTTTTTGTTTCTTTTAATAATTTAATTTATTGTTTAGGGGTAGGTGACTGATGCAGAATCTTATAACAAATAATAAAAGCAAGTATTACATAAGTTTCACGTGTGTACTAGGAGAACAACGATGCGAGATGGCTAAGTACTAACTGAGGCAAATCTACCATCAAAGGAATAATAAGTTGTTTTCAGAGTAGCAGGCTGTACCAGAAGGCTTTTATTACCATGCTACGAAAATTCCTATACAAAATGTGTAAAATTATTCGTTGCGAAAACTACTTAAATTATACAGAGAATCCAATTAGATTCCTAATAAAGTTTTAATCTTCAGGAATTTGACGACATCATTTTACTTAAATATTATAAGACCATAAAATTATATGTTTTTTTACATCAGATAAAACTCAATAAAAGCGCTGGGCATCAAAGCTGTATTAATATGTAAGCTTTACGACTCTACGGTCCCGGTTAGCGGATTTTTATAGGCAATGTTAAGACTGCCAGTGCCAGCTATTTTCAAAATGTAGGCAATTTAGACAGTTGATGAAACTAACGTAGCAATTGAATTCAAGAGAAGCAAATTTCATCTATTTTTATTATCATCTTTAAAATATTTAAGACGTAACAATTGTATGGAGAAATCGACAAATATCGGTTTATATCTGTTTTATATCATATTGCGGTACCAGTAGCTTTAAGAATAGTAATACAGGGTCGAAGCAATGACGTGAGAGAGAAGACTGGTATTTACTAACATAATAGAGAACGGGGAAGATGTGCCTACATATCTAGTAGTTGGTGAATTTAAACATACTTGTGGTTAAAAAACTGGTCGAAACTCATTCGACCGTATTCCGTAAAAAAAAATGCTTTCTACACTCCTTCTCAACTCATAAACTAATGTGCCGATCACGATGAATCCTATGAACATATAGCCTATGGTATAGAGAAGGACATAGGCTACTTTTAATCCCGGGAATGCGGATGAAACCACGAGGGATAGCATACATAATATAGGCATAACCAAAGATTTTCATAGGGCATCGTGCCTCTACCCAGATGGATAATCCGCCTTACTAAAGCATGACATTTAATTTCACTCCGCTTGAGGGGCTCCCTGAGCAAATCGCTCTCAGTTCGTACTGCGCACCGCTGTCAAATACTGTCAATTCTGGCTTGTTTATTTCATGTTCCCATAGAGGCGACTATCCTTCTGGACGTTTTAAATTCTTTGGGCATAACATACAAATCTAGACAATCAAACGTCAATACAAAAATTCACTGTTGATGTAAACTCAGTTCTAACATTTGAGGGGAAATTCTGTGCGACAAAATGTTTGTTATTCATAGAGGGAATATTTCCTCCGTACCTCGTGAGGTTTCCGCAAACAGCGTCTTTATATTTTCTAAGATACACTTGTAATGGAAAATCCTCTAGACTGCGGAAAATCCGATTTAAGAATCCCCAAAGGTATTCTTGATGCTAGTGTCTAGTCTTTGCTTGAAATACTGAGTGCGATTCCGCAAGAGTTTTAACAGGTTATAGATACCTAATACCCTGTGCTAATACCACATTTCCCCTTTTTATGTATTGACGACAAAAATCTATGAAGAACATACGCCCTCTATAGAAATGGTCACGTAAATAATGTCACATTGTTTGACAGTGACAGTGGCCCTGATTCTGTTGTTTACAACTAAACTAATTTTAATCTAACTATGTCTTTTTCTAACAAAGAACATAAGAAAAGGATGTAAGAAATTTAGTCCTGTCAAATTAGTCCAATGCTTGTTTTCAATATAAATTTAGTCGCCATCTATCGCGTTTACGCCTTGATTAATTTGACAGCTTTAAACATATTCTATAATTTTTCAATAATTTTCGTAAGAAAGAGATGTGATGTGGCTAAAATTAGTTTAGTACGATTTACAACAGAATCGGCACCATTAAGGTGACGTTATTTACGTGACCATTATTTTAATCAGTAAGTAGGTATACTATATAGCGTTTAATGAGTAAGAGTAGTTTACTAATAAGATAGATAACGACAGATTACTGCATAGAAGCAAACAATAAACAAAATATAAACTTGGTAAAACTCCTGTGTTACCGCGACCGTAAAATTAACTTAAATATTAAAGGCAAGTTTATAACTGCATCTCATCACTTACAATAATGGTTAAATAGAGTACACACTCTGCTCTAAGATGCTCTAAGACTCTGCTAGCTGCAGTTTTACGATTCAGGGTTAAGAAGATGATGTTTCAATATTTTTTATGTGAAAAGGCTTGTGTATTACCACTGTTACCATGGCAGCAGTGTTAGATTAGTTAGACAGGTAGATTTAGTACAGTATGAGGCACGAATGGTGAGCACACATAGGCAGTAGTGGGGGCAAGCTCGCGCATGTACACTTTCACAACACATCACAGTAGCCAAATGACACGTAAGAATCCAATAGACGATGAGCATCGACTGACGAACCAATCGTGTGCAGCTCGGCGCTCCCCCTGCTTCATTCCGCCAAACAGACCGAAAATTTACTACTGCGCAGGTGTCAATCTGTCCTCACGGCTCGTGCCCCTTACTATAACTAGAGTAAGAAGTCTGAAAATAGGAAAACATAAATGATAGGTTAAATCATTTTAAAATCTATTCACATTGCCATTTATAATCCAAAAAGTAGCAAGTCTGTAAAGACCTAAACTATATACGATATAGTTCAAAACTGTTTCACTAACATAATCCAGTTTGTAAAGTAGCTGAATTTAAATTTCATGAGGCTGCAGACTCGAGGAAATGATAACTTGGTCTGTTTGCGAATCATAACATTTATTAACTTTCTAAATTTCGTATTCGGTTCTCACCGCTGTGCAAGTTACAGTACAGTGCATAATAATTAGTTTATTATAAACTTTGTGAATGACTTAAAAGGTTTTAGTATGTAGTAGTGCCTCAAAAGGAAAGTATAAACCCTAATTGGATCACTCGTGGTGTGTCTGTATGCCCGTCTGTCACAGCCGATTTGCTTCGAATCTACTGGACCGATTAAGTTGTGGTACACATAATATGAATTTCTATCAACTACAATGTTAAGTTACGAAACCTCTCGACGTAAGCCATACAAGGCTTAGGCTGCTTTTCCGCCAGAGATGTGCTATGCAGCATCGAGGATGTAATAGCTAAGCTGTGAAACTATGTGACCGTTTCCACTGATACTAAGCTATGTAGCGGTGCGAGTAAGATGTGCTATGAAGATGCGCCGCCGCAAAGTAGCTGCGCGAGGAAGATGCGCAGCTTACTGTAGGTATTCTGCTCTGCACCTACACCACTCGCGGCCATCCATAGCACGCATACATAGCACGCATCCATAGCACACATCCATATCACACATCCTTCCATATAAAAATCTTCTGAGTTGAATCAGTTTCCACCAATGCTAAGCTATGTGCACCAATGAATATAATTGGTGGATATCAAACGCATCCATAGCAACGTAGCATAGCACATCTCTGGTGGAAAAGCACCCTACAAGCAATGATTTAAAAATACAAGACATTCCACATTTTTTAGAGATGTTTTCATCTTACATTCATTTCAAGGAATAAAGAAGAATGAAGACTTTTCATTTACTGAGGAAACGGCCATCTTCTGGTATTAAAACTAAATTTAAAGTAGGCGACCTCCAAAAAATATCTTCACGAGAAGAGGGGAAGGAAACCGGTTGGTTAGAAACGCAAATGGATGGACAGGATCAAGGAGGGAGCCGAAATGAAATCGGGACATCAAAGACAGCGTGCGGAATTCTACTCTTGACCTAGAAACTTTATTTTCATTGGACTGAGATATTTACAGTTTTAGAATTACACCTCTGCTCTTTATTAGTTAGGGATATTATAAGCCAGTATGTGACAGTAGGTCTACCGAACCTCATAGACAAAAGAAAAGTATAATTATTTTATGCATGAAATCCGTAATCAATTTATAATAAAAGAAAAATTATATATACAACGTGTGCTATATCGTTAAACGGTTTGTTCAGAATCGGTTTATGTAACTTTTAATATTAAATCGATTCAGTAGGCGATTCTGAACAAACCGTTCAACGATATAGCATCCAAATCTGTAACAAACACAAAATGTACTTAGATGGACTTAAATAAGGTCGAGGTAGTAGATAAAATATAGTATATATAGCTCTCCCGGACAACGTGTTTCCAAACACTTATCATCATCATCATCATCATCATCAGCCTATAATGTCCCACTGCTGAGCACAGGCCTCCTTTCACAAATCAGGGTGAAAGGGAATGGGCAGATACTCCACCACGCGTGCCCACTGCGGATCGGTGGAGGTAGGCTAGTGGTCAACCTACTGTTGGAATTTTTCAAGCCGCCTAGGAGGCATCCAACTAGCTTAACGACTATCACAATTAAGTGATAACCGGGACCAACGGCTTTACGTGCCTTCCGAAGCACGGAAACGCTCGATTTGAAATACCACTAGGCGGTCACCCATCCAGGTACCGACCAAGACAGACGTAGCTTAACTTTGCCGATCGATTAAGAACGGCTAATCATGCTACACCACGAGCGCTTCACAAACACTTATAACATGGGTCTATTCAAGGCCAGAGTGAACAGGCATCTTATGGGTACGCGCGGTCCACCCTAGACTATATACATCTTCGCTTACCATCAGGTGGGATTGCGGTCAAGCGCAAACCCATTTAATATAATTTAAAAAAAAAGTAGATCAAACCATTGCCTTTTATTTTTCCTAAAGCAAAGTCCAAAGCTTCTATTCACCTGCTTCCTTTAAATTAATTTTCAGCTATTCTACAAAACTGTTCATGTTCTGCTCGGAAAGTAACATCATTCACAAATAGTTGTTTTTTTAATAATTACCTATAAATCAACTAAAACATGTGATGTATCTTGTGTATGTAAATTCTCTATTTATAACGTATTTCATATGAAAATAAGTAAAATTTGTTTCAGAAAGCTTTGATGTTATATTTACTTAGAAATATTTCAGTATGTCAATCGCAAATAGTAGAGGTAAATGCTTGTCGTAATCATCTGTGTAGTAGAATCTACGTATAACTAAATAAAAGTTCCGCTTTTCAAAGAGCGAACAAATAAAATAATATCAGCTTATTCAGGTAACATAATATCTTCAAAATTAATAACAGGATTCCTTATGATAGGAATAATATTGGATTACAAATCATTCAGGCAAAGGCAAGACTTATAAAGAACAATGGGTCATGTTATATGAAACGCGTCCCCAGAATGTAGCACTATGAGCTATGGTGGAGATTGTTGGCCACATCGAGGGTATCATTTCATTGTATGACACCAAGTCTGGATTCCATGGGAAAAAAAAGATATTCACGGTTAAAGTAACCAAAATAATGATTAACTTTGTTACCGTCCCGCAGTATTTGTATAACTTTTCTGGTTTGAAAGTATTATATATGCTAATCCAGAGGTTAATCTATCTTTGTGCTAAGTTTCACCCACATCTGATAAGCCATTTCGGTGTAATTTAATAACAAACATCGATAAAAACATAAGCATTTTACTTACATTACTAGGATAAGGTAAAGAGATCTAAATATTATTATTTCTTTTTTTATTTGGCACAGCAAACAATGACCCTCACATATTACCTACCTACTATATGACATTTTGTTAAATTGCCGTTCTTTAAGTGTAATCAGCCCCATGGGCAATGACTGACTGGATTATGGTAAATAGCAAAACACAATAAAAAAGAAAACTTGAAGATGACTATAAAAACTGAATATGGTTTAAAATATGAATTTTGTTAGTTACCTTATCGTTAATGATAACCGAAGATGTATGTACATTGTGTAGGTACCTACTTTGTATCCCGGGAATACATGTAAAATCCCGAGGTACAAATAGTACTTTAACGTTGTTAATGCGAAAGATTTTTTTTATACCACTAAGGCAACAAACAAGCAAACGCCCCGCGTGATGGTAAGCGGTTACCGTAGCCTATATAGACGCTTGTAAAACCTAGGGTACCTCTCGCGCGCTGCTGACCCTGCAAAAATCTCTTCACCACCTTTGGAAAACCTCGGCGGGGCGCTCATTCTACAGCCTGAGCGGCCGCGGTATTGAGCTCGATTGATATCGCACAGTACGAAACTATTTCGGTTCCAATGCGTGAGGTTAGACTCCCCGTCAATGGCGAGAGGTGCGATGGTAGAAGGTAGACGTGGGCATCAGATCGAACACTGTCCGTTGTACAAGTTATAGAACACAGAGTCTGTCCTCAGACTAACGGGCTCTAAGCCGCTTGTGAGCTCGGGATCGTCGACAAAATTGAAATGGGTCGTCGCTGAACCGAGTCCAAAGGCCCAAGCTGGTATCCGACATATAGATGACAGTATTACTCCATATGAGGCCGGACTTGCGACTTATAAAGTTGCAGTTTTTGCCCCGATTTGAAGTACTGCCTCGCTCTATTGAGCACTCCGAGCCTTTTGGATGCCATCTTATCCTTGTCTTCTAAGTGACTATATACGGAACAGCATGTGTCGCTAGAAATATCGACAGCAGGAATCCCGATGCTTTGACTGATGTTTAAGGGAGTGTTCTGGAATTGTAGAGCCACACTATAGGGGTTTTCTTCGGGTTAGTATGCCTTATGTTACGTTTTCTAGCTAAGTTAGGTTGATATCAATTAAAATGAGCACACGTGGCAGCTTAGAGCCTACACATGGATATGCAATACTATTTTCTCAGGAACACAGGCGAAGCCACGAGGCACAGCTAGTACTTTAATATGATAAATGCGAGAGTAGATCTGTCCGTTTGTTATGTTTTCACAGCTATGTTACTGGACCGATATCGATAAATATTAGCAGACAGATAGCATGGAACCTGGAAATTGACATACTGTTCTTTTTGTCTTGAAAACGCGGTTGGTATCGCTTGTAGTCAGTATTCTGTGCCGCAGGGCATAGCTAATAATAACAAAAAACCATCATTACCAAAGGAACATTTTTGTAACTTCAAATGTGAATATCTTTTTTCTCCCATGGAATTCAGACTTGCTGTCATAGAATAAAATAATGTGCTCGACGAGACCTAAAATTACCACTATAGCTCATCGTGCTACAGCCTGGGGACGTTTTTACCCATTCTTCTTTGCTATTTATTGTAATATCAATGTATATTACTATTTTATAATGTGTATTACATTAATATTACAATGAATTTAGTTCGCGAAAGCTTAAAAAGTACTTTTGCTATTTATGTTGTATACCAATAGATTTATGTAAAGCATAAAATTTGTAAAAAAAATATTATCTCAAAATAGTACGGACCACGCGTCTGTAGTAAGTAGTTTAAATAAATAAAGAAAAAAAAAATAGATTTATGTAGTACTAATAACATATTTACAAAATTCCAAGAATTAGAATTCATGTGGGTAACCTACCTGGGTGAAACAATCTATAAAAGATCCTATAAAAATAAACATCACATTCAAGTCAAACGGCAAACTCGTTTTGTCATTATTCCAATTGCTTCCGTAACATATCTATGTAAAACCCTAGTTTTCTAGAAGTACTTGCAGTGCAGTTCCACTACAACAATACATAAGTTCTGCTTTATAAACTAGAAGCAACCCCACAATTTTCATTACAGTGCACTCTAGTGGAATCACTCCGATGGAAATCAAATCTTTTTCACCCCAGAGTAAAACAATTCGCCGTTTCTTTGAGTCGGGAATACGATTTTTGATTTGGAAATTGTATTAACATTCGGATGGCCGGGCCTTTTGGAAAATGAAACGAAATATTTGAGAGTTAAAACGACTGACTGGCTTTTAGGAGCGGAGATCAAAGATGTCTAATGAATATCAATGCTAAAATACGATACGAATACAGTTTTTTTAATGTCAGTATTATTTAGATGTTGTACTCTACATACGATTCATTCAATGAAACACATCACTAAGGCAGCAACGAACAATCTTCAAAAAAAATATACATAAAGACATCTCTCAGCAATGAAACAGTATTTTGTATTTTTAACTGACTTCAAAAAAAGGAGGAGGTTCTCAATTCGGTTGTATTTTTTTTTTTTTTTATGTTTGTTACCTCGTAACTCCGTCATTTATGAAGCGATTTGGAAAAATCTTTTTTTGTCTGAAAGGATACACTTCCCGTTTGGTCCCATTGTCATCAGATCAGGATTTGATTACTTCTTAGTGTACTTTGAAGTCGGTTTAAGTTTTTTGTAAAACAGTCCAATTATTTTAAGAATAATCTGTAAACTGTTAATTTTACACGAGAGAAATACCTACTTATTACTTATTTAAAGTGGAAACTTTGCTTCAATACTCACCGATTTAATTGGGGTTGAGTTTACGTAGTTAATACACATAAATGTTATCGTTACGTCGTTCCATCAGCTCGAACATCATTAACTATCGACGTTTACAACAACAACATAAATTACAATTCCCAATTTTGAATTATTCATAACCTACTTTACCAACTCTGTATCCTTATTCTGGCTTATGCCGCGCAAACTTTCGATTTATCTTGACACTATCGCGTTGTGCGAGCGACCGTGAGATTGATCGCAACTGATCTATTATTTGATTACTCTACAGGGAACGGCCTGTTATAGGTCAAACTGTGTCGATTGGATTTCTTCGAGGCGTTTGACTGAAGGAAATTGTATGCAACGGGAAATCGTATGTACTTTATTTTACGCTAGCTCCTGCGGTTTCACCTGCATTCAATTTAAGTTGTACATGCATGATTTTACAACAAAACCTTCCACAATAAATAGATTTTCTAAGTCAAACATAATTTTTCAAAACTGACCACAAATAATTGGACTGTTTTACAAAAAAACTTAAACCGACTTCAAAGTAAGTAACTTAGAAGTAATGAAATCCTGATCTGATGACAATGGGGCCAAACGGGAAGTGTACTCTTCCAGATAAAAAAAGAATTTTCCAAATCGGTTGATAAAATTAAATGACGGAGATATGAGGTAGCAAACATAAAAAAAAAAAAAAAAAAACAGCCGAATTGAGAACATCCTCCTTTTTTTGAAGTCGGTTACAAAAGCAACAAAAAAATCTCACGTACCGTTGAATTTCTCTTCTCGGTCAAAAGCACCCTCATCGACTATAACAGAATAGGGACGATTCCCAGCGGTCCAATATAAGTTATAGGTACAGTTATGAATTACATACGCGAATCGTTGTAGATACTCTGGCATGACTAATCGTTGTGTCCAGACATCTCCATCCATCAAGCAAACGTGATGTGTCATAGTCGAGCCCCCCATTCAGTGTCAGTGATTGAGAGCCTATGAATCTTTCATTATCGGAAACGTAACGGAAAAAATATTGATAGCGATTCCGGTTGTGGCAAAGTTTGAATTCCGCTAAAAATAAGGGTGTGTATTTTTGAGGATTTCGGGAATGGGTTAGTTGTGATTTTAAAATATTACTGGAACTAAAAGCTTTGCTGGAGCTTTGTTCAAGCGTGTGTTTATTTACGTAACATAGAGAATTATGATGTTTTCACAAGCCATTCCATGAAAATGTTTTCTAGGTTTTTGTTCTATGAAATAAATATGCAGACTAGGTAGGCTCAAAAATATTTAAAATATTTTTCGGTAGCTTGAAATTGGAGAACTTTTTATTTTATTTATTTATTTCATACACAAATATGTACATATGTTTTGTAAACGCTTAATTCCGCCAAACTGCACAGCAGTTTGTTGGCAGGTACAGTACTATTTTTTTTTAAGTTTTATGAAATTGACACACGAACAAAACATACATACACTTAAAGTTGTTATTTGGCTAAAACGTAATACATATTATAATTACTACACATTTATATTTACACAATAGTGTTTATAAAGTACTGAGGTAGTGCTGTCTGACATTTTCCTTAAATTCGTTTTTTGTTTTTGCATCGTCAATGGTACTGTTATTCATTTCATTGCTACTACCCAGGCTCGTGTACGTTCACCCTAATAGTTGAGGGTGCTAGGAACACTGTATTTCTTACTTCGGTTCGAACGAAGAGGGCGGCTTCGAAGGGCGGAACTGAAATTCCAACCTAAAAATGTTTGCTATTAAAAGATCTTCATAGAAGCAGAATCAATAATCTAAATACTACCATAGATACTACATAACACATAAGCAGCCATAAAATAAAAAGCAGGAATCTCACCAATCCCCCGTGCAAAGGCAGTGATACAAATAATCATATTTAAATCCGACATCCAAAGCACAAGTCGCAGTTCTCCACTGGGATTAACCAACGTTCGTACGTGCCGCGTTATATCACGCTTGTAAATTTCATGTTTTTAATAACCACAGGCAAGCCTTAATCATTTGCATACTACGTGGATGTAAGGATACAAGCATATTCTGTTTTATACGTTGGGTTAATCAGATTGAGTTTTATGTCCGTGGGTTAATTGAGAATATTATATGGAACTTCATAATTAATGACTGCTGGAAATATGTAGTAGGTACCTACTAGTATTCTTGCTGTTTAACCGTTGGTACTCGCGAGAGACGCGCGTCCTATAATAACTGATGATGTCATTGTTATTTTAGGACCGCGATCGAAAGGATTAACCTACGTTCGTTTGTTTTATCCCCTTAGGGGTAATTAAATTTAATAAAACCCTTCCTTAGTGAATACCGAATGGTGGGTCCAAGCTATCCGAACACGAGCCGAGCCACTAACAGAACAGAATTCGTTCGTTTCTCGCGGTGTCAAGTGTGAACGTTACAACGAGCGCGATGCGAAATGTTCGTGAAAAATCTGTCAATCGGATGAAGCGCAGTCGAGCACGAGACGAATGCTCGTTCGAGACTCGCAAGTCCGCCCACGTTATGCGAACAACGAACGAATCCTGGTCGTTCATAGCTCGGCTCGTCCTCGGTACCATAAGGTATATAAGAAACCTTTGTGCTTAAGTTCAAGTTTGTAGACCCTACAGTTAAGGCTGATTTCCCTTTTTTTAATTATTTAAACACCAAAGGAAATTAAAGAAATAAGAAGATAGAAGAACAAAGAAGAAGAATGTCAATTAGCCATCTGTTTAGTAATAATTAAATATATAGATAATGTACGTTATAAAATTAATTACAGAAAACATTGCGAAAGAATTACCTATCGTGCTACAATCGTAAGCTAACAAAAATAACAATTATTGACTTTAGGGATTTGATATACTAAGACAATATGTGAAATAAGCATCTTTCCCCGTCTGAACGAGAGGCCATGTCCTAAGTAAATAGTAACATAATAAGCACCAAAGACAAGAAGAACTAAACAACGGTATGTTTTTACAATAACCTTACCGATGTGACTGTGTAAAAACTTTCACAGGCCCGCTTAATGAGTTTATTTGGCACCCTCATCTTACTTTCGACAAGTTGAAAACGGCTTTGTTGTAATGATAAATGACAATAGTATTAGTTTGTTCATTTAATTAAAGTATTAGAGAAGCTGTGTGTTGTTTTGCATTAAAACCTTATGTAGTCTTATTAGGACTACATTTTTACGTTCGTTGAGATAAAAAAGACTGCAAAACATTAGCGGGTAGTAGAATCGGATAAAGAGCTATTTTTTTACATAGGTTATATAGGTAATAATTATTATTTTCCAGCCAGTGAACAATTTTTGAACTACAAGGTCTTAGAGATAAACGCTGAAAGGAAATCCAAGCTGAATTGTGAATTAAAATAAAAAAGTGTTTTTTTCATTTTTTATATTTTTTTTTCTTTTTCTTCTTCTACGTCACAATACGAACAAAATTATTTATGAAAATCTTGGTCATAAGTTGCTAGAAGTTATCAAAATTGACCTCAAATTTTTTGTCAGAATGCTAATTCTTTATGGCAAAACATAGTGAGCGGATCTGCTTGACCTCGTAAAATTTTATCAGCAGGATAAAACCATGGTCAAGGAAAATATAAAATTATATTTTGGATAACTTTGAGCAACTTGTGAGCAAGATTGTCATACATAATTTTGTTCATATTGTGACGTAGCAGAATTCTGAAAAAAAAATTTTTATTAATTCCATATCACCGAAAATACAATTTTTTTTAAATAAATTTTAATGGCATTTTTATTTTCTTCAAAACTCAGCACGGGATTCAGCGTTTTTCTCTAAGACCTTTAGATCAGAAATTGCCCATACTGTATATATACATATTACATATAAAAATATCAATATACCTATAAAATATACTTATACTACTCATTTATCTTTCTATATTAATGATGGTTTTAATCCACAAGTTTTTTTTTTTCCGTGAGTGATAAATAACCCGGATTCTAGGTATCTAATATAAATTTCCTGAGATGGGAATATTTTAAAAATGGCTTTCCATGAATATTTTGGTACTTGCCTATTGAAGTCTAGATTAATTTATGAGATAGTATTATTCAGCTCCTACGCCCTATAATATATAATATCCTTAAAGAAATGGAGCACTGGAGCCGTTCTAGGAATTACCGCAAAAGTGGAGCAACAATAATAATTGTGCTTTCTCGTGCGTTGCTTACTCCATTCTTTTTCACAAAAGATAAAGGTACAGACGGCTCCATACAAACAAACACACATATCTATGTTTTTGAGTGGTTGTTTGAAGCTCTGCCCTCTGTTTCTCAAGGATGGTGAAAATAGACCTTCTGTGTATTCTTATTTTGTGTTATTGTCTCCCAAGTCGTCGCCATAGTGATGTGATTATTCCAGTCGAGGTACAGTCGAGGACATAAATATGTATACACTTTTAGAAATTCAAAAGCGATTTTCTCGCATGTTTAAAATTTAAGTGTTAAGCTATTACACAAATCATAATAGTATATGTTAGAAGATTCTGCCTTTATAATATCTCATAATTTCAATCAGTAGTTTAAGAGGAAACCGTTGTTGAATTTTACTTATTGTATACATATTTATGTCCTCGACTGTACTTGGATTATTATTACTACTGTTTTTTCTGTTCTTTGTTACTTACATACTTGATCAGGCAGTCATAAAAGTACTCATTGGTTAATATGTTTAGGTAATGATATCGTTTGATTAAAAATTCTATGATAATATTATTTTGCTTATAAGTTTTACGGTGCTCACATACGTCAAACAATCGGTAATCCAATTAAAAAAATCGGCTCTATTATAAGCCGGTCTTTAGTCGAACTGACAATCGGACTACCTAAGTTTGATGTAATAAACCAAAATATTATCTCATAGGTTGTAGTTTCCTCGAGTGTAGCGACTAAAGTTGGTCTATCGTATCTGCTATAATTAGTTGGATCAATGTGATGTGTGTATGTGAAAATGTGTGGGGGGTGCGTGTGTGTATTTGTCTGTGTAAGTGCATTTATATAGTAGGCATCAATTTAGGGGGTAAACGAGTAAAGTGAAGTATTATAAGTGCAACAGCTTCTAGTTAAAAGACTAACCCCCTTACTCATAAATTATTTAACTAATATACTGTTTAAAGGGTCACGTAAATAACGTCAATCTATTGTCATTGTCAAATAATGTGACATTATTTACGTGACCATTTAATTAGTATATTAGTTAAATAGCACTTTATGAGTAAGGGGGAAAAATACAAACATAAATAAAAACGTACTTTAATATAATATCAGTGAAATTTAAAAGATCTCCGTTAAAAGTGGTTCTTTCATGCATTTCTGAAAGAAATGTCTATTCTATCCTTATATTTGATTCCCATGCGCCCCTTGTTGGCCCATTTATTGAATAAATGATTTGATATTGAAGGATAAACGTAAAACAGCTTACTTCCTTTTAACACGAACATTTCCTATCAATTTAAGTAACGCGTATACAATAATAACAAAATAAAAATTGGCTTCAGATGCTGTCGGCACCATACGGTGTTTTCCTGTTAAAGATTACGTTTTGATATCATTATTATGAAATAAGCTCGGTAAAGTTGTCAGTAATATAATGCGAAATAAGAAAATAAGTAGAGAAGTAGGAACTTAATGTATCTTTATTAACCTTCGACAAAAAGAAAAAAAACCGGCCAAGTGCGAGTCAGACTCGCGCATTGAGGGTTCCGTGCAAACCTGTATATAAGTAAATGGTAGTATAGACCTGAGTATTTGATATGAATTTCAATTTATGACGTATTAAAAAAAAACGACTTACTAGATCTTGTTGAAACCAATTTTCGGTGGAAGTTTGCATCGTGTACATCATATATTTTTTTTAGTTTTATCATTCTCTTATTTTTGAAGTTACAGGGGGGGGGGGAGGAAATACATTTTACCACTTTGGAAGTGTCTCTCGCGCAAACTATTCAGTTTAGAAAAAAAATATATTAGAAACCTCAATATCATTTCAGTTTTAAGTATGGGGAACTCCCAAAATTTATTGTTTTATTTTTTCTATTTTTGTGTGAAAATCTGAATGCGGTTCACAGAATGCATCAACTTACCAAGTTTCAACATTATAGTTCTTCTTGTTTCGGAAAAAGTGGCTGTGACATACGAACGGACAGACAGACAGACATGACGAATCTATAAGGGTTCCGTTTTTTGCCATTTGGCTACGGAACCCTAAAAATGGAAGAGGGCACAAAGCTTTTTGAGGAAGCGCTCTCTATTCTAAAACACTCTCTAACACTTCTTTGAAAAGGCAGTGTAGAGAGGGTCAGTAACGCGCTGATAACCATATCGATATGGTATCTAGCGCCTATGAGCTACGGTAACCGCTTAGGCGGGTAGTATGCTTGCTTGCTTAAACCATAGATATGATTTAAGAGTTATAAATAAAATAGCTCAGTGGTAGTGACGTCGGATACCGAGACGAAGGTCCCGGGTTCGAATCCTACAGTGAGCTTGAGCTTTCGGTGAAGGAAAACATCGTGAGGAAACCATAGCACGGTGGTAGGGTACTTTGTAGTACCCGTCTGGCTGGCTACCACCCTCAAGTTGAAAATCTGTCGCCAAGCACCTATCGGTGTGTTCCGTCAGCTGCACTTGAGAGCCAGTTCCTTCTAGGCTTTGTGTGCTTACCACCTTCGACCACATCATCACTTACCATAGTGAGATTGTGGTCAAACACAGGCCTGGCCTATACACAGTAAAAAAAAATAAAAAAATATATAGTTATTATATCTCTCTTATTTTCTCCCGTATATCCGTAAAACGGATATAATCAAAAACGGCATATTAAAAGCCTACAACAATATTCCAAGTCCAAGGATGTTCCAAAATCTGCATACAAATAGCTTTCAACAAAGGAATGGTAGTATGTACGATAGGTATTTAACTGTTAAGCACCTATTATGTGGGCACATAGATTACCTAGGCCAGAGGTTCCCAGGAGAGACGTTCGCGATAGGAGCTTTAAACAAAAGGGGCGTTACGTTGGTTTAAAGTACTAGTACAGCCACTATGTACGAGTAAACCGAGAGATGAAAGCGAATAATGCAGTCGTAATGTTTATGATGTATGTTTACTATTTGTTATTTTACTATTATGAAATCATTTGGGGCAGCAAAGATTGGTTTAAGTTCGAACTATTCGAAGGCAAGTTCGATTTTGTCTGGAAGGAATCAGTTTATCGATAAGAACTTTATATCACCTAAATTATAGTATATTCTATTTTACTTTGGCACCATTTGCTTAACTCATGAATGAAACCAGTTTTGAAAATATCAAATACTAGCTCTGTACTCCGCGTTCCCAGGATAAAAAATAGCCTATGTTCTTTTCCATTGCATAGGCTATCTGCCTGCCAAATTTCGGGCGTGTAGGTGTAACAAACAAACTCAAATTCGCATTTATAATATTAATAAGGATAAGGATGGGAAGGAAGTAAGGAAAAGGATGGGAAGGAAGTAAGGCTAAGGATTATCATAACCCACCTACATACGTTGAATGCTAGGCATATTGCATTCCTAGTATGTTCACAACCTACACGTGTCCCAAACTACGAAACTAAAATGTGCAATATGAGAATCACATCGCTTAAAAGTTTGGTATACGATTTTTTTTCAATATTTCCCAAGAAATCAATTGAATTTCGTGTCACCACATGGTAAAAATCAAGTTACTGTGAAATATTTATATTGATATTTTATTTTGAAGGGCCGGTTGGCGTGGTGATTGATTATAAACCTATAGACTGCCACGTGGCAGTGGGTTCGATTTCCACCCAGTACAAACATGTGTGTAAAGATTATTTTAATTATAAATCACCTATGGGGTTTCAACAACTAACAAACAAAACTCTGTTTTTAAATAATGGCTCAAGATATATATTTTTTTTTATCAATACCTGAAATTTCCAAAGCTTGCCTACCCCTGCCGTAAGTAATAGAGTAGGCACCAAACGCGTAGTTATATGAAGGCACGGACGCTTTGGATACATTAGCATACGTTATACAAGCACCAACGCTTGTGGTAATGATTATTTACATAATTAGGGATACAGTAACTACGTACGCAAATGTGGGGTTTACGATTGAATTTTAGTTTGGGCACTTCATGACTCTAAATTGGAAAGGTAAATTGCTTTAATGGAGGCTGACTGGCTTTTTATTAATTGTACTTGTCAGTGTGATGTTATTAATTATAGATACTGACATAGAGACTGAATAGACTGTTATTGATAGTGCAGTAGAGCTGTAAATTAACGTAGTGATAAAATGAGTTTAGTTTAACCCCCTTATTCATAATGAAGTTATCAAACGTTGATCAGCTAAAATTCTGAAGTCTTTATCTGACACGTGATATTTGGTGATCGAAAGAGTGAGACGGAGGACACTATTACACTGATTTAGTTAAAATACGATTATGAATAAATAAAACGTTATTTAACTAATATCCTGCTTAAAGGGTCACGTAAATAACGTAACTCTATTGTCATTGTCAAATAATGTGACATTATTTACGTGACCATTTAATTAGTATATTAGTTAAATAGCGCTTTATGATTAACGGGGATAAATTGTCATTTATTTTCTTCTTCTATAAACCCTGACTTTTTATTCGTCTGAGAAACGCAGCCCATTTAATGTACCCAATGAAAAGGTACTAATAACTAATAAAAAAAAACATTAGTATTATGGAAAATCTAGTTAATAATTAAAGTATACGTATACAATGGTTGAAAATACTAACCCAGAGCACGAGTCGAGTAGACTGCCCTCGTAAGTACGAAACATAGACACATGATTGTACTTATGATAACAAACAACTTTCCCGAAGAAACAAATAGGGATAAATAACGAAATTAAATAAAAGCTGATGTTGTATTCTTATTCTTGTTAGGTACTTAATATTTTGGGCTCATGTGCAAAGTCAAATAAAAAAAAATGTTTACTTATAATTGGACTGTTTTACAAAAAACTTAAACCGACTTCAAAGTACACTAAGAAGTAATCAAATCCTGATCTGATAACAATGGGACCAAACGGGAAGTGTAACCTTCCAGAAAAAATAGTATGAGGTAACAAATATAAAAAAATACAACCGAATTGAGAACCTCCTCCTTTTTTTGAAGATGGCTAAAAAGCTTTCCTCACGGTTTTACCACGTACCCAAAGATTCAAAATGTTTTTCTCTCGGCAAATACCAAATTCCTTAATCTATATAAAATATTAACTCATTATTTTATAAAAGCCCTGTTTTTAGACTCTGAATTTAAGCATTTTAAATTAAAAATACTAGCGCGTAGTTAGCAAGGGAATTAGATTAATAAATCCACGACTTAATTAAACCAAACTAATCAACTGTTGGTACTTATATGTACGTACATTAATCTAGTAGAACTAATTCTGTAGTTTAGTTCTAATTAAGCATTTTCATAATTTTATTTCAATGAAAATATATATTACTTTTGCTGTAAAAAATATTTCATTTCATATTTTTTTCGCTGTTCATTTTAGTTTTCTACTTGTCAATTGACAAGAAGATCAATTTATATCGAAAATGTCAATTGGCGGGGGTGAGCCCTAACTACCTAGTCATAAGGGTGGATATCCACGAGAGCCTAACCTCTCCGTTACACGTTGTAGAGGCGAATATTCCAAGATTTAGTTTTTTGTTGATTTTAGGATTCTCTCCATAAATTTCACAGCCTGATTATTGCCTGTGCTATATATCTTGTGATAAATTCAAATACAGATAGAAATATCTGTTATTGAATTTATCAATCTGATTTCTGAACGATTTGTGGGGATGTTCTAAATTGAAAAATTTAGAACTTCCCTACAAATCGTTCAGAAATCAGATTGATTCGAGAATAAAGTTAAAATTACAATAACTAAAAATTCTCTCATTGAGAGTTCGGTAATATTTTTCTAATAGCTATTTTTAAACTCTCATTAACCCATATATGCCCACAGGGTCGAAAACGACCAAAAATTCCTTCATGACTTCTAATGCATACTGACCGCGAGCTGTTGCATTAATTCTGATTAAAGTACCATCTTTTATTAGACTGAAGAACTATTTTAGAACAGAGCATAGGTTCATAGATAATCTATAAACAATTCAAGTTATAAATAGGAGTGCAAGTTCATATTTGTTTATTTGTGAAAAAATATTGCGACCGAGTGCACATAAATGTAAGTATCTTTTGTGTATTATGTTATTTTACTGAAAAATATTATTTTTATAGTAAATGAAATATGTCTTTTAGAGATAAAGATATTTATTTTTTGTATATAATATAAATGTATTTACTTACAATCAATTGAAATATGGTGGGTCGATAACGACCCTGTGGGCATAGATCATGCTTTACGTTCTTATTTATTTTTATTTTAGGTCCCGGTTTTTACTATCTACTAATAAAATTGTTGACGCCCTGGAGGCATTTGATGACAAGGAAGATATCCTGGACGTCGATGCATACATAAATCCGCCTTGTGATGGTAACATACATGACGGCGACTCAGGTGTGGAGGATTGTAATAACAGAAATCGGTTGAACCGACATGAATTACTAGTACTACTGTGTGTTACTACGACTACAACTACTACTAGTAGTAATAAAACGCGAAGAAGATATAAATTACGACAAAGCCATGGGTGAATCTTTAGTGGTTCCTAATTTACATATGTCTGAACCAATTTCTACAGAATCTGGCTCCAGCTCATGCCGGTCAAGACATAATCGTCCTGTTGTATAGTCAACTGGTAGAATAGTTGAAGCACCAACAATTACCGCTAAACCTGATGGACATTCTTCCTCGAATGTACAGTCTACCAGGGCTCCCGATCAGCCTGCTGGCCTATCTTCAAATCGTACAAGACAGCGCAACTTTTCGAATATCAGACCACGCAAATGGGTAAAGCGAGAATTACCCACGTCCCCAAAAAGACAAGTGGTTACCTCCGCCTCCACGAACTGAATTCACACCACAGAAAGTGAACCAATAGAAATAGATTTGCGCTGTGTAAAAACAAAGCGTTAAAAATGTGCTGGAAATGTAAAGTCAATTTGCATGACAAATGCTTTGAAAGATTTTATTTCTTTACTGATATTATGTGTTTTGTTCCTTGACTGTCTAATTTGATAACTTAATAGCTCCTATCTTATTGTTGAACCTAATAATAAAGACTGATTAGCGTATACATATTTTTATTTTGATGCACCTTACTCCACACTAGCGTATGACTATATGTGCCCATGGGGTCGTTATCGACCCACTGAAAAAAACCTACTTCCCGAACTGAAAACCAAAAATTACTATTATAGCCCTTATTTATAATCATTTATTACCAACATAGCTGAAAATCAGTGAAATTCATGTTAAAAAAAGTTCTGGGCATATATGGGTTAAGCAGGTCTATGAATAGATTAGTCCGCTATTCATTCTTCTGAATTGAATTTTGTGTAGACATTTTTACAATATTTTGTAACCTTGTCAAAGCGGTGAATCTGTAATACAAGCCTATTATTATGTCAAAAACTAAGTGGTGGTACACATTGTAATGAAAAAATGTATTATCTCTGGTGAAAGCCACTTAAAACGTTAAGTTATGTAGATGGCGCCACTAATGTTCGTGTTTTCTTTGAGCCTAAACATCAAATAGGTCACTTATACGTCGGGTAAAGAGCCCAACTTTGCGCTTTGACTGGGTTTTTAATATTCTCTTTTGATTACAGTATCGGTTCGTTGGCTCTGAGACGCTTGTGTGCAGCATTTATTAGTTAAACGTAACTTTTTAATTAAATGTTAAAGTAGCAATTTTGTTAAGTCTACTGTCTTGTCTTGCCTTTGTTCGTATTTTTGTACCGAATTTCAGCTTCCTACAGCCTCTACAGCGAAGCGCTCGTGGTGTAGCATGATGAAAGTTAAGCTACGTCTGTCGTGGTCGGTACCTGGATGGGTGACCGCCTAGTGGTATTTCAAATCGAGCGTTTCCGTGCTTCGGAAGGCACGTAAAGCCGTTGGTCCCGGTTATCACTTAATTGTGATAGTCGTTAAGCTAGTTGGATGGCTCCTAGGCAGCTTGAAAAATTCCAACAGTAGGTTGACCACTAGGCTACCTCCACCAATCCACTGTGGGCACGCGTGGTGGAGTATCGCCCAGTCCCTTTCACCCTAATTTGTGAAAGGAGGCCTGTGCTCAGCAGTGGGATATTATAGTTTGATGTTTGAGTGACAGCGACAATATATTTGAAAATACAATTATTTTTGGTGGGGCAGACGCAATGCGACACAGTTTTTATTTCAGTCCCTTACATTTTTTACCAACTGTTATCATCAAACACAAATATAATTTAAATTTTAACCGGTGCAAAGCACACGTCACACAGTCCGTATAGTTGGAAATATTTTAAAATTACATTAATGTAAATGCACACAGATTCATTCAGTGCCGGCACCGGCCGAGCGGGACCGTTCACAATGCCGCCGTATGCAAATAAAATGTGCAGTCCAAAACCAACGGATTTACTTACTAACCTTATGCTAATCGAATCCCCGTGACTTTTCGGCCACGTTACATTACTAGTATGAGCGATATTATTCTATTGCATTCTTTCATTTTCTTATTAACCTTTCTAGTGTATAGAAAATAATATAAGATTATGTAGGGAGCGCGTATAAAGCCTGAAAAGATATCACTGGCAGATGAAACTAACTTATGTCTAATATAGGCGTGGCATGAGACGGCGATTAAAAAAATGTTATACGATACTCGTGCCTTAAGTCATTTTTGCAAAAATGTACTAGGTACTTAAGGCACATGTATCTTAATATACTATTGCCGCCTATAATAATCCGCTTCCCTAAATAATAAATAAATAAATCATTAAAGATTCAGTCCATTCCCTCCCCTCGGTAACAGCCCTGAGCCGAGGTTCGGCCCCAACTGGGGCACCCTCAGGCCTTGTTACCTAATCATAACTACGGTTGAGAGCTAGCTCGCCGACTTGTCCGGGTAAGGGTACTAAGGCCAAACTTTGGGTCCGTACCTTCATGTCAATTCAAAAAATAATAATAATAATATACTATTTTAATTAAAGAATCAAAATACGATTACATCATAGAGATACCAAAATATAATCAGGTTTACGAAGGACCTTATGACGTGGTTCGTATGACTTTATTATTTAGTTTCTACTTTGTCGGCCATTTAATTACCAGCAAGTAATGTTTATGACTCTTCATAAGTCTTCATAGCGCGTGGATAGTATAACTTGGGTTAACTACATTGGTTTAAGGTTTAAAATGCCGTGGACTAAATACAGCTCAAATTAAAACCAAAGATTCTCCAGTAAATTAATTTACTTAAAGTATTTTTAATCTCATCAAATATTTCATCACAAATAATTCGAGCAAAATGATAGATCTTTATCGTGACTTGTTTCATTATCTTTCATTTGAAATATGTTTTAAAAATATTATATTATTATTATATTAGAATGATTTTCCATTTTGACGTTAGACAATTGATAAGAGAAAAACATAAGACATATCATAAGAATAATAGATTTTAACTTATTTGTAAAAATACTATAAAATAAAGCAATTATTTTCCATTTTGACGTTAGATATTACCCCTATAATCAAAATATCATTAATATCATCCAATAAATAAGATAAGCAATTATTAGAATAAATTTACCTTATAACTAGTTGAGGTAGATAATTGACTGTCATGTATCTGGTGATTAAGGAAGTTGACCCCTATTGCCATTAGGGGTAGAAAGGACACGGGGAGCGTCGCAGACCCTTGTTACTTTCGCTTGTTTAAATTCGTTCTCTCATCTGTCCTGTTTAATTGCATTTCGGGTCGTCAATTGTGATGTGAAATCGTTATGCCGCTTGACTGGAGTTTATTTTGTGATTGAAACGTATTTTTACGGGCTGTAGTGAGTGATGGACTTTTCAATAAATTCTAGTAGTTCAAGTAAATGTTGAGTATTGTGTGTAGGGTTTCGTACCCAAAGGTACCTTAGGGCCAACCACAAGCTCTTAAAACAATATTATTATAACCTTATTAGTCTTTTGTCCTTTGTCATCCGGCGACAAAACAAGACAAAAGACAAATAAGGATGTAATAATATTGTTTAAAAAGCTTGTGGTAGGCCCCCAGGATTAGTTATTTCGTACTCCATAAGACAAGAACAAAAAAAAAAAATTTTTTGATTATTCAGTGTTCGTCCCCAAGTTGTTCAGCATGACTAACCAAACATAGGTTTCGAAAATATGCCATCTCGAAATCTCCAGTTGTTATAGGTATAAATTATTTTTAAAACCTGTTTCGGGGCTCAACAGCTGCTTCTACGAAATATGTAGTAACTTTTTCTGAATTATAAAACAAACAATTTCACTACTTAAATTTTATTATTTTTAGTAATAAGTAATTTTATTTGGGACCTGGTTTTATAGTACATTTTTGACATTTTAATTTTATATTTGTATATAATTTTGTATTTGTATTATTATTAATGTATTATTTAGATTATTACCAGCCCAATATGATTTTAATTGTATATTTGTTTTTTAATTTGTATGCCCAAAAGGCGGGACATAGAGGAACACTAACCAACATTTTATGTAATACGAGCTTTTTTCTACCTATTGTCCACAAATAAATGATTTCATTTCATTTCATTTTACTTAAATTTCTGTTTACCGACATGCCTACATGGTTATGTTAAAATTAACTTAAGGCAGCGTCTTTGTAATGTAAAGTCGTGTTAGTCGCTTAATTAACCGTAATAAATCAGTTACATGCGATGTAATTAATTTTGGCGCCGGAAATGTGTCACGACATTCATTATGTATAGGTATTTTCAGTATATTTTGCATACGTGTTTAAAACCGCGAAAGTAATTGATTATAGAAGATGTGAATTTCTGGTTACCAATCTAACAAAACAATATATTCTAACAGTAGTAAGCGATAATAATCTTTAGGGCAAATGAAGTGGCATAACACCACGGCTATCCTCTGAACATCTCTATAATTATGTATGTAATGGTGCGTCCATGCTTGGCGAACCGAGCACGAGCCGAACCTCGAACGAGCACACTGCGAGCACAATTCGCGTAGCGTGGACGGGCTCGCGAGCCTCGAACGAGCGCGATTGACACTTTTTTTACGAACAAAGGGATTCGCATCGTGCTCGTTGTAGGCTCGTTGAATGTTCGTTCGTGGCTCGGCTAATGCTCGATTCGCGTAGCATGGACACACCATTACGTGTAAGTTATTTATATAATAGACCTTCTTCTAGAAAATAACCAGCCTTTATATAAAAAATAAGTACCCGGTTTAAAGTTGGTCCCATTTACAGAGGTTTTTTCTGAATTAATTGACATACACTTGTAAGATTGAAAAACTAATAGGATTACCCCCTTACTCATAAAACGTTATTTAACTAATATACTGTTTAAAGGGTCACGTAAATAAAGTCACTCTATTGTCATTGTCAAATAATGTGACATTATTTACGTGACCCTTTAAACAGTATATTAGTTAAATAGCGCTTTATGAGTAAGGGGGCTAGTGTATAGAGATGGACACACGGATTAATCTTGCATATACACTATGTAATAAGAAAATTACATACGTAAAACTATTTACATATACGTGTAATATGTATGTATATAATTTATTTAACATTTTCTCCGCTGAAATGATAATTAATGAAAACGTTGGAACATGATTAGCTCCTCTAATTAATGATTTCGTGCAGGTTATAAATCATTCCTGCGGACAGGGTTACAATCTCCCGTGTGACAAACAAACCGTGTTGGACTAGCTTACAACTAGCCTGGAGCTATTTATTTTAATGAGCCGTGTCGTGACGTAGACACTAATGATAATTATAATAACAATTAGTATTATCTATACTAATATTATACAGAGGAAAGATTTGATTGTTTGTTTGCATTGCATAGGCTCCGAAAGTACTGAACCAATTTGATACTGAAAAATTTTTTCACTGTTGGTAAGCTACACTATCCCCGGGTGACATAGGCTACTTTTTATCACGGGAACGCGGGTGAAACCGCGCGTGACAGCTAGTTAATTATAATAACAATTAGTACAATTGGGAAACAGGAGCTTTAGACACGTGAAGGCAAATTAGAATTTTTAGTAATGAGACATATTGTGAGTGGCCTAATGAGGATCACGTTGATTCTGTATCAAAAATCATAAAGTCATATCCAAAGAGGAAACGCTGCCAGCCTTCTGGGAACCTTGCCGTTAATCGGAAGCAGCGGCAGGCTTGATGAAATTTTCTATATATAGATTGTTTTTTGTATGCAGTAAGCTTTGATTAAGGTTACATCGAGATTGAGCTTTGAAGCTGTGCACGCGTCGAAAAAAATAGCCCCTAAGTGTTAGGGGCTAAATGAAACAAAAATAAATAAAGTTTCAAAATAATATTTAATATTTTAATTTCTCCCGATTTTAATTGGAATATTTCAACAACTGCTATAATTATGAACGTCACTATGACAAGCAGAATGATGCAGAGGTAGCGTAAAACATAGCTGTTACGCGCAGCAGCCTATAAAAGTTGGCCTGTTTTATATATTCGTGTGTATGGTGACGTTATTTCTAGGTATATTTATTTCTATAAGCTACTACTACTATTTACTTTTTAGAAAACTCTTTTAGAATGGGTAGTCTTATATCTGACCACAACCTCGCGGTTAATAATGATTGGCCGATGGTGATCTAGGCGTATTATTAAAGGTAAAAGCTGAAATACACATAGGTTTTGGTGACAGATTTTCACCTACTATTATATTGCAAATTATAACCGAAAAATGTTCGATGAAACATTATAATATACTCCGTGACTTTTTAGTCATCTTAGAAACGCAGTCCTTTTAATGTACCAAATGAAAAGGTACTTCATTTTTGATCATTTGTATAACTTTTAAAAAATATTTAAAATTGGCTTATTCCTAAAATCCCCCCTGAGAGAATCCCCCTCAAGGGGGAAAACTGAACTCTAATATAAAAATTATCCAGAAATCCCCCTTTTCATTTCGACTTATTCCACTTTTCCCCCCTGAGAGAATCTCGCTCAGGGGGGAAAACTGAACCCTTATATAAAAAAGTCTAGAAATCCCCCTTTTCATTTAATTTTATTCCACTTTTCCCCCCTATTACAAACATTAATTTCTACACTCTTTACATAAATAAAAAAATGTGATTAGATTACAGATTCTATTAAATGTTATAACAAAAAACGATAATATAAAAAAGGGGTTAATTTTTTCAAAGAATTTTGTAATAATGAAATGTGATGAAGAGTAAAAACATCGAGGAACAATCCCTTAGAGTAGTTATACCGAGCAATCCGATTCCGAAACTAGTGAGTGATTTGTCACTGATTTTGAACAGTTAAGACCAATCACTGCATCTTGTGTTCTTGACTTGGCCAATCAGAGCGCATTGTCGATTGTGGGAAATTGGCGGAATAGATTATAAGCCAAATTAACGTCATTGCGTTTCTTTGGCCTAGAATACCGGGAGATACTGGCACAAATTTCCTGGTCATTTGTACCAGCATGGCCATCCTTTAGGGGTCTAATTACGTAATGACGAAAAGAAAATGATGATCATACTCATAACGCTGGTACCGGCGGCCCAATCGCGTGGGCGTTAATCGCACCTTTACGGTGGTATGGCGGCCATTTTGAATCGTCGGTAAAGGGTCATGGTGATTTTCATGAATGACTACTCGACGATGGATGATTAGCTTTGCAAAAATTAGCCTGGTACAAATAATATAATAATAATACTTTATTCAAACCAACTTAATAACTATCTTAAGTCTACAACATTTAATTTTAATACGCGCAACCGCCTATTTCTTTTTATTCGACTATCGGAAAATACAAAAATGTTGTGGAACAAATCGTTCGAAACTCGTAATTTATCCTACACGTTATTTTAACGCCCACGCGGTTGGGCCGACGGTACCAACGCTATGACCATCATTTTCCTTTTCGTCATTACGTAATTAGACCCCTGAAGGGTCGCCATACTGGTACAAATGACCGGGAAATTTGTGCCAGTATCTCCCGGTCTACTAGCGGTGCTCCTGTTTTTTTTTATTCCACTTAGGTGGGAAACAAGCTTATGGCCCACCTAATGGTAAGCGGTTACCGTAGCCTATACGCTTGCAACACCAGGGGTATCACTCGCCCGACCCTAAATGCTGTGCTTCAATGGTCAATATTATTCCCAAACCCGTTCGCTCTCTCCCGCAATTAGGTTACCTTTACCTAAGTAAAATATCTGCCGGAGCCCACGGTAAATATTTTGGCAACCAGTACCGGCAACCAAATAGGCGCTGGTAGCAGAGGCACTATCTCTACTATAATTACCTCAAGGGGGATTTGTGGACATGGTTTTTTTTCGATTCCAGTTTTCCCCCCTAAGGGGGATTATTAGGGGGGAATTCTGGACTTTATTTTTTTAGATTCCACTTTTCCCCCTTACGGTGGAATTTCAGGGGGGAATTGTGGAAATATATGTTTTCGAGTCCAGTTTTCCCCCCTAAGGGGGATTATCAGGGGGGAATTATAGACTTTTTTTTATAGATTCCACTTTTCCCCCTTAGGGGGGATTTTCAAGGGGGATTTTAGGAATAAGCCTTAAAATTCATTATAATCATGAAAAATCGAGTTAATAATTAAAGTTTACGTATAAAATGGTAGAAAATACCAACCCAGAGCACGACTCGAGTAGACTGCACTCGTATGAGGGTGTTTAAAACTACGTCATGCGTCATTCATAATGAATAAGATTTTTTTTTTATAATACAAATTTTCTTTTTTTTTTAATGATTCGCACCTATTCATTGCGTACATTATGTGGGCTGCGTTTCTAAGACGAACAAAAAGTCGCGGAGTATAGGTATATATGGCCAGCTATATTATAAAAAAGCTGGTTTGACCTCTTATACAAACAAAGTCAGCAAAAATATATCATTTATTATTAGAAAAGAGTCCAATATTATTTATTTGGGAGCCAGTAGGGTAGGAAATCTTTTTAGACCTTCATGAAAATGTAAGTAAGGTCACTCAACCCGAACTAACGCACCCTCGGTCCAAGATATGTCAGCTGTATAAACGTTCCTGAGGAAAAGATTCTATTTAAAATGCGTCCGGCTTGGTAATCGTTGTTTATCCATCATATGGGTATAGGTAGTAATGTGATAACCTAAGTAACCTAAGCTTATAACTAACCTATTTATATAAAGCCCTATAGAATGTAGAGTATTGAGGGGATTGCCAATATTTTGCCAATGTTTTACATACTGTTATACATATATTATATATATACTGTTATAGCAAAAATTAGAAGGCAATTCTGGAACACAGATAGACGACAGATTTTCAACTTGAGGTGTTAACCAGTTTAAGGGGAAATGCTGGGGGCGATTGTTCCATACAAACGTAATCCTCATTGCAGTTTCCTCTCTAGATAATGACACTAGAGCATTGATTATTCTACCATGCAATATGTAGGTATGACTGTAATGTCCCTCGGTTGTGTTTTTCACCATACATTAATAATTATAAGAATTAGGAGCCTTCTAAAATGACAAAAACTTACCACTTTACTTAAAGACGGACCGTCTCGATCACAATATTTATTTTTATCTATCCTTGTTTTGCTAGATATGGATATCGGTGTCTTTCGTATCTTTAAGAGCTCACTTCACGTTCTTCTCAACTACTTTTAACATAGATAAAGTGTGAGTATATATTTTACTTTCCAATTTATCGAATGCCAACAAAAGATCAGCATGACAATAAGGGTACTTGCTCTGTCAGGCGTGAACTAGGGTCTCAAACGAAGCCTCCATTCAGCAATACATTCCGTGCGCGGTCTATGAGTGGAATTTCATTTGAAATGTCCTCTCTGTCTATTATGTACCCTTAATCTTTGTATTTCTCTGCGATGTTTTGTGAAGGTGAGTCCGAGTCTTTGGACAAGTTGATAAATAGGTAGGTACGCAGACCTCATTCAAAGTTTTTAAAGGGCATTTATTGAGCTCCCTGAATATATAAAATGAAAAACATTTTAGATACCTTTGGTGCGTCCACGCTAAGCAAACCGAGCACGAGACTTGCGCGCCTTGAACGAGTGTTCGGCTCACGTTCAACTGCGCCGATAGTCAGTTTTTTTACGAACACAGGGATTCGCAGCTCGTGTTGTAGACTCGTTGTACGTCATTTGACATCGCAAGCAACGAACGAATAGAGGCTCGCATCGTTCTCGGTTCGCGTAGCGTAGAAGCACCATAACACTGGATTTCCATTTAACTTTGCCCTAAATCATAAAAAAATATGTGTAAAATATATTTATCAGTCAAAGGTGGCTTCGTTATAAAAAAACATTGAAACTATCAAACAAAATTCCGGATGAAAATCAGAACCGATTATCCGTTTAAATTATCCGGAACACGGCAGGTTATTTTCAACAATAAAGTTAACCGACGCAAGCCTCTGTTATGTTAATAGAGGTGATTAAGCGAACAAAGGTTGCTTAAAGTTTTTCATTAGGAAATAGCTCGGGGGCCCATAGCTTTCAACAATGGCCGGCCACTATCATTTTATAGCTCATTATTTAGCTTGGATAGTTAGACCGAAATTCTAAAACTAGTTAGCAAATTATTTTCAGTAATAGTTTGTTTGGATCAAAAACTCTTTTTGGGAGTTATAAGCTTCCTGTTTTATTTTATGTTCGATGGCGTGATGTATGTCCCATGATATTGTTTAAAATCTGTGCCATATTAAATATATTCTAGTGCGATTACCTACTCTATATAATTTATAAAGGGACCTATAATCTCTCATAGTTACCAATAAATAGTGCTGTGTATTTTTAACCGAGTTCAAAAAAGGAGGAGGTTCTCAATTCGGTTGTATGTTTTTTTTTTTTTTTGTGTTTGTTACCTCATCACTCCGTCATTTATGAACCGATTCTTGTTTTGTCTGGAAGGGTACACTTCCCGTTTGGTCTCATTGTCATCAGATCAGGATTTGATTACTTCTTCGTGTACTTTGAAGTCGGTTTAAGTTTTTTGTAAAACAGTCCAATTATTTATTTTACTCATTCGTTTTTAATCTCTTTCAGGTTCAACTACATTATTTGAGATAATGAAGTTTGCCTTTTCAGCCCAGACGGGATATTACGCATTAAAGTTAACAAAATACTAGTGTTAAGACAGTACCAAAATCCCTCCAACTTTCAAAGCCATAATAAAGTGAAATAACATTAGCTTAGAGCATTTAATAAGGGTATGAACTACGCAAGTTGTCATTGGGGTATGTCGTAAAATGAAGTGTTTCTAAGTTGGGTCAAAGTTAACTCGTTTTGGGGCAAACCGGTCACAGGCAAAGAAGTTTTCGCATGAGACGTGGTCACACTAACCTGAATTGCCGCTCCTTCAGAATAACACTGCGGTGTTCTATTAGACATTGTCTTGGGGTATTGTGAAACAAGTTTCTCAGTACGCCTCCTTGGTAGGTTATAGTTTTTATAGACCTATACCTACCAGCTGTAGTAGAGAGAGCAAGAAAGTTATATAATAATAATAATGTCTACACATCAGAAACCGTTTCAATTATATAAAATGTTTTAACCACAGCAGAGTCCATAACTAATTATGTATATAAATTTTTTATTTACAAACAAAAAAGTAGTATATGTATTATATCAGTTATCTGGTTTCCATAGTACACACGGCTCATGATCAAGCTATACATTTCTAGTATAAGCTGACCTCGCATTGTACGGGAATGCTATACAATGCGAGATCAGCTTATACTGGAAATGTATAGCTTGATCGGTAGCCGTGTGTACAAGCTCTGCTTAGTTTTGGATCAGTTAGCCGTGTGTGAGGAATATCCCATGATATTTATATCTTTATTATTAGAAGCCTGGCTATAAGAGCCGAAGATGGAGGTTTCTTACTCAGAAAGTCTTTTCACTCTAGCCTTGAAAATCCCAAGGTATATATGATTTGGGACGTCCAATGCCGTAGTAAAATGGGTCGAATACTCGAATCCTACAGTGAGTTTGAAGAATTGCAAAGTGAAGAAACCATAGGACTGTGTACTTCATAGGCTACTTTTCTCGACTTGAAAATCTGTCGCCAAGCACCTAGCAGTATGTTGTTGACATACCGAAAATACGGACACAGCGTTTTGCATCCTCATTTATAATGCGGACAGCAAGGGAGTGGAACTTGCTTCAGGCGTTTGTGTTTCCTGACGCCTACAATCTAGGAACTTTCAAGGCCAGAGTGAATAGGTTTCTTCTGGGTAAGCGTGTTTCATCTTAGGCTTCGTCATCGCCCCTTATGGGCGGGTCAGAGGCCAAACGCAAGCTCATTTAATTAAAAAAAAAAAAAAAAAAAATGTTTCGGCAGCTGCAGTGAGCGTGTATGGTGGAGACTCTGCCCATTTCCTTTCACCTCCATTTGTGAAAGGAGACCGTGCTCAGCAGCGGGGCATTATAGGCTGCTGATGATGATGATGATGACTGAGAGAGTGTTAGATTGCGAGGTGGACTTGCACACGGAGGGTTCCGTACAATTTTAACGAACTCTACATTGCTGTAGAAAATCGCCAAAAATGGACGTTTATTGTATGTAATTTTTATTATTTGTTGTTATAGCGCCAGTAGAAACACATATTCTGTAAAAAAAACTGTCTACCTATTACCTACAGTTTATAAGATAAAGCCCACTGACAGACGGCCGGACGGACAGTAGAGGCGTGAAAGGGTCCCGTTTAGGACGGAAGGAAACCCTAAAAACATTTTATTAATAAACCACGGAATGTAATGTGCATTGATTTTATTAGTACCGTTAGTTTTTATTATTCATTGATTACAAAATGTTAGACATTTAATTACATTTTCAATATTGTTTGAACATTAAGTTTAAGCTAGTTTCATTTTACATTCAGTCACTAGATCCTTCATTCCACTGCAGTTGCCACTGTCATCCCAATCAGGACAGTTCTGAAAAATTAAATTCAATAATTTACAAATAATATACAGCATGTCAGATGTAAGACTGGAAAGAGTTGACGGGCCGGAGGGCGTGGTTTAGATTCCACCTATCACGCCTCAAGTCGTGGGTTCGATTCCCACCTAGGACTTGCATTTATTGTCTGCAGAACGAACATGCACATGCAAGTTTTTTTTTTTTCTGTTATAGGCCTTTTTTTAACCACAATCTCACCATGGTAAGTGATGATGTGGCCGACGGTGGTAAGCACACAAAGCCTAGAAGGAACTGGCTCGGAACATACCGATGGTGCTTGGCGACAGATTTTCAACTTCAGTGTGGTAGCCAGCCAGGTGGGTACTACTAAGTACCCTACCACCGTGCTGTGGTTTCCTCACGATGCTTTCCTTTACCGAAAGCTCAAGCTCATTGTAGGATTCGAACCCGGGACCTTCGTTTCGGTATCACTGAACTATCATCGCCTTGCAAACAGACTCAGGACATTCCTGAGTCTAGGTGTAATAATTATGTATATTACAAACAAAAATAGTAATTATGTAATATATCAGTTATCTGGTTTCCATAGTAAGCTCTATTTTGTTTGGAATTAGGTATGTGAAGAATTCCCTAAGATAAGTATTTAGTACTATAAGGTCAAGCAATAATTGAGCCAGAAACCCAATAGTCTTGGAAATGTTGAAAGAGCCTCAAATTTTGAGAGAGGTCTCTACCTCTCTCAAAATTTGCGTAAATAGCGTTTATTCGCTCAAAGAGCAGCTCGACTGCGGAAGTACCTCCACCTTACAGAATGCCGCAGCCAAATAACTTTATGTTGTGTAAAGTTGTGTTCCTGCGCGTGAGTAAGGTCGCCAGAGCTCATAGAGGAGGGGGGAAAAGTCGGTAACGCGTGAGCGATGCTTCTTGTGTTGCAAGCGTCCATATGGCTACGGTAACCGCTTACCATCAGGTGGGCCGTATGCTTGTTTACCAACTAAGTTGTAAATAAAAAAAAAATACACGTAATGACGACCATGACCACTCTGTCAAAAGTGAAACGCATGAGAAAGATAATACTTTCAGAAATATCTCTTCACACACAGCCTTCTAATTAATTCCAAACTAAACAGAGTTTTTATCATGGAAGCTTCCAGATCCATGTGTATTTCCATACAGATAAATATAACATTACAATATTTAATTAAACTTACGTTAATAAACTGAGTCTTAATGCAAGAAGTCAGTTTCTTCAGGGTACAGAATTCAGGTGGGCCATATTTCTCCAGATCACCATTGACACATTCGTCAATAATGTTTTGTAAAAACTCTGGCTCTTTTTCCATGTTTTTGGTTAAAACTTCTGTTAAGGCTTTTTTGTCTATCGTCCCATCTGAAGAAGCGACTCCTTTTTTAACTGCTATACACAAGTCACGATCGCACTGAAAGAAAAAATAATAGCTTATTATGTAAAATTATTGATCCATAGGAAAGTTTAGCGTCGGGGTCCAAGTCTGCTATTTATTATTCTGCCACGATTTCATAATTACAACTTCTAAATTCGTGAGTTGTCTACTAAATTCAGAATCGTTTTTTACGCTATTGAATTAGTTCACTACCAAACTGGGATTTAGGACCCTGGGGACCAAGTCTGCTATTTACGGGCAGCGCAGATGAGGACTTTTTGCGAGTCGTATGCGTTACTGTTTAGAATTGTATTGGTTCTATTTTCACAGACTAAAAAGTGCAGCGCGGTGCAGTCTGTCGTCTGCGCCGCACCTGAAATTGTGTTCCAATGAACTAGCTATATTGGTGTAAAAATTATCAAATTTTATAGTTATACCCCCTTATTCATAATGGCTTTTTAACTAAATCAGTGTAATAGTGTCCTCCGTCTCACTCTTTCGATCACCAAATGTCACGTGTCAGATAAAGACGTCAGAATTTTAGCTAATCAACGTTTGATAACTTCATTATGAATAAGGGGGTTAGTATTTAGTCGAGAGCGCACAATGGCTCAATGGCAAATTTTATTTGCGCAGTCAGAGTTGGTCACTTAATTTGTATTTGTTTGTATTAATTACCCTTGAGTGTCCTGTATAAACAAATAATAACTAAAGTGTTCTTTTCCCCTAAATATTTAAAATTTAATACACATATTTTTGTTCCAATTTTATGATTATTTCCTAAGTAGAACACGTACCTTATAATTATGTCCCGCTGTGTTATAATGGCGTTACCTACGCAGCTAAGTTTATTATTCTATACAGTGTGATAATTGATGGTTATATACCTACAGTGTGGCTACATCATTTTTACGTACCGTGTGTGGTTTGTGCGGAATTTGGAGGCAATCTTTGATGTCTTCGTCTTTGTTTAAATCTGGTAAATCCTTTTTGCAGCAGGCAATGGATTCCTTAAAAATAATTAATAATCAACTAAAGTTAAAGTATTTAAGATTTATTAGCCATTTTCCATTCACATAATTTGAAAAGTAACAATAATTTCAAAAATTTTGATATAGGTTTTTTTTTATGTTATAATAATAGGTAGGTACTTACTGGACGCATCAACTTCATACATTTTTGGTCAGGATCATGTGCCTAGAAAAAAAGAGTATAAACAATTAATTGCCTTTTGAACCGACTTCAAAAAAAGGAAGAGGGACTCAATTCGGATGTACCTATGTTTTCTTTTAATGTTTGTTTCCTCATAACTCCGTGAATTATTAACCGATTTGGTTTTTTTTTTGTTTGGTGTACCCTGCACTTTCCGTTTGGTCCTATTATCATCAGGTCAGGATTTGATTAAATTATTTAACAAAATTATTGGTCGTGGTGGGTTGGAAGCTATACTACTTTAAAGAAACTACAAACTAAAGCAAACGGTCGTCGCATCATGTGGGACACCCCCATTGTGACCACCCACACACACCACCCGTGTGAGTGTGCGTGAGAAGCGTTGAGTGAAGAATATATGTTTTGCTTTACCAAATCATCAATCAAGTAAGCAAAACTTGTGACCTCTCAAGGATTCGGAAATGTATGTTTTGCCTAAATATAAAAACACTAATAAAATTTTAAGTACACTCTGCCCAAGATAGTTAACAGTTTACCTAAGGAACTGCAAACCAAATATACACAAAATGTTAAAATGATTAAGCCTATCAAAAAGTATATACTGGGAATGGAAGGGGATGAATTTAGTTATGTGTAGCCGTAGCATAAGTCCCGCAATGTAAACTATAATAAAAGTCAGTATGTAAAATGTACTCTCACATACACATAAGCCTTTCAGGCTTTCGTCAGGCGGTATTTTAAAACTATGTTACTAGTATAGTGTAATTTTGGTCAATAAATAAATAATAATAAAAAAATAATAAAGTTAAAGCGAGTCACTTTAGATTAAAAAGTGTATGGCGTCACGCAGAACTTCAACACACGATATCTTCGCATTGTGACGAAACAATCCTCGATAGAGTTATAAAACATAGACCCCCTGTACTATTAAATATTCTGTGCCCTTACTCATAAAACGTTATTTAACTAATATTAATGTCACTCTATTGTCATTGTCAAATAGTGTGACATTATTTACGTGACCATTTAATCAGTATATTAGTTAAAAACGCATTATGAGTAAGGGGGTTAGAGTATTGCATTTTTTTATACAACTATGGTTGGAAACAAGCATACGGCCCGCCTGATGGTAAGCGGTTACCGTAGCGTACCGTAGACGCTTGTAACACCAGAGGGTCGATTCTCGTAACAAACTTCAGCGGTGTCGTAGCTACATGAACTTTTTAAATTGTGTTTCGTGAAATATTTTGTATAAAAAACATTCAACGTGTATATGCCTCAACAATTTGTTTATAGGATCGTTTTTCAATCGTTCATTTGACGTTATAATACTAATAAATTAAATTATTAAAAGAAACAAAAAACCCGACTGCGTAAAACAAAAATTAACTGAAAAGAGAAAAACAAGCTCTTTCATCTATAGAATTTTGAATATAACCTAAATATGTGTTTTTTTTGTAATATTTGTTTATCCCCGACTGCAATACCTTATACAATTCAAGTTATATTCAAAATTCTATAGATGAAAGAGCTTGTTTTTCTCTTTTCAGTTAATTTTTGTTTTACGCAGTCGGGTTTTTTGTTTCTTTTAATAATTTAATTTATTTCAGACTTTTTAGTTTTATACAGAATTAGTTGTAAGTATTATTAAGTAAATGAGCGGTACGGTAAAGTAACGCTAACAACCATCGCAACTCTGTGAGCTACGTACGGTAACCGCTCATAGTACCTACCTACTGTCCTTGCATTAAACATGGTTTTTTGCAGTTTACGTCAAAACGGTAGAATAAAAGTATTACAATATATACATATATGGAAAGGGCTGTTTACAAGCTTTCATTTGATACCCATATTGTTACAATAACGTAATTTTTGTTTTTAATACCCCCCCTCTTTTTTATCCGTAGACGCCATATAAAAATAATATACCCTATGACACTCCCACAGTTCAGACGAATCTAACGACACCTCATATGCTTAAATCCATCAAGCCGTTTAGGCTGCAGAGCGTGCCAAAGAAATAGACATACATACATACATACATACATACATACCTACATACATACATACATACACTCGAAAAACATAACCCTCCTTCCGGGTCAGTCGGGTAAAAACACAGTCTAATCGTTGAAGTCGGTACGACATCGTTGAAGTATAGTTAGGAGAATCGAGCCACACTCGCGCATTGCCGACACTACAGAAATATTTTCACACCCTTTTTGAAAAAGCCTATGCTGTACTTTATTACCACGACAGCAAGTTCTAAAGAGGTTTAAATGTCGTCATGGGACTTTTTGGCGGGAACTTGCAGAGTGACGTAGCATTTTCATTTTTATTTTCAATAATTTGTGTATTTTGAGTTTTATTATGTATTATTGGTGGTATTTTACCCAATAAAGATCATCCATGTGCACCAGTGAAGTGAAATGAAATGAATTATGTGTATCGCTACTTTTCAAGTTGTCTCAAAATGTCCGTGAAGAGTTTTAGTACAATGACCACCATTGTAGTAAAACATGACTTTTATGGACTGACTGAGGACTATAATGTGAAGTGATTTTGTGACTGGAAATTATAATATAACTCGACACTGGCAGAAATGAGCCCTAATTTGGGCTTGGTTGCCAAAATTAAAAATAAGAAGAAGAAATGTCGTCATAAAGAATTATTAATAAAGCCTGAAATATTATAAAAAAAAATATACTTACTAAAGCCACGATCACACAAGCGGACAACAACACAATTCGATACATAATGCTTTGAATAGAACAGACCTAAACAAATATCTTCCATCGTTTTTATATGCAAACCGTAATGCAGTGGTAATTTGGCGTGAAAACTAAATACCAGAAAATTGTCGCACTTGGCATAGCAAGGTATGGGATGTAATTATGATTATTTATTCACATTTAAATAAAGCAAAAACTGCGTTACTGTTGTATTAAACATTATGTACTCTATATTATCATGTAAATATTGTTCATTATTCTGTAGCACAATCAATATTAAGCTGCAGGCTGCGGATGTATATAAGGTCATTATCAAAAGGTGTTCGCGCTCGATTTCCGCAATGTGTTAAATTAATTCAAAGTTTTTTTTTTATACCAATAATGTGTCAAATAAGCACACGTCCCGCCTGATGGTAAGCAGTTACCGTAGCCTATGGACGCTTGCAGCACCAGGGGTATCATTCGTGCGTTGCTGAACCTGAAGAAATCTATTCACACGCTTTTTGATGAACCCCATGCTGCATGCTCCATTGGGAAAACCACGGAGGGGAGCTCATTCCACAGTCCGAGAGTCCGCGGATAATTCGAAACAATTCTAGTCTCAATGTGTGTGGATGGACTCCCCGTCATCATCGTCGTAATGTTAAAACTTTATGGTGTTGCGAGAGCGGTTAAGTGTACTGTATTTAGAGCAGGGCACAAAGTATAAGGCAGGGCTGGCTGGAACTTCCTAGGTGGACCGGAACAAATACCTAACTTATTCCTCAAATGCACTCAGCACTAAGGACAAAAGATAGATAATAAATAAATAAATATCCTGGGACATTCCTCACACACGGTCATCTGATCCCAAACTAAGCAGAGCTTGTACTATGGAAACCAGATAACTGATATAATACATATATTACTTTTTGTTTGTAAATACACCCAGACTCAGGACATACAGACATGTTCATGCACACAAATGCATGTCCTGTGCGGGAATCGAACCCACGACCTGCGGCGCAATAGGTGGAATCTCTTAACCAACTGCGCCAACTGGCCCGTCAAAGCTGGCCCGGAAAGAGCGGGAAAGACTAATAATGTGTTTGCAATTTCTATGAAATCCGAGTTCTTTACAGACTGCACTACACTACATATCTAGCATCACAGGCGTAGCGTAGCGTAGTGGAGTTCAAACTCCCTTCCGAGATACCTATTCAAAATACATTAATATTATTTTAAAATACGTATTATGAATTATTATGACATTAATAAAAAAAAAACCCGGTGCCACTGTCGCCGATTTATCCGATGTCCCCGGGTCGTTTTTTTTTTGTCATAGGTATTGTTATCTCTTCAAGATATCATCGAAAAACGTCTGATACTCCATGAACATCGAAAAACGAGTCCTTCATTCACTTGGCCAGGTTTTTGATCGCGAAGATGGAGTTTTTCTAAGGCTCGCGGGTGAAAACGCGGGGGACAGCTAGTAAATCGAATAAACCTTCAGATAGTGGGCATGTAATAACATGAATAACTGCAACGGACGTGCAATGTCCATTGGACCGCAGTCCACACATTCTCACTAGTTGGGTACGTGCCTTTGGATACAAGATCGAGTAAGTTGTCTACTACCGTAGGTACACTGCGGTTTTAGAGAGAAACTACAAGAGTATTTATTTATTATTCGGCTTGATTAGTTGCCACTATCAAGTAGAAAATCTGTCGATAAACACGTACCTATGTACCACAACAGTACTACTTTGTATGCCTTCAACACCTTCGACCACATCATCACTGAACTTGTAGAAGTCGTGGCCATGACAAGCCTTTGCATATGAAATAAATTCTTAAGTATTCTAAGGTAGACTTTTGCCATAATATAATACATAGGCGCCATATTTAGAAAAGATTAACTATTTAATTTTTTATTATTTTGATTTACTATTGGGCCAGGATTCCACCTATCGCGCCGCAGGTCGTGGGTTCGATTCCCACACAGGACATACATTTGTGTGCATGAACATGTCTGTATGTCCCGTGTCCGTGTCTTTATTTATTTATTTTATTTATCTGCGTAGTTTGGGATCAGATGACCGTGTGTGAGGAATGTCCCAGGATATTTATTTATGTTAAATTTAGTAAAAACAGTTACTCAGTCACTTTCTAACGTCGTATAACAAAAATAAAATGGGTTAGCTTTTAACCATGTAGGGGGAAAAGTTTGCAACCTCCGAATTCCTGTCGTACAGTGTAAGTTTTGAATTTGGCACACAATAGCTTAATTTCTTCTGTCTCATATTTTGCTTTCTAACTATTATGGCTTTGGTTGAACGTAATTTGCTGGCCAGAAATGTAATAGTCATAACTGCATGACTGAATTACCTATAGTAGGTATACCTTGCTAATAGATTACACACGATATTATCCTTAAATGAATTCTCAGCACGGCATTGAAGTCATTTACATTGAGCTATGAAAATGTAAGTTGATTTAATGAACAACCTAAAACATAATTAAGGACATTTTGCCACAATCTAATATAGAAGCCTACAAAGTTATAAGGGGTTTATTAGTACCTAGAAACAAAGTACACAACGTGATCAAATTAATTAAGTTTTATATTCATAAAACCGTACAAATTATCTCAGGTTTGCGTACAAATGAGATATTACAATAAAGATTTAGAATTTCAACGTTTCAGCCTGCCTCCGAACGATAACAGGATGATGTCGTAAAATAAAGGTTCAAGAAACTTGGATATGACGTCATCTAAGTGAATGATCTTAAAGGTGAATGTTCACGGATATTGACATCATTCAATTTGATAAAAACGCTTGCGACGTCGTTTGAATATTTTGAAAGATTTTAATTTGCTATCTTGAGAATTTTGAATGAATGTAAGTGTTTGAGTCATCTTCATGAAAACAGAAGTTTTATTTTAATGAAACGAGTAACAGAAATGTATAATAATAATTGGACTGTTTTACAAAAAACTTAAACCGACTTCAAAGTACACTAAGAAGTGATCAAATCCTAATCTGATGACAATGGGACCAAACGGGAAGTGTACCCTTACAGTCAAAAAAATAATTTTCCAAATCGGTTAATAAATGACGGAGTTATGAGGTAACAAACATAAAAAAAAACGTACAACCGAATTGAGAACCTCCTTCTTTTTTGAAGTCGGTTAATAATTTATTATAATTTAATTACAGAGCATATTAGGTAGCTTTTGTAGTATCCACAGTCCAAAAATAAGAGCTGGAAACCATTCAGAGTCAGAGAAAAACAACATCAAAGTTTTCATCATAAAATTTCATGTTCCTTTCTGGTGATACTGCGAGTTGGACTGTAATTTTAGGATGAATTTTTTTGTGGTGCGGAGTATGTCGGCGAATCGGACAGGGAAAGGTGAGGATAATGCACGCCTACCTTTCTTATGTCCAGCGATCAGCTTTCAGCGTTATTTTTCTTCTCTCAGTTTCTTCTTATATATTTTTTCTCGTTTTGTGACAGCGACTGCGATCTTCCAAATTTTTTTTCTTGTGAATGTCAAAAAATATCTTCAATAATTAATTTTATGGGCTTCTCTTTTCTCCAGCCAGTCCTATGGCGCGGCGGACGGGCGCGTCGAGTGCGACGCGCATATTTAGGTAGGCGTGCGTGCGATAAGGAGAAGGATAGGGAAGGAAAAAGGATTGACCGCCGACATAAATGCAATTTTGAAAAATGAGTTTGTATATGGCGGAACCACTTTCATTTAATCCTGTGATTACCGTCAATAGCTCGGTTTGGACCCATTCCCTACCGATCAGTTCCATCATAATCAATAGGGCTTTCCAAACATAAATAATTTTTACAAGACCTTGCAAGACTAAGAATCATGGCGAGATCCATATATGTACTAAAAAATAAAAAATAAATGAGTTTTGAATCACTTCCAATGTTGAGATTACATTACCAGCAACATAATATATACTTGAAATATTTTATAAACCCCTCCAAACATAACAACATATTTGGTCAAGATTCGCCGGCATGGCATAGAATATCGCATTTTTATCTCGGGGATTTAAAAATATTTTAAATGCCTCCAGTTATTCCTTAGGCACCAAGGATCAATAATAAAGTAATTTAAAAGTCTCTAAAAATCTTTATTTTTTTGTACAAATCTCGCCACGATTCTTTCACCCACTTCCAGTGGTCGGATTGACTTGATATTTGGTATACATTAGTATATTAGAAGACAATGCAAGTACAGTTAACAAAAAGTACAGTAACCAAAAAAGCTTCAATTTGGTTATGTTAAAAAAAACAACAAAACCAAAAAAAGCTTCTATTCGGTTATATTTAAAAAAAAACACAATTTCTTTGCAGTTTTTTTTTTACTTCTGAGATTTATATACCATGTAGGTACTCGTAATTAATACTTTCCTTTAGGTAATTAGTGTTTCGGCAACTCTTTGTAGAGCTGAACTAGACATAAGTCTGTAGAAACAGATTGTTACATAATATTGAAATAAGACTTTTCCAATAGGACCTAATATGACCTTTTTCTCAATAGATACTATTATTATGCTTCTCACTAAGATAACTAGAAGATAGGATGCCTATTCGTTTCCCAACGAGGTAATCCACGAATTAGTACGAGCACGTAACTATTTCTCTTTGTCTGTTAATACAATGAGGGGAAAAACGCAAAACACGGCTTAACCTATATCCCTGATGAAATTACAGTCTTGGGACTTACAGCGTAGCGTTCACAAATCTTCTTTGTGCGGCTGGAAATTAGCAGTTTGAGTTTTGCCTAATCCTTTCTTAAGGCTTCACCCTTTTTTGTTTCCTTCTGTGTAATTATTTCAGAAAGTTAGTTTTGTTGTTGTTGTTATAATAAAATATTATTTTATTTTATAATTTAAAATATTAATGAAAATTTCAAGAAAATAGTCACTGAGAGTATCTTTGTTACGGGGCAAAATTACCTTCCAATATGAATTCGTGAGATGCAATATGATTAAAAAGCTCTTTTATAATCATAGTCATCCAACTTTTTCATCAGACAGCAATTAACGGCCACGTTTATAAAATTACTCGGCAATATTATATGCATACCCTACCACATTGAATTATTACGCTTAGAACCGAAGTATCGAACAAAAATCCTCGCGAAGCGTAAGCCACTTGACAACCAATGTGTGCGGGAGTACCATATAATTACACTCGCTGACACGCACACAAGCGCACGAGTAATGTTGCAAGCTAAACGAAATTTTTCTTTAAAATTTACCTTCCGATTTCACCTACTAGTGAAATTGGAAGTAAGTATTCATACAATTTATTAAATAGTTTTAAAAGTTCTGCATCTTAGATAATTTATCATAGACACAGGCCTGTTATTTATTTATTACTAGTTTAATGGTTATGTTTCATAGTACTTATGTCGGGTATTTTAACATAATAAACCAAGACAATGTGCAGAGCTATGAACGATCGTACAATTTGTAGCTTTCCTTCGTAATTATAGTAATTATAGGTTTCATATATGATAGGTTGTATAGCAAAGGAAGATTAAGTAGTATGTAGGTATTTAGGTAATTATCATTAACACAATACATAAAATTGAAATTTTAAAAGCCTGTAAAATTAATCTAGTTAATTAATTAAGTACATTTAAGCAAAAAAATGGTAACAATCATTAAATTTGAAATCCGAAACTATTAATATTAATAGTTTCTTACATATGCGTGGACAAACATACATACACACATCTAGGAAATTTTGTATATTTGTTTGGAAGCCCTGATAGATATTCATACATATGTAAATATATTATAGTTCTAATAATATTGCATACATACGTGTCAAATAGATCATCTCCTTTTTTGAAGTCGATTAAAATGACAGCTGGATGAGTAAAGCTAAAGACGGGGCTTACAAGGAGAGGGCTTAGCATATTTTGTTTTTTTGTTTGTTTGTGTAAACGGGTTAATCTCTGTAAAAAAAACTACCTGTAAAACTACTACCTACTGTGTAAAACTAACAGTTTGATTCGAAATTATTTCACTAATATGAAGCTACATTATCCCGAGTATTATAGGCTAGTTATCCCATGAAGCGGGTAAAACCGCGGGGGACAGTAAGTCGCCTAGGTATCGGACTCAATTACTTTAATAATAACAAATTCAGTATCAATTACGTAAAACAACGCAAATTCGCATACAAACAGCTGGCAACACTTTGCTCGAAATCTGAGTGAAGTATATTTAATTTTGAATTTTGTTATTTTAGATGAATTACGCAATAAAATTAGTGGCTTTCCTCTGGAATGTTACATCAGGGTTCTTATCATTCTTCCCTGATGAATTATGACACAATTTTACTGCACAAACCGTCATATTTATTATTTTTCTGAGAGCTGCACTGACTATAACGTCACTCAGTACACTGACAGCGCGGCGGTCAAATGAAGCCATATATGGCTTCAATTGAATGGATTAGTTTTCGCGCGCGTACTTTGTTTCTATGTGTAATAATTCAATGCCCTACCATGTAGAATGTTTATTAAAAAATATGGAAGGAATACCTATGGAAAAAATTGTACCATTTTATTCATTTCATGTATGTTTTACGATCCTTTTTTGCATACAAAATATTCCTACGATCTTCATTGATTAGTCTTATAATTTGAGTATAATCACAAATTATTGACCGACCGCTCCGTTTCAGCTTGGACAAAAATGCTTTCGTATGTCTGTCCGGATCTCCGAAGGATGTCCCGCTGGTCGCCTCTACTGGTCGCATTTCTAAACCGATTCTCGTGGAATTTTGTGAGGAGGTTCTCACTAGCTCACAGAACCACTAGTGTTAGTTATTGTATAAAAAACAGAAATTGTTTGTTTAAAATTCACAACGTCAATCATCAATGTCATAATCACTAAAAACTGCGCGATGACTCTTACGTTTTTTTTTAAATGTTAAATGGGCTTGCGTTTGACCTTCGACTGACCCCATGAGGAGTTATAACGAAGCCGAGGATGTAGCACGCTTACCCAGAAGAAGCCTATTCACTCTGGCCTTGAATACATCTAGGTCAAGTAATCAAATCATATTTTCCATTTACTCAAGCGCAGCGACTAGTAGAAGCTAGTCTCTGTATAGCAAATTAAAAGAAAGTTCTAGATCCCACTTAAGACATTGTGTAAGCATTTAGGAACGTAATTGAATCTGTAATTAGCGAATTCTCTGAAGTCTTGGCTTAACTTTTTCTGCTGCTATTGCTATTGAGACGGGCCCAAAGGAGTTGTAGATTAGTGGGCGACGTGATCGATGGTTAGTTTTTCTTTCATGTCATATTAACAACCACTTTGGGGTCGGATATCACTTACATCACTTTAATAAGGATCTATCCCATGAAAGCTTTGGTAGTTCTATGCAGGCTAGTTGGTATTATGGTTAGATACTGACTGCCACACAACAGGGTCCCAAGTCTGCTATTTCAATTGTGTTCCAATGATCTTTCAGTGGTGTCAAAATTGTGCCATAATGACACTATTCTGTTAGTAAGTAGACTAGCAAAACTGTAAAATGTCACAATTTTGACGCCACTAAAGGTTCATTGGAACACCATTAAAATAGCAGACTCGGGCCCCTGGTCGTAGGTAGGATGGTTTGACTCCCGCCTTAGACAAACATTTGTGTGAATATTCCTGTTTGCTGTAAATACAGTCTGTCACATTTGTCGTTGACGTATTTTACGGACTATATTAGAACGAGATAAAAATTCAGATTGAGTCTCAAGAATAGATCGTGTTAATCGAAAATAAACCTAATATCATTGGTGCAGGTTCCAAATTCAAATGTGACTTGCTTCAAAACTTGACTCGAGCATTTTGACGTTCTAGAATACGGACCTGAATTTACATAAACTTTTAATGTAATACTAGTAATATCCTATTTGTATCTGTATAAGAAGATAGTGCAAGCCAATTCTCAAATATTCAGTAAATATAAATATATAATCTTTCAAACAATTATCTGTGTTTATTATCCATCAAAGATCCTAAATAAATAAATATTATCGTGGACGTTTTGTGCCCGTAAGACGGTCAAGTTATTCAACCCTTAAAACTGAAGAGATACATGACGAAAATCTATTTTACCTTCCAAAAGAGTGGCCTTATTTCCTGGTATGTAACTGGCTAGTGATAAGAAGGAGAATTTTCTTTTTTAAGTCAGTTTAAATGTTTAATTTTTTTAATTTTCTAAGGAGGTATGTAAACCTCCGGTTTTCTTTTTGCAAAATAAATGTTAATTTTTTTTTTTCTTTGGGTTTCTCTTTTCAAAATACCGATTCATACATCGGTATGAATAGTAGTATATCGATACTAGTTATTTGTAGGTGTCTTTGTCATCAGTAAAACTCAAAAATAACACCAGCACCACACATATCAATATTAAAGACCTGCAACTCATAACAGCACTAAGCCTACAGAATTTCAATGTATGCCTTTAAAATATTAACACGTTAAAGTTTATTATTTAAATTGTACAGACGCGAACGAGCTTGGCACGGGTACTGTTGAAACTGATGAGGAATTCGTGACGAGAATTGGGTGCTGGTCACGCTCCCTGGATGGTCACGCGCTACATTTGTACCGGCGTTTCTACGGGCGATTTTATGGCATGCTTTATTTGAAACACGGATTTGAAACATATTCTTCGGTGTTCCAAATTTAAAAGTGTATGAAAATAGCCTTTTTATTTTTATGGATTACAAAATTGTGTGTATTTTTATAATGGACTAGTGATCACCCAGTTGTTAGCATTTATAATATAACATTATATTATTTTATTTCAAACCATTGAATATAGATCAATTATAATTAGTTATTAGTATTATTATATTCTGAAATTGTAAAACAGTTTATTTTGATAGGGGGATTTTAATATCGAGGAATGGCAACACCAGGAAAAGGATATTGTAACAATGGCGGCCATTGGAGAAAGTGTTTTAATTCATTTGGTTGTAATTAGGTACCAAGTTTACCAGCGGTGTAAATAGAGATTTAGCTTGTTTAAGCCGACTTTCTTTTCAGTAAATAAGGTATGGTTAATACAGTGGTCGCCCAGTGGTTGCTCAGTGGTTGAAATTCGACCGTTAATCGTAAAACCAAGGATGTTATAAAACTTCGGATGTATCCTTACTAACAAAAAACTGTGTCGCTGAGAGTCGGCCACCTCGCTGTACGTACAAGCCGGCACGCACACATCCACACACTAGTCGGCCATTACGCGGATAAACGTCAACAGAGTCAATACGTTTGCGGTGCCGTAAAATATTAAAATATAGCATCTCTTGTGTAGTGAAATGGTGTAAAAACCGTAGAGACCTGAGGAAAAAAATACCAGGAATCACGTTTCACAGTTAAATTAATAATTCAATCACTTATTTCCCGATTTTATACATCAAAACAAATATTCATTCACCAGTACAAAAGAATTAATGACAAAGCCAGTGTTGCCAATATACACTTTTGTAAATTACCCGAAATATGGGAATTTTATATTTTATGGTTATCATTAATACGTATTTTATTATAAATTGATTTCATACTTTCGCGACTAGTACACATTCTTTATATCAGTGGTTCTCAATTTTTTTTGGCGAACGGACCACTTTTAGAAAGCGGATTATTCGATGGAGCCCTAAAATAATCAAACAATAGTTTAGGTAGGAATGTACTTTGAAGTTCGTCGATTTAAGGGGCGGAAGGGGGGGGGGTGAATAGGGAGGGGGTCGGTGTAGAACCCCCACTGTGAAGGGGGGGTTTTCACTTTCACTTTCACCTTTTTTTTAGATACTATTATTTTTATTTTGTCGGGTGAGGGGAAAGGGTGGTCCTTTTTATAGTGCATAAATTTGTAACTAACCCCCGGCCGCCGCTCCCGCGGCACCGCTCGCTACGCTCGCTTGGCTCGCGCACGGTATTATCAAAGTTCAAACTTAACCTATTTAGGATATTTATTTATACTTTACCTATTCTTCTTGTGGCATTCTATTCAATAACATAGAAAAATATCTATGTAAATAAGTATGAATATTTTTAAGTTTTTGACGGGCTAGTTGGCGCAGTTGGTTAAGATTCACCTTAAGCGCCGCAGGTGGTGGAGGATATTTATTTATTATTATTATTATTTATTACCAATGAAGTTAGATAGAATATAGTATACATTTTTTGTGTTTGTTGATTATATACTCATTGGTTGCTTACATAAAACGAAACATTACTTTATACTTAGTGGCAAAATATTGCATAGATTTTCACGATTTTGATTTTTTTTCGTAAACCAGTTTTTTCCGTAATTTTAAACTTTGTGTAGAGCCTTCTAATAATGTAACGTCAAAGTACAACTTAGCCATAGTTTATTGTGTAGGTATTCTTTATTTTACCGCGTAGGTTGTAAATATTGTATATCTTATTGTATTTAAAATGTGTGTGAGGAATGTCCCAGAATATTTATTTATTAATAGAATACTATTACGGAAATCTACTTTACATATTTTATGCTGATATATCAGTAATTTTTTGTAGAAATAAACCAATATAGCTATTCTAGCACCATAGAATGCGTAAAAACATTTAATGATTAATTTGTCATGGTTATTGAAACATCGATCTTTTTTGCAAATAACTATGTAACGTGATGTTTAAGGACATAGGCACGCCATTATTTTTATATTCGTATGAGTGTCCTTAATCGATGTATAAAGGTTAGGTTGAGTGACGTTATTTAAAAAAAAACAAAACGGTGCCTGATGAGTATGCCAGGCTCTGAACACAAATCTTCGAACCCCTTTTATAGCGATCGGTTGAGTAGTTGAAGCGTGAAAGCATAACAAAAAAAAATACAAACAAACTCATATCCGCTTGTGTATAATATTAGTTAGGATATTTTCATAGCGAGATTTGGCCACCATTCACAATTTAAAATAGTACGGTATATTCCGCCTACATTTACACTTACTTTTTAGCGATGGGCGATTGTTACTAAAAACAATCGAATTATTCGATTGGCCAATTTATTCGAATCATTCGAATAACAATCGACATCTTTCGATTGTTCATAATACGCTTCGTGCGGCACCGCGCATGTCCTATGCCGTGCGCTGGCTGTCCGTCCGCCGAATGAATTAATCTATTTGTCCCCGCGCTCACCCGTCGATTGTGCATACTATTACAACCTGCGTTGCGTGGGTCAATTTTCATTCGAAAGGTCGATTGTTTATTCGTTAGAACGAATGAATCGACAATCGAATGTAGAGTTTTACAATTGTCGATTCTTTCGATTATTTTTTTTGCTACAATCACCCATCGTTACTTAATTTTCATTTAGACTTGTCTACCGTTACATATTAGTCTTAGTATAATATAATAAAATATAGGTAAATTTAGCCTAACATGGCAACCCTAAATTGAATCACACATAAACAGCCGCCGCCATTACGGTGCCTCAGTTTTGTAATAGCGAGAGTGGAGTCCGGGTAGTCTGTGCGTAAAACTAAAAGTTTTACAGAAGTTTGAAGAAATAAATATTATTCTTCTGCACTCCTTCATAAAGTTTCTCCGCCAAATTTCACACACAAAAAATTTAAAACGAGTTTTCTTTTAATATAGATTTTGTTTGAACAATTATAACCTATATATAATTATCTAACGTAGTATTATTAACTTAGTTGTACACACGGCAACAGATCAAGCTATACATTTCTAGTATAAGCTGACCTGCCATTGTACAGAAATCTTATACCATGCGAGATCAGCTTATACTGGAAATGTATAGCTTGATATGTAGCCGTGTGTACCTACTACTAAGTTTATTATTATGTATTGAAATATAGCGTCATAAAGTTACGCGGTTTTCTTTGGCAAAGTAGTTTCATGACAGTAAGCGGGTATGTAATATTAAAAATGTTAATAACTAGTGAGCACATATATGTTATATTTTTTTGTTAAAATGGTATAGTCGTGCACACGTGTGTCAGTTTTGCAGATACGAAATACTATGTAAAAAAGAATTTTAAAAATGCATTCCTTTGTTTCATAGCATGGCCACATATTTTTGCTAACTGAAACAAAAATAAAATGAGCTAGGAAAAGCGATTCATATTTTTTTCAACTCGATATGAAATTTCAGCGAAAAATGGTCATGAAATTGCCATGAAATGAAAAATAAAAGAAACTATCAGCGAGCAAAAAAAGGATTACGGGAAAAATAAAATAACCATACTAGTCATTCTAACGGATACCACAATTTTGATAAATTAACTTTAATCTCCAATATAAGGCTTAATAAAGCTCAAAACTGAAACGCCCCCATCTCAAAAATAGGTTTACGAAGGTTCACTTAAAACAAATGAGCATATTTGATGAAGTGTTCTATTAATTATAATATTACTATTCTCAGCTCAAGTATTAATACCAACTATACTATAATATTAAATACATATTAGTTTATACCACCATCCCCGCAAACTTCCACATATAGACACGTCAAATAACCTCCGACATTCCGGTAGTATTTGCCCCTTGCTTTCATTAAAGTCAATATTAACCTGGCAAGCACTTCTATCTACGTCTCGAGTCTTGCTTCGGCTCATATTTGTATTGGCATTTCATAGTTTTGCATAGTGGTGTAGGATAAGGTGATGAGAATCTACACGCGATGAATTCGTTTTAGTGAGAGTTCTTGCTTTTTAGGGTTCCGTAGCCAAATGGCAAAAAACGGAACCCTTATAGATTCGTCATATCTGTCCGTCCGTCTGTCTGTCTGTCTGTCTGTCTGTCTGTCCGTCCGTATGTCACAGCCATTTTTTTCCGAAACTATAAGAACTATAATGTTCAAACTTGGTAAGTAGATATATTCTGTGAACCGCATTAAGATTTTCACACAAAAATAGAAAAAAAACAATAAATTTTGGGGGTTCCCCATACTTAGAACTGAAACTCTTTTTTTTTTTAATAAAACCTATAAGTGTGAGGTGTCTATGGATAGGTCTTCAAAAATGATATTGAGGTGTCTAATATCATTTTCTTCTAAACTGATAGTTTGCACGAGAGACACTTCCAAAAAAGTGGTAAAATGTGTGTCCCCCCTGTAACTTCTAAAATAAGAGAATGATAAATCTATAAAAAATATATGATGTACATTACGATGCAAACTTCCACCAAAAATTGGTTTGAACGAGATCTAGTAAGTAGTGTTTTTTTAATACGTCATAAATTGAAATTCATATCAAATACTCAGGTCTACACTACCATTTACTTATATACCTACAGGTTTGTACGGAACCCTCGGTGCGCGAGTCTGACTAGCACTTGGCCGGTTTTTTTTTTAAATAAAATATTTTTATTAAGTTTACCCAAAGGAAACGCTTTCAAAATCTTAACCTAGTAACCGTAGATATAGAATATGAATAGAGTTGTACGTGTAATAATGTGTAGTTGAGAGAATTCACTATTGGTCCCATACTAAAATTTGTTCAGAATGACTAACCCAACATAGGTTTCGAAAATATGCTATCTTGAAATCTCCACCTGTTGTCCTGTTATAAGTGGATACAGTAAGAAAAAAGGCTAATGTTATTATTTCATGAAGGCCGTACACTAATTTCATGCTCAATCGATGGAGACATCAGTTCTTAATTTCCCTAGAAACTCCTTAGATGTTCGATTATTCATGAATTTGGAAACCGTTTCGTATGTTTACTTTAATAACAAAATGGGTTTCTTTTTCACAGTTCGCAACACGCACATTTTAGGTAAGAACATAATTTAATTTAAAACCACCTTTGGTCACATCGTCGTTGGTGTCAAATAAGTTTTTTTAAGAAAAGTAAAATTCTGATAATTAACTTCTAGCCAGTTTTATCTTTCAGGATAGGTAGCAATTGACCTGAGATGCTAGTTGTTTAAGGCTGGCTTACGTGGACAATTTCTGAGCAGTAAAACAGTGATGAAGTTATGATGTGGTCGAAGGTGGTAAGCACACAAAGCCTAGAAGGAATTGGCTCTCAAGTGCAGCTGTCGGAATACACCGATAGGTGCTTGGCGACAGATTTTCAACTTGAGGGTTGTAGCCAGCCAGACGAGTGCTACAGAGTACCCTACCACCGTGATATGGTTTCCTCACGATGTTTTTCTTCACCGAAAGCTCAAGCTCATTATAGGATTCGAACCCGGGACCTTCGACTCGGTAACCGACGTTACTACCACTGAGCTATCATCGCCTTAAAATCGCCTTATATTGTCGTAAAATATTGATTTTTCGTTATTTCAGATTTGAACCCATAGTAAAAGTTGTTCAGAATGGCGAATCTAAGTTAAAGTTTTTCAAAAGACGTTCAAGGTATCTCTTATGTCACTGCAGTAATAGCTCACTTTAGCTCAAACCAAAACATATCAAATCAATTAAAGATTTTTCAGCTTAAAAAACCAACCTAAAATACAACATCAGACATGAAGGCGGGTCTACATTAGCATACAAATAGATCCGTGATCCACTCAAGCCCAGTTGGAGCGTGAATGCTATCGTTTGTAATTAGCCTGTCGACGTTCGTCTAGGCTTGAATAATTCTCGCCCAGGAGGGAATTTACTATGTACCGGGTTGATTATTGACCTTTATTTGTATAGGCCTTGTAAGGTGTTTTATAGTTAATTTGCTGTTTTGTTCTGTTTTAATTGTATTGTATTATTATACGGATATTACAAGATAGGTAATGGAAGTTTTAGGTTTTAGAACATTATAATTAGTAAAGTTATAGAGGTTATTTTTAATTTTATTGAGAACATTTCATATTTTTAACAAGTTGTCCCCCGCAGTTTCATCTGCGTCTCTGGGATAATGTCTTTCTATTAGTCTCTTAGCTTTCAATTAGTGAAAGAATTTTTCAAAACGAATCCGACTAATACACTCAAAAAAAACTCTTCCGCTTTATTACATTACTATACTAGCTGCCCGGCGCGACTTCATTCGCGTGGTGCTACCCTACCCTATGGTGCTACTGTACCCTATCCTACCCTACCCTACCGTACCCTACTCTACTCTCCTACCCTACCCTATCTCAACCATCACATTAGATTCACAAATCAGCCCGGCAGATGGCGCTGCAGTGGGTATCTAGGTTATATTATCGACTGTAAGCTTATTCGAAGCACATCCAAAATTAAATGACAGAAATGAATGACATAACAACATGCTTGTACTGTCAACACTGAAAAAAGTTTCAATTTGACAGCACAATCCCCATCTGAAAAAAAGGTTTAAATTTGACAGCAAAATCCCCATTAACAAAATGATCCGCCATTTATTGAATACATTTGTTACAAAAAATGTGATAAATGAAGAACCGCTCGACCGATTTTGTGCAAACTTCACATAAACCACAGAACAGAAAAAACAGTACATAAACCATCTACTAAATAGTCCGAACAAAGCTTAAACATTTAGTTTGGATAGGTGAGCCCGTTCTTGAGTTATAAAATTACAACGAAAAGTGGCATTGATTTTTATATATATAGATAAGTATAGATATGCGTAATGATAATGAAACTATATCCAAAAAAACGACACCCATTAATTCTAATCTTTTTATTCTAAACAACATAAGTGCAATAAGTTGTTGTTAAAAATTTCGTTTTGAATACAATATTTTTTTGGGGACTGTACTTTTTCATCCAATATACTAATTTATACCAAATATCAATCCGACCACTGGAAGTGGGTGAAATTCGACTTGCAAGTTTCCACCCCAACAAACATAGTTACATACATAATAAGAATAATACATTGCAAGTTAAATAAAAGCTCGTAAAAAATAAGTGATTTTATCCATAAATGATTGTATGCAATCTTCTTTCCACAAGTATACATCGAAAGAACTTCCATTGTTGTATTTTTTTCACATTTTATAATAAATACGACTCTATCCAATTAGCACTCCGTATTATATTTGTCACCGTACCCTTTACGAGTCCTTTATAAACCTTATAAGCTAGAAGCTCCATTTGACCCCTTTAAGGGAGTCGAACTCTTTTAGGTTTTTCCTCACTTATCCAATCAATCCAATATCTGTGGCACTCAAAATGATTACGTTGTAGCGAGAAAAACATTATAAAGCCTTGTAAAAGTAGGGCAATAACTTTAGAAAACATTATAAGCGTGCATTTGAATGGGAAAAATCCAATATCAGACGGTACGGATGATAGATGTATCACATTAGTGACAAAGAGAACTGGGTGATAACTCACTACACTCGGGGTGAAATTTGGCGCAGCACAGAACAGAATTTGAATTTATATCCTTTACAGTAGCGTGTGAATGGCAATCGATCGTTGGATGTCAAACAACTGTTGTACGCTACGGTAATTCTGAAGGGTTCTTTTAAAATTGTATGCAGGTACAGTGCGGCCGTCGAGAGAATGCGTTCCTGACACCTGTTAATATTGGGCAAATCACGGAAACGGCTAATCAGTTTGTTTTATTTTTTATTTATTCGGTTTTAGGAAGACTATCGACTTAAACAAAACATATAACATAGAATAACAATAAAAAGCCATTAAAAAGTCTCCACTAATATACATTGAATGGGTAGATAATGCAGAGTAACAATTACTTAAGAAAAACAATAGAAATATGATACTGTAAATCAAGCACTGCACTCACAACATAGAACTGGAATAAAATTTATATTATCACATACACTTTATTAATGATAATTAGATTTGCACACGACGCTGCACTAACAATTGTTATGAAAGAAGTTGTCACTAAGTTGTTTCCTCACCGCGGGTACTCTTGCCAGAAACAGGTCTATGTTAATGTTGTGATCATGATGGAACTTTCACTAAACTATGCCCAAGAAAATATTGAACCTTCCTGTGAAAATCCCAATACAATAGGATAACCCGTTTCCGTGAATAGCACAATAGTCAGAAACGTATTCTCTCGGCGGCTGCGCTGTAGGCTACCGAAGTTGAAAACGTCAATGGATTGAAGCAATGATGCAAAAAGAAATACCCGCGATGTCAGGAATTTAGGAGGTCGAAGTATAAAATATGCTGCGTGCCTAGTTTTATGTATCAATACATTTTTTGTCAGAACATAATTCCTTCATAAACGCTCGCTTTAGTAGAATCACACTGTTACGAGCCTTTTCCATGTACCTTTCTGACTTTTGGATAGCTATGCAATGTTGATAAGGTATTGTGTATTATCACGTCTACTTTGTGTGGACCCTAAGCCTGAGTCGGGTATTCAGAGGTCACTTATACAGTTATACGTTGTTGACATTTTTACTCCATTTCATTTATTTATACTTGTTGATAATGCGTTATATTTCCTTCCTTACTTTGGAATTATTTATATTATATTAATAATTAGCTTATTTATATTATAATTAGCGAAATAAATACTAGAGCAATATTGCTGAACAGAATTTACATTGGATAACCGATTTTTGAATTTTGAATTTTAATAAGATTTTTATTCCATTCAGAAATATTACTCTAGTGACATTTTAGACCCCCAAATATTTGGGTACTACTTATTACATTTTTTTTTTAAATATTTCACATTTTATTCACAGCAAAATATACGATACTAAAAATACGTCGAATTAAAATGCCTTCATTAACATCAATTGAGAGAAAAACCTTGGCTAAATTAACGCGTGTTTTTTTGGGGAATTTACCGTTTCCTTTAATTAATCTTGAGGTTGCTTGGTTACGGATCTTGCATAATTGATACAACATAATATCACCTCTGAATATTTATTAAATAAGTTTTAATTTACAATATATTATTGCACTAACAATAAATACTATAAGTAGCTAGAAAATTAACCGTTTGTCTTGGTGTGGACATGTTATAAAGAAGGACGAAAATAAAGTGACCAAATGATTTATAAATATGAAAGTGGATACATATACGGGAACAGGAAAACGAAAAAACAGAAGTATGTATAAGAATTACGTGAAAGATAATATGAGCAAGAAAGGAGTGAATTCAGACATGAAGGAAAGGTCGAACGGAAGAAGCGTTTATATTGCGCTGTCTCCAAATAATTAGGAACATAATGACTAGATAATTATAATAATTGTAAAAAGATTCCTTTGAAAAGCTGCTTGTTTCTTATGAACATACTGCTTTACCTAAATATATTTCTACCTTACTTTATACTTTACTAATGAGCAGACATTAGTCATGTTTAAGCAAAGAACAAACTTCAAAAGAAAAGTGGTCACCATTATCTGTAGTCACGAGTGAAATAACCCACAAAGGCCAATTTTATCATGCAGACTTGCAAAAATTGTAGCTTGCGTTTAATCATAATGAAAGAGAAGTTCCAAGCTAACGTAATCTATGTGAGCTTTTTTTCTAGTTTCCATTGTGCATTTGTTTCAGGCTTTACTGCTTTGGTAGAATGGTTTTAAAAGTTTTAAGTTTGGGTTCACAAGCTCATCAATTATATAGACAATTTAATGATTGTCTATATAATTGGTGAGCAGTAAATCAATAAAAGATAGATAGGACTATAAGGGCATATAACTACTAAATATTATGAATGATCTAGAATTCTAAGTACTGCTATTTAATTGATAAATAAATGATTGTTTGCACAAATTGACATAGATCATTTCACAGCACATTTTTAGATCATATGCAAATATTTTCCGAATATCCATAGGTATATCATATAATAGGATTGCTTTTGTCAGAAATCTTATGTACACTTGCGCTTCAACATGAATTTACCGGTGACGATTTTGCAGGAGATGGTAGTAAGGTACTTAGAGAAAGACAAGTTCATAATCAACAATTCTAATCTGATGTAAACAAGAATTTATTCTATTTATAATGCTTTTTCTGTGGATTTGTGTTTGCAGATTGTCATGTCACTATACATGTTGTACTAAGTTTAAGTCAATCTGATACAAGAGATTGCTCTCGAACTTAAATTTGGTTCATACTAAAAGTCTGGCACTCATGCCAAAGATGGCATACGGTGGGTATAGCCTGTGCTGTAGCCATGGCAGGTCACTTAAAAGTTTCGATTTACGACTGTCCCACTAATAAAACATACTTTTTACTGTCATTTTATAATAGGGTTGGGATAAAATGCTATAAAACTTTTATTTCAAAGTTTAAACGAAATTTTTTGATCGAGTTCGGTAATAAACAATTACAGAGACTAAGAACTTTAGTAAATTTAAGAATAAGTTTAAGAATATTTGGGTGCAATTTATTATACACATAAATAAACAGCTCATATAATGGTAAAAGCCGTAGGGGAAACCATTGTGTCATGGATACTTTTATGTTTATTTTTATCATCTAACAGCTATCTATAAGAAAAAATGTATTTCGTAAATCATTGACATAATATATTTTTTGAAGTTATAATTTACCTTATTAAATTGCTCCCAGAACTGAAGCCGAATTGCACTTACGAAAAATACTGTAAATTAATAAACATAGTTTGTATTTTTATCTTTTCTTGCGTTTACTCCTTTATACTCTGGAATATATTTTGATGCAGCATTAATTATCATGAGAATATTTTACCAAAATGAAGCTTGAAGAATTGATGAGGTTATTGCCGGGTCTTCTCAGCAAATGCAACTTTCCAAACCGGTATTACAGTAATAGAGAATAATACTTTGCCTGCCTGCGAAGGTATATTTGAATAAAAGATTTTGAATGTTGAAAGCCGGGGCGGGTCGCTTGTGAAGAAAAAATAAATATTGGACATTGCGAACTGTAATTATGTATAACAAGCAAAATAACGTTCGGTTTTGTACGATAGGTACTTTTACGGTGGGTCTCATCTTACTAGGAAAATAGTTCCCAAGCAGTAGTATAGTTTCAGTCATTGGGAAAATTTTGCTGTAGTCTTTGATATTCTTAATTCTAGCTGAAAATATGGAGAAAGAAATAATTGTGTATGTATAATTTCGTAGTTCTTCAATTGTTAGTTTATCGCTCTTTAAAAGTTGTTGAGTCATAGGAAACGTTTTATAAATTGTGTTTGATTTTTTGTACCATTTTTATTTTATTTAGATGGATTGCATTTCGATTTATTTATGATGAAAGGATCTTCTGAACATAGCCTCCCTGTTCAGAAGTTCCTTCCATCATCCATAGATTTCTGTAACGAACGGTATAGGGCCGTTTTCATTCATATACATTTCTATTCAACAAGTTTTTCACATTCACATAATAATACCATTAACATACATATTTTTCATTATTTGTTACATACGTATACACAATAAACATAATGGTTTAGTTGAAAAAAAAAACATGCAACTCAATGATTTATTTCTTTCATATTAAAAAAAAATTAATGAACGATGGTCAACTTTCGATAAATCTTAGTCATAATTAATTTTAAGAATAATCTAACAGGTATGGAAATTGAATCGAAAATATTTTTTGCAGGACAGCGCCAACGGAACAAGCATTTTACAAATACATGGCAATCGCCTTTAGCTACATGGGTTTGGGTTTTCATAATTGGTGGGGTTTTGAAGTGCCGGAGAAGATGAACAATTTCCTTTTCATCCATTATCATATATCACTAATCTTTGCACCAGTATGTTTTGTATCACAAATAATTTTCTTGTGTATGCATTATAGTGATTTATCATTCACAATACTTGGTAGTATATTCTCTATAATACCTGTCACGTTTATAGCAACGGTAAGTTTCTCTTATTGCACTCGTTGTTTCTCGCGAGAGACGCGCGTCCTATAATAACAATTGATGTCATTGTTTTTTTTACCGCGAGCCAAAGTATTGTAGGAAATTTCGGTTCCCTATTTTGCAAAGAAAATAAAAATGTTTCTTATTTTTTTTTATTTCTAATATTTTTGAGTCAGCAATATTCAGAACTATTCCAAATTTTCAAATCCGTAGCATTAGTGGTTGCTGTAATATAGCGCTGTGACAGACTGACAGAAGGACGGAGTGGCACCTAATGGTTTACTTTTACCTTTTGATTTCGTAGCCCTAAAAATGAGAAATATTACAAACATTTTGTCTGACTAAAAAAATACTGTTATTTTTAGGTAAAAGTACTATCAGCTCAAACACAATCATATAAAAAGGTTGTTACAAATTTTATGGACAAAATTCACGTATACAACTACTATTCTAAGGATAAACAGGAATTTGTGAGACAGGTAAAAGTTCCCTTATTTAAAATATTCAATAAATTTAAAGGAGTTTGAAGACTTTGGCATAGTTCTCGCGCGACGTTTTTTTTTTTTTGGATATTGGCGTCTCACGATTTACATTGATTTACCTATATACATTGATTGGGGACACTCACTCACAAACTAAAATTACAAGTGACTTAATATTATTGAATTAAAATCATAAACAACTTTTCACCGGTCAATGACGGCTAAAATTAATATAAATTTTCTCTTCCGCGATCTGTAAGCCTAGTACAAAAAATTGGATTTCTGTAATGGATATACACTTTCCGTTACATCAAGTATGTATAGGTATCATCGTGGTCCGCCGCATTTAAAAAGAAGTCAAAATGGCACCTGCTGGGTATGCCAGGCTCCGAACATAAATCGAACTCCTTTGTCAAAAAGAAAATCTTAATATAATACATTCATCTCTTAGCTTAGAGGAACACAAAAAATCTACCAATTTTAAGTTTTTTTTAGAAAGTAATTCAAGTAGAACGTTTCACTCGATGGACGCTATACTGTCTGATGGCAATCCTATCAACGGACTGGGCGATGTGGATGATCATCCCAATAATTAACAATATCGAAAACGCTGCTTCAATACAGAATAAAACGATGCGCTTAGAAACTTGCCTGTACATGTGGGTGCCATTTAACTACGAGCACGATTACACTAACTGGCTTATTATACATCTTATCAACGTTTATACCACTTTAGTTGGTGTATTGATGATCATCATATTCGATACATGGAACTTCAGTTATGTCTTTCATCTGATTGGACATATTCACATTTTAAAGCATAACATGGCTACGGAGATTACAAGTGATATTAAAGATCAGAATGAAGTTAAGAAACGGCTTGTTAAAATTATTGAGTATCATTCATTTATTATTGAGTAAGTATGTACATGGTATATGTTTATTTGTAGAGCTGTAGTCCCTTTTTTCGAGGCCATAATGGTCCAGAAGGAGGCTGGTAAGCGGGATCGGGATTTGGTGGATCTTGCCCCGCGCACAGCGGCGACAGGAGCTTAGAATATCAAATATGATGTTCACCTGTCGGTCTTAAAAGTCGGCTAAATAGTGTCTGGCAATATGGGCGGAGCAATGAACACCTAGAAGCGGCCCGAAGAAAGATGATCGTCCTTTGTGGTCACACTCCTCAAACGATAGCACATGCGAAATGAGTTATAAGTTAAGCACACTACGGATTAACAGTTTCTCTTAGGTAACGTGTCGATAATCGACATCCTACCACAAGCTTAAAATAAGGTTAAAATAACCTTATTTGTCTTTTGTCCCTCTTTGACATCTGGTGTCAAAACAGGACAAAAGACAAAAAAGATTATAATAATATTGTTTTAAGAGCTTGGGGTTAGTCCCCTGGTCCGGGTAGACTTCAAGGGATTTTCTATTATGGAGGACTTTCTATAAAGTAAATCTTAATTTTATACTAATAGTGTAACGCGTACGCTCAGATTGTGGAATGCCGTGGTTTTCCCGATGGAGTACAGCATGGGGCACCCTTTCCCATTACACGTTTGTATGTATATAGACATGCCTTCTTTTCTCAGGACTTTTAATGACATAGAAGCAGCTTTTGGTGTTAATGTTGCTGGGAATTATGCACAAAATTTGTTTGAAGATAGTTTTCTGCTGTACCAAATAATGTTTGTGGTAAATTTAATTTAACGGAATCTTTATATCCTTATTTGTATTATGTTGTTTGGATTAATTTTATTTTACTTCTCCATTTTTCAGGAAAAACAATCCATGAGATTGATGTACGCATTAATGGTTCTCGTCTATATGGGTGGATTGGTCCTGATATCTTTGGTTTTAGAAGAAATAAGAAGGCAGGTGGGTATACAGGTGTATTATAAAAAAATATGAAGAGCTCCCAGAAAGATCAGAAAATATAGATAGACCAAAGAGTGAAACAAATAATGAAGTCGTAGGATACCACTAAAAATTATGTCACCAAAATTAGCTGTTGATGGACAGCTACGTCAACTAGATCTAGTCTGAAAATGAGCTCTTCACAAGCTTTCATTTTAGTCAAATCTCTTAGTAAAGCACTTGATGCCCAATTCTAATATTCAATCTCTCGTTTATTTTGCGATTATCGATAAATATTTGACACGCAAAATCAAGAATCGGTTAACAATAATAATGTATACAAAAAATGCTTATTCACAGACTGATGATTTACCTTCTGTCGTTTATGACATGCCATGGGAGGAAATGACAATATCTAATCAAAAAATAGTACTACTTATATTGGCTAGGGTACAGATACCAATGGAATTCAAGGCTGCTGGTGGAATGAAAGCCGGAGTAAGACCTGCCGCATCTGTAAGTATTGTTTCACGGGCTAGTTGGCGTGATTGGTAAGACTGCCTATCACGCTGCAGGTCGTTGGTTCACTCCCTATTCTAGGTAAAATGATGTATGTACCAGATAAAACAAATCTGGTTTACCTAGTATAAGCTATGCTTAGTTTGATTTGGCCATGTGTCCCATGATTTTTAACCAACTTCAAAAAAAGTAGGAGGTTCTCAATTGGGTTGTTTTTTAAAAATGTTTGTTACCTCATAACTCCGTCATTTACTAACCGATTTGGAAAATTCTTTTTTTGTCTGGAAGGGTACACTTCCCCTTTGGTCCCTTTATCATCAGATCAGGATTTGATTACTTCTTATTGAACTTTGAAGTCGGTTTAAGTTTTTTGTAAAACAGTCGAATTATTATTTATTTGTTGTTTGATCTAGTTCATCACTTGGGCTGGTGATATAACATCAAAGAGATTTAATTGTCATTTTCATACGATAACCAAAAGTTATTGTTTTACATAAATTTCATAGATTTACAGATAATCTTACGACCACTAATGGAGTGGTTCCTTGGTCTACAGTTGAAAACTGCTACTTTAAGGAAGGATACTTCCTGTGTTCTTGAAGCGATGATAGCTCAGTGGTAGTGGCGTCTAATAGAACGACGAAGGTCATGTGTTTGAATCCGATAATGATCTTGAGCTTTCAGTTAAGAACAATATCGTGAGGAATCTATATCATGGTTTACTTTGTAGTGCTCGCCTGGCGGGCTACTTACTACCCATAAGTTGAAAGTCTGTTGTATAACCAGCTGTAAGCACCTAATGGTTTGTTCCGAAAGTTGCACTTCAGATCTTTCAGGCTTTGTAAAGGTCCGCAACTTGGGAATCCCCCTGTTATTTAATGTCTATAAGTACCTAGACAAGTCGAAAATTACTTTAAAAGTAGTTAATGTATGGTATTTCTATACAAGGAAATATTTAATGTTGTTTTTTGTTTCAGATAATAAAATCGACATTTTCTTACTACGTTATGTTAAAATCTAGCATGTAAATGTGAACAAACTATTTTGCTTCTCACTCTAATTTTAAATATTATAAAAAACTAGGAAAACTGCTAGTAGCTTACCTGGTGTAAAATAAAAACATAATATGATTTCAATGTGCACTTCAATGGTGTCGTAGCGACATCGACTATATTCAAAAAATTATATGCCTCAAAGATTTGTAAATAGTATAATTTTTCGATCGTTCATTTGACATTATGTGAACACAAAATTACACTGATTAATCGTTGATTAATCGCTTGAAGTTTTGTTACGTGAATCGGCCAAAGAGCAGGTTGAAGATCGAAGTTAACCATACTTTGTAGCGGAATGTTCATGACTTTTTGATTATAATAATACAATTCTACGTTTCTTTATATTTTTTGTCCTCCGTAACGCCCTTAGCTGAAGTTCGTGCTCTCGGGGGCAGTCTCAAGCGTAGTTACCCGGTTGAGAGCCCTCAGTGCTTGCCAATTTTCCACGTAAGAGTATAGGTAAAAGCCAAAGAAGGTAAGGTAAGAAAGGTAAGGCCGCGATGGCTAAGCTAAACTTTATTACGCTGGGTATGACAATCTACCATGTCAATCTAACCGGAAGATAATTTTGTTGATCTTAGAGTTGAAGCTACTCTAGAATTCAAAGCGGATGAAGGTCTTAGAGCTGATAGATCCAACATACATACTCTAATGGAATAAATTAATCATGAGTCGTGGTTTTATTTTCATTGTGTACCTAGCGATCAATTCGTGACATCATAATACCTACATGCCGCTATTATAGTACTTTGGAAGAGGTGAGCTCGAGAGTTTGACGTCATACAATGCATAATTGTCAGGAAAGACAGGCATACGAACGACGCAATTTAAATATTAAAAAACATTGTAATAATAAAAAGTATTCAAAATCATCATGTTTGTTTACAAAGGAAAATTGCTTGTTAGCCTTCAATTTCGCGATGATAATTAAAATTATTCATAAAACCCACAAATTCAAACACACGGAGTTTGTCGGTTAGTTGCTTCTGGTCTGTTAGGCATCTGATTGAAGCTCAGAAATTAGAAATGTTTGCATCGGCACCCTCATCAATCATGGCAATGGGAAACTCAGACAAAAATCATTTAGCTGGTGGTATGTTGTAGACCAATTCTTATTTTTATTTGGAACCATAAATACGCTAGTGAGAGTTATAAACTTTTGCCACCTACAATTAATAATTGTTAACAATTACTTCATAAACTTTACACTTACCACAGTTGATTATTTGTTGGTGCAACGAAAACTTTGGTCTTAGGTAAAACAAACGATAACGAACAAAGTTTCGAGGAAAAGCGTTGGCAACCGAGTTATGATGTTGAATGTTTGTCGCAGCGGCATTATTTTAAATTCTAGGTAGGTACAGTAGTACCCAACTGATAAGGCGCGTCGTGAATCTTCGTTCGCACAGAAAAGAAAGTATGGCCCGAAGATTAACGAAAGAATGCTTAAAACTTACAATCAAACTTAGATGACTACTATAAGGTTAATAATACACTGCAGCTGTTAGTTCCAACTCACTCGCAAGTCACGCCCCTCCGCACACATGGCGGCAGCTGTCGACGAATAACATTTCCCGCACTTTGAAAATGTATCTTCTGCGCAGGTACATCGGTAAGCCATATTAGTTGGGTAATACTTGTATATCTTTGTTATGGGAAAGACATTCAGCCATAGAGTAATAGCTGGTAATAGCGTTAACAACATTAGGTACTTTGTGCGAAGCGTAAGCAGTTTGTATATAGATTAATTCATACATGTATCGTACACTAGTGATTTACCGTCAGTAAAAATGACCATTGAGATCCATTTTTTCTCGGTAAAAGTATCGATAAAAACGAGAAATTGGCATTCATCGGAAAGAATGGCGCGATCTGGGAGAGGCCTCTATTCAGCAGTGGGCTGATAAAGGCTGATGATTATGATGAATCTCAAACTCAATACTAATTTTAATATTTTTGCGATGGTGTAAAAAAGAGCTATTTATTTAGGTAGAGGTTTATAAAAGATAACTTTTTAATCAATGAATCTACATGTTACTATGTAATGAATCTCAAACTCAATACTAATTTTAATATTTTTGCGATGGTGTAAAAAAAGAGCTATTTATTTAGGTAGAGGTTTATAAAAGATAACTTTTTAATCAATGAATCTACATGTTACTATGTAATGAATCTCAAACTCAATACTAATTTTAATATTTTTGCGATGGTGTAAAAAAAGAGCTATTTATTTAGGTAGAGGTTTATAAAAGATAACTTTTTAATCAATGAATCTACATGTTACTATGTAACATGTAATCTATGTTACTTTTGTATTTTATTTTTATATTTGTGTTTGACCGACCATGCGTCCGTGTATCACTCGTGACTTCAGTACTAGTACACTTAATGTTATGTTTATTTAATCATATATTTTGTTTCTTTTTTGTGTAATTGTACTAATTTGGTGTCTAATAAATATATCTTTATCTATTATCTTTTACATAGGTAATATCCTTATTAAAGAACTATATATGCTATCTCAAGGAATAGTAAAATAGAATGGAATATAATTGAATAGGATGGTGTTCATACAACTCATACAACCTAAGATTATTAGCAGAGGTCCTAATAAGAAAATACCAATTTTTCTGTTAAAATATGTTGAATTTTATTAATAAAAAAATGAGTAATTTTACATCCTTCACACACACGCTACTTCATTCCTTATATTTAAGAAAGTGTTTCCACCCCAAAAATCCACGTTGTTTCCTCTAGCTAGAAAATAATAAAGAAAAGGAAAGTGCCAGAATATGATGGAGGATTTTCCGTTAGTACGTGAGGAATTATTAAAAAAAATCTTTTTGCATTATTCTCTCACTGAAATGAAATCTGAAACCAATTAACCCATCTGAAAAGACTGAAATTATATTATGTGACTATTTATAGTGATGTTTGGCCAAATCATTACTTAGTATTTTTGGGTCGGCAACACAGAGAAAAGAAATATAAACGCGCGCGTTATACCCCTTGTGTTGCAAGCGTCCATAGGCTACGGTAACCGCTTACCATCAGGCGGGCCGTATGCTTGTTTGCCACCTAAGTGGTATAAAAAAAAAGTATTGTGAGTTATCAAATCAAATTAAACACACATAAATAACCATTTTTTTTTCTGAGAAAATGATAATTTCACCATCATGGTAAATTGATAACATGCTCACAGAGAGAGACCACATAAGAGCTAGATGTAGCCCATTATTAATAGAAGATTATAATAATTAATTAGTACATATGGTACTCAAAAATATTCCGACCCTTTCCGATCTCCAATGAGCTTTGAAGCACACCGTGATTCAGTTCTTTGGCTGCGGTATTCTGTATAGTAGAGGTACTTCCAGTCCAGCTGCTCTTTAACGCTATGCTCTACATCTCTTATACCTGTTATAATACCTGTTTACAACCTTTTATATTAATAATAGTAAAAATAATATACCAGCGAGGGACCCGAAGGGCGCTTGGAACTGTAAACTGTAGCTAAACGGTTTTTTTTCGTATACACAGTAAACTGTAGATTTTATGAAATTAAAAAAATATCCAATCATAAAAAGAGAAGAGAAGCTTTTTTAAAAAAACAGGCATTTGGGTACAGTTTATTAAGTAATTTAATAATATAAAATTTTTATTTCCGGACAAAAAAAATGCAAAAAATACGTCAAATTAAGATACCTTCATTAACATCAATGATGAGCCTTGCCTAAATTAACGCGGAATAAATTTTTTGGGGGTTTTACCGCTTCCTTTAATGAATCGTGATGTTGCTCGGTTACAAAGCTTGCATAATTTATATATCACAATCTGCGTTCCAATTAATAGCAGCCAGGGTATCTTAACTTCACGCCAACCGGCCTTTGCTCAGAGGTATCACCTATTTTTCATAGAGGACGTGTATACGTTGCATTTGGACTGGAACAGGATGTGTGTTTTATAAGTGTATATTTTTATAACACGGATGATGTGGCACTTCTGTGCTGAATTTGCCTCACCATAATTTATAATACCAGGGTTATTTGTTGCATGTTAAATAAACTAGAAATTTTTTTTTAAATAAAATAGATAAGTAAAAATAATTAGGAAAAAAATAGATATACTTAATCATAGGTATATTTAGATATAGTATTAGATTTATGGAGGTGCAAGGTGGATGACACCTCCATTGAAAAGGGAAGATCTTCCGCCAGGCTGGGTCATCGTGCCTGGGGACCGCGGTCCAACTGTACATGTCGGACAGTTCTGTTGTATACATGCAGATTCTCAAGTAAACTTCGCCAGCGCGATGCAGGATGTAGGCGCGATGCAGGATAATGTGGCGCCACGCCATCTATCTTTCCGAGTGTGAACTATCTCAGTGTTACTGATAGATGGCTGATAGATGTCGCTACAGATTCATTCTCTGTTATTTAGTTTCAGCCAGAAATAAAAGGCTTTTTTATTTTTATTTATTTATTATTTGTTGCATAGTGATAAGTTATGGGCCCGATATACTACGTGGGTGACCCACGGGAGTGGCAGCTATTACAGCATAAAGCAATCAACACATACTATGCTTTTTCAAACATCCTAGACGCGTTACATAAACTATATGAATATAAAATTAATGAAATAGGCGCTCAAGAAACTCATAATACTTTACTGCAAATGTAAAAAACTCCATTCCCAAAATGGAACGTATAAGTATAAATATCAATAAGTGGTGAGTTGTTATCTTTTGTAGCTTTTTCGATTCAAGCTTTAACTCAGGGTACTAAAAGACTCCCTAAGGTCCGCAGTACCCATCACGAATCGAGAAGTAAACAACTGACATAAAAGCCATATATGAAAACTTTAGTGATAATGGATACTTCTATGGATATTTATCTTCTAACAGCTATCTATAATAAAAAATAATGTATCAAACACTTTGTTCATAGTTAGATCTTTTTAGGGTTCCGTAGCCAAATGGCAAAAAACGGAACCCTTATAGATTCGTCATGTCCGTCCGTATGTCACAGCCATTTCTTTCCGAAACTATAAGAAACTTGAACTTGTTGAAACTTGGTAAGTAGATATATTCTGTGAACCGCATTAAGATTTTCACACAAAAATAGAAAAAAAAACAATAAATTTTGGGGGTTCCCCATACATAGAACTGAAACTAATTTTTTTTTTAACAAAACCCATAATTGTGGGTCTATGGATAGGTCTTCAAAAATGATATCGAGGTTTCTAATATCATTTTTTTCTAAACTGAATAGTTTGCGCGAGACACACTCCCAAAGTGGTAAAATGTGTGCCCCCCCCCCCTGTAACTTCCAAAATAAGAGAATGATAAATCTATAAAAAATATATGATGTACATTACGATGCAAACTACCAACGAAAATTGGTTTGAACGAGATCTAGTAAGTAGTTTTTTTTTAATACGTCATAAATTGAAATCCATATCAAATACTCAGGTCTATACTACCATTTACTTATATACCTACAGGTTTGTACGGAACCCTCGGTGCGCGTGTCTGACTCGCACTTGGCCGGTTTTATTTATAGTAGGTGTACGGGCAAAACCGTACATTTTTATTGTTTAGGCTTTCCGCTGACATAGCATTGCAAGCGCGAACATGCGCGACCTTATTTTTAAGTTAGTTTTAATTTAGTGCATTAAACGCATTCAGTGACAACAGTCGGCTTCTCAATTTTGACAATCCCTACCGACTTGACATGACATCATCACCTTCCCCCCAATTGACATGACATTAAGTGTGGTGGTTCGGACGTAGCCATCAAAATCAAAATCAATCAAAATTCATTTATTCAATTTTGGCCCTTATAGGGCACTTGTGAAGGTTAACAAATGACTCTACACCGGTTCCAAATACAACTTGAACTGAGAAGACTCCGGCAAGAAACTCAGCAAGTGTTCTTTTTTTTTTTTTTTTTTTTTTTTTTTTAATGTGTACTTATAAATATTACAATTTACAAAATATATATAACAATAGCGTGCGAAGCGAACAATTCATTCAAATGCATTCTTGTCATCACAGTAGGTATTGTCTTTTTTCGGCGAGCCGTTGTACGTAAGAATCTCATATATATAAGATTCTTGACTCGTAGATACAACGTAAGTATTGTCTAGAATGAAAAAAAAAAGTTGCTGACACAAAAGAAAAAGAAAAGTTCATGTTCAGTGATAAATTAAGTTAGTAGATAAATAAAGATTTTTCCTAATTTTCAAAAAAAAAAACTAAAAACTATATAAGATTGATGTCTGATTTTTGCTTCACGCCTATGTGCGTCTACTTGGCGTCTAAGCATCGTTCATCCGATTGAGTTAATACTTTTGTATATTTTTTTGGTATTGTATTTGGCGTGAATGTTTCTGCTATAAAAATCGGCCAAGGGCCTGAGTTTGACTCACGCACCGAAGGGGCCGAACTTCCTTAGAAGTAAAATTTTCTTGTTTGGGCCATAACTGTAGAAAAAACCCAGACCGCATAACTAAATTTGTTTGTGAAGGAATATTGATGATATCGAAAAAACTATGGTAGAGAAACATCGTTCTATTTTATAATATTTGTATATGTAATATTTACATAAATCTATCTACCGTAATTATTTCAGATATTTTAACACATTAAACTTTAGCACTTTAGTGTTGCCACTTCAATCTAGTCCTTCTATCACGATAATAAAATGACCCAACCAAGTGAACAAACATTATAGGCAGTGTACATAAAAATGATAAGTAGAATTTTATTACAATTACAGAGTTTGCGCCGAAGTAGAAAATGCATTTGGTCTCAATGTCTCTATGAATTATTTTTACAATTTGATAGCCGATAATCTCCTTTTGTATCATTTGATTATTGGGGTAAGTCGAGCTTTTCGTAAATAATTTTATCAAAAATTACACAAAATAAAGATATTTACCTACTAAAAGCGTTGTTACTTTTCAGGAAAAGGGTAACAAACTGATGTACGGCGTGATGTTGCTTATCTTTATGGGAGGACTTGTTTTAATGACTTTTATGTTGGAGGAAATACAGAGACAGGTGTCTTTTTGTCTTAGGCTACGTTCGCACGAGAGTTTAAAAAAGCGTTGGGCTCTACAATAACGAATTAATACTACATAAATAGCGTCAGCGTGCGATAGTAGTAGCGTATCTAGGAGAAGTCATACGTTATATTCATAACGTTAAAATAAACGCGCGTAAAAAGTGATCGTACATACGTAGGCTTATTCTTATTTTACTTCATCATCAACAGCCTATAATGTCCCACTGCTGAGCACAGGCCTCCTTTCACAAATGAGGATGAAAGGGACTGGGCGATACTCCACCACGTGAGCCCACTGGGGCACACTTATTTTACTTACTGTGTATTAATATAAAGTTTATCCTATCGACTCGCACTAAGAAATTATTGTCTGAAAATTAAGTCAATTTTTTTGGGTTCAAATTCAAATATAAAAAAGCTTGTGTAATAATAAAAAGCAAATATTCGTTTTATAAAACGTAGATATAATTTGTATTTACTCTGTTTCAGATAATTAAGTCCACATTTTCATGTAACGTTATGTTGAACTCAAACATGTAATCATCTGATAAACTATATTCAGAAAATGTCCTTAGAACAAAGGAAAATTGCTTGTTTGTCTATACTTTTGCTACCTTAAATTTTTTAAATAATTATACGTTGATTAAGGCACATAATAATAAATAGACAAACAATTTTATTGTAATACAAAGAAACTTTCAATAAATATAAATCCAGAATGAAAGGATGAATCTATTCTATATCAACGTACTGGGTATCTAATCTGTTTCCTTTTTTAATAAGCCATACTTTTATATTAGTTTTCTGTAACTTTCGAATATTATGCACAATCTAATAACATATATTAGGTATATTCACGAGCAGTACATTCTGTTTAAAATAAGATTTTGATTTGGCCTGTGGGATGCTCTTTGGCAACTGTTTTCTTTTTCTGCATATGTGTGGAAAAGAAATAACCTAAACCATTTCATAGATTTGATTTTTATATCAACTGACAACAACACCAACAAACAGGTTTAGGTCGCAATACTAGCATAAGCCATGTGTGTTCGGAAATTCCAGAACCTATTCGCATTTAAATACGGCTAATCTCTCATTTATTACTGGATTTGCACGTTAGAAATGGTGGGACCACGAGGCCGGAATGTTAGCGTGGACCGCGTAGGCCTGCCCAATTTGTTTGTGGTGAAAGCAGGTGGACTCGTACGTGCGACTACCTAATTGTACTAACTGGATTAACTTCCATACTCGCTCATGGACGGCTGTGCACTAATGAACCTCGTTCACATCGTACGTTCTCACTTAGTCACGGTTTAGCTTTTTGTTTTTGAGTGGCTCTATCGACAGGTGAACAATCGGTTGCAATTTTTGTGCGCAAATTGTTCTTTTACCAATTTCTGGTTTATTGCTATTTTGTGTTATTTTTGTATCTGTGAAAGCTTTATTATGATACATATTCCTTGACTTGCGGTTAAAAATAACAATTGATTTCTATTGTTTTCATCGCCCGCGGGGATCGCCAAACGGTCAAAATGAAGCGGTTTATTACATTCAGTTGTAAGCAGAGTTATAAAATTAATAATGCTGCATTTTTAATGTAATTAATAATCATAATTAATTATTTTTGCATTTGGATTAAATCAAAAAGTCATTTATTCAGTATAGGCCCTGGTAAGGTACTTGTGAACGTTAAATTAGTACATACAGTTGAATTTACCACCGGTTCGGAATACACTTAAACTGAGAAGAAAGTCAAGAAACTCAGTTTATCATTAATAAATCAATTACGAAAAAAATTACCGGAGTTTGGGAAATGCGCTGGTATGGGACGCTACCTGTGTAGACACATTGGCCCCTTCTCATCTCCATGGAACCTGCAACCAAGCAGGCGCGGCGGCCGAAGCGGCCGAGACTATAAGAAAACAGAAATATAGGGGTCTCGGCGCTGAGTATAATTTCATTCCTTTCGCTGTCGAGACCCTAGGTCCATGGGGTTCCGATGCTCGCAAGCTATATAAAGAGCTGGCGAAAAGATTAGTGGTCACCACTGGGGACCGAAGAGCTGGCAGCTTCTTCGCACAACGCATCAGCATTGCGATACAGCGAGGAAATGCTGCCAGAATCTTCGGAACAATGCCGAGGGGGCCTAATTTTATAAATTTATTTTAAACTCTTTTGTAATTTTAACTAATAGTACCTAATATTTTATGATACCATTTAAAAAAATACCTGATTATTATTATTGAATCTAATAAAATCTGATTTAAAATCTTATTTTACTTTTTGATTACGGTGGCTATATAGCCACCGTAATCAACTTCAAGTGAATTTTCACAGCATTCATTGATAGGACAGTTAATTAAGTGCACTCTCCGATAGCAGAATTTAGTGATATTTCAGCGTTGACGTAGTCTTAACTGCACTAGAGATAAGCAGTAAATGGCCAAATAAACGGCAATCATGATGCTTTTATTGCAATACATTGCAGCGATTGCGAGCTAGCCTGTTGGCACCATGTAGTTTATACCACCAATGCAGACATACAGATGTGTATTTGGTTTATTCAACTGTGGCCTGGCTTGCATTATTGTTAACTATATGAATTTTGATTACTAAATACATTCATTTAAATACTCGGTAGGTACCTCATCATCATCATCAGCCCATAATGTCCCACTGCTGAGCACAGGCCTCCTTTCACAAATCAGGGTGAAATAGGCAGATACTCCACTGCGGATCGGTGGAGGTAGGCTAGTGGCCTCCAACTAGCTTAACGTTTATCACAATTAAGTGATAACCGGGACCAACGACTTTATGTGCCTTCCGAAGCACGTCCTGAGTGGTATTTCAAATCCGTTTGATTTGAAATACCACTCAGGTCACCCATCCAGGTACCGACCACGACGAGTACGAGACCACGAGTAGCTTAACTTGCCGATCGATTAAGAACGGCTTATCATGCTACACCACGAGCGCTTAGGTAGGTACCTACCTTTTTACCCGACTGACCCGGAAGGAGGGTTATGTTTTTCGAGTGTATGTATGTAGGTATGTATGTATGTCTATTTCTTTGGCACGCTCTGCAGCCTAAACGGCTTGATGGATTATACATATGAGATATCGTTAGATTCGTCTTAACTGTGGGAGTGTCATAGGGTATATTATTTTTATATGGCGTCTACGAATAAAAAAAGAGGGGGGGTATTAAAAACAAAAATGTATTTATTATAACAATATGGGTGTCAAATGAAAGCTTGTGAATAGCCCATTTTATATATGTATATATTGTAATACTTTTATGCTACCATTTTGACGTAAACTGCAAAAAACCACGTTTAATGCAATGACATTAGGTAAGTACTGAGACTAAGTACTGAGGCGGTTACCGTACGTAACTCACAGAGTTGCGATGGTGGTTAGCCTTACTTTACCTTACCGCTCATTTACTAACTAACACATACAACTCACTCTGTATAAAACTAAAAAGTCTGAAATAAAATAATTATTAAAAGAAACAAAAAACCCGACTGCGTAAAACAAAAATTAACTGAAAAGAGAATTAAAAGAAACAAAAAACCCGACTGAGTAAAACAAAAATTAACAGAAAAGAGAAAAACAAGCTCTTTAATCTATAGAATTTTGAATATAACTCAGTCAGTTTACTCATTCGGGTTTTTTGTTTCTTTTAATAATTTAATTTATTTGTAATATATTTTGTTAATTGTGCATAAAAGCAAGGTCTTACAGCACAAGTAAAGGGAAAATTCCGAAAAATTAAAAAATAATGTAAATTTTGGTACTTTCAAGTTTTCGCGAAAATCTAGCCAAATATTTTTATCGTGTTTAGTACCTTGTTTTTTGTACACTTAATAGGGACTACAAACCTCAGTATCAATTTCAAGTTGCTAGGTCCACCCGTTCCTTAGAAAATCGGTGGTGAAACACGGACAAGACGGACAGACGGACAAGACGGACAGACGGACAAGAGAGTGATATTATAAGGGTTCCTTTTTTACCTTTTGAGGTACGGAACCCTAAAAATAAAAGCTTAGAAAACTTGGTGGCAAATTAGGCAGTAGTTCCTTAATACAGCTACCTACAACTTAAAGTAGGTACTCTTATATCATCATACTGACTCTGCAATCTACATTTGCAACCTTCTACAAATGGCCTTATTAATAACTTATCAAAGTGGTAAGAGATAATATAAAGTATTATTGAGGAGCTTAGCAACAAGCAACAAATATTTCAAGAATAAAAAAACTGGTATATAGAATTGTGTCACAACTTCACAACAGACACCAAGTGTAACACCTTAAGGCAGGCTTCCTGAATAATCCCATTTTACGAGGATTTTGGCAAACAAGTCGTATTTACTCAATCCCCGGTTAAAGCGATTCGTTCTAGCTACGGGATTTGATCAACCCTTTGACGAATATATTGCATCAATATTGCTTTGTAGATTCTAGGTGTGCTGCTTACGTATAGTGAGGATACCTGGGGATATTATGTTATACTAGATGCCCGGCGCGACTTCGTTCGCGTGGTGCTACCCTATCCTATGGTGCTACCCTACCCTACCCTACCGTATCCTATCTCAACCATCACATTAGATTCACAAATCAGCCCGGCAGATGGCGCTGCAGTGGGTATCTAGGTTACATTATCGACTGCGAGTTTTAATCGAAGCACGTCCATAATGAAATGACAGAAATGAATGACATAACAACATGCTTGTACTATCAACACTGAAAAAAGTTTCAATTTGACAGCATAATCCCCATCTGAAAAAAGTTTAAATTTGACAGCAAAATCCCCATTAACAAAATGATCCGCCATTTATTGAATACATTTGTTTCAAAAAATATGATAAATGAAGAACCGCTCGACCGATTTTGTGCAAACTTCACATAAACCATCTACTAAATAGTCCGAAAAAAGCTTAAACATTTGTTTTGGATAGGTGAGCCCGTTCTTGAGTTATAAAATTACAACGAAAAGTGGCATTGATTTTTATATATATAGATATGACACATTACAGTGGCTTATGTGTACACAAAAGAACGGATTCTCACTGTGCGTGATTTCAGTGACATACACCCATTTCATTAGTAAAACAATGTATGCCCAACCTCATGAATAGCAATACGGTATCACGAAATGACGTACCGTGGAAATCCACCTTAAGAGGTGTATACTTTCATTATTTGAAGTAATTTATGGCTAATAACTTACACTGGAACAGTCAGCGTCAAAGGTAGTTGATCATTTTAGAACCGTGTCATATAAAGAAATTTTCAATTTTCATACAAGCTGTCAAGAGCGTCAGAAATTCAAATCGTTTATATCAAATAGAACTTCGCTTAGGCACTTATAAATAATCTGACTCTAAACCGATTCGGAAGGTTGCATTTGCTGAGAATAGCATTCAATAAACTTAGCAATTACTCTTTTCAAAATAAACAGATGTACTTATTACATAATATTACATTCTAATCGCACTGACAACAACTGAGTGCCGAATCAAATGTCGATAAATTATTACGTAAGGGTGCTAAAATGCCAATCAAATTTTGTCGCTGACCGTATCTATCCCAGGTCCTAACTATACCCTTACGTTTGATGACCTGATTCACACTCACAATGTCCACTTAATCACTACTATAATGCCACGGTCGTACTAATTAACATCTCTATAACACTTCATTAGTCTCTATCGCACTTGATAAACATCACAATAGCTCTTTACTAACACTAACTATCACTTACTAAGAGTCGCACTTCAAAATCACTGCGAAATTCACTCAGTAGTATTATATTATTCACTCTATGGTAATATAGATAGAGCCCAGGACAGACTGAGTTAACTAAAAAATGTTAGCCGCAGATGTATTTTACACGTTTGAATTAAAAGAGTATGGGCAATTAATCTCTTAATTACATACGGCCATACTCTTTTTTGGACAAGTCTGCTGAGCCCTGAGGACTCTCAAAGAAAATGCCTCAATCAGTATTTTTTTAACTAGAAGATCATCATCATCAGCCAATAATGTCCCACTGCTGAGCACAGGCCTCCTTTCACAAATAAGGCATACCCACTGCGGATCGGTGGAGGTAGGCTAGTGGTCAACCTACTGTTGGAGTTTTCAAGCCGCGTAGAAGGTTTCCAACTAGCTTAACGACTATCACAATTAAGTGATAACCGGGACCAACGGCTTTACGTGCCTTCCGAAGCACGGAAACGCTCGATTTGAAATACCAGTAGGCTGTCACCCATCCAGGTACCGACCACGACGGTGGTAGCTTAACTTGCCGATCGATTAAGAACGGCGTATCATGCTACACCACGAGCGCTTCTACTCTAACTAAAAGATACTCTTCCTCAATGAGGAAGAACCTAAGGGAGTAAAAGTTATAATAACTTTTACTCCCTTAGGTTCTCTGAAAACTCGGACAGCCAAGCGGCGTTCAACTTGTATGTTCGAGCCTCCTCGACTCTAGAATGTTCATCCATAAAACTTCTGATGTAATCAGAGGCATAAAACTCTGGCGCAGTAATAAAAGATGAAGAGAAACAATGGGCCAGGTTGCTTTTGTTCTCTAAACTTTAGATTCTTATAACAATACCAAATCTAGGACGTAACAATATCATACATGACCATTAATTTGTAGCGTCAAATCTGTAGGTTCTACTAGTAAAACAATGGACTGAGAGCGAGTGGTTAATATATTGTTGAAGAGTTTTTGAAGGGATATTTAGTGCCTTGGAGACGTCCTACTCCAACATTAATTTCGAACTTGATTTAGCTTCGAAATTCAGTCAACAAAACATACCCAACTCAAACGAAACTTCCACTAATGTTGATTATATTCTCCCTATGGTAATGGATTTTAGTCTATCCTAAAGTATCATAAACATAAATCATAGTAAGTATATAATAATAAATTTTAAAAAATATAACTGTACTTATAAACTTATATATGATCAATGGTATAAATCCAAAAGATATTCGTTAATATCGCCATGTTCCTTCATATTTCGTAGCAAATTGCGTTTCTAAGACTTTAGGGTAAATACACAAATATTTAAAATCTTCTGAAGCTGTATTTAATTATGTATGAAGATGATTCATAAGTATGGAATATAGTATTTTATTCATTAACAATGGTGTGGGTAAAGAACGAAAAGAGCTTTATCCATATTATCATGAAATTATATGGTTAAAGCTAAGATATATCTATTATTGAATAACAGAGATCTATCAAAAAATGTTGCATGTAACTTTTTTTTGTAATTACGACATTATCATAGTCCAGTGTGGAAAAATATTTAACTACAAAAACTTACGCTTTTTTCAGAAACGTAATCAAGTAGACTATAATGTAGCAAGTAGTTAATAGCACTAATAATAAAACAATAGTTATATTGTTATATTGTAAGTTATTACACAGCAGAATATCATATACGTGATAAAATAGCCCAGCATACAAAATATAGTTGCAAATGCACCACTAGCTTGGAGCATTTCAATCTTCCTTCTCAAGTTTCCAACATAAACAGTTGGACTAGCCCCAAGCAATTTGCAGTCCAGGCAACTAATATATCGGCTTACAACTTTGATACTAGTTTTTCTCACTACATTAAAGGCTACTTGGGTATTCTTGGGACCATAATAGGTAGTCATTTCTTATCTTTAGCGAGCAAAGCCACGGGATACTGCTTAATAAACATACATACGGGGTAAATAAAAGTGATTTTGAGTTATAAAAAAAATATAGTTTTATTAGAAGCCATATAGTCTCAAACTAACATAGGTATCAGATCAGTCTGTATTATGTAAAAATGTACAGCGAAAACGTACATGGCTTGAAGCAATATTTCACACCTGCGTATTTGGTAACAGTATTTGATTTGCTACCCAGTAAGGTGAATCGAGTATTTGATGGGAAGAAATAGGTTCGTCAATAGTACACCTTGTGTTACTTTCATTTCTTTTTAGGGTACCGTGTAGTGAAACATGTGTCATGGTAACTCTGTTATATTTTTTTAGCTATTTTCAACACGCAGAACGTTTTGGAGGCTGTATAGGTTTCATACTGGCATTAGGCATGGAAATTATTGCTACTTTAAAGGAATTCTCATTGCTACTTTAAAGGAATTCTCATTTGATGATATTATTATTTTTTATAGCATGATTTCACTAGCGATATATGATTTGCAATGATTTGTAACCTACGTCATCGATGCTGATCGACGGCATTTTTCATTGGAAAACAAAATCATGTGCGAGTATCGCACGCAAGTGTCAAATTATCACTGATGCAAATTATATATACTTTCGTAGCAAAAAATTATTTTTCTATCCTGCTACATAACATGCTAAAGAAGTTAAAACTTTATGTCACTTGATTTAAGGTTTATTTTTGAATACTCTTAAAAGCTAATCAATGATAAAGTTTTTTTTTTTAATTTGTTCATGACCATGGATACAAAGTCCTTCAGTCGCATACATTTTATTTATATTCTTAAATATTCTTTATAACATGTAACAGGCTATGTCATGGACGGTAGCAGATGTGACATATGAAAACAGAATCATATAATTTATCACCTGCTACTTGTGATTTATGCCATGCCTAACTGGCATAGTGTTCATCTGTTCTATTTGAGCAAGGTTTTTAGTTTATAGAAACAACTAGACTTTTTGGCGGGAACTTGCAGAGTGACGTTGCGTTTTCATTTTTATTTTCATAAATTCGAGTATTTTGAGTTTTATTGCATATTATCGGTGCACGGTGGTATTTTATCCAATAAAGTTCAATCCATGTGCACCAGTGAAGTGAAATGAAATTAATTAGGTATGTGTATCGTGACTTTTTAAGTTTTCTCAAGAAGTCCGTGAAAAGTTTTAGTACAATGACCACCATTGTACTGAAACATGACTTTTATGGACGGTGACTGACTGAGGACTGTGTGAAAGTGATTTATTTTGACTAGAACTTACAATTTAACTGGAAATTGGCATAATAAGAGAAAAAAATGAGAAAAAAATAAAATAAAATGTCTGTCCATAAATGTGTAGTCTGACACTGTAAAAGAATTGTGAAAATACAAGTTTATAATCTGCTGAAAATTGTTTTTTATTAAATTTCCATTAGAACGAAATACCGCCAAGACTGACCAATTACGGACGGTTAACTTGTATATGTCATAGTTTGGTCATAGATGGGTCATAGTCGATAAAAAAGCTATGTCAAAATCATCAAAGAGCTTACAATTACAACTGAAATAGTTTTGAAAATATAAATGTAGCTTTCGCAAAAAGTTTCACTGCACAAACTGACCAAAGACAAGAAACTCTTATTCGCTGCAGAAAAAAGCACACCTGTGCCACGACAGGAATTTACTCGATTGTCGGAACGTTGGGACTTTACGTGTGTGCTACACTGTTTTTTGTTCGTTTACACATAGAAATCTTAATATTTAAATACTAAGAATTATTTTTGAATCATCAGCATCATTTTCAACCTAGAGGTTATACATTAGCCTCTCCCATTGGTTTCCTCATTTAACAGTCTTAAGAGGAAATGCTGGTGGCGTTTGTTCCATACAAACGTAATCCTCAGTTTCCTCTCTGAATAATTGCACTAGAGCAATGATTATTCTACCATGCAATCTGTAGGTACCACTGTATGTCCCTCGGTTGTGTTTTTCTCCATAAATTAATTATTATAAGAATTAAGAGCCTTCTAAAATCACAAAAACTTACCATTTTTAACGCCATTATCAGACGTCCATAAAACAACAAAGGAAAACCGACAGACATCGCCAAAGCCCGTCTTATTATGATACTTGTTTTTTGGGATTACGAAATAGCGATTTAGAGTAATTTAAATATATTTAGGTATAATCGGTCCAAATTAAATTAGTTTTTTTTTATTAATAAAATAGATAATATAAAAATAATTAGGAAAAAAATAGATATACTTAATCATAGGTATATACATATTTAGATATAGTATTAGATTAATTCACTGTTATTTAGTTTCAGCAAGAAATAAAAGGCTTTTTTAATTTTATTTATTTATAATCGGTCCAAGCTGTAGTTGTCTCTATCGCCCTCGGGCGGGATAGCTCGGGCACAGCGCGACAGCAATAGATAATATATGTTAAAATCTTATTTTTCTTGCAGCCATCCTTTCCTCTCATCCGGTGATTCCCAGCGATTCTGATCCGGGATCAATTTTACCACATTCGCATCTAAATAAATTGTGTTCCTGTACACCAGTAAGAGCTCATTGGGGAGGAGGAAAGGTCGGTAACCCATGATTGATGCCTCGTGTTTTCATATTGCAAGCGTCCATATGACTACGGTAACCGCTTACCATCAGGCGAGCCGTAGTATGCTTGTTTACCGACTTCGTAGTATACAAAAACAGGGATAAATTTTGCCACAATCGTAGCTAAAAATGATATGCTGCCTGTCGTTACTGAAAATGGTACTGTCAACATTTACATAGCAAAACTGCCATCAAGTACAGTCGAGGACATAAATATGTATACACTTAGTAAAATTCAACAACGGTTTCCTCTTAAACTACTGATTGAAATTATGAGATATTATAAAGGTAGAATCTTCTAACATATACTATTATGATTTGTGTAATAATTTAACACTTAAATGTTAAACATGCGAGAAAATCGCTTTTGAATTTCAAAAAGTGTATACATATTTATGTCCTCGACTGTACCTGATCAAAAAATGTAGTTACTTTGCGTTTTTAATCAACGGTGCCAATGTGAAATTTCAATCATCATTTTCATGTTTTATTTAGAAGTCTATAGCCAGCTTACAGAATGTTGGAAGGCAAAACAACGGATTCCAAGCACCTATATAAATCCAACACGTTAGTTGCAAAAGGGAAGCTTTACACTGACAAAGCGTTCCTTTCTGCGGTTTATGTATGAAAAATAATTTTGCCCTGACTTTTTCTGGATTGAACTATCTATCACTATTTACTGTATGCATTTTTTCCTAAATAGACTTGTGTTTTATCATAAACTCATCTTGATTGGTAAGCATGGAAAGTCAAGAAGAGAACTTAATATATCAGTAGGTGCTTAGCAACAAACCCTTATCAATCTACTGAGATTTTCTATAGTGGCCACCTCTACCAACCGCTAGGTCATAAAAGACGGCATACTAGTCCTGGCAACCCCTTACGAAGCGTCAGAGACCCTCTGCGGTAGGTCACGCCGCCAGAGTACTCACTTAGAAACAGTTATAAGCTTTATTCTCAATAGTTACTACATACTTTCTTCCTTTTTTTTACACGACAAATTCGGCACAAAGTGTGTACGACCCGCCTGATGGAAAGCTGTTACCGTAGCCATATGGACGCTTGACGGGGCACACAAGGAGCATTAGTGGCATCACTCACACCTTACGGACCCGATGAGCACTGGAGGCCTTACTCACGCAAACACAAAACATAATGTTATTTGGCTGCGGTATTCTGCGGTGGTGTAGCATGATTAGCCGTTATAAATCGATCGGAAAATGTAAACTACCACCGTCCTAGCCGGTACCTGGATGGGTGGCCGCGTAGTGGTATTTCAAATCAAGCGTTTCCGTGCTTCGGAAGGTACGTAAAGCCGCTGGTCCCGGTTATCACTTAATTGTGATAGTCTTTAAGCTTGTTTGAGGTTCCTCCAACAACAGGTTGACCACTAGACTACCTCCACCGATCCGCAGTGGGCACGCGTGGTGAAGTGCCCATTCCCTTTCACCCTAAAGTGTGAAAGGAATCCTGTGTTCAGCAGTGGGACATTATAGGCTGATAATGATGATGATTCTGTAAGGTCAGCCTAGCTGATCTTTGATCGAATAAACGCTTCGCTCTATCTCCCTTACACATATTCCATTTAATGTATATATTTCCTATTTTAACAGATTTTAATAAAAATCTCCGACGGAGTACGTAGATTGGAGTACTAGTAAAATCATAATAAGTCGACAAAAAATAAAAAAAATTGTTTATTCAATATAGGCTCTAATAAGGCAGCTAGTTCATATAGATTTTACAACTCAATCAAGTTTATACTCACCATCAAAGACTAAATCAATTTATTTATTATCGCTTAGATTTGCAATTAAAATTAAACCCTTTACAATTTCCATATATGTGTCAAATCACGACACAATCCAAGCACATTGACGTAATTAGCAATCAATGTTACTCGACTAAGGACCATGTTAATATATTCTACTTATAATTTAGTTTAGTTTACTTTGCACTAAGTAAAGCTAAACGCGGTAAGAACAATTTGGATGAGAAGATACTGTAATAAAAGTAGCAACACATTATCATATTATATGATTTATTTTGTATACGATCTTCGAATTAATTATTTTCACAAAAAAGTTCGTTTTTGGCAATATATTCTATTCACTACCGGAGTTTTCTAAGTTTTTATGAACTGCTACGGTGTAAGTACAATAAATAGGTAATTGGGTAATGAATCATCCGTGAAATCGATAATTCAAAAAACATTATCAGATATATTTTTAGAGAGGTAGAGCATAGCGTTTATTCGCTCAAAGAGCAGCCCGTCTGGGGAAGTACCTACCTCCACCTTACAGAATACCGCAGCCAAATAACTTTATGTTGTGTAAAGTTGTGTTCCTGCGCGTGAGTAAGGTCGCCAGAGTTTATAGGCGAGGGGGGAAAGGTCGGTATCGCGTGAGCGATGCTTCTTGTGTTAAAAAAAAAAAAAAAAAATTAAATTTAAATCTGTTTATTTCAAGAAAAAATACACTAGTTTATTAAGGTACATAAGGGTACTAAAATCTTCATAAGCAAAGATTGTTGACCCTTAAGGAGTCGTTACATAATATAGTTACATTTAAGTTGAATCTGGAATCGCATATCTGCCCACCACGAAATACCTTTTCATAATGTTTTTAACTTGTTTATGAGTTTTACCATTTAGACATTCAACCAAATGTTTTGGTAGTTGGTTGAGAGTGTGGGGTAATATACGATCCCAGACTCGTTTTCCATATACGTTAATATATGAAGGCATCACATATACAGGCAAATACGATATGGATCTCAGGTAATCAGGTCTTTTTGTTTTGGCAAGTGAGTCTATATGGCTACTATATTCGGATACAATTGCAAGTTTTACTTTATCATATACGTTTATAACTTTACAATATTCAAACAATTTATCATAGTTATTTTTATGTTTACATTTTATTTTGAAAGGTACTATTGTTTTTAGCAATCTTATTTGTAGATCGTATATTTTTTGTAGGTACGTCTTAAACGTCCTACCATAACTAGAGATTCCATAGTTAATTATGGAGTCTGCCAATGCCATGTATAACAGTCTCAAAGTAAAAGTGTTGCAAGTGTCTATATGGCTACGGTAATCGCTTACCATCAGGCGGGCCGTATGCTAGATTACCGATTTAGTTGTATAAAAAAAAATATCTTTCAAAATTTATTACAAAACTAGCTTCTGCCCGCGGCTTCGCCCGCGTGGCCTACAGGAAACAAATGACATATTTTTCTTCAAAAACAAACATAATAAGTGCTCTCCCTCCCTCTCAATTGTTTTTTTTATTTTTTTTATTTACAAAATAAAGTATTAATAATTAAAAAACCAAAAACTTAAATTATGTGTGTAATAATATGTTTTACAGAAAATTCAACCCCCGTTTCACCCTCTTAACCCCTAAGAGGGTGAAACGGGGGTTGGAATTTCAAAAAACCCTTTCATATTTGATACGTACACTTCACAAAGAACACACCCTCCAAATTGCATGTCTCTAAGAACAGCGGTTTAAGCTGTGCAATACTGTGCATTGATATATCAGTTACTTTTAAAAAATTTCATCCTGCTTTTCATCCCTTCGAGGTCCACCCTCGAAGTCTTCGAGGTTCGAGGGTGGACCTCGAAGGGATGAAAAGCAGGATTATCAAAAACTTTTCAATCAAATTTTCAGTCTTCAGCCTAAACACAAAATTTGAAGATCCTAACTTCGAAACTGACGGACTTTCATACAAACTTTCATCCCCTATTTTACCCCCTCAGGGGTAGAATTTCGAAAAACCCTTTCTTAGTGCTTACCTACACTTCGCAAAGCACACAACCTCCAAATTTCATGTTTCTAGGACCAGGCGGTTTAGGCTGTGCGTGCATATATCAGTCAGTCAGTCAGTCAGGACTTTGAATTTTATATATTACAAAATATACATCAATTTTCCCAAACTTATACATTGAAAAAATAGAGCAGTGCCTAAAAATTTAAGCTACAAAGACTATACTATAACAACTAACAAGTCTGTTAGTTCATGAACTTATATTCGCTGAATAATCTAGCCACCAAAAATTTCCTCTCAAATTTTTATAAACTTTTGTACAAACCATTCATTAATATATTTATTACCTTAGATAATACACCCACCATCCACCCACGTATACTCAAACCGGGATCATAAAGTAAAGAAGTAAGAACCGACCACGTAGCACTTTATGTTATCTATGCAGCACTTAACTTGAATCTGTTCCATGTAAACACATATTCTCAATTATTTATGATTCCTTATACGTAATATGTTATGCGTATTAGTGATGGAATAAGTTAAAAGAACGAAGGAAGCAATATTGAGATGGTATCAATCCAACTCGATCCAGGACAGGTAGAAGAGAGGAGAGAAGTAGGTAAGGTAAGTGTAGCGTTTATTCGCTCAAAGAGCGGCTCCATTGGGGAAGTATCTACACCTTAGAGAATACCGTAGCCAAATAACTTTGTTGTGTTCCTGCGCCTTAGTAAGATCGCCAGAGCTCATTGGGGAGGGCGGAAAGGTCGATAACGTGTGAGCGATGCTTCGTGTGTTGCAAGCGTCCATATGGCTACTTGCTTGCCATCAAAAGGGCCGTATGCTTGTTTACCGACTTAGTCGTATAAAAAAAAAGAGCGTGAAGTGATTTTTGAAGGATCGGCAATGAATACTCCAGGTGTTGACAGCGTTGACAGCTATAGGCTACGGTAACACGGGTCGTATGTACGTTTGCTATCAAAGTAATATAAGAATTAAACGGTATCTGTCAATCTGGCTACCATCTTCAAAATCTGCAGCCACGAATCCAGAGACGTCCATCAATTATTTTCTGGATGAAAAATGCCAATCATGATCTTATTTGCATTATAATACCTCGCGGAAATACTACAGTGGCATTTTAGTTGTGTGTAGGGAATGCTTAGCTGCTACGATTGGTGTTCGAATGGGCTTGCGTTTGGCCTTCGACTGACCCCATGAGGAGTTATGACGAGGCCGAGGATGTAGCACACTTACCCAGAAAAAGGCTATTCACTCTAGCCTTGAATACATCTAGGTTATACGTGTCGGGAACACAGACCCCGGAAGAGAGTTCCTTTGCTGTTCGCATAAGAAACGAAGAAGCGTTTTTTCCGGATACGCGTGATATTATGTTGATATATGAATGGAAATTCTCTCGGCATGTTGTGGTTCGATGGAGAAATAGTGAGGAATTAGACAGAGATGGAATACGATAGAAGACATAGAATTTGACCGAGATAGGTATATCTAATACATATGCGAAACAAAAGAATATCAAAATAAATATATCGAAATAGGTCAGTTGGTAACAGTAATCGCTAGTCGCTCACACTATAAACCAAATGCACAAGGCTAAGCTTCAAAGGTAACGCGGGTGTAATAATGATTGATGTTCGCATTAGCATACCTGGCCTCTATTTATCTTACATACATCGAAATTGAGTCAGCGCGATATGCTAACCGGGTCCTATTAAAATGTATATCAGGTATCTTAAGTATTCAAAATGCATGATAACGTTATTACAGTACCTTGTGGCTCAGTGGCGAAAGTATATTATCTAAAATTGAGCATGGGAATGATTATCAGATGGCTGTTGATATGTCTGAGTTTTAAACTCTTTACATCAATAAAAATAAAATCAATATTTGGCCAGTAGTTGTTGTTATCGGGAATTAGGTTATAAATCGAATAATGGTGCCAATTCTGTTGTAAATCGCACTTACCTATCATCTATATCACATCACATCTCTTTCTTACAAACATTATTGAAAAAGGATAGAACATACTTAAAGTAAAATTAGTCTTTGCTGTTTTCATTTGAGAGTAAATAGACGTAACCAATTTTAATGTGGAAATCAAGCAATGGACTAATTTGACAGGACTATATTTCTTACATCTTTCTAATATTTACTACTAGCTGTCTCACGCGGTTTCACCCAAGTTCCCGTCATAAAAAGTTATGTAGTCCGGGATAAAATGGTGCCGATTCTGATGTGCATCAAACTAAACTAAACTAAATTAAAATTTTACTTATTTTAATTAAGGATTTTCTAAACGCTATTCTGTTGTCACATCGAACTAAATTTAAATTTAGAAATGACAGGATTAATTTTGATTTTGACACCTTCTAAATTGAATTGATGGGTGTTACCATCAAATAAAAATAATGAACGAATGATATATGTACATTTTAATAGAAAAATAATTAAAAATAAACATTTAGTTCATAAATATCATTAAAAAATATATATAGTGTTCTTAATTAACGCATAATTCAATAACGCGTAATAAAGTCAGTTGAATATCTTGATTACCTGTGGTATACAGGCATAATAAATATATTTTTAACCTAGCGAGTTTAGTACCTAGTATAGTAGTTTTTAAATCATTAAAATGATAGGCAAGGGTTATTCAACCATACAGCCTTTTCATATGATTTTATTTCTTTGAATATTCGGTCTTGTCGATTTCGACCGTATGGTGGTCGAGTTTTAGTTGTTTCTTCTTCTTATTTTTAAGTTTGGCAACCAAATCCAAATTAGGACTTATTTCTGCCAGTGTCGAGTTATATTATAAAGTAAGTTTTAAGTCGCATTTTTTTTGCCCATGCTTTGTGAATTTGTGATGTCATTGAAACCCATTTTACAATCTACTTATAGTCCTACAAACTTATCTGACCCGGTGGTCAAAAGAGGAATTTATCAGTCATTTCGAAATATCAATCGCCATTGATCAGAGAGAATATGAACTCTACGTTCATTAGTTGTTTGCTCCACCAAATTCGATAACAGCCACTCTCTCACCGGGACAAATAAGCTTGTGGCACTATATTGGTATATCATTGGAAGTGAAAACAAATAAAATAAAACTACGGTTTTCACATAATTTTGTAGTCCAGTGTACGTATGTAACATATCCCTATCTTGCTTTGTCCTTATTCTATGCAAATATTTAGAATTATGAATAATCCAGATCAAAATATCCACTTTCCAACACTATTTCTATAGGACTAAATTTAATCCACATCTAATTAGGTGACGACAAATTTAATTTGACATTTCTAATTTTAGACATAATTTGACGTTAAACGTGACCAACAGAATAGAAAAATTGCACACTTAACTAAATTGAGTAACTAAAACGATATTAGTGCTGTCAAACTAAAATTTAGTTTAATCGTACGCCAACTGAATAGGAAACGTCGATTTGACAGGACTTAACTAAATTTTAGTTAAGAATAGTTTAGTTTGTGCCAACAGAATCGGCACCATTAGCTTCCAATTAGTGAAAGAATTTTTCGAATTCGACTGGTATTTCCCGCTTAAACAAACAAACAAACAAAAAACTCTTTCGCTTTATTATATTTGTATTAGTATAGATTGCACTAATGCAATGCAATACAAAATAGAAAACAGTGTAAATTTAAAAGCATACAATGTGATGCACCAGTTTCAAAAATTTTATGGTAAGTACTTAATACCAGTTGATAAAATAGTAATGCAAGATCTTTAAAGCATAAAGCCAGAGGAGCGTATCCATCCATTTCCCAAACAGATGGATGTGTCTTTTATGGCCCGGATTCTTGGATGGATACATTCGTCTTTATTAGTTTCCTCAATGAGATTTTTATTTCTGGTCTGATACTGAACATTTCCACTCGGTTTTACGCAAGTCAGCCAGAAGTCTTAAATCCAACATTGTCTATAGTAAACGATGTATCTTATTTAATTGAAGTTCTCTTAGTAATTGAATTCCTTGATAGTACCGTTTCGATTGTGCAGTTAGCTTTACCTATTTTAAGTAACAGTTTTTTAAAATTAGGTAAAACTACATAAATACTGTTTCTGATTATAAAATATTGTTTTTCTTCAATGATTTAATTTAGGTTATAATCGGTTTAGTATAAACAGCTTTTATGTTTGAAAGCTGAATTCTTTTTTAGGTTCCATACCCAAGGGTCTGAAACGGGGCCCTATTACTAAGCCTCCGCTGTCCGTCCGTCCGTCAGTCTGTCTGTCTGTCAGTGGTCTGGCTGTATCTTATGAACCGTAATAAGTAGACAGTTGAAATTTTCATAAAATGTGTATTTCTTTTGCCGCTATAACAACAAATAATAAAAATTAAATAAAATTAAAAATTAAAGGAATACAAGAAATGTCTTTTTGTAGTTTTCTTTTTGTTATAGCAAATTTGAGTTAATCTATATTATTATTACCTATTGTACAGAACCCTCTGCGTGCTTTTTTTACAGTTTAAAGTGCCTTTTACAAATAGATAAATAAATATTCATTAGGTTTTCGATACATGGGTAAAACAGAAATACAGATGAAACTGCTAACGAAAACGTTAAGCATTTATTTAAAAATGTTCAAGAACTTCATTGCAATCTCGATGAATATGGCAACTACACATGAGCCGGTCAATTATACCAGCTTATTGTACCAAAGAGTTCGAAGCAATACCGCGCAGAGATGCAAATAACGTCCGTTACTTACGACTGCTCTTTTATCGCTGATTCCACTGCATTGAACCGATTAGAGCTTATTGCACGACAGTTGTCCTCATTTCTATAAAACCACTCACATTTACAGTTTCACACTTACAAATTACACGATGAATAATCTATACTATCTATACTAATATAATAAAGCGGAAGAGTTTTTTTGTTTGTATGTTTAAACGGACTAATCTCTGGATCTACCAGTCGGATTCTAAAAATTCTTTCACTAATAAGAAGCTACATTATCCACGAGTATTATAGGCTATTTTTTATCACGGGATCGCGGGTGAAACCGCGCGAGGCAGCTAGTATACTGATATACCTAAATTCTACACTACTAATTCCAAACTAAGCAATGTTTTTTATGATGACAACGTAACTAATATTAGTACCTAACTGCTAGTTTCTGAAAGGTAAATCAAGTTAATCGCTTGTTGAAAGTACACCTGTCATAATGACTGTCATTGTCAATGACGTCGTCTGATATGAAAAAGACGCCAACAGTTTTTATTAACTAGTTTTTTATTAACTTTGAATTTGTCTTTCAGAAACTGGCAGTACATTTAATAAATGTGTCGTATATTATACTTGTCAGCATGGTTATGACATCATAAGTTAAGAGATTATAGGTAAGCCAACGAGAGGAGATAAAATATGTACACAACCGACCTCTACTGAGTTACATTACTATAGCGAGCGATCATTAGCTCTCGCATGCAATAATGACGTCACTTGGTCGACGACAGCTATCGTTGTGCGATTCGTGGTACAGGATAGCGGTCGGTAAAGCAGCTGTCACATAGTTTCTTTAAATAATAATTGAAAGTTTGTTTACATTCTTTATCTAGTCTCGTTGGCTTCAAAATTCAAAATTCAAAATTCAAATTCAAAATTCAAAATTCAAAATTCAAAATTCAAAATCATTTATTCAAATAGACCTTCGCAGGCACTTATGAAAAGTCTGACTCTAATACTCTAATACCGGTTCGGAAGGTTGCATTTGCTGAGAAGAGCCGGCAATAAACTCAGCAATTACTCTTTTCAAAACAGGCTTAGATTCATTACATAATATTTACATTCTAATCGCACTGAAAACAATTGCGTGCCCCGTCGCGGCGGCAAAATTACAAAGTTGACTGAATAAATATTTAATAAGTAAATCAATAGCAAACTTAAGCAGACCAGCCCCCACAAGCAGCACCTGTTCACAAGTATGACGCGTGTGGCAGCCATCGCCCTCCTCGCCATATTGGAGGGAAGTGAGCGACCCGTCACACGACGCCGCCGCAAGCAAAGGCCTTAAAGTGAGCATGACTTACTTAAGTCTGCCTTAAAAATAAAAAATTTACTAAAGGGAAACACTAAACACACAATTTGTTATCACTGTGACTATTGACAAGTTTAGACTAAATATCACAAAATAAAAATAAAAATATAACAATTAGACAGACATAATATATCGATACATTTATATCAAAATAAATAAATGAAGAACATTGAATTGTATTAATTTAATTACAATAAGTAATATAATCTGTAACCTAAAAACATAACTTATAATAATAATAGCATACTTTGAATTAAAATGGACCTTGAACTAGCTGCTCAGTGAGGCAAGTGCAGAGAGAAGCTACTTCCATACATCCTTGTCGTCAATATAATGAGACACTTTATAATAAGCCCTACTCAACAGCCGCTTTTTAATATGTTCCTTAAATTTAAAAAAGGACATACTGGTCACGCTATGAGGAATTTTATTGTAAAATTGGATACAATTCCCAAGAAAGGACTTATTTACTTTAGCTAATCTAAATCTAGGTACAGTTATTTTGTCTTTGTTTCTAGTGTTTCTATCATGATAGTCACTATTGACTGGAAACAAATTAATGTTCTTGCGGACATACATAATATTTTCAAAAATGTACTGAGAGGGCAAAGTTAATATATTAATATACGGAAATACATTTCGTAGAGATTCGCGAGAACCCAAACAGTAGATGGCGCGAATTGCCCTTTTTTGTAATACAAAAATTGATTCCAAGTCTGCGGCAGAGCCCCACAGCAAAAGGCCGTAAGACATAAGACTATGAAAATATGCAAAATAAATTAATCTGGCTGTATTAATGTCCGTCAGTTGCCTTATTTTGCTGACTGCAAAAGCAGCGGAGCTCAGTTTACCACCTAAGGCTTCCAGGTGAGCACCCCACTGCAATCTACAGTCTATAGTCAGACCAAGAAAAACAGTCTTATCTACTACATTAAGTTTATTACCATCCACAATAACACTGGTATCAACTTTTGGTACATTTGGTAATGAAAATCTTATACATTTTGTTTTTTTAGAGTTTAACATAAGATTGTTGGCAGCAAACCATTGAGACACAGTCTTCAGAGCGTAGTTAACTTTTAAAAGATCTTTGTCTTTTCTATCTACTTTAAATATCAGAGACGTATCATCTGCAAACAAAACGACATCTGATAGTTCTTTCACAATATAAGGTAGGTCATTTATATAAACTAGAAACAGAAATGGGCCTAAAATCGAGCCTTGAGGTACGCCTAATTTGACTAAGGAGCCCGATGACACACTACCATTGATTCCTACTTTTTGTTGGCGCCCTTGTAGCGACATCTATGAGCCATCTATCAGTAACACTGAGATAGTTCACACACGGAAAGATAGATGGCGTGGCGCCACATAATCCTGCATCGCGCTGGCGAAAGTTTCTCGAGAATCTGTATATATACAACTGTCCGACATGTACAGTTGGACCGCGGTCCCCAGGCACGATGTCCCAGCCTGGCGGAAGATCTTCCCTTTTAAATGGAGGTGTCATCCACCTTGCACCTCCATAGTGGTGAACCCGACGTGATGGATGGGAATATTTCCAACCCTCCAAAATCACGGAACATGCAGTAGCACTTCTGAGCAGATTCTCCAAGCTCATCACTCCCCACCGGCAAGCAGTCACACAGCAAGCCAACTTCGCCTCAATCAGGTCCATCGCAGCCGACTCACCGTGCTTCCTGGTCCTGCAAGGCAACACTGCGACTAAGCTCCTCGCCCGCACAGTCCACCGCAGCACACGCCCGGATCATCTCTCCGGCGTGGCGGTTTCTGCACTACGTGGACTAGCCGGCTCAACCTGTCGCAGCATCTGCGCTCCGTCTCGACTCACCGTAGACGCGAGCAGCACTGGCACTTGCAAGCTTAACGCAACGACGCAACAACAGATCGACCTCCGGTCTAGGAAGGGAGTGATGTAGCGACATCTATGAGCCATCTATCAGTAACACTGAGATAGTTCACACACGGAAAGATAGATGGCGTGGCGCCACATAATCCTGCATCGCGCTGGCGAAAGTTTCTCGAGAATCTGTATATATACAACTGTCCGACATGTACAGTTGGACCGCGGTCCCCAGGCACGATGTCCCAGCCTGGCGGAAGATCTTCCCTTTTAAATGGAGGTGTCATCCACCTTGCACCTCCATACCCTGAAAGATAGGAAACCAAAAGATCGAGAGCCACTCCGCGAATTCCGTATAACTTAAGTTTAAGAGCTAGCGTTTGGTGATCTACGCAATCAAATGCCTTGGAGAGATCACAAAAGATACCAATAGCATCGTGTGAGCACTCCCAGGCCTGAAAAATATGCTTAATAAGTTTAGCTCCCGCATCCGTAGTGGACTTACCTCTCGTAAAACCGAACTGATCATCATGGAGTATCTTGTGGTTATTAAAATGCCTTAACATTTGGTTTAGCACAATCTTTTCAAAAATCTTACTTAATGCAGGAAGTACTGAGACCGGTCTGTAATCTGAGGGATTGTTTTTACATCCCGATTTAAAGATCGGAACAATTTTGCTGTATTTCATTAAATCAGGAGTTTGGCTGGGGTCGTCGTCGAGAGTGGTTGTGTCCCGAGACACATGTGCCAACCTACCGCCCCGAATGCGAACCTTTTTTGCGCTCAGTTCAGGCAAAAAAAGAACACAGTGCGCGTATCGGTCGTGTATGTGAGTGTGCGTGCGTGAAAGTTACCTAGCAGTAAGCAAACCCGGTGAGATTGTTCCTTATTTATTATTATAATACATAATGCACCTGAGGTGACGGCAGATCTACTACGTGATCAATATTAGAACCATTGCGTTTACCTCGGCTATTAGTACATATAACTTATCACTATATCATCTTTACTTCTTACTAATACATATCATGAATGCGAGTCCAAGTTTTTCTGTTTGTTTCTTGTGTTTTCGCGCCTTGACTGCTCGTCTGATCGGCGTGGAATTGGCGCGTGTGATGGTCTGAAGTGGCCTGTGATGTCGGGGTTTTGTCCCGGGAGCGCGGTCCTCGGGGGACAGCTAGTTAGTATATATATAAGCTAAAGCGTTCGGCTCTGACTGCGACCATCGGGTTGAAGGCCTGCCTGCGGGTAGCTGCCGAGGCGTGCCGGTGACTCTCCTTGGGAGCTGGTTGCCTTTGGGCCTCTTGGGCGAACGGAACGGCTTACGCCGACCGTAGGCCTTGGCGTGTCAGCCCTCTGACTGATTAAATTATTCCTGAATTGGCCGCCTACCTGAGAGCCGTGTATACCTAATAGGTTGCGTCGTGTAGGATCTGGCTGGAGAGTACTTGAGAATAAGTTTTATTAGAGAAGGAACATGCTACATATAGGTTTCCACGCAGTTTTTATCCACTAGTTTTAGAAAATATTTGCTTGTTTATGTAAATAATTTTCTGAAAATATATGCTTTTTCCGGGCGTGGGGTTCTATACTAGAAACTGCTCCGCTCACATCTGTCATCACTAAACTACGAAAAAACACTCGACGAACGTCGCATATAACTAATTCCCAAAATTAACAGGTTGCCTAGTTTGGGAATTTAGTATTTCATATTATATAAGTGCCTACATTTACTGTAAAAATAATAATCCACCTATTGTCAGGTGTTAGAGGCTCTAATCATTTGTGTGTCTCGACCTGGGGACTTATCCTCTTTCTGTAACACACATAAATCAAGACGACACAAACAAGGATTCATTGACCGAGCTTGCTTGTCTTACTGGTGTAAAGCTTCCATCCAGAGAAGAGATGGCATGTAGTTAATTGATTGATACAAACCCGGAAGATAAAGAATCTATCAGCAACGAACCAATGATTTCAATACGCCAGTAATATATAAGTCGATGCAACGAACTGCTTTAGCTGAAACAATTATAAATCATTAACAACTGCTAGAGACCTTATTAGTTATAGCCCAGTGGCATGCAGTCTGCTCTCACTGTTTTGACAATGGTTAGCATCCACATCTAATTCTATGTGCCATCAACGTACCTATGTCAAATTTGATCATTCTATTAATCCGAACAAATCGTACAAAAACAACACCTGGAGGTTTAAGGAAATTTAATCAGCTGAAGGATGGACGGTTTCAGCTTTCCTTATATTTTTGTATGTACAATTAGTTTTAAAAACGTTCGTCTGTCCCCACATCGTATAACATCATAGGTCTGACGTTACAGACGCAGGGGTGATATTATGATTTTAAATTGATGGGTCGGTTCATTTTAGCATAGCTATCAAATCAGAGCTTATTCCGCTTACATCTCTTATCAAATAACTAGAATGGACGCTTCGATGAAGGAAAACATTCGACTTAAAACCACGACAAAAACACACAAGTATAAAACCAGACCAGATATTTACGACACAATAGATCCCTGACGAATCGCTTAGGCTCCCACATCTGGTGTCCATCCAGTTGTCAACTAATAACTTAACTTTCTGTAACACAAAAAAATAGGTCCCGAACACCATAAAAAAAAAAAAACTACCATCAAACAAAAGAATACTTAGTACTTCACAATCGCGGCGGGAAACGACAAGAACACGTGCAATAAGTGTCTGACTGCAAACAAAAAACTCTCAAGAATGTCGTAAAAATTCTAAACCGCTGAAACAAAAAAAAAAAGGTCAAAGGGGCTGCTGTGGTATCAGTGCGATTCTTAAAGTATGTTCTACCAATACTGTACAAGTTACTCTATAATATAATTCATACTTGCTGAACCATAGCATGTTAGATTCACTAACAGTTTTATTTCAGTTTAGCCTATAAGCTCTCTCCCACAGACAAGTGCAAGCTGCTAGCTTGATGGCCACCACCCGAATGCAAGATGCTCCATCTTGCATTCGGGTGGTGGCCATCGGAAGACACCGAGCAGATTGCCACACAAAATAAGGATATGAAAAGTTCAAAATAAAGTTCAACATACAGTAATTAGTACAACAATAAACTGCCCCGACGACATTAGCCACAGTACTTTGAACAAAAGCGCAACGTCTGTACGTATCTATAAGAATAACAAACATGGAATGTAAAGCATACTGTAGTATACCTGAAAAAAGGCAATGACAAGGGCTCTTATATGAAGGTTGTAACACCGCGGATTCACGGTTCTTATTGGAATAACCACACTTTAATGGTGACCAGCGCGGGGCACTATTAACCTAGGCCCAACAAGTGCAAAGAACAAACATCTCTTTAAAAGAAGGTACATATACCCAATAAAACCTCCACGTCAGCGTCAAGACATTTATAGAAGTATGCAGTAGCACTAAGAAACTATTAAAAAAAAAAAGTTTTTAATCTCAGCGATCTCAATGCGCAGGAAAATCATTACTAGAGACCCACGCCGCAGTACTGAAATAAATGCAACGCCAATCCGGATAACGTCATACGGAAGGAGCAAGATACGGAACTCAAACGCATAAGCTTCAGAAGGTTCTGGCAAACCGGAAACAAATCATCTCAATCTAATTAATATATTCGACATTTTCACCAACCCCATCAATCATGTACCAAAGAAGAATATGTAACACGTATCAATTCACTGACCGTAAATAAGAATGGTGGTAAATCAATCCTATTAAACTCATTAAAGAAATAAAAATCCAATAAGCACAAGAAAAGCGAAAATGCATGTGTTACTTTAATAATTGAGCAACTCCATTAGACTATAATAATTCACAAAATATATTCGCTTTCAAGGCATAAAACTCATGGGAAATTTGATGATATCCGGAAAAGGGCACGACGGGCGTCCCATAACAAAGAATTAATTCCAACATTCAAACGTGAGAAGCTTGAAAATGGGAGGACACTACTTACTTCAAATTTATACAAACCACAATTCAAAAAGGCAAATACGTGGAGGAAAGGCGAAATGAAAGCTCATTAGGATATCTAGGTACTTGGAGTTGTAGAAAGGATATTTCGAAGGTAATGCGCAGCAAACGAAACTGCACTGCAAAAATCTATAATAAACTATTCAAATCATCATTATCGACCTCCCAGAAGAAATAGCAAACCACAAGAATAAGCCGGCATGGACCGAAAACACCATACGCTCTTTCAACTGAATCAATCAAACTGCATCAATCAGGAACCAGGAAAAATCAGCGGCATTTCAACAATCTACTCTAGCTCCTGACATTGATGAAGCATCACGTCGACGATTGATGTCTCAGTACTTAAAGATACAATACATTAACATTACATAAGGACAAACAAATTCTATGCCAAACACAGAACGACAAAAAAGTATGTATCCGCTGGAAAAAGGAAACGGAACTACTTATACCTTCGCCATGCCTCACTACAATCCTGAAGTACGAAGTGTAAAATACATGGACGAAGAAATACTTAAACTTTATTTAAGCCACGGAGAATAGAGGCAACACTGACAACACTGGAAGAAGAAATGCAATAAATAAGTATCCTGGGACATTCGCTTGTGCTATAGAAACCAGACAACTGGTATACTACATATACCTACTACTGTTTTGTTTGTAGATACATACTAGAAAATACATAATTGCACCCAGACGCAGGACATACAAACATTGTCATGCACAAAAATGCGTGTTCTTCATCGATGCAGATGGGAATCGAACCAACGACCTGCGGCGTGATAGGTGAAATCTTAACCAACCAAGAGAGACGAGACCTGCATTTAATCCACAACGAAAGGATCTAACGACCATTATAGTAATTTATTATGAATACAATATTTATGGACGACGACGTCATCACAGTATCAACAAGCATGTCAAAACTATGCTATAAATAATATATATCACATGCACGATGAAAACAATAGGGTTCAAAATTAACTTAACTATGAAAAAATAATCTGCGACCAGATCAACATTACGGAAATTCATTTACCCAGCATGATGGAAAGCGATATGAAATCCAAAATACTCGGAAACACAAAAATATATGTTATCCTGGATGTTTCTCATCCCATTAACTATGATACTTAAGTTTCTAAGCACACATCTGAACTACTATAGTCCCATTCTTTACACAGTACACCAAGAACGAAACCGAATGGTGTGTCTGAGGAAACTAAATTGAATCGAGAATAATAACAAAGAACAAGAAATACACAAGCACATCATCGTCATCATCATCGGCCTATAATATCACACTGCTGAGCACAGGCCTCCTTTCACAAATCAAGGTGAAAGGGAATGGGCAGGCTAGTGGTCAACCTACTGTTGGAGTTTTCAAGCCGCCTAGAAGGCCTCCAACTATATTAACGACCATCACAATTAAATGATAACCGCGACCAACGTCGATTTGAAATTCCACTAGGCGGTCACCCATCCAGGTGCCGACCACAACGGTAGTAGCTTAACTTGCCGATCGATTAAGAACGGCTTAGCATGCTACACCACGAGCGCTTCCACACAAGCACATACCGAAGCTGAAAGCGACACGGAGCCTCTCAACCACAGAAGCTATGCTCTCCGAAATCGAGGTCCAGCATGGAGGAAGTTAATCAAATGAACAACAAAGAAATAACCAAACTCAATCCAGGAACTAAATACCAAAGAGAGAAGAAAGAAGACAACATACACCAACGCTCATCCCTCTCTATGATACCCGTCTTCCCATTTTCCAATATTGGCTATAGGCTGAACAGTCGGTCGATTGTGGTCAGCTGGTTGCGGTTGGCTGGCCGTCCTCTCCCATCCCAGAGCGTGTCACTCCTATATACCACGCACTCCTCGGTTTATCCATGGTTACTCCGATACAACTATTCAGGTACTAGTCATTATAAACTAAGTTAGTTACATGGTGGTTGATGCTTGAATGGTTGTATAGGACATGGGTCGGTCGTTGTACTGGCTGAGACAGTGCTAATCATCATCATCATCATCATCATTTCATTAAATCAGGAAAGTTGCCCTGTTCGAGACATTGGTTAAAAATTAGGGCTAAAATAGGGGCAATATTAAAAATAATTGACTGTATAACTTTAACTGACAAACCCCATAAGTCTTCTGTATTTTTCATATTTAGTGACTTGAAAGCCGTGATAATGTCATAGTCACTAACCTGGGTGAATGCGAAGTCTGGAATGTTTCGTTGAAAAGTCTTCTGTAAAATCGATTCTGCTAACGTGGAAGACGAAGCAAGATTTTTAGTAGCCTCCATAGGTATATTTGAGAAAAAAGTTTCAAAAGCAGATGCTACTTCTAATTTATCTGATATTAGTTTATCATTAATTTTAAGACAAAAAGTATTATCTTTGATTTTATTTTTACCAGTCTCTGTATTAATAATCTGCCACACTGTTTTAATTTTATTATTAGAATTATTTACCCTATTGCCTATGTAGATGGCCTTAGCTCGAATGCATACCTGTTTAAATAACTTGGAATAGTTCCTAACATATGTATGAAAGTTTTCATTACTATTGTAAGATCTCTGATGGTAAAGATCATACATGTTATCCCTACTCTTCCTGATTCCTTTAGTTGCCCAGTTACAGAATTGAAGTTTATTATTTACCTTTTTAGTTTTGATTGGACAAGATACATTAAATTCGTTGCAAATATCTCTAAATATTTTTAGCTTACCTTGTTTATTCGCTCAAAGTGCCTTGATAGAGTCTAGGTTTAATAAGGTTGTGGTTTCAAATAGTATGATGAGTTTGAACTTTTGATGTTGGAAAATATCAAGAGAAAACCTAGAACGGTAGTAGGGTTCCTTATAGTGTATGCCAAGCTGGCTAGCAATCTGAAAAATCGGTGAAATTCTTTAACCTACCAACTAACAAATGTATACGTTATTCGCGATGTAACCACGTCTTTGCGAGCAAAATACTCCGGCCTCTAAAAGTTCCCACAGTCGGCAAGTAGGTGGTACTTATTTTGTTTTATTTGAATAAATTGCTCGCTTTTCTCCAGGGGGTGGTGAGCGAGCATTTGTTTTCACTTAGAAAACCACTCGACGCTCTCGCGAATCCACCACTTAGGACGGAGCCGTCAAATAAGCGGTTGTAACAGACGATAGTAGATTCAAATTTAAGAAAGACTTTTTAACTTGACTTCTTTTTTGTAACACACCTCTCTTGCATGCTACTGATTGCCTAGAATGTGTTTATAATGCCGTAAGATAACCGGGAAGGTCAGGTCCATGCGTAGGTATCATTTGAATGACGTCTTTCCTAGGATGACACGTGTGTTATAGTAACGTGCATACTCTGATAGTACTCTGACCGCTCTCAAAATCAACAATTAAAGTTAAGCTCACACCATTCAAAAGAGAACAGTATTATCAGGTTTATATCGGAGTAAAAGAGACAACACTTGTTCGCTAGTACAGTCACATATTTTGCAAAAATAATAAATTCAATACAAAATATGCGATGGAAACGAGTTTTTGAATCGCTTCTTTCGTGGCTACAGCTCTAGATTGACCGTGCACTGAAAAATATCGCTTAAGGCACCTTAAAACGTGAAATTAGCCGACAAAAGTGATCATTTATCACCTTTAATTTCCTTTTTTCCCTAAATTACGGTTAACATACAGATGGTTTACCCGATATGCCATGAAATATTCCATTAAAATAACATTATTTGATCAAAGTTGAACGCTGTGAAGTTACAGTATTTTTAGAATAATGAAATAGGTTTAAGAATAAAATAATAAATAGGTAACAATATTTTATTAATAAATAATTGAATATCCTGGGACATTCCTCACACACGGCCATCTGATCCCAAACTAAGCAGAACATTTTTTTTTTTTTTATACGACTAAGTCGGTAAACAATCTTACGGCCCGCCTGATGGTAAGCGGTTACCGTAGCCATATGAACGCTTGCAACACACGAAGCATCGCTCACGCTTTACCGACCTTTCCTTCCTCCCCAATGAGCTGTAGCGACCTAACTCACGCGCAGGAACACAACTTTACACAACATAAAGTTATTTGGCTGCTGCATTCTGTAAGGTGGAGGTACTTCCCCAGTCGAGCTGCTCTTTGAGCGAATAAACGCTATGCTCTACCTCTCTTAAAATATACTTGGAGCTATGGAGACCAAGTAACTGATATACTACATAATATACTACTTTTTGTTTGTAAATACATACTTAATATACATAATAACACCCAAACTCACGACATACACAGACATGTTCATGCACACAAACGCATGTTTTGATCGAACCCACGACCTGCGGCACGATAAGTGAAAACCTCGCCAACTGGCCCGTCAATATTACTATAATGTTAGGAAGTATGATGATACACATTATAAATACGTTTATTGTACTTCCTAAAATATAATAAACTGGTGGACTAGGATATTTCTTTGAACCTAACTAACACAATTTTTGTTCTAAGGAAAAATATGTGTCCCAGTTTTATTTTTATTCTAAAGCACAATATCTCGTGTCTCTTTTCAACGAATATGTTCAAACATCTACTGTTCCTTTTTATAACTTAATTAAAAACATACCAAGTTTCATATAAGGTTCAACTATTTTTAAAGCAAGCCGGGTCCATCATTAGTTACAAGTTCTGCAACTCAAAGAGACATAAAACTTGGCGGAGTACCTACTTATTCATTAATTTTAATGATATCAACGTGAGGATTTTGAGGTCGGCTCTTCATTCGATTTCTTTCTAATTTTGTAGCTGAATAGAAGTTTTTGATACTGATTTCAAATCAGTTAACTATGTGAGGTGCAGAGACTTGACAAATATCATTGTAATGAAGGCGAATTCTGTATAGAGATGAACTTACTTATTATCGTGTGGAAATCATCATGAGATACCAGACTACCCTGGGGAAGCGGTCAGGTTTATTATTCGATTGTCCAATCCGATTCCTATTCGAATCATTCGAATAACAATCGACATCTTACGATTGTTCATAATACGCTTCGTGCGGCACCGCACGTGGCCTGTGCCGTGCGGTGGCTGTCCGTCCGCTGAATGAATGAATCTATTCGCCTCCGCGCTCACCCGTCGATTGTGCATACTATTGCAACCTGCGTTGCGTGCGTCAATTTTCATTCGAAAGGTCGATTGTTATTCGATTGTTTATTCATTAGAACGAATGAATCGACAATCGAATGTGCAGTTTTACAATTGTCGATTCTTTCGATTACTTGGAACAATCGCCCATCGCTAGTTTATACCAGCTAAACCCCACGGTCGTCGCGCCACCTGCGCTACAGAGGGGGCGGATTCTCGTACATATCGCGTACCTCCGTCCCGGGGGAAGTGTGAGACCTCAACCCAGCACCCTCGCAGTGTTATCGCACGATGAGTCGTTACCACAACGACCCATCGTCCTCCTCGGAACCGCTTCTGGGCGATCGCGGCTCCCGCTCGATTGCCCACGACCCCGAAGGTTTAGTCACCTTTACGACAGGCAGGGGAACATTGTAGCTGTGATTCTAAGCTCCAGCTACATAGCAAACTTAGTATTAACGTGATAATAAGTTTTACTCTCGTACCTGTCACTCTGGCCCATAGACTACTATGCAAAAAGTCACGTCAACCAGTAACTTCGAAACCCCGAAAAAACATAATAGTTTTTAAGCTTTCGCGAACTAAATTCATTGTAATATTAATGTATCGGGTCTATTCGCGCAAAGATTATATAATAGTTCCCAAATCACATACATCACCAGGCCAAAGTTGTCAGAACACATTATCATTATAGGTACACCTAATTTACCAAGACAATAATTTACAATTAAACACACATAAATGACAATACATCCATAAACAACCATGGGCAATTAATATTGTCTAAATTCAGATTAACTTGAATCTCAGTCAATAATGATAGCGTTACGGACGCTGATATCATAAATTTCGCGCCAGTTGGTTACATACATTTATTACAGGAGGTGACAGCTTGACAAGAAGCAAACTAGAAAATTCGACAAGATTCCCTCGCAAAGATTTACTTGGCTGTATAAAAAGTAAATTACCTAGTTCTTGGCAAGTGGTAAATTACCTACGGCACAGAGGATCATAGAATATATTTTTTTCTACAGTAGAACTTCAAAGTCAGCTTTAAGGGGTAGTTTCAAGTATAGTTTAGATTATTAAAAAATATTTTGGCTAGTTAAAAATTAGTTACGAGGCGGGAAATTTGAATTTTTTCGAGTTTTTTATTTACGTAGAAGAATATGGATAGATATTTCAGTGAGTCGCGACGCGACCATAGTAGTTCATTTAGCATATTGTAGAATTGATACTTTTTGTTTAAGATTGACTATTTTTTTTACATTTCATACGTAAGTTTTACGGTTTTTAGAGAAACCGTGTGAAAAGTTCAAATATGGCTCATATTATAAAAAAAACATTCATAACACAATGTGCCAAATGAACTTCTACTGTCGCTAATCTCTGAAACATCTATCCATATTGTTCTATATACAAAGGTAAAAAAAAAACTCGAAAAAAATCTAATTTCCCGCCTCGTAACTGATGTTTTCCCTTAAGGAGTTCGATACACCAATTTAATGACGTCTTTTTTTGACTCACTCTACACTTCTTCGAAAATAACGCCAATAATGATTCATCGCCCACCTGTAATATCGATACTGCCACTATCGATAAATAGATACAACCACAAGTTTCTGAATACAAAGCTTACCATTCGTGCAGACTTCATTCACAAGAGTAGATTTATCGATAAACTGTGGCGCATAAAGTCCGCTTCTTGCTTATTTATGAGTCTGGTTTTACAAAAGCTTTGTTTTAGAATGAGAAACTTTGCAATTTTAATATTATTTTCAACTTGCTACATATTCTTGCTCCTTTTATAGTTTTGATCACAGCATTGAAAAAAAAACGTGCCTCCACCTAGAGATGCCAACAGAGTCCATAATATTCAAGTGTGTCAGGGGGCGGTACCGTTTTAACAACAGATGAAATAATAATGAATCTTATCATTTAGTGCTATTGACACATAGTGCTGTATATTCGATATTAGATTGACGGCAGCTCGCAATCGGTTAGGCGATTTTCAAAATTCACGGGAACGAGTATTGACATTTTTTTCGTCTATATTAGATATAGGTGCGTGGGACTCCTTGCTCTGTGGTTTTGATGGACTGATTGGGGTAGATGGTAAGGTACTCTACCCCCGCGTCACAGATACTGGTATCGATTCTCATCAGGACAAAGATTTGTGTGCATGGACATTGTCCGTAAGTCCCGGGTCTGAGTGTCTTATCGATATAAGTATAGTTAAAAAGTAGGACATAGGTATATCAGGTCTTTGGTGCCCATATTACGAGCTCTTATTATCTTGGCATTAGATAGCCGTTTGTTAAGAAAGTTTCCCGATACGTATCATATAGGTTTTTGGGTTTCGGCATAATTATTATTCCCACGTCCCAGTGAACAAACTCATAAATAAACAGGATCTTTTAGAAGCTTGGCTTCAAAGAATCTGGAATATACAACCTAGAAAACCAATTTTAATAACAGCTTTACGCGACGTCAAATAAACTATGAAGGTCGACCAACTTTGATCGGATAAGCCAAGGCCGGCTCTCGAATGTCAAACGGCGGGTAAAGAAATGTTTTAGAGAGTGGCTTGTGAAGCTGAGAATTCCTCGATTCGATGTTAGCAGTATTTATCCACGAAGTCAAGTCGCCTCAGTGAACTCTGGCTCCCTAGAGAACACTCGGGTCCACTTGTCCCGGCCTGAGGCCATTTACTGAAGTGTGCTTAGGAAAATCGACGCGAAACGTATGCGACGCGACTCCTTTCATGCTTTTTTCCCGTCTTGTGTAATACTTAATATGTTATACGCTTGGAAGTTACAATTACGCTCCGAGGTTCTCTGGCAACTTGTTCCAACAAGTTTCCGTGATGAGCTCGTATTTTAAAAGGCGAGAAAGGAAATTTATTTAGTAAACTACGCAACTGCGAGTTCAAAACTAGTGCGAAGTTAAAAGAAAGAATTTATGTGATGCAGATAGTTTGTAAGAGTCTCAACACAAAATGAAGCTAATATTGTGAAGAAGAATTTTATGCTTGTATATTACTGATTTTCTTTTGTTTTTTAGATGAAATTCTTGAAATTAAACTGGTTAAACACCAAAGTGATGCCACAATTACTAGGTAACCTCATAATTTATTAGATATTTTTATGTTTCAAATTATGCCTATGCTGCTGCTTTCAGAAGAAACCACGGTGGTATAAGCCATTCCTCTTCTACCTGCTTTCTATCATATTTCACAGGTCATTGCTCTACAGTGGGGAGATATCCAACACTGGTAATTTGCTTTGGAAATGTACATTTCTATACATTAAATGTTGTTATACTGCTTCATTATTCTTAAGGTTGCTAAGGTTGGTTGGTTACGTATTCTTAAGCTTTCGCTTCGTCTTTTATTCATCTTTGTTGGAATCCGTTCTGACGGAGAGAAAGATTAGGTCTAGATGTTAATAAAAATACATAAAAAATAGTTTTCATCATTTGTGCCGCATTTGAAAACTCAATAAATTACTTTTTACTAATAAAGGATAATGCTATCGAAGTCCAACTTCAATTACAAAATATTATTCCCGACGAATCTTAATTTCCCTATTGTCAGGCCCTGAATAGAATGAGGGTTGATCACTCTCTCAACAATAAGTTAGTTACGCAAAAATTTCCGACAAAACGACCTTGAGAAGCAAAGAAAGAACATAAATCATATATTATTCTGTCACATTTAGACCTAGCAACGTGTTAGTAACAAACTGCCGCCGACGTCCCTCCCTAGGGTCCCGATACGGCAGTAGAATTTTTTCTGTGCGACGAAATCTGTTTCCGACCAGCAATAAGATTTAGATGTTATCAACGCTTGTATTCGTTTGCATGTTTTATACCACCACAAAGGATTTTTCGGGAGATAGGTGCCGAATTCTCGGAGTAAAGTGGTGGCTCTACACTATTTCTTTAACACTGTTGTGGTTTCTTAGAGTCTGCTCACAATATAAAGCGGTAGCGGGCATGAAATGGTGTATAGACCTCGTCAATCTATTGAATAACTATGCAAACAAGTATAGTCCATATGCAAAATGAATCAACGACACATACATACATGTATTTACAACAAACTATGTACAAGTTACAATCTATATATATAGAAAATTAAACTTCATATTTAATTAAAAACGAGCCAAGTGAGTCAAATTCACGCACCGAGTTCCGTACAAACTTATAGGTATGTAATTATTTCGTTCATCACGGGAATCGTGTCCCGAAGATTTTTCCCCTTTTTCCGATTATGTTTATTTTGTGCGATGTAACTACAAATTTACGGTTTTCGGATTTTTTCCATTACTTGTGTTACATAGTAATTGGTTCCTGACAAATTTCATGATTCTAGGTCTAAGGGAAGTACCTACCCTATAGGGTAGGGTGCGAGCGTCAAAATATGCAGCATAAACCGTATCTTTTGGTTGCGTTGACTTAGAAGTTCATCTCATTTAATAGTTTTGACTATATGCTAATTTATTGATAATCCGCTTAACATGATTGTTTCAGGTTTATTACAATCGAGACATTCGAGGCAAAATCGCAACATAACACAAGTTTCAAGTTATGTTCTTGAGTTCTATAGGTAATGTTACATAAATAATTGGACTGTTTTACAAAAAACTTAAACCGACTTCGAAGTACACTAAGAAGTTATCAAATCCTGATCTGATGAGAATGGGACCAAACGGGAAGTGTACCCTTCCAGACAAAAAAAGAATTTTCCAAATCGGTTAATACATGACGGAGTTATGAGGTAACAAACATAAAAAAAAAAAAAAACACATACCGCTTGCACATTCCGCTTCCACAGCAATCACAGATTCAAAGTATTTCTTTAGGACAGCATTCTTCATCGTATTTTGCTTTAGGGGATGGCTTTTGTTTCAAAGAAAAGGATATTACAACTGTCACTTACAAAGGTGATTTTGAGTGAATATTTCATCTTAAATTGACGGCGGGTGTCTTTTTATAATGACCCTTTGTCAGTTTATATCTAGACATATTACTTCATCAGATTCCAGTAGTTGCTTTTTCATTAATAGAACACAAATAGTATGGGACACGGAAAACTATTATATGGTATTTCTTAGCTATAAACTAAGGAGGAAATAAATATTTTGGGATTTTCTTCACACCCCCACCTGATCCTACAAAAGGACTTTAATTTTACGTCGTTTTACGACGTTTTAACTGTTTCTGAGATCTTGAGAGTGTTGCTGTCTATTAATGATTTGTGTTGTTAGTAAGCTTTACTTATAATATCATAAAAATATTTTAAATGTTACTGTAAAATAATTAATGTTGACTTTATAAGTTATTTATATAATCGTGTACTTATATTAAAAAAGCAATGAAAAGTGGCATAAAAATACGATGAATGATTGATGAATGAAGTAATAATTTATACCTACTTCTTTCCATTTAACAATTCATTACTTGAATGTAAGATTTAATCAGCGATAAAAACAATGTTCGTCGAAGGAATTAAATACTAATTTAGTTATGAAGCACGCGATGGGGAAAAATATAATGGAAATTTCATTTTATTTCATTTCACCTAGTTAAGGGTGATGCAGAATAACCTGTAATAAATCAATGTTTAACCCCGAAGTTTTATCCCTGCAGTAGTAATGCCAAACAGTCCGATTACTACTCTAAACGTACTACAACTACTACGTACTTCCGAAACTAGTCAGTGATTTGTCATTGATTTGATATAATTGATTTAAGAGAGGAAGGGCATAACGGGTTGTCCCGTTCGAAATTCGGAGTAGCCCGACTGGGGAAGTACCTCCACCTTACAGAAGATTGCAGCCAAATAACACCACTTCAATGTGGTGTTGTGTTCCTGCGGTGAGTAAGGTCGCCAGATCTCCATGAGGAAGCGCTGTGCTGGCAGTGTGGGGACCAGCGGTGTCGCACCACCGTTGTGTTGTGCAGGCGCGGCATGTTGTTGCGGCGGTCAGGGAGACCCGGTGAAACAGCTGCCCGCTGGCTGCCCGCAGGTTGTAGGGGTCCCGAGCCCAGGGATTACTTAATCTCCGCCCTGGGAGGCTGACCCGCCGCCTCGCGCATAATCCATGGTATATTTGGTCGTGCCGGAGGAGGAGACCAGAGTGGACCCGGCCGACTGTATCAGGGGATCATGAGTATATGTTTCTGCTGACTTCGCAACCGGACAACTATGCAGTGACAGTGGATGCACCTCTTGGGTCATCGGACCACTGTCTCGTCCGGACGCAGGTGCCTTGTGCGCGGCCCGTTACGCTCCGGTCACCCGAGCATCGTCGCGTGTGGCACTATAAGTCAGCAGACTGGGATGGATTGCGTGAACACTACGCATCGTACCCGTGGAGACAGCTTTGCTTCGCATCAGATGATACTGACACCTGTGCAGCTGCCGTCGGTGAGGCGATACTGGCAATGATATGATATAAGTAAAATTAATTAGTAGCTAGTGTAGCTATTAATAAAAAAAAAATGGTGTGTAGTAGCCCTAGTACTCGAATAGAGTAACATATTGTAAATATAGCAGCAATAAAGAGGCTTTATTATTATTATTATATTTAAAGTAGGTATGCTTAAGTTCTTAAATTCAAACAATATTCTATAGGCATCATGAAATAAGTAAATTAATTTCGTCAACAGGAATAACAAAAGCTATTGACCTCGAAGTAAAACAAAATTAAATCAGTATCTTTTGTTTTGTAACTTCCTTCCCGGTATTTATAAATTCAATATTCATTCAGAGTGTTTCATTCCTTTAAAGGATTATTTTGGTTCAACTAATATTTGTTCAACGAATTATTAATTTAATTTGCAGTGCTCCACGATTTCTCTCGCATTTTTCAGATCGGAATAATAGTTCCGTAGATTAAGCACGTGAATTATTAGATATGTAGGTACCTACATATAATAAAGCGGTAGAGGTTTTTTGTTTTTTTAAACGGGCTAATTACTGGAACTACCAGTCGGATTCGATAAAATCTGTCTCTTATAGAATATAATAGAATAGAATATAATAATTGTTTATTTGTAGCATAATTTGAAAAATACTTATTTAGATACACATCAAAAATAATATTAATACTAAGTTTAGCAAACGTTAATCGTTTACTGTTATAATAACAACAAATGATACCAATTTAAAAACAAACAAAAAAAAACAAACAATAATACTAGCATAAAATAAAAGTTACAATTTAAAAACCAAAAATTTGCTTAGGTGTGAAGCTACATTATCCCCGAGTATTGGCAATATTTTTATCACGGGAACGCGGGTGAAACTGCGCGAGACAGCTGGTTACTTATATTATTACAAAAAAAAACAGTTTTATAATATTACAATCATATAAAAAAACACGCTTTAAAAAGACTGTATCAGAAAGTAATAACGATGGTACCAAATTATTGCTTTGCCTTCGGTCCTTGATAAGTGTGCAGAGTTTCTGTTTAATGTGACGTTTTTAAGTCGAAGAAGATTTCGTTTGAAGATTCCATACATACAATTACCATATACCTAAGCTAATAAAAGCGTGATAAAAATAGATACATACGTTTAAGATATTTTCATTTTATATACATTGGTACTTACACTTTGCATTTACTTCAGGAACAGTGATAATACTAAAACTACCAACTACACTACTCGCAAAGTTGCCCAACCCAACGTTTGTCGAAGTCGAGTGTGTAGAGTACTGCGTGCATCCTCGCCTCGCCACGGGCCACTTCCGTTCGGTGTCGGTTTTTGCTCGAGCCAAAGGGTCTAAGGCACTACACAAACGTGTGTCTTGTGTCGGACACAAGCTACCAATGAATAATTGATTTCTATAGAACCAGTATGAAATCAGCCATTCACTACGCACATTTGTGTCCAGTTGCTTCCACCCTCAAGTTGAAAATCTGTCGCCAAGCACCTATCGGTGTGTTCCGTCAGCTGCACTTGAGAGCCACTTCCTTCTAGGCTTTGTGTGCTTACCACCTTCGACCACATCATCACTTACCATAGTGAGATTGTGGTCAAACACAGGCCTATACAAAGTAAAAAAAAAAAAAAAAACTTTACACATACTCGTTGACGATCAAAAAGTGTTCGGTGTCGGTAACTGGAAACTAAAAGTCGTCAGTTGAAGACACAAGCAACCTTAAAAAAAATCCTTACAATTGTACTGAAAACTGACTGAAAACAAGCGGTGATTGTGTCCGATCGCCGCCACCGGACACAGCAATTACGGTTACCAGTGAGTGACCAGAAGTAGCAACCGGCGTCAGTGTCCGATGTCCGACACAAAACACACCTATGCGCAGCGCCTAAAGTCATCAAACGTCAGCTATGCTAGAGTGCAGTGCGACTGAGCTCCACGCGAAGTTGGACGACTAATGTGGTGAGCATCGAGAAAAAATCCCTGCAGAGCAAATCTTATTCCGCAACTCGTCAGCTTTTGCACTAATTTTGAACAGTAAATACCAATCGAGGCATCTACATGTTTAGTATGTGTTTGACATAGCCAATCAGAGCGCATGTATCCTTGAGTTAGCCAATCAATGAATAGCGTGAGTTGAGTGAGTGAGTTTCCAGAGCTCATTGAGGTGGGGAGAAGGGTGGGTAACTTGTGAGTGATGCTCCGTGTGTTACAAGCGTGACTGTGGTAACGATAACCGCTTACCATCAGGTGGGCCGTATGCTTGTTTATCGGCTTGGTCGTATAAAAAATAAAAACAGTGTTAATTGGTGGCGGGGATTTGGAGGAATAGATTTCAAACAAAATGAATGTTATGCGCTTCTTTGGGTTATCTGTTCGATGGTAGAGACAGACGTTACATTAACTTGTATTCCCAGACATAACATAATTTTTGTTTTCTTTTGAAACATATACATTGGTGCTGATTCTGTTTTTTACAACTAAACTAATTTAGTCTCACTATGTCTCTATCTAACAAGGGACATATAAAGAAAAGGATGTAAGAAATGTAGTCTGCCAAAATAGTCCAATGCTTGTTTTCAATATAAATTTAGTCGCCATCTATCGCGGTTACGTCTAAATATCCGCAAATGAAGACGGCAAAGACAGCAGCAGCTAATTCGACAGCTTTAAATATGTTCTATCTTTTTTCAATAATGTTTGTAAGAAAGAGATGTGATGTGACTAAAATGTTAGCAATAACATTATATTATTTAATTTCAAACCATTGAATATTGATTAATTGTAATTAGTTACAGTTTATCTTCATGGTGTATTTGAATATCGAGGGATGGCAACACCAGAAAAGCATATTGTAACAATGGCGGCCATTGGAAAAGGTGTTTCAATTCATTTTGTTGTAATTACCAAGTTTACCAACGGTGTAAATAGAGATTTAGCTTGTTTAAGCCGACTTTCTTTTCAGTACATAAGGTATGGTTAATAAATCAGAAGAGGGATGGAGAAATCAGCTCACCAGTATGTATTTTTTTTATTTTCTATTTTGTGTGTCTTGCTCGTGACGGATAATCAACTATGGCTAGTACGATGCCACTAACAAAGATTCTTTGATATATCTTAAGTAAACAGTTGTTTATGTACCTAAATAAAAGGTTGATAATAGAATAATTCTACATTAAAGTTTGAGTTTCTTGCCTGGAGTCTTCTCAGTTTAAGTGTATTACGAACCGGTGGTAAAATCAATTGTAACGTTCGTAAGTGACTTATTAAGGCTTATATTGAATAAACAATTTTTGAATTTTAAGAAAATAAAGTTATATCAACATTAAATGTATTAACGAATGTAATATAGATTATTCAAGTAACAATGAAAAATAATTATTGAAATACCTAGAGATACCTATCTTTTATCACTTAAACCTTCTAAGTGAAACATGCTGCTATGCTATATGCGGTGATCACTAACAACTCGTAAGTGAAACATGCTGCTATATGCGGTGATCACTAACAACTCGTAAGTGAAACATGCTGCTATATGTGGTGAGTAAGTGAAACATGCTGCTATATGTGGTGATCACTCAAACCTCCTAAGGGAAACATTCTGCTATATGCGGTGATCACTAAAAACTCGTAAGTGAAACATGCTGCTATATGCGGTGATCACTAACAACTCGTAAGTGAAACATGCTGCTATATGCGGTGATCACTAACAACTCGTAAGTGAAACATGCTGCTATATGCGGTGATCACTTACAACTCGTAAGTGAAACATGCTGCTATATGCGGTGATCACTCAAACCTCCTAAGTGAAACATGCTGCTATATGTGGTGATCACTAAAAACTCCTAAGTGAAACATGCTGCTATATGCGGTGATCACTAACATCTCGTAAGTGAAACATGCTGCTATATGCGGTGATCACTAAAAACTCGTAAGTGAAACATGCTGCAATATGCGGTGATCACTAAAAACTCCTAAGTGAAATATGCTGCTATATGCGGTGATCACTAAAAACTCGTAAGTGAAACATGCTGCTATATGCGGTGATCACTCAAACCTCCTGTGAAACATGCTGCTGTATGCAGTGATCACCAAAAACTCCTAAGTGAAACATGCCGCTGTATGCGGTGATCACTAAAAACTCAATATAGTCGAATCGACTCATGGCGAGTATGGCGACCTCTAAAATAGTATAAAATGATAAAACATGGTGATATCACATAATGCAAAAAAATTATTAGACATACAGTATATGAATGGCCGAAACGGAACAGGGACATTCCGTTAAACAGGACGGCCGTCTGTTAGCAATAACATTATATTATTTAATTTCAAACCATTGAATATTGATTAATTGTAATTAGTTACAGTTTATCTTCATGGTGTATTTGAATATCGAGGGATGGCAACACCAGAAAAGCATATTGTAACAATGGCGGCCATTGGAAAAGGTGTTTCAATTCATTTTGTTGTAATTACCAAGTTTACCAACGGTGTAAATAGAGATTTAGCTTGTTTAAGCCGACTTTCTTTTCAGTACATAAGGTATGGTTAATAAAAATTAGTTTAGTGCGATTTACAATACAATCGGCACCATTATTAACTTCTAATAGAATCACACTTAAGTGCATCCTCTACATAAATTAACCATCAAAAATAAATAATAATCACAACATAGCAAATATCCCCCATAGCCTTAATATGAGGATATATTTAAGGCAAGCACCTAGCAATAAGCGGTTTAATTAAGACCCAACACACCATAAGCGAATACCCGTTTCTTCCATTAAGCTACCGATATTACAAGCAGAGACAGCTGTCTACATGCTGTAGGTAACGCAGGCTCATTATTTTACCGCTACATTATTCATCGTGTCTTGGAAAAGATAATATACTTTAGGGAACATTATTATATGGTCGCAAGTTATGTGAAGCTTTGTTGAAAAATATGAAGTCATAATAATGTGAAACTATGTGCAATTTGACTTAGTTTTTGCTTGTAAATAAAGAAGGTGTGTCGATTGATACTATGATAAGTAATCAGCTAAGTGGGAGCTTATGCACGGAGGGGAACCGTCCCATAGGTACTAATAATAAAAGAAACATAGCTATGTGGCGGCTAAACTAAATTTAAGTATATAATTTTGCTATAAAAGTACTAATAGGCAAAAAACAAACATTTTGTTACATTATCATAATATTTAATGTGTATATACCGCAAATATTATATCCCGCTTTGCGTTTTATGGCTAGTAAGTAAATAATGAGGGAGTACACAGTATTTTTTTATTCTAGTCAAACACAAACCTAAAAATGTATGAAGCCGGCCAAGTGCGAGTCGGACTCCCACACGGAGGGTTACGTAGAATAATAATCATATAAACTAACTCAAAATGACTATGAAATGAATAGTATAGGTACAACAAAAAAAAACATGTCTTGTAGGAGCCCCTTTAATTTTTAATTTATTTAATTTTTTTATTATTTTTTGTTATAGCGGCAATAGAAATAATATTCTGTGAAAATTTCAACTGTCTACCTATTACGGTTCATAAGATACAGCCGTCTGACAGACAGACGAACGGACGGACGGAAGGCGGAGTCTTATGAATAGGGTCCCGTTTGGCACCTTATGGGTACGGAACCTTAAAAATGAGCTCAAACCAGCTCTACATTAGTCTCACATTCATAACCCATTGTCACCATGTATTCACTAACCTGAGACTGCAAAGAATCTGCATCTGCAAGGCATTATGTCACTACCACATTAAAATCTAATTTTTCATCTGAAACCATGGCTCGATGCTGATAAAAGCTATTAGCGCGTTGTTCTCTGAAGATTTAGACTGCTTTAGAGCTTGGCGACTGGTTTATTCAGTGAATATATGGATTCTTACATAATGTTTCAGCACTTACATGAATTTGAATTTACGTTAAATATGTAAGGACAAGAAAATTGATGTAGTTTTTTTTTGTTTAGTACTCAGAGAGCTATATCCTAACTAATATTATAAATGCGAAAGTGAGTTTGTTTGTTTGTTTGTTACGCCTTCACGCCTCAACTACTCAACGGATCATCATGAAATTTGGCATGCAGATAGCCTATGGTATGGAGAAGGACATAGGCTACTTTTTATCCCGGAAACGCAGGTGAAACCGCGGGGGATAGCTAGTAAAATATAAATAAAAAATCCGTATTTATAAAGTAGAGTAAAATTTAAATTAGGAAAATTTAATGAAATATTTTTGCAAAAATTTACACTTCGATAGAAACTCAAACGGGGCCTTTGAAATTTTACGGTATACAATATTAATATGAAACAGAATTCTCAATGGACCCTGGACAAAAAGGCAACAACTAATAAAAGTCGTTTTGTACGTGTTGCAATAAAACGTTTTTAAAATAAACGCCCATGGAGTAACTTTCGCAACAATGCGACAGACGGATCTCACGATCCTCTTTTTTAGTGAAACAATAATATTTCCGCTGAATTCCCACTTTAAATTACCAAGAGTAGCGACTGAAAACTTTCCACTTGATATTTTTAAAGTTGGTGATAATAAATCTAGATGGAAAATGTTGTTGGGTTCCGTAACCATTGATTCAAAATTCAAAATCATTTATTCAAATAGACCTTCGCAGGCACTTATGAAAAGTCTGACTCTAATACTCTAATACCGGTTCGGAAGGTTGCATTTGCTGAGAAGAGCCTAAAGGAAGAAGGTAATAAACTCAACAATTACTCTTTTCAAAACAAGCTTAGATTCATTACATAATATTTACATTCTAATCACACTGAAAACAATTGCGTGCCCCGGCGCGGCGGCAAAATTACAAAGTAGACTGAATTAATATTTAAATAATTAAATAAATAGCAAACTTAAGCAGACCAGCCCCCACAAGCAGCACCTTATGATTAAGATTGTTAATCACATAGCTAATCATACAAAAGTATAGAAGTACCTAGTCAGTCATACATACAGATTTTTGTAGTCAAGAAATAATACAATACAAGTTTATATACATACTGATCAAATTTTAATTAAACAAGCACTATGAGGCAACACAAATTACATTATTTAATCTAACATTCCCACTAACGACATCGTCCTTCTCAACTATCAAATTAATACTCAAACCACGGAACTAAAAGCCACAGATTGTAGTTATAACTTTAAACCAAAGCTATGCGGAACATTCCATTCACAAATCCGCTCACACTTCACACACGTTTAAAATTTCGTGCGAGTCGCAGTGAATGGTCGTCGAAATGTACCATTTAATTACATGCTTGCTGCACTTTGGTTCTGAGCCAAAAAGCGTACGATACATGCTTAGTCGTGGTTCAGGAAGCCAAGGCTTTGTAGTTAATGTGAAGTCACGCTTCCACTCTTCGACACAGGTGTGAGATGAAAATTGTATGAGCATGCATTTATTCTTTGTCCTATGAAGTGTAAGAATATTTGAGAGAAAAAATATAGCGAGGGATTTATCAAATACAACATATCTTATAATAATATATAAAATGATAAACTGATTGTTGATATATCAACGCACAGCCCAAACCGCTGTACCTAGAGATTTGAAATTTTGCACACAGATACCTTATACAGTGGAGGCATCCACTAAGGAAGGATTTTTGGAAATTCCTCCCTTAAGAGGGTAAAATAGGGGATGACAGTTTGTATGCAAGTCCGTCAGTTTTGAAGTTAGGATCTTCAAATTTTGTGTTTAGGCTGACGATTGAAAATTAATGTATAGTTATCTCAGCGTTTGTGATAATTCCACCCCCGAAGGGAGGAAAAGGGGGATAAAGTTGGGTATGCAAGGCCTTCAATTTCAAAGTAAACTTCATGAAATGTATTATTGTACGGTGTAGGCATCCACTATGGAAGGATTTTCGGAAATTCCACCCCTAAGGGGGTAAAATAAGGGATGAAAGTTTGTATGCAAGTCCGTCAGTTTTGAAGTTAGGATCTTCAAATTTTGTGTTTAGGCTGACGATTGAAAATTAATGTTTAGTTATCTCAGCGTTTGTGATAATTCCACAACCGAAGGGAGGAAAAGGGGGATGAAGTGGTTTATGCAAGTCCTTCAATTTCAAAGTAAACTTCACTAAATATATTATTATATAGTGTAGGCATCCACAAAAGAAGGATTTTTAAAAATTCCACCCCTAACAGGCTAAAATAAGGGATGAAAGTTTGTAAGCAATATTTCAACGCATAGCCCAAATCGCTGGACCTAGAGATTTGAAATTTTGCACAAAGATACTGTTATGTATGGTACTTCTTTATAATGTAATAATGTAGGTAGGATATTTATCCATGCAATAAATCAGTCTGCTTTGGATCTCGGAGTTTCATTGTCGCCTACATAACACTGGCGAACGAGTGATCAATTATTACTTTACGCGTGCAATTTAAAGTGTTGAAAATGCCTATTGGTAAAGTTGAACAGTTTCAAGTAGGAACTCAAAATTGGGACACTTATATTCGTCGTGTGAAACAATTTATGACATTAAATAACATCGACACTAGTTTACACGTGGCCACGTTAGTAACCTTAGTGGGATCGGAATGTTACGATCTTATGTGTGATTTATGTGCTCCCGATAAACCAGAGGATAAAATTTTTGATGACTTAGTGCAGTTGGTGAAGGAACATCTGGAACCTGAGAGATCAGAGATAGCAGAACGACACATTTTTAGGCAAAAGAAGCAGCAGCATGGTGAAAGTGTTCGATCTTATTTGCAAAGCTTAAAACATCTAGCTAAAACTTGCAATTTCGGCGCATCGCTTGAAGTTAATCTTCGCGACCAGTTTGTCTCTGGACTAATTAGTGAAGAAATGCGATCTAGGCTATTTGCTGAGAAAAATGTGGATTATAAGCGTGCCGTGGAACTCGCGTTGGCACTGGAAGCGGCGGAACGGCATGCGAGTTTGTCGGGCGCACCAGGCGCACATGGCGCGGCGGTGGCGGGCTCGACCGAGGCGTGCGCTGTTAGCGCAGGCGCAGGCGCAGGCGAGGGCATACATCGTGTCGGCGGCGGTGGCGGCAGCGGCGGTGGCGGCGGCATGCGGCCGCGCCCCGGCCCGGCTGCGCCAGCTTCGCGGCGTACGTGCGCCCGTTGCGGCAAAACCGGACATACCGAGAGCAGATGTCGGTATAAATATTATTCATGTGACTCGTGTGGCGAGAAAGGCCATTTAAAAACGGTATGTCGGCGAAATAAACATGTAAGTAGTGATGATCATAATGTCACAAGAAAGTCTAAAGGTCAGTTTTATCTTGATAATTCCGATTCGGAAGGTGATTGTCATTTTTATAATATGAATAAAGTGTCTGTATGTAGTGATGGTGATGGACCTTATTATGTAACGTTGCGTGTAGAAAACATATCATTAAGGTTTGAAGTAGACACGGGAAGCAAAATTTCAGCCATATCTAAACAATTCTATGAAAGCAATTTCTCACATGTGCCGTTACATACTAGGGTACTTATTTTTAAATCTTATACGGGCGATACTATCGAGACTCTTGGTTTTATTATGGTGAACGTCATTTGTGGCAGCGAAACGGCCATGTTAAAATTATTTGTTATTAATAATGGCGGGCCTCCGTTAATGGGACGTGTCTGGATAAAAAAATTGAAATTGGCGGTTATTGGTCACCATAATTTAACTGATGAAGATTCGATAGCTAAATCACTTCAATACGAGTTTCCCGATGTATTTGCTAAAGGTTTAGGCACTTTTCAATCACGATTACGTTTGTATCTCAGCGATGAAACGCCCGTATTTGTTAAGGCACGTCCATTGCCATTAGCCCTGCGCGAGCGCGTCGAGCGCGAGCTCGATCGGTTGCAGCGGGAGGGTGTCATTTACAAAGTAGATAGATCTGATTATGGCACGCCAATAGTGCCCGTTATTAAATCTAACGGAGATATCCGAATCTGTGGAGATTATAAAGTTACTATAAATCCACGACTAAAAGACTTCCACTACCCGCTGCCACGGATCGAAGAGCTGTTCTCAACTTTAGGGGGTGGTGAACAATACACCAAGTTAGATTTGTCTAATGCTTTTCAACAATGTATCTTAGAAAATGAGTCACAGCCGATGACCGCCATTACCACTCACGTAGGTACATTTGTCTACAAACGCGTTCCATTTGGTATTAAGTGTATTCCAGAAAACTTTCAAAAAATAATGGAGGAAACGTTGAGTGGTTTGCCCTTCACGGCTGTCTTCGCGGACGATATTTGTGTAACGGGAAAATGCAAATCTTCCCATTTGTCAAACTTAAGAGCCGTGTTACAGAGACTTAAAGAAAATGGTCTTAGAGTAAATTTTTCCAAATGTCAATTTTTTCAAGATTCTGTGACATATTTGGGTTATAAGATAGATAAATATGGATTACATACGGATACTAATAAGATTGAAGCTATTGTAGCAGCTCCTGCACCCACAAATATTACACAATTAAGAAGTTTTATCGGTCTTGTTAATTTTTATTCAAAATTTTGTTATAATATGAGTGAAATTTTAAAGCCTTTATATAAGTTATTAAAAAGTAATGTCGAATGGCACTGGAACAATGATTGTCACACAGCATTTGCAAAAATAAAAAAAATGTTGAGTAGTTCTCCGGTGCTCGCGCATTATGATCCGAATTTGCCTCTTATTTTGTCAGTAGACAGCAGTCCGTACGGAATGGGGGCGGTCTTGTCACAGCGCTACGCTGACGGCAGCGAGCGGCCTGTGTGTTGTGCGTCGCGTACGTTGAACGCCGCTGAATCCAACTATTCGCAGTTGGATAAGGAAGCGTTAGCAATAGTGTTTGGTGTTACGAAACACCACCAGTATGTATATGGTAGACGATTTATTTTACGTAGCGATCATCGCGCGCTTAGTTATATATTTGGCAAAAACAAAGGTATTCCGGTAACGGCTGCGAGCCGTCTACAACGATACGCAGTTAAGTTAGCCGCTTATAATTTCGCAATCGAGTTTGTGAGGTCAGAAAAAAATTGTCATGCGGATGCTCTGTCCCGACTCCCTTTGAACTCGACTCATGGTCGAGTTAAAGGTGACGATGAGGAGTGTAGTTATCTTAATTTTGTTCAAGAGGACTTTCCACTCAGTTTTAAAGAAATTATAATTGAGTTGGCAAAAGATTCATTACTAAGCAAAATTTACGGCTACGTAATGTTTGGTTGGCCGTCGGATACAAACATTGAATCTGAAAAGCCGTACATTAATAGGAAAGATGCTTTACACGTCGATCGTGGCTGTTTAGTTTGGGGCTACAGGATAATAATACCGAGAACACTACGCGAAATAGTCTTAAAAGAAATACATGGGGGTCATCCAGGAATAGTGAAAATGAAACAGATAGCACGTAACTACGTGTGGTGGGAGTGTTTAGACGCGGATGTGGAGCGCGTGTGCGCCGAGTGCGCCGCGTGCCGCTCACAACGCGCGCTACCACCTGCCGCCCCGCTGCACTCCTGGCCGTGGCCAGAGGAGCCTTGGTCTCGTCTAAACGTAGATTTCCTAGGACCCTTTAACAACAAATATTATTTAATAATCATCGATGCCCATTCGAAGTGGATTGAAGTGGAAAAAGTGAGTACCACGTCCGCTTCTATAGTTATAGATAGTTTTAGACGAATTTTTGCCCGGTTCGGTATACCGAAAAGAATCGTAAGTGACAATGGTCCCCCCTTTTCATCAGCCGAATTTGCCAATTATCTTAAACGAAACGGTGTTAAACACTCGCTAGTAGCTCCTTATCATCCTGCCAGTAATGGAGCAGCGGAAAATGCTGTGCGTAGTATTAAAAGGGTTTTAAAAAAAGCATCTATCGAAAAGGTTGACGATAATACAGCTATTACCAAATTTTTATTCATGTATAGAAACACAGAACACTGTACTACAGGGCGGGAACCAGCAGTGGCGATGTTCGGACGAAGGCTACGCGGCAGACTGGACTTATTACGTCCTGACTCGGGCGAAGTAGTGCGCGATGCGCAGCTTGCGCTCGAACAGCGCAGTGCAGCAGCTGGGAAGTTGCGGGAGGCCGCGCCGGGCGACCGCGTGCTCATGCGTGATTATAGACAGGGACAGAAATGGACTGAGGGTGAGGTAGTTAAAAGATCAGGGCCAGTCACGTACTCTGTCAGGTTAGATAATGGTCAAATCCATAAGCGTCACGTAGACCAGATATTGACAGATAAAGCGCGTAAAACACGATACTCTTTTATTAATCGCAAACCAGAAGACCCTACTGAGCATAGTTCGGAAGAAAAGGAAGCTATTGATAAGACTTTGTCAGTTGATTCTCCTCTGAACTCATCGCATGACAGTGGTGCGACTAAATCCCCATTCGGTACACCCGCGCAGTCACCTATGACGCCGGCGCCGGCGCCGCCGCCAGGGCCGGAGTCAGTTGAGGTAACCCACATGCGCCGGAGAGCTGCTATAAGTTGTAGTAAAAAGTTAAAAATGTCTAAATACTAAGATTAGTATAATAAGTAGTTAGAAAACTAATTACCTATATTAAGTCCACTGTTTTATATTATTATTTTCATACCATACCTACATACATACATAACTATATACAAACCATAGCATACATTATATATGTACGGGGTACACCTTGTAGATATTAAAAGAGTTAAAATATGATAGAAACTGTTTATTACAAATTTGAAATATAATTAAAATGATAGTGAATTGAGAATAAGATTGCTATGCTATGCTATGCTGATGCTATGATAGTGAGTACGCGCCCGCCGCGGTATAGGTCGAAACGTGAACTAATTTAATTGATTGATGGATTTGTGAATGAAGCGTAAAATGCTGATGTTAGTATAATAATGCACGGTTGCACCGTACATGCTCCCGGGCGAGAGATGAGGAAGGCTGATGTTGATGGATGTGATTCTTATTTTAATTATAAGGTGATTCAACAATTTTGATTACAAGGTGATTCAACAATTTTTTTAAAAACTAAACAAGTGTTAGTCACAATTGAAATTACTTTTGCTAATAATAGGCGACGTTGATTTGTTTTAGAACACGCGCACTTTTTTGATTTAAATTCGCACTCGCGCACTGATTATCACTAGCACATGCACTGTTGTTGATTTTAATTCGCACTCGCGCACTGATTATCACTAGCACATGCACTGTTGTTGAGCTGCCCACGCGGCGAAGGCTCCGGCACCACAGGCCGGGCGGCGGTGTCAGTGAGGCCGGCGGCGATGAGGCCGACGGAGGTGACTGACTCTCCTTTGATGACACAGTAATTCCCGAGTGATAAAACACCTGCTGCGCTAATTTGCTCCACGGTAACTTGACTACCGCATATGATACGTAGCGGGCATTGGCCGCAACAAAAGAATAAATATGTATTTATTCGATCAAGTTCTTTCCAAACGTCAGTACAGATATCTGTGTTGATTTTGCATTTACTTGTTTGATCTTGGATACATAGGTTTTCATCTGTTTTAAGCTGATGAATTGGTCTACGCAATTGACACAATCTTGTTGTTTGGTCAAATTGGATACACATCTGCAAATCCGTTACTGACATAGGTATATACGAATCTTTCTGAATATTCATTGCTAGATAGTCGGCAATGGGTATGATGTTTACCATATTTGTTTTGATTGCTTGTGGTAGCGGAATAACTTGATAGATGTCGTAACTGTCTCGGGTTACAAGAGGAACCTTTATTTCAAAGATGAGGTATTGCTTTGTGACTTTTGCTCTGACCTTCAATAAATGATAAATATTTGATATGTCAAAGTTAATATTTTGAATCGGTAAAGACAAATCTTTTGATAGGTGTCCAGAAATAATGCTCAATTCATTCCTAAGCTGATTAGGTGGTAATAGATGAATGTCGAATTTACCATGAGATACATCTGTAATTGTATCGAGAAGGGTATTTTGAATGCTTTTCAGGTTGATCAAGATGCTGTTTGCTATAATTGATGACAAAGTAAATTCGCTCATATCTTCTACCTTCTGGACTTCTTGATTCAAAACATTGGTCGCTTTCTCTAAGCTGTTTAAATGTTTATTAAATGATTTGTGCTGCATGTTCATAGTAATTTCCAACCTTTTTAGGAAATTGTATTCTGCTTCAATTATTGTAGTCTGATTCTTCCACAGGTTCGCAAGATGATGCTGGTTTTGTCTCATAAGATCGATATCTATTTGATATTGTTTAGCGAAATTGTCGTCTAGAATTCCAAAGAGACTATTTCCAACGTTTCCTATTGCATTGATAAGACCGCGACGTAATCGAGTACGCGCGTTAAATTGCTGACGAAGTAACAGCTGATCGTAGTGTACGAGCTCGCCGTGACCGTGATTTAATTGTAATAGGACCGCGTCACATGATGTTTGTTGTTGTTGTCTCGCACATATGGTTCTCATATGACTGATATACTTCTGGAATAACTCTGAACTTTCCCAATAAGGGTCCATATTGTAGTATACTACAATCTTCCATTCGTCACGAATCATATGCATCTCTGATATTTTATCAAAGTAAAGGCTTTGATTTGTTTTAAAATTTGATATGTTGTAGGCACCTTGTGCTATAGGCATGATAAATGAAAATAACATTAATGCTAATGTGATAAAATTGCAGAATTTGCTTTTTGTGCCTACTCGCTTTGATCTATTATGAGTTGCAGACGAACTATCTTCATTGCTTGAATTTTTGCTATTTTTCTGCCTACTAAGTTCTTTGTGCTCTTCGTTGGTAACAGGTAGAATGGATACTTTTGTGATCGGTCTTTTGATAATACCGTTTTTTGTTTTAAGTGTGACTACTCGTACGAGTCCATCTCTGCCGGGGTGGAGTTCAATTACTCTTCCTAACGCCCATTTTCCCGCGGGCAGGTTCGCATCATGTATAACGACGACACTGTCGAGTTTGATATTTGGTTGCTGAGTCTGCCACTTGCTTCTTACCGATAACTGACACATGTATTCGGATCTCCATCTCTTCCATATATCATGGAAGATCTTTTGTGCTAATTGCCATCTCGTTCGTCCATCTCGTTCAGTTTCAATGATTGTTAAAACTGGACCACTTGCTAAAAAGTGAGAAGGTGTTAAATAATCCATGTCATCAGGGTCTTCATTCAACGCACTCAGTGGTCTGGAGTTGAGGCACGCTTCAAGTTGTGAAAGTAGGGTGGAGAACTCCTCGAATGTGAGTTTTTGCTCACCGATGACTCTACGTAGATGGTATTTGAGACTCTTTACCGCGGCCTCCCAGAGTCCTCCAGCACTGGGCCATGACGGAGCGTTGAAGTGCCATTCGATGTCCATCTGACTGACATCTGATAAAAAATCTTTGCTAATGATGGCTTTTAAATCTATGCTTTCTTGCTTCAATAATCTGCTTGCTCCTACAAAATTTGTGCCATTGTCACTGTAAATATGACTAGGCGCTCCTCGTCTTGCTGCCATTCTTCTTAATGCTGCTAAGAATGTTGAGGAAGAAAGATCGGACACCAGCTCCAAATGAACTGCTTTTGTTACCATGCATATAAATACTGCAATATAACCTTTCGTGCATTTAATGCCTCGACCTTTGCTTGATTTGACATCTATGTATCCAGTGAAATCCACACCCGTATGCTGAAATGGCCTTGATGGATTAACTCTGGACTCTGGTAGATCACCCATTAATTGATCTTGCTTAATAGGATTGTGCTTTCTGCATCGAACACAATTACGTAACCGCTGTTTAACTGCTCTATTTCCTCCAACAATCCAATATTTTTGTCGGAGCCATGCTAGTGTAACACGAGCACCGCCATGATACGTCATTCTGTGTGCATGGTCGATGAGTAAGTTTGTTAAATGGCTGCTGTGTGGTATGATGAGAGGATGGACCATGTTTTGGCTAATATGTGCATTTTTGAGTCGGCCTCCAACTCTTAGCATTCCCTCTTTATCGAGAAACGGATTTAAGCTATGTAAATTGCTTCTGGAACTAATTGTTCCGTGTTTTTGTAAGTGATCAATATCTTCGTAAAATTCATGCTGTATAATATGCTTGATAATTTTCAGTTGAGCCATTCTGAGCTCTTGTACTGTGAGATAAGATTGCTTGTTTTGCGATTTGATTCGCAATACCCATGCTAGTATGCGCGTCACTCGTGTAAAACTGCTGTGCTTGATAATAATGTTGCTTATGATATCATCATTTGTTACGTCACGCGGGTTTATAGTGACATTTGATTGTTTTGTATTCTTCTTTTCTTCCTCAGTGATGTAAACATGTTTTTCATCTTGATAGATAAATTTTGGTAACCAGGTTGGCCCATGCCACCACAGAGGATGTTGATACAGCTGCTCTGTTGTTATACCTCGGCTGGCACAGTCTGCTGGATTTTCAGATGACTTTACATAGTGCCAGCTGTTTGATGGTAAAGTCTCTATAATCTGAGTGACTCTGTTTGCTACGAATGACTTCCAGCGGCTCGGATCTCCTTGAAGCCATCCTAATACTGCTGTCGAATCGGACCAGCTGTATATTTTAACTTCATAATCACTTAAACATTCTTGTACCTTTTGTATTAGTTTTGAAAGTAAAAGGGCTGCGCTGAGTTCTAGACGGGGTAACGTAATGCTTTTGTTAGGTGGTACTAGTCTTGATTTTGCTGCAACTAATACAATCGTGCTAGTTTGATTTTGCTTACGTATTTTGCAATATACTACGGCAGCGTAAGCTTTCATAGACGCATCACAAAAGCCATGCAATTCTATGACGTCACCCTCATGAATTTGCAACCATCTTGGAATCTTAATTTTGCTAATATTATCTAAATCTTGCTTTATTTTTGACCAATCGCAAATTATATCGTAAGGAAGTTCATCGTCCCATTGTATATTGCATGTCCAAAGCCTTTGAAATAAGAGCTTTAGCTTAGTTGTTATTGGAGTGAGCCATCCTAATGGATCAAAAATCTTGGAGATATCTGATAAAAGAGAACGTTTTGTTTGTTTAGTAGCTGATAAATTAATTTTTAGATCAAATGTAAATTGATCTGTATGAGGATTCCAGCGCAATCCTAGAGCCTTAGTAGACTCCTGATGCTTGAAGTCGAATGTCTGTTCATTGCTATTTGCTGTGCTAACGAGCTTCAATAAATCGGGTTCGTTTGAAGTCCATTTTCGAAGGTTAAACCCTCCTGATTTTAATAGATTTATCAAATCCATCTGTAATTGTCTAGCCTTTGGGATGCTGTGAGCTCCTCCGAGAAGATCGTCCATGTAAAAATGCTCTTCTAGGAACTTTGCAGCTTGACTTTCTTTATACTTGTGACCTTCATCTCTTGCTAGTTGCTTTAATGTCATCATTGCTAAGAATGGTGCTGCTTTTGTACCGTAAGTCACGGTTGATAATTGATATTCACGAAGCGGCTCCCTTGGGGAAGACCTCCATATAATTTTTTGATATTGCTGATCCTCCTCGTGGAGCAGAATCTGGCGAAACATCTTCTCAATATCAGCAGTGTAAGCGAACTGATATTGTCTCCACTTGAGAATTAATGATAACAAATCTTGTTGAAGATTTGGGCCACGGTACATGACGTCGTTTAAACTATGGCACGTGGACGTTTTTGCCGACGCATTAAAAACGACACGTAGTGCTGTTGTCGTGGAGTCGGCGCGGTGCACACAATGATGTGGTAAATAATAGCCTGATATCTGATTACCGGATGTTTCACGCATGTGGCCGCGGTCTATGTAGTCTTGCATAAATATTTTATAATCTTTCGCAATATTTTCATGTTTGATAAATTTTCTTTCTAATTGCCTAAATTGTGCTATTGCTGTAGGCTTAGATTCTCCCAAATTTTGTTTAGCATCTGTCTTTAAAGGTAATCTCACGATGTATCTTCCGTCATCTTGCCGCGTAGTCGATGACTTGTAATACTGCAAGCACTGATAGTCTTCTTCTGACAAGCTCGAATTATTGCTAATATCCTCTATTTCCCAAAATTTCTGGATATCCTCGACATTGTTTAATACGACGCTGCAATTAAACGACTTGATATCGCCGCTTAAAATCCAACCAAGTCGTGTTTGCTGTGCTATAGGGTGTGATTCATCTTCGGCCGATATGAATCCACCCAAAATGATCCTTTTGTAGACTTTAGACCCCAACAAAAGATCGACTGAACGACTAATATTGAAGTCCGGATCTGCTAACTGGACAGTTTCCAAGGACGGCCATGATGGTTTCTTGAATGATTGATTTGGTAAATTATTGATTAACCGTTTCATAACAAACATATCTGTAGTAAATTGATAGTTGTCGTAGACTGATGAACATGTGGCTTTAATTGCGCCTTTACAATTGTTTTCTTTTTCTCCTATGCCGAAAATGACTCCCTTGTATTGCTGTCTTGGTAGTAGTAAAATTTGAGCGGCATTTTCGGTTATAAGAGATGCTTGCGAGCCCTGATCAATGAGTGCTCGCATTGTGTGATATGATCCGTCTGCTGCTTGTATTTTGATCAATGCTGTTGCGAGAAGAACTTCTTCTTCTTCTTCTACTTCATCGCTGTCACATTGGGCTACGTGTGTGCCACTTTTTCGTTGATCTGACCCTGCATTTGATCGCTTTACGAACGCGTCATGAATCAACGTATTATGTCGACCATTGCACTCGCGGCATCGTTTTTCCGATATGCAATTTTTTCCATTGTGGTCATGTAGGCAATTAATGCATAAATTTAATTTCGCAACCGTGTTCCGCTTTTCAAACGGATGTAACTTGAGAAAGCCGTCGCAATGAAATATGCCGTGTTCTTTTTTGCAGAATGGACATCCTGTTTTCGTTGCGAAATTTGGCGTTTGTGACTGATTTGATATATTTTGATTGCTGCTGAATGATTTATAAAAATGATTTTTCTTCACATATGATGCTGTTTCGCGTTGCTGTGTTGATTTAGATGAATCTTGTTTACGTTGAGATGACTCTAGTGACGTAAACTTGCTCTCCATAAAATCCAAGAGATCCTTCAGGGTAGGCAAGTCCCTAGGATTTGATAATGATTGTATGTAGTCATTATGTGTTTCAGAGTCAAACTTCTGCGATAATATATGTACGATGAGAGGGTCCCACGTAGAGATGTCCACACCTAAATTTTTGATTGCATACAGACACTCGTTGGTAGTGTCATGTATTTTCTTTATAATTGTTGCCGATTGTTGTGTCATAGTTGGTAAATTCATGAGAATATTTACGTGGGACGTGAAAATTAATTTTATGTTATTAAATCTATGGTTTAAAATATCCCAACAAACAGTATAATTTTCGGTGCTGATAAGTAAATGCTGGACTATTTTTTCAGCATCCCCTTTAAGTTTGCTTTTCAGGAATTGCATCTTCTGTGCATTTGACATTGATCGATTGTTGTGGATCGCTTCGTTAAATAAATCCTTGAATGAAACCCACTGATGGTAGTTCCCACTGAATGAAGGAATATCCAGCTTTGGTGTCGACTTTTCTCTGTGCGACTCTGACCACAGTTTTCTGTTTATTGATGTTTTGATAGTGTTGTATTTCTCCTCATGTTTTGTAAAAGTTTGTTCGTACTCTAAATTGGGGACAATCGTTTCGTTATCGATCTCCCAATGTAGATTATCTATTGCAGACCATCTTGTTTGTAGGGTTTTCAATACATCCTCAAACTCCCACTTTTCGTTGATGAGATCGAGGTTAATATTATTCATTGTTCTCACAAATGCTTTGAAGTTTGTATTTTGTTTTCGAAGCATCTCGTTGATTTTACTCGAAATGCCTCGAGATACCGTTGGTGCTAGTAATTGATCTCCTACGGGTGTCAATGGCCGCTGATGGTCGACAGGATTTACGAAACTTGTTGTTGCTAGTGGAGTTGCTGGTTTTAGCAAGGGAGTTTTAGGCTTCTCATCGGCAAGAGGACCTAAATAATTTTGAAAATATGCTTGAGTTTCATTATAATAATTAAATGCTTGCTGAAAATAGTTATGCTTAAAATAATCGTGAGACATGTCATCAGATTCACGTAATTTCTCATGGTTAGATTGGAACTCTTTCCAATAAGAATTAAGGGTTTCCAATCTTCGTTTGATATGCTTAAGAGTCTTACGATCAGGACCATCCTTTTTGAAGTTTCGAAGGAGTGTTTGTACCCCTTCAATTATTTGATATTGCGTTGCTATTAGACCTTCCATAATTAATTTGCAAATTGAGATATTACAAAAGGAAAGATCTTACTTTTGATATTGTTACTGCTTGCTTGCTCTGCTGGTGACTTGGCACTAAGCCTGGTCTGAAGATGCTGGGTAGGGTCTGCTTGACCCTATTGCTGTTGATAATGCTATTGATATTGCTGTTGATAATGCTGTTGATAATTATTGCTGATAGTTTGGCGCCAAACGTGCTGATAATTGCCGAGCCTTGATGCTGCGGCCTGCTACTGCTTGCTGAGGATGATCTTGTATGACTCTTGATTGCTAGTGCTTGATACTGATTGAGACTGTTCTCAAATTTGATATATTGATAATAAATAAAATTGAATTGATAATATGATAAATTAATGCTTTGCTAGTCCAATGGTGTAGAATCCAACTGGTGCTTGGTGAAACCACTAACACGAATTACTGTCACTTTCACGTTAACTGATCACTCGCGAAGTGGTCCCGCCCTGTTCGATAAGCTCGAAGGACCAAAAAGATGTACGGGGTACACCTTGTAGATATTAAAAGAGTTAAAATATGATAGAAACTGTTTATTACAAATTTGAAATATAATTAAAATGATAGTGAATTGAGAATAAGATTGCTATGCTATGCTATGCTGATGCTATGATAGTGAGTACGCGCCCGCCGCGGTATAGGTCGAAACGTGAACTAATTTAATTGATTGATGGATTTGTGAATGAAGCGTAAAATGCTGATGTTAGTATAATAATGCACGGTTGCACCGTACAATATAACTTACCAGATTCTAAATTATAAATTACTATTATGTATGAGTTATTCTTTCTAACCATGTTTACAATATAGGAACATTATTGTCATGTACTTAATATACTCATAAATAGAAGGAGGACAGTGTTATGTATGGTACTTCTTTATAATGTAATAATGTAGGTAGGATATTTATCCATGCAATAAATCAGTCTGCTTTGGATCTCGGAGTTTCATTGTCGCCTACATAACAGATACCTTATATAGTGTAGGCATCCACTAAGGAAGGATTTTCGGAAATTCCACCCCTAAGGGGGTAAAATAGTGGATGAAAGTTTGTATGCAAGTCCGTCAGTTTTGAAGTTAGGATCTTCAAATTTTGTGTTTAGGCTTACGATTGAAAATTAAGGTATAGTTATCTCAGCGTTTGTGATAATTCCACCACCGAAGGTAGGAAAAGGGGGATGAAGTTGTTAATGCAAGTCCTTCAAATTGAAAGTAAACTTCACTAAATGTATTATTATACGGTATAGGCATCCACTAAGGAAGGATTTTCGGAAATTCCACCCCTAAGGGGGTAAAATAAGGGATGAAAGTTTGTATCCAAGTCCGTCAGTTTTGAAGTTAGGATCTTCAAATTTTGTGTTTAGGCTGACGATTGAAAATCAATGTATAGTTATCTCAGCGATTGTGATAATTCCACCACCGAAGGGAGGAAAAGGGGGATGAAGTTGTGTATGCAAGTCCTTCAATTTGAAAGTAAACTTCACTAAATGTATTATTATACTGTGTAGGCATCCACTAAGGAAGGTTTCTTTGGAAATTCCACCCCTAAGGGGGTAAAATAAGGGATGAAAGTTTGTATGCAAGTCCGTCAGTTTTAAAGTTAGGATCTTCTAATTTTGTGTTTAGGCTGACGATTGAAAATTAATGTAAAGTTATCTCAGCATTTATGATAATTCCACCCCCGAAAGGGGAAAAAGGGGAATTAAGTTGGGTATACAAGGCCTCTAATTTCACGATAAACTTCACTAAATTTATTATTATACAGTGTAGGTATCCAGTAAAGAAGGATTTTTGGAAATTCCACCCCTAAGGGGGTAAAATAGGACTTGAAATTTTGTATGGAAGTCCGTCAGTTATGAAGTTAGGATCTTCAAATTTTGTGTTTAGGCTGACGATTGAAAATTAAAGTAAAGTTGTCACAGCGTTTGTGATAATTCCACCCCCGAAGAGGGAAAAGGGGGATTAAGTTGTATACGAAAATCTTTCATTTCCATAGTAAACATGCTACCATGGTCGATATGGATGAGTCGGTTAATTATCCTATTCAAAATAAATATATTTTCTTTCTTTCTTTCTTTCTTTCTATTCAATTTTTTAACTCTCTTAATCCGCCGGGTAATCCGTTTCATGCATGTACCTGCTCCTGTCATATTGATTAGAAATATACGGCCTCCAAAATTGTGCTGCAGAACTTGACTACAAGCAACAGTTCTCCGCCGCAATGTTATTGAGGCCAAAATATTAACTGGTTCTGCCAGAGGAGAAACAGTCTCGTGCCGCGTATACCATTGATCCCAAAGCACCTTCCGTTTGAATTTAAAAGATTACAGTTCCTTATCGAGGTTTGCTTCGCGATGGCTATTAATAAATCACAGGGAAGAACAAAAAGTTAACAAGCAGGCAGACGGGCCACCTGATGGTAAGTGGTCACCGCCGCCTATGGACATTTGCAATACCAGGGGGATTGCCAATGTGTTGTCGACCTTGTAGAGCTCTTTTTACGCCTTTTTTGAAGAACCCCATATCGTAGCGCTGAGGGAAAACCGTAATGGGGAGTTCATTCCACAACCTAATGGTCCGCAGTAAGAACGTCCGACTAAAACGTTGTGTGGACGATCGAGGCGGCTCGAGGATGTGAGGATGAACTCCACATCTCCGGCGAGCAGTGCGATGGTAGAAAGGTGATGGTGGCACCAGATCAAAAAGTTCACGAGAACACTCCCCATTATACAGGCGGTAGAATACACAGAGAGAGCCTATATCTCTCCGAAGGCTAAGAGGTTCTAAACCGCCAGTGAGTATGGGATCGTCAACGATACGAGTGGCCCGCCTTTGCACCGAGGCAAGTGGATTAAGCTGATAAGCGGGTGCGCCTGCCCAGAGGTGCGAGCAGTACTCCATATGCGGCCTAACCTGAGCTTTATAAAGCTGTAGCCGCTGGCGTGTCGTGAAGTACCACTTAGCCTTATTAAGCACACCCAACTTTTTTGAAGCCAGTTTGGCTTTGCTTTCCAAATGACCTCGGAACTGGACATCACTCGCAATATCGACACCGAGGATCCCGATACTCTGTGCGATATTGAGAGGAGTGTCTGGGAATTTCGGTGCTACTACGAATGGGGTTTTTTTCGCGAAGAACGCGCAGACTTGTGTCTTCGAGGGATTAAAACGGACTAAATTAAGTCTCCCCCATTCCGAGACCCGCTCCAACGAAGTCTCGACTTCAGACACAAGTCGAATTCGACTTTCCTCCACCGTGGACCGAGGGATGTTAGCACGGCCGGAGTATTGGGCATCACCAGTGCTGTCATCCGCATAGCAGTGAATGTTGGGAATTTTCAACATATCATTGATATGCAGGATGAACAGTGTGGGTGATAGCACACAGCCTTGCGGTACGCCAGCATTCATATTTTTGATATCGGAGCAGCATCCGTCAGCGGCGACTTTGATGCTCCAATCAGCAAGAAAACTGGACACCCAAGTGCACAAACCCTCGGGAATTCCGTAAGACGGCAGCTTCGATAGAAGTGCCCTGTGCCAGACCCGATCGAAGGCCTTAGCGATGTCGAGGCTAACTGCCAATGCCTCTCCTTTACTCTCTATGGCTTCAGCCCATCGGTGCGTTAGGTAAACAAGAAGATCACCAGCTGAACGACCATGACGTACTGGCGGTCGCTTATCAGCTGGTGCTCCTCTAAATACCTAAGGAGCTGAGTATTGATGACCCGCTACATCACCTTAGAGAGGAGGGAGGTTATCGCTATTGGCCTGTAATTGGACGGATCTGTTCGGTCCCCTTTTTTGGCAATCGGATGGACAAGGGCTGTCTTCCACGAAGAAGGTACACGTCCGGCGGTATAGGAAAGCCTGAATAGGCGCGTCAACACTGGAGACAACTCTGGAGCACACGTCCTAAGCACAATGGCGGGGATACCGTCAGACCCACTCGACTTTCGGACATCAAGGGAGAACAGAGCTCGTCGGACCGCGATTTGCGAAAAGCGGATTTCCGGCATTGAGCTGCCACAACGCGGGATGCTAGGCGGTGTGTAACTCCGAAATTTGCTAGAGTTTATTTGCGGCAGGACTGTTTCAATTTTATGTGGCATGCTCGCATGTAAGCTCTCAATCTTCCTGAACTTTTGTCAAATATCACGTAGTGGCGGGCTATAGCCATGAACAAAGCTCTATATTGTTACAATGATTCATATCTAGAAAAAAGAAATAATCTACGCGGACGAAGTCGCGGGCTAAAGCTAGTTATTAGATAAAATACAACAGTGATAATATTTTTAGATAGTTTTCTATATCCTGTAAGCACAGTGGCCTCCTGAAAAATAAAGTAAAAAAAAAATTGTTCTGCTATTTTTTACGTACACTACTACAGTACCCAATTGATAAGGCGCGTCGTGAATCTTCGTTAGCACAGAAAATAAAGTATGGCCCCGAAGATTAACGAAAGAATGCTTAAAACTTACAATCAACCTTAGATCACTACTATAAGTTTATAATACACTGCAACTGTTAGTTCCGTCTCACTCGCAAGTCACGCCCCTCCGCACACAGGCGGCAGCTGCCGACCAATAGCATTTCCCGCGCTTAGAAATTGTATCTTCTGCGCAGGTACATCGGTAAGCCATATCAGTTGGGTACGACTGTACGCCCCGCCCCGCCCCGGGTAGATGGGGCTCGCAGCTGGAACTGCGGGTCCGGCTGTTTGGATCAGGGTACGCGGGGTCAGGTAGGCCACCGCCTTTATTAAGGCGGTACCTGACGTTGGTGTTGGTCTCGCGGTGGTCTATGTGGTTAGTTGCAGAGGGTGGCATGTTGTCTGTTCGGTATGTGTGACCGAGCGTCATTCCTCGCGCGCAACGAGTGTTTGTATTTTCAGACGCGGGGTTCGTGAGTAATCCTTAAGCAGGTGAGCTCCTGTGAGTGAACTGCATCTCCGGCACTTTCCTGGATAGAAAGTAGAGGGCTACCCGTTGGATTAGTTTTCCGGCAACCCAGCTGTAGGCATTGGGTAGATACGTGGATTCGTATTGGGAAGTGAGCGCGCATGACAGCTCCGGTACCATTCATGGAGAAATGGAAGTCAGCTTCTCTGGCGTCCCCAGCGGGGATTGAATCCGCAAGCACCCTAGGGTGTGTTTGTGCTAGTGCTTGCGCTTGCGTAAGTAATAGCACAGACGCAGCTAGTGGGGTGCGCGTGGTGAGCGACTTTTAACAGCTCCGGTACCATTCTGGACAAATGGTAGTGAGCAATCACGGTGCTCACATTTTCTCACGAGTACCAGGGGCGAGTACTCTGGCGGCGTGACCTACCGCAGAGGGTCTCTGACGCTTCGTAAGGGGTTGCCAGGACTAGTGTGCCGTCTTTTATGACCTAGCGGTTGGTGAAGGTGGCCACTATAGAAAATCTCAGTAGATTGATAAGGGGTTTGTACGCCCCGCCCCGCCTTATGGCCCCCGGTTTTTGAGCCAATGTGCGTTGTCTACCAAATTCATAATTGTTTTTGACGCTATTGAGTTAGTAGACTACCAAAACGATCAAATCTGTAAAATTATACACCACTGAAACACAATTGTAATAGCAGACTTAGTTCCCAGATTAGGCTTTACTATTTTTTTATGTATATTTCTTTAATTTCATTTTGAAAAGTTATCAATATATATAAAAATCAATGCCACTTTTCGTTGTAATTTTATAACTCAAGAACGGGCTCACCTATCCAAACCAAATGTTTAGGCTTTGTTCGGACTATTTAGTAGATCGTTTATGTGAAGTTTGCACAAAATCGGTCGAGCGGTGCTTCATTTATCACATTTGTATTATTACACTTTAAACGTAGCGAAGCACGTACCGGGCCGTTAGTTTAACATAAAATAGTTGTTTAAGAGTCTCTATTTTGGATAAAAAAAACAACTAACCAACCATGAAAAAAATGTATTAAATTACAGAAACACTGAAAATAACGTAGATGTAAGAGAAAAGCAAGAATATCATCACACTTTACGAGACATGTTTAAGGTGCAAAAGCTACAATATTTACATATCTTGATATAGCAATATTATACTTTGTTACTCGGGCTATTTGAAAATTCTGTACTTTTATCGCAGTCCTCATAAATGTTGGCTTAAACCAGCCTGAGTTGGTTCATGCCTATTGCCCATTTTGGGGAAAGAATCGCGTATTATGTGGCGCAATAGCAATTTTAGGTGTAATAAGTGTTATAATGGTAATTAACAGGTTTAGCGTGTGAGCAAAATTATAAATTCATGTATATTATGAATCCTGTAAATATTACTTTAATATTTACAGGATTCGTTGGGCAAAGCTCTTTAACAGAAAAAATATGATTAATTTTTCTTACCATTTACTAATTGGAACTGGTACTGCTCTGTGGAGTGAAAATTAAAAAAAAAAAAGATTTATATTTGACGGGCCAGTTGGCGCAGTTGGTTAAGACTCTGGTAAAGATTCCACCTATTGCGCCGCAGGTCGTGGGTTCGATTCCCGCACAGGACATGCATTTGTGTGCATGAACATGTCTATACGTCCTGAGTCTGGGTGTAATTATGTATATTAAGTATGTATTTTTTCAAACAAAAAGTAGTATAATATGTATTATATCAGTTATCTGGTTCCCATAGTACAAGCTCTGCTTAGTTTGGGATCAGATGACCATGTGTGAGGATTGTCCCTGGATATTTATTTATTTTATTGATATTACTTGTATATGTCCCGACTTCGGTGAATTTAACATTCATAAATGCCCTTCTGGGGCCTTAATTGCATAAATTGCATTGACTTTGACTTTAAATTTGCAAATTGCAAATCAACAGTTGTGTGTACGACAGTACATACTAGCATTATGCTGAGTTTGCTACCATATTTACAATAAATTATTCATATTCATAAGAAATCTAAACTTCAATCCTGCTAAGAATAGAAAGTGAAATAAAGAAATGAACAATTGAAAAGGAGTTTATCCTTGTACTCTACCAAGTATGTGACTGCACTACAAAGCATTTGCACCAAGTATTCTTTGATATGCAAAGATAAAGTGGTTCGAAAACTGATACGCTCAATGTTACCAACTTCATATTAATTCTGAAACTGTCATACGATTCTTCAGTGACTATTAGAACTATGAAAGTTTTACAAAGTACTCGTGGTTGGATGAAAGGAAAACTTTATTGAGGAAATATTTAATGGAGTTCACACTTACTGACATTTCCTTGGATGTCGTCGAGTTTTGTAAGTACCCAACTTTGTCGCGTTATCTGAACACTGTCTTACTAATTCTTCCTTTGAAACACAAATTGAACAAATTCTTTTTTTAATTCTAATTTAAGCATTAAGCATTGCAGGAGAACTATATAAGTTAAGTATCTGCGATACTAAAAACTTTACTATATTTAAAGGAAAACAAGAGATACTAAAAAAATATCTTAAATAATAAAGAAGAGCTACATTCAAATTTCAAGTAAGGTATTTCCTGTCTTAATTTCACGGAAGTAAATTTATTTAGTCAAAGTAAGTAAAGCCAGGTCAAGGCAGCATAGTCCTTGAATCCTTTGAGTTATTATAGCTTTATGCGGGACCCTATTATAATTTGCGAAACAAAACCTAAATTTTATTCAAATTAGACGAAACTAATTCTTAGTATGGAACTGGACAAGCTGATAAGCGCTGTTATCCCAACTGATATTAACTGCGAAAGTGAGTTTGTTTGTTATGCCTTCACGCCTCAACCACTCAACGGATCATCATGAAATTTGGCATGCAGATAGTATGGAGAAGGACATAGGCTACATTGTATCCCAGGAATATGGGTATTTGTGGTTGTATTTAAATTAGGGTTAGGTACTCTGTAGGAATGGCTGCTGACCCATGGTACAACCGCTATGTTCAACTAGTTGTACCACGGGGACGTAAGTCTACCCATGGTCTAACTGGTTGTACATACAACAGGGAATTAGGTCTACCCATAGTCCAACTGGTAGTATCATGAGGAAGTAACTTTACCCATAGTCCAACACGCGAACGTTCACCGATGGTCCAACTGGTTGTACCACGGGAAAGTATAAAAAGTATAAACCCATGGGAGCAAAATCTGTTTTTTAATTGCATTAAAATTGGGTTTATTTTTCCGTAATTATGAAGATTATAAAAATATTTCCTACATTCATCTCAGCGGTATTTTCTTAAGATTTAGTATTAGTAGCAGTTTATTGTTGTGCTGATGCACATAATAATATGAATATATTCATGTTGTAGGTACCTATACAATGTTAAAAATATGATATCTGATTTCTATACAAAGTTCTGTTCACTTTCGAATCAAATGGCCATGTGTGAAGTATGTCCCAGGATAGTAATAATATTAAGATAAAATAATTATATTCGTCAACAAATATTCCCGTATTTTTTAAATAATTCAGTTATAGCAAAATTAAATTACTTTTATCCAGCGATAAGTTTATACATCATTGTGGTTCAACTATTAATAGAGTTTGGGAATTTATCTCGTTAAAATGCAACGATGATCCGCATTAATATTTTCGTAACGCATCAGTATGTTTAATGCAAAATTTAATTATATTTCACCCGCATTCCCGAGTGATCGTATGTTTTCCCGGGATCAAAAGTATCCTATGTGTTAATCCAGAATATATTCTATCTGTGTGCCAAATTTCATCCAAATCCGTTCTGTAGTTATTGCGTGAAAGAGTAACAAACAACTTTAACTTTCGGTTAGAAAAAGAAATTACTTCTCGATATATATCAACTTTAAATCACAAAAATTTGCATACGAACCATGATTTTTTTACGGAATTTAATTGGAGATTATTGGGCTAGTAACGGCCTGGCCCCCAATTCTCGCTTTTGCAAAATCAATGTTGAATAGATATTTGGTGGTCCGTTGTCAAAATCTGAAGAGCTTTTAAGATTTTTTTTTTCCAAAAAGCTCGGAGTGCTCAACAGAGCGAGGCAGTACTTCACATCGGGGCAAAGGCTGCAACTTTACAAGTCGCAAGTCCGGCCTCATATGGAGTACTGCTGTCATCTATGGGCGAGCGCACCTGGATACCAGCTTGATCCTTTAGATTCGGTTCAACGACGTGCCATAAGAATTGTCGACGATCCCGTGCTCACAAGCGGTTTAGAGCCCCTCAGTCTGAGGAGAGACTTTGCCTCCTTATGTGTGTTCTACCTACCGCTTGTACAACGGACGGTGTTCTAAAGAATTGTTTAAGATGATGCCCACGGCTCCTTTCTACCATCGCAACTCTCGCCATCGACGGGGAGTCCATCCTCACATATTGAAACCTGAATTGTTTCGTACTGTGCGGGCTCAAAGGAGCTTCCTTCCGCGGACGCTCAGACTGTGGAATGAGCTTCCCGCCGTGGTTTTCCCAATGGAGTACAGCATGGGGTTCTTCAAAAGGGGTGTGAAGAGATTTCTGCAGGGTCGGCAACGCGCGCGTGATACCCCTGGTGTTGCAAGCGCCCATAGGCTACGGTAACCGCTTACCATCAGGCGGGCCGTATGCTTGTTTGCCACCTAAGTGGTATAAAAAAAAAAAAAAAAAGATATCAGCCATTGTTTTTCGTAAATTTCTAGTCGAAGACGCGAGAATCGAGGACCTGGAGGCCAACCACAAGCTCTTAAAACAATATTATTATAACCTTATTTGTCTTTTGTCCTGTTTTGACGTCGGATGTCAAAGAGGGACAAAAGACAAATAAGGTTATTTTAAACTAATTTTAAGAGATTGTGGCCCCCTGCGCTTTAAATTTGTCGCAATATAATCAGTAAATCATTTTAACAACATAATATACTGAAAGTCCGCAACAAAAACACGATGTCACTACACAAAAGAGGCGAGTATAAAGAAGCGTTCACAGTGTAAACTCACAAAAGTCAAAGTCAATATAAAATTAAACACATCAGTAGTTCGGTGACAAGATTATGAATTATCCATTTTTGGTCAGAGGAAAATAATGTAAATATCAACTGACAAATGTGTGATGAGATTAATCTCTAGGAAAGAAAGAAAGAGGAAAAAAAAAATTTATTTCCCCACAGGGTGAAAGTACACACTTATATTAACAAAACTGACTGATTATTATGACTGTATTGTTTGTTTTGTTTGGCTATAGGATGTCTCACAACTCAGTGTGCCTTTTGGCAAAGGCCTCCTCCAGTAGTTTTTGTATTGTGCCAATTAACATTATTATTACTTTTCTTGTATAGATCTCAACATATGGCCGGTTCATCTCCATTTTTGGAGGTCTATTTTTTCCAGGATATCGGTTAATTTGGTTTTTGCTCTTAATTTCACATTGCTAATTCTAAATCTAATACTAAGGCGCCAATCCCACAGTGAGTGGTCTAGAGTTCTGCGATCAGAGTTCTGCGTTCCGCATTGACTGTTATCTATGCGGCGCTTTTGATCATTACACACAGTGTTTTGAGTGGAGTTCTACGGCCACAATAACAAAGAACATAAGTTTATGTTATCGTTTGGAAACATCTAAGTGTTGACTGATCATTTGAAAGACACTTATTAAGAAACTTGATAAGGTCATTTATTTTATTTATTTATTATACTAGTTTTCGTACACATGGTTTCACATGGTTTCACTCGTGTTCTTATGTTTTCCCGGGATAAAGGTAACCTATATGCTATTCCAGATTATGATCAGCCCGTCTACCAAACATCACGACCGCTTCAAGAGAAAAGAACAAACAAACTCATGGCGAGATTTGTACAAAAAAATAAAGATTTTTAGAGACGTTGGAATGACGTTATAATTGATCCTTGGTGCCTAAGGAACAACTTGAGCCATTTAAAATATTTTTAGAACCCCGGGATAAAAATGAGAATTTCTATGGCATGCCGGCGAATCGCGACTATTTGCGACCAAAACCATTATGTTGTTGTTATGTTTTGCGGGGTTTATAAAATATTTCAAATATATTAATATGTTGCTGGTAATGTAATCTCAACATTGGAAGTGATTCAATACCCTCTAAAATGTTTTACTTTTTTGTACAAATCAATGTATGGAGCTCGCCATGATTCTTTCTCAGTGTAAGTGACATCATCAAAATGGTTTAAAAAAAGAAATACAACAAATATATACAGTAGACAGTAGATGACATTTGGAGGAGCAAGGTGGACGACAACTCCATTTAAAAGGGAAGATCTTCCGTCTGGGGACCGCGGTACCGTACATGTTGGACAGTTGTATATATGCCGATCGTCAAAAATACTTCTTAAGTGCGATGCAGGATATTGTGGCACCATCTATCTTTCTATGTGTGGACAATCTCAGTGTAACTGATAGATGGCTGGTAGATGTCGCTACAATACATATATATTTTTATATAATTGATCAAACTGAATTGCATGAAAAATACATCTTCCTTTTACCATAATCTATGTATATTGCTCCACTGTGCAGGCCCGCTAACGATCCTGAAGGCTGGACTTGCAAGTCACGGAAATATTAGGAGCACATTAAACATTACTTACAATGGGATACAGAGATGAATGGAGTTCCTTCTACAACGTCGTCTTTATTTTAAGGGCGGTAAGGTCGAAAATAAGCAGTTATATCTCTGAGCTTTCTCTTACAGTGATTCAGCGTTAAAATGTTATTATTCAAGAATGACATATATGATATATTTATTGATTAGGTTTACTTTTATATATATTTTAAAGTTGTTAGTTGAAGGAATGGGCATCAATAATTTCAATGTATACCTTTTTACAAGCTTCTTATTAACTTGCAATGTATGTGTTCGGGTCAAGTCTTGCATGATAAATTTGACCCACTTCCAGTGGTCGGATTGACTTGATATTTGGTATACATTAGTATATTGGAAAACAATAGAACTAAAGTCAACAAAAAGTCCAGTCACCAAAATACATATTTTAACAAAAACTTATTTATTTAGACTTAGGAAAGAATTGTAAAAACTGCATGAATGCATTTTGAACACATTAACATTTTAGATGTTCACTCAACTATTTCACTAAAAAATATTGTATCTAGTTCACTCCGCAACCAAGCTGCCCATTTAGAATTCAGAAGTACCGATTCAACAATGAGTTAAGTATTAGGATTGTGGCTACTGAATTCACTAGTTCATGTAAACTAAATTATTTGTGAATATATTAAATGCCTAAAGCTACGGATGTTATAACTAATACAAATATTTCATTTGAAACGGTAAATTAATCCACAGTAAATAACAGATTAGTTCGACAGATGTTGTCAACTAGTAACCTAATATTAAACGTAATAAAATTCACATTGAAACAATTTTTTCTCAGCAACTTCTACACGTTCTATCAAGGGTGAACTGATAAAAAATATTACAATTTCAGTAATAAATTGTTGAAGTTCATTCAAATTTTTCCAACCACCACAGAAAGCTGATGGCAGAATTCCAAACCAAATTCCCAAAGGCAAGATAATGTGGGACGGTATTATGCAAAATTCTCACGTATTACCCCTACCTCAGCAGTGTGAGCAGAAGACTTACACAAACGAGGGACATATTTTAAAAAGGTTGGTCACCCCTGCTTTTTTCAACGGGGCTTTTTTTGGGACGTGGGCATTTTGTATGTCATACGTTTCAGTACGTGATTTTTGTAATTTTTGTTGAACTTGCACTAGATGAATTTATGTAGGCATTTCCCCTGTATATGTAAGTATGAAAACTACTCCATGAGTTACGTATAATATCTATAAAACTATTATACTATCAATAATATTGTCTCTTAGAACATCGCACTGAGTTTCTTGCCGGAGTCTTCTAAGTTTAAGTGTTCTAAGCACTTGCTCCGGTGTGCATTAATTTATAGGTTAGACCATACAGTCTTCATAAGAAATCTTCTTAAACTATATATATATATACGGAGACTGGTACGCTTCTTCCATTAGTCTCTTCTATCCGTCATAGCAGCATTCACTTCTTTCTTACCCATATTACCTTTCACAGAATCCATCTCTTTGAATTCACAATTGTTTTTTTTTTCACCAAGAAGACAAATCTCCTTTATTTATAATGCATCATTCCGTGAGCATAAAAAGAATCCTAGGAAAAACAAATTCACAACAATTCATTAAATATTAATGCGAATTATTAGTGTCGCTTATTTTCACGAGCGATGCTAGAAAATACTTCCAAGGACACTTCTTAAGGGCAAGAGCAGCTTCAAAAAATGTAAACGAAAAAATGATTTTCGATTAACGAATATTCATTGCAGACTCAAGAAATTACTTTTTGATTAAGTTCTGAAGTGTAAGAGAAACATAATAAAGAGCTATTTGTTGTGTAAATACACTAAATTTAAATTTAAATTGAGCACATTGTGATCTGGGACGAAACCTGTTAAGCTGAACCATCGAGGAAAGATCCCTTTAGAGTAGTAATAATGAACAATCAAATTCCGAAACTCGTCAGTGATTTGTCACTGAATTTGAACAGTAAGCACCAATCACTGCATCGTGTGTTTTTGACTGGGCCAATCAGAGTGCATGCGTGCTTGACTTAGCCAATCAGAGCGCGTTGTCGGCGGTGGGAAATTGGCGGAATATATTTCAACCAAAATGAACGTCATGGCGCTTCTTTGGGTTAATTGTTCGATGAGCTGAACTGACTAGATTGTTCGTTTATTTACTTTCGTGTTTGGCTAATAATGACTAGAATTTGAGTTATTCCCACTTAAAATTCCCTCGCTTATTGAATCTCGGAAATTGGATCCATTTGTGTAATTAATTAGATGAAAGTTGTTAGATAAGAGCATGAGAATAGACACACGATAGCGATGCAGCGGACCCGTCGTCGCTTCCGCTCTAAAGATTAGATAAATCGACACTTTACGGTAGTGTTTTAAGGTTTATAGTCGAAGTACTTATCTTTTTAATACATATAAAAATAGAAATAAAATAAAACAAGGAATTATGATTGCAAAAAACTTAAAGCTGCTGATGCTATATTTATTGTCTTTTATAGTATGTTGATTCCTCTCCATCCAAAGGTTGTCTGGAAGAGATAGCGATAAGACCGCCCATGTTACAGTAATTAATACGTACGTTAAGTACTTTTGTTCTCTTTTTATTGTTTTTGTTTTTTGGTGTACAATAAAGAGTTATCTATCTATGTATATGTCTATTGATAGCATAACTCTTCACTGCACACATTTCAACTCAGAAGCCAATTAATTTTAGCAGACTGAAGGTAAAATCCCTCTAATTCCTGTGAAATGGTTTAATAAATAACGATATCAGAATATAAATTCTAAAACCGGTCGCAGATTAGAGCTAAGCTGCATTTACGATAACGCGGTTCCGGTGTGTGAGCGACTTAATTGCTATTGTTTGGTCAAACAACCAATTGTTCTTTATATCCTACATTGAAGGGTAAATTGCCAGATTAAATGTTCAACTACTTTTATTGCGTGACGTCTATTATACATTTATGTAATAAGACTGTAGGACTGAAGACTATCTGTAACCTACTGATCCAGATAGGTGAAGCTCGTCTTGTTCAATAACTTACCATAACATAAGACTCTATTTCATATCATCTCACTTAATATTTTAAATTTGAAAGTTTGGATTTATATCTTAGTGCTCTATAATCTTAGATATATCTTTAGTGCGGAGTGGAAGCGAGTGATTAATTTTATTTTTAATATTTTGTGTTCCTAACGGTGGATTGGATTACGCTTACGATTAAAATCACCGCATAATTTAATTGGTATTAATTTTGAAATTGATGCTGTAAATGCAACGGTGATAGCCTTATTTTGGTACATAAAATTATTGCATAAAATATTTAAGACATTATTTTCATATATTTTTTGATAGAAAACATTATTCGAAAGTATTCAACATTATGCAGTTCATAAATAGGCAGCAGGCTATATTTTTTATAGCAAATAGAGAAGCAAACAAGCATACGGCTCGCCTGATGGTAAGCGGTTACCGTAGCCTATGGACGCTTGCTACACCAGGAGTATAACTCACGCGTTGTCGACCCAAAATATTATACCGTTATATAGGTATAATACGAATTTGCTTCCGAAAAACCAATTTTCGACATAACGAACGATTTTCAACGAACAATTATGAAAAGTTAAATATTCCAATGAACTTTAATTTAACGCGTCTCTCATTTCAATACTTCACGCTAGAATAGAGAAGAAGATTATGAAAAGCGTTTCATTTTTACTTTTTTCATTCAACGAGATATAAAGCTTTAGTCGATTGTAAGCCCCATTACTTATCACTTGAGCGCTTAAACTTTGGTGACGTAGCTTATGTAAGTACTCATAATTTTCTCTTTTGTACCTCTATTATTCAGATATATTTAATCATGTCTCGAAATATCTTCTCTATTAAAACTATATTATCCTAACATAATATTATAAATGCGAAAGTGAGTTTGTTTGTAACGCTTTCACGCCTCAACTACTTAACGGATCATCATTTTTGGCATGCAAATAGCCTATGGTATGGAGAAGGACAAAGGCTACTTTTTATCCCGGGAACGCGAGTAAAACCATGGGGGACAGCTAGTTTTTGATAAAATTAAGATTGAGATGTTTTTAAGACAAGTAGAGTATGCTTTACTCTCTGCTTTATTTAGCTCAAAGTGCAGCTCGACTGGGGAAGTAGATCAACCTTACAGAATACCGCAGCCAAATAATTTTACGTTGTGATCCTGCGCATGTAAGGTCGCCAGAGCTCATTGGAGAAGGGGAAAGGTCGGTAACGCGTGAATTATGTGTGTTGCAAGCGTCCATATGCCTTCGGTAGCAGCTTACCCTCAGGCGGGCCGTACGCCTAATAACCGAAAATGTCTAACTGTACATTTTACGGTGATAATTGGTTTCCAAATGTCATCAAAGTTTGATGAAGATGATTGAGCTCTTATATCCTATCTTATAGGCTGCCTGTATTTAACCACAATCTCACTGGTCAGTGTTCAGTAATGATGTGGTATGAGTGTGAAGGTGTAAGCACACAAAGTATTGAAATGGTTCTCAAATGCATTTGTCGGATCACACCAGTAGATACTTGTCGATAGATTTTCAACTTTAGGATCACCGTGCTATGGTGCATTCACGATGTTTTAAGGTAGTAAAATATGACATCACAGGTCTTCTTTTGATGCTTTATGTCACTAAAAGGCCAGTAATTAATCCGTATGGTTCCTAATTTGATGATTCACGGAGTATTGTCATTGTTTTCGTCTATATGCGTGCGGGACTCCTTGGTCTGTGATCACAAACAAGTTAAGATTTACCAAAATAAAAACAGTAGTTCACAAGTCTCTGAGAAATAAACAACCATTGGCAGTACACACCTTGTCCTCAGTAAGCTAAATAAACCCCTTTAGATGGCTCGTGAACATTGTAAGCTATAGATGCCTACTTTGTAGTTGTTCAAATATCTTGAATTACGTGACTCGACTACAGCGGAAGGCAGCTGAGATTAAAGTTTGCTAGATGTGACTTTGTGACCAAATCTCACTGAAAATAGTGAACACTGACAACTGTGATGTGATTGTAGAAATAAGTACCTACTGTTTTTCAATAACCCTCCTTCCGGGTCAGTCAAGTAAACATAGGTCGAATATCTTAATGCAATTAAACATTTTCTTTGAAACATCTGCATTCCTCGTTAAATTATTTTATTTTTAAGTGCCCGCTATTTTGAGTGACAAATTGATTGACAATAATACATAAATGTTTATATCAAATACCTATTTTTAGCGTTTTGAGCAACCATAATCTTCATGTAATCTATACATAACTGAACGGTACGTTTATTGCCCGTTCACTTCTCTCTACATCCGATAACTCACACGTCACATTTCGTTGGTACAGAGAGAAAATTCTAAAGACAAACATTGTTCGACGTGCTGATATGTTTTAAAAAAAAACAAACTTTATAGCACCTGCGCACCTGCACGTTGTTTGCAGAAAACTCTTAAAATATTCTTCACATATACCTCTTTGGGGTTATGTGAAGTAGCAAAATAATTAGTAAACCATAATATTATAAATTGCTAGTGTTCAAGACTTTTTATATATGAAAATCATACAAAGCCTTTAAACTCTCACCCCCTTATTCGTAATGAAGTTATCAAACGTTGATTAGCTAAAATTGTCTTTATCTGACACATGACATTTGGTGATCGAAAGAGTGAGACGGAGGACACTATTACACTGATTTAGTTTAAAAGCCATTATGAATAAGGGGGTTAGCCTTTAAACTTTAAGCCTCAAACTCATTGTAAGATTTCGCCACTATCTTCAGGGGTACCACAAGCTCTTAAAACAAGGTTAAAATAACCTTATTTGTCTTTTGTCCTGTTTTGACGCCGGATGTCAAAGAGGGACAAAAGACAAATAAGGTTATTTTAAGGCCTCCTGGACATAATATGACGTCACCACCATTGAGATATCATCGCCTACTTATGGTGGATGAATTAATAATAAGAGTTCTCATAGAATTTGTTCAGAAAGCAGTGTCAATAAATTAAAAACCAGAATATGTGATATAGAGATGATCGCAGGAAATACCTAGTTGAAAATTAAGTCAGAAACAAAAATACTGGCTATAGGAGGCTTATTTTCATACTATGAGTCAGACATTAAAATTACCAATACGACCATCCAATTCTCTTATTTGCCCTCACCAGTTTTTATAAAAAGGGTCTAGTAAGGACATTCGCCTGAGCTGAGTCCTAAAACCTGGAGATATCCATCTTATGCCTTTGGCGATTGGGTTTGTGGCTAAATGCAAACTCTTTTCTTATATAAACAAGTAGAAATCTACTCAAGAAGATTATTTATAAATTATCAATGCATATTGAAGTGGTTTTTAAACAGCGCTCTTCTAAAAAGCATGTTTATCTACGGATTGGTATAGTTATTCACAAAGTAAACATTCTAAGGTTGTATAAACTAGAATCTCTCGAATATTCGTAAGGTACCTGCCTATCAAGCGTATTCATTTTGAATAATGGAAAGTCAACAACGTTAATATCGCAAGAGGCTCGAGACTTCGGTTCGGTAGGTACATATTGTTCGAAGACATTTTGGCTCAATAATTAAATTGACGGGCCAGTTGGCGCAGTTGGTAAAGACGTGGAGTCTTAACCTATAGCGCCGCAGGTCGTGGGTTCGATTCCCACTCAGGACATGCAGTTGTGTGCATGAACATGTCTGTATGTCCTGAGTCTGGGTGTAATTATGTATATTAAGTATGTATTTTTAAAAACAAAAAGTAGTATATGTATTATATCAGTTTGCTTTGCTTAGTTTGGGATCAGATGACCGTGTGTGAGGAATGTCCCAGGATAATTATTTCTTTATTTGTTAATTCGTTTAGTTAAAAATTCAAATTTTAGTTTAATTTCAGTTACAAATTTCAAAACATACTCAGAAGTTTAAAAACACACTGTGTATCCATTGAGCTATTATTACTACGTATAGAGAAGCTATCATAAGCTAAGGTTATGTCCTATTTTTTTAGAGACAACTAAAGTTATCTTTAGCGCTGAAACAATAATTAGTCGTCTAAGCAGACAGTAGAAACACGTAGCGCTATCAGAACGCTTTTAGGAGTATTTTTCTCACCGTGATTTTCACGGCGCTTACGCGTTTCGATTATCCTTTTACAACAACAAATGTGGCCGGATGGCCTCCCTTGAAAGCAACATAGTTGTGATGTGTGGCATCTTCTCTATATAATAATAATAGCTCAATGTGTGTATAGTAGATACACTACGAAAAACATGCGTTCTAATTTTTGTAAATGGTTTATTAAAACATTTTTATTTTTCTTCAATGGCTTTCACGGTTTCTTCTTTTTATGAAGGTATCTTCACCAGATCTGTAAAATATGGAACCAAAATTTTCTAAGTCTAATGCAAGTAGATCATTGTGAAGCTACCCACTTTATAAATGATCAGAATCACATTAGCCTATGAGCTACGGTGGGCTACAATGTACGAAGCTGCCAGCTACTTTAGGCACCTCCGGGAAATACTGTTTGAACATTTGCCAAAACTGTGATTACTCTTTGGTACATGAAAATAAAGCTGCGTAACTCAGGTTGTTTTTAAGCTTATTAGCTTGGGATCTTTAAAATTGAGGCACTTAGGTCCCGAACCAATTTATTTGTCTTATACGTAATTAAGTAGTGCTCCCGTGGGGCTGGGAAACGACAAGTTCATGAGGGGAACTCTTATATTGTCCTATCTGCTTAGTGATTGAATTATTGATAGTAATTTTGAACTCAACTGTATTTCTCGTTATAAAAATAACTGCAAAGTAAATATAAAATGAGTAAGGAATAAAACTTTCAAACACTGCTATTTTTCATATACTAGTTTATGAAACATACTCATGATAATATCTCGTTTCCCAGAAACGATACGCAGAGAGGTTTCCAAGATTGAAATTTAATTTATATTTAAATTTTTAATGGAAAACATTATGCTAGTAATAAAGTTGACACCCCAAAGGGGGCTGGTAGGTGGCAGAGTGGGATTGAGTGTGGTGCTCAAATGGTGTGTAAAAATATTTTAAAATTGAAAATAAATGCTGAAAATCACTACGTCAAAGCACGAACTGAGAGTAAAAGTGTCGATGGCTTTTGTCGTAATATATTGGCAAAGGTGAGTCAAGTACAAACAAGAGTGTCACTGCATTTTCAAAGGCGAAAATAATTAAAGTGGAAATAATTAAGGTGAATTTTATTTTTCTCTGCTAGAAGATAGAAAGTGCTGACTACGCATATTGGGACTCGCGTTGCAGAATATTATTGTGTTACACCTACAGAGTGCTGGGAAACTTGATACGTTCTAAAAATTATTGTGTAATCCAATAATATGCTACGACATCGTGTGATACTTGCTACGGGCTACAGCTACGACTGCTACGCGGTATATGCTACGTATTTCTCGATCATACTATGTGCTACGGTAACATCATCATACTATCAGGTCCGTATTCTACGAGCTATCAATGTTCATGTCAAGTTTTGGATTAAAACAATTTAATTTGGAACCTGCACTAATGACATTAGGTATATAGTTTAGATTAGCACGATTCAGACTCGATCTGGATTTTGATTTCGTTGTATAATATAAAATATATTATTATGATCACAATTGCACAAAAGACATTGACAAAATAAAGTTTTAATCAATAATTTTATCAAATTAGAACTTAGCTGACATGCAGCATCAATCACATAAATCAAACTTAAGATTTTAACAATTTATGAAACTTATATTCATTGTATTGGAAAGATTAGTATTATACTAAAGATTTATTGATGAACAATTTGCTTGTAGTAAGTAATAAATCAAATAGGGCTTTACAAGCTGATTTATAAAGTTGTTCTAAATGACTCTATTACATAGGAGGTGGCGCAGGCGCGGACATGTCGCGGGCGTTTTTCTATCTCATTCAAATTTCGTTCAAAATGCATTAGAATTCACTATCTGTTCCATAGTAAAAGTTTTTCAGCATGATTAACCTAACATAGGTTTCGAAAATATGCCATCTCGAAATCTCCACCTGTTATAAGGAAATTGTTGTGGGGCTCTGTTCTGTGCATCTATACACGGTGACTTTTTAATCATTTTAACGCTAGAACAAACGTTGTTCAGACCATGGTCTACTAACATTCTATACCATCAAATAAAAAAAACGTCATTGGTTTATGAAAAAACCACAAAACAGGAAAAATTCAAAAAGCCTGGAAGCCGCGGAGTCCCACACCTGCTCCAAAACTAGCGTGCCGCCGTACCACAACTACTTTGAAGTGCAAGCGCAGTGTATGGGTTGTAAGGAGTAACGATAATACCGACTTTTTTAACTTTATTTTGTTTTTCCAAAAACCAAAGACGTTTTTTTTTTTCATTTGATGTTATAGAATGTTAGTAGACCATGGTCTGAAAAACGTTTGTTCTAGCTTTAAAACGATTAAAAAGTCACCATGTATATAAATATATATTATTAAATTAGATAAGATAATAATTCTTTCAGAGCTTCAGCCACTATACTAATATTATGATCTATTATTGAAAAGTACACAAATAAGATCTTTATTTTTTTCACTACTCCCACACAATACTCCCATTTGCAGTGCATCTGTCTTATTCCAACTGGAACTTATTCATCAAAATGCGCATTTCCCTTCACATACACTGGATACTGGGTTATAATTTAGCGGACACTCTGTAGACTTGCAGAAATTGCGACTAATAAGTCGCAAAATATCGTGAAGATAATAATTGGTACCTATATTACTAATAAATGAAGTAATCTATACATTATTATTATTTATTTTCATTCATTTTATTTGTGTTCTCTTTTTCTTGTTTCCTTTGTAAATATTCTTTATATATTTTATTTTTTATGGTAAGTGGTTACCGTAGCCTATGGACGCTTGCAACACTGTGTGAGGATGGAATCTCCATCGATGGCGAGACTTGCGATGGTGGAAGGTTGCCATGAGCATCATCTTAAACAGTTCTATAGAACACTGTCCGTTGTACAAGCGGTAGACGGATAAGGAGGCAAAGTCTCTCCTTAGACTAAGGGGCTCTAAGTCGTTTATGAGCTCGGGTTCGTCGACAATTCTAGCGGCATGTCGTTGAACCAAGTCTAAAGGCCCAAGCTGGTATCCAGGTGCCCCCGCCCACAGATGACAACAGTACTCCATATGAGGCCGGAGTGGCGGCTTGTAAAGTTGCAGCCTTTGCCCCGATGTGAAGTACTGCTTCTCTTTGTTAAGCACTCCGAGCTTTTTGGATGCCAGCTTAACCTTTTTTTTGTCCCATTTGTTAATAATGTTCATTAATCAAATAAAAACTTGTTTTTAATTTAAAAAAATAAGTCAGAGTATTTTTATTAATCGTGCATCACGGAATAATCTAATCTAACTAATTGTGGTGTGGGTGCTTTCGCTTGTTAATAAACAATTTTATATTGTGGTGGATATTATGGTATTATTGACAATCATATTTTTAAATGACTTATTAATACCTAACGATCATTTCATTTCGAATACAAAAATCCTATAATTTTATTAAAGAAGTACAGTCAGCGTAAAATTAAATTAAACATTCACCGCCTTCTGCAAAAGAACACTTTCAAACTTGCTTTAATTATACAGCAGACTTTAATTATTCCACTTCAATCATTTGTTCTCTAATTTGTTGGGCTTGACTTGTTTTTATACTTTTATCCCTTTTACGGAACTCGAACAGTTAACTAATCAGTACATAATAAACTGTTAACTAAATGCCTGAGATTTTTTTAAGCGTTTATTATACTTATATGTAAGTCGCAAGTCAATAATCGCAATATAACGCAAAGTTTCGCAGATCTTCATTTGTTTGGCGATGATTATCCCATTCTTTGTTCGCAACGAGCCATTGTTTAAAATTCCGCACAATATTTTTCCATTTATTTGATATGAATCCTATGTAATGTTTGGCAAATAACTTTATATTTTTCCAGTGAAAATAAAATATTGAGCTTCTTTCCAATATTCATTGCTTTTTCAGATAAGTAATCATTGATTATTAAAACTTGTTGGCTCGGAAAATTGGAAGTTAGTACCTACTCGAGCGTATGAACAACTATATTATTTGCTAATGGGATATGCAGTGGACAGATGTACGATGCCGCTCAATACTGTGAACTCTAGTTTTCAACGATTTAATCTATTAACATCCTTAGGGTCACCGCTCACTATAACAGCACGGCTACGCCTCGGCTTTTACCTTGCAATGCCAGTGAGGCCTTTAAGTCGTATGCGTTAAAGTAAATTTTACAATGACTAAACGAAATAGTTCACGCGATAGCGAGCTGCCACCTCGCAGGCGAGCGCTGGCAGCTAGTGGTTTGATTGAGTTGAGGCGGTGCCGCCGGGCCGTTGCTGCGATGGAGCGGTTCTGACACAGTGAGCGATGACCCTTATGGTGCGTCCACGCGCACCCAGAACGAGCCGAGCACACGCGGAGCGGAGGATTTTCGTCACAGAATAGTCAATAGTACTATCACAGAATATTTAATAGTACTAGCAAGGAGTACTAGTTCGCGTAGCGTAGACGGACTTCCGAGCCTCGAATGAACGTTCACACGTTTTCACGAACACAAGCATTCGCATCGCGCTCTTGTTGTAGACTTGTTGTACGTCCACACTTCACATCGCGAGCAACGAACGACTTGAGGCTCGGCTCGTGTTCGGTTCGCCTAGCATAGACGCCCACCGCAGCAAAGGACAGTGTCAAAGTGTCAACCCTATTTCTTCGAGGCAACGTTTCAATTCAATCAATCAATCAAAAATTCTGTCCTTGATGATTTTTTTGAAATGAAGATATAAGAATTCAGATATATATATGAATAATTTATCTTCAACACAAATTAGACTCTTATCATAATATTATCCAAGTTGCCTGCACTATCTGTATTCTCCATCGATCGATGTAATCACATCCCGGTTTTGGCTCCCCCAACAAAGTTTTGCATAATGTTTTCGATTAATCGACCAAAGACAAGCTTGCGCTTCTTAATGGTGTACTTGAATGGAATAGTTTAGCTTAATACAGGACTTGCTGTAGTTTTGGATTTTGAAATTTAACAGGTGTTCTGAATTGACATTAGGATTATTCTTTGGGGATTACGAATAATGTTTGGAAGGAAAGTAAGAGTGTTTTATAAAACTGAAAATTGCGTCTCTTTATCATTCTAAATAAGGTTGTGCATTTAACAAGAGCTGGTTTTCTAATATACAACTAACACAAATAACAGAGATTAAGAGATGATAAGGAGATTTGCATAGTTTAAAAGTTTATCTCGTACAATGGTAGTTAACTATAATGGGTAGATTATTTACTTAGGCGCTGCGCAAACGTGTGTCTTGAGTCGGATACAAGCTACCAACGAATAATTTTGATTTCTATAGAACCAGTATGAAATCAGCCACTCCCTGCGCAGACGTAAACTGTGTCCGATCGTCTCTACAGGACACAGCAACTACAGTTTTCTGTGAGGTGTCCAGTGTCGGTAACAAAAAGTATCCGACACAAGAAACACGTTTGCGCAGCCACTTAGCTAACATGATAATATGTATTAGATGCGTCGAAAACATAACAAGTTTGACGATGGCCATGGGCGATGTTGGCCACGTACCATCGATTGCCTGCCTTATTGACAGCTATTTGACATCAAAAACATATCAATCCATCAATCACCTTAATAACCTTTGTTATACATATTAAATCCATCACCGTACTACCAATAAAATAAGACAGTCATTGACCGAAGTCGACTTAAGCAGAAGAGATAACATATCTCTTGAAGCTTCTGCTTAAGTCGACTTTTCAACTTTTTATTTAAGAATATAAATGGCTATATTTTTCACCACTATTGCAGACTGTACGAACAGAAATATTTAATTAACGTGTCTATTATGACACAATTCAGAAGCGTTAATTAAAAACCCATAACGGCACAAAGCCCCAACAACTCGTTGATGAAATAATAAATTAAATTCCAATTCATTCCTAAGCTTCAATACACACGATAATTTAAGTCGTGCGTTGTGGTTTTGTATTTTTTTTTTTAAACAATCATTTCTTCACACTACATTAATTTATCAATAGTTATCAGTTATCATACAAGTAGTTTGATACAACTGTTAATTGGTATTTAGTAGCTATTCTTCACTCGTTTTTTTTTGTTTTTATCCTAACTAATCTAATATTATAACTGCGAAAGTGAGTTTGTTTGTTACGCCTTCACGCTTCGTCAACTACTTAATGGATCATCATGAAATTTGGCATGAAAATAGCCCATAGTATGGAGAAGGACATAGCCTAATTTTTGTACTGGGAACGCGGGTGAAACCGCGGGGGAGAGCTAGTTATATATATATATATATAGCTTTTAAAACCTAGGTACACGATTCGTCACTATGAAAATATGGATGACTCGATTTCAACAAATACATATAATTAAATAAAGAAAGGCTGGTTAGCGTTGAGGGTATACCCATAATACCAAACCAAAGGTTGTGAATTACCCAGGAGATTATCTACCCAGGAGAACAACCAGAGACATATTTTGTCGACACAAGTATGTGTTTTCGTACACTATATTTAGAAATGCGAGACGCCGATTGACTGGGATAGTTTATCAGTTATATGTATAGTTTCAAAATGGTCTACTTAGGAATAAGGTGGCTATTTGAAGAATGCTCCGAGATATAATCCCGATAACCATCGATAAGTAAATTAAACATTAATAATTAATGCCAAAACATCCCTAAAAAACATGATTAACCATATGGTGAAATTGCTGTTGAATAAATAAAATATTACACTCGTTATTAAATCGAAAACCAATATAACATTTTCAGTTAAACCAAACCGCATGATTGAAATAATTCTGCGCAATTTATAAAATCAATCCATCATATCCACCCGAATAGCAACAAAAACAGGCACCCACTTAGTTGAATATTTTACATTTCAATAAATCCTTTATTACAACCCTGGAATGTTATTATAGCGCGATTTAGAATTTCATTTCCCCGAGAGCAGTTCACTTTGGCGTCATGTGCATTTCACTGCGTCCTTGCTTTGCATCGTTTATATCATTTTACTACTATAAAAAAATGTGAACTGCATAAGTACATAAAGACGGCATCCAGTATTCAAATATATTCTCTGAATATGCCATACAGCTTATGTTAACGAGTTGCGTCATATGAAATATAAGGAGTAATTTAACGCTTTTACTACCTACTGTTGGAATTTTTCAAGCCGCCTAGGAGGCATCCAACTAAATTTACGACTATCACAATTAAGTGATAACCGGGACCAACGGCTTTACGTGCCTTCCGAAGCACGGAAACGCTCGATTTGAAATACCATGCGGTCACCCATCCAGGTACCAACCAAAAAATATTACGTACGAAAAAATATTCAGTTGCCACTTAAAATTTAATTTAGCGTCTTAACTAAGCCCCTATCTCAGACAATCGAATAGGCTAGTATCCAGAAAAAATTTTTTGAGTCCGTCTATGTCAAATTCATATTCAAAAAGTATTTATTCAATTTAGGCCCTTATAAGGCCTGATGAACGTTAACAATATGACTATCAAAAGATTAATATTTTTTCTTTTCAAACAAAAAATTATGAAGATAATTATGATGTGTTAAAGTTCCGCATGACGTCACGCCATGGTACACTTTTCACAGACAAGTGACGCCAACACTAGCCCCAACTCCCGAACTTTGACGGTCTTTATCATTGTAATCTTTTATTCATTTGACGATGCAAAAAATACGTGTACAATATTTTTTAATAATCAAACTGACTATCTAATTATATATTTTTTAACCAAGGAACATCCCTATGATGACCTAATCTAACCTAAAATCACTTTAATGGTGTGTATCTCAGTATTTAGTCATAAAGCTACAAAATATATTTCAACCGCAGCACATGAGCACCTAACGGTGAAACAGTAATCCTACACTGTGTAAATGAAACCATAAGAAGTACATCGAATTTCACGGAAATTATTTTAGGAAGAGGAAAGTGTCGGTTTCATTTTATCCTTAAGTAGTATATGGCTATTTATATTAACTACTTTTAATATGTATTTAATTGTAATATGTTATTAAATCGCGTAAATAATTTAATAATATACACTTCTATGGTCTTATAACTTTTAAAGTTATCAAAACATTGTTTATTCGAACAAGGCCCAGGTAATGTTCTTGATAATAATTATTTTAAATTCGAGCTTCAAAATTTTTCTTAAATCTATTTGGTACTAAACCTAAATTAAAAATGAAACAAGTATACCATTATAAGCAAATTAAACAGTCCAACTTTTAAATGGCCATCAAAATACAAGCTTAGACACTTCAGTTTTGATAATGAGGCCCATAGGAGGCATTATTTAGTTGGATAATAATCTAGTAAATTAGCAGAATGTACAAGGGGACTGGACGGTGGGCGGGCGGGGACAAGGGTCACCACGTCGTTACCCTTCCTTACCCTTTTCCCAATTACTACCAAGTTACTTTTAAGTTGCTATTGAGTTACTTGACTAAAAACTTCGGTAAGGGCATTTGAGCTAAGTGGAAAATGTATTTACAGTCTATACCTGTTGTGAGATATTTAACTGTGAACGTATCATCACCAGCCAAAACTGTACCACTAAGAATGGGCAGATATTTCACCACTAGTAGTCAACCTACTGTTTGAGTTTCCAAGCCACCTAATAGGCCTCTAACTAGCTTAACACCTATCAGAATTAAGTGATAGTCGGTAACAGTTTTACGTGCCTTTCGAGCACAGATAACGCTAGTTGCAATACCACTAGGCGGTTACCCATCCGGATACCGTCCCCACCGGTGATTGCTTTGCCAATCGATTAAGAACGGCTAATCAAGCTAGCCCACGAGCGATTCAAACGTGAACTCCCATAATATTTTTTTATACTATTTTTACATTGTATTATATTTTTATACAGGTTTAATATATTGGCTTTTACTTTGATGATGCATGATACTTCCAAAGCCTGGAAAAAAGTAATTAGGTATAGTTCAGTTTTATATTCAAGGTCATATTTAACATATTCAAACGGCCCATAAAGTTATCCCCATTCAATTGATAAAGATTAATGACATCGGGAGTGGATTCCGCCGCGTGCCAAAAAACATGGCTGACAATGCCTCGGATGCCTGCAAATTCCGGCAAATGCCTGTTTAGATGGCAAACCTACGCATTAATCAGATACTGCGCTACCCTAAGGGATATTATGGCGTGGTCGTTAATTTGCTTATTGCATGGTAAATGGGCGAATCTTTTCTCTCTCGTTTATTGCTTGAATGCGTGTCTTGTGATCATAAGGTTTACAATAATTTGCTTCTCTACAGTTGCTTTCATTGTTTTTGCGGGGATGTGGTTTGAACATTTCAATGTCTGTCACCACTTTATACAATTTTGTTTTACCATAATTTTCTATAATTATGTTTTTTTTAAATTAATGGATGCATTTACACCTTGGAAATGTTTCCAGCTTCAGGAATCGCTCCAAACAAGCAAATATGAGATTTTTAACCTTACTGCTGATATTGAATCTTCTTCATCTAAAAATTATACTATGATCATAACTTAGTTAGGGTCTCATTTGAGCCCAACTTTTTGCTTAATTCAGATAATATCAAAGATGAAAGGAGGTAAAAAGTTTATCTGGTCCCAAGCCACGATTGAGTTTATTCAACACCTAAAAGAAGGTTGGCATAGTGCTGGGAAATTAGATTACAATTTACAAGAGAAATTCCAAACTTTTCAATGTCAATTTCTGCTATAGACCTTTGTACTCGAGTCTAAAGATCAGATAGTGATAAGTATCGAATTACCTATTATCATGCGACACCAAAGGTCCTTACTTAAAACATACTCATAAAGTACGAATTAGACCTTTTATTCATAAGTGTGTAAGAATTAAAGTACTTTGACATTTTAATAGTAATCTGACACTTCACTTAATTTAGGTCCGTTTTTTCAATCGATTGATAAACCCTGGATGAGCTGTTCTAATTTCAAATAAATACCGCTTATTTGGCTATTGAAATATGTGCCCTAAATCAATTACATTAAAATTATAACAAGTAACACTCACACACGTTTTACAAACTTTCAAATTTAGTGGTATAGTAATATCTTTACTCGAGTATTTTGAAGAGCATCACTAAAGTTACTGAATACGGAATTGGGTAGTTCGATCAATAAATCCTGAAGTTCGAGCTAATATCATAGATATGAAACTGTCGACGTTTTTGGGTCGGCATTGATAACTTCTTTGCGATCTCTAAGAAAAAACGATAACTTGGAAAGGTGTAATTTATTGTAATACTTTCTTGTAAAATGGTGTTATTTTTTAATTTGCAGGTTATTATGTTCATCTGATAATGTGGTAATGTGAATTGCAGTACCAGGAGATTAGAAACAACAAGGATTGACCTTAAAGAGTTTCTTTTTACTGTGCGGCCGCGGAGAGAATGCGTTTCTGACACGCGTTAATATTGGACTAATCTCAGAAATGGCTAATTCTATTGCGTTTAGACTTCACATGATGGTTCAATATTTTCTTAGCCATAGCTGAATGAAAGTCCAGTCTTAATCAGATCAGCCGAATCCGTGATTTGGCCATTAACCCGCGTCAGAAAAGCATTCAATCCGCGGCCGCACTGTACGAAGAATCCCTATCGTGGCAGTAAGGGAAAGCTAGGGTAATGGATAGCATTTATATATTATAACATACAATGAAAAAAATAGATATACATAGATACAACTTCATATATATATATAGGTATATATGTTGTCTGCCATCTATACTATAATAATATTAATTAATTATTATTATAACAAAGCGGAAGAGTTTTTTTATTTATTTGTTTAAACGGGCTAATCTCTGGATCGGAACCAGTCGGATTCTAAAAATTCTTTCACTAATAAGAAGCTACATTATCCCCGAGTATTATAGGCTACTTTTTATCACGGGAACGCGGGTGAAACCGCGCGAGACAGCTAGTACAAAATAATCGTATAATACAGAGGCCGGCAAACAACTTGAGCCAAAGTCGACGTAGTGGGGGTAAGTTCGCGCATGTACACTCATGCTCGGCCAATAGCGTGGACGCGTGCCGACAGAATGCCCCCGCGCACCTCTCTTTCCACCAACGTGTTACGTTTTTATTTCTCTATTCACATATTTATATGTCACTCAATTTAAAACCCCAACCGTTACAATATTTATAGTCAAACGTCAAAGTCAGTTTAGGTTTGCTGTCATTCGTGATTGAATTTCTTGACTTCGGTCGGCCATCTTGAAAGACTTCACTTGTGAACGAGCAGCCGTCGTAGATAGATTAAGGTCGGTAATGTAAATTTTGTGGTTTTTATTAAGATTGTGTCCTAGTGATAATAAGTAAATATGTTAAATGGATTGTGAATCGTTTAATTTTAAACCCTTTTGAGTTATTGTCACAAACGACACCTTAAAATCGTCTACTGCGTACTCAAGGTCATGGCTCAAGTTGTTTGCCGGCCACTGTACCATCAGTAAAATAAGCAGGTCAGAAGCAGAAGGCTTAAATCCTTAAATAAAGTCTCAAATATTCACAAAGTATGACATATCTAACAAATATTCTGTCGTAAAACCAAGCTCTTGACTTGGTGCCTAGTCCCATGAGATTAGGCCTATACTTAGTCTATTCTTCAAACCCTAAGTCACTTTTGCGTAATATGAACTGACTAAATCCCGGTACTTTGACCTACCAAGGCAAGGGTATGAATGTTTAATGAAGGCCTTGACTGACACATGTGTGAAGTTCAGCCGAGAATAGGTTGAATTTTGTGGTTTTTGGCAAAAAGATCCTTTTTATAACACAGGTACATGTAGAATATTATTAATAGAAAACCTTTTCAGAAACCTAACTATGCTGCACAGTAGCTAAAAAAATAGTTAGATTACAGAAATAAACTTAAATACTTATATCATTTTAGTGCAACTTAAATTTTCATATTTTTCATTCACTTTCGATTAATGAATACCTTAACTGACATAATACAAAATTTAAATTCAATTTATATGATCGATTAGGATAATGTACACTTTAATATATTTCTTTAGATTTAGTAAATTTGTATGTGACATCTGTAGATAACTAATGTATTATTATTATAATTTTTGAATTTTGAATGGCTTGAATTATGATTATAATTTTTTATTTTTATACTGTAATGGTGCGTCCATGGTACGCGAAGCGAGCACGAGCCGAGACTCGAACGCACAGGAGTCGTTCCTTGCTCGCGATTTCAAGCGTGGACGTACTTAACTAACGAGCGCAGTCGAGCACGCTACGAATGCTCGTTCGAGGCTCGCAAGCCCGTCCACGCTACGCGAATCGTGCTCGCAGTGTGCTCGTTCGTGGCTCGGCTCGTACTCGGTTCGACAAGCATGGACGCACCATAATATTTGCATGCCATCGTGGCAAAACATGAAGGTCCTCATAATATAATATTAATATTTTAACATCAATTTACCAACCATGTTTCTCGCAAATAAATGATCTTTTTCTTTGGGATTCCCCTATTTTTATTCGACTAAGTCGGCATTTGGCCCGCCTGGTGGTGCCCACATTTACTATAGCACAACCATCACAAGAGATGCTTGAAACACCCGGGCATCACTCACGCGGTACCTACCATTTCTCCTCCCCAATGAGCTCTGGCAACCTTACTCACACGCAGAAACACATGATTGTTAGTTTTGTATATTACATCCCAAACTGCACGATGCCCTATGAAAATCTTTGGCCAAATATTTTTTCGACAAAATATATGACGAGCGATATATATTGTATTATATCCCTTAGTAAAAAGCCGGCTTAATAGGCCAATTGCCAATTATTTTACCTACTTCACAAGAAAATAAAAACATGTTGAGTTCCAAATTGAAAATGTCGCTTGTATTATACAAAACATAACGGATGAAATTTAATTACTGTAAGTTTGTATTAGATTGATTCTGAATTTGTGAACTGAATTATATCTATGTATATTATTATGTATTATATCTCTGTTTACATTTTTAGATATAGCTTCCTATAAAAAAGTGAATTGCAAAGAGCCTAAAGAAATCTAAATATCTCCTAAACCACACAAATTAGTTTCACGAAGTAAAAAAATCTAGAGACAGTATTTAAATACACTTGAATGTTGCTTTTCACTTCAAGAAGCTATCTTACGTGGTTAGTGGCTTTTTTATATTGCTCGTCCATGTATTTTCAGGGCAAGTCCAACGTTCTTGTTTTATAACCTATAACTTAACTTTTAATTTGACTTAGGTACTAAAGTCCGTTCCATCAAAGTCATCCCCACTTTTCCACTTAATTAACTGACATAGTTTACGGCGGGCAATGTTTACGACGGTAATCATCCGTGTAACACTTTAATAGTTTCAAAACATACTTTCGTGTTATATTGTGTGTGTAAGAGATAAGCAGATGAATTTCCACACAACTTCCTCTCTCCGACGTGGATTGAATTAAGATGTTGTCAATTTTTCGGTTGTTGTGATTCCAAATAGGGCAAAAAATCCTATTGTGTCATATTTGTTATTAGTTAAAAAATTGTTTTGTGTGTATTTTACAAAAAAAACTTTCTCTTTTCTTTCTATGCGTATTTGATGAAATAGGAAATTAATAAGTAACAAGCAATAAAGAAACAAACAAAATAATGTCTATCAATATATACCAGTATCGTTATTGAAACTTAATTTTGAGATTAAATTTACTTAGGTTAATTTAAGATTGTATTTTGTACATATTTGTTGTAAATAAAGATATTTGTAACAGCAAAAAATTTTCTTATATTTAATATTATCTTGAACTAATATTGAAATTGTTCTATAGATAATTTAAGTCTTTAGGTACATAAGCGCTGACTTGTATTTTTTTCCTTAATTGAAAATTATAATATACTAGCTGTTCCCCTCGGTTTCACCCGCCTTCCCGGGATAAAAAGTAGCCTATGTCACCCGTGGATAGTGTAGCTTCCCAACAGTGAAAGAATTTTTCAAATCGGTTCAGTAGTTTCGGAGCCTATTTAATGCAAACAAACAAACAATCAAATCTTTCCTCTTTATAATATTATTAGTATAGACTACTGTCCATTACATAGAGTTAGAATATTGTAGAGTGATACCGTTTAGAACGTTTCATTCACAGATATATCTAACACTAGTTAATTTACAGTCAGAAAAAAAAACGATATGAGTTCCTTGTCATTTATTCTCTGTTAAAGTATCGATAAAAAACGAGAACGTGGTATTCATTATGTGTATTTTAGTAGTTCAAACTATATGTACGCGCACTCCGTTTCATGGCATTTGAACCGTACCGGTGCTCACGGACCGTACTCAAGTACAGTCACTCTATTAGTATTCTAACTCTACGGTTTATAATTTTGTTGAAATTTTGAGATGGATCAAGAAGCCTTGTTATAACAGACACACAAAGTTTGAAAGCTTAGAAATTAATATAAAATTAATTGATGATGGGGTTTGGTACCCCGACTACCAGGTCACAGATTGCGGGTTTGATTCCCATGTCTATATACATTTATAACTAATTCTCCAGGTGTCCTCAGTAGGAGCTCTGCTAAGTTAAGAATGTGATGGCCATGTATGAAAAATGGCCCAGAATATATTAATTTATTTTATTTCGACTGGGGAAGTACCTTACAGAATACCGCAGCATTATGCTGTTCCTGCGAGTACTCTGGCGGCAGGACCTACTACAGATGGGTCTCTGACGCCTCGTAAGGGGTTGCCAGAAATAGTGTGCCGTCTTTTATACCTAAGGGTGGGCAAGGCGGCCATTATATAAAATCTCAGTAGTTCAATAAGGGTTGTTCCTGCGCGTGAGTAAAGTCGCCAGAACTCATTGGGGAGGGGTAAAGGTCGGTAATATGCACAGACATTATGTCTGTGGTAAAACGTGAAACCAACCCAGTGTGTTGTAAGCGTCTATCTGGCTACGGTCACCGCCTATCATCAGGCGGGCAGTATGCTCGATTACCGAATTCGTCGTATGAAAAAGCCGTGTAATAATGTCTCATAATGTATTTTGACTATAACATGTCTTTATTTGCAGTATCACAAAACTCGTAACAACGATAAATCCAATGTTATCACAAACATATATGAGTTTCTCTGTAACCAACATATATAACTATTTGCTATTCAGATTGTCTAACGCAAATATCAAAGACGTGGTTTGATTTTATTATATTATAGTCGTACATACGATTCACTTATTTCACTGGAAAACAGAAACCTTACCGGTGGTTAGAATATCTCTGGTTTTCTCAGCGCAATGAAATTTTAACTGAGTCAATATAGAGGCTTTAGGTAGGAGACTATGTGACATTAAATGAAACCTCGTAAAGTACACATAAATACGAACAACTTTTAGTATAGGACCAACATTGAAATCGCAAAAAATAACAGCTGTTTCATAAATTTTAACCGAAAAGACCTTTAACTGCAGGTGGTGGTGAAATCACAAATATAAAGATTAATCTTGTTAGACCAAAATAGCCTCACCTGTGTTGTATTTTTTTATTTAAGTTAGTATTGCACCTAATTATCTAAATCTATTCAGGCGTTTACGCGTAATCGAGTTACAAGCGTTAACATTTATAATATTAATATGGTAAGATTACACTAAACCTAAAAATGAATTAACATACTCATAAATAAATACATATCCTGGGACATTCCACACACACGGTTATCTGAGTTCAAACTAAGCTGAGCTCTATGGAAACCAGATAACTGAAAGCCTACATTTTGTTTATAAATACATACTTATTATACATAATTGGCTACTTGACAGTTTTCGGAAACATATTTTAAAATGTACATACGTGTATTTTATACCTCTTACAATTATCTTTTTATCAAAAAAATTTTATTTACAAGGAAAAAAAAATATTTGTTAACATTTCATTTGAAATTCGCGCAAAAACACCCGGTCACGTGACATTTGTTAGGTGTGACGTCACGTCTCTATAAACAAAACTAGAGGTGTGTAACTAAACAAAAATACGCGAGCTGCATAACAGCTCACGGCTCAGGTGTGTGAGCCGGTTCAATGACTCAGCTCGCAGATCAGCTCAATTTGTACCTATAGTCCACGATGTAACGCGTACCGCGCGTCGAATCGAGCCGATACGCAGTGAGCGTGCGCGCTTATCGTGGACTATAGGTACAAATTGAGCTGATCTGCGAGCTGAGTCATTGAACCAGCTCACACACCTGAGCCGTGAGCTGTTATGCAGCTCGCGTATTTTTGATGAGTTTCACACCTCTAGTTAAATTTGACGTCACAAACCTCACAAACAAACCATAGATGCTCAATCCCGGCCGCCCGCGTTTCGGTTCTTGTAATCCACAGATAAAAAAACTCACTTTTTATTTCCTAAAATAAAATATTAAAACATTATTATTATGCAAAAAACATATTGTGTAATTATTGTTAACCTATTAGCTATCATATCTAACATATTTCATACTTTTTCATTATAACTGTCAAGTAGCCAATTACATACAGACTCAGTATATACAGATATGTTCATGCACACAAATGCATTCTGTGTGGGAATCTAACCCACGACCTGCGGCGCGATAGATGGAATCTTAACCAACCGCGCCAATTGGCCCGTCAAAACTCACCATTCATCTGTTTACCCTGATGGATATTATTTGGGGTGATGATTTGAACGCAAAATGTATGAACTCTGAAATCAAGAATAAATATTCGCATTTTCCCAAAAAGCTCCCCGACTAAAAAGTATGAGAGCTTTTTCCTCAGAATACAATTTCACATATGAACGCAGCAGATGTGATAAACGATTGTTGGCTATCGCGTCTGTACGGCATTGCATATGTAATCACCCTTCGAAATGGGTGCCGAATATTTGTTTTACAACTTATTGAAAACGACGTAAAACTTTACAATTACATTCATTGTTTAAATTAACTTTTGAAGGTTGCTATTGTTAGAATTACGCGAACAGAAAGTTGAAATCAAAATATGAATATATCTTTTGCTGTTTTTTCAAGCCCTTTTTACATTATTTTATGATATGGATCTAGTACTAAAGGGCTTAAAGTTAACTAACCTAATAATATTTTATATATTTTTTAAAAGGAAACTAATTGCTAAGCTTTTATTAACATTAATTCATTGGCAATTTTTATATCTATTCTCTATCAGAGCATAAAACACTTCATTGGTTTTTTTTTCCTTAGAATAACTGTGCCTTCCTATGCAGTCTGGTGGAAGATTTCATATTATTCTTATGAATATATATATATATAATAATTCATTTATTCCAGTAACATAGACTCAATATTGTTAGTAGGTACACCTTATTTTCTACATGTTAGTAAGTAATTATATTATGATTTTAAATTTATTTTATTATATTTGCGTGTATGTCACAACAACGACGCATGTATGGACAGTCTAATCTATCCGCTATCATGGCCAGGACGGTGTTGGAGCTGGCCCGCACCCGGCGGACCAGAGACGTGCACCGCTTGCGCATAGTTGCATAGAAGCAGTCAGTTCTCGCTTCTGCAAACATACCCGAGGCGCTGCAGTACCGGGGCAGCCCCAACATCGCCCTAAACGCATTATTGTACTGGACGCGGAGGGCGTTGTACGATTTCAGAGTATAATTTGCCCACAGGCTGCACGTATAAAATGACGTACAATATGCTCTGAAAAGCGTGACCTTTGCGTCCTTGGAGCAACGTACAAACCTGCGAGCTATCATATTTGCCCTTACCGACAAGGCCCTCCGCTCCCGTTCTATGTCCGCATTGTCCTTGAGGTCGGTTTGGAGTAAGTGGCCTAGGTATTTAAATTGTTCCACTCTGACAAGGGGAACACCGTATAGCGGAATGTCTGGTACACTTATAGGCCGTATATTACCAGCCTCGAAAACAATGTACCGACTTTTGGATACATTGTATTTAAGACCATGACTCATAGCGTAGTTCTCACACGTCAGTAAAAGCTTTCTCAAGCCGCAAACCGACGCACTCATCAGCACCATGTCGTCCGCGTAACTTAAATTATTAACACATACGTCGTCGATATGACAACCGACACGCTGACTGCTGAGTGCGACGATCAGAGCGTTCACATATAAGTTGAAGAGAGCGGGAGAGGTCAGTCCCCCCTGTCTCACCCCACACTCCAACCGATATGGCTCGGACAGCGCTCCCGCCCACCTGACGCAGTTGACCTGGTGTCCGTACCAATACCTGAAGATATTTATAATTTCACCAGGTAAGTTAATGCCCTCAAGCTTTTCCCACAAGATATCGTAGGAGACCAGGTCGAAAGCTTTAGACAGATCCAGGAAACAGGCATAAACAGGAGTCCTTCTAGCTGTATAATATCTGACGGTATGCTTGAGACACAGTATTGCACTTTCGGTGGATAGAAAAGGTCTAAAACCAAACTGATTGTCGTGCAACACGAGGTACTTATCTAACTGTGTCTCAAGCAGGGCGTCAAACACCTTTGCAATAACTGTTGCGAAGGAGATAGGTCTATAGTTACCTTTATCGGCCAAATCGCCCGTTTTGTTTTTTACTACAGGCACTACGACAGTTTTCATTAGTTCCCGCGGCACGTATGAATGACTCACGCACAGTGAAAAGAACATAGCTAAGACCCTTGAAATGTGTGGCCCGGCATACTGAAGATGCTCAATGCTGAGACCATCGTGACCGGGAGATTTGCCTTTAGATATCGATTGTATTGCTTTTGCTACATCCTTTGCCGTAAATCTAGTTCCTAACTTCTCCGTAGGCAACTCAGCAGGGAGCACCTTCCGCGCCGGACCCAGGGGGGACTGTACTATAAAGTGGTCCTTAAATAGGTTCGCTATTTCCTTGGGATCGCTCATACCATCAACGCTCACTGGGAGGCCAGGCCTAGCGTTTACCTTATTGGTGTTTTTCCAAAAGCCTCGAAAATTATTTTTTGAGTGCTGTGAGGCCAAGATATCCATCTTAATTTGGTCTTTGTGATCCTGACACCATTTTAATCGCGATTTGAATATCTTACGGCTTCGACACATCTCATCATATACGTATCCACATGTAGGCTTGCCATACGATACCCACGCTAAAAACTTTGACCTAGCCTCCAAATGAGCCTCTCTGACATGCTTGTTCCACCCCACAATGCGGGAGCCACCCCCACGCCTACACCTATTTCCCCGACTGACCATAGCTGCACTGCTCAGAGTATTCACAATATTATCGTAAAGCTTATTTAGAACACGCCTATGATCATGGTCATGACAGTAATTATCAGCACAGTGCGTGAAATCACTCGGGAAAACAATAGATCTTAGTTCACTGTGACACTTTTCACCATATACAATAATTTGTTTCTCAGTACGCTCCCCCCATACTATCGCCGCTTTATCTGTAGTACTTTTATTAGCTAGTTTTGGAGTTAATAAGCTTAGATTACATTCAAGTATGAGAGGAAAATGGTCCGACCACAGAGTATCGTATTTTACATATACATTAGTTACAGACTGAGCAGCTGATTCTGTTACAACACAGTGGTCCAACCATCTCTGAGACCCATGTACATCACTAACAAATGTGTAGGTATCAGAAGATAAGCCCAATCTATCAACGTCAATGCATGACCAACATTGTTCTTCACAATAATCCGTAAGTTCATTAAAAAATAATTCACGGGGATTATGTGTATCGTGACTTTTCAAGTTGTCTCAAAATGTCCGTGAAGAGTTTTAGTACAATGACCACCATTGTAGTAAAACATGACTTTTATGGACGGTGACTGACTGAGGACTATGACTATGACTGAGGAATATACTTTATGGATTCAAACATAGCAAATTAAGATTTAAATTTATTCAAAATTAAACTGATATAAAATTATTAAATACTTCGTTTGTCCATCTTACGCTGCAGTTACCACTGTGAAATTTCAAAAGCAATGTCGGTTTTGAGCTAAATTAGCACCACTTAGCTTTAATCCGGGATAATCCTCGAACAAACGCACCCTAGCTAGTCTAAATGGTTTAGAATATAGATTAAATTTAATGATGTGATCCCAATTTCGGCTTTTAACCCTTAAGTAATTTAATACTTGGATGATATTGTGAAGGGCCACTGGCTATTCTGAATATATCTACAGAATGTGTTTATTAAGGCCTAAGGCTATTAGAACACTAATTAGTGCTGTATACTTATTTGAATAATAGTTGCGAATATTGAATAGTCGTTATTTATAGTGTCAACTGGCTTTTTGGGATGGTTCGAATGTTACTAAAATACCAAATAGATAACGTATGAATTGAGCAAGTCGTATCAAAATTGTGATTAAAAGAGTGTTAGAGTAAAGAACTTTGATCGAAGCAGTTGACGACTTCTGACGTCAGCGAGGCTTAAGTCAAGTTTTGAGTCGAAATTAAAACATTTGAATTTGGAACCTGCATTATGAAGTTTATTTTCGACTAGCTGCGCGGCGTGGCTTCGTTTGCGTGGTGTACGCTAGCCTACCCAACCAACTTTCTTATTTGTTTTTCCAAAATAACCTTCTAAAAAGTATTAGGAAATTTAAAAAAAAAAGATGGATGAAATCGGTAAAATCGTCCTCAAGTTATGGCGTGACCAAGGGAAATATGGATTCATTTTTAGAGATTAACGCGATGTATTTTTGAGGCTTGGTCTGAGTTTTGGTGTCGTTTTGATACAGGTCTTAGACTAATTTTGGGGTCCCGAGGAACCCTTATGGTGCTATCCATCCGTCTGTCACAGTGGTTTATTTCAGCAACCACTGATGCTATTGATTTGAAATTTGGAATAGTTTGAAAATGAAAAATTAAAAAAGTTAATTATTATTTGTTTGCAAGAGAGGCCGAAATGGGGGACTGTAATTTTAAAGTAGGTCTTGTTTATAAATTTAAAACATATAGTATATTTGTTTTCTTTTATGTTTCGTAAAAAATTACAAAAAGAGATTCCTTTGTCTCTGAAGTTCGTGAAGCCAACAATCTGAAATAATTACACTTGATAGACTTTGATGTTAATATTACAGGAACGATATAACAATGTTTCTAACTAGCACAGTTTTTCGAAGTCATCAAAGTTCCTTCACAAATTAGTTATTAGATCCGGACTAGACTCCGACTCGCACTTGGCCGGGTTTTTTTTTTTATTATACGGGGAATTTCAAAGAGAGATAGACAGATTATTGTCTATAATTGTGATGACGATGAAAATTATAGTAATAGTTAATATGTTTAGCAGACTTAATTTACCCTTCAGCGAACGACTACATAATGAAGTAGATAGATAGCGAGGTGTCATCCACCTTGCACCTCCATAACCATGTTAATTATAACAAAATATAGTATTACATGCTAGATCCCTATTAAAATATCACGCTTTCTGATATCAATATTTTGTTTCTAGTATTTTTATAGGGTTTCGGAAAATCGCTTTTATTTATTTATTTATTTATTTAATTCAGATAATAATCCATATATTGTTAGTATGTGCTTAAAAAAAAAAAAAAAACAATCGCTTTTATATCAACTTTGTAATCTAAAACAATTTAAAGTTTTTTGGATTCTAACATTTCTATCTGAATTAAACATTTCTACATAGTACGTTAATTTCTTTAACATGTAATATTTCAAAATTACATAACTAAATAGATAGGAAAGTAGTGTGAAATCTGAAATCGATTAAAATTAATAACTAATTAAGATTAAGACATTTGTTTTTTTAAAGCTGCTTTTTTTGTTCTTTTTTTGTCCTTATGGCGCTCAAGTGCAGTTTAGAATTAAATCACTGTCCTTTTATGTCCAATCATAGCTCAAACAGTAATTTAATAAAGCGAATGCAATGGTCAGAGACATTTCGTAACAAGAAATTGACTGTGCCAGAGTGAAATACTGTATTCCCTTTCAGTTAAAAGGGTGAGGATGGGGTGCTAAATGTCCTTCCGAAACCATAAATCCTTGGCTAAAACCCGAGGGCAAAATCATTGCAGAAATTATAACCTCGACCGCTGTTGTAATTAAACTTCTAACTTCCGCCTTTTAATAATAAATGATAATGAATATTTTAATTTTGTATCGCACTTTGTAAAAAGCTATGATAAATAATGATATTTTAGTTATATTTTAGAATATCATCGTCTGATGATAATGAGCTCAGCAGTGGAACATTATTGGCCGATGCCTATAATGTCCCACAGCCCACAGGCCTCCATTCACAAATGAGGGTGAAAGGGAATAGGCGATTCTCCACCACGCGTGCCCACTGCGGATCGGTGGAGGTAGGCTAGTGCTCAACCTACTGTTGGAGTTTTCAAGCCGCCTAGAAGGCCTCCAACTAGCTTAAAGACTATCACAATTAAGTGATAACCGGGACCAACGGCTTTACGTGCCTTCTGTAGCACGGAAACGCTCAATTTGAAATACCACTAGGCGATCACCCATCCAGGTACCGACCACGACGGTAGTAGCTTAACTTGCCGATCGATTAAGAACGGCTTATCATGCTACACTACGAGCGCTTAATTTTAGAATATAAATGTGGTAAATTATGTGGCTTGGAGCTTACAAAGTATAGAAAGAAACTGATTCTTAAGTGTGAAATGGCCAAGGCACAATCTTATAGTTAAGAAATTAACCCAAATCCTATACATTCTCAAAGAATAAGTAAACGACTCGATATCTCATTTGAAATTCTCATCGCCCTCAAAATCCTTAAATTAGCAGCCTTCCAGGATTTTAGTAGGAAATGCATAAATTGAATTTTTAATGAGTTCTTTACACAATTTAGGTCATTTTAAAAGGTCGTTTTGGTATTAACCCTTTGGTATTTTAATCAGCTCTGTGTACATACAGATGCAAATTAATTCAGATAAACATTTACAATCACTGCAATTTGTACTGCATTGTTTTTCGGTTGAATTTAAATGCATTGCAAGATGTGTTAATGAAGTTTTCCAACGATACAATCATTTCTGTTTTTATATTGGGTGTTAATTGGTTGTCTCTCATTATATTTAATTTTAGTGTTCAAATTGAGACACTGGTGCCGATTCTGTTGTAAATCGCACTAAACTAATTTTAGTCACATCACAGCTCATTCTTACAAAAAGGATAGAACATCTTCTATCCTATACTTTCTATACTAGTTTTAAAAGCTTTAAATATGCATATTTAAAGCTGTTAAATTAGTATTTATCCTCATTGGTATTTAGACGTAAATGCGATGGAGGCGACTAAATTTATATTGAAATAAGCATTGGACTAATTTGACAGGACTAACTTTCTTACATCCAGCCATTTAAAGTTATGAAGTTTAGCTAAGAAACTTGTCGCTTGATAGGCCCCAACCCGGTTGCACCCCGTGACCGATTTAAAAGACGTTTTCACGTCGAATATGTTTGACAAATGGTAGCTTAGTATTAGTATAATGCACACAATACCTGTTTTGAAAAAAAAACTGCTCATATTTCTTTGTTAGATTTGGCGCCAAACCTTGTTTTTTTGGGATTTCATAGCTGAACCCTTACTCAAAAAAATTTTTTTTTGACAATCAATAAACATACGCAGTTAGGTACGTAAACCCTACTACCTTAGATACCTGTTTATTTTAGAAGCATTCACAAAACCATACAAATTTTGAAAGGAATCAATGAGCCAACAGACCCGCTAACCCTAACTAGACCGCTTTTCCATTGGACTTGGTTTCGATTAGTTTCATTCACCCGTACTTCGTGCCTCAAGGCTAACCCTCAGACTTTGCACGGACCACAGAAAAAAGTAATTATAAGTATTAGAAGTGGTATTGCATTTACAGTATTTTTTGAACCGCGATTTTTCTTCTGTCCATCCTGCTTGGTGCATTTTTTTTTGACCACTAAGTTGGCAAACAAGCTTACGCAAGCAGTTACCGTAGCCCATGGACGTTTGAAAAAACCAAAGGTAACACTCGTGCGTTGTCGACCCTGAAGAAATCTCTTCACACCCTTTTTGAAGAACCAATGCTGTACTCCATTGGGAAAACCACGTTGGGGAGCTCATTTCACAGTCTGAGCGTCCGCGGAAGAAAGCTCCTTTGAGTTCGCACAATTCGAAACAATCTGGTTTCAATGTGTGAGGATGAACTCCCCGTCAATGGCGAGAGTTGCGATGGTGGAAGGTAGCCGTGGGCAACAAGTCGAACAATTCTTTATAACACTCTCCGTTGTACAAGCGGCCCTGTACAACACACATAAGGAAGCAAAGTCTCTCCTCAGACTAAGGGGCTCTAAACCGCTTGTGAGCTCGGGATCGTCAACAATTCTGAGTCTAAAGGCCCAAGCTGGTATCCAGGTGATCCCGCCCGTAGATGACAGCAGTACTCCATATGAGGCCGAACCTGCGAAATGTTACTTAGATGTAAGTAACTATAGTTTATTATTTGTGCTAATGTATAGGAGAGTTCTAGATTCAGCATTCAATATCCCCACTCCCAGGCATATATCAACAGATTGACCACCAAGAAGACGGTAAACCTGATGGTAATTAGATGCCTATTAGGCTAAACATTATGATGATGTTAAAATGAAAATGAACTGACCTTGCATTGTGTAAAAATACTGATATACTACTCACTATTTACACCCAGAAATGTGTATAAATAGTGAACAAGTTATAACATAATGGCCCTGATTCTGTTGTTTACAACTAAACTAATTTTAATCTCACTATGTCTCTTTCTAACAAAGAACATAAGAAAAGGATGTAAGAAATTTAGTCGTGTCAAATTAGTCCAATGCTATTTCAATTTAAATTAAGTTGCCAACTATCGCGATTACGCCTAAATACACGCAAAATAAGACGGCAAAGATTAATTTGACCGCTTTAAATATATTCTATCCTTTATCAATAATGTTCGTAAGAAAGAGATGTGACGTGACTAAAACTAGTTTAGTGCAGATTTACAACAGAATCGGCAGCAATGTGTACGTTGTGCAGTTTAAATTAATAACAGCGCAATACATGCTGTTACTGGAAGGCAGTTCTAGATAAATTGTGTAGAGTTCTATGGAAGAAACCGTCAAACACACGTTCAATTTCAAATGAAAAGCGTTAAATAAACCACCAAACAGGGTCTCCGGTGAAAAGACAGGCTGTCGTGAACGAATTTCTAAAGCAAGTGGAATGAATGGTAGGTACTTACATAATACAGAACAGCGTGTATGGGTTTTTAAAATAAGAATTTGTTTTCAAATTGTAAAAGGGTTCGGTTAAAGAAAGCTGCGTATGGAATGATGCTTGGCGTGGGATTATTAAAGAAATATTCACATGGTCAATTAAACTTACTTTACCTACTTCACAAGGATTTTTTTCAGTTTCACATTTTTTTATAACATTCAGTTTTACTTGTTTGGTTATATCTTATCACTTGTATTTTTAATAATTTATTTCTTTATTATTTAATATTTACCAACACTTTTTCAATTAAACACTCAAGAATTTAATTGGTAACGCGTGAGTGATGCCTCGTGTATTGCAACCGTCCATATGGCTACGGTAACCGCTTATGATCCCGTAGTGAAAGTTGTTCAGCATGACTAACCCAACATAGGTTTCGAAAATATGCCATCTCGAAATCTCCACCTGTTATCAAGTTTTATTTTGAAAACTAAACTAGAAAACAAGAACAGCTACCGAAATTCTGTTTGCTCACAGAATCTGTCGAAATTCTTCATCGAATATCAGATGTCGATGTTTGAATTTCGTTGGACTATTTTGCTCTTCTTGTTAGGGAAACTCTTTGATTTAAAAGTTATTAAGTTTATTTTATTCTTAATAACTTTTAAAGTCACTCACATATTTTGATATTTGGCGATATTAAATTTTGTGTCTTATAACCTTGACACGCGATCATACCTATGTAATCCATGTGGATGTAAGGATGTATGTAAGAGGTAATGAATATGATAATGTAGATACAGAGATACTTTTATAATTTAATTGTACTCTATTTGTCAGGTAACTATCCATATTATCAGGTACTACAATTTGGCGTTTTTTTCTTTATACGATACTATATACCACACTTAACTTGATATGTATAGTTTTTTTTGCTCAGGCCTTTTCTCTTGAGACATCGCGTACAACTATCCTGCATGATAGCCTTAGCGTAAAATAACTATGCGGTCCGTATGCTTGTTTGCCACCTAAGTGGTATAAAAAAAAAAAAAAAAATCTTAATTGCAGTTAAGTACAGATTATACATCCTGAAAATTGTCTCATTGTATGCAGATCCTCGAAAGTTGCATTTATTTGTATTGTTGAATTAAAGGAATCTTCATTATTTACTAAATTAGGGGAATTAAACAAACTTTAAAAATGATCATTTTATTCAAATCAACTTCATTATCTTATAAACAATCATAACCTATACCTATTATAATTATCTTATAACTTGTTCTACGATTATTTTCCACTGTATTACGTACAACGTTAGATTATTTTTCATGAACATTAGAAGTTTGATTTTGTTTGTAAATTATTCTAATACGTTTATTCTAAATATCTATACCCTGGTTTGGATATATTCTATGCAACATTGGCACAGATTCTGTTCTTAAGAAAATACATGGACATTGATTGCCGTCGTTGTTAGCTTATTTACAATTTGTTTTATAAATAATAATAATTTATAAATAACAATATTTACAAAAACAATTATGAAACCATACCGTTAACTTATATCTAACAAGGATATGACATAAGATTGATGGGAAAGATGATGTATTAGCAACAAGAGACACTTATTCTGTAGCGTTACTAGGTGAGTCGGGAACACTGAATGAGACCAAAAAAACAGTTACATCAATTATTTAATACCTATATTTTTTGGAATTATTTACCTGAATCGCACAGTTCAACTTAATTTTGAGAATCTTTTCAGATTTTAATTCTTTTACATTTTGAATGTATGAGGAATTATACATTCCTTGTTTTAAATGTTTAGATGATGCGTGTGCATCCTTGGTATATAGGTAAGTTATAAAAACATTAATTTTAAAATCAATATAGTGGGTACGCCAGCAATAACAGCAAACTGCCACATTTCTGCAACAGGCTGCCTTTATGATGTCAACGAGCTATATGATACTTGTAGCTCTGTCCCATTTTCCATAGATATAGATATTAAAGCTATCAATTTTACAAGTTCGGAAGCTTCCAAAATTAAACCATAAAATTTCTACTATTAATAACAAATAAACGTTTGTAGTTTCGTATCAATGTCCATGTACATTACATATAACGTCATGTTAAAATTTTATAAACACAACTTCACTTTTGAACTTCACGTTTTAGGCGTTCTCAGCGTAGTACTTTTTATCTATACATTTAAAAAAGGTATGTATAGACTGGTACAGGCGAAGGACAGAAGAGTGGGCAGACCGAAATTGTCTGCCCACTGTGCGCTTCCCTGCATCGCCGCTGGGGTTTCACCTGCGAACAAACAAAACTTTTTTGTATATCGTACCTACATAAATTTGTAAGTGGCTACACATTGTTTTTGTGAAAATTAAACCAAATTGTCGATATGACTCGGTGAAAAGTTTTTTTTTTTCAGGACGTGGAACATAGAATCATAATAAAATTTTCATCATAATAAGGTTTATTGGACGAATAAAATAAAATATCATAAAGTACATAAAGTAGGTATACATATGGGTAATCAAATTAATTCAACATTATTAGAACCTACTATACCCAATTATGAATTGACGTCAGGAATAAGAATTCTGACATCAGTATGTTGGTTCATTGGATGTTAGTTAATATTGGCGTTTCAATCATCAATTTCGCTACAAATTTATATTCAAAATTACTTATTCCTTAAACTTAATTATCAAACAGAACGTTCTAACGCTAATTTGTGGATTAAATCTCTTATTCTATATTAAATTTTCTAAAAGACTTAAATCATATGTTTCAATGAATTATAAAAAAATTGTAAAAATAGCTACTATAAAAAAAAGTAAGGAAGAAAACAAGCACACAGTCCGCCTGATGGGTCAATAGAATCTCTATCTGTAACAAGAATGTGCCTACAAACTTTCTTACATGACTTTCTTACCTTTTGGCAATATATTTTTATTAGATTTATTTATTAGCTTTAGAATTATTTTCTGCACCCAAAGGTTTCCTGGAAGAGATCACTTTAGCGATAAGGCCGCCTACATTGTATAACTTCCTTGATGTGTAATACTTTTGTTATCTGTACTATGCCAGTGTATACAATAAAGAATATTTAGTTATTTGTACAATTTCAGCCACGTGTTGGTTTGGTTGGTATTATTTATTTCAGCAAAATCTTCCATAAGTTTATTTCATATCACGCAAGTGCGACTTCACAATTTCATACAAAGCGGGATAAGCTTATGACTTCTGTACAAATTCTCGCTCGCAAATGTGGACATGAAGGCTGTCTGGAAGTTTTTAATCTATCCTTTTATTATTTTATCCGTGAAAGACATCAGAATAAGCTGGCACTGTTGCCATCTAAGACAAAACTATTGCACAGTAGTATATTCTGCATGGCCCCACATATATTTAACAAATTACCCGACACAATTCGTCAACTTATTAATATTAACGAGTTCAAAACAAAACTCCTCAATTTTCTAATTGAAAGGACATACTATGCAATAGAAGAATTTTTAAATGATATTTAATATTAGGTACCTACCTACATTATACCCGATTTGTTCAGCAGGATATCTAATGTCTTGCCTTTTGTTTGATTTCTCACATAAAAAAATTTTTTTTTATTATTTATTGTTGTATTTAAATGTAATGTAATAGTTGTTTTGATTGTGTTTATTTAATATTCATATTCTTTATTTGCATTCCACAATATCAATATTAATATTAAACCTTAGGTGGTAAATTGTCTAAATAACATTGTGGACCCTGTCGGGCACAGCAAAAAGAACAACATGTAGGAGAGAGAAGATCATTTGTATTATTTATTTATTTATTTTGTTTATCTGACTTTATTTTTATATTATATTAATCAATTATTGTATTATTATAATGTAGGTAGTTTAATATAATTTATTTAATAATATCTATGTTTTATTTTGTATGCCATTTTGGTGTGGATATAGTGGTCCTCATTTAGAATAACACCATTGTATGTACCTATATTCTACAAATAAATATTTTTGATTTGATTTGAAAAAAAAAAATTTAAAACTTGATAACATAAAATAATATTTTGTTGAATAAGTTTATTTCTTGATAAATTCTATAAAGACATACTTTTCGAGTATGTCACTTCTTCACACAAAACGACTACTTCTTAAAACACAAAATTTAAAACTTTTTTGAAAAGTCCCGTTACAGAGATATAATAACCACCATGTTATATCTTTGAAATATGAATGAAGAATTTTTGAAATTTGTTAAAATAATAATATAAAAAAAAACATAATTAGACAGTGTTAACTTTATGTTTTTTATTTTATTAATATAAAATCATAAAAAAATTATAATATATATGTAAATAGCAGACACGACAGCTCATTCAGCGAATTTGATAAAATTAGAACTACTAAGTGTATCATTTTCATAATTTAATTTAATCCAAGGATACATTTACACGGTTAGACCTGTCCGCTATAATACATCACTGTCACAACAAAATATAATTATTTGCTTATCTCCCCGCATAATTTTGATAATAACAATTTATTTGCATTACCAAAATGATATTACTTTTATTCTAAAATCTCAACGTGAGATTAAATGACTTACTTACCTAGCACTCAAAATTATGAGGATTTGTTGTGATTTAGATGGGATTTAGACTAATTTATTATGTTCATAAACTAATTAGAGTCAAATTTAAGTCTTGAATACACTAAAACGAACAATCAAACTAATTTTGTTTTAGTTTCTGTTAGCGTCATTAGTATGACTTGCCAAGCAAGTCAATACCGCTTGTTTTGGCAAAGCATGAGAAACTTTGGAGTAGTTTTTAAGTAGCCAAAACTTCTCTACCAACAAACAATTCATCGCCACCGCTGGTGACACAACTTTCTCAACAACACTGTTAAACTGTCTCATATACCATAATGTGGGTAAAGACCCACTGACCCAATGACTAAAGAGTCATTAACAGCGATTCGAGGGAATTCCCCATGGCTTTGAATAACTTCTTGAATAAATACTAGAAAAAACTCCCTCACCTGAAAATCATAGTAAGTTTTTAAACTAAGCATACAAGCAAACTTTCAAAATATAACAATTATAGTAGGATAGTAAAAAACTTGTAGGCAGTATCAAGAAGTATGACTAGGAAATACGATAGTAGGAAAAAGTTTTTCTTATTACTATTTATCGAAATAGTATTACCCTAGAACAAGGGTGACAGCTGTAAAAATGGCCGAAGAAATAAGACAACTATGTCGCTATTTCAGTTTCAGTAGGTCCACGTTTGAACGTAGAACATTCATTCATGAGTGACATAATTTTGTTTTATTGAGTTTCCAAGCGGCCACTTTCACGATGTTGTCTTGTACATAACCCTTAATATATCGATAGACGTGTGTTTGACTACAATCTCACCATGGTAAGTAACACAGAGAAAAGAAATATAAATCTCTTTTCCGTGGTAAGTAACGATGTAGCCGAAGGTGGTAAGCACACAAAGCCCAGGAAGTAACGGGCTCTCTAGTGAAGTCGGAACACACAGCTAGATGCTTGGCGACAGATTTTAAACTTGAGGGTGGGTAGCCAGTCAGGCGGTTGCAAGAAAGTACCCGACCACCGTACTTTGGTTTCCCCACGATGCTTTCTATCACCGAAAGGTCGAGCATATCGTAAGATTAGCTATCATCGCCTTCAAAAGTATAGTAGGAAGTAGGATATTGATTCTTACCAGCTCAGACCAAGAAAAAATGAAAGACGGAACGGTCTGTGTTCTTAAGTGACGCAAGTAATAGGAAGCCGGCGTTCTTGTAAATACATAGCCTCACACACACATATAGAACATAGGAAGCCGATCGGTTGTCATTCCACATTGAGACGTTAACAGTGACAATAAGGCTCAGTACCATTTGTGCCTGCTTGGGCCTGTACTGATTTTACTCCCGCACACGTAGGAAATTTTCGGCTTCACTTTCTTATAAGGTGACATGATTTTTAGGGTTCCGTAGCCAAATGGCAAAAAACGGAACCCTTATAGATTCGTCATGTCTGTCTGTCTGTCTGTCTGTCTGTCTGTCTGTCTGTCTGTCTGTCTGTCCGTGTATGTCACAGCCATTTATTTCCGAAACTATAAGAACTATAATGTTGAAACTTGGTAAGTAGATGTATTCTGTGAACCGCATTAAGATTTTTACACAAAAATAGAAAAAAAACTATAAATTTTGGGGGTTCCCCATACTTAGAACTGAAACTCAAATTTTTTTTTTTCATCAAACCCATAAGTGTGGGGTGTCTATGGATAGGTCTTCAAAAATGATATTGAGGTTTCTAATATCATTTTTTTCTAAACTGAATAGTTTGCGCGAGAGACACTTCCAAAGTGGTAAAATGTGTGTCCCCCCCCCTGTAACTTCTAAAATAAGAGAATGATAAATCTATAAAAAATACATGATGTACATTACGGTGCAAACTTCCACTGAAAATTGGTTTGAACGAGATCTAGTAAGTAGTTTTTTTTTAATAGGTCATAAATTGAAATTAATATCAAATACTCAGGTCTATACTACCATTTACTTATATACTACAGTTAGGTAGGTATTTACTACAGGTTTGTACGGAACCCTCGGTGCGTGAGTCTGACTCGCACTTGGCCGGTTTTTTATTTTATATGTCTATGCTTACCAGTGAGAACATGTACCCGCGCCGTCGCCGACTGCGCATTATCAGGCACGCACTGATATGAGCCTGCGTCTGACGTTCGTGCCGACTGCACTAGCAGTCGACTGCTACTGTGGATCCCCTTCTCCGTGACTAATGATATACCACCACGGGTTGAGTCGAAGTTTATCGTCTGTTGGAAAAGGCATTGATTTATTTCAAGTGTATTTTTGATAAAGGTGCGTTGACTTGTTTACTGAAGATTAACGAGAAATAAGTAGTAAATAAATCAACGCGGAGTTCATTTAAACCAAGAATATAGTGTCTTCATCAATATAATTAGCTTCTCTTCAACATCTCAGTACCAAAGCATTTTTTTTCATATTTTTGCTAGGTCTTGCAACCCGGTTTTATTTTCTTTCTAGAGGATGTGATACTAGGACACTTGGAGTCAGCCGGCTTCTATCGATCCTAATAACTCATCTGATAGTACCAGAACCTGGTGTTAACCCGTTCCGATAAGGAATGATTTTGAAAATATTATGGCGGCATGTACCTGTATTGATAGATTGTACCACAGATATAAATCTAGATTGATGACGCGAGCGTATTCTTCGCGTGCTAAAAGGGAGAGCAATGCTCTTCTTTTGACACTGTTTCGCGGATGGAGAACTCGGATCGCTATAGTTCACTTATGCGAGTTCTCTCTCAGCTTTTAATAAAAGCGCTCTGTGGCGTCATAGTAGGTAAACAAAGTGGCACGATTGGTTTTCACACAGATGGAGGGACATCCGTTATCTATTGGGATTTATATCTGTAGTTCAATCTGTTAACTCAATTAAAGTAAAAGCCACCATTTTAAAAATCATTATTTATTGAAAGAGGCATGGAACAGGTTATACAGACATTAAACTCGGAGCTTATCGTGCATTAAATTTTCCTCTTTACTCCTTTTTACTTTGAAGATGTCTATAACTTTGATTATATCTCAATGATGCTAGTTAAACTATATTTATCTTATAATTTCCTAGGAAATAATTCTCAACTATCAAACCTCTCTTGTCTTCGGAAATTGCTTCCACATAGCAATATTATATTAATCATATCCTGGGTGCCAATAAATGATTGGAGGCTTCAGTTGACGGGAGACATCCAAAACACGTGTCTCAAGCGACGCGGGGTAATAATAAAGTCCTTTAGGGATCTTTCGGCAACTGTCAAGAGTTGTTAACATGACTTCGATGTCAATAAGTTCCTGAAGGGTGATGTGTTATGTGTTTTGTCCATCGGTGTTGTGTTTGTTGTGTGTGTTTGAGTTTCTGTCGATGTTTCATAAATGATTATGTGAGAAATTGAACCTACAATCCTGGATATTCATGTATTATTTATACTACTAACTTTATTTATATATAATTTATACATTGGGCTACAAGGAAAGCGGTTTAGTAAACAAAAACCTGAATAACTTCCAAAATATTTGAGCTAGAGACTCAGTTTTATGAAACAACGAAAGTAATATAGACGATTTTATAGTGATTAAATCACAGTCATGAAAGTTCAAGATTATGAAGTTTATTTTCTATAAAAATGACTATTTTTAATTAGATTTCGAAAAATGTGCTACGATATCAAATATGCATTTTTTACATTTTAGTACAGCTGTTATACAGTTTGGCATACTATCCACCAGATTTCTGAAACGATGCTGTGGAATATTCTCCCATTCCTCCATCAGTACTTCATATTATCTAGTATAGTATTGTATATTATTATTATTATAGTATTGTGACATTAATTTGAGTATATAGTTTTATATTTTCCTTATCATGCAGGTAATATTAATTATGGACGCTCAAAATTATTTCTGGTGTAATACAAAATTATTATTTACCTTTAGTTTATTATTATTTAATCCAATACAATTATACTAACAATTAAAGAAAAAATAAAGCCTAAAGAATAATTATACTCGTATTTTGCTTTTTAGGTAGGTAGTATATCCAAAATTTCCACATATCCCACGATAAATACTTGACGAATCTCGTTCGAATTCCATTTTCTCAAAAAGACTTTCAGAATACTAACTCCAGGGCTCTCAAAGCCACTTTACATTCGAGGATTAGCTCCCGTCACAAAGGTATTTCACGCCGTCTACACTCGACACTATGTCCCAACACTATGTATGTAACTCACTGACGAGAAACGAGGCCGATTTAAATAACCTAATAGCTCGACTTTGATGGGTAGAACTACGTAGCTTTCCAGAATTATTTATGTGAATCAAATTTGACTTACAAAACATTATTGAGTAATACAAAAATAATTAAAACGCTAATGACAAGAAAAAAATGCTAGATATCAGATTGAAATCTTTAAAAAGCCAACATTTCAAGTTTCATCATTTTATGTAGGTATCATGATGATTATAGTTTACTAGCTGTCCCCCTCGGTTCCACCCGCGTTCCCGGGATAAAAAGTAGCCTATGTCCTTATCCATACCATAGGCTATCCGTGAATGCGTAACAAACAAACAAACTCACTTTCGCATTTATAATATTATACTAGCTGACCGGCGCGACTTCGTTCGCGTGGTGCCTACCCTTATCACTTAGGGGTTGAAAAATAGATAGAAGCCGATTCTCAGACCTACTGAATATGCATATAAAATTTGGTAAAAATCAGTAAAGCCGTTTCGGAGGAGTAAGGTAACTAAACATTGTGACACGAGAATTTTATATATAAGATAGTTAAGATTTTCTATAGAGCATTCTTCTTTAAAACTTTAATATATACCCTTTCTGTCATATCGTGTAATATTTGAACTTATACTTATACTTATAAAGTGTATATATAAAAAATATATATACACTTTCGTATACTTTATCTCGTTGAACGTATAAGTATAAGTATGATACCAGATATGACAGAAAGGGTATATATTAAAGTTACTTTATCTCGTTGAACGTTTATGGTTCTAAATTGAAATAACTCAAATCTTTTTATACAGTTTTCCAGTAAAATAACGAAAAAGAGAATGGAAATTAAATTTATGGCGGTTACACGGGTACATTTATAATAATATAGCAGTGTTTATCTCACATAAATGTATCCCGAACTTGTTCATAACAGGAATATTATTTTCCACGCCCGCCACGTCAAAAGTTACTACTTATATCCCTCGCTCGCAACTAGATAAGCCAACCGTTGGTTTTATTTCACCGAAATGTATCTCAAGGTTCGTGATTAGATATGTTTTTAGAGTGAAATGTTTTGTTTTGTCAACAAAAACTGAACCTAAATTTAAATTTTGGGAACATGAATTAAAACTCGAATAATTCTATGAAATACGATGTTTTACTAAAATTCGGTCATATAATGGCCCTGATTCTGTTGTTTATAACTAAACTTTCTTGAACTTCAGAAAAGGATCGGGATCCTTGGCGTCGACATTTCCAGCGACGTGCTGTTCCGAAGTCACTTGGAAGACAAGGTGAAGCTGGCATCCAAAAAGCTTGGAGTGCTCCACAGAGCCAGGCAGTACTTCACATCGGGGCAAAGACTACAACTTTATATGTCGCAGGTCCGGCCTCATATGGAGTACTGTTGTCATCTGTGGGCGGGAGCACCTGGATACCAGCTTGGGCCTTTAGACTAGGTTCAGCGACGTGCCATCAGAATTGTTGACGATCCCGAGAGAATAAGCCGGCAAAGATTAATATGACAGCTATAAAAATATTCTATCCTTTTTCAATAATGTTCCTAAGAAAGAGATGAGATGTGACAAAAATTTGTTTAGTGCGATTTACAACAGAATCGACACCAATGTAGAATTTAATAACAATTAAACAACAAAATAAAGCTTATTTCTAGCTTCCAACTATATTTTGACTACTCTATTATCTTCTATTTACAATTCTACTCACAAAACGTTATTTTTAATCTTAAACTTAGACATCAACAACGCAATATAGCGGCAAGACTTTTATTCCACAAACGTTGGAATAAAACGACGACCACAACTTTGGTAATTGTTTCTACGAGCTCGCCTGCTTTTCAAGATACGGTAGAAATGTAGACTCGGCAATACCGGGATTGGAGGGAATAGAATATCTAATGCCGTACTCGGCAGTGCCCATTTACGTGCGGATGCGTCTAGCTCACGGTCTAATTGCGATTTTGGGGATTGCATTCCGTTTCTATGCTGTTTAATAGACTGTTTAGTGGCGATACGAATTCTACGGCAATTTACTTTATGGTACGGAAATTGGCGTGTAAAGGATTAAGTTATTATTATGCAACGCATACCTACAGGCGGACGTGGGCATGCAGTGATTATTTGAATACATGTGTACTGGAAATAGTTGTATTAGCTTGTACTTACTAAATATTAGATCGAAATTAATGTTTTAGTTATTACAACATTAAGCCATACAATAGTACATTATGATACATGTGTGCAAATTTGATTATTAACAGTCGAGGCGGTATTAAGCTGGCGCTTCGTTTGCGCAGGCGAACGCGATAAGGGAGCCGAGAGTGTAATAAATAAATGCACACGAGTGTCATACGATATTTTTCAACACACTTGCGAGGAAAAGAACAGACTTCAATTTTGCAATAATTGTCACTTTACGAGCTAGTGTGAAAATATGTTACAAGAATATTATGATCAAGAATAGTGTTCATGTTATTACTAAATGCTCACTCAACAAGTTCAAGTAAAACATCAAACCAAGCTACCACTACGGCACGTTCATCTAGAATTCACAAGGGTGGAACGCTGGCTTCCATCAATCTCTCACTTAATATTAGATGGCTTACCTTCCCTCTATGAGTCCAGTTAATTGTGTTGGGTGGCTCAGGCGTATGTCGAACAATACACGTCAAATTTATTGTAGAACCGGCGTATATGAACAGGTCTGGACCCCCCATTATTTCAGTCTCCGGCTCTGGAAAGAATGGCTTCATTACTGTCTATTTACGAGGTTAACTTCATTATTAATTGAGGTATTTGGTCTTAATTGATTTTTTGGGGGCGTATATAGAGGCTATTAATTCTTAGGTTCGGAACATTTTTAGGGTTTCGTAGACGAAGGGTGCCCACCAGAACCCTATTACTAAGCCTCCGATGTCCGTCGTCCGTCCGTCCGTCCGTCTGTCTGTCAGTGGGCTGTATCTCATGATCGGTTATAGGTGGACAGCTGAAATTTTCACAGAATATGTATTTCTATTGCAGCTTTAACAACAAATAATAAAAAAGAAATTAAATTAGATTACGATTACTCGCTCTTGCCCAGTTTTTTTCTCTACCATCAAACTTCTATTATCATTTTTAGGATTCTGATATAGTTAAACTACTTCTCTTATAGTTGGGTAATTTTTCTTGTAAACTATAAGGTCATAAATTCTGAAAAAAATTGCAGCCCTAAATCAAGAGCTAAAGTTACAAGGAAAAAACCTAGTTGTTGTATATAAACTAGTACAGAACCTAAAGAACTTCCTATCGAAAAATCAGTGGTATATTTTTTCTATCTACTGAATACTGAGTACATAACTATAACAAAGTGAATCAAACAAAACTTTGATGCTATCTAATCCTACCGTATCCAGTCAATGGGATATGAAACGAACATTATTTCTTTGGTTAGCTCTTTAACAATAGCTGTTTTTGTCGTAAGTATAGGTACGCGCGAGTCTGTATGTAAACAGAGTTGAAGTACCTACTCAATTTGACTTTCTGCTCTCGAACTAACTTCCTTGCAATTCTAAATTTAGTATTGAATTTTCTATCAAAACACGTGGAAAAGTTATTTGCACAGTTTTTCTTATAATTGGACTGCAATATAAGTTTATGGTATTGATTTCTTTGAGTGCTAAATTCTATTATTCTTGAATTCACTATCGATTGCCAAAAAGTATATAAAGGCAGGGTGAAGCCAAAGGCTTTATTATGATGTTAATTTTAGTCGAAGAATGTAATGAGACTGAAGTTTTGTGTTTGGTCACACAAACCTTCAGTCTTACTTTTTAAAACTGGTGTACTAATTTTATGTCGCAATTTCTTCGTTTCTCCTATAGAAAAAGATATTCGCAAATATGATACCTTCGCAAATATGAGACATCATAAAATAATACTACACCCTGTTACACATTTTATTTGTATTCACTCATAAGGGTTTGAATTCTATACGCTATTCTATAGAAAACAATAAGTAGCGTTTATGTTGCCGAATAATAATAATGAACAACTGACCTACGATACTAAGATAGACGGCATGTCCTATAGGCGGCGTGGTGGATATCTGGCACTCGTACTGTCCGGAGTCGCGGCGCTGCGGGCTGCGTATGCGCAGCGCCCACTCCTCGGAGCGCGGCTTGTGCTGCGCCTCGAAGCGCTGGTCCGACGTGTACGTGTAGCGGCCCACCGTCAGCAGGTGGATGTCGCGGTGACGGACCCACGATACCTGATTCATAACAACTTTAATTTTAGTCTTAGGATGAATTTTAAAAAGACTTACCTTTGATATTTTAAAACATGCTAGATGAGAACCCAAGTTACTCAGTATTTGTGGTATCATGTACAAAAATACAAAGGAAAATTTGAAACGAAGACAGCATCCCGGTTATCACTATAATTGGCTTTCTGGTCATTATGGTTGTGTTATAAATCGCTATTGAGTATAAATCAAAACTAAAGACGAAAAAAGTAAAGACAACAAAAATAAATAAATAGCAGATCTTATTTTAACGTTAATGTACCTTCGTGAAAAAGGAAATTTAAAAAGTAAATTCAGGAGTACGAGTACGAGTAAATAAAAATTAAGAAAAACATTGCTGTCTTAAGCGGGTGACAGAATTAGCCAATTAGCACTTTAGCAACTGTTTATGCTGGAATTCTTGTAAATAATTGGCTTGAATCCATTAACAATATTAACGCTAGCGTTTACTTCAATGCACTTTATTTTAAGTGATTTAATTGGTCTTAGTAAGTACCTAAATGAAATCTATGAGACAGTGATTTTAAATTGAAAATTTATTCAAACGTTGTAAATACCTACCTACTTAGACACAGCCTAGATCAGACATTGTCATTAAAGGCAATACAATTTTATTAAGATTGTACATTGTTTTGTTTTTATCTTAAGCTGGCAGTTAACACAAAAAGCTAATCCTGAATAATCAAAGTTTTTCTAGAATATTGCTAAAATAAATGGATCAAGATGTTCCTTTTTATAAGTCCATCACTTATTTTTTTTTTTTTTTTATACCACTTAGGTGGCAAACAAGCATACGGCCCGCCTGATGGTAAGCGGTTACCGTAGCCTATGGACGCTTGCAACACCAAGGGTATCACGCGCGCGTTGCCGACCCTGCAGAAATCTCTTCACACCCCTTTTGAAGAACCCAAAATCTACTAAATATGACCATTTGAGTATTTTCTATTGTATACAGGGTTTAAATTATGAGAAGCGAAATGGTAGTTATTTTTAAATTCTAGTTTTTTCTTGCGATGGATAAAATGTAATAAGATCGACCCTAATAATAAATTGAAGCCTAGGATCTTTAACAAATTACATAGGTACTTTTAGATCTTATCATCATCATCATCATATCAGCCTATGGATGTCCACTGCTGAACATAGGCCTCCCATCGAATTTCACTTCGAACGGTTTCCGGCCGCTTGCATCCAACAGTGCCCAGCGCTCCGTCGTGGAATATCATATGTCGCCACTCAAGAACATTTCTTCCACAACGGTTATCGGTTCTTAGAGCGATGTGGCCTGCCCATTGCCACTTCAGCGTACTAACTCTACAAGCAATATCCGTCGCTTTCGTTCTCCTACGAATGTCCCCATTGCGGACCCTGTCACGAAGAGAAATTCCGAGCATAGCTCGTAGCATAGCTTTCTGAGATCTTATATGGTGAATCAATGCTACGCAAACCGAGCCAAGCCACTCTTAGTTCGTTGCTCGCGATGTCAAGTGTGGACGCACAACAAGCCTACAACACGAGCGCGATGCGAATCCCTGTGTTCGTCAAAAAACTGTCAATTTTGGAGGAGCGCAGTCGAGCCGAACACTCGTTGAGGCTCCCAAGTCCATTTACGCTACGCAAATATGTCCTCCGCGTATCCTCGGCTCGTGCTTGGTTCGCGTAGCGTAGACCTACTATAATTATGTTTACACATACACAATATCATAGTTGTAAGTAATGATTATCTACCATTGCTCTTACTTTATTCACATGTGTTATACTTACCGTTCTATTTTGTAAATTCTTCACTTTGCACAGTAACGTGACTGGGTGACCGACCAACCCTGTCACGTTATCAGGGGTGCTAGCATCGAAGTAAGGCGCCCCTGGTGTATGTGGCCAGTCTTCCAGGAACTCTGTACGGAACCTTCGTGATGACTCCGATACTGTGCTCTGATCTCTTGGACGGTTGTTGCCGCTGTCTTGACGACAAACTGTAAAGAATTCTGTGTGAGTTTTTATGTCTTAATATGTAAAAGGTTATATATGCAAGTTAAACTACTGGCAACCGAGTGGTACTTTATTCAAAATGTAAAAAGTAAAAATGTCTGTCTTATTTTCTACCGCATGACATGTGTATCAAATTATTTTATATTATATCGTATAATACCTGATTTAACTGCGTTTACTTTGTATTGGGGATAAATCCCCTCCAGAGGTTATGGGCAACATAAAAATAGAATTGCTGAATGGGCAAAACTATGAAACTTGGAAAATTCAAGTACAAGCTTTACTTGTCAAAAATCAGGTATGGAAATACGTAAACGGTACCATTAAAAGGCCAACATCTAATGAGGCAGCGGAGACCTGGTCAGATAAGGACGAAATGGCAAAGGCTGACCTTATCATGGCGATGAATCCAGGTGAGTTGAAACATACTCGTGGGTGCGTGACGTCGCACGAAATTTGGATGAAGTTAGAAAGCGTATATGCTTCTAAAGGTCCCGTGAGGAAGGCAAATTTACTTAAAAAATTGATATTGAGCCGTATGAAAGAGACTGATGATGTGAAAAGACATCTTGGAGATTTCTTTGAAGCCGCAAATATCCTAAGCGATATGGGTGTTACGATACACGAGGACATGCTGTCAATTTTGCTACTATATAGCCTTCCGGAAAACTATGAGAATTTTAGATGCGCAATGGAAAGCAGAGATGAGTTACCGAATATAGAGATACTCAAGATTAAAATATTAGAAAAAGGTAATATTTTGAAATCAGATGAAACTAAGAAGGTAGAAGGAGCAATGTATGCGAAACATCAAGGACCAAAAAGGAACCAACCGACTCAGGTTCAAAAGGCACGACCGAGCAAAATTTACAAATGCTTCAAATGTCATAAACTAGGACATAAAGCTTCAGAATGCAGAACGAAGCATGACAATCCTGAATCCAGATGTGCAACAGAAATAAAGAACGAGGAGGACAGTAATTTTGATATTCTTTTTAATTGTAATTCTAATTTTACAAATATTTGTGAATCTATGAAAAATAACTGGATCCTCGATAGTGGCTCTACATCACATTTATGTAATGATAGAGATAAATTTACTAATAATTTCTGTGCTTTTCAGGATAAGTTGAATCTAGCGTCAAATCTGTCGACTGATGTGAAGGGCAAGGGTGATGTAAGGTTGTCAGCATCAGGCAAAAGGCGAATAACTTTTGGAAATACTTTGTATGTACCAGATCTTCGTAGTAATTTGTTATCTGTGGCCAAAATTACTAATAATGGGTATGAAGTAACTTTTACTAAAGATAAAGCCTATATAAATGATGAGGTAGGTAAAACCGTGATGACAGCTGAACGTATTGGGAATCTTTATCATGTTAGGGACTTGAATGAACAGGTTAATATAGCTTACAATTCAGTTGATATCCGTACGTGGCATGAACGAATGGGACATTTAAATGGTAGAGATCTCTCAAAATTACTAAACCATTGTGGTCATAACATAAAAGAGATAGATTTACGTGTTTTAGATAATTGCGATATATGTTCTAAGGGCAAAATGTGTTCATTACCATTTTCAAGGTCGAACGGTCCGTGTAATGAAATATTAAGAATTGTACATTCAGATGTGGTAGGTCCGATGAAAACAGCATCAATGGGTGGTGCGAAATATTTTGTTACTTTCATTGACGACAGTTCTCGATGGTGTGAAGTTTATTTATTAGGGAAGAAAAGTGCAGTGTTCAGTGCATTTAAGGCGTATAAAAATTTCGCAGAAAAGTTTACTGGGAAGAAAATTAAATTTCTTCAGAGTGACAACGGTGGCGAATATTGTAACTATGAATTCGATAAATTCCTACAGAGTGAAGGTATTCAAAGAAGACTGACTATCCCTCATACACCTCAAATGAATGGCGTTAGTGAACGTATGAATAGAACTTTGCAGGAAATGGCAAGATGCATGTTATTATCCTCTGGTCTGTCTTTAGGCTTTTGGGCGGACGCTGTTGTGACCGCATGCTATGTGCGCAACCGATGTCCAACTAGCAGCTTAAAAGGTGATATTCCGTTCGAGAAATGGACTAGAAATATTGTAGACCTTAATAATATGGTTAGCTTTGGAACTAAGTCATATGTATTAGATAAGACACCAGGAAAGGGTAAGTTTGATGCACGTGCCAAAGAAGGAATATTCGTAGGATACCCTAGATCAACCAAAGGATATCGTATATGGATACCTAATGAACATAGAGTAATAGAAGCACGAGATGTTAAATTCCAAAAAGAAGAAAATGTATCAAGGGATCAGAAGAACATTCGAATAGAGCCAGAAAATATTTTTCAACCAAGAGTCGAGAATACACAATCAAAGGAAGGACCAAATGTTCAAGAAGTCGAGTTTGAGATGGATAATGAAATTATTCTGCGACAACCTACAGACGATGTCGACCATACTGATGAAGGCGAACACTCGGGAGGAGGAGAGCATTCGGGTACTGGCGAGCGTTCTAGTAGAGGGGAAGGTTTAGGTTTTAATATAAACCCAAATGATGTCGAGCAAACTCAAGAACGAGAAGATCAACAAGTGATGTTGAAACGAGCTCCTGGAAGACCCAAGCTTGTTAAAGGGAATCGTGGGCGTCCTAGAAAGGTGTATAATATGGTTGAAGAAGGAAACCATTCTAAAGAAAATGAAGAATATTTTTCTGCAATTGCTGAAATATCCCTCGAAGAAGCGCTATCAAGCGATGAACACAAGGAATGGCGAGAGGCAATCTTTTCTGAAGTAAGAAGTTTAGTTAAGAATGATACTTGGGATATTGTGAAAAGACCTAAAAATAGAGACATTGTAGGCTGTCGATATGTACTAACGACCAAGTTTAATGTTGATAAAACATTCAAGAAAAAGGCTCGTTGCAAAAGGTTTTAGTCAACGGTATGGGATTGATTATCACCGAACGTATGCCCCAGTAGCAAGACTAGAAACAGTTAGATTGTTGATGGCACTTGCTGTAGAGCTGAATCTACAAATTCATCAGCTGGATATCAATACAGCATACTTAAATGGCCGACTTGATGAAGAAGTTTATATGCAGGTACCAAAGGTACTGAAAGATAGTCTTAATATGCTTATTCAAAGAGAAGATAAACAATCAATAGTTGCGAAGCGTGCTAGGCAAATGATATTAGATATCAATGCTGGAGGAGATGCTTGTCTTTTGAAGCGATCTCTTTATGGTTTAAAACAGGCAGGGCGGCAGTGGTATTTGAGATTGGATGAGAAATTACGAAATATGAATTTATTGCCTACTATAAACGAACCATGTTTATATTTTCAGCGAAGGGGAGATGGAACTATTCTGATTGTTATTATATATGTTGATGATATATTAGTGGCGTCCCAGAATATCAAGTGGATAGAGATATTTAAGAAGGATTTAGCTGAAGAATTTGAGCTTAAAGATCTTGGTCCGGCTAAATACTGTTTAGGTATCGAAATTGAGAAAAAGGACGGAGTTATAAGTCTATCACAGCAGAAGTATATTAAAGATGCAATAAAGAAGTATGGTATGGAAGAGTGCAAGACTGTATCCACTCCATTCGAAGTTGGGTTGAAGTTTGCAAAACCAAAGGAAGAAAGCCTAGATGATATAAATCAAGAACGATGGCCATATCGTGAATTGATAGGTACGTTAATGTATTTGAGCGTAGGTACGAGACCTGACATAAGCAATACAATTTCAAAATTGGCTCAATTTGTGACTTGTCCTACTCACATTCATTGGATATCGGCAAAAAGGGTTCTTCGATATTTAAAGAAAACAATTGACTATCGTTTGACTTTTAAAAAGGGTGGTCATTCGTTGATAGGCTATTCAGATGCGGATTGGGGGAATTGTCTATTAGATAGACGATCGTATTCTGGTTATGTTTTTATTTTAGGAGGAGCAGCTATTACATGGAGATCTCAGAAGCAGCGAACAGTAGCTACGTCTTCTACTGAAGCTGAATATATTAGTACTAGTGAGGCAATGAAAGAAGCTCTCTACCTAAGTAGTTTGTTAAAGGAGATAGGTTGTTTACAGTTATCTAAAACAACTGTCTATGCTGACAATCAGGGGGCGATCTATCTTGCTAAAGATCCCGTTTATCATGCTCGTAGTAAACATATAGACATAAAGTTTCATTTTATCAGGGACGTACTCAGGGATAATGTCATAGAGTTAAAGCATGTGCCGACAGATTTGATGCTGGCTGACGTTTTAACGAAAGCATTACCTGTGGGTAAACATAATAAGTTTATTAATGGTTTGGGGCTTCAGTAGTTAATTGAGGGGGCGTGTAAAAGGTTATATATGCAAGTTAAACTACTGGCAACCGAGTGGTACTTTATTCAAAATGTAAAAAGTAAAAATGTCTGTCTTATTTTCTACCGCATGACATGTGTATCAAATTATTTTATATTATATCGTATAATACCTGATTTAACTGCGTTTACTTTGTATTGGGGATAAATCCCCTCCAGATAATAATCTTTGGGTCTTATTTCTGGATACACAATTGACCAATAGCTCAACTCTACAAAAAAAGATTTTAAGTCAACTGATTGTAGCATTCTACGTTTTTTATATATGATATTGTGTCGGCTTAAGTTTATTTAGAAATTCTGGCTAAATGGTTAAAGTCGTGAAATACTAGATAGTTAAAAAATAACAAGTGTGCAAATTAAATAAGTTTTGCACGAAAGGTAGGGAGTATTAAAAGGAAATTTTATAACTACTTAAAATATTCTAGATTGTATCCATTATAGAAACGAAAGTACTGAATAGATTCTAACTCACAAATTCTACTCTATAGTTCATAAAGAACAAATTCCCCTGGTTACACACAACTGTACTAAATCAACTTTTAAACTTCATCCGTAAACAATTTCACCGCAATACCTACATTTAGTTGTTCATTGGCAAGAAAACAAAACACGTTCAATCAGTAAAGAACTCAAACGAAATTAACTTGGTCTCTCGCTTTGTTCGCGCTAACGTAATCGTAAATCACGAGTAATTGTGAATATTCAGGCGGGTGGGTGCGATAAACAAACGATAACTTCATTAATTTAACGAATAAGCCACAGATGAGCTATAGACAGAATTGCTAGTCTCAAGATTGTTCAAGTTACGGTGGGAATGAGAATTTAAAAAGTGGAGCGCTATTTTTATCAACTCTTTTGTAATTATCCTATTACTGATTGGGCTCGTAGATTCATAATAAAAAAAAAAGTCAGTCCTTTGTATAGGCCAAATGCAATTTGGTAAACTTCACGTTCCATCAAATTTTACTTTCTGGCATGTTTCAAATGCTAGCGGTGAATCCTTCAGTTGTATTTTTAAGATAAAAATAATTAAAATACATATTTGAACGATATAAAATAACTATTTTTTGTTTCTTTGGTTCTTCAAAACATCATAATTATTATTTTCATACCCAAATCTAATTTATATCGTTCTCGCAATTTTCAATTCACGATACAAAATGAAATCCCCAACCAACAGGCACGTGCCATTCTAAGATTAAAACATTACGCTGCTCTACGTAAAAAAACTGTGTATTTAGGAGTCCAAGATTAATGGTCCCCGCTGATCAGATTAAAAATTAATCGTATTATGGCCCTAAAGACCTGGGGAAAGAAATGGACTGGAAAATTAAAATGTCCTCTGAGGAGACGTAAATCTTGATTGTCAGCTGAAGCTTGATTAAGTGTTAAATTTTAAATTATCATCCCGGAGCTTTGACTTGTCAATGGACGAATTTACAGCCATGTTTATGTTGCAAAGGTTCTTCAACTATTGTCAACTTTCATGAAAATTGTATTTTAGTATAATTCTAACGTAGTAAGAGATGATCTGGCAATGTGTTGGTGGTGAGTTGCACCGATGCAAAATCAGAATCAGAATGCACCGATAGCCCAAGTACTTCGAGGAAAAATCCCTTTCGAGTAACACTGAACAATAAAATTCTGACTAGGCCAATCAGAGCGCATGTGTCTTTGACATAACCTATGAGAGCGCATTGTCGGTGGTCGGAAATTGACGGAATATATTTCAAACAAGATTAACGTCATAGTACTTCTTTGGGTTAATTGTTATGTTATGCACCGTAACCCATCGGGATAAGTTAATGAGAGGAGATACCGTTCTTAAAACATCGTATTATAAGTTTTATGAGGACTGGTTGAAATATATTTACAGCATGCTTGATCAATATCGGCCTGGTGGCAAGTGGTCGGCCACCGTTGTCTATGGATATTAGCAATATCAAGTGAGTGAAATTTGCTTTATAAAGCCAAGAAAGCATCCGACTGCCATATTAATCTGCCAGAACATACTTGGAAGTATCGACTAACTTCTTGAAACAAGACCACAATTATTTTAGCAACAATCGGTGTAGTATCCTTTTATATTTCTCAGTAGCACAACGTAACTCATGTCCGTCGGATTCCATCCAATTTTATGGCTGGCATAAAATATTTACAAATAAAACATAGTGGTGTGTCACAAACGAAAGTATTGCGTACCTACATTGCGTGAAAGCCGGCTGGTTTTTTTACAGCAAAGTTTTTTAATTCTTGAAAGGTGGGATTGTTTTTCTTTTGCTACTTCTACTCGTATCTCGAACATAACAGACACTAGAAGGTATGTAAGAAGGTGGTGGAAGGTGTGAAGGTATGTAGCTCAACTACGGATAGGATAGGAATGTAACCAAAATTTTGAATTTCACTTAAGCATTATAAGTGAGAGTGTGGATTTGGATTTTAACTTGTTTTACTGTACTTATTGTATAGAGATTTGCATCCAAAAGCAAAAAAGTGGTTAAAATATAAAGTATACGTTACTTTCACGGAAAATTCAATCCAACCCTTCCAGATTTACCAAATATGGGTAACAACAAAAATTCATGAGCAAAAATTGCTTTCTTAAAATATCTTACCAATAACACAGGAGAGGAAATGAACCGTGAATAGGCAGAGAGCGCTCGTTCCCGCCATCACTCAGCCCTCAGCCCTCAGGGGCGGGGTCATCGCTCCTGAAACAAAGAATGCGCTAATAGCACTTCAAAGAAACCCTTTCCAGTCGGGCGGGGGTGTTGGAAAAGTGGGAAGCAAAACGGTCGTGTTGTTGCTATATTACAGTTGCTATTAAAGGTTATTTTGGTTTTTATAATACGGTACGGTGTTTTAACATATATCTCAACTTGGTGCCTATACAATGGTGCTGATTCGTTTAGCTAATTTAGTCTCACTATCATCATCATCATCATCAGCCTATAATGCCCACTGCTGAGCCCAGACCTCCTTTCACAAATCAGGGTGAAAGCGAATGGGTACTCCACCACGCGTGCCCACTGCGGATCAGTGGAGGTAGGCTAGTGGTCAACCTACTGTTGAAGTTTTCAAGCCGCCTAGAAGGCCTCCAACTAGCGTAACGACTATCTAAGTGATAACCGGGACCATCGGCTTTACGTGCCTTCAGAAGCACGGAAACGCTCGATTTGAAATACCACTGGCGGTTGCCCATCCAGGTACCGACCACGACGTTAGTAGCTTAACTTGCCGATCGATTAAGTACGGCTTATTATGCTACACCACGAGTGTGACAAGACAACGTCACAAGACGCCACACATCACAACTATGTTCCGTTCAAGTGAGGCCATCCGGCCACACTTGTTGTTGTCGAACGATTATCGAAACGCATAAGCGCCGTGGAAATCACGGTGTTCGTGGGCAAAATAGTACTCCTAAAAGCGTTCTGATAGCGCTACGTGTTTCTAGTATACTGCTTAGACGACTAATTATTGTTTCAGCGTTAAAGAGAACTTTAGTTGTCTCTAAAAAAATGGTACATAATATTTGCTTATGATAGCTTCCCTAATTTTTGACAGTTTTAAATATGTTCCATCCTTTTTCAATAACGTTTGTAAGAAAGAGATGTGATGTGAATAAAATTAGTTTAGTGCGATTCACAACAGAATCGGCACCATTGTGTAACATACAGGTTGAAACAAAATTATTTCGCAGCCAAAGGAAAAAGCTGAAAACTAACAGTTTCGGAGAAAAACAACAAACAAAAACTTCCATGATCGCCCTTTTAGCTGTATTCCGTCTCAGATACTCTTATGATGAAATATAAATGATGAGAATGAATATTTTATGGGGTAAAAACTGAAATTTATATAAAGAATAAATATTACCTAGGTTCTTATCTTTTCTATAAAAAAGATGCTTTTTTAGAAATAGCATTCAATACAGTACATTCCTAATGTTATAACTATTGTCACATTATTACAGCTAACTCGTTTTAGTACAGTAGTTTAGTATATATACACTGAAAAGCATTAAATAAGTAGGTAAGTTCTATAAATAGTGCGCACCTATTTATTTTGTGAATTTTATGTTCTGTAGGTGCCCCCTAATATTCTAAATCACTGAATAATAATGGGCATTTAATAAAAAAAAAACTCATCAATGCTTTTTGTCGTTCAGATTCGTGTCGTGAAAATTCCGTCATAACTATGACACCCATAGTCATATCAATTCATAAAGTTGATGAGACAACAGGTAAAACGGTAGAACGTAAGCTAGTAGTACTATAAATAGACGCATTCACTCTAAGTTCCATTGAATGCAAACATCCCTTTGGAACTAGGTCTTGGTTTCATTGCATCTTGGAAGGAACTCGAGCAATATCATGGGAATCCTACGGATTGCTTTGACGGCTTTACCGTCGCGCGTCGGTTCAGTTTCTATGACAGCATTGAATGTGTTATGGGTACCAGTAGGGTTTTCGTTATATTTCGTATAGGTAGCATGCATAATAAATAATAGAGCCATTTGATTATTTCGAGTAAACGACGGTACATTTTATAAACTATTGGAGATATTATTTTGATATCTTGAAAAAAACATGAATTTTCATTCATCTCATCAGCCTAAAAATTGGACTAAAAATTCTGCTACAAATTTTAAACCTTCCAACGATATCTTGAAAATTACTCAGATTTATCAATAAAGTCGATGTTCTACCTGAGAAAATATAAATTCAATATTCTTTTTCTGCAGCGAAATCATAAATAAATTAAATATTTATCAAAATACCTTTCATCCAAACGAGAAACCTTTTCTAGGTTAATAAATATTTAGGCATCGCATATGCACGAATGGTTTCCCAAAAATTATATTACTGAACTTAGAAATGATGAAAACATCTAATTCATTACGGCAAAAGAATATTGGAGTCTTGTAATCTAAGACTAAGTAAGGCAAATATAATACCTTTAAGGCATAATATTTGTTTTCCATTAGGCTCGTAACCAGCTAAATCCAGCTTCTTTTATTTTTCCGAAATCCTTTCTAAGACGTTCTTAGTTGTTCATACTTACCTCTATCTCAGAGTAGATAAATACTACGTACAACCTCTATACTTATTTTTAATATTCAAATGTATTTTAAAATATTTGCCAAATAGAAACCATCATAATAATTATCGGTAAACTCAGTATAAAGTTTACTCACTACAGAGTTTAATATAAAAATATGTACAAAACAAAAGCACCTTAATGAAGCAACACAATGTCCACGTAGTGTATCGTAGTGTACGTTACCGTCCGTTAAACAATAGGGCCATTACGTACTACGGTAGAAGGGAAATGATACAATTTGTCGCCACCGCGCGTGTAAACAAGACGGATTGTATCCACAGTCGTATATCATACTTGCTATCCTTTTGACCCAGATATGTCACTTAGAAGTAATATTGATACAATAATCTCAGAAAAATGCATTGAGCTTCTAGCTGCAAACTCATCGTATAGTAATATTTGTAGGTATGTCTTATGGAGTCTTCAGAAGTCGGAACAGCTAAATTGAAATGCTGTTGTCAACGTTCATAAGTGCCTTATCAGGGCCTAAATAGAATCAAAACAAAAGTCTCAAGAACAGATTATTAATCATAAACGAACCTTAAATCATGGATCCAGGATTCAAATTCAAATGATTCAATCTAAGCTCAAAACTTGTCTTATATTGATTGATGTTTATAGTACGGATCTTAGTTCGGAGAATCTATAGCCGCTTTCAGATTTGCGGCGACATATTTCACGATACTAGATATGCTAGTATCGTCGCCTCAAATACCACTTACGCAACATATTGCATTACAAACACGTATTCTAAGTTTTATACCACAACTTAATGTACATAATAATCAATTACAAGAGTTAAACTGCTCTTATGAAGTATCCTATTAGTTTGTGAAACATGAATGTTGCATCTTTGCGGAAAGTTTCGCGCATTTGCGTAATATAATTAGCATGGAGGCAGCTTTTAGAGTGTGTTATGAAAATAGGTTTAAAGTGGGGAACAACTTATGCAGTTAATTGAAGCAGAACATGAAATTCAAGGATGATTTTGCATACATTACTCTTGGATATGACCTATAAATGGTAGCGTAGAGCGATAATAGTTATTTTATTGCTCTGCGCTACAATTTATAGGTCATACCATGCCCTTAAAATGCAAATCACAAAATGGTTTTCTGAAAAAAATATACTTTTAATTACCGGTGTTTTTTTGTGCTGTTTAATCACTTAACTTGTGATAACCAACAATTGTACAGGTATATAATCGAAGCAATACTAAGTACTTTTTAATTTCCCATATTATACCATTACACATTTATATATATTTTTTTAAATTATTAAATATTTATCAGCTGATAGATCGCATTTATTTACATAAACTTATCGAATACTTTTACCTATGGAACTTACTATACTTATAGGAAAAAAAGTAGTATATTAGGTTGTTAAGCGCTCGTGGTGTAGCATAATTAGCCGTTCTTAATCGATCGGCAAAGTTAAGCTACCACAGTCGTGCTCGGTACCTGGATGGGTGACCGCCTAGTGGTATTTCAGATCGAGCGTTTCCGTGCTTCTGAAGGCACGTCAAGCCGTTGGTCCCGGTTATCACTTAATTGTGATAGTCGTTAAGCTAGTTGGAGGCCTCCGAGGCGGCTTGAAAACTTCAACAGTAGGTTGACCACTAGCCTACCTCCACCGATCCGCAGTGGGCACGCGTGCTGGAGTATCTGCCCATTCCCTTTCACCCTCATTTGTGAAAGGAGGCCTGTGCTCAGCAGTGGGACATTATAGGCTGATGATGATTCAATTTATTTCAATTTCAATTTATTTATTTGCTGCTTCATGTAGTATGTTAAAGATGATACAAAAAATAAAGTGGTACAATACATGAGCCCTGCAAGGGTACTGCAACATTACAATAATATTAAATACTAATTAAATACATAAATCAAATTAAATACAACAAAAATAAGGAAATTTAACACAATTTTAAAAGTTTTATTATTAATTATTTGTTATTTAATTATTTATGTGCGTCATTATAAAATTCCTGCAGATTATAAAAATCTTTTTTATAAGAAAAATGATGATGATGATAATGATATTACGTTGTTATAATTTTCTTAATTTTTAGTTATTAGTCTTTTATTATTTAGATTAAGTTATTTAGTATAGTTTTGTTTTAATTTTTTGGTAAAATAAAGATTAGTCCTTTTAAAAAAAACTCATTAAATAAGTAAGCTAAAATGACATTTTAAAAATATTGTACACGAAATCCTAAAGTTAGCTATTCAATATCAAAGAAAGTTTAGTGATTAAAAATTTACATAAAACGTATTCGGGTTCTTTAGATCCGTTAACCACTGAGATGGGTTAACAGCTGACGCTTCACAACTTTACCAAGAGGTCACACATTGTTTGGCCCTTCGAAATTAAACTGTTAAGTCGGGTGTCCCGGTGGGATATATCCCATGTAAGCTTCTGAAATAGCCTTAGGTAGGTACTTCTGTGATGTATTAACTGTGATTTTGAAGTGGTTCAGCGTATTGACCTTATATCGTTGTTATTTTTTTGGCATCATTTAAACACCATTGAGCGATCCATTAAAAAATTAAAAATAAATTAGGTGCTGCATATAAGTCAGTCCTATTCAGGACTATTTCATATCGGACATGATGCAAATCTTTTTTTTTTTTATAAACACTCTTATTTTTTTAATGCCACAGCGAAATCATCATCACCCATTTCTGACAAGCTTGCTAATTAAGTTCTTATGATTTTGTCTTCTAGTATTTTCTTTTCAAAAAAATGTTATAGTCGTATTTCGACTCATGGGCTAGTCAACATTAAAAGGACAAAATACACATAAATGTTGGAAGAATTGCATTCTCGTTATTTTCAAAGAATTTAATGTGTGACAAAAACTGTGTTCATTTTTATAAAAAAATATGAGGTGCATAATAATATAAATGTACTTCCTATTTATTGAATAACTAGAAACCTGTAGAAAATATTCAAATAAAAATTATTTAGATATGTAACAAAAAAATATAACATAAAAATCACAATAAAAATCATTCAATCTGTAATGTTTAATTATGAAAATAAAATAATATAGTTTGCCAAATGCATTGCGTTTATTCAATGGAGACGTCTTTCCCGAAGTGAATATTTAATTAAGTTTTTATAGGAACGTTGCTTCTGACTTGGTTTTTCTTGTGATTTGACATAAAGTGGAATATAAATCAATATTCCAAGTTTGACTTATATTTTTACTAAATAGTAAAAATTAGCTCTAACACTATCATAAACACAAAAAAATAGCAATATTTATTGAATTAAACGAGGCAATGTATTGTTAGCTTAGTTTCTATCTAAAGAAATATTAAGATAACTCATAATTTTTAACATCAAAAAGCCTCAATAGTCCAAATAAACGGACTTTCTGCTAGACACAATGTTGATCGTCTATAAAAAGCTATTTGAACAAAATTTTGCAAATAATAGAAAATCGATGTTTAACTTAGGTTAAATTTAAAAACAGTACCAAACTTTCTGAATGAAAGAAAGTTTCTAAAAGTTACATTAACGAGTCAACTCGTAGTCAGACTATTTAGTTTTCTTATCTTGACTATTATCAAAGAGCTCGAAGAAGATATCACCTCCTTTATTAAAACACTAGCTGTCCCCCGTGGTTTTACCCGCGTTCCCGATATAAAAAGTATCCTATGTGTTAATCCAGAACATATTCTATCTGTGTGCCAAATTTCATCCAAATCGGTTCAGTAGTTTTTGCGTGAAAGTGTAACAAACATCAAAATACAACGCGTTTATTATATTAGTAAATATAGTTTTATTAATATCTGAAATGTTTTGATGTTCCCAATGTTTCAATGAAATAAAAAATATTGAAGCTATTATTACCTAATACCGATGCCTTTGTATGGCAAAGTTTTATTTTGATATAAAATGAATGGATAGTTTAACCTCAATAAAATAAATTAAGTTCATGAACCACAAAACTAAATAACGTTTTATAATATGGAAAGAAGTATTAAATGTGCAGAATTTATACAGCCAATAAACATCAAGGCTATGCAATATATTTCTTGTCAAGTATTTATTGGCACTTTAGCTGTTAACTATTTTCAAAAACTATTTTTACCTAATCTTATATTAGAACTTTAACCGTATCATGTTTGCATACCACTTTTTTAAACTTACATGCCATTACTCTACAGTGATGGGACACATCAATAAAACATTAATATAATATAGGAAAACAAGTATTGATGAATGTTTTTTTATTCTTATTTTTTTGTAATTACTTGTAAGGTTGTGTGTTGTCCTGAATAAATCTTTTTTCTTTCTTTTCTTTCTTAATCATACAAATATATATATATGACGTATTTTTATTAGTAAGTATAACTATAAAACCTGGATGATTATGTATATTTAGATAATTTGCTACAGCTTGTAGTACCTCGCCAGTCTCCATAATAAACATACTAAACTCACTTTTTAAAAAATAAACTAGGTTTATACATATTAAAATATTCTGGAAAGCTTCCCAAAATGACGCTTTGAGTGAGATGCCAAGATTTGAACAAAGCAAACATTGGTGTCCACTCGATGTACCCATTTCTTGGTGGATAAAAGGAATATTACAGAATCCCTTTGAAAGTAAGGTGCTGGAATGGATCCATTTCGGTTTTATGTCAACATATTTTCGACTAAAAAGCACTCAATTAGGGTGTTGCATAATATTCACATTTCTCTTTGAATAATAAAGAGGTTATTTTTTAGTAAATGAGGTTTTTATTGTCTGATACAATATTGTATGTACGCAATATTTTTATGTACCTATTTGAAGAATGAAGATTGCATGAGCATTTGCTTAAAAATTGGCCCACCCTGCCAGGCCGAATGGAAAGATGGAAGGCATAAAGGCGCGTAAAGTAATTGACACTGCATTATGACCCTTTTTCGGGAGCCTATACAGTCAGAGACAAGTCAATATCTGCCAAAAAACCACAGTTATAAATTCACCAAGTCCCCCCTATAGACTCGTAGAGTCTGTCCGTTACAGTTATTTGGAGCTGTTTTTCTAATGTGTAGGCAGAAAGAGAGTGTGTATCCCAAATGACGTATCGTAAAGCAGCATCTATGTATTAGATCTGTAACCTCAGATGACCAGAATCAGATCAGAGCGATGATCAGACTATCGTGTTTAGTTTTTCGTAGTAGACCCTCGGATCCTTATATCCATATACTGGGTTCTTAGATCAACCGATGATGAGATACAAATAATAATATCCAGTTAATAAACCCAAAACTGACGATTCGTTGTCTCTAGACCTGTCCCTTTCTATAGCTTTACAATAAACAAAGATAGAGATATTTTAATCTGTCATTAAATTATAATTGTCGTCTCTGAGTACGGCAGTTAGTCACTAATGAGAAACAAAAACATGTGTATCAAACTGAACTTATTATTCAACAGTAAGGAAAACATTCATTCCAAAAGAATACACTATAAAATTAGTAAAGATTCCGCAAATTAAAATCTTTTCAGGTACTGTGCACGATAGACTATTCTAAAGCCGATTTTTGAAGTCATTTAGGGAATAAAGGTCTGGAAAGGATCAAGTAGATATCAAAGATACTGTTCTGACTTGGGAAAACTAATTGTTCTGTTTACGTTTCCATTATAGCTTGGAAATATTGTGGTATCTATTAAAAAAAAATGTTGTGTTTTTTGAGCGAAATCGCATGACGTGTTTTTAAGAGTTCCATTGTCTTTAGTAACTTTATTTCTCAAAAGAATAGTTTTTATTTACAACAAATATGTACAAAATACAATCTATATTTACAATGTATGTTCCATTGTCTGTATCCGAAACTCTTCATCAGATCTATTAGAAATGTATATGGGACCATTTCGGAATAAACCCCTTACACTGAAAAAAATAATTATTTAACAGTAACACAAAATTTTACTACCAATAACCTAAACAGAGTGACTTGCGAACTAAAAATTACCAGTAACAAAACTAGTTTTGGTTCATTACTAAATTGTTTGATTAAATCTAAGAGATAAAAGATTAAATGTAACTAAAGTTAGTTTCCAGACAACAAAACTTCAACATACATAACTAGTTTTGTAGAACCTTTTTTTCAGTGTACGAACAAAAAAATTTTTTTGAAAATCCGTCTATATGTGACGTAGTTATACTAAAAAAAAACATAATAATATAAACATTCGAATTGACAACCTCCTCCTTTTTGAAGTCGGTTAAAGACGAATCTGCACGGAACCCATGACAGTAGTATATTTGAAATATGACATGTGCAATAAATCTTTCACAGAATATAAGCCAAGATTTTTTTAAATGATATTGTATATCTATGTGATCGTTCGTCTTCTCTGCATTCGTGCATCGTTTGTCCGACTGAGTTGAAATTTCGTAAAGTTGTTATTGGCGCTTGGGTGAAAGTTCTGACAAAGTAAAAAAGTTAAGAGGCAATTCAATACTTGTCTGGCATTAGCTAGTAGCCTGCAGTTTAGTTCACTCATATTGATTTTTTATGTACGTAACAACACATTTCTCTGCTATAAGGACAAAACAAACAAAAAACAAAATATGTTTCGCTTATACACCCAAAATATTATCTAAATGTAATTTACTTTTATAACGGCCTAAAAAGTGTAATCCACATGTTATAATCACGACCCATTAAATTGTACTTGTAGCAAAATATACAAAAAAGTAACATTTCCAAACGAACCATATTTTATTCGGGAATAATTTATAGTACTTACATAAATAAAGCCATACAATAAGTTCAACTTTGGCACAAAAAAACATTATTTACAAAAGGTAGTATATGTATTATATCAGTTATCTGGTTTCCATAGTACAAGCTCTGCTTAGTTTGGGATCAGATGACCGTGTGTGAGAAATGTCACAGGATATTTATTATTTTATTTACAAAGTGTAATAAATACTGAGCTCGATAACTAATTTGTAGTTTCTACTGTATTTTTTATTATAATACTAGCTGCCCGGCGCGACTTCGTTCGCGTGGTGCTACCCTACCCTACCCTACCCTATCTAAACCATCCAGTGGCTCGATAAAATAACCTAGATACCGACTGCAGCGCCATCTGCCGGGATGATTTGTGAATCTAAACCATCCAGGGCACATCCACAAACGCATACAAAAAAAAATCATTCAAATCGGTCCAACCGTTTAGGAGGAATTCAATGACATACACACATACAGTAGAATTTTATATATAAAGATAAGTCTGCTTGAATCACATTTGGTGACAATGATTACGAGACTTCACAATAGGATGAGAATTGCTGAGATACAATCATCCCGGAAGCGCTCGTGGTGTAGCATGATTAGCCGTTCTTAATCGATCGGCACAGTTAAGCGACGTCTGTCGTGTTCGGTACCTGGATGGGTACGTGCTTCGGAAGTCACGTAAAGCCGTTGGTCCCGGTTATCACTTAATTGTGATAGTCGTTAAGCTAGTTGGAGGCCTCCTTGGCGGCTTGAAAAATTCCAACAGTAGGTTGACCACTAGCCTACCTCCACCAATCCGCAGTGGGCACGCGTGGTGGAGTATCTGCCCATTCCCTTTCACCCTCATTTGTGAAAGGAGGCCTGTGCTCAGCAGTGGGACATTATAGGCTGATGATGATGATGATGAATCATCCCGGAAGGTGATCGAACGTTTTCTTACATTTAGAGGATAATATTTTAAATAAAAATATGTTTTTTTCTCTTTAAGCATCGTTGCATGAATGTAATATCTGATTTTGAATAGTTTCTAGTACCTATAATGTTACGTCCATGCTACGCGAATCGAGCACGAGCCGAGCCACGAACGAACCTACAACGAGCACGATGCGAATCCCTTTATTCGTGAAAAAACTGACAATCGCGCTCCGTCCGAGGCTCGCAAGCCCGTCCACGCTACGCGATCGTGCTCGCAGTGTGCTCGTTCGTGGCTCGGCTCGTGCTTGGTTCGCCAAGCATGGGCGCACCATAACATGCAATGTAGCAAATAATGTTAAACTCAGTCAACTTATAGCAGTTCGTAATGGATCATTCAAAGGTAAATTACAAACTTCCTCTTGAAATAATGTAGTATGTCCTTAGTTTCCTACAATTCGTATAAATTAATAGAGAGTCAGAACCGTTTTCCTCTCACAATACATCAGTCTCTAACAAATAAATACATCGTATTTACTTAAAGTAATTCAAGTGCGTGAAGCATATACCAAGTAACAACAGACCACCCACCTACACTATTTTGAAAGACAATTATTGCTTTTGTACGATTGATTGTTCAACTTGAGCATTTCCATTCGAAGACTGCGAAGACTGGTTACTTGGGAATAATTAAAGGGCGTTAGAGGTCTCTAGGGCACTCTAGCAACTTTGACAACAATTAGATACTTGGAAGTTTAAACACAAACTACTGGCAAATCTGAGCGACAATACTATCAAGATTGTTTCGATATTACAATGATTGCTCTTTGGAGGATCTTGTAAACCACACTTTGTTGGCGAGCTGGTTGCCGTGGAGATTAGACAACCTTTAGGTGCGGTTCCCGTCCAGCAATTTTTTTTGTGGATCAACGTGTCTTTGAAAGCTAATATAAAATTTACGAATCACATATAATTATATTAGTTATTTAGTTTTTAAAGTTGACACTTGACAATTTGCTCTTCTTACCTCAAGATTTACCTTTCACTATACTCTCTCAATTCACTACAGCCTGACTAATCAATTGCGACCTGACCCGGCTACTGCAGCCGGCCCGATATTTTTACCGAGTACACGATGCGGGCGGTTCCCGTCCAGCAATTTTTTTTGTGGATCAACGTGTCTTTGAAAGCTAATATAAAATTTACGAATCACATATAATTATATTAGTTATTTAGTTTTTAAAGTTGACACTTGACAATTTGCTCTTCTTACCTCAAGATTTACCTTTCACTATACTCTCTAAATTCACTACAGCCTGACTAATCAATTGCGACCTGACCCGGCTACTGCAGCCGGCCCGATATTTTTACCGAGTACACGATGCGGTAATTTCCCGGAGCGGTGCCAACATCCAGTGGTTACATGTCACTGCCTATGTGGAACCTGGGAGATATTAGTTACGATAGGCGTCGGTTGTTCCCAAAAGCCTACTTAGTTCCGTAGAACATCTCTTACCTAAATAAATTTAAACGTATATAATAGTTGGTAGATATGTAAGAGTATGAAAAGGCAGGTATCTAAAATGAGATTCGATTCATAGATAAATACTACAATGATATGTTATTACTTATGAGTATTGAGCTCTTTTAATGAGTGAGGTCGCTAGAGCTTACTGGGGAGGGACGAAGATCCGATAACGCGTGAATGGATTGATGCATCGTGTGTTACAAGCGTCCATATATAGGTGACTGGTAATTAGTAAACGACACTTAGGCACATGATTTTACTCACGATAACAAACAACTATCCCAAAAAAAATAATTGTTTTTTAATTACTTCCCTCATGACCCTATATAATATTTATAATATATATTATAATATTTAGTAACTAAGAAGAATAAGAATACACCATCAGCTTTTATTTAATTAAGTTACTTATCCCTATTTACAATCAAAACTATTTTTTTTTTTATTCATTTAAGGGCATGACCGTAAGTAAATGTTTTTTTTTTTAAAGTTGTTTGTTATCATGAGCACAATCATGTGCCTAAGTGTCGTTTACTAATTACCAGTCACCCTATATAGCTACGGTAAATGCTTACCTTTAGTCGGGACGTATGCTTGTTTACCGACTTCTTAATATAAAAAATACTCCATTATATTTTCTAAGTTAACAGTCAACTCTTGAAACATTTTCTATTCCCTTTGGATACTGCAGACACATTCTAGAACATTGTCCGAACTCTAAGCTACTCGGTGGAAAATAATGTCAGCAAAGTTAAAATAAATATACGGTTGCAGACGTTGTCATTTTACGCGTTATTAAATCCAATCAACACTGAGAGAAATAATAGTGTAGGCTTTAACAACAAATTAGTCGTTATTTATAATGAGCTTAGGTCGTTCTTGCCATTGAATCTTACATGCTATCCTACTGATATAATATAGTGTTGTTTGTGACGCTTGCCGCTTCAACGACATCGCCGATCATGTTGTTTCGCAGGTAACAGTAGTACCCAACTGATAAGGCGCTACCTGAATTTTCATTCGCACAGAAAATAAAGTATGGCCCCAAAGATTAACGAAAGAATGCTTAAACTTACAATCAACCTTAGATCACTATTATAAGGTTCATAATACACTGCAGCTGTTAGTTCCGTCTCACTCGCAAGACATGGCGCCGACCGCGCTTTGAAAATGTATATTCTGCGCAGGTACACCGGTAAGCCATATCAGTTGGGTACTACTGTAAGTAGCTTATGGCATAGAGAGACACAAAAACTACTTTTTGCCGGTGAATCCGCGGAGGCAAATTAATGTTCTGTTATAACTTTAAAAAAATATCGTGTAAAAATTACGTTCTCTTATTTTTTTGTAAAGGGATGTTTTTAATTTTTTTGTTCATTCACATTGAATTATTGTTCTCTGATATAAAAGTAGCCTAAGTTACTCCTTATAACATCAGCTATCTGTCATGGAAAATCCCGTCAAAATCGGTCTAACCGTTTCGAAGATTAGCCGGCAAATAGAAAGAAAGACAATAAATTAAGAACAAAAATTTTTTAGGTATACCTGCGTACCGTATTAAAATGCTATTATTTTGAAATTAAAAACAGACATCAATTTTATTTATTTGGATCGAAGATGACAATATAAAATTTATTATTTTTAAATGCTTGTATCGGTTGACTTTTGTAAATCAGCAATAACCTATCTGATGGTATTAAGTCACCGTCTTTGCATCGCCTTTGGACATTATAGTAAGTGTCTAATATCATCCAATGTGCTGCCGACCTACAAAGCCCAGAAGGCGATACGCTGTCTTGAATTTGGCGACAGATTTGTAACTTGACAGTGCGAGTACAAAGTACTCTTCCACCACAGATATACTTCTAAATAGATGCCGCTAGCGTATGTACTTTGCGTGTCAAAATCTATGCAAAAATGGGGCACAAAGTTCTTCTTTTGAAACTATTTCCGTGGACAAGGAACTCGCATATAAGTCTGCAAGCTTCATTTTCACGTTAAAAATCTAATGCCAGCTACATCAATCTAACATTGACATGTTTGACATTATGATAGGTACATAATTGGACTGTTTTACAAAAAACTAAACCGACTTCAAAGTACACGAAGAAGTAATCAAATCCTGATCTGATGACAATGGGACCAAACGGGAAGTGTACCCTTCCAGACAAAAAAAGAAAGTTCCAAATCGGTTGATAAATGACGGAACATAAACAAAAAAAAAAAAAAAAACATCCGAATTGAGAACCTCCTCCTTTTTTTAAGTCGGTTAAAAAATAAGTTACACGCTTGGTTTTCATACGGATGGAGGGACTTACGGTATCTATTTAGATTTATGTCTGTGTCTTCCACCGTGTTAGTGTTGACTGAATAAGTAGAACTATTTGCGTGTAACTCGCTTGTCACTGGTCCTATATTTTGCTGAACTAGTTCGATTCAGTACAAGCGATTGAATCACGTGTTAACGAACTATACATACGTGACTACGGACGGTAAAATCTTTTTTTTCGACATCAAACATTTTTTACACTCGCAACTGTGCACAGAATCAAAACGCTGATCTACTGGTAACCTTTTTGAAACTTCACAGCTCTCGTTACAGAAATGAATGTTTAAGCTGTCGACTACTTTTTTGATGTGTCAGGTGGCTCTTTTCTCTTTGCTAATAAAATCATAACTTCATCTAAATGTGTGAAACTATTACGTAATAGAGTAACACGTATACAATAACTTATAATTTATAATTTTAGTTAGCTAAGTCAAATTAAATATCATGATTTAAGGCGTTGACAATTTTAACTTGGTGAATTATAATATAGGCCGAGCCAGCCAATTTTCTATTCCCGTGATATTGTTCATCAACGAAAGCCGAATTTAATTTAAAGATTTGACCTTTAACACCTCAATCGTTACAAATATTTGAGAGATGACTGTTTATAATATTTTGAAAAAACAAAAATTATAAAGCTTTATTCGAACAGGTAAAAAAATTACGCATTCAAACAATACTAAAGCCAATCCCACTTAATTCCTATTCAAATTGAATGTCAAAAAATTAATTGGTATCAACCCTATAAAATCATATTTGCATTCGAGACGGAATATTTTGGGTACCGTAATATTTTGTCCGCCAGCGGAAAAATGGCCAATTTAGTTAACATACAAAACACTATACAGTGAGACTAGTTACACGCGTGGCTTGTCACGTCATGCCGCCCGCGGACGTTTTTATGAATTCCTGAAACGTGCGTAAAAAGTAGAGCACTATGTTTACGTCACAAGTCAATTTGTCTTACTCTGTATCCAATGTTTGTTCTCATTTTGAAATATTCATATTATTCTGACCAACTCGCTAGAGACATTGTGCAAATATGCGGTATTTTCATTCTTCTGATATCTATACTAATGCTAATAGACCGACATCCCAGCGCCCCGCCAGACTTGCCTTATTTTCCGACGGACAAAGTGAGTCGTGCGTACTTCAAACGTATGAATACCTGCTAAGTTGTCCCGTCGACCCATTTACAGGTAACAGACATGAAAAGTATGTTATGTACCTATATTACTCGCTTTTCATAAATTCTGAGAGCAGATTTTTATATATGATACTCAGGTTACTATTTCAATATCCCCTAACCACAATTAAAATAACTGGAGTATGAGCGCGGGGGCATTATTAAAATGCAAATAAGACGATAATTTTAATTTTTTCATTTTATGAAAATAATGGATGGACGTTAGTAGATAATGTATAGTATTCAATATTGTATAGTTGTATACTGTATATAAATACTACTTGCATACGAAAGCGAACACGGTTCGCGCGCGGCACCCATACTTTTTTCTTGCCTTTTGCCGGTGGCGTGTCCGTAGATTAATTACCTCGCGACTGAACTACGAACTCGCAACCGGCAAAGACGTTCGTCTCTAAATTGTGAAGTGACCCAGGCCTGATTCTGGTTACTATTTTTTTATTGAGTTTAGTTAATAGATATCACAATGATTTTAACACTTACAACACCAGTGGTATCACTCGCGTGTTGCCGTCTCTCTCTACACACCTGACCCATCTTGAAGAGTCGCTGTGCCTGCAGCGGTTGGGATAAAGCGCAGTATCATCAAATGTACAATATAGTTTTCTAAAGCTAAAATACTACCTAACATCTGTCACTAGTGACATTTATATACTCTGGGCTAGTGATCAGAATTAAATAAGGTTGACGACGTTTTACCGCGTCAGATAAATTTTCACCTGTCTTTTTTCAATTTTAAGAAATAATACCACGTAACACCACAGTGCATGGAGTCCCGCGCGCTATACTGGGTGGAGATTTCGAGATGGCATATTTTTAAAACTTAGGTTGGGTTAGTCTTGCTGAGCAACGTTTACTATGGGACCAACACAGAATTCTCAAAAAAAAAAAATTTCCATACAAACGATCAATCTTGCGCGATCATAATGAATGTAAAAAGATTCGAGATTTCTGAGTTTTGCCCTAGTAAAAGTTGTTCAGAATGACTAAACCAACATATCTTTCGTAAATATACCATCTCGAAATCCCCACCCGGTATTCTAGACATGAGAATAAAGACAACACGCGTGCCCCGTGAATTTTGAACATCGCATAACGGAGTGCAAGCGGCCGTCGTCATTCAATATCAATACCACAGCACACTACACACTAAGTAGTATGTGTCAATAGTACCAAATTATGTATGTACTGTACGTCATTACATATCGGATAGACAGCATGGCTTCATTAAGTCGCGTAGTGTCGAATCAAATCTACTAACATTTGTCGACTTTTTGCTGAGCGCTATGGACTCCAATCACCAGGTGGATGTCGTGTATACCGACTTCTCTAAAGCATTTGATAAAATAAGTCATAATTTATTGATAAAAAAGCTGGAGAGAGTCGGTATACACGGGAATCTACTGAGATGGATGGAGTCCTATATTCGTAATCGCAGCCAGGCTGTTTGTCTGAAAGGTTACATATCCAGTTATCTGCCAATACCATCTGGTGTACCGCAGGGTTCCCATCTCGGCCCAGTGCTATTTTCATTATATATTAATGATATAAATTATGCTCTTGAGGATGCTAACTACTTACTCTATGCAGACGACACAAAATTGTTCAGAGTTATAACACGAGTAGAAGACTGTTCAAGATTACAATCTGATCTTGACTCCTTAAACAGGTATTGTGCTGACAATCAACTTTTTCTAAACGCAGAGAAGTGCAATTTAATGTCATACACCCGTAAAACCTCCCCTATACTGTATAATTATGAACTCAACGGTAGCAATCTCAAAAGAGTTAAAACTATAAGGGATTTAGGCGTAATTATGGATGACAAGGTTTCTTTTAATCCACACATTGATAGCATAATAAAAAGAGCTTTTAGAAGTCTGGGCTTCATTAATAGAATCACCAAACCATTTAAAAATATAATTACCATTAAAATTTTGTACTTTAGCTACGTTCGATCCGTGTTAGACTTTGGTTGTTCTATATGGAATCCTTTTTATAAGTCACATATTGATCGTATAGAAAGGGTACAAAAGGCATTTGCCAAAATCTTGAAATACCGTTGTAATAATAGTGATCAAATGTCTTATGATGAGTTGCTTATTCGATATAATCTACTGTCTCTTGCAAATCGCCGTAAACAATTCGACCTCGTTACATTACACAAAATTCTCTGTAATAAAATTGACTCCCCCGTACTTCTTTCTAAGATTAACTTTATAACTAAAGCCCGATTACCCGTTCGCCCCTCACGCAAATTAAATACTTTTGTACCACCCCGACTGCGAAAAAACTACACATGCAATAATTTCTTCTCACGTTGTATCAATATGTATAATAAAGATTTCCATAACTTAGATCTCTTTAATAACTCTTTGAATACACTTAAAACTAAAATTGTTAAACAACTACAGTAATCTGGATGTGACTCGCATCCTTTTTAATGTATGTATTTATATGTTTCTGCTGTTCTATATCACGTATTGTTTTCTTATTTTATTTGTGTTTTTCTGTTTTGTTGTTTTTATATTGTTTGTATCTTCATTTTGACTGCTTTTTTTTATCATTTAGTCTTTCTCCATAGGCTGTTTATCTCAACAACTATTGGGCACTCTTTGTCTTTATACTAGTTATTGTTTATAATTATACATTTTGTAACTAAATGACTGTATGTGCCAAAATAAATTAAAAAAAAAAAAAAAAAAAAAATTATAAGACACTAAGGCTACATTCCGAATTGAATAATAGCGCTCAAAGTGCTCACTGCAATAATTTGCGTACCGAGTTAGATATCACGATAATGAAAGCGGAGAACTGTCAACATTTCGGAACGCCCGTTATCGCGCTCACAGTATTCAAAACAGAACTTTTGAGAATTTAATTAAAATCTGAATTAACAATGCGCTAGGACTCCTTATACCTTCTGAAATATGTCTCACAAGAAGGAATATTCGCGTTTTTTATTATATTTCTCTCATAAAATCATAAAAAGTATCTTTACCAAATAGAAAACCAAGAATCTTATTAGACTTTTTGCCGAAAACACAATAATTAACCGTCACTTTTGACAGCGCTCATGGTGATATCAGTTTAGGGCATGGTCGGTGTGAGCGCAATATGGCGGATATCATGATGTAGTATTGTTCATCTATGACGTTTCACGCGACATCGTTATCTGTCATTATTCAATTCGGTACGGGTTTAAGCACGCTCAAATCGATAACAGCGATTATAGCTTTAATTCGGAATGCAGCCTAAGTAACTTATTATGTCATCTGTTAGTAAAACGGTGCCGCCCACTGACGCAAAGACATTATTTGACGCCCATTGAGTATTATGGAATCTGTTGAGCAAGGCGTCTCTAGGCGGGAGACGAATTTTTTTTCCAGAACCAAAGGCGTGGTCAAAATTTATTGCGATTTGATAAATTAGTACTACAATGGCTTAGTCAATAGCTTATCACCAATTTCCATTCAAATAAGCAACCGGGATTATGACTCTACTTGACTGGTTCTGAAATTGACAAACAATATGATTTTGATAAGCACTATGTTAATAAATAATCATCGAATATGCTAATATATTTCAGCTTCATAGTATATTATTTCCCACATTTGATTCAGATAATATACAACCATACTTGTATTATATCTCGGGATAAAATTCTCTATACTTACCATTTCTTCTTCTAGAGCATTATCTATAAGCCATTCGATAATTTTTGCATACCTATGTAACAAACATGAACATAGTTTTTTTCTATTTTATCATATAGCTTTGCATACCTACGACTCATGCTGGCAGTTGTGGGTAGAATATATTTTATTTGTTGTGTTATTAGATGTTAGCGTACTGTATTGAATTGGCACAGACATTATTACAATTAGTATAAATTTTATTCAGTTTAAAATAAGCAAATATTGTTATTGTTGTGATTTAACTTTTTTAAATAAGTTTTGTTTTTAACAAATGTTTCATGTTGATCTTTTTATTAGGTATGTACAAATTCTTTTCTTCCTGTATTGTCCGGTTGTGCGTGATGTCACTAATGGCAGCGACAGAAAATCAGTGCTGCTACCCGGTTTCGGAATAACAGTGTAATACTGAGTCGCTGACCAATTTTGATGTCATACAACACTACTCTGTTTCTTATGCTTTGTAAAATGTTTTATTTTATATGTATTATGTGGTGCTGTGTGTATTCTCAAAATAAACGAATTTTCTTTCTATTCTTTCTTTCTTCTATATTATGCATCATCGAAGTCACTTAGAAGACAAGGTTAAGCTGGCATCCAAAAAGCTTGGAGTGCTCTACAGAGCGAGGCAGTACTTCACAGCGGGGCAAAGACTGCAACTTTATAAGTCGCAGGTCCGGCCTCATATGGAGTACTGCTGTCATCTATGGGCGGGAGCACCTGGATACCAGCTTGGGCCTTTAGACTCGGTTCAGCGACGTGCCGTCAGAATTGTTGACGATCTCGAGCTCACAAGCGATTTAGAGCCCCTCAGTCTGAGGAGAGACTTTGCCTCCTTATGTGTGTTCTACCGCTTGTACAACAGAGAGTATTCTAAGGAATTGTTCGACTTGATGCCCACGGCTACCTTCTACCTTCTAGCAACTCTCGCCATCGACGGGGAGTCCATTCTCACACATTGAAACCAGATTTGTTTCGAACTGTACGGGCTAAAAGGAGTTTTCTTCCGCGGACGCTCGGACTGTGGAATGAGCTCCCCGCCGTGGTTTTCCCAATGGAATACAGCATGGGGTTCTTCAAAAAGGGCGTGAAGAGATTTCTTCAGGGTCGGCAACGCGCGAGTGATACCCCTGGTGTTGCAAGCGTCCATTGGCTACGGTAACTGCTTACCATCAGGCGGACCGTATGCTTGTTTGCCAACTTAGTGGTATAAAAAAAAAAAAAAACAGCATGTCGTAACATTAAGAAATCCGTATCTATTCTGATTTCCTTACATATACTATGCAACTTTCCATAAGTACACAACACACATAATCTGTCATTCACCCCGATATCCTATTTCAAGATCTAAAGTACTAACAAAATAGTAGATTTCATGAAAATCTTAGTAGCTATACATAATACCTACACACAAACTTTCGCATTAATATATTAGTAAGGTCTCAGAGTATATAAATACTACGTACATCTTGTACGTATCATACTTATACTCTGAGGTACAAGTAAGGAGGAGGAAAAATCAAGAAAATATTTATAGCTTTGGTAAACTTTAAAATAGAACTCAGATAAAGGCGTGTCGCAGTGAGTAGGTATAAGCCATATTAGGCACGGAATCTTTGATAAAAGAAAAAGAAATCGTCATTTCTCTTTGCTGCGATAACTCGAATAGCATTTTACATTTGTCTAAAATTATCATCCAATCTAACAAACTAAACGTTGAATCCCAAAGGCTTGACAAAGTAGCAGTTGACAAGATAAAATGTTAGACAAATTGTTACTTTACTACAAAAATTGAGAAAAATCTACCGCTTTAGATTCGTTAAATTGTAAAAAGATAGTACCTACTTAGAAGCTTTCGCTCACCTCAGCTCAAGATAAGCTTTAAGTACCTACAAACTAAAAATAGAAAATAGACAGTTATTAAGTGATGAATAAGTCATTCCTATTAAACCACTGCGGTATTTTGAAAATTAGGTTACAAAGATCCTAAATATGAATGGTGTTTTAAATAGATATTTTTATTTACTATACAGGATGAGTAGTCAAGTTCAAGGGTTTTTTACTAATATCCTAATATCTAGTGAAATTCCATTTATTTACTCTGAAATAGTACTTACAATATTTCATGAAACCTCGCTCTATCATAATATTCCTTTATTATATCGAAATGAACATTAACCATCTATAAAAATACCATGTGTAACCGAACTCATGCTATTTGAAATCTACTATAATTTTTATTAAAAACATGAGACAACTTTTATTGCTAAGAGGATATTTTTTCATTTGTTTTTTTTAAATGAGTTAAAAATAAAAATAGTTAAAATTAAATAGTTTAAAAACAAATCAAGAAAAGTCATTTATTACGTTGTATACAGTAGGTAGGTACTCAAATGGTGATCTGTCTTACGATGAACAACCTTGCAAATATGTATATGTCTTTCGAACGGAAGAAATTTTTTTATCAATCAATTTCTATGAAATCCCGTCACAAAGCTTACACAATACACAGTAGGAGAACATCTTGAAATAATTAAGCTGGGCATAATAATCACCAATTTTAAATAAGGTGCTTTGTTCCCCACATAGCACGTATCTAACTACAAATACACCACAGGTATAAAAGTCTCAAAAAAGGAGCTTCTCGTGTGAATACCTAATTCTGCATAATATAAGATAAATGAGACCGCCCAAATAATAATAATAATAATAATAATAATAAAGTGCTTCAAACTTTTATATAGCGCTGTAATGACAATATTCAACCTAACGACAGTTATGGCTTATCTCACTGCACATAATATATTATTTTAAAGTATCAACTATAAAATGTCAGAGTACATTTAAAATATATAAAGTGTAATGGTACGTCCATGCTTAGCGAACCGAGCACGAGCCGAGCCTCAAACGAGCACACTGCGAGCACGATTCGCCTAGCGTGGACGGGCTCGCGAGGCTCGAACGAGCGTGATTGTCAGTTTTTTCACGTACAAAGGGATTCGCATCGTGCTCGTTCGTGGCTCGGCTCGTGCTCGGTTCGCCAAGCATGGACGCACTATAAGATATATAAAGTGTGTCGGTATTTACAATGCTATGCATTAAGTGTTAAATGTTGACGTGTGAAACGTGCATTATCATTATTTCATGATTAGAAAATACATTTATTATAATTGGCAACTTTTTTTTACTATGTTAGTAGTAGGTACCTATAGAAAAATACGACACAAAGATTATTTAAGTAAACTCAAGTAATAGTCCTTTAAATCAAATGTAACATGTAATTGCGAACGATAAACCGTGAAATATCGCTGAGAAATCTCTAAACGACTTTACGATCTCATGTCATTATTGGAAATGTAATAAAACTTCTAGCCGTACATTTGATTTGAAATAAAATCAACAAATGCCTTTTCGAGTTCACGGTCCAATCAAGTTAACGACATTGATAATTACTTTTATAACATTTTAGTACAATCGTTATTTAATAGTATAGATAAAAAAAGTTATAGGTAATATAAATTCTTACCTATTAAACCGACTTGAGAAACTTGCGGGAACAACTCGCATGAAAATGTCGATAAAACTTTGCCATTAGCGTCCACAATAAGGACAGTTTAGAAACCAGACAAAGTTTCATTTATCCACACAAAAACCGTTCTATTTAATTAATCGTCAACACTTCCAAGGAAAAAAAAACAATACACTCAGCGGCATCTCAGCGAGTACAAAAGATTTAAAAACAAAAGAACGCCGCGAACTCACTCAGTCTTTTGTTCACTTGTCAAACTTTTCAAACTTGGAACGCGAGTTTTATTTTTAATTCGTATATAGCGAGAACTGGTAGAATTTGAAATTGGTACTTTTTTCTGGGGACTCGTTCGGAAACTCTTGTGTTGGTTTCCAATGGTACGTGTAACCGTGGCGTTAGTAGGGATGCCACTGCGATGTGGGGTACGCACCGCGCCTGCGTTGCCTTGCGCTACCGGCTGGTTTTGCACTCCTGATACATTTCTGCTTCAATTAATCCCAGCTCTATACTCAATTACACCTACGAGTGCTAGTCCCCTGATAACTACTAGAGGAATACGGTTAAGAATCATCAGCAGCTGTTTCGTTTATTTAAAGGAAATTATTTTAATCATAGGTACTTAACTTGCTTTGAAACAATTTTGGCGTGAATTTCCTATAGTGAGCTTTATATTTTTTATATCACCGATATGTCCATAGGGATCTAGAATAAAATAAAATTGGTGTGCATAAAAAGTCTAGATATAAAACCAATTTATTGTATACTTGTGAGTAAGTTCAACCATTGGCTTAGGCGTTAAAGAAAAAAATGTTGTAGAAAAACCGGTATGCCTGGGGAAAACCCCGAAATAATATGCCTCCCTCACTTAAAGGATCCCTCTACTTATGCAGTGTTTTAGTGGTTTAAGAGTGGCTTTAAGCCAATATAGAATAAGCAAGATTGTTTGTATTGTTTTCTATTGTGAAATTATACTAAAACGTATCTGCCGTATAGCTTAGTCGAAATTCTGTATTCGAAACGCAAATCTCAAGAACGTGGAAGCTTAGATTGAGTTCCTGAAAGACATCTCAAGAACGTGGAATCTTAGATTGAGTTCCTGAAAGAAATCTCAAGAGCGTGGAAGATTAGACTAAGCTCCTGAAAGCAGTCTAGCTATCTATTGAATTCAAAATTTACTGACCGCCTCTACACTATTGGACATTCGTTTCTTTTTATACAACGAAGACGGTACACAAGTGTACGGCCTGCTTGATGGTAAGCGGTCACCGTAACCATATGGATGCTTGTACCACACGCGGCATCACCGACTCTTCCACTCACTTGTGAGCTCTGGCGACCTTAATCACGCGCAGGAACACAACATAAAGTTATTTGTCTGCGGTATTCTGTAAGGTGAAGGTACTTCCCCAGTCGAGCTGCTCTACCTTTCTCAAAAAGGTTTCGGTGAATGAAAATATCATGAAGAATCCTGTACATACGAGAAGCAAAAATCAAATGACCTCATTCTAATGGACTGGCTTTCTTCCTCCTTCTTTCCTCACTCTTTTAATTTTTGATAGAGAATCTTCAGCAGTCATTATAAACTGTCATAATGTTAAAGCTAGTTGATGATTAATGTTGAATTTGACGGGCCAGTTGGCGCTGTTGGTTAAGATTCACCTTACGTGCCGCAGGTCGTGGTTTCGATTCCCACACAGGACATGCATTTGTGTGCATGAATATGTCTGTATGTCCTGAGTCTGGGTGTAATTATGCATATTAAGTATGTATTTACAAACAAAAAGTAGTATATATTATGTATTCTATCAGTTATCTGGTTTCCCTAGTACAAGCTCTGCTTACTTTGGGATCAGATGACCATGTGTGAGGAATGTCCCAGGATATTTAAAGTATATCTTTTTAAGCTCAAAGTTTTCTCATAATTTTAAACGTCCGATTCAAGTCTTTCAATATCACCAAACTTAGCACTAAGTTAATAATTAACTCTACTATGTACCATCTGAGCAAATCAGCAGATTAACAGACGAATTTTCCTGCAAACAGTCGCTAATCTCTATTTAACCCGAATCTTAGTTGTGAATGCAAATTAACAAGTTATGTTAGTTAGCAATAATTGTTCGTATGATGTAACACAAACAACCTTAATTTTGCCGTGTAATGTATTAGGTAGTTACTGAAATCGTCAAAGCTTTGAGCATACATAAATATCGTCATTTTAACCGAGACATGACTATTGCTGATCTGTGGTAGTGATGATGTAGCTTTAGCAGTTTTAGCAACTAAAGCAGACATAGAGCTATTTAGACTTGCGGGAACTTGCAGAGTGACGCTGCGTTTTCGTTTTTATTTTCATTAATTCGTTTATTTTGAGTTTTATTGCATATAAGCGGTGGTATTTTATCCAATAAAGATCCATATGCACCAGTGAAGTGAAATGAAATGAATTAAGTGTATTGTGACTTTTCAAGTTATCTCAAAAAGTCCGTGAAGAGTTTTAGTACAATGACCACCATTGTAGTAAAACATTACTTTTATGCACAGCTTTTATGGACGGTGACTGACTGAAGACTATATGTGACAGTGATTTATTGTGATTGGAAACTACAATATAACTGGACACTGGCAAAAATGATCCCCAATTTGGGCTTGGTTGCCAAACTTAAAAATAAGAAGAAGACCTGTTTAAAGGTTACTATAAAAAATATGAACCAGAATATTAAATATCCATACTCACGTATTTCAACTTCGAAAATCGTGTCTTCATTAAGGCTTTTCAGTACGCATGACCAAACGATGACAAAAAATATTAATATCAACGGTACCCTAAAAAATCATGGTTGAACGGTCGAATCGGCAATAGGCTTAACGCTCCGTTTGTTCAGTCTCGTTATATCAGAATCTTTTTCATCTTTTCTATTATAAAGGACCAAGACTCATCACGTTGGGTTTATCTATCATTGGTCACTGGTCTATGGATACCTTTTTTTATGTATTCGCTGGATTATAAACTATCCAACAAAACTCTACTATCATTTTTCTCCTCATATATTATGTTTTATTTTCGTAGTTTTCTAAATTAAAAAATGTTCCATTTTTTAAAATCTCTTGTGTGTTTTTATTCTAAAAGGTAACACTTATTATTTTAATATTTTATCATTAAGGTTAAATATAATGCATGAAAAATATTTCTGATGAATATTACTCGGAGAGAGAAACGATGTAAAAATAAAATACCGTGTTTGCGGAAATTATATCTTCAGAACAAATTCTTGAGAGTGCTCGGCGTTCAGTGAATAAACAGTTCATGGCAAATAATACAGATGCAATATTCAAATTTAAGGCTGTATTAACATTTCTAGCACCATAGCTCGTATTTAAAAAACACTAGCAAAATTGTATTCTTATAATTATTCTTTGTTCAGTCTATTAATAAACCAAAACTATAAAATAGGAAGAGTAAAAGAGTATAGGATCAATAAAGTATAGTGATGAAGACAGCTAAAGTGATGACTAAATGTTGTAATAAAATCAACTCTTGTGTCGAGACTCACGAATAATTGTGTAAATCAAAAATAAGTCTTTCATCGTAGATCCAGGATTCAAAATCAACTGCTTGATCTCAACTCAGAATATGACTGACCTTGTGACAATATATAGGGACCTTAGTTTCGCTACCGTTCTCTTACCACCACCAAATTAAATGACTAACACCAAGCATCTACTGTTGTTTTTCAGCAGTAACATTGTATTGTAACTTATTCTAAATTATTATATTGTTTTATATAATAAAGCCTTATACTGTATAATATGGTCAAAGAGACTTATATTATGTATAAAATAAGTTCATATATTTTGAGTCCTTTTTTGCTTTCTCTCACACAAAACCTTTTGTATTTTTAATTTAAAACTACACGTAAATTAATGAATTGGATCCAACGTAAGTGGACATGTCCAAAAGGTTTCGTATAATAATATCAACCTTCGAATTGTTATTACACTTGGGATATCATTTTGAAAAGAATAGTAATGTCAAGATAAAGTTAAATTTATATGCTAATAAAAGAAATAAGCTTCTTTTATTCGCTTTGTATACAACTTCTAATATTTACTTACAAAATAAATGCATTTTAATTTACTGATTCTTTATTTGTCTACTTTAATTTGAGGTATGTATATTTTTAATACAATTTTCATTTCAATTCAAGTACAGATAAATGGAGTTAATGTACATTTTTGCATTTCATAAAAAAACAGAATGCTAACTAGCTGTTGCTACTTAAATAATAAAAATATTCTTCTAAAAATAACAATTAATTTCCTTTACAACAGGAAATTAGCTCTCTCAATTTGGTTATAAATTTAAAAAGATTCTACACAAAAAAACTATTTTTTTAGTAATTTATTTTAAGCTGTTAATTTTTATAGAGGATTGTACCAAATGTATGGGCGATTGTTCCAAAAAAAGTTATTGAATGAATCAAAAATTGAAAAACTGTACATTCGATTGTTGATTATTTCGTTCAAAGGAATAAACAGTCGAATAACAATCGACCTTTCGAATGAAAATTGCCGCACGCAACGCCCACTAACGCCCACGCGGTTGGGCCGCCGGTACCAGCGCTATGACCATCATTTTCCTTTTCGTCATGACGTAATTAGACCCCTGAAGGATCGCCATACTGGTACAAATGACCAGAAAATTTGTGCCAGTATCTCCCGGTCTAGCAGGTTCCAATAGTAATCACAATCGACGGATGAGTGCGAAGGATGCGCTTGGCGCAAAATAACCTTAAATAGTTTGATATCACTATACATTGCCATTCCGAAGCCTAAAAGTATTTCGCAATAGCATACTTTCCAAAAAAAAACGTACTTCGCTGTAAAAAATATATTTGAACCAGAGTTTTTCGTACTAGCATACTTTCCCACTAATGTATTTCGAACTCATGGAACATTCGAAATAGAGTTTTTCGTAATGGCATATATTCGAGTAATAACCGCTTTGTAGTTTAATATTTTTTATTTTGTAACCAGTAATGTTGCTATGGAAGGTGTAAATTATTTCATTTGCCAATATAATCTAACCGGCTTTCCCATATGTCGCATTTTGAGTAAATTTTCATCTTAACAACTTCCCTCCTGGAACTTGGCTAAAACTACGCTACCAACAAATAAGTCTCAAAATGCTGCACTTTGTCAACTAGAGGATGCAGTAAAGACCCGTTCACACGTGAAGTTCTCAAACGATAGCGGATAATGCACTTCTTGAAAAGTTTCGTCAAGTGAGAGTAATACGCCACTTTACGATAAGTCTAGCGTTTTGCAAAGTCTTCTTAAAACTTGGAGGTTTAATAGTGTTTTGTTGTTGTTATAACACGTTATAATATAAAAAATATTCTTGAAATATTGTACCAAGTTTTTTTTATGCAGGTACATGTTGTATTACTTGGTTTATAAAATCAAGAAAATATCGAAATTTAAGTTGTAGTACGTTTGAAGTTGCATGCACCTGCATCCATATTATTATTATTTTGAACATCGAATCGTAGGTAGTAATGCATTTAAGTAAATTGAATATAACTTATACTTATACCATCGAACTTACCTCGTGTAAACGGACCAATAAATTCCCGTACAACAGTAGAGTTGTGGCACAAGAAATTCGATGTTTGCCCGACCTGCTAGTCAATTCTCTGGGGTATTTTCTGTACAGTCAATAAAAGTTTTTCCGCGTCGAGGAATCCCCTGGTGGAAAATAAAATAACATAAAGTTGCGGATATTTTCATAAAAATTGCACCATTATTGACAGTGAGATTGTTAACCCTAAACCCCACAATGGGGTGCTGGGGTACTTATGATTTGGATGAAAGTTGGCACACAGCTATGCTTGGAGTTTCTAGGTATGCTCGGAGTTTTTTTGAAGGATAGAATCCGCAACGAAGTCATCCGACAAAAAACCAAAGTAACCGACATAGCTCAACGAATTAGCAAGCTGAAGTGGCAATGGGCCGGTCACATCTGCCGCAGAACCGAACGGTCGATGGAGCAGACGAGTCTTAGAGTGGAGACCGCGTCTTGGCAAACGTAGTGTGGGGCGCCCGCCAGCCCGATGGACTGACGACCTCAAAAAAGTGGCTGGACTGGGCTGGATGCGGGTCGCAAGAAACCGGAAGGAGTGGCGCGCTCTGGGAGAGGCTTATGTCCAGCAGTGGACTTAACAAAAGGCTGATGATGATTGGAACACAGATAGAATATGTTCTGGATGAATACATATGATCATTTTTAGGGTTCCGTAGCCAAATGGCAAAAAAACGGAACCCATATAGATTCGTCATGTCTGTCTGTCTGTCCGTCTGTATGTCATAGCCATTTCTTTCCGAAACTATAAGAACTATAATGTTGAAACTTGGTAAGTAGATATATTCTGTGAACCGCATTAAGATTATCACACAAAAATAGAAAAAAAACGATAAATTTTGGGGGTTCCCCATACATAGAACTGAAACTCATTATATTTTTTAACAAAACCCATAAGTGTGGGGTGTCTATGGATAGGTCTTCAAAAATGATATCGAGGTTTCTAATATCATTTTTTTCTAAACTGAATAGTTTGCGCGAGACACACTTCCAAAGTGGTAAAATGTGTGTCCCCCCCCCCTGTAACTTCTAAAATAAGAGAATGATAAATCTATAAAAAATATATGATGTACATTACGATGCAAACTACCAACGAAAATTGGTTTCAACGAGATCTAGTAAGTAGTTTTTTTTTAATACGTCATAAATTGAAATCCATATCAAATACTCAGGTTGTTCAGTAACGGGGGTTTTCGGGGCTCCTTTCAATGATCAATATTTATTCGTATAGTTAAAAATTCTATTTAATGTGCAAAATTATAGGCTTAAACGTGTATACAGTATTCGTGCCGTTAGTCGTAGTCGATATAGTAGTGTCTTCAAATTTTGTGGCTTCTTTCACCCGCCTCTAACATGCCAGTCTGTCGAGGTGGGGATTTCTTCGGCGGCTCGGTTGTAGATGGTGCTAGTAGGTGCGCCAACATGCCCCCGGCCTTGGAAGCACCAGCTTCCGAAATCAGGTTGAATCAAGCTGCAACCTCCTGGTTGCATTGTACCGGCTGCAGCGGCAGCAGCGGGCAGAACTTCGAAAAGGCTCTTCGTGTTGTACCGGCCTCGATGTCATCGCAGTGGTTACACCCGTCGTAGTGGTCTTCACTTGCAGGAGCAGTCAACGGCCGGCCAATCAGGAAATGACCAGGAGTCAATGGACTAAGATCATTAGGATCTGTGGACATAGGGGACATAGGACGGGAATTGAGGACGGCCTCGATTTGTGTCAAAACCGTGCTCAACTCCTCGTAAGTTAGTTTCGCGTTACCTACAATACGTCTTAAATTATATTTACATGACCTTACTCCACTCTCCTGTAGGCCTCCAAAATGTGGGATAAATTGAAATTTAATGCCGTCATTAGCGGCAGAATCGATGATTTGTTCACCGGTTTTTGTTATAAATGTAGGAAACTCTGTCTCGGTTCCTACGAAATGTCTCCCATTGTCAGAGAATATAGCATTAGGTTTACCCCTGCTGATGAAACGATTGAATGCCAAGAGATAATCGTCAGTGGACAGACTCGTAACCAATTCTAAATGTATTGCTCTTGTGATAAAGCAAATGAAAATACATACATACGATTTTATGAGTTGAGCTCCTCTGCCCTTCCGATTTAATATGTACATTGGCCCAGCATAATCATCTCCAGTTCTTATAAATGGGGATCCAGATTCTAAACGCTCAGACGGTAAGTTTCCCATTATTAGGGACAATGTTTTTACTTTAATTCTTGTACACATTACACATTCACGCACTATGTTCCTGATTAAGTTTCGTGCACTGAACAGCCACCAACATCCACACATATTTGATAAAAGAAGTCGGGGACCGGTATGTAATAAACATTTGTGTTCGTGCCTAACCAACATAGCTGTGAAGTCATGTTTACCACATAATAAAATCGGATGCTTCTTGTCGTAATTGAAACTAGATGAATTTAATAATCTACCACCCATTTTTATTAATCTTTGATTGTCCATAAATACGTTAAGACCGGTGACACGATTAATTTGTTTACTTTTTGTTCCAAGTGGCGTTTTATTTAATATGTGATCGTACACGTCTGGGAACGATTGTATCTGTGCGAATGCGAATCTAACTAGCATGCACTGCGAAGCGTTTAACTCGTCCTCAGATAAAGAACCGGTTTGTTGTTTGCGCGATCGTCTATGGCGTGCATTGTGTTTAAATCGTAATACATAGGCACCTATACGTTTAAGTTTATTGAATGATGAATGTAAATCGAATCGAAACAAACTTTCGTGTGAATCACAAACAAAATTTAATGTTTGGGTTTTTATTTCAGGCAGATTATCATGATTAATTAATTTATCTTTTGATTTATTTGTTAAAAGATTACAATTAATAAGCAAATCAAGGTTGAGAGATCTAGACAGTAAATCAACGGGATTATTTTTGCTATTACCGTGTAACCATTCCGAGTCATTTGTGAGTTCGTGTATTTCCGTACCACGGTTCTGTACAAAAGATTTTTCGATTATATCTATACGAGACTTATTGCCTAAAATCTCATACTTGGGCATAAAGTCACAATACATACGTTTATAGTCCGGAGACCATCCAAGTTTACGTTCTAGTGATAAAAACATATTTTTCACTAGCGGAGATTCGTATTTTCCTGACGTATCAGCCGATTCTTTTAACGGTATACGCAAGGAAAACATGTCCTCAGTTTCACGTTTAATCGTATTAATAAATAGCTCCTCACACAATCGCTCTTCGCTGTCGCTGGTGAGATCGCCATTATTACCTAAATGTAACTGAGGTACGTTCTTCTCCCTAAATCGTTTATGTTGTTCGTGTAACTCTAAAGTTTGCGTAAAATTACACTGAGTTTCATTCGTTTTCTTTGAGTTTCTATCGTATATAGGACCAGAAATTAACCAACCTAGTTTTGAATTTTGTAGGTATGGTCCATTAATTAACCGAAGCCTATTTTCTTCTAAAAGTTCCCAAAATAGGTCCGCGCCAATCAATAAATCTATTTCTGATGTAATGTAAAAAGTGGGATCTGCGAGTTTTATATTATTTGGAATACGTATAAGTTCGGTATTTATGTTTGTCGAGGGCAAACCGTTTGTTATGCGCTGCAAGACAATACATTTTACCTGTGTTCTATAATCGTTTAATTTAGAACGTATAGTTATTTCACACGAATGATTAGATTGTGTCACTGATTGAGCGATACCCAAAATTCGAATAGCGGACTGTATAGAAGGCTTATTTAATTGTTTATGTAATTTATCGGAAATAAAACAGTGTTGACTGCCATTATCTAACAGCGCACGGGCTGTATGAAACTGGTTATTACTATCGGCTACCTCCACTAACGCTGTGCATAACATCACTTGCTGGAATGCACTATGGTGTTCTGTGTCGCCGGCGCATTCCCGCATCCCCACGCAGTTATCTGTCGCTAATGAATGAAGTGAGGTCGCTTGAACGGTGAGTGAAGAAGTTTGATCAGCTGTGTTCTCGTCATTCACACAACCATCACCGTTATGATCAACGCCGTTTAAGTGAAGTAAACTATTGTGTTTTTGTTGACATTGTCTACACGGACCGAATATACAATCTTTAAGTATATGCCCTGTACGTAAACAATTACAACATAACTGTTTTTCATCTACGAATTTTTGCCTATCCTTAACAGATAAGTTAAGGAAATTGATACACGTATAAAGAGCATGATTACCCTTACATGAGGGACAACAAAGACTAGTTCGTTTATTATTTGAGAATTTCCCTTTCGAATCGGTGTTGCGAGTTGATACGTAGCTATGTAGTACAGGCACATTATTTTTATTATGACCTACCTTACTATTATCATTTATGCTAGATTTGTTTTGTGGTTTATTGTGACCTGCATTTATCATTTCTAGCATATCGGCTTTGTTTCTCAGAAATGAAAGCAAATCTTCCAATTTCAATTTACGACAAGAATCGGAAAGAATAGTACCCTTGTGTGTTTCCCAATCGCGTTCAGTGGATAAATCAAGTTTTGACACAACTAAATAAATAATTAGAGTATCCCAATATTCGATGGGTTCTTCTAGTGTTTTAAGTGCACGTAAATTTCTCAAAACGGTATCTATTAATTTTTTAATATGTGAAGGTGATTCTTGTTTTAGTGTTGAAATTGAGAATAGGGATTTTAAATGATTATGAACTAGAAGTCTTACGTTATGAAATCTATTCTCGAGTAACTCCCATGCGTGAAGGTAATTACAGGCGGTAAACTCTAATGAACGAATTACCTGCAGTGCACTACCACTTAATGAAGACCTTAGATAATGAAACTTTTGGATTGCGTCTAAGTCTGAACGTTTATGAATCATGGTTTCATACGAATTCCTATACTCAAGCCAATGGTCATACGATCCATCGAATGAAGGCAATTTAATATCAGGCAATTTAACATTAGTGCGCTGAGATTCTACGTTTTTACTCGATTTAGAATTGGTATCGGTTTCTCCACTTTCGACTAAACTCTCCGCGGCTGCTAAAGTACTAAAATAAAGTGACTCAAAGGATTCTACGTATTCAAGGTTAGAAGTGATTTCTGAATCTGGGCAATATACCTCAATTTGACCTTCTATTTCGTTAAAATTCTTAAAAATCTCTTTAGCAGCTTGTATTCTAAATTGTATATCTTTAATTTGTAGTTTTGAAGGACATATATCTGTGAATGAGTCTATATATTTCCTGAAAAGAGTTATACGGCTTTTTGCACAGCCTCTTTGCCTTTTAAGGTCAGAAAGTTCATCTTTTGATCGTTTCTTTGTGGGAGAAACGGATGGGGATACTGAGGGCACACTTAACTTATCTTCATTACCCATTATGAAGGCCTACGTTTAAAGAATAGATTAAGGTACTCACGGTTTCCTTAAGGTCTCGATCGTATGGTAATCGTGTGGCACAAAGACGTTTCTGTAATGTAGAAATAACACGGTTTTAACACAATCCGTATAGGAAGGGAGTAGACGGGATCGAAAACCTGACCGTTGATCTTCTGACTGGAACGTGGAACTGGTTCTCTCTCGTAGATTCACGACGAAACGACTTGCCGTGATGAGTTATCTTCGTATTATTCGGCTCGAAGGTCCAATGTTCAGTAACGGGGGTTTTCGGGGCTCCTTTCAATGATCAATATTTATTCGTATAGTTAAAAATTCTATTTAATGTGCAAAATTATAGGCTTAAACGTGTATACAGTATTCGTGCCGTTAGTCGTAGTCGATATAGTAGTGTCTTCAAATTTTGTGGCTTCTTTCACCCGCCTCTAACATGCCAGTCTGTCGAGGTGGGGATTTCTTCGGCGGCTCGGTTGTAGATGGCGCTAGTAGGTGCGCCAACACAGGTATATACTACCATTTACTTATATACCTACAGGTTTGTACGGAACCCTTGGTGCGCGTGTCTGACTCGCACTTAACTGGTTTTTTATCCCGGGAAAACATAAATAAGTAAAAGTATACCGTAGCTCACTTACAAAATATGAATGAATTCACAAATCAATCTGTACCTAGAAGATTATAATATATATACCTACAATGTAGGTACTACAAACCTAGTTTCAGTCTAATCTATTCAGACAAACAAATATTTGATATTCCTAGATAGGTAATGTTATATTCATAATAGAGTACCAATCTATATTCTAAGCTTAATAACGCCATTTTTCTTAGCAGTCGAATCATATTTTGTATGATTTTCGAAGAAATGGAATTTAGATGACGACTTTATTTCTTCTCATTGTATATCATGAAATGTGTGCTTTCCATTAATATATCAATTTATATAAATAATAAATAAAATAAATAAATATCCTGGGACATTTCTCACACACGGTCATCTGATCCCAAACTAAGCAGAGCTTGTACTATGGAAACCAGATAACTGATATAATAAATATACATACTTTTTGTTTGTAAATACATACTTAATATACATAATTACACCCAGACTCAGGACATACAGACATGTTCATGCACACAAATGCATGTCCTGTGTGGGAATCGAACCCACGACCTGCGGCGCGTAAGGTGAACCTTAACCAACTGCGCCAACTGGCCCGTCATGGCCCATATGTACTTGATATACTCAACAGTCTATTCATATTTTATTTTATTACCATGTCATCATCATCATCATCATCAGCCTATAATATCCCACTGCTGAGCGCAGGCCTCCTTTCAGAAATGGGTGTGAAAGGGATGGGATTGGTGGATATACCGTAGCACAATTCCAGATATTGTGAATTTCAACTTCGAGACCCCATACTTAGTTACTATCAAAGAAACGACACTAAAATTGTTCCTCCAAAGAAAACTGATTCAATATTCTACGTACCATTTCATAACAACGAAGTCGATTAACAAGCTTTAGGAACGCCTGATGGTAAGCGGTTACCGTAGCCATATGAACACTTGCAACACACGGGATATCACTCACGCGTTACAGTAGTACCCAACTGACAAGGCGCGTCCTGAATCTTCGTTCGCACAGAAAAGAAAGTATAGTCCCGAAGATTAACGAAAGTATACAAGTTACAATCAACCTTAGAGCACTACTAGAAGGTTCATAATACACTGCAGCCTGTTAGTTCCGTCTCACTCGCAAGTCACGCCCCTCCGCACATGGCGGCGCTGCCGACCAATAGTATTTCCCGCCCTTTGAAAATGTATCTTCTGCGCAGGTAAATCGGTAAGCCATATCAGTTGGGTACTACCGTACCGACCTTTCCCCGTCCCCTGGCCTATGAGCACTGGCAATCTTACTCACGCGCAGGAACACAACATAAAGTTATTTGGCTGCGGTCCTACTCTGTAAGGTGGACGTACTTCCCCAGTCGAGCTGCTCTTTCAGCGAATAAACGCTATGCTCAACTTCACTTATACAAATTAAAATTTGGCTTAGAATAGTAGTACTTACTCTATTCTCGTAGTAATAGTATTTTATAATTAATTTCCACTCCGCGATAACACCCGCGTCTCTGGCATAAAACAATATTTGTAGTAATATGTGTTTGTTTTATGCCAGAGACGCGGTTGAAATCGCGGAGTGGAAACCACTGAGACAAAATATATTCTCTGCGTCCGACTACTGGATGGTAGAAACAGTGATTAAAAGTTGGCGCAATTAGTAAAGTTTCCGTAATACTGTTACGGAATTCAATTCCTAGCCTTTTAAAGGTATTTGTTCGGCAATCGACGCCAAAGTTTTGTATCGGGATTATCTCCCTACTAATTGTCAATTAAATTTAGGCATACGAAGCTGAATCTTAAAGTATTGTTGAAATGTGCTTCAAATCATGAATTATAATATATATTATGAATTCTATAAGGCTCTACTATTTTTGCTTCCTATTATTTAGGTACATATCCTAACTAATATTATAAATGCGAAAGTGAGTTTGTTTCCTTGTTACGCCTTCACGCCTCAACTACTCAATGGATCATCATGACATTCGGCATGCAGATAGCCTATGGTATGGAGAAGGACATAGGCTACTTTTAATCCTGGAAACGCGGGTGAAACCTTGGGGGACAGTTAGTTTTTTTATGAATATTAAAATACATGTTGCGCCTCGCATACCCTAAGGATATATTGCTTTACCAGTAACAAATTAACAGTACCCTATGCGTTAATACAGAACATATTCTATCGGCGTACCAAATTTCATCCAAATTCGTTCAGTTGTTGAAGCTTGATTGAGTAACAAACATACATACATCCATCCAAACTTTCGCATTAATAATATTAGTGAGATTGATCAATTAAAATTTTAATATTTATTTATTGTAGGGCCAACTATTAAAATTGTTGTCTGTTGAAATAATTCAACTTCCCTCTCCCCATCCAACTCATTTTCATAATGCCCCACGTCCACGTCGTCCACAGGTTTATTTGATCATTGTAAACACTTAAGTTTTTTGCTATGCGTCCACGTATGATTTACAAAAATATCACGTCACGTTCATACCGAAAAGCATGCCTCAAATCGTATAGAGAAATGAGTCACATGTGACTCATGAAATTATTCTAATACCTTCCTATGAGTCAAATATGACTCATTGGACAGGGAAGTTGTTAAAAGGCTATGATAATAATATGAGAATGAATATGGATGCACGAAATAAGAAGAGCCATAGGCTACAATAAATGCTCCGCATGAAAGCTTATACAATATAAAACTTATTTTAAAGTTCCTTTAAGACCATTCCCACAGTTTAAATAAATTTTCAAGAGCTCACAATATATCGTACACATAATATACATAGTCTAAGCGCGAATAAAAGGAAATATCTTGCTATTATTACGAGAAAGACCGTGTTTTATTCTCTATACTTTGTTACGTATACACAGCAGTTAGACAAAATAAACATCCAGAACAAAAGGTTAATTTACTTCTGCTGTAAGGCTAGTAGTGATGTGAAAGAATGATTTTAGACTTAAGTCTAATGTATTCTTGAGTTATTCTTTGTTTAGTCTCTAGCTTCTAATCCTGGTTCCTACAAACCCAATATAAGTTACCGTTTGACAATACACCAGTCAATATATATGACCCAGTAAAAACTAGCCCTTTACAAGAGAAGGTATTTGTAATGTACAGTAGTACCCAACTAATAAGGCTACTATACTACTAATAAGGCAACTAATAAGGCGCGTCGTGAATCTTAGTTCGCACAGAAAAGAAATTATGACCCAAAGATTAACGAAAGAATGCTTACAACTTACAAGCAACCTTAAATCACTACTATAAAATTCATAATACACTGCAGCTGTTAGTTCCGTTGGTTCCGTCTCACTCGCAAGTCATCTCCCTCCGCACACATGGCGGCAGCTGCAAACCAAATAACATTTCCCGCGCTTTGAAAATGTATCTTCTGCGCAGGTACATTGGTAAGCCATATTAGTTGGGTACTACTGTACCTACCTACCTACCTTTCCTGACTTGATTTTTAGAAGACTTACGCGTAGCCTGGATCCTCTTAGCGGGTAGAATTAATGATCTGATAAAGTCGTCACCACTTGGCAACGATGCGGAGCTAATCCTCAAATCGTCCTGTCACCTCCGCTATCCGTCGTCCCGTCTTTCCTATATCACATCATTGGGATTTACAATGGGCTCCTCATTTCAGTTTTCCCTCAGAAATGTTTTTATCACCTTAATACAATCAGTGTTTTAAAAAATTCGTGTGTCGCATACTTGTCACCATTGATAAAAAAATATTTCTTATTAAAAACTTTTAAATATCTACTCAAAAGGTATCGCTAGAAAAAGTAAGTATTTTTAAATGTTACTCGAGTGAATTTTCGGTAGAATTTTGATGCACGTCACTAAGTTCTGAGCATTATCAAGTTTGTGTTCCCTGATTTAGTTTGTTCCAACAGTATATTTTTAACTGAATAGAGAAATGATAAAACCTGAGATTTACAATCACGCAAAGGAACTTAAAGAAACTTTGTACTCTCAACTACACAGTCGGTAATTATAGCTGCGATACTTTGATGTAAAATAATGCATTAAACTTGTAAAACCATACTATTGTCTCGCTCTGGATCTCAAATATTCTTTTAACTATTTTTTTCCCGCACTTTTCTAGATATTTTTTAAACCAGTAATTAACTGAATGGAAAAGTTTTCAATGAAGGCGTTTACCGGTTTGATTTTTTTCCGGTTTTCAAAACCTGCTGCAATTGTTCTTGGCTTGACTGATTTTTATTATGTTTTATTATTACATTCTTATCAGTAAAAAGGGTGTCCTGTAAAATAATGGTCTAAATCAATTCCTTGAAATTAGAGATCTTATGAGAAAAATTACAGTTTAAAAAATCTAAAAAAAAATTCGTTTTAAAAAGCCCTGCACTAAAATATTAAATAATAAAAAACTGTGCCTATAATCTCTGTCTATCATGTAAGGGCCTTAGTGTAAGCAATTTTTGTAATTTAGTCTAATATTTGAATGAAGAACACGTGGCCTTTTACTGCTGGCCGCATCAGCTCAGCAAGTTATGGAACGAGCTTATTAGAAGTTTATTGAAAAGAAAGTGTTTTTCGTTAAATAGAATTTGTTAAAAAAAGCAAACACAAATTCAAAAGCGAATACCAGGCATGTGTTTTTCAATTTGTATGTGCATTTTTGGCCGCACTCCCGTGTTCCGCTCGCTCCATCTGCCTTGTTCTGTAATCTGTGGAATAACTAATCAAAAATATTTAGCAAAAAAGAAATCTTGAATTTATCTTAAATTTTGGAAATGGCATAAAATAATTGATGTTAATAGTAGCCGACGTAAATTTAATGCAAAAAATAAAGATTAATATTGTGACACCTAGATTCAGGTTACCTAAAGTCGTGGCTCATTACGTGGAAGACAAGAATATTATGCTTGTAGTTGCTTGTCTCTGCGTAATCTTCACCCTCAAGTCTCTTAAACAGCTCACCAATTCGTAGAATGGATATTCCATTGAAACTTAGTCCGTAGTTGGCAGTATCAAGTTATAACCTAGAGGTATCTTATGCCAAAACACCTTTGTGTGCCAAAATAACGAGTATATCCAACTCAATTTTGAGAAAGATAACCGATATGAATGGCAGACAGTTGGCAGACATTATCGTAATACGCAAAGGCCATTGTTTACCTCTCATTGTGTAACCACTCTACAAAATCTGCTGCACAGAAGTGTATACCTTAAATATTCGCAAACAGAGAATAAAATTGCTTGTTAGGTAAATATGGTATCTTTATTTGCCTATATTATACTTATTGTACATCATATAATAATATTGTGTGTGTTAATGCTTATATTTTGACGGTATGTGGGTGCGTATATCAAATATAATGTATATTATATTTGCCTTACTTAATAGCCCATAATATTAGAGAATAAAAATTAAAAGTTAGCCAGATACAGGCGATGTTACAGGCAAAACTCTATTTTAGGATATAAAAGTTTATCCTAGGTCAACGAGTGAAAAGAAATGTCCTGTCTTATAGTTAGTTAGTAGCTTAGGCTAAACTAAATAGTACTTAGGACGAACTAGTTTGGTATTTTAGATCCTATCATAAAGTTGGGTTTGACCATAGAGTTAGTTAGAGCGTATGAGCAGGGCAAAATGCGTTGACACGAAGTGCGCGTACATACATACTTTGAATGACTGGAATAAATATTAGCAATGCCGAATTCTCGTTTTTAGGGTTCCGTAGCCAAATGGCAAAAAACAGAACCCTTATAGATTCGCCATGTCTGTCTGTCTGTCTGTCCGTCCGTATGTCACAGCCACTTTATTCCGAAACTATAAGAACTACAATGTTGAAACGATAAGATTTTCACACATAAATAGAAACTTGGCCGGTTTTTTATCGATACTTTTACCGAGAACAAGTGATAAGGAATCCATATCGACATTTTATGGAATCTGCTCTCTATAATATTCTAACTCTATGGGTTCGACCGTTAACATAATATAAGTATAGTATAGCGAACGTTCAGACAACTATTAAAAATCATAATCAAATCAAATTACATTTATACAGTTTAGGCCCTGATAAGATTGGTTTTGTGATTTGAAAGATTGAGTTTACACATGAAGTTGTACCGTTAGAGCTTCAATGCCAAGAGTATCAAAGGTTAGGTATTGATAAGGACACATAAGTTTACCAATTATAACTTTAGTAAATTTAATGACACGGTCATGCTACGCCATTTTCTATGCGTCAGTATCAATAATTCAATAGAGCCTGTTAAATTTATTGTATACCTACTCAATTGCCAGCTAGAGTTATTTCATCATACGTGTTTCCACTTGGGATTTACAAATAAATCAGCGTATTCATTCCAGTATTATTATGTTATCTACCAATAATCATATTATCTTTACTATAATAATGATATACCAGAACACTCTTCCCACACGGTTGTCTGATCACAACAAAACAGAACGTGTACCTAATAACTGACATACATACTACACACACTTAAAATAATTATATACGTAAATAGATATTGATACCCAGACTCAGGACAAGTAGACCTGATCATGGTCACCACGGCGGACAGAAAGAAGTGGACCACCATGGAGGAAACTCCATGATGGTCACACATTGCCGTCCTGTGTGGGAATCAAATACACCAGCTGTAGCGCGATAGGGTATCTAATGGTGCGTCCATGCTACGCGAACCGCGATCCACCGTCCATGCACCACCGTCCATGCATCGCGAGCAATGAACGAATCCTGTGAACGAACAGGATTCGTTCCTTCGAGGAGGCTCAGCTCTTGCTCGCTTCGCAAAGCATGGACGCACCATTACAAGAGGTAGGGTATCTAACTATCCACCCTAATATTCTGTCATCTGCCATCCACGTCAAACCGTCCGTTCTCTACAATGACAACTTCACTAACATAGGCTACAATCGTAAAAGTTAAACACTGAATTTGTAAGCAAAGCGAATTTATGACCAGCTTCTATATAATCGATCCCAAAGTACAAAGTTCCTGCAAAGACATCTTAAAAGTTAAAACACAGCTAAAGAAAAACAAAATTCCTAATGGAAATGTGACAGAAGTAATACTTAAAAAAACATCTTTAAATATACATTATTCATTAGCTTCTTACTTTTCTCGATCCCCAAAATTCAACGTAAGTTTGATAAAGCGGTTCATCACAGAAAAGTTTGCAACTCTCCACATAAACTCAACCTTGTTAAGTTATTTCAGTGCGATGACATTGAATTCCCTCTGCGTATCAAATTCTGTCTGAAATATCGAGTCTAAAACTTTAAAGATAAAGAGATTTTTTATGAAGCCATAGGTAAATTAGAGATAGACAAAACTAAATTAGCCAAAGTTTCTATTGCTGTGTTAGACTTGACTGAATTCGACTGAAAAGCTGAAAATATGAGCTCCAAGTCTTTAGTAAAACCGTATATATCCGAAAACTGCCTCACGAAACAGCCCCCCTAAACAAGACGGTTGTCGACCATCGTCATCGTTAGTAAACGATCAACCTTTGTATGGGAATGGCATAAGAGATGTTAAAAATCACGTGATATTTCGATTTGAAATGTCAATCCCATACAAAGGTTGATCGTTTACTAACGATGACGACTGTCGATAACCATCTTGTCTACTGGCCAAGGATCGGAACAAAAATTAGCACACCAATAGCACTGCATATCTTAAAATACCTTGGCTCGCGGTTAAAAAAATAACAATGACATCAATTGTTATTATAAGACGCGCGTACCTCGCGAGAACCAAAGGGTTAACTCTTTGGTTCACGAAGAGGAAACAATAGCACCCACTATGTAACGTAATATTGAAATATTTACTTTCAATTCGCTTAGCTAGTAGCCGAGGCAAAGCCTAAACTAAACCTAAAGCAAGCCATTCAGTGCTGGAGTGTGATTAAAACCCCGGATTTCTGGCTGCGTTTGACATGCAAACATTGTCTGCATAGTGCACAGTGCGCTATCAAACACACCCGACTTGTGACCCCCTACCAATAAAATCTCAGCGATATGTAGTTCCAAATGCAATTTGATTTTGGTGTAACTAGATTTTGAATTGATATAGCATAGATAGCTGTCAGCTGTGACATTCCAACGGTTTCTCGATCTCTCAGTAGGAGTGAGTCCTACTGAGAGATCGAGAAACCGTTTCTGATTTGCAGGATGTACTTACAGTGAAATCTTAGTTGGTTGTTATATTTTATATTTTAAGAGAGGTAGAGCATAGCGTTTATTCGCTCAAAGAGCAGCTCGACTGGGGAAGTACCTCCACCTTACAGAATACCGCAGCCAAATAACTTTATGTTGTGTAAAGTTGTGTTCCTGCGCGTGAGTAAGGTCGCCAGAGCTCATTGGGGAGGGAAGAAAGGTCGGTAACGCGTGAGCGATGCTTCGTGTGTTGCAAGCGTCCATATGGCTACGGTAACCGCTTACCATCAGGTGGGCCGTATGCTTGTTTACCGACTTAGTCGTATAAAAAAAAAAAAAAAAAAAAAAAAAAAAAAAAAAAAAAAAAAAAAAAAAAAAAAAAATGGCGGTGTTATAATTATAATATATTATTAATATTAGCCCTCTCTCGTGATTTTCCTCAATGGTCAGCCTTAAGCGACATTGGATCCAAGTGTAAGTACCATAAACATTCATAAAAAATACAGTTTAATCATTATACTACTTCGAACGTTAGTTTATTTACTCTTGACGACTCACTTCTCATACTCATCGAATTTAAAAGATAAATAAAGTACCAAAATCACACCAGACACGCCACTCGAAACTCAGCAGCTTTCATAGTAGAAGAAACATTGAACGTCCAGTGTTTGGTATGTAACACATGTCTCAACAAGTTCAAGACCGAGTTTCTCTGTTGGCAAGTGTATTTTTCCACTAGTTGTTATATATATGTATCTAATATTGTCTGTATTTTTTAAGTAGGTGCTAATGCACTTTGCAGTATAATTTTAACTGTTTAGGAGAGCGTGAAGCCAGAAAATGATATATGAAATTGTCTTACATTGGTGTATTTTTGGTAATTAATAGTTAAAACAACTGAATCCTTGTGAAAAATAAAATAAAATCAAAAATATATTAAAAAACCTAATCTTTACTACGGCACTTCATTGGTCTAAATGTGATAAGTAACTTAGAAACTACACGATAATAGATGGACATACATAGACTGCTAGCATCATACATAACCCTCCTTTATGCATAACCGTATTCGGGTAAAAAGGTGTACTCTAAAGTCAGAAAAAAGCATGATCCTTACGAGTTATTTGAAATGAAATGAAAATGAAAATATATTTATTTTGAAAAATACACACAACACTACAAAAATAATATAAATATGAAACAAATAGCACATAAAAAAAAAAACAGAGAGTAGTGTTGTGTGATATCAAAATTGGTCAGCGACTCAGTATAACACTGTTATCCCGAAACCGGGTAATAGCACTGGTTTTTCAGTCGCTGCCATTAGTGACATCACGCACAACCGGACAGAACACAAAAGACATAACAGTTAATTTAACATAAAGAAAAAGACATTTAGTTTCAATTCATAACTAAAAATGTGTTCAGCTGATATCTCTATGGCAGCTGCTCATTCCACAGTGAGTTTCGACTAAGGGAGTTGTAAAGATAAAGGTCACCACTCACTATAACAGCACGGCTACGCCTCGGCAAAAACTTGCCATCCAAGTGACGTTAAAGTAAATTTTATAATGACAAGATGAAACAGTTGATGCTTGCCGCGAGCCGTCATTAGTTAGTTCTAAACAGACATATCAATAACCATGAAGATAGAATCATGAAGGAAATATCCATGCTTGAAAATAAATATGCATGCCGTGAAAGTGTGTGCCAAAACGTTGCCAAGTTACGTACCAACAATATTCCCGTAGCAATCCAACATAATAATTGATATCTAATGACGTATTCTGTCAAACAATAACATAACAGATTTCCCTTTCTGTTTGGAATCCTTTGACCTTGAAACAATCTATATAAACAGGGTTCATTAGTTTGCATATCAATTAATTACGTCATAAACATAAGGGTGTGCATTGTGATTCCTTACTAACACGGCAAGGGATTCAAACTACTTGTAATAGGGATCAAAGCGACTAATTCTGGCAGTCTGGGTGACAGTGTCTAGGATTAGCTGAGCTGACGGAATTAACACTTGCACCGATGACTTTCAAAGTCGTGTTAACTGTGGAGTGAACAGTATTAGAAACTAATTAAGTATTTTTACTTTACTTTAATTTAAAAACAAAACTTGTTGGTAGCGTCTCAAGAAATGTATTGGAGAAAACCATAGAGTAAGAATAGTGATGATAGCGTTAACGACATAAAATAAATGTCCTGAGACATTCATCCCACACGACTATCTGATCCCAAACTAAGCAGAGCTTGTACTATTGAAACCGGTTATCTGATATACTACTTTTTGTTTGTAAATTATATCTAACTAATATCCTAATCCTAACTAATGTTATAATTGTGAAAGTGAGTTTGTTTCTTATGCCTTCACGCCTCAACTACTCAACGGATCATCATGAAATTTGGCATGCAGGTAGCCTATGGTATGAATAAAGACATAGGCATTTTTATCCCAGGAACTCGGGTGAAACCGCGCGGAACAACTACTACTTAATAAACATAATTACACCCAGACGCAGGACATACAGACATGTTCATGCACACAAATGCAGATGATGATGATTAAATTTATCGATTATAATTGGACTGTTTTACAAACAAAAAACTTAAACCGACTTCAAAGTACACTAAGAAGTAATCAAATCCTGATCTGATGACAATGGGACCAAACCCTGTACCCGTGTACCCTTCCAGAAAAAAAAAGAATTTTCCTAATCGGTTGATAAATGACGGAGTAATGAGGTAACAAAGATTTAAAAAAAAATACAACCGAATTGAGAACCTCCTCTTGTTTTTGAAGTCGTTTAAAAAACAGGACATTGGCATTCTCTAATAATATGTATATAAAGAAAACTACGCATAGGTATACGAAATCTTTTCTTTAGATTGTCTTTGCGACGTAATTAAAAAAACAGAAATGTCACAACTGACTGGTGTGACATTTCTTCTGATGTTTTCGAGTTTATTGTAAAATATAATTTTGCATTAAGATATAAAAATACCTGGAATAAAGGCATTAAATGTAGTTTCTTTATTTTCACAGGTGAGTGAATTTTTGTTAGAACACATATGTAATTGTTAAATGTAAATAGGCACGTTTTGTAAATAAATTCTTTATTTTCACAGAAACGCAATTACGTCTTTGTTTCATTATCTAAGAATATAAAATTATTATAAAACTACATTTTCTGTAAATTTTTCACGAAACATGGAAAAGTTGAGGTTCGATTTTGTAGTGAAACCATCAACAGATGGAAAATCAAACACTATATGCATAATTTCGATAGCTACACCTAAAGGACAGATTTTTGAAATACCAACCGAATTCCAACCTGCAAATCTGCACCAAGTAATTACAAATACTCCTAACTATGCTAAGGTAAGAAAATCATTAAATAAGAGATATCAAACAAGGAGAATATGGATAACCTTAACAGATGATATATCAAAAGTATATTTGGATGAAGAAGAAAACTTACAGTTTAATGATTTTTACCTAGAAGAAATTTTGGAAAAAACAAATAAGGCTGAATCTACACCTAGCGGCTCAAATGAAACGTTGGAAAAAATGTTAGAGAAATTACTTCAAGATAAAAAACAAAAATCTGAAACACAAAATTTAGGGAAAATTGCAAAAGATTTCACGATTGAAAAATTCAATGGCAGGAACTCAAATGCTTACCAGTGGATTAAGGATTTTAATAAAGAATGTGAACGTTTCCAAATCAACGAAGACAGGAAAAAAATAGAAATTCTAAAAATTTTTTTGGAGAAGTCTAGTATAGATTGGTATAGCTGCATGCTTATAAAACTTACAGTAGAATCAGAATGGAGCATATGGGAGAAAAATTTTTGCGAGACGTTTGCAAACAAAGGATGGTCACCCATAAGATATGCTTTATCTTTTAAATATCAAGGGGGTTCGTTACTTGAGTATGCTTTAAAAATAGAAAAATTGTTACTGGAAGTAAGAAAATCAACTGATGTTGGGACACTCATTGACCTTATAGCATTTGGCTTGCCTAATTATGTGGTTGATAAAATTGACAGAGAAACTTTACAAGCAACGGAAGATCTCTACAATGAAATAGGAAGATTGGAACATCTTGTTGGAAAAAGTAAATACGATAAAAAAAATATTACATATTCTGAGTATGACACTAAAACCAAAAATATTGAAGACAAAAAACCATGTCAAATCTGTGCTGCTGAGAAAAAAGGAAAACGTTACCATCCTGAGGAAAATTGCTGGTTTAAGAAGAAAAATCAAAAAGATGTTGTAAAAAATGTAAATAACTCAGAATTGGAAATTGAACTGAACGAGGAGAATCCAAAAAACTAGAGGTGCCACCATTAATAAGAGTAAAGTTAATATTAAATGATACTTTGAATGTTTTTGGAGTTTATGACTCAGGTTCAAATGTGTCATTAATTAATGCAAGAGTATTGAAAATACAGCCGAAAGAAAATACAAGTATTATACGAAAAGTTAACTTAAGGACTATTAATGGTGAGAAGAAAACAAAAGGTATGGTAACATTAAAAATAAAAATCTTCGATATTGAAGAAATTATGAATGTTTTCGTAATAGATAAAGAAAATTTTAACTATGATTTTTTAATTGGCTTGGACTGCATAAAAAAATTCAAGTTAATGCAAAATGAAGAATTGGTGATCTTACAATGTAACAATCCAATAGAAAAAAAGGTAAATTCAATTAAAGATGATAATAAAAATGAAAACTACTCAGACAGTGATATATCAAAGTTTAAAAATGTCAATATTCCTGATGTACTAGGTGACAAAAATGAAACACAAGAAACTATACACACAAATAAAAATCAAATAAATTTCAATGAATATATAAATACAGATGGATTTGAAATGATAGTAAACCACCTAGATTTATACCAACAATCAGAAATTGATAAGTTGATAGAAAAATACAAACCGGTCTTCGCTAAGGATAAATATGACATCGGTACTGTACGAGATTATGAAGCTCATATTGATTTGATGGTTGATAAATATTGTTACAAGCGTCCATACAGATGTACACCTGAAGATAGAAGAGAAATAGAAAATCAAATATCACAATTATTAAAGATGAATTTGATTGAAGATTCTTATAGTCCATTTGCTGCTCCAGTAACTCTGGCATATAAAAAAGAAGACGAACGAAAAACAAGATTATGTATAGATTTTAGAGAACTGAACAAAATTGTCGTTCCTCAATCACAACCATTTCCATTGATTGAGGATTTAATGATCAAGACTGTAAACTGTAAATATTTTTCTACTTTGGACATAAATTCAGCATTTTGGTCTATACCTTTAAAAATTCAAGATAGATACAAGACAGGATTTATTACACAGGAAGGACACTTTCAATGGACATGTCTCCCATTTGGGTTAAAGACTGCTCCAGCCATCTTCCAAAGGATATTGGGAAATATTATAAGAAAATACGATCTCTCTAATTTTGCAGTAAATTTCATTGATGACATTTTGATTTTTTCAAAATCTTTTGATGAACATTTATTACATCTATCACGACTAATGGAAGCAATACTAAAAGAAGGCTTTAGACTAAAATTTTCTAAATGTTTTTTTTGCAAACAGTTACGCCAAATATTTAGGTCACATAATAGAAAATAATTCAATTAGACCACTAAAAGATTATTTAACCGCTGTCAAAAACTTTCCACTTCCAAAAACAAGAAAAAATATACGACAATTCCTAGGAAAAGTAAATTTTCATCATAAATTTGTACCACACAGTGCAATTACCTTGGACCCGTTACACAACTTACTACGGAAAGATGTAAAATTCATATGGTCCACGGAATGTCAGGAATCATTCGATAAAATAAAAGCAATGTTATGTTCAGAACCAATTTTAAATATCTTTGATCCTGAACTACCAATTAAGATCTACACGGATGCTAGTATCAAAGGAGTGGGAGCGGTGTTAAAACAAGAGGATAAAAACGGAGATAGTAAGCCAGTTGCTTATTTTTCGAAAAAATTAACTGAAGCTCAAAAAAAGAAAAAGGCAATATATCTGGAATGTCTAGCAATAAAAGAAGCAGTAAAATATTGGCAACACTGGCTTATGGGAAAAGAATTTATGGTATACTCAGATCATAAACCATTAGAAAATATGAACATCAAGGCTAGAACTGATGAAGAACTAGGGGATCTGATGTATTATTTATCCCAATATAATTTTAAAATTAAATATAACCCAGGAAAATCAAACCAAGAAGCAGACTGTTTAAGCAGAAATCCAGTTCTAGAACCTTATGATAATACAGAAGATTTTTTAAAAGTAGTAAATTTAATAAACCTAAAAGATATAAAAAATGACCAAAACACAAATCTAGACCTACAAAAAGAAAAACTTATATTTGAGAATGAAATTTATTACAAAATGAATAGAAGAAGGAAAAAAATCATAATTTCAGAAAAACTTAGCAAAACTCTATTAAAAGACGTTCATGAGACTTACTGTCACATTGGGAGAACCCAAATGACAAGTAAAATAACACCATTTTACACAGCAAAGAATATTATTGCAAACATTAAACAAATATGTGATGAATGTGAAATTTGTATAAAAAATAAATCAAGGAAGAAGTCGAAATATGGCTTAATGTCCCATTTAGGTCCAGCAACACGGCCGTTTGAAATTATATCTATTGATACTATCGGAGGCTTTGGAGGATCACGGTCAACAAAGAAATACTTACACCTTCTGGTCGATCATTTCACAAGGTATGCTTATATTTTCACATCACGAAATCAAAGCTCCAGTGATTTTATTAAACTAATGAAAAATGTGACACAAAGCTACAATATTGATATGGTACTAACGGATCAATACCCTGGTATTAATTCCAAAGAATTTAAAGAATTCCTGAAGAAGACAAACATTAGAATGATTTTTACTGCTGTGGATTCACCATTTTCAAATGGGCTTAATGAAAGGCTAAATCAAACTTTAGTCAATAAGATAAGATGTAAAATAAATGAAAGTGGTAAAAAAATAGCGTGGACTACTATTGCACAGAAATGTGTAGAAAAATATAACGAAACGGAACATACAGTTACGAAATTTACTCCAAAATACCTACTGGAAGGCGAAAATGTGAATATTCTACCACTTGAATTGAAATCAAGATGTACAACAGAAGATCTGAAAAGAGATAGGAAAATAGCTCTGGACAACACAATAAAATCTCACAATTATAATAAAAACATATACGACCTGCATAGGGAAGACTATAAATTCGAAGAGGGAGACAGAGTGTATGTTGAAAACGGAAATCGACTAAATAGGAAGAAAATGGATGAATTGAGGATTGGACCATACAACATTCTGAGGAAGATTTCAAATTCAATATATGAAGTTGATACCGGACGCAAGAAAGCCGAATCAAATCTTTACCATGTTACAAAACTATCTCCAGTACATGGTAACAGGTAGTTGTTACTCTCTGAGGGGGGGAGATATAAAGAAAACTACGCATAGGTATACGAGCTCTTTTCTTTAGATTGTCTTTGCGACGTAATTAAAAAAACAGAAATGTCACAACTGACTGGTGTGACATTTCTTCTGATGTTTTCGAGTTTATTGTAAAATATAATTTTGCATTAAGATATAAAAATACCTGGAATAAAGGCATTAAATGTAGTTTCTTTATTTTCACAGGTGAGTGAATTTTTGTTAGAACACATATGTAATTGTTAAATGTAAATAGGCACGTTTTGTAAATAAATTCTTTATTTTCACAGAAACGCAATTACGTCTTTGTTTCATTATCTAAGAATATAAAATTATTATATGTATTTAGTTATTGAAACTATGAACGCGCAGTTCGTTTTAAGGCAGTGTTGATCATACCCGTTTCGCGGCACATATTCTAGTAGAATCGCTGTATTATTATTCTATCTCTATGGAAGAAACTCAATAACCCGTAGGTAGGGGGTTATGCACAATCGCAGCTTCATTTGAGATTCCTATTTAATTTATATAATGGTTTAATGGCTACCTTGCAAGGCCAACAAGTATCATTAGTAAAAAAACTCATTAAATAATCTTTGCTGTACAATATTATTATAGTAACAAAAACAATTTTAATTAAGCTAGAATGGCATGCATCGTATAAGTTTTTTTGCGTTACAACTGGTTTAATTTCAGCTGTCAGTGAAACCACTTTTCGATATAATATAATGTTCCTTATTTCTTTGAAATCTTTAGTACTATTGTTCTAAAGATATTTTATGACAAATCTTATTATACTTCTTTGAGATCAAAGCCGATTTTACTGATTCCGTTTATTTGTCGTTTATAAATCCTATTTTGGGATTTATAAGTATTGTAGGACCAAAGAACGATTATTCACCTGTGAAGTAATATATTATGAGAAATATACTCTCTGTTAAGGCTCATAAAGTATCTCTGAAATATCCAATATTTTTAGAAAGCGGTTTTATTCTTGTTCCAGATAGACCTAATAAGTAAATTCTCAAAATATACCTCTACCTATAATGCTACGTTTGATCTTAAGCTAAGCCATTGCAGCAAGATTGAGTTACAAACATGCACATATTAATATTATTATAATACTAGCTTCTGCTCGCGGCTTCACCCGCGTGGCCTACAGGAAACATATGACATATTTTTCTAAAAAATTAAAACAAAACAAAACAATCTAATCTTCAGCCTAATCACAAAATGTTAAGATCCTAACTTCGAAACTGACGGACTTTCATACAAAGTTTCATCCCCTATTTTACCCCTTTAGGGATGGAATTTCGAAAAACCCTTTCTTAGTGGATACCTAGTCTTCACAAAGAATATAACCACTTAATTTTATGTTTCTAGGACCTGTGCGTTGATACATCAGTCAGTCAGTCAGTCAGGACTTTGACTTTTAAGATGAAAATAAATAGTATTAAATAAAAGAAATATAAAATAGTTGTTAGAAGAGGAACACCGAAAAAGAGATGGATGGATTGTGTGAAAGATGATATGGGTAAGAAAGGACTGAATGCTGGTATGACGGATAGAAGAGACGAATGGAAGAAGCGAACATATTGCGCCGACCCCAAATGATTCAGAACAGGGCAGGCAGATGATGAAAATACTCGCTTCAAGCATTATCCACTACATAGTTATAACGGCCATATAATAAATTTAATTTGAACTTGTGAAAAGATAGGGGCCACAGTAAATGCTGCTTTTCAGTCCTAGACTTGTACAAAGAAAAAGTGCTTATAATACCCCATCTAGCTAAGCCAAATCAATAATAAGATAAATTGTGATATGAAGCAATTCTACCAAAATTTCCCACAGTCCAATAAAATCAAGTCTTCAACCAGCATAAAATAGACGGCCTAAGTTTCACCGAATACCAGAGCCAACAATCAGGGTATTACTCAATTACGAAAATGGAATTCATCTTCATATCTCAAGTATGACGCGAGCAGTCACTCAATTTTATGAATCGGGGTTTTGCGTGCTCGATGTTTGACGTAACGAGGCATTAAAATAACGAACTCTACCTTATGTAACTGTGCGAAGAATTGAGGAAAACGAGGGAACGTCTAAATTAAGTATTATGCTTTAGGGTAAACGAGGTGAAAATAGAAACACGAAGAGCGAACCCGGTTCGGTAGCATGTTTATTTACGTGGGATAATAATTATACTGGTCTGGTTCTGTTTGAAGTAAGCTAAAGCATAGATTAAAATATGTATGCATTGGATATTATTATAAACCTGATATAAGATTCGTGAAAGAATAATAAGTAACTATTTTGCTAATCCGTCTGTTTATGTCCGTATGTATACTGGGTGGAGATTTCGAGATGGCATATTTTTGAAACCTATGTTGGATTAGTCATGCTGAACTACTTTTACGATGGGACCAACACTGAATTCTCAAAAATTTTTTTTTAAATTTCGTACATTATGATCGAGCAAGGTTGACATTTTATAGAAAGTAAAAACAAAAAAACGGGAATTTGTCCCATAGTAAAATTTGTTCAGTATGACTAACCCAAAATAGGTTTCGAAAATATGCCATCTCGAAATCTCCACCTGTCATTATGCTGAGAGCTTACAAAGAAATTAAATCAAGTGAAGCTTATAGTGTAACTTAATTATACTTATTACTTAGTTATAGTGTACTTCTTGTCTAAGGAACTGTTTAAATTATTAATAGAACTGAAATTATGATATATGTAGACGATTAAAATGGGTATAATCACTTCTATTGTTACTGGAGAACATTAACTAAGCTGAGTTTATAAAATTTATCAATAGATTTAAAAAAAACATTCAAAGTGCTTTTTATTTAAGAACTTCTACCATCGCAACTCTCGCCATCGACGGGGAGTCCATCTTCACACATTGAAACCAGATTTTTTCGAACTGTACAGGCTAAAAGGAGTTTTCTTCCGCGGACGCTCGGACTGTGGAATGAGCCGTGGTTTTCTCAATGGAATACAGCATGGGGTCTTCAAAAAGGGCGTGATGAGATTTCTTCAGGGTCGGCAACGCGCGAGTGATACCCCTGGTGTTGCAAGCGTCCATAGGCTACGGTAACTGCTTACCATCAGGCGGGCCACCTTAGTGGTATAAAAAAAAACTGAAATATACTTAAATATTATAGAGCATGAGTGTAAAACCAGCGTTCTATATATGTTATGAGATATTATAAAAGTATGTCTCTTTATTACGTATGTTTGCTACTGCCCTCGGCTAAGCCTCGAATATAAAATTATCTTTTTTCATATTTTGTTACTTTATCATTTAGAGAGCAACAACATATCAGTAATCATAGATACTCAACATGTGGTGAATTTTAGTATAAAATTCGTGAGGTAGTGAATAGTCGTGATAAAAACAAGGTGATAAAATGGATAAGAGGGGCCGGCGTTTATGTTGCGTCCAGTCGCATGCACACACCGAACCACCGGAAATTGCTTTTAACAAGTTTAATTGGACTCTCACAAGAAAAAACTTTTCCAATCTGCCTTTGTAAGTGGCAGAGCTTTAAAAGCCGAGATTAAAGCGGTTATTAAGCACTGTTGTTTATGAAAGATACATCATTTATTCATAGTGTCTAACGCACCTTTTCGGCTTATGCAGGACGCGTAGCCGTCAAGTTAAATGCTGTCCTAAATATTTATTCGCCAGTGTTTTAGGTAGTGGTTGTAAAATTCTTTGATGAAAACTAAATGAGAACTTTGTTGTTATGCGAAGCTTTGGCGTCCATAAATTTTCAGTGTGGTCTCTATGTTTTACGAGTAATTACCTACTCTATGTTATAATATAATGTACGTGGATTAGGGCGGTGGCTTGGCGATTCAATGCTTTGCTTATTTTGGCTTTGAAAGTTACATTCCCCAAGAAACATTTTTTTTTATTTACTTAGCACATGAGATCGTATTTAGTACCTAACAAGAATAAGAATACACCATCAGCTTTTATTTAATTTAGTTATTTATCCCTATTTGTTTCTCTGGGAAAGTTGTTTGTTATCATGAGTACAATCATTTGTCTAAGTATCGTTTACTAATTACCAGCCACTCTATATATTAGAAAATTACGAATGTAGTAAAATTGAAAGGAAGATAATTTATTCTGAACAGCACAACAAAATTCAGATAAATAGTATTAACAAAAACACAATTGATTTGTTCATAATGAATTCTCAATGTCTGTATCAATCCTATCATAAGTGACCATACCTATCGTCACCTCACCTGATTTTGAATTAACGGAAAGGGAATCATCATCATCATCATCATATCAGCCTAAGGATGTCCACTGCTGAACATAGGCCTCTCCCATTAACTTCCACTTGGAGCGGTTTTGGGCCGCTTGCATCCAACGGAGCCCAGCGACTCTGACCAAGTCATCGGTCCACCTGGTGGGTGGTCGTCCCACACGGCGCTTTCCAGTACGTGGTCGCCACTCGAGAACCTTCCTTCCCCATCGGTTATCGGTTCGCCGAGCGATGTGGCCTGCCCATTGCCACTTCAGCTTACTAACTCTACGAGCTATATCGGTAATTTTTGTTCTCCTACGAATGTCCTCGTTTCGGACCATGTCTCGTAGAGAAATTCCGAGCATAGCTCGTTCCATAGCACGCTGAGTGACTCTGAGCTTATTTATGCGGCCAGCAGTAAAAGACCACGTCTCTGTCCCGTATGTAATCACTGGCAACACGCACTGATTGAAGACCTTTGTCTTCAGACTCTGAGGTATTCTGGACGTGAAGATATGCCGTAGCTTCCCGAACGCTGCCCAGCCGAGTTGGATTCTTCGGTTGACCTCTTTGTCGAAGTTGGACCTACCTAGTTGGACAACTTGTCCTAGGTAAACATACTCGTCTACAACTTCGAGGGCAGTGTTCCCAACAATCACCGGCATTGGCGGAATATGAACATTAGACATAATTTTTGTCTTGTCCATATTCATCTTGAGGCCTACCTGTTGGGAAACTCTGTTGAGGTAATTGAGCATGATGTTCAAAGCTTCTAGCGATTCCGCCATTATGACTATATCGTCGGCAAATCGAAGGTGAGTTATGTGTTCGCCATTGATGTTGATGCCATATCCCTTCCAGTCCAAGAGCTTGAATACATCCTCCATTACAGTGGTGAAGAGTTTCGGGGAAATTACGTCACCCTGTCTTACACCCTTCTGTAACTGGATTGGTTTCGTACTCTCGTCCTGGACTCGGATCGACATGGTGGCTTTGCTGTACAAACACTTCAACACTTCGATATAGCGATAGTCAATTTGGCATCGCTGTAGACTCTGTAACACCGCTCATGTCTCGACTGAATCGAAGGCTTTCTCATAGTCCACATACGCCAGGCATAATGGCCGATTATACTCCTCAGTCTTCTGTATAATCTGGCGGAGTGTATGTATGTGGTCTATGGTACTAAAGCCTTTACGGAAACCGGCTTGTTCAGGGAGGCTGGAAGTCGTCAAACCTACGTGCGAGACGATTCGTAATGACTCTCGAAAATAGCTTATAAACGTGGCTTAGGAGGGATATCGGGCGGTAGTTCTTCAATAGGGCCTTATCGCCTTTCTTGAAGAAGAGCACCACCAAGCTTCCACTCCATACTTCCGGCGTTGTACCTTCGTGTATGACGGAATTAAAAAGCTTCTGAAGGACTACAAGTATCGGTTTTCCACCCGCTTTCAGGAGCTCTGTTGTTATTCCGTCTTCACCCGCCGCCTTGTTGTTTTTAAGCTGTTTCAGAGCCATTCTAATCTCGTATAGGCTGACGTCCGGGATATCTTCGGTGTAGTGTCGGGTCAACTTGGCTCTTGCGTCACTAACCGGAATTGGATCTGGTTTCTGTGACGAGGTGTACAGCTGTCCATAGAACTTCTCGATCTCTCTCAAGATCTCCAGCTTTGACGTGATGATGTTGCCGGTGTCGGTCTTCAGCTTGGTCAGTTGACTTTGACCAATAGACAAGTCTCTTGCGAACGGGAAAGGGAATACCTATCAATAAAAGTACTACTTCTTTGGTACTAAGTGCACAGACCGCGAAAGAGAAAATTGTATAATAATATAAGTCATCATCATCATCATCATCAGCAGCCTATAATGTCCCACTGCTGACCACAGGCCTTCTTTCACAAATCAGTGTGAAAGGGAATGGGCAGATACTCCACCACGCGTGCCCACTGCGGATTGGTGGAGGTAGGCTAGTGGTCAAACTACTGTTGGAATTTTTCAAGCCGCCTAGAAGGCATCCAACTAGCTTAACGACTATCACAATGAAGTGATAACCGGGACCAACGGCTTTACGTGCCTTCCGAAGCACGGAAACGCTCGATATGAAATACCACTAGACGGTCAACCATCCAGGTACCGACCACGACAGACGTAGCTTAACTTTGCCGATCGATTAAGAACGGCTATTCGTGCTACACCACGAGCGTTACTACGATAATGACCCTCATTGAGCGGTGACATGTTGGTTATGATTTTAATACAAAATAGTTGGAGGCTAAAATGTTTGAGTAATTTATTAACTGAAACTTTTTATAGATAGTCTCTATACCTGATTTAGTCTTCACTCATTTCGGTCTTTACCCTTTCCATTGTAAGCTGTATAGAACTCATTCCTTCAGCCCTGAAACAACTATCCCTACAAGACACAAAACCATACCAAACTACTCTACTCCTATAAACAATACATTTCAAGGCATACATTTTGCATATCAGCAAACTGCCTGCAAGGTCCGATGTCTTATTATGCTGAGTCACACTGACAGAGAATGATATAAGCAAGTTCCGCAGCACGTATTGCGAACTCATTAGTCAGACCTGATATATATAGAGTAGGATTTCCTCTATCGCCTCGTTTGAATAGCTGGCGGAAACTAGGTAGTTATGCATTACGGGATCGGTTTTCGTTTTAGGTGTTCCGAGGGTAACTCTGTACCCTCAGATAGTGTAGATTTTCATGGGGTGAAATACCTACCTATCTTTTCTTTATGATCTATGAAAGTAAACATACTTATAATATAATAAATAATTTTCGAAGGAAACTATCTTTTAAAAAAACATGCATAGATACCATCTCAAAGTTAAAGTGTTATTAATTCAATTCAATTCAAATTCAAAATCATTTATTCAAATAGACCTTCGCAGGCACTTATGAAAAGTCTGACTCTAATACTCTAATACCGGTTCGGAAGGTTGCATTTGCTGAGAAGAGCCGGCAATAAACTCAGCAATTACTCTTTTCAAAACAGGCTTAGATTAATTACATAATATTTACATTCTAATCGCACTGAAAACAATTGCGTGCCCCGGCGCGGCGGCAAAATTACAAAGTAGACTGAAAGAATATTTAATAAGTAAATAAATAGCAAACTTAAGCAGACCAGCCCCCACAAGCAGCACCTGTTCACAAGTATGACGCGTGTGGCAGTAATAAGAGCTATGCCTTCGAATCGAATTTAGTCAAATAGCCATAAAGGATGTATTAGAATATCAATGGCAAAGATAATGTTATGATTTGATGTAAAGAAGAAACATATTCAGTACGACTAAAACAACAGTCGAAGACACACCCTTTACTCATAAAACTAATGAAATGAAATGAAATAATTTATTCATTCAAATAGGCCTTTACAGGCACTTATGAATAGTCAAACTCTAATAATCAAACTGTATAGTAATTATTTGGATAAAAAATTTTTTTTACTGTGTATAGGCTTGTGTATGACTACAATCTCACCATTGTAAGTGATGATGTGGCCGAAGGTGTAACCACACAAAGCCGAAGGAACTGGCTCTCAAGTGCAGCTGTCGGAACACACCGATAGGTGCTTGGCGACAGATTTTTCAACTTGAGGGTGGTAGTCAGCCAGATGGGTACTATAAAGTACCCTACCATGCTATGGTTTCCTTCACAGGCAGCTGAAGCTCAGTGTAAGATTCGAATCCGGGACCACTTTTTCGTATCTGACGTCACTACCACTGAGCTATCATAACCTTAAAAACATTAACATATAAATTGTTACAAATGAACTTTCCAGAAAAAACCATCGCAACTTTTTACTGTTCTGTCACGTAAATACTAATAAGAAAGCTGCAGTAGGCCACACGTTTGATGGCGATATTGTCACAGTTTGAATATAACGTAAATTACCCAGCACGCATACACTTGCGAGATTTGCATATTAACCCACAAGGCATGGTTGCTGACAGACAGGGCGTGCCCGTAGCCTGTTCCAGCTGTATTGTAGCCTGAAATACAATTATACACTGTGACTACCAACATTGGCTGGCGTATGTATGTATTTTATGGAAATTTGTTAGTTTTAATCAAGAGTTCATATAATGTTATTCTTTTGATGGAGAAGTGATGGATGTACTGTGTGAATAATGATCTCAGCAGGGACGGAGTAGAAGCCAAGCTGTTGGTTAAGATAAATATTCTGGGACATTCCTCACACACGGTCATCTGATCCCAAACTAAACAGAGCTATGGAACCAGATAACTGATATAATACATATACTACTTTTTGTTTGTAAATACAAACTTAATATACATAATTACACCCAGACACAAGACATACAGACATGTTCATGTACACAAATACATGTCCTGTGTGTGAATCGAACCAATGACCTGCGGCGCGATAGGTGGAATCTTAACCGCGCCAGCTGGCCCGTCAATGATAATTGGAAGGACGAACAGTTCAAAGGTTTTTGAGGACCCAACTTCTTGTATATTATTCCACGAAAAAATAGGGGGAGGTTATTATACTTTAATAGAGAAAAATAACATAATGTTCATAGAATTAGTTCATGAAGAGTAAATTTTAAATTTCGAACACATGAAACAGTATCAAATTATATAGATGCGTATACATACATTCTCAAGTAAACCAGACAGAACCAACTTTGAAACTATAATATATTGATGTTTATTGACTGTTCGAACAAGTAAACATTACATATAGATCAGACTAAAAATAATACTACGATATTTAAATAATACAGTAACCCTAACTATATACCTCACTATTGCTTGTAGTTTTCAGTGAAATTCTATTCGCCGAGAAAATGATCCTTCTGAGTTCTATTTAAATGGACAGTTCCAAATTCTATTTTTGAATCTGGATCGTTATTTTTTTACCACTTGGTTTCATATATTGATAAAACAAGGGGCACGAGTAGTGAGCACAGATTGACACCTGCGCAGTAGTTAATTTTTCAGTCTGTTTGGCGGAATGAAGAAGGGGGGAGCGCTGACCTGCACACGATTGGTTCGTCAGTCAATGCTCGTCGTCTATTGGATTCTTGCGTGTCATTTGGCTATTGTGATTTGGCAAAAAGTATACATGCGCTAGCTTACCCCCACTACTGCCTATCTGTGCTCACCATTCGTGCCTCATATTGTAAATATCTGATTTCATAAATGACTCCTGCTTAAGGTGCATTGCATAGTATTCTATAAAATACACACGTATTTCTGTGCGTCGATGGACAGCGATTGGCGTTGGCATCTCGCCAAAATGTACAGTGAACTTTAGATATTGATTCTTGTTTGCTGTCATGACGCTTTGTAAAGATTACTTGATAGATTTATGGATGTTTTAATAATGGTAATTAGTTATATTTCTTTGTTTATTATTGAGAACTTTTTGAGATAGTTTTGAATTATAAATGTGCAATCATCAGATGTGCTTAGTGATATCAAACATCCTCTAGTTGGCAATCGCTAAGGATCAGTGTGTTTCGGCTTCCTTTCTGGACTATATATTCTTACCATATGCCATAGGCCACATGATCAATTAGTACGTGAGTTTGACAACCCTATTCTGAGTAAAAAATAATACTAATAATGTAGTTAGTACTTACAATGGCATGACTAATATAATTAGAAGCTATAAAGCAAAACAAGAAATGTTCTAATAGAAAAATGAAACAAACAACCTTTCATTTCATAATAAGAATCCATGTAGGTGCTTACGTTAGTAGTTATCAGCTGTTAGTGTTGAAATTAGTCCTGAAGTCAGACATGGCACAAAATGTGACTGCATTTGGCCTTTCGCCAAGGCTGGTAAGAAAACCTGCATATCGATTTGTCCCGCTAAGTTTACCTAAAGGCTAAACATTTGGCAACCATAAACAATTCATGTTATTTACTGTCCGAGAATCATGCTATTATCCGTGACCTGTAATAACTGTCCATTGCTGGATTATCGCCAACACTCAATGAAGTCGTATATCAGTGGAATAGGAAATCAATAAGGGTCATCGATTGTATTAAATGTGTTAGTAATTTTGTATCGTTTATCAAAATAATCCAATCTATCTATCTATACTAATATAATAAAGGGGAAGAGTTTTTTTGTTTGTTTGTGCTAATATCTGGATCTGAATACTAGTCGGATTAGAAAAATGCTTTCGCTATTAGGAAGCTACATTATCCCCAAGTATTATACAGGCTACTAGATTATTTTTTGCCCGGAAACGCGGGTGAAACCAAGGGGGCAGCTTGTAGAAATAAAACGAGAGATAATTCACTTCATTTGTGGATTACAAGGTCCGGAAAAGTTTAATCAAATTATGTTACTACAGTATACATGAAATACTGCATAGATGCTGCACATTTTGTCGTTTTGCTGCATTTGATCGTGGTATCAAAATCAGTCGTAATTGAGCGTAAATTCGCTGCATCGAGCTTCCAAAAAGCGACATGATGGCTTGAACTAGAGATTGTATGTGTGCGGATTTGAACGTACAGCTGCTCAGCTGCAGCTGCAGCTGCAATGATCAGCTGCAGCTGCAGCTGATCGGTGCTTAATGTAGCAAGTCTGCTTTGGTACACTTATTAATTATATCCAATCTATCCATCTATACTAATATAATATTATTATTAGGACTTTAATAGGAAAAAAATATTGATAGAGATAGTCTTCCTTCATACTTCTCCACATTACTATTAACTATCGTAAAATAAAAACCTAATGGTGCGTCCATGCTACGCGAACCGAGCACGAGCCGTGCCACGAACGAACAGGATTCGTTCGTTGCTCGCGATGCCAAAAGTGTGGACGTACAACGAGCTTACAACGAGCATAGAACGAGCCTACAATGAGCCGTCAACGAGCGCGATGCAAATCCCTGTGTTCGTGAAATACTGACAATAGGACGGAGCGCAGTCGAGTGCGAGAAGAATGCTCTTTCGAGGTTCGCAAGACCGTCCACGCTACGCGAACAACGAACGAATCCTGTTCGTTCGAGGCTCGGCTCGTGCTCGCTTCGCGAAGCATGGACGCACCAATACGAATACTGTATTAGGTAGGTATAACATTCAGGAACACGTATTGTTTCAAGTAGAAAAAGTTCCCCCTCGGAATAGCCTTGTTTTCTCCTTGCCTCGTACTTCCTCGATATTACGGTCTTAAAACTTGCCAGACCAAAAAAAACTTTGGTAAAATAGCGGGAAACTCTGTAAGACGGTCGGCTAACTAACTAGTTCCATTAAGGTTTTTTAGTTTAATTAAAGTTTTAATAGCCAATTAACACTAACCTCGACAAGAAGCTCTTGCGTATAATAGCCAATATTATTTCGGAAAGTGCTTTATTTTACAAATTCCCATTTTATTATAGAATAAAATTATGTATGTATCTCAAATATTGATGAAATAAAGCAGTTTGTAAAGGCTAATGGAAAACGTGAATCAAATCTTTTTTTTTATTGATATTCTAAAAGTTCAAAATCATAACTTCGCTTTATAGTTTAAAACTAATCCTTTAGAGCAAGCAAGGTACCTATAGACTCGCTAAACTTGTTCATAGTCGCCAGACTAAGTTATTTCTTAAGACACGCTACACCTACCCACTACTTAGAGGGGCATAAAATGGGTAAAGTTATACTTAAAGGTAAATTATGTGACGCTTCCGTAACCTTATTATTCTCTGTGCACGTGCAGGATAACGCTCCACCTAATGTTTTATCTATGGTTATATAACGTAACTAACGTAGATAATTGTCTCGTGTAAAGTCAGTATTAGACCAAATGCAAGTCTATGCTGAATAAAACACGATTCGATTTCTAATCACAGAAAATTCAGGCTTAACAAGAACCCTGTATTTGACCCAAACTCATTTTGCAACAAGATTTGTAGTTGAAGTTGGAGGTTTCTTACATACAACAAGAGTATGAACGCGTAAAACGAACGGTTAGTAAAACTTATGTTATTATCAGATACTTTAAGGCGATGATAGCTCAGTGGTTGTGACGCCGCGCCGAATACCGAGACGAAGGCCCTGGATTTGAATCCCACAATGAGCTTGAGCTTTCAGTGAAGGTACCACCTGGCTAGCTACCACCCTCAAGTTGAAAATCCTTCATCAAGCACCTATCGGTGTGTTCTGACAGCCGATTTATGCTCGTCACAATGCATATGGTGAAGTACCTACCATGAGAACTCCTCAACAATTAAAGTATTGTGTAAAAGGTGATGAGTTGACATCAGGATTTTGTAGGTTACTTAGATAAATTACAAACCAACCCACAAAAAATCGAATGATAAAACAAAAATACGTAATTTTATTTTTGTGTAAAAACGTTTTTATTGTTTTTATGTTACACTGTCAGGTTAGAGATTCAGATTCCAACATTGTTATTTCATATTTTTAGTGCAATCCCACATTGTATTTGGAATATTTTTGTTAAAAGTTACGACACATGGATAAAAGTAAAAAAATACTATACACCATCATTTGGCAACATAATTGATATGTATGACACTACATCCTTATAAATCACGTTTATTGACGGTCGAAAAATCAGGCTAAGTAAAATAATAAACCGGCCAAGTGCGAGTCAGACTCGCGCACCGAGGGTTCCGTACAAACCTGTAGGTATATAAGTAAATGGTAGTATAGACCTGAGTATTTGATATTAATTTCAATTTATGACCTATTAAAAAAAAACTACTTACTAGATCTCGTTCAAACCAATTTTCAGTGGAAGTTTGTACATCATATATTTTTTATAGATTTATCATTCTCTTATTTTAGAAGTTACAGGGGGGGGACACACATTTTACCACTTTGGAAGGGTCTCTCGCGCAAACTATTCAGTTTAGAAAAAAATGATATTAGAAACCTCAATATCATTTTTGAAGACCTATCCATAGACACCCCACACTTATGGGTTTGATGAAAAAATTTTTTTGAGTTTCAGTTCTAAGTATGGGGAACCCCCAAAATTTATTGTTTTTTTTCTATTTTTGTGTGAAAATCTTAATGCGGTTCATAGAATACATCTACTTACCAAGTTTCAACATTATAGTTCTTATAGTTTCTGAAATAAATGGCTGTGACATACACGGACAGACAGACAGACAGACAGACATGACGAATCTATAAGGTTTCCGTTTTTTGCCATTTGGCTACGGAACCCTAAAAATGCTCTATTTATAATGCAACGTACATGCTGCATAGTGCATACTAATTTATATTATGCGATGTAGTTTTCAAGCTTAAGGGTCGGATGTAAGCTAGATCGCGCGCCAAAACCAGCATTCATTTGTTACTTTGCAGTCGTGTTACAGGCACGCACACATGCATCAGCTCGTTGCGTCAAGTTAGGTGCGTACCGCATAACGTGGTACCATCCGATGAAATGCTAATAAATTATTTAAGTAATATTACATTATATACATTTAATTTTTTATTTATTTTCCCTTTTGTGTTCATCTTATTTAAATAGGCACAACAAAAGCTTACATAACAGGTTTACTAAGTAGTAGAATTCATAACATTTATAAGCAAAGCAAACTCAGCGAGATGCAATATTTTAGTACATTGTGTATAAAACATAACATATTACATAACATATTTCAAAAATTAAAGGAAGATACTACATTACCGCCTGAGATAATCTCAATGTTTGGGTATTGGTACAACAACCAAAAGGATTGTGTGAGGTGGGCAGGCGTACATTCGGACGTATATGGGTTGGTTGTGGAGTGCGACAGGGGGGCTTGAGCTCGCTGAAACTGTTCAACCTGTACATGAACCGACTGATCCGTGAGCTCAGCAGTCAGTTTATTGGATGTCATGTGGATGGTGTGTGCATAAATAATATTAGTTACGCCGACGATATGGTTGTGCTGAGCCCTTCGATTGGTGCGTTGTTGGATGTCATGTGGATGGTGTGTGCATAAATAATATTAGTTACGCCGACGATATGGTTGTGCTGAGCCCTTCGATTGGTGCGTTGCGAAGGTTGTTACACATCTGTGAGACCTATGCGGTGTCCCATGGGCTCAGATATAATGTCGCTAAGAGTGAGCTAATGGTTTTTAAAGCTGGTACAAAATGTACCCTCTGTGGATCTTTTCGGTACCCCTTTAAAAAGAGTCTATCAGGTTAAGTATCTGTGCCACTGGGTCACCGATAACTTGTCAGACAATGTGGATATTGAGCGGGAGCGCAGGGCGATGTGTGTTCGCTGCAATATGTTGGCTCGCAGATTTGCACGTTGTAGTAAGCAAGCTAAATTTACGCTTTTCAAAGCCTACTGTCAGACCTTCTACACGTGCAGTCTGTGGGTCAATTTTACGCGGAGCGCATACGGCGCACTGCGTGTGCAATATAATAATGCATTCAGGGTACTGTTTGGGCTGCAACGATTTTGCAGCGCATCAGGGATGTTTGCAGAGGCAAGCACCGACTGCTTTTATGCAATCATAAGAAAACGGTGCGCGTCGCTGATGTCTCGCCTGCGTGGCAGCCCAAACAGCATCATACGTACGCTAGTCGAGCGGTGGGACTCACAGTTGCTGGGACGGTGGCTACAGTTGCACGCCCCTGCCACTCGCCCCTGATACTGTTTTAATTGTTATGTCATGTTATATTATGTATTTATACTATTATGTAGTATACTTACTTTAAATTTTAGAACATGAGAGAGAACTAACTGCCGACAAACTGCTATGCAGTTTGGCAGATATAAATTATTGTTTTTATTGTATTATTGTAACTTTTATAAAATAAATATATTAAAAAAAAAAAAAAAAAAAGTTAGGCTTTTGAAATCACCTTGGGCTGAGGAATCGTCTGCATACCAAGATTGAATAGTACTTTGTTCATCTTTCATTTTGTTTATGATGGGTAGTGTTGCACGGGCATAGAGCAGCTTGGCTAATGGGTCTCCCTGAGTTACGCCTTCTTTGCTGTAGAGTCTCATGTCAGAATCACAAATAACAAGTTCCACATGACCGTTGTATGTATTAAACAAGAAACGAGCGCAGTGTGGCCACTGTATTTTCGCTTGCCAGAGTGCTAGTTGTCTATTAACGGCGTTGAATGCATTTTTTGCGTCAACAAGAAGCATACCCGAGTTTGATCCAGAATGACATTTACTTTGGTAGAGATCATTCATAGCATGTATTGCACCTTCAATACCACTACTGAGACCACTGCAGATTTTAAAATCTTAAAAGCTACTGCTTCAAGTTTTTAGATGTGATACCGGTTGGGCCTCCACCACTTGCTGGTTATGTCAATCTCTAGCAGTAGCGGCATTTCCAAGAGTTCGTCTGGAAGGGTAAATAAATCAGAATCGGGCGTTTTAGAGGGTGGGTGTTTATCTATCATGGTATCGCTTACAGTTTTTCCGATAGGGTCTATTTCATTGTTGGTATTAAGGATTATACTAGTGTCTCTCGTCAGCAGCCAGTTTACGGCGTCGCGTATTTTGCCTCTTAAGATTAGGCGTGTAAGCGTTTGTGCTATCTGGTCATTGTGTTTGTTTCAATTGTGAAAATTATGAAGAGAGTTGTCTGATTTGATTGACTTGGTTAGTAGGATTTCAAAATGTTAATATGTGTTTATCTGTCCATAACTTTAGGCGGCGTTCAAGTAAACGGCATATGTCTTTAGCATGTTTAGTATTCTTGTCTCTTTGTAGCAGCATATATTATGTATGCATATATTGGGAATTGGTTGTATTGATAGTGTAATAATAATATTGTATAATTGGTAGTGTAGATACGATGTATCATCAGGGCAGGATATTTGTGTCTCCGTGAGAAAAAGCAGAGTCGGCTGTGCAGTCTCCAGATGTTGGTGGACTGCATTGATGTTCGCATGAATTCCCCTGATGTTGCAAAAGTCCATTTTAAATGTGGACGGGGAGGCCGCTGAAAATCTCTTTTTTGTTTTTCTTTTTGGCATTTTATTAAAAAGGGGTTTTAGAGATTGAGAGCAGTCCCTGTGCCGGCAGCGAGAAGGACAAAGTGCAGTGTTATTCTGCTAGAGTGCTGGACAGGTGATGCGGTTTGTTGGTGCGGCAGACGGAAGGGCCCCCGGTCCCCCCCTGCTACAATCGGACGAGTCCACTCCGGTCTCCTTCTCCGGCACGACCGATTATACCAGGGATTATGCGCGAGGCGGCGGGTCAGCCTCCCAGGGCGGAGATTAAGTGATCCCTGGGTTCGGGACCCCTACAACCTGCGGGCAGCCAGCGGACAGCTGTTTCACCGGGTCTCCCTGACCGCCGCAACAACATGCCGCGCCTGCACAACCGTACAGCAGTATTACACCGCTGGTCCTCCCACTGCCAGCACAGCCCCTCCTCATCGAGCTCTGGCGACCTTACTCACGCGCAGGAACACAACTTTACACAACATAAGGTTATTTGGCTGCGGTATTCTGTAAGGTGGAGGTACTTCCCCAGTCGAACTGCTCTTTGAGCGAATAAACGCTATGCTCTACCTCTCTTAAAACTACCTATCTTATAGCCAAATTTTCTTAAAAATGCTTAGTAGAAAACATTATCTTAGGCACACCAACAAACCATGAAATTGATACGTATGATGATATAATATGTATATTTAATTATTTCTAAGGAATTTAATAACACTAATAATGTAAAAAATAAAAATGCACTTATCATGTTCTTTTTGACGAACGCATGTATACAGATATGTGGATGACGTAATTTCCGGTGTCAATAAAAAGCGACGTGGTGTCACCTTGGGACACTGGGGGGAACTGACCGAACTGACTGTTTTCGCGATTGCGTCTTGTATATAAAGCTTCACTTGACATTTCATAGAAAAATGTGTGGACAAATGGCGTCGCAAAATTGATGCTTATAAATAAATAAATTACATTATTCTCGTACAAAAAAATGAAAATGTGGCCCCACGGATCTGTTGTACATATATTTGTGATTCGATGTTATATATAATTTTTACAAAATGGATTCTAAATTTGATGGTATCACTAAAACGGTAAACCTCCATTTTTATGATTTTGGTAATATTTATATTGTTTTTGCTATTTATTGAAGCAAATTAAAAAAAAAGGGCCTCCACGGATCTGTTAATTGGTGTCTTGATTCTATGAATATGTTCGTATAATACTATTTCTTTCATGTTTTCATTCATAAACCACTAAAATAGCGAACCCTGTTTATGACGTTTAGCTTACATACGGCTCTTAATCATTCAATGTATTTTTTTCTGTCACTTCAACGTAATTTTTTCCAAAATAATTGTATTAAGTTGTAAGGTTTTCTATTTATACTTATAAAAATAAACATATACCGGAATATATGCAATTTAGATAAGCGTGTCTGTAATCCTAAAAGTACGATATCACGTTCAAAATTTATTACTTCGCATGTCATCAAGTTACAAATCATTTTAGCAACAGTAGTTTAACTGATAACCACAATTTATTACCTAGTTATTACAGGTACACGAAACCAAACAAAATAAAAGCATTTCATAATCAAACTTCACACCGTATTGTATATTTTTCTAATATCTAAAATATGGATTACATTTTTTCGTGAGTTATATCTGTAGTATTTATCAAAAGCCTATGAAATTCATTGTTAAAGTAATCAGCTATCATATTCCATACGTTTACTGAATACCAAACTAAAATACTCAATGAAAATATAAGTCGAAATATTAATCCGAGCATTGTACAAAATATATTTTGATATAGCTATTTCGAAATAAATTATTGCAGAAAAGCTGTGATAAATGAACTTTAATAAAACATATTATATTTAAGATTGAGATCTTCAATGTGAAAAATACTTTAAATCATCCTCTGTAAGTGCTGAAATAGAAATACTATTTGATCTAAATGACAAGACACAATATAAATGCTAAAATATAAGACAAGAAACTTCAATAGGAATATAAAAGAAAATCTGCAGTCAAAATAAACTGTCTGGGCCATATATCATCTCATAGACGATGGCGTATACGGTCTGAATGTGAGGATACGTGATTGTTGTGAGCATCACTATGCTGTTTGCTATCACAAACAATTTCATAGTGTCCAGACCGTCTGAGGACCTGAAACAGCAAATTAGGTTTTATGAGACGTGACCATAGAAATTGGCAGTTAGGTTGTCTAGTTTGTTTGAAGGATTTATGTAGGTAAGGAAATATTGTGTGATGTAATGATGTGATTTGATAGATCAAATACATCTTCCTTTTATACATTTTTGCCGAAGAGACATGTATCCTTTGGATGAAAATCAGTTTTTTTTTTGCGATTTTGATGTTGGTCACATAGTAAAAGTTGATCGTATTTATGAGTACTTTACGTGGTTTCATTTATAGATAGATAGATAGATAGATAACTCTTTATTGTACAAAAAGTATTTAACAAAGTATAAAAATAAATGCTTAAAATTAAAAAAATACTGTAAGTACAATAGGCGGTCTTATCGCTAAGAAGCGATCTCTTCCAGACAACCTTAGGATTGTCGTATCCACCCCGTATAAAACTATTAAGTTTAGTCCAAAAAGTATTTATGAAATAATATTGCCACGCCACAACACTTTTGCAACCTCAAATCGTATAATAAAGAGCGTTGCATCTCGTGATGAGTATTAGGTAGAAAAAAAACAGCCTGTATAGGATAAACAAGAATTGCTCGTTTAAAGGTACTTATTAGATATCTAAATATCTTGTATTGAAAATGTAATAACATTATGGGATCGTCAATTCCCAGGAAATTGTTTCGGTATTCTTCTTCAAAATCCCATATATTTTTAAGGGTTGTTCGCTGAAACCACTCGAAACAACTCGTCGGTAAACAATTTTACAACATACCTACCTGAGCCAACCACCGAAGCCTTGCTCTTCATCGTCTAAGGAGTCTACTTTAGCGGAAGCTTTTTCTATATTTTCAGAGGTATTGTTGTCAACAACCTTTACGCATTTCTTCTTAGCTGCTCCGTTCTTATGTTTATTTTTCTTCATAATACGAAGTGACTAAGATTTTTTATAAAGTACTTTTTTTCTGGAAAAATAAATAAATTTAGGCGATTTGAAGTTATTTGTAAAACTGATGTGTAGCAATTACATGAAAAATAACACATGTCGAATATTCGTTAGAAATCAACAAATCGTCCCTCTAGTTTCAGAATAAAAGTTGCTGACAAATATTACAAAAAAGTTTCATCGCTGGCGGATTCAGATGGTTTATCTGAGCGAAATTTTTAACAAATCCAACGGCGATTTGAATTTTTCTGCAAACAATACAGTTAGTATTGACGTCAGCATTGGTCAGTTACAAACTACAAAGGTTTTTCTATTTTCGCATCGAAAACCCGAAGGAATTATCTTCTATTTATGGCGTATTCAACTAGACTTATTTATTTACTTCGTTACTACCTACACTATTGAAAACAACGTCCTGCACATCGTCCGACTGTCTATGCCCGATTAGGTATCTCCGTAACTAAGTAACGCTGTACCCACTATGTAATTAGGTACTGTGCTCATGAGTAATAAATTAGCTATTCATGTACTATAAATAACTTTACTTGGAAGCGCTCGTGGCGTAGCATGATTAGCCGTTCTTAATCGATCGGAAAGTTAAGCTACGTCTGTCGTGGTCGGTACCTGGATGCGTGACCGTCTAGTGGTATTTCAAATCGAGCGTTTCCGTGCTTCGGAAGGCACGTAAAGCCGTTGGTCCCGGTTATCACTTAATTGTGATAGTCGTTAAGCTAGTTGGATGCCTCCTAGGCAGCTTGAAAAATTCCAACAGTAGGTTGACCACTAGCCTACCTCCACCAATCTACAGTGGGCACGCGTGGTGGAGTATCGCCCAGTCCCTTTCACCCTCATTTGTGAAAGGAGGCCTGTTCTCAGCAGTGGGACATTATAGGCTGATGATGACGATGATGATGAAATAACTTTACTAACATGATACAGTTCCTTACGACATATTTTCTTTTAACGGCTTTACCTTTTTAAACTAAACAAATATAACTAATTCAACTGGAACTAAACTCACACATCCACCACCAACATTATTACCTTTAATACTACAAGCAAAAGGAAAATTTATTTTACACTTGAGATACTTTCCAAACAAAACACTAACTTCACCACCTGGTTCCCTAATCAAATATTATTTGATTCAATATTGCCTGACTATTGGCTGGCGGCTGGTGGCTGGTGGAACAAGAGGCACGCACGAAGCTCACATACTGAACGGTAACATGGGTAACGAACCGCATTGAGCGAGAAACCTCACCAGTGCTGATCGATACTTCACGTGCACTGAGCCGATTGGGTGAGGACTGAGATACGCGGACTGAGTCTCGCTAACCCATATAAAAAGGTTTACCTTCTCAAGGCAAGCAATCAAATTCGTAAAATATGTAGATATGCGTGTTTTACAATCTCACCACGGTGAGAAATGATGTAGCTGAAAGTAGTACCTAAGCATACAGCTTAGATGGGAACTGGCTCCCAAGTGCAAATGCTAGAATCCATCGTTAGGTGCTTGGCAACAGACTTTCAACTCGTAAGTTTGAGCCAACAAGGACTACTACAAAGTAAACTTACTTTTCCTCCTGCTGTTATTCTCAAATGAAAGCTCAAAGATTAGGAATAAGGTTTGTCCGAAGAAGGAAGTCTACCGCCTCCGCCGCCTTAGCCCGACTACACGCTCCGCTATGCGCAGTTCAAAACAGTAGATATGACAGTACAAAAAAGACGGAACCCTGTACAGTGTACAGTGGCCACACGTGCAAGTAAGCACATTCAAACTGAACTGTGCAAACCTCATAGTGTTTTGAGAGCTCACACTCACATCTCACATTTTGATACTTACGTGTGTCATCGAAAACAATTTTGCCCTACTGAAGCATAGCTTTAATGACCGTCCACAAAAAAAACTGCGCAGTCCAATGTCCATTATGTCAACGATTGAACAAACCGCGCTTCCGGGCACGCAATAGCTACTTTCTAGCCGTCCTCATGCACAGTGTAACAGTAGTACCCAACTGATAAGGCGCGTCGTGAATCTTCGTTCGCACAGAAAATAAAATATGGCCCGAAGATTAACTAAAGAATGCTTAAAACTTACAATCAACCTTAGATCACTATAAATCACAAATATTAACTACTATTCTAAAGGCACAATGCGCGCACCCTTATTTTTTGTGGTGAACGTCAAACACGGGTTTGAATTATGAGTAGTGAGTGAATGAGTGAAATTCGGCAAATATTCTACCTCCAACGTTATTTACGACACATTCAGAAATATTCATAACACCCTTGAGAATAAGAGTTAAAGGTTTTTCAGAATCTTGTTTTCAGGGCAGAAGTTAAAAGTTTGTCTGCCTTTGTGACATGTTAAATCTAATAATCTTTAAACCAGTCAAGGTTAAAAAGTTAGGTTGCGATAAGAATCACGTTAAAATAGAGGGTCTTTTTAATATTTCACTACGCATCGGAGTATAACGTGAAAACCACAAACATAATATTAAATTTAAAATATCTCATCATGTCTCTATCAGATATCTTTTTTACACAGTATCAAAGTCATGCTTTCTATGTATAATTTTCATATACTTATTGAGCTGGCATATATTTTATCTTTTATGATTATGTGTATGTTTAAGCTTCAATGTTAAGTTATAATGTCAATGTAATGTTCAATGTTAAGCTTAGAAGCAAGAGTAGAACCAAAAATGTGTGTAGCACTAAGTCCGGTTCATTTCTAGCATTGAATTTCTCGAAGAAATATATACGGTTACCTAATTTCCACTCCTTTCTTGTAGCACGATGAGTCTAGGACCACAAGCCACAAAACAGACAGAGTGAGCGTGACTCACATCGGGTGTATTTTGAAAAACACTTGGGACACACAAAATTAATGGGGGCTCCCATACAAGAAACGCCTTTTTAGGGTTCCGTAGCCAAATGGCAAAAAACGGAACCCTTATAGATTCGTCATGTCTGTCTGTCTGTCTGTCTGTCTGTCTGTCTGTCTGTCTGTCTGTCCGTGTATGTCACAGCCATTTATTTCCGAAACTATAAGAACTATAATGTTGAAACTTGGTAAGTAGATGTATTCTGTGAACCGCATTAAGATTTTTACACAAAAATAGAAAAAAAACAATAAATTTTGGGGGTTCCCCATACTTAGAACTGAAACTAAAAATTTTTTTTTTCATCAAACCCATAAGTGTGGGGTGTCTATGGATAGGTCTTCAAAAATGATATTGAGGTTTCTAATATCATTTTTTTCTAAACTGAATAGTTTGCGCGAGAGACACTTCCAAAGTGGTAAAATGTGTGTCCCCCCCCCTGTAACTTCTAAAATAAGAGAATGATAAATCTATAAAAAATATATGATGTACATTACGGTGCAAACTTCCACTGAAAATTGGTTTGAACGAGATCTAGTAAGTAGTTTTTTTTTAATAGGTCATAAATTGAAATTAATATCAAATACTCAGGTCTATACTACCATTTACTTTTATACCTACAGGTTTGTACGGAACCCTCGGTGCGCGAGTCTGACACGCACTTGGCCGGTTTTTAAAGTTTTATTTTTCATAACAAAGTTCAGTTAGCTCATATTGTATGGAACCCTCCGTGTTTGAGTCTGACTCGCACTTGGCCGATATTCTTTTTCTTTGTTTTTTACCATGTTAGGTGATGATGTGGCGGAAGGTGGTAAGCACACTAAGCCTGGAAGGAACTGGCTCTCAAGTGCAGTTGTCGGAACACACCGATAGGTGCTTGGCGACAGATTTTCAACTTGAGGGTACTACAAAGTACCCTACCACCGTGCTATGGTTTCCATCGTACATAAACTCACCGGCATTGAATCTGGCCAAGCTCGATTTTTCATACAAAAGAGGTGCTTTCAGCAAAGTTTTTCTCTACTTTAGTATTAGTTTTTTGCACTGAATTTGTTTTCGTTTCAAAGCTAAAGAAGCCAGCTTGCAGATGGTGTTGTCACTTTAAATTTGGACACGATCATTTTTGCCATTTTAGGTGTTCAAAAATTTAATTTCAATCTTCATATAAAGATTTACAAAATTTGAACTATCCAAATGCTGCCTTTTCTATCTTTTAATGATCGAATGCCTTAAATCAACAGTATAGTTTCTACGTAGTATTTATTTACTGAGGTATAGTAGAGAAAAATCAGTATGTAAAATGGAACAAAGCACTTATAATTGATATATTTTGAGTATGTAAAATGTAAATTAATGAAACTATAGGTCTATTTATATTTAATACTATGTTATATATTTAATTTTGTGTAAGACCGTTTGTTTCTGAAAAATAAAAATAAATAAAATAAAAAATAAAATCCGCAGACATAAATGGCGATGGACTGGGCATATGATGAGGTCAAAGAAAAGCAAGTGGTCCTTTGATAATACAGTCGGATCTGGTATCCTAAAGACGGGAAACGAAGTAGAGGGCGGCAACTAAAAAAATGGGAGGATCATTTGCCCAAACAATGGCATCGATTATGTTTGGATCGTGTTACTTGGCAAAATCTGGCCAACTGGCCCGTTGCCTACGTTGGCTACGTAGTAGATATTATCTCAGCACCTTGTATACCAGTTTAGCCATAAAGCAGAAGTTAGCAAATGCCACGTCCGTAGGGGATGTGGCATTTGCCGGTGAATTTGTCGGTGCATAAAAAAAAACTTACATGGAGTAAAGAATTAAATTTTCTACGCTAGGATCGCTGTTGCAACGCGGCAACGAACAATAGCTAAAGCAAGAAATATATACACTTAAAACGTGGGAAACTGCACTGCCAGCAATGTGCTAGAATAATGTAGGTAGAAATTATAAAAGATTTCGAAAATCAAAACTTGTCGCAAATAGTAGTTCTAGTTTCAATTACTCAGGTTTGGACATTTCTTTATTTGAAATCTTCATATCAGAGAGCTGACAACCAGTCTCACCTTGCTACATTTTAAATTAAAACTTAAAGTGTGCTAGCTAGAGCACACTCTTAGTAATTCATACTGATGAACTTTTTTATATAGGTACCCACCTACGCTTGGAATCACACACACACACGAAGCGAACGGTTTGGCCATTGGTCGACTAAGGAGGTAATACCACAGTACATATATCAAATATGTACCGTGGTAATACTAACAATATTTCGGGGGAGTTAATATATATTATTTTTATTTCACTGTATTCACATTACATTGCCATACCTAACACGTCTCTTCTTCTGTATGCAGCGGCTCGTGGCTCACGTAACTTCTTGCAATTAGTTTCAATGTTATTGGAAACAACCCCTTAATCGGTACAAATATAATAATATCGAAAATGGTCCAATTTACAATGAAGCACATTTTCCGTCTTACTAATAAAAATATGGAACACGGTTGTTTAACAGCTGTATAGTTATGCAGTGTGCAAGCCTTACACAGTTGCTATACACTCCCTTTACTAATAATCAGTGTGTAAGCGTTGTATAGTTATCTATTTGTTAAAACAAAAACGACTGGCAACTTTTTAGGATCGTTTTGAAACTAAAACTATGTAACTTGAAAATACGGGAGAAAATATGGGGAAAAATGTATAAACACCAAAAGATACTGAAAAATAATTATATAAAATATTAATCATATCATAAAAATCAGGTTTCTTTTTCTTAAGACTATTTTTATTTTAATAATTAAACAATAAAATTACTTTTAAAAAGCTTCAAATAGCTAATGGTGGTTTTGAACGAAACTGTCTTGTGGTTATGGCTACAGTAGCCATTTAACCAAAGAAGAAGAAGAAAGAAGAACGTCATTGTCAAATTACAAATGTTACGTCAACAAACGAAGCAAATGGCTGTGCCAATGACTTCAAAACTAAGCATACGCCTACCGGAACATTTTGCATAAAGTTATCAAAATCAAATAAATTGTAAATTTTTGTTTTATTTTATCCATAACTCCAGTATAAAACACGAGCCTTTCACTACGCAACTAGGCATTTTTATGGCAATTATAAGCAAACAATGAACGAATGAACTGTTCCGTGGACCGCAGTATGACCGCAGTCGGCTGAGTCGCGTTGGCCCTAAAATGACTTTTTAGGGCCAGCGCGTTGGTGTCATTTTGTTGCGCGGTTGGCCTGGTTCGTAGTAAATGGACACAACACTTGATTGTCAGACACAGCTGATCTATTGAAATCCGCCATAATGCTCTTATACAAACACTAAACAAGGGTCCTGGCCCGTGTAAGCCCTGTGTAAATTTCCTAGGTAACTAAAACACGTGTATACAGGCTTTGTGTCAAAAATGTTTTTATTAGTAGCAATTATCCTATAACAGATGTGTACACCGCGTGTAACTTTTTATTAGTAAGGCTGTTTATGTATAAACTGTTTAAAAGTTATCAGAAAAATACTATATCGAACCGGTTTCAATCTGAAAATTATTGCAACAAAGTTACGTAGGTAATTTAGCTCCCCCGATTAATTGTATTGGACACGATCATGATACATGTCCCCTTGTCTATTATTGCACATAGCCAAGCGTGACATTTCCGTAATTGTTATCTCAATGTTACAGGGTAATAATCCACACACAGTAATTGCTTAAATGTACAATGTTGATTGATATTATAAGCCTAGACAAAATACTAATAATGTACGCTAATATCGTACAAATGAGACTTATGTCAATAGAATAAGATCGGAAATTGTGTGAATATTTTGTGCCGATTTATAAATCTCAGTCACTTATCATTAGGTATATTTTACTATTATTTTTAAAGTTTTCTTAAGTATGCGGGAAAATAACATTGTCATATGGCTGCGGTTTTCTGTAAGGTGGAGGTACTTCCCCAGTCGAGCTGCTCTTTAAGCAAAAAAGGCTATGCTATACATCTCTTAAATTAATATTTAAAATTCCCATAACATTAAATCATTTTTTTTCGCTGTGAAATTACATCATCCGTTTGAATGCGTAGCAATTTCAGGAAAACATTTAAATTTTTACACTGAAAATATTTTAATCACACCCCGAAAAACTCCCGAAGTGTCCAATTTCAGTCGGGAAATATGACGATGACAGTTGTTTTTGTCAGTTCCGAGTGTCAGGGGGCAAAAAATCCTGACCCTTGTTTACTCAAACCCGACTTAAATAGAAAGCTCTGACAATGAGTTATGTAGCTTTTTCTCCCATTTCGAACCTTGTTTTCAGTTCATTAGAGATGTAATATGTTACAATAATCTTCGGCTTATTTTTAGAATGTTTAATTACCCAACTTTTGTCTGATATTACCTTTTACACCGAGGGGTTAAAAATCTGCTAATATATGTACTCCATATTTTTGTGGATTGTTTTTTTTTATTTTTTTTATACAACTTAGTCGATAAACAAAGCTTACGGCCCGCCTGATGGTAAGCGGTTACCGTAGCCATATAGACGCTTGCAGCACACGAAGCATCGCTCACGCGTTATCGACCTATCCCTCCTCCCCTATGAGCTCTGGCAACCTTACTCACGCGCAGGAACACAACTTTACACAACATATAGTTATTTGGCTGCGGTATTCTGTAAGGTAAGGTACTCAGTCGAGCTGCTCTTTGAGCGAATAAACGCTATGCTCTACCTCTCTTACGCTATGCTCTACCTCTCTTATTGTGATTTTGATATCATAGATCTCGAATAAAATTTTACACCACCCCACTCAAATACTCAATAATAAGCTTTTAGATGTCTTTAGACGTAGATCCTATTTCTGATCCCACCTCAATTTTATTGAACCAAGATGATATATTGGTAGATTTGAATCGTTTAGTTTCACGATATTTCGTGAAACGAATTTTTAAGTTGTTTTTTCTTATATTTTCTTTTCAAGTTACATAAAGCTTTACCAAAAATTTTCGTTGCACGGGTTAGAAAATTGAGCCATTTACAACATGGCAAAAAAAATCTAAGTTGGAAAAATAAAATTAATTTAAACTAGAGATCGAAAAGTAAAAAAAAATGAAGCGTCAACACCTTTACTTCTAAAAGTATTTCCACTAGAAAATTTCTTCCCACTCTTTTAGAGCTATAGTTTACTGCAGTCTCTTTTATGTCGCCTTTATAGCGCTTTTAGTTTTCCTTTCACTATGTATAGTGTCAACTGCAATCGTGCAAAAGCTCGGCTCAATAGATACATTATTTTCCAATACTGGAGCAACATTGTGAAGCGAAATTAGTAATTATTATTTATATTTAATAACTTTTAAATATAAAAATGTAAAGACTGGTAACTGATCACATAATAATGATTAATATCATGTACAATAAACCCATAAATAAATTCAACAATGCATAATAAGCAGTAACTATCAGGAACCTTATCCATATTATATGTTCATGTAATATTTTTACTGATACTCTTAGTATATTACCTATCATTCATGGAGATATACATTAATATTAATAGTATTATATTATGTAAATATAATTAAATATAAACAAAAAATATGAAGAGAATACGGCTGACCACAGGGCTGGCTACTTCCTCGGTCTACGGATAGGAATTGCTATCCAACGAGGAAATGTGGCCAGCCTTATGGGACCTTGGGGATTGTATATATTAGTCAAGTGGGTAAGTAAGTAGTCTTTAGAAGATTTTTGTAAATATTTGTTCAATATATATTTTTTTTTTGTAAACAAAAAATACAAACTATATTATGGAAAATTTCCTAGATTCTGCCCATCCTACCGATTAACGGCAAGATTACGAGCAGGCTAGCAGTGTTTCTTTTTTAACCGACTTCAAAAAAAAGGAGGAGGTTATCAATTCGGCTGTTTTTTTTTTTTATGTTTATTACCTCATAACTCCGTCATTTATTAACCGATTTGGAAAATCCTTTTTTTGTCTAGAAGGGTACACTTCCCGTTTGGTCCCATTGTCATCAGATCAGGATTTGATTACTTCTTAGTGTACTTTGAAGTCGGTTTAAGTTTTTTGTAAAACAGTCCAATTATTGGTTAAGCAAGCTGATGCGCTGGCGGAAAAAGCTCCCTTGCCCGCTGATCTCCGGAGGCCTCGATCAATTTTGAGGACAAAGTGTAAGAAAAACGGTAAGCTTTGTACTCCCATGGATCCATAGTCTCGACCGCTAAGCCATTAGATTAATTGACTTCCATAGAAGATCACATCTGTTATGCATACCCTGATTATTGCATATCATGATGATTCTAAAACTTGCTACTTATAGGTACGCTGCCACTTATGATACAGGTCTTTGAACTTAGCCAAGGGGGTCAGAAATTAACTGTGACTGTGATACACAACCCCTTCAATCTTATGTGACACAACCCAACCGTGTCGATTGTACGTATAAACGTTTTATTAATTTGAGATGTCGTCGAAAAAGGTATTTAACCTTATTTTTCACGGGAAACCCTGAACAGTAATCAGCCTACTTTTGATAAAATTATTACACACCACATCCTTATGATATTTTATGAGCCATCTCTGAGTCATAATATCCTGTGCCTATCAACTTTCGGCAGATCAAAGCCCTTCAAAGATTCCAATTTTCAATAATCTCGGGCAATTTTTTTTCTTTGCCGTCGAATGGTTTTCATTACGTAACGGTATGATTTTCAAGTGATTTCCATAAGAACGAGCAAAGACGTCACGAACGAATTTCAGAGTGTAAACTAAGTTAAGTAAACATACGTATGTTCTGACTGACAAACGGTCACGCTACGGTTGTACACATAGAGGCCATACTATAAATAAATAATAAAAAAAAATTCAATCGGACAAAAGAGTGGCTTATTGTTCAAAAACAGATTGCCATGAAGCAGCAATAACAGAAATAAAAAATATAAGTTATCATGTACCTACATACATACACACACATTCTATAAACTATGTTAAGAAGAAGGTGGAGGCATAAAAGTAGACCAGAAAGGCTTTAGCACAAAATCCAAAATTTTAATTCACTACAAGTAATGATGGATTCGTATTTTACACAAACATAAATATCAATTGGTTTTTTTATTGACAAGAAGATGACCGTTCAAAAAAGATTAGCCTTATCACCGTACAAGTCGGCGAGCAAGTTAATTTTAAGGTAACTAGGCCTGAGGGCGCTCCAGTAAAAAATCAAATCATAATAATATATCCTAACTGTATCATCATATCAGCCTATGGATGTCCACTGCTGAACATAGGCCTCCCCCATTGATTTCCACTTCGAACGGTTCTGGGCCGCTTGCATCCAGCGGCGCCCAGCGACTCTGACCAGGTCGTCGGTCCACCTGGTGGACGGTCGTCCCGCTCGGCGCTTTCCAGTACGTGGTCGCCACTCGAGAACTTTCCTTCCCCAACTAACTGTATATATATAATATATCATTATCATATCATAATAAAGGCGAAAGTGAGTTTTTTTTTTTTTTTGTTACGCCTTCACGCCTTAACTACTCACCGGATCATCATGAAATTTGGCATGGAGATAGCCTATGGTATGGAGAAGGACATAGGCGTTTTAACCCGGGAACGCGGTTAAAACCATTCAAACGGCAACGTACACAGAATCATATCGTATATTTCCGCACACACGATTATCGCCGAAGTATATTCCGGACGCGGCCCATTCGTTCATCGGACGTTATCTGACACTCACGCGCCCCACGTCACAGATTCGTTTGTCACACTCGTGACATCATAGCGTGACAGTATAATGCAGCCTCGACGTGGACGATTAATTGGGTGAGGGGACTTTTGGACGATAGCTATTTGATATTGTCTTTGTATGAGCATATGACTGGGTTGCGACTGATGATGTTATGAGGGTTATTAATATGGTTTTAGAAACCGGTAGGTAAGTGTTTGACTGATTTTTAACGTCGGTCAGCCAGTAAACATTATAGATAGACAGTAAAAATAAAACAAAATAGTAAGCCACTTGGGAGAACTGTTCACAATATTAATACCATACTTTATTCACTTTAATATAATTAAAAATTAATATAGAAAATTAGGGCTATATATAGAGAATATTTTCGTGACTGCCACCGTTGCCGATCATCGGCATGGTTCCCAGAAGGATGAGCATTTCCACTTTGGAAAAAGCTCCCCGCCCACCGGTCTTAAATAATTATCTCGTATCTTAAATAATTCAGTTTTCCTACGCTATCGTTTTATCCTCTTTCAATTACAAAAATAGATGAAATAATTCAGAGCATAGGGAGCATGTCTCTTAAACGACCTTTTGAATTAGTAATGAGAGTTCAGCCCCAAATAATTCCGTTTACGCCCACGCGCGAACCTGTACAAACTGTTAGCTACCTTAATACCCCGTACTTACAACACTATGGGATGTTACAGGCTGAATTATTGAATGGACATAAGAATTATCCCTTTATGGTATACTTTGGTTGTGTCTGTTATTTTTAATCAGCTAGGTTACACCACAAGCTGGAAGCTTAAGTTGATGAGCTCCCAGTCGTCGTTTTTCTAAGAACTTACACCATGGTCAATTTTAATTCAAAGTATGCTATTATTATTATAAGTTATGTTTTTAGGTTACAGATTATATTACTTATTGTAATTAAATTAATTCAATTCAATATTCTTCATTTATTTATTTTGATATAAATGCATCGATATATTATGTCTGTCTAATTGTTATATTTTTTTTATTTTGTGATATTTAGTCTAAACTTGTCAATAGTCACAGTGATAACAAGTTGTGTGTTTAGTGTTTCCCTTTAGTTATTTTTTATTTCTAAGGCAGACTTAAGTAAGTCATGCTCACTTTAAGGCCTTTGCTTGCGGCGGCGTCGTGTGACGGGTCGCTCACTTCCAGGCCGCCACACGCGTCATACTTGTGAACAGGTGCTGCTTGTGGGGGCTGGTCTGCTTAAGTTTGCTATTAATTTACTTATTAAATATTTATTCAGTCTACTTTGTAATTTTGCCGCCGCGCAGGGGCACGCAATTGTTTTCAGTGCGATTAGAATGTAAATATTATGTAATGAATCTAAGCCTGTTTTGAAAAGAGTAATTGCTGAGTTTATTGCCGGCTCTTCTCAGCAAATGCAACCATCCGAACCGGTATTAGAGTATTAGAGTCAGACTTTTCATAAGTGCCTGCGAAGATCTATTTGAATAAATGATTTTGAATTTTTGAATGGGTTTTCTTTATGAAGGGTTGTGAAGAGATTTTTGTAGGAAGTGAAACCGTTAGTATTGCAAATGCTCATAGGCAGTGGAAGAACAGTTACCATTATGTGGATCGGTTGCTTGCTTTTCAACCTGTTGACATAATAGATGTGAGTGATGATGTGGCCAAACTTAAATAGAGCATAAACCTTAGAAAAGAATTGAGCATGTACTTACCTACCTATTTGACGACCAACTAGATTAACACAAATCTCATCTAAATGTCTGACCCAGTTGATTTTGAATCGGCACTTAAACTAGCTAGCTAAAATGTTAGATAGTCTGCAAGAGTTTGATATCGATATTGTAAAATGATCTCAAAGTTTTGCATTCAAATGTATTCGATATTTTTGAATTCTATATTTTATTATTTTCGCGGCAAAACTGGGTTAAAGTGGGATAACAGGATCCTTGTTGATTTTAATTTGCATTAGTGAGAGTTAGGTTGAGCTGGTGAACTAAAAAAAAACTTGGTGAAATTTTAGCGGTTTAACTAATGAGAATTTACCTAGAGCATCTCTTGGATCTCTTAAAGCTGAGCTAAGTGTCCTTTGCTGCAATATTATTACTATTAATTTTTCGATGTTTATAGTAAATTTTAGCAATAAAAGCATTTCTATTTCTCTTTCTTTACGTATAAACATTTAATACCAGTTTATTATTTATGAAGATGTTAATAACATCAGCGTTTCCTGTCAATGTCAAATTTAAAAAAATCATCAACAGTTCACATATATTCCCACTCCTAGGATATGGATATCTCTTATTATCTAGTTTTAAAGCCGTTTTACCACTGCGAATTAAGAAAATCGGTAATTTCGTAAGCCTTCGCCAAATGGCTAACTACGCATAAATCCGACTCACAACCTTACTCTGAATTCACTGAAACATACTAGAGTAGTTAGAGTAGCATTGAACCGACGTTATAGCGACAATACAGCGACCACATTGGTGGCAAAAATATGTTTCAGCCGTCGTCATTTATTGAGTGACTTGCCTGCCTCAGACGTGTAGGCGTTCTAGTTTTGCTTATTTAAAAATGAGTGTTATTTATTTAAATAGTACCTATTTGTGAGTGTACTAGGTATCTTAGATTCAAATATTAGTGTCGGTGGGTGTATTGTTCGAGATCTTCGGTTTTACTTGACACCGCTCGAGTTTCTGAGAAAATAAAATCAATAGTACGCCCACTACAACTATCCTAGCTTTCAGGCTTGAAATATGTAACAACTGTCCTTCTAAAAATGTATTTGTTGATTGATAAACATGTCTGACACTGGAACCTACAATGTATAAAACTCGGGTATAATGAAGCTTCCTATTATTAAAAGAAGATTATAGATAAAATAAACTGAAAAAAGGTTGAAGTATCACACTACGAGATTTCAAACACACCAACACATATACCCGAAAAAGGTCATGAATATTTATTAAAAGGTAATAAAACCCTAATTATATCACGTTATATGTAAAACACGAAAGAAGCCATGACAATCATTATAAGCGCTACTTAATACATCAAAGCGTCTGCGGCTACCAACGTTTTTTCACTTTAAACCATTTGAGGCACTCTGGCAATATCAGAGAGGTTTCTTTTAAAAACACTCAAGGCCTGTTTGGAGACTCGTCGACTTTCAATGGAGTGTATGAATTTATTTATATGTAGCGGACCTTTCTCGCGACCGAGGAGATAAATCTTTCATTTTACCCGCCGACTGCCGTTATGTTTTTATTGAATGTGTGGGCCTTTAATCTTATTTCGACATGTGCCTACGTGATGTCAATGCAAAGACTTGTACGTTTTAATGGGTTCTAAATATACAAGATGGATGGCCTAGCCAAGGTCTGCGTTGGATGTTTGTTTTATAGTTCTGTAGATCATGTACATGACCAATTACGTTGGTCTGACTCAATACGCGCAAATACAGCAGAAGATCGATCCAGATGGCGAGCAATAGTCCGCGAAAAGATAACCCACAAAGGTTATGTTCCTCAGCAATGAGGCATAGCATACGATACGATGCAAGGAGGAAGAGATCATGTAGGTACATACATAATTCAAATTGTATTCATAGGCGGCGATGACTATATTACATTAGGTAAATAAATAAAGAGCTAGATGAAACCAGAATTGTTTCGTACTGTGCGGGCTAAAAGGAGTTTTCTTCGGCGGACGCTCGGACTGTAGAATGAGCTCCCCGCCGTGGTTTTTCCAATGGAGATCCAACAGCATGGGGTACTTCAAAAAGGGTGTGAAGAGATTTCTGGCTTATTCCTAAAATCCCCCTTGAAAATCCCCCCTAAGGGGGAAAAGTGGAATCTATAAAAAAAAGTCTATAATTCCCCCCTGATAATCCCCCTTAGGGGGGAAAACTGGACTCGAAAAATATTTTTCCACAATTCCCCACTGAAATTTCACCGTAAGGGGGAAAAGTGGAATCTAAAAAAAATCAGTCCAGAATTCCCCCCTAATAATCCCCCTTAGGGGGGAAAACTGGAATCGAAAAAATCAATGTCCACAAATCCCCCTTGAGGTAATTAAAGTTGAGATAGTGCCTCTGCTACCAGCGCCTATTTGGTTGCCGGTACTGGTTGCCAAAATATATACCGTGGACTCCGGCAGATATTTTACTCAGGTAAAGGTAACCTAATTGTGGGAGAGAGCGAACGAGTTTGGGAATAATATTGACCATTAAAGCACAGCATTTAGGGTCGGGCGAGTGATAGGGGCCACCCCTGGTGTTGCAAGCGTATAGGCTACGGGTAACCGCTTACCATCAGGTGGGCCACAAGCTTGTTTCCCACCTAAGTGGTATAAAAAAAACAAAACAGGAGGTCCGCTAGTAGACCGGGAGATACTGGAATAAATTTCCCTATCATTTGTACCAGTATGGCGAGCCTTCAGGGGTCTAATTACGTAATGACGAAAAGGAAAATGATGGTCATAGCGCTGGTACCGTCGGCCCAACCGCGTGGGCGTTAAAAGGACGTGTAGGATAAATTACGAGTTTCGAACGATTTGTTCCACAATATTTTTGTATTTTCCGATAGTCGAAGAAAAAGAAATAGGCGGTTGCGCGTATTAAAATTGAATGTTGTAGACTTAAGCTAGTTATTAAGTTGGTTTGAATAAAGTATTATTATTATATTATTTGTACCAGGCAAATTTTTGCATAGCTAATCATCCATCGTCGAGTAGTCATTCATGAAAATCACCATGCCCCTTTTCCGACGATTCAAAATTGCCGCCATACCACCGTAAAGGTGCGATGCGATTAACGCCCACGCGATTGGGCCGCCGGTGAGTATGACCATCATTTTCTTTTCGTCATTACGTAATTAGACCCCTAAAGGATGGCCATACTGGTACAAATGACCAGGAAATTTGTGCCAGTATCTCCCGGTATTCTAGCCCAAAGAAGACGTTCATTTGGCTTACAATCTATTCCGCCAATTTCCCACAATCGACAATGCGCTCTGATTGGCCAAGTCAAGAACACAAGATGCAGTCATCACATTTAATTATTACAAAATTCTGTGAAAAAATTAACCCCTTTTTTATATTATCGTTTTTTGGTATAACATTTAATAGAATCTGTAATCTAATCACATTTTTTATTTATATAAAGAGTGTAGAAATTAATGTTTGTAATAGGGGGGAAAAGTGGAATAAAATTAAATGAAAAGGGGGATTTCTAGACTTTTTTATATAAGGGTTCAGTTTTCCCCCCTGAGCGAGATTCTCTCAGGGGGGAAAAGTGGAATAAGTCGAAATGAAAAGGGGGATTTCTGGATAATTTTTACATTAGAGTTCAGTTTTCCCCCTTGAGGGGGATTCTCTCAGGGGGGATTTTAGGAATAAGCCAGATTTCTTCAGGGTCGGCAACGCGCGAGTGATACCCCTGGTGTTGCAAGCGTCCATAGGCTACGGTAACTGCTTACCATCAGGCAGGCCGTATGTTTGTTTGCCACCACAGAGGTAAAAAAAAAAAAGATAATTTTTTGACGTTGTTTTGAATCATCGTGTTCCTTTTCGCTTCTGATAAAATCTAACTAAACTTTGTAACTAACAACATCAATTTTTATTGTAATATGTAATTATACAGATGCTGTTTCTTTTATTAAATTGAAGACAAAACTATTTGCATTTAGTTGAAGATTTCACAACATTAAAGGAGAATAGAAAGAAAAAGATGTAATCTATCCCGTAAAGTTTATTATATAGCTTATTGAAGTTTTTACTAAATAAATAACAATACAAGGAAATTTATCACTAATCTAGCATACTTCTACATTAATGAGGCGAGAATTCTCGTTACGATTTAATATTTCCTTGCTCATTCAATTTAACTGAGCGCTGAAACGCAATAAGTTAGCTGTATAATATACAGTGTGTACCGTGCTAGTGAGCAATTTGTCACACTGTAGCCGGTTTCCAGTGACTAGGTCAGACCGAACTTACGCTAAATACTTAACCGACTTTCCAAACTTTTGATATTTTTGTTTGAAAATAAATGGTGTATAAAAAGACGTTTCATAACATTTGTGTATTTCGATAAGTTAGTACAATAAGTTGCGGCAAGTCAATAAAACATTTAATAAAAATCATTAGGATTGTTCTTACACCGATAATCATAAAAAAACATTCAAAGCCAAAGTTAAAGCCATTTATTCAATTTTGGCCCAAGAATTTACTGATGCCTGGAAAAAAATAGTCAGATTGACCAAAAAATTTAAAAAAAATATAACCTTGCTGAGTTTCTTGCCGGATTCTTCTCAGTTGAAGGCCGAGTTCCAAACCGGTGGTAAGTTCAGTAAATGTTACCTTCTTTTATAGACGGTGACTGACTGAGGACTTTATTTTGAAAGTGATTTATTGTGACTGGAAACTATAATAAAACTCGACACTGGCAGAAATGAGCCCTAATTTGACCTTGGTTGCCAAACTTAAAAATGCAGGGGGTAATGAAGGGGTAATTAGTCGGAATGACTCAGTAATTACTGCGATAATGGGTTGACATATTTTTTCATCAGAGAAACGAGGAAACGCCTTAAAGAAGTAATTTGATGAAACAACCACAGATATTCTTGAAATATAGGCAGAGCGTTGATATTTCAAAGATTATAAATACAGGCCTACAAAAAAGTACTGGACTCCGAGACGTTTCAAAAATTTTAAACCACATAATTATATTCACCAAAAACGAAACTTTATGTATCAATGTCAACTCCCCACAACCTACATTATTTTGAAATTAACTGAACAATTTTAATTAAAACCTATAAACTACTTCGCAAACCCATAATATCTTAACACACCTATGGTTATGACGTCAGACACGCGATACAGACCAATAAAAACGCCAGTTATTTTAATAAAAACTGCAAAATTATAGTGCATTAATGAGAAATTGCCATTTTAAGCGTTGAATGGCCAGTTTACGACGTACTATGTTGCGGCATTTTAAACTTTATTGCTTTTTTACTTGGACCATTTAATAACGCACGCTAAGCTATATGTTTAAAGTGTTAAAAAAATTCTAACATACATTTTGGCATTATATATAAAGTATGTAAATCTAATGAAATCTTCCTTAAATAATTACGGCCTGACTAATAAAACGCTATTTATTTAATACTAGCTGTTTCCGCGGTTTTACCTGCAGTCAACGTAATTTTACAGCCTTCCATAAAAGGGGTATCTAACACAAAAATAAATTACAAGCTGCCATCTCGCGTTTCCTTTTCCTGAGATAAAACTTAGCCTATACCTCAGAGTAAATAATATACTACATATAAAATAAATAAATACATATTCTGGGACATTACACACACGGTTATTATGTTTTTTGTAATATTTCTACATTTGAATCTATACAGTGTGAAATTGCTGTTAGAATTCACAAAGTGTAAACAAACATTTACGTACTCAACTCTACAAGTTTTTAATAACTGGGGAAGGCATCTACGTCGCTACGGTCAAGTGCTACGATGCTACGGCTAGCTGCTACAGTTATCGTAGCAATGATTCAAGAATCTCGGAACAACTTTTATAGCCCTGTGTGACCTGAACCCGCACTTAGTGCACGCTTCTCTGTGACTCTATGGCGGTGCAAGGTGGATGACACTTCCATATAAAAGGGAAGATCTTCCGCCAATCATCGTGCCTTGGGACCGCGGTCCAACTGTACATGTCGGACAGTAATTGGTAATTAGTAAACGATGCCTAGACACATGATTGTACTCATGATAACAATCAACTTTCCCAATGAAACAAATAGGGATAAATAACTTGATTAAATAAAAGCTGATGGTGTATTAATAGGTACTAAATATTATGGGCGCATGTGCTAAGTAAATTTAAAAAAATGTTTCTTTGGGAAAGTTGTTTGTTATCATGAGTACCTACAATGTGTCTAAGTATCGTTTACCATCAGTGATCTTCTCACGTTATCCCCCGAGGGAGAAAACGGGGGAATAAATCCGGGGTCGGATGACCCCACCATTGTACTCGTAGCTTCAAAATCGCCGTGTGCGAAGATACACATTTACAATTTGACGGGCCAGTTGGCGCAGTTGGTTAAGACGTGGAGTCTTAACCTATAGCGCCGCAGGTCGTGGGTTCGATTCCCACACAGGACATGCATTTGTGTGCATGAACATGTCTGTATGTCCTGAGTCTGGGTGTAATTATGTATATTAAGTATATATTTACGAACAAAAAGTAGTATATGTATTATATCAGTTAGATGGTTTCCATAGTACAAGCTCTGCTTAGTTTGGGATCAGATGACCGTGTGTGAGGAATGTCCCAGGATATTTATTTATTTATTTATTTATTATTACACGTGTCATTGGGGTATGTCTGGACGACATGTTGGAGTTTGCGCAGACGTACTCGCCGGGATGTTCATCTACTTCACGCCCCCGCGTGATCAACCGGCCGGGTGAGACCCATTGGGGAGGCCCAGCCAGCGATCAACAGCGGCGGCGGCTAGGTTGTTCTTCTTGGGGTAAGGGGAAGTGGGGGGTGGTATTTACGCCGTGTTCGCGAGCAGCGTCGCCCGATCGAGGGGCTCGTCGCAGGTCAACAGGACCAGCGAGGCGATCCCTCTCAAGATCGGCGGGAGAATCGTTTACAGTTTACCAGTCACCCTATCCCAAGCAGCACGCAAGCATATTCTACATCAATAAACCAGCCCATTTAGAACTTAGAGTTCTTTTAGAGACTTACAAGAGTGTAAAGAACAGTTTTAATACTTATAAGAGTGATTTATGAGATATTATACAGCTCTAGCTGTATACAATTCTTAGTAAGGGATCCGCGTCAGCTTAGGGCTTTTAAACAGAATATCAAAACTCTACTATACAGCGTTAAGAATTTTATAACACTCCAAGCTGGTTTTATCGTTAAAGCTGTATATAGGCTGTATAAAGGGATCCGCGGCAGCTTAGGGTTCTGAAACAGATATTATAACTCTATAATACAGCGTTAAGTGTTTTCTGACACTTCAAACTGGTTTTATCGTTAAAGCTGTATACAGGCTGTATTAAGCATGTGTTCACTTACTTAATACAGCAATAAACGTTCATAACTTACTTAGTACAGCTACTAAGACTTATAACACACTCCAAATATCGTCTAGGCTGTATAGCAAATTGTCGACATTTTTACATTTACAATAACAACATTTAAATTACAATTAAAGGAATATTTGATAATAACTATAGCCGTGTATCATGGTTATCAGCTTGAATAATGATCTTGTACACTCATATCTATTATTTAAAAATATATTTTTATTCTAACCTTAAAAACAAACACTTATTTACTGTATTTAGTATAATTTCTTTGTTTTGGCTTGATTATTTTGTTGGCGCGTGAATATTTTGACGGAAAACATACACAATTTCACAATAAATTAAAATTTGCACATTGAATTCATCAATAAACAGCATTAGATATCCATGTCCAAGATTTTATCCTTTCCATTTATTAAATATTATGTCGCCATTCAATATGGCATCGTGAATATTTTTATTTATTTTATTCTCACATAATTCTCTTCGACAACCTATTTAGAACTATTATTATTACAAGATACTTATAAGAGGATATCCGTAGAGTATAGGCTGCTCTATACACCTAATAACAGCTCTAATACAGCTTTTATACTTGTCTTTTATTTATACAGCCTTTATACAGCTCCAATAACGAACTAAGCTGTGTAATGTGGGCCCTTTTTACACTTATAAGGCCTGCATAAGCGCTTATACAGCCTTTTTACAGCCTGAATATTCAGCTTTTAGTATAAGAACGAACTATAATACAGCCTTTAAACAGCTTTTTATGCTTCTTGGGATATATGTAGATTCTCGAGAAAACTTCGTAAGTGCGATGCAGGATAATGTGGCGCCACGCCATCTATCTTTTTGGACTATCTTAGGTTTACAGATGGCGCTACAGTTCTATTATTACAAGGAGAAGGGTATAATAAGTGCATGGAAATATTATGGACTGCATAATTCACATTTATCGTAATATAGCTTCTATTCATGAAGATATAAGTTTATCTACATATATTATTAATATATGTACATATTTTGTCAATTTTCCATTAGCAACTAAGCGATGTTTGGTAATACAGTATAATACGTACAGTATAAGCGATGTTTGGTAATATAGTAGGTAAGGATAAGTAATCAAAAAATCACTACATTAAACTAATTTCAAATAAAAACGAATTGCAATAAAGTTACGTAAGCAAGGCTATTGTTTATCCTACTTTTAATTGCTATTCTACCTCTCAGTGCGCTCGTTTTAATAACCTCGTACAAGAGCCAACGAAAGTTATTCCAGTGTGTGCTTACCTTCATTTTCCTGTTTGATTAAGTGTCTATATAACAGGCAATTTGGTAGGAAAATACTCGATCCTGTGCCTACATTCATTTCGATGGTAAACATTACTTGGGGGCTTTATTATTACAATCTGTATAAGAACAACTTTTTAATTTTTTGTTATTGATTATAATTTCTTCATCGTGAAGGTAGTAAGGACACAAAGCCTTAAAGGGAAAGGGCTTAGGCTGAGCATCCACCGGAGATATATGTGTAAATACATTAATAAAGTCTCCCTTCTAAAACTATTATCTTCTGTATAGTTTTCACCTATTTAGTTGTCAGGTATATTTAACTTTATACACAGTGACAGACTGAATGATACTTGCAGGGGTCAAAGAACTCATCAATATGTCCAACATTTTCTAAGAGACCAACTTTGAAATCTCACTCATAAAAAACATTTTCGAACAAGATTGATGTTGTTGTGATTCTGAAGTTTCTACTTTAATAAATAGTTGGCCATATTGATGAGTACTTTCACCCTTAGAAATATGTCCCTTAGTCACACAATATAATCTAATACATGTACTTTATAAATTAAACGTCTGTTAGCCTTCTAACTTTAATCCTACCATCCATTATACTAAATATATTACTTACTTATTAATATCCTTACTATCCTAACTATAATATTATATAAACGAATGTGAGTTTATTAATTTGTTTGTAACGCTTTCACGCCTGACAGGCAGATAGCCTATGGTATAGAGAAGGACATAGGCTACTTTTTATCCCGGGAACGCGGGTGAAACCGCATGGGACAACATATTATAAATACGAAAGTAACTCTGTCTGTCCGTGTAAACTTTTCACGCCACGACGGCGATAAAATTTGGCACTAGCCTATAGTATAGACAGGGCATAGACTTCTTTCCCAGGGACACGGGCGAACCACGGGAGATAGAATTTATAATGTATTTAAGCTAATAAAAGCGTGTTAATAATACAAGCGAAAGTGTTTATTACCTCTTGACGCTGCAACGGCAGAACCAATCGTGATGAAATTTGGTATATTAATAGATCATGACTTGGAATAACATATTATAGGAACGTTGAATGAAGCCGCGGGCGAAAACCGAATAAATCGAAGGTACAAAAGCCTCGCACAAACTAACGTCGTAACAAAAATCCAGTGTAGTGGATTTCCTGTCCTTTTGATTGCAATGTAAAAAGAGAGGAAACGATACGTCCATGTTTATGCATGCTACTCTCGTATTCCAGACAAAGGTGTATTCACAAAAGTATGACTTACTCTGTTGTTGGTGCACGTACCTTTGCAACTTAGTATACCTTCATAGTACAGCAAAAAAACATGCGATTATTTAGTCGCAAATTTCTTTTTTTTGACGTTAGCTCATATATTTTGGTTCACTTAACTATAAGATATGTGATGTTATAAGAATGTCGTGATAATTTTTAAGGTCTTTATTATTTTCCAGGCGGATTCCCATCCAAGACAAAATTTTGTATGTAATGTAACATATATTTTTTATGTAATTTATTTATAAGTAGTATTTTTATCAATCATCTGGTTTCCATATGTAGTACAAGCTCTACATCTTGGAATCTTGAAAAAATTAAGATCACACTTAATTCTGATGAGAATTTACTAGTCTGCACATTCTGTTAATGAATAAAATATAATATACAGGTACACTACTGACTGATATACACCGTGACTTTTTATTCGTCTTAGAAACGCAGCCCACTTAATGTAGGTATGTACCCAATGACAAAGTACTAATTTTATCTTCTATATATATAAAAATGAATTGCTGTTCGTTAGTCTCGCTAAAACTCGAGAATGGCTGGACCGATTTGGCTAATTTTGGGTTTGAACTATTCGTGGAAGTCAGGGGAAGGTTTAAATGAAGGGTAGGGTAGGGTATTACGCGAACGAAGTCGCGCCGGGTTATCAATAATAAATAATAATAGTTATCAATAAAAAAAAAACATTTGTATAATAAAAAAATAAAAAAAAATCATTAGAATTATGAAAAATTCGAGTTAATAATTAAAAACGTATGAAATGGTAGACAATACCAACCCAGAGCAACACATTCGAGTAGACTGTGCTGGTAAAACAGGGTGTTAAAAACTACGTCAAGCGTCATACTCATAATTAATAATATTAGTTTTTTTTAATTATACAAATGTCCAAACATTATTAGTATTTTTTTTATATTTCATTGGTTACATTATGTGGAATGCGTTTCTACGACGAATAAAAAGTCACGGAGTATTATTTATTATTACATAAATCTACGATAGTAAACGTACGTTTCTAAAATATAATAATTTTATACTATTAACTCAAACTTATGTGCAATTTAAAATAAACACTGCTTTGTAAACTAACCCCTAACATACTCATAAAACGTTATTTAACTTATATATTGTTTAAAGGGTCACGTAAATATCGTCACTCTATTGTCATTGTCAAATAATGTGACATTATTTACGTGACCATTTTAGTTAAATAGCGCTTTATGAGTAAGGGGGTAAGTGAAAATCATTTCTTGCTTCCAAAAATCAACATAAATTAAAATCGCAAATCAAAGCAAAACACCAATACAAAAAGCCCTTACAAACGTGTAAGTGATCATCGGAACGTGATCGGAATGATATGACAACCGAAAGGGAAGCATGGAGTAGCGACACATAATTTCGCACGTTACGGCAATATGATTGTGCTTTGTGCTGTATTGAGCCACTCGGCTCGTTGTTGAGATTTCATTCGTTTTGTTATGACACGCTGCCAATATTTATGAATATCTATTCGCATTATTATGTTCAACAGTTATAGAACGAATAGTATGCTTTAAGTCAACTACTTAAAGTGCACTCTGGCTCTGTTGACACTGTTATAAAATGACATAACATACGTTACGCAACTTGAGCCAAAATGGTTTTGGTATTTATTTATTTATTTTATTTGGCTCTTCAACAATGAGTACACTAATACAGCAATAACAAAACAATACAATTTAAAACTAAATCTAAGTGTCACATTACTTATAGATGAGCACAGCATGCACTAGTAGATGCGCTGTTATAATTAAAACTAAAGCGAACAAAAAGAATTTATAATAAACAGACAGAAAACAATTGGTACTTATAATATAATACGTCTAACCTAAAATGTTAATCGCTGGTGACAATTAATTTCTTAATTACAGGTATTGATGTTATACTTAAATCTATGACATCTTCATATCTCCCATACAATGCATACATTCTAGATAACAGTGCTGCCTTAATTTTGTATAGCATTTTGGTAGACAGAAAAGCTTTTTGTTACAAAATCTCGGCAGGTTCCGTGGAACGAGGAAAGCTACTTTGCTAAGCAAATCAGGACAATTCATTGAGCCAGTTATGATTTTTTTCAAGAAGACTAAATCTAACATTTCTCTGCGCTTTTCCAACGATGCTATTTTAAAGTGTTTTAGTCTATCTTGGTATGTTATAAGCTTTCTACCCATATTGCAACTGTAGGTCAAATGCCATAGAAACCTTTTTTGTAACCTTTCAATACGCGCAATGTGGACATTATACCCAGGAGACCAGACCACACTGCAATACTCCAGATGACTTCTTACCAATGAGTTATACATAATTTTCTTAGTAATAGGTAATAGGTTTTTTAAAATGTATAAGGTATATAATGCACTGTTAATTGAAAAAGATTGCAAAATGTTTTACTAGTGTTAGTTTCCTGTTTTGGTGATACTTTTAAGGGCTTATTTTGTGTAACTTGAAATTTATCAAAATTAGTCACGAACTTGATTAAGAAATCACTATCATAGGTACAATGAGGTTGAGCTTTCGGTGAAGGAAAAAATCGCGAGGAAACCATAGCATGGTGGTAGGGTATATTGTAGCACCCATCTGGCTGGCTAAAACCCTCATGTTGATAATCTGTCGCCAAGCCCCTAACGGTGTGTTCCGACAGCTGCTCTTGAGAGCCAGTTGAGGGCTCATAAGTGTTTATAACTAAAACTATTACTGATTAGTAACCAGTTTCTTTCATAAAAATTCAATCAAATCAATTCCATCCGTATCTGATGTACCTACAAACCTTTTTAGTTTTGGAATATGGACATAAATCGACCGATTTGGGTTTTAGTCAAGCTTCCGGCTACGGAAGTGTGGCTTGAGAGTTCACATTCGATTGCTTTTGTGCCTGGTCGGCAAAAGCGTGAAAATGTCGTTCTCCTTCTACATGACCAGTTTGTAACCCCTTTCACCGAACATTTGTAGGTAATACCTTAACTGGCAATTTTTTTTTGATAAACAATATCGATGTAACTGATTTTTCATCACACTTGCTCATAACGTGGATCATTACATCGCTTTTAGGCTCATAATCCAAGATATTTAACACGAGTGTTTTTACTTTACATTACCGCACTCGTGTTTTATATCGAAAACGAAGCATTTTTGACTTAACCGGGTAACACAGTTTAAAATAAAGCATAGCATAAGTTTATTATTGTTTTTGGTTATTGTGTTAGTGTCATAAGTTGTGTTAGGTTTTTTGAGTATTCTAAATTATTATATATGTGGAAATCTTTTATTGGCTGTACTTGTGATAATGTCTGTATTGTTATTTATTTTTAACCGACTTCAAAAAAGGAGGAGGTTCTCAATTCGGATGTTTATATATTTTTTTTTTTTTATGTATGTTCGGCCATAACTCCGTCATATGTAGACGGATTTTCAAAATAATTTTTTTGTTCGAAAGGGGTTTATTCCGAAATGGTCCCATATAAATTTCATATAGATCTGATGATGAGTTTCGGCGACAGACAACGGAACTCTTAAAACATTTTTTTATGTATGTTCCGGCATAACTCCGTCATATGTAGACGGATTTTCAAAATTATTTTTTTGTTCGAAAGGGGTTTATTCCGAAATGGTCCCATATAAATTTCATATAGATCTGATGATGAGTTTCGGCGACAGACAACGGAACTCTTAAAAAATGACAGCAAATCTACCGCAATTGCTGCTATCGCTTAAATATGCATTGTTTACGAAGGCCTTTACACGCGAAAGTATTTAAGTATATATGAAACTAAAAATTCAAAAATAAAATAACTTTTTGACAAAAAAAAGCGAAGGCAAAATTCAGCGAAATATTTTCTACAGAACACGTCATGCGATTTCGCTCACTTCAAAACAGTGTCAGATAAGAGTTATTTCTTACTTTTTAGTGTACTTTGAAGGCGGTTTTTTTTTTTGTTAAAAAGTTATTTTATTGTAATCGCTGTTGATTTCCCTAAGATGAAATAAATAAATAAAAAATATTGTTTAAAAATAGTACACATTTACTTGAATAAATAAATATTTGTTGTTAATTAATGTTATAATTACGAAAATATTCGCTGTATTACAACAGGTGGAGATTTCGAGATGGCATATTTTCGAAACTATGTTGGGTTACTCAAGTATTTATATACTCTGAGCTCATGCTGAACAACTTTTATGGGTACAATAGTGAAAATCTCAATTTTTTTTTTTTAGTTTTCTTACAAAATGTCAACCTTGCTCGATCATAATGTATGAAAAGTAAAAAAATATTTTGAGATAAAAGTTGTTCAGCATGACTAATCCATCATAGGTTTCGAAAATATGCCGTCTCGAAATCTCCACCCAGTATTTTTAACATCGACTGTATGTCGATTTTTCGTGCCCTTGCTTCCACATTGCAGACGCGGCACGCAAAAAAAAAGCCTGCGCTCTTTTTCTCATGAATATTGTGTTGTTGATAATTAACAAAAATATCGCCTCAAAAAATTCAAGTCTGTTTTTTCGTCGCAATTGTGTTGAAAAATGTCTACGCGTGTGCGTGCATTGGTCATTACACTCTCGGTTACCTTAACATAGCATAATACCGCCTCGAGTATAATGACCAAAATGGCATACGTCATGTGTCATAATGTACTATTAATATATTGTACAGTCGAGAACATAAATATGTATACACTTAGTAAAATTCAAGAACGGTTTCCTCTTAAACTACTGATTGTAATTATGAGATATTATAAAGGCAGAATCTTCTAACATATACTATTATGATTTGTGTAATAGTTTAACACTTAAATGTTAAACATGCGAGAAAATTGCTTTTGAATTTCAGAAAGTGTATACATATTTATGTCCTCGACTGTACTTGTATAATTTTTATATCCTACTAAGATTATAAACGCGAATTTTTTTTTTACTTTTTCACCCAAAATCTACAAAACGGATTTGGATAAAATTTGGCACACAGATAGAATATGTTCTGGAGTAACACATAAGATACACTTTATCCAGAGAAAATAAATAGGTATTTCGGGAAAGCGGGCAAAACCGCGGGGTGGAATCTAGTTATACATAATTTTAAAGCACATAAGCTAGAAGCCTAACATAGATTATCGTTCGACTAAAGATGGCTTAAAATAGCCGAAATTATTCTAATCATTTATTTATTATATCATCTGATGATTAAAGTTATATGTATAACTTCTAGTTGTTTTTTTTATAACGAATCAAACTGCTAGTGGTAAGAAACCGGTATATGAAGGCAACATTTCTATTTTATCGAATGCCATAATCCATAATATTGTTTGTGGGATGAATCGCGGATATATCGGGATTCCGGAGACCTTGATATAGTTCTATATATTGCTATGATTAATGGCAAATGTGGCATCACACAAATCCGGTGTTTGTTATATATATAAATATATATAGTTGCATTACAAATGATCTGTTTCCCTTCATATTGCGTAAGCATTTTTGGCATTTGATTGAGTAGACTTGTAGTATATGTCAGGGCCAGTGGGCGTGGAGATTTGATACAGTGACAGCCACACCGTAGGTCTTAGGTTCAATTCTCGCCTCAGATAAAATTGTTTGTAGGTTTTCTCTGAGTGTAGTTTTAATATCTATATATAATGTATGTATTTAAAAGTAGTAATCAGTTATCTGGTTTCCACAGAACAAGCATTGTTTAGTATGATATCAGTAAGCCTATGTGAATAACATTCAAGCTTTATTTAGTTTCACCTGTCCGGTGTCTGTAATCGAATCTTGCAAGTTAAATTTCCCAGTGTCCAATTGAGCTGAAATTTGGTATACATTAGTATATTGGATGACCATGCAAGTACATACAACAAAAAGTAGTCACCATAAAAAGCTTGATTTAAAAATGACATTTTTAACAACAACTTGTTATCTTTCTTCTCCTTCTTAGTCGTGCAGTCTTGGCAGAGTGGTCGTGGTCATGGATTGTTCCCTTCGCTCATGACCGCTTCATGTTCCTCCATTTTTGTCTGCTAGTGGCGTTTTGGGAACATTCGGTAATCGTACATTGCGTGTATCAATCATAACCTCATAAAAGTTGTGTAAAACATTTATTCAGAGAAGAAATAAACGTATAAGAAGTAATAGATATTAATTTAAAATTCAAAAAGTATTTATTCAATCTAGGCCCTGAGAAGGCACGTACCTATGAACGTTAACAAAATGATTCTATTCTTTCGATTCTTCTTTATTCCGATTTCTGTGGAGATAATATTAGGTATTTAAACTTATTGCATATAAGTCGGTTTAAAAAAATTGTAGGTAAGTATTTATTATAATGAAAAAAGGTGCACTATTTTTCTTAATATCTCTATATACTCGTATATATCCCTATTTCCCTTGGTCTATAACTTGAGAACGACATTATCGATTTCATCCATATTTTTTTTAAAGTTTTCTAATACTCTGGAGAAGTTTCTTACAAAAAAAAAATAAGAAAATTGCGTATAAAAATAGAAAATCTATGAAAACCTAAGGGTAGGGTATATCCCTCGGGTACGCGGGTGAAAATGCGGGGCAGAACTAGTTATTTTCACGTAGCAGACTGCCTCTTTTTAAAAAGTTCCGCTTATTCCTGACGACTTTACATTTTTATCTCAGCCGTATTTTTCATTGCGACGACAATTTCTCAAAGTATTTTTATCACAAAGCAATTTTCCACTGAAGTTAACTTATGTTAATTTGAGAAATAAAGAACCTTAACTATATTTCTATTCATAGATATAAAAGAGACAAAGTTAACATAAACCAGCAAGTGCGTGTCGGACTCGCACAAAGAGGGTTCCGTACAATAATAATAATATTTACTAAATCAAATTGACTATGAAATGAATAGTAGGCGCAGCAGAATTAATTGAACTGTTTTACAAAAAACTTAAACCGACTTCAAAGTACACTACGAAGTAATCAAATCCTGATCTGATGACAATGGGATCAAACGGGAAGTGTACCCTTCCAAACAAAAAAATAATTTTCCAAATCGGTTCATAAATGACGGAGTTATGAAATAACAAACATAAAAAAAATACAACCGAATTGAGAACCTCCTCCTTTTTTTGAAGTTGGTTAAAAAACTAATTATTCCTGTAAATCAAATTAAATAAAATGTTTATAATTAGAAAAACTATTCATACATTCAAGTATTTCAATAGCCTCAAAGTCAAAGTGAAAGCCATTTATTCAATTTAGGCCCCAGAGAAACACTGTGTCACTTGGTCCCACCACCAATAACAATCAGCTATATGTCATTGGAAAGCTCTCGTGATGATTAACCCCCTTACTCGTAAAACATTATTTAACTAGTAAACTGATTAAGCGGTCACTTAAATAACGCCAAATTGTTTGAAAATGAGAGCAAGGTGACGTTATATATTTCACCATTTAATCAGTAGGATTAGTTAAATAGCGTTTATGAGTAAGACCGATAATTGTTAGTTATGCAGCTAATCTCAAAACTTTGTATATAAAAAGTTATAGGTACTTTTGTATTTGTTAACATTGACAACATGATAAGGTCGTAACCCTTCTTCCAGTATACATAAATTCTGCATTACCTACGTTCACATTTCATTAGTCAAACCCGCTGAGATAACAGAATTACGACCCTGCTTAGTAAAACTCACGTAAGACCAAACGCAAACATTTGCAAAGACTGAGGTTAAATCTAGAGCTTTCAAGTTTATTAATGTGCCTTAATTTCGTATATTCAAATGCAAAATGCAAGCCGTTCACATATGTCACCTGAAACCGTGTTAATGCGCTTGGTAAATGTATGCTAGTCATGTCACGACTTGGATGGATCCAAAGATGGATGCTATGTAGATGAATTCTGTTCTTGGATTTGAAATAACAAAGTTCGCAATACTAATTAAATCGAAGACGATATATTTCAAAATATTATCATAAGACTTCGTTATGTTTTATCTTATCTTTGGAGGATTCCGTACCCAAAGGGTGCCAATGTGACCCTATTACTAAGCCTTCGCTTTCCGTCCGTCCGTCCATCCGTCTGTAAAAAGTAGACAGATTAAATGTTCACAGAACGTGTATTTATATTGCCACTATACCAAGCAAAAATAAAAATTTAATAAAATTAAAGGTACAATAGACGTCTTTATGGAACCCTTCGTGTTCGAGTCCGACTCGCAATTGGCCAGTTTTATGTATATAGGCATTTGTTTGACCATAATCTCACCAGGATTAGTGATGATGTGGCCAAAGGCACACAAGACCTTGAACACCACTGGCTCTCAAGTGCAGCTTTCGAAAAACAATGGTCGGTGCTTGGCAATAGATATTGTTATTTTATTCAGATCTCATTGTAAACAGGCGGCTAAGTTGCAAACGCACCCGACTACGATAATATGGATGCTTATATGGTTATTTATCGTACGAAAGTATTGGCCTGTGCAAGGCAAGGCCATAAGTGAGGAATTGTTTGGAACCAAATTGGTCTTGAACTCTATGGTTTCAAAGGAGCTTCCTACCGCGGACGCTCAGGTTGTGGAATGAGCTCCCCATCGTAGTTTTCCTAAGGGAGTATAGCATAAGGTTCGTCAGCAAACTAACATAAGCGATTCCCAAAGCCTATAATCGTTTGCAACACCAGAGATATCACTCACTTAATATTCTAACTGTGGAATTATCGATAAATTAATGACGAGTTTAGTAAATGATTTTCTACCGCTAGGCACCTTATCTTCAAATATTATTAATATGGTTAATCTGGGAGCTCAATATTAGTGTGCCGTATTATATTTGAAATACGTGGTAACCTAAGGATCGCAAGTACTACTAATAAATGATGATAATCGTTTAAATCCACAAGCATTAATAAACATGAATTCAATAATCCTATTAAGATTGCTATTATTATCATGTTTGGTATATGACTGTGAGTAAATCTATTGTGAAACTTAAGATAAATCAAATTAGGTGTTATTTGCCATAGACTAAAAATTAAGGTAGTATAAACAGAAGGGAATAGAAACACTCTTGCAGAATCAACTTGATTTATTTAGCACGTATAGATAGATTTATCGCAGCTTACGGACAGAGTTTCGGCTTAGCTTAGTGTACCGTACAGAATAGAACGACGAAATCAGCTCCCTGACTATTTAAATGTTTACCCCTACCATAATTTGCAATGGAGAAAGTAAAAGGGGCGTCACTACCAATCAACAGCGTACTTTACTGTCATTGGAGCTGCTTTCGCGGTGACCATACATAAGTGGCGGTAAATAAGCTCAGCATAGACAATTAGCTTGGCATGGCTGGCTTGGCCTGGCTGGCTCGGCCTGGCTGGCTTGGCATGCCTGGCTTGGCATGCCTGGCTTGGCACGCCTGGCTGGCTTGGCATGCCTGGCTGGCTCGGCATGCCTGGCTGGCTTGGCATGCCTGGCTTGGCATGGCTGGCTTGGCTGGCACGCAGTGAGGGCTGATATGTGGCGATACAGTAGGCATTTTAATTACGCTACAATTCTAATAATTACAAAAAATATTATTATATAATAATGTCATTTAAGTGTAAGAGACACATCGCTACATTGTTAGCCCGCAATATACACATATATGACCAAGCTACAAGTAGCTTAGTTGGGACTACTGACACGGGTGTTATTAGCGATAACGAGGTGTCTGGGGAGGGTTTTTAGATATTATGACAAAGGCTCAGGTCAATAATTTAAATATTGTGCATCAGAACATTCAGGGCCTAGCTGGCAAAGAATTGGAAATTGAATTATTTCTTGAGTACAATAATGTTAATATTTTTTGTGTAACTGAACATTGGTTGAAGAATCATGAGTTAATGCTCAATACTCCTAATTATAAACTGTTAAGTGCGTTCGTTAGAAAATCAGCTATACATGGAGGTAGTTTAATTTTAGTTTCAAATAATATTAAATGTAAAAATCGCAAAGACATTGTAGATTTATCTATCGAGCGCACTGTTGAGTTGTCCTGCGTAGAGCTTGAGCGCTATATTATAATTTGTGTGTACCGTCCCCCTTTAGGTGACTATAATTTGTTTGAATTAGTTTTAGAAGATGCTCTTAAGAAAGCTCAAACATGTAATAAAAGTATAATAGTATGTGGCGACTTTAATGTTAATTTGTTAGTAGATTCACCTACAACACTTAGATTTATTAATTTATTCAAATCATTTAATCTTAATAATTTATTCTATGAACCAACTAGAGTGACAGAAACTTCTGCAACGTGCCTGGACAATGTATTCTGCTGCTGTGATGTACTCGAAAAATCTATTGTCACTGAGTTGACTTCGGATCATTGTGGTCAGAAAGTAGTACTTTTTAATGAAACTAATGTTAAACCGCATAAGATAACTTGTAGGCCCATCCCAAGTAGCATAACAAGCTGTTTAAAGGCTGTATTAAAGTTCGTTCTTATACTAAAAGCTGAATATTCAGGCTGTAAAAAGGCTGTATAAGCGCTTATACAGGCCTTATAAGTGTAAAAAGGGCCCACATTACACAGCTTATTTCGTTATTGGAGCTGTATAGAGGCTGTATAAACAAAATACAAGTATAAAAGCTGTATTAGAGCTGTTATTAGGTGTATAGAGCAGCCTATACTCTACGGATATCCTCTTATAAGTATCTTGTAAGAATAAGAGTTCTAAATAGGTTGTCGAAGAGAATTATGTCAGAATAAAATAAATAAAACTATTTACGATGCCATATTGAATGGCGAGATAATATTTAATAAATGGAAAGGATAAAATCTTGGACATGGATATCTAATGCTGTTTATTGATGAATTCAATGTGCAAATTTTAATTTATTGTGAACTTGTGTATGTTTTCCGTCAAAATATTCACACGCCAACAAAATAATCAAGCCAAAATAAAGAAATTATACTAAATACAGTAAATAAGTGTTTGTTTTTAAGGTTAGAATAAAAATATATTTATAAATAATAGATATGAGTATACAAGATCATTATTCAAGCTGATAACCATGATACGGCTATAGTTATTATCAAATATTCCTTTAATTGTAATTTAAATGTTGTTATTGTAAATGTAAAAATGTCGACAATTTGCTATACAGCCTAGACGATATTTGGAGTGTGTTATAAGTCTTAGTAGCTGTACTAAGTAAGTTATGAACGTTTATTGCTGTATTAAGTAAGTGAACACATGCTTAATACAGCCTGTATACAGCTTGAACGATAAAACCAGTTTGAAGTGTCAGAAAACACTTAACGCTGTATTATAGAGTTATAATATCTGTTTCAGAACCCTAAGCTGACGCGGATCCCTTTATACAGCCTGTATACAGCTTTAACGATAAAACCAGTTTGAAGTGTCAGAAAACACTTAACGCTGTATTATAGAGTTATAATATCTGTTTCAGAACCCTAAGCTGACGCGGATCCCTTTATACAGCCTATATACAGCTTTAACGATAAAACCAGCTTGGAGTGTTATAAAATTCTTAACGCTGTATAGTAGAGTTTTTATATTCTGTTTAAGAACCCTAAGCTGACGCGGATCCCTTACTAAGAATTTTATACAGCTGGAGCTGTATAATATCTCATAAATCACTCTTATAAGTATTAAAACTGTTCTTTACACTCTTGTAAGTCTCTAAAAGAACTCTTAGTTCTAAATGGGCTGGTTTATTGATGTAGAATATGCTTGCGTGCTGCTTGGGATAACATTAAATCGTATGGTCCGTTTTAAAGATAGGGTTAGTAACAATATTGCCTCTGTTGACATGGCACAGGACAAACCAGATAGTCTTTACAGTAATCTCTTTAAATTTATAAAAACAGAATTTGATAAGGCTTTTAAACCCAGAACCTTTAGTGAAAATTATAAAATTAAGTTTAACGACTGGGCAACATCGGGTATTTACATAAGTAGAGCTAAGTTGTATGAGCTGTATGGCATGAAAAAATTCAATCAAAATATCGATTTTCTTGAGTATGTCAAAAATTATTCCAAAATTTTTAAGAAAGCCTGTACTTCTGCTAAGTCCATATATTTAAAAAATAAAATTAGTCAATCAAACAATAAAGTCAAAACTACTTGGAACATTATCAACTCTGAAAGGGGAAAATACCAGAACAGTAATAAGCGTATTGAGTTAAATATTGATAATAACATTATTTCTGACGATAGTCAAATTGCACATGCTTTTAATTTATTTTTTACTAATATACCGGTAGACACAACTTGCTCCTTGAATTCGTCACCGATAGATGCTGAATTGTTATTAAAATCCAATGTGCCTGAGTGCTGTGAATTATTTAAGTTTAGGCACGTTACACCTTACGACATAGTCAAAACATTTAAAACCTTGAAAGTTAAACGCACTGGGGACTTATGGGATGTATCCGTAACTGTTTTGCAGGGTATCATTGATGACATTGCTCCGCATTTAGCTTTAGTATTTAACAAATGCGTTGATTTCGGCCAATTTCCAGATTTAATGAAATATAGCAAAGTTATACCTTTGTTCAAGGCGGGAGATCCCAGTGATCCTTCCAATTATAGACCAGTTTCCATTTTGCCAGCCTTGAGCAAAGTATTTGAAAAGATTATTTTAACGCAATTGCTCGCTCACTTTAATTTGAATAAACTATTACATAGTGAGCAGTATGGGTTTACAAAGGGTCGTTCAACTATTGATGCCGGGGTAGCACTTTTAAGAAATATTTTTAACGCTTGGGAGAAATCACAGAATGTTATTGGAGTATTCTGTGATCTATCTAAAGCCTTTGATTGTGTTGATCACCGGACACTCATACGTAAACTAAATTATTATGGGGTTAGGGGCGCAGCACTTGATCTGATGAAGTCGTATCTCGGGGATAGAATTCAAAGTGTTGATGTCAATCGTATTAAATCATCTGGTTCTCCTGTGCTTATGGGGGTGCCGCAGGGCTCTATTTTAGGTCCTTTTCTATTTTTAATTTATATTAATGATCTTCCTTTTTATGTCAAAAATACCTGTGGAATTGTACTGTTTGCTGACGATACCTCACTGATTTTTAGTGTTGATAGACTGAAATCTAATTTTGACGATGTAAACGGTGCATTATCTCGGGTATTAAACTGGTTTACTGTAAATAATCTAGTTTTAAATGCAAAGAAAACTAAATGTATTAAATTTGCACTACCTAATGTTAAAAAAGTAGGCTGTAATTTAATGATAAATAATGAACCTTTAGGTCTTGTTGAATCATCAGTATTCTTAGGGATTACTTTAGACTCGAAACTTCAATGGGGCAACCAAATATCATGTCTTTCGGGAAAGCTCAGTTCAGCTGCTTATGCAGTTCGAAAAATTAGACAGCTAACAGACGTAGACACAGCTCGATTAGTTTATTTTAGTTATTTCCATAGTGTTATGTCTTATGGCATTTTACTTTGGGGTAAAGCTGCTGATATAGAAACCATTTTTATTTTGCAAAAAAAAGCAGTGCGAGCTATTTATAATATGAGTTCTCGAGCTTCCCTCAGAGATAAGTTTAAACATATAGGTATCCTCACAGTAGCATCGCAGTATATTTATGCAAATATATTATTTGTACATCAGAATATTAATATTTTTGTAAAAAAAAGTGACGTGCACTCTTTTAATACTAGAAATAAGCATAAACTTGTGACCTCTGCTTATAGACTCCAAAAAGTGCAAGGTTCATTTTTAGGACTGAGTATACAATTTTATAATAAAATCCCTAATAAAATTTTGAATTTACCGTCACATAAGTTTAAGGAATGTATTAAGGCCGCTTTAGTACAGAAGGCTTACTACAATATTACCGAATATTTAAATGATAAAAATGCTTGGGTGTAGCGCTCGCTCTACAGGAAACATCTGATGTAATAAATTTAAGTTTGATTTTGAAAAGAGTAATTGCTGAGTTTATTGCCGGCTCTTCTTAGCAAAAGCAACCTTCCGAACCGTGCATTAGAGTATTAGAGTTTGACTATTCATAAGTGCCTGTGAAGGCCTATTTGAATGAATAAATTATTTCATTTCATTTCATTTCATTTCATTTCATTTCATTTCATTTCATGTATTTTTGTTTACGCCATCAATAAAAATATATAAACTTTTTCCCAGGGTATATTTATCTTAGATTTTTGTGGTGATAATGAAGTCAAGCATGCAAATCTTTTTAGTCGAATGCCTTAGCGGCTGTCGTAAGTTCGAATCCTACAAGAGTTTTTGGTTTAGAAAAAACATCATGAAGAAATCAAGGACGGTAACCATTCCCAATATTCTGGCAGCTGCAGTTGAGACTAAGTCCTCTCTAGGTTTTGTGTGTTTACCACCTTCGGCCACATAATCACTGACTTTTTTTTATACGTCTAATTCGGTTAACAAGCATACGGCCCGCCTGATGGTAAGCGGTTACCGTAGCCGTATGGACGCTTGCAACACAAGAAGCATCGCTCACGCGTTACCGACCTTTCCTCCCTCCCCAATGAGCACTGGCGACCTTACTCACACGCAGGAACACAACTTTACACAACATAAAGTTATTTGGCTGCGGTATTCTGTAAGGTGGAGGTACTTCCCCAGTCGAGCTGCTCTTAGAGCGAATAAACGCTACGCTCTACCTCTCTCAAAACTGACTACGGTGATATTGTTATCAAATACAGTAACAACAGACTTTGCAGACTTAAGTAAATCATGCTCACTTTAAGGCCTTTGCTTGCGGCGGCGTCGTGTGACGGGTCGCTCACTTCCCTCCAATATGGCGAGGAGGGCGATGGCTGCCACACGCGTCATACTTGTGAACAGGTGCTGCTTTTGGGGGCTGGTCTGCTATTTATTTACTTATTAAATATCGATTCAGTCTATTCTGTCGTTTTGTCGCTGCGTCGGGGCACGCAATTGTTGTCAGTGCGATTAGAATGTAAATTTTATGTAATTAATACTTTTTTTGAAAAAAGTAATTGCTGAAATTATTGCCGTCTCTTCTCAGCAAATACAACCATCCGAACCGGTAGTAGAGTATTAGAGTCAGATTTTTGTGTGGCTGCGAAGGTCTATTTCAATAAATGATTTTAAATTTTAGAAAATCTGAGAACTGAAGAGCTGCATACAAGATCAGCAGATGCTTGGCGATATATTACTTGGAATAGTTTAAAGCAAGTCTAGCAAACCCCAGGTTTTAATATAGTCATTACTGTTTCAACCTGAAGCCTGTGTTTTAATATGTTCTATATGTGAATATACACTAACATTCAGTCAGTAAAGTGAAATAAATACACGAACAAAGTCCTAGTAACTTACACTTGATACATAAAGTATTAAGTTCCGTCACGACGAGTTCTCAGTAATAATACATCTGTAACACGTCTACAACTTATAACTTAAACTTCGCTCTCAAAATAAACATTTAACTGTGTGAAATTTACTTACATTTTCCTTACTTTGTCCTCGCACACGGTTCTGTTTGTTTCTCACATACACACAGAGGGAATTTGCAATTAATCTTTTAATATTTATTTTGCTTGGTACAGTACAGTTTAGTTTACAAGAGTTAACAGAGCAAATTTTGAAAACGAGATTATATTTATGTGCATGAAAGAAGCTGATGAAGTTTGTAAGTATAACATGTAGAAGTTGACTATGTAATTTTACTTGTAGATAAAACCACATCAATTTTGATAGCTAAACCTACTTCTTCGAGAATTGATAGTATCATCACAGTCTATAAAACCATTCAGTCGGTCGTCGAAGACGACTAGACAGGGCAATCGTGCAGGCTGTGAGGGGCGAGACGCGGGAAAGCCGAGCCCGACCTGCGAACAAAACGATGTTAGTAGCTCGGGACACATAATACTTTATATGGCCGTCGCGATACTGTCTGAAGTTGTCGACATTTTCCACGAGATCAAATCCGTCGGACGACTGTATGGTTTTATAGACTGTGGTATTATAGAAAGAAGCTACAATAAGCTGCAGGTATTCTTTATTTTCTAAGAACTAGGGCTATCAGAGTTGTCTGAGTCTTTTCATTTAAGTAGCACACGCACATTATGGAGTGCTGTGCCCTTCTTTGGCAGTATAATTTATATATAATTTATTTCAGCGCAGACCTCGCCGGAGATGGCGGGATGAATTAGACTGCTTCAAAAAGAACTGGTTCTGCGTCCAGCGTCCAGTGGAACAGTATAGGCTAATAAGAAATAAAAAAAAATAAAAAAAAAACATTTAAGTACGTATTAGCATAGTTCATTTTAACTGTCAAATAAACAGTTATTCTGTTATATTCTATTCTACAGCTCAATCTTCTCAGTAGATGTAAGTTAGGCATAAGAGTGAGATATATTTATTTTGCCGTGTAATAGTTATTTTAGGGTACGATGAGGATGACATACCTTAGTAGGGCAAAGGCTCTAAAAAAATTGAAAAAAAAAGTGTTAATGAATTTAAAAAAATAATGTTCCGTGTTTTAAGAATGTTTTTTTTAGAAATATATTTATTTACCATTATAAAAATTTACATGTATGTTTTATAGCCTGCACGGAAGCCTCGAGGGCTTATGTGTAGGCGGTCGCTGCACAACAGCCAACCTAATAAAAGTAAACAATTCTGGTAGTCTATATATTAAACACTTATGATAATGAATAAAAACTAAACTAATTAATAGATAAATAACAAAATAAAAATAATAATATATACAAATTTTACAATTCATATTCAACAATTCTTATTTTATGTATATCATAGCTTTCCTCTATGATCATAGTAGAAAAAGATTTAGAAGCATGAGCAAATATTCTATTTTGTGATTATTATTACATTTAATTGGAATTTAAGTTTTTTTTAAAGTATTGTTTAATTTGTCCTTTATAGTAGTCTGTTTTCATGTACTTTGTTCTTATGTTCTCAGGTAGCTCATTAACTATTTCCGGCAACAGGTACTCCCACGTTCTAGAACCATGTATATTATTAGTTGTAGGTACTTAGTGTGCAAGTTCGTTGTTGAATGTTGTTGTTGAATGTCTAATATTCTTTCCTAAACTACAAGACTGTTTCAAAAATATCGTTTTATAATAAACGATTGCTGCTAGGAACTCTACATAAATATTTAAGCTTTTGGAGTCACTATTAAGTAGTTTGTATTCTATTCCTGCCAAAATTACTCGCTGAAAATGGCTTTCCACTAATTATTTTTTTTTTAACTTAAGAAAGTTTACGTTTGCTTAACATAGTTTCATTCCCTTGTTTCTACGTTATTCTAAATGCACGAAATAATTTTCGAGAGTATCTAATACTACCTAAAAATATAAAATCCTCATCCTCAAGTCTCGAAAGATAGAATATTTACAAGCTGAACTAATAACTAAGTTCACCCCATTCCCGAAGCGTATAATAATGCACATAAATTAATATCAGCGAGGTTTGCACTCGGGTCTGATTGATTATGGCAAAAAGCAAGTAAAATATGAATGCGTCGAAGTTAGAAGCATCAGTTTACGTTGAATTTGATTAATTGAGAATGGAATATATAGGTATACATACATTGTAGATTTATGTACATTCGGTATTAATGTTAGTTTTAAGGTGATAATAGCTCGAGCTAGAATCCTACAATGAAATTGAGTTTATTAAGGCCTATATAAAAAAACGCTATATAGAAGCGCTCGTGGTGTAGCATGATTAGTCGATCGGCAAAGTTAAGCTACGTCTGTCGTGGTCGGTACCTAGATAGGTGACCGTCTATTGGTATTTCATATCGAGCGTTTCCGTGCTTCGGAAGGCAAGTAAAGCCCGAAAGTTGGTCCCGGTTATCACTTAATTGTGATAGTCGATAAGCTAGTTGGATGTCTCCTAGGCGGCTTGAAAAATTCCAACAGTAGGTTGACCACTAGCCTAATTCAAATTCAAATTCATTTATTTATTAATAACTTACGTTATGTCTGAATTTTAAACAATATTAAAAACAAAGAAAATAATAATATAACCAGAACCAATAATATAACTTCAAATCAAATAAAATTAAATTACAAAAAGAAAAAGCACATGTCAATTTAAACACAAAAAAAAATACAAATACATTTAGTTTACATGTCAACGAAAATCCATAAAAATAAAAAAAAAACATTGTCACATAAAATTTTCGAAAGAATAGCAACACTTTTCCAATAGGAAGGCCTTCAGTTTTGCCTTGAATAAGCTGGATTTATAAACAATACACTTCAGTTCAGATGGCAACTTATTAAATACTTGTATAGCCTGATATTGCGGACAATGCTTGACTACATTGAGTTTTGGTATCATTTTGATTTTAAAGTCCATTCTACGTGTATTTTCACTCTCAATTTTCTCCTCTTTGGTTTCATATTCAGGCAAGTGCTTAACAAAATTAGACATAATAGTTAATATATAAAGACTAGGTACAGTTAATATCCCCAGGGTTTTAAAATGTTCGCGGCACGACTCTCCTTGAGAAATACGCACAATTGTACGTATGGCTCTTTTTTGCAATATAAAAGCCTTATCTCTATTGTAGTTATAACTATTGCCCCATAACTGTATGCTATATCGTAATTTAGACTCAACTAATGCAAAGTAAACAGTTTTAAGATGTCTAATATCAACAACATCACGCAGACTTCTTAGAGCATAGCAAGCAGACGTTATTGAACTTTCTATTGCAGTTAATTCATGTTTCCAGTTTAGTAAAGCGTCTATATTTATACCTAAAAAATTTACCACATTTACAAGTTCAATTTTATCTTCATTTAAAAAAATGTCTAATTCATCATTATTTCCAGCTGTTGTTTTAAATAGCATTACGTTAGTTTTTTTTGTATTAATATTAAGTTTATTGGCAGAAAACCATCTGTTAAATGCTTCAAGAGTTACATTTACTTTATTATTGAGCATTTCAATGTTATTGCCCCCAACAACAGCATTAGTATCATCAGCAAAAACTACAAGCGGAATATCAGGAATGGCTTTGTTCATAGAGAGTATCAGATCATTTGTGAATACCAGAAATAGTAGGGGTCCCAATATTGAGCCCTGAGGTACACCGACCCTAACATTTGACAATTTGGACTTATATACATTTTCATAACCTTTGTTATCTATGGATTTAATTTCGACAAACATTTTTCTATTGCTTAGATACGACGAAAATAAACTTGAAACATTTCCTCTAATACCATAATGAGTAAAATTTTTTATTAGTAGCTCATGATCGACCATATCGAAGGCAGAACTAAGGTCAAGGAATATCCCAGCAACCTTGAGTTTAGCATTAAGTTTGGTTACTACATCGTTAATAAATTCGTTTACAGCATCTATTGTACCAACATTTTTTTGATAGCCAAATTGTCTTACATTGAGAACCTTATTTCTGTTTAGGTGTAATAGAAGGCGCTGTTTAATTAGCTTCTCAAGCAACTTTGATAAGATTGGCAATAAAGATATTGGCCTATAATTTTTTGGATCAGTTTTCGTTCCTCCTTCCTACCTCCACCAATCCGTGTGGGCACGCCTGGTGGAGTATGTGCCCATTCCCTTTAACCCTCATTTGTGAAAGGAGGCCTCTGCTCAGCAGTGGGACATTATAGGCTGATGATGATGATGATATAAAAAAACATCATTAGATTGTATTGCGAAAGTAGAATGAAATTAGCGAAACACTATATAGTTTGAATATATTTGGGTAGTTCGAATGTTTTCCATCGTCACAAATGTTATGTTAAAAAAAATATGTAACTATAGAAAAATGTATACGTGTACACATGTACTATAAGATGTTATTCAATTAGCGTGATAACATAATCAGTGCCATTAAACTGATTGCTTTAGACTGTTTGATAGATGTTTCAGTGATTAGCGAAAGAAGTTCATTTGGCACATTGTGTTATAAATGTTTTTTGTATAATATGAGCCATATTTGAACATTTCTCACGGTTTCTCCGTAAATTATGGGAAATGTAAAAAAATCGTTAACCTTAAAAAAAAAAGTATCAATTCTACAATATGCTAAATGGTCAACTATGGTCGCGAATCACTGAAATATTCATCCATATGTTAGCAATAACATTATATTATTTAATTTCAAACCATTGAATATTGATTAATTATAATTAGTTACAGTTTATCTTCATGGTGTATTTGAATATCGAGGGATGGCAACACCAGAAAAGCATATTGTAACAATGGCGGCCATTGGAAAAAGTGTTTCAATTCATTTTGTTGTAAGTACCAAGTTTACCAACGGTGTAAATAGAGATTTAGCTTGTTTAAGCCGACTTTCTTTTCAGTAAATAAGGTATGGTTAATACATATTGTTCTACGAAGGTAAAAAAAAAACTTGAAAAAAATCATATTTCCCGCCTCGTACCTTAATACTCGCGCGATGACAATGTGTAAATCCTGCAAAAATAATTTCACACCCTTGTTTGAATTTATCGCTTTTCGTTACATCAATCTGTATATTTATAATTATTGAAATTAAATATACTTAAAGCTAGTTCTATTAATAGATATTCTACGTAGTTTCATTCTTGTTACTTCTTCAAATTTATGGCTTCTTACCTACTCTCTTCCATCTAAATTCCATGTTATATTTCTCTAAAAGTACTAGAACAAATACATAACCGCTTCAAACGAATAAGATGAGTTGATACCTCTCAACCCTCAGTGAGACCGATGCGGATAGGTAAGCTTGACAAACGACTCCGGGACGCTACGTGGCCGCTCCTGTAATGACAGATTCTTAACATTCATCTTTATGAAATAACTTAATTTATCTTCTATGACTACAATTTTAAGGGAAGTTTCTATTTAATTTATAAATTCACAATAAATGATGTTATTTTCTTTCCAGATTTATTTACGTTTAAGAAAAATGCCCTCGATTGTAAGTGGAGTAGAGACCGGAGAGTGGTACATACCATAGAAAAGAGAGGATATCCAAAATATGTTATCTTTTATTACTGTATCCAAATCGTGTGCCTATATGAGAACACAACACTTTACAACTTTCACGTCTGCCCTCTTACAAACTTCCTTGAGATTTTTGTTAAAACATTTTCCTCTTAAACACTTCATACACAATTATCGTTTAATTTTATTGGAGTCTTAGCAAGTCAAAAGCTTTGTCGTATAAAATAATAAATTGTTTCCAAGTCCAACACAGTTTTGCAGTTATATACAGCGTGAAAACAAACGCAAGGCGCTCACAAAGAATGTTTATCTTCAACAAGACAATTTAATTACAGCTAGACCCGAGCCAAGCTAAAGATCAGCTGCAAATCAAATGGCCGTCTACTTTTACTTGTACGGAATTTGTTATTTGCAAAACGAGCAAACTTATTTTTTGTTATTTCCTTTTTGGATCGTGGTTGCTATTTCGTTATTTTCAGTGATTTTTGCACTTGCTTAATTTTTGCCCTGATTCTGTTGTTTACAACTAAACTAATTTTAATCTCAATATATCTCTCTCTAATTAAGAACATAAGAAAAGGCTGTAAGAAATGTAGTCCTGTCAAATTAGTCCAATGCTTGTTTTCAATATAAATTGAGTCGCCATCTATCGCGGTTACGTCTAAATACCCGCAAATGAAGACTGCAAAGACTAATTCGACAGCTTTAAATATGTTCTATCCTTTTTCAATAATGTTCGTAAGAAAGAGATGAGATGTGACTAAAATTAGTTTAGTGCGATTTACAGCAGAATCGGCACCGTTTGTCAAGCCTCATTCTATCCCCTACTTACCTCTAAAACTATTCCGCCAATTCCTTACCACCGACAATGTGCTCTGATAGGACACACCAAGTGCCAGGACACACACTAAACAATCAGAGGCACTGATTGTTCGATACTGTCATTATTAGTGCAAAAACACTTATTGGTTGGGAGATGGATTGCCCGGTATTAGTACTCTGAGGGATTCTTCCTCGATGTAATAGCTACACCATGAATCAATCTATAATCTGTCTATCTGTGGTTGGCATCAAAGCCTTTACCTATTGATATAACGGTAACCAATAATTGTATTGACTTGCGCTTCCACGTCCATAACTGTGTTACACTGTGTGATAAATGTGTAAATGTAGCGAGATATCAAACATTGATTTGGACACACTGCTGTAAAGATAAGCAAGCTTTTGTTACAATTTATAGAAAGGTTACCGATTACGATCCTCAAAAATGGAACAGGTATTTGTGCGCGAGCTGAGCCACGAACGAGCAAACTGCGAGCACGATTCACGTAGCGTGGCCAGCTTGCGAGCCTCGAACGAGCATTCGTAGCGTGCTCGACTGCGCTCCGCCCGATTGACTGTTTTTTCACGAACACAGGGATTCGCATCGCGCTCGTTGTAGGCTCGTTGAAGGTTCGTTAAGTACGTCCACGCTTGAAATCGCGAGCAACGAACGAATCCTGTTCGTTCGAGGCTCGGCTCGAGCTCGCTTCGCGTAGCATGGACGCGCAGTGAAATTTTTTTTTATGTAAATTCAACTGTTTTGATATTTACTCAGATGGAAAGTTCAAAAGTCTTACAACAATTGAAATCAAAACATATTGTTCCTTTATTGGACAGTATTCAAAACTTTTGAAATGCACGAATTTTTTCCAAAGCCTTTTCGTGTGTAGACTCAAAAAGGGGTTAGAGAATAAATCATAGTTCTATGTAGGATACATAAATTAAAAATCACATTAGACATGAAATATAAATAAAATCTTGGCAGTTGCAGAATGTAGGCGGATTGAAACAGCGAATTTGTCTTAGTCCGATTCCTCGCCCACGTTTCCAGATTTCTAGGCTATAACCTCGTTATTTTTATAGATCTTTGGTTAGTACAGACATATTGCTTAGAATTTCCTCGGTTCGTATATATTAGATGAATATTTGATAACTTGCTTGGAGAGAGGTAGAGCGTAGCGTTTATTCGCTCGAAGAGCAGCTCGACTGGGGAAGTACCTCCACAGTACCTTACAGAATACTGCAGCCAAATAACTTTATGTTGTGTAAAGTTGTGTTCCTGCGCGTGAGTAAGGTCACCAGAACTCATAGGGGAGGGGGGAAAGGTCGGTAACGCGTGAGCGATGCTTCGTGTGTTGCAAGCGTCCATATCGGTACGGCTACGGTAACCGCTTACCATCAGGCGGGCCGTATTCTTGTTTAGTTGTATAAAAAAAAGAATAGAGTTGATATCTTATTTTAAAGATATGTTAGACGAGAAACTTAATGATTGAAATTGACTGAATTCAGGTATATAAGTAATCAAATAAAAAGACAATATCTTCGGTTTCTCGGCAGTTCCATAAGAAAAAGATACTACTTATTCATAAGTCTATTAGAATGAAATATTCAGCCCAGATCTAACAAATAGGAATACAAAATATAAATCAGATCCCTCTGTTTGAAGCAAATACATTACTTAGTCGAAAAGACTCAAGAAGTCGTCGATAGTACGTGCAACTGCAAACGTAGCGTCCTGTTGTTGAGGAAAATCCGAGTACACGGTAAAAGCAAACGTGACTTCGGAAACTATGTGACTACATGCACCTACCTATTACGATGTTGACGGTAGATTGAACATTGAAAAGCATTCTGAAAGGCCTTTTATTTTTTAAGGACCTAGGAAGGGAGGAGGCTAGTTGTGTTGTAGGTACCTTTTATTGTTTTGATTCCATCATGATTCCATTAATACTATAATTTATAAACGTAGGCAACGTTTGAACGTTTGTGGAACAACGGTGTATAATCTCAGCTTGCGATTCCGTGGTAGGAAAGTCATACTATTTTTAAAGATGGCTTTATAATGGCTTTATATTTGTTCACATCATCATATACTGGTTATTATAAAAGACTAGCTTTTCGCTCCACGTCTTCATCTGTGAGACCTTATTTTGCCCCTCTTTGGTATGTGTAATAAATCCCTTCCCTAGTGGATGCGTAGGTACATAACGTTCCTGTGTACAAAATTTCAAGTTTCTAGAACTGTGCGGGCGCCGTGCATCTTCTCTGTCAATTAGTCAGTTTCTCTATACACCGTGACTTTTTATTCGTCTTAGAAACGCAGCCCCCATAATGTACCCAATGAATAGGTACTAATCATAAAAAAAAAATTTTTTTTTGCCCATTTGTCTTATTAAAAAAAGTCAAATATTATTCATTATGACGCTTGACGTAGTTTTAAACACCCTGTTACAAGCGCAGTCTACTCGACTAGTTCTGTGGGTTGGTTAAGTTGGTTAAGATATATATAGATATAGATGTTGGTATGGGTTGGTTAAGATATATAGATGGAAAATTATATTTACCTACATCAATAATACATATAAATACATTATTTGCGTGTGTATATTGTTACCATGTTTTCACAAGTATTAGGTACACCTTATCTTTATCGATAAGATGATCCTCTCTTATACGGGTTTGGGTAACAGGAAAACCTAACATCATAATATTTAATGTTTATTCTATAACTTTTATTATCTGCGCACAGCTTGTCCGTCCATTCACTTCCTCTTTATTACTCTGAAAATATCGAAAATTGTCTTGATAACACTTTATTGAATCACCACTCAATTCTATTCCATAAATTATTTTATAAACATTAGTGAACAATAAACAACATAATAATATAGAACGTAAAAAAGAGGAGTACCTTATGTCATAATAAGTTACAATAAAGGTAACATTGTAAAATTAAATCAGGTAAAATTTAGTGTTTTTGTGTAAAAAAAAAGTTCAGGGTCGGCGACGCGCGCGTGATACCCCTGGTGTTGCAAGCGTCCATAGGCTACGGTGACCGCTTACCATCAGGCGGGCCGTATGCTTGTTTGCTACCTAAGTGGTATAAAAAAAAAAGTTTATTTATAATAACATCCGGCTTTGCTGAAGTAGAAAAGTTATGGTGCTTCCTCGTAAAGCGGAAATTATGTCATGTCTTTATTATTTTGAACCGACGAAAAAACGGAGGAGTTTTACAAGTCGACGCGTATATTTTTTTTTTTATGTATGATCACGCATCACTTTTGATAGAGTGGTCCGATTTTGATAAACATTTTTTTATTAGATAGGGTATACCTCGAAGGTGGTCCCATATAAATATGGATAAAATATACCTGCCCTAAGGGTGGGAAAATGGGGATGATTTATTGTTCACTCACAGATTTTAATGCTGAGTTGTGTATTACATCAAAAGAAATATTAAGCATGTTGTAATTAGTAGAGTATAGCCACAAAAAATTAGAAAATGAAAACTTTTTAACAAAAAAATAAACCACCGAAAAAACTGAAAAGCAAAAAATAATTTTGAATATTACTTGAATTTTATAAGGTTTTGCAGTCGGGGACAAACCAATAACCTTCGTAGATATGTATTTTCTTTGTAATATTTGTTAAATGTAATGTTTTTTTGCTTTTCAGTTTTTTCGGTGGTTTATTTTTTTGTTAAAAAGTTTTTATTAATCATTTTGTTTCTTAACTTTCAGTGAAGACACTTGACGTCAATGTATCTATTAAGAAGCCATTATTTGCTATAGCTTTCCACTCCTCCAAATATCACTACCAAAAATTCGTCCACCAAAAACCCAACAGCGAACGCTAAAAAGCAGCCCACACATACATTAATCAAGCAAGGAATTCCACAAGATAACGGCGTGTGTTCTACCCAAAGTACCAACATCGGCCAGCCAAGCAACGGGACTATAGGGGCTGACAAATGACGTCCGAATATGAGGCCAGTGGTGGACAATGATAATGTCGCCAGTAACAAATGGGAGGCCGCTGCACCGAATGGCGGACGGCCTGATTTGAGGATTACGATATATTATTAGCCGACGACACTATCGTGTTGGACGACAGGCCTGGTGACGTGTAACACCGCGCATGTATTACAAATTCATAGTCTAAGTGATGTGACATGCATCTGGGTAGTGCTGTGTTTGTATGAATGAGTATACTAATTTGTAGTGTACATATATAATGGACACGTTATTTAAAACAAGTATTGTCGAACTGCGACTTGAGCATCAAATAAATAAAATTAAATAAATATTTTGGAACATTCTTCACACCATGGTTATCTGATCCCAAATTAAGCAGAGCTTGTACTATGGAAATCAGATTAATATATACGTACTTAATATATAGGGTGACTGGTAATTAGAAAACGATATTTAGACACATGATTGTACTCGTGATAACAAACAACTTTCCCAAAGAATCATTTTTTTTTAATTTACTTAGCACGTGCGCCCATAATATTTAGTACCTAGAATAAGAATACACCATCAGCTTTTATTTAATTTAGTTATTTATCCCTATTTGTTTCTTTGGGAAAGTTGTTTGTTACCATGAGTACAGTCATGTGTCTAAGTATGGTTTACTAATTACCAGTTAGGATAAGGTACCCTCAGATTCGGGACATGCACACTTGTTCATGAATACAAATACATGTGTAGAGGTCTTACGAACCGCGCAAACTGGCCCGTTAGAAATCAAACTCTAAATCAAAGCCTTTTCCATTTACTTTATGAATGCTAAAATACCTTATATCATAGAATGAGAATTCAGAGAGACAACCAAACTTAAAATTTTTAAAGAAGTCTTTGCTGAAATTATAAGGAATAAATAAAAAAATAACCAAATGTGCTTTTCAAAAGCTACTCTAAGCATTTGCAGACTTTTCAGCGCCCGTTTGTATCCAGTGACTTTTAGAGACTTTTAATAAGTCGTCGAACCACCTGGAGTAAAAGTCGATTTAATTTTTATTTTTATTGGATTTTTTCTTGTTATTGTATTACTTGATACACCTTTTTTTATTTTATTTTTTGTAGGGAAATCCTCATAGGATACCCGTCCGCCCCGTGGGTAGCGGCCAGGTTATGCCGGACTTGTACCGGCTAAAACCCCACGGTGGTCGCCATCTGCGCTGTAGAGGGGGGCGGGCTCTCGTGTTGAACGCGTACCTGCTCAATACCTAATTTAATACTTGATATACCTAATTTAATGCAAAATATACATATTTTCCTGACACATTTCAGCATACGCCGTTTCCCGTAGAAAACGTTTCTACTAAATTCGTAATGCCTCCGTTAAAGTTTGTTAAACAAAGCTTCCCATTTCCTTCGTAATACCCTTACAGATGCGTTAGCGTGTAGGTACATTTGTATTTGAAACAAATAGACCAATAACTTTTTTTTTAAACTTACTATTTATATAAAGAGCCATAATAGTTACTAATAATGTAATGTAATATTATGTGTACAGTAAAATTACTTCCGTGGATTTCATGTCATTATTGGTAGTCATTATTCATTGCAAGCAAGTAATTATTTGTAACTAAATTAACAGATGTTTTTTTTTTTATTTATTTTATTTCCAAACAACTATTGCAGTTTGTAGGCGTGCACTCTTTCACAGTATTATTGGTTTTGTACGTACATATAACATTTACATTATTACTTAACAATCACATGCATTATACATATTCTAGGTACTAGTCCAGTAACTTATGAAAGAAACATAATAGGTATATCATTTCTTTCTTAAGCAACTAGACTGCTTCTCTAATAAATTCTCTATTTCTTTTCTTTTTTTATGTATATTGATAGTTACCGTATGAAGTTTTTAATGAGTTATTAATACGTATTATTATTATGACATTAAAATTTTAATCTAGAAAACCTATCTAGTTCCTTTGCTGTTGTATTCCTGCGGTGAGTAAGGTCGCCAGAGCCCAGAGCTCCGTGAGGTGTAGTACCAAATTACAGTGTACTTTTTCCCTTCCGCTGCCTGCATAGAGCGACTCCTCACGACCCCTCTTCAGCTTTGTTGTGAAGAGTTTTTAACAGGGTCGGCAAAGGTGAATTTATACCCCTAGTGTAGCAATCGTGTCTGGGCTACAGTGACCAATTACCATTAGGCGGGCCATAAGCTTGTTTGCTACTTAAGTAGGAAAAAATATGCATTGTCCCATTTTTTTTTTCATTATATGTTTGACGGGCGCGGTTGGTTAAGACTCTGGTTAAGATTCCACCTATCGCGACGCAGGTCGTGGGTTCGATTCCCACACAGGATATGCATTTGTGTGCATAAACATGTCTGTATGTCCTGTGTCTGGGTGTAAGTATGTATATTAAGTATGTACCCAGTTACAAACGAAAAGTATAGTATACGTATTATATCTGTTATCTGGTTTCTATAGTACAAGCTCTGCTTAGTTTGGGATCAGATGACCGTGTGTGAGGAATTTCCCAGGATATTTATTTATTCATGTAAAATTACCTTTTTTAAACCATAAAAAGAGAGTTATAACAATTCAGGATTCTCATGATGTAAGTTTCATTAATTGTTTTAGAAGAAATTAAAATATTATTGTCTCAAATGGAAATCCTTCTCAAAAACCAAGCAGCCAAATCGTATAAACTCATTCCGTAAACACTGCAGTGGCTCTTTGAAACCGCGAGAGTAAAGTTTAGTTTTGTGACGCTGGTAAGAGCTTTTAGACTTTTCGACAAACACTAGTGCAAATAAACTCGGCAAATGTTAGTTGAATGTTAAATAATACGAGAACGACAGTAATACGGTCTTGATGTTGTGAAAAATAAACACGCGTGAGTTGGAACCCACTACCGGGTTACGTACGAGTCATATGTGTTCGTGGGAGTAAATATTATTCTATGCCGAGATGATACTTTAAACAGTTTTATATTAGTACTAGTTTTCAAGTATGCTATATTATAACAGGTGGAGATTTTCATTCTCATTTCATTTCCTCCTTAATTTATTGAGGAAAACCTGACTTTAGTATCAATATCTAGATTGAAAACTCAGAAGCGGATTTACCTATACTGGGTGGAGATTTCTAGATGGCATATTTTAGAAACCTATGTTGGATTAGTCATGCTGAACAACTTTTACTATTGGACCAACATTGAATTCTCAATTTTTTTTTTACTTTTCATACATTATGATCGAGCAAGGTTGACATTATGTAAGAAAAGTAAAAAAAAATGAGAATTCACTATTGGTCCCATAGCAAAAGTTGTTCAGAGTGACTAACCCAACAATAGGTTTCGAAAATATGCCATCTCGAAATCTCCACCTGTTATAATTAATAAGTTTTACCAAAGTCACAGAAACAACTGTAAAATGAATAGGGTCAGATCACCGAGACGCGACGCGACGTAACGATGCGATTGTGCTGTGCCTTGCAGCGCACCGTGAAACCGTGTGAATTTTGACGAGCGACGCCGTATTAGAATTCTCGTAAGCGAGGCGTATTCCAATTCTCTTATTGTAATGTCGTACAAAATTCAAAATTCAAAATCATTTATTCAAATAGACCTTCGCAGGCACTTATGAAAAGTCTGACTCTAATACTCTAATACCGGTTCGGAAGGTTGCATTTGCTGAGAAGAGCCGGCAATAAACTCAGCAATTACTCTTTTCAAAACAGGCTTAGATTAATTACATAATATTTACATTCTAATCGCACTGAAAACAATTGCGTGCCCCGGCGCGGCGGCAAAATTACAAAGTAGACTGAAAAAATATTTAATAAGTAAATAAATAGCAAACTTAAGCAGACCAGCCCCCACAAGCAGCACCTGTTCACAAGTATGACGCGTGTGGCAGCCATCGCCCTCCTCGCCATATTGGAGGGAAGTGAGCGACCCGTCACACGACGCCGCCGCAAGCAAAGGCCTTAAAGTGAGCATGACTTACTTAAGTCTGCCTTAGAAATAAAAAATAACTAAAGGGAAACACTAAACACACAATTTGTTATCACTGTGACTATTGACAAGCTTAGACTAAATATCACAAAATAAAAAAAATATAACAATTACACAGACATAATAAATCGATGCATTTATATCAAACTAAATAAATGAAGAACATTGAATTGAATTTATTTAATTACAATAGGTAATATAATCTGTAACCTAAAAATATAACTTATAATAATAATAGCATACTTTGAATTAAAATGGACCTTGAACTATCTGCTCAGTGAGGCAGGTGCAGAGAGAAGCTACTTCCATACATCCTTGTCGTCAATATAATGAGACACTTTATAATAAGCCCTACTCAACAGCCGCTTTTTGATATGTTCCTTAAATTTAAAAAAGGACATACTGGTCACGCTATGAGGAATTTTATTGTAAAATTTAATACAATTCCCAAGAAAGGACTTATTTACTTTAGCTAATCTAAATCTAGGTACAGTTATTTTGTCTTTGTTTCTAGTGTTTCTATCATGATAGTCACTATTGACTGGAAACAAATTAATGTTCTTGCGGACATACATAATATTTTCAAAAATGTACTGAGAGGGCAAAGTTAGTATATTAATATCCGGAAATATATTTCGTAGAGACTCGCGAGAACCCAAACAGTAGATGGCGCGAATTGCCCTTTTTTGTAATACAAAAATTGATTCCAAGTCTGCGGCAGAGCCCCACAGCAAAAGGCCGTAAGACATAAGACTATGAAAATATGCAAAATAAATTAATCTGGCTGTAATAATGTCCGTCAGTTGCCTTATTTTGCTGACTGCAAACGCAGCGGAGCTCAGTTTACCACCTAAGGCTTCCAGGTGAGCACCCCACTGCAATCTACAGTCTATAGTCAGACCAAGAAAAACAGTCTTATCTACTACATTAAGTTTATTACCATCCACAATAACACTGGTATCAACTTTTGGTACATTTGGTAATGAAAATCTTATACATTTTGTTTTTTTTGAGTTTAACATAAGATTGTTGGCAGCAAACCATTGAGACACAGTCTTCAGAGCGTAGTTAACTTTTAAAAGATCTTTGTCTTTTCTATCTACTTTAAATATCAGAGACGTATCATCTGCAAACAAAACGACATCTGATAGTTCTTTCACCATATAAGGTAGGTCATTTATATAAACTAGAAACAGAAATGGGCCTAAAATCGAGCCTTGAGGTACGCCTAATTTGACTAAGGAGCCCGATGACACACTACCATTGATTCCTACTTTTTGTTGGCGCCCTGAAAGATAGGAAACCACAAGATCGAGAGCCACTCCGCGAATTCCGTCTAACTTAAGTTTAAGAGCTAGCGTTTGGTGATCTACGCAATCAAATGCCTTGGAGAGATCACAAAAGATACCAATAGCATCGTGTGAGCACTCCCAGGCCTGAAAAATATGCTTAATAAGTTTAGCTCCCGCATCCGTAGTGGACTTACCTCTCGTAAAACCGAACTGATCATCATGGAGTATCTTGTGGTTATTAAAATGCCTTAACATTTGGTTTAGCACAATCTTTTCAAAAATCTTACTTAATGCAGGAAGTACTGAGACCGGTCTGTAATCTGAGGGATTGTTTTTACATCCCGATTTAAAAATCGGAACAATTTTGCTGTATTTCATTAAATCAGGAAAGTTGCCCTGTTCGAGACATTGGTTAAAAATTAGGGCTAAAATAGGGGCAATATTAAAAATAATTGACTGTATAACTTTAACTGACAAACCCCATAAGTCTTCTGTATTTTTCATATTTAGTGACTTGAAAGCCGTGATAATGTCATAGTCACTAACCTGGGTGAATGCGAAGTCTGGAATGTTTCGTTGAAAAGTCTTCTGTAAAATCGATTCTGCTAACGTGGAAGACGAAGCAAGATTTTTAGTAGCCTCCACAGGTATATTTGAGAAAAAAGTTTCAAAAGCAGATGCTACTTCTAATTTATCTGATATTAGTTTATCATTAATTTTAAGACAAAAAGTATTATCTTTGATTTTATTTTTACCAGTCTCTGTATTAATAATCTGCCACACTGTTTTAATTTTATTATTAGAATTATTTACCCTATTGCCTATGTAGATGGCCTTAGCTCGAATGCATACCTGTTTAAATAACTTGGAATAGTTCCTAACATATGTATGAAAGTTTTCATTACTATTGTAAGATCTCTGATGGTAAAGATCATACATGTTATCCCTACTCTTCCTGATTCCTTTAGTTGCCCAGTTACAGAATTGAAGTTTATTATTTACCTTTTTAGTTTTGATTGGACAAGATACATTAAATTCGTTGCAAATATCTCTAAATATTTTGTCATAGTTTACATTTGGATCATCAGAAATATACATAGTGTTACTAATTTTATAATCCATATTAACGCTGAAATTATTTAATCTTGTTTCATTAACTGACCTAAATGTTTTCGTTATGGATGACCTAAGTTTTTTACACGGTAATTTTACCAATTGTGCCAAATGATCCGAACGGACGCCAGCTATTATGGACTTCTCTAAAACGTTACCGTTAGTAATTATGTTATCAATGTACCTTTTGTGCAGTAAAAAAGTTCTTTATTGTATCGCGATGAACTGACCTAACCCTTACTGTTGATGCATAGATATGCATCAACAGTAATATGTGATGAAAATTGAGAGTTCAGTTGCATAACTGAACTGAATTTTCACCATCGACTTCTATGGAAAGTAAGATTCTAAAGCCTAATAGCAATTTTACAACTCATGTAACAAATTACATTTTATTTATTTAATTAAAAAAAAATGACTAATTAAAGTACGACGTAATTCCTGAACGACGCAAATGCCCGCTTATACAATGTTTACATAGCTTAATGTATCAGCTTCATAGGCCGGTTAAATGAAGACGCTTCATTACAATGCAAATTCAACCCCTGGACTATATTTGAACCACAATCCCAGGTACAAAGCACCTGCACTATAATCTATCACGTTGGTTAGAAATGACACGGTTCATTAGTGTGGGATTAATATTGCTAATGCCGAAACGGCTCGAATTCATTCATCAAGTGTTGGGTAATCCATTGCTATGCCACAACTCGAGGTACGGTACGGTCCGCAACTAAAGTAGATTAACTGGGCTAATTAAAACTACGTTTGTTGGACGTGTCGTGTGAAGGCGTTTACCGTACGGACGACACGATTTGGCACCAGTAGAGCCGTTCGGTTGGGCCGATCTCTTATGTCAAGTAAACGTGTATTTTTTTTCAGTTTAAGCACTTATAATCAACGTTTTTATGTACATATTATAAAAATAATTCTGTTTATATATATTAATAAAGTGAGAGAGAGAGCCGATTTTGAATTTTTATTTATAAGTGGAGTGTAATTTCCGAATCTACTGATGCGATTATGAAAATTATTTCAGTAACAGGAAACTGCATTATTTCCCAGTGCTATAAATAATTTTTTATCCCGGGAAAACCACATATCCCTCTGGAACGCGGGTAAAACCATAGAATAGAAGTTTCTATGCATGACTTACTAACAGACAGCCTAAACCGGTAGACCTGGAGATTCTTACAAAATATTCCTTGACCCTAGGGTACTCAAGGAAGGGATTTAAAATAAGGAATCACAGGTGAAACCGTATACATAATCTTAAGCGCATTTTTATAGAAAAAAAGAAATAAATATTCAATATTTTATTTTGCTAATCTTACACGTAGGTATTCGAAGTACTGAAAAATACTTAAATGACTATGCAGAATACATTAGTAATCTCACTAATCGCAACAACGATTCTGAAGATTTTAAATAGCATTATTATTACGTACTAAGATTTCCACTTTTTTTAAACCATGAAAACATAAGCAAATAATTCACTTTTTGTATGTAAAATGGGCTTACATTTTCCAATAAACTCACCTCAGATGGATTAATGACGAGAACAAATCTTGCTTTGAGATATCTAGGTTAAGATTATTTCATCATCATATATCATACGTCGGACTCGAAATTGCGAGTTCCAGTTATTTTAAAGGAAAGGAGCTTTCTTCCGCGGACGCTCAGGTTGTGGAATGAGCTCCCCGCCGTGGTTTTCCCAATGGAGTACAGCATGGGGTTCTTCAAAAAGGGCGATACCACTGGTGTTGCAAGCGTCCATAGGCTACGGTAACTGCTTACCATCAGGCGGGCCGTATGCTTGTTTGCAACCTTAGTGGTATATAAAAAAAAAACTATAAAAATCTCTGTCAAACATATTTGTCTCATATGTAAGCAAGCTATTATATACTTACCAAATAACTTTTTTTTTTTATTTACTTGAGTTTCGGTAACAAAAGAACAATGCTCACTACTTGAACAGTTTAAACGTAACTATACACATATAACTACACACTTGGTAGTGCACAAGGCGAGTGGTTGTCGGGTGTGGGCTAGGTTTGCTTCCTGCGTTTAATGAGAAACTGCTGGCTGTCACTCGAAGCAAACCTAAAGCCCTATATCATGGAGAACTTGGCTCTGTACTGTACATCCACACTACAAATAGGGTTGTCACGTTGAGTACATTTATGTTGAATATTTTATGCTTTGCAATATTTGCACTTTATGTCGGGATGGTCAACAGCAATAAAGAGTTCGATATTCGAAGCATTTTAATTTAAATTATGTACACTATTTTATTCATAGCTATTTTTTATTCAACGTGCACTTTCATAATAGACCCGATAACATTCAAGTGAGTCTAATTTACACTTTAAAATTGATTCAGTAAACGAGTTCGTCAATGTCAAGATTCTTGGAAAGAAAGTACCAAAGTATCACTTAAAAGAAATATAGTTTTATTAAAAAAAAAATACTAGAAACTGCATTACTTATTTCCCTGCATAATATCAACCATCATTTATAATAAATATAGGAATTTATTGGATTTTTTTTTTTTTTTTTTTATTGGAAAAAATTCAATCTAACGTAGTCAGCGCATTTATTCCTTTTTTCACGAATTCATTTCAACTTATGTAAATATAGCGTGAGTTCAAAACAAATCTTTTTGCTACCTAACTTTGTTATAACCTTAATTTACCTTTATCTTTATAAGCTAAACTAATTAAAACCAGCTAAGAGTACGAGTAACTAAAGCAAATCACTCACTATCGAGTGTCGCAAAACTCGTCCATTCGCACATAACGTAGTAACGAATATTGCATCGAACAGTACAAAAACTCGTTGCCTACAATAGATAGACAATAGACTCTATTATCTACTGGCCACTTCCGAATGAATAAAATGCATATGCGCTATTTTATTTATTTACGCCCATCAAACTATATGGTTGTGATTGTTTAAAATATATTTCAGGTTTCGAAAAATATATGTATATAGTTTTTGAAGAAAGGTAGTGCACAGTGTTTCTTCGCTCAAAGAGCAGCTCGACTTGGGAAGTACCTCCGCAGTGTGTTCTTGCGCGTGAGTAAGGCCACCAGAGGTTGGGGAAATGGTTGACAACGCGAGTTATATACCTCCTACTATTCGCTGTCTTCGGGTAGTAAGAGGTCTATGCCCCGGGGTTTTCAAGAACCTATAGGCTACAGTAACCGCTTACCACTAGGCGGGCCCTATGCTTGTTTTATAACAAAAACGGACACAATGTATTTGAGTGACTGACGAGGTTAGATACTCAGCCCCGCCACAGGTTGTAGGTTCGATTCCCACCTAGATCAATACTTGTATGCATAATGTCTGTTTGTTTTGAGTCTGGTCACAGAATAAATAATAGTACAAGTACAGAAGGCGCACTGCTTTGATGTCGATGACAGGCGACTTTTTATTAGCTTAAGCGTTCCCCTCAAAAGTCGTCGACTCGATCGCAATCCAAACGGAACCTTATGTCTGTGTACAAACTTTGTAAATGTGTTGAAATAGACCGGGTTGACCCGGCGACCGGCATGTACTTGTAGCGAGCGTCAGTAATCGCGGAGTGAGCCATGCCTGGTCTGGTGTAATTATCTATTAATATATTTACAAGTATTCCTTGTCCTTGTTAAGGAATTGTATATCAGTTATATATTATTTATTTTATATTTGAATTGATGAAATTCTTAAGTTATCGAACATCGTCTTATCTAAACGAATGAAATGAACAAGACTCTCTTGAGGTATTCGGGGCAACCCTGACAAGGAACATGTAGCGATATATCACGAAGCCAATTAGCCAACTGTGAAATGAAGTCGGAAAGGTAATAAGAAGTAAATAAAGATTCACGCAATGAATACCTTAGAGTAAGTAAGCACAATAGGTAATTTAAAATCAAAACCAATGATAATCGTACGATAATGGTTTCTCGCGTTCTTGTAAGAGATAAAAATAAAACCGGCCAAGTGCGAGTCAGACTCACGCACCGAGGGTTCCGTACAAACCTGTAGGTATATAAGTAAATGGTAGTATAGACCTGAGTATTTGATATTAATTTCAATTTATGACGTATTAAAAAAAAACTACTTACTAGATCTCGTTCAAACCAATTTTCGGTGGAAGTTTGCACCGTAATGTACATCATATATTTTTTATAGATTTATCATTCTCTTATTTTAGAAGTTACGGGGGGGGGACACACATTTTACCACTTTGGAAGTGTCCACGCGCAAACTATTCAGTTTAGAAAAAAATGATATTAGAAACCTCAATATCATTTTTGAAGACCTATCCATAGACACCTCACACTTATGGGTTTGATGAAAAAAAAAAATTTGAGTTTCAGTTCTAAGTATGGGGAACCCCCAAAATTTATTGTTTTTTTTCTATTTTTGTGTGAAAATCTTAATGCGGATCACAGAATACATCTACTTACCAAGTTTCAACATTATAGTTCTTATAGTTTCGGAAATAAATGGCTGTGACATACGGACAGACAGACAGACAGACATGACGAATCTATAAGGGTTCCGTTTTTTGCCATTTGGCTACGGAACCCTAAAAACCGGCCAAGTGCAAGTCGGGGTCATACACGAAGGGTTCAGTAAAGACTTCTTGTATTCTAACGGCAATAGAAATACACATTCTGTGAAAATTTCAGAGAAAAAAAAAACTATTGAGGTTTAGTAACTACATATTATGTAATTGGAATGGTATGTATTGATATGGTACACTGAACCTAACTGAATCTCAAATTCAGCAGCCATCTGTCTGTCTGTCAGTGGGATGTATCTCATGAAAGTTAATAGGCAGACAGCTAAAATTTTCAGATAATATGTATTTCTATTGCTGCTATAACAAAAATAATAAAATTTTAAATTAAAGGGAATATAACAAACGATATTTTTTTGATGTTTTGTTTTCATAGAACAATGAGTTAGTTTATATTGTACGGAACCCTCCGTTCGCGAGTCCGACTCACACTTGGCCGGTTTTTAATGTCTATTAAACGAATCACTGATTCAGACAGAGAGCGATTATTTAGCGTTTTAAATTATCCAGCTACTTAAATATTTACATTGGATATAATTTAGCCCAAAAGCTTTTCTAAGCAATATTTTATTTCAAATAAATGTTAATACGGTACAGGAAAAGGCCACCGTTATTAAGACAACCAAAAAATGGTTATTACCCTAACACGCCATCCTTGAATAATAATATCATTTTATAAAGGCCAGGTGGGGAGAACGGAAACTGTAAACACCTTTTATGTTTCACATTAACAAATGTTGTTTTTTCTTTCATTTACATAAATAAATTAAACAAAACAACTGATTGGGATGTATTTAATTTGATTGTATTTTCTTGTTCATATTTTAGAATAAATGTATTTGTGGATATACTCATAATAATAGATGATCTACTTGTGTGTTTGAGCGGCTACACTTGAAAATGCTTTTTCCAGTTCTCTCCTCACTTTAACTATATTAACAGTTATTAGTCAACAATAGACTAATAAGTCAATAAAAAGTATAAATGTGTTAACTAGTATATCCGTTATCAGGTTTTAGGGTGCCAACGGGACCCTATTACCTTAGAGTATATAAATACTACGTACAAGGCCGCCGCCGCCGCGCCGCTGGCCGTTCGTCTCCCGTCTGTCTGTCAGTGGGCTATATCTCATGAACCGTAATTTGTAGATGATTGAATTTTTTTTGAATGTGTATTTCTATAGCGGCTATAATAATAAAATATTAATAAACCGGCCAAGTGAGAGCCGGACTTGCACACGGAGGGTTCTGTACAATATTAAGTAACTCAACGTTGCAATGAAAAAAAACGACCAAAAAATTTTACTACATACTACAAATATTTTGGAGCCCATGCTCCAAGTTTAATTTAAAATGTTATTTTATTTTTATTATTTTTTGTAATAGCGGCAATAGAAATGCACATTCTCTGGAAATTTCAGCTGTCTACGTATTACCTTTCATGTGATACAGCCCACTGACAGACAGACAGGGGGACGGACGGCCTGCGGCACCATCGGGTACGGAATCCTAAAAATGAAAAATAAAATTAAAGGGATCACCATACAAGAAACGTCTTTACCGAACTCCTCGTGTACGAGAGTGATCCCTTTAATTTTCCGTCCGACTCTCACTTGGAGGTTTTTAATAGTAAAAGCTCTACTTAGTTTGATATCAGATAACCGTGTGTACAATGTTGTAGGATATAAAAAAAAGTTATGTTAAAAAATAAACTCTGCACGTAAACCAATTGCATGTCCAACCTGCAGAACAACTCGTTTACTCTATGCAAGTTTGGATTGCAATTTTTCTACGAACAACAGTTTCTGTATTGGATACAGTATTGAGTACCTTTTTAGTATCCGATTATCTATTCGACACATATGCATTTACATATATAGGAGATAACTACAGCTTTAAAAAAGCCGTAAAAAAAAACATTGTGGCGGCGTAAATATGTGGTTACAACACAAAAGTAGTTTACAAAGCCTAGAAGTGTCAATCAAATCATTCAATAATCATCAAAAAAGATCTCATTACAGTCACTCAGTCCAATGTAGAACATGTACCACTCCTATAATATACCCTCGGGAGCCATCACCCATTCTGACGATTGTCACCTGGTAGAAAATTGCCCCGCCCGGCACTTTTAGTCGCCGTTTGCAAGCTTTTATTCTATTCGTTACTAACTCTAGCTATATTCGCGTTTTTCTTATTTTGGACCAAGCTGCTTAGAGAGATTTCAAGTGTCCCATCTAACTATGGTTAGATTGTAACCTTATTTAAACTTATCTAAAATTTAGTTTCATTTACCCGTCTTTAGTTCCTAAGTAGCGCTCCTTTATTATGATGGCCTTCGAGTCTATCACACACTTGAGTTATAATATCAGTGACACTTGCTCGTAGTCTTGTAAGGGGCACAAGCCGTGAGCACAGATTGACACCTGCGCAGTAGTTAATTTTCGGTCTGTTTGGCGGAAAGAAGCAGGGGGAGCGCCGAGCTGCCCACGATTGGTTCGCCAGTCGATGCTCGTCGTCTATTGGATTCTTGCGTGTCATTTGGCTACTGTGATTTGACCAAAAGTGTACATGCGCGAGCTTGCCCCCACTACTGCCTATCTGTGCTCATCATTCGTGCCTCATACTGTACAGAGATGTGACGTATTTGATACAAGTATTTGAAATACAGGTACATGATACAAAATATATATTTAAATTCTATAGCTATAAAAAAACTGTTTTAAATATTCATTTTGTGTATTTTATAGGTACCTACATAATTTTGGGAAATACTAAAGTACCTACTAAGATACTAGAAGAGACTATATGCTCACTAAAATGAATTTTTTTTCGGTAATCGCAAATTGGTACCTAATCTATTACTTTAGGAACCTAGAAGAACAGGCGTGGGTGGCGGTATTTTTAGCACATTTTTAGCTATAGCTACTCTATTACTTTGAGCTCTTTCAAAAGTATCCCCACTAGAATATGTAAACTATTTCGTTTTGGGTATTCTATAAAAAAAAAACAATTTGCTAACTATTAAGTTGTAGTCTGTATTCTAATCAGCACCTGGATATGTCTTGCAACTTAATTCTTATTGTCTGTATTTAGTTTTAATTATAATATAATCAAGCTGATATCTTCCTATATCGCCAGGCATCTTCCATGTAGGTAGACATATTATAGCCTACATTTCGGTTGTTGAAAGGTAGTATTCAGGATGGTCATTTCAGTTTCATGACAGAACTGTATCAGTCTTTCACCTCTTTAGTTTCATATCTGGTATTTCAAATATTTTTCTTAAAAGAATATTTTATTTTGTAATACAGATACTTTTTATGGGGTATCTTGTACATCTCTGCTCGTAACTACGTTAATGTAAGCCAGGAACTACAATGGTAACCGCAGGTTGACGGTTGAAGCTCGTAGCGTCGTCTTACAAAGAGCTACATCGTCTCACTATTCTACAGACATTATCCACATTAAGAAATTGAATAGGACTCTTGGGACATGAAGGTATCTTATTCATTCAACGTTTCGTAGTTACTATTTGATTTATTATTAGAGCTCCCAACATCAAAAGCCACTCGACATTAATGTCTCTTCTTAATAGCATTTGTCTCCCAACGAAAGGGAGAAGAGCCTTACTTAAAAAAACTATGATTAATGTAAACAGTAATCTTAATATATAAAATGATAAACTGATTGTTGATATATCAACGCACAGCCCAAACCGCTGGACCTAGAGATTTGAAATTTTGCACACAGATACCTTATACAGTGGAGGCATCCACTAAGGAAGGATTTTTGGAAATTCCACTCTTAACATATAGACTCGCGAATTTGTCAATTTGACAGCTGCCCTTGACAGCTGACTTGAAGGGGGTAAAATAGGGGATGACAGTTTGTATGCAAGTCCGTCAGTTTTGAAGTTAGGATCTTCAAATTTTGTGTTTAGGCTGACGATTTAAAATTAATGTATAGTTATCTCAGCGTTTGTGATAATTCTACCCCCGAAGGGAGGAAAAGGGGGATGAAGTTGGGTATGCAAGGCCTTCAATTTCAAAGTAAACTTCATGAAATGTATTATTATACGGTGTAGGTATCCACTATGGAAGGATTTTCGGAAATTCCACCCCTAAGGGGGTAAAATAAGGGATGAAAATTTGTATGCAAGTCCGTCAGTTTTGAAGTTAGGATCTTCAAATTTTGTGTTTAGGCTGACGATTGAAAATTAATGTTTAGTTATCTCAGCGTTTGTGATAATTCCACCACCGAAAGGAGGAAAAGGGGGATGAAGTGGTTTATGCAAGACCTTCAATGTCAAAGTAAACTTCACTAAATATATTATTATATAGTGTAGGCATCCACAAAAAAAGGATTTTTAAAAATTCCACCCCTAACAGGGTAAAATAAGGGATGAAAGTTTGTAAGCAATATATCAACGCATAGCCCAAATCGCTGGACCTAGAGATTTGAAATTTTGCACAAAGATACCTTATACAGTGTAGGCATCCACTAAGGAAGGATTTTCGGATATTCTACCCCTAAGGGGGTAAAATAGGAGATGAAAGAGTGTATGCAAGTCCGTCAGTTTTAAAGTTAGGATCTTCAAATTTTGTGTTTAGGCTTACGATTGAAAATTAATGTATAGTTATCTCAGCGTTTGTGATAATTCCACCACCGAAGGGAGGAAAAGGGGGATGAAGTTGTTAATGCAAGTCCTTCAATTTGAAAGTAAACTTCACTAAATGTATTATTATACGGTGTAGGCATCCACTAAGGAAGGATTTTTGGAAATTCCGCCCCTAAGGGGGTAAAATAAGGGATGAAAGTTTGTATGCAAGTCCGTCAGTTTTTAAGTTAGGATCTTCAAATTTTGTATTTAGGCTGACGATTGAAAATCAATGTATAGTTATCTCAGCGATTGTGATAATTCCACCACCGAAGGGAGGAAAAGGGGGATGAAGTTGTGTATGCAAGTCCTTCAATTTGAAAGTAAACTTCACTCCACTAAGGAAGGTTTTTTGGAAATACCACCCCTAATGGGGTAAAATAAGGGATGAAAGTTTGTACGCAAGTCCGTCAGTTTTGAAGTTAGGATCTTCAAATTTTGTATTTACGCTGACGATTGAAAATTAATGTAAAGTTATCTCAGCATTTATGATAATTCCACCCCCGAAAGGGGAAAAAGGGGAATGAAGTTGCCTTCAATTTCACGATAAACTTCACAAAATTTATTATTATACAATAGGTATCCAGTAAAGAAGAGTTTTGGAAATTCCTCCCCTAAGGGGGTAAAATAGGCCATGAAATTTTGTATGGAAGTCCGTTTGTTTTGAAGTTAGGATCTTCAAATTTTGTGTTTAGGCTGACGATTGAAAATTAAAGTAAAGTTTTCACAGCGTTTGTCATAATTCCACCCCCGAAGAGGGAAAAGGGGGATTAATTTGTATACGAAAATCTTTCATTTCCATATTAAACATCACTAAATTTATAATTATACAGTGTAGGTATCCACTAACGAAGGATTTATCAATATAACACCCCTATGGGGGTAAAATAGGGGATGCGAGTTTGTATGAAAGTCCATCAGTTTGGAAGTTAGGACCTTCAAATTTTGTGTTTAGGTTGATGATTGAAAATTAATTTATATGTGCCTCAGCGTTTTCGATAATTCCGACCCCGAAGGGGTAAAAAAGGGATGAAGTTGTGTATGGAAGTATACTAAATTTATTATATAAGCTTGGAATATAATTAAAATTTGGAAACTAACGCAAAGAATATCGATGTTGTTGGAATTTGATCCATTAATGAGTGAACAGGGGGATTAAATTTTGTATTTAAGCTGTTAATTCACATAATTTTGTATTCAAGTAAAATAATGTACACGTGTATCATGTTATTAAGAAGCCTACTGCCGCCCATCTATCTGTCTGTCTGCCACGAGAAAAATTCTCAGCTGTCTGGTTGAGGAACTTTTGGATAGATCTCCGCCCGTGTCGATCCGTCTGTCTGTCTGTCTTCTACGGGTAATTTTTAAATTATTATTATTATTTAAATTTAATACTAAGGTGTCAAACAAGCATACGGCCGGCCTGATGGTAAGCGGTCACCGTATGTATCACTCGTGCGTTGCCGACCATACAGAAATATCTTCACACCCTGGCGCCATGGCGGGGAGCTCATTCCACAGCCTGAGTTTACGCGCTAGAAAACTCCTTTGAAACCGCACAGTAGAAACCATTTCGGTTCCAATATATGAGTATGGACTCCCCGTCGATGGCGAGAGTTGCGATGGTAGAAGGTAGCCCGTGGGCATCAAGTCAAACAATTCTTCAGAGAACTGTCCGTTGTACAAGCGGTACACACATAAGGAGGCAAATTCTCTCCTCAGACTGACAGACAGACAGAAACATCTCAGCTGTCTGGAAATTATTGAGGAACTTGTGGATATAGATGTATTCGTCTGTCTGTCCGTGTGCCATGAGCAAATATCTCAGCTGTCATGAAATGGTTGAGGAATTTGTGGATAGGTCTCATGGCGTAATTTTAGATAAATAATCCCGATCTCGACACCTCCAAAAAAAAACATATTTCTTCTTCAGCTAATCGGACAGTGTATGTATGCATATTTCTGCCGGTAGATTTTCAGATCTTCTTCTTCAAATCGGGAATATAAACTTTCCACAAATAGATGGTACACATACCAAGTTAGGTATAGATGAAATGTATACTGACTGATGTTACTATGAACACAAACCGATAGAGTGGTTATGCGCGAGAGACCCATTATGACTCCCAAAAATGACCAACCCGCTGCGATCAATGAAATGTTGCCACCATGGTCGATATGGATGAGTCGGTTAATTATCCTATTCAATTTTTTAACTCTCTTAATCTGCCGGGTAATCCGTTTCATGCATGTACCTGCTCCTGTCATATTGATTAGAAATATACGGCCTCCAAAATTGTGCTGTAGAACTTGACTACAAGCACCAGTTCTCCGCCGCAATGTTATTGAGGCCAAAATATTAACTGGTTCCGCCAGAGGAGAAACAGTCTCGTGCCGCGTATACCATTGATCCCAAAGCACCTTCCGTTTGAATTTAAAAGATTACAGTTCCTTATCGAGGTTTGCTTCGCGATGGCTATTAATAAATCACAGGGAAGAACTCCGAAATTTGCTAGAGTTTATTTGCGGCAGGGCTGTTTCAGTTTTATGTGGCATGTTCGCATGTAAGCTCTCAATCTTCCTGAACTTTTGTCAAATATCACACGTAGTGGCGGGCTATAGCCATGAACAAAGCTCTATATTGTTACAATGATTCATATCTAGAAAAAAGAAATAATCTACGCGGACGAAGTCGCGGGCTAAAGCTAGTTAATGATAAACTAATATCAGATAAATTAGAAGTAGCATCTGCTTTTGAAACTTTTTTCTCAAATATACCTATGGAGGCTACTAAAAATCTTGCTTCGTCTTCCACGTTAGCAGAATCTATTTTACAGAAGACTTTTCAACGAAACATTCCAGACTTCGCATTCACCCAGGTTAGTGACTATGACATTATCACGGCTTTCAAGTCACTAAATATGAAAAATACAGAAGACTTATGGGGTTTGTCAGTTAAAGTTATACAGTCAATTATTTTTAATATTGCCCCTATTTTAGCCCTAATTTTTAACCAATGTCTCGAACAGGGCAACTTTCCTGATTTAATGAAATACAGCAAAATTGTTCCAATTTTTAAATCGGGATGTAAAAACAATCCCTCAGATTACAGACCGGTCTCAGTACTTCCTGCATTAAGTAAGATTTTTGAAAAGATTGTGCTAAACCAAATGTTAAGGCATTTTAATAACCACAAGATACTCCATGATGATCAGTTCGGTTTTACGAGAGGTAAGTCCACTACGGATGCGGGAGCTAAGCTTATTAAGCATATTTTTCAGGCCTGGGAGTGCTCACACGATGCTATTGGTATCTTTTGTGATCTCTCCAAGGCATTTGATTGCGTAGATCACCAAACGCTAGCTCTTAAACTTAAGTTATACGGAATTCGCGGAGTGGCTCTTGATCTTGTGGTTTCCTATCTTTCAGGGCGCCAACAAAAAGTAGGAATCAATGGTAGTGTGTCATCGGGCTCCTTAGTCAAATTAGGCGTACCTCAAGGCTCGATTTTAGGCCCATTTCTGTTTCTAGTTTATATAAATGACCTACCTTATATGGTGAAAGAACTATCAGATGTCGTTTTGTTTGCAGATGATACGTCTCTGATATTTAAAGTAGATATAAAAGACAAAGATCTTTTAAAAGTTAACTACGCTCTGAAGACTGTGTCTCAATGGTTTGCTGCCAACAATCTTATGTTAAACTCAAAAAAAACAAAATGTATAAGATTTTCATAACCAAATGTACCAAAAGTTGATACCAGTGTTATTGTGGATGGTAATAAACTTAATGTAGTAGATAAGACTGTTTTTCTTGGTCTGACTATAGACTGTAGATTGCAGTGGGGTGCTCACCTGGAAGCCTTAGGTGGTAAACTGAGCTCCGCTGCGTTTGCAGTCAGCAAAATAAGGCAACTGACGGACATTAATACAGCCAGATTAATTTATTTTGCATATTTTCATAGTCTTATGTCTTACGGCCTTTTGCTGTGGGGCTCTGCCGCAGACTTGGAATCAATTTTTGTATTACAAAAAAGGGCAATTCGCGCCATCTACTGTTTGGGTTCTCGCGAGTCTCTACGAAATATATTTCCGGATATTAATATACTAACTTTGCCCTCTCAGTACATTTTTGAAAATATTATGTATGTCCGCAAGAACATTAATTTGTTTCCAGTCAATAGTGACTATCATGATAGAAACACTAGAAACAAAGACAAAATAACTGTACCTAGATTTAGATTAGCTAAAGTAAATAAGTCCTTTCTTGGGAATTGTATCAAATTTTACAATAAAATTCCTCATAGCGTGACCAGTATTTCCTTTTTTAAATTTAAGGAACATATCAAAAAGCGGCTGTTGAGTAGGGCTTATTATAAAGTGTCTCATTATATTGACGACAAGGATGTATGGAAGTAGCTTCTCTCTGCACCTGCCTCACTGAGCAGCTAGTTCAAGGTCCATTTTAATTCAAAGTATGCTATTATTATTATAAGTTATATTTTTAGGTTACAGATTATATTACCTATTGTAATTAAATTAATTCAATTCAATGTTCTTCATTTATTTAGTTTGATATAAATGCATCGATTTATTATGTCTGTCTAATTGTTATATTTTTTTATTTTGTGATATTTAGTCTAAACTTGTCAATAGTCACAGTTATAACAAATTGTGTGTTTAGTGTTTCCCTTTAGTTATTTTTTATTTCTAAGGCAGACTTAAGTAAGTCATGCTCACTTTAAGGCCTTTGCTTGCGGCGGCGTCGTGTGGCGGGTCGCTCACTTCCCTCCAATATGGCGAGGAGGGCGATGGCTGCCACACGCGTCATACTTGTGAACAGGTGCTGCTTGTGGGGGCTGGTCTGCTTAAGTTTGCTATTTATTTACTTATTAAATATTTTTTCAGTCTACTTTGTAATTTTGCCGCCGCGCCGGGGCACGCAATTGTTTTCAGTGCGATTAGAATGTAAATATTATGTAATTAATCTAAGCCTGTTTTGAAAAGAGTAATTGCTGAGTTTATTGCCGGCTCTTCTCAGCAAATGCAACCTTCCGAACCGGTATTAGAGTATTAGAGTCAGACTTTTCATAAGTGCCTGCGAAGGTCTATTTGAATAAATGATTTTGAATTTGAATTTGAATTTGAAACCAAATAGACTTTTTTATGAACCTACTACTGTATGACATTTAAGACCAATACGACGTAAAAAACAATTTTACTTTTATACTCTACTTTAAAAAGTACATTATACCTTTAAAATAAGAACGCGTAGAATTTCAATTTTCATAAACTCCCCTACAATATTCCTCACGTTCAACGTTTTGTCCTAAAAGACACTATGCGACGCAAGCTTTTATCGAGCTGAAGAGGCATTGTCCGAAAAATTGCTTTACACAACAATCACGTATACATAGAATATAGTAGTGTAAGCTATCTGCGAAAATTTCACTTGAAAGTGATATATTGGTTAGTGAACGTGTCCAATCTGGTTGATTTACAGTGCCAATAATCTCCGTCGTCACGCGACACCCGTCAGGTGTCAACCGGAGCCGCGGGGAGCGCTATTGTCACGTAGGGCCTGATGAAAACATACGGTGTTGTGATAGAGTCGAACACGCGTCGCTTTTCTATCTTAATAAATGAGACACAGACTGTGAAAATAAACTTTATTGTAATGGAAATGAAACACCAGTTGGACAATGTGTCCAATTTGGTTGATTTATTGTGCGAGTAGTGTCTGTCGTGGTTAATAGGAGCCCCGGGGAGTTGCTGTTGTCACGTAGAACGCGTTGGAAACATACGATACAGAGAGTAGCACAGATTTGTGACGCGTTTGCGTCTTTATTAGTTGTATAGAACAGGGCACGATTCTCAATTATGCCCACTGTATATTTTGAGCCTTGATTGCCTTGCACGTTCATTGTTGAAACTAAATCATTGTATGAATTATAATATTTTGTCATAGATGTAGTTATATACCTAGAAAGAGAGTCGCCTTACTAGGTACACGACTATATGAAACAGGCCATGATTTTTTTGGCTGGTGTACGTGACAGCTACTTTTTACGGTCATAATACTATCATTATGAGCAGTTGTTGAACTATACCAATAATTTAAAAAAAAATGTAATTATTAAACATTATTTTGCATTTTTATTTATTTTATTAAGCCCCTATTAGTTGGGGACATTGTATTTCGACGCGTGAACAGCTTCTACGCTCAATCTGGATATATCGTTAATCAAGATAGGTTAAATAAAATATGTTTTATTTGATACATGAATTTAAGGGTGATTTTAAAAGTTTATCAACGTTTTCATCCTTCCTGTTGCTTGTCTGCATCAAGCCACTATTTTAGGTTTTCTTTTTTTTCTCTCATTTTCTCATATGTAAGGCGTTCCATATTTCACTAGCCAAGACGTACGTTTTACATAGCGTTTCTTTTCAAACAGCTATGCGGCTACCTCCAAAATAGCAACACCTATGTACACCTATAACGCTGCAAGCTAGCAGCAAAAAATGTCGGATTAAGGTCAGATAGACAATGAAGCAGAGCAGCCTGTCGCCTGACGCCTGTTTTCCTTGGCCTCGAGTCAAATGTTGCATTTGGGAAATGAAATCTTTCACGGAAATTTTTTAAAAGAATGCCTCTTGTGTCTTTGGAATTAAAAGCTTCTATCATTGTGTGTAAATTTTGATAAGTCGCCAGAGGTCAAGATCTGGAGTTGGTATTGTTTGGGGTGTGTAGCATTGGCTGAGAACAATAGGTGCATACGGTGTGAGCGTAAACTGGAAGGTCTTTTATTCTCTCCACTCTACTTTAGATAATGCACAAGTATTATATTCCATTTTGAAACAAGTTTTTTCAATTTACTTTAATTTTATATCGACACATCAAAATTTTATATATGATTGAAAGGGTGATAAATTATAAAACATATGTTTTTGAATAACGTTTTTTTGACGCTTCATCAATTTCGCATGTAGGTATGTGAACGATGCATTAATTTAATAACAAACTCCACTCAAAACATACGAGATTCTTTAATAGTCAGGAAGTTCCTATCCTATGAATACGAAAATGATGTCAAATATTGATTGTTAATGATTAGTAAAGTAAGTAAAGTTAATTTATTTAAGCATATTTTTTTAAAACAAGGTTCAATCTTTATTTTAATTCCATGGCGCCGTAGCAGTTGTAGCTTCGTAGGCGCGTAGGCTTTCAGTCAAATTACTCGTTTTAATTATACATATACAACTGAAAAACTTTTGCTTTTCTCTTTATATAAAAATATATAAATGTGTAGAGTTTAATTAGTAAAACTTTCCCTGTTTTTAGTATACTTAATATTTAATCTACAAGATTCTATTACAACTAACAACAAATTATTATCTTTGCCCTACACGTATATAGCAATGTAATGTATCCCCTACAGACACTTGCCTAGTTTAGTAATTTGGCTATTAGTTTCCCTCCCTTGACACTACTTGAGAGATACCTAAGAAAAACAACCTATATATTTTACCTAAGGCTCAATTACTATTAAACGGTAACAATAAAAATATACTGTCTAAAATTGGCACTAATGGCAAGAGGACAAAAAAAACTATTTAGTCCGTCTTTTACATTATCAAATATAAGACACGTATTTTTTCTTTTGTCAATTAAACAATAAAAATATGAAGATATCGTGTTTTGAAGTTCCGCGTGACGTTAAGTTAGAGTTAGAGACTTTTTACTGTAATGTGACGTCGTGAGCCCCACTCCCGAACTTTAACTCGCTTTATCTTTGTAATTTTTTTATGATTTGGTAAAGCAAAAATTCGTGTCCAATATTTTTTGATAAAGTAACTGATGGACTAATTAGAATTATAATTTTTTACATAGGATGGACTAATTAGAATTTTTTTTTTTTTCAAAGGAGCTTTCTTCCGCGGACGCTCAGGTTGTGGAATGAGCTCCCCGCCGTGGTTTTCCCAATGGAGTACAGCATGGGGTTCTTCAAAAAAGGCGTGAAGAGATTTCTTCAGGGTCGGCAGCGCGCGAGTGATACCCCTGGTGTTGCAAGCGTCCATAGGCTACGGTAACTGCTAACCATCAGGCGGGCCGTATGCTTGTTTGCCACCTTAGTGGTATAAAAAATAACATAGAAATCATACCTATTGAAACCACGTTGTTGAAAAAAAAAAACCAGGCTCACAAAATGAGGGAAAAAGGGAATGGCCAATACTCCACCACGCATGCCCACTGCAGATTGGTGTAGGTAGGCTAGTGATCAAATCCTGGTCCAAGAGATCGGACGGAATCTCTCCCTGCCAGCAGTCGTGTCGGCGATGCTGAGCGGGGATACGGCGTGGAGGGCCATAGCCTCCTTCTGTGAGACTGTAATGGTCCAGAAGGAGGCTGCCGAGCGGGATCGGGAGAGGGCCGATCCCACCCGGAGGCGAAGCCGCCGGGGCACAAACGTGCCTCGTAGCGGCCCCCCTGCCCTGTAGCTCGGGCTTAGAATAACAGCTACGGTGTTCCCCTGCCTGTCGTAAAAGGCGACTAAACGGGGCCTTTGGGGTTGTGGGCAATCAGAGCGGGGGCTCTGTGCGCCCAGAAGCGACCCCAAGGAGGACGATGGGTCGACGTGGTTTCGACTCATCGTGCGATAGCACAGCGAGGGTGCTGGGGGGAGGTGTCAGACTTCCCCCGGGACGAGCTATCAAAGCGCCGCGCTTGGAGGGGTGAGCAGGTACGCGTTCAACACGAGAGCCCGCCCCCCTCTCTATAGCGCAGGTGGCGACCACCGTGGGGTTTTAGCCGGTAAAAGTCCGGCATAACCTGGCCGCTCCCCCCCAGGGCGGTCGGGTATCCTATGAGGATTTCCCCACGCTAATAAAAAAAAAAAAAAAAATATATAATAGTGATCAAACAACTGTTGGAATTTTTCAAGCCGTCAAGGAGGCCTCCACCTAGCTTAACGACTATCAAAATAAAGTGATAGCCGGGACCAACTGCTTTACGTGCCTTCCGAAGCACGGAAACGCTCGATTTCACATCCAGGTACCAGCCGCACCGGTGGTGATCGATTAAGAACGGCTAATCATGCTACACCACGACCGCTTTTTGCATTTTTTTTATCATGGTGATGAATGTCCATGAGTGTTTTGATTGACATGTATTCATTGGCTTTCACCAGATCGTGAGTTCATCTCACGGGAGTAGTCTCCGGCGCGCATCAGATCAGCCGAGAGCTCAAGTTCAGTCCTTTGCTACTTAGGTAGCAAAGGAGTTCACCACATGGCTAGACTACAGCGCTATAGTATCTCCATGTGAGCATTGTGTGTTGAGGCCCGTTGAGGGTCAATGAGAATATTTGAGAGCAAAGTGGAAAACATCATTGATAGATTTTCAAAAGAATATAACTTATCTTAGAAGGATCAGCTCAAACAATAGTAAGGTGTTGAAGGCCAAGATACTCTTCAGTTTGTTAAAACAATTAAGTTAACCATTTAAATTATTTTAAGGAAAACTTACAGCTGCATTTGAAAAAGGCTACAAATTGATTCAAAACAGGAGGCCAATCAAGCTTTCATGTTTTCCAGGACATAATAGATAACAAAAAAGTAAAAGAACTAATTAAGTAAACAACAGAACTCACGCCAAATAAACCTTATATAACCGCTTACTCAATAAATAATATATCAACTAATGCAGTTGATACGTTCTCGGTAAATTTATCCCTACCTCACTTCCTACGGGAAAGTTTGTTGCGAACTGAATCACGCTGAAGTTGACAAATTCATTGAAATTTATAGCTATCGGAACTCATTTCTGCAGGTGTTTCGGTATTTACTATATACTCGTACTGAGTTACAGTTAGAAAACAGATGAGAAAAGTATAGTAAGTATGTAAGGGGTCCTATATAAAGATTTAAAATTATATAGAAAACAAGAAAGTATTTTAGCCGTTTTGCTCATCATTGTTATCAAAACTGATCGAGGCCTCCGGAGACAAGCGGGAGCTTTTTCCGCCAAAGCATCATTTGGCTATCCAAAGAGGAAACGCTGCTAACCTTCTGGGAACCTTATCGTTAATCGGAAGCAGCGGCAGACTTGAGGAAATTGTCTATTTATATATTGTAATTTGTACATATTTGTTGTAAAGAATTATAGCAGGTCAGAAAATATTTTAATAAATGTTTTGCTCCGTGTTACTCGTAGGGATACTTAATTACTAGAAAAACAACGAAACGGTGGACGATTTGGTTAATCTACGAGCTATATCCGTCGCTTTTATTTTTCTACGAATATCCTCGTTTTGGACCCCGACGCGCAGAGAAATTCCGAGCGTAGCTCATTCCATAGCTCGCTGAGTTGTCATTAAAACACCACATTTCTATGTCATAGTGGTAACACGTCTTTACTTTATTAAATATTTTTTCTGAGTTTAACTGCAAAAGGGCAAGATTTTGTGGAAGATGGACATAGCCAACATTATTTGTAATTAAAAAAACTGTAAACACAAAAATAAAAATTAGAAGCTAATTAACCATATTATTTCCTCGTTGGCAAAGTGACAAATTTAAACAGACTATCAGTAAAGGCCGACTCATTTGCACTTGTATGGCTTACTGATTTATAATATGTTAAATATATAAATAATTTGAATATCATAAAATTAATCCCGTTTACTATGCATACGTTCCCGTGGCACAGCGGTTATTATTCATAAACCTGGGGGTTTACGTGCCCCAGTAGCCCATGACTCCACAATATGGTAATATGACTCTTGATTATTTGGAAGAAAGATTCAAAGTCGTTTACCATACAAAAGGCAATGGAAATTATGCCATATGTTTTATTCTAAAGCTGGATTTTATTTTGAGTTTTCGTTTCCTTCCTTCTTCTAAAGCAAGTAAAGTTGATTGCTTACTTTAACGAAACAAGTTCAAAGGAGTATTATGACTGCGTGTCTACTGTCTCAATGTGCTGTAATATTATGAATAGTTCAGTAATAGTTTTACTTTTTAAAAATGTTGCAGGATGGACATACCTAAACATTTTTTTTTATACCACTTAGGTGGCAAACAAGCATACGGCCCGTCTGATGGTAAGCGGTTACCGTAGCTTATGGACGCTTGCAACACCAGGGGTATCACGCGCGCGTTACCGACTCTAAAACGAGCGCGTTGCCGACCCTAGTCGGGTAATCATACCTAAGTAAGTGCACTACGGCCATTATTTATTTAAAATATTGTTAAATAAATAATGTTAGTTGTTCCTTGTATATAAAGTAACTACCCATCCTATATGTATCCCCGTGATCCAAGATCAGGGGCTCTACCGCGTAACTTTGGTGGTAATCGTAACGAACACCATTAATTATGACCAATTACCAAATCATTACCAATGACGCACACGCGTTACGACGCGACGATCGCCATTCGTGGGCCCTGATTGGATGAAACTCATTAATGGTGTTCGTTACGATTACCAACAAAGTTACGCGGTAGAGCCCCAGGTATCTTCCAATTTTCATTAAGATTGGTTGCTTAGCTCTGAAAACGTAACAAAACATACTCACTTCCGCTTTTATATTATACTAGCTATCCCTCGCGGTTTCACCCGAGTTCCCGGGATAAAAAGCCTATGTCCTTCTCCATACCATAGGCTATCTGTATGCAAAATGTCATGATGACCCGTTGAGTAATTGAGACGTGAAGGTGGTACAAACAAACTAACTCACTTTCGCATTTATAATATTATAGTTAGCAGTGGCGTGCATTCCATATAGGCAAATAAGCAATGCCTACCTCATAAGATTCAATACAATAATAGTTTGATTCAATTAAACTACATAACCACTTTAAATAAAAATTCTAACCTAACATTCAATACGATATTTCAAACTTTGCCGCGCATGCACTCGCGAGTTCGCCTCTCAAATTCACGCACACTAAAACTATTTCGGCATATTCATACACACACACACACTTCTTTAAGATAATACGACGAAAGCATAAATCACGCTTTTGCTATGCGTAGCATACTGACATTTGACATTCGCGATTTATGGACCAAAAGTAACCTTACCTACTCTGTTGTAAGTAAAGTAACCCATCCAAATTAAAAAGACTACAGTTTACCAACATTAGAGCAACTCAAATATAACTTCGCAATTTATTTGTGTTGGTTTGTTTATGGTTTGGCTGGCATTGTTTGCAATGTTGTTGTTATTTACTTATTGTGCTTTTGCGAAGTGTATCTGTGTGAAATGAAGAAATTTTGTGGTGTAGGTGCAAAATGTATTGATAAATTAGTCCTTTAGTCAGTTTTCGTTTGTTGAAAATAGTAGGTAACTTGCTGTAGACCAACTCCAAAACATTCATGGATTCAAAACAAAGGTAAAAATCTTAGAATCTTAACACAGAATATTATGTTTATTATACACCTGGCTAACTGGGTGCTGTTATTCGAATCTATTATTCTGTTATTACGTATTTTGTTTGCTAATGAATCATACCAAATGTGTGTGACCTACAATATTACGAATCTGGTCAAAAAACATGATCTATCTAAGAGGCATATTTAAGAGTGTATGGCCATGATTTATTCTGCCTACCTAGTCTGAAAACCAATGCACGCCACTGATAGTTAGGTAGGATATATGATTTGATTTTTTACTGGAGCGCCCTCATCGCCTTCTCCGTACCATAGGCTATCTGCATGCTAAATTGCATCGAGATCAGTTCAGCGGTTTAGACGTGAAAGCGTAACATTTCCTTCTCCATACCAAAGGCTATCTGCATGCCAAATGTCATGATGATCCGTTTCGTAGTTGACGGGTGAAGGCGTAACAAACAAACAAATAAACAAACTCACTTTCGCATTTATAATATTAGTTAGTACTTATTAGGATATACATGTATACATACATATATATATATATATTAAATATGGATGTAGGTATTCTCTTCATAGATTTTATATCGAAACTCGGGGCTTTACGAACATTTTATTGTAATTCAGCTGGCTTTAATAAGAACAATCGGTATCGTAATTTGATAACTAAAATCAGAATCTAACGAACTAGATTCTCTGAATACAGATAACCCGTTGAAAGATTTCCTTTTCCTGTTGCTTTAAAAATCCCACAACAAAATCAACAATCAAACTGAAACAACAATGAATACTATGTCTTTTTTTTACTAAGTAGAAGTACTAGACAAACATTATTCTTTTCTATGATATAATAAGTGTCTATTATTATATTCATATTATTCGGATACGGTAAATTATAAATCTTTTATTAAAAAACTAGGTCGGAACAACTTTTTAAATTTACGGTAGCCACACCTAAAGTCGGGTTTTGCATTTATTATAAAGTGGTCTTGCCATAATTTATAATCAGCAGAAGTTAAAAAGGACTTGAAAAATGTTGGAACAAGAGAGAGGTACGTATTTAGATAAATATTCATTATGAGGTGAAAAAAATTCAAATATTCCTTAATACAAAGCTTTTATTTGATAAAGACGAGGTTGTGGCAATTTTTGAGAGATTTGAAAAATAGTATTATTATATCATCATCATCAGCCTATAATGTCCCACTGCTGAGCACAGGCCTCCTTTCACAAGTTAGGATGAAAGGGAATGGGGAGAGATACTCCACCACGCGTGCCCAGTGCGGATCGATGGAGGTAGGCTAGTGGTCAACCTACTGTTGGAATTTTTCAAGCCGCCTAGAAGGCATCCAACTAGCTTAACGACTATCACAATTAAGTGATAACCGGGAACAACGGCTTTACGTGCCTTCCAAAGCACGGAAACGCTCGATATGAACCACTAGACGGTCACCCATCCAGTTACCGACCACGACAGACGTAGCTTAACTTTGCCGATCGATTAACAACGGCTAATCATGCTACACCACGAGCGCTTCAATTGATTGTTATATACCAACAAACATGTTCATGACAATGAAGGTTAGAAAGATGATGACGTAGGTACATTTATGAAATGTACTGACTACAATCTATACATAGAAAATTTTGCCGAATCTGCCGCTGGTTCCCAGCAGGCTGGCAGAGTTTCCTCTTAGAAATAATTATAATGGCAGATTCAGAGGATAATTCTACCCACACAGACATATAAGGACTATGTTTTCCTTGAATGCTAAATTTGTTGAATGGAAGCATTATAATAATAATGTACATACAATTATATTTTATCTAATTATTATTTAACCTATAGCTTACCTAATACCTACAGCTCAACGGGTCTGTGACGCGTGAGTGATCTCTACAAGCTAAAAAATCTATAAAAAATAAAATAAAACAACAGATAATAGTTGTAATATTTTTTACTGATATCTGATAAAAATAGGTGAGAGTATAATTTTTTTCTATTTCAGAAGGCTGGCATGTAGGTTAATTGTAAGTTTCAATCACTATAAGCAATTGCCAATTTTTTGCCTCTAATTTCAACGCTAGCAGAAATTCACCACTAAAACTAGTAATATCATAAAGTTTAAAATTTACCGTACAGCCTACATATTGGAGCAAATAATAACATCGATTTTATATGATAAGCTTGTTAAAATTTAGTATCACAAAGTATTTACACATTTGTACTTTATTGGATTCTACGGGACCTTAATAAATTTGACCCTCGTTTGTCCTACCCTGCCTATGCCGATATAATCATCATCATCTTAGGTATATTTTACGATGGAAACTTAGAGGCAATTTTTACAGGTCTCTTAAACCATCAGTTCATGCTTATTAAAGATTCCTTATCCAAAAGATGAAGTAATTTATAGCTCAACTTTATCTGAAATTGTGTATAAAAATCTATACTATAATATTATAAAGGTGAAGAGTTTATTTGTTTGAACGCGCTAATCTCAGGAACTACTGGTTCGAATTGAAAAATATTTTTTGTATTGGATAGTCCATTTATCGAGGGCTTTAGGCTATAATATAACATCACGCTGGGACTAATAGGAGCAAAGCATCAGTGAAAAATGTTGCAAAAACGGGGAAAATTATTCATATAGGTAGGGTAGGGTGGGGTATCATCACAGGGTAGGGTAGCACCACGCGAACGAAGTCGCGCCGGGCAGGTAGTGTAATATAATTTTTGTGAAACTTATTAAAATTTAAATATAAATCAAATGATTAAAATTAATACTAATATACCTACAAATTAAACTAGTAAATTACTTTTTCTTAACTTTTTATAGTCCTGTGTTAAACCGCAATCTGACCATGGTAAATGATGATGTGGCCGAAGGTGGCAAGCACACAAAGCCTAAAAGGAACTGGATCTCAAGTGCAGCTGTCGGAACACACCAATAGGTGCTTGGCGATAGATTTTCCACTTGAGGATGGTAGTTGTCAGGTGGGTACTACAAAGTACCACCGTGGTCTCCTCTCGAAACATTTTGTTGCAATGCCCTTGCATCACTCATGATTTGGGACAAAAATCTGATTGTTACACATTAAAATATAATACCTATTAATGTTATATAATGTGTTTTTTTTATTTACGTTATGGGACGTCATGGACATGTGCATTTTGCCTATTCTTACCTACGGCGCTCAAACTTGGTCCTTGACAGAACAGCAGAGGTCCGCCCTCGGAGTTTGCCAGCGTGCCATGGAGCGTAGTATATTGGGAGTCAAACTTACAGACCGCATAAAAAACACTATACTACGATCCAAAACACAAATCGCTGATGTGTCTTTTAAGGCGGCTAAGTTGAAGTGGGACTGGGCTGGACACGTGTGCCGCATGCCGAATGATATGTGGGCGAAAATTACCACAGAGTGGACCCCACAAAATGTTAAGCGGTGCCGTGGCAGACCTCGCCGGAGATGGCGGGACGAATTAGACAATTTCAAAAATAACTGGTTCAGCGTTGCAGCCGACCGAGAAGTATGGAAAAAGGAAAGGGAGGCTTTTGCCCAGCAGTGGGACAGTATAGGCTAATAATAAATATGGGTTGTATTATGAAAGTGAAATTGTTAGGTATATCCAATCAGTCACAAATCTTCGATGCATATCTAATTACAACATACACTTATAATTAATAAAATATCTGGTATATTTTCCTGATATTATGAGTAAACAAATAAGGAACCCTAATGCCATATTATACTTCCCTTCATAACTGTCATAAACATGCATGCCTCTCTGTTCCAAGAATCGCTGAATCGAATAATCCTACCACCTCCGCCATGGATGGTCTTATCTTTACCGTATTTATATACTCTGAGCCCGTATTATGAACATTCAACTCTACAATATTTGTTTTTTTTAAACACAGAATATTTTTCGTTATTTTACACGTCAAATATAGATAATGGCCCTGATTCTGTTGTTTACAAATAAACTAATTTTAATCTCACTATGTCTCTAACTAACAAAGAACATAAGAAAAGGGTGTAAGAAATTTAGTCCTGTCAAATTAGTCCAATGCTTGTTTTCAATATAAATTTAGTCGCCATCTATCGCGGTTACGCCTAATTACACGCAAAACAAGACGGCAAAGATTAATTTGACAGCTTTAAATATGTTCTATTCTTTTTCAATAATGTTAGTAAGAAAGAGATGAGATGTGACTAAAATTAGTTTAGTGCGTTTTACAACAGAATCGGCACCAATATAGGTCAGGTATAGGTTCGATTTTATCTTGAAAAAGCTAATATTATGAACTATTTACGTTACAAACATTATCTAGGTTAATATTATGATTATTACTAGTTGCGCCCGCGGTTTCACCCGCGTAGCGAGGGATATCCTACCGTACCCTTCCCTTATTTATTTATTTATTATATATAGAGATAATAATAAGAGTATGTAGTTTTATATTTTACGATTTATGTGTAGGTATATTCATTTAAACAGACTAAGTGAAAACAAGGATAAAAGAAAACGCTTTCAGACTGCTGGGAACCTTGCCAGCTGATCGACAGCAGCGGCAGTCTCAAGTAAATTTTCTAGTATATTGTATAAATAAGCAGCTTTATTCATCTAAATATAAATAAATTAAAACACTTATGGTTATTGTACTATAAAATTTATTGTTAGACCACATACCTCTAAACTTTATCGACAAGCTCATCGTTAAAACTTTATGTCATGAAACTGGATCGGATTGTAATAAAGAAACTGTAAAAGAATAAATAGGTAAGTAAAGTAAAACACAAAATATTTCCGGACTCCAAACATACAGATACTTTTTAAATTAACAACAGTCACGTAAGTAAAGATGTTTATTTTTTAACAGAAGCTAACAAAATGATTCCAGATGGCCGAAGGGCTCCATTGAATTGGGTAAGGCGAAACGTTAAAACTGTACGCCCGAATGTATTCCGTGACAGCGAAACGCAATACGTACCTGTACGATTGAGGAGTTAGGGATACTGAATGTGGTGGATTATTAGTGCGTGGTTTCAGTGTAAAGAAAACCAGTGGGCCTACCACAAGCTCTTAAACCAATATTATTACAACCTTGTCTTATGTCCTGTTTTTACGATGATGTCAAAGAGGTACAAAAGACAAATAAGGTTATTTTAACCCTGTTTTAAGAGCTTGTGGTAGGCCCCCTGACTAAATTGGTTGCGATACATGTAGCATTGGTTATTGATAAAATTCTTAATCGTTTTTTAGATTTAACAAATAACAGTTAAAGAATTTAGGTAATTTTATCACCATGCTGATTAAAAACTATCAATTTAGCCACAAAATTTAAGTAGAACGACGCAAGTTTCTGCTAGAAATATGTGAAGTTTAATACAAAAAGTATTCCTGCAGCAACAAAAGAGATTTAGCAAAATGTTGAACATTTAAATGCAATTTTCCTAAGCATTCTTGTCGCTTCCATCTAACAGTGACGTCCATAGTTGGAGCATTTCATATCGGAGTCGAGCACGCGTCGGCATTTCCCGAACCTCCAGGGAACTCTACGTGACGAGCTTTCACTCCTAAAATATTTGTACTATTCATCGCCGCCGGTGGTATTAAAATTCGTGCTATGCGACCTCGTTTTTATCACACTTTATTTTTTTATGGCCCGCGATACTTGCTAATCTATACCAGCGTTGCACTGTTTTATGAGCAGTGTAGCTTTATGCTGAGGTAGGGACCTTTTGACCCCACACAACAATTAATTACTAATTAATTATAAGCAGTTATTTATGTGTGTACACATAGAATATGTTTGTTTTTTTTCTCTTTTTCTTTATAAAATTTTGTTAATATAAGTGTGTGTGTGTGTTCTTTCTTTCTTTCTATGGCCCCGTAAGCTGTAACACTCAATATAACAATGAAAATAGTTTTATTTGTACTAACGCTATGGTTTTAAAAATTGCTTTAAATACGTATAAGCTCTTTAAAAGATTTGCAAACATGTTTGAAATCTATAATCCCGATAAATTGAGAGCGGCTATTCAAATGAATGAATGAGTATTTTTATAACATAGCATTTATTTTTACGTTGAGTTTGAACTGACTTCTATACGTTGAGTGTATATATTTTGTTGGAAGCTCGTGATAATTATTCAGCGTTTGCCAAATAACCAGTGATAACAAACTAGCGTTAGTAAGCGAATTCACTAAATAATTATACATCATCAAGCTTAATCTGAACCGGACACGAAATTAAATTTCGCTGTGGTGAAATTTATGCTAATTTTCAGGTCGATTATAACATTAAGTTGAGTGAGAATTACTGCCTTTCCTAAGAAAAAGGCTGGCTCGTTATCCCGCCTTGTTGTTCTGGGTGATTACATTGCGGGCGAATCCCTCGACGCGTTTCTCGTACCATGAACGGGCGGTCGGCGGTTTTGCAATTTACTTGGAACGGGCTATGAGAAAAATTTGCGGTGATGGGCGCGAGGAAACTCGGCGACGTTTGGGAGCAAATGACGCGCGCTTGCGCGGAGAGACGCGGCGCGCTACGGCGAGTGAGTCCCGCAGTCAGCGGCGCGGTGCCTTCGAGAACGATTAGCTCGCGCCACTCACGCGGCACTGCGCTACTACGCGCTATACCGCGCTACGCCTCGCCACTCCGCGCCACTCCACCTCCACGCGCGTTGCCACCCCTAACACCCCCCAAATTACTAATTGATTTACCCAAAACATTATAAAACTTTCAACAACTTTGGTGATGTAATACAGTGTCGCGAACTTTTGGAGAATGGAATACCTGTTAAAGTTATGACTTGAGTGTTGTTTATATCATAGGTATGTTACAGAAGTTTAATATTGTTTGAGATGGGAAAGCCTGGCATGTTAAAGTGACAGAAGATGAATGATGGTAAATAACACGCGGTTAAGCACCATTGTGGGTGGCTGGGTGCTACTGAGTCACGGTGACAAAAGTGCTAATGGATTCTCGTCGATACCTCTTACGTAGACTGCTTTTTTATGAAAATATATTTGTTAGGTAGGTATGTATTTTGAATTTTCTTTTATACCATAATATTTTTGCGTTACTATCACCTACTTTGTTCACAGTACATTTATCTTTATTTCTTAAATAATTATCGTAGTCCTAACAATGAAAACATCTTATTTATCGTAGGTACCCTCTATAGTAATATTTTTCTATTTTTCCTATTTATTTTGGTACTCATATCATTAGTTAACGTGTTATCAGCATAATATTAATTATAATTAACCCATGGGTCTGTTTACTTTAACAAGTAATAGGTCCTTCCGGGAACCTTTGCATGAACTTTCCTAAAATAAACACCATGTGTAAACTATCATCAGTTTTAAATCGAAATTAGTTTAATACTGTTATACAAACAACCAATTATATATATGGTGATTTTAAGGGTAGTTATGGTGAAGGTTTTTTGAATAGGTAATGAGCATGAACAGAATTTTTTTGGACATTTTTGGTGAAGGAAAATATCGCGATGAAATCATAGCATCTTTGTAGTACCCGTCTGGCTGGTCACCACCAAGACTCTCAAATCGAATTATGATGATGATAAAATAAAGAAGATTGGTGAGGTGTTCTGAACTCTAAGGACAAAGTACAATTGTCCACAGCAGTCCGCGGATATCGAATTAGAATACTGAGGACTACATTGCATAACACATGATGGACTAAAAGATTCCGTACTTTTGTCTTCCGTGGCCAACAGTCCCTCGTCTGCGCCAGCCTTAACTAAATCATTAGTCTACTTGATAGACCTTGAACAAGACTTTCTATCAAATGGTGAGTTGGTCTTGTGTGAATAATGATACCTACGACATGTTTTCTCTTAATCAATGGTTTTAGTTTCGGTAAATATTAACAGAAGTAAAGCAAACATGTGATGTAGCATCATTAGGTGATCTTAATTGATCGACAAAGTTAAGGTGCCACCGGTGTGGCCGGTAGCTGGATGGGTGACTACCTAGTGGTATATCAATACAATTAGTTAATCAATTTTTATCATTCACACAAATGGGACAATACAATTTCACTACTAACGTAAATAACCGCATTCTTGATTTAATTCTGTGTACTTCTGTTTGTCAAGTTACCTCCTGTGATCACCCACTCGTTGATGAGGATGTTCATCATAAATCACTTTTAATAGACATGCAATTTGACTACGTGCCTCCCCTTAAACCTTATCCAAATTTTATTTATAATTTTCAATCTGCAGATTTTGATAAAATCAATAGTGAATTATCTAATGTCGATTGGAATGTTTTCTTCTTCAATTTATGTACAGAGGACAGTGTTGGTAAGTTCTATACTTTTTTGAATGAGCTAGTCAAAACATATGTACCCCGACGTAAGTCGCGCCTTTGTGGAAAGGTTCCAGCTTGGTATAGCAGACCCTTGAGGAAAATATTAAATGAAAAACGCAAGTATCATGCTTTATGGAAACGCTATAAGAACCCTCTTGATTACGAAAGCTTTTACGGAGTTGGAATGTTATAACAGTTTTATATCTTATTCCGAACAGAAAATTAAAACCAACCCCAATTATTTTTGGTCTTATGTTAAATCTATTTTTTCTAAGAATGGTTTACCAGAAAAAATGCATTACAAGGATGAGGAGTCCTCCAGCGGAGAACAAATTTGTAACCTATTCAATTTACATTTCCACTCTGTTTTTGAGGAATCTACTCTCAGCTCTTTAGTCACTGAAAACCTAGTCCCTCCTTCTAATACATTAATATATATTAACTCTATTGAAATTAATGAAGCCTTAGTCTATAAACATTTAACATCAATAAACATTCATAAAGGGGCCGGGCCCGATGGAGTGCATCCTTTACTAATTAAAAAATGTGCCTCATCACTTACCAAACCGATTACGATACTATTCAATAAATCCATGATGGAAGGCTGTTTCCCTATAATTTGGAAGCAAGCGTGGATCACTCCTATACCGAAAGGTCCGATCAGTAAAGATATTGAAAAGTATCGACCTATATCTAAACTATGTCAGTTTAGTAAAATATATGAAAAAATTGTTACTGAACAACTTTTTGGTGTCGTGCATCGTCATATTATACCAAATCAACACGGATTTTACAAGGGACGTTCGGTGGATAGTAATTTACTAGTATTCACTAAAGTACCATAAGGTCCAATATTTGGAAGTACGTCGTGACTGCGTAGATTCTATTCTTCTTTATAAAATCATCCGTAATTATTTTGATGCCCCATCACTGCTGCATAATATATTTTTCAGGGTGCCCCGTAGACTCGCGCGTCAGTGCCGTAATAGGGACCTGTTTTATATCCCTCATAGTAGAACTTGTTATTCTAGGAATATGTTTATAAAGCGTGCCTGTGAACTTTATAATGAACATGATAAATTAGTCGACGTGGATATATTCTGTTGCACAGCAGCCTCATTGAAAAAAAGCTTTTATTCATATTAATTTAATGTAAATTTAATAGTATTTGATTTATTTCCACTATATTTCATTTCAGGTATACTCAGATTTTTAATATTGGTTTAATATTGGTCTATGGTAGTTCTGTTTAGATTTTTTGAATTTGGAACAAAGCACTTATAATTGATATATTTTGAGTATGTAAAATGTAAATTAATGAAACTATAGGTCTATTTATATTTAATACTATGTTATATATTTAATTTTGTGTAAGACCGTTTGTTTCTGAAAAAAAAAAAAAAAAAAAAAAAAAAACAATAAAAAAAAAAATATCAAATCGAGCGTTTCCGTGCTTCGGAAAGCACGTCAAACTTTTGGTCCCGGTTATCACATATGGAGTTGTGGTAGTATTGTGATAGTCGTTAAGCTAGTTGAATACCTACCTAGGCGGCTTGAAAAATTCCAATAGAAGGTTGGGCCTACCTCCACCAACCCGCAGTGGGCATGGATTGTGGAGTATTGCCCATTCCCTTTCACCCTCATTTGTGAAAGTAGGCCTGTGCTCAGCAATAGGGTCTAATAAGCTGATGATGACAGTAATAGCGCTTATTCGCAGCGCGATAACAGCAGCTCATTCTGCGGTCAGAGTACTGCGTTCCACGTTCACTGTCATCTATACGGCGCTTTTGATCAATGCACACAGCGACCGCGGCGGTCAAGGAGAACGCGCTAGAACTGTAGACCGCTGAACTCTAGACCACTCATTGTGGGATTGGCGGCGGCGCATTATAATTACCTCAAAATATTGACAAGTTTAGCATCTATATATAAGTTCTACATAATTTATAATACCACATTAAATTATATATGAAATAAACAAAAATATTATAACAATAATATTATGTTTAAATGAGGAATTTATTCTGCCTCCTGTATCCTCTAATATTGTATAAATATATAAATAAATAAATATTATTAATTAACATACCAAACTTCCTAAATCTATTAGATTAATCTACTTAAGTTATAATGCTAACTTTAAAGTAATTTATTATAAGCTTTAATGGGTCATTAAAAAGTCCATTAATTAAAACATAATCTAGTTTTATGCCAGTAATTACGCTTAGCTAATCTCTTAGGTCATCCTAAGTCTAGAATGAATAAGTGTCAGGTCACTGTCATTACTAGGTCAGACATCTGGCGTTTATCCTATCTTGACAATTGACTAGACTTTCTTAAAATAATTTCGTACAGAACACTCCACATAATACGTTTTTCTTTATTCAACAAACATTACGTTATTCTGGTTTAGGTACTTATTATTTATTTTATAATATAGAGATCAGACAGAATATTATATTGTACAGCGGTAAGAACATTTTTTCTGAGGCCTAAAGACCTTAGAAAGTGGGCTTTATTTAGAGACTGATCAATACTGGACAACCTTTCACATCTGAAGTAACATGAAGAGGTTACGACTCGGCGAAGGGCATTATCACCAGGGATGGATGGATTTTTTTGGATAGAGGCGGAGTCTGACTGAGACATGTTTTTGCCAATCGTCGTAAGTAAAAACGTAACCTGTATTTGTATTTTCCTTTGACGATTCCTTAAAAAAACGAATATATCCGTTACTGCAACTATCGGATATCCGAAATAAGTTCATATCCATAACCGTATCTGAAGTAGTTTTTTTTTAATGGCTTGCGTTTGGCCACTGACCCGCCCATAAGGGACGAAGAATATGATTCATAACTAGCCGTATCCATAACCAGATCCGAAATTTCATATCCCTAACATCGCTAATCATCACCATGCAACTAAATCACAGTTTCTTAAAATCGTCATCATAAAATGGAGGTATATATAGGGAAAATACGGACAACGTTTTGCATCCTTATCACAGACGTAAATCTAAACAGATAACGCAAGTCCCTCCATCCGTATGAAAACCAAGCGTGTAACTTACTTTGTACCTACCATAATGTCACAAGATTGATTTAGTTAGGCTGGCATTCGATTTTTAACGTAAAAATGAAGCTATCCTATTTGTCAGCTAAACATATCCCTTGCTACACATATCTGGTGGACATGCAGCCTTATGCGAGTTCTCTGTCCGCGCGAAACAATTTCAAAAGAAGAATTTAACATTGTGCCCCATTTTTGCTCAGATTTTGACACGCGAAGTACATACACTCGCGGCATCTATTTAGTTGTATATCTATGATCCTTATTTATGTTAAGGACAGCTAGGGAGTGGAACTTGCTTCCGGCGTTAGTGTTTCCTGACTCTTACAGTCTAGGGACTTTCAAGGCCAGAGTGAATAGGTTTCTTCTGGGCAAGCGTGCTTAGCTTCGTCATAATATTTTAGAGCCGGTTCAGTAGAAATAGCAGACGAATTACTTTCGCAATACCATACCTTCAAAATAATTATATCTGTCATACTGACCATATTCGCGTGGCTTCAACCCTTAAGGTAGCTGCCCCACTGACCTGTCTAAAATATTTACCCTTTAAATGGATCAAAGGATTTGTATGAAACTTGATACATAAAAACCATTAACAATAATAATGTATGATTCTTTTACCCAAAAATATTAGATCCTCGAAAACGTCGGTAAAACCGCGAGGTGAAATCGAGTATCAATTTTTTATCTGTACTAATACTAATAATATAATAAAGCGGAAGAGTTTTTTTGTTTGTTTGTTTGTTTAAACGGGCTAATCTCTGGATCTACCAGTCGGATTCTAAAAATTCTTTCACAAATAGGAAGCTACATTATCCCCGAGTATTATACTTTTTATCACGGGAACGCGGGTGAAACCGCGCGAGGCAGCTACCTACATAAACGTGTATCAATGCCTGCGTTACAAATTATCGTTTCTATGACCAGTGGTATAATTCTGAAAGGTAAATGTCACAACCTCTTTGCATCCAGCGTAGTCACTATACTCTGTCTCTATCGTTTACTATGCAATCAAGAGAGAAGTTCTTCGTCTGTGAGATCATTGCGCCGGCTCGTCGACGAGTTTTATTTCTGAATATAGCATGTCTGGGGTCTACACGCGTGACAAACCTTCCGACAACTAATGTTTGCGTGTCGTCCACTTTTGATAAGAATTCGGCGATTGTCACCATTTTCTTCCATTAGCCAAATTAAATTACACTTGCTAAATATTTAACAGTCATTGGGGCGCGGGTTTATATTAAATTCTGTGTTAATATCTTCATTAATAAACATGGCATTCGTTGTTAATGTTATACCTGTATTTTTTAAACGGAGGTTTCCGTTGCTGGATTATTTTATTTTATCGTTTAATAAAAAGTTGTTAGTGATATTTCAATGGCATTACAGGTGCTCCTTACTCACTAAAGAATAATTTGGCATTGGAATATTTTAAAACCTCGGAAGCATTATGATACTCACAATAAAATGATAATAACACCGATTGAAAAGAGACCTAAAATTCTATTTATATATACGTACGGGGTGGATACGACAATACGACATTAAATGAAACCACGTAAAGTACTCATGTATACGATCAACTTTTACTATGGGACCAGCATCGAAATCGCAAAAAAAACTATGACAATCAGTGTTTTAATGTTGGCAATAAGCTAACTGTTTCAGGAACTGTTATAGAGGATTTATAGCATGGGTACATAAACATAGTTATAAACCTGTCCTTACGTTTTTATAAAGTGTAATGAATAATAGATTTTTCTCTAACCCCGTTACATATTTTCAGCATCATTAATTCTAAAAATATAAAAGGTTGTGTACCTAATCGTCCTTTTCTGAGCAAATCGATTCGTTTACTTTCCACATATTACACATCCAAAAGGAAAAGTCGCTTTGCATAGCGAAACACATCAATCAAACAAATCTTCCAGTATTTACGGAGGTTTTTAGGACCTATTTCGTGTAACGAGGACATATATTATGCATATTGCTTACATAGGTAGACTTGGAGAGATGGCTCACGAGTGGAGGTACATAATAAAAATCAATTTCATATTTGTGTATACATCTTTACAGGTTACGATTTACTGTTATTTTTTCCGGCAGTTTTATGTTTAACGGTAGGTATTAGGATTATTTTTTCCCAAAAAAAATGCTTGTATAGTCTGCTCTTGGTCAAATCAAGTTAAGATTAGAAAATGTATTGCACTACATTGATTACAGGTCGGTTAACGAAAGCTGGCACGTTCACAGTACTCATAAATTTGCAATCAGTCAAGTCTAATGGACGAATGCAAAAATAGACCACTCTATATTTATGAGCAGTAGCAAAAGCAAAACAATAACTGTCTCCTTCATACTCATAAGCTTGACTTTGCGCGAGAGAGACGGTGTAAATGTGTTGAAACGTGCCAGCTTTAGTTAACCGACCTGTACCAAACTATGATTTTGATTGTATTTTAAAAGGACTATAGTGTCACTTCTTAGAATTTATATTTTATAAATCATCAACTTCATTTTTAAACTATCCTGCCTCACTTATTTGCGACATTTTTTTCCCATGAAATATGCTTATCTTTGGCCATAGACATGCCATTAGGATTCTCATTGACTCCAAGAAGAGAATAAGACTTTTAAGGCGAGCATACTCTCTCATGCCTAGAAGTCCTCATGTTAGGAAACGTAGAACAGAATCAAAGATGTTTCCTTTACTTTCCTTTTTCTTTTTCTTTTTATACCACTTAGGTGGCAAACAAGCATACGGCCCGCCTGATCGTAAGCGATTCCGTATCCTATGGACGCTTGCACCACCAGGGGTATCTACTATCTGCCGACTTACGAACTGGCGGTAACTTCAGTAGCTTTGACCTTCATAGGTGCCCTTCTAGGGCCTAAATTGAATAAATGGCTTTGACTTTGACTTTGACTATCACGCGCGCGTTGCCGACCCTGCAGAAATCTCTTCACACCCCTTTTGAAGAACCCCATGCTGTACTCCATTGGGAAAACCACGGCGGGGAGCTCATTCCACAGTCTGAGCCTTTCCTATACTAACAGTCTCACGCTTTCATAAGATAATTTCTTTTTAGCGCTACTAATGTGAGTATCCTCATAGATTAGTAAACACACGCTGGACTGACCCTGTTCAAGCGCTGCTAATCATCTCCCGTCAGCCCGTGTCATGTTCACAAAAAATACTACGTTACGTAGTGAGGTCCTTATATTGCAGTTTCAGTAAGGAGCATAAAATTGTGCTAATCTGTTACTGTTAAATATAATTTGAATACATTGTTTACTCTAGATTTTCATATTGTGTTACATTATGTTGAGGTTCCCAAAATTAGTATAGTGAAAAAAACCTCTCTAAATTAATATTTATTTATATATATATTATAATTTGATTCTCAATCAAATAAATAGGGCTCAGGTACTAAGTAAATAAAAAAAAAAAAACGTTGGGAAAGTTGTTTATTATCATGAATACAATCATGTGTCGTTTACTAATTACCAGTCACCATATATAGATGTAGTATAATTGGATGGATTGATTTACAGAAAAAAAAAACAATTATCTGTTCCAAGCAAAACTGTAATCAGCCGATTAAATCTTATACCCAAGACCCAAGATGACTACTTTATTAGTAGTCCTAAGTGCTACTAACCTAGGTATCTAGTTATATATTCCTTGTCCTATCTCAGGATAGTTATCTCACACCATCCAACAAGAACTAAGCCAGTAATCTCTCTAATACTTATCCTCTTAAACGATCGGGAACAGGAAAATAGTTTATTTTCCTTCGCGGAATTCCTGGACTTACCTACTGTTATTTCACTTACGGATATACATGTTTGCCGTTGTGATTTGAGCTTTTGTTTCATAAAATATCAACCTTTTTCCCTTTTGAATTCATGGCATATTTTGCCTTACCCTAAGGATATTGTATAATTTTGCCAATGTTGATATAGTTAGAGCGGATTTGTTCAATTGATTTCTTGGCTGGCTGTACGTTTTTTATCTTGCAGTGTAAAATACGCGCTAGGTAAGTACCTACGAGCGCAATAAAGGGCACTGTTTGCTACGAAAATATCGAATTATGTACAAAATTGCACCTTATACATAGCGTACGATTAGTCCTGATTTTGGCCACGCCAGACATATCTGGTGCGCACAGTATGTTACTTAAAATTAATAACATACATTTTTAATCACAAACTATTTCTTTTTTATTTTTCTTTCTTATTTTTTTTTTATTAGGTATTATTATTTTTATTGTTTTTTTCAAGACAGGCTGTGATGACAGTAATATAAAAAAACAATTATGGCACTGAAAGTAAGACTAACCCAATTTTCCGACAGCAAATCGTTCCGTGAGAACAACTGGGACATTCCGGTCGATCAGTTTACGTACTTACGGCATCAGTGAATAGCTAAAATTTACAATCCCATGAGCAACCTGTCAGCAGGTGGCCCTTTAAAAATAGCTGTAACCTACTTCAACCTTATCTCCTATCCCCCTTATCTATACTTATATAATAAAGTGGAAGAGTTTTTTGTTTTGTTTGCTTTTTGTTTGTTTAAACGGGCTAATCTCTGAAACTACCAGTCGGATTCTAAAAATTCTTTCACTAATAGGAAGCTACATTATTCCCGAGTATTATAGGCTTAATTTTTATCACGGGAACGCGGGTGAAACCGCGGGGGACAGCTAGTTAATAAATAAGGTGTACGTCAAGTATAGTAATACCTAGGTTTTAAATATATCCGTCACTTTCTAAGGTCATATAAACAAAAAGGGCTGGGGCTATTGTTACAAGACTGACTTACACCTTATTTATTAATAAGGGGGTTTATGTTTTGCAATTCAGAGTCAAATAAAAAAGGAATTCAACTTCCAATCCTGAATAAACCTACGGTAATTATGTCTCTCTCTCTTTCACCATTTCTCTTTTTCGGGCATGTTCCTGCATCAATCTATGAAGTCCCCATAAACTTGTTCACGCCTCCCGAAATGGTCGGATCGGAATGTATGGTAGTCCTACTAGGCACTTAAAACTGAGAAAAATATTTTTGCTACAAGTAATGTAAAAAATTATCCATTGCTTTCACAATTATCTATACGTCACTATTTAACTACATTCGATGTTTTTTGTTTACACTCTATCTCTGCTTACCTAGCCTTATTTACACTATCCTCAAACTTTACCAATAACACTGAAAACAGAAAAGCAACACAAGTCTGGCCTGATGGGATTCAATTGATAAGACACAGTTATACCTACAAGTTTGAAGTGTGGCCACTTAGACATCTTCAATAGATTGCTTTTGGAGTCGTCAATGTATAGATGATTCATTGTCTTCGTGGCTGTCGAATAATATATCAATTTCTATATAATTCATTAGTTTTGTTACTAGGGTCTCAGAGTATATAAATACCACGTACAACTAGGGTGAAGAAAATCGAAATCATTTGGACAGAGATGTGACAGATGACTTTGTTTTTTAGGCAAGTAACTTCTGCAGGGCGATTGCGTAACTAAATTTCAATCATTTTCGAATTGAAATCTGATAACTTTTTTACGTTCTGATAATTGCAAATAAAAACAGTGGTTCATTAGAAATGGAACCATTTCCGATTTTGTTATATTTCTACCGATTCAGAGGTAATTTCAATGTGAATTTCATTGCAATAAAGTTACGTAATCCACGTACCGAATATGCCCAACTGGGTACAGTGGAATAAGTTTTAAAAGAATCTTTTTTTTTAATATCACTTACGTTAGCTACTTGCATCACCCTAACAACTGAAAATGTACGTCTAAAATATCAGAAATAAAATACAGCGCTAGATTGTCTAATGTATTAGTATGACACCAGAGGCTAATCGATCAATAGGTATACTGACTCATTTTGGCAGTTTTACACGACCAAAATGACAGTGTTACTATAGACATTGTTGATAAACGTAGTTTTTTTGATTATTATTATTCCAGTACAGCGCGAGTCAAAAGTGACGTCACGTTAGAGTATCAATTTGTATGGGGCGCTTTCGACGCTCTCTGACTTTGACCTCCTTTGACTCTCATTTCCGACTTTTCTAGTGCTCTATTGCAATAGGTCCCATATAGACATTAAAATTTTATCCCACCAAAAAACATGATCGATTGACATCATAAAAAAGGAGTCATGTAGCCTACTCCTACGCTTACTGTATTTAAGAAGAAAGAAGAAGAAGAAAATAATTTTATTTATGGCATAACACAAAGAAATAGGTACAAACATTAGACAAAGGAGACAAAGGAGAAAAAATAATAATAATAATCATGAAAATAAAGAAAAATTAATTTGACACAAAACGGTCCCAGCACAGCATTATGCTGGTTCTTGACCACCAGCGCTGGTCTTCCGTTGGAACCGGTGTGTAACGACACGAAACAGATAAACAGCAGCTATAAATACAAAGCAAAGAAATAATAAAATAATAAAGAGATTAGACCAAAAAAAAACAAACAAAACAGTTTAAGACAATAATAATAAATAACGCCATTATTATAACCATTTATTTATTTAACAAATTATCTTGAAATAACGACATATCAAGGACGAATACAATAAAATCATTGGTTCGTTTATCAAATCAACCGTGTGTCAACGTTGACAATCATAGAATGTGTACAAAGGATACGTAGATAACGGCCTTACTCGTGAGACATCATGTAATGTCTCCTCCAATCACATTGTCAATAGATAGTTGGATCGATATCTCTAATTTGATGTGAATGAAGTTTTGGCTTACATTTCTGAATGCCGTGGGAAGATACTTCAGGAATTAGTTATAGAAAACTATATATATATTGAAGAATATTGGACGGTGGAAGGGTAACATATGGGGAACTGTAACCTTTAGGTCACCTTCTACCCATGTGACCAACCTATTTAAGTAAAAGTCTTACTGTTGTTTTTACAATATTCTCGTTCAGAAGTAGACATATTTTTTTTTATCAATAATTCAGTCATTGTCAATAGTTGAAATCACTTTAAAAATTGTATCACTTTGCATAATGTCACTGTTCCAAAAAAGAATAATATGGCTCAAAATTAAACAGTACAAAACGTTTGACGTTCGACATTTTAATCCGCAGTTCTTTAAATCTGTAACAATACAAAAAGAGGCTTTAATTTAAGCTTTATGTTGTATGTAGCAAATATTTCAGACAAGGCCAATTTTGCTATCATTTTTTGTTCGTCACAATTCTGTTTATTTAGGATACCTACGTTATTACGTCATTTGCTAGTATGAAAGTACAGTTGGCTTCGTCCATTACTCTCAAAACGTAGTGATAAAATATTCGCCAGTTACGATGATTTGCAAACAGCCGGGTTTAACGATTATTTCCATATGAATAATTTATCATCTGTACCTATTTGAATTGGATTAATATGTAGTTAGGTAATCCCTCCACAGCTCAAAGGTTGATCTACGTTATAGATAGATAGGTACCTTGTAATTATAATTATCTAATCTATCTTAATTATCTATCCGCAAATAAAGGTTTTCTAAAACCGTATTGAAAACAGTTTTCGCGTACATTATATTAATAGCAAATATCATTCATTTGAGCTAGGAAACTTTATTATTTGTAATTTTAAATAATTAATAAAATTCAGAAGACAAACATTATATTAAATTGTTATACATGACATGCATGACAGTCTTGTTGATTACAGAAGTTACTCACTGTTATGAGCTTATTTTCTAGGTTGACTATATCCAGATATTTTCTGACCTTCAGATAAAAGTTAACGACAAAAGTTCCGATCTCCCTGACTTTACTTAGGTAATACTAGAACAAACAAAGATTCCTTTTCTTCCCAATTTCTAGAACAAATAGAATGCTGGAATGATATACCTAGTCTCCAAGACTCCGGTTATCCGTTGTGAAGATGATTGGTAATTTTGGGTCATATAACTTCAAGCACGGTACAGAAATGAAAGTAATCCGGATAAAATACTTGTTTTTACCGGACTCGGAAGGAGGGTTATGTTTTTCGAGTGTATGTATGTATGTTTATTTCTGCACGCTCTGGAGCCTAAACGGCTTGATGGATTTAAACATACGAGGTGTCGTTAGAGTCGTCTTAACTGAGGGAGTGACATAGGGTATATTATTTTAATGTGGGGTTGGAAAACATATTGCGTTTTTAGTCAAAATAAGGATCAAATATAGGTACATATAGAGCTCATTACGAGGATTCCAAAAATCCTTCCTTACTGCGTTTCTAATTAAGACGGTAGAGCAGTCAGCGAAAACATTCATACACTAGCAAAGATTTTAATAAAAACGAATCAGCGAGCCGTATTTGAAATCTGTCCCCAAGCACCTACTATGCCTTGTAAAGGTCGGCAACACGTTGGCAACCCCGTTGGAATTGCTAATGGCCACTAACCATTAGGTGGAACGTCTGCCTTTTTGACTACTTATGTATGACACGTGTGCCGGTCAGTCAAAGAAGGGTCGATAAAGCAGTTTGTGGTATAGCAAGCAATGAGACACTCAAGTCTAATAGACCGACGACCTCCAAAGGTCTGAACTGGATGCGGACGATAAAGGACCAAGAGGCAAATATTTTATGGTATCTTTTCATAAAAGTACCTACCGATTATAAAGAACATGATATTCATTCTTCTAATGTTCGAGATTTAACCGTTTTACTCCAACAAAAACTACTACTATTTTTACTAATATTCCACCATAAAATAGCGAACAATGGTACTAGAAAATAATTTGATGCCAATATTCCACTATATTACCTTTCAAGCCACGTCCTATCACAAAAGCCGTACAAATGTACGTGAGACCCCAGTATCATTACATTGGGCAGCAAATTGAATAAAAGGCAGACAGACGCACATTTTGTTGTTAGCCCGCTCTCGTCTCACAAATGACTGACAATAGACTCGATTGTTGGCTAAACGACGTGATTTGACACAGGTGATTGTGAGAGGTCAATTGCTGTATAACATGCTGTAAGTCGTATAGAGGCTACATCTGTTGCCTGTTTGGAATTACGTGTTGAAGGGATCTGACTAATTACGTTTCGTGCATGAATGTATTTTCTAATTATCATGTTTGATGTTGGTTCACACATCTGTCACGTAACAATCAAATCTAATGGTTGTAGTAGCTTCTCTCTGATGGTTTATTGTATATTTAGAAGAAAAAAACTGTAATATGAAAAGATCTTCCACGACTGAAAAAAAAAAAAGCCTTGTGAGTTTCTTGCCGGAGTCTTCTCAGTTTAAGTGTATTTCGAACCGGTGGTAAATTCAACTGTATGTACCAATTTAACGTTCATAAGCGCCTTACCAGGGCCTAAATTGAATAAAAAACTTTTTGATTTTGATTTTGAATGTAACTTAAAAAAAAAGGTACATATAATTTGTTATTTCCATGCATAGCGTGACTGATTGGTTACGTTACGATGTGGTGTACCTTAAATTTGTTTGAAGAGCAACACAGGCAAGATAATTTGATGTTTCCAATTGCAATTAATTTAAAAGTAAATTCTGTTTTTTTACTTGATATTTATGGATTTTTCATATTTTATGGTACCTCAAAAACTTATTTAAGACCACATTGTCAAAAATAGGTGAAACATTTTCTTCTTCCTGCTTAGGCTTGTAAGAAATGGTTTGTTTTATAAAAAGTTAAGCTACAATACATGGTAAAATTTTGTCTGTTTTTTTTACTTGTACACAACCATTACTTTACATATTTTTAAATAACCAACGCTACGCTGCATTATAATAAATGTGAATGAAGCTATGAGGTAAAAGCTCCATTTGTAAGATGAATAAAGATGCTCTTACATTTTCCACGAATTTATGTAGGTCGGGTGAGGTGAAGTGAAGGATTTTAATTACATTGGTTAACCACTTGAGTGGGGAAAAACGGACTAATTTTAATAAATCCCTTTTCAGAGATCGATAACCTTCCACCGGCTGTTAAAATTCGTGACTTTAATGACATTATCCTAATATAAATTTAGTAGTTCATTACTTCGTAAAAAAACATACGAACATAATTTACCCGTGGGCTTGCAATGTGTGAAAACACCTTTGATACTTCAAAGGTGTTTTTACTGAGTTACGTCTGAAAAATTCAAAGATGTGAAAATACAATTCTGTGTAATTTTAATTGGATTCTGCCAGTAACCTGCCTCCATAACTTTTAATAATATAAATTGAATAATAAAAAAAAACATTTTGAATTCGGAACACTGATGAGTCATCATCAATAGCGTCTATTATGTTATGTAGACCAGGTACGATTTTTTTTCATTTTCCATGTGAAATAATTATTTATTATTTCTATCATAACACTTTTCCACTCATCTGTACCAAAAATAGGATAGTGTTTTGTTTGTTTTGACAGCGGGCCATAATGACTAATGCAAAATTTGAAAATAAAATAGAATAGGCGCTATGGCCCGCGGGCCATTCGCGAGTGGGACATAATGACTAAAGACCCGAATTTTCAATACAAAATTGCTTTTAGTCATTTTGAATTCGGAACACATACTCATAATTACCAAGCTCTATTTGTATCCACCATTGTGTGATTCAATACACAGAAAGTAACTAGGTCATATCCATTCCTCATCCGGACCTTTTTGCTTCTCTTTTCAACTTGAAAACTTCAAATAACTGTACAAATAGCAGTTTTTTAATAGCTAATATTCGAGTGCATAAATGTGACATTGAAACAGTGGTTTAAGTAAAAAAGAAATGCCATCAATTTAGTATTTTGTTCGTTTAGACACTGAGCTAAAATGCAAAAGTGGGCTAAAAAGATACATTTACTTGATGGTATGTTATGGAAAAAAAAAGTTTATTAAAAACACATTCTTTGACTGCAAACATCCGCAATAAAACCAGAAAGTTATGCAAATATCTGGTATCAACCGTAATATAATGTCTTATTTATTACTAGGTCCTTTCATTTGAAAATATGCGACCTCAATCGGCCACCAGTATAGCAAAGGGCAGTAAATAAAAAAGTTATATCAGCAAGCATTTATGACCAGCAGCTGGCGTAGGCACTTTTGTAGCACTTTTACACCACACTGACTAACTTCGTCCATAAACGATGCATGTGAATTGCTTTGAATAAATATGAGACGCCCTGGGAAAGCGGGTTTATATGGTCACAGATTAGATGCGTGGAAGTAAGTTTATTGGATCAACTGGTTACTGGGACGTAATTCGTGTAGATTGATTGTTATATATGTTTCGGAATAGATGATGTGATTATGCTATACAATATTTTATTATTTATCAATCTGGTTTGATGCGACTATAACTTTACCACCAAATCCTTTCTCTATGTATCTTTCTAATCGGCTTCACTCAACCTTCTACATTTTCTTTTTTTTGTGTCTGATGTCCTTAATTCTCCTTGTATCCCAGCCTTCTACAATTCTCATAGGATACATCGGGCTTACTTAATCTGTGGGATACTTTAAAAGATATTTACCTTGCTTCGACACTCGCCTCTATCTAACCACTTTACGTCGTCTTTTTGAGGTCATTTGACCGAATAGCGAAACGCCCACTACACTGCACTTTCCAGCAAAGTGGTGTCCATTCGGGCTTATCTAGTCTGTTTGTCAGTTGACAAGCTTCCAATTTACTTTCGTCGCAAACTACACTTTAAATAGATGTTCAGAAGCAATATTTTTTTACTTTTTTGTGGTAACCTACTTTAAATTTCCAAGTTAAGTTTCGAGCACTATTTGATTTTATTTAAACGTTTTTTTGTGCATGATGGGCAAATAAGCTTTATTTTATTGTATTTAAAAGTTTTTAACGCACATCTACCATTAAGTATTATTATTTTGGAACCACAAAGTATTCATTTTCAATTGCTAATAATAAAAATTCTAAAATATCATGCACTAATAATAATCAACTTTCTATGCACAGATTTTCCATACTTCCCCAGTCCATCTCTATAATCATAATAAATACACGGTTCACACACACACGCCTCACGCCTCTACATCAATATCAATAGAGAGTAAAATGTCTGCTTTCCGCGTCTCCGGGATAACAATCCAGTGCTTTCCTCCAGACCATAAAATATCTCTATGCAAAAAATCATGTCGATCCGTTTCTCTGTTGCTACGTGAAGGACAAACCAACAACCACACTTTCATAATATTAGTAAGCACACACAAAAAATCGTATTTCGAGTAACACTCATCCAATGATGAGCTTCCCTAAGACGATATTTCATTTCGCACGACAAACATTGAACAATAAAGAATTTCATAAATCATTGAGGCTTTATCTCATGAAATCCAGACATTTCGCGCTTTTTTCATTTTTGTCTCAATGAATACCTCACATATACACTTACCTTACACGTATTACTGTATATTTATATAACTTTGTTATATATTTGACGCTTTTATTACTTATGTTTCGTTAGATAGTACTAGATCTACTGTGGTACTAGGTAATTAAGTCGGCGCAAGAAATTGGATTGTTTCGTGTAACTTCTTCATATTCTATGCAAGTTGATTAATGATAGGTATAAATGGTTGATATCATTATTTATGGTTTATTCTGTTATTTTGCGATTATTCTGTGTGTAATTAATGTTTTGTTCTGTTCTATAATGATAGTGGTGTCAATTTATTATGACTAAAGATTAACCCCCTTACTCATAAAACGTTATTTAACTAATATACTGTTTAAAGGGTCACGTAAATAACGTCACTCTATTGTCATTTTCAAATAATGTGATATTATTTAAGTGCCAATTTAATCAGTATATTAGTTAAATAGCGCTTTATGAGTAAGGGGGTAATTAGATAAATAGTTATTTGAAAAGAATTTGAATTATAAACTATAGTTTACAAGACCTTTAAGAAAAGTTATCATTTATAATGCTTAACTTTTTTAATCCTCATTATATGATTGAAATACGTTTCACGAAATAAATGAATGTATAAAATTGAGAAGACAGCTCAATCACTACTAAAATGTGCTCTTCTTTCATGAGTAAGTCTTCATGAAACACTAACTTCTTCAGGGTAAAGTACCCATACACGTACTTGTGGATGTCTAGACAATCACAGACCTTGTTTTGTTTCTCTGTTATACACTTTTGGGACAAATTACCTAAACGTTTTATGTTCTTTCTTCAAGGATAATGTTTTCCTAAAGTTGCGTGTGGAGAACACTTTAGGGATTAAATATTTAGGCTATCTGTACAATACTTTATTTTATAAAACACGGTACGTTTGTCCTGCTAACGACGGGTATACATTAGAAAAATCAATGCTAACAAACGAAAGAAAAATCGGAAACGTGTTTGCCTGTGAGAGTGAAGATTATGTTTTCCTTCACCGAAAGCTCAAGTTCATTGTAGGATTAGAACCCTAGACTGTCATCACGGCATTCGACTTTACTACCACTGACTTATCATCGCCTTAAAAAGAGGCCAGAGAACCGTCATCCTTGAATGAAAAGTAAAGATTAGACCAGAGAGAATTGACGAGGATTGTGAACATCTCAGGAGAATCTAGCGCTTGCGTGGACATCAAAGTCAGAGCCATTCAGTAAGACGACTCACTTATGAAGGTTGAAGCCACTGAAGTTACCACCGGCTCGGAAGACGACAGCGCTCAGAGATGGGCTAGTTCCTTATATAGTCGGCAACACGCATAAATACAAGTAACAAAGAGGCCATAATAACTATGGATAGAAAATCTTAGTGTAATTGGAGTGATATTGATAGATACAGTGTCCATTTAAAACTCTATTTCAAACAATTTATGTCGCTTATCCTTGATTTTAAACATGAACATTACCTTACCTTACTCATAAAATGCAATTTAACTTTAAACTGATTAAATGGTCACGTAAATAACGTCAGCTTACTGTCATTGCCAACAATGTGACATTATTTACAGACCATTTAATCAGTATTATCAGTTAATAAATACGCATTTTTTTTACACCACTACGGTGGCAAACAAGCATACGGCCTGCCTGATGGTACAAGCGGTTACCGTAGCCTTTGGACACTTGCAACACCAGGGGTAACACTCGCGCGTTGCCGACTCTGCAGAAATCTTTTCACACCCTTTTTGAAGAACCCCATGCTGTACTCCATTGGGAAAACCAAGGCAGGGATTTCACTCACGCGGAAGGAAGCTCCATTGAGCCCGCACAGTTCGAAACAATTCTGGTTTCAATGAGTAAGGGGGTAAATGGTTAAATAGTTGCACAGATGAATAACCACTCGATTGTTCCTAATTATTCTTGGTACCGAGTATTTGTCCCTATCTAAACATTTGATGACAATCATCAATTCTATTATTTCCATAATCACACTACAATAATTTGAATATTCGTATGAGCGACGTTACGTGTTAATTACCTACTCGTATACAATTGGATTTAATTAAATGCCCTACTTAATTATCGTTTATTTATTTATAATACAAATTAATTTATTTTAATTAGGTGCAAGTACGAATTTATCAATAGATTGAGCTTATCATTTTTCACTCCACTTTACTGTAGAATACACAGAGATAGCTAATATATATATCTCCGAAGGCGGAGAGGTCCAAATTGCACGTGAATTCGGGATACCAACTATACGAGTGGCCCGCATTTGCCCTGAAGCAAGTTGATCAAAGAGTACATTATATAATCTGAAGTTGATCAAGCTGGTAAGCGGGTGCGCCTGCTCAAAGGTGTGAGCAGTACTCCATATGCGGCCGAACCTATAGCCCCGCTGGAGTGTTGTAAAAAGTGGTGGTGAAGTGGTGTGGTGTTTTATTCGTTTTTGAACACGTTTCCATCTAAAAACGTGAAATTTGGATAACATCTTCGTTTAACGTCTTCTTATTAAGCACTCAAAAAGGACTAAGCAAAAAATGAAATCCTGCTATTTATGGAGTTCTGTAAGCTGAGCTTAATTTTAATTATCATGACCCATTTTTACTAAAAACCAGACACACATATTTGTTACACAAGTAACATAACAAAACAATCAGTTAAAATAAAACCGCCTCGGTTTAATGCCGACAACATAAAAGTTAGGTCTTGCAACAAAGAATGCTTCGCCGCAAATTTTACGAGAATCGGCTTACACGCGAAACAATGATAATAAACTTTTTCCTTTTTTCGTCACATGACACTTTTATGACAAGGAAAAATGCTTACGCCCATCCGTTCATTTCATTGCGGTATTTTGTTACGCCTTTTCAAGCTTAACGACATCTGGCGGCATCCAATTAAACTAACTAGGTAACCGTCAGCTAATTAGAAAAGTCACGTGTTGAACTCTACATCGCGCTATTGAAATTTACTTCACGTAGTCGTCGTATATTACCTAAATGCTGCTTTTGAATACGAAATACTTTAGTGGGGTACAATAGTTTAGTGCTAAAAAGTACGAACAAATTTCAGAATTACCATGGCTGAAGTACCTAATTAGTTTAGAATTTGCTTTAGTTGAACCAATATTATTCATAGCTATTAACCATCCCTTATTTACTGAAAAGAAGTTGGCTTAAACAAGCTAAATCTGTATTTACACCGTTGGTAAACTTGGTAATTACCACAAAATGAATTAAAACACTTTCTCCAATGGCCGCCATTATTACAATTATCCTTTTCTGGTGTTGCCATTCCTCGATATTCAAATACACAATATCAAAATAAACCGTTTTACACTTTCATAATAAATAATGCTGACAATTAATTATAATTAATCAATATTCAATGGTATGAAATTAAATAATATTCAAATAATAGAATGTAAAGCTGGGGCAGCGGCGGCCAATGCGGAAAATTCAAAATTCAAAAAATATGCATCGATTGGACCCAATTATATTTTTATGCCTTTTGCGGTCGAGACCTTGGGACCATGGGGGTCAGAAGCTCACCGTTTTGCTCGCACCTTGTCTTCAAAATTGATCGAGACCTCCGGAGACCAGCGGGCGGGGAACTTTTTCCGCCAACGCGTCAGCTTGGCTATCCAAAGAGAAAACGCTGCCAGCCTTCTGGGAACCTTGCCGTTAATCGGAAGCAGCGGCAGGCTTGAGGAAATTTTCTATATATAGATTATATTTTGTAAATATAGATTGTATTTTGTACATATTTGTTGTACAGTCGAGGACATAAATATGTATACACTTAGTAAAATTCAACAACGGTTTCCTCTTAAACTACTGATTGAAATTATGAGATATTATAAAGGCAGAATCTTCTAACATATACTATTATGATTTGTGTAATAGTTTAACACTTAAATGTTAAACATGCGAGAAAATTGCTTTTGAATTTCAGAAAGTGTATACATATTTATGTCCTCGACTGTACTTATAATAATAATAAAATCATGTTAATGCTAACACTAGTTGCACGATATCGTACTACACTAGTTGAGTTAAACAATATCAAAATAAGTACCTTCCATTCAGTCACGAGTATTGACATTACGTAACTTACTAGTTGATATATAAATGGGTAATTAGTACCTACTAAATATTTTTGAATATTGAACATATCTAAAACAATATTACGTCCGATTACTCAAAAACGGCACATCCGATTAGAATGGTTTCAACTCATGCACCAATATAAATTGTATCATGATCCGACAATGAACTTCGAAGATATGAAGCAATTCCTCAACGGAAAATAGCGGAAATATCGCCATTGCAGTATATTATTCAATAATTATTGTCGCCAATTAAATGCATACAAAAAAAAACAAATCTTGAGTGATATTGAACGCATAGGTATGAAACTCAAAATAGAAAAATGAATAACTTTATGAAAAAAAAGTAAACCACCTTCAAAGTACACTTAAAATAATGACATATCATCGTATCTCGTTAATGCTTGTGGCTGTACAGGTATACCCCTTGATTAAGATGGCCCTGTTCATTCAGGAAGTGATCACTCATGCCACTCCGCGTTCAAACAACTTCTATCACAGGGAATAATGAAGTCTCACCAACAGATTGATCAATCACTGCATTTACTTTTTGCACTATTTCGTTATCGCCTAGGTTGACTACCAATTTCATGTTGAATACTGTCACCGAAAACCTAGGCATCTGTGTTCGGCTGGCTGCAATTGACAACCACTTGCCTTTATTTTAAAACTTCACATACATTTTTATTTTTCATGGTAACATTACTTTACTACAAATAAAATCGAAATATAAATATAATGGTGCGTCCATGCTACGCGAACTGAGCACGAGCGGACAGGATCGCTCGACTGCGCTCCGCCCGATTGTCAGCTTTTTCACGAACACATTTCAGATTCGCATCACTCGTCGATCGTTGTAGGCTTTGTAACGCAATTGTTTTCAGTGCGATTAGAATGTAAATATTATGTAATGAATCTAAGCTTGTTTTGAAAAGAGTAATTGCTGAGTTTAGTGCTGGCTCTTCTCAGCAAATGCAACCTTGCCATCCATGCTTCCGAACCGGTATTAGAGTATTAGAGTCAGACTTTTCATAAGTGCCTGCGAAGGTCTATTTGAATAAACGATTTTGAATTTTGAACGTCCACCCACACTTAGTCTTGACATCGAATGAAATAACGAATTCTGTTCTTTCGTGGCTCCACTCGTGCTGGACTCGCGTAGCATGGCCGTAACATAAAATTTTTATTTATTCGTCCATTCTTCCCACATATTACAAAACGTATATATCTATCTCTATCTGTCCGTTACCGTGCTTATAGCTCAATAAACTCTGCACTGATTTTGATATGGTTTCCATAGTTCCATAAGGAGTATTTTTTAAAAGTTTAAGGCTATGTGTCATTAGGGCTGATTTAGTGCAACAAATCAGAGACAAAAAAAACTATGCAGACAGGCATAGTTAGGCTAGTTTAACATAAGACACACCCTTGCCTCTGTAGCACCTTGACATTACAAGGCAATTTAGTTTACAGCCACCATAAAGGGATGGTTTTATCACTGCCATAATATGTATGTATTTACAGTCACAGCGCAGTGACTGTAAAACTTCGTACAACAGTTTGGGTCGAACCCAATGATTTCAAAACTAAGGATAGGCCCACCGGAACATTTTGCAAAAAGCTTCTTCATAAAAGAAAACAGTACCGCCATTTGTTTAAAATCGATCGAACTACGTAGTGCCGCGTTGCATAGGCGTACGATGTAACCTTGTATGTGCGTACAATGCACACATACAACAAAAAAATATACAATAAAAGAACGAACCGTTGCGCGGACCGCAGGCGACTGAGTCGCGTTGGCCCTAAACTGAACTTTTTAGGGCGCTGGCCCTAAAAGTGGTGACATTTCGTCGCGCGGTTGGCCCGGTCCTTACGCCAGTAATATATAAGTCAATAGTCGAACCCCTATAATTAGAATGTTGTTAAATGTACTCACTCATATTGTCAGTAGAATTAATTCCTATTTAGATTACGCAATTTGGCTTCTTGTCTATAGGATTAAATAGGATAAGGAGTTCTTTGAAAGATTCTCGTGTAACGTTGTTTTATTGCAAGCTGTCTTATGAAGTAAAACATTATGATTCATACCAAATAAACTTGAGCTTTATAGTATACACCTGGTTGATTGCCAATTAAAAGATCTGTCAAAAAGCACCTAAATATTTTGCCCAGGCTGCGTTAAAGCAGATAATGAGATTTCGAACTGAAAACTTATTTATATAAATATAAAAAATATTACTTAGGTATAATGTAGCTTTTTAGTAGTGACAGAAGAATATAGTAAAATTCTGTTTAGTACTTCGGTTTACTTATACCCCAACATTTTAATGTACCAAAGTATCTACGAGTAGGTACTCGTAGATACTTTACATCTATAAGTTTCATTGTTTGTAGGTACTTATAAGCACATAGGTACCTATCCTATGTGCTTATAAGTACCTACAAACAATGAAACTGTATCTCTTTATAATAATAGTTGTAGACAAATTCGTACCAATTATGAATTACGTCAGTCATCAATCTCATATTTGAAATAAAACAAATGCAAGCAATGAAAATATCATCATCATCATCATCACTACATAGTATAAAACAAACTCGTCCCGCTGTCTGTCTGTTACTATGTATGCTTAGATCTTTAAAACTACACAACGGATTTTGATGCGTTTTTTTTAAATAGATAGTGATTCAAGAGGAAGGTTTAAGTATATAATTTGTCAAGTTTTTGTATACATTGGCTAAGATATAATGATATTTGTTGGTCAGTGGTGTAGGTGTCGGATAAAAATAAGCCGTCTGGGAGCTTTCAGCGAAAACGATACCTAAACCCTTTGAGATATATCAAAATGATGTATTGTATATGTATATATATAACTACGGAATTGTTTATCTTAAAAATATCTACAAAAAAGTCCGTGATGATACCTATATGTCCATATCCTATGGATAACCCACAGTAACCATTTATATGCGATAGAGTTTTTTTGTGGGTTATACTTTCGAGTTTCGACGTTATCTTGACCCATATAATATTAATCCTTATCTAATTAAATAAGTTAGTTATTACGGGCATTTAATCTGGATAAAGTTTACTCTTTACAGAAAATCATTATCTAAAAATCATTTATATTTTAAAAGATATCACTCACAGATTTTAAATAAGCATGAAATAATATTCGCGATACCGTGAACGGACGGGCTGAGAGGGGCGCGGGCGCGTCAATCGCTCGACACCACGCGACATTGCATCCGCGCGAAGCCAGGGCGGGTCGCTAGTTAAAAATAAAGGTCAAATTGTGTACCATAAAATTCAGTAATTCTATCATAAATCTGTTATAATTTTCAGTAAACATCACAAATGCCTATGTTCTTTCACCACATTCCTGCGAAGACAAATCGAATTAACTCTTAATTTCCCAAATTGGAATTCCACTTGATGTCTGTCGTATCCAATCCTTTGTTCCCGTTCTAATATAATTAAAAATCTTCGTTAACCGCTTATTCAGGCTGCGACCGTATTTTCATTTGAATTACGTATTTATGTTATATATTTGAATTGTGGGGGCTGGTCTGCTTAACTTTGCTATTATTATTATTTATTTACTTATTAAATATTTATTCAGTCTTCTTTGTAATTTTGCCGCTGCGCCGGGGCACGCAATTGTTTTCGGTGCGATTAGAATGGAAATAGTATGTAATGAATCTAAGCTTGTTTTGAAAAGAGTAATGAGTTTATTGCCGGCTCTTCTCAGCAAATGCAACCTTCCGAACGTAAAGTATTAGAGTCAGACTTTTCATAAGTGCCTGCGAAGGTCTATTTGAATAAATGATTTTGAATTTTGAATTATTCCCATTTTCGCACCGATTTTTTGAGCACCGATCCTATTCTCTTTTCAGCACCGATGCATATTTTGGATTGGTGCTCAAATGGCAACAAAAATTAAATTCGAAATCATTCCCTTTTGAGCACCATAAGTCTTATGTTATTTCTATGGTGTAAAGCGTCAGTAGATCCTTCTAAACAATATAACCTGTTCCAGAATTCCGGCCACATGAGCTGATCGTTATGGGGCACGAAGCGAGCGGCGCAAAATCCGCTTTATTGCTATCTCTTCTGCATGGCTTCTTTTTCCTCATCGGTAAGTACTTACAAGTCACGTACACTCGATAAATACTGTATTTTGAGTATTGATGTGAAATTGTATGATAAGTTATGTAAAATCCTGTGGAGTTGTTTTTTAGTGCTTGCTACGTAGCTTGGTTTCCGAAACTTTTATTATGTTTGTACTTTTGTTTGTAAGATGAGTCAATTATGAATTTAAAAAGTTCATTCTTGATTTACATAAAAACATATAATTTAAATAATAATATCGTGGGAAATTCCTCACACAAGGTATCATCAAGGTGTCATCTGATCTGATCATCTGATCCCAAACTATATCAGAGCTTTTACTATGGAAAACAGATAACTGATATAATACATATATACTACTTTTTGTTTGTAAATACATACTTAATATACATAATTACACCCAGTCTCAGGACATACAGACATGTTCATGCACACAAATGCATGTCCTGTGTGGGAATCGAACCCACGACACGACCTGTGGCGCGGTAGGTGGAATCTTAACCAACTGCGCCGACTGGCCTGTCAAATATCATAAAATATTCTTAAGAAAATTATAAATGAAACTACTAAAATACATAAAAATAGCTCCGAATAATTGTTACACATACAACGAAATGAGGACTCAAAGAATGTCGCCGCAAAAGGCTACTAAAGTGATAAACTTCATTATGTTAGTTAGCCAACATTGCAAACGACCTCTCGTAACAGCTGTTGTAATAAAAAAATAGATTATCAACTATAAACCCTCAGGGTACTAAAACGCGTTCACTTATGTCCATGTCAAATAAATAAGCCGAAATTTCCTTCATCTAATCATAGTTTCCCAAACTTTTTCGGTCCGCTGCCTTCAGAAATAATAACTGAAAGCCACCTACTTTATGAACGGATGAAAGAAATATAATATCGGCCTTTGTAGGCCTCCAAAAAAATATGCCATAGTTACTTTAGTCATTTAATGTCTCTAAACATAATACTTGAATGCGTAGAAATAATATGGTATTTCATAAATATGCACAGTTCTACGTCTGATTATTATGCCAACCCCAGCGAGTTTCTCAGAATTTGTGAGCTGATTGAAAGGCGACACTAACTCCTGTATGTAACCTTCTTAGCTGTAATTGAACATATAATTATGTAGTATATATTTGAATTTACTAAACTGTCTATGTATGTAACGTAAATAAGCAAGTTTTCTGTTTAACATACTACCGTTTAACGTGAAGCTGAATTTCAAGGACCTCCCTGACCCCCTCACAATACCCTAGCTCCCTAAGAGGGCGTCACCACCCACTTTGAGAAGCACTGTACTAAATGATGTTCACTCGTAAATCATAGAATACGAGACTCTTTTTATACTCGTTGTATATTTATTGTTTGGTTGGCTGGTTTTGAATGAAAACCAAGAAACATTTCTTACATAGGTACCAAGTATAAAATATAATGAGGTTCTTTTACATTTTAATATATTCTGATAATTTCAGGAACTGCTTCTTTACAATTTATACGCAATGCGTATTTACTCTGTTATTATATTTAAGTGGTTTTATACACTTAGGCATACTTTAAGTGGAAACATTTTCGAGATTACTTTTAAGACGTAAAATAAGATATTAAAAAATCGGAAGTGAGCATTCTATATTATAATATGCATTCGTCCTACTTTAGTCTTTTTTTTTATAAGGACACAAACTGTCCTCTGTGGTTTGACCCGAATTCTTGAGATGAAAATAATAAAAGTTAAATAGTTAAGCCGAGACTAATAGATAAACAAATCGCATTTAAAATATTATATCAGTAGACATAAACCTTGTTAATCTATTTTTTTTTTTTTTTTTTATTAAACGGCACAGTAACAGATAACAGATTACACTTACACAAAAACATAAAGAAGAAAAATATTACTTAAACCTGCTATCCAATAACAACTGCACACAACTTAAACAATTAACAATTCACAGCTAGGTACCAAGTCTACATACTACGAAAACTATACAAAATAATAAAGACACAAGTACAAATGAAAATTGAACAAACAAAATAAAATATAAAGAAATAAGAACAAAATATATTATTAGCAACTTTTTAAACAATTTTCAATATAGTCCTGCTTAAACCGCCTAAAACTACCGTGAAATAAGTCAGGGAAATCATTCACGCAAGCACAATTATTGTACAATTTACACATCCGAATCAATGGATCATTTTGTGATATATTGTTATCTCGGCGTCTATTGATGTTTTTTACCTATATATAGCTGTTTATCTGTTTGTGTGTTTAGCTGGTTATCTATTTGTCAGCAACAAACTAAAATATATAATTTATTTTATGAGAGCCTTTCCAAGCACAAAAACGGCTCTATTGAACTCTAAACTTGAACAAGTTGAAGCATTTTTAAAGAGCGATTTACACATGCTTTTAGTGTTAACATTTTCTACAGAAACTGCATGTTATTTTGAAAAATTTTCCCTCACTCGGTTGTTATTGACTAAAGCCAAAGCTGTTTAAAACCAGTATTTAAAGAATATTAATTTTAAGAGAGGTAGAGCGTAGCGTTTATTCGCTCAAAGAGCAGCTCGACTGGGGAAGTACCTCCACCTTACAGAATACCGCAGCCAAATAACTTTATGTTGTGTGAAGTTGTGTTCCTGCGCGTGAGTAAGGTCGCCAGAGCTCATTGGGGAGGTGGGAAAGGTCTGTAACGCGTCCATATGGCTACGGTAACTGCTTACCATCAGGTGGGCCGTATGCTTGTTTGCCGACTTAGTCGTATAAAAAAAAATATATGATTAGTTTTTGTTGTTGTTTGAGGTCATCAGCTTAAAGCATAGGCATTGTTCATCAGGTGCGATAGCATCCACTCCTTTGAATTTTGCATTGACCTATTCGCTCTAACATCAACCCGCACTGCACTTTACCCATGTGTGTGATCTCGACTTACTCGTCTGCTACCATAATTATCGATTCTGCTTGACGTGGACAGCTCACTGCCACTTCAGCCTGCTCCTCCGGACTATGTAGGTTACTTTATTTCGATAGATTTCAGCCCGCTGAGTGACTTCAAACTTATAGATGAGGCCAATATTGTCAGAGGCCACGAATCACGATTATGCGACATTATAATGTCCACCTGTTTACCTTCTCCTTGAGTCTTTGCGGTACTGATGCCATCAAATCAAATCAAATCAAAATTCATTTATTCATATTAGGCCCTTATAGGGCACTTGTGAAAGTTAACAAATGACTCTACACCGGTTCCAAATACAACTTGAACTGAGAAGACTCCGGCAAGAAACTCAGCAAGTGTTCTTTTTTTTTTTTATGTGTACTTATAAATATTACAATTTACAAAATATATATAACAATAGCGTGCGAAGCGAATCATCATCATCATCATCAGCCTATAATGTCCCACTGCTGAGAACAAGCCTCCTTTCACAAATGAGGGTGAAAGGGACTGGGCGATACTCCACCACGCGTGCCCACTGCGGATTGGTGGAGGTAGGCTAGTGGTCAACCTACTGTTGGAATTTTTCAAGCCGCCTAGGAGGCATCCAACTAGCTTAACGACTATCACAATTAAGTGATAACCGGGACCAACGGCTTTACGTGCCTTCCGAAGCACGGAAGCGCTCGATTTGAAATACCACTAGGCGGTCACCCATCCAGGTACCGACCACGACAGACGTAGCTTAACTTTGCCGATCGATTAAGAACGGCTAATCATGCTACGCCACGAGCGCTACCATACTGATGCCGAATAGACTAATTCTAAAAGTTTAATAAATGCTGCCCAGCTATACCGTGTTCTTGTATCATCTATCATCTTTTAAAAAAAAATAATGTTCCCATAGTATTCTATATAAATAGTGATTAAGCAACATTTAAAAGCATCCGGTAAAAGATGTTTGATCAAAGACCCACCCTACATGACAGGGGTGGCCAAAGTCGCTGTCTAACTAATTTAAAGTTGTGCTACCTCTCCATTCACAATAGCAACTTTCCATCCTGTAGCGAACGCTATACGCCTTTAAATTACTTAAGAAATCAACATTAATTAGATATTATACAAGGTGAATATCCCATGAACTAGTGTCAATCGGAAGTTCAAAGGTAGAGCACATTTAGAGGTACCCGAACGCACATGTATGTACCAACTCTGACTATAGTAGCATTTTTGAGCATAGTGAACGAAAGAAAGAAAGAAAGAAAAAAGATTTATTCAGGACAACACACAACATTACATTAATGATAGTACAAAAATATAAAAGTAAAATAAAAAAACATAAAATATAAACTAAACAAAAATTTTATGTTGCGTGATGCCTGGAATAAGTCTCGACTCAGTATTGTGCTTAGGTCACTTGAATAGTTGACATACCTACATTACATGTGATTTATTTGTCTAAATCAGCTTTATAGTGATCAGAGGAGATACTTAAATTTTCGCTATCATACACAGGTTACATTGCGTTTTTTTTTCCTAATTCTTTGAGGGTAATATAAACTATTTTTTTCAGACATTTATTTTTAATGTTGAAGACATACTTAAATGAAATGGTGACACTTTTTTATGCATTCGCAAGAATCACTAATCAAGTAATTGAGAAAAAACTCGCCTCACTAAGATCAAAAATATCAATGCCAGATTTTAGATTAAAAAAACTCGAAAACAAAAAAAACGCTGAGCGTACATAGGGGTGATTCGGGTAGTTCGTAGGGTGCTCCATCTTTGGACATCCGATTGACACAAATTCTTGAGATACCTGACTTAGGGTACTAACAAAATAAGAGGAAGATAAGATACATCCACTAATTGGCAAAATCGCCTGCTACTTTGCCTACGTGAAATAAAAAATCAAAATTATTTATTTCAAATAGACCTTCGCAGGCATTTATCAAACGTTCGACTTTAATACTTTAATACCGGTTCGGAAGGTTGTATTTGCTGTGAAGAGCCGGGAATAAAACCTATGAAATAACATTTACAAAAGCCCTGATGTAGTTATTCTTTTACAGCTGACTCTGGCACCGAAGCACCTCAAGACATTACCACCATGGACATCTCGTCACGGCGCTTCCGAGCAGAATTTCTCCAGGAGTGGCAGGGATCAGCAGACGCCCCTTACTTTGATCCTAGTACTCCTAGAAACATCACTGGATTGGTTGGTCATCCAGTAAGATTGCTCTGCAGAGTGAAGAATTTGCAGAATAGAACGGTTAGTGTTTTTAATATAGCATATTTTAAAACAATATCTAGTTTAAATATACACAATAAACTTGTTATATAATTTAATTAAAAAATAAGCTTTTAATTTTGTCAAAGGCTTTTCTCCGAACGAAATTAATTACATTTATTTTCAGTATAAATTCAAACTAATAAAATCTTAATGAAAGAAATTGATACTAGAGGTTAATTGTCATACCGAGACGATACAAGTAATTTCTTTAAAATAAGTTGAAATGATATTTCTTTGTTATACTTACATATTTTTAACGATTTTATAAACTTGAACACTGAAAGTGTTAGCCTTAGGCTGTTTCAACTCCCAGCAAAGCTATATGTTTGTTTGTATGACAAAAAAGCAGCTAAGAAAAACATCATAAAGTTTGAAAGAACCAACAACGCCACAACCAAAAACCTAGCAGAAGCCAAACAAGAAAGTCAGCAAGTTACCAAGAGATATGATAATACTATTTGGCTGGAATGGTCCCATTTATTGCGGCACTTTACAGCCACGTTCGACTATGGAAAATCTTGTTATAGCCAGAATAAGAGCTCATATATCTGATAGTTTTATAGTATTGTATGAGGTCAATGAATCTGAATATACGTATGTATTGTATGACATGAGTATAATATCTTTGTAATTTTATGAGCTTATATTATAATCCTACTATCGAACTAAAGATAGGTAGAGCATAGCGTTTATTCGCTCAAAGAGCAGCTCGACTGGGGAGGTACCTCCACCTTACAGAATACCGCAGCCAAATAACTTTATGTTGTGTAAAGTATTGTTCCTGCGCGTGAGTAAGGTTGCCAGAGCTCATAGGGGAGGGGGGATAGGTCGATAACGCGTGAGCGATGCTTCGTGTGTTGCAAGCGTCTATATGGCTACCGTAACCGCTTACCATCAGGCGGGCCGTATGCTTGTTTATCGAATAAGTTGTATAAAAAAAAAAAACTATATAAGAAAGTGAGTTTGTTAATTTGTTGGTTTTGTTTATTCTATGTAACCACTTGACGCCTCAGCGGCCCCACCAATGGTAATGAAATTTGGCATCCTGGTAGATCTTAACCAGGAATGGCATATAGGATACTTTTTATCTCTGCATAATACTAGATCCCTCGAGAATGCGAGTGAAAACGCGGGGCGTAAACAAGCAAATTTTAGGTCAAGATTTTATTCATTATTCTGTGGTCAAGGCTAGAAGGCTGTAAGGCGCAAGCCTTAGGAGCTGGCGTGGGTGCGGACATGGCACGGGTGGCAATATCCATTTGTACACAAAAGGAGATATTTCAATGTGACGTCAGACGCTCATGTCAAGCCATACAATAGGACGATTGTTTTATGTGACAACTAATACCGTGCTTATAACAATCTTACACCTTTCATGGAATTTTTAAAAACCCTTCGTTCGTCGATGCCTTATTTATTTGCGAGAAATAAAATAGATCATAAACTCAATCATAAATTTATTCATCATGTTTGTCAAACCAAATACAACATTATGTATGTATATGTATAAGAGCTTCTCTGTAAATATTGATTGATACGGGCTCTTCAATGATAAACAGTTTCATTACGTATACTTAATTTATATTCAACGAAACGATGTCCCAGATAGCCTGTTTCATTTCACTAGTAAAATAAAAATAAATTGTTATAGTGAAAAGGGAATACAAAATGTGTTAAAAGGGTATTTTTAAATGGTATTTAAACGTCGACCGGACCGCTATTTACCTACATGAGCGAAAATAAAAGTTGCTTAAATCATACACTAATAAAAAAAAAAACTCATAGCGGTCCGAGGATGAAGAATTGAAAACAATAGATTTACATTTAGGAACAAAATTCGCCAAAGATTTTTTTCACCCGACGTTTACAATTTAAAACAGGCGCCCCGCCGCCAAAACCTTCCATTCCTTTTATTGAAAAGAAAAAAAAACGTTCCATTCTCTCGCAAAGCGGGGTCGTCTAATAAATTGTATCCATGTTTACGCTAGACTAACATAAAATTGCTGAGTGTTATAGCCTTTGGAGGTTTTATATTTATGATTAGCTCAGCTGATAGCGATCGTTTTACTTCGGAAGTGCGCGTTTCCACACCGCTATTGGTAACACGTAACCTTTACACGATCCATTACAGAGAATCTGAAACGAAACTTAGACGTGAAATGGTCATACTTTTATCGTTCGTTATAGTGGAAATTTTATTGAAAAGAAATGGTCACTCTATACGCGTATATTATATTGTGTATTCTTAAAACTATACTAATATCCATAATTATAGAACGCCAATAAAAATCTTAGTCAAGTTTTGAGTTGAAATTGACACAATTGTATTTGGGACTTAGGAAAATTTTGATGCTCATCGAAATTCCAAAAAATGTACCATTTTATTTTCACCTGGATGTGTGACCGCCTAGTGGTATTTCAAATCGAGCGTTTCCGTGCTTCGGAAGGCACGTTAAGCCGTTGGTCCCGGTTATCACTTAATTGTGATAGTCGTTAAGCTAGTTGGATGCCTTCTAGGCGGCTTGAGAAATTCCAACAGTAAGTTGACCACTAGCCTACCTCCACCAATCCGCAGTGGGCACGCGTGGTGGTGTATTGTCCAGTCCTTTTTCACCCTCATTTTTGAAAGGAGGATATATTTTTTTTCTAAATAGAAACGATTGAGACACTATCATCACAAAATTCATAGTGTCTCCGAAAGATACAAAATGTGTGTTACTGAGTCCCAAGCAGATACGTATTGAAGAGCATACTGAGTATCTAGTATATTAAGGTTTCAATTTAATATTTACTAGTTGCGCCCCGCGGTTTCACCCGCGTTCCCGAGGGATATATTGATTTCCCGAGATAAAAATCATATGTGTTAATCCAGAACATATTCTATCTGTGTGCCAAAATTTCATCCAAATCCGTTGAGTTATTGAAGCGTGATTGAGGTATAAACACACTGAAAAAAAGGTTCTACAAAACTAGTTATGTATGTTGAAGTTTTGTTGTCTGGAAACTAACTTTAGTTACATTTAATCTTATATCTTTTAGATTTAATCAAATAATTTATTAATGAACCAAAACTACTTTTGTTACTGGTAATTTTTAGTTCGCAAGTCACTCTGTTTAGGTTATTGGTAGAAAAATATTGCGTTACTGTTAAATAAAAAAAAAATTCAGTGCATTCAAACTCACAAACATCCAAACTTTTGCATTTATAATATTGGTGAGATGAGATGTGATACTCGATCTAAATTTAGAATAATAAACCGGCCAAGTGCGAGTCTTAGTCTGACTCGCTCACCGAGGGTTGCTACCATTCTTGGGCGCGTTGATAAGTTTAATTAAATACGACAATATACTAGCGAAATATTATAGCGACGATTTAAGGTTGATAGAAGTATTGAAAATCAGCAAGAACAAGTCGCGATAAAATATATAAAATGAAATTGGTAAAAATCAAGTAAGTAAACAATCGTTTCTTGTATGTTTAATTTTTTTTTTTTTTTTTTTTTATTATTTCTTGTTATAGCAGAAATACACATTCGGAGTATTTCAACTGTCTACCTATTACGGTTCATGGAATACAGCCCGCTGACAGACAGACGGACGGACGGAGATGGACAGCGGAGTCTTATGAATTATCCCGTTTGGCACCCTTTGGGTACGGAAGCACAATGCAAAATGTCTAACCTCCGCCTTTGCGCTGTACATTTGAACTCGATAATTTTTCTTCGGAATAAAATAGTAGTTGGCTTCTTGATTTAGGATTCCCAGAAACGCCCTCAGCTTTATCTTTCACAATCAGATGGTGGTTATCTGAATATTTTAGTTCATGGAATTTATTGAAATCTAGTATGTGCATTGCATTGTTGTAGTTACTAGTATTTAGTACAAATTGAAACTATATAGAGTGATCGTCTGTTGATCGTGTTAGGTGAATAAATTGAAGTTTCAAATTGTATTAAAATTTTATAAAATCTATATAAGTAAGTAGCGTAATATCCTGAAGATTTAACCATCTCATTAAATGGAGGCATATTAAATTTGTAAGATGAAGAAGTTTACACAAACAATATGGACCTAGGCAAATTCTTCGAGTTTTAATAAGCCTGTATTTACCAAAAAATTACAAATATAATGAGACAAAGATAATTGACAAGAGGATCTCCCTCTTGTCAATTGTGTAGGTATTTAATATTGCTCCCAGATTCTTGTAATCCAAGATTGTCTGGAACAGAAAATTCTGACAATAATGTCGTTCAAACGCAAATCTCTAATTACTAATTATAATATTTAGTTACTTAAAAGCAAACACTATTAATATGATACATACCTAACGTTTGACTTGTTGACTAACTCTATTGTCATTGTCAAATAATGTGACATTATTTACGTGACCCTTTAAACAGTATATTAGTTAAATAGCACTTTATGAGTAAGGGGGTATGTCCTTTTTTCCTACAAAATACCCTACAGGTTCAGAATGAGACGTAAACGTGACTCCATAGTTTATTACTGCAGTATTTTAAAGCATAATTTCAGAAGGCCCAATGTAACACGAAATGGCTGTTTGTAAAAAGCATTAAGTATTTTTTTATGGAACACGGCTATGGCTGGGCCAAGTGTCGCTTGAAACTTTTTAACAGTTCTCGAGGGCTTGAGTCTCAGTTCAGTGCATCGTTTTAATACTTTTACAGGGTAGCTATAGGGTTGTCATAAAAACAGGTAACCAGTTTCTCTTTTAGTCTGTATAAAAATAATAAATTGACTTCTGATTCAAAAACGACGTCTTTAATAAGCTGTAGTGTATAATAATCTAATATACCAAATATGCATAATTAATTAATAATTTTATCCTTTCATAGTACATTCGTAAGTTACAAAAGGATCTCTCAGTCAATACTGAATCTCTCAATGAGGACTTCTTATATAGGTAGATCAACATCTCAATGTACACTAAGATGTTTATATAAAATTTCGACATTTTCGAAGGAGGTTGAGATCTTTACCCATCAATAAGATTATCAGTGGATTTATCAAATTGGGTTCCCGCTGAGAGGATCTAATAGTTAAGTGGCTATAAAATTATTTCACAATAATATTCCACGTGACATTGTGCTGACAGATTACTCAATAATCATCTCTCAATGTGCCTTTGAGCTCACTCAATAATTTCTAAGAGCCATGTCACAAATAGATATTAAATTTCGCTGCTTCTCTCGGATCAGTAAATTCATTAATAATTAAATCTTTCAGAAACAAAGTTTTGATTTAGGGACGATGAAACGTTTACTCTTCGAATAATTAGAATTTTCATTTATTCATCGTTTTATTGACTTGGCAACGGCGACAAATTACTTAAATAGATTCAACTTTGTGAGGCTTCAAAATACAACGTCTAATTTATTACATGGAACTGTTAGTTGTAATTTGATATGAAATTGGCTGGATTGATCTAATACTGACTATAGTAGTGGTAGGTTGAGACTATACAATGAGCTAAACCATTCGGTGAAGCCCATCCATCCCCAAGTTGAAAATCAATCACCAAACAAGCTTCCACATCATGTGGGTAGGCAACATGATGTGGAAGCTGCACTTGAGCGCCAATTAACAAAATCCCAAAAGATTCGGCAAGATCAGAAACTATAGAAATAAAAATATGTAGATTAGTAGAAAACGAATAGAACGTGAGTGAACCAACGGAAGTAAAGCTACATAAATAATAAAACTATTTGTAGACCACAAAATATTACCATATAGATTACAGTTCCAGAATGGTCATCAAGTTTCAAGAGGAGAAACCCTCACCATTTCCATACTTAATGAATTAAGTTTTAATAAAACACACATAAAAAGTCCGACTGTAAGAAAACTTCCCGTAGCTGCAGATGCAAAATAGCAAATGGCTAATTACTAAAGGGGGAAGTGGGTTGTCATAGAAACGAGGTGGAATTAGTTTTCAAGAACTGGAGCTTAGAAGGTTTTCTTATAAGTTGCTTTTACAAATTACTCAGGAACTTCTGGTGTGTTCTTTTATTTATTAAATCAAAAAATGTCATTTATTCAGATTAGGCCCTGGTAAGGCACTTATGTATACATCAGAACAGTTAGTTATTTACTTAGGTATACAACAGAAAAGGAATCAGATATACAACGCATGTTCATAATAACATTAGGAGCAATATTTCAAGGCAAAGCAAGCCTTGCAAATCCCAGCTTTAAATTTAAATAATATATATCCGTGACTTTCGTCGTATAATAAACAGAGCCGGGACTATCTTAAAACGTAGTCTATAAAAAACCTTAAAACCTTGGTTTAACGAGAATGGCTTAAACCATCTCAGGTAGTAATAGAGTTTAGGTCAGTTTAGTAATCAACAAACCAGAACAGTGCATTTTCCAAAAAAATGTAAACAGATTCTACATAATAGGATATGTGAAGTCGAATGTAGTAATTATAACAATGTACTCTAATAAATTCATTTAATGTACGTTTACCGAATACATTTCTATAATAATTGTGTTCTCGATTTATAATTGGATTCTAATTGGTGCTGATTCCGTTGTTTACAACTAAACTAATTTAGTCTCACTATGTCTCTTTCTGACAAAGAACATAAGAATAGGATATAAGAAATTTAGTACTGTCAAATTAGTCCAATGCTTAACAAGCATTGAGGTTTCCAATATCATTTTTTTCTAAACTGAATAGTTTGCGCGAGAGACACTTCCAAAGTGGTAAAATGTGTGTCCCCCTCCCTGTAACTTCTAAAATAAGAGAATGATAAATCTATAAAAAATTTATGATGTACATTACGATGCAAACTTCCACCGAAAATTGGTTTGAACGAGATCTAGTAAGTTGTTTTTTTTAATACGTCATAAATTTAAATTCATATCAAATACTCAGGTCTATACTACCATTTACTTATATACCTACAGGTTTGTTCGGAACCCTCAGTGCGCGAGTCTGACTCGCACTTGGCCGGTTTTATTTTTTTCAATATAAAAGTCGCCATCTATCGTGGTTACGTCTAAATACCCGCAAATGAAGACGGCAAAGACTAATTTGACAGCTTTAAATATGTTCTATCCTTTTTCAATCATGTTCGTCGTATTACAACAGAATCGGGGGTCTCGGCATCATCACATTATTATGATTTGCTTAAATTCATTCGCAGTTCACAGGCCACTAGCCTTGCTGAGTTTCTTGCCGGAGTCTTCTCAGTTTAAGTGTATTTCGAACCGGTGGTAAATTCAACTGTATGTACCAATTTAACGTTCATAAGTGCCCCACCAGGGCCTAAATTGAATAAATGACATTTTGATTTGATTTGACTACTGAATATAGGTCTTTTCCAAATCACATTATACTCCTACCAACAAAAAATATAGCACAACTAGCCCCTACCTAGCACATTATAGTATCCATATTATCGCTAAACTTTTCCACCTTGACGCCTATATTCGCCTATATTGGTATATTTTTTTTACAACTGGATTTCCAATTTTGTACAGCATGGGGTTCTTCAAAAAGGGTATGAAGAGGTTTTTTTTTTATGCTACTTAGTTAGCAAATAAGCATATGGCCCGCCTGCTGGTAAGCAGTTACCGTAGCCTATGGACGCTTGTAACACCAGGGGTATCACTCGCGCGTTTCCGTCCCTGAAGAAATTTCTTTGAAAGGCTTTGAAGAGATTTCTGCCAGTTTGCCAACTCAGTGGTATAAAAAAAAAACTGAACTACCATTATATCTTTATTATTAACCCTCTGCGGCACTATAACAACTACAACACAAACTTTTCTGGCCAGTGGTCGAAAGAGGAAGAGGACACCATTTTGAAATGTCAGTCGCCTTTGGTTAAAGATAATATAAATAGGATAAATAGGTACTACGTTCACTGGTTGTTTGCTCCACCAAAAGCGATAGCAGCGACTCTCTCACCGTGCCAGATAAGTTTGTGGGACGATACCTGATTTTTATTACATACTAGCTAACAACGAAAGGATGAAAGAAATAAAATGAATATTATTGCCTAATGGCTTTTGTCTTATGATAGGTAACAATAATGTTAAAATTAGGTACAAAAACTCTATTATATAAAAAAATTATCATCCCTATTTCTCTTGGTCATGCACGCCATAACTTGAGAATGACTTTACCGATTTCATCTTTTTTTTAAAGTTTTCTAATACCCTGAGTATAAGAAAACTTTTAAAAACAGATGGATGTAGATGAAGAAGGTTCTCAAGAAAAAAAAAAAGAAAGTTGCGTAGAAAATTAGAACACTTAACGGTTGGGTAGGGTAGGAAACCCCTCGGGTACGCGGGCAGTTATAGTGTATTATCTATGTACGCGGGTGAAACCACGGGTCGCAACTAGTAACATAAAATATGGCAATAGGGTGAGCTCAGCGAATGTAGCGTAAACATTAACCCCCTTACTCATATTAAAGGGTCACGTAAATAAAGTCACTCTATTATCAGTGTCAAATAATGAGACGTTATTTATGTGACCCTTGAACCCTGAACAGTATATTAGCTAATGTACAGCGTGCTTTGCTACTCCTCTTTTTTTCAGTACCATACCTCTCCGCTGTCCGTCCGTCTGTCTGTCAGCGGGCTGTATCTCATGAACCGTAATAGGTAGACGGTCAAAATTTTCACTAAATGTGTAATTTTATATAACCGCTATAAATATTAAAATAAAAGATTTAAATACAAGAAACGTCTATTTTGCGTTTTATACCCGATTTTAATAAAGGCAATAGGTAGACGCAAATAATAATTTATTGTACGATGGTTCGGAACCCTTCGTGTTAAAGTCCGACTCTCATATGGCCGGTTTTTTTAATAAATTATTTGAATAATTGTTATTATAGATTATGTTTGATGTGTAATTGAAGCGCTCGTGGTGTACCATGATAAGCCGGTCTTAATCGATCGGCAAGTTAAGCTTTCACCGTCGTGGTCGGTACCTAGATGGGTGACCGCCAAGTGAAGTGTTCAATATTATTTCCGTCGTATATATGTCATCTACCTTTAAAAAAGTTTGCGATCCGGTGATCGTGACCGGAAAAATGCGTATAGTTGCTATTTCAACAGCTTTACTCATATTTTTTAAATATTATTTTATCGAAGTAATGGTCTTATTACAATATCGTTCACTTTTTAACCGACTTCAAAAAAATGAAGGAGGTTCTCAATTCGTTTAAAATTACATATTTTCTCATACTTACTAACTTTACGTATAAAGTTTACACGAGCACATATTTATATAGCTTTACATATTTTTTTCTTATAGGTCTGATTTTTATCGCTAGATAAACTTCGGCTAAGCCATTCCTTTGATAAGTCTATGTAAAACTGTTCTAATTTAAAATTAACAGCCAGATACCGCTTATCTAATCATTGAAAAATCATCCTTATTTAAGCCCTTATTAAAGTCCAAATGTATCAGGTATCGTGGGTCCGTCACCGCGACATCCACCTGCTGACGGTGGGCCGCTACACGTACACGTCGGACCAGCGCTTCGAGGCGCAGCACAAGCCGCGCTCCGAGGAGTGGGCGCTGCGCATACGCAGCCCGCAGCGCCGCGACTCCGGACAGTACGAGTGCCAGATATCCACCACGCCGCCTATAGGACATGCCGTCTATCTTAGTATCGTAGGTCAGTTATCGATTGTTCCTTGTCTTTTATTCTTTGTTAACATCATCTACTTCCATCGCTCACCGTATCTAATTTTCAGTTTTTACCTTTCTCGTTCTTTACTTATTTAACATTAATACTATAGAAATTCCTCTGTATCATCTGGCCGTTCTTATAAAAATGTTCTTATATTTCAACCAATCACAACATCATTATCATCCTTACCTTTTTTAGAGTTGATATGTATTATCTCTTCCCTCCTGCATTCCTATTTGCCATTTTCAAAATTAGCAATATTTTTAAAATCTATTATTTATGAATTCAAATCAATTGCATCTTTATTAAAATAGGTACATTTATTGAAGCGTCTTTATTAAACTTATTACGATGGCAATGAATATTTTCTAACCTCCTAAGTTGTATAAAAAAAAAGACTTCAGAATTTTAGCTAATGAACGTTTGATAACTTTATTATGAATAAGGGGGTTAGAGTTTTTGATTTTACTTATAAATTCAATTACAAATGCATTCCTTTTATCATCATACTAATTAGTAAGTTAATTTCGAGAAACATTCAATTTCTTACTTTTGACAAAAAATTATATAATCACAAACTTTATTAACAATCTTAAACTTCTATGAAATCATCGCGGATCTCAATAAGATCAGCTTTGAAACTAGACAATACTTTTTCATAAACTTCGAAAAGCCTAAGTTTTAATGTAGATCATAAGCTCTTTGTGATTTTCAACGATTTAAGTCGTGAAGTGCGGCTTAAACGAACGAAGCTAAATATAACTTTTTGGAGATCGTAGTTTAGTATTTAAAATGTCGATAGGTTATCAAAGTTCCTCCCTCCAAACTTTTACAATTAGCCATTAAACATCACTTTATATTTAAATACCTAACATTAAACTCAATTAGAGAAACTTTTCTTTAGAACCTGAGACAGTAATATCCAGTGGAGCTGAGCTGTTCATCCAAGCTGAGTCGACTATTAACCTCACCTGTACTGTTCGGCATACACCAGAGCCACCGACTTCTATAACCTGGACACATGGTGATCAGGTGAAGATAAAATTTAAGTTATACATAGAATTATCGGTCTATGGAATGCATTTTGAACGATATGTTCCTAGATAACATAATCTTAGTGTAGAGATCGATTATCATTAAACAGTTTTGGATAAATTGAGCTAAGATTTTTTATAAACATTTACAATCGGACCAATATACTTTTTGTCTTCTTGTCGGACACTACCGGCCGCAAAGTTTTAATTGCTCCACTAATTTCTGCTTATATCTTCAGTCGAACCCGCTTTTACATTGATTGGCAGTAGCGAAATAGATTAGCATTGTTTGCCGCCTCGACAGAATTTAATTGAAAAGTTCCATAAAAATTCCTAAGCTGGCACAAGCAAAGAACTCGAATAAAAGCTCTCGCAAAATTTCGGATCCGTTAAATTACTTCGCAAATTCGGCTAATCACAAAATTTGGCGACAAATCCCGGGATGCCGGGATTAAGGATATTATATCCTTGAGTGTACGGAACCGACGACTCAATTGTAAATCAATCGATTTCATGGTTTTATTCGAACATGTTTACGAATGAACGCCTACTTGAGCAAACAATTTCATTTAATTATGTCACAGGATAGTGAACGCTCCGTTTGCCAAATGTCCAAAATTTAATATTGGAAATATTAGAGAATTAAATTAGTTACGTACGTATACGTTTTCGTATTTTAAATTTAGATTTGATTTGTAGAAGCAAATTGTTTGATTACAAACAACACACAATATTTCGGCTCTATAGAGTTTGGTAACAATGTAAATAAAGTTATAAAATGTATGTACAGTTTTATAAACACCAGGTACATACAGCTGCGAGTTGTGGAATTCATACTTTCCAGTATTGTATAAAAAGTTTAAACAAAACATTTTTTTATCGTAAATAATAATGTATTAAGACTTATAATAGTTTACGATAACTTAAGAGGAACAACGATTCTCTACCTAACAACATATTTAGAAATAAAAAATAAAATTTATTCAAAAGTTGCATCATAGCTTAACTTCTGTAATGCATTAAACTACTGTATTTTATTTATTAACTTAATAGATACGTCGCGATGGACATTATTCGAACTAAAGTTATTCGCAATGGCATAAGTTCAACTTTCGAAAAAACGTACTTTACGATGAAAAATATTAAAACTGGAGTTTTTCGCAGTAGCACACTTTCGCTCTAATGTATTTCGAACTCATAAGCATTCGAACTAGAGTTTTCCGCAATAGCATACATTGGAATAAACGTATTTCGATCTCATGAACATTCAAATTACAATCGATGTTTCGAATATCGAAGATCCGAAATACAGTCGCATTTAACATTTTTTTCTAATAACGTGTGCACTTTTGAATATTGCTCCACATTATTTAATTTTTTCTCCTAGGTAATAAACTTTGACTCCGATCGAGGAGGCATATCACTAGTAACAGAAAAAGGCCTCAAGAGTACCAGTCGACTCCTGGTCCAGAAGGCCAGAGGAGCTGATGCAGGAGTATACACATGTGGGCCTAATAATGCACCCGCTGCGTCTACGCGGGTTCATGTACTATCTGGTGAGACCTTAAGCACCTTATTACAAAACATGGTTTAAAGGAAAACCAGGTTTTAAAATAGCCTCGTCTCTTTTTATTATATGACGTTAGAAAGTGACCAAATGACAGTAAAACCTGGCTTTGCTTTAAACCATGTTTTGTAATAAGGGAGTAATAGTTCTTTAATCTGAATTTATTCGATTTTATAATTATGCTGAGAATCGTTACATGAATATTGATGATATTTTCGCATATTGCGCTCGTTTAACTTCTTCTAGATCAATTGAAAAGCCACTTTTTGAATAAGGCCTCGCAAAAGCCAATATAAAATCGAAATCCATTCGGATTTACAGCTCCAAGTTCTTAGTGTTTCATACAGATTCAAAGTCACTTAGTAAGCTCCTTAAGTGATACGATCCGCGAGAGAATCCATCAAAGAACGAAGTGGTCGATAAATCTCAGATGATTAGATAAGTCACGCTTCTGAATCGATAGCTTGTATATCTCTGGCCTAATTAAAGTCGGATGGCGTGATTTATATTGTTTTATATCATGACGTCATGGTATATTCAAGTCTGCAGTGTGGCCGCAGATAGTTTGCGCTTCTGACACCTGTTAATATTGGGCTAATCTCTGAAATGGCTAATCCAATTACCATTGGAATTTCACAGGATGGTTCAGTATTTTCTTAGGCATAGTTTAATGAAAGTCTCATCTTAATCAGATTAGCCATTTCTGTGATTTGGCCAATAGGAATTAACAGGAAATGCATTCTCTCGGCGGGCGCACTGTAGTGAGAATTGATGGGTCAGCTTGTGTTTGTAAAATTGAGATCTAAATACAGTACAAAACGTTAACCTGATAATGATAAGGATGTTGATGTCTTCGGGACAATAAAGTTAGTCACAGGAGACACTTACACAAGACGATCTTAGTAAAGATTACAACGTAAGGAAGCGACACTTACTCCCCTACGCTAATCTATAGTTGCCATCTGTGTACCAAATTCCTGTGAAAACATGATGTGTATTTCAAATTCAGAAATATTTTGCATTTCACTTTACATGCTTCAGAAATGCAGACAAAAATTTGGGAGCCAAAATGGACATTGTTCTTCGCACTGTGAATTCAAAAAAAGAATTGTACTGAAACAGTAGAGCACTCGAATAATACCAGCATAAATGGTTATCATTTATTTAAATAGCGGTAGCGGTGTTTTATAATTTTTTTGTGAAATTTATTTTCATTCATTTGAGCTGTTTTAATGGTTTTAAATAAAGAACTTATCCTTCTCCGTTACTTTTTAATCGTATAATAAATCTGTTTATTTTTCTCTAGGTGAACACCCAGCGGCCATGCAACAGGGCTGCGCAAAATCAACTCTAGACAAAACAGCATGGATTTTATGTTTTTTACTAACCCTTTATATCTTGAGGACACCAATATTTGATGACCTACAATTTGGTACTTGAATAAATTATTTATATTATCAGGATATCAAAGTCAATATATTGTAAGTTTATCATAAAAAAAAGCTTAGAAAGTTGTGATAAAAAAGTTTCCCTTTTACACGTAAAGGTAAAACAAGTTTGTTAAAAACATGGATGTTTCGGGAGATAAGTATACAAGTTTCGCTGTGTTTAGTATCTCTCTTTTCCCCCATCACCCAGGGAGGCACATTGCTCTTTCGCTACAAGGCTTTTGTTATTGTCAAAAATTGTTTAATGTCGGACGCGACTCTAGTTTATGTTTATTATACCACAAAAATGTGTTTGTGAAAAGAGTACGTCAATTTTATAAAATACTTACACATGTGGACCTTGTCCAGAAAGCGAATTCGCCCTTTTTGTACAAGGTCTAAGTACTTCCCCCCTAAAAAGGAAGCTAACGCAATATTGCTAATGTTTTTTTTTCTAATTTACGGCATTTGCAATTCATCAATTCCGAATATTTTATTATATTGAATTGTCTGTAATGAGTGACTTGTATTCCAAAAAATATTGAAATTACTTAGGATCTGCCGAAAATTCTAATAAATTAATTCCGTTAGCAATATTGCTCTAGCTTCCCCTTGGCCAGAAAGGGTGAATTCACTGCGAATCATTTCGCGCGAATGCAGGCGCGCGTTAGCGAGGTACTGGTCACTAATACCACAGTATTACCATCTAAAACTGTGCCAATACACTGCGTCCGCGTGTACTTCGACAGAGTCCCGACTCATAATACGCGCGAGAGATTCGCGGCGAATTCGTCTTTTCTGGACAAGGTTTTGGACTATTATCCATTGAGTAAGAATATTAATAGAGTGATATAACAACATTACCTCGTGCGAAGCGTGAGCGTTTTGCATATGCATTCATAGATAATTATATAATAATATCGTACACTATACTGATTTACTATCAGAAAAATTACGATATAGTTTCTTGTCATTTGTTCTCGGTTAAAGTATCGATAAAATACTAGAAATTGGTATTAATTATAATGTCATTCAAACTATGAACGTGCAGTTCGTTGCAAGGCAGCGTTATAACATACCCGTGCTCATGGCACATGTTCTAGTACACACGGCTACCGATCAAGCTATACATTTCTAGTATAAACTGACCTCCCATAGTACGGAAATCCTATACAATGCGAGACAGTCCCTCTATGAATATTCTATCTCTACGTAAGTAATGATGTGGCTGAAACTGGAAAAAAGCTTTCAAGTGCAGCTCTGGAGTAGCTGCTTGTCGACAGATTTCTACCTTAACCCGTAGTCAGTCAGGCGTAAAAAAAACCAAGACATCCATGCAGCATCTTAAATTACTGAATAATTTTCAAAATTCTATTCGTTCGTTGGTTTATTGACACGTAACTCATAGACCTGCTCCGAGCTTGCCACATTATTCTAATATGTTTCATTACTTCAGTATCTTTGTTTTTTTTATATTTCGTTATAATTATATAAAAAGCCTAGCAGTAATTGTATATAAATAACTGTATAGATGCGAACTTATGTAAATATTTAAACAATTTCATTGTAAATATTTACTATACTGTTAATTATATAGCTAAAGGTAATTTACGGCGAGGTGAGGGTATGGTGGGATAGGGGACAGACCGCAAGCGATAAATCTATAGGACCTGTGTTCTGGCGGTGAAACAATATGTTGGTCAAATCCCTTTAAATATATGGGATGTTTATTTGTACAATATATCACTCCCAATTAGATCTTTTCTTTAGGTTGTTAATTATTTTACAAAAGTTATTTAATTTTACCTTTTACCATCAGGCGGGCAGTACGCTTGCTTACCGACTAAAGTCATATAAAAAAAGGTTCAAGGCGAGATCTCATAAATTAAAAATCAAGTTGAAATATATTTTTTCGGAAATTGTAAAATACTAGTCTTTTTACTCTTTTTATTTTGAAGTTATTAATGATAATAGGTAAATTAGTTCAAATCTGCAAGTATGTGATTTCTCCATTTAATAGGTAAATCTAGAACTTCTCACTTTTCGATGTCAAATAAGATGTGAATAAACGAATTGTAGATTGGAATCAAGTTGATGAATAAATATTTAAGCTCTCTATTTATGAACGACAATGTGATTGTGTCAAAGAGGGAATTAATGATTGTAAATAATAATTAAGCCAAAATATTGTCAAATTTTAATAAATAGTCACAGAATTATGTAAATATTGATCGTCAACGAAATACAATTTTGTTATTAATATAATCTTGTTTCATTTTAACTTTCAGAAACCCTCCGGGTCTCGGAAGACTTTATTTATTCTTATTCACTCATAAAGTTGTAGGCACATTAACTTTTATTTAGTCTGTGTAGGTAGATAATGATGTCACATGAGTATTACTTTATTACATTTTTCATCATAATTTAATGAAGTCAACCTATATGGTAATATTATAAATTTTGTAGTTGATGCTTTTAATATAAAATTGTATATGAATGCGAAACACATTTGCTAAACTACCAGCCCAAATGTATGGAAACACAAATTTTTTAAACTTTCAGTCATGAAAATTTAGATTAAAAATAACCCTGTTAAGTGTGCTTGCTTACAGTTATTGATTATTTCAAAGCCTTTTACATATTTGAGTTATTTGAATCGACGCAGTGATTATTCCTGTTTAAAAAAAACTTGTTTGTTAAACTGCTCAGAATTATTGTACAAAAATTGGAAATTCTCTAGAAAATGTAACAGCAGGTAAAATCACGTCGTTCGACTACACCTCGAAGGCTTTTAAGCAATTTAACTTGGGTCACGAAAGTTCTTGCTACGTTCTCAGTATAAAGTACAATACAATTTTCAGCAATACGGCGAATATTGGATTAAAATAAAGACGTAGGTATAAGTTGTACGTACTCGTAGTATATTATTTACTTCATGGCATAAGCGAACTTTGAAATCGCGTAACCGCATTTCCTGAACGTTCAACTTTTACGATATTAATATTACTAGCAGTCACTCACTTGTAATTATTAATTTCAAAACAAGTTGCAAAACACTTTTTAACTAATTATATGTACCTATAGGTAATTTGAAAAAGAAAATCCTTGCTCACAATAGGTGTATAGATGTCACGTACGCAGACACACATAATCATAGCAAAACTTATATATTAACCCAATTTAATCAAAGTGAAGTAGTAAGAATCTGGCCAGTGCACAAAAATAGCACTGCAAACACCATGTCTCTCATCTACATTACAATGAAGTTTTTATCTATGTAAATATTCTGTGGCTTAGCAATAATTATTCCTGCATTTGTTTAAAGAAGTTTGCATAGTTTAACTTTGTTTATATTTTTAAATTTTCTGCATATTTTCCTTGAACATTACAACGTGAAAGTTCCAGCGTAAAAACAATTTTGGTTTATTGTTGCATAACATCATCACTATTCCTCTCTTTATTTGCAATACTCTTGTCAATGCAGCTTGTTACACTATTATATAAGATAATATTAGAAAAATAATCCGTCGGTTTTTTTTTAGATAAATGTTCAATTTTTTACTTTTGTAACTTTGTACTGATATTAAGTTCAATTTCGGAATTTTGTTTTTTTCCCACGGATTATTTTTCTATTAGGAACTTATATTAAGCGCTTCTTTTTACCTAAACCGGCTACACCTCTTGAGGCGACACTTACCTATTTTTTTGGGTTCAGTGCCCAAAGTTTGCCAACAGAACCCTATTACTACGCCTCCGCTGTCCATCCGTCCGTCCGTCCGTCTGTCAGTGGGCTGTATACGTAATAGGTAGGCAGTGGAAATTTTCACACAATCTTTTGCCACTATATTAAAGGGCGCCCCCATACAAGAAACATCTTTACGTAGCCCTGCGCTGTTTTTTATTATATTTATTTTGATAGTCTCCACTTGTAGCTTATACGTTCTTTCTTCCCAATTAGCTTTTTTTTTATCCTACAAGTTGATGCGTTTTGGAATCCTATATATATTTGCCGCTGTTTGTCCTTGTACCCCTTGACGCCTAAAGAGCACAAACCAATCGTAATGAAATTTAGCATTCAGGTAGATCTTAACCTGGAATAACAAATAAGATAATTATTCTTCCAGAAAAACATTAGATCCTTCGGGAATGCGGGGCTGAATCTAGTAAAATATGTCTATAAAATTTTACATCATCATATCAGCATAAGGATGTCCGCTGCAGAACATAGGCCTCCCCCATTCACTTCCATATTGAACGGTTTTGGGCGGAACCCAGCGACTCTGACCGGGTCGTCGGTCCACTAGGTGGTCGCTCTGCGCTTTCCAGTACATGGTCGCCACTGAAGAACCTTCCTTCACCATCGGTTCTTCGAGCAATGTGGCCAGCCTATTGCCACTTTTCAACCCGTTGTTTCTCGCGAGAGTCGCGCGTCCTATTAATGGTCATCATTGTGTTTTTTTAACCGCTATCCAAAGGATTAAACTTCATAATTCATTTATTATTATTATCAAGACTATTCATTATTTAATAGCTTTTCTTCCTGCAAACAAAATTCAATACATCATTTGTTCAACAATATTCTGTGCATCCCTAACTAAAATACGTAAGGAACTTTAGCTAAATTTTCAAAGGTAATTAATAAAGCACAGACTAAATACTGAACAGCTCCCATTAATGAGGTCGTAGTATAATTTATTTTATCAAGCAATTTGTGTGTATCACTCTCTTATTTAAAGGGAAATGATGGACATTAACCTTTAGGATTTTAATTTATATCATTAATGTTAAATCGAGTCTTTAATTAGGGTTGTTTAAATCATATAACTATTTTTAAATATTGAGACTAATTTTGGTTTGCTCAAGAGTTTAAAATATATTTTATTAAATTTGCCTACACGCATTTCTTTATTAACACAAGATTTATTTTACGATACTTCTATATAAAACAGTAAAAAACAATGCCGTGTATATTTATTACAAAAAAATAATTTTAATTGCCTTAATTATTCGTAATTGATCTGAACTTTTTATAGATTTCTTACAGTAAAACTTTTTTTTTCTGTGTTGACCAAAATATCACTATGGTAAGTGATGATGTGGCCGAAGGTGGTAAGGTCACAAAGCCTAGAGGAACTGGTACTCAAGTGCAGCTGTCGGAACACACCGATAGGTGCTTGGCGACAGATTTTCAATCTAAGGCCAGCCAGATGGGTACTACAAGTGTCCCACTCCATGCTATGGTTTCCTCACGATGTTTTCCTTCACCGAAAGCTCAAGCTCATAGTAGGATTCGAACCCGGGACCATCGTCTCGGTATCCGACGTCAGAACGTACATTACAATAAACATAGATAAAATATATGTCTCAATGTCTCGTAGGCTAAATAGAATACAAACACATTTATCAGATTCAAGCGCGTCATCTGAGAACCAAAGCATCCGACCGAACCAAGAGACCGAACCAAGACATCTGAGGCCAAGGGGGATTTGAAACAGTCTATTTTAATAGGAAAAGAATATAAACATGATCAAATGGCATTTTCTTAATTACGTTAATACTATTAAAAAGACTCTGACTGTTTGAAACATTTGAACATCTAAGGGTATCAAGTTGAATTAACAAAGTTTAATTTATTTGGTTAATTATCCGGAGGTTGAACGTATACTCAAAAGTCAATTTCAACTTATTTGACACTGAGACTGGTATTGTAAGAAATAAAGTCGTTAACATTAAACCGTACTAAGTTTTATCTTCAGAATAATAGTCTTTAGTAGTAGTAATAACTATGAAAGAAGTCGACACAGAACCACGGGAAAATTTACGCTAATCGCCTCCCACCTGATATAAATATGCATCCAATGGATTAACAACCTAACTATCGATAATATTAATTAAATACTAATTATTTATATATTTTCTTCGTGTTTTTATTTATAAATCTTTTGAATAGCGAATCCTGATGAATTGAAATCTTCAGGATTCAAGGTTAACTAAGTTTGTAAACGAATGATGATGATTTCGAAGAAACTGTGCCTGTAAGAAACCTCGTTCTATTTTTAACTTTAAAAAAGGAGGAGGTTATCTATTGAATGTCTTTTTTAAGTTTGTTACCTCATAACTCCGCCGATTTGCATTTTTTTTATTGGGTACCCTTCCCTTTGGTTATATTTATTTAAAACTGTACCTACTTTGAAATTTCGGTTCCCAATTTCGGCCCCTTTTGCAAAAAAATAACTATATTTCTTTTTTAATTTTAATTTACAATTCGATTGGATTGAAGCATTATCTTTGTGGCTGCTGAAGTCTACCTCTGGGACAAATCGACAGATGGATAGAGTGGCACCATAGGAAAGGGTTCTTTTTTTACCTTTGTGATTCGGTACCCTAAAAATTATCTTTATCCAATGGTAAATATAATCTTACGGAAATCCTTAAAACAGTTTGATTTATAATAGTCATAAAACCACAGATATACATTTAGATTTATATCTGTGCATAAAACCATAATCCTAGCTTTAGACTGAAATAAAAATAAAGGAAATGAAAGAGGCAAGATAAATGTTCCACTATTTGCAGTTAAAAACAAAACATAAACTGAAAATATCTGAACACTTTTTTCTGTAACATCTGGATTAAAGTGAGTTTCCAAATATCACTACAGAAGTTTATTTTTTTATTTACGAGCGAAGTTATTTTTTTTATTTACGTTTTTTTTTTATTATGATGAAACATTAAAGGAAAATACTAATTATTATGAACCCTAATGAATTAAAAGCGTTACGATATGGGGTTCTTTAAAAGGGGCATAAAAAGAACTCTTCAAGGTCGGCAACACGTCGGCAATCCACCTGGTATTGTAAATATCCATAGGCAGCGGTGACCACTTACTATCAGGTGGACCGTCGGTCTATTAGTCAATCTATTGAGAAAAAAAAAACTTGGTCCCACGTAAAGAAATTTGCTTTAAAGGTGTAAAATTGAAAATATTTATGATAATCTTTCTTACAAATTATATAAAATAATTGACCAATAAACTAGAGTACCAATTCAAATCAATTCGGCAATAAAAAGAGCTTGTAATCTCTTTAACCACCTAATAAATTCACAGAAACATTGGTAATGAAAAGTAACGAGAGTGTCGATAGCCAATTCACTGAAACCAGCAATAAACCCTTTTCAGGGGTCAGGACCTCACATCAATTGCACTGAAAACCTTGATGAAATTAATACAATTCTTAGTTCGGTAGCAGTAATTTGTCCAGGAACCTTTGCAATTTAATTACACTCTGGAATATTTGAATTTGTGAGTTCTCAGTTGAACTTTGAAAGTTCCTCCATCTCCTTGATTTGAAAGGGTTATATTATAGATTGTGCTGGCTAATTGGTTGAACGTAATTGAATTCGATTTGAACTGGGTAATTGAGACGTGAGTGACATTCGTTCTTGATTTTTATTTAATTCGTAGTTTGAAAAATGCAATTGTCAAAAACCGAAGAATGAGGAATAGGTACTTCCACATCATCTACCAATTTATATTTTTTTCACCAAAATGTGCATCATCATCAGCCAATAATGTCCCACTGCTGAGTACAAGTCTCCTTTCACAAACGAGGATGAAAGGGAATGGGCAAATACTCCACCACGCATGACCAATACGAATTGGTGGAGGTAGGCTAGTGGTTAACCTATTATTTGAGTCAAGGCATCTAGGAGGCCCCCAACTAGATTAACGATTATCACAGTTAAATGATAGCCGGGGCCGACGGCTTTACGTGCCTTCCGAAACACGAAATAATTTAGCTAACTCCTAGTCGACTGGAAAAAAGAAACAATGAAATGTGCGAATACAGTAAAACCTCGTGGGGATTACTGTGAAAATTAACTTGTTCAAATAAAGAACACTACATTACCCCAAGATATTCAGCAATAACGGAGGAAAACGAAGGCATAATTATTTTTCCTATTTCAGGCGGAACGTTCATTTACGTTCACGGTCACGTCGATCCCGGATCCGTAATAAGTTTTTTCTTGGTCAGCAGAAATTAATTTACGTATTCCAGTCCCGGCTTAATTCCAATTGAGAAAATAGTGTGATAAAAAATTACACAACAAAATTAAAAATCATTCGTCATAGAATAGCAAATAAGTGAGGCGGAGAGTTCCAGCCACAAATAAATATTAAAATGTGAAAGTTTTCATATAAAATTATGTGAATTATTATATTTTTTATATTCCAAGCAATAGCGTTCTCGGAAAGTTTCATTTGTATAATAGAAAGATTTATGTGGGTAAGTTGGAACAGCATTTTTAAAGCAAACAATATGAAGTTGAACCGTGAAATAAAGTTATTCATACTTCCCATTCGCCACTTCTGATAAACCATTCCCCTGAGTAAATTGTAGCTTTGGAGTGGATTAACCTGGGACGAGACAGGTTGGAAGTTACTTCGGCTAAGTCAATTTACGGGCCGAAATTCACGTCTTTCCACGAAACCGCACGTCGACCTCAAAAATCTCGTTAAAACTTAACGTTGGAAAGTTAACCGATCCGTCAGTTGTTGCTAAATATTATGTTGTCGGCTGTATCGAGCGTTTTGTAAAACAACTAACCCTACTTACAAGTACTTTAGCTACAATGCCTTGCGGCTGATCAAGTAAATTTTTGTGGTAAAGGTAAATTGCTATTGGAAAATTGATCGTGAGTTCAAGTTTAAGGTAGGGTGAATCCAAGGCGAAACTTGATTTTATTTTTGATTTATTGAGAATGTTCAAAGCGATGATATTTCAATAGTTCCATCATTTAATGCCGTATCGTGAGTTCGAATACTTTAATAAGCTAATTTTGGGGTTTCGGTGGTGGAAAGTATCGTGAAGACCATAGCAATGTGGTAGCACTATCTGTGGGCAACCACCTTCATGTTGGACATCTTGTCTTTGTGTACATCTTGTCGATGTCTAAGAGGCCCGTTTTGATAAGAGGGTGTTTTTTCTTGTCTCACTATTTTGTCTCCTTTTGACACATTGACGTAATATATGTGTCAAAACAGGCCTATTTGATCTTACCGACTTTACCAACATTGGCCACATATAAAATAAAACACACGTATAAAATATAATTAATGAAATATTCCATAATAATGACAAGCCAGTTGGCGGACTCCACCTATCACGCCGTAAGTCGTGGGCTCGATTCAATGTCTGTATGTCTTGAGTCTGGGTGTTATATTTACAAACAAAAAAGTAGTATATATATATTTAGCAGTTGTCTGATTTCATAGTAAAAGCTCTGCTTAGTTTGGGACCAGATGACCGTGTAAGAGGAATGTCGAAAAAAAATATAACTATACCCAAAGATGGTTAAAAATCATCACCATCGTAAACCTAAACTATCCTTTTTTTCTATAACCCCAGTTACGTTTTTAATTAAGATGCAAATGTGATTTATACTCCCGATGTGCATTTCCTTGTTACAGGTTTATTTTTTGCAAAAGTAGTAGTTCCAACCACCCGTATCCCGCTTCATTAATTAAAGTGTTATCAACATTTGCATTCGTCGAGGCGAAATAATGAAAAAACTTCACTTGGTTCAGTTTAAGTACATTTACTTCCATAGCGGATTTGAAATCCGTTTGTTGAAAAATAAACCTTCTTTTTAGTCTGTTTTCGATCATAAATCATAATCTGCAACACGCGAGTAACACCCCTGGTGATGCAAGCGTCCATAGGCTGCGGTAACCGCTTACCTTCAGGCAGGACGTATGCTAGTTTGCTAAGTAGTAATAAAAAAAACTCCATGGTAAGTGATAATATGACTATCTATAGGCATATAGTAAATAATATACTACGCACAACTATAGGTAAGCAAAAAATCAGACAATGAACTAAGGCAGCTGTCTCGTGAAAAATATCGAGTATTTTGAGATCCTGCTTTTCAAATATCAACGATTCGTATGCTCGTACACCTACGTATTTTTCCATTTCATTATCGCGTCTAAAAATATCTAAAATATCTTAATTGTGACATCCATTTGCCATCTTCTCTGAACTTATATAACATATTGACTTAATTCTTGCATGGTAACTGTAAAATTGCCTTCTACAGTTCCACCAAGGAAAAAAAAAATTACTTGAACAGTACATTCTAAAATAAGAAAATAGTTTTGGCGGGGGGGACGTGGCATGCTTGCGGGGGGAGTCTCATCTTGCTCCGCCATTGGCTCATGGATGCTCAAGGCCATTGGCATAATGATAAGCCTTAAAACAACTGAATGTTACGAGCAAACTGCTGGAATACACCACTGCTAGATGCTTGGCGACAGATTTTGAGCTTGGAAGTGGTTGAAAGCCAAGCGGTGTATCATAATTCCTAGTAGGTAGTTTTAATTTCACCAAACGAGGCCAGTATCAGTTTATCTATTAGAAAGTATATCTATTAGGTATTTTAATTTTATTTTGTAGTTTCAATAAATACCATGATTTAAATAAAATAAATAAATATCCCGGGACATTCCTCACACACGGTCATCTGATCCCAAACTAAGCATAGCTTGTACTTTGGAAACCAGATAACTGATATAATACGTATACTACTTTTTGTTTGTAAATACCATGACGCAATAATCCCTTTGCTTCATGGTAAATACATACTTAATTACACCCAGACTCAGGACATACAGACATGTTCATTTATTTTGAAAATTTAATATAAAGAGGAGAAAATTACTTTAGTAAAGTTGTCCGTATAACTCGTGTAATATTTTAATAAAGTTTATGTGGAAACTCCGCCCACAACTTGTCCTTGCTTTAAATTTGTGACCACATTATGGAGTTTTAATAATTCTCTAAAATAATATAGATGATAACTTTTAGCACAAGTTCGTGTACTTATCATAAAACCAGTTCAATCTACTATTATCATAACTTATTTAAATAACATTTGTTTAATTCTAAGAATAAAAAATAAATAAAAATAAAAATAGCCTTTATTCACTCTGACCTTTGCACAATTTGTAATATAATAGAACTAAACTTATTATACTTAACTATACTTATTTCTATTTTTCCTGTATGTTTAAAACTTAACATTTAATATCAGTTACCAGGTCAGGCTGTCTTGCGACATAGGCCTCCTCAAGTTCCCTCCACATTTGTCTGTCCATTGCTGTCCTTCTCCAACCTTTGGGCAGATCGTCTTCCCCACGGAAAAGAGAATACACGTCTTCCCTTTTTTTTTCTGCCTTCCTCTACGTCTTTTTCCGTCCCGCGGGTACCATTCTGTTACTTTTTTGGTCCACTTTCCACTTTCCTGTCTGTATTCTAAGAATAACTTATACACTAATTACAGAATAATATTTTCACTAAGAAAACAATCCAATCGATGATAAGACCAAAAAAGTTCACACGTATCTAATGAGCTGCCGTTGCAGAAAAACCAAGTTCGTTCATTTCCCGAAATACGGACGTACGGACCCCATTTTCCTTATTTTCTAAATATCGCTTATCGAGACGTGGAAGGTAATAAATACACTGACCTGTATAAAAAGCTGCTTGCCGAAGATACAAGTACTTTTGACCTCGTTAACTCGCGACACCACGAACTTGGAAAACATATTAGAATCCCAACTTTCCCTTTGTAATATCAGTGACGAAGTAGAATGACAGTTTGACATTGTTATAGTCGATGTTATCGTTAAGGGGTTTTTAATTAGCCCCTTGATTCTGTTTTGTTCAGGAACTTTAAATTTTATAATTCAGAAAGAATTATAAAATTTAAAGTTCCTGAACAAAACACACACAAACGTAGACCTAGTAGAGTTATTAGAAAAATAACTCTACTAGGTCTCCGCCCCGTAGTTGCAACCTCTTGGACTACAAATTAGACTTTTGAAAAACTCTTAGTATCTCTAAAATATTCAAGGAATATTTCCTCCAAATTGAAAAACCTCTTGAGCTACAAATTTTGACTGTGCGTATAGTCAGTCAGTCAGAACCTGATAGTAGTGTGTGAAAGACGCCTGAGAAAATACGTTATATATAAGAGTATCCCGCGGTTTCGCCTGCGTTCCCAGGATAAAAAGCCTATAACCGTATAACACCTGGGGATAATGTAGCTTCCTATAGGTGAAAGAATTTTTAGAATCAGACTTATAGTTCCAGCCCCCCTAGACAAGATGGCTGTCGACAATCGTAATCGTTAGTAAACGATCAACCTTTGTATGGGATTGACATAGGAGATTGTTAAAAATCACGTAATACCTATTTCGATTTGAAATGTCAATCCCATACAAAAGATGATCGTTTACTGTCGATGACGATTGTCGATAACCATCTTGTCTACTGGCCCTGAGATAACGCGTTTACAATAACAAACAATCAAACTGCAGCTTTATTATATCAGTATAGATTGATAGAATAAATAACTTGCTGATGCTAGTACATCAAATTAATATCATGAAACATCACGTCATTCTGCAATAAAAAAAAACATACAAGAGAAACATCGCAATATCTATACAAACATAGGTAGGTATGGTTTAGGTGGACAAAAGCGGTCAATACAAGTCGACCAGATTTATCCGCGTTAGAACGGAACGTAGCTGTAGGCGACTTCATAGGTACACACGAGACAGGTTTGTGCACACACTTCCGCAAATTGACAGCTTACGAGTTCGATGGTGTTCACAGCTGTTTACACTAAAAGTGGGTAGATATGACCTGCGGATAAAAACCAATCATGAGTTGCTGAATAGGTCCACATTATTTTTAGGGTTCCGTAGCCAAATGGCAAAAAACGGAACCTTTATGGATTCGTCATGTCTGTCTGTCTGTCCGTCCGTAAAACTATACTGTTGAAACTTGTTAAGTAGATGTATTCTGTGAACCGCATTAAATTTTGGGGGTTCCCCATACTTAGAACTGAAACTCAACATTTTATTTTCATCAAACCCATACGTGTGGGGTCTATGGATAAGTCTTCAAAAATTATATTTGAAGAATAGAGGTTTCTAATATATTTTTTTTCTAAATTGAATAGTTTGCGCGAGAGACACTTCCAAAGTGGTAAAATGTGTGTCCCCCCCTGTAATTTCTAAAATAAGAGAATGATAAAACTAAAAAAAAACATATGATACATATACATTACCGTGCAAACTTCCACCGAAAATTGGTTTGAACGAGATCTAGTAAGTAGTTTTTTTTTAATACGTCATAAATTGAAATTCATATCAAATACTCAGGTCTATACCACCATTTACTTATATACCTACAGGTTTGTACGGAACCCTCGGTGCGCGAGTCTGACTCGCACTTGGCCGGTTTTTTAATTTGGTTTTACCGTTACGACTTTCAAGTAAATAGGTAAGTTATTTGTAAATCATGAACCTGATTCAAGGTACGTTTAAATGAAATTAGGTCACAGACAAATAAGAGCTTCCACATGGATGGTAGCAGATAAAGTTAATTATAATACAAACTACAAGTACAATATACAAATAACAAGAACGTTTCACACACTGAATCTGGTTGCTGAGAAAATTAACCTATTCTCATGCTCAGCCACTGAATTTAGGAAATCAGTGTTCTGCATAACATGTAAAATTGAATTGCTTATGTTTCTTACTGTTTAGTTACACTGTATTAATAAATTCCTGTAAATATGACTGTAATTTGTTTAAAATTTATATTTAAATAATATAATTATGAATATTATACTTTTCTAAAGAAAAATGCAGTTTTATTTAGTTATATCACATAGATATAACTTGTACATATTATAATAGTATAATTAAACTATATGTACAAGTTATATCAATGTGTTCATAGGTTAGGCCTGATTATAAAAATAATTGAAACATACTCGTAAGTCAAGATTGCAACAATAGAATTTGGAACCTGAACCTATGGCATGAGGTTTATTTTCAAAAATAGACATCGAACATTCTTTGTATTTACCAAAGTGAATACAAACACTTTAAACTTATAACTATATCGAGGAAGCCCTACTTAACAAAGTATCGCTGGCGTACCTACTTTACACCACCGTTAAGTGAAGTTTAAATCTGTTTTGGACTATAATAGTCTATTAGAAGCATAACAAACTTCCAGCTAATATCGATCCGTTTCTCTTTGTTTGAATCGAGGATCTAGGTCACAGAAACTCAAAAGATATTGTAAGAGTACAGATTACAATTGTTTATCCTCTCTTATTTTGCGTCTTCTCGATATGTGTTCCTGAGTAAGGTCGCTAGAGCTCATAGGGGACGGGGGAAATGTCGGTAACGCGTGAGCGATGCTTCTTGTGTTGCAAGCGTCCATATGGCTACGGCAACCGCTTACCATCAGGTGGGCCGTATGCTTGTTTACCGACAAAATTGTATAAAAAAAAATATGAATGCCCGAGTAACAATGGCCAATAGTGCTGATTCATCTTTTCATGTAGAATGCAGTAATAGTTACCTAATTTCAATTTGGCTAAGAAATTTCAGCGTTAGACGTCGATTGTGCATGTGAACTTTGGGAAAACACCGTGCGGAAAACATAGCAAGATGTTAGGATACCTTGTAGCATCACTTACCATGGTCAGATTGTGGACAAATATTAGCTTACTGATTGTTAAAAAAATACAAAATATAAGCTTACTGTTTGTTAAAAAAATACAAATATAAGCTTACTGTTTGTTAAAAAAATACAAATATAAGCTGAGTAAGTTTTGAAGTCCTCAAGGTTACGGCGGATTAGCCTTTCGGGTTACTCAAAGGCCAAACATGCTACGAGCTCGAGAAAAATACTTTAGTGTAGTCCAATCTCGAAAGACGTACCGTGTCTTTTTTGAAAGTAGGTATTGTGTATTACTTATATTCTACAATTTCCTTGGATTACAAATTAAGTAAAACCATCGTAAATATTTATCACAAAGATAGGAGTAGAAAAACATATTATCATATCATTACAAAGAACAAACTATTGTACCTACATCTGTTTTAGCTACTGTTATTTAAAAAAAATACTTACTCAATTTACTTGATCTATAAATACCTGCGTATAAACGAGCCAAACGGCAGAAAGAAAATAAAGATTGACGGAGCTTATACAATACAATACATCGACTCAATTGAAAGATACTCCACCGATTAAGTATCAAAGCGTTTCAATTCTAAGTAGAGTTTGTAATTTACGATAGATTTTTTGAAAAGGAAAACCAAAAGAATTCGAGTAGGTGAAGAACGACATGATTACCAGCTTTGTAACAGTAAGATTCTAAAATATATAGGTACTTATATAATTAGTAGGAAGAACTTAAAAAGGTATTGCAGGGGGTACATGCCTTCGCTAACAACGAGAGGTTTCAGGGCCATATTTGACCACGTGGTTCTAAAACGGTTTAATTAAAGTCCCATTGAAATGCAAGTTAATTCACGTTTTTTTCTTCAATTTAATCCAAGACAAGTCCCCAATTTTATATGATGACGGGGCTGGAGGTTAGCAAATAAAACTGGCAGATTCTTCAAATATCGCTTGATCAATTATTTATTTCTTAAACTTTACAAACAGTTCGTTTTTATCTCTGAACGCTTTAACCAGTCGGCTCGTCTAATACCTATAGTATAAGGCCTACTCTCGCACGTCCCATTTCCCCTCGGTTGAGAGCTTGCTCGCCGATTTGTCCGTGTATGGGTGATAAGGCCAAATTTTGGGTCCTCACCTACTTGTTCATTAAAAAAGACGTCCCATTTCCAACGGGTTAATATAATAGTTAATTACCCTCGCTGATATCTACAGCTTTGCATCTTCCAAGAAATGAACGTAAATGCCCTTAATTCCGGAAATAGTCCCGAGAAATACTTGACCGGTAATTACCGTAATTGGAGCCTTAAATTCAACTTAAATTCCTTACAACCACAACGCTTAGGATGTCTTGCGATAAATTGTAAGCCTAGCGGAGCCCTTAGAAATTCGTAGTAAATGAGGCAAAGGTCATCAGAGCCGGAACATAGATCAAATACTGCTTGTAATTTGAACCAAACCATGTATACCTACGAAAATGGAGGTCGGTTTTTACAAAGATAACTAAAACTTTTTAGTCTTCTGTAACTGTAAACGATACACAAACAATTGAATAGATTAATATTATTCATAAATAAATTGTATTGCAAAAATAATAATTACACGATGTAGCAAAGTTGAAAAAATTGCTTAATGTTTCTAGTTTCTGTTGCAGATTTGTTTCATAAAGCTGTGATCTAGTCCTGTAAAACAGATATTACAACATATGATAAGTTCAGCTACTTATGTAGCTGACTGTACCTAACAATTTATTCATACAGTCAACTATAAAAAATGTACCTAAGTGTCATTAATAGTTAAGCAACGTCAAAAATATCAGACCTATTATGTCTTTACACGACGAAGAATATTTTCACAAGAAGTTGGCACAAAATACCTTAGAAAGAACTGTCGCATCTGCACAAAGATAGTTAACTCTTCCAGACAGACCACAACAACGGTTGTCGGCAGTTAGTTAGGGAGAGACTGAATCACAATTCGCAACACTCCATCCTCAGATTTATAGCCGCAACTAATCGCTGGGCAGACATTTGTTGGGCCATAGCATTTGGGACCCATTGAAATGTACTACGTATTTTTTGTATTCAATAGGGAAGGGACTGTATGTAACGTGAAAAAGATAATGTGACTTGGAAGAGATTATACATAGCCTTTACCATACAAGCCCTTTGGGAGCTGTGATTTGTTTAGGTATTTTGTTTGTAAGTATTCTAAATATTTGGTTTAGGTTTACTAGATAACAGTCACTTATATTTTTTTAAATCGTCTCTATGTATATAAAATCTATTCAACGTATATTTTTTATTAGCCCGCCATAGAATTTATCAAACCAAATTACTTTTAACTTCTGGAACAGTTGAATAATATTTTTTTAACAACATTATCTAAATAAGTGGGTATTAAAGGTTTTTATGCCTTTTGAGACTTATTATCTACTATTAGCTGTCGGTGGTTCATCCGCGTTTCCCGGGATAAAAAGCTGCCAAACATGATGATCCGTTGAGTAGTTGATGGAAATAGTGAGACTAAACACACAAACAAACACACTCACCTTCGCATTTATGATAGGAAGCTAGAATAGTAGGGAGCTTAAAAAATCTGAAAAAATATATAAGTATTATCTCTTACTATTTTATTCATCAACTTAATTGACTTTCTTCTTAGCAACTTGGTGCATTCCAGAAACAAAATCTTTTGAAAAATACGCTCTACAAACCCTACTATGATTTATTGCATTTTATTTTCCATTCCATTTAAAAATGAATTGGAAACTAGGTCATCACAATCCACAAGTTGAATCTAAAACGTATGTTTCGTAGAAAATGTTATTCAGAGAACGAACTTGCGAATCGGACATTTATTTTATTGCGGCAGTTCTTAGAATCTGACTACAATCTAAAATTGGTTTATGAGAAATTATGTTACTATATTAAATAAGTTTGCTATGCTGATCTTATTTGTTAATAGAAAGATACATTATACTATAAATAAATTACAGTTAAATGCTTAATTGTAAATCAAGGGAAGATATAGGAATGAGATGAAATTATATCAAATCAAATCAAAAAGTATTTATTCAATTTAGGCCCTGATAAGGCACTTATGAAAGTTAACAAAATGACTCTACACCGGTTCCAAATACAACTTGAACTGAGAAGACTCCGGCAAGAAACTCAGCTAGTCCTTTTTTTTTTTATGTGCACTCTTAGATGTATGTATATTCCAGTTGCGGAAACTTATTAGTAGCTTTAAACATATTTTTAATTTTTTTAAAAGAATAACTATATTTAATAAAGCTGTTAGTTTCCCTTAATTATATAAATAAATAAAAACAATATATAACAATAGCCAGCGAAGCGAACAATTCATTTAAAGGCATTCTTGTCATCTACATAATCGGAAACATTATGTATGAATTCAAATTCAAATAAATTCCACAATTTTACCCGGATTAGCCTATGACTTTCTCCATACCATAGGCTATCTACCTGTCAAATTTTATAGCAATGGCTTCAAAAATTTGGCGTGAAAAGGAAACGGGCAGTTAAATTACTTTCGCATTTATAATATTAGTGCGTATCCGCGGATCGTTACGCAAAATAACAATTATTTTTATTTATAGCTTTCACATTTAATACAAATAAATTTTGTATTTTATTCAGTTTAAAGATCTTTTGATGTAATTGTCCGTAAAAGCAAAAAAGGCAATTTAAAAAGGGATTCAAGTAAGCACCGCCTCTGAAGAACTCCAACGTTAGGCTTTGAGAAATTTATGGCGATCACAAATAATCTTTCTCGCAGTTTTCCTCCAACGAAACATTTATTTTTAAATTCTTATATAAGGCATGTTCTGAAAGCATTAATACCCTGTAATTTCGGTATGGCCATGCACAGTTATTTTTTAGGATTCCGGACCTAAAAAGGAAGAAACAGAATCCTTATAAGATCACTATTAGCCTCGCCCTAGTAAGGACTAACTGCTTTTTGTTGGTTTAGTATAGACGGAACCCAAATTGTGCGAGCCTGACAAGTATTTTTATGGATTAGATCTCTTAAAATACTCTTAATAAAGCTCTTTTAAAATTGCTAAATAATAATTAATATCCGCACTTTGAATTTACTTTTTTAACTACCATTTTTTTTTACTTTAAAATTGATATGATATTAATACTAATAAATATAGGTACTTTATTAAAATCAAGGTATTGATTTAAGCCATGGCTTCAATTATTCAGAGTGCATTAGGAATATAATAAGAGCTGGCTTAAACAGTGGCCATTGTACCAGTGTACCTTCATCATTTTGGAGCCAATCCTTTCAATATATGCTGTCAAACAAAAGGCTTTTCCTGGTCAAACGACCGTTTCTAGCGTCCATTGTGAAACATTGACTTATTACCGACATCGTCATCACTTACATAATAAGAAACCATAACTGCTGGCAAATATTAGTTAAATAATATTTACGCCATACACCGAATTCAACAAAGAGATATACTGAAGCTTGTTATTCCAGCGCTGAAATATATACGGGCATTCTAAAAATGTTTCAGTAAAAATGTAAACGAAACTAAATTTATGTATGAAAGTGGAATACATGTCAACGACAAATAGATGGAAAATATTACCGATATGTATGTGTTTTTCCGGTACGTTCTGGCATTCAACGAGTGAACCGTGTAATTTTAACAATTAGCAACCTATCGTCAAACTGGCAACACTCGTAAATGTACATTTTGATTTAGAACAAATTACGATTTTACTTAAAAATACTTAATCATTTTTTTGAATTTTCCGCACTGGCTGCAGCTGCCCCTGCAGCTTTATAAGTCGCCGTTAAGTGAGATGGCGCGTGTCGCATCCCACAACAGCGACCTGCCGACACTACAAAGGTTCAAAGACATACCATCCGTTCTCTTGCCATCGCCCCGCGCAATACCGACTGGTTATACTGTTAGCTTTTTTTATATCATCGTTTGGACCTAATTATATTTTCTCGCCGAGGCCTCTGTAGACCAGCGAGATTGGGGCTTTTTCCGCCATCGCATCAGCTTGGCTATTCAAAGAGGAAATACTGCCAGCCTTCTGGGAACCTTACCGTTAGTCGGAATCAGCGACAGACTTGAGTAAATTTTAGATTGTAATTTGTACATATTTGTCGTAAATAAAATATTTTTTACTTAAATAATAATTAAATTGCAAAGCCAAAATAAACATTCAGAGAAAAATTACCATACCAAATTCTTTCTTTTCGCCGACAAAGCCGTGCCTAATGGAGCAACTTCTTCACCTGTTGCTTAGAAATCAGACATTGTCGTGACTTGATAATTGACGGGTATTTAAGTAAGTAATTTTAATAGCTCATACTATAATCGCCGTTATAATTGTGCAATTATCGTAAGTTGTATAATCAGAGTAGGCACTCCATTTGTGGCCGCGCTTTTTGCGGGTGCCCGGGGCAGAAGTCGGTTGCAAATTACATAATTTATCATGTCGACTCGGTTTATGCTTGTTGAATAACATTTTCCTTTGCTCTGCCATGAAAAAAATGTGGGCAAATTGAACGGTCAGGGCGTGAGGGTTAGTGGTGTTTCAATATGACTTGATGGAACGATAAGTACATGCTTGATATTCGTGACTCGAGTATTTTTTCGTTGTATTTTTGATAAATAGAACAGGGCGTTCAATAATCTTCAATATTAAATACATAATCACAAAATTTGTTAGCTTTTTATAATTTTGTTTATCTTATTTTGATAGTTAATGTAATATTAGAATATAGCGGAAAGCAGGTACTATTAGGTATAAAGGAAGCGCCCGTGGTGTAGCATGATTAGCCGTTCTTAATCGTACGGCAAAGTTAGGCTACCGGCTAAAGTTACTGTCGTGGTCGGTACCTGAATGAGTGCATTCAGGACTACGGACCACGACAGAGGTAGCGGTCACTACCGCCTAGTGGTATTTCAAATCGAGCGTTTCCGTGCTTCGGAAAGCCACGTAAAAGCCGTTGGTCCCGGTTATCACTTAATTGTGATAGTCGTTAAAGTAGTTGACAAATTACAACAGTAGGTTAACCACTAGCCTATCTCCACCAATCCGCAGTGGGCACGCGTTGTGGAGTATCTGCCCATTCCCTTTCACCCTCATTTTGTGAAAGGAGGCCTTTGCTCAGCAGTGGGACATTATAGGCTGTGTCAGATAAAAGTTATTTCTTACTTTTTAGTGTACTTTGAAGGTGTTTTTTTTTTTTTTTTTTGAAAAGTTAATTAATTTCTTTAAATACTTACAATACAATTTTATACAAACTTCGTTATAAATACCAACCCATACGTTATATCTTATAATGATTTCATTGACTTTGAGTGATTTTATTTCTTGTCGTCCCGAAATGATTTAATATCTTCAATACAATAAATAAATGGTAGATATAATATATTTTAATTGAGTTCAGAATTAATACTTACCTAACGGTGTAGGATTTGTACTGCCCAGATTTTAATTATCCGCTTACCTCTAGAGACTTAATTAAGAATTAGGAACAGAAACCTAGATTCAGAATGTATCCAATAAGATTAGTATATCTAAGTACCTATTTATGAATCTAAGCCTTGGGAGATTTGTTTAGCAATTTATTTGTTTATCCTAAATAACTACGATTTATTTACGCTAATTCCAAATTAATTATTTATGGACGAGTTTAAATATTATACACAATTTATTCAAACAACTCCAAATGACAGTATGAGCTTTCCCTTGAAAGAACAGCTTTCCTTATTGTTTGCTAGCTGATTTGAACTTGTACGAACCGGCCTTTATCACCATACCATGCGGTACCACCTTAGAAAAGTATGAGTAGGGAATCGCTCATTGTACGGCCTCATTGTAATATTTTTTTATATTGTAACTAGCAGACCCCCGCGGTTTCACCCGCGAACGGTTAGTTTTTTTTTGCGCGGAACAATAATTAGTAGACCTTCATAACTATGAACTGGAACAGACAGATAAAAATGTTAAAAAATTAAATCCAATTTTATTTAAAAAAAAGTTCAACTCACATAAAAGCTTGGTGGAATGCGTAGATAGAGAATTGTAGGTAGATAGGCTGTCAGCGTATAGCGAAGAAGATAGCGATAGTTCGACATAATTACATTATATTTTGATTTTTATCGTATTTAGACGAACTTATCTGTACAAATTGCATGATATTGACAGAAAATACACTTGAGTATAGTAATCCTTTGATTTACTAACTGTATCAGTAAAAAAAAAACTACTGACCGATGATTATGTTTGGTTAATTTCGTTCACTACGGTTTTTACAGCCAATTACACAACAGTTGTTTAATTGTTTAAGACGCGTCAGGGGAATGCTGGTGCCGTTTCTGTGTAGTGGTGTCTTTATAATTTCCGATTTCTACGTCCAACGATGATTTCACTGTCGAGTAATCCTCGAAAAGCGGAACTGAACCTGTCACGCGCGGGACAATCAATTTTGGGCTAAAAATCGGGGCGTCTGGCAACGCTGATACAAAGTCACAAATAACATACAATTAGGGTTTTACAGTTTCACTGCTCTCATAAAATAATATCATAATACACAAACTTTTTTGTCCTCAACGACACTGAGGTCAAACAATAACAACCTATACGCTAGATAGGGACAAAAAAATACGTTTAGTCCTGCTCACACGTACACGTTTTGACATATGCGTATCTTGGCATCTTGGCCTGTCTACCTGTAATTCTCCGTCTACGGTGCAAGGTGCAATGCAACACTCTTTAAAATTGGAATGTCAAATATCAAAGAATATTTAAATCAAAAGCACTAAGGAGTATGATATCAACTTCGATGCAAATCACCCCTAAAATAACTTTCTACCCCTTTTTCACCCCGTTTGGCGATGAGTTTCAATAAAATATGGAACACTCCTTCCATCAATTCTATTAATGAATGTTTATGAAAAATTTGAAGTAGATCGGACGAAGGATACTCACGTTGTCCCATACAAACTTTGCCCCTGTTTTTCACCCCCTTAGGGGTAGAATTTCGGAAAATCCTTTCTTATCTGATGCCTACGTCATACAAAGAACACACCCTCCAAGTTTCAGGTTTCTACGATCAGCGGTTTAGGCTGTGCGTTGATTGTCAGTCAGTCATTCAGGAAAAAGCATTTTATATGTATAGATATACATTCTAAGTCTTGTAATATTTCCTGGATAAATCTGGCGACCTTATGCCCTTCTATTAAGAAGGGCATAAGGTCCCTGTGATATGTAAATCGGATAGTAAACAAATAAAGTTTTATAACACACATTGAAACACGAATGTATACGAATATCCCTTTCTTTATTGGCCCTTTCGGGATCAATAAGCTGCATACTCTAAGGAAATTAGCGGTTAGGTTCGCCAATTTGGCTACAACGGCCTTGAGTACGCAGAGTTAAAGATAATTGGGAGATAAGCCTTTTTACAAACTGGTTTTGGAATAAGCTGGCCTGGGTTTTCTCAAGGGAGTATAGCATAGGATTCTTCAAGGTGTGAAGAGATTTTTGTAGGTTCAGCAACGCGCTCGCCGCTTCAGAGTAAAAAAAACAAAATAAAAAACAATGATCATAAAATTATATACATATTGTTTAATGATTCTCGAGAGTTGATGTAACCATCCAAATATACTTAATGGCTCTCACAAACGAGTTTTGAATTCCTTGTTTTTTTCTAGGAACATCTAAAGTCGACTTGACAAATGAGAGTGAATTTTTCATGGCAAGTTCAGATTATACTGTCAAGTGCTTCCTGAAAATATGCTGAATAAATAAGGCTTTTTTTATTATAATATAATACCGTTATTTTCCTTTTTATCGTAGGTTCTCAAATAAACTAATAAACATGGAGAGATTTCAGTTACAATTTAATAATATAATTTATTAGCTTCTGCTTGCGGCTTCGCTCGCGTAGCCTTTTTTTTTTTTTTTTTTTATTTACGTGGGGAAATCCTCCTAGGATACCCGACCGCCCTGGGGGGAGCGGCCTGGTTATGCCGGACTTTTACCGGCTAAAACCCCACGGTGGTCGCCACCTGCGCTACAGAGGGGGGCGGGCTCTCGTGCAGATCGCGTACCTGCTCGCCCCTCCACGCGCGGCGCTGTGATAGCCCGTCCCGGGGGAAGTGTGATACCTCCCCCCAGCACCCTCGCAGTGCTATCGCACGATGAGTCGTGACCACAACGACCCATCGTCCTCCTCGGGGCCGCTTCTGGGCGTTCAGGGCCCCCGCCCCGATTGCCCACGACCCCGAAGGTCCCCGTTTAGTCGCCTTTTACGACAGGCAGGGGAACACCGTAGCTGTGATTCTAAGCCCCAGCTACAGGGCAGGAGGGCCGCCACGAGGCACTGCTGCACCTCGGCGGCGTCGTCTCCGAGCGGGATCGGCCCTCTCCCGATCCCGTTCAGCAGCCTCCTTCTGGACCATTACGGTCTCGCAGAAGGAGGCTACGGCCCTCCACGCCGTATCCCCGCTCAGCATCGCCGACACGACTGCTGGCAGGGAGAGATTCCGACCGATCAGGTCGACCAGGATCCGCCGCTCGGGTTCCCACGCGGGGCACACCGCGAGCGTGTGCGATGCGGAGTCCTGGTCGCTCCCACCACAATGGAAGCAAGCCGCCGTTGCCTCACGTCCGATCCTACACAGATAATCACCGAAGCACCCATGCCCGGTGAGTATCTGTGTAAGTCTGTAGGTGAGTCGTCCACCTTGTCGCTGCATCCAGGCCTCGAAGACCGGCAGGACTGCTTCGACAACGCGTTTGCGCGCATGCCGCTCCTCGCAGAGCCTTGCGCGCCACGTTGCGAATGCGATAAGTCGCTCCTGCCGTCTGATCGCCTCTTCTGGATCACCTCCACCACTCTGGCGGACGATGCGGATCCGGTCATATACCCTCGCATCCATATCCGCCAGAATGTCTAGTGGCGGAAAGCGAGCCAGAACAGTTGCCGCCTCAAAGGATATTGTGCGGTATCCCCGTACGATCCGTATGGCCATCTTACGCTGGACTCTGTAGACTTTTGTTCGACAGCGTCGGATGGCCAACCTCTTCGCCCATACGGGCGCCCCGTAAAGGGCTACGGATCGTATGACCCCCGCATAGAGGCGGCGAACTTCCTCTCTCGGTCCCCCGAGATTGGGCAGAAGTCTGTGCATAGCACCCGCTACCCTCTCGATCCGGGGGACTAGGCGATCAAAATGCTCTTCGAAGCCCCAGCGACTGTCCAAGGTGAGGCCCAAGTACTTCATGTACCGCCCCACCCCGACTTCCGACTCACCTACTCGGACGCACGAGTCGGGTGGTTCCCTGCTTCTTGGCAGTTTGTGGAACCATAGCGCCTCGGTCTTGTGAGGCGCTATTTCCAGACCCAACTCATGGATTTTGGCAACGACGACCTCCACCCCAAGCTCGGCGAGCTGTTTGGTCCCATCGAAGGTATCCCCACTGGCGACCACCAACGTGTCGTCTGCATAGCAAACGACATTTACGCCAGCGGGGAGATTGACACGCAGAACCGCATCGTACGCTAGGTTCCACAGCAACGGGCCCAACACCGACCCCTGTGGAACCCCACACGTGATCTCCCTCCGGATTCTCCTACCGTCTTGGTCCATGTACAAGATGTACCTGTCGTGCAAGTAATCCCTGACTATACCTTGCAGGTAGGAGGGCACCTGATGGTATGCCAGAGCCCTCCTTATTGCGTCCCAAGGCAGAGAGTTAAAGGCGTTGACGATATCGAGACTTATCGCCAACGCCACTCCACCCCGGGATACAGCCTGCTCCGACAGAGAGCGGACGCGCAAGACCGCGTCTACGGTCGAACGCCCCCGTCGGAAGCCGAACTGGCTATCAGCCAGGTCAGGACCAACGCACGACAGATGCCCGTTGATACGAGCGGCAAGTATTCGTTCGAACAGCTTGCCCACTTCGTTCAACAGGCATATGGGACGGTACGCAGAGGGAGAATCTGCGGATCTGCCTTCTTTCTTCAAGAGGACCAAACTTGCCTCCTTCCAGGCCGTGGGGAACTTGGCATAACGGAGGCAGCTGTTGAACAACTGCCTCAACCTGTTCCCCAGGGCAGCCAGACTCAACACCCACACCCGACCCGATACACCGTCGGGTCCTGGTGCGGTATTTCGGGCTTTCAAGCGGCCAATAGCTCGATCTAGCTCCTGTACGGTCACCCCCAACTCGTCATTCCACTCCCACGACGTCGAAGGGTGAACTGAGGGACTTGACCGCCCCGCCGGGAAAAGAGTAGTCACTACTCGACCCAGCAGGTTCGGATCTAGGGTCTCCGTCAGGGGAGGCACCCATGGCCTGAGTTTACCCAGGACCATCTTATATGGGCGCCCCCATGGATCCTCGTTGAGTCCCTCCAGGAGCTCATCCCAGCACCGTTTTTTGGCGTCTGAGATGGCGATCTGCATCGCAACTGTGGCCGCTCGATATGCCCTATAGAGACTGGCTGTCTCCTCGGCAGGAGTTCGCCTTCGCCTCCGGGCTCTGGTGTAAAGGCGGCGGCTTCGCAAGCAAACCGCGCGAATTTGCGCGATTTCTGCCGACCACCAGTTCGCTCGCGTAGCCTACAGGAAACAAATGACATTATTTTTCTATAACAATAAAACAAAACAAAACAACTTTATCCCGCTTCGAGGGTATAATTATTAAAAACGCTGAGACACGTATAAATTAATTTTCAATCATCAGCCTAAACACAAAATTTGATGACCCTATCTTTGAAACTGACGGACTTTCATACAAACTTTCATCCCCTATTTTACCCCCTTAGGGGTGGAATTTCGAAAAATGAAAGGTAAAACCCGTTCTTAGTGGATACATACTCTTCACAAAGAATATACTCTCTAAATTGTATGTCTCTAGGGCCAGCGGTTTAGGCTGTGCGTTGATATACTGGGCTGAGTTTCTTGCCGGAGTCTTCTCCGAACCGGTGGTAAATTCAACTGTATGTAACGTTCATAACTGCCTTACCAGGGCCTTAACTGAATAAATGACTTAATGATTTTGATTTTATATCAGTCAGTCAGTCAGGACTTTGATTTTTATATAATATTTTATTATATTTTGATTTTTTTATTTTTTATTTCATAGGATATCCAACACCTACATTTAAATATACATGCTTAATATACGGATGAATAATGAATCCAGAGCCAATAATAGGATATCACAACATGATAACATTAATAAAAATTATACAGAGCAGATATATAGATTTACAAACTAGCTTTTGCCCCGCGTGTCTATAAAATCTCCAATTCTTTGTAAATACTATATACTAAAGGTATCTATAAAGGACTTGCTTGTCCATTCCAGCGGCCCACAATTCCGTGATAATAATGTTTCGTCCGGACGTAACTACCGTGCGTTATCAGCCACTATATAGATAGTGATTTGGGATAAACCCCGGGGACATTTGTCTACGTATCTGTACATTGTAATACGTACGTTATATTGTTATAACATTACAATAATAATGTAAGAAATGATCACAAGTAATATTGGTTGACAACAAAGATGGGGAAGCTTTTAGGTAAATTTTATCGACTTATGGTTCCCATTTTGAATTCTTATCATATTTTTTGCTGCGCTTGAGACGTACGGCACTAAATTATTTTATGTTTTAATTATGATTTTATCTCATCTAATGTTAGCGTGTCCCACAGATTTCCTTAATATGACAGCCAAATTCAAATGAAGTCATCATCATCAGCCTATAATGTCCAACTGCTGAGCTTAGGCCTTCACCAATTAGGGTGGGAGAGGGATGGGCAGATACTCCACCACGCGTGCCCATGTGGGTGGTATGTAGTTGTGGGTGTATCTCATGAACCGCAATAAGTAAACAGTTGAAATTGTCACAGAATGTGTATGTCTATTGCCACGGTGACACCAAATAATAAAACTTAAATTACAGGGGGACCCCATAAAAACTTTACAGAACACTTCGTGTGCGTGTCCGACTCGCACTTGGCCGGTTTTTCAATAGTTTTAGAGACCGGGTTCAACTCCCAACCCTCACTTATATTAAAGAAAAAAAATAGTTTTAAAGAATATAAATAAATAAAACTACATTAATGTAAATAACTTTACCGTCCCTTTACTTAACAAATTTGTTTTCCTATTAAATAACACCAATCTAGTTAAGTTAAAAGGTACATTTAGTTTGAGAGCAAACGAAAACATGTGAAATTGGAACTTAATCACGGAAAGTAAGTGGAGTGTAATTTTATGGGGTTACCATGAACGGAAGTTACAGCTCGTACCGAACAAACAATTTACTGGAAATGATCAAATTGGAACGATAACCTTTTTCCATTGTGTGTTTTTTATAGTAAACTTTACTCGTGTAAATACAATGTGTAACATTGTATTTCAAATTATTCGGGAGGTTTTCTGGAAAGGATTTTTATTTTTGTATTGTCTTTTATACTACATGCCTTATGGAGTGCGGAGGAGTGGTTGATCAACGGCGACACATTCTCGGACTATAAATGTTGTGCTCTACGCTAGAGAAGCCTGTGGACATCCTAGAAGAGTATTGCGCTTCTAGAGTAACTGGGCTGGCTAATGCTAAAAAACAAATGAAATATGGTAAAAAATATATTAGTTTGTTCTTCATGATTTTGTTTTCGTTTATAAATGTTTGTCCTGGGAACCGAACCCACCACCAAACTAACTATTCCAGCTGAGCAACATTTTGTACTGGACGAGAAGGGAAGTCAATTTCTAACCTGATAATCAGACCAACAACGTTACAAACGACATCGAAGCAATTCACGAGATTAAATTGCTAAATGTTCGCTCATTTATTAAGACCGAGATCATTCTAAGACTAAACCACACTGAATAGCTTACCTTTACCTGGGGGACTAAAAAGGCACTGGAGCAATATAGCTGAAAGGAACTCATTTCACGAATTCACAGCTGATTCTAAACAATTTTGGTAAATTAGTTAAAGCTTCGGGAGACCGGACGGGAAGTTATTTCCGCCAACGCATTATTTTGGCTATCCAAAGAGGAAATGCTTCCAGCCTACTCTATTATATAGAATATTGATTTTAGTATAATTGTTGTAAATATAATACATAAGTACCTAGTTTGATATAATTAAATTTAATAATAGAATCGGAATTGATGAATTGTATAGACCTAGATCATCTGTGAATTTCGGAAATGAGTCAAGCCATACTGCTCGATTGGCCGTTTTAGTGGCCCTAAAAGTTAGTTCTAAGGCAGACGGTGTAATGCGCCGTGGTATTTGCAGCATTCTCGGGAACTACTGATGCCAACTTCAGAATCTAAAGTGTATTCTCAGTTACGGTTATTTAATTATAAATAGGGGATGCTAAACAACGCCGGCCCTCTAATTTAAGTTATAGTATCTTCAGTCAGTTTCAGTCATTCTTGTTAATATTCATCCCAATAAGCCATCTTTCTTTCATTTTATTAACAACAATATGTACAAAATACAATCTATATTTACAAAATATAATCTATATATAGAAAATTTCCTCAAGCCTACCGCTGCTTCCGATTAAGCTGACGCGTTGGTGGCAAAAGCTCCCCGCCCGCTGGTCTCCGGAGGTCTCGATCAATTTTGAAGCCATCTTTTAATTTTTAAGATTATTATTTCAGTAATTAAAGAATGCATAAACATTAAAGCAGTCAGAGTATACACGCTTAAATTAACAATGTTTAATCACCCAAAGCAACAGTAATATAATTAATTCCGTTGTGTACATTCACAGACCAAAATACCTTCTAAACTAAATAGGGTTACCCGATGTGGTTATAATAATAATGTGCCGTTTCCATCAAAAACAGCCTCGGAATAATTTCGAGTTATTACGGTGGAAAATTAGGCGAATAAGACAACTCGGGCGTGAAACGGAACGTGTCCGGGTAAGCGCAGCCCTTTTCAAATAACACATTTAATAATGTTATTACGTTCCGTTTTACGGTAAACTTCATGTTTGTGAAACTAATTTTGAAGAATAATAAAATATATCTACAACTTTATGTTGGAAACGAGTATTTTTTCCGAGAGATTTTATACTACTAAGTCTGCAAATAAAATATACCAGCGGCCTGTTGGTAAGCGGTTACCATAAACGCGCGAGGTGTTGTTGTAACCGCCTATAGAACTTGGAAAAAAGTTTGTGCGCCAGCAGCTGTTTAGACAGTTTTTTTTACTATGTATAGGCCTGTGTTGGACCACAATCTTACCATAGTCAGTAATGATGTGGCCGAAGGTGGTAAGTCTAGAAGAACTGGCCCTCAAGTGCAGCTGTCGGAACACCGATAGGTGCTGAGTGACAGATTCTTGAGGGTGGTAGCCAGCCAGGTGTGTATGATTTCCTCACCATATTTTTCTTCACTGAAAGCAGCTCATGGCAGAATTCGAACCCGGGACCTTCGTCTCGGTATTCGACGTCATTACCACTGACCTATCATTCTAGATACAGTAAGTTTCTTATGCGAACAGCAAAGGAGTGGAACCCTCTTCCGGGGTCTGTGTTTCCCGACGATTTAAGGCCAGAGTGAATAGACATTTTCAGGGTAAGCATGCTACATCCTCGGCCTCGTCATAACTTCTCATGGGGTCATTCGAAGGCCAAAGGCAAGCCCATTGCACATTTAAAAAAAAAAACTAAATTACACTGCGCCTTCCGCTGCTGGCACACCGACTGCTCCCAACTATTATTGAAGTGTTCTTACTGTCGTGTACTCCTTATGATGCTCCTGCGATCTTACTCCCTACAAATCAAATATGTTTTTGAAAAAAAAGTTCAAAGTTAAAAGTTCAAAGCATTTATTTGTAATAATGTGGTACAATGTTGGTTGGTAAAAAATAATAATATATAGTAGATATCACACATTAAGCCAATTTGGCATAGAAATTTCAATATAAAAAGTATAAAATTAATCATTAAACATATCATTACACATACTCTATACATACTATTAAAAATGTCAAAATAAATGACAAATACAACAATTAGTTAATGTCAAAAACTTAGCCCTAAAAATAAGTACATCAGATCAATAAAATAAACAATTCCATCACATAAATTAACATAATAATTCAATTTAGTAAAATTATATTCTACTCTTATGCGATATCAATTCTCTGAAGTATTTCTCAATCAACATTTCATGACACCAAATAGTAATTATATTGGCAGAAGACATGGGAACATACATACGTAAATACATGTTAGATAAATCAGGTAGTTTTTTTATCAATTAATACAATTGAAACTTATTTAAATACAATGAGTAAATATAAACACATAATTTTTCTAAACATAAATTTTGAGTTAATTCATAAAAAGCTTCACATTGGAAATACAAACAATGAGAGTATAGTTGCATCGGAAACTCTTACCAAGGCGTGTCCCGACCCAATATGTCGTTTTGTAAAAAGAAAAACCCTGCTCCCTGAAATATACTGCACGCAGAAATAGCCAACAGTATCAATGAGCGAAGTTCTTGCAAAAGAAATGTGCACAGATATATTTCTGAAGGTATTTTCAGAGCGTTAAGTGTTTATATGCTTGTTATACCAACTAATAAATGCGAATGGAAGAAAATATACTGCAATATACCGCTACGAGTATACAGCAGCTACGAGTGTCTACGATCGTAGCAAATTCGTAGCATATAACATCGTATTATTCTTATAGTCAAATTTCCCAACAAAGACGAATTTAATTTGTAATTTTATCACATAAACGTTATCAAGCGTGTATAAATATAGATAAAATGGGATAATATATTACAAAAGTTGTTTGCAGTCGTAAATACAAAGGACACGCAAACCAATTTGCAGACAAAACTTACTCCGATGTAAAAAGTGAGTTATTATGGTGCGTCCATGCTTGGGGAACCGAGCACGAGCCGAGCCAAGAACGAGCACACTGCGAGTACGATTTACGTAGCGTGGACGGGATGGGAGCCTCGAACGAGCGCGATTGTCAGTTTTTTCACGAACAAAGGGATTGGCATCGTGCTCGTTGTAGGTTCATTGTAGGTTCGTTCGTGGCTCGGCTCGTGCTCGATTCGTGTAGCATGGACGCACCATTACATTTCGACGTTCGATCAGCCTATTAATATTCAACAGATCCATAAATTCGTTTGGAATTTTGTTATTACGACCATGTTTTGAATTCGTTAACTGGCGTGCCCACTGTCAAAATAATAAAAAGTGCCGAATTCATACAAAATTAATACAAAAATTTGTTAATATTGAATTATTTTTTTAGTATATATTTTAAAGTAGAGTTTAGAGATTTACGTTAGAGATTTTACATAAAATGTAAAAGCTTTCTATTCATAAACATAATATTATTATGCTTGTTAAAGTTGCGCTTTTAAATACGACATGATAGAGTCGTTTACATATTATTAAAGCTAAGACATAGCCTACTACTCGTTTTTAAAATATAATCAATTAAACTAATTATTCTTCTAGAGTTTCATGAGATTAGAGAATACTGAGATAATCAATTAAAGATCGGACAAATGATTAGACTACATACAATAAAGGTTTTACACCTATAGTGATATTTTTATTATTTATACAATAAAGCAATGAAATTATTCACACATTTAAAACTTTAAGCCAATAAATAACTTTTTTCACGAAGTATTCGTTATTCAATAAAAAGATATCTTAATATAGATACATAATTTCCTATTGACAAGAAAATGAAATCTTCATAATAAATAAATCGCTTTACATATTGGCAGAACAAATGCACTCAAACCTCAATCTTATTTTAAACCACAGAAGGTTAGCATTAGTAGGGTGGCAGATTCAAGCTTAGTTTAAATAAAGCTCTGTCTCGTCTAACGTCATTTACAGGGACTTGAAGCATGAACTCAGCTGCGAAATAAAAGTGTTTTAAGTGAAAATAAATGTCTCTTATACGTTTATTATACAGCTTATAGTAAACTATATTAGTTATTTATGCAACTGTCGTATAATAAGGGGTATTAAAACACAAATGTGGGTTTATCACACGAAGCGAAGCGAGTGTGATAATAGTATCACAGGAGGGTTTTAATTCCTAATTATGTACAGTTGCATACAAGACTTTATCTACACCCATGATCATTTTTGTAAACAACAAAGTAATAAATTTCTGCAACTCTAATATCGAACCAAAATGGCGGGATACGACGTGAATTCGAATAACCTCTAAGTTTTTTTAACTTAACTTAACATTATAAAATACTGACCGGTTAGACGGCCAGTTGGCTATCGGCTATCGGCTATCAATCCGCGGTTCGTGGGTTCGATTCCCAACCAGGACATGTGCTTGAACATGTTTGCATGTCCTGAGTCCGGGTATACCTACAATAAACACAAAAGTACTATACAATATGTAGTATATCAGTTATCTGGTTTCCATAGTAAAGGTCGGCTAACTAAAGCTGGCACTGGCACGTTCAACACATTTACACGTAGTAAATAAATAATAATAAGTATCCGGGGACATTCCTCACACACGGTCATCTGATCCCAAACTAAGCAGAGCTTGTACTATGGACACCAGATAACTGATATAATACATATACTACTTTTTGTTTGTAAATACATACTTAATATACATAATTACACCCAGACACAGGACATACAGACATGTTCATGCACACAAATGAATGTCCTGTGTGGAAATCGAAACCACGACCTGCGGCGCGAAAGGATAGGCTTTCTTAACCAGAGTCTTAACCAACCACGCAAGCTGGCTCGTCATAGTGTAGTCGTCGTTGTGTTTGTAATGGCTGTGAATAAGCGCGCGGCGTGCATAGCAATGCATTCGCATCATGAAAAGTCTGTCCGTTGCTCTCGAGCGCGGTAAGCTTATGAGTATGAAGGAGACGGTTTTTATTGTTTTGCTATTGCTACTGCTACTGCTACTGCTCAACTACGACGGACTAAATAGTTTTTTTTTTTCAGGAAACTAGCCAATTAGAAGCAATAATGTAATAAAACAACCTGTATCGTGAAATTGCATAATTGTGAGTACTGTGAACGTGCCAGCTTTAGTGAACCGACCTGGGACCCAAGTCTGCTATTACAATTGGGTTCCATTTAGTAGACTGCGCACATCGGCTCAATAATAATCGAATTGCAATAGTATCTTGTCAGTATGACATTTTAGCAGACTCAGCTGTACAAGCTCTGCTTAGTTTGCGATCACAGAGCCGTGCGTGAAGAATGTTCCAAGATATTTATATTTATTAACCGACTTCAAAAAAGGAGGGGGTTCTCAATTCGGTTGTTTTTCTTTATATGTTTGTTACCTCATAACTCCGTCATTTATTAACCGATTTGGATATTTTTTTTCTGGAAGGTTACACATACCCTTTGGTCCCATTGTCATCAGATCAGGATTTGAATACTTCTTAGTGTACTTTGAAGCCGCATTAAGTATTTTTGTAAAACAGTCCAATTATTTATACTAGGTTTCTTGTATTACAATCTAGTTGAGATGTATCGGTTCTCGTTCTGAGAATTTCGTTTTACTAAACACTTTACTGTAATACTAGTAATACTACTACATCATAAATCTTCATTTAAAATGCAGGATTCGTTTGGCAGAGCAATGTCGGTAGTTGAGGCTAAAGTTGCACCTACAAGCGAACTGTGTACATTTGTCTATGTCACTACGTGGTCGCTACCTAAGGGTTGCCATACGTTTACACTATCCAAGATATTTTAGGACTCTTTTTTTTTAATCTTTGTTATCATCTGTAAAGGTTTATGATGATGTCGAGGATTGCGCTGACACAGACAAACGCCTTTTAACTCAAATCAAGTCTCAAGTACATAAGTGCTCCGTTGAAGGAACTTGACCTACACTGGAAGCAAAGAATTTTCATGGGTGGCTATAAAGTAATGATCCTCTCACATCAAAATATATGACCCTGTCCTAGTCAGTTCTCATAAAGCTATGACAATCTCACTGAAATGCATTGTTACAGTATTAGAAATAGGACATGTCCTTGTGTTTCGCAATATTTGGTAGCCGAATGCTACCTGTGTTTGCAAGCAACCAACACACACCTACAGCATTTCAAAGGCTAGTTTGCCAACAGCGATTCCTGGCAATTTAATCAGCGGAAATATCACTTAGTTACTGTTGCGCACTAGTTATAGCACGGATTATGGTCTAGAAGTAGAATGGTAATAGTTGACTAGAGAACTGGCTGTCAATTGCGGTCGGTAATGAAGATGCAGATCGATTCGCCAAAGAAGCTCTCACGTCACTATGAACTGGCTCCCTCTCATGGCTTCTTTCAATTCGTTTCAAAAAACAAATACAAAATTGGAAAATTTTGATGAGAGATCACTGAATAAAGGAATCTGGTATAAGACTATACAACCTTGCTTGAGTAAATGTCCGTGAGTTGATGGTCCGGATATATCTAGGTCTAGCTTTGATCCGGACACATTCCATTGAATAGATTTGCACATCTTATGGACAAAACAAGTTCACCAAACTGTACGGAGTGTGATGCAGTTGAATACCAAGAAATGTGTAGTGGTATTCAGGTATGTAGTATTCAGTTATGTGTATGTAGTATTCAGTTATTGTTGATTGGAAAATGATCAGATATATATTTATACTTTTGATTTACTAACAGATGTTATCCTCGACTGTACTAATACATTATTCGCTTTGCACCTCCGCTCCCGCATATAACTTCCCTCGGAAACAACATGATAACTACAAGCGAAGTTATTTTAATTAAAAACTCACAATTAATTAACAAACACGAGGTAACTTGTGTAGAAACGACATTGTAGCTCGACCTGCTACAGAACATTGATATCTGCACTAATTACAGTTGACTTTATTAAGTTACCTTTATTTAACGTTGTAAAATTATTTATGAATATATAACGATATTAACGATGCTTATATATGTGTGAAATATTTAATTAGGGAAATGTTTCTGTGATATTACAATTTGGTGTATAGCCTGAACGAAATGGATAATATGATTACATGTAGCGACCAACTGGATGAAGTTTACACGCCGATAGATAGATGGCGTGGCGCCACATTATCCTACATCGCGCATAAAAGCCACAACATCCTGTATCGCGCTTACGAAGTTTTCTCGGCAATCTGAATGTATACAACTATCCAACATGTAAAAGGCGGCACCTGACATTGGAGACGGACTCGCCGTGGTCTATGTGGATGCAGCAGGGCAGTGGCATGGGCAGTGGCATGGGCAGTGGCTCGGTAGTGTGTGTGAAATTTGTGAAAGTGTCTGAAATTTACCGGCCGGGTGGCTCACCCGAGGCGAAGGGCTGCCTCCTGGTGGTCAGACGCGGGGTTAGTGAGTAACCCTCAAGCAAGTGAGAGCTCCTGCGAGCGAACGGCAACTCCGAAACTTTCCTGGATAGGAAGTAGAGGACTACCCGGAAGATTAGTTTTCCGGCAACTCAGCTGTAGGCATTGGGTAGATACGTGGACTCGTATTGAGAGGTGGGGTCATCGATATATTATCTTCTGTCTACATTAAGGGTTACGTACAAGACAACATCGTGAAAGTGGCCGCTTGGAAACTCAATAAAACAAAATTATGTCACTCAAGAATGAATGTTCTACGTTCAAACGTGGACCTACTGAAACTGAAATAGCGACATAGTTGTCTTATTTCTTCGGACGTTTTTACAGCTGTCACCCTTATTCTAGGGTAATACCTACTATTTCGATGGGTTAGGTATTTATTCAGAGATAATTAAAAGTCGTAGATTCAATGATTATTTTATTAAAAGTTTATAATTATGAATTTATAATTAAATAATTTCAATTAGTTTGTCAGTAGGTAGTCCTTGTTGTGGTTGATGTGCTAGCTTATGTGCTAGCTTAATAGTCTTTGGGGAACTGACATGGTAGCACGAATGAACAAACCACCTTTCCACCATCATAGTACGTACATATGTGCTTTGAAAACTCTTTCTTGCCGGGGGGACACATTCGTGGGATGTATAAAGGGGCACCTGTTAACAAATAAGAAAAACATATAAATATGAGTGTGACGGCAACAACAAAGCATTATTATTTTTTTATACAACTATGTCGGTAAACAAGCATACGGGCCGCCTGATGGTAAGCGGTTACCGTAGCCATATGGACGCTTGCAACACAAAAAGCATTGCTCACGCGTTACCGACCTTTCCCCCCTCCCCTATGAGCTCTGGCGACCTTACTCACGCGCAGGAACACAACTTTACACAACATAAAGTTATTTGGCTGCGGTATTCTGTAAGGTGGAGGTACTTCCCCAGTCGAGCTGCTCTTTGAGCGAATAAACGCTTTGCTCTACCTCTCTCAAACTATAACTTTTGTAAATTTATAATAAGTATAGATTAACTTAATCTTACTTATTATAATATATATGGAGAGCGGGACATGGTTGGCGGATTCCACATATCGCGCCGCCGGTCGTGGGTTCGATTCCCACACAGGACATGCATTGGTGTGCATGAACATGTCTGTATGTCCTGAACCTGGGTGTAATTAAGTATATGAAGTATTGTAAGTAAAAAAAAGTATAGTATATAGTGTATCAGGGGCCCAAGTCTGTTGAAGTAGCAGACTTGGGCCACTGATACACTACATACAATACTTTTACCCTGTTATCTGGTTTCCATAGTACAAGCTCTGCTTAGTTTGGGATCAGATGACCGCGTATGAGGAATGTCCCAGGATATTTATTTATTAATTTTTATATGACATACAAAGTTATTTCGAATAATTTGAAAAATTTGAATAATTTAACTATCTAAAAACCCAAGGCTCATTTCTTTTTAAATTAAATGTCATCTTTTCGATTTTTATGTATTTTTAAGTATATTGGTGTATTTTCTTCAAAGTAGTGTCATTTGAAAGCTAGAAAGTTTATCTAACTATGAAGATAAAATAAAATATGTAAAAATATCCAGCAGATCTCTAATAAAAATTACGAAATTAAAAAAATATTTATAAAATATATAAAAACATTTCGTTATGATATTCACCGCCGAAGTAGGTCAATTTATAGCAAAAGCATACAAAGCGCAATGTGGTGTACGGTACGCTCGGTTTACGTGCATCGGTAGTAATCGTTACGGTAAACATTGAGGAAAATGGTGGACATTTTGAAAATTTAATCATTTAACTTAACTAACAGCTTTCCATACATTTCATGTCTCCTCGGTAAAAAATTATGAAAATGTGGCCGTAAATATATGTATTAAAATGTAGTATGTATTGTAGGTATGTACCATATGAATTAAAATTAATTATGTTTATGTAACTCAAGTCACTATGAGAATATCATACCGGTTTTTTTATACATAACTTTGCGTAAAAAGAAATCTGAGAAATATATCATTAAACTCACCGAAACTCATCATCACCAAGCACAAAAACACGATCTGTGAAAAAAAAGAACTTTAAAAAAAAAGCTGCCTATGTATGTATGTTGTTGTCACAATAACCACAAAACACGATAGCGTATATGGAATGATTGAATGTCACTCGAGGTTCATTACTAAAATTATTCGTTTTAAAATTATTTAGATTATAACTCACTTTGAACACAGACGAGAGATACATTTTAGCTTTGTATTATGGTACGTGTATCGTCCTGAATGAAAACAATGAATATGATATAAATATATTCTGAGTCTAGGACTTATATATATAGGACTTATAGGTATAGTTCTGAACAGAGGCACCTACTCAGGGCCGGCTCCAGCCTATATGGCGCCCTTATATAACAAAATGGAATACTAACAGTTATATTCTCACTAGAGTGATCGGATATTCGTTAGCAAACATATAAAAATTACTACATTTTCTTTCTACAGTTCAACTTTCAACCTCGGTCTTTTGGAAAATAAGCAGGAATTCCAATTTAAATTGGGAATTAAATTAAATTTATAAAATATATTATATCCTATGTCACTCAGTGATAAATGATAATATGATTCTAAGAAAATGGAAAGGTAAAAGAATTTTTAAAATCGGCCCATTCGTTTTTGAGTTTATTCATTACCTACAACCAAAATTTCCGTGCTGTCAACCCTGTGCCCGCGTGCGCTTGCACACCCTGCACTATAGGTAAAGCTGGCCCTGCCTTCTATTATATTGTGCTACTATATCGCTTATAAAACAATCGTGTAAAAACATGCCTATCTTGCAGTTTTGAGATCCCAAGAAAAGCCACGTCCGTTTTTCTATTACCTTGGACCATGAAGTTAGCAAATTACTCGATATTTGTCTCAACACAACACACAAGCAGCTCGATAGTTGTGTCCTCTTCTCTACATTTGATGTAACATTACCCGTCGAATTTTTGCATTACCATCTGCCAGGACCAAATTAATGCGAAATCGCCCTTTTTAGGGTTCCGTAGCCAAATGGCAAAAAACGGAACCCTTATAGATTCGTCATGTCTGTCCGTCTGTCTGTCTGTCTGTCTGTCCGCCGTATGTCACAGCCACTTTTTCCGAATCTATAAGAAACTTGGTAAGTAGATGTATTCTGTGAACCGCATTAAGATTTTCACACAAAAATAGAAAAAAAAAATTTTTTGGGGGTTCCCCATACTTAGATCTGAAACTCAAAAATATTTTTTTAATAAAACCCATAATTGTGGGGATAGGTCTTCAAAAATGTTATTGAGGTTTCTAATATCATTTTTTTCTAAACTGAATAGTTTGCGCGAGAGACACTTCCAAAGTGGTAAAATGTGTGTCCCCCCCCCCCTGTAACTTCTAAAATAAGAGAATGATAAATCTATAAAAAATATATGATGTACATTACGATGCAAACTTCCACCGAAAATTGGTTTGAACGAGATCTAGTAAGTAGTTTTTTTTTAATACGTCATAAAATGAAATTCATATCAAATACTCAGGTCTACCATTTACTTATATACCTACAGGTTTGTACGGAACCCTCAGTTTTTTTTACCGACGAAAAAACGGAGGAGTTTTACAAGTCGACGCGTATATATTTTTTATTTTTTTTTATGTTTGATGACGCATAACTTTTGACAACCGATTTTGATAATTCTTTTTTTTCGTATTCGCATTCTCAAAATGCTTTATGCATGGTCAGGGAAAATATGGGGCTTGATATATTTCATTCATCGGTGGCTGAAATTCGCTATATAATAATAAAATTCAAGTAATATTCAAAATTCTATAGATTAAAGAGCTTGTTTATCTCTTTTCAGTATTTTTTTTTACGCTTTATCGTGTTGTTTCTAATAATAATTTAATTTCCTTTTGAGGTACGGTACCCTAAAAATACGACCCGATCCGTTGCAAATATCTATATCGAGGTTATTATTAGATATTTAGCTCAAGCCATTCAACCAATAGCCTTTTTGTGTACCACTTTACTTGTAAAAGGTATAACCGAGATCGTAGATCATCTAGGCAAAGATTCCCGAGATTCTGGTTTTTCTACTGGTATTATTGTCGGAAAACGTCTTACTGAGAATTTCTTATCTGTCCAGCGTTGTTATTGTCGCATATCGTCAGGTTTATTGATTATTTCTTATCTGTTGTAACACTGCACTTTACTCGTACCTACAGTATAAATACGAATGCATAGTAGCTTCCACACAGCGATTAAATTTTATATTTGAACTTGGAAAGGGCTTATCTGATTTCCACCTCCAACAATAAAGCCAGGAACCATCTCGTATAAACCAATAATCAATAAAAGAAAATAGAATTTTAATCGGTCCATCCGTTCGAGTGGGAGTTACAATACCACTTTATGTTTAGCTACACCTAGAGCGCTCGTGGTGTAGCATGATTAGCCGTTCTTATAATCGATCGGTAAAGTTAAGCTACCACCGTCGTGGTCGGTACGTGGATGGGTGAACGCCTAGTGGTATGTCAAATCGAGCGTTTCCGTGCTTCGGAAGGCACGTAAAGCCGTTGGTTCCGGTTATCACTTAATTGTGATAGTCGTTAAGCTATTCGGAGGCCTACTAGGCGGCTTGAAAACTCCAACAGTTGATTAACCACTAGCCTACCTCCAGCAATCCGCAGTGGGCACGCGTGGTGGAGTATTGCCCATTCCCTAGGCTTTCACCATAATTTGTGAAAGGAGGCCTGTGCTCAGCAGTGGGACATTATAGGCTGGTGATGAATAAAGAGAACAATAGTGCAATATTAGATTAAGTTGGAGCTCACAGTCAGACACAGTAAAATACAACTGATACTGACCGACTGACTAATGCTCACACATGATGGACCAAGGCTTCAAAATTAAAACTCCTCTCTTTTTGTATCGGGGATATAAACTACCATGAATGTAGATTAGGTATGCTGTGTATGACTAACTTGGAATGCCTGTAGGTGGTACATGGTGGAACTATTTAAATAAATACCTATTGGCTGATATTTAAAAATTCTTATGCTCGTTTTTACCCGACCCAGAAGAGAGAAATTTATTCTTTCAGAACATTTCATTCCATAATTGTGTTGATAACGTACTGCTCGCCAGTGTATTAGTACAATGTTAGTTTACTTGTAAGGCTTACAGGTTTCAGATTCATCGCTTCGTGACAGAGTCCACGATGAGTATGTATTATGCTACTATTTATTTACTTAATTTATTTTCAAAAAGGTAAATCAGCACACACATTAAAACAAATACAAAGTAACTTAGATAAAAAATAGATAGACTGATGTGGGTGCCAATTATAGATATACACAACATTGATAAAATTCACAACATTCAATACAAAAAAACAAAAGAAAACTACAAATAAATACAAAAACCCAGCTTAGAACACCATTACCATTGTTTACCTATACTATAAACAAGCCTATGAAAAACAAAATAAGGATTCAATTTCCATAATAGTCTTTTCCTCCTACCATCTTAAAATCAAAGATCTAATAGGCTTTCATTGCTAATAGCTTGAAATTTGAGATCTGTGCGAAATGCTTCATAAAAAACTTGAAGTAAACGGTAAAACATTGTTCAAGCACGTAAGCGTAAGGTAATCCAAATCCTAACTCAGATAAAAAAAAATATTATGACTATTTTGCGACTTTGTTTATTGCCCATTATCTTGTACTGAGTGCTCGTAATTCTTTCCAAGGTGTAATGGGCTATAATTTGCATTGTTATTTACAATTTGTCTGGAATTACCCAGCTATTTCACCATTTAGTTTAAAGTATACACACTTCGCTGTTAGAAAACGTTGTGGCAACAGTTTAGGGATAAATTAAGAGTTTTCTCGCGAAAGACGCCGCGTTCGTTTTAGGCCCTTGAATAGATAAATGACTGTCTATTAGACTCAGATAAACGTCTGCTATCTTGGTGGGCTAAACGGATAAAGGTCTATTATATTATTAATACGCAGTGTACTGAAAGGTCAAAACTGTTCCATGTATTTTATATTATCTATAGTGTTAGAGCTTATTTGCATCAAACAAGCCCTAAAATAATATTATAGACACATAAAACTTCTCCACACACGCGGGAAATCATCATATTGCGATCTGTCAAAACTCTTAATAGTCCTTTAGTGACGGGACACGCTGATGCGAGAGTCGGGCGTTCGATCAATTATGCCAAAGAAGCGCAATGATGTTAATTTTGGTTGAAATATTTTCCGCAAACCCACCGCCGACAATGCGCTCTGATTGGTTAAGTAAAGGACACATGCACTCTGATGGGCCAAGTCAAGAACACACGATGCAATACTATTTAAAATCAGTGACAAATCACTGACTAGTTTTGGAATCGGATTGCTCGGTATTTCTACTCTAAGGGATTGTTCAGCGGCGGTTGACCATCATGAGAATGAAAGTTCACTATTATAATCTAGCTAAATGAAGTTGACGTAAGATTTCACTACTTGAAAACACAGAGTGTTTGAGTTTAGCTAGTTTTCATATTTCCATTAGTATCGGGAAAAAATCCTGATTTTGAACAGTAAGGACCAATCACTGCATCGTGTGTTATTGATTTGGCCAATCAGAGCGCTGTGTCCTGACAAAGTTATATGAAGAATAAGCTAACATAGTATAAATAAATATTCCAGGGATAGTTCTGATGTTACATGAGATTTGGTCGAATCCACTCTTAACCAGACGATTTCAGAGCAAAAAAACATTTTTCGAAGTAAATTCTAAGATATTCTATAATATCGATAGATTAAGTGAAACATCATGTTTCAGTGCACAATGACATAAATTGCAGAATACTTTATCCAACGAAAATTGATATCTTTTGAACAAGTTTAATTTACTCAAACGATACTATCTCAAAGAAAATGTAGCTTTTTATATTTTTTACAAATGAAATTGATAAATATTCATTAAAGAGTGTTGTGTTTTCAAATGTAACTCACGTAAACATTTCAATTATACTTCTATTTTTTTATTTTTAACATGTTATTTTTGTTGCAGATCAGATAAGAGGGGTGAAAATGGCTTTCGTATTTTTTTATATTTTTGATTTGTGATCTCAATTATTCTCAATACTTATAATTTTCACTTTATTCTCCCACAGACATCCATTTCTGTATCTTGAATTTTATACTAGTTTTTGCCTCACGGTTTCACCCGCGTTCACTCAGGAAGTTTTCTCGGGATTAAAATTATCCTGAATGCCGTTCCAAGCATCTATTTATGTGCCAAGTTTCATCCAAATCTGTTCAGCACTTTCGCATTAATCTTTATCCTTACTAATATTATAAACGCGAAAGTTTGTATGTATGGATGTTTGTTACTCTTTCACGCAAAAACTACTGAACGGATTTTAATTTAGCACGCTGATAGAATATGTTCTGGATTAACACATAGGGTACTTTTTATCCCGGGAAAGTAATATCTCTCCCGGGCACGCGGGTGAAACCGCGGGGCGCAAGTAGTAATATTATATTTGTGATGTGCGATTGAAACACAAACATCCAAAAACTCGCATTAATAATATTAGTAAGATAACACAGGAATGATCTACGATCTACCTAAATACGAACACGTTACGATATTTCATCACGATTTTCATATTTCATATCCAGCCAGAGCAAAAAACTATAATATATTCAGAGCTGTTAATTACTTGGGCTTTATATTCTCGTGGAAAATACAACTCAGGAGCGTCATTTGTACAAATCTTATTCATGTGTCTGGGCATAGCCTGTGGCTTATATAGCTTGATAGAATCAATGAATATCGGATATCATAAATAAACTAACATCACCTTAAAATTCCACTCAGCTCCAATCGACAGATAATAAAGAAATTAAGCTTCTGTATTGTTCAACATTGTGAGCCCTTTGACCGGTAATCAGATCACACTGACCCTCCTCCGGGTGGCCGGCTGATTACCTAACAATACATTCCGCAGGGCTTAACTACGCCTTTATTTATGTAATAGTGGTAGGTGGTAACAGCCATGCTATCTGTATGTAGGTATCATCCGCGTTTATTATGAACTTTTTTATTTTTGTATGTACATAACCTTGAGGTCAAAAACAAAACTATATGAAATAAATTACTTAAACTAAATAATAAAATACTAATAACTAAAACTTAAGAAAACTAAAAAAAAAATGACTGCAATAAAAAAAACTTATAAATAGGCTAGCCTATCAAGGTCGCTGCCAAGTGGTAGCGTGCCCAGAACTAGTTATTGCCCCACAATTTTTTCGGGATTCTGGTGCTTGTTGTTCACAACAAAACTAATTTAATCTCACTATATCTCTTTCTAACGAAGAATATCAGAAAAGGATATAAGAAATTTAGTCCTGACAAATTAGTCCAATGCTTGTTTTCAATGTAAATTTAGTCGCTATCAAAGTTGGTTACGTCTATTTACCCGCCAAATAAAACGGCAATAAATAAGTTGACAGATTTAAACTACATAGTTTGTTCTATCCTTTTTCAATAATGTTTGTAAGAAAGAGATGTGATGTGACGAAAATTTGTTTAGTGGGATTTACAACATAATTGGCACCAATGTCTTTCTTCAGATTACATTAATTTGAAACTTGAGCAGATATGGATTAACTTTTGTGTTTTACGTTTTGAGTGTCTTTTCATTATAATTAACAATTGTCTGATATTTTCGATTCTTGTACTTATAGTGCGGCCGCCGAGAGAATGCGTTACTGACACCTGTTAATATTGGCCAACTCACGGAAACAGCTAATCTGATTATGATGGGACTTTCACTAAGCTATAACTATGAAAATACTAAACCTTCCTGTGAAATTCCCATCGCAAAGGATTAGCTGCTCCGAGAATAGTTGTCAGAAATGTATTCTTTCAGCGGCCGCACTTTAGTCGTATAATATTAAATTAGTCAAATTTATAGTCAAAGCCATTTTACTTCAGTTTAGGCTCCAGATAGGCACTTATGAAGGTAGAAAAAGAAGTATTATATCAAAACTAGACTATGACCGGTAGATTAAAAGATAGAAACGTAAATCCAGAAAACCCTCATTTATATCCGTGTCCCGTGGGAATTTCATCAAAATCCCGCCTTATCTATTACCTAAGAGCCTTCGTGAAACCGGATAAGGACTTGAGAGATATGGCGGCAAATCAATCAGAGGACGTACGCTTTTTATCTCTACCTTTTGACCACTGAGCGAAATCACCGGACGTTAGTCAAACTTTGTTGTGAAACCTTATATTTTACTCAGAATCGTAAGTAAGATATATATTTGATATAATTCCTCTTTTTAGGATTCCGAAAATCATATCGTTTTTTATTAGCAGCATTCTTTCCTTTTACACTCATATCATTTTTCACACTGCAGCTTTGGTAGGTAATAAAAAGGATAAGTTAATTGTGTTCACCAAAAAGGCTCTAACTTAGATCAATATAGCATTCAAATTCTCCGTAGAAACAAAGCCATTTTGTATTTAACAAATGATTAATGAATCCTAATACAAACAATTGACCGGAAACTTTGGCAGTAGAGAAAGGTTGCGATCACCAAAAACCAAAAGATAAAGTTCATCTGATTTACGATTGTGTGCTAACGTACAAAATTAAATTTCACAAAGAATACTCTAAACATTATTGTTGAGAGGCACACCGTAATTTATTAGGGTTTGATTAGGGTGAACAAGCCCGTTTCGTATTGTGAATCCTGTTTGTAACTGAATGTATTTCGTGCCTTTGTTTAAACAATTTGTTAATGTACATAGACAGAAGGAGACAAACGATAAGCTTAGATATTTGTGATGTACTATTAAGTTGGGTAAGCTTGTCTGTAAGAATAGATTCTCCTAACAAATAAGATAATCTTGCTTTAAAAATATCACAAAATGAAGTCAGACACCATGATATTGTTGTCGGTTAGCTTCATAGAATACTGCTGAACGATACCGGCATAAGCCTCCATCATAGATTTCCACAAAGAATCGTGTTAAGCCCTTATTTTATACAATATGTACTATAAGAGATAGCATAGCGTTTATTCGCTCAAACAGCAGCTCGACTGGGGATCTCCACCTTACACAATACCGCAGCCAAATAACTTTGTTGTGTTCCTGCGCGTGAGTTGGGTCGCCAAAGCGCATTGGGGGGACGGAGGGTCGGTAACGCGTGAGTAATGCCTCTTGTGTTGCAAGCGTCCATATGGCTACGGTAACCGCTTGCCCTCAGGCGAGCAGTATGCTTGTTTACCGACTTCGTATACTACACAACTACTTATTTATAAAATAAAATCAGTGACACAATAAAGCAGTAGAAAAGCTTATACGTAACCGCAGCAGCTGCATACACAGCATGTGTTGCATAGCGTAGCGTTTTAATACGCAAGCCGCAAAATAGGCTAAACAATTTGATATGAGTGGCCAGTTGTTTTATATAACCTCTTTGTTTTAGCTCCATATGTCACTTTTCAAATACACTGCAATGATGTTGCAGCCGCGCATTGCGGTCACATGCATGAAGTTATACTTATTGGGCATTTACAAGCTACTCAAACGTAACCAATTTAACTAACTCAAATTAAAAAAACAGTCACTAGCACATGCTAGCAGTAATATTTCTATTGAAGTTCTTATTGAAATGCTATCGATTAGTAATCAGTTAGTAATGCGTAACTAGACTGCTGATCGCTACGCTGCTAACTGATGATACCAAATACCAAATAATAATAATTATTTCAGATGTTTATGGTCGCCGACTACACGGCGGCAAGAGGGTCAGAACCAATTTTCTCAATAAGTGACCAAATTACCGTGATTTGAATAGTTTCGTGTGCGGGGTTGGTTTATTTTGAGAAGATGAGCGTCAGAAGGGTCATATATTTTATCAACAAGACATAGTTCGCGCGCGAACGACAGACGGACAGATATTTCCGCAGCGCCACTGCAGCGTATTTTCAACTTCCGTGCATGTTATAAAATAAAATAAAAAGAAATATCCTGGGACATTCCTCACACACGGTCATCTGATCCCAAACTAAGCAGAGCTACATATACTATTTTTTGTTTGTAAATATTACACCCAGACTCAGGACATAAAGACGTGTTCACGCACACAAATGCATGTCCTGTGCGGGAATCGAACCCACGACCTGTGGCGCGATAGGTGGAGTCAACCAACTGCGCCAACTGGCCTGTCAAAAGTTATACTTCTACCTCAGAGCTTCTACCATCAATATGATGCTTTAGTGAAACCGAAATAACTAGTAAAAGTAACATCATGCGTAAATAAAAAAATAACGTAAAAAATTAAAATAGTAACTAAAATAACCATTTGATTTCCATAATAAAAACCTATAACCCCATTATAACGGCGTTTAGTCATAAAAATAAAAAATAACACCACCGTTCGACCCTTTTATTGCAACAAAAGGTAATTTTATATAGGTCAGGGGGCCTACCACAAGCTCTTAAAACAAGGTTAAAATAACCTTATTTGTCTTTTGTCCCTCTTTGACATCCGGCGTCAAAACAAGACAAAACACAAATAAGGTTATTTTAACCTTGTTTTAAGAGCTTGTGGTAGGCCCCCAGGTGACATTACGATATGGTTTTTTTTGCAAATGTCCTCATATGATACCAAGAATGGTGTACATTAGGCGCTATCACGAAAGCTTAATGCGAGCATAAAGTCTGCATTACATGACCAGAATTGTTCACAGTATGTTGCGATTTGAAAAGTAACCATTGTTAAAGAACCATTTAGGCCAGAAGGGTTGTTAAGGTACCTCTCGCCTAGGTTAATAACGCAGGCCGTTTTCATTAGACCTTCGCATATTTTATTCGACCTGACGACTCACAAATTACTTGTATTAGGGTTACCGTCCGACAGGAAAAATCCGACATTGTTATCGATTTAAAAATATTCAATAAACTGCAGCCAGAAAAAATCATTCATGGAAATCAAGCCGTCTGCTAATAAAATAGAAAAATATAAAGTGTTAATTATCATTTTTTAAATTTTCCCCGTAACAATTACCTATGTTATCTGTACCTGCAATAATATTGAAAAATAATCGTTATTTCAGATGTTTTTAGTTTCCTGACATCCCTAATCGCAGTCTTAAAACCTCGTTTGTCTTATACAAGATAATTTAAGGGGGCATAATTTCGCAAGACAGACTAATTAAACGTGAATTAATTAAATAGGAAAACATAAACAAGTGTAGGTAGAGCACTTAACATAGGGTTATGCCTATAATGAAAATTCCTAGTACGCTGTAAACATTAGCTCTGAGGAGATAGATCTCACGAATTCAGCACGAGTAGGTATAATATTATTATTCCTTTTATGAAATCCGTTAGAAATTATTCCATAAAATACAGGTTTAGCAATTCAAGTTCTCCTTTCAATTCGAGCAAGCCGAATAAGTTAATAAAATCGCGAAAATAAATATATGACGGGCCTTTTTTGTTTTTTATAAAAGAACTAGCTTTTTGCCCGCGGCTTCGCTCGCGTAGACTATAAGATTTGTTCGCGTAATAAACGCTAAGATATTAATTTCGTGAAGATTCCTAATTTTTCTTGTGAACTCTGTGGCCAATGCGATGATGGGAGCGCGGCGCGACGACAGCTGGTGGAGGACCACGTGCTCCCATCCATCAATCATCAATCAGCCAGGACTTTGCTTTTTAAATGAGTAATTATAATCTTTTATATAAAGCCGGCCAAGCTCAAGACTTAGTCTCACTCGCGCACCGAGGGCTCTGACCTTCCTTGGACGTATATTTATTGGATTGGGCCATCACTGTTGTTTAAAACCGGACCGCATAATTAAGTTTGTTTGTGAAGGAATTTGGATGATATTGAAAAAACTGTGCTAGTTAGAAACATTGTTTTATTTTTCCTATACTTTTTCCAGATTTTTCGCATTGCGAACCTCGGAGATTGGCATTATTCATCAACAGTCAAAAAGTCTTAAAAAATAATAGAAACATGTTTTAAAATGTACAAATAAAGCCTTTTCCATGATACCTCACTTAAATTTGTAGCCCTGCTTTGAAATTTCAGGGCCCACTCTGTTCACCTTTACAACCGTAAAAGTAAAAAAATATATATTTGCAATAAGGTTGGGTAAGCAATATTTAAAACTATTCCAAATTTTAAATCAACAGCATTACTGGTTGTTGAAACCCTACCGCTGTAACAGTCGAACAGAGAGACTAACCGGCACCATAAGGGTTCCATTATTAGCTTTTTAGTTCGGAACCCAAATAAAAACGAAATACCAGTCACTAATAACGATATCCCAAGCACTATACTAAAAATTTGTGGCAAAGTAGATGCCTCATAGAGTAGGTATAGGCTACACGTTAAGAAAGGATTTCCCGAAACGTAACCACTTGAAAGAGAAATTGGACTCTGGCTGCAAGCAGGTTCTCTCGTTATTAATTTGGAGCAGCCCGAGCAGGGAGGTTCCTCCCCCTTACATCGCAGTTGTGTTCCTGCGGTGAGTAAGGTCGCCAGAGCTGGGTGTAGGGGACCAGTATGTAGTAGGCACCAAATAATACCTACCGCTGCCGGCACAGCGACTCCTCTCAACCTTCAAACACTTTTTCAAGAAGGGTGTAGAGAGAGATTCGGTAAAGCGTGAGTGATACCCCTGGTGTTGCAAGCGTCAATAGGCAACGTTAACTGCTTGCCATCAGACGTACAGCAAGTTTTTTATTTGTCCTGTCTTCGTTGTAAGTGTAACTATTTATATGCCCTATATATGCCTATGGCTACCAGTATGGTACTTTTGTCGATCAGGCTGGCCACCACATACTATGGTGCGTAAAAAGCACAGGCAGGATTCCGCTCCACTCCGACTTTAATGACATCATTCATAGGGCTCTTGCCAGAGCTCTCGTGTCAGCTATTTGTGTATCGAGTGGCTTGAAGCGTAACAATGATAAGAGGTCCATCTGACATTAATGTCCTGGAGCTCATTGTATTTTTCGCGACATATCGAGGCGTCTGATTGACGGTTCCTATAGCCAAAGGGCTGACGAATACTCCAGCTAGAAGATAAGCATCACCATACAAAATGGCATCGCCCGCCGCCTGCAAAGTTTGGGCACACTACCAACTGGCAGCAAATTAGATCAGCTATATTCTCTTTGTGAACTGCTGGTCTTTTTTTTTTATTTGTGTTCTGTTTGTTTTCTATTTCCCACTTAGTCTGTCAAGCAATTTCATCATATCTGAAATGTTCATGGTCGTTTTTGAGAAATCGATGAACATACATGAAAAAAGAACATACGCGTCCAACTTAGAGATTCCTCCTTCTTTTTTGAGTCGGTTAAAAATAGGATGCCTTTCATCACGGGAGAGTTCCTGCGAGGGTGGTACAGTGGGAATAGTTACTCGACCCAGAGCTATGCCATATGTAGGTAAAGAACTTTAAATGAGAACACGTCGTGAAGTTTTGCAGGTTCGATTCTTACTTAGGTAAGCCTTTTTCATAAGTTCGTCGATGCAGCTGTACTTATTTGTAGCTTTTTTTTGTAGTGAACAAAACTAAATGGTCAAACGGGAGAGCGCTGATGGCTCAAATCAACCAAAAAACTTGTATCAAAATCATTGATCCTGTCATAAAATTGTGAGAACGAAACCATAGTGCGATTCAGGAAAAAGACAACGCCATCTAGTAGTTCTTTCCCTCTGTGTCTGTGCCGTGAGACGGCCTGTAAATAAATTAATTGAGATATCTTTTTTTCCCGTGAGCCGATTTTGATGAAACAAAGCCTAGTTGAAGCGCCAAGCTATGCTCAATCACCCTGTGGAAACCCCATGCAAATCCGTTCAGTGGATTCGAAGATTATCCTGTTCAAACAGACAAACAGACAGACAGAAAGACAGACAGACAGACATTTTTTTTTTAAATGGTATTTATGTATTGTGTTAGTCATTCTACAACACCCCCAATCAGTTTTTGGTAAATATATTCAATGTACAGACACGACTTTTCTACAGTTTTATTATATGTATAGATAAGATGACTTTTTCAATCCTATGAAATCTAATCGTAATCATATTTTTATTCCTAATTTTTCTTACATAATATTATATAATGATTTATCTAAAGCATTTACATCTTCTTGATCACCACATAGTCCCAATTATATAACATTAAGTCTGTGTATTTGTCTTCGTCTTGGTTGCAGGACCAATCAGCCTCATCGCTGCCGCTGCGGAGACCTCGTCAATGAGCTCGGCCACCATGGACTTTCGTGCTCCCTAAGTGCTGGTCGAATATCACGGCACTCGGCTATTAATGACATTATCCGCAGGGCTCTTGTTGTCGCTAACGTGCCTTCCGTACTGGAACCAGTCGGTATTGCGCGGGGCGATGGCAAGAGACCAGATGGTATGTCTTTGATCCCTTGGAGTGTCGGCAAGTCGCTGGTGTGGGATGCCACATGTGTCGATACACTCGCGCCATCTCACTTACCGGCTACTTGTAAAGCTGCAGGGGCAGCGGCGGCCAGTGCGGAAAATTCAAAATTCAAAAAATATGCATCGATTGGACCCAATTATATTTTTATGCCTTTTGCGGTCGAGACCTTGGGACCATGGGGGTCAGAAGCTCGCCGTTTTGCTCGCACCTTGTCTTCAAAATTGATCGAGACCTCCGGAGACCAGCGGGCGGGGAGCTTTTTCCGCCAACGCGTCAGCTTGGCTATCCAAAGAGGAAACGCTGCCAGCCTTCTGGGAACCTTGCCGTTAATCGGAAGCAGCGGCAGGCTTGAGGAAATTTTCTATATATAGATTATATTTTGTAAATATAGATTGTATTTTGTACATATTTGTTGTATATATGTCCCAATATATAAAGTACTCTGTGATAGTCCCAATATAGCCACTAGAGCTTGAATTTCGTAAAAAGATACTGATGTATGAGTCGCCATTAGTCACTACAGAAATATCAGGAGTAGATGTAGTCAGTAAGTATTATTAGTCATAATTAGAGGTCGTGTCGTAAAGAGGTGAAAAATGTTGGTAACTATAAAGAATGGAAAAGGCACAGATTACAGAATAATTCAGATGGAGCGCGCGGAACACGAAATTGAAGCCAAAAAAGCAAATACAAATTGAAAATCTGATACCTGGTATTCGTTTTCCAGTTTGTATTTGCATTGTTTAACCACAGTTAATTAATAAAGAAGTGTTTTTTGTTACATAAAGTTTGTTAAACAAAGCAAATACACATTCAAAAGCGAATACCAGGTACGTGTTTTTCAATTTGTATTTGCTTTTTTGGCCTCACTCCCGTGTTCCGCGCGCTCCATCTGCCTTATTCTGTAATCTGTGGGAAAAGGCTACACTGACAAGAGCGCAGATTTTAAACAAAGAAGGACTTCAATAGCTCAACGTAATAAAAATCTCGCTATCGACAGATCTCTCCCACTGTCTGTCTAAGCGAAAAGTATCATCTAATTTCTAGCCACGACTGATGTCTTAGTAGCAATTATAAAGAACTCATCTCATCCTCGCAAACTCATTCAAAATCATAATTGAAGGTTAAGATTCACAATTCGTTTGCCCGTCACGTCTGTCCGGGACCTTCGCCACTTTTTGGTTATTTCGACTGAAATTAATTCATGCAAATGAGTCTTGGCGTTGTCTAAAATGGGCTTAATCTTATCGTCGGCATAATTGCATGGGGCAACGCAAATAGGGGCTTAATTTTTTTATCATCATTTAATTTGGTCTGTTGCCAATTTGGCCTTTTATTTTTTTAGTTTGTATTTCACTGGACATGTAGGTAATGTTGATATATACTTTTAATAACAATAAGTATACAAAATATAAGCAGAATAGTATATAGATAATAATACCATGACCTGTCAGGCATTCACTTGTAGGCTTGTAGTAGAATACAGACTCTATTATTTTAAGAAGACAGTTACCCCTTAATTACAAAAGATTATAAGTCAAGTTTCGTCATATAATAAAAAGGGACGAGGCTTTTTTAACTCCTCGGTTTTGTAATAAACGCGGTAACGAGAAACATGACAATATTGTATGGTTTCTTATAATAATATCTATTTGTCACGTAATTAAATTAATGTACAGTCGCCATCAAATATAGCACAACATACAAGGTGTTAAAATATATCTGAGCCGTTTCATAAAAATCTATACAGTACAAGTTACCCTTAATATCTGAACTTCTATTTTGTCATAAATATCTGAGCAGCTGATTTTCAATAATTTCTTTTCGACGTCTATAAAGTCAAATGTATCTAAGCAGTGAGGGTGATCACAAATATCTAAGCAATTGAGGAAAATAGACCTACATAAGGTAATATACCTATATAAAATAGAACACACAACGTGTTAAGATATTATTGGAAATCAGCTGCTATATTTGAAAACCTTGTATGTTGAGATATATCTGATGGTGACTGTACGACAATGCGGAAGATACGGTTTCAAATCTAATTGTTCCCATTGAACAATAAGGAAGGGTATATTAACAAAAGTGGAATTATCAGCTAAAGTTGCATTGTATTAATTACAAAACATTTGAATATAATGCTTCATATCTCAGTTGAAAGTAAAATACTAATAACAAAATCCCTACACATAATTATGTATGTATCTATGGTAACGTATCCCAATTTTTGTTCGTTTATATTATATCTACTCTGAGATTATATCAAGGATGTTACATAAATATAAATAATTTTAATTACAAGGGATTGTGGTAACAGAAAATGGAATGTTATGTTATCCCAACATTTCTGACCAATTAGAGGAATTAAAAAAATAACATAGTAAGAGTAGGTAAGTATGTATACATTCCTACAAATGTATTTTTTTTAATATCCAGTAAATAGGGAGTCTATCGATACATATTACCCAAAGATTTTCATAGGGCATCGTGCCTCTACCCAGATGGATAATCCGCCTTACTAAAGCATGACATTTAATTTCACTCCGCTTGAGGGGCTCCCTGAGCAAATCGCTCTCAGTTCGTACTGCGCACGGCTGTCAAATTCTGTCAATTCTGGCTTGTTTATTTCATGTTGCCATAGAGGCGACTATCCTTCTGGACGTTTTAAATTCTTTGATATTACCATAGACTTACTGTTTTCCGGATGTTCGCCGGGTGGAGTTTCAAGATGGCATATTATCGAAACCGTTTTTTTTTTTTTCAGATCTCAGTGTGTGACCCATACTAAAATTTATTCAGCATTATTAACCCTACACAGGCTTCGAAAATAAGCCATCTCGAAGCCTCCACCTACGTATGTTTTGATGGAAATAGAATTCTTCCGAGATGGATTTGAAAACAGATACCTAATTTTATTACTGCAGTTGGATCAGAGTTCCTAGGTACACCATTATTTGTACAGTATAGTGCAAACCTAATTTAGAGTCGTTTTTATTCTTGGTTGCAAGTAAATTTTATCGATTATATTTTTCGTAAGTTTGGGGCGAAAATATAGAATTTTTTATTGTACACAATACAAAAATAACAAAAAATATAATGTGATAACAATTCAGGCGGCCATATCACAGTAGTAATCTGTGGTCATATCGCTGAAGCAATAAATAAGGATAATAGCTGATACTAATATACTGACTGAGATTTTTCTTTCTTAAATACTGCAATTACATTCATAATTTTCCTTATAATTCTTAGTTATCATCAATCAGGTTTTTTTTTAATAATCTATAATTTTTCAGTTAAAATAGACCTAATAATAAACCCAACAATGTAATGTAATGTTGTTGCTTTACAGGTCAAGTCAGTCGTAAGTATCACTACATATAACAGATCCAAAAAAAAGACATTCTCACACCACGTTCATCAAGCCAGTTCTTAAAAGCTATCGACCCTCTTGTAATGCTAAAAGAGTGAAGTTGTCAACAAAGGAGTCACTCGGCGGATAACACTGAAGTCAGAGGCGGGCTGCGCTAGATTGCTTCCTTCCGGAATGAAGTGAAGGCACGTGACGTAGATGATACTGGTGTTTTGACTCGTGTACGAGCTTGTTACAAGAAATGCTGACTGGACTGGAAAATTAAATATAGTGTCAAGTTTTGGAAATGTTCCGAGAATTTTAGTAGATGTGCTTTGTTATCGAAGTATTCCAGCAGTTGCACTTTACTTCTAAGGACCGGTTGTTTCTTACGTACGTTCGTTAAATTTTGTTAATAAAGTAAGGTATTTGTTGACGTGGATGTAAAATAAACTGATTACCTTCGAGGACGCCAAGGATACAAGGCTCAATGCCAACCAGCAAGTTGTTCCTTTGGTGATGCGGGTAGATACAACGATAGAAAAAGTTGTGGAATTGCTCAGGAGAAAAAAATAGGTTCATAAAAATGACGAGACGCGATGCTGGGCAATGCTTTCCAGGACAGTTTCGGGTGACTGTTACTGAACTGCCTGCGGCGCATACATAAAGCCTTCATGCGTTCCCTAGCCGTCCATGGTATTTAAAGTTATTTAATCATAATACGTAGATAGTCTTTTGTTTTACCACTATCATGGTAACGAAAGCTCAAGTAGGAACTGGCTCTCAAGGGCAGCTGCCGAAAACACTGGTAGGGTTTTTGTAATTCTACCACTTTACTACACACACTGCTATTGTCAAACTACTAATCGAATAATATTTTAAGTAAGTAGTGATTTTCTAAGCATGGAACTGAAAAGCGCAACGAAGTTAAATATTCCTTATTCCCAACTCAACTTTACATTATTTTTCCCATCAAGCTACTTTACTCTTATAACTCTCGATAAGTCATGAAAATGAATAAATGATATCATATTTGAATATTTCCTTCAGTTCACGCAGATGATTTAAATTTTCCCTTTGAATGCCAGGTCAGCAGGATTCTGGCTTGGAATAATTTTCAATTTATTCTGCACATTTCCTCAAGTTATGACAAGTTAACACCTCACACTGTGCAGACGAAGTTTATAATACAATCTACATATGGAGGCAGGCCTTTTAGGATGAAAATTGACATAATGGCTACTATTACACTCAAATGCCGCCTGGAATGCAGGCAGCATTATAGTTAGCAAAAACATATTATGGTGCGTCCATGCCACGCGAAGCGAGCACGAGCCGAGCCTCGGACGAACGGGATTCGTTCGTTGCTCGCGAGGCGTCCGTTTCAAGTGTGGACGTACTTAACGAGCCTTCAACGAGCCTACAACGAGCGCGATGCGAATCCCTGTGTTCGTGAAAAGACTGACAATCGGGCGGAGCGCAGTCGAGCACGCTACGAATGCTCGTTCGAGGCTCGCAAGCCCGTCTACGCTACGCGAATCGTGTTCGCTCGGCTCGTGCTCGGTTCGCCAAGCATGGACGCACCATTATAATTATATTAGTACATAAAACGTTCATGAAAGCTTGATTAAAAATTTACAGTAAGAATAGCTGTAACTGCTCACGTTTCAATCTTGTAACTATTTTCAATATATCTAGTGGAAATATTTATCAGCTTCTTTTACAATCCAGCTTTTTAGGTAGTGCTTGTGTTTGTATATATATGTACATACTCGTATTTAGGATATCAAAAAAGGGCAATTTCATCCACAGTTGGAGCTGAGCCTAAAGGATCATGGTTGTACAATCTTTTTTGCCTTACTTGATCCAGATTGTAAATACGAGGCGCCTGGGTGCCATCATGCCAATATGAATGTTGTTTGACAATTCCATTTTTTTCTTTCACACATATCTATGTAAATAAACAAAGGATATTTTTACACTCAGGAAATATCAAAAATTATATAAATGTGTTATTTAATGAGATTTTTTAGGAACATCATTATTAAAAAGTTTATTTTTATTTTAATTATTTACTACACTTTTACATTTAAAATATCTGCCAAACTGCATTGCAGTTTGTCGGCAAGTGTGTTCTCATGTTACATCTTATATATAAAATTCTCGTGTCACAATGTTAGTTACCTTACTCCTCCGAAACGGCTTTATTGATTTTTACCAAATTTTATATGCATATTCAGTAGGTCTGAGAATCGGCTACTATCTATTTTTCATACCCCTAAGTGATAAGGGTAGGCACCACGCGAACGAAGTCGCGCCGGTCAGCTAGTTTATCTATATAAGTGTATGTTAGAGATAATCTGAGTAGGTACATAATAATATAAATCCTAGAGTAACCTTACGAACCAAGAGTTCTATTATAAAATACCTACATCTAAACTTTGTCTTCTACCAGTAATGGTTAATGATCCATAGATTTTATTTGTTTCCTTTTTGCTAGGAATGTTTTTGTCAAAAAATATTATAGAAGTATTTTGGTGTTTTAAATAAGAAAAACTACCCACCAAGGATATAACATTTTCATTTACCTAACTAATGCCATGGTTGGCGGACAGCGTTGGTAGGACAAATATTTAAAATTTGTCCTTGGTGGGCGGTATGTTAAATCTTTCTTCAATAGTAATTGTTACTCATTAAGCCACTAGATGGCGCTAGTAAATTTGTATTAAATTTCTATATCGCGGTGTCAAGAGTCTCCGGTGTTTAAAGTATATCCCAAAATTCAAAAAAAATAATCATGCAAACACTACACTATCGAGAAAATCGAACCTAAAGCGAATGATGGAGATTTCAAGGGGGCAGCACACATCTGCCTGCTATTTTCCAGCGATGTTGTCGCTTCAGTCAGACACATCTGAAACCCTGTCTGCTTTAGAATCAAAACAAACATCTACCTCCGCTTTCAAATATAAACCTCCCAGATCCCCCATCTTTAGAAGACCAAACTTTTTTAAATTGTAACGCCCAAGATCTTTTGAGCGTCATTATGTCATTTAAACCTGGTTCTGCTGGCGGCCTCGACGGTTTTACACCACAACATTACAAAGATCTTGTGCATTTTTTATTGTTCGACTCTGCCTTTTCGTGCCAAAGTTTACCTATTTGCTTCGCAGTACGCACTTATTTAAATTCGATCACATATTACATACTTTGGATAATGTGATCAAAACGTCTCTTTCCAAAATTCTAAATTGCAGTTTTTATGAAAACAAAGTGTGGTCTCAGGCCACCCTACCCGTGTGTTATGGTGGCCTAGGAGTGCGGAAAATTTCAAGCATATCTGTACCTGCGTTTCTATCCTCGGTATACAGTGTGGGCAACCTCGTCAGATCTGTTTTGGACCCTTCTATTGGATCTGTTGAGGTTTCTTACCAGTCCGATACTAGAGACGCCTGGCAGGCAGCTTGTCCAGGCACAAATATTCCGACCTTGAGTCACTCTCAGAGAGCGTGGGGCAAGCTTCTTTGTGAAAAAACTTGGCAAAATTTATTTTCTACTTTTTCTATAGATACAGATCGGGCGCGCTTGTTAGCTGTCTCACAGAGTGACACTGGCTACAAGCTATTCCATCCACAAATACCGGGACAATGTTAGACCGTATAACATTAAGTCTTTGTATTTGTCTTCGTCTTGGTTGCAGGACCAATCAACCTCATCGCTGCCGCTGCGGAGATCTCGACAACGAGCTCGGCCACCATGGGCTTTCGTGCTCCCTAAGTGCTGGTCGAATATCACGGCACTAATTCATTAATTCCGCAGGGCTCTTGTTTTCGCTAACGTGCCTTCCGTACTGGAACCAGTCGGTATTGTGCGGGACGATGGCAAGAGACCGGATGGTATGTCTTTGATCCCTTGGAGTGTCGGCAAGTCGCTGGTGTGGGATGCCACATGTGTCGATACACTCGCGCCATCTCACTTACCGGTGACTTGTAAAGCTGCAGGGGCAGCTGCGGCCAGTGCGGAAAATTCAAAAAATACGCATCGATTGGACCCAATTATATTTTTATGCCTTTTGCGGACGAGACCTTGGGACCGTGGGGGTCCGATGCTCGCCGTTTTGCTCGCATCTTCTCATCCAAATTGATCGAGACCTCCGGAGACCAGCGGGCGGGGAGCTTTTTCCGCCAATGCGTCAGCTTGGCTATCCAAAGAGGAAACGCTGCCAGCCTTCTGGGAACCTTGCAGTTAATCGGAACCAGCGGCAGGCTTGAGGAAATTTTCTTTATATAGATTGTATTTTGTACATATTTGTTGTAAATAAATTACCACTTTATAAAAAAAAAACCTAGAGATATATGATAATAATAACTGTCATTCATTAAAGGACATAGTGACAGGTAGTGTTTTCTGAGGACCTTTTTTAGTTGTCTTTATAATTACATTATTTGTTAAGATTTTCGGCAACTCATTAATGAGTGTTGGTGTTATCCATTTCCTTGAACGTTTACCAAAATAGTTATGAATTCTAGGTCGGGTTGGATACTTAAGTATGTTCTTTCTTTTTTGTTTTCATACACCTCAAATTGTTCCAATATTATCATCATTTTTATTTTCAATTCCACGGGTAATATTTTACAGTATTACCCAACTAATATGGCTTACCGATGTACCTGCGCAGAAGACACATTTTCGCAGCTGCCGCTGCCGACTAATAGCATTTCCCGCCTGCCGCTGTGACTTGCGAGTGAGACGGACAGCAACAGCTGCAGTGTATTATGAACCTCATAGTAGTGATCTAAGGTTGATTGTAAGTTTTAAGCATTCTTTCGTTAATCTTCGGGCCATACCTTCTTTTCTGTGCGAACGAAGATTCACGTCGCGCCACGGAAAAGAGAATACACTGGAAGGGCGATGCGTTAGAATTTGTATCGGAACCAGCGTCGCCAAACTCACACAAATAAATGTTAAATCATATATTGTACTACAAATAAACAATCCTTTTGATTGGTCGTTTCTATTTTACTCAAAAATAGCTTTAATCACACAGGTCATACATATGAAAATATACTTCTCGGGGTAGCCTCATTCCCTAGAGAACGTTCTCGGGGTAGCCTCATTCCCTAGAGAACGCGTCCCCAGGTGGCGGATAGGGGAATGCTCGGCGGTTTGGTGAACTTCTTGAGTGCGGCAAACCAATGGGTAGGAGAGAAATAAAATATCTCCCGCGGACCACAAGGCCGAAGAAGGACACTTCGTAAAAAACCTCGCCAGTGGGCTGCTCCGGCGTATCTGTAGCTTAGACCACTGGTGTACTGAGCTCTTAGGTTGGAGTGCTCAGTAGGGATGGCGGCGGAAGAACCAATGGTCAACGGCGGCACCCAAGTCCTCCAGGAGGGTTACAACCTTGGCGTCAGGCGGCAGCCGGCCGTAAAACTACATAGCCAAAAACTATATCTCCCAATTATGAATAAAGGCAAAAAGAAAAAGGGTTATACAGCTAGGGCGTTCCCCAGAAGCGACGGCGAAAAGATTGCGACTAATGCGAATACTGCTAGGGCGTCCCCCGCAAGCGACGGCGTTGACAAGAACAAACGTTCGCAATTAAATTGTGTGATCAGAATAGCGACGTGGAACCTAGGCTCCTTAACCGGACGCAGCCAAGAACTAGCAGAGACCCTAAAAAGGAGAAACATAAATATATGCTGCATACAAGAAACACATTGGAAGGGGTCAAAATCGAGGGACCTAGGATTAGGATATCAGCTGGTCTACCACGGGGCGAATAATAAGCAAAATGGAGTAGGCGTCGTACTTGATAATCAGCTTAAGGACAGAATAGTGAATATTGAAAGGAAATCAGACCGTCTCATAGCAGTAAAACTGGCCATGGATAGTCAAAGCATAATGAACATCATTTGCGCATACGCACCCCAAACTGGCTGCAGAGAACAAGAGAAAGATGCGTTCTGGGAAGATCTAGATGAGTGTGTGATAAATGTGCCGATGGAGGAAACAAAATTCATCATGGGTGATCTGAATGGTCATATAGGTGAATTCAATGATACATATGAACACATCCATGGGGGTTTTGGTTATGGTAGTCTCAACAAGGAAGGGGAACGCGTATTAGAGTTTGCTGCTAGACATAACATGAGCATTATAAATACTACCTTCCAAAAGAAATCTGATCACCTCATAACATATAAAAGTGGAGGATATAAATCACAGATAGATTTCATCCTGGCTGATAGCTCACTTAAGAAGAACTTCAAAGACTGTAAAGTCATACCAGGAGAGCCTTTGACCTCACAACATAGGCTATTAGTAGGAGTGTACAAACTGTCTAAACCAATTAGACCAAGTATAGATAAAACAGCTCGAATTAAGTGGAAAGAGCTCCCTGGTCCAAAGGGTAAGTGTCTTCTCAAAGAATTAGTGGGTTATCTGACGCAGGATATGGAAAATACATATGACAGCTCCGAAATAATGTGGTCTAACTTTGAGGAAAAATGCAAGAGCAGTGCCGGTACCATCTTAGGCATCTCGAAGGGAGGGCTGAGAAACGGAAAAGACCCCTCCTGGTGGGACGACGAAGTTAAAGCTAAAGTTCAGAACAAAAAGAACCTGTTTAAGACTTGGCAATCCTCAGGACTCGAAGAAGATCACAATAAATATAAGGAGGCAAAGTATATCGCAAAGAAATGCGTTGCACAGACTAGGGCCAGAGCAAGAGAGGAGTTTTACAAACGAATGGAAAGTGCCGAATCTGAATCAGAAATTTTTAAAGTTGCAAAGTTTAGAAATAAATCAAGTCAAGATATTAAAGCAAGTAAATATATTAAAAATAGGGACAGTAAACTACTAACAAAAAACGAAGATATAAATAATAGATGGTACGAATACTACAAAGAATTAATGAATGAAGAATTTCCCAGCCAAGACCTGGAACCCCTGGCACCTGTAGAAGGACCGGTACAAGCCATAAGCCGAGATGAGGTTAAAAATGCAGTGAAGAGAATGAAGAATGGAAAAGCTGTCGGCCCAGATGAAATTCCAGCCGAAGTGTGGAAATCACTACGGCAACTAGGTGTGGACTGGCTTACGAGACTCTTTAACCTTATCCTCGATACTAAAAAGATCCCAAACTCTTGGCGACTCAGTCACCTGATACCTTTTTATAAAAATAAAGGCGATGTAACGGAATGCGGTAACTACAGGGGCATCAAGTTAACATCACATACACTAAAAATCTGGGAAAGAGTAATAAATAATAGATTATCCCATCTTATCTGCGTGAGCCCAAATCAATTCGGTTTTACCCCATCAAAATCGACAACAGATGCTATACAGGCAGTTAGAGTTGTGATAGAGAAGCATCGGCTCAATAAAGAAGATCTGCACCTCATCTTCATCGACTTAGAAAAAGCGTTTGATAGGGTACCACGCAGACTAGTTTGGCAAGCTTTGAAGTCACAACATATTCCTGATTTATACATAAAACTAGTCCAAGATATGTACAATGACGTTCGTACAAGAGTCAAGACTCCCGCAGGACTGACAGACGAGTTCGAGGTTGGGGTAGGAGTCCATCAGGGCTCTGCCCTTAGCCCGCTGCTTTTTAACCTAGTAATGGACTACACTACAAAACATATCCAAGCGGCACTGCCCTGGAACCTCCTGTACGCAGACGACATCGTACTAATGTCTAGATCAAAAACCGAGTTACAGACCACCTTGACCACATGGATTACAGCTTTAGAGTCTGCAGGTCTTAAAGTAAGTAGAGCAAAGACTGAACATTTACAGTGCCAGTTTGATCACAGCTGTAGCCCAGCCACAATCTTCTACCCTGATCGTACTCCTGTGCCAAAAATAAGCAAATTCAAATACCTAGGCTCGGTTATTACAGACCAAGGAGATGTTGACGCCGATGCAGCACATAGGGTGAACGTGGCATGGCTGAAGTGGCGATCACTAACGGGAGTCTTATGCGATGCTCGTATGCCAATAAGAACCAAAGGCAAGATTTACAGAACGGCGGTAAGACCGGCTATGATGTACGGAGCGGAATGTTGGCCAGTGAAAAAGACACATGTACAAAAGCTTCACACCGCAGAGATGAAGATGCTGAGGTGGTCTGGAGGTGTGACGAGACTGGACAGGGTACGAAATGAGCATATCCGCGGTAGTTTCAAAATCGCCCCTATATCAGAGAAACTAACTGAGAGCCGTCTAAGATGGTATGGTCACGTGATGCGAAGAGACGAGGAACATGTCGTAAATAAAGCACTGCAATTACCTGAACATAGGAGAGGTAGAGGACGACCTCCGGCTACGTGGTGGACTAGCATGACGAAACTCCTATTGGAAGAAGAATTGCCCGACCCGAAAACCCAGGACAGGTTGTCCTGGCGCCAGAAGATTAGGAGAGCCGACCCTACCTAAAGTGGGATAGAGCAAGGGAGAAGAAGGAGAAGAAGAGTCATACATATGAAAATATACCTTTTTACGTTAACATAAAATTTATTTTTCAATAGCGTACAAAGTATTTACGTCGTTTTGTAATCTACAAACTAACTAGATTCAATCGACGAAAAAGTTCTGCCACTCGGCACTAGATGGCCTTATTTTCATGGAACGCAATTTTGAACTCAAACGCATTAGACATAATGTTGATAATTGCGTAATAGCTGCGTCGACTGGCGTCGAGTAGCAACACTTATTGCTATTCGCTTAATGCAGCGAAATTAATCGATAAAATATCAATAAAATTATCGATATTTTAATTTCGTCGATATATTTTTAGAAATTCCGGAAGAAAATTCACTTTCGATAAGAATAATTGTGCAAAGAATACTGAATTGTAAAAAAAAACGTTTAACATGATGAAGTAAATTAAAAAAAAGTTATTTTTACACGGTTTATTGCCCTTGAAATAAAATTTATTTGTTTCGAAATTCTCGTTTTGAAAGCTTAATTTTAACAGATGAATGCGGATATTGATATAACTTTCAACTATTGCCTTAATCAAATCAGTGATAAAAAGATGTATTTTATCGATATTGATCGAACAAAACTATCGATGCACGTGTTTTGGGGTCACGACAGGTCACGACTCACGACGATTGTGAAAGAACGCAATACATTACGTGCGGAGTTGCGCTCGCTACCTTGCGTACAAATAAAGTGAGTACATTGCCTTCAATGTATAATTTTGCAGTAGTATCAGAGTTTATCGTTTACACCTAAAATTATCATAATCTCGAATACATTTTTATAAATATCACAATTAAATAAAGGTTTGTAGACTCATCGATGAAAGGAAATCCTTCCTTGAGTTACACTCCGACTCCTCACTTCGTTTCCTACAGGAAATAATAGCGCATCACGACATAATTAATATTTTTCGCGGAGCTACGCACCTCTGCTAAGTATGGCGGATACTACGAAGCGTTGACGCGTGTTTTGGTTGATATATGCCCATTTGATGTCATGTGTGGCGCGCGGGCTCCGCTAGCATAGCGTCTCTATTTATATTTCTTTTCTTTATATTTCTTTTCTCTGTGCGTCGCGCCTTATCAGTTGGGTAATACTGTACATGTTTTGAATACCTTTTCATAGTCTATATTTAGAGATTTCTTTTTATTTTGACTTGTTAATAATTTTAAAATTCTAATTTGCAATGTCTTAATTTTGTTTAGGTTAGTAAACGTGAGACCATACGTAGCCAACCCGTAACTAATCGTGGAATCGACAAGTGCATAGAACATACAATATATACATTAATCCTCTACTAAATGATGGTTTTAGAACATATAATCTACCCAACATCGAGCGTAGTTTTTTACATACTGTATCTATATGTGTGATCCATGAAAATTTGGTATCCACCGTAAACCCTGGGTACTTATACGATGTTACTTGTTCTAGGTTGTTACATTTACAATTATTAGTATTTTACCCCTTTAGGGTTAGGTTCAAAACTTTATCGAATTGATAAAAGAAGTAAAGACTGTTTCTAAATAAGAATAATTAAAAAGCCAATCTGCAAAAAAGGCGAAAAATAGGCAAACAATTAATTTTACAAACTACCCAAGTGAGACCGACAAAGTTCCGTCTCGCAACGCGCGACAGTAGTGTCCACCGGCATCTCAGAGTTAAAAAGCTGAAAAAAATAAAGCTATTTCTACCGCTGCAAAATGAAAGTCTTACAAAAACAATGCACTCCGCTCGTTTCTTTCAAAAGCTCTCTTTTGAAATATCGCTTCAAAGACTGTAGGTATGGTTACACGGTTCTTAGAAATATTGTACGTAAGTACAACTAATGGGATATGATTTTTTAAGAACTTTGCTTAACAAAACGTACATGAGGATTCAAGAATTTTTTTCTTTATAAAAATCCTTTTTCGAATCCGTACGTCAGTTAAATAAATCAAGGTGGGGGGGCAGTACTTGCATCTTCATGATAGTAGGTTCAGCATTTAATAACCAAATAACAGCATAATAAATCTTTTCGGGCGGTACTACTCCTTGAGTTACGGTCAAATTTACGTGAATGATGTGAATGCAGAGAGTATGAGTAAGTTTCCCATTTAAATTTTATGTGAAAGTTACAACCTGTTATAAAAGCATTCACTCAAACTTGTTTGCAAAGCTTGTGAGCACGAATTCGTATCCTGCATTCTGTGAGCAATTTTGAGTTTAATATGCTGTAAAAATTAAAGTGGATGTAAACTGATCACTTTTGATTTTTCAAGTCTGAAACCAGTTTAATTCAGCAGTTCCTAACCGTTGCAACGTAACATGCACCACTCGTATATTCGTGATAGAATTCAAAATTTCTAATTCTCAACGGGAATGTAAATCCTGGGCCGAGAGTATTCGCGTGCATTCTGTATTCAGTAGTCATGACTTATTCATGGCAGATACCTTCGGGTGCGTGGGCTCTGGTCAGGAGTCAGAAATGAACATTCGAACGCGCAAGGTATGATTTAGTCAGGCAAAATGTCTTGCAAGGTGAAATGTTGCCCAAGTTGACGACGACATGAGAATACTAAAAGACCATGTAAATGTTGTTTTTGATATTTATATGGTTAAGTTTGGACGGAAGGTTCGCAGGGCGGCAGTTTGCAGGCTCGTAAGCGTGCCCGGAATTAGTGCTGTAAATCATGACTATGTACGCAAGTTTTTTGTTTCTGTCGAGTCCGAGAATTAACGGCGGCTTTTATGAATTCTACTAATAAGTTCTAGCGCGTCATTAATTTGGGGATTATTTTGGCAGATATGGATGGCTGTTGTTCGGGAGAGAAGGGAGATTTACCTCTTTTTTCTTTATTAATTTATCGTTCATAAAATATTTATTATTTCCCCAACTATCTGCGATTTATATGGTGAAGTGATATAGAATAATTGCTTTGAATTCATTCATAAAAGTTATTTGAATCACGTAATCCATTAGGAATTCAATGGAAAATTGGAGTGAACTCAGAGTGCAGACACATTTACCACTTTGCATTTTCCAATTAAAAGATATCTGTGATTTTGTATGATGTGAGTTAAAAGCGATGACATTATAAGAGATTTCGGTTTACTGAGCCATACTTGATGAAAAATTGCCTAGATACGATAACTGTCTGTCAAATAACACAACTTGAACTGCCGGCAAGAAACACGGTAAGGTATTTTTTTTATAGAATATTTCAAAAATTATTGTTCAAAATTTGTATTAAAAAATAAAATAAAATCTCGTTTTCTCAAAGCAGTTTAAAATATATGAAAAATAGTAATAATATATTAGGGTGTAGAAGTATAATACCTGCTACATACATACATTTTCGCATTATTTTATTTCAAAGTTTGCAATTGTCGTATGCAGTTATTCAGATTAACACATTGCCTTATGTTTACCTTTCATTCATCTGTGCCAATAATTTTGCCATAATCTGTATTTGATATAACCTGCTGTTTGGCAGATAAGGTTATAAGTATAGGCCAATTTTCCATTATTCCTATTAATGGAACTAAATGTACATATTCATGTTTTGAATTAATATTACAACAAACCATCATTATTGAGAACTAGCTGTCCCCCGCGGTTACACCCGCGTTCCCGAGATAAAAAGTAGCCTATGTACTTTTCCATACCATAGGCTATCTGCGTGCCAAATTTCATGATGCTCCATTTAGTAGTTGAGGCGTGAAGGCGTAACAAACAAACAAACTCACTTTCGCATTTATAATATTAAATTATAGAAAGGATTACAGAATTGAAAACGTACGAAAATATACCGTTGAAAATACTGTAACTGCTACATGAGTCTCTGCTAATCTCAGCGTTATGAAGGAAGGAAGGTTTCATGTTGGTAGCACATGAAACCTTCGAGGGTACTGGCGAGGTACTGGCTCTCATGTGTATCAGATGTAATACACTGTATCTGTCGATAGATTTTTCACTAGAGGGTAGAGGGTAGTTATAGGCAGGCAGCCGGGTACTACAAAGTACCCCATCACCGTGCGTATAGTTTCTTATGATTAGATTGTTGATATTTTACTGTTTGTAACAGACAGCAAGTTATTTAACTCAATAAAAACTAGAGAACTCTTTGATCACTAAGATGAGAAACTACCGCTACGTGACTCCAGTATAACGTTATTGTTTGATCATTTGTAACGTAGGTAACATAGACAATTCTACGTTCAGCCGATTTTTAACTCTGGCTAAACTAAATAATGCTTATCACGTGCTTGAAACAGCTGCCAAAAGCACAAACTTATCTTGATATCGAATGGGGGCAATAAAAGGATTGAAATAGCAGAAAAGACCTATTTTATGGTTGTAACACGTAATGGCTTTGCTATCCAGATAACTAGTTTATGAAACTAGCGGATTCTGCTGAGATATAGGCTTTGTGTGAACTTTTAAAGTAGAATGCTCAAGTTAGTTTCATGGAGTAAGCTCTATGGTTAGTTAAATCTAAAAGCTAAATTTCATACTCAGATGATTATTAAAAATGTTTCAATTAAGAGTTGTTTACATTGCAAAAATATACAGACTTAAGTTAGTTTTTAACCGACTTCAAAAACGAGAATTTTGATATGTTTATTTATGTTCGGGCATAACTATTAACTTTGTCATATATATACGGATTTGCATAATTGTTTCGAAATGGTCCCATTTGAATTTCATATAGATCTAATGATTTTCGGAGACAGACAACGGAACTCTTCAAAAAAATGAAAGGAAATCAACCGCGATTGCTGCTATCGCATAAATATGCATTGTTTACGCAATCACATGGCGGTCTGTTCACACGAAAAAGTTACGCAAATGTATTCAGTATGTAATGAATCTAAAAATTGAAAAATAAATTAACTTTTTAACAAAAATAATAAATCGCCTTCAAAGTATATTTCACACGAAATATTTTCTATAGACTCAGAGTATATAAATACTACGTACAACTATAGAACATTTCATGCGTACCGCTCACTTCAAAACTGTGTCAGATAAGTTATTTCATACTTTTTAGTGTACTTTGATGCGTTTTATATTGTTAAAAAGTTAATGTGACTGTGTATTGATAATAGTGCACTCAAAAATGTGACCACGAGAGGTGATGACATTAATAAGTTTGTGAATCAATGTCCTAACTTAGACTTAGACTTGTGACTTATTTTCATAGTGAGTCATAAAATTACTTGTAAGCCGTTTAAGAAAGAATCATTTCCCCTTCTTAGACGGAGGAACGGACATAGTAATTTATCAACATTAGCAACATTAGGAAGAACGATAACGATGTGTTTATAGCAAGACAGAATTATTTATTTAGTATGTAGTTAGAAATAATAAGCGAATGGATTTTGATATTAATATTATCATAAAAAATGCCAAACCTACATAGAAAGATTCCACTATACAATACGTTGAACACAACATTACTCTACTCGATGTCTTATTTAAATATAAAAGCCAATAGAATTTAGAATAATTTTATGTTTTTCTGAGTACTGCCACTACTGTATATGGACCATATCTTTTATCATTTAAAACATTTTACAGTGTGAGCTTTTCATTCAGAATAGACAAATTTAACGCTTCTAAATTTCATAGGTTCGAATCCAAGTTTTTTATTCCATTAATCCAATTTTGAAAAGGTGATATCTGTAAATGCCCAAACAGTAAAGTTACATACTATTATATTGTAGTTTTTCCTTCAGTGTTTTCAGTCTGTTAATAATGACTGTATTCTTAAAATATCTTATAACAAGAACTAGAACGACTACCAATAGTCAGACTTCACAATAATGAAAATAAATTCAGATGAACGATAAAAACAAATAACAAGAATTTTCCCAGGCCTAAGTTTTTTGATAAGGCTGTCCCACGGGGTCGACCCAGGGACATTTCGGACCCGTTATGATGTAGCGATAATTTAGTGGATTTGGGCCCTTTTTTCATTGCGCACCTATATATTATATCTTATGCATAGTGAATGAACACCGGTTGACTAAGTTGTTTACCGTCGGAGGGGAAATGTGCCGGAATTCCGTATCTTTCTTCTCTTTTTGATACTTACTCTTGAAAAATACTGTGGATAGAATGTTTTCGTTGTAAAACTACCAATTATTGGTTTATGACCCGTTCGAGTCATTTAAATGGTTGCTTGTTGGTCTAAAAAATCGAGACGCCTCTTGTAACTATAATTCAATTTCATGTATTCTTAAAAAAAAACGTATTTCAATCAATTTTCAAGTAATAGTCAACAAGATCTTTAAATTTTAAGATAGGTTCTTTTTAAGAGAGGTAGAGCATATCGCTTATTCGCTCAAAGAGCAGCTCGACTGGGGAAGTAACTCCACCTTACAGAATACCGCAGCCAAATAACTTTATGTTGTGTAAAGTTGTGTTCCTGCGCGTGAGTAAGGTCGCCAGAGCTCATAGGGGAGGGGGGAAAGGTCGGTAACGCGTGAGGGATGCTTCTTGTGTTGCAAGCGTCCATATGGCTACAGTAACCGCTTACCATCAGGTGGGCCGTATGCTTGTTTACCGACTCAGATGTAAAAAAAAAAAAAAAACTTTGACTCGATTTAAATAAGACAAATAATAATTTTGATGCAATAACCGTAGCTTTACTTATCTTGCAAAGCAATAATAAATACGGCAATATCGTTACAACGGTATTCGAATGCTGATGGACCCTTTAGGAAATTAAGAGACTACCTAATAATCACAGGGGAGCACTTTGAACAGATTGCCTATTCCTGCACTTATCTCTTATACGAATCTTAAGTGTAAAGGTATCTCCACAACGAACGCTTTAAATCGTTGCTGCAATGCGCTGAATGCAATGTTATAGCAAACTTCTTATAGCCAATTAATTTAATAACCTAGCTTTGAATCTGTGGCTATACTATCACGAGTACTGTCACAACATAACGTTGTTTTGCTTTTTCTATTCACTAAAATTATAATTAGGGACTCGAATGTTTCATTATATCATATCATATATATCTTGTGACTAAACCGGTTAATCAAAGAATGCATGTTTATTTTATGAAATGGGCTAGCGTTTGACCGCTGACCCACCCATAAGGGACGATGACGAAGCCTAAGATGGAACACGCTCAAACAAAAGAAACTTCACTTCACTTTGGCCTTGAAAAGCCCTAGATTATAAGAACCAGGAAACACAGACGCCGGAAGCAAGTTCTGTCCGCATTTAGGGTAAATGAGGATGCAAAACGCTATGTCCGTATTTTCGGTATGTCTACAACGTACGTTTGAATATTTTCCCAGCGTCTTGTGCTTCGGTGTAAAAATAGGGATGGTGGAATGATGTTGAACAATTCCTATCAGGCATCCTATTAAAAGGCAACTTTTAATTACGAGTTATATCCTAATCGGTAAGAATTAGGCTCATTGCATTGACACAAATTTAATATTAGCTTACAGTTTGAACAACACTTTGCAGTGTTGATATGAGAGCGCCCTTACACACAAAATGTTATCAATACCATTATTCTGAGGAGACACTTCACGTACCTTCGTTAAACTAAGATAACCTTATATGAATTAGAAAATGTTATCTCTCAGAGACACACTGAATATCTTCTAATACCTTTGTCATACATAATGTAAGAAGATTGTATAAATTTCTGTATTTATACCGTTATTAGTTTTTGCTACATAGTTTCATCCAGTTTTTTGGGTGGTTATTTATTTTACTCGAGCTGTGTGTTATTATTATTAGTTACTAGCTGTCCACCGCGGTTTTACCCGCGTTCCCGTGATAAAAAGCCTATGTCCTTCTCCGTACCATAGGCTATCTGCATGCCAAATTTCATGATGATCCGATGAGTAGATAAGGCGTGAAGGCGTAACAAACAAACAAACAAACTCACTTTTATAGAACTTCCTTTACTTTATTAAAATTGTTAGGATATTTATGACTGGGTCAAACGACGGCTCTGCACTACGCCTATTTCTATTAGGCTTTGGCGTGATATCAAAAAAGTTATTGTCCAACTTAGCCGGAGGGAACCTATGTGATATTGAATAAGCTTACTATCTTTACCTTTCAAATAATGTACAGCCATTATTTATGTCCATAGTTATTTGCTAGAGTTGTTTCGCTTGTAATAGGTAATTCTTCGGTCGTCTACATACAAGATACATAGTGCATAGTGTATTTTCATTTGCTCCTTAAATCGGTCATAAGGCAACCGGACCCATACATGTACGTTATAATTGTCCAATAATGTTATTGCCCAATTTCAAATAAATTATACCTAAGACGGCATAGACGGCATATTCATTTTAGGGTCGGCAACGCGCGCGTGATACCCCTGGTGTTGCAAGCGTCCCTAGGCTACGGTAACCGCTTACCATCAGGCGGGCCGTATGCTTGTTTGCCAACTAAGTGGTATAAAAAAAAAAAAAAAAAAAACGTCAAATTGACGAAAAATTTCAGGCAATTTTTTTACAAAAATGAAAGTGTCGAATGTTGATATAAAAGATGGTGCAAGAAAAAGCCGGTGACCGGGTGCATAGCTTTTTTTGTAATGGACTAAGTGCATCAGATGGCACTCTTAGACGGACAAATCGGAGAGCTCAGAGCGCCCGGGAATAATAATCTTCAACTCTTTTAGAATTGTACGATTTGAGAAATATTTAAAAACTGTCACCGAAATACCTTTTCCAGCAACCTTTGAATTCTTTAATCGCGTGACCTAGATCCAGACCTTACAATTACATTGCAATTTCAAAACGAGAAAGCCGTAACTAAATTGCTACGGTGGAGATCGATCGATCAGCACCAAAGCACTAAGCTATTTTACCTCACTACCTGGATACTACAGAGACGATACATCATTGCGAAGGTTGACAAATATTTAATTCATGCATAGGAGCTGTCGTCAGAACGTAATTGAATGTTGACCCAATCGCTTCCCTTGTATTGTCTTCTAGTATTAATTATTCTTAGCTTCTTCAACTAACTTATTGTATAAGCCTGTATATGACCATAATCTCATCATAGTCACTAATGATGTGGCCGAAGGTAAGCACACAAAGCCTAGAAGGGAACGGCTCTCAAGTTCAGCTGTCGGAAAATAACGGTAATAGGTGCTTGGCGACAGATTTTCAACTTGAGGGCGGTAGTCAGCCAGGCGGGTACCTAATACAATGTACCCTATAGTGCTATTCTCGAATTGGCTACATTCCTAAAAAAATATATTTAGGCCGTCACTTAGATTATCAAAAAATATTGGACATGTTTTTTTCGTTAATCAAACAAATAATAAGCAAATAATCTATATTCAAATTCAAAGTCCTGGGGGCCTACCACAAGCTCTTAAAACAAGGTTAAAATAACCTTATTTTGCGTTTTCGTACCATGACATCCTTAAAAATAAGCTTATTATAGGCATAAAACAATATTGTTTTGTTAGCAGGTTTGATGACGTCACCTCTAATCGTTCATTCAAATCGTACCATGATGTGTCTTTTGACAACTAGCATTATGGTTTTTATGTCAATTGCATATATCAATCAAAATATAACATTATATACGCGACGAATTATCCAAATTTATGATAAAAATATCTATTATTATAGTGATATAAAGTCAGTAGATCGTATTTATTTAACTTATCGAATTAATTGTGTATCTCTAGCCTTCTAGCTTTTGCCATCTAGCATTTCAAGATGGCAAATGAATATGAACTATTTGTGTTTTTGGAAGCAAATACCAAAAAGCCAATAATAGATACACGAAAGCGACGTGGTATGCATCTATGCTACGTGAGGAATCAACACTTTCGCATGCAATGGACCAAAATGCCATTTGCTATCGAAACCATACGACCGTATGGGTTTGAAGCTCACCGAGTCGCTCGCATATTATCACCAAAATAATCGAGGCCTCGGGCGGGGAGCTTTTTCCGCCAACGCATTAGCTTGGCTAGCCTGTTGGGAACCTTGCCGATAATCTACGGCAGCCTAGAGGAAAATTTATATACGAGTGCTAGATTGTATTTCATTTATTTGTTGTAAATATTTAATATCGTATAGATTAAGCTTTACTGTGATTGTACTGTATTCATAAACGTTTATATACCTAAATACACATAATGTTTCATTGTATGACCTGCAACTACAGTAGCATTCCTGACAAAAGGTAATAAATAAAAATATGTGTTGATTCCTGTGGTAAATTCTTTATTCATATAATTTAAAGACAATAGGTACCTGCCTAGACTATAGGTATTAAGACTGAAGTGCCATACATAAATATAAACCTACCTAGGTATATATTTATGTATGAACTTTGTCTCAGTTTTTGTAATGACCAAGAAGTGCTCCATTGCTTTGCTAGTTGAGGATTAGGTACCTATTTCTCTCCAGCACATTTCTTAGAGTAGTTACTTTGAATTCCGGCGAATTCTTCACTGCAAAATGAATAAAATAATACTTGAATTACTTCTGTTTGTAACCATGCCATATTAAATTTCATTCACTGAATATCACTATTGAACGGCGGCCCCTTGCCTTGTTTTCATATTGACCTAAGTAATATCAATTCAAGTAATATAAAAGTCGATATACATAAAATAAATATTTGTATTATTTCAAAATATGTAGTGCAACAGGGCACATTGAGTTTCAAAATTCGTGCGTCACAATTGACAAGTTTTTTTTTTGTCCCGTTCCATCCTATAGGGCCATCATCTTCTCTCACAAAATAACCTTATTGCCAGACTGTTTTGTTTTCACCTTATAATAATATTACTTTGATTCGTACCATGAGCTCAATCGTTCAACATTGATATAACATTGCTAAGTGCCGAGAAAGAATGAATGATTTGTAAGAATTTGTCTATGGCTTGCTACAACCTGATAAAAGATAAAAAGAAATAACGATATATTAACTGTATAGTGCCATTTCTTTCACACGTTGGACCGAAATGATTTGAGGTTCTTCATCTTTTAGCAAAGTATTAAATTAAACTAATTGTAAAGTATAAGTAACTAAAAGAATAAAATATTTTCGAGTAATTTCTATAAAATGCATACAAATATTTTAAAATGTTATTATGAAGAGTAAGGAAATTAATTAAAAAAATATATAGACTGCCGACTCTAGATTATCAAATGAAATGAATCGGAACAAAATATTTACCTGTCATTCTTGTCATACTCAAATGTCTAATAAAGATATCCAAGATATTTACTAATAAATATATTTGTTTATGTAATTTAACCATCGAGGAAAGATCCCTTTAGAGTAGTAATAATGAACAATCAAATTCCGAAACTCGTCAGTGATTTGTCACTGAATTTGAAAAGTAAGCACCAATCATTGCATCGAGTGTTTTTGACTTGGCCAATCAGAGTGCATGCGTGCTTGACTTAGCCAATCAGAGCGCGTTGTCGGCGGTGGGAAATTGGCGGAATATATTTCAACCAAAATGAACGTCATTGCGCTTCTTTGGGTTAATTGTTCGATGAATTTAACAAACAAAGTGCAATCATTATGGAAACATCTTAATAGTATATTCGACAGTAATATTCAGTGCATGAAATTTAAGATGTCATGTTTATAAACATTTGTAAGTTGCACAAATGTTGCAATTCATTTTGTAGAGTTGTAGCCGAAGAGTTCGCCAGAGATCCAGTCAGCAGGTAGAAATGGTTAAATACAAACAGACCAAAAATACCGCCTTCAATCGATATCTACAAGCGAAGGAGTACTCTCAAAAAAGTGTACGTAGATATGGAGAGGCTGGTCTAAAGTGAAGTCTAAGAACCTATAAACGCTGAAATAAAGTTTGAATCTGTATCTGCAAGATTGTTTAATGCCATACTTATATTGTGTATAATTATCTTACTCTCATTAAACTTATGTGAATAAAGAATGTAGGTACATAATACTTTCGTGTTTTTATTCATTGTGTTATTGACGGGAATCCTACTGTAGTTGCAGGTCTTGGAATTAAACATATTATGTGTATGTAGGTATATAAATATTTGCCGCTGTTGTCGATCATCGACAAGGTTCCAGGTTCAAGCTCGTTATTGGCAGTGTTTCCTCTTTGGATAGCCAAGCTAATGCGTTGTCACAAAAAGCTCCCCACCAACCGGTTTGCCGAGGTTTTGATGATAATGTGTGAGCAAATCAGCGAGCTTCAGACCCCCACGGTTCTATCCACAGCCACAAAGGCTACAGAAAGTTAGGTCCAATGGATGTGTTATCTGCTCTGCAACAGTATAGCAGATTGTTGTGAGTTGAGTTTTCAATACAAATATATAATACCTAATTAATATTTTACTACATTAGATGGTTAAAATGATTATCTTTATAGATTATTATAAGTCTGTCGTCTGTCCGTCTGTTGACAATAATATATTCCATCCAGGCTAATGTAGGTTACGACCAATTTTAGAAAATTTGCCAGAGAATCTAGGTAGTTTGGATTCCAGGAACACAGGGACTACTCTGTGTACTAACACTGCAGGAAAGTTAACTTTATGGATTAATCTGGGGTTATTCGATGTACGTTGGTTATAATGAAAACAGGATATTAATAGTGGGTAGGTACCTAAATGAAAAGTCACTAAATATATAAACACGCTATTTAAAGCTCCGCTTCATCTAAATAAATCTAAGGCTAAGGGTCGAGGGGTCGATATTACTAACGTAGATGCATAGTTGTGTAGTGAACGACAAGTGCAATTAAAAACTTTATAAACAATCGGTTATATTATTTTGGGATGATACCTAATCTCGCAATCCCGATATATTCATTCTATAAGTAAATATATTCGATATAATTACTTTATATGATACTATAATAGATTTTTATAACATACATTTGGAAAACAATGTTATTTTCAGCTTGTAAATACAACGTATTATAAGATTGCTAAATTTGACATTAAAACAATAATGTTAATTGTCAAAAGCTTATAAAAAATAGCTCATGGTACGAATTGAATGAACCATTATGGTAAATAAACAAGGTTGTTTTCATGCATAAAATAAGCTTGTTTTAGGGACATCATGGTACGAAAAGAAGAATAAGGTTGTTTGAAAGAGCGAGAGAGTATGGATGAGTGACAGAGATGAGAATTGTTAAGAGAGAGAAAGTTGCTTAGGCTTATAGCGTTATTTCTTTTCATCTTTAATGAGCCCATAGACAAATTCTCAAAAATCATTCGTTCTTAGCAGGAATATAACAATCATATAACAATAGTGTATGGTAGAGGTCATGGTACGAATATAAATAAGGTTATTATATGCTGGAAACAAAACAGTATTGCAATAAGGTTGTTTTGTAAAAGATGGGGGTAGGCCCCCTGACTGACTGATTGATATTTGTTATATCAGCACCGCCTAAACCACTGGTCCTATAGACATGAAATTTATCTATTCTTTGTGAAAAGTAGGTATCCACTAAAAAAGGTTTTTTTTGAATTTCCACCCCTAAAGGGGTAAAATAGGGGATGAAAGTTTGGATGAAAGTCCGTCAGTTTCAAAGTTAATATCTTCAAATTTTGTGTTAATGCTGAAGATTGAAAATTAATTTATACGTGTCTCAGCGTTTGTAATAATTCCACCCTCGAAGCGGGATTAAGTTGTTTTGTTTTATTGTTGGCCACGCGGGCGAAGCCGCGAGCAGAAGCTAGTGATGAAGATATAGCCCGTTAGAGTTTCGCGTGACGTCACATTTCTATAATTTTTTTAGTGAAATGTGACGTCACGTATATTTTTTACCCAGGAAAGTACCCAATTGTAGAGGCTCATCTAAATACAACATATCTTCTCGCCCAGTATACGTTCAGTAGTGTACTCACTCAATTTCTCAGGTTATTTAATTTAACTTGGATCCTATTTAAATGTGGATGTAGGAGTGTACTTTGATTTGCAGTAAGTGCAGTAAGTGCAGAGTAAACTTCAAAGACACAGCACAGCATCCTGTGTCTAAAAGTTTGCTTACTTGGTTAGTTGTTTGACAAACACAGGTTGACAGTTTAAACTGCAAGATAGATTATCTAAAAGCTAACTTTGTCTGTGGCAGTTTAGATAATGGATGTACTCATGTTACTTTAAGTATAGCAACCACGAGCTCCGATAGTCTATTCTCGGTAGCAAGTCTTGGTAAAAAGATCACTGTTTTTTTATAAGGATATTCATTCCATATTTAAATAACCGGTCAAAAGTGAGTCAAGCTAGCTCATTTACGGTTCCAGCCGTACTAAAAAAACAGTCATTTAGGGGTCCATAATAAAAAAAAAACTTTTCCAAAAAATATCATTTTTCTGTTCTTTCTAGGCTACACAGCCGACCCTAAGCTGTGCTCTAAGGCTATACTTACTCTGTGATAAGTATCACTTATTCTTTAAAGCATAGTTCCGTTAGTCCGGAACCCTGAAACAGATTCATGTTGAAGCTATGTTAATTATGTTTGAAAATGGTGGACGTTTTGAAAACATTCTTGCACACTACCTATGCTGAAATGTACTTTTTCTACAAAATTCAGAAACTTTGAATTTGTTGATTAAACATAAGATAACATGAACACTACAGCAGAATTCTTATAAAGATATTAATAAAAATCATCAGTAGTCTTATACGTCAATACTTTTAAGTATTATAATAAAAGTGGAAGAAGAGCGATGCAAAAGAAAATAAGTCCGCACCCAGTGGAGTAAGTTTTCGATTCATTCGAGTAGTTTGAATCTCGAATTGACTGCAAAACCGTTATATAGTTTAAATAGAAACGCGGAACTAATTCCGGACGCAGAGTTAAACTCTCAATCGGTTTTGATGCAAGTTAAAGACTGTCAGCGATTTTAAATAATCTATCTATAAAAAGTATATCTATAAATGACTAATTAACAGACACACTGATTAAGGCAAAGTGACTAGAAAACTATAATTATTTCACGAAGAGCTCACTATCCCTAAGTAATCTGTCTACTTTTCATTCTAAGAACGCAGGTGGAACCGCGGGGGATAACTAGTTATTAATAATAGGAGACGTTATTGAGTATAAAAGAAAGAAAAAAAAATGTATAGAAAGCAGGTAATAGTTTCACGAACCTCTTCAAAGGTACAGTAATTCCTATGCAAACCTCATATTTTCTCATTTACTCACTTCTTAATTAATCGTAGGCTTACAGTAGGTACTAAATAACAGTCTCAAAGATATTCTCAAGTAATAAAAGATTTTGATCGATTTACACTGATGATGTTGTTAAAAGAAAACGAAACACAAAATACGGAAGAAAACGCTCTGTTACGGTCTCGATCATTTAGAGTTGGAGCAATATTTGAATTCTACTTCCATTCATCCCTTATACTATAAGTCTAAGTTTGTTTTGAAAAGTTTAATTACTGAGTTTATACCTGTTCTTCAGCAAAAGGAACCTTCCAAACCGTGTGTTGGAATCAGACAAATTATAAGTTACGAAGGCGACATCAAAAAATAATTCGACGTGTTTGTTTTTTTTATTACTGGGAACCGTATGTAACTTGGATAGTTTAAACTGTATTATATCACGGTAGATCTCGAGGTGGTCCCATGTCAATTTTATCATGATCTGATCATTTGAAGATATTAGAATTCCTCAACAAAATAGAGCAGAAACATCGCGATTGAACATTTTATTCAATAGTGTCGACAAATTAATAAATGATTATACAATATCCTCGGTCAGTGACAAACCTTGAGAGATATTAAAGATGCATATAAAACTCAAAATAAAAATTAAACCGCCTTCAAAAAGTGTTTACACTAGAAATTATGAAATAACGACGTCGTAACACTAATTGACACTGTTTTGAAGTTAGCGAAATAAACTGCGGAACCAAATATCTTGGTAGAATTGAAAAAAAAACTCTAATACCTACTACTTACTTACTATACAGTGAGAAGTAATAGTTCCCAGAACCGAATTTTATTACCCTCAAGTGGTAGGTAGAGATATCATCACATATATTCTGATCGTAACGTGATCAGACTATTTAAGAGTAAGAAGTATAAAGAAATATTCAGTACATTTCTATCTACGTTCTTTTAAAAACATTTTTTATTACTTGCACCATGAAGTGAGAAGACAACAAAAGTAACTCCTAACTCCTCAGAAAACAAAGTTCTGAACTTGTTTATTTGCTGGCTTTCATCTAGGTCTAATTAAGGCGATGATAGCTTAGTGGTAGTAGTAACGTCGGATGCCGAGACGAAGGTCCCGGGTTCGAATTCTACAATGAGCTTGAGGTATCGGTGAAGGAAACGTCGTGAGGAAACCACCTGGCTGGCTACCGCCCTCAAGATGAAAATCTGTCGCCAAGCACCTATTGGTATGTTCCGATAGCGTCACTCTAGAGTCAGTTCCTTCTAGGCTTTGTGTGCTTACCACCTTCGGCCACATCATCACTTACCATGATGAGATTGCGGTCAAACACAGGCCTATACAAAGTAAAAATAAAAATAGGCATCTTCTGGGCAAGCGTGCTCTCTTTGGCTTGGTCATCCCAAACTCTAAAATCATTTGTTTAGTTACTAAAAAACGAACCATTTAAATATTAAAAAACAACCAATCCAAAGTGTAGTAAGTTAGATACCTGAACCATACTCTCTTCCATAAAACCTCAGAGTAAGATTTGAAAAAAATCACATCTTGTAGTTCATAATTTCTCTTCCGCAATTAACATTTTTTGTTCGCGTCGTTACTGCAGATTATTATGTTCCTTGGAGATTAAAGTTATGATTTAAATATCTTTGGTATATTTTTATTTCGAAGTGTTTAAGATTTGGAATGTTTTATTGAAGGGTGTTATAAATATATATATATAGGATGACTGGTAATTAGTAAACGATACTTAGACACATGATAATAAAAAACTTTCCCAAAGAAACATTTATTTTAAAGAATATGAACGAATACACCATCAGCTTTTATTTAATTTGTTATTTATCCCTATTTGTTTCTTTGGGAAAGTTGTTTGTTATCATGAGTACAATCATGTGTCTATCGTTTTCTAATGACCGTCACCCTATATATTGTTATGTCTTTGTATCGATTAAATATAGACTCTGTTGAAAATAGTTATAAGCAAATAATGTTTATAATTGAAAGATTAAAATACTAATCTCGCATTAATTATTAATCGATCTAGGGTTTTCCAATCTTTGAAATTAATACCATTTAATAGCATAACAATACGTCTGACAACTGCTAACCACAAAGGTCTGAAGTCACATTGTACGGGACAACCACATCGAATCGATCACAACTAATAGATTATATTAATCGAAAGTAAACCTTAGGTCACAGATGCAGCCTTCAATTTCAATAGTTTAAATCGCGATTCGCACGTTCTAGAAATGGGGAGCCAACAGTGTGGACAGCGAGTTTGTGTGCAGTTAAGTACTAGGTAATTAGTTAATACAAACATAGGTTTAAGTACTACAAAAGTAATTTCTGAAAACTAATACGTTATCCAAGGCCTTGTAGTGGCTTAGACCTAAGTCTAGACGAGGTGTTTAATCAGTGTCAAATTGACTTTATTCAATTACTAGATCTTAATTTCGTTACTTACCGCAACAAATTAGTCACTTACTGAACATAATTAATGAATCTTTTGAAACGGTCTCAAGATATTTATTTAATGAAAACAAGAATAGTATTTTTTGTGGGGAAAAAATCGTTACATCTGAAGAGAAACTGTATTTTTTTCACATTTCACAATTTGTTACAACTAGTTTAAAACAAACATAATGGTGCGTCCATGCTACGCGAAGCGAGCACGAGCCGAGCCTTGAACGAACAGGCTTCGTTCGTTGCTCGCGATTTCTAGCGTGGACGTACTTAACGAGCCTACAACGAGCGCGATGCGAATCCCTGTGTTCGTGAAAAAAGTGACAATCGGGCGGAGCGCAGTCGAGCACGCTACGAATGCTCGTTCGAGGTTCACACGCCCGTCCACGCTACGCGAATCGTGCTCGCAGTGTGCTCGTTCGTGGCTCGGCTCGTGCTCGGTTCACCAAGCATGGACGCACCCACCATTAGAATTAAATTATTACCATCAACAAGTACCCAACTTATTCAAAAATATATAGACATTCCACGGAGAGCAATATATTCGATACATAACCACATTTGTGTGAAGACACACATCGCACTTGATAAATGTTCCACAGACTTCCGAACTATACTCAAGTTCCCGATACCCGAAAGCAAACACGTAGCTTACAACTAACTACTTTCTTGAAACCTTTTTACTATTTCTGAGATAGGTAGAGCAAAGCATATACGTTTATTCGCTCAAAGAGCAGCTCGACTGGGGACCTCCACCTTACAGAATACCGCAGCCAAATAACTTTATGCTGTGTAAAGTTGTGTTCCTGCGCGTGAGTAAGGTCGCCAGAGCTCATAGGGGAAGGGAGAAAGGTCGGTAACGCGTGCGTGAGCGATGCTTCGCGTGTTACAAGCGTCTATATATATGGCTATGGTAACCGCTTACCATCAGGCGGGCCGTATGCTTGTTTACCGAATTAGTTGTATAAAAAAAAGAGAAAGAAAGAGAATTTTCACCAATATCCGACTAAGTACTATCACTAAACTAACGAATAGTTTAATTTCTTCATAATTTTTGACAGTTGTATCCCAACTTATCCTTACTAATCATAACTAATATTCAAATGTGAATGTGAGTTTGTATGATTGTACGCTTTCACGCCTTAACTAGGTACTCAAATTGTATATATTGTGAAACATCCTATGTATGTATATGCAAATCCAATAGAAACCTTTCAAATAGGCGGGCTAAAAGACTCACTTACGCATTAATTAATATAAGTATGGAAAGGATGAGTACAGAAACCAACTTAGCTATGTTTTCTATTTATTTTTGAGAGTACTTAGGTAATACTACCAATTTTAGTTTTCGGTAAAGTTTCTTTTAGCCTTGAAAAACATGTGGCTGCTTAAGAAAATGGAATCCACTCGCGAAGGTAAAAACATTATGCGGTAAGCCAATTTAGCTTTCACTGGATTCATTCACAGGCCTATTATGTAAATTTTGGATTGGTCGTACCTATAATATCTATTTATGAGCTTTCGCCTGACCTTTTAAGTTTCATGTTTATAAAATAAAAGTATATTACGTACGGATACGTGTGACTTAAGTAGTCTATTTTTGCACGGAGTGATCTTTCACCGACGTATAAGTACTATTTTATAACACGTGTGTAAAAAAGCATACAAAAGTGCCGGTTTTTTACACGCAGTGTCATAAATTAAATTATTTAGCGATACTTTACAATCACATTTGAAATCTATTAATAACCGTATCAGCGAGGCACTAAGTATTTTATTATTTTCATCGTATGATGAAATAAATAAATAAAAATATGTGTATACACTTTGAGTATTTAGAATGTATACACACACTTCGGGCAAGTGTGTGTATACTTTGAGTTTGAATGTATCTCCAACTATGCTCCAACTGCTACGAAACGAAGCGGAAACCGCGCGAGGCAGCTAGTATGTGTATATAGCCTAAAGCAGCGTTTCCCATTAGCCGGGTCGCGACCCGGTACCGGGCCACCGAAATAAAATACCGCATTAGGTAAATATTCCATTAATTTACTTAATGCATGGGTTTAATAGTATTAAGTGGGTCACGAAGGGACAGTGAAAATTACCGGGCCATGGCAGTACAAATGTTTGGGAAGCACTGGCATATTGAATCCTATTATATCATGAGATATGATAAAAATATCAGTTACTTGTTCACCACTTTACTGTGAGAAACATTAACCCAGAAAAAGGATGATGTGCAATATTTTTCGAACATTCATTCAAGCCTATCAAAAGATAATGCGAAAACTCCAGCTCTTGTTAATAATAGTAAAATAGTCTTGTAACGAATATAAAATCTTGCGAAAAGTGTTTGCAGTGATTTATTCAGATGTGAATGAATGATGATGAGTAAAATATTTGCAATGCTAAGTGGAGGGCTAGACTAACTTAAGGGGCGTATATGTAAGTACACTCCTTTAGACTTGACATTTTAGGTAAAAATATTGATAAAAAAACAAAAAAAATCCTGCAATAAAAAGTGATAAATAATAATTAAGCTATATTCTCGTATATCCCGTAAGGGATAGTGTAATCAACTTTTGTAATTAAGTCTAAGCGTGGGGATAATTTGAAGTCGATGTAAATTACGTTTGAAGATTCTATTACATACATAAAAGTGCAGCTAATAAAAGCGTGTTAAAAATTAATTCCGTATGAACTGAGGGTATCAACTTAAAAATTTGGAAAATAATCTGAATATTATCTACATGTAAAATGTTATGACGGGCCAGTTGGCGCGGTTGGTTAGGACTCTGGATGAGATTCAACCTATCGCAGGTCGTGGGTTCGATTCCCGCACAGGACATGCATTTGTGTGCATGAACATTTCTTTAAGTCCTGAGTCTGGGTGTAATTATGTATATTAAGTATGTATTTACAAACAAAAAGTTATATTATGGCGTATATCGGTTATCTGGTTTCCCCGTACAAGCTCTGCTTAGTCTTGGGTCAGTTAGCCGTGTGTGAGGAATGTCCCATGATATTTATATAGAATTTGTTTATTTATCTACAATTTAAGTAGCCTGTATAATGTTAACAGACCTGTATAATGACCACGAACACAGGTATGTATTCTATCACAATTACTTTATTGATAAAAGTACTAAAATCCACCTTCAACTTCATGTATATTCATCAGGAGATTTTGATAATAATTAAAAAATACCTTTAGTTCGAAATCTAAACTTTAATGGTGCGTCCATGCTACGCGAAGCGAGCACGAGCCGAGCGTCGAACGAACAGGATTCGTTCGTTTAGCGAGCCTTCAACGAGCCTACAACAAGCGCGATGCGAACCCCTGTGTACGTGAAAAAACTGACAATCGGGCGGAGCGCAGTCGAGCACGCTACAAATGCACGTTCGAGGCTCGCAAGCCCGTCCACGCTACGCGAATCGTGCTCGCAGCGTGCTCGGTTCGCCAAGCATAATGTTTAGCATTTTCAAAGTGTTGAAACTTGAAACCGATCACGGTTTTATTCAAGTTGAGTTGAGAATGACAAGTAACTGACTAACAAAACTATTAGGTGTTTCTGAAGGAGGAAAATAATGTCCTTATTTGATTTTCAAATTTGTTCTGCTGTGTTCAGGAAGATTTATGACCACGAGACGTAAAGTGGCCAAGCTTTTCACAAGAATATCCGCATCTACTTATTCTCATATCCAGGGCGAACTCACGAAGACGTGCCTTGAGAAGTTATTTGATTTATGCGCCGCCCTCAGGTCTATGAAAAGGTTCATTGAGATCCTGTAAAAAGGATATAATTTAGTATTGATAAACTGCAAACGTTTCTGTGTACATCGTGGTTAGTGATGAAATCGTATACAACATAAAAATGGTAAAGGTTAGGAGTTATTGATACGAGGGTTACACTATACATGCTATGTTCGTGACAGGCATACGTAACTTTCTATGTAAAAACACCATAAGGTTGTCATTACTGAGAAAATATTTAAAGAAGATAGTTGCACTAATAAACATAGTTGTACCTACTGTTATAAGAGGTAATTGTAACAATAATGAAAACGATGATGCGATTTAGCTGCCTTTTTTATCTCCATTATAGAAAATGATCACTTTGAGGAAAGCATCACGCAATAATTGGACTGTTTTTCAAAAAACTTAAACCGACTTCAAAATACACTAAGAAGTAATCAAATCCTGATCTGATGAGAATGGGACCAAACGGGAAGTGTACCCTCCCAGACAAAAAAAAGATTTTTCCAAATCGGTTAATAAATCACGGAGTTATGAGGTAACAAACATAAAAAAACAATACAACCGGATTGAGAACCTCCTCCTTTTTTTGAAGTCGGTTAAAAAGGGCCCACTCAAGCGGTCTATTTGCGGAAAAGAAGACCCCTCAATAACAACAAGGTCAAATACTTTTTTAAACTCTTTCAAAATATTAATGTCAGCACAAACACGTACGGTACAATTAAATACAGACCTAAGTACTTATCTGTGTAAGTAATAATATTATGTTACTTATAAACATATTCATACTATTCATGTACATACGTTTTATTCGTTTAGGTGCTCGTTTTGAATTTAGGTATTTCATTTCCCACATTTCCAGTGTATCTCACTAACAGCCTGCCGCAGACGACCATTCGTTGGATTCAGATGTAGCCACAAGATATATGCCAGGCTTCCTTTCATTACGTCTGTTTTAGGTTTTTACGAGGTAGCCAAGTTTTTGTGGCAGATAGAAATGGTAGGAACTATAGCTAAAACTAATTTAATAAATATAGAAGAAATCGCTTCATCTAAGGCCGCCTAAATTGTTTGCACTTTAATTTGATTCACTGACTTATGTATTTTGTAATTTAACATGGTAACAATAAAGAATATTTGTATTGTATTGAACTAAGTTTCTAGCATTCTAAGATGAAGGCTGATTTCTAAAACAGTAATTGATTATCGTATTTTATTTACCACCAAACAAACTAAATTTAAAACTCAAACTTTTGAACTGAATCTATTAGTTTGAAGATAGATAAATCCACCATGACGCGTGTCATCCACCGGCCTTAGCAATCCAAGTTCACCCGGTTGTCATTGATAGGATCTTTATCAAACTATATCTCGCGCCTTGATTCAACGAAGTGGAACGGCGAAATAAGCCCATTTTCAATATCCCATTTGAATTGAAAATCGATGTGCTAATCGTCTCCGCCTCCATCTTTGAACCAATTAACGGCGCAAACTTGTGGACTTCATTAAGTGAATTCGTACGAGAAATTTTGCGAACTTGAAAATTATAGTAGGTAGTTAAAGGAAATCCTCCCTTCTTACGCTTCAATATAAGAAGTGATATTCGATATTCTTGCCAAGAAATAGGTTCCAAACAATTTCGAGGAATCATTACAAACATCTGACACCAGCTAAACGTATTGTCTTTTCGAGAGAGGTGTAAAAGTAGTCAAGTATTGTAACGAAGAATATAAGTATTTCAAGGAAACACTCTGCTTGGACTGTTACTTAATTTGTTTGGCTGAGTTATTTTTCCAAATAAACCCTATAGTATTAAACGAGAAATATTTGTAAGTTGTTTTGAGATCTCGAAAACCGCTCTACCTGAATGAATGAAATATGATGAAATTTGCTACATGGGAGGTTTTGGGGGCGATCTATCTAGGTCTCATCTCTGGCAAAACGCGTTTTTACCCGAGTTTTCACGTTTTACGAAGATGGTAAGATCGGATCTCAAATATAGGACATATAAAATTTAATAATATTTTAATTTTTACGGAACTATTTTTCCATGCCAATTCAACTCACACTTGTACGATATTTTGTATCCTGTAATAATAAAATTGACATCTACAACGTTATAAAGGTAGGCAACATGAATCCTTCTGGGTGTCAGCCATTAAAATAAATTGAATATTTTTTTGGTATTTATATCTATAAGTATACGCAGGGATATACAGATTCGACAGTCGATAAAAAACCAATGATTCGTATGAAAAAACTAATTATGTTAGTCTACCTACTATGTATGTGTATATTGCACAAATATTTTCAGAGCCATGACAAAAGTCTGCGAGCAAACATTATCAATAGAGCACGACTGAGCTATTGCATCCACTCAGCAAGTTTCCAACTCGTGTTGACAAACACCTTTCAAGTTCTCGTTCGAGTGATTTGACGAATAAAGTAAATACTTAGTCTAACAGAAAATGTTTTTATGACTACAGACTATTACTTGTTTAGTGAAAATAACAGTCTTAAAATTATGTAAGTTTCAAATAAGAAAACAAGAACGCATGAAACTTAACGTGATGTCCACGAGGCTTACAGAATTTTACAAAAATGATTTTTGGAATAATGAAGATACACCGTAAATGTATAATAATAATAATCGTAAAAACCTTCGAATTCTCAATGGTCCAATCAGCTTATATTTGTTTACTTTTGAATATCTAATTGACAATGACAATGGACAGAGGGGCTGACAAATTCCATGAATTATTTATATGGGTACCCATACTATAGATAGACAGTATGTATTATTACATTATGTACCTAATTAAATTTTGGATGTACAGAGCTGTAAGTATAATTACTATTGTATAATTTAATACTAATCTGTTTATTCATTTAATATGTTACAAATCAATGCTATATAGCAATTCTTCGTGAAATGTGCACCAAAGTAAATTGAAATAAAGATCAAAGAAATTAATACTCAAAGGCAATAAATAAGCACTGGGTTGCAAAATCTCGTTAATGGTCAAAGAAACTTGGCGTAATGGTCGGCGTAAGTTTTCCGCAAAACGCGAGAGACGGCAAACTGGAGGGTTTTATGCTTTCAGATGTCACGTCACAAAGGGTAATGCATTCCACTCTGGTGTAGCAATGGAGCGGAAATACGCTAGAATGGAACACTGATGCATACCATCCCTCTTTATCTCGGTGAAGGGATTTGAATTTTATAGAACAGTTCAATTCTTTTTAAAATAGTTTCATTTTAGGTTTGCCATGTTATGTCTAACGCCTGTCAACGAATTGTTTGACTGGACGTATTGAATTTACGTGAACTTTGGTAATAATTTCGTAAATAAATACGTCTTTTACTTTTATTCAAAGTTGTTTTTATATTACTTATAAAGCATAAACAATTATTAAATAAAACTTATTATATAATATTAAGATACATTTAATAACAATACTAAATCATTTCCTTCTGTATGAAAAATTCTTCATGTCATTTTTTGAACAAACTTTTTTTTTATACCACTTTGGTGGCAAACAAGCATGCGTCCCGCCTGACGGTAAGCGGTTACCGTAGCCTATGGACGCTTGCAACACCAGGAGTTTTAGTCTGTATTTTTTATGTACATTCTAGATGCCAAATTTATGATATTAATTAATATGATTGTTCACGTATCTTTGATCTCATTCTTTGTAGGTTATGTCCTTCTCCAAAGCAGCCTCCTTCGGTTTCTTACTACCTGAAAAAATATAAATATAGCTGCGTTTTATTTTCATTATACTTAACTCTTATATAAAAAACTGCCTTTAAAGTACACCACAAAGTATGAAATAACTCTTATCTGACACGGTTTTGAAGTCAGCAAAAGATCATGACGTGTTATATTTAATGTATATATTTCAATGACTTCAAAATAATAGATATTTAATAGATTCGTTATGGTGCGTCCATGCTTGTCGAACCGAGCACGAGCCGAGCCACGAACGAGCCTAGAACGAGCACGATGCCAATCCCTTTGTACGTGAAAAAACTGACAATCGCGCTCGTTCGAGGCTCGCGAGCCCGTCCACGGTACGCGAATCGTGCTCGCAGAGTGCTCGTTCGAGGCTCGGCTCGTGCTCGGTTCGCTAAGCATGGACGCACCATTAGATAGTCCGTTTATATAGTAACGTTAAAGGCTACATCACATTTTAAAGGAACATGGGGAAGCCGAGGGCCAGAATTATTTTTTATTAAATAGCATAACTGCTTAACTAACCTTTATCCAATATGAGTTTGAATAGTGTTGAGAATGGTGAATCTACAATCAACGTAATGAAGAACGAGAATATGAGGGTTAGAGTAAAGTGAGCCAGGCACGTGAACATCTGAAAAAAACATTAATTCAATAATACCATTGAGAGAGGTAGAGCATAGCGTTTATTTGCTCAAAGAGCAGCTCGACTGGGGAAGTACCTCCACCTTACAGAATACCGCAGACAAATAACTTTATGTTGTTAAAGTTGTGTTCCTGCGCGTGAGTAAGGTCGCCAGAGCTCATAGGGGAGGGGGGAAAGGTCGGTAACGCGCGAGCGATGCTTCTTGTGTTGCAAGCGTCCATATGGCTACGGTAACCGCTTACCATCAGGTGGGCCGTATGCTTTTTTACCGACTAAGTTGTATAAAAAAAAAACTCTGGCTCTCTGGCTCTGGCGACCTTACTCACGCGCAGGAACACAACTTTACACAACATAAAGTTATTTGGCTGCGGTATTCTGTAAGGTGGATGTACTTCCCCAGTCGAGCTGCTCTTTGAGCGAATAAACACTATGCTCTACCTCTCTTGAACAATAATATAATTAAAGTCAAATAAATGAATATGACTAGACCCATGGCAATATAACTGATCATGTATATAGTACATCTAGACCATGTAGGTATTACTATTAAAACAGAAAGAATGGTATAAACAAATACAAAGAAATTAGGTAGGCAGATAAAATAATACTGTGATAATACTCACAATAGATCCAGGTGAAAAATAAGTTGGGGTGATAGCAGTAGCATTAATTACAGTCATTAAAGCCCAGTGGAATATGTACATAGCGTAGGAGATACGTGCGGGTAATTTCCAAATTTGAAGAGAAAGGAACCAGTTGATTGGACCTGAAAAAAGGAATAAATAAAATAAATCAAAAAGGTTTATAGTAAAGATACAATTTATGTAAGTCCACCTACTTTTAACCTACTTTTTTAGGGTCGGCAACGCGCGAGTGATACCCCTGGTGTTGCAAACGTCCATAGGCTACGGTAACCGCTTACCATCAGGCGGGCCGTATGCTTGTTTGCCACCTTGTTGTAATAAAAAAAAAAAAAAAAAGTGTCCGCGACATAACTAGTAGGGAGAAAATAAAAAACCTGCCCAAGTGCGAGTCAGACTCGCGCACCGAGGGTTCCGTACAAACCTGTAAATATATAAGTAAATGGTAGTATAGACCTGAGTATTTGATATGAATTTCAATTTATGACGTATTAAAAAAAAACTACTTACTAGATCTCGTTCAAACCAATTTTCGGTGGAAGTTTGCATCGTAATATACAACATATTTTTTTTTTTAGTTTTGTCATTCTCTTATTTTAGAAGTTACAGGGGGGGGAAACACATTTTACCACATTGGAAGTGTCTCTCGCGCAAACTATTCAGTTTAGAAAAAAATTATATTAGAAACCCCAATATCCGTTCCGTTTTTTGCCATTTGGCTACGGAACCCTAAAAATTATAATAATACAAAACTCACCTCCATATCCTTGTACACATGCAAAAATCATACAACCCACACCAGTAGCCCATATAGGCCTTATGAAAGAGTTGAAAAGACTGTCCAATGTTTGATTATCCCAATCCACTTGTATAATCGGGTATGAAGCATATAAGACAGTCGAACCAAGACCAGCTGCGCATACCCATAGAAGTGCGACTATTGTCTTAAAATAGAAAAAAAAATTTGGTGCGTCCATGCTACGCGAATCGAGCACGAGCCGAGCCACGAACGAACCTACAACGAGCACGATGCGAATCCCTTTGTACGTGAAAAAACTGTCAATCGCGCTCGTTCGAGGCTCGCAAGCCCGTCCACGCTACGCGAATCGTGCTCGCAGTGTGCTCGTTCGTGGCTCGGCTCGTGCTCGGTTCGTCAAGCATGGACGCACCATTAGAAAGAGCTAGGAACTACACATTTTGACGAATTTATGTGCAACGATTCTCATACATTGTATAGCCGCTAGACCAAAATCATCATCATCGTCAGCCTATAATGTCCCACTGCTGAGCACCTCCCTTCACAAATCAGGGTGAAAGGGAATGGGCAGATACTCCACCACGCGTGCCCACTACGGATTGGTGGGGGTAGGCTAGTGGTCAACCTACTGTTGGAATTTCAAGCTGCCTAGAAGGCCTCCAACTAGCTCAATTAAGTGATAACCGGGACCAACGGCTTTACGTGCCTTCCGAAGCACGGAATCGCTCGATTTGAAATATCACTAGGCGGTCACCCATCCAGGTACCGACCACGAAAGTAGTAGCTTAACTTGCCGATCGATTAAAAACGGTTTATCATGCTACACCACGAACTTGTAATTAATCCCAAAGTCCTTTAAAATTACTTATTACGGACTTTTAAGGATCACTAAAAGTATTACGGCTGCTAAAATAAATCAAATGACATTAACAAACTGAGGTTCCCTTCAATCCTCTGTGCTGAAGTTGTTACCTTAGGTAGCTGACTATCCCGCTGACGATGTAAGTGCAGTAAGTATCCAAATATCATTCCCACAAAGAACGGAGCTCCTCTCGTCAAAGTGTTTACGTAGTAATATACCAAGTAATACATCATTTGATGACCGCGTCTACAATGTAACTTTGAATGTCATAAATAGTAAGAGAATAAGATTACGATTAGTCTAGCCATTAGTATGAAGTAGCTATGAATAGGTATATCATAAAACTGGAACACCATTGAACGTTAAATTCCAAAATTTTCAAAAAGTAATGTCTCCTTACTGATAAAACAAATGGTGTTAAACCAATAACAGAAAAACGTATAGTATACAGTACCCTGAGTGTGACGCTTCCAAAGAATTAACGGTACTAACGCTTTTGCGTATTTCTAAGAGAACTTGTACTAGAAACGCAAACGCGTTAGTTACGTTAATTATTTGCAAGCTATACACTCGTGGTACGGTTATTACCTAATTGAACAACTTCAAAATAGCTAAAAAGCAAATTGCTAAAAAAGATTTTAAACTTACGATGGTGACAGCATTCCAGAAGGGAACTCCATTATAAAGTTGTAAACGGTTGAAGAAATGAGAAAAACAATAAGTGATGTCGCCAAAGCGATCCATGCTTTTTTCTTCTTGCCACTGAGTACCCAGAACAGAACTAGGGGACTGAGAATGTGAAGTTGGACATCGATCGCTAAATACCAAGATTGGCCGATACACTGAAAACATTGGCCAAATATAAGAATCGTCAAATGATTGACCGACTGGCCAGTTGGCGCAGTTGGTTAAGAGTCTGATAAAGATTCCACCTATTGCGCCGCAGGTCGTGGGTTCGATTCCCGCACAGGACAAGCATTTGTGTGCATGAACATGTCTATATGTCCTGAGTCTGGGTGTAATTATGTATATTAAGTATGTATTTACAAACAAAAAGTAGTATAATAATATTATATCAGTTTGTCTGGTTTCCATAGTACAAGTACAAGCTCTGCTTTGTTTGGGATCAGATGACCGTGTGTGAGGAATGTCCCAGGATATTTATTTATTTATTTAATATTTGTAAACATCATGTCATCTGGTAGATTAATCCAACCACAGTCAGTCACAAATAACTTTAGAGATCGTGTCTAGATTAAATATAAAATTTAAAAAAAAATATTCAGTATGATCCATGTCGCTTAAAGTAGTTGTTGGTAGTACCATCGAGTAATAAAATTAATCCACTCATCATGTTCGTTTTGTTTATTTTTGACATCATAATCTTATTTGACTACACTAATGGAAGTAATCTGTGCTTTTCGCCATTTACGCTATTATTTTGGGATTATATTCCATAATAGCACAGCTGTGAGGACCGTGTCTTACTTGCAAACTTACCGTTGCTCGTGGATTCATATAATTCTGTATGTGTAACAGAGTGGACCACCAAAAAGCTCTACATCTATGCGCTTGACCGACTATCGTTCCCCAATGAGGGCCATCCGCCATACGATTGAAATAAGAAGCCTCTAGAAGAACTCCCACAGCCAATAATGGAAACATGCGCAAGAGCCGATTCAAATAGAACAAGTGAAGATTACTAAGCAGCTGTCCTGGAAATAATGTTTTGGTATGTTCCGAAATATGTCGTTAATAATCCTTATCTTCCAAATAAATATATCGATATCACAAAATTATTGATAAGGTATGCAAAGTGTCAATTTTTAGATTTATGATGATAAATTATATGCCGATTAAATTAACAGGTGGTGTTCTGATAACGACACCTATTAATTTAATCGGCATGTTTTCGGTTTGTTGGAATTTGATAGAAGAATAGATATTATATAAAAATACTCTGAAAATGTTTACTTACTTCCATTAAGTTTTCCGGCAGTGGTGTAAACTACGAGCAAACCACTCAACATAAAGAATGTATCCACAGTTATGTGAGCTCCCCACGCCCATACAGCTTCAGGCTCTGTTGACCACTTCAAGAAAAATAAACAGCCATAGTTACTTCGATAAACAGTAACGGCAATCTAAATTCCGCTACCCCAATTGGAGGTGGCAGAAAGTGGAATACCGTGGAATATACAACACTGCGAGTATCAATAACCCACAGCAATAATAATTTCGTAACAGAAAACACTCTCACCACATATCCTTCAATAGGATTTGACCAAAATGGAACGGATGTCAATGAATGTCCAATTATGACCCAAATCATAGCTAGTGCTCTGATGCCGTCTAAGCACTCTAATGTATTTGAACTTGATGTAAAGGTCATTAGACGTCGGCCGTTTGTATAAACTGAGAATGATGAACCAATAACACTTGCCATTTTAGCATCTGGAATCAGAATTGTTGTTGTAGAAAGAGCTTGTAAGTCCGTAGCACAAACGAGGTGATTTAAATCAGGGTTTCTTTATTTGTTTCAAAGGAAATACTTTTACCTCTTTTAATAATAAACCTATGATAAAGATCATAGCACGTGCTCAACAAAGTGAGCAATCCAATAATAGAGAAGACGATTCTGAAACAGAAGAAGATAATTAATATTTAAGTAATACAGAATCATAATTTTAAAAAGATTGTGACAAACTTACACAGTAGCATAATCCCCTGGCACCCAAGGTTTATCATTGGGTAGTCGACAAAAATCGTCTTCATACTGAAAACCTATAGAAGTAAGATTGAACAGAAATGATGTCATCGCTTGCTCAGTAGAACAGGACTTGGGAATACAGACAGCTAATCTAAACACCATTCCAGATAAGGGACTGCCTGGTAACAATCTGTAAAATTATGAAATTTTAGAAACAACAAAATAGCTGCATATAAACATCGATAATTCTAATTTTTATTGAACATTTTATAGTAAGAATTTAAAATTGTATATTTCGACATTGGTTGTACATTTTTATGTACACTTTTGAACGTTAATGTTTTGACTATTATTAATATTCTTCTAAGATTTTGTGCAATATTCTGTTGTAACTATTCATTCAAACTCTTTAAGATTTAACCGTACTAACCTTTCGTCAAATTGTCCAGCCATTGCTTTCAGTCCTTGATGTAACTTTTGATATTTTTCTAAACTGCTGATTGTTTTATTATCTAAACGAAATGCACTTGGATCAAAGTCAGGCCAGTCTGGTAGTTCAGGAAGACTAGGAAATTCGAAGCTTTGGTTTAGCGGTACACGTATCATGCAATATTTCCCTTGCAGCACAGATCCCTCTATTTCCTCCGTTATACCTAAACATTGGTGATAATTGCCCAAATCCACCATATTGCCTGTTAAGACACCTCTGGGAGTTCTTATTCCGGCATCAGCAACTAAAAAGACGCGTAAAGGAAATGAAACTTCGGACATCTTTCCAGACGTCTCCACAACTGGAGTATTTAACTACAGATGCTTTCGTCTCAAAAGGTTAATAGCCAAAAGTAAGCTTAAAAACTGAATAAGATCAAAGGAAATACTTACATCTTAATCTCAGAAACGAGTTATTATTTATTTGACCTATTTGTGCTATACACAACTCTGGGTCTATAGCTGCTTCGTAAAGGGCTTGGTCTAAAGCTTCTCTTGGGGTATCCCATTGCAAATGTCCATCGGTTATCTGAAGAATAAATATTCCAAATAGAGAGACTAAACCTTTTTTTGAGTTCATATTGAAGTTTGGCTTTCAATTCACAGGATAAATTAATAAATTATAACATTAGTACAGGTTGCGCATTGTACCGCGCGCAGTTATATTCTCAAAGGGTATGAATATGAATTTATAATTTAATTGATGACTGATTACCGAGTGAAAATTATCTTATCTTAAATCGCAGCCAAATTAATACAGATGATATTAAAATTAAATTAAGTTTAGCTATATTGCTAAACTAGACTAGATTTTTGCCGCGACTTCTATTTGGTTGAAACCACATAGTTTTCTGCAAGACGCGAGAGTTTGCACTTTCAGATGTCACGCCACAAAGGGTAATTTGTAGTTAGTGGAGCGGAAATACGCAAGAATGGTAACACTGATGCATACCATCCCTCTTTATCTCGTTTTTAGTTTGCCTCAACGACTATCACAATTAAGTGATAACCGGGACCAACGGCTATACGTGCCTTCCGAAGCACGGAAACGCTCGATTTGAAATACCACTAGGCGGTCACCCATCCAGGTACCGACTACGACAGACATAGCATTAAGAACGGCTAATCATGCTACACCACGAGCGTTCGACACTTTATTTGACATGATTTTTGAAAATCATTTCATTTCATAAAAATCTTACTAGCTGTCCCCCGCAGTTTCACCCGCGTTCCCGGGATAAAAAGTAGCCTATGTCCTTCTCCATACCATAGGGTACCTGCATGCCAAATTAATGATGATCAGTAGAGTAGTTGAGGCGTGAAGGCGTTACAACAAACAAACAAACAAACTCACTTTCGTATTTATATTAGTTAGGATATTATAATTATATATATAATATATATAGTTAGGATAAAGGATAAATTGATTTAATCATACAACAAATAAGTATATAATTTTCCTATATTATTGAGATCTATATTATATATATCTAGTAATTAAATTGTGTTATTTACGCATAACTTTATTTTCAACACACTTGCTCGTAAATTGACATTTATTGCACCGTTTTTTGTATCTTAATGCAGCTTATTACGCACTAGTGCTTCTTACTTTACATTACCGCACAGTTTTATGATAAGTATAATCCCGAGTATGTTAAGTATGTACCTCAATGCAATTGATATGTGTGGAGACCTTTGAGTATTCACTAATTGGATACTCAAAGGTTTAAAAAAATCGAAAATAAATAAAAAAACTCGAAAATCCAGAAACATGAAAAAAACGGGTTTTTTAATTATTTAAGACGGGCCGCGCCGGGCAATATATATAATACGCTTGTCTTCAATATATGGACCTTGTAATAAGCTCTGCTTTCATGATTTTCTTAGAGATTAAAATTTAAAATCAGTCACCTTGGTTATCGAAAGTGATAGGTATTTTATTTAAAAAACGTACCAGCGCACTATTTACGCAAAAAAGAAAGAAACTGCGCCAAGAAATTACTTTGGAACTTTGGCTACCTAATCTAAAATACGGAAGAACTCGTAGGGAACAACTAATTTCTCAAGTTGTTATGGTGCGTCATCGAACAATTCCTCGATGTGGTGCGTCCATGCTTGTCGAACCGAGCATGAGCGGAGCCTCGAACGAGCACACTGCGAGCACGATTCGCGTAGCGTGGACGGGCTCGCGAGCCTCGAACGAGCGCGATTGTCAGTTTTTTCACGTACAAAGGGATTCGCATCGTGCTCGTTGAAGGCTCGTTGTAGGCTCGTTCGTGGCTCGGCTCGTGCTCGGTTCGCCAAGCATGGACGCACCATTAGATGTAATCTTCATACATTTTGATCGACAGAAAGCATTGTTTTTGTCATTATTTCAAAATTGCACAACTAGTAAAAGTTTTCCTTAGGTATACTGTCGTCCCTTAAAATATGGTAACCTTGCTTGAACCTATTACCTAGTATAAATTTGTTAACCTTTATCTGTGCCTTTATCAAACAAAAAATCAGGTTGCGTGATAGAAACCAATAATAACAAGCATTAACCTATAATTACGGACATAATACCATGATTTTATAAGTATAGTAAGGATTTAGTAACTTACAACAGATGCACGTGAACATAAAGTAATAGCTCAGAGTAGATAAATACTACGTACAACAGAGGGTCAGCGCCCATACTTCAAAAGTTACCACCGTAACTCGCGCAAGTACAGCGCCGGTGGTGAGTCAAAGGTACTATTTGCTAGTCTTGCCACGTATGTCACTACAGCAATGTTCGTTGTACGTCCAATACTTGACATCGCAAGCAAAGAACGAATTCTGTTCATTCGTGGCCCGGCTGGTGCTCGGTTTGCGTAGCGTAGACGCACCATCATTATTATAAAAACTTCTATCTAAGTACTTACTCTACTGACTGATGCTTGGAAAAACGCCTACAAAAACTTTAATGCAATGATTAATAATTAAAATTGCTGCTATTAATCATAAATAATATTGATGCAAGAAGTGCAAGTAAAGGTGTTTCCGCATTAGGCTCTATTCACACGTACCACAACCATCATACAGCCGAAACGACATCACAACCACACACGTGGTTGGGCGCTAATTAAATTTAATAAACAATTTGGCGTGGTGTGGTGTGGTTGCGGTACATGTGAATAGACGCATAGGCGGAACTTATTTCAAATACTAGGTACCCAGCAGCTGAAAATGCTATTTCGGACTCAACGCTGGTTTCTCGCGAATTCTAAATATTGGCATCTATTTCCCCTACATTCATACTCATGCATCCCACCAACCAGTAAACACGCCACCGCGCGCCGCGACACCTGTAATCTCGTAATCAAGCTGCTGATCAATACCGATAATCCCGATAATTTTGTCCGATTTGTCGGTTCGGGATTGATCTCGAAAAATGCCTCGAGATCTCGCGGGTTCGGGATTGCAATCCGTACTCAGGGGATATCGTATTCTTCACTAAGTATTTAAATTTCTCTAATGTAGCAAAGATAATATTCGAAGATTTTTTTTTTTTTATGTATCCTCCAGAAAGATTTTCCTGTGGATTGACGAGAACATGGGCCCAATTATTATCCGTATCATAGAATGAACTGATGCCGTCTATACATTTTAATGTACCTACAGGAACTGATGTAGGTAATGGTCATCTTCATATTGAAAATCTATAGATTAAGATGCATTGTATATAATGCAAGCGGCCCAGAACCATTCGAAGTGGATATCAATGGGGGAGGCCTATGTTAGCAGTGGACATCCATTGGCTTATATGATGAATATACAGTACAGCAGGTCTTGGGAATACTGTATTCCCAAGACTCTGTCTAGACAAATAAGTAGTATAAACACCATTTCATAAGGAACGCTCTGTTAAATTATGCAATGTTTAGGAACTTGGCAAATTGACAAAGTTATTTAAAAATTTTATGTGCGATGATTGTTTATTTGGAGAATGTATTTTATATTTTCGTCTTCGTTTTGTTTTTATTTTTGTTTGCACTTTTTTTTGAAGGTCGAATGTATTGGCTGCATAGCCAATGCAGCTAATAGATTTTCTAAAATAGTATCTTAATCATTTGTAGGTACTCTTTCAAGCTTCAACGAGGTGACACCTTTCATCAAAGAAGAGTCCAGTAATTGCTTGGAGTCCTGGATGTAGCAGTAGATATGATATTTTATAAACTCATTGTTGGTTTACAATCAAAACGAAATATAAGCAAAAACTGGCCAGTCTGGTATTTTAGGAAGAATTACCTATATAGTACTTTCAAACAAGCTCTGAGGCTCTATAATTTGATGGTATTATATCTATGGTGATATTTTAATCATGATGCATCTCTACGTGATTATAAGTACCTAGGTAGGTATACATGGATGTAGTGGTAGGTACACAAAATGGAACTAACTCAAATGTCTCACTACCACTCAGCTATCGTCGTCTTTAAACGAAGTAAACAAGAAAACCCTGACCCATTTGTTTTCACTAGATTACAATAGATATACTATACAATTCCTACTACATATCTATACTTACTAAAATAGGCACAATCTTATGCGCAGATGAATCGATGTCTCTTCTAGCATAGCCCACATTGGTATAATCACGGTCAAAACGCAGAACTGCAAGGACAATTCTACGTTTACTGATAAAAATGAGGTCACACTAAAACGTGAATGCAAAAGCGGGCCACTCGTATAGTTGGCGATCCCGAACTCACTGGCGGTTTGGAACCTCTCAGCCTTCGGAGAGATATTGGCTCTCTCTGTGTGTTCTACCGTCTATTGACCTGGTGCCATCATCACCTTTTTACCACCGCACCGCTTGCCGGCGATGTGGAGTTCATCCTCATATCCTCGAGCCGTCTCGATCGTCCACACAACGGTTCAGTCGGACGTTCCTACTGCGGACCATTAGGATGTGCAATGAGCTCCCCATTACGGTTTTCCCTCAGCGCTACTATATGGGGTTCTTCAAAAGGGGCGCAAAAAGAGCTCTTCAAGGTCGGCAACACATCGCAATCCCCCTGGTATTGCAAATGTCCATAGGCGGCGTTGACCACTTACCATCAGGTGGACCGTCTGCCTGTTTGTAAAAAACATAAAAAAAAAGTGATTAAGTTATCCCTCTGTAGCCCTGTCATAAGTTTACTACGGTAACGTTAAATATTTTGCATGAAAATTCGAGCAGCGCCTCTAGAGGACAGTTTTGGAATCATACTATTCCATAGAATGTTTCATAATGGTTTCATGGTACTATTTTTAGCATAGTTTTATTAAATAGTATATTATTTACTCTGTGCTAGTGCCTACTCGTAGACAGAGAAAGCTGCCTACTGGATATTATTCTTTGCTTCAGGAATATCTAAATAATTATTGGAACGCACCATCCATATAATAAAATTATATATCTAAGCAAATGTGAAAACGTTAATAAAAGGAAGCAATGTTGAAAAGAACTGATAACATAATGATTAAACATATTATGTATTGTTTTATCTTTAAGGAAACATAAAAAATGCGTTAATTGATATTTAAAAACTATAATATTATGATAAGTAAATGAATCTAATAACAATCTCATAACTTAGCATTATACAAAACGAATATCAAAATAATTAGGTATGTGTAATTTTTTTATAGTATAAATAAAGCAGTTTTTAACTGTGAGTTAAAATATCACTACTAGTAGCAATAAAGCAAAAATACAATATTCTGGTGTAATTACTTGCATCCGATTATATAAACAGTTTAAAAAAATAACAGCCATATCAACAATTTTAATATTGCCATGTAACAAAAAATGTCTGGCACACCTGCCAATCTAATATTATGTAATATGTATTAACATTTTGTTCTTATAAATTACTCAGTCAATCCTTACACACTTGCAAGGCTTCTTCTTTTTCTTCGGTCAGCTCTTTGCCTGTCACATCAAGCATTTTGCGGGCAAAATCATTGATGGTGAGACCTTCAACAATCTTCCACTTTCCATTGCTGGTTGTGACTGGGAATGAGAAGACAATGTCGCGAGGCGCGCCATAGGATCCATCGGAGACTACACCCATACTGACCCAGCGGTCACCAGTACCCAAGAACCAATCCCTCATGTGGTCAGAAGCAGCTTTAGCAGCAGATAGAGCAGATGACATCTTCCTTGCTGCAATAACAGCAGCACCACGCTTCTGAACCGTAGAGACAAAAGTGTTATTCAAGTAGTTGTCATCATTAATAGCTGCTGGAACAGGTTTCTCAACACCACCAATTTTAGCAAGGGCATTTCCAGCATCTGGGAACTGTGTGGAAGAGTGATTGCCCCAAATGATTACATTCTTGACATCCTGTACAGGCACACCCAGTTTGGCAGCTAACTGAGACTGAGCACGATTTTGATCAAGGCGAGTCATAGCAGTGAAGTTTTCCTTAGGAATAGAGGGAGCATATTTAGAACAGATCAATGCATTTGTGTTTGCAGGGTTTCCAACAACGAGTACTTTGACATCTTTACGGGCAACTTTGTCCATGGCCTGTCCTTGCTCCTTGAAAATGCGAACATTAGCAGCAAGGAGGTCTTTCCTCTCCATGCCTTCTTTCCTAGGCATGGCACCAACTAGGAATGCAGCAGCAACATCTTTAAATGCCTCTTCTGGGTTGGCAGTGGGTAGTACGCCAGTAAGGAGTGGGAGAGCACAGTCAGCCAGTTCCATGACCACACCTTCGAGGACACCCATCATTGGAGCAATATCAAGGAGGTGAAGGTAGACGGGCTGCTCTGGGCCAAACACTGCGCCAGATGCAATCTGGTATAGGAGCGAGTAGGCGATCTGACCTGCAGCGCCAGTCACTACGACTCTGATTGGTGCAGCCTGTGGACATATATTAACATAATTAAGAAGAAATTTTAAAAATAATAAAGCAAAGTTAATTAAATATGTTACAACTTCGGTGAACATCATTTTGGTAGTACTTTAGATTGTCAATATTACACAATTTAATTTTAAATTGTTGGTTTATTACATAACATAGAACAAACAAGTAAAAAAGGATGTTACCATGGTGACAGGTTTCTGAACAGTATGAACAACAGAAGTTTCTATATTTTTTTCAGAAGAACAGCACCATAGAGGTGGCATTGTGACACACTATAATTAAATGATTAGATTTTAAATACCGGTTACTACACTGTTTAAATACCTAAATTGATATGTAACCTAATCTTATTAGTTAGGTACCTATAGTAGAGATAATGTTTGAGCTGGAAATTCAATAAAAGTAACCTACCATATTTCACCGGTAAAAATCACCATTAGTGTAATTGTAAATAAAGTGTTTTATTCCTTCTACTTCATGCTGTAAATTCACTAAAGATATTAAAATCGGCATTATAATGAAGGTCAAAGCAATGTCACTGGAATTCTTACCATTTCCGTAGAATATTCCAATAAGATTTTCAATTCAACGAATTATTACAACGTCAGAACGTGGCAAGAGGACCGGTTTTTGCCGCTATTGTTTGAATAACTTAATTTTAAATAAAATTTCACTCAGTTTCTGTATCAAGCCCACGAACGAAAAGCGGCAGATAAATAAAGAAACAGTGATGTATTCAACTGTATAGGTTAAGTAGGTAGGTATAATATGTAAGGAATGTCCTGTCCGCTAAACTGACATTTTGCTTTGCAAGTTTGCGTCAGTTCCAGTCATGTCGTAGAGTTCTCTGTCTACTACGTACGAGTCATGTACTTATTACACTATCCTATTTTTAGGATCCTAACTAGGAAATAGGAAGGTGTAATTGCAGTTTTATATTTAGCGTAGTGTTTAGCATAGAGTCATAGAAATATCATAAGTATCTATATTTCTATGCATAGAGTACATTTGTATATTAGTGTTTAGTTACGGCCTTACTCATAAACATCAATTAAATAACGGATTAAATAGTAATTAGCTAAATAATATGTAAAATATTATTCAGTGTTTAGCTTTTCTTTACTCATAAACGCTTTTTAGTCATGATTTAGTTAGTTGACAATTTAACTCAGAGGTTCCCAAACTTTTTTTTCTAATAGACCACTTTCAAAATTTAGTTAGTCCCGGTGGACCCCCTGCAGCTACATTTCTACCATATACCCAAAAGTCGTCGAAATTTGCGTTGGGGCTGAGTTCCAACCACGAGTTAGAGAGAAAAAGAAGTGATAATTGATTGGTTAAATAATTAATTGATTGTGCAGTGAGTAGATGTCAAAAAAAGTAAAGTTGTCTAATCAAAAAAGGGATTCCATCCAAATTTACTTTACTCTACTCACAGCAATCAATCAATTCTCACTTATATCATTTATGTAACACCGCATTCGGAGGGGTAAAAAATAAATAAATAGTAATATATTTTTTTGTGTTGTAAGTGTTTATTCAAATATGTAATTATTATACTTTTAATTATTATTGTTATCATATTACATTGTAATATGTAGGTCACTTTTGTAAATAAAAAACTTTGTTTTCTATATAGGATTAAGATCCATAATAGAGTTTTAGAATACGGCTGAACCGATTTTAATGTAATGTTAAATAATTTTTCATAAATATATTTTGACATATCCCAGGAATGCCCATGATTTCCCAGGATATTTTATTTATATATTTCTGTAAATTCTATAGAAAATACTTTTAAATAATATTTTTTTATCAAAACTCCGCGATTTTAATTAGTTATTTAGGTTATTTATTACTTTGATGCACGTTACAGGTAGTAAAGACGCGTACAATTTATGAAAATATATTTAAATACGCAATTTAGCATTAGGAAATGGAACCTGGATATAATGGAATAGGACCTGAAATATTTACAATCATGCAGGTCAATCATTATAATATATCATATATATCTCCTATAAGTGAACCAACAAACAGTCGGGTAAACAAAATACTAATAAAGTAGGGACAAAAAGTTCAACCTTTCTCGGCTTTCTGTTAGTTTATGGAAGTGTCCAATAATTACTCTATTCAGTATTAAATTTTAATGGGTACCTACGAATTGTGAAACCCCATTTTTTTGTGTGAAAAAATTCTGACAGAAATCCCGCTTTCTTCTTCTTCTTCTTATTTTTAATTTTGGCAACCAAGCCCAAATTAGGGCTCATTTCTGCCAGTGTCGAGTTATATTATAGTTTCCAGTCACAATAAATCACTTCACATTATAATCCTCAGTCAGTCACCGTCCATAAAAGTCATGTTTTACTACAATGGTGGTCATTGTACTAAAACCAAACTAAAACTCTTCACGGACATTTTAAGACAACTTGAAAAGTCACGATACACATAATTCATTTCATTTCACTTCACTGGTGCACATGGATGATCTTTATTGGGTAAAATACCACCAAAAATACACAATAAAACTCAAAATACACAAATTTATAAAAATAAAAATGAAAATGCTACGTCACTCTGCAAGTTCCCGCCAAAAAGTCCTCCTGCTTTCTTATACATTTTAAAGTATGCGGCCGGGCTCAAAGCCGTCACGCACCTTCCGACCGTCGGACTCCTAGGTGGGGCGGGGCGTCCTGCCGTTGGAGCGTGCGCAGCGCGGCAGGACCAACATAATTATTATTAATACTGGTCGGCTCTCCCTCGGATTGGTCGGTATCGATGTAGGTATTTCAAGTAGGTAGGTAAGTAGGAGTCCGACCGACCGTCGGAAGGTGCGTTTCGGCTTTTATGGTACTGGGATAAAGCAATTATTACACTATCCTATTTTTAGTTTCCTAACTAGGAAATAGGAAAATGTAATCGCAGTTTAAACACTAAATAAAATCTATGCCCCGATCCCAGGATCCCATCTCTATGATCCCATCGTGGTTATATTCTCTTTGATCCCATCATAACAAAGTGACATAACGCCATAACCTTAAAAATCTGTCTGTCTTTTGTAGTTGTATCTTTGAAGGGGTTATGTACTTTGAGCTAGAATTCTCGTGATTTCGTTTATTTCATCAGTAAAATTTGCTTCAATATTCATGTTTTAGAGTTGTGCAGATAAATAATGTCGTCCCTTTTAAGATCAACGAAGTTTGTGCGTTATTTTACTGGTGCGGCGAGAACTCTGATATTGAACACTGCCAAAACTGCAGAAGCTAATACATTTATTAATCCCAAAGCTTTATGTTCAGCTAACAAGTAAGTACGATTTACTCCAAACTATATTTTGTATTTTTTTACAAAGATTGCCCGGTAGCTATAAATAGTGTTACAGTATATTAGAGGTTGCATTTTGCCTTCATATTTATTGTATTGAAACATCTCACAATTTCTTGTCCATATCAAATCTTATTTATGATCATAAATTGCAATCCTTATTTACTGAACTGCTTATAAGTGCCTGTGTCATCTATTGATTTCATAATTTTTAATAGGTAGGTATATGAACACAATACATATACATTTTTAGAATAGAATATTACTTGTTGAACACAGTTTATTATAAAACAAAGATGTTACAAAATGTCAGAGTGGGTATTAACTATAACTATTCAACTTTCTGAATTATTTTTTAGGTTCATGTACTTGAACTTTCTGACTCGCCAATGCACACTTTGGAAATATTTTTTGCCTTACATGTTGTGCTAACTTGTATATCATGAGTTCATGCATATAACATTAGTCCATTGAAATGTAAAAAAAAATTGGGCTTAGCGTGCATTTTTCAGAGGACACAATTTTATTTTTTAGATATCAATGGTCAGTTTTTTATGATAATCTTTTTAATTATTGATAATGCAATATTGTTATTAATTAATTAAGATGATTAAAATTATAGCATATCATTAATATTTATGTATAGTTAGATATGAATACTGAAGAATAATATTTGTTTTGCAGCGATGTAAAACCTTAACTAATTAATATTATTTAAAAAGTTTAATAAAAAATTCCATGGATTTTCGTTTATAACTTTTTTAGTTTTGACTATGACCAAAAGTTACTTGACAAAAGTTTTAGATAATCTTATTTGCAACAAAAATTGTTGACTAATTTTATTTGTGAGACAGATAAACCATAAAAACCATTACAACCCCTTTTTTGAAGATGGCAGCTGGGACAAGGCTTGCAACCCCACAAACTTGGATTTAACTTTATACTGACCCCTTGATATCTATAAAATAAAATTGTGTCCTTAGACAAATGCAACCCCAAATGTAACTTTTCAATGGACTGCATGATTTCTGAACCAAATGGTTAAAAAACACATGACTGATAATGGTTTATTATTAAAAATATACCTATTTTTTTGCACATTTTAGTGTCCTTATGCGAGATTATGCAACATCAAAAAAGACAGAAAGTCTTGAACCATTGTTGCAAAAACTAGACTCAGAAGTGAGAAGATATGGACGGATCACCAAGAAAGACATTGACGAGGTGTTTGATGAAATTAAATCAAAGAATGACATCACTAGTTCACAATCCCTGCTTGTTATTAGATGTTGTGGTGAGTTTCCATTTGTAACTATTTTATCAAATTAAACCACTAGTTTTTATGTATTATTTACTAGCTTGAATACAGTTTGTATTTCTGAAAGTCAAAGCTATTTATTCAATTTAAGCCCTAGTAGGGCACTTATGAAGGTCAAAGTTACCACCGGTTCGGAAGTCAGCCTTCAACTGAGAAGAATCTGGTAAGAAACTCATCAATCAGACTAATGAATGAGTAAATCAATGAGTTTGAAAAGTGTTTTGATATTATGTCTTTATTATAAACTAGAACCAATTTTTAAGGTCAGTGACATTTAACAACTTAACAAGATGATTAAAATATTTAAACTAACCTTGTAAATTGTCAAAAACAATATTGATCTCACTCGAAGAGCTTGTTCAATTTCCGCCCTGCTGTGGGCAAAATATGGGTTAGAATATAATACTATTCAATTTCAAACCTTTATTTTCCAAACAGAGTCTATATTTTTTTTTTTAATATAGCAAATTAATTTACGTCAGTCCCCTGATCAGCATGTCCCAGGTCCCTTTGATACAAATGCTTCCTCCAGACCCTTTGCCATTGTTGGCCAGTGACTTCCTTCAAGTCATCAGACCACCTCATGTGTGGCCTATCTCTCTTTCTTTTCGTGTTGTTTTGGTGTCCATACCATTAACTTCTTAGTGCACTTTTCATTCCCAATTAGCATATTACCTCATTTTGGATAAGGAAATATTGTTAAGAATCCATAGCATGGTAGTCTAGCTGGCTACCCTCAAGTTGAAAATCGGTTGGAATTCTAATGACACAAAAAAGAAACATCCTCTCAGGTAACAAAATATACAACATAAAAAATTTCAGGTGAGCTAGTACCAGAAGAACTTCCAGAACAAAGGACCCTACTTGTGCAGAAGATATGGAGTGTGCTCACAGAGAGAGGTATCCCCATGGATATATCACACTACAATGCCTTGTTGAGAGTTTACTTAGAGAATGAACATCAGTTCTCACCAGCCAAGTTTCTTGAAGAGCTGGAGAAGAAAGGCTTGCAACCTAACAGGTAATACTAGCCAAACATTATTTAAAGGCTTACAATGAGCTTGAGCACAGTAAAAGAGTCGGTTGAAAAACTGTTGCCTACAGTGCAGCAATTCTAAGAAAATCCTTTTGATGACAAAGAAAAGTAGTCCTTATTTTTCTACTATAAGGTTCATTTATATAATTAAATAAACATAATATTGTGACACAATAAGGATAATTTTGCATTGATATTCTCAAACATCACAGGTTGTTCTTCGATTTATCATACTATAGCAGTGTGTGTAAATTTTCTCTGACTGAGAACCAGTATACTTCTAGGTCTTCATGATGGGATTGTGCTTGTAACAGCAGCAAAAATATAATAGTATACAAGCTTTGCATAGTAATGGTTACTATGATGACAGGAAACAGTACACTTACACCTTTTTGAAAATAAAGCTGTTTAGCAAATTAATTAATTTAAATCCTGTATTCGTATATCCTTATTCTGTCCTTGTATCTTGTTGAGTGATTAAGTATTTTCGGGGCCAGAGTGCACAGTACATCCTTAGCCTTGCCATAACTCATTCAGAATAAATATCAATATAAATATAAAACTAGTATAATATTAGGCATACAATCCGAAAGAAAGAAAGAAGAAAGAAAATTATTTTATTTATCCAAAAACACAAATGAAAAGTAAATATAAAAATAGAACAGTAAAATTAAGTATAAATAAATATCGAATCTGTGTGTAGGGATGGGCAGGGAAAGAAAAATATTGGGAAGAAAAGAAAAATACGGGAAAATACGGAAAAGAATGGAAAAATACGGGAAAATACTCAAATGGCTTTATGTTCCTCAAAAAACATATTTGTTGATGCTTTTGATTGTTATTTTAATCATACTCGCTGTTGTATGTACCTACATCACCTACGCGCGGACCTACGCGGACCTTGGAGGAAGTTATCACACATTTTTTTTATACTACCTAGGTAGCAAACAAGCATACGGCCCACCTGTTGGTAAGCGGTTACCGTATCCTATGGACGCTTGCAACACCTCACTCGGGACCCGGGACGGGCTATATAAGCGTCGTACATGTGCACGTGCTCTTTCTGCACGAGACCGTCTGTCCGACTGTCCACCGACTGTCCACGACAACCCTTACACCCCAAAACGTCGCTTTTTTTAAAAACAACGCAAAAAATTTTTTTTATCGTTTTTTTATTGTATGATATGAGTATGACCCTAATAGAAATCATGTTAAATGTTATTCAAACGATTTGGTAAAGGTATTTCTCGCTATATACGCAAAATCTACTAAATACGACCATTTGAGTATTTTCCCACCCAATGGGAAAATTCCCGGGTTCTTTCCCACTAAATTGGAAATTTACTCGAAGTTGGGTTTATTCCCGGGAAGAAACCCAACCCTATCTGTGTGTATCGGAAAGAAAAGGCGGCCGACTCAGCCTAATCAAGTCTTTAAATATATTTTTTTAAACATAATCTACATTTACAATTTTGCCCCAATGTAACTGCAACAGTATCAATACTCATTCTATTATTTACAGAGTAACTTACCAAAGGCTCATGTGGCGTTATTGCCAAGAGGGTGATGTAGAGGGAGCCACAAAAGTTCTTGAAAGGATGCGAGAACTCAATATGCCAGTTTCTGAACCAGTACTTAACGCATTAGTCATGGGACATGCATTCCATGGTGATACAAATGGTGCTAAAGCTGTGCTGGAAACCATGGTTGGAGCAGGTCTGCAGCCTACAAACCGTACATACACTCTTTTAGCATGCGGGTATGCAAAGCAAGGTGATATTGAGGGAATTGAAAGTGCCATCAAAAGTGCTATGGATAAAGATGCTTATGTTACTGATAGGGTGAGATTATTTACACATTTTGACATTAGTGTTGATATAGTTTTGATATCATACTTCCTTTATTAATAAACAAATTCCATTTTGCAGGATATTTTGGAGATCATTGAACACCTTGCTGTCGGTGGTCACGGAGACAAAGTAGAACAACTATTTAAACACCTCCAAAAAAGTATTGGATATAACCAAGATGTTTGCAATCTCATACTGAGGTTACTCAACAAAGGTCACGATGAAACCGCAAAGAAAGTAATGAAAACCATGCCGAAATCTGCTAATGTTGATGACACACCATTCAAAGGTGCTTTCTTTGTCAAACAACTGTTAAGGTTAAACAGACCAGCAGATAGGGTGATCCAGACTTGCAGGGAGTTAAAAGAAGAGGACCTTGTACCAAATGCATTGTACATTGCAACGGAATGTGCTTTAAACCTTGGTCAGACAGAATTAGCACAAAAATTATTTGAAGAACTAAAGAAAGAAGGTAAGGAAATTAGACAACATTACTATTGGCCTCTATTAGCTCAGAAGGGAAAAGAAAATGATGAGGAAGGCCTCCTTCAAATAGTCAGTGACATGTCTAGTCAGGGGTTAGCACCTACTGGAGAAGCACTCAGGGACTACATCATACCATATTTGATCAAAAAAGATTCTCCACAGAATATAATTTTGAAGCTCCAGATTGCCAAAGTGCCTATTATTCACAGTGCTAGGAATCTAATGGTTGAAGTGTTGGATTCAGGGAATATGCAAAAAGCTGCTGAAATAGCATTGCAATATAGACCAAGAGGTCAATTCTCTTTGGTAGCAAGACCACTTTTAAACGCTTTGAACAGAACTAAAGATATTGATTCATTTGTGACAATACTCCATGTAATCAGCAGCAAAGTGCCTAATTTACAAACAGAAGAGGAATCAGCTAATGATGATGGTCACTCTAATGATGATATAAATGAATGTGGTCGTATTATAAAATCTGGGGTGAGAATCCTTTCGAAACCTGGACTGTGTGAGAAACTTTTATTGCAATGCCATTCTAAAGGTCTTAGAATAGACACAAAAACAGCAGAGGATATTGAGCAATATTTAGGGGAGAGTATGACGACTAGTCTGTCAGATTTACTCTCGAAGCTTACCTCGTCGGATTTGGAAGCGGTACCTCTCGAAAATAATCGACGTGGCATTCAGACAGTTCGTACAACCGCTCAATTAGAGCAATTGCTCGCACAGATTAACAGCAAAGGTGGTACAAACAATGCTTATCGCATTCAAAAGCAGCTATTAGACGCCTATATCAAAGAGAATAATGTAGAAAAACTTCAATCTTACTTGAAAGAATTGAAGGCATCTAACTTTGAGCTGAATGTTGCAACACTTGCACAACTGCATGAGTTTTATTGTGAGCATGATGATATTGACAGTGCAAAAGAATGTAAGAAAATGATTGAAGAAAAGAATCCCAATTTTGTGCTGAACAGGTTTAAAATTGTTTTAATGGCATATGCTTTGATTAGAGCTAATAGATTTGATGAAGCTATTCAGATGTTGAAAGATAATAAACAAAGTGAACCTCTAGATAACCAAGGATTTTTGATAAACTCGAAGTGTTGGCAAATGTTGAACTATTTGGCTGAACAGAAAGACGATGTTAAGGTACTTTTGGTATATATAAATTCTAAGTTTTCACCCGTGGAGATACTCTATCGGTAATTCCCAAAAAAATATGTGTTGTGAACATATTTTCTTATGTTTTATACATTTACAGGTAAAGGAAATTACGGAAATCTTAATAGAAAACAACTACATAGATCCTTCGAATGTCATACTTGGGCCGTTGATAAAAGTGCATCTCCTAAAAGACGATATTGAGGGTGCTTTGAAGGAATTTGAGAATTGTTGCAAGAAATACAGAAGCACTCCATGGAAGGGCGAGCTGATGAAGGGCCTCATTATTAAGGAAGATGCAACCAAACTGCAGTGGTTGGCTGATCTTAGCACTCAGGTATGTTTGCTCACATTTTAATTAAAATATAATTTATTTATTATTTAAGTTATTATAAAATACCTTGGAAAATAAAAGGGTGTGTCTCTAAGTACTGTATCTGTATTGAAATATGTACAACATGAGGTTTTTATTCACGCCCATCGAACAATTAACCCAAAGCCTACTATAAGGTGGCTCCTTATGTGTGGAAGACAAGAATATACGGTTGTAGTAGCTTCACTCTGCACTTGCACCCCCCCTGGCTAAGTGACTATTGTATGTGTAATCTGTAATATGAAAAGATCTTCCACCGAAAAAAACAGCCTTGCTGAGTTTCTTGCCGGGGTCTTCTCAGTTTAAAGTGTATTCCGAACCGGTGGTAAGTTCAACTGTATGTCCCAACTTAACGTTCATAAGTGCCTTACCTGGGACTAAACTGAATAATTACTTTTTAATTTTGATGAAAGAATCGCAAAAAATAGATCTGTTTTTTTTTTTAAATCTGAACCCATATTGAACTTATGAAATTGATGAAAACTTAAAAGTCATATACTAATTTCTCTTTTTATGCGACTAAGTCGGTAAACAAGCACACGGCCCGTCTGCTGGCAAGCGGTTACCGTAGCCATATATACGCCTGCAATACACGACCCTTTTCCCCTCTCCAATGAGCTCTGGCGACCTTATTTTACTTGGCTGCGGTAATTCTGTAAGGTGGAGTTACTTCCCGAGTCGAGCTGCTCTTTGATCGAATAAACGCTACGTCTCTACCTCTCTTAAAACTGCAACTTAATTATAAACTTGATATATATTTGAACAGATACACGGTGAAGTGAATATCCTCCACGACTTGGTGCTGGCGTTCATCGAGTGCGGCCGGCTGCGGCAGGCGCGCCGCATCCTGGAGACGCCGGGCCTGCAGACCCGCCCGCGCCGCCTCGACGACGCCTGCCAGAGATATGTTGAGGTCATTCTACCGCACCTTATATTCGAACAACACACATAAAGCCATCGCACATTATTAACAAACCCCTATTTTCAAATCCCACCCAATGAACATACCGATAGAGTTAGAATATTATAGCGATAGCGTTAACAACGTTACAGTAGTACACAACTAATATGGCTTACCGATGTACCTGCGCAAAAGATACATTTTCAAAGCGCGGGAAATGCTATTGGTCGGCAGCTGCCGCCATGTGTGCGGAGGGGCGGGACTTGCGAGTGAGACGGAACTAACAGCTGCACTGTATTATGAACCTTATAGTAGTGATCTAAGGTTGATTGTAAGTTTTAAGCATTCTTTCGTTAATCTTCGGGCCATACTTTCTTTTCTGCGCGAACGAAGATTCACGACGCGCCATATTAGTTGGGTACTACTGTACCTTATGCGAAGCGTCATCAGTTTCCATATTGATGCATTCACAGATATATCGTAAACTAGTTTATTTACAGTCAGAAAATAGGCCAATATGGATTCCTTATCATTTGTTGTCGGTAAAAGTATCGATAAAAAACGAGAAATTGGCGTTCAATATATGTATTTTAGTTGCTCAAACTATACGCGCACTTCGTTTGAAGGCATTTTACCCGTACCGGTCACGGCCCGTGCTTAATATTCTAACTCTATGATCATACCTTACGAATTCATAGATAACTTCGATACAAACAAGAAATTTTATGTAACATAATACCACTAAAGTAAGTGTTACCGTAGCCTATGGATGCTTGCAACCACCACACTAAACTTTATCACTTGCACGTTGCTAACCCTGCAGAAATCTCTTCACACCCTTTTTGAAGAACCCCATGCTGTACCTAATGAAATATAAACAAAACAAACAAAAATGCTTATAAACAACTATATTTACTTCATTGCACTCGTATTACAGAAAATACAATTACCCAAAATTAAAAGTTTCTTCTGACAATAAATGACGAAACGCTTGCGTCCAAATGAAACTCGATTGGGTGAATAGTTTTTCAGCAAAATAATGTTACAAATTTTAAAAGTACACATATCTCTGTGTAAAATAGACACATCAGCTTACAAGCTGCTCGTCTATAAATAAATAAATCTCATGCTATTTACAAAAATCTACATCAACCATGAAATTAAATGACATACTTAAATTCACAGGAAGGCAAATCGGAATACCTAGAAGGCTTACTCGAAGCAACAAAAGAGCTGTCGCACATCGACCGTGGCAACATCTTCTATCACTTACTAATAACTTACAGTAAAGCCGAAGAGACTGATAAAGCTCTCGGTCTATGGACTCTACTGCAAGAGGAGGGCGAAATACCCAGCGAACAGTTCCTCGTAACCCTAGGCAAGCACCTGAAATCCAAAAACAGAGAGATCCCCTTTGTTATCCCTGAAGAAAAAGCAAAGGTGACTAAAAAGGAAGATATTGTAAAGAAAATTGTTACACCTAAAGTGCCAGAGAGACCAACCAAGCAGGATGTGTCTACGAACATTGAATCGCTAGTCAAAGATGACCAACTAACACAAGCAATGGATGTTGCACTCAAATCTATCGGAGAAGGTGTTATGCCGAAATCGAGCGTTCTCAAATTCTTGCTGAAGAGTTTGGCTCAAACTGGTAATGTAGAGAAAATTCAGCAATTAGGCAAGCACATTAATGAAAATATGAAACGGCGCGTGACATATGACGATAAACTGACACTCGCTATATTTACGAGAGGCGCTGGTCCTCAACACATCGACAATTTACTAGAGGCTGTACAAGCGGCCAAAACTGTTGAGGATATGGAAATTGCTCTTAGGAAGTTCCCGAGGAGTAACGCATTGGCATCAGTGATCCAAAATGACGAAATAGTATCGAGATGTGAGTATTTTTGATAGTCACGAGTTAAATAACAGTAAATTTGTCAAGGGGCTCTAATATTAACCTAATATCAAACATAAGGATCTATCAAGATTGTCCCCGCTGTTTCACCCGTGTTCCTGGGATAAAAAGCCTTCTCCATACCATAGGCTATTGGCACGTAAAATTTCATGATGATCCGTTGAGTAGTAGTAGTAGTTGAATGAAGGCGTAAAAAACAAACAAACTTTCGCATTTATAATATTAGTTAAGATAAATGGGCCAGATTTGATCTCTTTGACCCAAAATATGCTTATTAAAAGAAGAGCTGCGGAGATCGACATATTGATTTTGATAAACTGTATTTTAAACATATATCGTATTCTATGATTTTGTCATGATCATTTGTTAATTTATTTTACAGGTCAAAAAGTCGCTGAAGTAGCCGCATCGAAAGGTCATATAATGCCAGTCAATCTTTTGTGGATGGAATATATTCTTGCTGGAAAAGACACGGAGGCCAGTACATTATGGCAGCAATGGCTCAAATCCGCACCAGTTGTAGTATTCAGAAGATTATTACAAGAAAGTCATAATAGAAAAGACCCACAATTAATAGAGAAACTAATAACTTCCCTAAAGGATAATAAACAGCTTTCATATGGTTCACTAGGCAACGCGTACTCGCGTCTAATAAACTACCACTTGTTAGAAAATAAACCCGAAGAAGCAGCGGCCATCTTGGACGTGGCTTTCAAGTTTGGCGTCACTCAAGAGCATTTAAATAAATCCTCGTTGTTAAGGCTTAAATCTGCTATGGAAGCAGCAGGAAAACAATTCAAATACTCTGTGTAATCAACGTAAGGATTTTTCCATTTGGTAGTTCTGTGTATATTAGTTCTATCATTGAAACTTGTTCATTAATCATTTCAATGAGTTCAATAATTGACACACTATGCAAGTATTTTTTTCACAACCCTTTGTTCAACAAATTGTTAAGTTACCCCTTGTGAGGGGGTAACTTTTTATTGGTACCAAATAATGTTAAATTCTTACCGAGTATTGATTTAATGTATGTAGTTGTTTATTTTAGTTCTAATAAATTATTAGTTATTAATTATTATTATTTTTAATAATTTCCCTGCAGTATCCAGTATCAAAACAATGAACAGTACGAGTTTAAAAAAAAAATCTTAACTCCTTAGAAAATATATACGTCTAGAACGACCATGCCCATACTACATGATTTTTAAAAAGTGGCCAACTTTGCTACGTCTTATGCTCGCGGTACGTCATTCTGCTTGTCATAGTGAAGTTTATAATGTTACCAGTTGTTGAAAAAATCCAATAAAATGGGGAAAAATATATTACGGTTTCGATATCTTTGTAAACTACGAAAATAAAAGTTGAATCGGGATAATACATGATAATATAAATAAGAGTAATGGCGCCGATATTAATTTAATACTTACTATTTTTACTTATCTTACTATCGAGTGAAATCGAGTCAACACGAGTCAAATCCAGACAAATCGAGTGAAATTGAGTCAAGTCAAGTGAAATCGAGTCAAATCAAGTCAAACCGAGTCAAAACAAGTCAAATCGAGCAAATCAAGTAAAATCGAGTCAAATCAAGTGAAATTGAGTCAAAACAAGCAAATCGAGTCAACTCGAGTCAAATCATGTCAAACCAAGTCAAATCGAGCAAATCTAGTCAAATCGAGCCAAATCAAGTCAAATCATGTCAAACCGAGTCAAACCAAGTCAAATCGAGCAAATCGAGCCAAATCAAGTCAAATCGAGCCAAATCCAGTCAAACCGAATCAAACCAAGTCAAATCGAGTGAAATTGAGTCAAATCGATTCAAATCAAGTCAAATCATGTCAAACCGAGTCAAACCAAGGCAAATCTTGGCAAATCAAGCAAATCAAGTCAAATCGAGTCAAATCCAGTCAAATCAAGCAAATCAAGCCAAATCGAGTCAAATCAAGTGAAATTGAGTCAAAACAAGCAAATCGAGTCAAATCATGTCAAACCGAGTCAAACCAAGTCAAATCGAGCCAAATCAAGTCAAATCGAGCCAAATCCAGTCAAACCAAGTCAAATTGAATCAAATCAAGTCAAATCATGTCAAACCGAGTCAAACCAAGTCAAATCAAGTCAAATCAAGCAAATCAAGTCAAATCGAGTCAAATCCAGTCAAAACAAGTCACATCAAGTCAAATCGAGTCAAATCAAGTGAAATTGAGTCAAAACAAGCACATCGAGTCAAATCATGTCAAACCGAGTCAAACTAAGTCAAATCGAGCAAATCAAGTCAAATCGAGCCAAATCAAGTCAAACGAGCCATTTTTTTTTATATATATACAACTTAGTCGATAAACAAGCATACGGCCCGCATGATGGTAAGCAGTTACCGTAGCCTATGGACGCTTGCAACACCAGGGGTATCATTCGCGCGTTGCCGACCCTGAAGAAATCTCTTCACACCTTTTTTGAAGAACCCCATGCTGCACTCCATTGGGAAAACAACGGCGGGGAGCTCATTCCACAGTCCGAGCGTCCGCGGAAGTTTTTTTTTATATTTCATTTTAATACAAACTTATTTTGGTGACTGTACTTTTTGTTGTAGGTCCAATATATTGGTATATTGGAATTACCACCTATATACCAAAATACCTAGTATACCAAACATCAAGTCAATCTGACCACTGGAAGTGGGTGAAATTCGACTTGCAAGATTTGGTCCTAAAACAGACAGAAAACTAAGCTTTTAAAAATACTTGCCTTGCAAGGCACTGCTACCTTTTTTAGGGTTCCGTAGCCAAATGGCAAAAAACGGAACCCTTATAGATTCGTCATGTCTGTCTGTCTGTCTGTCCGTATGTCACAGCCATTTATTTCCGAAACTATAAGAACTATAATGTTGAAACTTGGTAAGTAGATGTATTCTGTGAACCGCATTAAGATTTTCACACAAAAATAGAAAAAAAACAATAAATTTTGGGGGTTCCCCATACTTAGAACTGAAACTCAATTTTTTTTTTCCATCAAACCCATAAGTTTGGGGTGTCTATAGATAGGTCTTCAAAAATGATATTGAGGTTTCTAATATCATTTTTTTCTAAACTGAATAGTTTGCGCGAGAGACACTTCCAAAGTGGTAAAATGTGTGTCCCCCCCCCCCTGTAACTTCTAAAATAAGAGAATGATAAATCTATAAAAAATATATGATGTACATTACGGTGCAAACTTCCACCGAAAATTGGTTTGAACGAGATCTAGTAAGTAGTTTTTTTTTATACGTCAAAAGCAAATACAAATTGAAAAACACGTACCTGGTATTCGCTTTTGAATGTGTATTTGCTTTGTTTAACAAACTTTATTTAACAAAAAACACTCCTTTATAAAGAAACTGTGGTTAAACAATGCAAATACAAACTGGAAAACGAATACCAGGTAACAGATTTTCAATTTGTATTTGCTTTTTTGGCTTCACTTTCGTGTTCCGCGCACTCCATCTGAATTATTCTGTAATCTGTGGTCAGAGCAAAGAACAGATTTTTTGGCTAGTTTCCAGAGATCTTCACTACAGCTTTTCCGAATGATGTCTATCCATTGGCTTCTTAAAATTGGATGGACTGTAAAAAAAAGTCTCATTTTCAACTAAAAAAACAATTTAAAAACGTGACATCCACTGTCGAGAATGACATCAGTCATTAAAAAAAAAGACCGCCATTTATAATTCAATTCGAGATTTTCACAAAATGTACGTCACACGCATAATAAAATAACTATGATCGAAAAATCCGAAAACGATAAACACGGCAACTTCGCACACGTCACCGTCGCTTTTTATATATAAGTATCTACATACTCGTATTTAGCTATTGACTGATATTACCATGGGAGTTTCGAGTTCATAAACTGGCAGGACAGGCAATACGTAAATATGGCGCTTACTCAAAATAATTTATTTTCGAAAAATTTCAATGGCTTATATTGCAGGAACTAATAGGAAATATTGTTACTTACTGATGATAGCTGAGTTTTTTTGTTGATCTAGATCGACCTATGTAGTTTCTGCACACTTTTATCACACAAAAAGACATTCTGGAACAATACACTTTTGGTGAATTTGGTTGTGTCCCAGTGACGTCTCGATTGACACTGAGGGCGGGAAAATGATTTGCGCCCTAACAGTTAGAGGACATTTTTATCTACGCGTAAACAGCTTCGTAATATATCATTAGTCAAAGCTTAACTCATGTTTTTTTTTTCACTATGCCTAAGTTGAGATTGTTAGGGTCCATCCATACTTAGAGAAATTAATACTTCTCTGAGGGTCCATAATAGAAATTGCAGTACATTCGTGCAGCACTTGCCTCGATGTGACTAGGGAAATTATAGATTTTCATTCAATATCAAAGGCCGGCTAAGTCCGCTCGAAACTTCAATTCGAGATGCGTGCATAAATCGACCTGAATATTGCTATTCCTGTTTGGCTGAAAACAAATGCGCGCAAAACGCGATCCTAGCCTTCTTCTTATATGCCTGTAATCCTAGCACATCCCATAAAGAAATGGATTCTTTACTCCTTTCTGGTCACAGTACAAGGAAGAGGAACAGTATGCTTCACACATTCAGCCGAACGCGTCTCATGCCTACGCTACGCACCTATAATCTCGGTATACAATAGTCACGACTCCGCAGCTAGAGGTACGGCGAGGGACTCCCAAGTATTTATTGATTTTGTTATTACAACAATATCAACTTTATTAATTAGTGTATAGATTTTTAATATAGTGAATATCGAAAACGCAGACCAGTTTCTATGGAAATCTAGCTAGTATTTTTATTAAATAAAATTTTGGCTAAAACTAATTAAAGTTCATTTTCTTTCTAATTCGTAATTAGCAGCTATATTAAAAAAAACCGGCCAAGTGCGAGTCAGACTAGCGCACCGAGGGTTCCGTACAAACCTGTAGGTATATAAGTAAATGGTAGTATCACAAAGTAAATAAAGGGGACAGAGACCAAGCTTCATATAACCGCGCTACGGTAGGTACACAACTACAAGCTGAAGGTGCGTGTGTGCGAAACAGGCGGCTCGTCACGTACGAGGGGAAACCGGTTTATACTGGCTCGGCTTGTGGTCAAACTCAGGGCACTCGCGCATCGTGTTTGTTTACGTTTAGATTTAAATAATAGAATTTTAATATGAAAATGTGTAAATATGGTTTAGGTTTTTTTTTTTTTTTTTTTTTTTTTATACCACTTAGGTGGCAAACAAGCATACGGCCCGCCTGATGGTAAGCGGTTACCGTAGCCTATGGGCGCTTGCAACACCAGGGGTATCACGCGCGCGTTGCCGACCCTGAACTAGGTACTGTACTGAGTCTTTGAACAATAATAGAATTAAATAAGTTTTCTTTTAGTACCTATCTTGCATATAATAGGTAGGTAGGTATTAGCTTTCTGGTAATTGTTTTTATATTGTCTCATTTCTCGTAAATTTATGGTATGATTGGTGTTTATGATTTCAATATGTAGGTCTACCTACCTACCTATCCTATTTAACGAGCATGTATGTTTTGAGATCTCGAAAACGGCTTTAACGATTTCGATGAAATTTGCTATATGGGGGTTTTTGGGGGCGAAAAAGTGATCTAGCTAGATTTCATCTCTGGGACAAAGCGATCTGCTGAGTTTGCGAGCAAATCTTAGTCACCCAGGTATGGTCAGCTACAAAACTAGATTTTCATTTTAGTACCATTTCGTAATAATCTGTAATAATATAATATGTAAATCATATGTAAATAGAAATATTCTATATCATCTATCATCACGAAAAAGCTGATAAGTATACATTTTTATTTATTTAATGTTATTCTCCTTTGCTAACCCTACCAAAATAAGTATCATTTTTGAACGCTCCTTAGAAACTTGTACTCTGTTCCCTTCAATCCTCTGTGGTAGTATAGACCTGAGTAGGTATTTGGTAAGTATTTGAATTTGATATGAATTTCAATTCAATTCGTGTGACGTTTATGTTTTCGTTCACCGTTCGTTTTACTTAGAAACAGTTAAAACCACAAACATACGAAGAACCGACATCGTGAACTGCAAATTTTGACCCACCTCCGAGGCAGGGTTTTGCGTAGATTGAGGATGGTATCCTCAATCTACGGTCGTTTGTGATCATATTTTGACATCTTTGAATTTGACAGATAAGTTTTGGAAAATTCAAACGAGAAGCGAAAATTATAATTTTTATTCTAAAATTTGATATAAATGCTAACAGACAAGAGAAGAATTTATCAGATTAACTTTGTTTATAGATTAACTGAAGGAAAAAGGTAGATTGAGACAAGTGACAAGCAGGTGATGAACAAGCAAATGTCATTTTTAGGGTTCCGTAGCCAAATGGCAATAAACGGAACCCTTATAGATTCGTCATGTCTGTCTGTCTGTCTGTCTGTCTGTCCGTATGTCACAGCCATTTATTTCCGAAACTATAAGAACTATAATGTTGAAACTTGGTAAGTAGATGTATTCTGTGAACTGCATTAAGATTTTCACACAAAAATAGAAAAAAAACAATAAATTTTGGGGGTTCCCCATACTTAGAACTGAAACTCAAAAAAAAAAATTTCTTCAAACCCATAAGTGTGGGGTGTCTATGGATAGGTCTTCAAAAATGATATTGAGGTTTCTAATATCATTTTTTTCTAAACTGAATAGTTTGCGCGAGAGACACTTCCAAAGTGGTAAAATGTGTCTCCCTCCCCTGTAACTTCTAAAATAAGAGAATGATAAATCTATGAAAAATATATGATGTATATTACGATGCAAACTACCAACGAAAATTGGTTTGAACGAGATCTAGAAAGTAGTTTTTTTTTAATACGTCATAAATTGAAATTAATATCAAATACTCAGGTCTATACTACCATTTACTTATATACCTACAGGTTTGTACGGAACCCTCGGTGCGTGAGTCTGACTCGCACTTGGCCGGTTTTATTGTATCTAATCGTTCGATTGGAAAATATCGTTTGTGGCAAAAGTTGCAAAATTGATGAAATTTTCCAATTTCCAAAAGAGATGTGATGTGACTAAAATAAGTTTAGTGCGATTTATAATAGAATCGGCACCATTGTATCATCTATGGACTATAATGTGAAAGTGATTTATTGTGACTGGAAACTATAATATAACTCGACACTGGCAGAAAAGAGTCCTGATTTGGGCTGGGTTGCCAAACTTAAAAATAAGAAAAGAAGAAGACAGGAAGGAAAAAAATTTTAGCGCGAAAGTAAGCGTCACTTCGTAAAGTTTTTCTCGCTTTTGAATATTTTATTTTTTAGCACGTAAAATTCATTCTCAAAAAATGTTTTATCCTGCGGATTCATTGAAGCGAGGTGGCAGATTTCACTTGTGTTGGATTGCCGATTCTTGGCCCTTACGATTTGCAACAGTAACCCACAGGCAACTTTGGTCGCATGATATCCGAAGAACATGGTATATAATTCACATTTCTTATTTTATTACGAGATTATTTACCTTATATTAAGTTTTTAATAACCTACTTACCATTTGCAATTTCAGTGATGATTTGCTCAAAGTTATACGAGATGAATCGGGGCGCCCAACGAAAAGGTTTTCCCTTCGTCTCAGTTCTCAAATAATGCGTGGGCTTGCCAGGATCTATCAGAAGAAAGTCACTATTGTGCTAGGTATAAACTTAAAGGACAACTTATGTTCATAACCAGTAGGTATTCAGCAGGTACCTATGGTACTTGCATGAAAAGTCCTAACTCCCTCCAATTTCTAAGAATCCTCAGGGCATATTTTAAATAAAATTAAGATCTTCTCCAAACAATAATTGAGGCTTATTGTCTACTACAGAAGAAGACATAATTTTACATGTCTATGGAACCCACCCAAGAATTGTCATTACTCTCGTTTTAGTTATTACTTACTATTTGTTCATAATATTTTGTATATATGTGGAAGCATTGTTATTGTTATACAACACATGGACATTCACTCACCATCAGGAACACTGCAAAATGCTTTTACACTTCAAAATTTCTCTTCATTCATACTGAAGGAGAGCTGTGGTACAGGTATTCCTAGTACAGACACCAGTTTCTATCAAATTGTTTTTTTTTAAAGCATTAAAGTGGCAAACAAGCATAAGGCCTGCCTGATGGTTAGCAGTTACCGTAGCCTATGGACGTTTGCAACACCAGGGGTATCACTTGCACGTTGCCAACCCTGAAGAAATCTCTTCACCCCATGCTGTACTCCATTAGGAGCTGATTTCACAATCTGAGCATCCACGGAAGAAAACTCCTTTGCTATACTAAAATGCTCATTATTGTTTTTGTTTATATATAATTTGTGAGGAGAGAATAAACATGAAAATGAACAATTCCATCCAAATAAAACATGATGATTTCTGTTACTTCTTCTACATCTACCTATCAAAGAAGTTATTTTAAAGTCCGGCTACAAACTTCCTTTAGTATCACACCTGAATAATAATTCAGATAAGTATTTGTATTTTTTAAATACTAATTGTTATTTTGCAGGTGATTTGTGCATGATTAACGCTAATGTTATGAAACTCTCACACAAGAAGTAAGTAGTAGCTTACTATTATGTATACAAATTAAGTATGTAACTTAATTTTGAGTAATAGTACTAGCTCTGACTACAAAATATTTAGCAATAAGACTTCTGCTTACCTCAAGCGATATTGGGCAGGATATGGGATAAATGAGGTTCTTTATATACAGCTCTTTAAGAATGATAATGCGCATGATATACCTGCTTGCATTATATTATGCTTATGACGGGCCAGTTGGCGCAGTTGGTTAAGACGTGGAGTCTTAACCTACAGCGCCGCAGGTCGTGGGTTCGATTCCCACACAGGACATGCATTTGTGTGCATGAACATGTCTGTATGTCCTGAGTCTGGGTGTAATTATGTATATCAAGTATGTATTTACAAACAAAAAATAGTATATGTATTATATCAGTTGTCTGGTTTCCATAGTACAAGCTTTGCTTAGTTTGGGATCAGATGACCGTGTGTGAGGAAAGTCCCAGGATATTTATTATTTATTTATTATGTAAAAATTACATATAATTCTAACTTCATCTTAGTATAGTATATCTTACATTAAACAGATGGAATGTGCATGAAGTTATTGAATTGAGAGGCGAGGAGCAACCACAGTTGCAACAGCTGCCACAAATTGTTGTTCAAGATGTGGAAGAACTTGAAAATGAGAAGGAAATTGAAAAAATGATTGTTGTATGACCTCTTTGTAATCTGCTATCTTTGATTTGAATCACATTATCATTATAACGTTTCCATTGTCACTAGTACTACCTCCAGTGATAGTGGCGCCACCTACAAATAAATTGTTACTACTAATATTATGTTCGAAAGTAGCACTTAGTTTGTTTACTTTTTATCTAGGGAATGCGGAAAAAGGCTTAACTAGCTTTCTTCTATTATGTTAAAAATATAGTTATTTATTTATTTTATAGATTCACAGCATAGCCAAAACGAATCTCATTATATAAGCCAAAAACATAATACTTATTTAAAAGAGTAGGAACGCAATTCCTATAGTGATCATTTTAGACCATATTTAATTCCACACCATCCATATTTTACATCATATTCCTCTCTTTCAATCTAATATCCTTTATCAATCATCACATGTATATCAACCAGAAAGAAAATGAGCTTTAATGCTTAGCTTTTAAGGACTACATTTATTTACAGAATAGTGGCAATGTTGTCACCAACGTTGATCACATTACACTGAAGGAGGCAGCAATACCTGAATTTCAACTACCGCCTAATGTAAGTACCTATATCACACCTACACAATACACACATTACTATGCATCTAAAGGGTTATTTACTACCTGTTTTACACAACTAATAACTTAATCCAAGTAATTTTCAATGGAATTTATATGAAATATTCCTTTAACTTCTCCAAGTAGGCTACATTTTATAAGTTAGTCAACTATTTTTCGTTAACGGTCATCGCCGCAGGACGCCGATTGATCTTACTAACCTTTTAACGTATTACAAATCCTAGGTGCAGTGTCCAATTAAACCTCAACTTTAAACTCATAAGTATACGGTTTATACTAGCATTACTCGAAATTACGTACAAGTTCCAACCTATTCAGGATGGTTTTGGTGATGAGAATCCACAGCAGCATCTCCAACTGCTGGCACAAGACCGAACAATCGAAGAAATATTAGATCCGGAGTCACTCGCGCGCCTCGAGACGTCGGCGCTGGTCGGCGCCGCGCTCGACCTCACCGACAAGTCGCGCGACCACTCGCGAATCGTGCACGATGCTCAGATGGAACAGATCTCTGAACTTGACGACACTATGATGAGGAAATGTAGGTTTCATTTATCCCATAGTATTAAACGAGCACTATCCTAACTAATATTTATATTTTAAATTATATTTATATTATAAATGCGAAAGTTAGTTTGTTTGTTTGTTACGCCTTCACGCCACAACTACTCGACGGATCATCATGGAGAATGACAGGCTACTTTTATCACGGGAGCGCGGGTTAAACCTTGGGGGCAGCAGTCTGTACATAAATATTTTGAGAGAGGTAGAGCAAAGCGTTTATTCGCTCAAAGAGCAGCTCGACTGGGGAAGTATCTCCACCTTACAGAATACCGCAGCCAAATAACTTTATGTTGTGTAAAGTTTTGTTTCTGCGCGTGAGTAAGGTCGCCAGAGCTCATAGGGGAGGGGCGAAAGGTCTGTAACCCGTGAGCGATGCTTCTTGTGTTGCAAGCGTCCATATGACAACGGTGACCGCTTACCATCAGGCGGGCCGTATGCTTGTTTACCGACTTAGTGGTATAAAAAAAAAACCTGGATCATTCCTCACATACGGTTACCTGATCCCAAACTAAGCACCGCGTAACTTTGGTGGTAATCGTAACGAACACCGTTAAAGAATTTCATCCAATCAGTGCCCACGAATGGTCATCGGCGCGTCATACTGCGTGCGCGTCATTGAATGAAATAATTAATGGGGTTCGTTAGGATTACCACCAAAGATACGCAATAGCTCGGCAGACCTTGTATTATGGAAACCAGACTGATATACCTACCTACTTTTTTATTTGTAAATAGTTACATAATTACACCCAAAGTCAGGACATGCAGAAACGTGTCTGTAACTGATGCCTATCTAAATCCCTGGTTTTGTTTATATTGTTGTGTTCTCTTTCTAGCTACTGGAGGAGAGCTTTTACCTGCAGCGGAATTTGAAAAAGGTATTTTAAATATTTTGAACGATTCATAAAAAATCAACGCCTGTGCTAGTTTGCAATAAAGTATAATATCACAAAATTCCTTGATTCATTCCTATCCTTTCTTACTACCCTTTTTCCTATGTAGTTTATAAATAAATGCGATATTTCATTCATCTATATTTGCGCAGATATTCCTGAAATCCTGCCTCCTGAATCGCCTGCTCCAGAAATGTATGTGTATAAGTACCTTACCAATGACGGTAACCTTACTGATTTTCAAAACTTACCTACCTATGTAGATAGTCTTAATTCACTAGGTACCTGAAAACCACACAAAGATAATTGATCTTTTCATCCTATGTCCTTGAAACTGTACCCCGAATTTGGCACTTAAACTCTTTTCCCTGTTCCTTATACCATAACTTAACTTCCATAACATTATTTCCATAACTTAAGCAATATTCAGTCGAAAACTTGGGGCAACTTATTTTCCATTATGGTTGTTCTTACAAACCATAGGAATGTAGAATTGATGTGTGTGAATTTCACGGTGGTGAGGTACCGTGTAGTACCCACCTGGCCGGCTACCACCCTCCAGTTGTGACTCTGTCCTGATCTACCGGTTTGTTCCAACAGTTGCACTTTAAGTTGCAGTTCACTTCTTGGCTGTGTGTTTTACCACAATATCACTGTAAGTGAGTGATGTGGCCGAAAGTGGTATGCTCACAAAGACAAAGAAAGGACCTCGATCTCAAGTGAAGCTGTCGGAACACACCGATAGGTGGTTGGCGACAGATTTTCAACTTAAGGGTGGTAGCCGTCAGGTGGTTACTACTAAGTACCCTACCACCGTACTACGGTTTGCTCACGATGTTTTCCTTCACCGAAAGCTCAAGCTCATTGAAGGATTGGAACTCGCCGGGCTATTGCGTATCTTCATCCAATGACGCGCACGCGGTATGACGCGACGATGACCATTCGTGGTCCCTGATTGGATGAAATTCATTAATGGTGTTCGTTACGATTACCACCAAAGTTACGCGGTAGAGCCCCCGGGATCATCGTCACGGCATTCGACGTCGCTATCAGTGAGATAACATCGAGAGAAACATTAAATAATGATTTAAGAAAATATGTTATAACAGACAATTGCCACAAGAAAATGAAGAGCCGATTCCTGGACCGCCAAAACGACCTATCATTGAAACTTCAAAGCAGCCAGAACCTGAGGACATTGAATTAGAGGTATCAAATTAGGATTACCAAACCCAGCATATATCTAATTATGTTCTACATCTAAGTATATTATCTAGTCCAAATACGTAACAATAGGTTTATACCTAGCTTATACTTATTTAGCTTTCAAATCCATACTAAAATGCGATAGTACTTAACTGTATGTTACCTTTTCACGCTGAACAGATCTTGATGAAATTATGCACGCAAATAACCTTTGTTATGGAAAAGGACATACGCAATTTTTTATCCCGAATCCAGTAGTAACAAAAAATTATTAAGATGAATGCGTGAGAAGGTTTCCCATTTACCAATTTATTTTGTGGCAAATTACCTAGTCATATTATGACAAAGTACTTCCTAGTAATATGCGGTATAATATAACGCGGGTAAATTATATAGAGAATAATTTCATAGGAATTGGAAGTGCAGCCACCGCAGTCGAGGCGCCGAAGAAACAAAACAAAGTTGATAATAGACAATAAAATAAAATTGAGTGGAAATATCCTGCGCTCTAGAACCGAGAATACTAAAGTTGAATTGAGATGCAAGGTATGAAGAAGAAACGAATACTTTTTTATCCAATTACTTACTGCAAAAATGACGGTATTCAAACCGTAATCACATGAGGTACCTACAAAAATAAAAACTACCTCAAAGTAATTTTATTTGCAGACAATTTCAGACGATTTGTTCGACATAAGGATTCCACCATACGTATATTTCGGTCGTCCAAGCTGCGCCGGCATTAAAGAGGGAAGCAACATCGCGAACGCTCTATCGCGTCTATTCATGAGAAACTTAGGTGTTGTGAACAAGAAATCCTTGCCAGAACGGGAATTAGAGGTAAGTCTACATTTTTCAAGTCAACCTACAGATTTTTCAGTTCAAAGTAGCCAATTTCATAAATTGTAGTAGGTGTTGGGCGCCAAGAACCACTTCGGGGATCTTGAAGTATTTTTCATTCTATTTAGCAGGCATTACATGAAGTATTCACAATAAAAATTATACATCACATTCCTTTGAAATACTTGTTACAATTCTACAGCAAGCCATGGATCGAACCAATCGGACATTCGTCAGATCAATGCTCGGAAGGATTGAAGAAGTGGATGAACAAGAAATACCTCAAGTCGTTGTTCATGAAGCTCCAGAAATACTAACTGAGAAGGATTTATCCAAAAGTCTTAATATGACTGAAGTTCAAAGACCAAGTGTTGTTGAAGAGGATATAGCTGATGTAGTGACGCAGAAGATACAGACATTGTCGCCATATGCGGCCCGAAAGCGGAAAAGCGGACGGGATTCTAAAATTAGCGTAAGTTTTTAATTTAAGGTTTTTAATAAATACTCTTTACAGTATCAGCTAAGGGTCAGTTCACATCGAGACGCGACGCGCGACGAGACAAACTTAGAATGAAATAGAATATAGAACAAAATAACTCGAGTGAAACTTAGAGCAAAGTAAACTTTGTAGAATAATCATACTATGACTAACTGAATACTAAAAACATATTAGTATTCACTTATTTAGTGAATAAATACAAATGTTGTTAAATGTATTCTTTATTTTAGCCGAAGAAACCGCGTCCCATGCAAAGGTCAGAAGCTATGGAAATTACCGGTAAATATTTGACTGCCTATAAAACTGCCTGATATTTAAATCTACATATAGCTAATTTACTGCAATGAGAACTAGTGGCGGTGGCGCCCCGATTCATAACTATATTTTTCCCTAATATAAATAAAATTCAATTTCAGAAGCCGAAAAAGAGAACATTCCTTATGATCACAATATCCAGGGTCGTGATATTCAAGATATCCAGGAAAATATTGCCGTTGATCAAAATACCCAAGTCACAGAAAAGAGTGTCACAGCTATGCTTCAAGAAGCTGGCCTTGCTGATATCCAACCACACATAGAAAAGCCATCTGAAATAGATGGCAATGTTTTGAATAAAACTGTTCGAAAACCAGGCAGCGAAAGTTCAGAGACGCCATTGGGCAGTTTGGATAGAACCAGGGTATCGCTAGGAGACTCTGAACTAACTACAGACTCCAAAAGGTTTATACGGTGAGAATTTAATAATTTATTACAAAAATTCCAAAATCTGCTGTTGATCTTGTGTACTTCCCACTCGGGATTCAGCTGTTCTCATATAGAAAAACGGCCAAGGGCGTGTCGGACTTGCATATGAAGCATTCCGAACCACGGTACAATAAATTATTATTTGTTTTTATAGCGATTATACACACTGAATATTTCAAGCATCTACCAATTGCCATTATTAAAATCGAGTGAAACAAACTCGTTTTTAGCGGCAATAGAAAGACACATTCACCCTTTGGCTACGGAATCCTAATAAACTTAAATTTATTACAGTGATCAATGGGGAACTGAAGGTTCTATGATCAAGATACTGAAGCATATTAGACAAACTGAAAAGCTAAATGATGTAATTCCACTGAATGTGGAGAAACTTATTGAAAAAGGACCAGTCATATCTGGTTACAGAAGAATTATTGCTGCCCGTTGCTTCAATTCAATCCTTAGTAAGTATCTCATCACAAACATTAAGGTATTTGATAATTTAATTTCCTTTATGAGTATTACATTAGTTGTTTTATATTTTTAGAACTGAAACATCATGGATTTTTAAGAATCTTAAAAAACCCAGAAACATTGGAAATAAGGAATATAATTCTGGGACCAAAGTTTGACCAAGTTCTTGCGGTATAACTATAAATTTCGTATTTTTATTTATATTTTTTCTAAGTTTGTTAGATAATTATAAATTCTTGTCTGTCTAAGTTCGTTAGATTTTGATTTATTTTGTTTATTCATTTGTGATAATTATATGCCGTACATTTTATTTAAAAGATGTTGATTATTTATAATACTACATTTTGTTTATTCATTTTTTATTATTAATTCTTTCTAATGTACGTTTATTCATTCATTAATTTTATGCCGTAAGTACATTTTATTTAAAAGATTATTTATAATACTACTCGTAATATTCGTTTAAATTTATTAATAAGTTTCAAATAAAACTTTCTAGCTGTCCCGCGCGGTTTCATTCCCAAGGGAACATGCAAAAAGTATCCTATAAGTTAATCCAGAATATATTCTGTGTGTGCCAAATTTCATTAAAATCGGTTTTCTGCTAGCTGTCCCCCGTGTTCCCGGGGTAAAAATATGTCCTTCTCCATACCATAGGCTATCTGCATGCTAAATTTCATGATGGTCCGTTGAGTAGTTGAGGTGTGAAGGCATAACAAACAAAAAACAAACTCACTTTCGCATTTATAATAATTATTAGTTAGAATTAAAGTAATGATAATTTGATATGATTAAAGAAATAATTGTTCTGGTTTTATATCCATAAATCCATGGATACATTTCTAATCTGGCATGTAATAAAACAGTACATTGATATGAACAATTTATTTGAATAATTTGTATATATAATGATATGATTTCTGTACAACTTTTACACAAGTCATCAACTAGATTCAAGTCAACTAGATAAATTTATGAGTATCTTAATTTTAGGTAGGTAGTGGCTTAATAATTTACAATATCTAGTAGCGTGAATGAATGCTGTACATTAAACAGTTGACTTAAATTACTTTAGATATTTAATTCTACATAAAAATACAGTCATTATATACATTATAGAATTGGAATATTATCAGTAATAATTAAAGTAGTTTATACTTAGAACCTTATTAGGCAATACAAATTTTAAAATAGTTACTTAAAACGAAAAGAAACATAGTATGGGCATTCTATGGAGTTTCCCTACCTTGGTATAAGCATATCACTATTTTTTTAATTTATACAAAATCAGTCTCCTACTATTTGTTACCGAGCTCTGCCGAATGTTAATGTGTAACGCTATAATCAACTAATTCTCAATAATCTTACAACTCAAAGGCAGTCATGCGTAGTCGCAATAGGACGTTCAGCACTGGACGTTTTGACGAAGTTCAACAACAATAGTTTTACTTATGTATAAATAAGAGCGTTCACACAGGACGACCGCGTGAACCGTTTCAATTATAACGCTAACACTTATTCATACTCCTTTCTTTTACAATTACTTCAGAAACAACTTCAAGCACACTTCAGTGTTTCACAGCCTTGCTACAGTCGTTCCAAGCTCTCACTCAATAATCTTTTTATTACAGTCTGTCCTTATAGGCTTAGGAATGACGACAATAATTAGTTTAAATAGCTACCGATTTGCACAAATTCATTATAACTGTACAGTTCACTATTAATATTACATAGTTTCGGGGACATACGAGCGGCAATAGTACACCAATATAACAAATGAATAGTATATATTATAATAATTTATAAGATTAATATTTCATGTTACATAACACTTCATAATTAAAACATAATTTCGCGCTACCTTAAATCAACAAACCGCGCGACCAAAACGGACATTATTACATAGCGACCGACTATAAAACGAATTACATAAAATTTTACTCTAGATTTATATAAAGATCGCGGCAATACCTGGTATCGCAGGAACGAACCGCAAACTAGGAAAAAAATAACTGAAACGGTGACATATCACAGATCACTCGAGACAGAGTTCGCGCGTAGAATGGAATGATCGGAGAGGAGAGATATAGAGAGTAGAACTAGGGCGCGAGTGAATCGGTATCGTAATCATCGTCGTCAGAAGGAGTAGGCGCGCCGTAGTTCATACTCTCGAAGTACTGTTGAGGCCGATTGGCCCACAAGCATAGTTCCTCCGGCGGGCGAGACGTACAGTCGGAGCGGAGCGACTCCCCGGCCGAGTACAGCACGGACCGCTCCAGCTCCTGGTGCAGGTTGTGGGGCAGCGGGCGCAGGCGGGGCGCGTGGGGCAGCCGGGGCACGTGGGGCACCTGGGGCACGTGGGGCACCTGGGGCAGCAGCGGCTGCAGCCGGCCGGCCCGAGACACGTACTCGGCGAGCCACGAGCCCCACTCCGAGCTATCGGCCCTCTGCCGAAAGGCCCAACTGTTACTTGTCGACGCGATTCTTTCACATTGTATTGTGTTCTTGTGTTCGAATTTGATTTGCGTGCGAAGTTATCTATCGTGCTGCTATTACGACTCGAATCGATAGGCAATAAAACATTATAATTCATGTGATTTTCTAATTGATTCTATTAAATTACGTTTTGTAATTGCTCATGTGCTTCAAATGTCACTCGCCAACCTACAGTGGCCTAAACTCCAGAAGTGTGTAGCCATGTGAGAGCGTTGATTATTATTGCTTAGTGCAGCCAATCGATTTGCCATTATGCCACTATGTCAGAAACAAAATGAAATGAATATGCAAAGTATAGAAATAATAAAATAAATACACAAATCTATTCAATACGGTGTTCTGGTGTGTGGTGTGCTAGTGACAATATTAAATGAACATGAAATATAATGTATGTTGCACTTACCATCATTTGTATAACATTTTCTTAATTCTTCACCAGTAAATTAAACATAACACTATTGATTATCGAACGGTTGTTAAGTTTGATGCGTTTATTATAAATAAAGATTAATACAATTTGACATGTAAGTAAGTATCCCACGCCAATATTAATAAAATCGTCGCAAGCGGGAACAGCGTGTGAACAAACCTTAAAGCATTATTATTTATAAAATCACAACACTTCCAGCGCGCGACGACTTTTACAAGGAATGTGTCGACTTATGGTTATTTTTGTTGTGGTGTGTGTAAATGGCGTAAAAATCAAACGAGCAAAGCGATTACAAAATTTGAATAAAAAATAAAAACATGCTGTACTATCGTACACAGTTCATTGAAAAAGGATAAAACGAGAACTACAGTATGGTGGAATTTGAATACCACTAGTGGTTCAAGTATATTATACAGAAAATATTAAGACCTCTCTTAACTTTTAGGCCATCACACGACTCACTATAGTTAGTGACGAGAACGAACCGTTAATATGACATGCGCCACTAATCAACTACTCGATACGAACTACATCGGAAACGAAACCAAAACTACGGGACCGCCGTCAAAAGGAAAACACGGAAAAAAACTTACGACATAATGGCATGTGAGCTACGCGAGGGCGGGCGACGACCGGTCCGCGCGCGGCTTGGGGACCAAAACCAGAACGTGAACGTCAACATCAACATGAACGTCAAGCCGAGTTCAGACACAGACACGGACTCGGTGCACTCTCACACGGTGGGACACGGCGGCTACGAGCCGGTATCTTTAAAGAATAACCATGAGTTCCAGAAGGATTTCGCGCGCACCTTGGCATCGGGCGCGGCGTGGGCGTGCGCGTGGCCGTCGCGGCGCACCGGCACGGCCGAGCTGCGGCGCGAGCTCGCCGACCGCGCCGAGCGCACCGAGTGCGCCGAGTGCGCCGAGTGCGCCGAGGGCGGGCGCGGCGCCGGCGCGTGCGCAGGCGGGCGCGGCGCGGCGCCCTTGTGCAGCGGGATGCGCGAGGGGCGGCGGCGCGGCGTGTCGGCGATGGGCTCGTCCTCGGCACTGGGCCCGGCGACGTCAGGTATGTGCAGCGGCTGCATGTCGCGCATGCTGTGCCGCTCGAGGCTGTTCGCGCGCGGCTTGCCCTCCAGTTGCCGCACGCGAGCGCGCGCACCCTCCAACTCTATGCTTTTCTCTTCGAGCTGTGAACAGTGTGGGGTTTTGCGTTATAAATTTGAAAGACATTTTGAAGTTGGAACATTTATATACACGCGTGCAGGTCGCGGGATAAATAAACGAGATCATCACATATTTATCACGATTAAAAAAGCAGATCCTCATAGAAAATCCATACGTTCTCGTATTACTACCATAAACAAAATAAAATTGATTTATTAGCCGTTCGGCAAAGTTACGCTACCACCGGTGAGGCCGATATTTCAACTCGAGCGTTTTCCCTGCTTCGAAAAGCACATAAAGCCGTTAGTCCCGTTTATCACTTAATTGTGAGTCGTTGAGCTATTTGCGAGGGTTCCTAGGCTTAAAATTCCCAACAATAAGTTGACCACTAGCCTACCCTCCACCAATCCGCAGTGGACACTCGTGGTGGAGTATTAGCTCTTTGTGAACAGAAGCGTGTGCTCAACAGTGGGAAATTATAAGCTAATGATGAACAAAATAAAAACAGGCGTACTCTAAATTTGAGGTCTTCATTGAGGTCTCTGGCTCGCTCCAGCCTCTCCAGTATGACAGTTCGCTGCGCGGCCGCAAGTCTCAGGCGCTCGCACAACACCTGGAATCACAAAATGATTACATTAACACATGCTATCATTTTTTATGTAAAACTGGACACATATTATTTGATGCAGTGAATTTCAGGGTAAAGCCAGGGATACACTAGGGGGCAAATGAAGAAACATGTTGCGGAACATGTCCCTCAACAACTACGTGAAGTGTCCCGAGACAATTGTCGGGGAACATTTTGTCAGCCACACTAGTCAGCCCTAATAGAAATGTCGCCCGAGGAGGTAGTGGCTATTAGTGCTGCGTACATAGTAATTATATCGAGTGTATTGAAACGTAAGAGAAAGAGAAGATGGTGGATGCGGAATTTCTTACTATAACGAGAAAGAAGAGTTAATATACTAAGTGATCTTCGATAATCTGACGGATCGTTTGTGAATTTTACTCGAATGTCATCATCTGATTTTGAAACTTTATTGCAAATGATCGAACCTTCCATAGACAAATAGAAGTGACAGCACGGTATCATTTCCCCACACTACAGACATAATAAGAAGCACGTTGCGTACACGACTACACTTGGTGACAAATGTCGCGACACTGACGCGGGACACGTGCGCTCGCTCTCGAGGCGGGAGCAAGCAACATGCCCCGCGTCACGTACAATGTTGTGGGACATGTTGCGGGACACTATGCAACGTTGCAGCGTCACGTATATTAAGTGTTGCGCGTCATGTTGCGAGACAAAATGTTCCCTAGTGTATCCTAGGCTTAACACCAACATGGCGATTGTATAATGCTCTCGAAATTTGAACCGATTTTGGTGCGTCTCTTTAAAACATTTTATCTCAAATATCTATTTTTAACGATAACATAGGAAAATTTTATATTATATATTTATTTAGAAAATTTTATTATTTTAGCTGTGGTTTTTTAAATAAATAATTATATCCTTTTTGTTAGTGCCGATGGCATATTTAACAGCTTTTATATCCCTGTGCAACAACGTGTAAGAGATATTAGTGAAAGTTAATTGGTTTAGTAAGTAATTTGTAAAGTAAACCTGATCACCATCACTGAAGGTCACTTTTGTCTTGCAAAGCCGATAAAAAACAGACCGCGTTTCCAAATGTTCAAATTAAATTGCTTAATGTTTAGAAAATGTGCCATATTACTGTAATAATTAAGGTGTAAATTAAAATAAACATCAAGATACTAGCCCATGTAAATAACATCTATTAATAATATTACATAACAAGAAGAGCGCTGGTATCTTTGATTTTACATCGCGATAATACTATTAATACTAAATGCAATCTTCCTTCCAGTATCGAATGGTCTAACTCAAGATACTGTAAGACGGAAATATATTATGTATAGTCACTAGTTCAATTGTGATCAATCAGTTATAATAGGCCAAGGTTTATGACGCATATTACAAGCGCAATAAAGTATGTGATTAAATTTTAACATAAAAAGATATGAGTGACGCAAGCATTAAATGTTCGCGTCGAGAATTCCAAGCATTACTAAACACATAAAGGTGGTAAAAAGCAGTTTTATTCTAGTTTAATGACGGTGCTCGACTGGTCACTGCCACACTCCATTAGCTTCAGTGTTCCGCGTAATTTTGCCGAAATCACCGCTATTACGTCACCGCATTATACTGTTCCTCGTTAGTGCAATGACAATTTTACCGCCGGCCCCTAGTACGTACCCTCGTTACCTCACTCGTTCTGCAATTAACGATCTAGACAAAAAATACTCTTGCAAACGCCCGTTTGCCACCGTAACCGAGGACGTAACATCTGTTTCTGTACGTATACGAGCGTCCGCAAATCGGCACGTCCTAAGATGCAGTCGTGCGGTGCCATGTTTTACTATAGCCGGTATCACCCACAACGAGGATCGTACTGCAATACCAATAGATTACGCAATATAAATTTGACTACTGCAAATTATTACTACTAGCCCCCATCAAACCGTGAACATGTAATGGTTTTGTACTCGGCCGAACAAAGGCATCTTTGATGTTCACAGAGGACGTGAATCCATCTGGATATGTCGGCGGCCGGTCCGCTCGACGAAGTTCTACACCGAGGGTTCCTCGTGACGACGATTAACATATTAGCTAGATAAACATCAGTACCTGCTTCTGCACGGTGGAGGTGAGCAGCTGCCGCTGAAGTTCGGCGGGATTGCTCTCGAGAAGAATCGCCGCGAACTTCTTGGAGTCGGGGATGGCGACGCACGGCGGGCGCGCGGGCGTCTCTAGCGCCGCGTCCAGCCGCCCCAGCGGGGTGAGCGCGCGGGCGGGGCTGGGCGCCGGGGCAGGGGCAGGTGGAGGCGTACGCGCCAGCCCCGCCTCCAGCTGCGCCGCGCGCACCAGCAGCTGGTCGCGCTCCTCGCGCAGCCTCGCCACGTCGGCGCAGTCGGCGCAGTGGGCGCCGTCGCCGGCCAGCGCCCGCGAGAACTGCTCCTCGGCGGTGTGGGGCGGGCGGTCGTCGAGCTCGGCGCGCACCAGGTCGGCCTCGTCGCGCACGCGGCCACCCTTGCGGTGGATCACGTCGAGCAGCGCCCAGAGCTCGTCCTCGAGCGGGCGGGGCCGCGCGGGCCCGGAGGTGTGCGCGTCCTTGCCGCACGAGGTCTCGGTGCTGAAGCCCGAGTCCTGCACGGAGGGCTGCGGCTTGGCGCGCGCGGCGTCGCCGGGGCCGGCCAGCTTGCGGCGCACGCGCACGCCGGGCTCCCAGTCGCGGCGCGCGCCGCTCGCGGGCGTCGACGGCGCCATCTTCGACCGCAGGTTCGGGAATGTCTCGATGACGAGGTCGCGGAACTCGAGCAGAGCGCCGACCTCATTCTGAAGTTCCTGGTCGAAATGGACAAAATGAACGAGGAGAGTTGAAAACGGGGTTCATATTAAGCTAACTCTAAGGCCTAAATTGATTTAATAGCTTTAATAGAATATCGAAATATTTTAAAAATTCAGCCATAAGTGATGGATGAGCGAGATACACTACCACGAGTGCTACATTAAAAATCTTGAAAGTTTTGGAGCAAATCTCACCTGTAAAGCGACGAGGGACTTAGCCTGCTCCGAGATGAGGTAGTGGAAGGGACCGGGCGGCGAGCGCAGTTGGAGACACTCCATGCCCGAACCGCCCGAACCCCCGCTGGCGCTGTCTGCACCGCCCGTCTGAAAACAACATAATCATTTATTAGACGCTTCATTTGAAGAAATGTTTTCGAAGTCTGATTCGATAGATGCGTCGCGGGGTATTATCGTATATCGTGGTAAATTTGCATGCATACACCGCTACCGTATACCTTAAATATTCACAGATTAGTGATGGCCTGATCGATTGTTGATGGCTTGATGTATTAAGCAGTTCTTCGCGTCATAGCTTCATAATCGAGAAGCATTGTTAGGTTAGGTAATCAACAGACGTATAGAAAACATCGGTAAAATGCAAATCAACGTGGTTGAACGACTTTAAGATTTACCAAAAGACAAAACATGAATGGGTCTCTAACATAAAATGTACATACTTAATAGTGTAAATGAACAGTGTTTTCCAAATCATTCAAAACATGCGAGTTAGTGTCCAGGCCGCATTAGAATAGAAGTCTTTCAAAGATATCGTCGTAACCATAATCATCTATACAGTCATGTAACAAACAGGATATTCTAGAACAATTTAAATAATTAACTAGTCATCCACAGTGTAGTTTTAAACTCAAATTATGTCGTGGGGTTGCCCAGCGTTAAATTGCGTCATGGCCGAGTGCGCGCACCCGGACACCACAACGTCTTCCTTCGCGCCACCATTGTGTGCGTGGTGTTGCATTATAAAAAATCCAATTGCTAAATCGTTTTTTGAATAGTCCGTCCGTACTTCCATCCAACTAAGCATTACCAATTGTCACTCTAGGTACGCCTCTAATAATGTTCAAGATTTTGTAAGTCCCTCAACTAAAGTGTGTAAGAAAACGCAAAGAATGTTGTGAATAACGGAATTCGATGCGTATGTTGATTGGCTAACTTCCGAGAAAAATTACAATTTAACCATAGGTAAGTAAAGTGCGTAGTTATTAGAAGGGACTTGCAAGAGGCCACCTCGATTTCCGATACATAAAAGAAATCTATATTCACAATTAGCTTTCGTAGGCCCTCATCTAAGGTACTATTCTAGAACGTCAATCAATGCTCAAGTCAAGTTTTGAGTCAAGATTAAAACATTTTAATATGGTACCTGCAGCAATAATATTAGGTTTATTTTCGATTAACACGGTCTATTCTTGAGACTTCTATTAGTTCTGATCTCGTTCTACAATAGGTACATGCCTATGTCTAAGAATTTATGGTTCAAAATATAATAATTGCAGTAAATAAATGAGTATATTTACTTTTATTTTTAAATAAATGGGCTTGCGTTTGGCCACTGACCCGCCCATAAGGGACGAAGACGAAGCCTAAGATGGAACACGCTTACCCAGAAGGAACCTATTCACTCTGGCCTTGAAAGTCCATATATTGTATGAGTCAGGAAACACGGACGCGCCAGAAGCAAGTTCCACTCCCTTGCTGCCCGCATTATAAATGAGGATGCAAAACGCTGTGTCCGTATTTTCGGTATGTCAACAACCGAAACATGCGCTTTAGTAGATGGGCCGCGCTCAAAAAAATGCAAAATTCAATTAATTCATTTCTGAAGCCTTTGACTATTATTTCACAAGCTAAGCATGCAAACGTTTAAATAGATAATTTTATTATGGTTATTATTGGCCTATAAGCTACTATAGCTCATTTCACTTGTAAATTGGAAACTTGTTCTGCCATTGCCAGCACGATTGAGCTATAAGCAATAATGTTTATTACGGACTTCAGCTAAATCGATCGCTATTTTACTTTCAATTTTCAAAGTAACTCGAGATTAGCCACGTCAATAATTTCCATTTTTAGGTTAAATTAACAAAGTTCTATTATTAGGTATAGTAAGGTAACTAATAGTCACTAACTCAGCGGAATGTTGTCAATAACTAAACTTTTATCAGTTTCGATAAGAGTGCTTATGTGTACTGTGTACCAAAAGAGAAATGTCCATGTCGCTTCCTAAGTGCTGATAAAATGCGATGTCGTTCAATTTCAAGATACAAATGTTGCTACATTTTTGTTAAACTAATTTAATGAAAAAAAGGTAATAAATTTGCTGCATCCAAGTCAAAGCCATTTATTCAATTTAGGCCACAGAAGGGCACTTATGAAGGTCACATTTACTGAAGATACTACCGGTTCGGAACTCGGCCTTCAACTGAGAAGAATCCGGCAAGAAACTCAGCAAGGTTACATTTTTTTAATATTTTTGGACTATCTAACTTTTTTTGGCTATTTTTCCAAATAATGCTGCCTTAAACTTTAGTTGACGATCTGGTGCAATTTAAGGCAAGGCAAGACCTCGAAGAAGTTACAAATATTATAAAATAAATAAATAAATATCCTGGGACACTACTTTTTGTTTGTAAATACATACTTAATATACATAATTACACCCAGACTCAGGATATGCAGACATGTTCATGCACACAAATGCATGTCCTGTGCGGGAATCGAACCCACGACCTGCGGCGCAATAAGTGGAATCTTTACCAGAGTCTTAACCAACTGCGCCAACTGGCCCGTCATAAGTAGACATGATGAAAAATAAACAGTTGCAGATAATCTGCTTGTCTGCGAAACAGGATATGATATATCATATCCTGTTTCCCTCAATCGCACAAATCAAATAACGGTTTATAATAATAGGAACGTTAGCTATAAACGAAAACTAGTTATGAACGCAAATTGTGGTAAGCCAACGAGAAAGCGGGCTGCACCGGTAATTGCCCAGCGCTTACACGCTGTTGACAAACCTGTGCAACAATTGGAGTTTTCATTCAATGACACTACGTTTTGGTGGCGAACCGGCGATTTCTCAGTTTCACTTTCTTCGACCGTTGCGTCAGCGCAAGGCCGTCTCAATCTCGATAAACACTAGTCGTGTGTTATTATAATAACAATTCACTAATGCGATACGACATTAAGCTGTGAGCCGTCGTGATTAGACGATACTGCCGATTGTTTATTTTCACTCTCCGAGACGTAACAATATGCAAATTATGATCGCGCATACGAAATACACACACACGCATAATGACGCTTTCATAAACACGAGTAATGATGAACGTGTGTATTGCTTTATAGTACCTACGTAAGATCTGTTCAAATGTTTGCTCAAGGAGTCATGATAATGGAAATTACGATCGTTAATTTCTCTTGTAGAGAATAACATTTAAAATAAAAGAACATGTTAACTCATTGTGTCAAGTCCAAAACATCACAGCCGTTGACTTGATTCGATAACAATGATTGATAAATCACGTAGGCAAGCGCGGTGACGAGACACAAATGTTTAGTATAAACAGTTTCGTAATAAAATGATTCGAGGAATCGTGTAATATATAGGTATACACAGCTTCGATGCATACACTGCCGGGAGTCTGACCTTTGAGGAGAACAAAGATCAAAGTCTTTCATGAAGTAAGTAGCAAGAAATAGCTAGGTCCTTGTATTGCATACAATTATCTCATCTACCTTTATTGCTGTAATATTTTACATTTTGAAACTGGTTTTAATCGAAGCAATCTACATACTGAGTATAACTGCCCAAAGTTCTATAACATTCAGAGCAAGCTGAAACAAAAATTCTACTCTGCCCCAATGGAATTCAATTTGATGGACGCTCTAGATGCTTCGTAATGAAAAACAACTGGCATCGCATTATCGTACCGTTAGCAAGATCCACGGGTACTTATTTTTTATTATTTCGCTAACCATTAATTATTTCTCTCGTATATCGTATAGACGTATAACTACGTGATGTCTAATCTGCGCTGAGAGCATGGATGTATCGATAAAGAAATTTATCGATGTTTGTCGACAAATCTGATATAGGTATTTTTTTTTGAAACTGTCTTACCCAAATTAAACTATATATCCTAGTTTATCGATGTTTTAAACTTATCGAAGATCCATGCTCGGAAGCTTGAGTCGATTAAAATACTTGTTATTATTATATCGCTATGTAGGTATCTAGTCGTAATATTTTTGCTGTGAATAGGGACAAGGATTCAAAACCACACAGCGGAAAATGATTATAAGATCCGATCGCGTGTCCATTAGGTAAGTAACTATACGACTTAGGTATTTCCTATGCTAATTATTTGAATAGTCATCTAGTGATTTCTCAACATAAGCCAGTTTATGATGCGATTCATGTATCCAACTAAACTGATCCGATCCATCATGATCTATGAAGAGAAATACATGAAAAATACCAACATTTACAACACATGTAAAGATGCGATTTGTGAAGAATAAAGATTCACGGTGCGTTAGTTTTGCTTTTAGTGAAAGAGTGGTTTTATGGTAGCGTTTAATTAGAAAGATTCCGTTGATGCTGCATTTCGTTAGACTCTCTCCTACACGCTGTCGAATTCACGCTCATTTAGTAATTATTACAATACATAACAGAGGAGAGTCGAAAACAGAGGTTCTTTATGGACATGGTCGAAAAACATTTTACATAGATATAAAGTTCACACAAATATTATAAATTACCTGTATGCCGTGAGGCCAGTAAAGATTTTTTTAAAAGAAATAAGTTGAAGGAACAATCATGCAATTGTGCTATAAAACATAGTAAGTAGGTATCTATGTTTTTCTCAATTGTATGTAATTTAAGTATATCTATCGACTAATAATAAAAGTAAAACATCTAAATTTACTAAATCGTACAAAAGTATGTTTAGGCCAAACACAAAACATCCATAATAACGGTTAATCGTAATTATAAGTATGCATATGAACCTTAAAAAACAAGAGAGTACTTAATCATTTATTTTATCAACTTAGCACCGTGCTTAGCACCATCAGAACTTTCATTGTTGTGGGCTTAGCATTATAATTATGTATTTATTCGTTTGAAATTAAAAGCTGTCATTTACTAGTTTTAAAATCAAGGCCATGGATATATAAATAATAAAGACTTCGAAAATAGTAGTAAAAAAGTCTGTTTTTTTATATTTGGTTAAATTGTAATCACAAAAATATTTGTGTATCTGCTAAATACCTTAAATGTGTTTATGAATACATAGTTATTAATGAACTTATTATTAGATCATGTTTTACACGATTGGAAAAAACCTTGAGGCTATGTATTGTATTAAATAATAAAATTATTTACTGCATCAGGAAACTTATGAATACAAATTACAGGAAACATGTCAGTGGCAGACGTGGCGGAAACAAATCCAGTACAATAATCCCCATCCCAATATATGTCAATTTGAAGATATTATAAAAAATACTAAATAGTAGGATATTTTTCAAATTCAAAATCCTTTTTCATAGAACTGAAAGTTTTGTTATCACATGAGCTGTGAAGATGGTTGGAGCTTAGCGTAACGTTGCACGCGTTGTGAAAAACTGTCTACGCTTTATCAATTGCCAGCTGTTTTATGACTGACCGTAAAATTTATAAATTATTCACACTCAGGATGCAAATATTACAAATTTACTTAGTAAACAAATACAACATACATGTGACAAAATAGCTGTATTTTCATAACCAGCAACAGTTTACATAATCCTCACCCAAGTGGAAACGACAAATATGTATAAAGTGATATTCTACATACAAGTATAAAACACATAAATGGTAGAGTAGCATAAGAAACAACACAACGAATTACAAAAAAAAAATGGTATGCAGCTATTTCGCAACTACATTTTAAGGCCATGTCGCTTAGTAGAAGCACCTTGGTAACGCCAATCAAACATCACTAAAAATATTTTAAAACGTATTCATACATTAATGTCTTACTTTATTCAAATTGCATAAGTAAAACCGCTTAAGCAATAAGTTTTCCGTCCTATAAATTTTTCCATACTCACCGGTTACGTAGAAATAATTTTGTGAAATAAAATATTCTGGACAAATATAATATCCAGATGTATAATGAAACCGAGATCATCTATTGTCTTACAAAATTTACACTCATGCATGCTTAGGCTTACACAATCATTCTTTTGTAATCGCGTCGATTCCTTGTAGCTTGGAAATTGGATAAACAGTCAGAACTTAGGTACAAGATCAGCAAAGCGAGAAGTAATCCAGGTAACATTAAACTTCAAGGAAATGTTAAGTAAACAAGTACATAACGTAGAATATTTGATCTTAGCTAAGTCATTGTTGTGTTCATGACAGAAAACCCGACACCAACGTTTATACCATCAGGTGTAATTTTGCAAGACATTCATCAAAATTATATTACAACACGCCATTTATTAATACCGCCATCAAATTGTTAGTGGAGAAAAAAATGTACACGCATTATATTCGGCCATGTGAATAGATAGGTACAAAAAAATTAATCGAACACCAGGAGCAAAAAAGCCAATTGTAAAATTGCTACAATTTGGGCTATGAAGCCGGAGAAGTTTTTGCATTAATAAATTATGGTTGAGCTGGGTTGTTAAAATAAATAACATGTTAGCTATATGCCACAAAGTTCATCATACTCTGCTTTAAAGTTTGTGATCAGAAAAAGGTCCTACTAGGGTAATATGAAATCTAAGAGTTTCTCCTCAGCAAACGACATTTGCAGCATGACATATTAGTTAGGTTTTTGAATAAGTATTGAATTCCCCAGCATACATAAAAAGATGGTATACGTTAGTACTATTATCTATTCTGTGAAGATGGTAAGACTACAAACATAAATAAGGCAACATATATTTGTAAGGAGAAACGGAGATAAACCTGCGCCCGCGCAGCGTGAGAAAAACGCAGCGATGTAAAATTTTATTTCAATGTTGGTAAATTATGAATGCAAACTAGTTCTTATGATTACAATAAAAAATTAAATTACAATAACATATCTATTTTGAAAAAAACCTTTCCTACCTTAACAAACGGATGAAATAAATTTATACAGGTCTGTATTGTTTTTTCAATATAGATAATTATTAATTACGTCATCTAGTTTAAAAATAAGGTGTTTAGACATTGAGGTTCACTTTTTGTGATACTGCTAGGAATGAGTATATATATAAAATGATTTTTTGTTCTAGCCAGAATGGGCAACTACTTTAGATATTACTACTACAACTACGTTAGTTCGATAATGCCTGTATATCATAGGAGGTATAAGTAGTTATTTGTTTAAGTCTCTGTCTGCATATTTCATTCTATCGCAGTGGCGTGCATTCCATATAGGCAAATAAGCAATGCCTACCTCATAAGATTCAATACAATAATAGTTTGATTCAATTAAACTACATAACCACTTTAAATAAAAAATTTAACCTAACATTCAATACGAAATTTCAATCTTTGCCGCGCAGGCACTCGCAAGTTCGCCTCTCAAATTCACGCACACTAAAACGATTTCGGCATATTCATACACACACACACACTTCTTTAAGATAATACGACGAAAGCATAAATCACGCTTTTGCTATGCGTAGCATACTGACATTTGACATTCGCGATTTATGGACCAAAAGTAACCTTACCTACACTGTTGTAAGTAAAGTAACCCATCCAAATTAAAAAGACTACAGTTTACCAACATTAGATCAACTCAAATATAACTTCGCAATTTATTTGTGTTGGTTTGTTTATGGTTTGGCTGGCATTGTTTGTAATGTTGTTGTTATTTACTTATTATGATTTTGCGAAGTGTATCTGTGTGAAATGAAGAAATTTTGTGGTGAAGATGCAAAATGTATTGATAAATTAGTCCTTTAGTCAGTTTTCGTTTGTTGAAAATAGTAGATATAATATAATACTTGCTGTAGACCAACTCCAAAACATTCATGGATTCAAAACAAAGGTAAAAATCTTAGACATTCTAACACAGAATATAATGTTTATTATACACCTGGCTAACTGGGTGCTGTTATTCGAATCTATTATTCTGTTATTACGTATTTTGTTTGCTAATGAATCATACCAAATGTGTGTGGAATGATACGCTGACCTAAACAATTTTACGAATCTGGTCAAAAAACATGATCTATCTAAGAGCCATATTTAGGCGTGTATGGCCATGATTTATTCTGCCTACCTAGTCTGAAAACCAATGCACGCCACTGTTCTATCGTTACTTATAAAACGTTGCACTCAAATTCGACCTCGAAATTTTACTCTCGCCCAGTTTTACATCGCGCCCACAGTTTTCGATAAAATAAAATAAAATTTCGAGAAGCGAGTCAATTTGATCGGTCCCGATCAATCAAAGCTGTTGACTGGCTTTCCTTCTAAATATATCGGCCTCGAAATTGCCTGAATAACGTAACGGACACTCGATAACTGTTCGAATTCGTACTTTCTTCGATCAAGCGATCAATTTCGATTGTTTGAGAATTGGCTATCTGGTCTGAACTATTGTTTAAGAAAATAGCCTCACTTTGCTTCGGTGTTGAGTACTGTTGAGTGTATAAGTAAGAAAAATTTACGAGCGCAAACGACACGAAATTAGATGTTGGCAAACAGTTGACACCGGCCAATAAATAAAAGAAGCTCGAAGCAACGTGATCCAATCAACCGTAGAGTGCTTTCACTCTCCAATTTGTCCGTTCCATGCTAGGGTTTATTTTCAAGATTATGAGCACACAGGCACACATCGGACTCGCCATTACAATGGACTGATGAAGACATTGCTACAGAAAATGTTGAGCAAATGTTTACAGTCAAGATAATGTAATAAGTACGGCCAAAACGAGAAGCTAGGTTTCTAGATAACCGTAGCTTTTATTCATTTGAATAACTTTTAGTAAGGCTGGTCATAAAGATCGTAATCTTTTGAAATATTCACATTTTTATCACTATTCATCAAAACATATTTCTGCATTACAATGTCGATAAATTAATCATACAATTAAATTTATAAGTAAAACAATACACATTTTGTATTCAATTTCTTAACTTAGCATACCAGGAATATTAGTTACTCCTTTGACTTTGAAAGCAACGTTTTCGGCGAATTAGACTGTAATATAGTTGGTTTTGTAACTCCGCCTTACAGTAGGTACGATGGTAATCTCAGAACTGGAAACGCATACTCAAGTAGAATACAATGTTTGCACATTCGTTCTATTGAATTACAGATGTATTTTATGTTGGAAACAAGCGCACGCATACGGAAAGACCCGCATGCCAGCTAACAACTAACCGTGAGCTCCACCCAAACCGCCATGCATCGATGTATCGCATTCATTGAAAAAAAATGATGTAGATCCATTGCATGCCGAGATATTCATTTAAATGTATTTCCTTCAACGCCTCGTGTATTTAAGTGGAGCTTAGTGCTGTATTGCTTACCATACCTGTAACATTTTAATTGCATTAGTACCTTGAGTAAAAGTTGAATAACCAACCAATGAATTTGTACTTGAACAAGTATTCAACAAATCACGTTCTAGACAAGTACAAGACTGGTGGTTAATTGAGCCAAATTTATCAACATCAGTAGATAATACCGATTCATAGATACAGTAGTAAGAAACAGCTCGCAGCCAGCACATAAGTGTATGACAGTTGAACGAGTTTTTGTAGAATTTCGTACATGTCATTTCAAACAATAGGTACAATATACATTAGGAAATGTACATGTGCAACATTAGTATAGCAGACAATATACAGTACACATAATAATACAAAAACTGCGAATGTTGAGTTGAGAATTCATGCAATAAACGCAAGTACTAGTACCTACTTCATTATAGTTTGAAGTATTATATATATTCACTGAGATCATTTATGGGGCCAACCTTTGCGCGCTATCCAAAAAAGATGGCGGAGTAAGACCCATCGCTGTGGGTAATACTATCCGTCGTATGGCCTCCAAAATTTGTTGTCGTCACATTCTCCCGAAACTTTCGGAAATATTTCAGCCCATTCAACTCGGTTTTGGCTCAAAGGGAGGTTGTGAGGCAGCTGTTCATGCGGCTCGGACCTTTCTATTAAATAACGGAGGTGAAGTGCTGCTTAAAGTTGACATAAAAAATGCATTTAACTCTGTCGATAGGGGCGCTTTATTGACCCAAATTCGGGATATCTGCCCTGACGTATATCCTTACCTTTGGCAATGCTATGGGCATCCATCAAAACTTTTTTTCAGAGAACACCCACTTATTTCCGCCATGGGTTGTCAACAGGGCGACCCTCTCGGTCCAGCTATCTTCAGTTTGGCCATCCATTCAATTATTTCTGGGTTACAATCTAAATTTAATGTATGGTATCTAGACGATGGTACGCTGGGGGGTGATGCGGCTTCCGTTTTCAGTGATTTTAAAACATTGACAGAAATTTTTAAAAAGATTGGCCTAGAATTCAATAGCTCCAAATGTGAGCTCCTTATTTTAGATTCTTTCCCAGAATCTGAAAAACCAGAATTAATTCAAAATTTTAATGTTTTGGCTCCCAATATTAAGTTACTGTCAAAGGACTTCATCATCACTTCATCTTCTCGGAGCCCCAGTCTTAGATGAATCCATACCTAGTTTCTTTGAGAAAAAGATTCAAAATTTTAATGACTCTTCAAATAGACTTTATGAAATTAATGCCCATTATGCATTTTTTATTGTTCGACTCTGCCTTTTCGTGCCTAAGTTTACCTATTTACTCCGCAGTACGCACTTATTTAAATTCGTTCACATATTAGATACTTTGGATAGTATGATCAAAACGTCTCTTTCCAAAATTCTAAATTGCAGTTTTTGTGAAAACAAAGTGTGGTCTCAGGCCACCCTACCCGTGTGTTATGGTGGCCTAGGAGTGCGAAAAATTTCAAGCATATCAGTACCGGCGTTTCTATCCTCGGTATACAGTGTGGGCAGCCTTGTCAGATCTGTTTTGGACCCTTCTATTGGATCTGTTGAGGTTTCTTACCTGTCCGATGCTAGAGACGCCTGGCAGGCAGCTTGTCCAGGCACAAATATTCCAACCTTGAGTCACTCTCAGAGAGCGTGGGACAAGCCTCTTTGTGAAAAAACTTGGCAAAATTTATTTTCCAACTTTTCGATAGATACAGACCGCGCGCGCTTGTTAGCCGTCTCTCAGAGTGACTCAGGTCACTGGCTACAAGCTATTCCATCCACAAATACCGGGACAATGTTAGACCGTATAACATTAAGTCTGTGTATTTGTCTTCGTCTTGGTTGCAGGACCAATCAGCCTCATCGCTGCCGCTGCGGAGACCTCGTCAATGAGCTCGGCCACCATGGACTTTCGTGCTCCCTAAGTGCTGGTCGAATATCACGGCACTCGGCTATTAATGACATTATCCGCAGGGCTCTTGTTGTCGCTAACGTGCCTTCCGTACTGGAACCAGTCGGTATTGCGCGGGGCGATGGCAAGAGACCGGATGGTATGTCTTTGATCCCTTGGAGTGTCGGCAAGTCGCTGGTGTGGGATGCCACATGTGTCGATACACTCGCGCCATCTCACTTACCGGCTACTTGTAAAGCTGCAGGGGCAGCGGCGGCCAGTGCGGAAAATTCAAAATTCAAAAAATATGCATCGATTGGACCCAATTATATTTTTATGCCTTTTGCGGTCGAGACCTTGGGACCATGGGGGTCAGAAGCTCGCCGTTTTGCTCGCACCTTGTCTTCAAAATTGATCGAAACCTCCGGAGACCAGCGGGCGGGGAGCTTTTTCCGCCAACGCGTCAGCTTGGCTATCCAAAGAGGAAACGCTGCCAGCCTTCTGGGAACCTTGCCGTTAATCGGAAGCAGCGGCAGGCTTGAGGAAATTTTCTATATATAGATTATATTTTGTAAATATAGATTGTATTTTGTACATATTTGTTGTAAATAAAAGTTTGAAGTTGGGACATAGTAATCGATCAGTGTAAGAGGATAGCTCGCACGGCTGTGTTATTTCCAAAGCAAATCGGTTATCATTGAACATGCGACCAGTCACGTTCAGAGGATATATGGTACTAAACGTTTTAAGCTTCGAATAGACGCACGTGCAAACGTACATGTGCCTAATAACACTAGGCAATCTAATTAGGCACGTAATAATCCTAATAAGGCCCATTATAATCATTACTCCGACATTGCCGTCTCTTGATGACATTTCAAAAAGGTCACTGTAACATGCAGGTGCTAAAGCACAAACACCACGCCTTATTTATTGCACTAAGATAAATACTCAAAGTTATTCTGCCTACATTTGAGGATTACAAGTAATAAATAAAATACTATTAAACAAACAGTAAATTAGTTGAATAGTTTCGTAGGATGGTCTCTCCATGTAAGGCAAACGTTTAAAGACTCATTGGATGTTCATTGTTTAAAACATATTGCGTGGGTGACCAATTGTTGCACCCACCATCCGTTCTGAAGCCGCTGATGAATTGCAGCGTGCGAAACAAATTAATCCCAATTAAACCCGCACAATGAGACGGAAATACTTTGAAATGTGTTCAAAAGTAAATTATATACATATACTAGTAGAATCATGAATCATTTCTTGTACTTCCACCTAACCTAACCTAACCTAATTCATAATTACTTCCGATGAAATATAGGTGTGACTGCATGTGCTGTTGACGAGATTTTGCGAAAAGCCCATCATAGTCACTATTGTAAAGTGAGATCCTCAATAAAAAAAAAAACTACAAGCCTGCAAAAAATGATCATTAAATAGTATACATTGAAAACTACTTTTACTTGTATAATTTTGGAAAAAAATAACATTCCTGTTTCTTCCTTTCAAAAAAGCGAAAATAGATCATAGTTACGCGTTCGACAACTTTCTTAATCTTACACAATATTGAAAAGAAACGTACCTACCTAACAATTAAGCAAATTGCACAAAATATAGGCGTATATTTAGTTGCAAGTAGTCGTTTGTTTTAACAATCACTGTTATTAGAATAGATTACCCAGCCCAGTTCCAAGCAACTAAGTATGCAAATTAAATGAAAGGGTTCCTGCTTTATTCAATAACTTGGTAGAGTTAACTTGGTTAAGTTATAAACGCAGTTTTATTACAAGAGTGACATAACAATTAAATTGGCTCACGTTTCAAACGATAATAATATTAGTTCAAACGAACTAATGAATAACGTCATTAGTCAAAACAATGCTCATATTAAATTGATTGCATCATGCATTATTGAAATCGTGTTGCATTAAGCTGCCTAGCTGTCGCGTATATACACTATGTACCGAAACTGAATACATTGACACTAATCCTTTATAATATAAAACAGTCATCATAACAAAGCAAGCTTATAGTTTTGGATTAATTCAGTAACCTAATAATTCAGCCGATGAAATAGCAGCTGTAAAGTATTATAATAAATCTTTGTCATTCATGAACATGTATACAAATTACATACCAGTTGAAGTTCAAGATACCAAATAACACCATGGTCCAAGTGTACGGTATATGATCATTCATATGTTGCCAAATCTAAATCGCCTCAATTACCAAATAATTCGAGGTCTGCAAGCCCAAACTATTTACATCCGGCGGCAACAAAGCACTAACACAACGATTTTATACATTACCAACAAAAACATAATGTATGCAGATAAGTATGAAGCAGAGGTCATTTTTTAAAACCCGTTTTTGTTTAACTAGATACAGAGAAGAAAAATAACAAAAAGGATGGAGATAATAACAAGACATTGATCAAGCATCTTGCGTAAGATAAGATAATTTCATTGCCGATTACGATGATTGTCTAGTGTTAGATGAAATTTATCGTTCTTATTACAAATATCGGGATCGTAAGTAAACGTCCTTATCTCAAGGAAGATATTACACATTTTAATGGACACCGTTAAGAAAACTACGGAAAATATAGCATTGAGGAAATGTCATTTGCAATCGATCAAACTGAGACAGTTCCTAGTCAATTGCTGAAGTAGTAGTGGTCATTATAGAATAACATGATACATACAATAATATACGTCACCGACATTATAGAAAAATCTCTCTTTCATAGTAGATTCGAAATCATACTGTGGGCTTAGTGCGAGTTTTTAACGCACTCGATAAGGTTATCGTTAACTCTAATTTGTATGGCATTGGACTAGCCCCACCTAGCGGCAATTGGCGGCGTCTGGGCCTGCGCCATACAAATTAGAGTTTACGTTAACCTTATTGAGCGCGTTAAAAATCTCGCACTAAGCCCACTGGTAAAGTTTTCCGTTTTCTATTTGAAATTTTTCGAAGCACTAACAAAAGCAAACTTGAGGTTGACGAAAAAATTCTTAATTTATACGCAAGTTGAGATCGTTTCCTCTGACACAGAAAATTATGCCCAAGCGCTAAATTTAAAGCAGAAAGTAAAATTTAAGGAAACCGAGTAGAGCGACGTAACGTCATGTTACTCAACCAGCAGATTGCGATCGCTCACAATACTGACTTCATCTAGTGTGCAACACAAATGGAACGCGTCTACAGATGCACTCCACACTTCATTGAGATATAATTGATGTCATAACTCGGTGAACGACTCATAAGTGCCGTCAATAAACTGGGCGCCCAACAGTACTTGGGTGAATCATTTCTGCTGACTACTTAAAGACGCCTTAATGGGAAAGGCGTCTGGCTGGACTGTGACCGCCATAGCACCTATTTGATTGAACATCTATACGATGTTTAATTGAATTGATTGGATCTTTCATCTGAACATAAATAACATGTGTTAATTTTATTATAAGGGTCAGAGGTATAGTGATTCTATTAGTTCGGAATTTAATTTACCTATTTTGAGAATTCATTTTACTAGCTTCTATTCCACCGCACCAGCGTTCCTGAGGAATATGTTATTCCGCGGTAACAAATCTACAGAAATGACGCTTGGTTTTAAAACTGAGATGATTGAAGCAGTATGATTTATAAAACGACTTTTATATAAAAGCTAATAAATTAAAGTTCAATCAATTAGTCCAATTTCTACATTAATTTAAATATGTATTCGAATCTATGTTCAAACACATATGCATCAAAGTTTTAGCGATACATTAACAGTGAAGTGACACGCTTAAAGTCCCCTTAACGGAACTAATGAGACCGGCCCCTCCGTCACAACAGAACGACTCGCCAACCAGTGCCTTTTCCGACAGTTATTTGTGTCACACTGATCCTGTACTAGTAGTTTTCCAAACGCAAGAACCAAGAAAAAAGTACACACAAAAACTACTCAACACAAGATTTCACTTCCAATACAAAAGATAAACGATATCGCTTTCGGCACATTAAAGTGGGTCGGTTGAAGTGTAGGCTTTACAGCCGACACTTACAGTATCTAAGTAAGAACTTCGGCACCACATGGCCTGATCTCGAGAGTCAAAGCGTGGGCAACAATACAGTGAATCATCTCAGCTGTGAATGAAGTGTATTAGACATTGGGTCGGTGCTCCCGAAATAAAAATAGACACTCCGTTGTTGCACCGCGTTAACCATTTCAACACGTTAGACGTTGCAGGTAAATTTATGTGAGTGTTAGTTTCCTTCTTTGGTGGCCACTTACAAATCTTAAAGTTCAATGTTTTCTTCCATCTTAAGATGATTTATATAATTGCTACTGTTTAAGCGTGACAGGATGATTTCAGATGAGTATGTAAATGAATGGCAAGGACCAATTTTAATTTCCTATTGTTATACGTCCTCGTCACGCCACATTTAAATACATTCACACGTTTCGAATAGATCTTGTTTATTTTTATATTACTTATTTTATTACATTGTAACTATAAAATATACAACTCCATGAAACGGCATTCTGGTATAAACAAGGCAACGTCCGGCGCCATGGACCAGTAATCTGGGTCGGACTTTTAAACTTTTTACCATAATTCTTTCACCTCCCACAATCTCGTTTGTGTATTTACTTAAGCAGAATTAAGTCTGAAGCGGTTAAACGCAAATACAAGTATATTTAGAATTAACCGCATAGTTGCGGATGGTAGCAACTATCTCGTAAGACGTGAGACACGTTGGTATTTCGATCGTGTTGAAAGTCTAACATTGCAACATAAGCTTCCAGGAAGTCTAAGATACGTATATCTATCATACATCTAAGTGACACTTTAAACAACGACAATCGATTGTTCCGAGAGTGGGACACTTTCACCGAACAGCCCTGGCTCACGCCTCTATTATTCAAAAACCTATGATCCAGTCCGTTATCGGCGATGCGGATTAAATCGAGCTGCACAATAAAAATTATTCACATGCACAACGCGTTTCGTAAAGGTTACAACAACTAAGGAGCTTAAGACATTACCGACGCTTTCTATTCGTTAGTGTAAGTTGTCGACGGGTTGTTTTATCTGACTATGACTCACTATTATGGCCAATAATAATCATTGCCATTGATAAGTAGAATGATAAGTTTATTTATATCGTCCTGTATTGTTATGTAAATTGACCTAGAACTTTAAAAAGTACAACACTATTATGCAACCATCTTGCGCATACAATCTTGACGTGGGAGCAGAGGAAATATAAAATTTTATGGTCTTAAATAAATTATAGTAAAGGGGACGTTTTTCGAAATCTCCTATTACTATGAAAAGGATTGGATGGAGTCCGTCAAAGGAACGAAATTTAATATTCAACAAAGATACTTTCTCTTGATCATAAAATCTTTCGCCCTCTCCTTAAGCTATTTCTGTTAACTTATCCTCAAAAGTTAAGCGAGTCTGTGAATTGTTAAAGAAAATAATTCTCAAATCTTTTGGTCATCACATCAACCCGTTGGCTCTTGGATATATGAACTACATATAAAAAATAATAGAATTTCAGGAACTACGAGTTCACTGATTAAAGGCTTATTACGTTTACCTATACTGCATCCTGATATACTCCAATTTTCGAAACCGAAAGGATTTGTTGTTGCCAACTTGTCCTAGAAACCGCTATTTAGCGATGAAAGTTGCTGTTAGAGGTAAATAAATTATACAAAACTAGATTGTATGTTGTTTCTATGGTGACTCGGAGCCAGTGATATCAGAATTGATGTCAATCGAGCATTTCTCTGCGCACTAATTAAAGTGCACGACGAAATCCGATAATGTGGTATCAAATAGCAATATGTCACACGAAACGACGTCTGGCGAGGCGTGCCTCGGGTCCGACCGACTCACCCAGCTCTGGTTTCTTGTGGTTCAATAATGGTCTTGTTTTATACTGTTATAGACAGGTATTGACTTTCCGTAAACTTCCCCTGATTACATTGATTTATTTAGGTTACCTATTGTTTACATTTCATAGATAAATAATATCACGCATGTTGAGATAAGTCTGAGCCTGAATATGGGACATATGACATTATGAGAGCAATTGTTGTCTCGCTCGTTAAAATTGCAAACAACCATATGATAGGAAAATTTTATATTATAACGTTTATAGAACGCTCCTAATCTTGAAGGAAACGTAATATTGGTATCTTGGCTAGCCACTCATTAAAGCATGCGTAAGTATTTGAGATCACTAGTTTTAAAGTAGATTATGAAATGAAAACACGATTTAACAGTTCACATAATTTGTGGTGGAAGGCGGAAACAACAGCGGAAGCGGCGTCACGGTCCATGGCGCACGCGCATACTATGACGTGACGTCACACCCCGGGGAACCAACTGGGAGTAACACAATAAAACTAAACAGGTTTTATTAAAATAATGTCATGTTCTATTTATTGCACAAGATGTATGTATTAAATTCATTTGTCAAATTACAAATGGCACGAAATGCAATACGTGAACAGATATTTTTAGTTCACCTTATCTCAAATATCACGAGTATCATGTGACATTTCAAGGTGCTGTAACAACAGCTTTGATATTGCTTCCATAAAAATAATCTTATTTTATTTCTGTAAAAGGTGAGGATTGAAATGATTTTGGTGTTTATTCCAGGTAAACATTTTTTACATCTAAATTAGCATACGAATTCATTCGACTTCGACATAAAAAAAACTTCCAGATGACATTTACAAAGTTTTTATATCCGGAATCAAAATTCCGTAACGTTCGTCGCGATGTCATCCGTTGTTTTATGTAATAGCAAAAAGTGCTGCTTTGCTCCACTCAACAAAAACTTGTTTGATGGTTTGATAGCGTTTTCCGTGCAAAAAGACTGTTTTATTCGTAGCTGTAACATATTTCGACTTTAAATTTGATTTTTCTGGAAAGATTAGCTATTGCACTACTGTTGATAATTCCAGCGAATTCTTAGTTCATTCTTAGTAGGTGGAGATTTAGAGATGGCATATTTTCGAAACCTATGGGTTAGCCATGCTGAACAACTTTTCTATGGGACCAATAGTGAACGCGCAAATTTTTTCTTTAACTTTTCTTACAAAATGTCAAACTTGCTCGATCATAATGTATTAAAAGGATTTTTTTTTTTGAGATTTCAATATTGGTCTCATAGTAAAAGTTGTTCAGCATGACTAACCCAACATAGGTTTCGAAAATATGCCATCTCAAAATCTCCACCCAGTATACATTGAGCTATTATTATACGTAGTAATGATAGCTAATGAGTACACCTATGTATGTTGTTGTTTGTGTATTTGTGATATTCAATTCCAAAGTTTGAATGGTGGGAATAGAAATGACAGAATTTTTATACCAGAAGCCATATAATCAAAATCAAAAGTCTTCCGCCGTAACGTAATCAATACAACAATATTAATAACGTGGCAGAATTGATATTACCATAGAAATCTTAGAGATACACATGGACACTAGGCGAGTTTCCTGAAAAATATATTCAGTCCTTCATTTACATTATCAAAAAATATTAGACACGTATTTTTTCATTTATCAATTAAATAAAAAAATACGAAGTTATGGTGTGTTGAAGTTCCGCGTGACGTCACGATGTGGCACAGTTTTTACTAACCAGTGACGCGCACGAGCCGCCACTCTCGAACTTGACGCGCTTTAACTTTATATTTTTTTATTGATTTGATAAAGCAAAATTACGTGACCAATATTTCTATCTAACTGACTGACTAATTAGTATTTAATTACCCAACAATCATCCTATTTTAGAACGCCTAAAGATATCTATAAAGTACACAAATTGAAAACTTTGCTTCAACAAATCCTTCCGATGATAATACGTGTATCGTTTAGAAATTTGTGAATAGGTAAAAACCACCGTGACATTTGTTCTGCATTGTATTTTCAATGTCATTGGTGAACAAGTTGAGTACTGGCCAGATACTAAAACGTTCGTTATGCTTCTGTGGTTGCACTACAATTGTGCAAAATATGATTGAGCATTGTTATGGAATCAGCGTTTGCGTTTCAAACTTGTTCCAATAAACAGCATGACCTGAATGGGCAAACTGCACATGTTGCTTCCGCGATACCCTTTAGCGTTAGTTTCTTCGCAAAATTGATAAATCGTTTCAACTGTAAATTAATTCCAATATTTTGGTTATCAGCAATATAGGCAAACTTTAAACAGCTGATGTATTTTGTTTTCTTTTTATAAGAACACGTTTGTAGTCAGGTTTTAAGTTAGGTTTCGTCACTTTACCAATTTAATATGATCGCTCGAAATTATGAATGACTTCCCTCACGGTATCATCCGCGTTCCCGGAATAAAAAGTAGCCCATCTCCTTTTCCACACCATAGGCTTTCTTCGTGCCAAATTTCATCGCGATCGGTTTTGCGGTTTAGGCTCGAAAGAGTAACAGACAGAGTAACTTTCGCATTTATAATATTAGTATGGATGTGGCACAATCGAAAATTATCGGTCAGACACCAACACTTCAAAACATTCTATCGAACTTAAATTATGAATTTAAATGTTTGCTATTATGTTGTCTAGCATACTTGATGTTTTCTAGTGATTTCTAAGAAAAAAAAACACATATTAGAAAGTTTCATTCATTTGAGAGTGCCATCCGTCGTTCACAGTATCGAATTCAAATCATGACTGCGTTCCATATCTTCTGCCGAATGAGTCGCATCACGCGAACACACATTATTATATACAATCGGTAAGTACCATATCTCTACTGTAGATTGTAGTAACTAACAACCACGCACGTAATATCAACGTTAAAAAATAGAAATGTTGTTGCACAATATTAATTGTGGTGTAGGTGTAGCTATGAAAGTTATAGCTTTTTAAAGCATTTTTCATCAGACGTACGCGCAAAAAATCCATATACAAAATCATCATCCTATAGTAAATTACGCGATATGAGATTTGAAATAATAATGAGTTACACGTTGCTTTACATACGGTATCAAATGAAACGCTATAATGGATTTTTATCAGTTAAATGATGAAAGAAAGACTAGCAATAACAAAAGAATAATTGACGAACAGAAGAATTGGGATGAATTGGCGCTACAAACATAACATATTCTAACTATTTACAAAAATAATATGGCTGTGGTCTTCACACGCTCATTCTTCTGGTGAAACCAGAAAAATACGAAGTTAAAGTAAAAAACAAAGAGAGGGTCACCATGACTGATGCCCTAACCGACTTAACAATAAATATCACTTAAAATGATGTATAGCCGAGGGAATTGAATGACATTGTGAGCTTCCGTTTCATATTTGTATCCGAAGCTGGCTTTCATTCGGAGGCACGGCATTTTAGGGCAACATTAAATCTATTCTTGCAATTTGAACATGTTCAATGTTGCAAGAAGAGAATTTCAAAGTAAAAACGAAGTCCAATTACTATTAGTTCAATGTTAACTGTAGGAAAACGACTCGAGGAAAATGTACTCTCAAGAATTCTGAGCAGCTTACAAATGTGTTTCAAAGACGACAATAGATCTACCACCTATCACGTCGCAACAATAAAAACACGACTAAGCGTGGTACTTCAGAGCGTTTGTCTACGACGATGGACGACAGTTAAAGAGTTGTATAGTGTTAAAAATAGATATAGTCATCGATCAGATTACGTTATGTGGAACCTAAACAGATCTCCTTGAATCTCGGCTTTTCCTATCAGAATGTACTAACGCAATAGTAGAATCGTTTGTTGCGTGTGAAGTGTCTTATCTTATCACTGGTTAATTGTCAATTTTATCATAAGTAACATGAGATACATGTACACTGGAAGTAGTATTTGTAAATGTTCGACGATCATGCGGATAACAGCATCTTAAATTATGTTACATCAAAGTACCGTAAAGATCGCAGTTGTAAGTAGTAGGCATGTTACAGAAATAGACGAGTAAGTAGTTACAGCTAAACAATTAGTCATTAAAGAGTTAATATTAAATCTCACATTAGGAATTCCAGCGGCGTCTAATGCCCGAGGTCAGGTTAGAAAAAACAACAACAGCGCCAGTAATGTGATAATAATATGACGTTTACTATTGCAGTATAGCGGGGAAGCCGGGCCACTAACCCATTTATGACTTGTGGGCGGTAATTGAATTACGCTCGGTACTGAGGCTGATGCCAGAAGAGTCAATCGTAAACTCGTGACTTGTTGTAAATACGGCTGGTTTACCTTTTAACATGGAACTTGTTACAATGGGAATTAAAACTTGCCTCGGCCTTGCCACATCGTCCGTTAAGGCCTCCCTTTTATGGGGTGAGGATTGAGGAGTCGGATTTCATTCCGTTTGGGGATACAGGCGCAGAGTGCCATTTAAGTATAATATATCACGTTATATTTACTTACAGACAATATTGTAACAGTTGAAACTGCAAATCACAGCATTTGCTTACCTGAAAAAAGAGACAGATTTTTAAATACGTGTACTGTATTCAGAGATTTTACCTAGTCAGTTTTTTTCATTTCCAAATTTAAAAAAAGAAACAAGTTAATGTTCTAAAGAGCAGTTATTAGTCCACGGGAGACTCAACGGAGGTCTACGTTAGATTTAATCTTCACATTTTTTACGAGTTTGGAAATATGGTAGAAATGTAGCAGCAGAGGGTCCACCGAAAAATGTTGAAAGTAGTTTTCGAGAAAAATTGTTTGGGAACCTCTTGAAGGACTAAAATGGTCTCATAAAATCTATCAATTCAATGTACTGAACTGACACTAGACATAGATAATATTAATAATGTCATAAGATCTTCGTAAGATGAATTCATAACAGTAGCTTATGTTACAAGAATATCACTGTAGGTAGATATTAATAACCTGCTGAAAGTTGGTTAATAAAATTGCAAGTGGTATCGTTTATAACGACACCCAATAGCATAAAAAAAAAGAAGCTTACATATAAGTTTTTAATTACCAATACTCAATACGTTTGCAAAATACAGGGAAATCTTATCTAGCACTACTATAACTCGATAATTTTACGTAACACCATTAATAGTATGCATTCCATTTGCTATTCTCTTCAATAATGACAAAGTATGTGATAACATTACATTTTCATCCTCATGCAATATACATGTAGCAGTTTCATAAGAGTACCTACGTGACTCAATGTAGCCGAGTCAAAAGATTATAGCAAGTTGAAGTGCTCCGACTTGAATTTGGCAACGTTTTCCGTAAAATCGACAACCGATAGAGTTCAATACTTGAGTTTTAAACACATAACGGTGAAACTGTCAAGGTAAAGCGAAATATCCTTGAGTCTGATAGAAAGCCACTTGCGCTTGAAACTTGAGAATATTTTTAAATGTGGAGAATATCTGATCTATGATCATCTGCTGAAGGACATAAAGTATAAGGTAATGGCTGTCAAGTGCAGATAGATGCCTGAAGAAAGTACCCACTTAGTGTGTTCATATAAGCAGGTGCTTGGCGACATGTTTTCAACTTGAGGGTGGTAGCCAGCCAGCTAAACGGCTATGGTTTCCTGACGATTTTACCCTTCACAGTAAGCTCTAGCTCATTGTAGGACCTTTGACGCGGCATTCGTTTATTACGTCACTCCTGGGCAAAATCTGTTCAACAATATTTTTATTAAATAAAATAATTTGATAGACAGTCATCATAAAATAAGCCAACAATCATAAAAAAACAAATGACGATAAAATGCAATAAGAACATTCAAGATTTGATACATCGTGTGTCAGCTATTAATTTACATATTGCAACTGTACAAAGCAGATTGCAGATCAGTTAATGAGCGATCCAATCAATGTCTGCATGTGTCTCCTACAGATCTTATTAATGATTTATGGGAAGAAAGAAATCAAAAGTATAGTAATCAAAATTTGATTCCATTAAATGTCATTGATAAATCATACGGAGACGCAATAAAATACGTAAGAAATTGAAGCATGAAAGTAGTAACAGGAATCGTAACAAACAGATCGTGTAAGTGGCATAGCAATGTCGTGCTATTCCATGAACTTGCATTGTTAATAATAACCATGTAAACATATCAGCCACATATGCAAACAATACTGCAATCATTGGTATGGTTACAAACACTGAATGGTATAAGAGCTAGCAACGTCGCGAAAAAAAGAACTTTAGTAAGGCTGGTTTTTTGATATTTTCTTACGCATTAAAGCCTGATAGAGATGCGCCAAGTCTGGCAGCTGGGAGTGGTTGCGTTTGCTTTTGCGCATCCTATTTGTACTAGTGAAAATTTCGGATTTTTAACCCATTAAACCATTTTAGTACGAATAATTTTCTCTTCACCATTTTCTACAGCCTTTTAGCAACCTAAACTTAAATCGACAGAGCGTTATGTGGTTGCTAACTATGTGCCAGATGCTATTTTAGTTGTGAATCTTGTGAAAGCCATATTTTCTTCTAAACCATTTTCTAAGAGCTGAAATTTCAACATTATATAGTTATGCTATCAAAGAACCTAAAATTAATTTGCCAGACGGATATCTGGCTGCATAAGGGTACACAGACTAATTTAAGATCTGTTCAAGAACATTGTGTTAATCGAAAATAAACCTTATGTCATCGGGACAGGTTCCAAATTCAATTGTTTAATCTCAACCCACAATTTTACTTGAGCTTTGGTTGACTTTCTGAAATAAAAACCTTGGCTGCCTTCTTTCCACCAAAAAAGTGCGAGGAAGCTAAGCAGTGAGCGAGATTATACTTAAAGCTACGAAACTAATGTCAGAACCATGTACCGGAAGTGGAATTCGAGACCCAATCAATAGCAGCAATGAACAAAATGCTAACTTGAAAAAGTAAATTTTAAACCAGAACCATTCGAAGGAAAAAATAATATAACTTTATTTTCAAAATCAAAATAAATAAGTAATTTATTCAGGTTAGGCCCTGATAAGGCACTTATGAACGTTACAGTTGACTCTATCGACGATTCGAAATACACTTAAAACTGAGAAATCTCCGAAAATATGTTGTACTAGTTGTCCCCCGCTGTTTAACCCGCGTTCCCGGGATAAAAATTAGCCTATGTCCTTCTCCATACCATAGGCTATCTGCATGCCCAATTTCATGATGATCCGTTGAGTTGAATCGTTGAGGCGTGAAGGCGTAACAAATAAACAAACACACTTTCGCATTTATTATAATATTAGTTAGGAAGTTAGGATGTTAGGATTAGTTATCAATATTTTAATATACACTATGTATCAGTAAGTTGAATAGTTAGGCCGACTTGTTTGGCTCGACCTGTGTGCACACCTTAGTGCAGTTGCTATTTCACCCGTTACTAAAACTTTTAATTTATTAATACTGTAGGTGTAATTAAAGTGATAATTTTATTGTAAAATTACAACAATAAACCTATCGGGCACATGAGAAGTTTCTTGCGTCGCTTCTTCTCCTCATATTTTTTTTTTCATTTAGATAACACGGTGGTTTTTACTTTTTAAAATACTTTTTTTTTACTTTTATGTTATTTTATTCGTTGTATTCTTACCCTGTTCCTAATTATATGGAGTCGGTGCAATTTTTGCGCTGTTTCAATTCGACCATTCTATCCATTATTTATATATAAAATTCAAAGTCCTGACTGACTGACTGACTGATATATCAACGCACAGCCTAAACCGCTGGTCCTAGAGACATGAAATTTGGAGGGTGTATTCTTTGTGAAGTGTAGGTATCCACTAAGAAAGGGTTTTTCGAAATTCCACCCCTGAGGGGGTAAAATAGGGGATGAAAGTTTGTATGAAAGTCCGTCAGTTTCGAAGTTAGGATGTTCAAAATAAGTATTTAGGCTGACGATTGAAAATTAATTTATAGGTGTCTCAGCGTTTGTGATAATTCCACCCCCAAAGGGGGAAAAAAGGGTATGAAGTTGGGTAAGCAAGGCCTTCAATTCCACAAAAAACTCAACTAAATGTATTATTAAACAGTGTAGGTATCCAGTAAGGAAGGATTTTTGGAAATTTCACCCCTAAGGGGGTAAAATAGGGGATGAAAGTTTTAATGCAAGTCCGTCAGTTTTGAAGTTAGGATCTTCGAATTTTGTGTATAGGCTGACGATTGAAAATTAATGTAAAGTTATCTCAGCGTTTATGATAATTCCACCCCCGAAGAGGGAAAAGGGGATTAAGTTGTATATGAAAGTACTTCATTTCAACAGTAAACATCACTAAATTTATAATTATACAGTGTAGGTATCCACTAAAGAAGGATTTTTTAATATTACACCCCTATGGGGTAACATAGAGGATGCAAGTTTGTACGAAAGTCCATCAGTTTCGAAGTTAGGACCTTCAAATTTTGTGTTTAGGCTGATGATTGAAAATTAATTTATATGTGCCTCAGCGTTTTTGATAATTCCGACCCCGAAGAAATACAGAAATATCTTCACACCCTTTTTGAAGACCCTCTGGCTAAACTGCTTTGGGAAAGCCACGACGGGGAGCTCATTCCACAGCCTGAGTGTACGCGGTAGAAAACTCCTTACTTCATTTTTTTTTTTTTTTTTTTTTTATATTTTTTATTTATTTGTTTGAGGATCGCGTTCCAACTGTACATGTTGGACAGTTGTATATATACAGATTCTCGAGAAAACTTCGTAAGCGTGATGCAGGTTTTTGTGGCGCCACTGGCTGATAGATGTCGCTACATATTGATATATTTTATGTTAGGTAATATCATGAAGCAATAATCCCGGGTAATATCCTCCCACCAATAATAATAATAATAATATAAACCTACTAAATTTTCTCCCACAATAAGTACCAATATGGCGAGGAGGGCGATGGTTACCACGCGCGTCATACGTGAACTTGTGCTGCTTGTGGGAGCTGCGGGGCGATTACGTAACTAAATTTCAATCATTTTTGAATTGAAATCGGTGCAATATAGACCTGTGTGAACCTGGAACCCGACTTGAAGATATTGTAATTTTTTTTTTTGCATATGTTAGTACTACGTATGTACCTGTTTGTACCAACTTTTTTTTCGTTTGTACCTCAAGGGGTTCGGAGATACGGGGGGTTGAAAAATGCTCAGAACCCGACTTGAAGATATCGTTTTTATTTTTTTGGCATATGATAGTACTACGTATGTACCTGTTTGTACCAACTTTTTTTTCGTTTGTACCTCAAGGGGTTCGGAGATACGGGGGGTTGAAAAATGCTCAGAACCCGACTTGAAGATATCTTATTTTTTTTTTTTAAATATGTTAGTACTACGTATGTACCTGTTGGTACCAACTTTTTTTACGTTTGTACCTCAAGGGGTTCGGAGATACGGGGGGTTGAAAAATGCTCAGAACCCGACTTGAAGATATCTTATTTTTTTTTTTTGCATATGTTAGTGCTACGTATGTACCTGTTTGTACCAACTTTTTTTTCGTTTGTACCTAAAGGGGTTCGGAAATACAGGACTTTCAAAAACCTGTTGCCTAATATCGGAAACTTGGGCATTTTTTGCGATAATCAAAATCTGCAAGCAGGGTTGGATTCACCGTCGTTTGTACCCGTTTGTACCAACTTTTTTTTCGTTTGTACCTCAAGGGGTTTGGAAATACAGAACTTTCAAAAACTGTTCCCTAGTATCGATAACTAGTATCGGTATCTCGGGCATTTTTTGAGATAATCAAAATCTGCAAGCAGGGTTAGATTCACCGTCGTTTGTACCCGTTTGTACCAACTTTCTTTTCGTTTGTACCTCAAGGGGTTCGGAAATACAGAACTTTCAAAAACTGTTGCCTAGTATCGGTAACTAGTATCGGTATCTTGGTCAATTTTTGAGATAATCAAAATCTACAAGTAGGGTTGGCTTCACCGTCGTTTGTACCCGTTTGTACCAACTTTCTTTTCGTTTGTACCTCAAGGGATTCGGAAATACAGGACTTTCCAAAAACCTAGTATCGGTAACGAGTATCGCTATCTCGGGCATTTTATGAGATAATCAAAATCTGTAAGCAGGGTTGGATTCACCGTCGTTTGTACCCGTTTGTACCAACTTTCTTTTCGTTCGTACCTCAAGGGGTTCGGAAATACAGAACTTTCAAAAACTGTTCCCTAGTATCGGTAACTAGTATCGGTATCTTGGTCAATTTTTGAGATAATCAAAATCTGCAAGCAGGGTTGGCTTCACCGTCGTTTGTACCCGTTTGTACCAACTTTCTTTTCGTTTGTACCTCAAGGGATTCGGAAATACAGGACTTTCCAAAAACCTAGTATCGGTAACGAGTATCGCTATCTCGGGCATTTTTTGAGATAATCAAAATATGCAAGCAGGGTTGGATTCACCGTCGTTTGTACCCGTTTGTACCAACTTTCTTTTCGTTTGTACCTCAAGGGATTCGGAAATACAGGACTTTCCAAAAACCTAGTATCGGTAACGAGTATCGCTATCTCGGGCATTTTTTGAGATAATCAAAATATGCAAGCAGGGTTGGATTCACCGTCGTTTGTACCCGTTTGTACCAACTTTCTTTTCGTTTGTACCTCAAGGGGTTCGGAAATACAGAACTTTCAAAAACTGTTCCCTAGTATCGGTAACTAGTATCGGTATCTTGGTCAATTTTTGAGATAATCAAAATCTGCAAGTAGGGTTGGCTTCACCGTCGTTTGTACCCGTTTGTACCAACTTTCTTTTCGTTTGTACCTCAAGGGATTCGGAAATACAGGACTTTCCAAAAACCTAGTATCGGTAACGAGTATCGCTATCTCGGGCATTTTATGAGATAATCAAAATCTGTAAGCAGGGTTGGATTCACCGTCGTTTGTACCCGTTTGTACCAACTTTCTTTTCGTTTGTACCTCAAGGGGTTCGGAAATACAGAACTTTCAAAAACTGTTCCCTAGTATCGGTAACTAGTATCGGTATCTTGGTCAATTTTTGAGATAATCAAAATCTGCAAGCAGGGTTGGCTTCACCGTCGTTTGTACCCGTTTGTACCAACTTTCTTTTCGTTTGTACCTCAAGGGATTCGGAAATACAGGACTTTCCAAAAACCTAGTATCGGTAACGAGTATCGCTATCTCGGGCATTTTTTGAGATAATCAAAATATGCAAGCAGGGTTGGATTCACCGTCGTTTGTACCCGTTTGTACCAACTTTCTTTTCGTTTGTACCTCAAGGGGTTCGGAAATACAGAACTTTCAAAAACTGTTCCCTAGTATCGGTAACTAGTATCGGTATCTTGGTCAATTTTTGAGATAATCAAAATCTGCAAGTAGGGTTGGCTTCACCGTCGTTTGTACCCGTTTGTACCAACTTTCTTTTCGTTTGTACCTCAAGGGATTCGGAAATACAGGACTTTCCAAAAACCTAGTATCGGTAACGAGTATCGCTATCTCGGGCATTTTTTGAGATAATCAAAATCTGCAAGCAGGGTTGGATTCACCGTCGTTTGTACCCGTTTGTACTAACTTTCTTTTCGTTTGTACCTCAAGGGGTTCGGAAATACAGAACTTTCAAAAACTGTTCCCTAGTATCGGTAACTAGTATCGGTATCTTGGTCAATTTTTGAGATAATCAAAATCTGCAAGTAGGGTTGGCTTCACCGTCGTTTGTACCCGTTTGTACCAACTTTCTTTTCGTTTGTACCTCAAGGGATTAGGAAATACAGGACTTTCCAAAAACCTAGTATCGGTAACGAGTATCGCTATCTCGGGCATTTTTTGAGATAATCAAAATCTGCAAGCAGGGTTGGATTCACCGTCGTTTGTACCCGTTTGTACCAACTTTCTTTTCGTTTGTACCTCAAGGGGTTCGGAAATACAGAACTTTCAAAAACTGTTGCCTAGTATCGGTAACTAGTATCGGTATCTTGGTCAATTTTTGAGATAATCAAAATCTACAAGTAGGGTTGGCTTCACCGTCGTTTGTACCCGTTTGTACCAACTTTCTTTTCGTTTGTACCTCAAGGGATTCGGAAATACAGGACTTTCCAAAAACCTAGTATCGGTAACGAGTATCGCTATCTCGGGCATTTTATGAGATAATCAAAATCTGTAAGCAGGGTTGGATTCACCGTCGTTTGTACCCGTTTGTACCAACTTTATTTTCGTTTGTACCTCAAGGGGTTCGGAAATACAGAACTTTCAAAAACTGTTCCCTAGTATCGGTAACTAGTATCGGTATCTTGGTCAATTTTTGAGATAATCAAAATCTGCAAGCAGGGTTGGCTTCACCGTCGTTTGTACCCGTTTGTACCAACTTTCTTTTCGTTTGTACCTCAAGGGGTTCGGAAATACAGGACTTTCCAAAAACCTAGTATCGGTAACGAGTATCGCTATCTCGGGCATTTTTTGAGGTAATCAAAATCTGCAAGCTGGGTTGGATTCACCGTCGTTTGTACCCGTTTGTACCTCAAGGGGTTCGGAAATATAGAACTTTCAAAAACTGTTCCCTAGTATCGGTAACTAGTATCGGTATCTTGGTCAATTTTTGAGATAATCAAAATCTGCAAGTAGGGTTGGCTTCACCGTCGTTTGTACCCGTTTGTACCAACTTTCTTTTCGTTTGTACCTCAAGGGATTCGGAAATACAGGACTTTCCAAAAACCTAGTATCGGTAACGAGTATCGCTATCTCGGGCATTTTTTGAGATAATCAAAATCTGCAAGCAGGGTTGGATTCACCGTCGTTTGTACCCGTTTGTACTAACTTTCTTTTCGTTTGTACCTCAAGGGGTTCGGAAATACAGAACTTTCAAAAACTGTTCCCTAGTATCGGTAACTAGTATCGGTATCTTGGTCAATTTTTGAGATAATCAAAATCTGCAAGTAGGGTTGGCTTCACCGTCGTTTGTACCCGTTTGTACCAACTTTCTTTTCGTTTGTACCTCAAGGGATTAGGAAATACAGGACTTTCCAAAAACCTAGTATCGGTAACGAGTATCGCTATCTCGGGCATTTTTTGAGATAATCAAAATCTGCAAGCAGGGTTGGATTCACCGTCGTTTGTACCCGTTTGTACCAACTTTCTTTTCGTTTGTACCTCAAGGGGTTCGGAAATACAGAACTTTCAAAAACTGTTGCCTAGTATCGGTAACTAGTATCGGTATCTTGGTAAATTTTTGAGATAATCAAAATCTACAAGTAGGGTTGGCTTCACCGTCGTTTGTACCCGTTTGTACCAACTTTCTTTTCGTTTGTACCTCAAGGGATTCGGAAATACAGGACTTTCCAAAAACCTAGTATCGGTAACGAGTATCGCTATCTCGGGCATTTTATGAGATAATCAAAATCTGTAAGCAGGGTTGGATTCACCGTCGTTTGTACCCGTTTGTACCAACTTTCTTTTCGTTTGTACCTCAAGGGGTTCGGAAATACAGAACTTTCAAAAACTGTTCCCTAGTATCGGTAACTAGTATCGGTATCTTGGTCAATTTTTGAGATAATCAAAATCTGCAAGCAGGGTTGGCTTCACCGTCGTTTGTACCCGTTTGTACCAACTTTCTTTTCGTTTGTACCTCAAGGGGTTCGGAAATACAGGACTTTCCAAAAACCTAGTATCGGTAACGAGTATCGCTATCTCGGGCATTTTTTGAGATAATCAAAATCTGCAAGCTGGGTTGGATTCACCGTCGTTTGTACCCGTTTGTACCAACTTTCTTTTCGTTTGTACCTCAAGGGGTTCGGAAATACAGAACTTTCAAAAACTGTTCCCTAGTATCGGTAACTAGTATCGGTATCTTGGTCAATTTTCGAGATAATCAAAATCTACAAGTAGGGTTGGCTTCACCTTCGTTTGTACCCGTTTGTACCAACTTTCTTTTCGTTTGTACCTCAAGGGATTCGGAAATACAGGACTTTCCAAAAACCTAGTATCGGTAACGAGTATCGCTATCTCGGGCATTTTATGAGATAATCAAAATCTGCAAGCAGGGTTGGATTCTCCGTCGTTTGTACCCGTTTGTACCAACTTTCTTTTCGTTTGTACCTCAAGGGGTTCGGAAATACAGAACTTTCAAAAACTGTTCCCTAGTATCGGTAACTAGTATCGGTATCTCGGGCATTTTTTGAGATAATCAGAATCTGTAAGCAGGGTTGGATTCACCGTCGTTTGTACCCGTTTGTACCAACTTTCTTTTCGTTTGTACCTCAAGGGGTTCGGAAATACAGGACTTTCCAAAAACCTAGTATCGGTAACGAGTATCGCTATCTCGGGCATTTTTTGAGGTAATCAAAATCTGCAAGCAGGGTTGGATTCACCGTCGTTTGTACCCGTTTGTACCTCAAGGGGTTCGGAAATATAGAACTTTCAAAAACTGTTCCCTAGTATCGGTAACTAGTATCGGTATCTTGGTCAATTTTTGAGATAATCAAAATCTGCAAGTAGGGTTGGCTTCACCGTCGTTTGTACCCGTTTGTACCAACTTTCTTTTCGTTTGTACCTCAAGGGATTCGGAAATACAGGACTTTCCAAAAACCTAGTATCGGTAACGAGTATCGCTATCTCGGGCATTTTTTGAGATAATCAAAATCTGCAATCAGGGTTGGATTCACCGTCGTTTGTACCCGTTTGTACCAACTTTCTTTTCGTTTGTACCTCAAGGGATTCCGAAATACAGGACTTTCCAAAAACCTAGTATCGGTAACGAGTATCGCTATCTCGGGCATTTTTTGAGATAATCAAAATCTGCAAGTAGGGTTGGCTTCACCGTCGTTTGTACCCGTTTGTACCAACTTTCTTTTCGTTTGTACCTCAAGGGATTCCGAAATACAGGACTTTCAAAAACCTAGTATCGGTAACGAGTATCGGTATCTCGGGCATTTTTTGAGATAATCAAAATCTGCAAGCAGGGTTGGATTCACCGTCGTTTGTACCCGTTTGTACCAACTTTCTTTTCGTTTGTACCTCAAGGGGTTCGGAAATACAGAACTTTCAAAAACTGTTCCCTAGTATCGGTAACTAGTATCGGTATCTTGGTCAATTTTTGAGATAATCAAAATCTGCAAGCAGGGTTGGATTCACCGTCGTTTGTACCCGTTTGTACCAACTTTCTTTTCGTTTGTACCTCAAGGGATTCCGAAATACAGGACTTTCCAAAAACCTAGTATCGGTAACGAGTATCGCTATCTCGGGCATTTTTTGAGATAATCAAAATCTGCAAGTAGGGTTGGCTTCACCGTCGTTTGTACTCGTTTGTACCAACTTTCTTTTCGTTTGTACCTCAAGGGATTCGGAAATACAGGACTTTCCAAAAACCAAGTATCGGTAACAAGTATCGGTATCTTGGTAATTTTTTGAGATAATCAAAATCTGCAAGCAGGGTTGGATTCACCGTCGTTTGTACCCGTTTGTACCAACTTTCTTTTCGTTTGTACCTCAAGGGGTTCGGAAATACAGAACTTTCAAACACTGTTCCCTAGTATCGGTAACTAGTATCGGTATCTTGGTCAATTTTTGAGATAATCAAAATCTACAAGTAGGGTTGGCTTCACCGTCGTTTGTACCCGTTTGTACCAACTTTCTTTTCGTTTGTACCTCAAGGGAGTCGGAAATACAGGACTTTCCAAAAACCTAGTATCGGTAACGAGTATCGCTATCTCGGGCATTTTTTGAGATAATCAAAATCTGCAAGCAGGGTTGGCTTCACCGTCGTTTGTACCCGTTTGTACCAACTTTCTTTTCGTTTGTACCTCAAGGGATTCGGAAATACAAGACTTTCCAAAAACCTAGTATTGGTAACGAGTATCGCTATCTCGGGCATTTTATGAGATAATCAAAATCTGCAAGCAGGGTTGGATTCACCGTCGTTTGTACCCGTTTGTACCAACTTTCTTTTCGTTTGTACCTCAAGGGGTTCGGAAATACAGAACTTTCAAAAACTGTTGCCTAGTATCGGTAACTAGTATCGGTATCTTGGTCAATTTTTGAGATAATCAAAATCTACAAGTAGGGTTGGCTTCACCGTCGTTTGTACCCGTTTGTACCAACTTTCTTTTCGTTTGTACCTCAAGGGATTCGGAAATACAAGACTTTCCAAAAACCTAGTATTGGTAACGAGTATCGCTATCTCGGGCATTTTATGAGATAATCAAAATCTGCAAGCAGGGTTGGATTCACCGTCGTTTGTACCCGTTTGTACCAACTTTCTTTTCGTTTGTACCTCAAGGGGTTCGGAAATACAGAACTTTCAAAAACTGTTCCCTAGTATCGGTAACTAGTATCGGTATCTCGGGCATTTTTTGAGATAATCAGAATCTGTAAGCAGGGTTTGATTCACCGTCGTTTGTACCCGTTTGTACCAACTTTCTTTTCGTTTGTACCTCAAGGGGTTCGGAAATACAGGACTTTCCAAAAACCTAGTATCGGTAACGAGTATCGCTATCTCGGGCATTTTTTGAGATAATCAAAATCTGCAAGTAGGGTTGGCTTCACCGTCGTTTGTACCCGTTTGTACCAACTTTCTTTTCGTTTGTACCTCAAGGGATTCCGAAATACAGGACTTTCAAAAACCTAGTATCGGTAACGAGTATCGGTATCTCGGGCATTTTTTGAGATAATCAAAATCTGCAAGCAGGGTTGGATTCACCGTCGTTTGTACCCGTTTGTACCAACTTTCTTTTCGTTTGTACCTCAAGGGGTTCGGAAATACAGAACTTTCAAAAACTGTTCCCTAGTATCGGTAACTAGTATCGGTATCTTGGTCAATTTTTGAGATAATCAAAATCTGCAAGCAGGGTTGGATTCACCGTCGTTTGTACCCGTTTGTACCAACTTTCTTTTCGTTTGTACCTCAAGGGATTCCGAAATACAGGACTTTCCAAAAACCTAGTATCGGTAACGAGTATCGCTATCTCGGGCATTTTTTGAGATAATCAAAATCTGCAAGTAGGGTTGGCTTCACCGTCGTTTGTACTCGTTTGTACCAACTTTCTTTTCGTTTGTACCTCAAGGGATTCGGAAATACAGGACTTTCCAAAAACCTAGTATCGGTAACAAGTATCGGTATCTTGGTCATTTTTTGAGATAATCAAAATCTGCAAGCAGGGTTGGATTCACCGTCGTTTGTACCCGTTTGTACCAACTTTCTTTTCGTTTGTACCTCAAGGGGTTCGGAAATACAGGACTTTCCAAAAACCTAGTATCGGTAACGAGTATCGCTATCTCGGGCATTTTTTGAGATAATCAAAATCTGCAAGCAGGGTTGGCTTCACCGTCGTTTGTACCCGTTTGTACCAACTTTCTTTTCGTTTGTACCTCAAGGGATTCGGAAATACAAGACTTTCCAAAAACCTAGTATTGGTAACGAGTATCGCTATCTCGGGCATTTTATGAGATAATCAAAATCTGCAAGCAGGGTTGGATTCACCGTCGTTTGTACCCGTTTGTACCAACTTTCTTTTCGTTTGTACCTCAAGGGGTTCGGAAATACAGAACTTTCAAAAACTGTTGCCTAGTATCGGTAACTAGTATCGGTATCTTGGTCAATTTTTGAGATAATCAAAATCTACAAGTAGGGTTGGCTTCACCGTCGTTTGTACCCGTTTGTACCAACTTTCTTTTCGTTTGTACCTCAAGGGATTCGGAAATACAAGACTTTCCAAAAACCTAGTATTGGTAACGAGTATCGCTATCTCGGGCATTTTATGAGATAATCAAAATCTGCAAGCAGGGTTGGATTCACCGTCGTTTGTACCCGTTTGTACCAACTTTCTTTTCGTTTGTACCTCAAGGGGTTCGGAAATACAGAACTTTCAAAAACTGTTCCCTAGTATCGGTAACTAGTATCGGTATCTCGGGCATTTTTTGAGATAATCAGAATCTGTAAGCAGGGTTTGATTCACCGTCGTTTGTACCCGTTTGTACCAACTTTCTTTTCGTTTGTACCTCAAGGGGTTCGGAAATACAGGACTTTCCAAAAACCTAGTATCGGTAACGAGTATCGCTATCTCGGGCATTTTTTGAGATAATCAAAATCTGCAAGCAGGGTTGGATTCACCGTCGTTTGTACCCGTTTGTACCAACTTTCTTTTCGTTTGTACCTCAAGGGGTTCGGAAATACAGAACTTTCAAACACTGTTCCCTAGTATCGGTAACTAGTATCGGTATCTTGGTCAATTTTTGAGATAATCAAAATCTACAAGTAGGGTTGGCTTCACCGTCGTTTGTACCCGTTTGTACCAACTTTCTTTTCGTTTGTACCTCAAGGGAGTCGGAAATACAGGACTTTCCAAAAACCTAGTATCGGTAACGAGTATCGCTATCTCGGGCATTTTTTGAGATAATCAAAATCTGCAAGTAGGGTTGGCTTCACCGTCGTTTGTACTCGTTTGTACCAACTTTCTTTTCGTTTGTACCTCAAGGGATTCGGAAATACAGGACTTTCCAAAAACCTAGTATCGGTAACTAGTATCGGTATGTCGGGCATTTTTTGAGATAATCAGAATCTGTAAGCAGGGTTGGATTCACCGTCGTTTGTACCCGTTTGTACCAACTTTCTTTTCGTTTGTACCTCAAGGGGTTCGGAAATACAGGACTTTCCAAAAACCTAGTATCGGTAACGAGTATCGCTATCTCGGGCATTTTTTGAGGTAATCAAAATCTGCAAGCAGGGTTGGATTCACCGTCGTTTGTACCCGTTTGTACCAACTTTCTTTTCGTTTGTACCTCAAGGGGTTCGGAAATACAGAACTTTCAAAAACTGTTCCCTAGTATCGGTAACTAGTATCGGTATCTTGGTCAATTTTTGAGATAATCAAAATCTACAAGTAGGGTTGGCTTCACCGTCGTTTGTACCCGTTTGTACCAACTTTCTTTCCGTTTGTACCTCAAGGGATTCCGAAATACAGGACTTTCCAAAAACCTAGTATCGGTAACGAGTATCGCTATCTCGGGCATTTTTTGAGATAATCAAAATCTGCAAGCAGGGTTGGATTCACCGTCGTTTGTACCCGTTTGTACCAACTTTCTTTTCGTTTGTACCTCAAGGGGTTCGGAAATACAGAACTTTCAAACACTGTTCCCTAGTATCGGTAACTAGTATCGGTATCTTGGTCAATTTTTGAGATAATCAAAATCTACAAGTAGGGTTGGCTTCACCGTCGTTTGTACCCGTTTGTACCAACTTTATTTTCGTTTGTACCTCTAGGGGTTCGGAAATACAGAACTTTCAAAAACTGTTCCCTAGTATCGGTAACTAGTATCGGTATCTTGGGCAATTTTTGAGATAATCAAAATCTGCAAGCAGGGTTGGATTCACCGTCGTTTGTACCCGTTTGTACCAACTTTATTTTCGTTTGTACCTCAAGGGGTTCGGAAATACAGATGCTCTTGTTCTTTATTAACAATATCCAAAAAAGTATATTTTTGAGAGTCATTACTATAATTATTGGTCTATTTTTCAAAATTAACATTTCTGGAAAATGCCCGAGATACCGATACTAGTTACCAATACTAGGGAACAGTTTTTGAAAGTTCTGTATTTCCGAACCCGTTGAGGTACAAACAAAAAGAAAGTTGGTACAAACGGGTACAAACGACGGTGAATCCAACCCTGCTTGCAGATTTTGATTATCTCAAAAAATGCCCGAGATAGCGATACTCGTTACCGATACTAGGTTTTTGGAAAGTCCTGTATTTCCAAACCCCTTGAGGTACAAACGAAAAGAAAGTTGGTACAAACGGGTACAAACGACGGTGAATCCAACCCTGCTTGCAGATTTTGACTATCTCATAAAATGCCCGAGATAGCGATACTCGTTACCAATACTAGGTTTTTGGAAAGTCTTGTATTTCCGAATCCCTTGAGGTACAAACGAAAAGAAAGTTGGTACAAACGGGTACAAACGACGGTGAAGCCAACCCTACTTGTAGATTTTGATTATCTCAAAAATTGACCAAGATACCGATACTAGTTACCGATACTAGGGAACAGTTTTTGAAAGTTCTGTATTTCCGAACCCCTTGAGGTACAAACGAAAAGAAAGTTGGTACAAACGGGTACAAACGACGGTGAATCCAACCCTGCTTGCAGATTTTGATTATCTCATAAAATGCCCGAGATAGCGATACTCGTTACCAATACTAGGTTTTTGGAAAGTCTTGTATTTCCGAATCCCTTGAGGTACAAACGAAAAGAAAGTTGGTACAAACGGGTACAAACGACGGTGAAGCCAACCCTACTTGTAGATTTTGATTATCTCAAAAATTGACCAAGATACCGATACTAGTTACCGATACTAGGGAACAGTTTTTGAAAGTTCTGTATTTCCGAACCCCTTGAGGTACAAACGAAAAGAAATTTGGTACAAACGGGAACAAACGACGGTGAATCCAACCCTGCTTGCAGATTTTGATTATCTCAAAAAATGCCCGAGATAGCGATACTCGTTACCGATACTAGGTTTTTGGAAAGTCCTGTATTTCCGAATCCCTTGAGGTACAAACGAAAAGAAAGTTGGTACAAACGGGTACAAACGACGGTGAATCCAACCCTGCTTGCAGATTTTGATTATCTCAAAAAATGCCCGAGATAGCGATACTCGTTACCGATACTAGGTTTTTGGAAAGTCCTGTATTTCCGACTCCCTTGAGGTACAAACGAAAAGAAAGTTGGTACAAACGGGTACAAACGACGGTGAAGCCAACCCTACTTGTAGATTTTGATTATCTCAAAAATTGACCAAGATACCGATACTAGTTACCGATACTAGGGAACAGTGTTTGAAAGTTCTGTATTTCCGAACCCCTTGAGGTACAAACGAAAAGAAAGTTGGTACAAACGGGTACAAACGACGGTGAATCCAACCCTGCTTGCAGATTTTGATTATCTCAAAAAATGCCCGAGATAGCGATACTCGTTACCGATACTAGGTTTTTGGAAAGTCCTGTATTTCCGAACCCCTTGAGGTACAAACGAAAAGAAAGTTGGTACAAACGGGTACAAACGACGGTGAATCAAACCCTGCTTACAGATTCTGATTATCTCAAAAAATGCCCGAGATACCGATACTAGTTACCGATACTAGGGAACAGTTTTTGAAAGTTCTGTATTTCCGAACCCCTTGAGGTACAAACGAAAAGAAAGTTGGTACAAACGGGTACAAACGACGGTGAATCCAACCCTGCTTGTAGATTTTGATTATCTCAAAAATTGACCAAGATACCGATACTAGTTACCGATACTAGGCAACAGTTTTTGAAAGTTCTGTATTTCCGAACCCCTTGAGGTACAAACGAAAAGAAAGTTGGTACAAACGGGTACAAACGACGGTGAATCCAACCCTGCTTGCAGATTTTGATTATCTCATAAAATGCCCGAGATAGTGATACTCGTTACCAATACTAGGTTTTTGGAAAGTCTTGTATTTCCGAATCCCTTGAGGTACAAACGAAAAGAAAGTTGGTACAAACGGGTACAAACGACGGTGAAGCCAACCCTGCTTGCAGATTTTGATTATCTCAAAAATTGACTAAGATACCGATACTAGTTACCGATACTAGGGAACAGTGTTTGAAAGTTCTGTATTTCCGAACCCCTTGAGGTACAAACGAAAAGAAAGTTGGTACAAACGGGTACAAACGACGGTGAATCCAACCCTGCTTGCAGATTTTGATTATCTCAAAAAATGACCAAGATACCGATACTTGTTACCGATACTAGGTTTTTGGAAAGTCCTGTATTTCCGAATCCCTTGAGGTACAAACGAAAAGAAAGTTGGTACAAACGAGTACAAACGACGGTGAAGCCAACCCTACTTGCAGATTTTGATTATCTCAAAAAATGCCCGAGATAGCGATACTCGTTACCGATACTACGTTTTTGGAAAGTCCTGTATTCCGAATCCCTTGAGGTACAAACGAAAAGAAAGTTGGTACAAACGGGTACAAACGACGGTGAATCCAACCCTGCTTGCAGATTTTGATTATCTCAAAAAATGCCCGAGATAGCGATACTCGTTACCGATACTAGGTTTTTGGAAAGTCCTGTATTTCCGACTCCCTTGAGGTACAAACGAAAAGAAAGTTGGTACAAACGGGTACAAACGACGGTGAAGCCAACCCTACTTGTAGATTTTGATTATCTCAAAAATTGACCAAGATACCGATACTAGTTACCGATACTAGGGAACAGTGTTTGAAAGTTCTGTATTTCCGAACCCCTTGAGGTACAAACGAAAAGAAAGTTGGTACAAACGGGTACAAACGACGGTGAATCCAACCCTGCTTGCAGATTTTGATTATCTCAAAAAATGCCCGAGATAGCGATACTCGTTACCGATACTAGGTTTTTGGAAAGTCCTGTATTTCCGAACCCCTTGAGGTACAAACGAAAAGAAAGTTGGTACAAACGGGTACAAACGACGGTGAATCCAACCCTGCTTGCAGATTTTGATTATCTCAAAAAATGCCCGAGATAGCGATACTCGTTACCGATACTAGGTTTTTGGAAAGTCCTGTATTTCCGAATCCCTTGAGGTACAAACGAAAAGAAAGTTGGTACAAACGGGTACAAACGACGGTGAATCCAACCCTGCTTGCAGATTTTGATTATCTCAAAAAATGCCCGAGATAGCGATACTCGTTACCGATACTAGGTTTTTGGAAAGTCCTGTATTTCCGACTCCCTTGAGGTACAAACGAAAAGAAAGTTGGTACAAACGGGTACAAACGACGGTGAAGCCAACCCTACTTGTAGATTTTGATTATCTCAAAAATTGACCAAGATACCGATACTAGTTACCGATACTAGGGAACAGTGTTTGAAAGTTCTGTATTTCCGAACCCCTTGAGGTACAAACGAAAAGAAAGTTGGTACAAACGGGTACAAACGACGGTGAATCCAACCCTGCTTGCAGATTTTGATTATCTCAAAAAATGCCCGAGATAGCGATACTCGTTACCGATACTAGGTTTTTGGAAAGTCCTGTATTTCCGAACCCCTTGAGGTACAAACGAAAAGAAGGTTGGTACAAACGGGTACAAACGACGGTGAATCAAACCCTGCTTACAGATTCTGATTATCTCAAAAAATGCCCGAGATACCGATACTAGTTACCGATACTAGGGAACAGTTTTTGAAAGTTCTGTATTTCCGAACCCCTTGAGGTACAAACGAAAAGAAAGTTGGTACAAACGGGTACAAACGACGGTGAATCCAACCCTGCTTGCAGATTTTGATTATCTCATAAAATGCCCGAGATAGCGATACTCGTTACCAATACTAGGTTTTTGGAAAGTCTTGTATTTCCGAATCCCTTGAGGTACAAACGAAAAGAAAGTTGGTACAAACGGGTACAAACGACGGTGAAGCCAACCCTACTTGTAGATTTTGATTATCTCAAAAATTGACCAAGATACCGATACTAGTAACCGATACTAGGCAACAGTTTTTGAAAGTTCTGTATTTCCGAACCCCTTGAGGTACAAACGAAAAGAAAGTTGGTACAAACGGGTACAAACGACGGTGAATCCAACCCTGCTTGCAGATTTTGATTATCTCATAAAATGCCCGAGATAGCGATACTCGTTACCAATACTAGGTTTTTGGAAAGTCTTGTATTTCCGAATCCCTTGAGGTACAAACGAAAAGAAAGTTGGTACAAACGGGTACAAACGACGGTGAAGCCAACCCTGCTTGCAGATTTTGATTATCTCAAAAAATGCCCGAGATAGCGATACTCGTTACCGATACTAGGTTTTTGGAAAGTCCTGTATTTCCGACTCCCTTGAGGTACAAACGAAAAGAAAGTTGGTACAAACGGGTACAAACGACGGTGGAGCCAACCCTACTTGTAGATTTTGATTATCTCAAAAATTGACCAAGATACCGATACTAGTTACCGATACTAGGGAACAGTGTTTGAAAGTTCTGTATTTCCGAACCCCTTGAGGTACAAACGAAAAGAAAGTTGGTACAAACGGGTACAAACGACGGTGAATCCAACCCTGCTTGCAGATTTTGATTATCTCAAAAAATGACCAAGATACCGATACTTGTTACCGATACTAGGTTTTTGGAAAGTCCTGTATTTCCGAATCCCTTGAGGTACAAACGAAAAGAAAGTTGGTACAAACGAGTACAAACGACGGTGAAGCCAACCCTACTTGCAGATTTTGATTATCTCAAAAAATGCCCGAGATAGCGATACTCGTTACCGATACTAGGTTTTTGGAAAGTCCTGTATTTCGGAATCCCTTGAGGTACAAACGAAAAGAAAGTTGGTACAAACGGGTACAAACGACGGTGAATCCAACCCTGCTTGCAGATTTTGATTATCTCAAAAATTTACCAAGATACCGATACTAGTTACCGATACTAGGGAACAGTTTTTGAAAGTTCTGTATTTCCGAACCCCTTGAGGTACAAACGAAAAGAAAGTTGGTACAAACGGGTACAAACGACGGTGAATCCAACCCTGCTTGCAGATTTTGATTATCTCAAAAAATGCCCGAGATACCGATACTCGTTACCGATACTAGGTTTTTGAAAGTCCTGTATTTCGGAATCCCTTGAGGTACAAACGAAAAGAAAGTTGGTACAAACGGGTACAAACGACGGTGAAGCCAACCCTACTTGCAGATTTTGATTATCTCAAAAAATGCCCGAGATAGCGATACTCGTTACCGATACTAGGTTTTTGGAAAGTCCTGTATTTCGGAATCCCTTGAGGTACAAACGAAAAGAAAGTTGGTACAAACGGGTACAAACGACGGTGAATCCAACCCTGCTTGCAGATTTTGATTATCTCAAAAAATGCCCGAGATAGCGATACTCGTTACCGATACTAGGTTTTTGGAAAGTCCTGTATTTCCGAATCCCTTGAGGTACAAACGAAAAGAAAGTTGGTACAAACGGGTACAAACGACGGTGAAGCCAACCCTACTTGCAGATTTTGATTATCTCAAAAATTGACCAAGATACCGATACTAGTTACCGATACTAGGGAACAGTTTTTGAAAGTTCTATATTTCCGAACCCCTTGAGGTACAAACGAAAAGAAAGTTGGTACAAACGGGTACAAACGACGGTGAATCCAACCCTGCTTGCAGATTTTGATTATCTCAAAAAATGCCCGAGATAGCGATACTCGTTACCGATACTAGGTTTTTGGAAAGTCCTGTATTTCCTAATCCCTTGAGGTACAAACGAAAAGAAAGTTGGTACAAACGGGTACAAACGACGGTGAAGCCAACCCTACTTGCAGATTTTGATTATCTCAAAAATTGACCAAGATACCGATACTAGTTACCGATACTAGGGAACAGTTTTTGAAAGTTCTGTATTTCCGAACCCCTTGAGGTACAAACGAAAAGAAAGTTAGTACAAACGGGTACAAACGACGGTGAATCCAACCCTGCTTGCAGATTTTGATTATCTCAAAAAATGCCCGAGATAGCGATACTCGTTACCGATACTAGGTTTTTGGAAAGTCCTGTATTTCCTAATCCCTTGAGGTACAAACGAAAAGAAAGTTGGTACAAACGGGTACAAACGACGGTGAAGCCAACCCTACTTGCAGATTTTGATTATCTCAAAAATTGACCAAGATACCGATACTAGTTACCGATACTAGGGAACAGTTTTTGAAAGTTCTGTATTTCCGAACCCCTTGAGGTACAAACGAAAAGAAAGTTAGTACAAACGGGTACAAACGACGGTGAATCCAACCCTGCTTGCAGATTTTGATTATCTCAAAAAATGCCCGAGATAGCGATACTCGTTACCGATACTAGGTTTTTGGAAAGTCCTGTATTTCCGACTCCCTTGAGGTACAAACGAAAAGAAAGTTGGTACAAACGGGTACAAACGACGGTGAAGCCAACCCTACTTGTAGATTTTGATTATCTCAAAAATTGACCAAGATACCGATACTAGTTACCGATACTAGACAACAGTTTTTGAAAGTTCTGTATTTCCGAACCCCTTGAGGTACAAACGAAAAGAAAGTTGGTACAAACGGGTACAAACGACGGTGAAGCCAACCCTGCTTGCAGATTTTGATTATCTCAAAAAATGCCCGAGATAGCGATACTCGTTACCGATACTAGGTTTTTGGAAAGTCCTGTATTTCCGACTCCCTTGAGGTACAAACGAAAAGAAAGTTGGTACAAACGGGTACAAACGACGGTGAAGCCAACCCTACTTGTAGATTTTGATTATCTCAAAAATTGACCAAGATACCGATACTAGTTACCGATACTAGGGAACAGTGTTTGAAAGTTCTGTATTTCCGAACCCCTTGAGGTACAAACGAAAAGAAAGTTGGTACAAACGGGTACAAACGACGGTGAATCCAACCCTGCTTGCAGATTTTGATTATCTCAAAAAATGACCAAGATACCGATACTTGTTACCGATACTAGGTTTTTGGAAAGTCCTGTATTTCCGAATCCCTTGAGGTACAAACGAAAAGAAAGTTGGTACAAACGAGTACAAACGACGGTGAAGCCAACCCTACTTGCAGATTTTGATTATCTCAAAAAATGCCCGAGATAGCGATACTCGTTACCGATACTAGGTTTTTGGAAAGTCCTGTATTTCGGAATCCCTTGAGGTACAAACGAAAAGAAAGTTGGTACAAACGGGTACAAACGACGGTGAATCCAACCCTGCTTGCAGATTTTGATTATCTCAAAAATTGACCAAGATACCGATACTAGTTACCGATACTAGGGAACAGTTTTTGAAAGTTCTGTATTTCCGAACCCCTTGAGGTACAAACGAAAAGAAAGTTGGTACAAACGGGTACAAACGACGGTGAATCCAACCCTGCTTGCAGATTTTGATTATCTCAAAAAATGCCCGAGATACCGATACTCGTTACCGATACTAGGTTTTTGAAAGTCCTGTATTTCGGAATCCCTTGAGGTACAAACGAAAAAAAAGTTGGTACAAACGGGTACAAACGACGGTGAAGCCAACCCTACTTGCAGATTTTGATTATCTCAAAAAATGCCCGAGATAGCGATACTCGTTACCGATACTAGGTTTTTGGAAAGTCCTGTATTTCGGAATCCCTTGAGGTACAAACGAAAAGAAAGTTGGTACAAACGGGTACAAACGACGGTGAATCCAACCCTGCTTGCAGATTTTGATTATCTCAAAAAATGCCCGAGATAGCGATACTCGTTACCGATACTAGGTTTTTGGAAAGTCCTGTATTTCCGAATCCCTTGAGGTACAAACGAAAAGAAAGTTGGTACAAACGGGTACAAACGACGGTGAAGCCAACCCTACTTGCAGATTTTGATTATCTCAAAAATTGACCAAGATACCGATACTAGTTACCGATACTAGGGAACAGTTTTTGAAAGTTCTATATTTCCGAACCCCTTGAGGTACAAACGAAAAGAAAGTTGGTACAAACGGGTACAAACGACGGTGAATCCAACCCTGCTTGCAGATTTTGATTATCTCAAAAAATGCCCGAGATAGCGATACTCGTTACCGATACTAGGTTTTTGGAAAGTCCTGTATTTCCTAATCCCTTGAGGTACAAACGAAAAGAAAGTTGGTACAAACGGGTACAAACGACGGTGAAGCCAACCCTACTTGCAGATTTTGATTATCTCAAAAATTGACCAAGATACCGATACTAGTTACCGATACTAGGGAACAGTTTTTGAAAGTTCTGTATTTCCGAACCCCTTGAGGTACAAACGAAAAGAAAGTTAGTACAAACGGGTACAAACGACGGTGAATCCAACCCTGCTTGCAGATTTTGATTATCTCAAAAAATGCCCGAGATAGCGATACTCGTTACCGATACTAGGTTTTTGGAAAGTCCTGTATTTCCGAATCCCTTGAGGTACAAACGAAAAGAAAGTTGGTACAAACGGGTACAAACGACGGTGAAGCCAACCCTACTTGCAGATTTTGATTATCTCAAAAATTGACCAAGATACCGATACTAGTTACCGATACTAGGGAACAGTTTTTGAAAGTTCTGTATTTCCGAACCCCTTGAGGTACAAACGAAAAGAAAGTTGGTACAAACGGGTACAAACGACGGTGAATCCAACCCTGCTTGCATATTTTGATTATCTCAAAAAATGCCCGAGATAGCGATACTCGTTACCGATACTAGGTTTTTGGAAAGTCCTGTATTTCCGAATCCCTTGAGGTACAAACGAAAAGAAAGTTGGTACAAACGGGTACAAACGACGGTGAAGCCAACCCTGCTTGCAGATTTTGATTATCTCAAAAATTGACCAAGATACCGATACTAGTTACCGATACTAGGGAACAGTTTTTGAAAGTTCTGTATTTCCGAACCCCTTGAGGTACAAACGAAAAGAAAGTTGGTACAAACGGGTACAAACGACGGTGAATCCAACCCTGCTTACAGATTTTGATTATCTCATAAAATGCCCGAGATAGCGATACTCGTTACCGATACTAGGTTTTTGGAAAGTCCTGTATTTCCGAATCCCTTGAGGTACAAACGAAAAGAAAGTTGGTACAAACGGGTACAAACGACGGTGAAGCCAACCCTACTTGCAGATTTTGATTATCTCAAAAATTGACCAAGATACCGATACTAGTTACCGATACTAGGGAACAGTTTTTGAAAGTTCTGTATTTCCGAACCCCTTGAGGTACAAACGAAAAGAAAGTTGGTACAAACGGGTACAAACGACGGTGAATCCAACCCTGCTTGCATATTTTGATTATCTCAAAAAATGCCCGAGATAGCGATACTCGTTACCGATACTAGGTTTTTGGAAAGTCCTGTATTTCCGAATCCCTTGAGGTACAAACGAAAAGAAAGTTGGTACAAACGGGTACAAACGACGGTGAATCCAACCCTGCTTGCATATTTTGATTATCTCAAAAAATGCCCGAGATAGCGATACTCGTTACCGATACTAGGTTTTTGGAAAGTCCTGTATTTCCGAATCCCTTGAGGTACAAACGAAAAGAAAGTTGGTACAAACGGGTACAAACGACGGTGAAGCCAACCCTGCTTGCAGATTTTGATTATCTCAAAAATTTACCAAGATACCGATACTAGTTACCGATACTAGGGAACAGTTTTTGAAAGTTCTGTATTTCCGAACCCCTTGAGGTACGAACGAAAAGAAAGTTGGTACAAACGGGTACAAACGACGGTGAATCCAACCCTGCTTACAGATTTTGATTATCTCATAAAATGCCCGAGATAGCGATACTCGTTACCGATACTAGGTTTTTGGAAAGTCCTGTATTTCCGAATCCCTTGAGGTACAAACGAAAAGAAAGTTGGTACAAACGGGTACAAAAGACGGTGAAGCCAACCCTACTTGTAGATTTTGATTATCTCAAAAATTGACCAAGATACCGATACTAGTTACCGATACTAGGCAACAGTTTTTGAAAGTTCTGTATTTCCGAACCCCTTGAGGTACAAACGAAAAGAAAGTTGGTACAAACGGGTACAAACGACGGTGAATCCAACCCTGCTTGCAGATTTTGATTATCTCAAAAAATGCCCGAGATAGCGATACTCGTTACCGATACTAGGTTTTTGGAAAGTCCTGTATTTCCGAATCCCTTGAGGTACAAACGAAAAGAAAGTTGGTACAAACGAGTACAAACGACGGGGAAGCCAACCCTACTTGCAGATTTTGATTATCTCAAAAAATGCCCGAGATAGCGATACTCGTTACCGATACTAGGTTTTTGAAAGTCCTGTATTTCGGAATCCCTTGAGGTACAAACGAAAAGAAAGTTGGTACAAACGGGTACAAACGACGGTGAATCTAACCCTGCTTGCAGATTTTGATTATCTCAAAAAATGCCCGAGATACCGATACTAGTTATCGATACTAGGGAACAGTTTTTGAAAGTTCTGTATTTCCAAACCCCTTGAGGTACAAACGAAAAAAAGTTGGTACAAACGGGTACAAACGACGGTGAATCCAACCCTGCTTGCAGATTTTGATTATCGCAAAAAATGCCCAAGTTTCCGATATTAGGCAACAGGTTTTTGAAAGTCCTGTATTTCCGAACCCCTTTAGGTACAAACGAAAAAAAAGTTGGTACAAACAGGTACATACGTAGCACTAACATATGCAAAAAAAAAAAATAAGATATCTTCAAGTCGGGTTCTGAGCATTTTTCAACCCCCCGTATCTCCGAACCCCTTGAGGTACAAACGTAAAAAAAGTTGGTACCAACAGGTACATACGTAGTACTAACATATTTAAAAAAAAAAAAAAGATATCTTCAAGTCGGGTTCTGAGCATTTTTCAACCCCCCGTATCTCCGAACCCCTTGAGGTACAAACGAAAAAAAAGTTGGTACAAACAGGTACATACGTAGTACTATCATATGCCAAAAAAATAAAAACGATATCTTCAAGTCGGGTTCTGAGCATTTTTCAACCCCCCGTATCTCCGAACCCCTTGAGGTACAAACGAAAAAAAAGTTGGTACAAACAGGTACATACGTAGTACTAACATATGCAAAAAAAAAAATTACAATATCTTCAAGTCGGGTTCCAGGTTCACACAGGTGCAATATAGCGTTTTTCTGATAACTTTTTTACGTTCTGATAATTGCAAATACAAACAGTGGCTCATTAGAAAAGGAACCATTTCCGATTTTGTAATATTTCTTTGAAATTCAGAGGTTATTTCAATCTGAATTTCATTGCAATAAAGTTACGTAATCCACGTACTGGTCTACTTAATTTGAGTCTACTTTGTAGTTTGTGCCACACTATTATTGTGAAAGAGATCAGAATTTAAATTATATGTAATGAATCTAAGCTTGTTTTGAAATGGGTAATTGCGGAGTTATTACCTAATGAGACGAGATAAAGAATGTAAACAAACTTTTGCTTGCTGTTTGTATATAATTAAATAATAAATATCCTGGGACATTCCTCACACACGTTATTTCTATGTCATCTTTCCATCGTTTGTTCTGCCTTCCTCTTTTCCTTTTCCCATTTCCCAAAAAAAAAAAAAAAAAATATTAAAGTGGAGATGGACAGGCCACACACTGAGAGGAAAAGACAAGTGGAGTAGAATGGTCACCACCTGGTATCCAAGAAATGGGAAAAGGAAAAGATTATAATTGCAAGGCCCTAAATACACGCTTTTCTACCCAGTTAGCGAAATATAGCGGGCGAGCGCAAAAAGTAAATTTACTTAGTGCTGCGCCATTTCTTGGAACTGCTTTAATTATTTCTGTTGTAATTTGATAACATTTTTAGATCCTTAAGATAAACAATTTGGCATTAAAAACGCAAATTTCCAAAATTCCAAGTTAGCATAGTTCATTTCTGGTGTCTAAACAATTGAAACAAAGAAATTTCACTGTCATTAGTGACAACCAAGTGACGCCTCAGGGGTAGTCAACAGTTTTCTAGACAGTCTTATTATAATTTTAATAATAAATTCATAATGAAACAGTATAACTTATGTTTTTAATTTTTTTTTCACTACTAATATAGCATACGTAGTTGTAATACGTAAAGTAACACTCTGTCAATTTAAACTTAATTTGGTAAAAAAATTGTTAAAAAAAAGGACGGAGAAATTGATGAAAAAAAATTAAAAAATGTTTCAAACTCCGAAATTTTCACCAGCACAAACAGGATGCGCAGAAGGAAACGCAACCACTTCCGGCTGCCAGACTTGGTGCATCTCAATCAGGCTTCTATGAGCAAGTAAATATAAAAAAATCAGCCATACTAAAGTTCTTTCTCGAAAACGTTGGTAGCTCTCGTACCAGAAACAACTGAAGGTATTGAATTTAAAATGGCTTATTGGTATATTCAAATGGAAAAGGTAAGTGAAAATAAATTTTACAAAATAGATACTGTTATTGTGTGTTTAACAAAATACATCTCTTTTTTAGTTCTATTTGTTTTAATTCGGCATTAAAGTCACCCATCATTCTATCTAAACGAGCTTCGTGTACGGTAACTGGCAATAAATTTCTGCAATTTTATAATATAACAGTATTATTGAGAAGATCGATCAGTGGGTGTCCCAGACTAGTCTCTATTACCGCTGTGGCCGGTCGTTCTGCATGAACGGTATCCTCGTCTAGTGCATTGGAACGTGACCCGTCCACAAAAGTCCAATCAAATGTCCCTTCACGACGGAAATTATTTTATTTATCTACACGTACAATACCATTACTTAATACCAGGCCGGAAATGCATAATTTATAACATTATTGGCTTTAATATCACGTGAGGTTGAATGTAAGGTATATTCGCTTCGCAGTTTCGCACACAATCACATTTAACAGGTATCTGTAGCGACAGCCTAGCGGCGCGCTGACCTTATGCCAAATTTCATAACCAGAACCTTGAGTTCCTTGAAAATATTTATAACGTGTCTCAATAAAGATGATGCAGTTACAATACTTACAGTACAGAATGCAATCTTGCAATGCTTAGAGTTCAACGGTAAGTAATAGTATGTTTACTATGAAAAATACTCGCTAACAAGGCATAATTAGGAAAGCACATAAACCAGTTCGTCAGGTATTCAGTACGGCGAACAACTGCTAAGCATTTGACACTTTCTATTTATGTCCAAGCGTGAATTCTTCGTGACTGGTGCCTTATTGAGTGACATAATTGAATACCCGCAGGGATCAAATTTGCTTCCTATTGATAAATTCTACTATTATAATTTTCTATACTGTGCTCTTTTTGAGTGAATGATTGTCTATAATAATCTTTCAATTATGGTAATACCGGTAAATATCGTGAGAGTTTATGGTCGCAATCACATCATCTGAAACTGAGTTTGATTTCATAAATCTTAGAAAATGTCAGGTCGACGTCCGTTCGAGATGAATGCACCGTAGATGGCAAACAACCGCAGCACTTCGCATGCGGTTGCTAGCATTAGCCTGGAACATGAAAATAGATGCCATGTAACGCGACTTCATCGATCAAGACATTCAACCCCGAGCCATAGAGGCTTGGAGCCACCCAGAGCTCAGGAACAGCTCTCTAGAGCTCGAGCCGTATAAATTGAGATAACGTCAACAGCAGCTGACCTAGAAAGGGACAGTGTGTAAGCGACGAACGAGGCGTTTAATCGGATTATCTGCTTTGCAGAATTTAATCGGCTGGATCCTAATCGTGCCGGCATTGGCTACCGAGACGAAAGAGGTGCTGATCTTGATATAGCAGATAGAAAGCGCCGTTGAAACAAACACCGACCGCGTTACGCGCGCTGAGCAAACTCAAAACGGAACCCAGCTCTGTACAACAAATAAGGTAGGAGCCGTAAGAGAGCTCGCCGCTTGTGCAATGTAGACGAAATACATTGACTCAAAGAACCAGAACCATACCATAAAAGTAGCGATGACATTTTTATGATAATTTTACAAGTATTCGTTAAAGTCTTTTGAGAGCATAGTTGCGTTTCTTATTGGAAACAGGGTTGAGCAGGCAGAGTGCAATACAGTTTGCATTTAAAATACAAAAATAGTGAACGTTCAAGCTATAAGTTTGTAAATGCGCGGGCGCAAAGGTCTCCGTGGGGAACTAAGATTCGAAATCGACGCACCCACCGACCCAATGTCAGACGGCACAAGGTCGCCTCTCGCGATAAACGCCTCTGCAAAACATTAAGCCAGTACAACGCCAACAAATCTGGGATCCTGATCACATTAGTACTTGCACATATTTGGTGTTCAAACTCTACATGCGGACATTGCGAACTCTTATTGTTAGTTAATTCGTTTTTAAGCACTGACAATTTTAAGTCTTCATGTCAGATTATATGGTTTCAGAAAACGAATGAAGCGTGCGTCATTCTTACAACAAAAGTGCTGATTGATAGCTTTAAATACTACATCTATATAAGTATATTCAGGTGAAATGTAATAGTGAGTATTGGTCGACTGGCGAAAGAATATAGTGCTTCGTCATAGTTGTATACTAAATCGAGCATAGCATGTAAGACTATCGATGTATTTGTAAACCAGTTTACATACAACCATTAAATTAATTTTAGCGTTGTTGTCGAGTTTTAGGAAACAAAATATGTGGATAATTTGTATACCTATTCTTACTCTAAAACGTGATCATTTTTTATCACACGACAAACGTCACAAAGATCTACCAGTCACCACTTATATTCTGATCTGCTTCGGAAACGTAACACAAAGATCTACCAGTCACCCACCACTTATATTCTGATCTGCTTCGGAAGAAGGAAATGACGAGTGTGTATTTTTAAAATAAACTTCGCCCCATTTCGACTATAGGTATGTCGATATAATTTCGAGAGTACATTAACTCACGGATAAATCGATCACGTTTCGCGATTCCTTATCGCGATCAAAGCGGCACGGGTAAGGTTCCACGTGCCTTTGTTTCTGGTTTAGTCGATTGCATAATAAAACGGCATGTGCATAATATTTATGAAATGTTACCATAATAAATATACATTCGCGTTACTACGATTTGATAAGAACGTAAAGTTACATTTAAACCACGTTAGAAGAGTACAGTAGTACCCAACTGATATGGCTTACCGATGTACCTGTGCAGAAGATACATTTTCAAAGCGCGGGGAATGCTATTGGTCGGCAGCTGCCGCCATGCGTGCGGAGGGGCGTGACTTGCGAGTGAGACGGAACTAACAGCTGCAGTGTATTATGAACCTTATAATAGTGATCTAAGGTTGATTGTAAGCTTTAAGCATTCTTTCTTTAATCTTCGGACAATACTTTCTTTTCTGTGCGAACGAAGATTCACGACGCACCTTATCAGTTGGTTACTTCTGTACACTGGTCTGAAGCAGTTTTCTATAAGTACTGTATTAAAAATCAGAACCATTACTAATTTAACAAAAGAGTCTTATACCTACCTAACTATGAAATCGAAAGCTGAGTATTAAAATATGACACGTAAATTATTAAATATATTTAATGCATAAAAACGGGCAAACTATGGAGTAGGGTACCGCTACTTGCAAATTCGATTTGGGTAAAAAAGTCTGTGCAAGTGAAACTAGCTGGCCGGACTGTGCTCTCGATTTTTACTTCACGATAAAAATAACGGCTTTACTTCACAAACCGGAGGTTAGACTGGTATAGGAAAAATAGATACCCAAGGACACCTGCAATCGATATTAAGGGCAATTAATTATGCACGATCCATTTGGGTTAATTTGGTGCCTATGATAAAAATTGCAAATACGTTAACCAGCCATTAAAACATACCTATTCCAAAAAGTGGACATAGATGCTGTTTTGAAAGACCCATTTATTTTCGCAGTATTTATATCTTCGATAGCCTGCAGCCACCGCGTGCGCAGTTTGTCCCACAATTGATGTATTTTAAACTCGTTCACCGGAAATTGTTTATTTTGTTATGGTGCCCACCTGCCACACAAAACAAAGAATAAAGGAAAAGGTGGAGCCGCTACTTCGGCGGATGAGAACGGCACTGACGACAGTTAATCTTCGTTACATATATTATAACATTCTTCATTTATTTAGCGCAGAAGAGAGTAAATCAACAACTTCATGTATCGCCAATCATGTTTAGAATTTCATAAACAAAGGGAATTTTCATTTTGAAATCCAAATAAATACCTAGTATTTATTTGATGCAGCACCCGTAGGGATGTTAACAATGGTCTTTGTTTTGAAAACATCGCACTTGAGCAGTCATATCTAATCTATACGCGATACGTCAATTAAAAATATACTGGTTTCTCTTCTGAAGACAGATAAAAAAACTGTTCGACGTGGAAATTTTTTGTTGTGACCGTCTGTCCCCAATATGTCATCAATAGAAAGATTTATGACAGATCCACAAAAAATCGAGATTAGTAGACAAATATATCCTAAATTTGATGTAGTGAATATTATTGTTGATTCATCGGCTTTATATGGCGATAAAGTTACACAGGCTATATAAGGAAAGAAAGAGGAAGGCCGAAAAAGAGATGGATGGATTATGTGAAAGATGATATGGGTAAGGAAGGAGTGAATGCTGGTATGACGGATAGAAGAGACGAATGGAAGAAGCGAACATATTGAGCTGATCCCCAAATTATTGGGAACCGGGCAGGCAGATAATATTAGATGTTTTTCGGTTGCCAGAAGCATGTAGGTAATTTAGGTATTATCGTGTATCTTGTCCGTCTCAAAAATGTTTTATTTTTGTAATATTTTCAATAGATATTCACGAAACAGTAGGTATCCAAGAATATTTTACTCCAACATTTGCGAAACTCCACAAAACGATCCTAAGAGATTTTCAACTAGCATTATGTTTAACCTAAATCATAATATAATGGTGGGCTTATGCAATTTGTCAAACAATGAGTTAACTGCTGAATAAGTAAGATAACGACTTTCTGTGAAAAGCTGTCAGTTGAAAATGACTGGGTGGTACAAACGAACGAGACGGTACCAAAATTATTAGACAAAAAGCAGGTGGTTGACCTTTTAAAAGAACTATATATAAAAGAAATAGGTATGTGGGACCTACGTGCGTGTGTAACATATGAACCGTACGGCCTTAATTAATAATACATTTATTTTTGACCAACATAACAATAACATAACATAAACATAATAATTGAAGAATATGTTAGTCAAATTGTCATCGTCTAGAATGGTGTCTTCTTTAACGAGCCATGTTTTTGCAAGTATGAAAGTAATGATATTTACGGGAACAGGGATTTACACGGAATATCTTAACATTATATAAACATTCACATCAAATTAGTTATCAAACCAACCCAACAAGCTACCTGGCAGAATATACGTGCAAATTGTACCGTAGTACAATAATCTTATATGTATCGGGTGTTCTTAATACAACAAAAGTTGTTGTTTATGATTTTAGTAATATAGTCATAGGTTTGTTATTATTTTACCAAAACCCCTGTATATCCGTTGGTACTGTAGCTGGAAGCGTTTTAACAAGGCAGAAAATACTTATAGTTTTATTTATTATTATGCTACATGTCATATCACGTGCTTATGTGTATTTAAGAAGTTTCCTTTTCTTATAAAACAAGTATTTCAAATATTTTATCGTTATCAAAGAATCATTTATGCCACAGATAAGAATATTTATAGACGTGCAATATAATTTCGTTATTCTTAAACGTCTTCAAGTACCATTTGACTCCTTCGTGTCTGTTTATGCATGCCTTGCAACAATTTTGGTTACACTTTCTACAGTGAGTCATGCTCATGTTCCATTACGTACGTGGTTATAGATAAGCTTAGCTTATCTATAACCACGTACAGGACCCTTGTTCACTTCTTCATTACAAGTTTAGCATTGTTGTTGTTCACTTGAATCAAACTTTGTTTGTCAGAGAGATCTTTCATTAATCACTTCCGATCCTCAGTGACAGTCAGCTTATCGTATTTGTAAAGATAGCGTCCACATTTGGACACGACTTTCATAAGGGGAATAAGACTGTACCGATTGTATTTACACAAGAATGTAATAAAACTGTCAAATCGAGTTACACCCGCCATGTGCATTATCAATTCAATTGCTTAATGCTTAATCCCTTCACAATTTGCCTTGGAAACTTGTCCATAAATCGCTTGTATATTCACGACTGTACCACGTTGTTACAATAGGAGGGGTGATTATTCAAAATATAGAAAACGACACATGGGGAACTCGGAAAGTAACTAATCATTTATATAATTAAGTGTGATAGTATGAGGAAGGCGAACCTGTGGTGCGAGTACCGTAGCTGTCTCCGTTGCCGCCGTTTTGCCGGTGTTTGTGGACACTAGTCGCAACCCCGCGGGCCCGCATGACGCCCTCTCTTAACCACAATATTAGCACCACTATATTCCATCAGTCACTAGTTTCTCGTTCCAACTGTTACCGCGAACTACAACTGAACACTGGGGACACTAGACAGGGGCCCGGCTAACCACTGGGCCGTATCCAACACACGCACTCACTAGTAATTGTTACCGCTCCCTGTTTTCTACATAGCGATACAGTCACTACACTTATTGGCAATATGACGTCAGAAACGTATGTTTTGGAGACAATAGGAACAATTTTCTATCAATCGTGTCGTTATGTTTCCAATTTGATAAAGTTGCGAATTAATGACGTTTTTCTTTTATTATAAACTATTGATAACAGTATCACTAGAGGCAATAACAGAATTGGAATTAGGAGTTTCTACATAAAATCGTATCGGATCACGTCGTTTTTCGATATATTCGTCAGCAGGTTTTACGTCAAAACTACGTAACAGTCCGTATCTCTTCAACGCTTTTACCATACTGGATGGAGGCAGCTGTGCGGGCGAGAAAAAGAGAAAGAGCTATAGTATATCGTATCGTAGCTGCAGGTACACAACCGGCTCGAGTTGGTTATTCGGAAATGCACCTTAAAGGCATGTAATAAAGCGTAATGTTTTGATATCTTGGACCGCAACCGAGTCAGTTTCCTCGAATGTTGGCTGTGGAAACTCGAGACGGGTGGAGCAGAACAGTCATTGAGTGTGAAAGAGATGGGTATGATATCCGAGCGTTATCGACGGGATATACCGAACGTAGTCCGACCGCCAAGGCCGGCTCACGTCACGTTTCGCGAAGACTAGACGTGCCTCCTCGTATACAATAGTTGTATGTGCACGACTGTGGTTTATTGCACTTTGTCTAGGCAACGCTGAATGCGCCAGAAAAGTTTATAACAATGCAACTTTAACGTTCACTTTATTTAAAGCTGCGGTTTCATATGAAAGCAAGCAAACCTATTGTTACAATAAATGCTATTAATACTTCTTAGAGTAAAGATAACATAACATAGCATTGACTGATAAAGACAGCCCAGATAAATATTTGTAATGACAAGTAAGCACTTGAATCAAAATTTATGTTGTGTGGTGAAAACGTGCCATAACAGTTTTCATTCAATGGCGTGACAAAGAAAGACGCAACACATATTTATTTAATTACATTTGAGTACATAGTCATATTCATGACGTCAAACCTTTATTACAAACCATATTCTGACCGCGAGTGTTTGTTTGCAATTAGGCCATTTACCCGCAATTTCTAAAATGGTATAAACAAGATTTAAGCTAAATGTGCCCATCGATACCAATGTATTGATTGCACATAAGTAAGTGAATTTCCCATAACTTAAAAAAATCAACGAGAAAAATCCATCATTCAAATAAAAATTTGTTACAGGGAAACACTATGTTATTTGCATAGAGATATCATAAGTAGGTACTTATTACTTCCTTTCACCAGATAATATAATCTAAATTTTTATACAAACAAAACTACGTGGGTATTCAATTTCAAATAGTGAAATAATAATATTTTAAGTCCGTCCAAGGAGAAACTTCAATAAACCGCTAGATTGTTATTCTGCATATTGTCCACTCTGTGGGTAATTCGCATAATTTTGTCGTGAATATGTTGTCCAGCTAACAAACAAATGCACACAGATAAATATAATCGAACACAGAAAACGATGTTTTCTCTAAATGTATACGTTTAAACTTTAAACGAAAAACAGCTGCATGAAATGATTTAAATTCTGAACACGAAAATGATTAATGACTTATCATTTGCCCGAGATGCATCCTTGGTTTAGTACCGTTCATGGTTCATAGTTTAATAGTTAAGTGATCCTATTGATCCGACGTGAATGAAAGCGGTTTCAGGACACGCAGGGTTTTATTCCTGAAAAAAATGTCTTTTTATGTTATTCCTCGAAAAACCTTTGTTTTCGAGATTTATTTTTAACTTCGATCTTTTTTACTTTATGTTTTTATTTTTGTCCATAATATTATAAATGCGAAAGTAAATCTGTTTGTATGTTTGTTTATTTGTTACGCTTTCGCGCCTTAACCGCTGAACCGATCGCGATCAAGTTTGGCTTGCATATAGCCTATGGTATGGAGAAGGACATAATGAGGATGCTTGCTTACTACCTTAGTAGTATAAAAAAATGACATGACTTCAGTTTTTCGGGAAGTGTACCCTTCCAGACAAAAAAAGAATTTTCCAAATCGGTTAATAAATGACGGAGTTATGAGGTAACAAATAAAAAATACATACATTTTTTTGAAGTCGGTTAAAAATAACAAGATTTTTATTACGATAAAAGTTCGGGCGGATCTTAGACGAGCCACCATATGTCTGTGAGACGAGCTGACTGTATTGTCAAACGACTGTAACAGACAGATAGGCAATAAACAAGGTGTTTGAAAACTAAAAACTACTGCATGTACGTGACGTGAACCCATTTTGAAAACTGGTTAGATAATTATTAATTTCTTAAATTGGCATGTCATCGCCCACTTATAAACTGATGTTTGTATATAAAGAAAAAATATCACTGCCTTTTTTACTTAACAACTTTTATCAGTCTCCTTTAAAGGTAGCTCTTCAGATATATCACCATAACATGCACAAATATTGTAGGTGTAAACTATAATTAAAGATATTAATTAAATCTTTAATTGCTTTAGTGATCGCTTTTAAGGAAGTCAAGATCATTATCACAAATTTGGCGACTCCAGAGATACAAGTCCGCCTACATTCCAGTACTTTTACTCTAACTCTTCCAAAGAAGGTTATGGGAGTGATTAAACTCTGCAAGTGCACTTTAGGTATAATAAAATAAATTAAAACAGCTAGGGGTGTGTGTGTAGAACATACGGCAGCCATCGCTCGACCGTAACTTTCTTTTTACGACCTAGTGGCAAAGTTGACTCGTCCAGTTTGTTAACATAATGTAAATGTCATTGAATGCCGTCCAACCGGTTAAGATGATTTTTAATCGAAAACAGCCTCTGGTGTTATTCCGAAAGCAAATTATTTTTAGCAGTATCATACGCAACTTGCACTGGCTACCTATTTGGATACCCAGTGGCGTATACAAAAAGCAAGTACTTAATGATTTAAAATTCATAAATGCACATGTTCAAAGATACTCGATGCATGAATTCCTCTGTGAACGGAATCTTTGATCAACAATCGAGTCTTGTAGAAATTCTAAATATTCAATACAGCTAATTGAATACAACACGGTTCTAAACGTATAATCGCATCTATAACTGACATAGAAAGGAACGTTGCATGACTGCGTGCACGTTCGATAACATAATTTTATTTTGTAAAATCATTTATATCCAGCAAAATAGGTAGGCGAGTCACTAGAATGGCCTCGACGCAATTGAAATTCAATCAAACCGCAACGTATCACGAGACGTCTGTTGCGACGTTCAAAGTGTGCACTAACACTATTACCACAGCAATCGAAGCAATGAGTTGAATTGACAATGTCGAACACAATTGACAAGCAGCCAGTGACCCGATGGTAGCTAACGATGAACACACAACACAAGCACATTTTATTTGTAATGCAAAACTGCAAACATCCGATCCTCACGACGAGTGTTCTGACGCGGCGTCACCTCGCGTAGGATACAAAATCAACCCACGTTTTAATGGCTCTAGAAATAAAAGATTTCCGAACCGAGAGCTGACGTCAAGCCATTCGAGCGGCCTAAGAGTTTTAAAAAACTTGGGGAGTCAGTCAAGGAAGTAAATTTATGAGGTCACGATATACTAACATTGGAACTTTTTTATATCATAACCGCACCGGAGTTCCTGTAAGATCTAAAATATTACAATGTTGTCTATAAGTAGTGTTTGTATACGTTAAAATTAAACGATCCTCAGAATTACCTCTTTGATGCACGACATTGTTTATTAATGAGGAACAGAACGAGCGGCATTTGAGTGTAGACGCAGGAAACGAACCAATAAAACGTACAGGAGCTTTTAACCTCCCGGTTAAGTCAAACAATATATTATATGGTACAGAATTTCATGCTTTTAAATAGCTAGTAATAATAATATTTCAAAATCATGTTTCATTGGTTACAATTGAGTGTATCTGTAGCAACAATATTGACAAATCAAAATAATTGCTAATTTCTAAACCATCAACAATACCAAACTATGATAGGAAGTAATTACGCGATACTGTAACATCAAAATGGTGAGTGACAAGGCAATAAGAGCTATATATATTTCATCATCTGATGTGATGACTGACCGACATAGTACTATTTGAAATGTTGGGCTCGTTGCGGTAGTAACGATGCGACGATAGGTTACTGAAGACGTGATGAATTGAGCCGCTTGTAGGCGTGTCGACTATTAATCAACATTATTTCCGTTGTATATCATGATATCCATCCAATAATATATAATTATCCTGTCAAAGAAAGGTTACATCATGGCATCACTTCGTATTGTATAATATGTAAGATGCATAATGAAGTAAAGTAGCGCATCTTTTGTTGAATTAATATCATCATTCATTGTGTTATACTTCTTAGTTTATATAACGCATACCGAGAGTAGTAAGTCATTTAAAACATCTATTATACTGCAATGAGCATGAAAATCCGAAAAACATTTGTATGCAAGCCAAATGCAAGCAAGTGCAGTTTCCCTGATCACATAGAACATTGCACACATGCATTGTCATGCGTCATTTCTTTAGTGAATATTGGCACAATTGGATTGAATGCATCATTGATTGTATTGGCTTTGCAAATAATAAAAGAAAGAAAACAATCACCACAGGTAAATAAATTGAAAATGTTTAATGATACTGCATTTAGATATTTAAAGCTATTCTGCAATCTGCATCCAGCGAGATGGAGTAACTTGATGAGATTTTAACACGGCATGAAGGTGTTGAATAACGCTCACAGCATATTTATCCAGCGGCTTAAATTACGCAACTAACGAAGATCTAAGTTTACAGGACGTGTATGTATAATGCAGTATTGTATGTAACTAACCTTCTGGAATTCTCATACATATATTTTAAACAATACTTATTGCTAGCAAATTATCGCTGACAGTTTTAGTACGTGAAATCAAAAACATACCATGTTTTTCAAGCTTTCTAACACGTAGCGTAAAACCTGATTGAAACCATCGCTTGGTTAACTTCGATTACCAATACGTCATGCTTCTTCCATTTTATTATTTTCTTGAATTCTATCATCGACGTCACGTTCCGATTTAACAATAATCAGCCCCTAGGTATATATCGTTGGAGACCAAGAATAGTCTTCGATTTGGTTGTATGTAAGCTTATTGTTCGAACGGTATTTAATCCATCAGTGGACATTTGCACAGCAGTTATGCTCCAGTTTCGTGTAATTGCATTTGCACTTGTTATGCTAAACGAAGCAAGAAGCCAACCTCGTCGACCATTATTAGCCAACACGTAATATAAATTATGCGTGAAAATCTGCGAGCAATAAAGCTGCACGCCTGCCTGTACTTGTTCCAGCGCCTCCTACTCCACTAAATCGTCTGAAGCTGTAATTGAACTGGATCCACCAGCCGAGTGTTATCTCGTACCGTCGCGTGATGCACAAAACTTAATATAATTAGATTGATCAATATGTAAATACTGCTTGTTGCTGTTGTCGGTTATGCATTTTAATGGATGACTAAGGATACGATGTAATCGACTTTACTTCCTACTATTCCTTTCCTAGTCGTCTAAATGCAAATATATTATTGTAATTTCTTCGGTCATCAACAGAAGATTGAAGATTCTAACAAAGGTGTTTTGATTATCATTAATTATATCCAATGGTTCTCGGCATTGGAACCAAGTATAATTATTTAATGCCTAATGAATTACTGTTCCTCAACGCAATATGGTAATAAGCTCATGTACAACCTACGATTATGTCGAGTGTCTTCCTCAATCCCACACTCTATCAACTGTCTACGCACGATGTCAATCGTGTTAGTTGGTACATTGTTACGTGTAGATATTGTCAGCCCGCGAGACAATCAATATTTGGAGAAAACAGTCATCGTCGTCAAGTTATCTGATGGCATTGTGAATTATGGCGCATCGGTGCCTGCCGCCGACGTCACCGCCTACGAATATTTCAATATTTACGTGTAGGTCTATCTAATTTTGAACGGATACTCCGAAAACTATATTTCATGTCTTACGGCATCTTTAGGTTATTTTAAAGTTGAGTTTAAATAATATTATGTAATGTAAAAAGGCAGAAAATTAATTGTTACATATTTTACTTTAACAATCAATAACTTCCATCAAGTTGATTAATTTCTTAATATGCGTTAAAACAACATTGATCTATTTGTTAAATATCTTATCTATATGATCTTTAAAAAGTCGTCTATTAAATTACATACATAAATATACGAACCGGTTTAACTTACAAATCAGCCCACATAGAATGAGTCATCGACCATACAAGCTAATTCCTGAACATAGGGTCAAACAACTTCAATACAGACGGTGTAATTACTTCCTTATAAAATACGTATAGGAGTAGTATACGATATTTTTTTTTCAAATGGTGCACGTGCGAATTGCCTGAAAGGCCTCGAACCAGCGCGAGGGCGGAGCCACCGCTCGACCGTGAAGGCACAATCATGCCCTTCCACGTACCAACAAAAAGTAGTTTGGTACCATATTAAACGATAATCCAAAAGGCAAGAAACAGGCAATTCAAATATTCAGTCAACAAATTTTCACTTTCTTTTGGTAGTTTCGTTTGCGTAGGAGGGCGTGACGATGCCGGCGGCCACCGACGGACGGCACCTCGATTGCACACTTTCCCTGTTTTATGGGAATATTATAGGGCAGCAGTCATATAACAATAATGTGAAAGCCTGATGACAATACAACCGCCATTTAACAATGATATTGAACTTTTATTTAGTTTATAAAGATAATTAGGATATAAATAAAGCTAGAATGCATTAGCAAACATGATAATATAAAATTGGCTACTCATGGTCATGATTCATAAGCTAAGCCTCTCACAGACAACCGCATCGTGCGGTGGCGTTGGTGATCAGTTGTATTAGTTTGTTGACTGGAAAGTATTCACACAAGCGCGGGCATGACACGCAAGGGTAGCTGGTCACCACAAGCCGCGTGATTTCCTTACGGTCTGTGAGTGGCTTGAAGGAAACGATGTTATTTTTCTGCCAAAAACTGAATCAGCTATCTTTTATCTTCTTAGTAAGATGTCAAGATATGTCACCTTGAGAAGTTCCAATAAACTCGAGTATAGATAACATACGAGAAAAAACAGATGAGATGAGAGTTAGGTACCTACTCATTGCTCCTTCACATAAGGCAGTTGTAGTTTAGGTTTATTCGCATAAATGAGATCGATCAGTCGATCTCAGCTTGAAATTTGAAGAAGCTATTATCGAAGACCTTAATAAAGATCTGTCTTCAAAACCCTCCCAAATTCGAGAGTTTTGTCGAGGTATTAGTATCGATTGGGTTTATTGAAGGCTAGGCTAACATAAAAGTTCAATTTTATAGGATCGTTCTCTACAATTGTGCATCCTACACAATAGCTCGCCATGTAAGGATGGGTTAATCATTCTGTCAGTGCTTTCAAATACGTACTCCTAAGCTTCGACCTTAGATGTAGAGTGGGTGTTCGCGATTTGTATTAGCATTGACATACATTATGCTTTGCAATTGCAATGTAACGACATTCTCGCCATTTTGACTTACAGATCATAATGAGCATGTTAATATTGCGAAAACATAGGAATTGTCTAAAATTCTAAATAATTGTGACGTTAGATTTTAGAGATTTTTTTTACGCGAGGACAAATGTCCGCATTGGAATTAGGTTAAACGAAAAAGGAAATGCCTATTGACTTTCTCTTATAAGTGTTGCTAAAAATATACAAAGGGAGCAGAATTTACATACAAAGGAATCGCTTTTCGGTAGATAGGATTTTTCAGTGATATAAAATGAGGCCTTCTCGCTTGTGCTATTGTAAAATAAGCCAGTTTTACATTAAGCAGCTACACACTATTTACATACGAGTAATATAACCTGTATAAGGGATCGTCGGCCATGAATTCTTAATGTATAGAGTAATTTGCAATTTATTAGGCAACACCTGTCTATCAGAAATGCATTAGATAACTCTTCAAGACCAATTACGTACTACAAATAGCAGCTTGGTTCGCTGGGTCAAGTTGGCTTGCATGGAATACCGTTGCAAGGTCGATAGCTTACAAAGCGATGCATGTAAAGGACTTATGCCGAGCAACGTACATATATCAAGTCTCGTTTATATTATTACAATTCACGTAATAAAGTTTAGAAAATTGAAACTAGAATAAAGAGAAACTAAAGAAATTGACAATTGATAGAAACTTCAAGCCATTCGCCGAATTAATGCATGATGCATAAACAGATGTAACAAACGAGATTTTGTCGCACGACAGAATAACAATAGCGAATGGCAACACACTAATTTGGGCATTGTACCGGGAGACGGCAAGCGTTCTTGCAAAGAGAAATTTGACAATGCACTTAACGAAGAAAGTTTTTGAACTCATGATACCGTGATTAAAACAAACGAGATTATTCGCTCAGTAAGTGATAAAACCGCTGATGCATTTGACTGGTCAAAATCAAACTGGTTCCTTCAAGAGTGAGTGGTTAAAAGCATGACATGTGTCTTGTTTTTAATTTGTTGCAATATAACAACAAATATGCATAATGTGAAATAAGAATAAATATGGCTTTGGAAGTCGAAGAAAGTGACATAGTAACCCCCTTAAATCCGCGTGGAAAGAAGCGAGAGTAATTGGAATACGTCTGGCTGCTATCAGACTAAACGCATGTTCGACCTTAGATATTGGCAGAATTATTAATTAAAACATAAATAGACAACATAGTAAATCCTCTACAGGCTTGATAAGTGTCACTTACTTCGTTTAGCCCCAGGTAGGCAGAAATGATTGTTACAAGGTTCCCTTTCCACAAATTTATGAGGACGAATTGAGGCAATAAATAATAATAATAATAATTCTTTATTATCAGGCTACTTTGGCCCATAGATATATACCTTACAAACTAACATACATATCAAAATATAACACTTTTTGTTAGTATAAAAGCTTAAAACTATGTTAGTAAAAAGCACTACGTCACAGTGCGATCGTGTGGCACTTGTCCGCGGAAGCGACGAAACACCACAACACAATGAGGTGAGGCGCAGTCGAAACTGCTATTTTATGACCCATAGTCACGAATATGTACTTAAGTCGGGCAGCCTCCTATGCAAAATTTAGTAATAATTATTATTGAAGGTAATAATAGAAGTTTGAATGGGTGTAGATGTAACATGGAGCCAAAATTATGTTATTACGCCTGCATAACGCATAACCCACCTGTCAAATTTGACGGTTATTTACTGAACCATATGACGAAAAGCAATTTAACAACGATCTACTTTCGCAATCGGAACTGACAATGTACAATTGTGTAAATGTGGTAATGATACCACGAGAGCAATTTAAACCAGTGGAATAAGACAGACGCTGTTTTAAATAAATAAAAGCAAGCATGTGACGTAGGCGTACCAATCATAATTAGGACTTTAATATTGTAAAAAATAGGTATACCTACAGACAGACCTATGCAATGCAAATATGTCCTGAAACGCCGCCACCGGCAGATACGCCAGCAGTGCTGCAAATTGAGGGATCGAATTTCGGTACCAGGTAGGTACATGTTGTCCTCCTAAGCCGTTAGCAATGTATGCCCCTTACATTGAGCAGTTCAGCAAAAGTAGTGATAGAGTAATTGCGTGAAAATCTTTCCGAAGATCAGGGTTTCCAAAAATGAAACGAGATAACTAGTTGGATCACCAGAATCTCCAAAGCTGGAGATTCTGCTTATAAACAAAGTTTCAACTATGCTGTTACGTTAAATTCGGTAATCGACCAAAATCTACGCAACTGGCACAAAAAAAATTGAGCCATTCGAATATCACAAATAATGTTGTTATCAATATTTAACTCAAAAGACTTATTCATTGTTTTAAGATTTTCTTCTTCCTGAGCAGAAAATGTTTCAGTAGTTTTTACTCTATTGTAAGATTATATAATTTTACAACAAATAAAATTGGAAGGTATAATTTTTATAATAGGTAAGTACTCACAAAATAAATTGAAAAACCTAAAGCTTGAATAAGTTCACTGTAAATACTGTAATTATATTTAATAGACAAGTACGCCCTATTGAACATGTCTATAAAAAATGTTATAGAAGCACGGAGATAGTGGAAGGAATTCATCAATTTATTAATTATTGGGAACATTGATTTATTCCAGGCTGGCTTCATAATTATAACATATTAACTAGGTTACCATGCCCACTTAGCGATTCAATATTAAATCATTAATGTATATGTAGTAGCCTTGTTAAATATTCATTGAAATCATTTCTCATAACTTCATCACTTAAATTGTTATTTCACACTAAGCACTTACATAGAGCGTAAAAAGTTGTTAACAAAAGCAATTTTCTGATACTTATTGCGTCGATAAGTGTAAAGTGGGACTTTTACGAATCGTGTATTAGTAGTGCGGATGGCGATACTTCGGCGCGCGCGCATGTCACGCAACTACTTTCGCCGATAAAAATCCGACGCCGACGTTCGTCGCTCGAGATTTTATACACGTGACGGATGCTTGACGCGAACCTATGTCAAATGAAAGTACGTCACGATTCATACAATTATTTATCACACCAATTCACACGGGACTTGACAATTCTTGGCGCCTGGCGGGCCCTTAATTGGTGCGTTAATTTAAATGGAAATTGAACCACATTCTTGTAAAAACAGCTGATTCGAGCAACGAGAAATAATTGAGTTAATGACCACATTATTCAACGAGCATTTTTACTTGATCAAGTAAAACTTGTTTTATCGAATAAAGGTCAGCCATAATGTCGAAACAACTGTAGACAAAGAGTCTTCATAGACTTTATATAATTGGACGTCACGTACGCTATAACCGTTTTCAATGGTGGCGCTTAGGAACATGAAGTGCCTATTTTTTTCATAGTTAGGGAATAGATAGAAGATATTGGTCAATGCTTAGACAGTTTAGAAACATTCTAAAAATTATAATACATTGTACCTAATAAGGATCCACACCACACAAACTTTCTCATTATAATATTGTTGGAACATAATAATTAGATACACAGGAGACTAATTTAAAATTGTATAGGTATTTCACATAAAATTTACTGAGTCATATTTCATACCATATCTATGGCTAGGAAATTAGTTAATTAATAATATCAGAATCATAGCAATAATAATTACATTTACACCTCAAAGATGATGCACATTAATTATACACTTTTGAATAGAATCTATCGAAATTGAGACGATATCATGCAATAACTACTATCAAGAGGCATTAAGATCAGCCCTATTCTTATGAATGTGTGATGGTTCGATAGCTGTTCAATACGATAAAAATGCTTAGATAACACTGATTCGTGCAGGACAACATTCCTTATCGCATCGAGAATAGGGCAGGGCGGACCTTACTGATTGATGACGCAGCCAGCAATCCCGTGAACTATGGTTTTGATAAGCGATAACCCCACTTTCACCAATAATGTCGAACGAATAATAAATCGATAAATCAATATTAACGAGCAAATTATTGCCACAGGGAACGTATGTACGGAACAAAAGTTGGAGATTATTAACTTTAATCAAAGAGTGAAATTGAACCGGAAGATTGAAAAGAAATCGATATACCTACCGGTGATTTGGTTAAGGCAATTTTGAAAGCTTACTCTTGCCATGTGTTGGTAATAAAAGAATATTATTGATAGGTACTCAGTATTTGTGTATGTTATTTCGATCGAGAGAAACTGAAGTAGCGTGTTATGAAATAATACGTTATTTCCGTATGTTTCTGTGAAGTAAATACGTCACGTAACTCAGGACGTATCAAAAATAATAATCATCGATAAATCGTAACTCAGGATGTCATAAACAATGTTACGTAGGAATCATAAAAATACGTACTTATAAGTATTGAAAACAGAACGTGTGACGACGACATTAAACAGTGTAACTTTCGATAACTAAATGTCAAAATAAGAGCAGCTTCTGAAGAGCTATCAGTAACCTGTACGTACACTTTCAAATCTATATATATAAAAAGCAATGCCACTTTTCGTTGCAATTTTATAACTCAAGAACGGGCTCACCTATCCAAACCAAATGTTTAGGCTTTGTTCGGACTATTTAGTAGATGGTTTATGTGAAGTCTGCACAAAATCGGTCGAGCGGTTCTTCATTTATATTTTTTTTTGTAATAAATGAATTCCATAAGTGGCGTATCATTTTGTTTATGGGAATTTTACTGTCAGGGTAGGGTAGGGTAGGGTAGGGTAGGGTAGGACAGGGTAGGCTAGGGTAGGGTAGGGTAGGCTAGGGTGGCGTAGGGTAGGGCAGCACCACAGAGTAGCGTAGCACCACGCGAACGAAGTCACGCCGGGCAGCTACTTTATCATAAAACAAAATTACGCATACCAATCAATGATCACAATAAAAGTAATCGATTTGATTATAATACTTCTTGTTAATTAAATAACAAGATCCAATCTATATTTCAATTCTTATTTTCAGCTGAGTGACAAATTACTATTTGAAAGTAAGCTCTGACATCGGTAGTTAAAGAATATTGCTATAGATTCGAATCGAAAGCGATAAATTCACAATAATCAATTATAGCGAACCTCTAAACAATAGGATTTGGTAATACACACATAATATAACCGCAGATATTATCGTTCAAATTGTTATAATGTTGCTGGTCAAATCGTGAACGTTAATGTCCGCTCGTGTGCACATAATTAAGCGGCATTTGTTATGGGAAATGTTATGTAATAAATATGGCGAAAGCTTTTGGTCTGATTGTTGAACGCAACAACTAATTTTGGAAATAAATTATAAATTCTTTTGTATCTTCACACAGTACTTAAATAAATATTAAGGTTAAACATCAACTTGAAATTTTTCGAGTTTTTATTTTTTTATTTTCGTAGAACAATATGGATAGATTTCAGTGATTCGTGACTATAGTAGTTCTTTTAGCATATTGTACTAATAGTTTTTGTTTAACATTAAATATTTTTGTAAACATTTCGCGAAATAGTAAGTTTTACCGTTTTTAGAGAAACCGTGATAAATGCTCAAATATGGCTCATATTAGACAAAAAACTTTCATAACACAATGTGCCAAATGAACTTCTACTGTCGCTAATCACTGAAAAATCTATCCATGTAGTTCTACGAAGATAAAAAAAATACTCGAAAAAATTAAAAATTTCCCGCCTCGTGACTGATGTTTACCCTTAAGCTCATTCATTATGAACAATGTAAAGAAATCAGTCGTCTATGGCAGGTTAAAAAAAAAATTCAGTAATATTTATATTAGGACAAAACCAATTAATCGAACAAAACGAGTCTTGACATGACGTGACGCTATGATGTCCATGGATAATTAAAGAATTGCAGCAAATTTTGTCTTAAAATTAGCTTAGACAGTGGACAAGTAGAGCGCGTCGCTTTGGACACAAAAACGAGAAAAACAAACATTGTCTATTGCGTTCGTTGTCTATAAATCGATGTTACGTTTTATTTTGCTATTTCTTACACTTTTTCTCAGTTTCAGCGTAACTTTCTGCGCAGTAGCAGTTCTTTCCATCGATTACTGATACTGGAAAGTTGAATATTATAGACGTGTAAGAGATATCAAAGGCCTCGACACTGATCGAGAATTAACTACTGTGGTAAGAATGGAGCTTACCTTGGTGCAGACACAAATTTATTTCCATATATATAGTTACATAATTTCGAGCTAGTGTTAAATAATGCTATGGAAGCTCAACATAGCCTGGCAACACCCGCACGTCTATTTAGCGTGTTCGAAAAAGGGTTGGTCCAAGCAAGCATAAAGCCAGTTCGAGGTGTGGCCAGAAATAACGCGTGTTTAGCTGAATACCTGTGTAAATAGGTTAGGTTCGTGTCATGTCAACCTCTCCACCAAAACCAACAAATTAATAACATTTGACACGAACAAAGGTAATTGATATCCATTTATTAATATTGTTGTGCTAATTACTATAGAAAATATATAAATAAGCTGTATAAATGTCACAACACTTACTTTAATGTAGGAAGACGATAAAGATTCAACTTGTTCAAGAAAATGTAAAGTTAATAAGACAGGAACATACAACTGTCTATTTTAGTAGAAGTACTCAATCAATAGTCAGGTGTGTTTGACAGACTACAAGACTAGTCACAACTCGCAGCATGGTATTAACTGCCCTATTAATATTAATAACACTGTTGGTCCAACAACGACGTTAGTACAACACATGTGGTATGACCACAAAACGTTGAAACACGTAGAAAGCCGGTGTCCTAATACTGCGGCTGAAATATCTGACAGTCGTGATACAATCGACGTATTATTCGGTAGGACATTACTTGCTTATCACTACGGTTTAAATAACATTAAAGTTATAAATGTAGATACTACACGGCACTATGTCAGTTTGTCCTCGTGTTTTATCCTTAGCATGAAAGGTTATATTTTTAGTACCAAGCGCGTCATATGTATGCAAATAAATCATGTGATGTTTATTTGTATTGTTAGCTTCTATTTGCATTTATTTTTCTTTGGAATGACCTAACCAAAAATAGGGAACGCATCCTTCTTCATTAGTCAATAAGAATTATCGAGTGCCGTAAAAAAATCTAGTAGAGCAATTTCCCGAAGCACCAATGTTTTTATAACACGAGATTTTACAATGTTCCGTTTGCCACTTGAGGGTTTAAACATTTCTTGGCATAGAGATTTCTATAAGCAAACAAAGTGAGACGAACAGAAATATCCTGTTGCCAAACATGATTTAAAGACGTCGAGGAGCTTACTTAGATAAAAAAGCAACTGCTAACTACAGGTACTGCTACTAAACTCTGCGCTATCGATTTCACCACATCAGTAGAGAAGGATGCCGTCACATTCAATTACTTTGAAGCAGAAATATTCATGACCCATTTTTCATATCGAATCAGAGCACTATCCTACATAGAAAACTGGTCACAACAGTCTTGTTCCGAACTCGTCGCGGCAAAATGAAACCCCGACCGGACGCATTCGATATCACATTAGAAACCGCTACAAGTACTTTATACCATAGAAATCTAAATTAAAATGTTTAGAAGTATGATTGTCATTGATCGCATACCAGTGACGAATCCGGTATGTCAAAATTACTTAAAAGTGATATCGTGTAAGGGTGTTTTCTAGTATGAAAGTGTGATCATATTGATTTCTAATGGCAAAGAGGTTAAAGGGGTTGACGACATAGGTTAGGCCCGATATCTACTAAAGCGGAGATGGGCGGAGAGGAGAATGTTTTCAAATAAATAAATGATAACCCGAGCGGACTTGGAGCGGGCTTTGCTCGGTTGACATTTGTATGTAACATCGAACAATTAACCCAAAGAAGCGCAATGACGTTCATTTTGGTTGACATATATTCCGCCAATTTCCCAACGCTAACAATGCGCTATGATTGGTTAAGTCAAGGACGCATGCGCTCTGATTGGCCATGTCACAAACACACGATGCAGTGATTGGTCCTAACTGTTCAAATTCAGTGTCAAATCACTGACTAGTTGCGGAATTTTATTGTTCATTATTACTACTCTAAAGGGATCTTTCCTCGATGGTATGTAAACACATCACTACACTCATATCCACTCTGGTGGATTCCGGGCCTTAGAAATGTTTGTACCAAAAGGTAGTCCTAGAATTTACTTATTTCGATTTCTATGGTAAATGTACAGCACACCTCGGTGCATATCGGTAACACCAGTCGAGTTCACAGAGTAATCTAGTCAAGATCGAGTCGAATAAAAATAGAACAATCTAGATCTTAGATCGTTTTCTACTCGTAGGCTGCCCTGCCTGCTCTGTTTCTGTTCGTATATTTACTAGTGCATAGAGATAAGAAATGTGTCATTAGTGTATTTCATAGATAATACTATTTATATTGTAGTGTGTATTTAACTTGTTGTGATAACACTAGCTATTATGTAACTTGTTATTATGAAGTTTATTATTGTTTAATTTACCTACACTGTGGCATTATCTAATTGTTTAATTTTAGAAGTTCCTTACCGTTATTTATAAATAAATATCACCGAAATAGGAAGATATGGAGCGGTCTTGAACGTTGACATAAAATTATGCTCAATAAATTTGGTAGTGTCAATAACGCGACATAAGAACGAACCATCGAACAATTAACCCAAAGAAGCGCAATGACATTAATTTTGCTTGCAATATATAGCACCAATTTCCCGCCATCGACAACGCGCTCTGATTGGCTAAGTTAAGGACACGTGCGCGCTGATTGGCTAAGTCAAGAACACTCGAACCAGTTATTGGTCCTTACTGTTTTAAATCAGTACAATATTCGGAAGGCACGTAAAGCCGTTGGTCCCGGTTATCACTTAATTGTGATAGTCGTTAAGCTAGTTGGAGGCCTTCTAGGCGGCTTGAAAACTCCAACAGTAGGTTGACCACTAGCCTACCTCCACCGATCCGCAGTGGGCACGCGTGGAGGAGTATCTGCCCATTCCCTTTCACCCTGATTTGTGAAAGGAAGCCTGTACTCAGAAGTGGGACATTATAGGCTGATGATGATGATGAACTCATCTTTTCATTATTGTCAGATCAATCAAGATTAGATTGGCTTAACGAGGCCTCAATTATTTAACCAAATTGTACATTTGAATTGGATAGTAAATTTAATCGAAAACTATTAGTTTTAATTGATATTGCGTTCAAAAAACTCACTAAAATATAACTATTTGATAAATTACATAAAAAAACGTTACCGATTAATTTATCTTAAAGATCTTGAATGGCATTAGGAGATCATCTAAGTAGGTTCATTAGATGACCGTTAGATATCATTGCAATTGATTGTAAAGATAACTCGGAAGTGGATTGCTTAACTGACAATTACTCAATTCAATTGGATATTTATAATATGTTGCTTCATTTAAGTCACAATGTGTTATTTGAGATATTGTTTTTTTTTTATCATTGACTTATCACATTTAAAGTCAGAATTCACAGGTGATAAGTTCAGTGTTGTCAGGGACAAAATAACATTATCTCAATCAGATGAATTTAATAAAAACTCTAGTAACTAGAAGATCAGCTGCAAATATCAAATATTTTAATGAGAGTATTTAAAAATGAGATCGACTAATTCGTAAAATTTTGTTTTCCGGATTCTGCACCACAGGATCCACTTAATTCATTTTTATTACAACACTTTATAAAGCAGGACCACACCTTCGCAAATACTTCAATCATACATGTGGGAGTCAAATACCTAAATCTTAATAAGCTAGGCTTTTACGTCCCGAGGTCGCAGACAAAAATACAAAATGACTAAGGAATAACTTTCAACTCTAGACTCAAATGTCAAAACATGCTACAGACTGTGTTACAATTGAACTTTTTATGCCAATCTATGTATAATTTAGAAAACAATAATGCTTACTTACTTGCAGCAAGTGTAAGTTGTTCTTTATCGAGACATGCAATGAATTGAGTGGGAATGGGACTATCTGTTTGACATTGTAGTATTATTAAAGTAACTAGCTACCTAGTTGTCATGGACATAAAAAAAAACAGGACGGAGTGTCGCCTTATACGAAGTGAAGCACCCCAAGTAAGCCGGGCCGTCGCGTAAATACCTCACACACACATGTATACCATAGTAAGTCGATTGGTTGTCATTTCGCATTGAGACGTCGACAGTCACAATAAGGCTAAAGATCACTTGTGCCTGCTTGGGCCAGTACTGATTTTACTCACACATACTTAGGAAATAAGTAAGGTAAACGCTGGTAATGTCGACAGTGTCCCAATACTCGTCAGATTGTAAAAAAATGTCAATAATTTAATTCTACCAATACCTTACTAAAAGCATTTTATGCCAAAATATTAACAGTAATATATTCTATAATTAGAATGACAACATTTAGTCAAAAATGTATTGGCTTCGGAATACAGAGCGATCAAAGATAAGCACCTCCAAATTTTGCATTTTTTTGTGAGTTTAGCTACTGAAACTGAATCCCGGCTTACCACGTTAGGGTTCATGTCTTGCTGTATCGGTCGACATTTTGATAAGTATGATTATTTTGTGAAGTAGTCAAGTAAACTATCCAACGATGTAACCCATAATATTGTGTTATTCTTATCATTTGGTATTTTTTTTCGCGTATGACAGGTACTGGTACCTATTAATCCCTGTTTGTACTAGAACTCGTCAAAATTAAGACTTTTTTGACGAATACTGGGACACGTTTGAAAAATTGCATGTAATATCGACATTGTGTTTTATTTTAAATGTTATACGGAGTTTGAATAGAATTGTTGTCAAAACATATTTCTTGATGACTAATTATTAGATCTTTATTTATTTTTCTATATATGGGGTTTTTAGATACATACTTTTTGGTATTAATTACGAGGTTGTCGAGTTTAGGTCTATTCGTTTGTGAGACGTACAATAGAATGACCTAGAATTCGTCAGAACTTATTTTATTAATGAAAAAGACAGCAGCAGCATTTTTGCAGCAGTAAGAGAGGAAGGGCATAACGGGTTGTCCCGTTCGAAATTCGGAGTAGGCAGACTAGGGAAGTACCTCCACCTTATAGAAGATGCAGCCAAATAACGCTACTTTAATGTGGTGTTGTATTCCTGCGGTGAGTATGGTCGCCAGAGCTCCATGAGGAAGCGCTGTGCTGGCAGTGTGTGGGGGCCAGTGGTGTCGTACCACTGGTGTGTTGTGCAACGCGGCGTGTTGTTGCGGTGGTCAGGGAGACCCGGTGAAACAGCTGCCCGCTGGCTGCCAGCAGGTTGTAGGGGTCCCAAGCCCAGGGATCACTTAATCACTTTCCCGCCAAAAACAAGTCCCGCCGGACCCGGCGGGAATTGCTTTCTCTGGACATCCATAAATCAAGTGGACCAGACGGCATACCGGCAGTGGTGCTGAAGCGGTGTGCTCCTGAATTGTGTCCAGTATTGACGCGTCTTTACGCACTTTTCTACACCAAAAAGGAAGTCCCGTCTTCGTGGAAGACTGCCCACGTGCACCCAGTGCCCAAATAGGGCGACAGATCAGACCCGACGAATTACAGGCCTATCGCCATCACCAAAGTCTCCAAAGTCATGGAGCGTGTGATCAAAACGCAGCTTTTGAGATACCTGGAGGATCACGAGTTGTTGAGCGACCGTCAATATGGCTTCCGCCACAGTCGCTCAGCTGGTGACCTCCTTGTGTATCTCACGCACCGTTGGTCACTCGACATCGAGAGTCAAGGTGAGGCATTGGCAGTGAGCCTAGATGTGGCGAAGGCGTTCGATCGGGTCTGGCATAGGGGTCTTTTCACGAAGTTACAAGCATACGGGCTTCCCGAGGGGTTATGCAAATTGGTCGCCAGCTTTCTGTCCAGCAGATGCATAAGAGCCGTCGTCGATGGTAGCTGCTCCGATAGCATGGACATAAATGCCGGCGTCCCGCAAGGCTCTGTGCTGTCCCCAACACTGTTCCTTCTGCATATCAATGATATGCTGTCTATTGACGGCATTCATTGCTATGCGGACGACAGTACTGGGGACGCTCATTATACGGGCCGTGCAAATATCCCTCGTTCCAAGGAGGAGGAAAGCCGCGAACGGCTGGTGTCTGAAATCGAGAGTACACTAACTAGTATCTCCGATTGGGGTCGACTAAACTTAGTCCATTTCAACCCCACCAAAACTCAAGCCTGCGCGTTCACCGCTAAGAAAACCCAATGGTTTGTGGCTCCACAATTCCAGAATACCTCCTTGAACATCAACCAAAGCATCGGGATCCTTGGGGTCGAAATTTCTAGCGACGTTTTGTTCCGAAGTCACTTAGAAGACAAGGTTAAGCTGGCATCCAAAAAGCTTGGAGTACTCAACAGAGCGAGACAGTACTTCACAGCGGGGCAAAGGCTGCAACTTTATAAGTCGCAGGTCCGGCCTCATATGGAGTACTGCTGTCATTTATGGGCGGGAGCACCTGGATGCCAGCTTGGGCCTTTAGACTCGGTTTAGCGACATGCCGTCAGAATTGTTGACGATCTCGAGCTTACAAGCGGTTTAGAGCCCCTCAGTCTGAGGAGAGGCTTTGCCTCCTTATGTGTGTTCTACCGCCTGTACAACGAAGAGTGTTCTAAGGAATTGTTCGACTTGATGCCCACGGCTACCTTCTACCATCGCGCCTCTCGCCATCGACGGGGAGTCCATCCTCACACATTGAAACCAGATTTGTTTCGAACTGTACGGGCTAAAAGGAGTTTTCTTCCGCGGACGCTCGGACTGTGGAATGAGCTCCCCGCCGTGGTTTTTCCAATGGAGTACAGCATGGGGTTCTTCAAAAAGGGTGTGAAGAGATTTCTTCAGGGTCGGCAACGCGCGAGTGATACCCCTGGTGTTGCAAGCGTCCATAGGCTACGGTAACTGCTTACCATCAGACGGGCCGTACGCTTGTTTGCCACCATATTGCTATAAAAAAAAAACTCCGTCCTGGGTGGCTGACCCACCGCCTCGCGCATAATCTATGGTATAGTTGTTCGTGCTGGAAGAGGAGACCGGAATGGACCCGGCCGACTGTATCATGGGGGGACCGGGGACCCCGCCGACTGCCGTACCAATAAACCGCATCACCTGTTTAGCCATCTCAGGCAATAACACTGCACTGTTCTTTCTCCTACGAGAATCTCATATTGAGAGCCATACTAGCTACATACTGAACCTTCTGCTGACTACGCGACAGGACAACTATGCAGTGACAGTGGACGCGCCACTTAGCTCAACGTCACTTGGCGCACGGACCACTGTCTCGTCCGGACGCAAGTGCTATGCGCTCGATCTGACTCACCCCGGCCTCCCGGATGGCGACGTGTCGGTAGATTGGGATGGATTGCGAGATCTCTACGCATCCTACCCGTGGAGACAGCTCTGCTTCGCATCAGATGACCCTAACACCTGTGCCGCTAACGTTACTGATGCTATACTGGCGGGAATGGAATGTTATATCCCAAACCCCCCAAAGAGCTATGGAAAGAGCTATGCTCGGAGTTTCTTTGAAGGATAGAATCCGCAACGAAGTCATCCGACAAAAAACCAAAGTAACCGACATAGCTCAACGAATTAGCAAGCTGAAGTGGCAATGGGCCGGTCACATCTGCCGCAGAACCGACGGTCGATGGAGCAGACGAGTTTTAGAGTGGAGACCGCGTCTTGGCAAACGTAGTGTGGGGCGCCCGCCAGCCCGATGGACTGACGAACTCAAAAAAGTGGCCGGACTGGGCTGGATGCGGGTGGCAAGAAACCGGAAGGAATGGCGCGCTCTGGGAGAGGCCTATGTCTAGCAGTGGACTTAAAAAAAGGCTGATGATGATGATGATGATCCCAAACCCGCTAGTGGCTGCAAGGGTGAAGAAACGACCGTGGTTTAATCGGCCCTGCACAGATGCTAGACAAAATAGGCAGACCTTGTATGAGGCTTGGACCACGGCCCGAACTAATCAGGACCCTAACATCTTTGATGCGAAATACATACGAAGCCTAATCCTATCCAATGCCATCAAAAGGAGGAGGAGTGATAGGAGGCAGCCTTGTCGAATTTTGAATAAATGTCTTTTCTTTCTTTTCTTTCATACCAGCATACACAGCGATATCCTCAGAAATGAGGCCATCGTGTGTCACTTTACAAGAATAGTTCTTATAGAAGGTTTGAGTAGTTGTATTAATTTCAGCGGGAGACCAATGTCATGTAGCCTAGTAGACCATAAGCTAGACCAATTCAACGTATCAAAATCTTTTTCGAAGTCGACGAAAGTAAGGCTCCCTCTACTATTCTGATGCTTGTTCCAATATGATCCGAAGAGTGTTGATCATGGAATGAGGAGTTTTCTTATGATACCTCTATGGTCAAAATACCTGTCAAATCGTGCACTTAAGTTTCAAACTAGTTCGAATTACCAACAGTTTGACAGGTATTTTGAGCATAGAGGTATCATTGAAAATTGAGCACGGTCATGGAATAAAGCTTCCAGATATTCCGCCATTATAACTAGGTACATCTATCTTTAGTAAAGATTTGGTTTGATAAGTCTCATCCTCCATCGCATTGGTGAAGAATTTCGGGGAAATTACGTCATCCTATCTCACAGACTTCTGCAATGGGATTGGTCTCGAACTCTTGTCCTGCACTTCGATATAGTGACGGTCAATTTTGCATCGCTATAGACTCTGTGACTCATAGACAGGCATTGATCGGCCATTATGTTTGACGTGTGCGGTCAAACATAATGGCCGATCATTCTCCTCAGTTTTCTGTATAATCTGCCGGGCCTTTGAATGTGGTCTATTCGTGCACTAGAAAACATCGAGACGATTCGTTATTTATGAATCTCGAAAACAGCTTAGTATTGAGAAAAATTCAATTTTAAAATGAAAATAATATGAACTTTACCCTTAAGCAAATAGAGTTCAAATTGGTACTCAAAATTGACGAGTTCTAGGACATCTTGACGATAACTAGTACAAATCTGTCGGATACTGGTACAAATGGCTTCTTTTTATTAGATCAAATATTTGATTACTTTATTGTTTTTCAATCATTATAATAATATATTTATTGAAAGGAGTAATAAATGATGAACCTGTCATAAAAAACAATACTTTACTAAGTTTACTAACTACAACGTGGCAGAGCCGTAAACACAGCAAAGTTCAAAAACTGACGAGTAATGGGCCGTTTACCTTATAGTGCTTCACTTCTTCTTATAAGGCGATGCTCCGTCCTGATTTTTTTATACGACCATGCTAGTTGTATAGACACGATGCTTAAGATTTGAGTCAAATGTTAGAACGGAAACTTTTATTCAGGCAATATAATTTTGTGAGTACTAATTACAAGAAGAAAAGATCACAGGTTCACAGGTCACAGGTATTGCAAACAATTGCAGGAGCTTTGCAAGACCATGTTCTTAGAAATCTGGGGAAACGGATAATGGTAATACAATAGGCCGACACATAATTTGTCAAAGCCGACAAGTTTATCAAATTGTTACACCTAAAAAAGCAACAAGGTTTTCTTTACCCGAAAACATTAGCAGCAGAAATAATCTAGGTACCAATTTAATGAAAGTCACGAAAAATCACAATAAAGGAACGTCAAGTGATTTTTGTTTCATAACCCTTCTCCCTTTTCACGCTCGAGTACCCGAAAACTTCTATATAAAATTGTCTGTTATGAACAATTTCACACCTGATCATCGTGATCCGTGAAAATGCTATCGTTTTACAACGACCGTTGGAAAAGTCCGTGACAAAATTGAAAACGGTTGCCACGTTTTTATTTTCAGATTCGTTATCTTAAACGCACGTCATTTGGAAGTCCGCACAAGTACAACGAAATAATAAATAGAAACATTGAGTAGAATCCAGAATGCCTAAAAAACACTCATGCAAGACAAGACGCATACAATACAAAACTGCTATATTAGCTCCCAAGTCCCAACTTGTGAGAATGGGAGAAGCATGGTACGTTCCTAAATATTATAATCATCAATGGCAGTAGTCAGTCAGGCCAAAACAACTCTCCAATACCGATTCAGCAGTCATTGGATTTGTATTTTTTTTACATAGAACGTGTTTAGAACTCTTAGAACTTAACAAATTACTGACCCTCAAAAACAAATAATTTACAGATTCAGACATCTCTTTTTTAACATCAACTTTAGTTCCTATAAGAATAAGAACAGGAGAAAAAAGACCACGGATTTAGATGTTCTATCAATGTGCACGTTTTTAATGTCCTAACAATGAGTATTTACATATTATAATTCGTTTTGGTGAGTTGTTGACTTTCAAATGGCGATTATGGTTGTGACAAGCGACAGGCGTGACGTCACGGAAATGCGGGCTACTATTTAGAAAGCTGTTTTCCTTAACTATTATTAGCGGACATAATTTACATCATAATTGCTGTAGTAATAAGTACTTTGTATACTTATTCTCTTTAGTACTGCTTCGTTGAAGTAAATGAGGTTGCTACAATATCTGGTCCACAAAAAGGATTTTATTTATTTCAGGAAACTTTGAAATACAAAGGGTCATGCGGACTATTTATCTAATTCCTCAGTCTGAAAGTGTTTGTCCTACGATAGCTGAGTCAACAGAGAATTAATAAAGCGACTCGTTTTAATTATTTAAATGTTAAGAATTTATAAAGTGTCATTGTTCATTAAAACAAAGGGTAGTCCTTGACACAGGTTTCCGTAGGGTTTCGGTATAAGCCTGTCAAGTGAACACTTTGAACCGAGTATGTAACCTGCCAAGTTGTCTGTCTACTTAGTTAAAATCATTATGTTTACCAGATTTATTAAAGGTTATAATTTAATCTCTTAGCATACTCAAAAATGTATTTTTTTAACATAAGATTTTACGATTAGTAGTTCTGACGAAGATAAGACTCACATGCGTATGTTTAGTGACAGAAAAAATCATTAGATCATCAATGTAAACAGAGCTATAATAAACAAGTCAGTTTGCAAAAACGTTACGCTGATACCACTGCACTTTTTACTATTATATAATACAAGATGGGCAAGTTTGTCTGCCCGTTTAAGACAAATCTCACATACACCTTTCACATGTTAATTTGCAAATCATATGAACTTGATTTGACTGACTCATACATTACAGTAGGTAAGTATAATCTATTAGCTTGCCGGTTCGGAAATATAACCGGAGAAAGTAACTAATTACCGTTGTGCAGCGAGTAATGTAGTCATACAGACACGCAATACAAATGTGTAGCTTTCATCTTCGCATTCGATACGGGGCCTAATGAGGGTGTACTCTAACTTAAGGTTAACAGATTCAACCAATTGTTAGTTGCCAGTCTATTTAGATAAAACACACGATACTTAATAGTAAGCGGTTGGTATTTGAGATCTCTAACTTAAAATGCTTAGACGATTGGTTTCGTATTTCTATGAAAATGTCGAATCCAGTAGACAATTTGAACTGCAATATATGAGGTTAAACCTTGCGGTTCAATTCAATTGAATTAAAATTTTCAATAATACTGACATTATACTCGAATATGCTTTCCATTTAAAATTGTAAATAACTTTCGTAGATACGGAATTTGTCTAGAATTTTTTTAAATATGTAGAACTAAATAAGAATAGACTTTCATATAAATAAGGTATTAAAGCGAATGGTTTTACATGACAGTTAAGATCCCAGTTAGAAAATAATACTAATGAATAAAGTAGTTGAGCATAAAAATAGAGAATAATGTTTCATAAGTATCCGTAATCCGTTATACGTAATTGTTCTTAAATAGACGTTTCGTTTCACGTTTTAACGGCATGATTGCAAGAAAGACCTCGACATTCTAAACGGATAATAGCACTCGTGGAAAGAGATGAGCAAAAAAAAAAAAAAAAAAATTGTGCACGAACAATACCGGATTAGCTTTATGCAGCCTTCTCGTGGTATCGCCACGCATGACCTCATGTTCTACCAACGTTAAAATCATTATTTATCAGCTGTTGAAAACCTTGTAGTAATCGTTGAACCATTTACTTTAAGCTAGGTTGATTAACTGCCACTCAAATTAAAATAAATAATAAAATCTTGTCTGTAAAACTTGACGTGTAGGTACTATATAGACATGTACATAATTATCTCCTGTGCGAATACTACACATGGTAAAAACAGACGAATTAACGATAATTACATAGTTTTATTTGGTTGCGGTGAATGCTTCTGAATTGATATGGGTAGCTTTGATGAAATAGATGCATCTTCTGACTCCAATGAGCTACTATGCATTGCGCAAAATATACATTACGACTTAATGGAAATTCTTACTGCCCATACTTAGTTGCTCCTGGTATCGATGCAACACAAATTACTTGATGCAATCGAAATAAACTAAAAAAGCAGATCGGACTAGCTTAGAACCAGTGGATGACGTAAACTCAATGGATGATGGTGTCACAGACAGCGGTGTATGTATGGAATGCTTGAAAAGCAAAACATGGATTGTAACTGTATATTATATTAAACAGTTTTTCTGTTATTAAAACTTCAAAGGTATTTCATTTATCCTGGTACCTACTCGTAATTCATAAACGAATTACTTCACACCGCGATGATATTACAAACAGTCGATATAGCATAATTTAGACATCTATCTTATCTATTTTAAATCGTTGTTTTAGGTTACTCTGTAGTATTTCCCTGACTAGCTGGTCCTCACAAGTTGAAATTCTACCATCACTTACCGATGGGTTTCGGTGGTTGCGCTTGAGAGCCAGCGTTCTAGATACATACATATAATGCCATTTTCCATCAGGATCGTCTATCTGATTCTCAGTATCTAAAATTCTAGATTAACGCATCAATTTGCAGCAAAAAGAACGTTCTAGGTCCCGCGACAGAAATAGTCATAGTAACGAATTCGAATTTATGAGTCAAATACAAGCGCCAGCAAAGCACTTACCTAATTCGTTTTTAAAATGTAAATAACAGGATAACAGTTAAATTGTGAGAGTATTTTAAGTAGGGTATAGTACAGTACGCAGTATGAGATTTTTTTGATAGCTTACCCTGTGCAACGTTCTCGCTAAGTGCGCCACTATATTTTCTACAACTTAAAATAACTGACACGCACCATTTTTCTCACTCTCTTTTTTGGACACCATGACACTTTTTTCATCACAGTTTTGTCTTATACAAATAGTAGCAAATAAAGTTACATATTTATTCCTTTTTTTATCTTCGTACTCGGAACCAATTCAATACTTTCTTTATCATTCTGTTTTGAAAATAAAATGCACTGCAGTCGATGTCTCGACGCAGTGAGTATTTCGCAAGTCTATAACGTTACTGCCTGACAAAACTGAACACCGAACATTGCCAACTAGGTAGATAGGTTTTGCCACAATCACGCGATCGGTACAAGCTCACTTATACTTGATGTTAATATTGAGTGTACACGAAATATGCTCTAGTATATTGATGATTTCAACATTAATAGACTTTGACATTAATCTATATTGATGATTTATTTATCATTTTTAATAATTCACGGCAATCCCACTCGATGGATAATCATACTTCTGAAACTGTTTATTAGAAATCTATCTTCCATAATTTATGTATGTAAAGTGCAGGAAAGAGACTTCTTACTCCTACATTATAAAAACTAATTCTGATGGTTATGCAGTCAAATTGTGTGTATTCTTGGTAAGTTAGTAGCGGAGAGACGTAACAGGGGAACGTTCACGCAACCAAGGCGCCCCCTGGTACCCTGGCACCGACAGCAGCCGCCTTCGACATGCGACCTTACGGGCTATAAAAAATATTATAATAAAATTATCTGTCTTACGAGTTTCTAGGATTCGCTATTATTATACATATTGGATATTGAAATTGAAAATTATACTTACATCATTAAAATTTGCTTATAAATGTAGGTATGCTTTGCTCCTATTGAGAACTTATGATTCGAGAAACCACATCGAATATTTAATATCCGCCTCGAATAAAGATATTTTTTTTTGTCTGTATAAATCGAATAATTGGTTTGCAATCGAAAACAGGCTTTAGCGATGTGGCAATACGTACTTTTTCAGTTTTTTTGCACACGTTGCTTCAACACATTACCTTGACAGCTGTGCAACAGCAGATGCTGCGTATAATGCTACCTAACTAAAAGGACAGTTGATTACAAAGGAACACTCTGCGTTAAAACGTAAACATAAGCAACTTCGTTATCTTTTGAACAGGTGGAAGCGTGGGAGTAATAATTAGATATTACTGCACAATTATTAATAGGTACGACGGCTGTATTTCGCACAAATTAAATTGTGTCAGTTGCTTGCCCCACATCACATTGTCTCGGCGTGGGATCAAAATACTATTATTGTTCATCGGTAGAGCGAACTGTTGGCAAAATAGAAAATTGTGAACAATGGGTATGTTATTTTTTAACTTCCCGCACAGAGTGAAACACTCAAAACCAGACGGAGAAACGAGAAACGAAACGAAACCATTTACGAGCGTTGTAAATAACATGTATGGAAGCAATACTTTATTCAACTTATAAATTTCCCACTGCCTGCGGGGCGATGACTGCTTCAGTATAAACAAACTAATAATATATTAAAGTCAATGAAACTAATAGGCATTCTGTAAACAACAAAATCCGTCGCAGTTTACCAGAGTTTCACTCAGCTTTCCTTGGTTCATATGAAATTGCATTTGTGAGATCATATAAAAGATGATAACGCATCAAAGCGGTAGTCGTTGAGAAGACAATCTAACATACGTAGGAGATTGCTGTCAAGATATCAACAATATTTAAATCTGCTAACCTTATCTAATGAACATAGGTAGCTACTGCATACTTAAGAGCACCTATTTACATAAAACACATAATTTCTTAAAGATTTCACGAGACATGTAATGTTCGATATTATGTTTATCGAAAGTCTCGAGTGTAAGTTTAATGGAAGGGATTAAAAGAGACATAAAATATCCCTCAGATTACAGAAAAAAGCGGATGAAAAGCGCGGAACACGGGAGTGAAGCCAAAAAATCAAATACAAATTGAAAAACACATAGCGAATTTGTATTTGCTTTGTTTAACACACTTTATTTAACGAAAAAAACTTTCTTTTCAAGAAACTATATTTAAAAAAAGCAAATACAAATTCAAATGCGAATACTAGCTATGCGTTTTTCAATTTGTATTTGCTTTTATGGCCTCACTCGTCGTCACTCGTGTTCCGCGCGCTCTATCTGTGAAATATTCCCATAAAATGTTGTGATTACACAACACACCTCTAAACATGATTTGCTTAAGGAAAAGCCTAATTAGGAATTGAAACCGCGGCAATAATTACCGCCGCATTAAACCTATTATTCCAGTGATTTGTATTCGCTTTAATAACCCATTGCTTTTCCATAAATCTGCCTTAATACACTAATCTGCCAAACGATCGCCACTCGATGAAGGAAGTGGTACTTAAACTGTGTTGCTTAACCTGGGTACTAATCGATCAATCTGTATTGACGCAACTTGTTGCCGATGCCGTAACGACTCCTGTATTTGAAAGGTATGCAATTAATGGCAGTACATATACAAACCTTTGACCTTCGCCCCTTGAATGTATGATCAATCACTCTAGCCAATACTAAACATTTTCGAGTTACACTATCATTAGAAATTTGTCTCACAGACTATCAAAACCAAACTTCAATAATTATATTTCTTTATCATACCTAATTTATGTCTGAAAAAGTTAACATGAATGGGCAATTACTTATCTATAAACTATCATGATCCCATTGAATGTATGCATGATCCTATACAAAGTTTTTTTAATGCATTGGCGGTATGTTGTCTGTGACCTAATGTTTAGTGATCTAGGGCTAGAATCTAGATATTAAAGATAATAAACAGCTCATATTTTATCAGCTATTCTACAAACAAAGGTAGGTACGTAATTTGTGGTAGGTTCTAGACATTGTGTTGACCACGTCAGTCCACGTCTCGGTCAATAATCTGTTCAGCGAAGCATGACTAACTATAGCTGAGGTATAGATATTTTACTGCCAGCTAAGCATTAAGTGTAAATGGATGCCATATGCCACTGAGGACATTACACCTGCATTATGAAATGTATACTGCAGATAATTGTAAAATAGACAGAAAATAATATATCGATGGGATAGTGGGTAGAACCTTCAGATATGTCTGTGGTAGAACCAGATAATAATCAAGAACATAAGATATTGTTACGAGAATTTTTAGGGGTCCATAGCCAAATGGCAAAAAACGGAACCCTTATAGATTCGTCATGTCTGTTTGTCTGTCTGTCCGTCCGTATGTCACAGCCACTTTTTTCCGAAACTATAAGAACTATAATGTTGAAACTTGGTAAGTAGATGACGTATTCTGTGAACCGCATTAAGATTTTCACACAAAAAAAGAAAAAAAAACATTAAATTTTGGGGGTTCCCCATACTTAGAACTGAAACTCTTTTTTTTTTTTAATAAAACCCATATATTTGGTGTGTGTCTATGGATAGGTCTTCAAATATGATATTGAGGTTTCTAATATATTTTTTTTCTAAACTGAATAGTAGCGAGAGACACTTCCAAAGTGGTAAAATGTGTGTAACTTCTAAAATAAGAGAATGATAAATCTGTACATTTTACAGTTGAAAAATATGCCACTTCCTTATTACTGCGAGTTTAATTTATACATTAGAAAACATATCAATGCTATTTTGGCAGTTTGATTTGGAATATTATTAATGTACAAACAATGTCTTTATATTTAAATAGTTTAGGAACTCAATATTGAATAAAATGGTAAGGGCATCCTCCCCCAATCTTGAAGTGAAACGGGTTGAGAAGTCTATCCACTGTCAAGAAAAATGTTATGTTCTACCTCTTTATATACCTCAGTCATGAAGACTGGTATAGGGGCTGGGTACAAGTAAGGTAGTACTTCCAGTGGAGCCAGCCCTTTCTTTTCAGGGATAGAATGAGACAAGACCAATCAATGCATCTAAATGTTTAGTATGTCCTTGACTTAGCTGATCAGAGTGCATGTGTCCTTGACTGAACCAATCAGAGGGCATTGTCGGTGGTGAGGTACTTATCGCACAAAACTAATGTTATTGTGCTTCTTCAGTTGAATTGTGATGATTCAACCACATGCATTTATTATTATCAATGGGCCAGTTGGCGTGGTTAGTTAAGATTACACTTATCACGCCATAGTTTTTGGGTTTGATTCCCATCCAGGACATGCATGTTGTGTGCATGAACATGTATGTATGTCCTGATTCTGGGTGTTATTTTGTATAATAAGTTAATTTCTCATTTACAAACAAAAAGTACATAGTATTATTATTAGAATATCAGTTATTGGTTTTCCATAGTACAAGCTCTGCTTAGTTTTGAATCACAGAGCCATGTGAAAAATGAACTCAAAACACAAGGGAGGAGGACAATTGCTCCCATTGCCTTCTACATCTGTATGTCAGATCACTCAAATCTATACAACAGATTATAACATTATAGATGATGATTTGAGAGGTAGAGCATAAAGTTTATTCACTCAAAGAGCAGCTCGACTGGGGAAGTACCTCCACCGGACAGAAATTAACACTAAATAAATTTATTTGGCTTACTGCAGCCAGTGTGTGAGTAAGGTCACCAGAGCTCATAGGGGTGGGGGGAAAGGTCATCGTGTGTTGCAAGCGTACATATGTTTATGATAACCGCTTACCATTAGACAGGCCGTATGCTTGTTTACCGACTTAATCGTAAAAAAAAGAATTAATCATGCAGATACAAACACATTCAGTAAATATCATAAAATATGTTTTCCTCTATGCTAATGTCACCTTGGCAATAAATGATAGGCACAAGAATGGTAGGTAATGGATAGGTGGTTGAAATCAACCAAATTTTTTGTGCACATTGCAGTTTCTTTGAATACCTCCTAATGAATAACAAAAAAAGGTAAGATATTATTTATAAATAATAAATAAATATCCTGGGACATTCCTCACACACAGTCATCTGATCCAAAACTAAGCTGAGCTTGTACTATGGAAACCAGATAACTGATATACTACATATTCTACTTTTTGTTTGCAAATACATAATATACATAATTACACCCAGACTCAGGACATACAGACATGTTCATGCACACAAATGCATGTCTTGTGTGGGAATCGAACCCACGACCAGCGGCGCGATAGGTGGATTCTTGACCAGAGTCTTAACCAACCGCGCCAGCTGGCCCGTTTATGTTTGTAAGTTCACATTTTAAATATAGATGGCCTGTCGTTTTCAGTTATTATACCCTGGCTATCAATGTCTCAAATGTGAGGGCTTGGTTCAGTTGCGTAGCTTGCCCTAGATGGGCTCTGTATCAAAATTTGTTGGGGCCCTTCTACCTGACTGTGGCGAAGCCCAAATAAAGGGTATTTTTTAAAGATTTTTTGTTTATACACATTGGGGGCCCTATAGCCAGGGGGCCAGTATCTTTGATACGGCTGATACAGCGGTAGCTATGGCTGGCTTGGCACATTTCAAGAATGCAACACATTCTATATAATGTGGGTAGTTGAAAAATGAAACTAACAGAATAACTGATATTTACTTGACCTTACATAATCAGGGAATAGCTCAATATTTTACTATCCTTCTAATAAAACACCTGTTTAATTAATGGCCTTATTTAAACAAGAATTATTTTCACAAGGGCTGTCTGATACTGTTGATGAAACTGAATTTATTATTAAAACAATTTTTAAAAGATGTTTTGATTATTTCTGGGATTAACTGGCATTACGAGGTGCTTTAATTTTTTTATTTATTTGAAGGTATTATTCCTAAACATGGAACTATCACACTTGAAAAGTAGTGTGCACTGTGCATAGGTATATGGTAAAAGTCTAACAACAATTTTTACTTACCACATTGTTGTAATTGAAGGCTGCAGCGCCAGGCTCGAAGTATTCGCCATTTATCTTGTCTCCCATTTTCTTTATGTAAAACACCAACTTTTTGAAGTTCCAAAATCACACACAACCGTAATAAACAACGACATTTCTAATTACAACAATAAAATGGAATCATTTTGTGTATAAATTATGGCAAAAGTAAATCGTGAGTAAAACCAAGGACCGTTGGGAGCGTCCGAACTAGCATTGTTCCTAATTATAGTTAATAAAATCAAAAATAATTATTGACTAAACCAATAAATAATTTAGAATATAAGAAATGATTGTTAAAAATGTATTTTTTAATTATTTAGGATTAAAAAACGAAACACAATTATTTTTTTGACTTGACAAATCACCTTGACACACATTTATGTCAAAGCGGCCATAGTACTTTTTTGCTTTACCACAGACAACATTTTGTCTATTACTCAGGCTGCATTCCGAATTAAAGCTATAATCGCTGTAATCGATTTGAGCGTGCTTAAACTAAACCCGTACCGAATTGAATAATGACAGATAACGATGTCCCGTGAAACGTCATAGATGATGTCATGTTATCCGCCATATTCGACCATAACCTAAACTGATATCACCGTGAGCGCTGTCAAAAATGACGGTTAATTATTGTGATTTCAGCAAAAAGTCTAATAAGATTCTTGGTTTTCTATTTGGCAAAGATACTTTTTATGATTTTATGAGAGAAATATAATAAAAAACGCTAATATTCTTTTTTGCGAGTCAAATTATAAAAGATATAAGGAGTCCTAGCGCATTGTTAATTCATACTTTAATTAAATTTTAAAATGTTCTGTTTTGAATACTGTGAGCGCGATAACGGGCGTTCCGAATTGGCTACTTGACAGTTTTCGGAAAAATATTTTAAAATTTACATACGTGTATTTTATACCTCTTACAATTATCTTTTTATCAAAAAAAAAATATTTACAAGGAAAAATTTTTTTTTTAACATTTCATTTGAAATTCGCGCAAAAACACCTGGTCACGTGACATTTGTCAGGTGTGGCGTCACGTCACTATAAACAAAACTAGAGGTGTGTAACTAAACAAAAATACGCGAGCTGCATAACAGCTCACGGCTCAGGTGTGTCAGCTGGTTCAATGACTCAGCTCGCAGATTAGCTAAATTTGTACCAATAGTCCACGATGTAACGCGTACCGCGCGTCGAATCGAGCCGATACGCAGTGAGCGTGCGCGCTTATCGTGGACTATAGGTACAAATTGAGCTGATCTGCGAGCTGAGTCATTGAACCAGCTGACACACCTGAGCACATGCCCGATGCCCAATGCAAAACGATGGTGAATAGGCTCGCTGTAGGTACTTCATAATTATTATTAATTGCTTGCTGGATCTGCTGGACCGACTTTGCATCCAGCGAGACCCCTACCCAAGGGCGGATCCAGCCTTCAGGTCAGGAGGGGGTCACACACTCAAGGGCGGATCCAGGGAGGGGTTCATGGGGGTCATGACCCCCCCTCCCTGGGCCTCGGCCGTCTAGGTCAACCAGGGTTTTTTTTTTCAATTTTTACCTCAACACGGGGCCCCCCATCACGGATTCGATTCAATGTCTGTTACTATTTTGTTATAAATTTGACAATTTGGCACCAAATATTTTGTCAGTCCCTAGTTTAAAAGTTATCATGGATTTTTGTTACCATGACAGGCTCTTCCTGTCAGGGTCACTTTAGATTCTCTTGCAAGTGGTTATTTACAGAATTTGTTACTGTATATCAGATAAAATGGATAAAAGGTTCTTAGATGGCCCTGTCAGAACAGGCTCGTCCGTAGCTAGGTATACTCTAGTTCTTGAGATACCTTTAAAAACATCTAAAAAGCTTTCGAACCAGGCAGCGAAAAAATCAGATATTTGTGACAAAATTTGACAAATTATCGATAAAATATTGAAGCAAACAGATCTTCGCTAGGTCCTCTAGTTCTTAAGAAACGGGGGTGGCCAGTGGCCCGGCATGACTGATTGACAAAATTTAAAAAAAATTGTAACAAAATTGAATGTCTAATTAGTGATCAAATAGCACAGACTCAGAATTTGAATAATGGTGTGGATCACACGAATGTGATACTATACATAAAACTTTTTATCAAAAAAAATATACCTTAAGGGCGGTTAAATTTATTTGTTATTAAGTTTTTATATTTCAATTTCGAGTTTAGTATATGCGTTGTCAATACTTCCCAAGATTTTTCATTGACCGATGATGTGCAGTGCATATCATTGATAAAATTTCGACAATATTTAATCAAATGCTTCAATCGTCATGTTTCTGCTGTTTTCCGTTGAGGGATTCCATCATATCTTAAATTTTAGTGGTCAGTCGCTCAGATCACGACTTTATAAGGGACCACCTCGGGGTCTACTTTGACATGTTACGGTTTAAACGATCTAAATCGCATAAATAAGCCGTTTCGGAGTAATAGGAGAACATAAACAAAAAAAAAAACAAACTGTCGAACATAGACTCTCCTCCTTTTTTAAATCGGCTTAAAATCTAAATCACTCGCACGTATCACACTCTTGATTGTGTTATCAATAGGTTCTGTGATCACATGAGTTATGAAAATGAATTTTTCGCGCTGCACGGCTCGTCTTTTCTGTAGGACGTATTTTCACTACATAGGTACAATTAATGGACCGATTTTGAAAATTCTTACAAATGTACTCAATTTTCGCGTGAATCTGCGGGTAACAGCTATAGTATTGTGTATTTTGAAACCCATCCAAGATGGATATAAGTGTGTGACCCCCCCCCTGACCTGAAGGCTCGATCCGCCCTTGCACACACTTATACCCAGCTTGGATGGGTTTCAAAATACATAATAAGCTAAGGAAAAAAACATTAGAAAACTGTAAATATTAATTTAAAAACAGTTAATCTACAGCTATTTTTTTATTATTTAATGGTAGTAAAATTAAAGTAGTTTGAGTGAGTTAACAAAAATCTGTATCGAATATCCATTTTGAGAGCAATCGGACCAGTAACTAAATAATTCAAAATGGCGACCACTTTTTTTAAATTTTGAGCATAGATTCATGTTATGTGGCCCAGGGGTCTCTCAAATATCCATTTTGAGAGCAATCGGACCAGTAACTAAATAATTCAAAATGGCGGAAATTATTTTAAATTTTTAGCAAAGATTCATGTTATGTGGCCCAAGGGTCTCTCAAATATCCATTTTGAGAGCAATCGGAACAATAACTAGATAGTTCAATATGGCGGCCACTTTTTGAATTTTGTGAAGAGATAAATGTTATGAGGTTCCAAGGGCCTCTCAAATATCCATTTTGAGAGAAATTGGAAAAACAACTAAATAGATGAAAATGGTGGCAATAAAAAAAATTATGAAGGGAAATAAAATTTTAATAAAACATGGCGTCTTCCCGGCCAGCAAATTATTTAAAACTATACACAAGATTACGTGATTATTTGCTCAGTAGTCCCTAAAGTGGTGGCATTAAAATTTCATGCTTTGGTGAATTGGACTATCCTACTATCCATCTGATTAGAGGCACGTTGCCCTATGTTTCTATGGTTTCAACATGGTTTCAACTTTTAGACATTTTGTAGCAAATTTAAAATCATTTTTTGGGGAGTTATTTGTACACGATGGTACGAAATAAAGACTTATAGGTAGGTAGGTTAGAGGTAACCTTTAAAATTTACTTTCTGTGATAAATTTATAAATATATTGACGATAATAACAAGATTTAATTGATGAAAACGTAAAAAACTGTATCAATTGTATGTAATGGTGAGTAAAAATTAACAATGTGACGTCACGCGCCCTCATCGAGGTAGTTCGGTACATGTCGGTTCGTTTTCGGTACAACAGTTCAAAAAAATATTTTCAATTGGTTATAACTTTTTAATAACAACGAAAAAAATAAAACTAAAAATAGTTTTGTATAATAACTTATATATGATCTTTCGATTTATGACAAAAAAAAAACACTTCAAACTCCCAATTAAGTAAGTAACACTATTTATAGACTTTTTGGCGGGAACTTGCAGAGTGACGTGGCATTTTCATTTTTATTTTCATAAATTTGTGTATTTTTGGTGGTATTTTACCCAATAAAGATCATCCATGTGCACCAGTGAAGTGAAATGAAATGAATTATGTGTATCGTGACTTTTCAAGTTGTCTCAAAATGTCCGTGAAGAGTTTTAGTACAATGACCACCATTGTAGTAAAACATGACTTTTATGGACGGTAACTGACTGAGGACTATAATGTGAAGTGATTTATTGTGACTGGAAACTATAATATAACTCGACACTGGCAGAAATGAGCCCTAATTTGGGCTTGGTTGCCAAAATTAAAAATAAGAAGAAGAACACTATTTATATACATTAGCATTAACGGGCTAGCATTTTAATACTATAAAAAATGGGATGCTTAATAGGTAATTTATGGTACAAAATGACCCACAATAGCGCAAGTATCAAAACTTGTTTATCCAAGTTGATGTTGTTGTTTGTCTTATATGCCCAAAGGCAGGCAAAGGTCTGAGCCATACAGCCTTGTCTTATTTAAATTTTCTCGAGTTGTATAATAGGTATATAGTCACAAAATAAATCACTTCATATAGTCCCATCGAGGAAAGATCCCTTTAGAGTAGTAATAATGAACTATCAAATTCCGAAACTCGTCTGTGATTTGTCACTGAATTTGAAGAGTAAGCACCAATCACTGCATCGTGTGTTTTTGACTTGGCCAATCAGAGTGCATGCGTGCTTGACTAAGCCAGTCAGAGCGCGTTGTCGGCGTTAGGAAATTGGCGGAATATATTTCAACCAAAATGAACGTCATTGCGCTTCTTTGGGTTAATTGTTCGATGTATGTATAGTCCGCACTGTCAGTCACCATCTTTACACGACTTCTTGAGACAACTTGATTTCACTTCACTGGTGCACATGGATGATATTTATTGGGTAAAATACCACCAAAAATACACAATCAAACCCAAAATACACTAATTTATGAAATTAAAAATGAAAACGCAATGTCACTGCAAGTTCCCGCCAAAAAGTCGCTAGTAACAGGTATAATCAGCATACAAAAAAAAAGTTCCGAATTCAAATATTTTTTATGTTTCTTTACGGAAATATCACATCGATTCATCGAAAAGTTTTCGGAAATTAAAATAGCAATTGCTGAAATTCACCTCGGAAATTTTTGAATCCGTTTCCGATATCGAATCCGAGCGTTTTAAAATAGCCCTGCAGACCACGACCTGACGCGCGACTTACGCTCACAAAAAGTACTTGAGCGTTTTTCAAAAAAAATGACCGTCGTAAAAGTACGTTGTCCACTAACTTCAACAATAAATAACTCGCCAAATATAAACTTTTTATTTGTTATTTAAGTACACTTTAAGTAATATTTATTAGAATAACTAATTGTGATTATGTTTAAAGATTAAAAAATGCGCAATCTTGGCAAATATTTAAATAAAATAGAATTAAACTAGGATAAAACACCTGATTTTACCATGTCCACCCTATACCCGGCCAACTAAAACTAACGATTACTACCACAGAATTCCATTTAATGTGTAAATTTTGCCAATTATTGCAAAGATAAATACTTAAAGGTACAAGTAAACATATAATTTAACACTTCATAGAAGAAAATAAACGAAATAAATCAATTTAATTCTTGTCCTCTAAAATCACGGGTGGCGGAAATTCCGGCTAAGTAACGTGGATTACTGGTACTTGTGAAATAAAAACATACCATATTACTATATTTTTAGACTTCTTGCAACATTCTTAATGTAAACGTCAAAGAATATTCGAGAAATCTATTCATTTCTAGACGCTGTTCGTTACTTTATGTTCTCGAGGTGAGGTGTATAAAAAATAATTCCACCTAAGCAACACGTATTTTCGCGGGTCTGAATGGTTTTATTATCATTATATGCTTCTATATTTGTTTTATAATAATCAAATATTGATTAATTGTACAGTATAAGTTATTATTGAATGTATAAGTAATAAAAATTTTGGTTTGATTAGCCCTTGCCAGTAATTCGTAACGACCATTATGTAACGTTATGTATATACGGATCGTAAATTGTTACGCAATGGAATTATAAGGCTATGTGTAGCTTTGAATTTGACTAGTTAGTGCCTGCATGTATGCTTGCATTATTTTTAAACAATCACGGCGTCGAATACATTGTTGTGTAAAAAAAAAATTTGGTGAGTTAGTATGTCTTTATGCTTGATCTTTGGTGCCTAATAAAAAACTGGATATTTAAAATATTTTCAAAATCCCGTACTAATAAAAAATAATTGATTTTGAAATGCTTATCTTATTGTCTTGATTAGTATGACACGTATAGAAATTAAATGTTATTTCAAATGATTTTCAGAATTATTATAATTTAGAATGTTATTATTTAATGCCGGCCGGGGTTTTAAAATTACATATTACTAATTTCGAGATTTATTCTTTAGGGCCCAAGGATCTATTCCAACTTCTCTAAAAAGTTGCGTATACTGTAATTTTTTTTTTGCTTCCAACCGCTTTTAACTGGTTTTTTGCTTACGGTCATGTTTTTTTTTTCAATTTCTCGGATACCCTACGTCGTAAGGTGAGTGGGTAAAAAGGTTTAGAGAAAACCTAAAAAAACTAGAAAAATATGCCACTTACAGCAAACAGCAGTTAGAAAGAGCTAACAATGCGTGAAAAAGATCAGTGAAGACTAGTAGGTTCTATTATTATAAAGACTATTAAGTAGAAGACTAGACTTAATAAAGACTATTAAAACTTAGTAGTTTGATTTGACATTTAATTTTGTCATATTAAACGCGCCCTAAGGAGTTCCTATTCGTAACGCTTAGTTCCATTAACGTAATTGTCTCACGGTAAGCAGATTACTTTTTTTAGATTATCTTAAAAAATACAGTGACCTAATACGTTTTAAGCAGTCTATTTAATGTTATATTTGTAACTTTATATTTCTTCAATAGATTAGATTATCAAATGTCGAACAGATATTGCGCAAAAAGATATTTTCCGGGGTCACAATTTTCCAAAAGTTATGTAATGGAGCTTTCTAAGGAAAAAACTCGCAAACGGCTACGAAAATTCCATTTTATGTTTTATTTTTAAGTAGAATGATGTTATATTGAATAAAGGCAATTAAAGAAATTCGAAAAATAATATTTTTATTTAACCAAAATTAAGAACGAAAATGTTACTAAATGGATTTAAATTTCCAGCTCACTTACACAAAAAACCATTTTTTATTGATTTAATTCTTATCCCCCTACATATATTGTATAAAATAAGATAATTTATTAAACATACTACCCTATGTTTGAATGCAAATTGTTTATTATAAAAATAAGGTATTCCGCCTGCGTAACGGTCATTTTATTTGAAAACCGCTCACTTACCTACTTCATCGCAAATTCTATCGAGTTTTTATTTAAGTCATTTTAACTCAAAATTCCAAAAGGTATCGGCAATTTTAATTTAAAATAACAATAATTGTAATAAAATACAAATAGGTAGTACCTAGACACTCAACAATAATGTACTTATTATCAGTAGGTAGTAATGTACAAAATTACTTACACCTCAGTCAAGTGTATTCTACTACCAATATAAACGTAACCGACCTTGTAAATAGGTTTATTTAAACTCGTATGTTGGCTATCAGAAAGTTATACCTACTTCTGTTATACTATTAATTATTATTCTGTAGTAATTCTGAACCATCAAATTCCGCAACTAATTAGTGATTTGTCACTGATTTTGAACACAAATGACCAACCACTGCATTGTGTGTTTTTGACTTGGCCAATCAGAGTGGTGGTAAATTGGCGGATTATTTATTTCAACCAAAATCAACGTCATTCATTGCGCTTCTTTGGGTACCCAGTACTTGTATGATCATCTCAAATAATCTGTATATTATTAAACTCTTTGCAAGTGCTATTATATACTTATGTAATGATAAGTAAAAAAAAATTTAATGCACATATTTGTTGTAAATCATAGAGGTATTATTTGTAAATAGTAAAAAAATATTTAGAGTAATTTATTTAATAAAGACCATGTACACACGGCTACAGATCAAGCTATAATTTCCAGTATAAGCTGATCTCGCATTGTATAGGATTTCCGTACCATGGGAGGTCAGCTTATACTAGAAATGTATAGCTTGATCTGTCGCCTTGTGTACAATAATATAAGGAAAAAGACAATATAGAGTTTTTGTATTATTGAAAACCTAAAACCCAGTATCTAGAAACAAGATATTGAAAAAACTTATACATTATGATGACTGTATATACGCAAATGTAAATTCGTTAAGGTGGATGTGCAGCAAAGGGTGGGAAACCTGGAACGTTCAAATATGGCTCATATTATACATAAAACATTCATAATACAATGTGCCAAATGAACTATTACGGCCGCGCGGGTCACTGAAATATTTAGCCATATTGTTCTACGATGGTAAAAAACAATAAAAACTTGAAAAAAAAGTCTCAGACAAAATATCTCCTAACCTCCAAAATAAACTGGAATCTTATATGTTTTGTCAACTGCTCGACTTAAATGCATGGTGACTAATAATATTTTCTATAATATTCTAATTCTGCAAGGTTCATTAGTATTAAGTATTAGTACTATAGGCATAGGACGTAACTGAGTATGATCCTGCGGTAGTGGAGCGGTGCGGGTTGGGTGTGTTTTAATTACGTCAAATGATAAAAGAGAACTAAAAATGTATATAGCCACAGCGATACAGTTCTGATACGTCACATGTTACCCCCTCCCGCACCGCTCTACTACCGCAGGAACCTACTAAGATAAGCGCTATGCCTGTAATAAGGTATTTCCCATTTTCAGTTTTAGTTAACTAACACCTTAGTATACTAAAAAATATATCAATAATCCACTGCCATAGACCATGTATTCTCTGTCATGACTGGATTTTGGTTGTTGGATATTTATCAAGGAATTTTTGCAAGTGTTCTGTACCCATTCGTGTCTCAATCATTTTGAGAGACATGATGAATACTTCATTTGCAATGTCCTTATCACGGGCCAGTGCGGACTCTTCGCAGTAGAAACAATTGTTGAAGTAAAGGCCCGTCACACCCTCGAGGTCCGTTATAGTCGCAACGTATACTGTAGTCGCCGCGGCTTGTTGCTGGAAACGTAATAAGTTTGTTAAAAATACATTGTTGTAAATATTGATACAATTACATATTTCTTAAGCGTATATTCATGGGGATAGGAGTCTGAGGATGTTATATTATATTGTACGAGTATACTCCAGGGGTTTTCAAAGTGTGCTTCGCAACGTGCGCGTGCTTCCAAAGAGGGCAAGTCCTTAGCAAGCTAATAGTAGTAAACATAGCTCACCAAACTCTTAGTGAATGGTCTCACAGCATAAAATGCTAATCTGAAGAGCCACCATGATTTGCTCAGGTTTGTGAATACCATATTGCCTGGGTGTAATGAATTGACACAGATTCCTTTTGCTCTCCACTCCTCACTAAGCATCTGAAATATTAAATGAAGAATTAGCACATGTTTTATTTATTTCACCCAATCAATCATGGTATAAACGTTTTTAAATTTAGGGGTTTAATAAATTACTATTTTAAACAAGTTTTTCAGCTCTGCCAAAAATATAAAACAAAATCACTTTTTAAAATATTGCCTTACCTTTGCAATAATGACATTAAACAATTTTGAATTGTTATAAGCCATCATGGAGCTATATTGATCCTTTGTCATTGAAATATTTTGAAGTGAAAAAACATTCTTTAGATTTGCAAACCTGAAAGCAAAAATAATTTTACATGTAATACCAAATGTCACTTGAAAACTTTATACCATTTCTTTTATATATCTCAATATTATTAATGCCAGATGGTATGAACAGATTGGTTTTATGCAACCGAAAATACGTTTTGTCCTTGCTCTGCAGATTGAGGACTAGCAGCAACAGTACCCAGTACCAGGCCTGTCCCACTCCCATGTTTAGGTACGATCGCGCGCACGCGGACTACCGGAACAACGCTAGTCGGTTGCAACGCGCACGCAGCGCAAGACGCGTGTGGGTATAAATACCTACGTACTACCTATATAAAGTGTTTACTGTTCTTTTTTTAACACTATCTTGTGTAGATATCGTTGTTTTTATAGTTCTAGATATTTTGTTGTTGTTTCATTGTATTGTCCTAAAGTCCTTATTATAATAATAGGCCCGTTTTGATAACATACCAGTGTGTTAAAAAGAGACAAAGATAGAGCGACCAGAAGAGACCCTCTTGTATAAACGGGCCTCTTAGACCTCGAAAACTCATGTGAATGATTTTTAACCCACTTCAAAAAAAGGAGGAGGTTTCTCAATTCGACCGTATATTTTTTAACCGACTTCAAAAAAAGGAGGAGGTTCTCAATTCGGTTGTATGTTTTTTTTTTTTTTTTTTTTATGTTTCTTACCTCATAACTCCGTCGTTTATTAACCGATTTGGAAAATTCTTTTTTTGTCTGGAAGGGTACACTTCCCGTTTGGTCCCATTGTCATCATCAGATCAGGATTTGATTACTTCTTAGTGTACTTTGAAGTCGGTTTAAGTTTTTTGTAAAACAGTCTAATTATTTTTATGTGTGTTCGCGGATAACTTCGTCGTTTATGAACCGATTTTGACGATTTTTTTTTAGAAACTGTTAGTAGTTCCAGAATAGAGAGAGTTCCCTCTTTAAATATACAGTAATTCTACCTTACAACTCTTAGAATTACTTTAAGACTACTAAGATTTTACATACCACTATTTCAAAAATCAGTAGAACAATATTCAGAAAAAATTAACAATTCTTATTGTTATGTAGGTAAGTAACTCAATATATCATTTTATTTGGTTAATTCTTTATTAATTTTTATATAACAAACTTCTTTAATCAACATGAAGATTATTAAGAACAAATATTGTGAATTTCGGCTGACGGCTACTGGACTAGGTAATCGTGCCGTTTCTTGTCGCGTCGTCAGTCATTCCAGATTTGATAAGCATGTATGTTACTAAAACCCTTCCCCAAAATAGTTGTATTCAGTTTCGTTAGTTCACACATTCAGTATACAAAGTACGTATAGGTCTAACAACTTAGATTAAAGTATGTAGACATTTTAAAATAACTTTCTGATCTAATACTAGTTAGCTAGGATATTTTAAATGTCATTGTTCACGAAAGGAGAATAGCATAGAAATAAAATAAACACAGAGAATAGTAATAGGACATACATAGGCGATAAGGAAATATTGAAGATTCAAAATACATCATTAGACAACCCTACCGTAACACGTGCCGCGTCATACAGGATAGAGTTATACGATAGAAAGAGAGGGAAGTTGTAGGTGAATATAATTTTAGGCGCGCAGCGCTGCGCGAACTGGATTGCGCTTTATTCTGTGGTTCCAAGAGTCGATTTTTGTTTAAATGTCGTTTTCGAAGTGGGTTTTCTGTACGTAGTACTATTAAATATTCTGTGCCAGTACTCTCTCTTTTTCAACATTGTATTATGTACTAACAAAATGGAATTTTATTTTATGAATTAAATGTATTACCTATGAGATTCTGATGAAACAAAAACAACTCTTGATCCCTTCTTCAACAATGGCTCCAACAGTATCGCCAAATACATATGACTTAAATGGTTGACTTGGAATGTTGTTTCAATATTATCTTCAGTCTCAGTGTATGGTAGGCCGAATACTCCAGCATTCAGTATCAACATGTCCAGGTGACTGTGGAAGAAAAAAATTAAATTATTGTTTTTCAGGATATGTAGAACCCTATGTAGAAAAATTTTTTTTTTTTTTTTTTTTTTTTTTTTTTTTTTTTTTTTTATCTGCAATCGGCTCCATAGCCATAATCAGATGTGGTCGAGGCATCAGGGGTGTAGGTGTCATTCCATTAAATGACACCGTAAAGGGTAAAAGAAATTTAATTTCTTTGGTCTAGGTCCAGTATTTGCCATCTTTTCAGGCGCTTTACATTTTCGCTTGTGTTCAAGAGGTTCTTTGCCAATTTATTTATATGATTGTTAAGTCTTGCTTTATATCTCTGGCTGTTGTCGCTGACTTCCTGCTTTACAGTTGGCATCTCCAGGTACTCGTGTATCTCTGTGTTTCTGACAAACCAGTGGGCGCTTGAGATTGTTCGTAGAGCAAGGTTTTGGAATCTCTGGAGGATCTCGATATTGGAGTTACTAGCTGAGCCCCAGAGTTCTATTCCATATGTCCAGATAGGCTTGATGATAGCTTTATATACTAGCAGTTTGTTGCTGAGAGACAAACGGGATTGACGACCCAGCAGCCAGTTTAAGAGTTGAAATTGCATACTCGCTTCTTTTCTCTTGGCTTTGATGTGACTGGCCCAGGTCAGTCTCCTATCCAGGTGCAAACCGAGATACTTTACGCTGTTGTTGGTTGGTAGGACCTTGTCTTCCATACAAACAGTCGGACAGTCACCTTTCCGGAGTGTAAATGTGACCTGTGTTGATTTCGTAACACTTGGTTTTATTCGCCACTTCTGTAACCAGGTGTCTATTTTATGGAGTTGTGCTTGCAGTTTCAATGATGCTTTGTATGGGTCTCCATCACTCGCAAGGCATGCGGTGTCATCTGCATATGTTGCTGTTACAACATCTTCTGTATCAGGCAAGTCTGCCGTGTATATAGAGTACAACACCGGGCCAAGGACCGATCCTTGAGGAACCGAAGCAGTAATGTTATATAGTTGCGAGCACTCTTCCTCATATTTCACTTGAAATTGTCTCTTATTTAAGTAAGATTTAAGGATCATAAAGAATGAGTTTGGTAGTAGGGTCTTTAACTTGTATAGTAGTCCTTTGTGCCAGACTCTATCAAAAGCTTGTTGTATATCTAAGAATACTGCTGAGCAGTATTCTTTGTTCTCCAGCGATTGTCTGATTTTGTGCACAACTCGATGTACTTGCTCTATGGTTGCATGTTTCTCCCGAAATCCAAACTGATGATCAGGTATAATTTTGTTCTCTTCGAGTGCCGGTTTAAGCCTTTGTAGGAAGATTTTTTCAAATACCTTGGATAGTATAGGAAGGAGGCTTATAGGCCTATATGAGCTGGGATCTGTAGGCGGCTTCCCTGGCTTCGCAATCATACAGATTTGTGAGATTTTCCATAGTTTTGGGTAGTAGTGTAATCTGAGGATCGCATTAAATAGCATCGTTATGAAAACCATAATTTTTTTAGGCAGCTGTTTAAGTACTTCACCAGTTATTAGGTCAAAACCAGGTGCCTTTTTATTTTCTAGCAGCCGTATAGTGCGTACAAGTTCTCTTGGAGTAACTAGTGCAAGTGGTAGGGATAGCTGTTGGTCGCTGTTGATCATATCATCTACTTCTTTTTCGAAGTCCACCATAGATGACTGATTAGGGGTAAATACTTCACTGAGGTGTTTTGCAAACAATTCGGCCTTCTCACTTCCGCTCCTGGCCCATGGATCATTACAAGACTTCCTTATAGGTGGAACATAACTTTGTGGTCTTTTGAAGTCTTTTGTGATTTTCCATAAGGAGTAGTTGTCTTTCTTACGGGCCGAGAGTTTAGATATTTTTTCTTGGAAGATAGTATTCTGGGTTTCCCTAATCAACTCTTTAAGTTCCCTTGAGATTCTATTGTACTCTGTTCTGTCTGCGTCTGATCTCGTAGAGTGAAGATGTCTTCTTTGTTTTCGCTTTTCTTCCAATTTGTTGCGTATTTCCAATGGAACATTGACCTTATTGGTAGGATTATTCAATACCGGAGTAGAGCGCCAAGCCGCAACTTGTATAAGGTTTGTTATATAAAATGTTGCCTCGTCTATGTCATTGGTCGTCTTAAGTTTCACTTTCAATTGAACTTCGTCTTCTAAGTACTCAGCGAAGGCACTCCAGTCTGTTTTGTGATTATGTAATGTAGGTCTTCGTGTTCTATGTATCGGAGAAACGCTGAATGTTGCTATTATGGGAGTATGATCCGATACAGAGTCTAGTGATGATTCAACATCAAAGTATACATCAGACAGTCCTTTGACAACAAAGAAATCCACAAGATCAGGCATCCTGTTGACATCCTTAGGCCAGTAGGTTGGTTTGCCCGTTCCTAGAGTCATAAGATTATTTTGGTCAACACTTTTTTTCAGTTCACGGCCCTTTGTGGTCGTCAGTCGGGATCCCCAATGGGTATGCTTACAGTTCCAGTCTCCGCCGCTAATGAATTTATGTCCTAAGGTATGAAAGTAGTTATTGAATGAATCTTGTTTTGGATTGTGTTTGGGTGGGCAATAGACAGCGCTAACATTGATCGGGCCCATATTTACATGAATGGTGATAGTAGTGGCTTGTATCCAGTCCTTTTGATATTCACTATGAAGATGGTGCTTAATATTGTTCTTTATAATAACTGCAGATCCTCCGTGTGACATACTGTCTGGGTGATTTGTGTTGTATATACAATAATTATCCATATTAATTTTTTTGCATTCATTAAGGTGGGTTTCTGATATCAGTGCAATGTCAACTTTATTAGCCTTAAGCAGTATTTCTAGTTCTCGTATATTTGGCGCTAGACCATTTATGTTCCAGGTGGCAATTCGTAATGAGAGCATTACGGCAATTTGCTGATGAGCGTCATGATGAGATTCATCATTGTGCTTAACTGTGTTACAAGTTGGTCAATTCTTTCAGTTTGGTTCATTAGGAGCTCTTCAAGATGTAATCTATTTTCTTGCGGATAGCTTTCAATATAGTTTTTTTCTAAATGTGTTCTCTGTGTGACTTATTGTCAACGTGATTTCTAGTTTTTGTTCTTTGTGGCTGGTAATTATCAGCTGCATATGATCTCTGTGACTCTATGTAGTCATCTGTTTGACGCCTTCTACGATTATCTGTAAGGTCTATTATTTGGTCTGTTAGTTTATTGCCAGATTTTGTGTCGGGAGTATTCTTTGTCGAGCTTTTGACAACTTCATTGTACTGTTTGTATTGTTCTAAATTTTCTTTAACCGATTGGTTTCTTCTTTTAATTTGAGTGATGTCGGCATTTTTTTTCGCTTCAGACTCATTGCTGGTAGTGCAGGTAGTGGCCATTGGTAAAGGGTTCGTTCTGTACACTTTATTTTCTGCTGTTGTTCCAGTGTTTAAATGACCTTGAGATTTTTTGCTACTTTTCTTTCTTGCTAGTATCTCTTTGTACACTTTGCATCCTTTGTAACTAGCTGGGTGACTGCCTGTGCAGAGGATGCACACTGCTGGGGTGTTCTTGTCTATTGTGCACATGGTAGTTTTATGTGCACCTGCGCACTTGACGCATCTGTATGGCCGCATGCAATTATTCTTGCAGTGCCCATATTGCTGGCATCTTTGACACTGTACTACAGTTGTCGTTCTTTTAGGGTCTTCAATTATTATCTTTTGGTTGTAAATATATTTTATGTCTTTGACTAATTTATTATTTTCATGGGGAACTATGTTGACAAAGAATGTATTTAAGGGCTCTTTAGTTCCTGATGTTCGTGCCGTTACAATTTCTCCCTGTACACTATTTCCAGTATTCTTAATAGCTTCAATGATCATTTCTTTAGGGGTACTAAAGTGGAGGTTTTTGATAACAATCCTCATGCATTTTTGGTCTTTGCGTGTGAAGGTATGACCTATGAGTCCTTTGCTTCTTATGTGATCAATTAGAGTTTTGTATTTATCAATCGTACTGGAGGATATAATCAATTGATTCTTTGATAATACTTTGAACGTATAATCATTTTTTTCCACAACTTCTTCTATCAATTCTGTCAATTTTCCAAGATCATCGACACCATAGAGTATTATGGGCGGTGGTTTGGAAGACCTTTTGGGAGGAGTAGCGTCTTCTACTTCTATTCCTAGCATTGAGAAGCTGTTACTTGTTTCTAATTCTGGGGTAGACTTTTGCTCAGATTCAGTCATTCCTCTGTGTGTGTTGATTAATTGATTCCTTTGTTGTGTTCTTTTGGCTTGGTGAATTTTAGACATTGCTGCTTCATCAGGGGAACGGATTCTTTTTTGGGTTGGCACCCGTTGCCATGGGATTTTTTCATTGTAGAGCCTGGTTTTATCACTTTGCACAGTTTCTTCTGGTTTTTGTTTTTGTTCGCTGACATCGCTTAGCGATGACGATCGTTGTCGATTGAAGAGACCCGGGTGAAATAATTGTTGGGTCAGAGTTTTTGTTGGTGTTTCCTTGGGCAGCACTACTTTGCCCCCCCCAGAATACGTGGGGCAGCCCGAGCTGTGCTCAGGGAGGGATTCTCCGGCTTTGCCGGTACCCTCCTGGGGTAGATTACTTTTTAGTTTTGCGTCCATGGAGATTTTTGTTATTTTTTCTGTTGGGGTTTTCTTCCCCTAGCCAGTTTATTCGGTTATAGATGTCATCGTCGGCACCCACTGTGTCAGCGGCCCCAGTCCAGAGCGGCCACGCTGCTACTCAGTAGGGTAAGTAACAACGCCCCCACCGCTGTTGAACCACAGCCATCAACCCACAGGCAACGCCGATGACATCTGGGCGCCGAAGACTCGCCCTCGCCCTTCATACTTAGCTGCTACGGTCCCGAGGTAGGTGTAATGTGCGGGGCTCGTTTTGGACCGTAACATTGCCCGGAGGGGACGACCCACAAAGATTGAAGTATGTGGGTCCATCACTAGACCGCGGCGGCAGTCTGTAGAAAAATTAAATTTAGAATAACATTTATGTGTGATTGAGTCACAAACTTCCAATTTTCAAAAGGTAGCTTGGCTTTGGCTGGACATGTTTGGCAAGGACTCAAGAGTGGTGCACTCTCGAAGAGGTCTATGTCCAGCAGTGGACTGAGAAGTGAGACAGGCTGATGATGAATGTGAAAAGTAAAGTAGTTTTTGTGACTACAATCTTTAAAAGATATGATGGACAAATTGATAACATTCATGTACCAAAATTTTAAAAGCATTTAGATAGAATATTAATTGCTGAGAACAAATGACAAGGAACTCATATCGTCATTTTTTCACACAGTTACTCATTACACTATATCTATATGCAAACTTCTCAAGCTTCACCCGAAGTAATGTTGTTAATGCTGTTATACACAGAGTGCACAGAGATACACTTTTGTTAAAACAGCCTTTTTATATTTTAAAACTAGAGAGCATGTGTATGTGAGTGCTCACGTGGGTGTGGGAATATTATATACTCCAACTTTGATAGCATTTTATGCAGTCAAATGATGTGTTATATAAAACAGTATTGTATATAAATGGTTACTTTATAGTAATTAAATTTTAACAAGATACATTTTCACATTACTTGTGTTTATACTTATTTAACAAAATTAAACTAAAATCAACAAAGGTTATTTTTCTTATCATAATGTAATTGGTTTTAGATCAGCCCTATATGACAAACAAAGTAATTAGCAAATATTAATTATTTATAAAGTTATGAATATCTCAAAATAATGGATACAAATGAAATTTCATATATTTTATGGTTAATAAATAACTAAAAAGAAACTTCCTCAAATTTATGTGATGTGTGATGCTATGTGTACCCCAAGCAACTTCACAGACTCATTGTGCAAGCTACTGGAACAACCAAGCTCTGGTACACTATTGAACGCACAGATTAGTTATGTAGTGAGGCAGAATTAGGTGCTCTCTCAAAAATTTTTACTCTCAAAGTTATTGGGTAAAATCAAATAGTGGGGCCATATATAACCTGCGCATGCTCGTGTACCCCAAGCAACTTCACAGACTCATTGTGCAAGCTACTGGTACGACCAAGCTCTGGTACACTATTGAACGCACAGATTAGTTATGTAGTGAGGCAGAACTAGGTGCTCTCTCAAAAAAAATTACTCTCAAAGTTATTGGGTAAACTCAAATAGTGGGGCCATATATAACCTGCGCATGCTCTCTAGTGTTAAAGAGGACTTCTGATGAAGTTTAGTATGTGGATTGATAGCCACTCAGGTACAGATCAGCTTTTTATATTCAGAGATAAATATACTTACTCTGAGAATAATGTTTTCACAGCTAAAGCACATTTTTTCACACTTTGCAATGAAGATAGATCTAAATGTATAGCTTTCAAATTGTCCTCTGATGCATTTGTCTCTTTTACAATATCTTCCATCACTTTCCGTGTTGCCTCCATATTGCGATTAGCGAAGAGTATGTTGCATCCATGTCTGGCAAGTGACTTTGCTGTTTCATACCCAATACCTGCATTGGAGCCAGTTATTAAGGCATATTTTCCTGATAAATCAACACCATGTAATACCTGGAAGATTATTTATACATTTGTTATATTTTATGATGAAGAGAACTTTTCAAAACTTTTTTCAAACTTGGGTTAAGAATCTGGACTAAATCCATTACAGATAAAAAAAAAACTCCAGCCAGGAAATGTTTTTGAGGAGTATTAGAACCAATATGGAAATCTAAGCTATCCTAATCTTTGAAGGCAGGCTGTAGGAGTACAATTTACAACTTTAGAAAACTATGGACATAATGGAAACGAATTGATAAGCAATAATAGGTACCTACCTGGTAGGCAGTAGACGAAGCATCAAATCTCTGTCGAAAATCATTGACATGCTTCTTTTCTTCTTTTGCGAAAGCCAGCCTCGGGTCCACAAAGGTCTTGTTACCAGTTTCTTTCTGAACGTAGATCGTCTTGCCATCATCATCGACTGTCTTCGACCAGCCGAAAGGAAGGTCTTTGGGAATAACTTTCTTACAACCCGTGCGAGGATGAGTCCACTGAATTTTATTGGAACAAGTACTGCGGATAGCAAAGTAGTTAGATATTAGGTAAATGAGATGACGGTGCCGGACATATCGTGCCGGATTTGAAAATGAACCAAAAAAAGATATTTACTTTACAAAATATACGTTTCCGTCTTCTGTGGGTTTCTCTTCCCACCCTGGAGGTAGTTCATCTTCGCTGTCGGAGTCTATAACGTGCATTTTGGAGTATATTTAACTACCTATTGATTGAATTTAAATATGAAACAATCTTGGAAACAATCCATCCATACAAACAAAAGTAAACTATAGTCTGTCTTTAATTAGCTTGATAATTTTGACATGAGTTTTGTTTGACAACTCGAATCGAATCGAAAACAACGTAATTTTATTATATTTCAAAATTGTTATTAAATTTAATGAAACAGATAGGAAATATTATCTAGATTCTATAACAGTAACCTTTTAATATAGGTTTCATAGTAAAATATGGAGAAATCTTAAGATTATTAAACATAGGTATAAAAACCGGAAATGAAACTTGACTCCGGAGACCATCGGAATTTGACACGGCACTTGCGCATCGGAACGTGACTGGTTAAGGCATGAGTCGTGAGCACAGATAGGTAATAGTGCACAGATACGCATTTACACTTTTGGCCAAATTACAGTAGCCAAATGACACGTAAGAATCCACTGACGAAACAATCGTGTCCAGCTGGCGCCCCCCCCCCCTTCATCATTCCGCCAAAAAATGAACTACTGCGCAGGTGTCACTTTGTGCAGCTTACGACTCATGCCGGTTACTGTACCTAAATATTAACTTCTATCTGTTCGATTTATTTTATTTCAAACCGATTATTGTTAGTCTGTGGTTGTTCGTTATGCGTGGCATTTCACTAAGTGGGCGATATCCGAACTACCGAAAATAAAAATACGATAGGTACTTCATAGGCGTGAGCTGTCAAAATGATCAGGCTAAGTTTGACAAACCTTAATTAATTTTCTTATCATCTGTCAATGCCATTGTTGTTGTTGCAATGGTCGGAATCATACAGCCTAGTCTTAGTTATTTTGAAAAACGGTGGAAAAACGAATATGAATTTGATTTTTAAGTGAACTTAATTTTACCATGAATATGAACATGAATATGAATTATGGTGTTACAGTTAAATGGTGGACAATTGTAATTGACGGACGGTGAGTACGGTGACTGATTGCGTACTTACTATGTGAAAGTGGTTTATGGCACAGGTTTATGGTGACTAAAACTAAAAATTATAATTCGACATTGGTGCCGATTCTGTTGGCACAAACTAAACTATTCTTAACTAAAATTTAGTTAAGTCCTGTCAAATCGACGTTTCCTATTCAGTTGGCGTACGATTAAACTAAATTTTAGTTTGACAGCACTAATATCGTTTTAGTTACTCAATTTAGTTAAGTGTGCAATTTTTCTATTCTGTTGGTCACGTTTTACGTCAAATTGGTGCCGATTCTGTTGTGCATCAGACTAAACTAAACTAAATTAAAATTTTACTTATTTTAGTTAAGGATTTTCTAAACGCTATTCTGTTGTCACATCGAACTAAATTTAAATTTAGAAATGACAGGATTAATTTTGATTTTGACAGCTCCTAAATTGAACTGATGGGTGCTACCATCAAATAAAAATAATGAACGAATGATATACATTTTAATGGAAAAATAATTAAAAATAAACATTTAGTTCATAAATATCATTAAAAAATATATAATTGTGTCCAGAAATGAGTATATATTTGTGTTATTTTCCAATAACGCATAATAAATTACGTTGAATATCTTGATTACCTGTGGTATACAGGCATAATAAATATATTTTTAACCTGGCGAGTTTAGTACCTAGTATGTAGTTTTATAATCCTTAAAATGATAGGCAAGGGTTATTCAACCATACAGCCTTTTCATACGATGTTATATCTTTGAATATTCGGTCTTGTCGATTTCGACTGTATGGTGGTCGAGTTTTCGTTGTTTCTTATTCTTAGTTTTAAGTTTGGCAATCGAATCCAAATTAGGACTTATTTCTGCCAGTGTCGAGTTATATTATAAAGTAAGTTTTAAGTCCATTTTTTTTGTCCATTCTTTGTGAATTTGTGATTTCATTGAAACCCATTTTACAATCTACTTATAGTCCTACAAACTTATCTGCCCCGGTGGTCAAAAGAGGAATTCATCAGTCATTTCGAAATGTCAATCGCCATTGATCAAAGAGAATATGAACTCTACGTTCATTGGTTGTTTGCTCCACCAAATTTGATAACAGCGACTCTCTCACCGGGCCAAATAAGCTTGTGGCACTATATTGGTATATCATTGGAAGTGAAAACAATTAAAATAAAACTACGATTTTCACATAATTTTGTAGTCCAGTGTACGTATGTAACATATCCCTATCTTGCTTTGTCCTTATTCTATGCAAATATTTAGAATTATGAATAATCCAGATCAAAATATCCACTTTCCAACACTATTTCTCTAAGACTAAATTTAATCTACATCAAATTAGATGACGACTAATTTTAGTTTGACATTTCTAATTTTAGACATAATTTGACGTAAAACGTGACCAACAGAATAGAAAAATTGCACACCTAACTAAATTGAGTAACTAAAACGATATTAGTGCTGTCAAACTAAAATTTAGTTTAATCGTACGCCAACTGAATAGGAAACGTCGATTTGACAGGACTTAACTAAATTTTAGTTAAGAATAGTTTAGTTTGTGCCAACAGAATCGGCACCATTATGTCTAAAATTAGAAATGTCAAACTAAAATTAGTCGTCACCAGGGTTGGATTATGTACTATAATTATAGTATTTATACTATAATTTCGCCCTTTGTACTATATACTATCCACATCTAAGGATAGTACACTAAAATACTATAATTTAAAGTTTGCTCCCGAATGCTTATGGGGCGATTACATTGGCCAACCTGCAGGGGCCGATTTGGCATACATTGTTGGTTATCTGAGTACATTGTAATAAAATACTCAATATAACCAGCAATGTATGTCAAATCGGACCCTGCAAGTTGGTCAGTGTAATCAGCCCTTTAGTTTTACGTTAAATGAATATTTCGACCGTGCGTGTATCCGACCGAATTCTGATCTTGCGATGTTTTCTGTGTTGATGGCCGGGGATTCCCCGATTATCCTTCGCAGTACACTTCTATCTTTCCACTAATCTCGTTCCTTCCATTCCATTCGAAATTCAATCAAAGTGAAATCGCTTGCGAATTTTTGTGTAAAATAATACGTTTTTAGTGTTTTAATTATGGACAGTGGCAGTGATGGTCAAGAAAATGACGATAGACCCGGAGTATCCACCCCAAAGAAAAAACGTCTGAGTAGAGGCGATATGTTAGAAAAACAGAAACATCGTCTTCAAAAGTATAGGCCGGAATGGGAAAAGGACTCTAAGTTCAGTAAGTGGCTCACTCAGGACCCTAAAAGTAATTATAAAGCGAGGTGCAAAGTTTGCGACATTTCCATGGTTGCAGAAAAACACATAATCACAAAACATAGTGAAGGTCAGAAACATATAAAATATTCAAGAACTGATTAACTTAGAAGAGGAGTAAATTTTGCCATAATTGGTGTTGATTTTAATGACTAATAAGTGAAATTAAAAATAATGAAAGTGTACTATAATTTTTTATAAATACTATCCTTTTAATTTTTTTGTGCTATCTTTTTCAACATACCTAAATCCAACCCTGGTCGTCACCTAATTAGATGTGGATTAAATTTAGTCTTAGAGAAATAGTGTTGGAAAGTGGACATTTTGATCTGGATTATTCATAATTCTAAATATTTGCATAGAATAAGGACAAAGCAAGATAGGGATATGTTACATACGTACACTGGACTACAAAATTATGTGAAAATCGTAGTTTTATTTTAATTGTTTTCACTTCCAATGATATACCATTATAGTGCCACAAGCTTATTTGGCCCGGTGAGAGAGTCGCTGTTATCAAATTTGGTGGAGCAAACAACCAATGAACGTAGAGTTCATATTCTCTTTGATCAATGGCGATTGACATTTCGAAATGACTGATGAATTCCTCTTTTGACCACCGGGTCAAATAAGTTTGTAGGACTATAATTAGATTGTAAAATGGGTTTCAATGAAATCACAAATTCACAAAGAATGGACAAAAAAAATGGACTTAAAACTTACTCTATAATATAACTCGACACTGGCAGAAATAAGTCCTAATTTGGATTTGATTGTCAAACTTAAAACTAAGAATAAGAAACAACGAAAACTCGACCACCATACAGTCGAAATTGACAAGACTGAATATTCAAAGATATAACATCATATGAAAAGGCTGTATGGTTGAATAATCCTTGCCTATCATTTTAAGGATTAAAAAACTACATACTAGGTACTAAACTCGCCAGGTTAAAAATATATTTATTATGCCTGTATACCACAGGTAATCAAGATATTCAACTGACTTTATTACGCGTTATTGAAAAATAACACAAATATATACTCATTTCTGGACATAATTATATATTTTTTTTATGATATTTATGAACTAAATGTTTAATTTTTTATTATTTTTCCATTAAAATGTATATCATTCGTTCATTATTTTTATTTGATGGTAACACCCATCAGTTCAATTTAGGAGCTGTCAAAATCAAAATTAATCCGAAAAAAAAAAAAGCGCGGGAACCTCGAATCGAATAGGCGGCTTTTTTGAAAATAATTTTCATTTTGATATTTAACATTTTTCTTTTAACTCTAACTCAAGTTTCTCGTCATGGGAAAGCGAAAGAAAAAGAAAACCGAGGATTCGCCAGCTGAAGATGGTTGGCTAAATGATAAAGAAGATTCTTCTGAAGAGTCAAGTTGCGATGAAGATCCGAAGGATGATAGAAAGTATAAACCATACTATGTCTCTGATTATAATAGAAGGTATCCTGAGGACTCGATATTTACTGACTATGTGGTATTTGTAGAATCTAGTGATGAAAAAAGACCAATAGGTACGCGGGACATGATGTCTCTGTCTACTCAAGCAAAAAGATTCAATAAGGGTATCAAGTTCTTGCAGTCTATTAATAAATATAAGATAGGTGTGCATTTTGAAAAACCTGCTTTAGCAAATGCCTTTTTAAACAATAAAACATTCCTAACCGACTATCATTTCAAAGCATCTATTCCAGCAGCAGGTACAGAGGTGACAGGAGTTATTACTAATGTCCCTGCTAATATATCTAATATCAAGATTTATAAATTATTATCGACATACAGGAAAATAATATGTGTTAAACGCATTATGAAAAAAATACGATCTGACACAGGAGGCAGTAGCTTGCAGCCGACGGGGACAGTCGCAATTACGTTTGCTTCGAATGTGCTGCCTGATCACGTAGAACTTAATGGATGGCGGTTTGTTGTTAAAATGTATATTCCACCTGTAAAACAATGTTACAACTGTCTCAGGTATGGCCACCTCGCTAAATTCTGCAAAAATTCTGTGAAATGTTCCATATGTAGCGAAAATCACTCATATAAAGAATGTAGCACTCCAGTGGACAAAGCTATTTGTGTACACTGTAATGGAAACCACATCAGTATCTCTGGTCAATGTCCAATTAAAAAACAAAAAATAAAAGATAATCAGGCAGCTCTTAAAAATAGTACATTTGCTGATATATTCAACAAAAATATTTTCCCTGATCTTAAGAGAAAAAATTCTACAGATGTTTTATTATCGTTACTGAATAAGGATGATATTTTAAATATTATTTTAAACTCTATCACTAAAATAATTACGCTCAATAAATCTCAAGAAAAAGCAATATCTTCACAACTTAAAAGAAGTTCTCATAGATACAGTCAAAGCCAAATAATATTTCTTTTTTTTTTTTTTTCATTTTAATGGACCAGTTAAACATACTTCAATGGAATGCACAGAGTTTAATTAGTAATTGTTTCTTATTCACACAGTTTTTATATGAGAATAATATACACATTGCTCTTGTCTGTGAAACTTGGCTCAAGTCACGACACAACTTTAGAATTAAAGGATATAATATAGTAAGATTTGATTCCGGTAATGATCACAATGGTGTAGCTATACTTTTACATAATAAGATTCATTTTCGTATTATTGATACCTTTTCTGATGATTCTATTCAGAATATTGCAGTTCAAATTACATATGGTAGTGGACAATTTACATTAGCTAGTGTTTATAGTCCTCCAAATCCACCAATTTCTTTTACTAAAACTAAATTTGATAAATTCATCCAAAGTCTTCCACAGCCTGTATTCATTGCAGGTGACTTCAATGCACATAACACTATGTGGGGGTGCTCTGCATCAAATCAACGAGGTACAGATATTCTCGCTAGTATTGATGATAATAATCTTGTGATCTTGAATGATGGTCAGATGACTACTGTAGGTTCTCATAGATGGAAGCAAAATGCGCTTGACCTCACTTTGATATCTCCTTCATTAGCTTCAGTATGCAATTGGCAAGTGTATGATGATGACTCTCTAGGGAGCTATCACTTTCCTGTAATTACAAATATTGCGCTTCTTAATCATAGTTCACAGGAAACATCCACAAAAAGTATTAATTTAAAATTAATTGATTGGTCTAAATATAAAATAACAATAGCTTTTCTTATTTCTAATCATAACTTTGATTATTCTAATTCCTTACAATGTTACAGTGATCTAGTAGAATTAATTAAACAAGCTATGCATATGTCTTTTCCTTCTAGTAAGGTTTCAAACAGTCAACCTTCACAATCATTAATCAGATCTAGCAGAAGGCCCCCTTTACCTTGGTGGAATAATAAATGTAGTGAAGCAGTATTAAACTGTAAGAATGCCTATTTGTCGTTTAAAGCTGATCCCTCTGAATCTAATTACATTAATTTTAAAAGGTTACAGGCTGTCAAAAAATTAATTTTAAAAACTGAAAGACAACTTAGCTGGAAGCAGCTGTGTGAATCATTTAATCGCTCTACACCACTAAGTAGAATCTGGTATTATATTAAAAAGTTTAATAAAACATTTATACACAATAATACATCTGTCATGGACATGAATTGGGCTGATGAATTTTTATCAAAATATACTCCTGACACAGTTGAATTACCGCTGACTTCCAATTCATGTAATAATAACAATGTCATTGATTATCTTTCTAGACCTTTTACTTTAAGTGAGTTTAATTCTGCTATTAATTCTAGAAAAGATACTGCATGTGGCTTAGATTCTATTCCATACAAAGCTCTTAAAAATATGAATTCTATGTGTAGAGACATTACATTGAACATCTTTAATAGTTTATGGTCTTCATCTCTTATCCCAGAAGATTGGAAAGTTGATTGTTTAGTGCCCATTTTGAAACCCGGCAAGAAGCCACACAAAGCAGATTCTTATAGACCAATTGCTCTTACCTCATGCATGGGTAAAATATTTGAGCAGCTTATAAAAAGTAGGCTAGAATTCTACATAGAAAGCAATTGTCTCTTACCATCAAGCCAATTTGGTTTTAGATGTGGAAAGTCTTCAAGGGATAGTATAGAACATCTTCATTTAGATATCTTCAATTCTATTAAGAACAATAAAATTCTGATAAGTGTATTTTTTGATATTGTTGGTGCATTCAATAATGTCAATCATCACATTCTTGCCAAAGAGTTAAGGTCACTGGGCATTCCTGGAAAAATTGTTCAGTGGGTGTTTAATTTTCTACATGGCAGAAAAGTATTTGTTAAAGTTAACAATAACAATACAATATTAGGTCCTAGATTTAGTTTTAAGGGTGTATGTCAAGGTGGAATATTAAGTCCTCTCATTTTTATTCTATACATTCATAAATTAAATATTATTTTAGGTACAAAAGTATCGAACTTGCAATATGCAGATGATTTAGTTATTTATGCCTCTGGGTCAAATGTAAGAGATTTAGAGTCTTGCGTAAATGACTCATTGGAAAATCTTCATTCATATTTTTCATATTTAAATTTAGATATAAGCACAGAGAAGAGCAAAGTTGTGATTTTTAACAAAATCCGTCCTTTCAATATAAAATTGTTTTATAACAATTTTACTTTAAGTATTGATAGTTGTGCTAAATTCTTAGGCATAATTTTTACCAATAATTTATCTTGGACTAAGTATGTCAATTCCATTGCAGACAGAGCTTCTAGGGCATTTAATGCCTTAAAGGTTTTGGCTGGTACAAGTTGGGGAGCTGATCCAAAAATTTTGTTAATGTTATATAAATCCATAGTAAGGAGTCATTTTGAGTATGGCTTCCTTTGTTATGCTTCAAATCAAAGATTAGTGAATAAATTAGATGTCATTCAGAACAAAAACCTGAGGCTCATTACTGGGGCTATGAGAACAACTCCTATTGTTTCTTTGCAGGCTGAATGCCTTATACCTCCTCTTAAATTAAGATTTAAATACCTTAAATTTCGATTTTTACTCAATATCAATTCTGTCTCCAATCATCCTTTGTTTAGGAAAATACTATCATATTACAATAGTCTTTCACCTTTTGTTGAATCTGCTCCATATATACTTCATAATTTTTCTGATATAATACCTACAATATGATCAGCAATATACTATTCACAAATCTATAAATACGCTGCCTTGTTATACTGGCACTTTTGATAGCAAATTTAGTAACATGTTTATCAACATTAAAGAAACTCTGAGTGGTAAGGAGGAGGTATATGAGTTAATATCCAGATATCCTGAATTTTACCACATTTTTACTGATGGTTCCAAAAAGGAAGAAAAAGTATCTTGTGCGTTCTATATACCACGTCTTAAAATTGGTCGTGGTTTTCCACTTCCAACACCAGCTAGTATATACACTGCAGAATGCTATGCAATTGTAGCTGCACTTCAATTTATTAAAGATAATCCAGCTATATCATCGAAATGGTTGCTGGTCTCGGATAGCATGAGTGTTTTGAAGGCATTGCAGACTACATCTTTGGACGCCAAAACTTCTTTCATCATTTATGAAATCAAGAGCTTGTGTTGGAAACTACATGATGAAGAGAACATTGAAATTAATTTTATATGGACTCCTTCTCACATTGGTGTCACAGGAAATGAAAATGCTGATTTCTTAGCTAGGACTATTGTCGAGATGGACATTGACAGTTTACCTGATATTGCCATACCTTACACTGATTTTTAATCTACATAAAAAAGAAGCTTAAAGAAGAATGGAAGATACATTGGAATTACATTCTGGGAGATGGTAAAGGCTTATGGTATGCGTCGATAAATTCAGAATTTCTTTCCATTCCTTGGTTCTCAAACAGAAAGGATTTCATTGGTAGAAAATTTTATACAACGTTATCGAGACTTAGATTTGGACATTACCGTTTAAATGCACATCTCGCTAGAATGAGAATTATTTCATCACCATCTTGTAATTTCTGCAACCTTGATTGTGACCAAACTGCGGATCACATAATTTTCAGCTGCCCTGCTTTTACAATTGAAAGATTGCTGTTGATCGAAGATCTAATTAATATTTATAAAGAATCTGAAAGCGTCCCGCGTACCCTTCATGAAATTTTAAGAAATGTTAACACTTACATACCCATATACAAGTTTATATTGAGAAGTGTTAAGGATCTCTAATATGTACTATCTTTATTTTATGGATTATGAGGAAAAATAACGGATGAGACATGGCTTCGGCCCACCGGCCCTATAAAATATCATATCAGACATGGCTTTGACCTTCTTTGAAAAAATCAGACATGGCTTTAGCCTTTTGAATTGTATAAATCAGACTTGGATTTGACCTTTTAGAAAAAAAACAGACTTGGCGTTCGCCTTTTGAACTTGAATATATTATGAACAAATGAAAATAAGACTAGGCTGTATGGCTCAGACCTTTGCCTGCCTTTTGGCGAATATTATAAACAACAACAACAAAATTAATCCTGTCATTTCTAAATTTAAATTTAGTTCGATGTGACCAAAGAGAATATAACGCTACGCTAAGGATGTGACAACAGAATAGCGTTTAGAAAATCCTTAACTAAAATAAGTAAAATATTAATTTAGTTTAGTTTAGTCTGATGCACAACAGAATCGGCACCATTGGCAAAATTAAGTCCTAACAAAAAGAATTTGGGTTTCCAAACTTAAAATTGAGAAGAAGACGAATCCTACGCTACGATGTAGCAAGTTTACCCAGAAGAAACCTATTCACTCTGGCCTTTGGCGGGCCAGTTGGCGCGGTTTTGTCGCAGGTTGTGGGTTCGATTCCCACACATGACTCGTCATGCATTTGTGTGCATGAACATGTCTGTAGGTACCTACATCATAATTACTTACACCCAGTAATTATGTATTAGTACTTACATATTTACAAACAAAAAGTAGTACAACTACCTATGTATTATGTATCAGTTATTTTGGTTTCCATAGTAAAACCCTGAGCAACTTCGGCATTGATTGCCAAAAGATCCGATGAACACTCGTCTATGACCACTCGAATACACCATTCACTTAGTAAATAGAAATGGATACTGGGAGGTAGGAGGAATGAAGAAGAGTAATACCACGTAATACCAAGGTATTTATTTATTTCATGCAGCTGGTAGTGGTAGGTAACATCGTTTTAAAAATTATAATCTAGTCGAGATTGATTTTGATGTTCTTAGATTGGGTTGTCTTGATTTCGGCAGCAAAAATGATAATACACCGCAAACTGAAACAAAAATATAAAACATAAGTAGGTAGATGCGCGTTGCGTTGCCTACTGTATAAATAATTATATATAGGTACAGTATGTGTGTAGTCATTGGTTAAAAATTTACGCTTATGATGTAGGTAGGTACTTAGATTAGCCTAAATATTAATCTGAGTGTAGGTCTATGACGCGTCTAGTTGTGCATCAGTGGTGGTATAAAAAAAACTACAGTAAGCAACATGTGGCAGACTGCAGTTTTTATTAATTTGAATATGATTTTGGAATAAGTAAGCTATTTACGTAGCTGATCATGCTATAAAGTTACCACCATGCTAAGGTTCCCCTCGCGATATTTTCATTTATCGAAAGCCCAAGCTCATTGATCTGCAGTGAGATTGTGGGTGCGACTACTGATACGATCGCGCCCATAATTTTCACCACGGCATTGAAACTGACAAATGGCCTGGAGTTAAACGATATGGAGCAGATTGTTTGCCCGATTAACTAATGTGTAACTCACGCAATAGCAGCCCTCCAAACGAATAGAACGTAACTTCGCAAGCAGCATTCAGTAGGATTCCAGCAGCATTGGTACCAATAACAGATCCTGTACGGCCGATCATCATAGCTAGACCCACAGCCATCCCTCTGTAATTAAATTAAGTATTATAGTATTCTGTCTATTTCCTTACATTCTCAATACCGATCCTAACTGACATGATTTAAAAAAAAACAGGAAATCCAGAGATTATTTTTAAAGAAATTTATAATTCAAGTTCCAGCGCCGATTTGTTCAATCATCATCATCATCAGCCTATAATGTCCCACTGCTGAGCACAGGCCTCCTTTCACAAATCAGGGTGAAAGGGAATGGGCAGATACTCCACCACGCGTGCCCACTGCGGATCGGTGGAGGTAGGCTAGTGGTCAACCTACTGTTGGAATTTTTCAAGCCGCCTAGGAGGCATCCAACTAGCTTAACGACTATCGCAATTAAGTGATAACCGGGACCAACGGCTATACGTGCCTTCCGAAGCACGGAAACGCTCGATTTGAAATACCACTAGGCGGTCACCCATCCAGGTACCGACCAAGACAGACGTAGCTTAACTTTGCCGATCGATTAAGAACGGCTAATCATGCTACACCACGAGCGCTTCATTTGTTTGTTCGATTTGTTCAATACAAAGACAATAATAAAAATGGCTCCCTCAACTCTTACTTACCTCAAATGTGTCGGAAATATTTCGACAGCAAAAGCATTGACTGGCCCTATAGCCAGTCCCATAATAGGAAATGACGACAGAAGCACAGCGAAGATATAGTCATGTGTCATAAAGTTGATCAATATGCAAAATGTACCGATTACGAAATACACTGCTATCAATAATGTTTTCTTCCCAATGAACTTCACAGTGCTGCTGATGGCTACGGCCAATACTGCACAAGTAATGTTTGCTATAGAGTTAATTGTGAACGTTATAGAATCTATCGTATCTATGCATTCCGCGTTTTCATCCACTGTCTGGAAAAGGAAATGTTGCAGTTAAATTTCAATTCTAGACCAGCAAGGTGATTTTTGGTAACGTGCACGTGAAAGATTTCGAATAGAGAGTTAGCTGGAGAAGCGGCGCGATGTCGTCTCTGTGAGTATCGTCCTGATGGTCTGTGAGAAGCCACCTCAGTATTATAACAGTAAGTTTTGTTCCCATAACATAACTGGTCGTGGTCGTGGCTTTGCCCTGTGTGGACTATGGCAGGGCGATTGTGTAATGCTCTTGCGCGCGCCTCAACTGAAAGCCACTGGGTTTAAAAATTGATGTCACTACGATAACTGTCTTCCTCGGTGCGGTTCTGCATACTGTCTATTTGACCGTTTAATAGCGGTTCTATAAAATACTCCTTAGAATTAAATAAAACTTGCAGAATAAACTACAGACATAGGCGCTTAGGGAGTGACATGTGATGTATCAGAAATGTCTCGCTATACACATGATACATTTTTAGTTCTCTTTTTCATTTGACGTAATGAAAACACCCGTCCCGCACCGCTCCACTACCGCAGGAACCTCCACAGTTATGCGCAATGCCTATAGTTTGCTCGTAAAGGTGGACAATACAATACGAACCCCATTGAGTCTTTGAGCGATAACTTCGCATGCAGTTAGTCCCTGACCACTTCCAGTTAGTACTCGATTCAAGACATCAGGTACCCAAATGTAAAGTCCATTTAATCTGAAACATTAAAGTAGAAAAGAGGTTTTAGTGTGTTTTTTTTTATACAACTTAGTCGGTAAACAAGCATTCGGCCGACCTGATGGTAAGCGGTTACCGTAGCCATATGGACGCTTGCAACACACGAAGCATTTGATTGTTTGTTTTTATTAGAATTGATTAAATATTTTCAGTGTTTTAAATATATCGGTAGGAGAGTCACGTTTAGAAATTGAAAAGTGTTTGCGCACTGAACCACATGCTATGAGAATGAAATACTTTTACTTGGTCCTATTATCTGGAGTTTTGTATTATTTAGACCTCAAGTGGGGCACCGGACGAGTCAATGGCTGGCTTCCTTGACTCGTTTGGTTTGGTGTCCCATAAATAGAACAGAATTGTAGAAAATAGGACCCTCATTCAATGAAGTTCCTCATCATTTCCTTATACGGTAGCCTCGCTATAGTCTTAACCTATCCCATAAGTACAGTATTCTGGACCAAAATTTATTCCAAATATCGTATTAAATAAACTTACACAGAAAATATACCAAAATGTAAAAATCCGATAAGGGCTAACCATTTCAGATACGGTAATCTCAGTAGTGGAACCGTTTGTACTTGTAGTGAGTCGATAAAACTACCCTTTTGCCTCTGAACGTTTGCCTCTAGCCTTTTAACCTGAAATTTTAGAAATATTAGGTAAAACTTTCGACCAAATAAATATTTAAAATGCTGTGTTTTCCAACATAACTTACGGGATATTCTTCAGGAGATTTTCCTTTATTTTTTGCGTAAATAGTTTGCAGTACTTTAATTGCTTCGTCGTGTTTACCTTGGGATACAAGGTACTTCGGACTTTCAGGCCCAAATGACAATAGCAAAGCGGCTATTAAAAAGAATACTGCATAGACAATTGTTAGCAGTCGCCACGAACGGAAATCATATGCACCGAAGTTTATTCGAAAATCTAATGGTAATATACCCCATGCTAGCACTGAAAACACAAAACGGAGTTGCTTTATATTGCAGTAATTGTGCTAATTTATCAGTAGTTTATCGATGTATATACACTTTCCGTTACACGATAGTGTACAAACACTATCAGCCATTTTCTTTTCAGTCCACTACTCAAATCAAATCAAAATCATTTATTTCAAATAGACCATTGCATGTACTTATGAATAGTCTCACTCTAATAGTAATATAAACTAAGCAATTACTCTTTTCAAAACAAGCATAGACTCATTACATAATATTTACATCCTAATCGCACTGACAACAATTGCGTGCTCCGGCGGAAAAACTACAAATTAGACTGGATCGATATTTAATAAGTAGGAAATAGAAAACTTAAGCAGACCAGCTGCAGCCCCCAGAAGCAGCACGTGTTAACAAGTATAACGCATGTGGCAGTGTACCCATCATACATCTATCGAAACAAGCAACCATTTGCTTCACCGATTTATGATGTCTTACAAACCGACGCTTAGGTAAATTCATTACAATTTACCCAAAAAAACAATTTATTTATGTGGTATTTACAGGCACACTATTCAAGTTTATTATTTGCTTGTTTTCCTTATAGTAAAATACTTACAAGGCACCAGTGCAGAACCGGTTATTTGCAACGCATTCGTCACTGACAGAGTAACGTCTCGATACTTCTGTGGTAGAATCTCCCCTATGTATGTGTAAGGTACAGCCGCGGGGCAGGCTATGCTGACGAAATATACATACAATTTAAATATCACGGGTCTTTTTTAGTTGTCCGAATTATAGAAAGAGGTGAAATGATGATTAAAGCACTGGGAGCCAATTCTCACCCACTCGAAATCTTACAGTCGAATAGGACTCGAACCGTAATATCGATTCGAAGGTTATTTCGAAGGATTCGATAATTAGGTCCCAGATTGGAAGAATTTGGTACATATTCTGCATTTCTGGTGGCTATAGGAGGAGGTCGTCGTCCAGAAGGCAAAATTTTAAAATATCATGGAACAATTCCTCACAGACGGTCATCTGATCCCAAACTAAGCAAAGCTTGTAATGCAAACCAGATAACTGATATAATACATACAATACTTTTTGTTTGTAAATACATAATTACACCCAGACTCAGGACATACAGACATGTTCATGCACACAAATGCATGTCCTGTGTGGGAATCGAACCCACGACCTGCGGCGCGATAGGTGGAGCCGCCAACTGGCCCGTCATAATAATGATAAGAGAGCTTTACGAGAATCAAGGTTAACTACCAAATTAAAATAAGAATCCTTGTGTAGTTTATGTTAAAATTATGTTTTATTATTGATATAAGTAGAAGTGAAAGTGAATCATAACACATTAATTTAAATCTGGGTCTTATGAGGTTTATTTTTGCCTTACTTGACTATCATTTGCAGAGAAATACCTGTTCAGTATTTTTTCCTGTGAGGCGTCGTACTAATTGGCGATGCTCGTACGAGCAAACAATGCGATTTCGTCGCACGACGAGATTAAATACACGAAACGCTTTAGAGTGTCCTAATTGAAGCTCGCAAGTCATCGCGCGAGCACAGGAACATCAGCTCGATCGTGCGACGAAATCGCATCGTTTGATGGTACGATCGTCGCCAATTAGGACGACTCCTTGTATTTACCACGTAGGCATATTGCTTGCATTTGGAAAATATATACGAATTGCTGGCGAGGTAAACCCAAAATAACATTTTCTCAGAATAGGTGTTGTAAAAATGTCCTAATATTTTAAAGTACTAAACTATTTTTTAGGGTAAAGAAAGAGAGAAAGAGTTCATACCATAGTGAAGTGAGGAACTTGCAAGCAGTGAAACTTATGAGTTCTGGCATAAATCCTGATAGTATACCAAATCCACCAGCAATCAACGAGCTGATGATTATCATACGTTTCCTCCCCTTCGTGTCCACCAAATATCCCCAGGGGAATGACGTCACCACCACACCTAAAATAAATTAAATGCGAATTTCATTTATTATTACTTTAATGTTATAGCATGCAGTGATTACGAAATTACGATTAGATAATTACAATTGCAAAACTACAAATCAACAAGGAAAAAAGGGTTTTGCTTTAACCAACGAAGTTATACCTAATTACATAAGCAATAAATAAATGTAAACAGGAATTATTATGCTAAGAAGTTGTATTCACGAGTGGATTCGTATTTGCATCATAATAGGTATGCCGAAGGTTGCAATTTGGTAAAAATCAAGCTCCTGACCCACTCACACATAAAAGGCCTGGCCCACTCACACATAAAAGGTATGTCTAAAACTGGTTTCTAGTATGAATCCTTATAGTTCCATACTAAAGAGCATTGAACGGGTTGGAAAGGCCAGACGTGTTGATAGCAGGTGATATTTTAACAGAGTGATGGCCATGAATAGGGAAGAGAGGAGAGTTGATGAAGTCTAAATTATCGCAGGAAAGACTTCAATGCGAAGAACAGAGGGCCGAGATTAGTAGTTTTTTTTTTATACCACTAAGGTGGCAAACAAGCATACGGCCCGCCTGATGGTAAGCAGTTACCGTAGCCTATGGACGCTTGCAACACCAGGGATATCACTCGCGCGTTGCCGACCCTGTGCAAGAGGGTCGAGGCTTATGTTGTAGGTATAGTGGGGGTTGATAATGATGATGAGTTTCCTATTTAGAACCACCAAATTTTCGATTACTACGGAGGATGCCCATAACATTTCTTAGCATAATGTTGTTAAAATGATTAAAACCCATCAACAAATGAAGATATAACGATGACGTCATACTTCGCCCACCGTGCGATGGCTATCTTGACGTCATACTTTGCCCACCGTGCGATTGCTATCTGTCAGTCTGTTTGTTAACTTTTCACGGCTTTGCCACTGGACGTATTTAGATGAAATTTGGCATGGAGATAGTTCAATTAGTGGAGAAGGACAAAGGGTATTTATTTTCCGGTTTCATCATTATCATCACCGTCATCATGAAGCCGTGGTAAACAGCTAATTCTAGTAATATTAGGAACTAGCTGTCTGCCGCGGTTTCACTAGCGTTTCCGGAATAAAAAGTAGCCCATGTCCTTCTCCATACCATAGGCTATCTGCATGCATCTTTCATCGCGGTCAGCTTAGGCGTGAAAGCATATCAAACAAACAAATCCAGAGTCGCGTGATGGGCGACATATGACATTATAAAGCAGGTCGCTACATATTCTCGGGAGCGTTTTTAAGATTCTTGCACTAAAATCGCTGTACATTCGTATTTTTAGATCCGTTTCTAATATTTATTTCACAGTATTTATTAGTTTTTATACCGCTACAACTCTGCATACTCAACAAAAACGTAAACGATCCTCATTGGCCAACAAATATACTCAAGTCATCAAAATATATGCAGCTGGTTACTCACATTTATATCTAAGCTATAATATAGGTACTGATTTTTATAGTAGGTACCCAACTCATACTAGATAGTGTTATTATCACTTTCTGATAATATACGAATAACGTACACACGGCAACAGATCAAGCTATACATTTCTAGTATAAGCTGACCTCCCATTGTACGGAAATCCTATACAATACGAGATCAGCTTATACTGGAAATGTATAGCTTGATCTGTAGCCGTGTGTACTACTTATGTGATTAAAAAAATACAATTTCAGTCTTAAATTTTAATCTATTATGACGATCGTAATTTAAATCAAAAACTTTGTAGTTAAATAATGTTTTATCCGCATTTAGGAGGGAACTACCAGCTCCTGAATTATCCTAGGTATGACCTGCCTACGTTATAGTTATACCTAAACTCTGACTTTTGCCAAACCCTAGTCACATCAAGAAATTATCTATTGACGCCATCGCGCCTCATCAACCACCAATCCAAATCCAAGGCTATTTATCCGGGAACGCGGGTAAAACTAAAAAAATAGGTTATAACCATAGAGATAGAATATTAATAGAGTGATTGTAGTTGAGTGTACGGATGTGCAACGCTGCCTTGAAACGAACAGCGCGTTCAACGACTAAATACATATTATAATGAATGCCAATTTTTCATTTTTATCGAGAACAAATGACAAATAGGAACACATATCGACATTTATGCAAACTGCTCACGCTTCGCACAAGGTAATATTGTTATCTATGAATATTCTTACTCTATGGTTGTAACAATTTACCTATATATGGTACTGAAGCAATAAACCCTCGTTGAGTGCTAGACATCTGAAGATCACATAGCGCTGCTGGCAGGATGTAGGAGTAACCTACAGGTTCTATTATTGAGGCTATCAGACATAGCGATAATGCCAATGAATACTTTATGTTGTACCAGCCGATACCTGGAACAATCGAAGAAAGCCTTAGGTCCCATAGTAGATAAGCCGTAGAACAATGATTTAAATCACAGATTACAGAATACTGATTTAAATATAGTAATCTGTTCATGAGAAACTAAACTAACTAAGGATTTTGTTTATTATACTTTTTGTGTATTGATTGGGGATCCCGAAACTGAAAGACAAGACATGGTGGAAAGAAAAGTAATTCTAAAAGTCAAAGATGTATAAATCAATCTGGACAGAATCGCCTTATGCGAAAGTTTGGCACAATATTTCCTACGTATGTGTAAATAAAGTCAGTACTGAGCTGGCACCAAATGACGCCTTATTGTCATTGTCGAAGTTTCAATGCGTAGTGACAACCGATTTATGGTGTACCTACATGTGTGCATACAAAGACGACGACGGCGATAAGCTTAGTCGTTTCTTTTTTGTAGGTCTTTGTCTAAAGTATATTGTATCGTTTAATTTTATTCTTAGCAGAAGCAGAAGCAGTGCTGGTTCCAAATCTATTGTTTTATCTGGTTTAAAAGTTTTATTAATACCATGTCTGGTCAATCACATACATTTTATAATTAGTGTAGAATTCACACGTAAAGATGTCGCTACAGACATCGTATGGACGGATTGAAAATTAATTCTTTGTCAAAACGCTATTAAATCACTTTTTATTGAGATTTATTGCAAAGGAATACAATTTGATAATAATAATTTAATTTAATTATTTTTTTAAACTCGTATTTTAAATATTTGCAATTTATTTAATTTTATTTAAATCTTTCGACCTTACATAGATGGCCTTACCGTCGATTATTTTTATTTCTTTTTATCGTCTAGGACCGAAACAATCAAATAATAATAAAATAAATCTAATATTAACCTGTTTCTAATAAGCAGAGACTTCAACGGTAAATAAATATAGTCCAAATATTTTGAAATCTACAACGATTATTTTTAAAAGTACAATGGGCAGTTTCGTACCAATTGTATTTCATTTGTTTTTATGGGCTTAAGTCTGTATCTAGCTAGTGCAGGAAAACGTATACTGGTTTCATTTATTCAACAAAATATCAAATAAGAACAATTATGAAGTCTTTTATGGTCAAAAGATTAAAGCCATTCGTAAATCACCGACTCTGCTCACAAAATTTATGGAGAATCGGATGAGTAATTTGACCTGTAGTGGAGAACAGCCGGTTATCTGGACATACATACGAAAGCATTTTTGTCCAAGCTGAAACGGCGACTCTTCGCTTGCTCGGTATTAAAGTGATTTTTAAAACATATAGAAGATTAAGAAATTGCTATCTTGACCTATTTTTAATCGTTCCCTAATCAGGGCCGGCAGTAGCCTGTATAGCGCCGGGTCAGGCCTCTGTCACTTGCCTATATCTACCGCGATAAGCATCTACAGCTCGCTTCGAGCTGGGCTCGACTAAACTGTCGGGGCCGCCACGCGCTTGCGAGCACACTGTACGCAATTGTGTCGGAGCCAAAATCAGAATGCGTGATTATTTGTTTTCTTGTGCGATGTTAACCTAGGAAATATATTTATTTATCAATTATCACTGCACTTTGTTATAATGGAGAACCGTAACACTAATAATTTGAGTTTAACGGCTGTCGCAATAAACAGATTTTATTTAAGTTGTTGGTTTTTAAATTACTGCAAGATTCTGAAGTGTAAGACAGTAAGTACCTACATATATTTTGTTAATTTTACACGGTGTTTTTATCAGTATCCTAATTATTTAGGTGTAGTTGATATAGGTAGGTAACCCTGACGGTCGTAAGGTCATTTCGGTAAATTATAAATACAAAGGCATTGCGTTTTAATTTGCGTGGCGTTAAGGTGTAATTAAGAATTAACTTAGTGCTCTGCAAATATTGTAGGCTATTAAAACGGCGGCAATCCCTCAAGATCAAAAGTGTGCAATTTCTGTACGTTAGTTCTATTATTTATTGTGCCCGGGTGCAAGCAATACCCTGGCGCCCTCAAGTAGGCGCACGAATAATGGAATACTAACAGTTATATAATCACCAGAGTGATCGGAAATTCTGCAGTTTCATGCAAGGTCTTTTGGAAATTTCGCAGGGTTCCCAATTAAAAAAAAACAACTACGAACCGTCACAACCAACTTCATACGCATGCAAGGCTTCATTATCTCAAATATGTCATACTGTTGTGCATTTGGAACATGAGTAGGGGGCAAATCCGCTACCTGCTTTGGGCCTTTACTGGGCACTTTTATTTTTTATTAAAATCAGCCTTGGGGCTCCATTCAGCATTTGTCGCTATGCCCTATACTTTAGGATTCAGCCAACCAGGCAAAAAATGGTAAAATGTTAAAGGATATAATTAGGTAAGCATTATTTAAACTTTTTAACTTTCACGCCTTTTAAATTAAAAACTTCAAACAATAAAAAAATGTTTATACCATAGAATTGGAAATGTTAGGAAAAAATAAAAAGTGCCCATCGCCTTTAAAATACTGTTCTGTAAAAAGTGACATCTGTTGTCATTTACTGACAAAACTAACATTGCTGTAGTGACATACGTGGCAAGACTAGCAAATAGTACCTTTGACTCACCACCGGCGCTGTACTTGCGCGAGTTACGGTGGTAACTTTTGAAGTATGGGCGCTGACCCTCTGTTGTACGTAGTATTTATCTACTCTGAGTTAATACGGTCTGTGGCTCAAGAAGGAGCATACATATAGACCGTATTAATTAATCCTAACACTCCTAAAATAGTTTATTTTCAAAAATTCAAAAATTCAAAATTCAAAATCATTTATTCAAATAGACCTTCGCAGGCACTTATGAAAAGTCTGACTCTAAGCACCTTATTACAAAACATGGTTTAAAGGAAAACCAGGTTTTAAAATAGCCTCGTCCCTTTTTATTATATGACGTTAGAAAGTGACCAAATGACAGTAAAACCTGGCTTTACTTTAAACCATGTTTTGTAATAAGGGGGTAATACTCTAATACCGGTTCGGAAGGTTGCATTTGCTGAGAAGAGCCGGCAATAAACTCAGCAATTACTCTTTTCAAAACAGGCTTAGATTAATTACATAATATTTACATTCTAATCGCACTGAAAACAATTGCGTGCCCCGGCGCGGCGGCAAAATTACAAAGTAGACTGAAAAAATATTTAATAAGTAAATAAATAGCAAACTTAAGCAGACCAGCCCCCACAAGCAGCACCTGTTCACAAGTATGACGCGTGTGGCAGCCATCGCCCTCCTCGCCATATTGGAGGGAAGTGAGCGACCCGTCACACGACGCCGCCGCAAGCAAAGGCCTTAAAGTGAGCATGACTTACTTAAGTCTGCCTTAGAAATAAAAAATAACTAAAGGGAAACACTAAACACACAATTTGTTATCACTGTGACTATTGACAAGCTTAGACTAAATATCACAAAATAAAAAAATATAACAATTAGACAGACATAATAAATCGATGCATTTATATCAAACTAAATAAATGAAGAACATTGAATTGAATTAATTTAATTACAATAGGTAATATAATCTGTAACCTAAAAATATAACTTATAATAATAATAGCATACTTTGAATTAAAATTAAAATGGACCTTGAACTATCTGCTCAGTGAGGCAGGTGCAGAGAGAAGCTACTTCCATACATCCTTGTCGTCAATATAATGAGACACTTTATAATAAGCCCTACTCAACAGCCGCTTTTTGATATGTTCCTTAAATTTAAAAAAGGACATACTGGTCACGCTATGAGGAATTTTATTGTAAAATTTAATACAATTCCCAAGAAAGGACTTATTTACTTTAGCTAATCTAAATCTAGGTATAGTTATTTTGTCATTGTTTCTAGTGTTTCTATCATGATAGTCACTATTGACTGGAAACAAATTAATGTTCTTGCGGACATACATAATATTTTCAAAAATGTACTGAGAGGGCAAAGTTAGTATATTAATATCCGGAAATATATTTCGTAGAGACTCGCGAGAACCCAAACAGTAGATGGCGCGAATTGCCCTTTTTTGTAATACAAAAATTGATTCCAAGTCTGCGGCAGAGCCCCACAGCAAAAGGCCGTAAGACATAAGACTATGAAAATATGCAAAATAAATTAATCTGGCTGTATTAATGTCCGTCAGTTGCCTTATTTTGCTGACTGCAAACGCAGCGGAGCTCAGTTTACCACCTAAGGCTTCCAGGTGAGCACCCCACTGCAATCTACAGTCTATAGTCAGACCAAGAAAAACAGTCTTATCTACTACATTAAGTTTATTACCATCCACAATAACACTGGTATCAACTTTTGGTACATTTGGTAATGAAAATCTTATACATTTTGTTTTTTTTGAGTTTAACATAAGATTGTTGGCAGCAAACCATTGAGACACAGTCTTCAGAGCGTAGTTAACTTTTAAAATATTGACATACTCTATATAGGTATATAAATAAAAGTGAAATGTTGTTCGTTGGTAAGCGCTTAATTTGAAAACAACTGGACAGATTTGGAAAAGATTTTACGGGAAAAAAAAATGGAATAGTTTTAGAAAATTTTAAAGCGTTTTTTGCATTGGGATAAATATATGCATCTTTTTATCCCTGACGAAAAAGCGGGGACATGTAGTTAATTGATAAAAACGTTATTAAAATAAATAAATAACTAGAATAAAAAACATGGGACATTCTTCATACACGGCTACCTGATCCCAAACCACAGATTACCTAACTAAATAGTTAATACATACATATACTACTTTTTGTTTGCAAATACATACTTAAAAAAAAAGTAAATCTATTTGTCTGTAAACTTTCCACACCTAAGCGCTGAACCTATTGTAATGAAAGGATCATGGCGAGATTTCTACAAAAAAAATAAAGATTTTTAGAGACGTTACAATGAAGTTATAATTGATCCTTGGTGCCTAAGGAATAACTTGAGCCATTTAAAATATTTTTAGAACCCCGGGATAAAAATGCGAATTTCTATGGCATGCCGGCGAATCGCGACTATTCGCGACCAAAATCGTTATGTCTTTGTTCTGTTTTGCGGGGTTTATAAAATATTTCATGTATATTAATATGTTGCTTTGCTGGTAATGTAATCTCAACATTGGAAGTGATTGAAAACCCTCTAAAATGTTTTTTTTTTGTACAAATCAATGTATGGATCTCGCCATGATTCTTTAGCACGCAGATAGACTATGGCATGGAGCGGGACATAGCCTACTTTTCACCCACGAACATGAGGGTGAATACGCGGGGAACAGCTACTATAAAATAAAAATGATGTACCTACTAAAAATATAAACATAAATATGTACCTGCCACTGCTAAAGCTTGATCCAAATCTGCGGTGAATTTTTCATTATTATCAACGTTACCCGCAATGGTATTAACTTTACTTTCCATTGTGCACAATTATTCATAACAACAAACACAACACAAAACTTCAAAAATAATTAAAAAACATATCCTGTCAACGGAACACACAATTCTATGCTGCAATTTATTTCAATTAAAAATATATAGTAGGTAGCGCTCACGACACTGGATGATCGGATAGTGCAAAACGATTTGCATGAAACGTTCTAAAGCGAGATAATTAATGTAAGTAAGACACGAGTATATAGGCTTTATCACTATCGGTTATTAATTACTGATACCTACACCCGCGAAGAGTCTATAATTTATCTAAAGTATATTGTTTTTACATATCGAGGCGTACTTCCCTGTTAACTTCCGACAGGCAAGTTCTTCGGAAGGGTATTGAAGTTACAAACTGGTACGATCCCTGCATTCCGTAACCAAGCAGCGGTATCAATATAATAATTATCAATGGAAGAAAGAGAAATCTGGTTTTTAAATAGTGTTGTTTCTTTCTAAGTTTGGTTGGACACTAAACTTTGCCCTTAATCCTCTAGATGTTTAAGTACTAGGTACCTATTTCATTTTTAGGGTTCCGTAGCCAAATGGCAAAAAACGGAACCCTTATAGATTCGTCATGTCTGTCTGTCACAGCCATTTATTTCCGAAACTATAAGAACTATAATGTTGAAACTTGGTAAGTAGATGTATTCTGTGAACCGCATTAAGATTTTCACACAAAAATAGAAAAAAAACAATAAATTTTGGGGGTTCCCCATACTTAGAACTGAAACTCAAAAACTTTTTTTTCATCAAACCCATAAGTGTGGGGTGTCTATGGATAGGTCTTCAAAAATGATATTGAGGTTTCTAATATCATTTTTTTCTAAACTGAATAGTTTGCGCGAGAGACACTTACAAAGTGGTAAAATGTGTGTCCCCCCCCTGTAACTTCTAAAATAAGAGGATGATAAATCTATAAAAAATATATGATGTACATTACGGTGGAAACTTCCACCGAAAATTGGTTTGAACGAGATCTAGTAAGTAGTTTTTTTTTAATACGTCATAAATTGAAATTAATATCAAATACTCAGGTCTATACTACCATTTACTTATATACCTACAGGTTTGTACGGAACCCTCGGTGCGCGAGTCTGACTCGCACTTGGCCGGTTTTTAAGTAATATAATAATAAAATAGTGGTATTGCTGTGTTCATTATCAAATAATTCAATAACATTTATTGTAAGCCAATGACTCTTGCTTGTTTGTGATAAACGTTCGATTAGATAATTAGAAAATATAAGGCGCCGATACGTAGCTGCAAATTAAACAAAAACTTATGATTATTTTATGTATCAAAACTATTTTTATTGGCAGCAATACCAAATATTAGGTATATCAACGGATGTTTTGTCAAGAGATTGTTTACATTTTAATTCCCTATCGCATTTTTATTGATGAAATACCCTTCACATTACCACTGAAAATTGTATAAAGTAATCTGTGACATTACGTAGACTTTGTTTCGATATAAATGTCATGACCGGTTTTGGAGTTCCGTCCGTAGCCAAAATGCAAAACCTCAATGCCATTTTACTCTGGGTCTAGTGCCACTAGGTGGGTATTGTAGATGTACAATGATGTAGAGAAATAAAAAGAAAAATGGGGTTGAGTGGCAGTCCATATACGTATTACGTAGCTACATAAGCAGATGGGGTATCTTTACATAGGTTTTTTAAAATATTCGCAATAATGTGTTCCTCAAGATGTTCTATTTTATCAAAAGCTTATCTCATTGAATCATTCATCCGAGGCATCATTCGAATCCGAGGCATTAATTCACTACCATCATCTTCGCAGATAAACCATTGTTTAGAAAAGTTTACAGTTATGATTTGCTATAATATATGTTACCTGTATTACCTTGAGAATATTTAGTAAAATTAATATCGTTTAAAACATCCACATTTCCTGTTAAAATTCATCAATTTTAACTTTGATCTCCTTGGATTGAGCAATTTATCTTTTAAAAATATTTGGTGGTCTACCAATGAGTCTATATCATCTTTCAAGCCTTTGATAACCTTTTGTAGAGGAACCAATTCTTGTTCGTATATTGTGATAAGAGTGTCATGTATTTTGTCATCACTTTTTGATTTATCGCCGTATTTAATTGATACATTTTGTTTAGAACACTCTGTATCATGGATGACTGACGTTGCTGCAAGTTAATAAGATTTATTTTATGTATTTTGTGGTTTTATAAATAAAGTTAGGAATGTTTAAATCTACCAATGCTTTCAAAAAGTAGTATAAAATGTCTGGTAGTACAAGCACTGCTTGGTTTGAGATCAGAAGTCGATCAGAAGTCATCTGATCAGAGTGTGGGAAATGTTTATGAATATTATGAGAATACTAGGTAGCTGTCCCCCGCGGTTTCACCCGCGTTCCCGGGATAAAAAGTTGCCTATGTCCTTCTAAATACCATAGGCTATCTGCATGCCAAATTTCATGATGATCCGTTGAGTAGTTGAGGCGCAAAGGCGTAACAAACAAACAAACTTACTTTCGCATTTATAAATATTATTATTATATTATAGTTGGATAAGATTTAACTGCTACCAGAGAGTCTCAAATATCAAATGAAAAAATAATATCACATAAGCTGAAAATAATGATTCTTACTTGGAAAATGATGGGTAATTGAAATCTCATTCACAAATGGATCTTTATTGAAAACTTTATTGTTTGTCTTCTTAATTTTTATGGAGATATCATTTTCAGTATTAATCGGAATCCTTATTTCATTATCAGGTAATCTCATTTGTGACTTAATAATAGTAATATGGTCATCTTGATATCTTATTGGTTCATTAATGGAGTCAAAAGTTTTAAAAATGCTTTCATTTTTGTTATTTACGAAGGATTGGAATGCTAAGTCTAAGTCTACATAAACTTTATCATTTTCATTGTCATTGTTTAATTCTTTTGTAGTTGGTTTCAATAAACATGAAGTAAAACTGCGTACATCGTACCCCTCTCTGAACTTTTCTGGAGATAAATTAAGTTCATTTTTTTCAAAAGCAGCTATTTTTCCACCTGAAATCTCTTTAAGTTTGAAAATGTTGGGCTCAACAATATTATCGTAATGATCTGCAAAAACGTCTGTGTGTTCATTGTATAAATACAAAGGCGCGATCACTTGTTCATCAGAAATTGTTTTTGTTTTATAATCAAGCATAACCTGAGATGCATTTGATATAGACTTTTGTAAAGATCTAGCAATAGTAACATTTTCCAAGATTTCATGATCCACTTTAGAAGTTTTGTTCTTTAAACTCAGAGAGTTATAATCGTGTTTGCTATAATCCTGTTGGCTTAGATCAGGGTTTAAATTATCCTGCCCAAAATTATCAGTAAATTCATCTTTTACTAAAACAGACTCCGTAATGGAATTTTCATCCAAAGATGTATCTTTTTGTACATTTTCCTCTCCATCCGCAATTTTATATATTATGACTTCGGATGTTACCTGATCTTTGCTTGTATTTAGTTTGTTATTTTCAATGGTCTCATCATCAGCATTTACATATTTTATATTACTAAGACTTTGACTCAAAATTGATTCCTTTTCAAAATACAACTGATTTTTTAAGCCAGCTGGTAAGTAATTATCAGTATTGTCATATGATTTAATTATGTCTTCATTATTTTGTTTTGGAGTAGCATGATCATCCACTTTTGTTGCCATGTCTTTAGTTTTGCCAGTCAGACTTGCTGTTTCATCTTGAACTAATATTTCATCCGTTTTTACGTCTTTAAATGTGGAACTAGTTCTAGAATTTTTATCTTTTTCCCCCAAAACATCACTTTTAATATTAACCAAACTATCAAGTTTATTTTGTATTTGTGAATAACGTTCAAATTCACTGTTATCAATATTTTTTGATAATGAAGATAATTTTGACTGCCGATCAAATAAAATAGAATTGGAAACTTCTTCATTATTCATTGCTAATTTTGATCTATCTACATTGTTTATTATATCTTTCACTCTTGCTTTATTATAATCGTCATATTCATGACTAACGGTACTTGGTTTAGTTTCAAGGCTTTGTCCTGGAATAATGTAAATTGTTAAGCATTCCTTTTGTCATGCATTTTTATAGCCTGGGTTTTTTTTTTCATAATCATCGCTACTTTTAATACTACCATCTAAAAACTTACCATTAGGTGTAGACTTCAAAATTTTGATATTTTTCGAATCAATAGTATTTTTTAGATTCATTATTCTATCTTCATTAGAAATATCCATAAATAGCTGATCTTTAGCTACCTCTTCATCACGATATTCATTTGCGAATTCCTGTTGACTACCTGATTCATTTATTTCATCCTGGTTTTCTTCAGTATGTAGATCAATATCTTTCGTATTTGTATAATTTTTGCAAGGCACTGATTGTCTTTTAGACGGAATTTCTCCAGTCGATTCTTTTCCATCTAATTCTAAACTTTTACTTATGAGTGGAAAATCTTTTCGAGTAATTGAAGATGTTGCATTGGATGTAATGATAGAAGTCTTATTTAAGACATCAACATCGTCATTAATTACATTTTTTTTTGAGGTATAAGAAACTGTATCAGTTTGCTTATTATCTATGATTTGGCTGGGATATTTGTCGTGAAGAATCGAAGTGGATTCTTTGTTAAAATGTGTAATATTGTTTTTGATGGATGAAGCAATAGATTTCCTTACATTTACTAGAGATTCCACTTCGATTTCCATTGTATGTAAAGAAATTGGTTTTGATACTTCTATACCTTTATCTTTTGATAGTGTGATTTTATTGGATGATTTCTGTACATCATTGTAGTTTTTAAGTTTAATTGGATTTATTGTGATATCATCTAAATCATTTGCAATTTTTGAATTTTTATTCATAGCTGTAGATTTGGATGTCGCTATTTCCAGACTTTTATTCTGAAAATCAGGTTCAAATTTATTGCTTTTAGATATTGTTTGGTCCGGGAGTTCAGAATGTTTGATCTGTATAAGACCTGTATCTTTAACTATATTTTTAAGGTTTTTGTTGGAATGCTTTCTTTCGTCATCTTTAACAGTTATACCATTTATCAAAACTGGTTTAGTAACTGTTTTTATTTCATTACCAGATTGTCTGACTTCATCTGAATCACTTGAGTCTATATTCTTTGTAATCGTTTTATTAATAATGTTTTCAAATGATTGAAGCTGTTCTATTTCTGAATTTTCAGATTCTTTAGTGTTCAAGTTTTGAAAGCTCGAAAGTACTTCAGATTCAGTATTGCCGACTTCTGATGTCTTTGAAATAGGCTCAATTTTTATTAACTCTGATTCTAACTTTATAAATGAAGTATTTGCACTAAACTTTGTTTCCTTTTCCACAGTTTTTGATATATCAGATTGGTTATCTTGAATTATACCAGTTTTACTAATAGCTGCATTGATGGAATGTACCATTATATTAGATAAGATGAAAGGTTTATTTTCTTCTCTTTCAATTTTTGAAAGTTCATTTTCAGTATATTGTTTCTCTTTTACAGGATCATATTCTACATCTATAGTTGTAGCTAATTCGGCTAATTTAAGTTCATTTATCCTACTATTATCTTCTTCAGTTTCAACAAAGCTTTGTGCTGCATTAATGGGATGTAAAATTGTATTAGATAAGTTAAAGGGTATATTATCATCACTTTTAATTTTTGCATCCCGTAATTCAGAAGAATTATATTTTATTTTGCCAAGGTCATTTTCAGTATTTTCTATCTCTTTTACATAATCATATTCTATATTAATGGTTGTATCTAATTCGGCTAATTTAAGTTCATTTACTTTATTATTATCTTCTTTAGTTTCAACGAAGCTTTGAGCTGCATTGATGGGATGTACAATTATATTAGATGAGATGAAGTGTATATTATGATCACTTTTAATTTTTGCATCCCCCCATTCAGAAGAAATATCTTTACTTTTGCTAAGTTCATTTTCAGAATTTTCGATCTCATTTACAGCATCGTATTCGATATTAATGGTTGTATCTGATTCGGCTAATTTAAGTTCATTTACTTTATTATTATCTTCTTTAGTTTCAACAAAGCTTTGAGCTGCATTAATGGGATGTAAAATTGTATTAGATAAGTTAAAGGGTATATTATCATCACTTTTAACTTTTGCATCCCGTAATTCAGAAGGATTATATTTTATTTTGCCAAGGTCATTTTCAGTATTTTCTATCTCTTTTACATAATCATATTCTATATTAATGGTTGTATCTAATTCGGCTAATTTAAGTTCATTTACTTTATTATTATCTTCTGTAGTTTCAGCGAAGCTTTGAGCTACATTGATGGGATGTACAATTATATTAGATGAGATGAAGTGTATATTATCATCACTTTTAATTTTTGCATCCCCCCATTCAGAAGAAATATCTTTACTTTTGCTAAGTTCATTTTCAGTATATTGTTTCTCTTTTACAGGATCATATTCTACATCTATAGTTGTAGCTAATTCGGCTAATTTAAGTTCATTTATCCTACTATTATCTTCTTCAGTTTCAACAAAGCTTTGTGCTGCATTAATGGTATGTAAAATTGTATTAGATAAGTTAAAGGGTATATTATCATCACTTTTAATTTTTGCATCCCGTAATTCAGAAGAATTATATTTTATTTTGCCAAGTTCATTTTCAGTATTTTCTATCTCTTTTACATAATCATATTCTATATTAATGGTTGTATCTAATTCGGCTAATTTAAGTTCATTTACTTTATTATTATCTTCTTTAGTTTCAACGAAGCTTTGAGCTGCATTGATGGGATTTACAATTATATTAGATGAGATGAAGTGTATATTATCATCACTTTTAATTTTTGCATCCCCCCATTCAGAAGAAATATCTTTACTTTTGCTAAGTTCATTTTCAGTATTTTGTATATCTTTTACATCATCATAATCTATATTAATGGTTGTATCTAATTCGGCTAATTTAAGTTCATTTGCTTTATTATTATCTTCTATAGTTTCAACAAAGCTTTGAGCTGCATTGATGGGATGTACAATTATATTAGATAAGAAAAAAGGTTTATTTACTTCTGTTTTAATTTGTGTATCCCCTAGTTCAGAGGAATTATCTCTTCTTTTACTTAATTCATTTTCAGTATTTTCTATCGCTTTTACACCATCATGTTCTATACTTATTGTTGCATCTAATTCGGCTAATTTAAGTTTATTTACTTTATATTTATCTTCTTTGGCTTCGACAAAGCTTGTTCTATGTTCTTTACCTAATTGTTCGGGGACACATATATTGGTTGCAATCTTATTTAAGTTATTTGTCGTATTTTTTGGCGGAAAGTAAATATCGGTAAATTCCATGAATGACTTTCTAGATCTTTCGTCGGATTCTCTTTTTTTTACATTTCTTTCCTCATTTAGCCGCATTTGGCTAGAAGTTAAATCTGGCGGATACGTAATGATGGAATTTGAATAACTCATACTTATTGAAGTTTTTAATGATTCAGTTTTATGTAAACTTAGAATAGAATTAGTTTTGGTTTCTCTTTTGCTCGAAAGTTTACTCCCGTTTAAATTGTTTTCAATCATATTTTTTTTCAAATCTTTGTCAATATCAAGAACTTTATTTTTATACTCTGTGTCCATTTTCAAATTGGCACTTTCTTCTTTTACAATAAAACTTGAAACTGATTGTTTTTTACAAACTGGTTTATATGGATACTTTTGTTCACTAAAAGGAGGATCTAAACATCCCCCTGGAATAAATGTTCATGTCAATTATTATCATAAATGAAATAAATTATATTATTTTTATTATAAATAATAGAATTTATTTCCTCACAAAACATTTAATTTTTTCAGATAATAAATACAAAAGTTTGCTTAGGATATTGATTTCTATGATCTTCCTCAAAGATTTCTAACAAAGTGTACTTAGTGAAATTTGCGGGATCATGAAAAAAATATTTGTAATTTTACCTGGTTTACATTTTCCAAAAAAATGTTTATTTTTCTGTCCGATTTTACGAGTATCTTCATAATTTCTTCTAGATAAAGTGAAATTTTGTTTCAAAATGCCATCTGAATTACTAGCGAAACTACCTTTGATTAGATTAGCATTATAAGATGTTGCTGGTACATACGGATACTCATCATCATCATCATTTTGAGTACTCAAACACCCACCTGAAATATACAAGTATGAAATATGTATGTTAATGTGGTATTTTTGTACGAATTTCATCGAATAACTATTGTAAACCAACCTGGTAGCATATCAAAAATACGTTTTCGAGGTTTTCGCAGTGGTTTTTTATCAGTTTCCTCTTCCATTTGAAGATCAAACGACATTATTGTCTGATCACTACTTATTAAACGTATTCTTTCCACTGGTTTTTTAACACTAGGTACGGAAATAACTCCACATTGTATAGGCGCTTCATTTCTTTTTCGTACTCGGATCTTAACATTAACTGGTGCATGATCTGAAGTACTTGCTGCCTGATTAAATTTCTGGGGTACTGCTTCTACTTCAAATGATAAACTTTGCACAATTTTTTCTACAACCGATGTCTTGCCCATTGCTTAAACTCTTTCAACCTAAATCATAATAGCTTTTAAAAATTATTAAAAGCGCCACCGTTTATGACTAACAAACCACATAATTACAAATTTATCAAAATAAAAGCAGAGATAAATATAATACAATTTATTAATGGGAAAATTTAATTATCGAACACAATCGAATAAACTACACGGTTAGATTTAGGTTCTCTTTGACACCAACAATATGGCGACACATTTTGATCTTCACTTCTAGCTGTTAACAAAGATTTTTGAATAGTATTTTGTTTGCATGTTATACCTAACGACGAAAATTTACTTAAAATATCATTGAGCATCAGTTGCAACGGCGAAATCTCTTTCTCCATTAATTTCATAAAGTGTGCCACTCTTACTGCTGGCAAAACTCTGCCGGTGATTTTGTCGTCAAGCCTCTTCACGAGGAGTTTGCAAGTGTTATCATTGGTAGTGCTGGTGACGCTATAAATGCGCTCATTTGAAAGATTACTATAAGTACTGACACTTGCCGTCGTAAGAGCTTCTATCTTAGATTCGTAAATCCGGCAAATATTTGAATTAGAAGTAACTATTTTTACAGATGCAATTGGATTGTCATCAGTATTAATTGAACAAATAGGAGTTATACTGAGTTTGCATTTGCTTTCGCAACTGGTACTTTTAGATGATGATTTAATAGTGTCTACAGATGTGACTAGCGCAACACAACATACAGCAGTACTTTCTGTATTAGTTACTTTATCTAATCGTTCGTTAACAATCTCAGTGATAGTAATTTTACTATTAGAATCAACTTTATCGAAGACTGAAAAAATAAAAAATAAAATTTACAGAAAATGTTTTCACCATTTTAATGTATTGTTATTTGCAAATGAATAAGTCAGAAACCTTGATGCTCTTCGCTCTTTTCATCAATAGTATTATAAACATAATTCATGAATTTTCCGTTATTATGAGTTAAGTAATTGGTACTAAAAAAGATATCCTTTCCGTCTAAAAATGAATTGTCTGCTTTCTGATTGATATTTGATTCAAGTAGATTGATATCATCTATCAATTTAACATAACTCTTAACATCAGCTGTTACTTTGCTGGGTATAAAGGTGTCGCTAATAATTCTTGATATATCACCAGATCCTAAATCGGAAGTACTTGGAGATGATGGAAGTAACAAATCAACGCATGAATGAAATGTTTTGTCTAAAACGTCAGCTGTCCTTTTTACATCTTTCTTCTTCTGTTTATTTTTTCTTAGTATAATATTATAAGTTATTGGTACAGAGTATTCGATAAGATCGTTTTCTTGCTTCCATTCGATTTTGTCAATGTTTTGAATGCATGATACTTCAGGTACGATTTCTAAACAGCATTTGGAGTTATTTTGATGAATATTTTGTAAGTGAGGTGTAAATTTAATTCGCAGACTTGCAGTTTCCATTTTAATTAAGGTACAAAAACTGAAAAAAAATACAATAAAAAAATATCTGTGAAGTAAAAGTCAGCAAGCCGAATCAGAATTCATTCAAAAACTGATATTTTTTGGTTTTCGCCATCTATTTTTGTATTTGTAGGCGGTATAATTAAATTTTCTTCTGTTTTATACTGTACTGTAAACTGTGACACTACCACCACGGTAAAAATATCTGTGCCACATCGCACTGGCTACGGAACCATAAATGCGAGCGTGTGAAACGCACAATGCCGGATTTTTAACATCAAATATACCTACTTGAATTAGAGCACACTAAAAAAGCAAAACTACCTACCCTTAAATCTGTGCCTAGAAGTTACGACAGTTTAAAACATATGTAAAGTCCAGCGATTATTACAACGTATAGAGAAGCTATCATAAGCAAAGGTTATGTCCCATTTTTTTTAAGTCAACTAAGATGCTCTTTGGCGCTGAAACAATAATTTAGTCATCTAAGCAGACAGTAGAAACACGTAGCGCTATAGCGCTTTTAGGGGATTTTTTCTCGCTATCACCGTGATTTTCACGGCGCTTACGCGTTTCGTTCATCGTTCTACTACAACAAGTGTGCCCGGATGGCCTCACTTGAACGGAACATAGTTGTGATGTGTGGCGTCTTCTCTATACGTAGTAATAATAGCTCAATGGTTAAGTCCCTATAATTCTCCGTCGACGGTTAAAAAATTCCAACCTATCTACCTATATCTAATACATACCCAAATTCATAATTATAATACACAACGAATCAATACCTAACTATGAGTCGAAGTTATCACGACTAATACCAGATTATTTGTATTTTGTAACATTTACAGAAATTTTGAATTTGTGAGACAATAATATTAAATGATGTCTGTCAATATTTGTTTTTATGTTTGACAACGGATATCAAAGTTTTTTTTAAAAGTTTTGTCTATAAATTAATAATAAAGATTAAATATGTAAAGAGATTGTTATAATAAAAATTATTTGTCTCCATTTAAACAGTATTTTAAGCGCCGATCACACAGAGAGAGTGCTAGAGATCTGCGTTCAGAGTTCTGAGTTCCGCGTTCGTTGCGGTGCCATTGATCATCGCACGCCATAGAGGAACAATCCCTTAGAGTAGTAATACCGAGCAATCCGATTCCGAAACTAGTCAGTGATTTGTCACTGATTTTGAATAGTAAGGTCCAATCACTGCATCGTGTGTTCTCGACTTGGCCAATCAGAGCGCATGTGTCCATGTCTTAGCCAATCAGAGCGCATTGTCGATGGTGGCAAATTGGCGGAATATATTGCAAGCAAAATCAACGTCATTACGCTTCTATGGGTTAATTGTTCGATGTCGCACGCAAAGAAAACGGCTATCAAGAGAACGCGCGTTCTGTTGGAGTTCCATTCTCTAAAGCTGTAATTAATTGAGTGACAATTTTGTTAATATTTGTTATTGCCTAATAAATAACAGAAATTTTTTTTGACGGGCCAGCTGGCGCGAGATTCCAACTATCGCACCGCAGGTCGTGGGTTCGATTCCCACACAGGACATGCATTTGAGTGCATGAATATGTCTGTATGTCCTGAGTCTGGATGTAATAATGTATATTAAGTATGTATTTTTAAACAAAAAGTAGTATATGTATTATATCAGTTATCCATAATACATAAGCTCTGCTTAGTTTGGGATCAGATGACCGTGTGTGAGGAATGTCCCAGGATATTTAAGTATTTGTATTTATTGCTGGCCACCAATGGGACAAGCTCTATAAAAAAATTCCCATTAACCTTTAGAACCCTAGACTGCTCGCTCGCTGTGTGTACAGTAGTAATAATAATAATAATAATTGTTTTTATTGCTCAATCAAATTACATAATAATCATAATGTAGCCCTGTCTTCTAAACTAGCGCGAGCTGTGTGTCAGAAGCACAAACATACGAAATATGTCTGTGTTCAGAAGACAGTTCCCTCCCAACACTTAGTAGTGAACGCGGAATTCAGAACTCTGACCTATTTTCATTTTCTATGGAGGGTTTTTCAAATGCTCCGAGCATTACCTACTACTTTTATTTACTTAGCGGCCCCCGACACGGATCAAAATATTAGGTAGGTACTACTACTAAAACTAAAAGGGCCAATATGGGGCCAATCAATATTAGTTTTTAAGGTATTCGAAGATTTTGGCATACTTTTCGTCTACCATTATTATTTATTTATTTGTTTGCAAATGGCGGCGTACGAAAACTATGCAGTTAACAAGGAAGATTTTACAATAAGTTTGTTCTGAATTCACCTCTAAACAGTTTTTCATACAAAATGTTTCACCGATTATGTTACCGTAACAAACTTAATGTTAGTAGGGGTTATACATTTTTTATACAAGCCAGCAATATATATTTACTGGCATCAAACTGGCATTGAGTTATGATTATCAATGTGATAATATCTAGGTTACTGTTATAATACCTAATAGTTAGCGTTTAACAAACAGTTTAGAGATAACCGAGACCGTAGCTATTTGATTGCACCTGGATGTTTGTTTGTATGGTAAACATAATAAAGTAATTATGTAGTACAGGCACGTGGAAAATCTAATATGTTATAACCATTGAGCTGTTATTACTACGTATAAAGAAGACGCCACATATCACAACTATGTTCCGTTCAAGTGAGGCCTTCCGGCCACACTTTGTTGTTGTAGAACGATGAACGAAGAGAAAAAATAATTATTAGAAGAAACAAAAAACCCGACTGCGTAAGACAATGCAACTAATGCAAGTAAGTACCTACTGATTTTCGAAACCCATGTTGAGTTTAGTCATTTTAAGTCTATAAGTCTATGTTTAGTGCTAAACGAATTTTACTATGGGACTATACTATTTAATACTCAAGTCTACTAAAATTTATGTATTTTTTATTTTATTTAAAAAAAACGTTTTGAAGAGTCATCATGTATGAGTATTTTATTTTGTAAGTACTATGTAGTTTTTTTACTCGAGCTCGATGACATGGGTAGTCCTAACAGTCTATTCCTTATTTTTTAAACACTATTCATACATAAATCACTTTCACATAGTCCCAAAGACATAGTCCTCATTGACAGTCACCGTCCATAAGTCATGTTTTAGTAAATGGTGGTCATTGTACTAAAACATAATATTTCAGATTCTTGCTTTTCACGGACTTATTGACAACTTGAAAAATCACGACGTAATTCATTTCAGTTTACTTGACTGTTGCACATGGATGTATCTTTATTAGATAAAACACCAACGATAATATGCAATATAAAACTCGAAATACACGAATTTTTTTTTTTTTTTTTTTTTATGTGTTTTATCTGCAATCAGTTTTCATCAACTATAAGCAGATGAGATATAATATGATGGCGTGAGGAGAGCGTCCCCCAGCGGCGACAAGCACTCTTTTGTTTGGCTACACCCGATCTTTCAGCATCAGGGTGTCGTGACGTTTTAGGCGTCTAGCATAGCTTGGCTTTGTCAGCCCAGCTGCTAGCGCATTCGGGTGGCCACTCAACCTATGCATGTAGGTTGCGGCGGTGTGGCGGATTTCCTCCTTGATAGTACTCATTTTCAGCTGTTTGTGTATTTCTGCATTAGTTACGAACCAAGGAACGTTCGATATTGTTCTGACTTTTCCGTGGTTCTGAGTATTATATTTTGCATGCGCTGCAATACACTAATGTTCGAGTCGCTTTCGCATCCCCAGAGTTGTATTCCATACATCCATACAGGTTTAAGGACTGTTTTATAGATCAGCAGTTTATTGTCTGTAGACAGTTTTGAGTTTCGGCCTAGTAACCACAAAAGGTTTCTATATCTAATGTTTAATACACGAATTTATGAAAATAAAACGATAACGCAACGTCACCTCACAAGTTCCCTACGAAAAAACCTTTCTGTTCCTATTTCAGACTCCATACTCACCCTCCTGTATCTAAATTGTAATGGTACGTCCATGCTACGCGAACCGAGCACGGGTCGAGCCACGAACGAACAGGATTCGTTCCTTGCTCGCCATGCAATCGCGATGTCATGGTGCGTCCACATTACGCGAAGCGAGTACGAGCCGAGCCTCGAACGAACAGGATTCGTTCGTTGCTTGCGATTTCAAGTCAGGGAGCCAATTCTCATTCACTCGTTTTTTTTTTTTTTTTTTTTTTTTATACCACTTATGTGGCAAACAAGCATACGGCCCGCCTGATGGTAAGCGGTTACCGTAGCCTATGGACGCTTGCAACACCAGGGGTATCACGCGCGCGTTGCCGACCCTGCAGAAATCTCTTCACACCCCTTTTGAAGAACCCCATGCTGTACTCCATTGGGAAAACCACGGCGGGGAGCTCATTCCAAAGTCTGAGCGTCCGCGGAAGGAAGCTCCTTTGAGCCCGCACAGTACGAAACAATTCAGGTTTCAATATGTGAGGATGGACTCCCCGTCGATGGCGAGAGTTGCGATGGTAGAAAGTAGCCGTGGGCATCATCTTAAACAATTCTTCAGAACACCGTCCGTTGTACAAGCGGTAGAACACACATAAGGAGGCAAAGTCTCTCCTCAGACTGAGGGGCTCTAAACCGCTTGTGAGCTCGGGATCGTCAACAATTCTGATGGCACGTCGTTGAACCGAGTCTAAAGGATCAAGCTGGTATCCAGGTGCCCCCGCCCATAGATGACAGCAGTACTCCATATGAGGCCGGACTTGCGACTTGTAAAGTTGCAGCCTTTGCCCCGATGTGAAGTACTGCCTCGCTCTGTTGAGCACTCCGAGCTTTTTGGATGCCAGCTTAACCTTGCCTCCTAAGTGACTTCGGAACAAAACGTCGCTAGAAATGTCGACGCCAAGGATCCCGATGCTTTTGCTGATGTTCAGGGACGTGTTCTGGAACTGTGGAGCCACAGCAAATGGGGTTTTCTTTGCGGTGAACGCGCAGGCTTGAGTCTTAGTGGGGTTGAAATGGACTAGGTTTAGTCTGCCCCAATCGGAGACACTAGTTAGTGTACTCTCGATTTCAGACAACAGCCGTTCGCGGCTTTCCTCCACCTCGGAACGAGGGATATTAGCACGGCCCGTGTAATAAGCGTCCCCTGTACTGTCGTCCGCATAACAATGAACGCCGTCAATAGACAGCATATCATTGATATGCAGTAGGAACAGTGTTGGGGACAGCACAATTCATCACTCTTTCGAAATAAAGTTCGAACTCGTACTTTATTCGAGTGAAAATCAAATTAGGCTATTCTGACAATTTCGAAGCCGCCATTTTGTCTTATTTTTGGAGGGCTAGCGCTCGAACTGCTTCGACTGGTCGGGACCGTTCGAAACGTATTTCGAATGCGAACTATCCTACGTCAAACAGTTAGGTTGTCATTTGGAAACGTAATGACAGATAAACCTAAGGATTTCCGTTACGCACAGTCAATACTTTTTATATTAATTTATAATTAAATTGATTAATTTATGAATTCCGATTATATCAAGATATAAAAAGTGTAAAACGTTGTTTTAAATATGTCATAGTAATTCATATGTTTTTAGAATTTAATTTAAGATACGTACGTTAACAAAACGCAATTATCAAGTGAAACGAAACACGTCGTGCAATTTGTATGTATCATAATGCCAAAATTTATTCCTTACACTCGAAATTATTTCGAAGGTTAGTTCGATTAGTGCCGAGAATACAGGAATCGAAAAATTAACTCCGCCCCTCGAAATTTTACGGTCGAAATTGCACTCGTATTGCAAGTTCGATTCGAAGGCTAGTTCGTGGGAAGTGAGAATTGGGTCCCTGGACGTCTGGACGTACTTAACGAGCCTTTAACGAGCCTACAACAAGCGCGATGCGAATCCCCGTGTTCGTGAACGTCGTTCGTTCCAGTGTGCTCGTTCGTGGCTCGGCTCGTGCTCGGTTCGCCAAGCTTGGACGCACCATAAAATGTGTCAATTTCACCACTGATAATTCACTGGAACACAATTTTTCAATTACCGATTCGAATTTAAGAATAGAATTTTATAAAAATTGAACTAGGTCTCTATTAAGCGCGTCCATATGAGACAGAAAAACAAGTAAATTGTAAAATAAATTTATTAATACTATTCTGATTTCATAGTCTAGTTTGTAAAGTTTTCTACTTGAGTTTTTGTGATGCTTTTGACTTCGGCAACAGGAATACTGATATACCGCAAACTGAAAACAAAAAATAGTATTGCATAAATCAAATACAAACATTTCGTTAAGTTAATTTAGTCCGCAAAGCTAAGCTACCACTGGTGAGGCCCCTACCTGAATGGGTGACCGCCTAGTGGTATTCAAACCGTGGTGCCGTGGTTTTCCCAATGGAGTGCGGCATGGGGTGAAGAGATTTCGGCAACGCGCGAGTGATACCCCTGATGTTGCAAGCGTCCATAGGCTATGGTAACCGCTTACCATCAGGCGGGCCGTATGCTTGTTTGACACTTAGTGGTATAAAAAAAAACAACTTTAGCGTTTTCCGTGCTTCAGAAGGCACGTAAAGCCGTTGGTCCCGGTTATAACTTAGTTATAATAGTAGTTAAGCTAGTTGGAAGCCTCCTAGGCAGCATGAAAACTACAACAGAGGTTGACCACTAGCCTACCTCCACCAATCCGCAGTGGGCACGCGTGGTGCAGTATCAACCCATTCCTTGTCACCCGCAGTTTTGAATGGAGGCCTTTGCTCAGCAGTGAGGCATTATGACTATGAAACACGAAAGTCTTCGTTTTCAAATAGAATTGCAAAAACCTTTTTTCGATAAACATTTTAAATCAAAGAACGGAATTTCATGTTTCTGAGTAGACCTTATGACATACTTATGGATTATAACATTTATAACATGACATTTAACTTAAGAAAAGATTATCTATACATATAAAATGCTTTGTCCTGAATGACTGACTGACAATCAACGCACAGCCTAAACCGCTAATCGTAGAGACCTGAAACATGGAGGGTGTGTTCTTTGTATGACGTAGGCATCAGATAAGAAAGGATTTTTCGAAATTCTACCCCTAAGGGGGTGAAAAACGGGGGCAAAGTTTGTATGGGACAACGTGATTCCTTGGTCCGATCTACTTGAAATTTTGCATAAACATTCTTTAACAGAATTGATGGAAGACGTATTTCATATTTTATTGAAACTCATCGCCAAACGGGATAAAAAAGGGGTTGAAAGTTATTTTAGGGGTGATTTGCATCGAAGTTGATATCAATACTCCTTAGTGCTTCTGATTTAAATATTCTTTGATATTTGACATTCCAATTTTAAAGAGTATTGCACCGTAGACGGAGAATTACAGGTAGACAGACAGGCCAAGATACACATATGTCAAAACGTGTATGTGTGAGCAGGACTAAGCGTATTTCTTTGTCCCTATCTAGCGTACAGTTTGTTATTGAGTTTCGCTGAGATTCTTGCCGGGAGTCTTCTCAGTTTAAGTGTATTACGAGCCGGTGGTAAAATCAATTGCAACGTTCGTAAGTGCCTTATTAAGGCCTATATTGAATAAACAATATTTGAATTTTGAATTTATTGATTGACCTCAGTGTCGTTGGGGCCAAAAAAGTTTGGGTATTATGATATTTTTTATTAGAGCAGTGAAACTGTAAATTGTATGTTATTTGTGACTTTGTATCAGCGTTGCCAGACGACCCGATTTTTAGCCCAAGATTGAATGTTCCGCGCGTGACAGGTTCCCGCTTTTCGAGGATTACTCGACGGTGAAATCATTGTTGGACGTAGGAATCGAAAATTATAAAGACACCACTGCACAGAAATCGCACCTGCTTTCCCGTGACGCGTCTTAAACAATTGTTGTGTAATTGGCTGTAAAAATAATTAGAGTTCCGCGCAAAAAAATTCAAACCGTTCGCGGGTGAAACCGCGGGGGTCTGCTAGTTAGTATATAAAATACATACTGTACAACAATCCACCGAAAACATAAAAGGTGACTTCACACGCTGCGTTGAGCGACATCCCCACTACGTTGGTGCTGATGATGGAGCCAGCGCGACTTATTATCACGATTAGACTTAGTGCCATCCCTCTGAAATCAAGCACTAAAAGCTTTGGTTTCGTATATGATAGCGGCACCGCCACATAACAGCCATTATATGTCGTTATACGGCGCGGCGGCGGTCGTAAACAGACGACCGTCTTTACGGAAACACGTGGAAAGTGACATTTCCAAGATTTAATAATGAGTTTATTACTTTTTCCGAAATATGGTATATTAGCTTTCCCCCACAGTTTCACCCGCGTTCCCGGGATAAAAAAGTTGCCTATGTCGTTCTGCATACCAAAGGCTATCTGCGTGCAAAATTGCAGTGATCGGTCACGCCTAAGACAGAGTTACTTTCGTATTTAAAATATTAGTATGGATTAATTTAACCAGCCTTTGAATATTTATTTTATTTTAATAGCCCTAAAGCCAGATAAATTTAATGCTTATGTACCTCATATGTGTAGGAAATATTTCCACAGCATAAGCATTCACAGGTCCAATAGCTAGTCCTAGTAAAGATAATGTCGATAGAAGGACAGCGACAACTATTTCTTGAGATAAGAAATTAACCAAAATACAGAATGTGCCGATAGGGAAGTATACTGCATACAGTAGAGTCTTCTTTTCTATGAATTTGATTGTAGTACTGACTATGATGCCTACTATGGCACAACCAACACTCGCCACTGAATTTATAAGGAACGTCATTCTGTCAATAGTATCGTTGCATGCTATGCCTTCTGCAGATGTCTGAAAACAACATGAGTAAGTTATTAATATTAATTAAAAACGGATTAGGTTTACGGTTAGTGATCGAACTCAGCTATGTGCCACAATTTCTGCCGAAAAGATTTTGTTCTTATCAAGCCCCCTAAAAAGGAAGCTAAAGCAATATTGCTACGCAATTCATTTTTTTCGAATTCTCGGCAGATCCTAAGTGATTCCAATATTTTTTGGTAAAATAGTTACTCATTATATACAATTCAAATCATTAAAAGATTTGGAATTGATGAATTGCATAAGATCTGCTTTAAATTCGTAAAAATGAATTGCGTTAGCAATATTGCTTAGCTTCCTTTTTAGGGGACCTGGGCCAAGTCTTGTCTACTATTAAAATTGTGTTCTAATTTGGTTCTAATGAACTAAGTATCAGTGGCGTAAAATTTGTCAAATTTGACAGTTTTGGTAGTCTTCTCTGCGACTACCATTATGAAATTTAGCAAGGAATTTTTATACTACGAATTTAGTAGAAAATGACATTAGCTCAATGGAAATGGAGTTATAGTGGAATCCAGCCGGAAAGATTTAAAATAGCAGACTTGGCCCCCATTAGGCCCCCTGTAAGCTTATTTTAGTTTATATAATTGTGTATTTTGATTATCAATAAGTAAACATTTTATAATGATTATATACTGCTTAATCTAATATTATTTATATACATACCTACCTCATTAAGTCTTTGAACAATGACTTGACACGTGGTAGCTCCTTGACTGTCGCTGGTAAATAATCTATTCAAAACATCAGGCACCCATATATACAGACCACTTGCTCTGAAACAAATATAATTAGGACACAATATACGCAGTCATAGTGTCGTTGATGTCACGGATTCCATGTTATTTTCAAACTCAAAAATGCATGTAACAGGGTATTTTATTACACACAAACGACTGACTACGTACCTAAAATACAAAATATTATCACCCACCAATGTATTCAGTTCCCCGAGTGTAAAGAATTGACATTTGTAAACCTTAAACGCTTACTAATTAGTTTTAGTTTGCGTTTACGACACTTCTCTATAGGAATTGGCACAGCGCCTCTAGCGGAATACTCAAGGTACTAATTTCTCCCATACAAATGTATAGTGAACGCAAACGCATTAGTTGTACGTAGTATTTATATACTCTGAGGCATTAGTAAGTGTTTAATTCTTTACACTCGGGGTACAGTTAGGTAGCTGCTTTTGAGTAACACTTCCCAAGTAGTTTTTGTTTGAGATACGGGCCAGGTATTTTTTTATATCACGTCTGTAAGCAAGTGTACCTATGGCCCGCCTGTTGGTGAGCCTGAGGTAACCGTAGCTATATGGATGCTTACAACACGGGGCATCTCACCGCGTTACCGACCCTTCCCCCCTCCCCAAGGAGCCCTGGCGACCTTACATGCACAGGAACACAATATTATTACTTGGCTGCGGCATTCTGTAAGGCGGAGGTATTTCCCCAGTCGAGCTGCTCTTTAAGCGAATTAACGCTACGCTCTACATCTCTCAAAACAAAGAAACCTCAATAATAAATACATTTCAACGTGATTTGTAGATAACTTACGTAGCATACACACCAACGAGTAAAAATCCGGTATGAAGCAGCCATATCAAATAGTATGGTTTGAATAAAGGCAATGTCTGCATTTTTAATGTCGTAAGGAATTTTCCACTTTCGTGTTTATTATATTCAGATGTTAGTCTTCTTATCTAAAAAATGATAAAATACGTTTTGTATGAAAAGAGTACCTAAGTATTTTTAATTGTTATCCTTTCTTTCAGGTCACGGAAATTCAGTAAAAAGAACTTACCGGATAATCATTCGGAGACTTCCCTGTATTACCAGCATACATAATTTGCAATACCTTAATAGCTTCTTCGTGGTGGCCTCGCGATACTAGATACTTTGGACTCTCAGGACCGAAGGATATCAGAAATGCACTGATCAAGAAGAAACTTGAGTATATAATATTAAGTAAACGCCATGAGCGGAAATAATATATACCAAAGTTTATTCTGAAATCAAGTGGTAATATGGCCCAAGCTAACACTGAAATGAAATAAAAGTTAAAAGACTAAAGTTCTTGTAAGAAGTAGAAATGGAAGTAATTGGCCAAGACGGAGAATAAAAGGGGGAAAAAATTACAAGGGGACAAATCTGCTATTTTAAATGAAAATTGACATACTGACACGACATTATTACAAATCTTTAGCCATTGATCGCGCGTTGTCTGCTAAATTCATATATAAGTAGTTTTCGTCGTTATCGTCGAATTATAAGACTACGAAAACTGTCAATAGTACATTTTTAGACCACTGCTTATTACATTAGAACACAATTATATACAAGTAGGTATATAGCAGAGTTGGGCCTAGGTCTCTACTATCTTAAATTTTCTCATTTTGTGTTTGTTTGAACTGAAGAAACATATGATTTTGAAGTCGTTGGCATCACATGTAGTTGTGGAAATTATCATCCATGTCAAAAACTTAATGTTAACAAAACTGAAATTACGAAACAAAGAAGGCGTTCCATACAAAATGTCAATCCTACCTACTCTATTAAAATGTATGCAGCAATGCAGCACTATAACCCGACTATTATATAATCTCCCGGTTTTACAGTTGTTCCCATATAACAGTTAACAATATACTACATACAAATGTTACTGATGAAAACATTCACCCCTGAAAGCCTCACTAAGATTTAAATACCCCGAGAGATCAACGACACGAAACCAATCAGCCGAATATCATTCATACAATTATCTTGGTGCAGGTGAACATTAGCTCGCAGTAAGTAAGATGGCAACTGCAAACTTACATGGTATTATTGCAACTGCTGTGACCTGCATAGAGTTCATCACAGAGAGCATGAAGTCCCGGTTCTTGAGGGGTAAGATTTCTCCAATGTACGTGTATGGAACTGCAGAAGGGCTTGCCAGACTGGAAAAAGGAAAAGAAAGTTATGTCATAGTCACAGTCCATTAATGGTCCAAATGATCCCTTGAAAGCTGAGATTGTGCCCTATGAGACGAAGTACAATAAATGTTTTAGAAATATTTGCCATTTCCATAATTTTATAATGCATTTTATGTTTGCTATTTTTGCCTTTCTTTTGCTAATATTTAACATTTATTCTTCGGACAATCACAGCTACTGAGGGTAAACATTTGGCGCGATAATAATAAAAATCAGGATTCATTTTGTTCAGTTTCATGAGCAGCCTGTTGGTCATACTTCTACTTCCCTCAGACAGAGTTTGTATTGAAAATCTAATCATCTATAAATAATCTACAAAACAGTATTTCACTACGTAGCTTCCGTACTGCAATCTTATGGTGCGTCCATGCTTTTTTTTTTTTTTTTTTTTTATACCACTTAGGTGGCAAACAAGCATACGGCCCGCCTGATGGTAAGCGGTTACCGTAGCCTATGGACGCTTGCAACACCAGGGGTATCACGCCCGCGTTGCCGACCCTAAAAAAATGCTTGGCCACGAACGACCACACTGCGAGCACGATTCGCGTAGCGTGGGTGGGGTTTGCGAGCCTCGAACGAGCGCGATTGTCAGTTTTTTCGCGAACAAAGGTATTCGCATCGTGCTCGTTGTAGGGTCGTTCGTGGCTCGGCTCGTGCTCGATTCGCGTGGCATGGACGCAACATTACGTGTCTGTGAAGGCAGATGCTCGATCTAACAATAACGTACCAAAGTGACGTAAGCAACTTGCAAGCAGCAAACCCAATCAAGTTGGGCATGAATGCAGCTGAAACTCCAAATATGCCTGCAGCCAATGAACTATACATGGCAACTCTCTTTCGCCCTTGTGTGTCTACTAAAAAGCCCCACGCAAATGATGTGGCGACGATTCCTGAAACATTTTTAATGATCTATTAAGGCCCAAATATCGCTCTCTGCGTTTTTTTTTTATTGAGACCAATTGCTTTATACCTATTACTTAAATATCTCCAACTACAAACATAAAACTACCGCCAATAATAGGTATCCAATAAAAAAATATTTCTTATCTTAAGTGACAATGACACAGATAAAAGCAAAAACTATTGCCCATTGCTACTGACTATTGTTATTGACCTTTAACCCCCAAAAGCCGGGTTAAATCCTATCGACTTAAATGGTTAAATATTATATATAATATTAGATGAGTATTTGATAATTTGTTTGACAGGTTATTAAATCTTTAACTGATATTATCTTTCGAGTATTGCACCGAATGATGCCTCGGGAAATTTGTTGCCAACAATTTTTTTAAAGGCGATTTATTACGCTGTATGAATCGAGCGATCGAATGCTCTATCTATTGCATGATTCAGAGAAACATTTTGTTTTATGCTCCCATTAACATCGTCATTATTACTTACCTATATAAGGCATAGAAGCAATGAAACCTCTTTGTGAGTCAGTCATCTGGAGATCACATACAGCTGCTGGCAGCAGGTAAGAATTGCCGAATGGTTCTAATACACTTGCAACGATGAATAGTGATGATACTACACTGTATTTAATGTTGTACCATCCGATACCTGTCAACAAATAAATCAATGCTCATATAATAAAGAATTGGGGAATTTTATCTCATAGATGCTAACATTCGCATATACAGCGTGATATATCTGAGAGATATTCGATCAACTCATCATACTCCTGAAATTGTTAATTAACGATGAATATGGTTGCCGGAGTGCCATGGGGAGACGCTGTGCTGGCGGTGGTACCAAATGACACTCAGCGCCTTCCCTATATATTATAGCCAATAATCAGGGTAGAATGAGATAATCTTTAGTCTTTTGGCGTCCTTTGGTCGCACAGCCGCGCGCCTCTGATTATAAAATTGAATTTCGAATTTGGCATTTTGGAACCCCTGACCAACTGGCACCTAGTGACATCTCCTTTCACTCTACCCTAGGGTCGGCGCTGATGACACTGTATTTTGTTTCTGCTGCTGCCCTAGTGTTGCAACCATCTATAGGTTACGGTAACTGCTTACCATCAGGCGCACCGTATGCTTGTTTTGCTATTCCTTAGTAGTTTAAAAAAGTGTCTGATTATAATATGTACGCTTCTACGTCGTATTAAAAAGCCGGGCAAAGAAATAATATCCTGGACTCACCTACTACATTTAAAGCTTGATCCAAATCAGCAGTATGGTTGTCGCAATCCTCAACATTCTCTGCGACTGTATTAACTGGGGCCTCCATTGTTCAGATATAAGTTCATTCACTTTACACTCTAAAATACTACCAATTAGTATACCCTTAAGATCTATTTTTTAATAAATTCTTCTTGTCTCAAATCCACATGCTAAACAAAACCAGAAAATTAATTTTGTCTGTAATAATGTCTACAAAACCCCATGAACAGTTTAATCGAAGTTATCGTACGAATCGTAATCTAATACTATCAGTAGTCTTAATAATATATTCTAATAGTAAATTAGGCAACCTAAAATGCGGTCGTTTTTCGAGTTCAGATATAACAAAAGTAATGAATGTAACATTTACTTTATCTCGGTAGCAATAAAGAATGTTAGATAAATTTTAAACAAGTGGCGATTTGAGCGCCATACTTACTATACAAGGAAAATTATCAGTTTATTTGCGAATTGTATAGTTATTTCACAGTAAATTTGCAGATGGTAATAAACACAGCTATCTAGAGTCTAAATATGAACTACCATAGTTACCTACTATCTTATCTTATCGTAAAAAAATCCACATAAACATTATCCGCGACATACATAGGTATACTGTACATACATGTTTAGCAAATCAAATGATATTTTCCCTAACCGATGTTTCCTAAGATACGCTATCTCAGACCCTAATAACTGTTCCTTTGGAATAGTTAGTCAAAGCAGGAATAGCAGGAGTTAGCAACGAGCTATAACGATCTCTGCGGCTACCAACTCTTATGGTGCGTCCATGCTTGGCGAACCGAGCACGAGCCGAGCCACGAACGAGCATACTGCGAGCACGATTCGCGTAGCGTGGACGGGCTTGTGAGCCTCGAACGAGCGCGATTGTCAGTTTTTTCACGTACAAAATGATTCGCATCGTGATCGTTGTAGGTTCGTTGATGGCTCGGCTCGTGCTTGATTCGCTTAGCATGGACGCACCATTATAAAGCTGGATTTTCGTCGGAACCAAAGGCTTTGAATACATTGGCTACAGGCCTATGGCGCTGGCTTAATCCAGTACTGGTCAGACCCAAGTTGAGTACACACAGAAACCCAGGCGAACAACTCGCATAGTGTTCAAAACATGGTTGTAGAATTGCATAATATGTTGGTTTGGGCTTAACATCGAGTCGTGAAGGTTATATTATAACTTTATGATGTTTTTCATGTTTAATCTAAAGTAATAAAATAATATTACAAGATAATTTACGTACTGGAGAGTGAAACATTATGAGATATATTTCGTAACATTTTGCGTTCATGACACTAGAAATATTATATTTTACGTTTTGACGGGCCAGTTGGCGCAGTTGGTTAAGATTCACCTTACGCGCCGCAGGTCGTGAGTTCGATTCCCACACAGGACATGCATTTGTGTGCATGAACATGTCTGTATGTCCTGAGTCTGGGTGTAATTATGTATATTAAGTATGTATTTACAAACAAAAAGTAGTGTATGTATTATATCAGTTATCTGGTTTCCATAGTACAAGCTCTGCTTAGTTTGGGATCAGATGACCGTGTGTGAGGAATGTCCCAGGATATTTATTTGCATTGATTTGCAATAAGGGTTGGTAATAAATCCATTTACAATACTAATGGATCCGAAATGAAATATCATTAAAAAAAATAAACACAATCTTTATTGACTTCCAATTAATTTAACTCATTACATGAAATTAACAATCTAACAATTAAACATAAAAATAACGAACAAATCAAACTAACAAACCAAAGTTCACTAACTGATCGCACCGACAGTCTGTCCGGCAGGGCTTCCGCTCGCAACAGAGTTCAAACAAGAAGTGAGCTTTACTCAGTGTTGCACTGCTATTTATAGAAAAATTTGCCCCTACTATTTGACTAATCTGGAAGACCTAACAATACAATATAAAAATTCTTTATTGTTTACACATTTACTATCAGAGGTTTATTGAGATCTTTTCAAGTAAATATCATAATTTGGTTTCTTCTTGTATCTTAGAGTCCTTCTCTGGGGCTACTCTGTAGCTTGGTAATAAAAATAAGCTGAGTAGACCGCAAACTGAAACAGAAGAACATGGAACTAAACCTCAATACACAGGAATCAAAAGAAATAGGGACTACGTGGTCCATAACTGACTGGCATCGATGGGCGTTGGTTTGAGTTCAAAGTGCTTGAGTTTTTGGTGAAGCAAAACATCTAGAGGAAACTATATTAAAACAGGAAGGGCAGTTATTCGCTAGTTCTCGGACACGGCCTAACCTAAGCAGAGCTTGTACTATGGAACAGACAACTTATATACAATATCTATACTACTTTTTGTGCTCAGCAGTGCTATTCTGTAACGTTCATTTGCAAAATCACTTCTGAATCCGCGATGAGATTAGAATTTCATATTCTTAAACTGAGTGAGTTCTACACTTGCGCCACCGAGTGATGACGGAAGTGAGAAGAACTACGACAGGTGAGCATTTTGACGTTTTTCAATAGGATTTGGTATTCTGAAACGTAATTCACCCGCCAATTCAGTTGCGAGGTGAGTTGCGAGATAACTTTCGAGATGATTTACCTTTTACAGAATAGCATAGCTGGACATACAGACATGTTCATGCAAACAAATACAGGTCCTGTGGGCGAACCGAACCAACGACCTGCGGCGCCATAGGTGGAAATCTTAACCAACCGCGCCAACTGGCCCGTCATCGTATCCTAGGACATTCTGTCAATACAATCATGAATGCATGAATCATGAAACGAAATGCAAAAAACTTAAGCTGATTTTAAAGTGACTACTCCGGAAAATATATTGGTGCTTACAATAAAGTAATCCTCCAAAAACGTAGAACGTAGCATCACATGCGGCATTTAGCAGCGCACCAGCAACATTGGCTCCTGTTATAGACCCACAGCGGCCAATCATCATGATCAAACTTACTGCCATACCTCTATAATTAATAAAAATTGAAAATATATTACCTATTATGTAAATAAGATGATTACCTATATGATAATACTACAGAATGAAGCGCTCGTGGTGTAGCATGATTAGCCGTTCTTAATCGATCGGCAAAGTTAAGCTACGTCTGTCTTGGTCGGTACCTGGATGGGTGACCGCCTAGTGGTATTTCAAATCGAGCGTTTCCGTGCTTCGGAAGGCACGTAAAGCCGTTGGTCCCGGTTATCACTTAATTGTGATAGTCGTTAAGCTAGTTGGATGCCTCCTAGGCGGCTTGAAAAATTCCAACAGTAGGTTGACCACTAGCCTACCTCCACCGATCCGCAGTGGGCACGCGTGGTGGAGTATCTGCCCATTCCATTTCACCCTGATTTGTGAAAGGAGGCCTGTGCTCAGCAGTGGGACATTATAGGCTGATGATGATGATGATGAATACTACAGAATAATGAAAATCTGTCGCCATTCACCTACCGGTGTGAGTCTGCAATTGAGAGCCAGAGAGCCTCCTAGGCTTTTTTTTTTACTGTTTATAGGCCTGTGTTTTACCGTAATCTCAATGAAAGTGATGATGCGGCCGAAGATTAAGCACACAAAGCCTAGAAGGAACTGGCTCTCAAGTGCAGCTGTCGGAACACATTGAAAGGTGCTTGGCGACAGATTTTCAACTTGAGGGTGGTACAGCCAGGCGGGTACTGCAAAGTACCCGTCCACCGTGCTATGGTTTCCTCACGATGTTTTCCTTCCCCGAAAGCTCAAGCTCATTGTAGGATTCGAACCCGGGACCTTCGTCTCGGTATCCGACGCGGCGACGTTACTACCACTGAGCTGTCATCGCCTTATATATTAGACTACTGGCTGTCCCTCGCGGTTTCACCCGCGTTCCCTGGATAAAAAGCCTATGTCCTTCTCCATACCATAGGCTATATGCATGCCAATTTTCATGATGATCCATTGAGTAGTTGAGGCGTGAAGGCGTAACAAACAAACAAACTCTCTTTCGCATCTATAATATTAGTTAGGATTAGGATAGGATATCTTGGTACTTACATCTGTATTGACGCCCTATTGTACGAGGATTACTAACCAAATAACAACTTAAAGTGTATGTATGTAAGTTTTGTTCATGTGATACTTATTAAAACTTTAAAAATGAGAACTGTATATACCAAAAAAGTGCTATGCAGTTTGGCGGAACTAAGCGTTATACAAAATATATGTAAATATTTGTTTATTAAATAAATAAAAAAAACCGGCCAAGTGCGAGTCAGACTCGCGCACCGAGGGTTCCGTACAAACCTGTAGGTATATAAGTAAATAGTAGTACAGACCTGAGTATTTGATATTAATTTCAATATATGACGTATTAAAAAAAAACTACTTACTAGATCTCGTTCAAACCAATTTTCGTTGGTAGTTTGCACCGTAATGTACATCATATATTTTTTATAGATTTATCATTCTCTTATTTTAGAAGTTACAGGGGGCGGGGACACACAATTTACCACTTTGGAAGTTTCTCTCGCGCAAACTATTCAGTTTAGAAAAAAATGATATTAGAAACCTCAATATCATTTTTGAAGACCTATCCATAGACACCCACACTTATGGGTTTGATGAAAAAAATTTTTTTGAGTTTCAGTTCTAAGTATGGGGAACCCCCAAAACTTTTTGTTTTTTTTTTCTATTTTTGTGTGAAAATCTTAATGCGGTTCACAGAATACATCTACTTGCCAAGATTCAACATTATAGCTCTTATAGTTTCGGAAATAAATGGCTGTGACATACGGACAGACAGACAGACAGACATGACGAATCTATAAGGGTTCCGTTTTTTGCCATTTGGCTACGGAACCCTAAAAAGAATACCTACAGTAAAAAATAACTAGGTATAACAAGAATAATATTTAAGATTGGAGAATAACAAAAGAGAGTAGCTTGTGCAGTCCATCGATGAATGGTCGAGTCTGTGTCCTTACAGAATAAAAGGACTACACACACAGTGACACTACGTAAGCCAAACTTACCTCAAATGCGTAGGATAAGTTTCAACAGCGTATGCATTGATAGGTCCTATTCCAAGACCCAGCATGGACAATGATGATAGTAGCACGGCGATAATTATAGCATTAGTTATCAAGTTGGATATTATACAAAATGATCCTAGTATAAAATACACTGCAACTAAAAGTGTCTTCTTGCCAATGAACTTCACTGTGGGACTAATGACAGTTGATATAATCGCACATATGACGCTTGCTACAGAGTTGATCAAAAACGTCATATGGTCTATTGAATCGTTGCATTCTCCTGTTGTCGTCTGAAATATTAATACAAATATATTAATTGAATCTCTTGACAGGATTTTTATTATGTGACATAGAAAAAAAAAACAGTCAGGATGGGTACCTTATGTAGCTTATGTTATGACTTTGAGATCAACTCTGGGGCTCTACCGCGTAACTTTGGTGGTAATCGTAACGAACACCATTAATTATTTCAACCAATGACGCGCACGCGTTATGACGCGACGATGACCATTCGTGGGCCCTGATTGGATGAAATTCATTAATGGTGATCGTTACGACTACCACCAAAGTTGCGCTGTAGGTAGAGCCCCAGAATCTGTAGAAATATCGCAGTAAATGTTTTTAAGTAAAAATACTAACGTTATTAAATCTCTGAGCGATCACCATACATGCCTTTTGACTCTCCCCCTGGCCAGTTAGCACTCTGTTCAAAATATCAGGTATCCACATATACAGCCCATTTCCTCTGAAAGAGAATTATGATATATTTTTTTTGTCAAAAACAGTAATTTGTTAATAATATAACTTCATTTTTTTTCAGTAAACTTGTTTTCGATGAAGTGTTACCACGGCAGGATCACTCTAAAGTACTTAAGTCCAACCTAAAAAGTCATATTCGACTCTCCTTGCCGCACTATGTTTAATTTTTTGGGCACATGGATATGGGCTGTCAAAAGCGACTTATTAAAATGGTTAAAGTTTAGCACAGATATCGAGCAGATAAGCCACTGATTTAATTTTTCTTATTTCGCATCGAAAAGTGCTTGTAAGACTAAGTTGTGAAACAGAGTTCTATTATAAAGAAACATTACACAAGACTTACGTAGAAAATAAACCAAACAACAAAAAGCCTTGCAAAGATAACCATTTAAAAAACGATGGTTTCAGTAAAGGTAACGTTTGAGTTTTTAGCGATACTATGAAACTGCTTTTTGGTCTGTGATAGTTTGATTTAAGATTTTTTACCTGAAATAAAGCAAAAAAGTTATTACAAATTTAATAATATTTTGTTTTATCTTGTAGCAAAAACAAAACTTCGCAGTAAAAGTTCATAAAAGATTTGGAAAATGATAATTAATTCACACCTACCTAAAGCCCCCATAATGGCTTATATAAAGTATATAGGTAAAACTTACGGGATAATCTTCAGGTGATTTGCCTTTATTCCCCGCATACATCACTTGCAATACTTTAATGGCTTCATCATGGTTTCCCTGAGATACAAGATACTTTGGACTCTCAGGTCCACATATCAACAATATTGCACTTAGGATGAAGAAACTTGAGTAGGCAATGTTGAGTAACCGCCATGAGCGGAAGTCATACGCGCCGAAGTTTATTCTGAAGTCCAATGGTAGTATCGCCCAGGCCAATACTAGAAGAAAAATAAGTCAGTTCATAAACAGTCGAATTAAAAAAAAAAACAGAGTAGAAGATTATTTCTCATAGCGTTTTTTTCGCTCAAAGAGCGCCTTGCCTGGGCAAGCAACTAACCATCAGATAGACTATATTTGCCGACACAGTAGTATAAATAAATAAAACCGGCCAAGTGCGTGTCAGACTCGCACACGGAGGGTTCCGAAAAATATTAAGTTTAACTAAACTTTGCTATGAAACAAAAAACGCCAAAAAAAGTCGTTACCTGTATGGGCGCCCCCTTTAATTTTATTTCATTTTTATTGTTTTTTGTTATAGCAGCAATAGAAATACATGTTCTCTGAAAATTTCAGCTATTAACGTTCATGAGATACACCCCACTGACAGACGGACGGACGGACAGCGGATAGTAATAACCGTAGGGTGCCAAACGGGAAGCCGTTTGGCACCCTTCGGATACGGAACCCTAAAGACATTCTAAACCCAGAATAATTTAGCCTTGAAATGTCTACTGGTGAACATGGGCTTTCGTACATGAAGTACCGAAACGAGCGCCTCTAATGACTAGAACCTAATTGTAAGTCCACCAGGAGTGGTGGGTCAGAATAACTAGTGATGAAGATACCATTTGGGGCTCTTCATACTCATTGCCCGATAGCGTAGAAATAGCTTATAAATCTGTTATCGACTCATCGATATGGTCATCTTATTTCCAAAGCTTGGATAAACTCAACATTCAAGACAGCTGATAAAAATTGTTCTATCAAATCTATCTCCAATGTGGTTATTTTATTAATATGTGAGAAGGAGAGCCACATTTTACAAACTTTGATGATCTTAATTAATCAATTCATTGGCAAATTAATATTGTGATTGAACTTACATGGCACCATAGCAACTCCTCCAGTTTGCAATCCACTTGAGATGGAGAGCACCACATCTCTGTACTTGTAGGGTAATAATTCACCTATGAAGGAGAATGGCACTGCTGCTGGACATGCTATGCTGACGATAATAAAACAATATCATATTATTTTAAAATCACAATAATGTTAAGGTTCGGCTTATCGGGCAGCTAGAATAATTAGACATATAAATAACTATGAACATACTTACTTAGCAATAATACAATTACAGCAGCGACTACGGCGCCAGAAAGGTAGAATCTTTTCACCTGCGTTTTAAAAACTGGGAGAGACGGTGCCCTCCTTATCATCATCATCATCATCATTTCAGCCTATTGCAGTCCACTGCTGGACGTAAGCCTCCCCCAGGGTTCGCCACATGGCCCGATCTCCCGTTTTCGCCATCCAGTCACCGCCAGCCACTTTTTTCAGGTCGTCGGTCCATCTAGCCGGAGGGCGTCCTACACTACGCTTGCCGAGTCGTGGTCTCCACTCGAGAACCCGTCTACTCCACCGATCATCGGTTCTGCGACAGATGTGACCAGCCCACTGCCACTTCAGTCTGCTACACTTCTGTACTACGTCAGTGACTTTGGTTTTTTGTCGGATAATCTCGTTCCGGACTTTGTCCCTTAACGAGATTCCGAGCATACCCCTTTCCATAGCTCGCTGTGTGACGTGTAGTCGGTGGGCTAGTTTCACTGTCAGGTTCCACGTCTCGGCTCCGTATGTCATGACCGGCAGGACGCACTGATTGAATACCTTGGTCTTCAGGCATTGTGGCAAGGGTGACTCGAAGATGTGACGCAGCTTTCCAAATGCTGCCCAGCCAAGCTGCACTCTTCTGGTGATTTCACTCTCAAAGTTGTCTCTACCCAGCTGTAACTTTTGTCCTAGGTAGACGTACTCCTGGACAACTTCAATGGCTACACCTTCGACGGAAACGGGCACAGGGACGATGTGCTCGTTGAACATGACCTTAGTCTTGTCCAAGTTCATCCCTAGCCCAACGCGTCTCGAGGCAGCATTAAGACCGGACAGCATTTCCTGCAGGTCTTGCAGCGATTCTGCCATTATAACTATGTCGTCAGCAAAGCGGAGGTGTGTGAGATATTCACCATTGACATTGATGCCCATTCCATTCCACCGCAGGGTCTTGAAGACATCCTCCAGAGCATTGGTGAAGAGTTTCGGGGAAATAACGTCACCCTGTCTTACACCTCTGAGCAACTGGATGGGTCTTGTTTGGTGGTTCTGCACTTGGACGGACATAGTCGCCATTTGGTAGAGACTTCTCAGCACCTCCACGTACCGCCAGTCGACTTGGCATCGCTGCAAAGACTCCAGAACGGCCCAGGTTTCGATGGAGTCGAAGGCCTTCTCGTAGTCCACAAACGCCATACACAGCGGTTGGTTATACTCCTCGGACTTCTGTATAACCTGCCGAACAGTATGGATGTGGTCCACGGTGCTATAGCCTTTACGAAACCCAGCCTGTTCCGGTGGCTGAAAGGCGTCAAATCTTGATGCCAGACGATTCCCCTCCTTATACAGACAGGCAATGCTTTCCAGAGGAAAATTGCTTAGACGGTCAATAATTTACCATAAAAAGAACTTAAATTTGAGGGTATTTTCAAAAGGAGATTTTGTGGCGGCCTTGATTGACTGAAGGAAATCAAAACGTTCCTCCGCCCTGCGTTATCTTAAGGAACGCCACTTGAGTTTAGCTCGATATTGTGAAACATCATATTTACGCAAGCCAAATATAAATTTTATACAGAAGTTTTGGAGACGCTCAAGTTTATTTAGCTGGTTTACTGTGAGATCTTGATAGCAGGCATCAGCGTAGTCCAAAATAGGGAGCAGAAGAGACTTTTCGAGCGCAACCTTAGTGGCAGTAGGCAAAAAATTACGGAGTCGTTCTAGCTAAGGGAACCGGCAGATAATTTGCGACTCCTATACGAGGACCCCAGTGAGTTTGTTACACTTTCACGCCTCAACTACTCAATTTAACCAATCACGATGAAATTTGGTACGCATGCAGATATCCTATGATAATATATGATGGAGAAGTAGGTACATAGGCTATTTATTCCGAGAACACGGGTGAAACCGCGTTGATACATTAGACATTAGAGGTTTTCGACATTGTTACTGTAAGGAACAGTTGTTAATATTCCATTCCAGTTGAACTCAAGTTGAACTGGAAGAAGCAAAGAGAATATAACGCTACGCTAAGAGGAAGAAGTGCAACATTATGTTTACCACAGATGTTTACTATTTGTTTATTCAAGAACACAGCTGGCATCATACCTATGTCATATAAATTATTTGTCAAATAAAAATTATCATACCAGAGAGAAGCAAGGAATTTGCAGACTGCAAAACTAATAAGGTTTGGCATGAATGCGGCTAATATGCCAAAACTGCCAGCAAGCACTGAACTGATGATGATCACTCGCTTTCGGCCTTGAGTATCCACCAGGTAACCCCACGGGTATGATGTTAGTACTATACCTACGAATAAAATAAACAGAAAAGATTACGTTCACACATCCAAAAGTATTGACTTGACATAGTGTTACCCTGTACCAATCTCCAAATCATCAACCTATTGTAAAATAAACATCGCTTGAAACGTTCAGGTCGAGTTTTGGCATATTATAGCGGCTGTTCTCAATTGCTTCTATGCACCACAGTGCATTCGCAGATGCATGCAATTTTTTTAACAAGTGTTTCGCAAATCTTTAAAATACAAATCAATGTGGATCAATGTGGATTTTCTGAATTTCTTCAGTTATTGCCAAGATAGCCATATCTTGGCAATAACTGAAGAAATTCAGAAAATCCACTTTTTGACTAGGTTGTTTATCTGGCTGTTTGTCTCTTTTTAATATACGGATAGATAAATTATAGGCTGTCAATTGTAGCATTTTAAATCTTGAGGATTTAAATGCCTTTAATGCTTATTTTCTAGTTTTTCATCCTTTTAGATAGGTAGGTACGATGATAGACAAACTTTTGACTTTGTCCTTGTTTACGAGACGATACAATTTAATTTATTGCTTCAATGAAGAATGAATTGTCGTTTACGAAGACCTTCTCATACAATTGGTGAATAAAAAATATTGCAAAAGTAGAAGATACATATTAGATATATTTGTACATACGTAGTATATAACAAAGGTGGGTCTACGATACGCGAGCCGTACACGAGCCTCTCGCTTGTCCCTCGCGACGTCAAGTGTGGACTTACAACGAGCCTACAACACGAGTGCGATGCGTATCCCTGTTTCGTCAAAAAACCGCGCAGTCGAGTGTGAGCCAAAAGCTCGTTCGAGGCTACGCTTGCGTGGCGTAGACCTACCATAAGTGTTCGCTGGAGTCGTACCAAATCAAGCCGAATCGAATTGCATATATTCATTATTTATGAACCATGATATCTACTGTGAAAGTACGTCATCATACAATTAAATTGTAAAAGCCGCTTGCTTAGTACTTTTTACGGTTCCGACACGGTGCGTCTCAATTCGAGCCGGGCGGGCGCGTTTCTTCGGTAGCAGACGCTAATATAAGGCTGCCTTTCCACCTGGGATGCGTAGCCACAGATAATTGCTAACCAGTCAATAAGAGAGGTAGAGCATAGCGTTATTTTGATTAAAGAGCATTTCGACTGGGGAAGTACCTCCACTTGTCAGAATACCGCAGCCAAAAACGTTGTGTTGACATGCGCGTGAGTAAGTTCGCCACAGCTCATTGGGGAGAGAGAAAGGGTCGACGCGGTAACGCGTGAGCGATGCGCCGTGTGGAGAAAGCGTCGATGTGGCTACGGCCATTGAAATTACCCTTTTAGTTTCTCCATTAGGCCATTTATTTCTATACTTACCTATATAAGGCATAGAAGCAATAAATCCTCTTTGGGAATCAGTCATGTTGAGATCACATAACGATGCAGGCAGCACATATGAGTAGCCCACTGGTTCCAGCATCGACGCTACTAGGAACAACGCCAGCACCAGGCAATACTTTATGTTGTACCAGCCAATACCTAGAAGAATTAATTATCTTTGGAATATTTGATAAGTACCTATATAGTGCTAGCTATGTCCCGCAGTTTCACCTGGTTTGCTATAGGTAGTTAGCCTATTACTTTGCTCAATAAACGGGCAAATCTTTTTCCAATAGTGCATTCCGCGCGAATGACCGCGTTGAGATTTGCGCGTTGTGTGTACTAGCCTACCTCCACCGATCCGCAGTGGGCACGCGTGGCGGAATATCTGCCCATTAGTGCCCATTCCCTTTCACCCTCATTTGTGAAAGGAGGCCTGTACTCAACAGTGGGAGATTATAGGCTAATGATGATGATGATGCATATTATACTCTCAACAACTCTTCAGCTTTATCATATTAGCTATACTAATATGTAATGTACTATACTATAAACGGCCAAGCAACATATTTTGACTACGGTGTGTAGAGTTTGTGAAGTTAGGGCTTGTAGAGTAAGGGCATGTAGAGTTATAAGCTTGGCTCTACATGAGATCTCATAACTTTTTGACAGTGCGAGTAAAACATTTTTATGTAGGTAAAATGTTTTTGGTGGGATTTTTCTTACATTTAACTAAACTTAAACGGTCTTTTCCGTGCTTCGGAAGGCACGTAAAGCCGTTGGTCCCGGTTATCACTTAATTGTGATAGTCGTTAAGCTAGTTGGGTTTGAAAAATTCCAACAGTAGGTTGACCACTAGCCTACCTCCACCAATCCGCAGTGGGCACGCGTGGTAGAGTATCTGTCCATTCCCTTTCACCCTGATTTGTGAAAGGAGGCCTGTGCTCAGCAGTGGGACATTATAGGCTTATGATGATGATGATGAAACGGTCTTTTCAGTTGTATTTTTTGTGCTGTGTACGAAACAATACCGCTGTCATGGATACATACAAAGGCCTGCCTTTATCATGAAATCATCCATCAGCGAATGATTACTGTCTAGTTGTGCTCGAGCAAAGCGTGCGGGAGCTCCATTTAGTTATAACCACATATTTTAACGATATGACGATGCCAAGTCTATAGTAAAATTCTGTAATTGCGGGCAGTTTTACTGGGCCTACCGTGTTTCCGCTAATCATTCGGTCAAAAGGCCGAGCATTTAGTGTTATTCGATTAGGAAAATGTCTTCGAAGTGTCCTAACAGCAGACACCGCATTTCCATTACAAAGCCGTCGCGAAGTCAACAGCATGCTGTCTTGAATATTGAAGTAGTGGCTCATTACGCACGGTATTACGAACAATAACATCTAATGTCACAATTAGTTACAAATCCTCAAAAATAATTCAAACTGTGCCTAAAACTAAAACTGTGTGTAAACAACGCGTACCGAAGGAGAACCAGTATTCAATTATTGTAGTATTTACGAAAACTATCTGAGCTAAACGATTCCTAAACCATCCCTAAACCTTATTAAAATTAGTAGGGGTAATATTAAATTATTATTATTATTCTCTTGATAGTTTGTGTCCCATTCCATTTTATCTCATCCTATGTAAAACATATATATTCCCATATTATTCCAAATGGAAGTGACCTCTAATTGAACTCAGGGAAGTTTCATTTTGATGTTTACTTTGGTAACATTTGAGGTTAAGACTCCACCTTTCGCGCCGCAGGTCGTGGGTTCGATTCCCGCACAGGCCATGCATTTGTGTGCATGAACATGTCTGTATGTCCTGAGTCTGGGTGTAATGTTTTTACAAACAAAACGTAGGTATATGCATTATATCAGTTATCTGGTTTCCATAGTACACGCTTTGCTTAGTTTAGGATCAGATGACCGTGTGTGAGGAATGTCCCAGGATATTATTAGGATTAGGATATTAGGAAAATAGAGCACATGTTTGAAGCATTTTATTCGATTTCGTCGACGCTTAATCAATGATGTGAATAACCTCGGTCAGTGACTAACCTTTAAAGATATTGAAAATGCATAAAGAACTGAAAATTGTAAAACAAAAAACTTAATAAATTAAATTATTAAAAGAAACAAAAAACCCGACTGCGTAAAACAAAAATTAACTGAAAAGAGAAAAACGAGCTCTTTAATCTATAGAATTTTGAATATAACTTGAATACTATTCGGTATATTGCAGTCGGGGATAAGCAAATATTATAAAAAAAAACATACTTAGGTTATTGGTTAGTCCCTGACTGCAGTACCTTACAAAATTCAAGTTATATTCAAAATTCTGCTTGTTTTTCTCTTTTCAGCTAATTTTCGTTTTACGCAGTTGGATTTTTGTTTCTTTTAATAATTTATATATAAAAAGTTTATTACATATTTGTTGTAAATAAATGATCCATTAATTGAGATTTATTTATGTGCGTAGGTATATCACGAAACATACTTATTTATTTTATTACTATATAATAATTTAATTAACTAAACAGTATAATGTATTTATTTACGCTATTTACATACCTGCTATGGCCAGGGCTGCATCCAAATCCACCGTATATTCATTTTTACTATTATCAACATTCGCAGATACGGTAACAACTTTATCTTCCATAATTTCAATGTCAAATTAACGTTAATTTCGTACTTTATTTTATTAACTTTATATAACTTATGACATCTTAGTATTTGGAATAAAAATATCACAATGTCAATGATCACTGTTGAATACCTATTGACACAAAATACACAATACACAAATTGAGCTGCAATTATTTAAATTGAAGTCTAGTACTGTTATAGGCGTCGTTGCCAATACGCGACTCGTTGTCGACACAAGCTTTGCCAATAAACGCAAAGTGTTAATACTTGTAACAAAACAGTGTACGTATATTGAATTCATAAAACATGCTACGTATGAATGCGGATGGCTTACAAAACAGATATCGTTTATAACAGCAATCTCACAGCTTATGTTTGGCAAAATCCAAGTTCATGAAATTGTAGACATTACGCGATTTAATATAATACCAGCAAATACTATGCATATGAATTGATAAAATATTATATTGCGATAATAATATTATTATCTAGTATTTTAACAGTATAATAAATTAATAAAGGAATTGAAATATTTGATGACTAAGTACGAATAGTATGTTAAAGTAAGAGAAAGGAGCAAAATAAAAAAAAAATTAGATTATTTTTTGTTTATTCCCAAAATTCTCGCTAATGTACAATACTTACATCACTATCAATTTCCGAATTATTTTTTACAAATTTATTATTAACTTACGATATGCGATGAAGTTAGTTATTGCTCCTAAGGTCCAGAATTTGTTCCTAAATACTCGAATCGATACCAAGTTACATATAATATTGTTAATGTATACAATTCCGTCAAACGACAGGCAGGAAACTAATAATGATTTAATGATCACAGTTTTGTAGTTCCCAAAAATATATAAATTCACAAAGTATTTTAAGATATTATCTTGGAACTAATTTTGTACAAAAATTCAGATATATAATAATGCACAATTATTCTGTGTTGATTCTGACGCCGTAAAAAACCTTATACTTATTATTTACACAATTATAGCTATAACCATGCGTACTGAAATATAATATAATACCATTATATCTGTTATTAATAAGTACATATGTACAGAACATCTGGTTAAATGTTTGAAGAAGGATTTTGCAGACTACACGACTACAAACGGTTTAATGTGGCAATATCACGATATTGGCATGAATACGATGCATATACGATGTCATTACATGAACGGGTACACGGAGACTGTTTACAAAATCATTTAAAGTGTACCTAATAATGATAAGTTAAATATATTCATTTGATAAGTATGGCACTTAAAAGAATAATTATTCGAAAAAAATTACGAAATGTCTTCATACGATTATTATATTCATTAAAAACATTCGTTAAAAATAATAACTTTTTAATCGTCATATCAGACAATGTTTCGTTCATGTTTTATTATCGAAAGGAATATTATTAAGTTGGTTGACGTTAAATCGGTAGTTGTTTACCTTGATTGGTGTCGATCGGTTTTTGAACTGGACTAGAACAAATTGAAGACAAAAGGGATATTATTCAACTTAAAAAGAACATAAAGCTGGTCCAACAGACAAATTCAATAACATTCTCAAATGTATATTATGAAACTACCATGCGCGCGTGCGTCCACGCTACGCGATTACGAGCCTAGCACACGTGGAGCACGGATTCGCGTAGTGTGGATGAACTTGCGATCCTCGTACGAGCGTTCGCGTTCGCTCGTATACTGCGCTCTGCCAATATTGCCAATTGTCAGTTTTTTTTTACTAACACAGGGTTTCGCTTCGCGCTCGGGTTGTAGGCTCGTTGTACGTCTACACTTGACATCGAGAGCAATGAACGATAGTAGCATAGACTCACCATTTGTACATTTGCGTAATAAACGCTGAAATGTTAATAGCGTGAAGATTTTTGATGTTGACAAATGTTCTTGTTTTATGAAAGTTAAGTCCCAATACCATAAATATAATTTTGTATAGATTTGTGGGATCATAATAATATCCATACATAATAATATATTAATAAAAAATCCTTTAGAAATATAAACAGAGCCATTTAAATAAGTTCGACATTGGAAAAATAAAGATTAATCTAATAGTAGCTCTCTATGTTCAACCGTTGAAATCGACTACTTTTTCAATAAATATCTGTAAACTTCTGAGGTTGCAGAAGCTAGTTCTTCTAGGCTTTGTGAACTTACCACCTTCGGCAACATCGAACCTATATCTAGAGTAACAATATTTCGTAGCCGACACTCGTAGCCTAATCATGCTCGTAGGACCTAATGTTCGTAGCATTACAAAAAGGTCTACGAATTTATCTACATCAACGCTTGCGCAAGTTATACACATTGATTAGGTAATTATGTTATATTGGACACATGAGCAAATATTATACTACTAATATTTTAATACCTACCTATATACACTATTGACTAGATTTTTGAGATCACTTTGAAAGCCAATTTTGTATTATTACCTAAACATATCTAATATAACTCCGTTTATACAACGTATCCACCTGACTTCTAATTAGAACTATGTTATAAACTGTGATAAGTTTTCTGCTGTATTGTCTTATTGGAATTATGGTACAAATTAATTTGTAAATGAAAAATAAGATTATTTTTGCGAAACATAAGTAGGCTTTGGAACTAATTGAATGCATTTATTCGAATATATAAATAAAGTAACACAGATCATAAATACTTATAGGTAAAGTTGGATGTCCAACACTAAACTAGAGATAATTTTAAACTAATTATATTGCAATAACGTCCCACCTAGTTGCGTAGCGCAATCTTACATACAATCATATACCTACTCGAATTTGTAACATCAATCGTGCTCTGATTCACCTTTTCAGGTAAACTCATTCTGTATGGGATCCATATTCAAGAGAAATGAAATCTATGTATATACTCAGGTAGATACGTATATCTTTGCTATTTAATCATTGAACTGGTGGTAACTTCAGTAGCTTTAACCTTCATAAGTGCCCAACTAGTGCCTAAATTGAATAAATAAATGGATTTGACTTTGGCTACGAAAAGAATCATAGCGAGATTTGTACAAAAAAATAAAGATTTTTACAGACGTTGGAATGACGTTATAATTGATCCTTGGTGTTAGGCACCAATTTCAATCAAAATCAATTGATTTGATTGAATAAGGATCATTCAAGGAACCTAAGGAATAACTTGAGGCATTTAAAGTATTTTTAGAAACCCGATAAAAAATGTAAAATTCTATGCCATGCCGGCGAATCGCGACCAAAACCATTATGTTGTTGTTATGTTTTGCGGGGCTTATAAAATATTTCAAGTATATTAACATGTTGGTAATGTAATCTCAACATTGGAAGTGATTCAAAACCTTCTAAAATGTTTTTTTTTGTACAAATCATTGTATGGATCTCGCCATGATCCTCTCATGAACGCGTAGAAGACGTAAGTAATAACAATTAAAATTGAATATGGATTCCATACCGGTCCTTACAACTAAACATCAAAATGCTTTTTCGATGCGACAAATCAACGACAAACAATGCACAAAGCTAATTTTGTTAGTAAATTTGTAGTCATACCTATTTGTATTACAGAAATTAGTCGCCTCAGTTATTCAATGATTTGTTTCGTCAAATTTTAAGATATATAGCTAAATTTTGGATCTGTTATTGTTAAAAATAAATGCCACAAATTAGGAATGAAATTGATAAAAACATCGAGATAGAATATTGAAAGAGCGACTGTACGTAGGTATGTGCCGTGAGCACGGCTACGTTCAACGCTGCCTTGAAATGTACTTCGCTTTCATAGTTAGAACGACTAACTACATATAATGAATGCAGTGGCGGCGTAAGGCGTGGGCGACGTGGGCCACCGCCTACGGCTTCGCGACCCAGGGGCTTCGCGCACCGAAAATGTATGCATTGCTTAAACATTTACACAAAATGAAACTTGCCCACATAAAATTTTAATCTTACGCCGCCGCTGAAATGACCAATTTCTTGTATTTTTAACGACACTTTTACCGAGAATATGACAAAGAACTCATATCGATATTTTTCTGACAGTAAATCACTATTGTACAATATATCTTTGAATGTATCTATCAAACAGCTCACACTTCGCACAAAGTATATTTTATTCGGATCTACTTCATCAATTCGTCATTATATTTTTATAACATTGATGTCATCATTAGATTGTTTACATGTTTGTAACGTTTTTATACGAAAAGCTACATCGTAATAGCATTCTGACATGGTCATTCCATTTTCCTTAATTCGATAAACAGACAGTAAAGGTAGGATCCAGCAAATCTCATAAATCAATTAAAATAATTCACAGCTAAAATAATATGACCAACGAATTATTTTCGCTGTTTTGGAGTTGGTCCCGTAGTAACTGTTATTTGGATTGATTACTACTTTCAACCCTGCAATGTTTTTGTATCGTTAACAAATAAATATCCATGTGTTTGTTCTTGGCTAACTACTTATATTTTAGCTGAGATGTTATTAGATAATATATTATAAGCGAGTATAACAACAACTTTATCTGCCGTACTCAAAAACATTAATTAGTATTTAATTACGGATTAAAGTATCTATCTATCTTTGTTTATTGAATAGCTATAGAAAGGGACAGGTCTAGATATAACAAATCATTACACGACAATTAACGTCCCTGAGTACGGCAGTTAGATATTATGTTGGTTTTCGCAACAATCCTACCCATTCTGAATACCTGACATAAGCAACCCTACGTATCGCACACGAAGCAAATAATCTCTGACATACAATATGTATCGCAGATTTATAACTCAATAGATAATGCTTCCTGTATATTAATCCTTAATTTAACCTAAAGTTAAAATACATTGAGGAATTAAATTCCTCTCTAAAACCAATATTAGTGCTACCACGTGACGATTTATTGATGATTCAATTCCAATTTTCTTTACTGAATTTTAAACCTACTGCCGTTATAATAGAATTTATTTACCAATGAATATTATTTTGTTACCATGAAGAACCCAAATTATAAAAATAGGGTCATTGACGGATGGTAATTACTTTATTAGTATCAGTTACTTGTATGAAACGTTTACCTATATTATATAATATATACGGGCAGGATACGACATAACGACATCTGGAGCCTAAATTGAATAAATGGCTTTGACTTTGACTTTGAAATGAAACGGCAAAAATGTATGAAAAGCAGTATTTTCTTTTTTTTGGTCTCATAGTAAAAGTTGATCGTATACATGAGTACTTTATGTCGTATTGTCGTATCCACCTCGTATTAGTGGACAACTCCGGACATTGTAAAATACGTCTTTGTGACGTAGCAAAACATTTGTTTAAACATTGGTCGAAGTTATACCTACTAAAACGTGTAAATGGCAAATTATATTGTTATAGTAAGTCAGTTGGCAGCACATAGAGATAGAATATGAATAGAGTAATAGGGATGATTTCTGGGTAAAAAAATAATAATTCCATTTAGTTCGTCAGTTAGATTATCAAAAAAAAAATTACACGTATTTTTTGATTTACCAAATCATTGAAAAATGAAAAAATTATGCGCAGCAAAGTTCGGGGGTGGAACTTCAACACACGGCACGATATATTCGTATTTTTGTGTTTAATTGGCAAATGAAAAAAATCGTGTCTCATATTTTTTGATAATGTAAATGACGGAGTAAATAGTTTTTTTTAATCATCTAGCTTCAGTTGAACTAGAGTATAAACCTTGACATGGGAATTATCAAATCAGCCGCAACATGAACTGCGCATTCATAGTTTGAATTGAACGACTAAATACATATTATGAATCTAAATTTCTCATTTTTTATCTCTACTTTTACTGAGAACAAATGACAAGAAACTCTTATTGTATTTTTTTCTGACTGTAAATCACTAGTAGTAGTTGTAGTGATATATCTATGAATTTATTTATATGCAAACTGCTCACGCTTCCCACAAGGTAATGTTTTAACGCTATCTGTCACTCTATTGTTATTCTATATCTATGGTTGGCAGTTATTATATTACTTTTACATATAAAAATACTATTTTATCTCTACTTATAAATTATACATGAGGATGACACTTTAAGATCATTGTTCTAAATTAAGTTGTATAGGACTAGGACTAGATTTTAATACTAGATATATTACAAATGACTAGATTGACTCATCCTACGTTTCATCTTTTACCTAGATTCTCGTCTTACAATAATAATACATAAAGCGATACCTTCGGATTCTATTAAACATTATTTTTGACAATCTATATTTACAGTTTAAAGGTATTTCATCTAGCATAACTAACACGAAACTTAGCGGATTAATTATTCTTCTTTCTTATCAAAGCCGATTTATACAGCGCTTTTTTTTTACAAATATTTGTTTACAAAATTTACACCAAAACTGTAAAAGAAATTCTTGCTGTTATCCTGTAACTATTCGATGCGTTTAAATACAGGAATTTAGGTATCTAATTTAATTTAAATGAGCGTCACGGTACAGCAGCTTGGATCCAAGTATCGTAGAAATATGACTATTTTATGAATCATCATCTCTTCTCTAATATACGAGGAATTGAACGATATCCGAAGTAGGTATTAAAGGAATTAAAACATTTTTACGGACAGGCAGAGAGAGAAAGATATTAAAATGTTATGTGTGTGTTGTATTTCTTATAGGTATTCTGGTTCTATTGCAGTAAAAGCAGCCTATTATGAAATCTATATTTACTCTGAGTACCTACCTATGTTTTCCCATGATATACCGCGTTATAAATTTACCTCACTTGACAACGACTAAATGAGAATTTACACACAAATGAGTGTTTCAAAACTTCAACATGATTGTATCGTCTTGGAAGACGCCCTTGCCGCAGGCATCTGTGTGAAATGCACTGATGGGCGTGGGCGTGGCTCAGGTGCACAGTCCAGAGTTGTCTACTAATGATCTTGCTAACACGTCAGCTGCCGCTATGTCACTCACTTTGCCTTCAAAATGACCTCGAACGTGGAACATGAACTCCGCTTTCCCAGCGAACTCTTGTCGACACATGAGACAAAGGTGATGTGCGTGTGTGTGTTGCCTTTCTGGTGCGTAGTGTGTGTGTCCGTGCGTGAAGTACGCCCCCCCACCGCCGCCGCCCCCTCCTTCGTTGACTACGGTGGCGGTGGACACTGACGCTGTCGCGATGCCATGCCCGTTCAATATCTGCTGATTCTGATTGTGATGGTGAAGAAGTTGAAGTTTTTCTTGATTAGAAAGGTGGACCTTTTCTTGTTGCTGAGGGAATGAAAGGCGTTCTTTTAACCAAGATAATTTAAACGGTTGCTAATGTTACAATTGTTAGAATGGCTATACAATCTAAAAATACCAAGATTGCAAAATGCTTGATCTACATAGACCAACATATCTAGAAGATGAAGATGGATTGATGGATCTAGATGGATGAACTTCTCAATGAAGTTATCTATCTAGATCAATCCATCTTGATCCTCCATCAATGGATCTTTAAACATCAATCAAATGTTAAAAAATATTTTGTGCTGTTGATCGGAAAACTGTAAAAAATTCTCAAGAAAATTCTAGAATTACACATTAACCTTAACATTATCACCTAGCTAGTACATATCTGTAAGAAACCCATTATAATTCCTCTCCATCCAAAGGATGTCTGGAAGAGATCGCTTCTCAGCGATAAGACGGCCAATTGTACCTGAATTTTAATAGTTAGTTTTTGTTTTTTTTTGTTAAATTCTTGTTGGTTTTCAATAAAGAGCTATCTGTTTATTGTACCCTACAGTACCAATATCTGGCTTTCTATTTTGTATATTCTTCGGATAGTGAAACATACCTGATGCTGCGTCGCTTGCTGCATTTTATCCTGTAGTAATTTGTTATCAGGTAGATGTGACTTGGCGTGGGCGCTCCACTCATCTCTGGTGGCGAACAGTCTTCCACACAGCTCGCACGACCATGACACCACCATGCCTGCTGTTGCCGCTGCTACTGCTGCCGTCGCTGCACTCGTGTGTACTAGGTTTGTGTTCTGAAATATAAAGTTAACAGATAAATCACTTACCATTGAAATGTTGTTCAGTGTTTTGTCGTTTAAACATAATATATACTTATGAATGCCTGGTGCATTTCATATACGTATATTTCAAGGTACAGCATCCTCATTTTTTCATACAGAGAAATCCATGATTGTATAGCGTGACTGGTAAACTTAGTTAACGATACTTAGACACATGATTGTACTCATGATAACAAACAACTTTCCCAAAGTAACTGTTGAACAACACTAAAGATTGTTCAACAGTTACAAAAGACATTGAGTATTTACCGTGAAGCTATGTCCAGGCACCTGGCAGACCTGTATGGACTGCTGGTGCGAATGTTGTTGCTGTTGCTGCTGTTGTTGAGCCGCTGCGGCGATCTCCGCCTGGCTCGGCTTCGTGTCCTCTTGCTTCGTCAGCTGCGGCTTCACGTCGTCTAGTTTTAGTGCTGCAATGTTGTAGAAGTTCTATTCATCGATATTTTAACAAGCAAAAAAAAAACTTGCCACATACATTTTTAAATGATAACTTCCCGTAATCTATGTACATTGAATTTTGTATCTCTTGAATAAGTAGGTATTAACTTTAATTGCCAGTCTTATCTTGAGAAAATAATAAATGAGTTTTGTAAAATGGAAGACTTCAATTAACATTAACATCTATCTATAATATTGAATTTGCTAGCTATCTAGTTGAATCTTAATATAATAATTCTACTAGGATGGTATATTTATAGGTAAGCTTTTTAATATAAGAGAGAGAGAGAGAGAGAGAGAGAGAGAGTATCAATCAATATGACAAAACGAGTGTTTTGGATATCAGTTATTTTGATAAACGAAAATAGCACTTACGTGGTATGGAAATAGTTCTTTTTCCCAATGGCGCTATGTTAGAAGGGGTAATATGTTTTAATTTGTTCATATGAAGTACGAGCTTATCTCGACGGGCGAACGCTTTATTACAAACTTCACAAACGTAGGGCTTCTCTCCTGCAAAGTAAGTAATATTTGGTTTGTAATCTAATACATATTACAAAATAAGCTATAATTGTGTGATTATTTATGAACAATAGCTAATCTCCTACATCAGATACTTGATATGCCGTACCCGTAATGTTGTCTTCCTCACTAAATAGACTTTCAACGCAAAATAAAAAAATACAAATCGGATTTATTAGACCGCGTTTAGTTTAGCACTTTCGCTATAGTTACTTACAATAAATAAATAAAATAAAAAATGTCTGGCACCACCACTTCTATAATACAATCCGTTTCAATACAAAATCAGAGAAACACTATCGAAAATAATACAAGTAGTTAAGGAATACCTGTGTGTATCCTCATATGAATGGTGAGCTTGTCTTTACGTGCTAATCCCTTGCCACAGACTGTACATTCGAAGGCTTTGCTTCCTGAAAACAAATAAAATCTATTTTATGATATGCTACTATCATATCACATCATTGAGATTATTATACTGATAAGAACATAAAGCGAAATATGCTAATATTAAAAACGGTGATGATTGAACTGGGCAGAACTACGTGACACAATTTGCGACTGTAATAACTAGTAAATAAAGTTTACCTTCATTTGTTGAGCTAGTTGGTTTGATCGCAGGATGTTTCCTTACAGAAGTACCTTGAAGTGCTTTCAATCTCGTCCCTGGATGCATGGACCCACCTTCCGCATAAGGTTCCGTGAACGGTATTAAATTCGGCCTTGGAATGTTATTCGTAACTTCTGGAGACCTATCAGGTAAAAAACTATATTAAATTGGTTTTCTGCCGAGGTACAATACGTATGGGTAAATGTAGAAAATGGGATTATGGGCTTATGAGCCTTTGAAAATTCACACTGGCCAATTCTTTAAGTACACACGGCTACAGATCAAGCTATAAATTTTCCAGTCTAAACTGACCCCATATTGTACGGAAATCCTATACAATGCGAGATCAGCTTATACTGGAATGTATAGCTTGATCTGTAGCCGTGTGTACACAATTTATCGTGTCTGTATTGTAACAATTTCATAGGATAAAATAGATATATCTAGAAGACTATATACACTGTTCTCATAATAAATTGACACTTGTTTTTTTATCGTGCGTCTACGCTACACGAACCGAGCATGAGCCGAACCGCTCTTCGTTCGTCGCTCGCGATGTCAAGTGTGGACGTACAACGAGCCTACAACAGGAGCGCGTTACGAATCCCTGTGAAATTGGCGACACCCTATTTGGCGACATCCTATTGGCGACAGCTATTCCCTGGAAAACTGACAATTGGCGGAGCGCAGTCGGATTGAGACAAGGATGGAACACTGATTCTTTTAATATCTACGGATAGTAAATAATGAAAAGAGAGAGATGGCTTTGCAGTGCGGAAAGTAGAGAATGGACTAATCTACAGAATAGTTTAAAGACCTTAATTAGTGAATGATATGACATGGGAGTCAAGTCATCAGTCAGCTCATGAGAGAAAATCAAACATTGACTCTAAACAACAGAATCACCCGTGAGTGGAATTTTGAGAAGAATGCCTGCCACTTACACCAAAGTATAATTCTAAAGAAAAACAAAGTGTTACAATTTCTTTCAATTGGATTTTATCTTCATCAAAATTGGTCATACAATGGAAGTGAATCCTTCATCTCTTGCTCATTTAGTTACACGATGCCTTGGATTGGATGGTAATGATAATTTAATATGTCAAGTATAAACTTACCAATTGCCAAGACTCTGGAGTACACGGACGCCACCTTCAAACCCCATGCCAACGTCGTCAGGAACAGTGAATGTGCTGTCTGGCCCTCCAGTGCTCGAGCTCACTTGAGGTACTTTGATGGGAGAGTTAATGGTTGCGTAATGATGTTGGGTAGAGCTGACGGTCGGTGGTGATGGGTGGCCCTGATGTGCGTTGCCGTTTTGAGCTTGCTGCACGAAATAAATATGAAATATTTGAATGAGAAGTTTAAGGTGAAGTTAACATAGTTTGGATTTATTTCACTGGTGTAGTTTTAGTAGGTTTCACCTACTACAGAAAAAGAGATATCGCTGTGCTTTTGTTTCCTCTCGATGTTTATCATCACTGAAAGATCAAACTCGAAACCGAATGATCGAACCACAAGATGTCATTCTCAATTTCCTTCCACACGTTGTCGACATCCTGCTTATACGGACGCGCTACATCCTCGGCCTCGAAAAATAGCAAGCCCATTGACCGTAAAAAAATAGGATGTGACAAATTTGACCCACGACATTCCACGTCACTATAACGTTTTTAATACATTTTAATTTAGTAAAATTTAGTAAAAATGAAAAAATTACAAAACGTCTCTTACCCCCTTATTAATAAATAAGGTGTAAGTCGAGGATAGGTATCCGTCACTTTCTAATGTCATATAAACAAAAAGGGCTGGGGCTATCTTAATGCCTGGATGATACAAGACTGACTTACACCTTATTTATTAATAAGGGGGCTAGTGTATTAAATTAATGATTTACTTACTTGCATTTCTTGATGATGTCGATTTGCGTTATTGTTATTATTATTTTGCTGCTGCTGTTGTTGTTGTTGTTGCTGCTGATGCTGTTGTTGCTGTTGCTGTTGCTGCTGTTGTTGTTGTTGCTGCTGCTGTTGCTGCTGCTGTTGTTGTTGCTGTTGTTGTTGTTGCTGTTGCTGTACAAAAGTTTATTATATCAAATACTTATGTACTTACAACAAATATAGCATATTTTATTAATTGTTTTGCTTCTTGTGATATACCGGTAAACCTTAACAAAGGGTAATGGGACTCTGAGAACTATACTTGTTGCTGTTGTTGTTGCTGTTGCTGCTGCTGTTGTTGCTGTTGCTGCTGTTGTTGCTGTTGCTGTTGTTGCTGCTGTTGTTGCTGTTGTTGCTGCTGTTGTTGTTGTTGCTCACGTCGCGCAGCAGCCGCTGCCTGAGCCATGTGTTGTTGTACTGCGACGTGAGCCTCTAGATATGCAGTTTTTTGCGCCTCTGTCATTTTGTCCATGTTTACTGTTCCGTCCTGTTGACAACAAACAACATACTTATTAGCTGTCCCCCATGGTTTCAACAGTAGTCTATGTCACTCCGCTCATAAAATAAATAACGTCTATGCGAAAAACTAATAAACCGAAAAACGTACTTTCGCATTTAATATTAGTAGGGATAAGGATTAAAAATGACCATTGTAATACACGTAGTGTCACGTAGTCTTAGCTGCATACATGACTCAAAAAGAACCCTACTTCTCATTTTTCCTGTCGTAGTACCACATAGTTAATAATATAACTCGAATACAGATCGAGTACGTACTACTACTATACAAAAGTTAAATTATTTTAAATCTTATCTCTGAGTACAACACCTGTGGCATACAGACAGATAGACACGGAGGTAAGTAGCATCCATATATAGGGTTACGGTAACTGCTTACCAAAAGTAATAAGGTACATACGAGAAAGACAAGTTCAGATTTATTTTTTCCTCTCATTGAAAATATTCATCGAATTCTTAGTATCTGCTCAGAATTATACCGCCGCCTTCAATGAGTGTCTTTGATGCGGTCGGAGGGCTTCGAGGGAGGGTCGCGATAGGGTGGCCACCCCCGCCAGTGCATTCACCCCGCAGAAAGTGAGAACGACCCCCTAAGTCCCACCGACTTTCATTCCGTAACACGGTGCAGGAACACCCTATGGTTAATTGCCCAAATTCGGCACGCGGTTGGTTCGATGACCCCACCGTGTCTTGGGGAAGTGGACGTTAAGGAATATCTGATTCGCATACATCACTGTAGGATTTGCGACTCGGTCGTTGACTGCAGTTTTTCATATCCTTTTTATTGGCGTAGTAACAGAGGTTATTTTTAACGTTTTTTTTGTCTCAAAAATTTTACTATATAGCATTTCTATTCCTAATTTTGGCTGTCTGTGGCTCTGAGGGTCTGAAAAGACGAGACCACTTGTTTTCTTAGGACATCGTTACAAATACCTCTATTATATGGTGAGGTTCTCCATGATCATTACACACACCTTTGGCTATATCAACTTCAACTTAAGATATGCAAAATTCAGAAACATGTATCCAGAACTTTGTAAAAGTGACAATAGACCCTGACTACACAAAGTCGATTCATTTATCCACGGTGTAATTGGTTATGGCAGGATCGTTCGGACCAGATTCCATTTTCTCTAGATATATTTTTCCAGTTTTTAAAGCATAATGTATGTCCAAAAGGTTATGGCCACTAATTAAACACCATCTGAAGAACACAGTCTACCATTTTGATTCCGGTGATGGTGATGTGAGATATGGATACTCCATTGGATTATAACCCCTATTTGCTGATACACTAAAACTTATTTCGCAGAGGACATTTGTAAACTGCTTCCTTACCAATATGAGTTTTCTATTCTTTAGCACCTATTTCTTAGAACATACTGGTAAATGTGTTTGGCGACAGATTGTCAACTTAGGGGTAGTAGCCATCCATACAAAGTACCCTTACGACGTTTTCCTTCACCGATAAAACTTTACTTTTATGATTATTACTACATCATTATAATTGAGACATTTTGTAATATTATAGGAAACTTAGTTATTGGTCTATTTATATAGAGAGTTTTAATAAACGTCTATTGAAAAACTAATCATTCAAAGACATAAACCAAGATCAGATTATTCAACTCAAGACTCACTGGAAGTCTTTGATTGTCACAAACGCTTCCACATGCCAGTTTCTATTGTTTGTCCCCTCCAAGATAAGGGAGGAAATAATAACGAGGGATTGGGGACCCTCCGAGTCGTTATCACACACGCACTGATTAAAAACAAACTCACCTAAATAGGGGGCTTACATGCAAGGGTACAATCATAGGGTAAAATAAAAAATCTACAACATACAAGGTTCTAAAAAGATAATTAACAATTGAAATCTATGGTAGTCTTAATGGAAATAATTCGTGCTTTTGGCAATGGTATATTTTATAAATTAGGAAAATCTCTAGTTTTGTAGAGTTGTTTGTAGAAATACAAACCATATTATAAAGTAAAAAACAATGATTCAATATCAAACATTATATTAATCAGCTAAATTTAAAAAATAAAATAAATCAAAAATCATCAAGAGAACACTTACTCCAAGATCCCATAATTGATTGTAATAAGTACTCAGTTGCATTTCAAAAAAACAACTCACTTATTCAAACTAACTTCACTTACACATTATCACTACAACCTTAGTTAATTATAAAAAATTAAAAATTCTATGAAAATTACAAAGTACTAGGCAATCATAGTAGACCAAGAGATCGCGTCTAAGCCCGAAGGCGACGTCTTGGGCAGTACGCGAGGCGGGCGCCCTCCGCCGGCCCTATGCACAAAGTGTAAAGTGCAAGTAACCACCGCCGACTCTCTTGCAAGGCCCTTGGATCGATCGGGACACTTTCCTCTTCGCAACGCACCTGAAAACGCGCTAGAAAAAACATCTTGGGGGAGAAAAATAAAACACTGTTGTGTGAAAGACTAGGAAATAGAGCTTATATTTTTTTTGCTTTATGTGGTTACAATAGTTTTATGTTTGAGTTTGGTGATGAATGTTTGATCTCTGTCTGCCATGGATCAAGTTAATCAATTTTTATTGTGTCTTATCATAAATATGTATAAAAGTATGTAGTTTATCAGATCTGGTTTCCATACTAGAGATTATTTTAAGTTTATTTTTTGGAATTAAATATCATATTATTCTAACAATAAAAAGAAAAATAACCAGCCAAGCACACGTAGGGCCATGCAAATCATAGATTTCCGTAGTACTTTTAATTTTAAAAAAAAATGTTTTAATCGTAAAGTAAATCGTTGTTACGAACTAGAAGACTCTTTGGGCGTCGAAGTTTCTTTATTATTATTATTTTTTATTCCACTGTGGTGGCAAACAAGCATACGGCCCGCCTGATGGTAAGCAGTTACCGTAGCCTATGGACGCTTGCAACACCAGGGGTATCACTCGCGCGTTGCCGACCCTGAAGAAACCTTTTCACACCCTTTTTGAAGAACCCCATGCTGTACTCCATTGGGAAAACCACGGCGGGGAGCTCATTCCACAGCCCGAGCGTCCGCGGAAGAAAACTCCTTTTAGCCCGCACAGTTCGAAACAGTTCTGGTTTCAATGTGTGTGGATGGATTCCCCGTCGATGGCGAGAGTTGCGATAGTGGAAGGTAGCCGTATTAGGTAATTCAGATATTGATCTAGCGCTGTAAATTTTTCAGATTTATCAGAACTACAGTATTCCATTTAGCGGTGGAAGACACCATGATTTTAAGACCTATAATATTCAATGATACCCCAACATGCCATGCTTAATGAAAATCAAAAATACAACCTGTAACTTCCTTGAATAACCTGACATTGATTTCAGAGCAAATACCTATTAAATAATAATAAAGAATAGATTTTTGTGGGAAAGCGTGCTCCGTTTCTATAATTTTTCGTCGGGAAATTAGTTTAGCGATAACTTATGAAATGTTACTTTTTAAGTGTGTGAATTATTAACTAGGGCCGCTAATTAAGTTCTCGTAACTTTGATATACGAGAACTTAATTTTTCCTCATGTGAAAGGAGGCCTGTGCTCAGTCGTGGGACATTATAGGCTGATGAACTTTGATATACTTAAGCTTTTTTAGTACAGTGAATTTTTTAATCCATAATTTTTCCTAAGTTCATGTACGTTTACCTCGTATGTATACCACATGCCATGATGTCATGTGACGAGTGGGGAAGGCTTGAAGTGTTTCAGTGCAAGTGGTGTTCAGGCAAGCGGGGTCGTACGGCCCCGCGGGAGGAGGGAGGCCGTAGTAGGAATATCCTTCACCTCCCGCGCTAGGTCAGGGTTAACGGTACCCCCGAGCTCGGGTGACGGTGAACCACCTTCGACCTTGGATGGGATGCGTGCGCTAATGCATTTATTCAATCTAAAAACGCCTGCAACCAAACTTTCACTCGCTTCTTTTCAGCGGTTCAAAATTTATGGAAATAAATTGTAAATCGAGATTGGAATTTATAAAAATTCAATCGTCGTGCATAATCAATACGGTTTTTGTCTACATGCAAAAAAAATGGTAAACGAATCCTATCGGCAATCTGCCGCTAACAGAATTCCATGTACGTAAGTAAATTACAGGGAGCGTCATAAAAACAAAACGTCCGCGGACATGCGTAGCCACTGTCTAAATCCTCAACAGTCGTAATGCGCATAGAGCACCACCGACAACCTTATAACTATCGCTTTAAAGCGGATAATTCATTAACATAACAGTCCGTTTGAAGTTTAAATGTAAGCGTTCGATAGTGACTCGTGATACGCTTTTCTTGGGTTTCAAATCGTGTGCACAGGTATTTTCTATTGCTTGTAGATGGGAGTGATTTCAGCTTTATTCGTTTGCAGAATAGGGTTGAGAATGATTGGTGGGTTTTTGGGTGGGTGGTGGGTGGTAGTGGGTCGATAAGGCCCGGGCGCCGGGCGCGTCGATCAATAGAGGAGAGGGGCGAGCCCGCTCGGAGACGCGATGCCTTGCATCGCCCGCCGCGTTCCTACACACTCAAATTTCGCATCAACAATACATTTCGCATTCTATGAGGGTCGTACTTTGGCTGTCAACAGATAATAAAGGATCATGATTTACTTGATAATATCTGAGATACAGTACACAAGCATACTTACTTATACATTATGTTTATTTTCTATGTTTTGCTACACAGCCCATGCATGGTGTGTTGGACAAAATATATTTCCTAATATCTGCTGGGTTTCAAGGATTTAGATATTTCTTTTTACATGTGATCCATTGACTAATACATAAATACTTATCGAAACTAAAGAATGTGTTATGCGGGGTCATAGGTCTCTATCTCAGCTTTATGCAATGATGCAACTAAAGTAGTGAATATTCTGGCAGAGCGTATTATAATATTTAGCTGTTATGGTGAGTCCATGCTATGCAAACCGATCACGAGCCGAGCCGCTCTTCGCTGCGAGCGCGAGCCGAACGCTCGTTCGTGGCTCCGTGCCAGTCAAGCTCCTGCTCGGTTCGCGTAGCGTCTAGCGTAACCCACATTACCTATAATTTATTAGAGGCATCGACCGATCGATATTACAACAATAAATACCTTATCGACGTTGCAACGGCTGATGTAGCTATCTGATATTATAAAGATAGGGTGCCGGAGTATCTGTATTCTGTAATTTTCGTCATAAAACTCAATTATAGGTACATACCTACTGCAGCCCTTAATAAGATATTATAGGGCGTCATATGTTTAATCTATTCTAATATTATAAGCTGAAAAGTTTGTCTGATTGTATGTTTGAACGTGTTAATCTCAGAAACTACCAGTCTGATTTATTAAAAAAGGTTTCATAGACTATAGGATATTGTGCATAATTTCAAACATAATTTATCGCGGGTGAAACCACGGTGCACTGCTAGTTAGAAATGTTACGATTGTATTATTTATGATAAAAAAAAATACATTATCGGCCTTACTCATAAACGCTATTCAAACATTTAACTAATCGTATTGATTAAATTGACAAATAATTTACGTCACCTTGCTGTCATTGTCAAACAATTTGACGTTATTTAAGTGACCACATAATCAGGTTATTAGTCAAATAACTCTTTATAAGTAAGGGGGTAAGTTTTGTTCACAAACTCACGCGCTGGCAAAGGAGTTGATTTATAGTTACAATAAAATAGCATTTCTATGTTTATGTAAGTACTGGGGAGCTTTTTCTGCCGACGCATCAGCTTGGCCATCCAAAGCGGAAACGCTGCCAGCCTGCTGGGAACCTTGCCGTCAATCGGAAGCAGCGGTAGACTCGAAGAAGTTTTCTATATATAGATTGTAATTTGTACATATTTGTTGTAAATAAACCATGTGAGTACCTATATTAACTATTTATTTACAAACATATAATAATATATGTAATATATCGCAGTTATCTGGTTTCCATAGTACAACTCTGCTTAGTTTGGGATCAGATGACCGTGTGTGAAGAATTTTCCAGGATATTTTTTTTATACATTCTTACTAAGGGACATCTAAAATCAGATATATCCCCTTATTATAAAACATGATTTAAAGCATACCCAGGTTCTAAGATAACTTTGTTTTAGTTGTATGACGTTAGAAAGAGACTGATATACCTACTAAACTTGCTTTAAAATATCTTTTGCAATAAGAGGGATCAAGTGCAATCAGAAAGAAACAAAAAAAAAATGTCTTAGGTGAACTATAAGGTTAGTATCACAGATATAAAACTAAATAGATGACGCAAGTGTTATACTCCGCGTGTACAAAAACTGTGCAAAAAGGTAGAGCAATGCTCTTCTTTTAAAACTGCGTCACGTTGACAGGGAACTTGCATAACGCTGCATATCCACAAGAGATGTCTAGCGAGGGATGTATTTAGCTGACAAAAAAGCCTAACTAAATTAATCTTGTGACATTATGGTAGGTATAAAAAAGTGATTCGCTTGGTTTTCATACAGATGGAGGGACTTGCGTTATCTATTTAGATATATGTCTGTTGTAAGTACTATTTAACAAACATTTATATACCACGTTGCAGCTAACAAATAGCCACTAGCCACTGCAGTAAAATGCTAATAAAGCTCTAAAAAAGGACGGCAAGGGTAACCATTATTCGTTTTGAAATAGCCATTGTTCTTGTGTAAAAGGCTCCTTTAACCTTCGCTTCGACCTCAGGTCGATATAACTTAAGTGTAATAGGAATTTGGTATGTAAAATAGCTTAGCTGTGTAAATAATTTAGAATTTCATGTTTCTTGTTGGTAAACTTAGACATAAGTTGTTTGTTTATATTAATAATTATGTTTTTTTTTCAATTCTTATCCGTGTATTGACATAGAAAAAGTAAAAAATCGGTCAAGTGGGAGACGGACTCGCAGACGAAGGGTTCCATAAACACGTTTTTTTAAGGGTTCCCCGTAAATTTTTAATTTTCCGTAGTTTTTTAGGGTTCCGTACCCGAAGGGTGACAAACAGGACCCTATTACTAAGACTCTTATTCACTCATGTGTTACCTTTTCCCTCTCTCCGATGAGGTTTGGCGACCCTACTCACGCACAGGAACACAACATTAAGTTATTTGGCAGCTCTACTGCCGCTCTTGGAGCGAAAGAACGGTCTGCTCTACTTCTCTTAACATACAAATCAATCTATGGAGTACTTACCTGAAAATTGATGGTAGACGTGACAATCCTCATAGACTCGGCGTAGTTCCTGAGCACGGAATCGGTGCTCAGGCAGCTCTGCCGCCACTCGTACAACTGCTCCAGCCGTGTGACGCATCGCTCGCAGATCTTCTTTGGCAGGAAGTCGTCCTTCGATATCTGCTGGATAACCATGAAAATGTTCTGCTAAATAACTTTGTTGAGGAATCATCATATTATTTATATTAATTATTTAATATTTGCTTTGTAGTTCGCTCTGACTGAGGACAATGATAAACTTAGGTCTGTATGCTTTTCATTGGCTAGATAAACCTCGGATAGGCTGTTTTTCTGGTACGTCTTTACAAAATTTTATACTATGTTTCAAATTAACAGCATGGCCAATGAAAAATTTACCCTATTGTTTTTATGTTCTTAGCCACATGCATCAATATTAGCCCAGAGTATATAAATACTACGATTAGTTTCAATGTGAAAGTAACATTAGTAAAAAAGAAACATTAACACGGCAATCTTCTTATTCGGTACCCTAATTTTATTCGTACAATTAAAAATTCAACATCCTCTTACTAAGGGTAAAGGGGCTGCTAAGTATTATGCAAGTACATGATTAAGCTTTTATGTAGGGTTCTTGACTAATAAATGTTCCTCAATATTATAATTAATATTATTTTTGTACACATAATAGTCACGAATGGCAATGTTTTCTGAACTTAATTATGATTATAGACTACTAGCTGGCCCCAAAACTTTCCCGCGTTTCCGGGATAAAAAGAAGCCTGTGTCTTTTTCCGTACTCTGCGTGCCAAATTTCATCGTGATCGGTTCAGTGATTTAGGCGTGAAAGAGTGACAGACAGACAGTTAATTTCTCATCTATACTTACTATTATTATAAATATGAAGAGTTTGTTTTTTGAACGCGCTAATCTCAGGAACTACTAGTTCGAATTGAAAAATTATTTTTGTGTTGGATAGTCCATTTATCGAGGAAGGCTTTAGGCTATATAACATCACGCTGCGACTAATAGGAGCGAAGCATCAGTGAAAATTGTTGCAAAAACGGGAAAAATATTCATATTTGAAGGCTTCCGTTGCGTGCGCTGCGTAAACGAATCAAGTTACCCATAAAATATGTATGAAAGAATTATTCCTCTTTAAATGATCTGAAAAAATAAAATATAATAAAGCGGAGGAGTTTTTTTGTTATGGGCTAATCGCTGGAACTACCAGTCAGATTCAAAAATTATTTTACTAATAGGAAGCTACATTTTCCCCAAGTATTATAGGCTACTTTTTATCACGGGAACGCGGGTGAAACCGCGCGAGACAGCTAGTTTATAATATAAGTATAGATACCATGGACATAAATCAGTCAATAAAACAAATAAAAGACAATTACTCTAACTCAAAAACATATATTTTCCTACCTATAAAAACCTTTAGAAGTATGTATGACTCATAAAATTAAATAATCATTCATAGCTCGGCTTCATAAAAATATCTGGGACGTGAACGAAACATCTAAATGAGTCATTTTGATGTCAGCTTTTGTACACCCCAAGTAATAAAATTAATTTCATATCTGATTACCTACTTTGTTTAATTGTTCCTACTTTGCCAAAGAGTTTTTGGTGGTAATATTTATTTTTAGAAAACAAGAAACTATATACACGATCAATAAAACCTTAAATCTAAATTAAAATCCTATTTTTATCCTACTTTTAATTGCACATGTCGATGTCTTTGTTTTTTAAACTAGATCATATTATATCCCGCTTGTAAATAAAGCAAGCTGGTAATTGGAAAACAGCTTTTTTACTACTATTCATAATTTTCTTCTTACTCTTTTTTTTAACTAAGCATGAAAGAACTAAAACGTTCACATCAGGCTGCTACCGGGGGAGGGTGGATGCAGATGACAAGATATGGCGTGCTTTGGAAGTGGCCACCGCCCAGCCAATCGAAAGGAACGAAGCCGGTGATCATAATGATGATATATGGACCCGAAATTCTACCTTATTAGTATAAGTATAGGTATACTTATGCTATAACAGTGCCACTATACATATGACGTATTTTAGATACTATCCTTTCTTCATAAATTATCCATTGAATAGTTCAAATACTTTACTTCCCAGTTAATACTCGGTAACCAAAAATACACCAGTGTGGATAAAATATCCAATAATAAGTTAACACTCAATTTTAAACACTATCCCTTTTATAATAAAAACCACTTATATCTTAGTCACGTGGCATCAATGAGCCTATAGAAGGTTCCCTGTTTGTATGGGATTTCCAGTAATCCCTGTTCGCTGAGCTGACCTACTTCAATGCTACAGTGTGGGCCCGACGCAGGGTCAACGATCTATACGCAAGGTGCATTACGCTGCAATACAATGTCGAGGAAAATTCAATAGAAACAGATATTTTAAATAATGTATTAAATATTAAAGACAAACTAATGAAGAAATGTGTGCGTCTCAATAATATTTTTATATTTACCTATTTCAAATTCATACATTTTGTGTCAATCATAAACCAATATTATACCATTAACAATCTCAAAGCCCCAATTTTAAACCACTTCATGACTCAATCAATAATGTATTTCAATCTTAATATAGCTGCAAGAAAAGAAAATTCTCACTGAACGTTTAATTTCCGCCATATTCGTTTATCTTAATTTTTGTATCAGGAATCTTATCGCAATAATCTCTCGTTTCCCTCTGTCATACACGTCCTGCGCTGGAGGCACACAATAAGATAAAATGTACATATTTCATTAAAAAAAACATATCTAAATTCATAAATCGTCAAAGTCCATAAGGACATAAAACCAAAGGATTGGCATAAACTCCAACAGGTATCGTGAGACATTATTCCTTGTTTTCTTTCGTAGCCGTAGATGTCCGTAGCGCGCAGGCGTCTACGAAAGCTACGTCTGGCGGCTACGTAGCCGCTCGGCATTATTGCTCCTTTCTAATCGCCACAAAGCCTATGTTTACATTTTATTTTTAGCTCCAACATCTTAAACCACTTTTTACAAACAAAAAGAGTTCAATTTAAAAGTTCCTTACTTCAGGATTGTAAAAAATTACGTTAGGAAGATACGCGAAATGAAATGTCAAGGACAAATTAATGATTCGTAATAGCACAAAGAAACTCACCATAGTAGGCAGGCAGGTCCTGAGTTTGAACAGGATCTGCCTCTGTTCAGACTCCTTATCGAAGATGTGGAGCCTCGGACCACTCTTCAGGGAGCACAGCCGACAGAGGTCGGTGAACGCCGTGAAGTTGAGGTCCTCGGGCTCGGTCATCGCGAAGCACCTGATGAGGAGGTCAAGGAGGCAAGAGTTGTCCATGTATACGGCGGTGGTTCTCGGGTGGCGGGAGACAGGGTCAACGCCGCGGCATGTCGCGGGTGCAGGCGTCGGGGAGGCGTCGCGCCGCCGCTGCGTCCGGGGGGCACTGGGGCCAGCCGGCGCGCGCCCCCTGGCTCCCTGCCCCCCGTGCCCCCCGGCCCCCCGCCCCCGAGCCCCCTCGGGCCCCCTCGGGCCCGACGTACGCAGCCCCCCCGCCTCCGGGTGGCTACGCCGGAAAACGCGTGCCAGTTTTCCCACTTAACTGCGTCTGCAATTGCTGTTTGTGTCGATATGCAATTGATTGCGATGTTTCTTTCGAGCTCTTCTTATTTATGAATTATATTTTTTTTTACTCATCCCTTTCAAAATGTATCGAGGCTATTAGTTAAATTATACGATGATACAATTTTTATACGTCTATGGATACAATAAGAGAGAGATCTAGATGGCCCTAAAATTTGAGAGATATTTACTGCATTTTTATTTGTTTACTTTTTTATGTATTAATTACTGTGATTATTTAATATAGAACTTAAACATGTTTCAAATAGATTTCTTTATTCAAGATCACAAAGTAACGATGGTTCTACAAAAAAGGCGCCATTTAAATACACATTGAGGTGCATTATAAAAAGCCCAAGACTTGACCTTATTTCGCGACCTACATGTCGCTGTCAGTTAGCCGTATCCATGGTATAATGTCATGTCAACCTATCATAATAATTATACATTAAATTAAATAAACTTGCAGTTTTATAAATATTGGCGATGTCTGTAGACTCATCGGTATCTGGTGCGGAATGTCATGGCTACTCCGAACGCACCTTAGCCTTGATCAAGCCAGAAGCTTACGAGGATGCAGAGGCGATTGAGGACCACATTAAGAACAATGGGTTTAGTATACTGTCTGTAAGTATAATAAACACATTGTAGAACTGTTAGTATTAAGCAGAGTTTCTATTTCACATCCTGTGGATTTTTAGGCTTTGGCAGATTGAATGATATCAAGCTAATTGATATTTGAAATTAGAAAATTGTAATAGACTTATCAGAGAGATAGATTATCTAAGGTTTATCTAGTGATTTAAAAATTGGCCCTTATAGTTACTCAGTATATAAACAGTAAAACGGGCCTAAGTACCTCTTTTATTTTAGGCGAAGTCTTTATTTTAAAACACCCCTTTATTAAAAACTTGTTTCTGTCCCGCGGCTTCACCCGCGTTCTCGTACATTTACTTTAGCACGCGGGGATAACGTAGCTTCCTATTAGTGAAAGAATTTTCAGAATTGGATCAGTAGATCCAGAGATTACCCTACGCATATAAACAAACGTACAAAATCCGTCCTCTCTCTCTTTATAATATAGTTATAATTAAAATTAAGTACAAATTTATATAATTATATAGAAGCGCTCATGGTGTAGCATGATTAGCCGTTCTTAATCGATCGGAAAAGTTAAGCTACGTCTGTCGTGGTCGGTACCTGGTTGGGTGACCGCCTAGTGGTATTTCAAATCGAGCGTTTCCGTGCTTCGGAAGGCACGTAAAGCCGTCGGTCCCGGTTATCACTTAATTATGATAGTCGTTAAGCTAATTGGATGCCTCCTAGGCGGCTTGAAAAATTCCAACAGTAGATTGGCCACTAACCTACCTCCACCGATCCGCAGTGGGCACGCGTGGTGGAGTATCTGCCCATTCCCTTTCACACCCTCCTTTGTGAAAGGAGGCCTGTGCTCAGCAGTGGGACATTATAGGCTGATGATGATGAAAGATTTATAAAATTGCAAAAGATACGTGATACATTTAATCCTACGAATCGTAGTAACAATTATTCTGCGCTTTACAATAGATGATACAAACTCTACTAAGAGAAGAGCCTGTTTAATTGCTCTGTAGTGTAATCAGATAGAATGGTATAGCCCGCTAGTTAGCAATTTCCCATCCAATAAACAATAATGTATGATTATCATTGTAGTTCCATGTTATTTACTTTTTTTTGTAAAAAAAATATCTATCTATTTCACTACTTCTATAATAAATAAATTAAAATTAAAAAACTATAAACAGTTAAGCAGAAAAGGGTTTTCTTGTAGATTCTTCAATTATTAATAAAATTACTAGGGCAACCGCACGGTTTTACCCGATAGATAGACATGTCGACTAAATTTAAACGCCACTTAAAATGTATGAGCCTCTTAATACTTGAAAATGGCTTTTCCTATTCAGTTGAACTCTTAGATGCCGACTTTAATGTGCTCACTCTCGCGTTTATCTAGTTGGAAGTAGCTGTCAGTAAATTACTGTTAGATTTTAATATTATTTAGGTTTTTGCTTAGATAGTAGTACTTCTTCAAAACAATCGGTGCATCTCGTAGCTACTAGTGATACTACAGAATCTTTTTAATTAAACTAAAGTATAGGAGAGGCAAAACTACAATTCCAGACTTTCCGTTTGGATCCACACAAAAAAAGGTCAACAAAAGTATTCATTTCATTGTAAAATACAACGCAGAAAGTATAATTACAATGAAATTGCTAGTAAAATACATTCTAGCATATGCGTGCAGTAGCGTCATTTGTGTTTTATGACTCAGAGTAATAAATACAAAGCTTATTGTCGTAAAACTATGAAGTATATATTTCCTTCGTTGTTCTGTTACTATAATGCCTACTCAAATGTAAGTACCTACTTTATTTATAGATTACGATCGTAGTAAAAGTCTTTAATAAGTTTATATAACGTTTGCCCTCTATCTTACGAATATCTGTGGTAGAGACCTCGAATGCCGTAGTTCGGTGAAGGAAAAATAGTGGGGAAGCCATAGCACGGTGTTCGGGTACTTTGTAGTACCCACCTGGCTGGCTACCACCAATATACCACCAATAGAGAACCAGATTACTTACCAGGTAGTTTTCTAGGTTACAACTCTTGATACAGAAAGAAGTAGAGCATAATGTTACTACACTGCGACAGTTCCAAAGCATGCGACCATAGGCTAGTTACATAGTTTACCACCAGGCGGTCCGTATGCTTGTTTGATGACTTTGTGGTAAAAGTGATGAAATTAATAAAAATCTTAGTCTCAATCCATCTCTATATCTCTATATTAAAAATGTGAAATGTTTGATATGGATGTTCGTGACTCCAATCACTCATGCAGAATTGATTTGGATGATGTTTGGCACAGTTCGAATATTTTTTGGATGCTTTTTATCCCCGAATAACATTTAGACCCCTCGGATGAAACTGCGGGGCGAAAACTAGTATGTCATATATTTTTAATATATGAACGAACAGATCAATATTTTTGCCGCCGGGGCGTGGATAGTCCAGCTAATAAAAGACAGTGCCAAATAATTTGCATCCCATCCTTTATAGAATTCGGACATTGTTCTCATAAAGGGTTGCGTTGTGTGTGCCCTTGACGTCCCGAGGCTGTGACTGTCAGAATAGGCAAGGGCTCTGAGGGTGCGGCGCGGCGCGATATGCAAAACTCATATCGGCGTTAGTTGAAGAGTGTGCCGCGAGTGGGGTTGCGTTCATTATTCCGCGTCACATGCAACCCCTATGGTGTAGGGTTGGCAGTTACAAGATTGTATTTATTTAAATCATAATTTAAAAAAAAAGTTATTTTTAGCAAGTATTGATTTACATAGGTACTTACTAACTTGAATGAAAATAAGTTTTTGTTCAAAAAAACATTTTTAATACAAGCTTTTTTGGTGACTGTTCTTGCATTGTCTTCCAATATACTAATGTACACCAAATGTCATGTCAATCCGACCACTGGAGGTGGGTGTAATTCGACTTGCAAGATTCAACCCGAACAAACATAGTTACATAGTACATACATACATTGCAAGTTAAATAAAAGTTTATAAAAATATCTACTAAGGTACTGTAAAGATTGCGCTTAAAATAGCTGAAGCCATTGGCGCCGTTAGGGGGACCGTTTGCACCCCCCTGTAAAATAAAATACACAGAAAAAGATTAACAAATAAAAATAAATATGTAAAGCACTGTTATTGTTGACCAAATAAAAGAAATCTTCATCCTATATTATATTTTAGTAGGTATATAAGGTTATAAATTATATTTTATGAGTTAATATAGTACCTATAATGTGTACATGCAGATGCATGCACATGCCAAAATATTGGTCAAGGAGAAATTTTAATTGGTTACAATTTGTCATATTCAATCAATCAGTTTTATAATTACTTAATTTAAAATATGTGAGTGGCAGCCCTACGTCAACGATAGATCTTTGAGCACCCTTGCTCTCGGCGACGGTCACTGCTGTTATCTATAGAAACCATACAAAAAAACTAATTACACATTCCTAATATCAGAGGGGTCAGTGCTTAGGATAACTTTGTGTATTTTTCATATTTAGATATGTACTTAGTAGGTACTAATATCCATTACATAAATAATTGAAAAATAACCATCTAAAACACAAGTCGGTATGTATCTATCTACATATTTTACTAACTACGCTAACATGTCTCAATTTATATATCTGGTAGACTTATTACCACATGATAAGGTTCACTTTAGGTAGGTACGGCACGGAGGTCTAATTTTTCACAGCTTTATACTGAATTAAATGAAAATATGCTACCTAAAACTGCTGCGCAATGTATAATAATATGTTTATGTGAAACTGTGTACTTATGTGTGTTAAAATTTGCGCCCCTAGCCATAAATAGCCATTTTCAAAAACACTTACTATATTTTTCTTTTTGACGGGCCAGTTGGCGGTTATGACTCTGGTTAAGATTTCACCTATCGCGCCGCAGGTCGTGGGTTCGATTCCCACACAAAACATACATTTGTGTGCATTAACATATCTGTATTACGGTACGGCCTCATTCTGGGTGTAATTAGTATTTAGAAACAAAATGTAGTATATGTATTATATCAGTTATCGGATTGCCATAGTAGAAGCTCTGCTTAGTTTGGGTTCAGATGACCGTGTGTGAGGAATGTCCCAGGATATTTATTTATTATTGTCTAATCCTAACTAATATTATGAATGCGAAAGTGAGTTTGTTTGTTACGCCTTCACGCCTCAACTACTCAACTGATCATCATGAAATTTGGCATGCAGATAGCCATGGTATGGAGAAGGATAATGATATAGGCTACTTTTTATCCCGGGAATGCGCGTGAAACCGTAGTGGTTGTATTGTTTTGTTACCATGCTTTTAGGAATCACAATTAAAGGTGTTTCCACAGAAACGTCAAGTCCACCTCACTCCCGAGCAAGCAGCAGAACTGTACAAGGGTCACTACGGTCGTCACCACTTCCCACATCTGGTGGCGCACATCTCCAGCGGCCCCATCATCGCATTGGTACTCGCAGCCAGGAACTGTATACAGAAGTGGAGGACGCTTATGGGTCCTGCTAGGTAAGGGCAACTAACTACAGTTCACTGTAATTTTTTAAAGTCTAAGATAAGAGTATAGTTAGATACGTAGCAGGTATTTTTTATGTTGAGAATGTATACCTACCTACCTATAGGTACTGATTAGTGGTGTCTTATAAAAAATAATTTATAATTATTTTTTCATTTGCAATATGCAAGCAGGTTGGGTGAGCAATATGTTTAACTATTCCAAATTTCAAATCGACAGCATTAGTTATTTCTGATATATATCGCTATGCCAGACGGACGGATCAGACAGATGAATCAAGACCGTTCTTTTTTTTAAATTTTGTCTCTAACCCCCTTACTCATAAAGCGATATTTAACTAATATACTGTTTAAACGGTCACGTAAATAATGTCACATTATTTGACAACGACAATAGAGTGACGTTATTTACGTGACCCTTTAAACAGTATATTAGTTAAATAACGTTTTATGAGTAAGGGGGTAATTCTTTGAAGCAGTTGTTTTGTGTCAGCGGTAATTGCGAGTACCTACTTATAAATTGTATTCGTACCAGGGTACTAGAAGCGCAAGCATACTGGCCGGACTGCCTGCGCGCGTGCTACGGCCGCCGTACCAAGTATGGAGACTACTTCAACGCGGTGCACGGCAGCGAGAACCACGCCGAAGCGCTTCGGGAGATACACTTCTTCTTTCCACAAAGTATGCTCTCTTTCTTTCCTTTGCTGCTAGGCTTTTGTTTTACTTTTATCTCACCAAGTGATGATTTTGGATGATTTGGTGAAAGGTTGTATAAAGCCTGAAAAGGAATGGGTTCTCAAGTGCAGTTGATGAAACTGCTCATTGGCGACAGAATATCAACATGCTGTGCCTACCAACTACCGTGCTATGCTTTTCCCGCAAATTTTCCTTTGCCGAAATGTGGCCGAAAACTAATAGTAGGTAACGAGTTGTTGGTTACGCTACTGAGGTAGATTGCTAAGGGTACTGTAACAGAGGATTTCTTTGTTTTGGATCCTGACATCGACTGGAAAAACCAAACAATTATAAACGACCTTACTAAGATTACATTATTTTGACGAGATTTTGAGAGCGGTAGAGCATAGCGTTTATTCGCTCAAAGAGCAGCTCGACTGAGGAAGTACCTCCACCTTACAGAATACCGCAGCCAAATAACTTTATGTTGTGTAAAGTTGTGTTCCTGCGCGTGAGTAGGGTCGCCAGAGCTCATAGGGGAGGGGGGAAAGGTCGGTAACGCGTGAGCGATGCTTCGTGTGTTGCAAGCGTCCATATGGCTACGGTAACCGCTTACCATCAGGCGGGCCGTATGCTTGTTTACCGACTTAGCCGTATACAAAATAAATAAAAAAAAAAATATAGCTATAATATTATTGTGTCAGCCTTTTACTCACGTTCTCTTGAATTAGGTTGATAAAAATATCTCTTATTAAACTGTTTTTTTTTTTCAGTGATAGTAGGCCCCATTCTCCGCAACTGGCAAGTAAATGACTACATACAGAAGCACATAACTCCGACACTCCTGCCAGCGTTGACAGCCCTGGCGCACGAGCGACCTGCTGAGCCTCTGCTCTGGCTGGCGGATAATCTCCGACGGCACAACCCTAACGAGCCGCAACAAGCGCCTCAACCTTCTGAACTGAGAGAGGATAAACGATGTCACACCCCTGTCCCATCTGAAGAGTCTGTTGTGAAATAAATGATTTATTTCCTTTTCTGGACAGAAGTGTATTTTTGCTAACGTAATTAATGTTGCGTACGAAGTTCCATCTAAAGAATTCTTGAGATGGTCAAGAATTATATTAAGGTCTGCTGCTGACTGGTAAACGACTAAGTATTTATCGACTGTCAGATATAATAGACTCACCGACTGAGAAAAGTCAGGGGGCAATAAATAACTATCATTTACTGTCCGCTATCCGTGAATGTCCGGCTTTACTTCTATCAGCAACTCAAATAGTCAGATAGCCAAAAGCAATATCATGGAAAACATTATACATTATACATATCGTGCGCTGTGTCGCCCAGTTGAAATTGTCCGACTTTTCCTCGTCCCGACAATTACGAATACAACTAAAGAAAGCTGCACAATGTCAATTTTTGTATTAAGTCAGAAACAAAAAAAACATGCGGTGGACATAAGGCCAGTGTCAATAATGCAAACAGTATTTTTTCCCCAACTTTTATTTAATATAATAGAAACAGTTTACAAATGAGCTATCACAGGTTAGCGTGCCTTCATGATGGTTTCGTTGCAAATGAGGGAAAGTATATAAAGTCAAAATAATTACGTAACGCTCTGTATGCAATTTAATGTTACACGACTTATAGAAAAAATAAAATTTAACCTAAATTGAATTCTAAACCTTATACTTAGAATGTTGTTATTTCATCGAGACTTTGGATTACATATTTCATAGCTTCTTATTGGTATCAAAACAACATTTTGAATATTTGGTAGCAAAACACTATTGTGACTATTTTGTATTCCAACTAAGTACACTTCACCGCATCGAATCTCGTACAAAAATAACTCTTTTTCTACTATTCCTAAAAATAATAAAAAGGAATTAAAATAACCACTTCTTTCTAAAAATAGTCACAACATTTTTTTGCTAAAATAAATCAAACTTACGTACTAAACAGGTAGAAAAAGAAATGGCTTAAGTAAAATAAGAATAAGAGAGATTACTATCATCGCCTACAACTTGGACGAAGTGCGGCTTCTGGAAAGAGAAATAGTACAAGATTAGATATTACTAAGCCAAATCAAAACTCTTTTCCCAAACTTAGATGCCATAGGAATTAGTTTTATTTGTTGCAAGACTTAGCGTCTATTCACACGTACGGCAACCACACGACAGCGTCCGTCGCGACAAAAATGAAATCAAGCTGGTTACGTGTGAAGTGTCGCTGCGGCTTTTTGCGGTTGCGTTGTGGTAGCTACAAAATGTTTGTACCGCTATTTCCCGGTGTCGCTAGTGGTGGCGTTGTGGTTGCGGTGTGGTCGGTATCACACACGCGGTCGATGTGTTCCGTGTGAATTCAAGTATTAATTTTCATACAAATTAGCTCCTACGTGGTGTGGTCGAGATGACACACCCCCCCCCCCCCACCCCCCTGCTACGCAACTGTATATGAGTAGGTCACCTAATTCCTCTTGTCTCTATACATGTGCACGTAGGCGGTGTTGGATTGTGTGCAGAGGCCGATCTTCTGGCAGACGCCCTTGATGCCGAACTGCTCGATGAGGTGGATCACGCTGTCGCCGTATATCTCCATCATAGTGTGGCACTGTTGGATAATTACGTTATTTAGCTATTATATTATACTATAATTCGATCTAGTTTAATTTGAGATTATAATATAATAGCGACATTGCACGGGTGCAATATAAGTACTAATGTAGTGTCATTGCACGCGCGCCGCCCCGCCCACCCGGACACGGTATCGCGAATATTATTTTTTGGTACCTATTTTTTAATTTCTAATCAGTTATGTCCTCCAAAATGTTAATGATAATGATTTTCTGTAAAGAGCAAACTTTGTACTACCAGTATCATATAGGGTCACTAGTACTACTGGTAGTACTAGAGATACAAAGTTGTATCATTTTTACTACCAGTTGAACTACTGACCCGACGGGACTTTATCTACATTAAATGACCAATGTAACTAACTTATTTAATTAGATAAGGATTAATATTACATATATTGGGCAAAATAACTCAGTAAAAAAAAACTCAATCCCATAAAAATGTTTTCTGTGGGTTATTCATATAGACGTATACAGTAGTACCCAACTGATATGGCTTACCGATGTACCTGCGCAGAAGATACATTTTCAAAGCGCGGGAAATGCTATTGGTTGGCAGCTGCCGCCATGTGTGCGGAGGGGCGGCACTTGTGAGTGAGACGGAACTAACAGCTGCACTGTATTATGAACCTTATAGTAGTCATGTAAGGTTGATTGTAAGTTTTAAGCATTATTTCGTTAATCTTGGGGCCATACTTTCTTTTCTGTGCGAACGAAGATTCACGACGCGCCTTATCAGTTGGGTACTACTGTACCATAGTGGACTTTTTTGTAGATATTTTTAAGCTAAACAATTCCGTAGTACCTAATTATGATAATATATATCTCGTAAGGTTTAGTCAGAGTTAGCAATGAAAGCGCAAAACAAAAAAAATACAATGAATAAATGCGGAGCAACATAAGTAGCAGAACAGATACAAATGTTCAAATCGCATATACAAAAAAAAACAAATTAACCGAATTGAGAACCTCCTCCTTTTTTTGAAGTCGGTTAACTAGTCATGATGAAGGATAGTGTGTAGGTTTATCTAGGACACACATTTAGAAAATACATGTTCACTATATTTGTGTAAGTATTTTGTTAAGTATAGAGTGTACAGGTGTTATGTAAATTTAGACCTGTTCAGCTAGTTATGCTGCTGAGTGTACTAGTTAGTATGAGTACTGCTACTGACCCTAGCGGAGTATTTAGCGGGCAGCAGGCCGCACGACTTCTCGACGATGTGAACTATGTTGTGGTCCACTTTCTCGTTGCTCAGCACTTTCTTGACCGCCAACACCACAGTCTCGCACACCGCGCAGTCTAGGATCTCTTCTGCTAAACATTCATTCATATTATTTCATTTATTTAAACAATCTCCTTTAATATGCAAACAAAATAATAATAGGAATAATTTTCCGCCATATTGTCTTGCTATAGCTAAAATGACAGTTGAAATGATTTTTAAAACCTATTAGAACTTCATTTTCTTTCTAAATACTAACGTATAGTACAACAAACTTATCTGGCCCGGTGAGGGAGTCGCTGTTATAGCATTTGGTGGAGCAAACAAACAATGAACGTAGTGTTTATATTCTCTTTGACCAAAGGCGATTGACATTTCAAAATAGCGTCGTTAGTTCTTCTTTTCACCACCGGGCCAGGGCCAGTAGACAAGATGGTTATCGATAATCGTCATCGTTAGTAAACGATCAACCTTTGTATGGGATTATGAGTTTGTGGGACTATAGTTACAAAAAAACGTAACACACACAGATATAAACCTAAACATATTATTCAAGTACCTCCATCCGTATGAAAACCAACCGTGCCACTTTTTTCTACCTACCACGATGTCATAAGATCGCTTTAGTTAGACTGGCATTAGAGCTATATCGTGAAATAGAAGCGATCCTATTTGTCAGCTAAAACACATCCCTCGCTATCGCTACACATCTCTGGTGGACATGCAACCTTATACGAGTTCCCCGTCCGCACGAAACAGCGTCAAAAGAAGAGCATTGCTCTCCCTTTTGACACGCGAAATACACTCACGGAATGAAAAGGGGACCTTAGAGTCGGTTTTCGCTTGCACCACATTGCAAGAATCATTTAAATAAATGTGACGTTTGCTATCAAATAAGTTTTAAACTAATCTCGTTGAAAAGATAAACAGTCAAACAACTTTGATCTGAATTATTTTGAACTTTGATAATGAACAGTTAAAACATTATTTTCTCTAACTCAGTGTATTCTGCCTATTCAGTTTCAAAAGGTAACATGTGCTTGTGATACGTTGAACGAATCAAGTTCAAAATTGAAAATCATTTATTCAAATAGACCTTCGCAGGCACGTATGAAAAGTCTGACTCTAATACCGGTTCGGAAGGTTGCATTTGCTCAGAAGAGCCGGCCATAAACTCAGCAATTACTCTTTTCAAAACAAGCTTAGATTCATTACATAATATTTATATTCTAATCGCACTGACAACAATTGCGTGCCCCGGCGCGGCGGCAAAATTACAAAGTAGACTGAATAAATATTTAATAAGTAAATAAATAGCAAACTTAAGCAGACCAGCCCCCACAAGCAGCACCTGTTCACGCATATGACGCGTGTGGCAGCCATCGCCCTCCTCGCCATATTGGAGGGAAGTGAGCGACCCGTCACACGACGCCGCCGCAAGCAAAGGCCTCAAAGTGAGCATGACTTACTTAAGTCTGCCTTTGACATAAGAAGTTGAAAACTGACGAACCTTTCTATTCCGTCGCTGTACATACACTCGCGTCATCTAGGAATTTAGATTTATATCTGTGGTAACACAAAATAATTGTGTGCAAACCATACTTTTTAAGTGACATTTGACAGATCGAGGTCGTCAATGATCGGATAGTATGCAAGAAAGGAATTAATTTATTTGTTTCGGTTCTGACCAGTAACATGACAGTAGTCGAACACAATATTTATTAAGTTAAATTGAGTTTTATGAATACGACCGTAAAGATCAAATTACCTTTGACAGTATTCAAGTTAGTAGAATCGCAGAGCTTCAGTCGCTTGCACACTTCCTCCGGGTCCAGGTCCTGAGCGAGCAGGTTGATCACCAAGTCGGCATACTTCTCCACAAACTGGTCGCAATCAGACCGCACTGATTTGGGCATGCGTTTGCATATGCCGTGAACTACTTTCTTGATTTCATCCTGCGTGATATAAGTGTAAATGAGGACTGTTTGGTGCGTAATTTTTTTTAATGGGTGGTTTTAGGTGTCGCCACATGTGACTTTTTATTTATTTACGACTTACATCGAACGATTTGGAAATCTCTACATATGAGGTGATTATTTGCCATTGGTGCCGATTCTGTTGTAAATAGCATTAAACTAATTTTAGTCACATGACATCTCTTGCTTACGAACATTATTGAAAAAGGATAGATTATATATAAAGCTGTCAAATTAATCTTTGCCGTCCTATTTTGCGTGTATTTAGGAGTAACCGCAATAGATGGCGACTAAATTTATATTAAAAACAAGTATTAAACTAATTTGACAGGACAAAATTTCTTACATCTTTTCTTATGTACTTTGTTAGAAATAGACATCATCATCATCATCATCATCAGCCTATAATGTCCCACTGCTGAGAACAGGCCTCCTTTCACAAATGAGGGTGAAAGGGACTGGGCGATACTCCACCACGCGTGCCCACTGCGGATTGGTGGAGGTAGGCTAGTGGTCAACCTACTGTTGGAATTTTTCAAGCTGCCTAGGAGGCATCCAACTAGCTTAACGACTATCACAATTAAGTGATAACCGGGACCAACGGCTTTACGTGCCTTCCGAAGCACGGAAACGCTCGATTTGAAATACCACTAGGCGGTCACCCATCCAGGTACCGACCACGACAGACGTAGCTTAACTTTGCCGATCGATTAAGAACGGCTAATCATGCTACGCCACGAGCGCTTCATTGAGACATAGTGAGATTAAAATTAGTTTAGTTGTAAATAACAGAACCAGGGCCAATATCTATTTCAAAATACTGTCATGTACGTTACACATTGATCGATAACGATTTGTAAGTAAATGAAAGAATAGAGATCACAATTTGTTCCATCCTAGATAGAATGAACAATGTGTTCATTTCTTTTGATTGGGTATTTTTGAAACACTTTCAAAACAACATGGTATCCTTGATTAGTCTATTGCGTATTTCATTAACTATATTAAATAAGATACCTCGTTATGTTTATCCTTGATCTCGTCGTCGATTTCCTTGAGTACGAACTGACAGACGACACAAACAGTCTTCGCTTGAGGCTGGACCGGGCGGCCGTTCACTGTGTTGTCGGGAATTTCGTTCGTTTCTGTACAAAAATGGCATCATAATAATATGAAAGGTAAAAAAGAAAGTCAGACAGCATGCCTGTTTTTTTTTTTTACCGCAATCTCACCATTGTAAGTGATGATGTGGCGAAGGCGAAGGGGGTAAGCACACAAAGCCTAGAAGGAACTGGCTCTCGAAGTGCAGTTTTCGGAACACAGCGATAGGTGCTTTTTTTATACCACTAAGGTGGTAAACAAGTATACTGCCCGCCTGATGGTAAGCAGTTACCGTAGCCTATGGCAGCTTGCAACACCAGGGGTATCACTCGCTTGATATCACCAGGTGCTTGACGATAGATTTTCAAATTGGGATTCACCCCACCACCGTGGCGATGGTTTCCTTCACCGAAAGCTCAAGCTCATTGCAGGATTCGAACCTGAGACCTTCATCTCGGCATCAAACGTCACTACCACTGAGCCATCATCGCATTTATATAGGGTGACTGGTAATTAGTAAACGATACTTAGACACATGATTGTACTCATGATAACAAACAACTTTTCCAAAGAAACATATTTTTTTTTATTTACTTCACACATGAACCCATAATATTTAGTACCTAACAAAAATAAGAATACACCATAAACTTTTATTTAATTTAGTTATTTATCCCTATTTGTTTCTTTGGGAAAGTTGTTTCTTATCATTAAATGTGTCTAAGTATCGTTTACTTATTACCAGTGACCCTATATACTATTATAAAATTTGATTATTAGTATACATACGAATATCAACATCCTCCAACATATGTTTCGGCAGCATGGACTTCCTCTTGAAATTGTTTCTATCTCCTCTCAACTGCGGTTGGTCATGATACTTGTCAATGGCCGAATGGTTGATCTTGAAAGGCGTATGGACATTACTAGTGCAAAGTTTGAGAAACACGCACACTTCTTGTGCATCCATATTGGCCAGTAGAGTCTCGACTAACTCCTGAGTGTAGGTGTCGACGAAGTCAACGCACTGTGTGCGTAATGACTGTGATAGGTGAGTGCACAGATTGTCCAAAGCTTTGCGGATGCTTTCCTGTTGGAATTATATAATCATTTACTTTTAACTAGAGACAGGTTTTGGGAGGTGGTACAGTAGTGCCCAACTGATAAGGCGCGTCGTGAATCTTCGTTCGCGCAGAACAAAAAGTATGACCCGAAGATTAACGAAAGAATGCTTAAAACTTACAATCAACCTTATATCACTACTATAAGGGTCATAATACAGTGCAGCTGTTAGTTCCGTCTCACTCGCAAGTGACGCCCCTCCACACACATGGCGGCAGCTGCCGACCAATAGCATTCCCCGCGCTTTGAAAATGTATTTTCTGTTCAGGTACATTGGTAAGCCATATCAGTTGGGTACTACTGTAAGTACATAGAACCTTGTGGGTGGACTGTCTCTTATGTAATACAATCAATTTTATATGCAATGTTGGTTGCATGCTACATGTGTGAAGTCCAATCAAAACTAAAAATCGGTCAAGTGCGAGTCGGACTCGCACACGAAGGGTTCCTTAAACGATTTTTTTGTTTGCGGCAATATAAATACACATTCTACCTATGACGGTTCATGAAATATAGCCCACTGATAGACAGACAGACGGACGGATAGCGGAGGCTTAGTAATAGACACTGACAGACTTTGGAAACGTACCTACGAAACCGTAAAAATAGCCTTGTACTAAAGGGCTATTAAAAATATACATAAAACACAATACAATAAAAAATAACAATCTACTATATAAAAATAAGTCGGGTTTTCCTTCCTGACGCTATAACTCCAGAACGCACGAACCGATTTCCACGGTTTTGCATTCGTTGGAAAGGTCTCGGGCTCCGTGAGGTTTAAAGCAAAGAAAGTAGAGTAGGGTAGGGTAGCGTAGCGTAGGGTAAGGTAGGGTAGGGTAGGGTAGGGTGGGGTAGAGTAGGGATTTTTTTTTTATTTTTTTTATTTATTGTTTATAGGCCTGTGTTTGACCACAATCTCACTATGGTAAGTGATGATGTGGTCGATGGTGGTAAGCACACAAAGCCTAGAAGGAACTGGCTCTCAAGTGCAGCTGACGGAACACACCGATAGGTGCTTGGCGACAGATTTTCAACTTGAGGGTGGTAGCCAGCCAGACGGGTACTACAAAGTACCCTACCACCGTGCTATGGTTTCCTCACGATGTTTTCCTTCACCGAAAGCTCAAGCTCATTGTAGGATTCGAACCCGGGACCTTCGTCTCGGTATCCGACGTCACTACCACTGAGCTATCATCGCCTACAAGGGTAAGGTGGGGTAGGGTAGGGTAGGGTAGCACAATAGAGTAGGGTAGCACCACGCGAACGAAGTCGCGCCGGGCAGCTAGTAATATATAAATATCATTGGATCTTATAATAAATTGTGCGCTATCATGTTTTTTTTTTAATTCAGCGCCCTACATTTAATATGTAATAATTAGTAGGGGCCAGAAGCGTCTATAAGCTAAGTGCCCACCTCAGTGCGATTGGTCTTGAGCTGCGAAACGAGTTGTTCGACGGCGAACAGACACAGCGGGCAGTTGCCTTTCCCGGAGTCGACAGACACCAGCTGGGTCTCTTCTGCTGGGCACATCCCGAGGGCTGGGCATACCTGCCAAATTATAACACACATTTTTTATAAGGAAAACTAAAATTAACAAGACAGACAGAGAGAAACATTAGTAATTAATAGAGTAGTTGAATACCAATATCAAATTATAAACTTTTTATCAAATATCAAAATTATATGGAGTTTTGTATGAAATACCGAGTTGTGACGTCATAATTGTACAGCATCAAATCTACCCTAAGGGTCAGTTCACACCGAGACGAGACGCGACACGATGCGGCGAGCACTTTTTAGGATAGCGATACAAACAGAACTTTATATACTACACAAAAGGTACACATTTCAATGAGAGAATTAGGAGGCGTCGCGGTTCTTTTTTGCTTCATACACACGGCTACAGTACAAGCTATATTATTTCCAGTATAAGTTGATCTCGCATTGTATAGGATTTTCGTACAGTGGGAGGTCAGCTTATGCTAGAAATGTATAGCTTGATCTGTAGCAGTGTGGACGCGTCTTTATCAAACAATTGGCCCCTTCAAGCATCGTTGTTTCGTCGCGTCGCGTCGCGTCTCGGTGTGACCTGACCCTTAGGCTCAATATGATTTTATAAGATCTAATAATTTTGAGATGAAAGTACTTCAATTATTATCATAACTTCGCATATACGTATTGGTTGACTCACAGTAGAGGGGTCGATTTCCTGCACAAGTAGTGCAATAACTTCGGGTCCGTACTGCGACACGAACTCCTTGCATTCACCGTTAACGGACTGCGGTAGTCTGTCGCAAGCCTTATTTACTGCTTCTGTGATTTTGTCCTGAAAATATTACTTACGTTATTGCATATCGTTATGTTGCAGCGTACAGTCGATTACATTTAAATTTACAAAAGTATATATCCTCTTGGATGCAATCGTTAACTACTAACAGAAGCTTAACAGTATACATTTCAGTAGTAATATGGTGGTATACATAATTAATAAAGTATAAATATTTATGTATACCACCATATTTGTAATCGACTGTACAACAAAACTGAGAAAAAACATCAAAAACATATATCTGGAACCGCGAAAGAACATGATATTCTTTGCATTTTCATTAGTAAAGATTGAAATTTTGTATGAAGTCTATTGTTAGTCGGAACTTAGTCAAAGTGAATAAGTGGTAATTGTACTCCATAAAATACGACGATAACGTTATTTTTTTATCCTGAAGTGAAACATTTAAATAGATGTCCCCATTTGTTTTGCAAACTCAAATGACACATACAATTGTAATCATTATAAGGCTGTATCAAAGTCCAAAAATTTTTTCGAATCCTTGGTCACATTAACTTAAAAATATAAGTACATAATAATGTTACCTCAGTATTAGTGTCGCTCAGTTCAACCTGTAGATAATGCAGGAAGTATTGGCAGAAGGAGCAGGCCACTTTATTGTTGCGCGGCACCGAGATGAACATTCGCTCGATCGGCAATGGACCGACGGGACCCACTTCCGTTTCCGTCGTGGAAATCTGTTGATACGTTAATGTTTAACATAAATCCTAAAATATCTTTCTAAAATATGTATTATGTTATTATACTTAAAGTAAAGTGAAAGTCAAAGCCATTTATTCAATTTAGACTCCAGAAGGGATTAGGCACTTATGACGGTCACATTTACTGAAGTTACCACAGGTTCGGAACTCAAGTGAAGAACAACAGTGGCCCTAAAATGGAACCCTGAGGAACTCCAATTTTAGCACTACTAACTAGTAACTTACCTTTTCTGTACTGTAACTCTTAGCTTCATCGGTGCCAATAAGTTTAACCTTGACGGCCAGTTCAGCAGGCATCAAGGGTGCAACAGAAACGTCTGCAGCCTTACCACAGATACCGATCATAGAGCAGATTTGGTCGGGCTGCAAATCTGATACTAGGAACTTGTAGATACGGGGGTAGTACTGCTCCGCTAGGTGGAGGCACTCGTCTTTGAAGTTGGCAGTCTGTTTGCAGAGACCTGAAATGGGAGTGAGTTTTGGTTTTAAAACTTAATTTTAACTTATCTATGGTGAAATGTGGTTTTCAGTTCCAATAACCTTTGCATACCAATTCGGGCATGACGAAATTAATATATTTAGTTTTTAAGTATTTCATTAAAGCGTAAGCCTTTTTAGCGTCTTTTTCTTGAGTAAACGTCTATTAAATGTTAGTTACCTTGCAACACTTTGTAGAATTCAAGTTCAGTTGTGTTAGCTACCAGGACGTCACGCAGATGTTTCACCATTTGTTCGCACAGTTCGCAAGGTACGTCACTAAAACAAACATATTATAAATTATTGTAACTTAAAAAGGATTATCGCAACTTCTAGAAGCTCCACCTAGAAATATTCTTTGGTGTTGAGTTTACCTACTGTCGATTAAATGGTTAAGCTAAGGTTAAGTTTGACAGTAACGTGACTGACTGAGTTACTGAATGGCTGACGACGCACAACCTAAATCAGTTGACCAAGGAAGATTTAAAAATAAACTTAATCTAATCAAGTACAATTTAAACCACGGGGCGCAAAGTTTTAATTAATAAAGTTTAATTTTCCTCAGCCAACAATTGAAATTGACTGCACAGCATGAAGCAACTGCATATAATTATAGCGACCGTTCTAATTGGCAAAGTTAAGTCCTTGGTTACTAAAAATTTCACTACCTTCGATACCACAGATCTTTCCATATCTCTGAGCGATAAAATACTACTAGAAATGATACTCACTCGCTAGCAGTAACGTCAGTGACGTCAGGGAAAGTGAATTCGTCGTGAGAATGGAACATGTAGTTGCACTGTCCGCTCACGTGGCAGACGCTTTGTGGGGTGAGGTCCTTCCTCACAGCTTCGAGAATGTTCTCGTAGTACTTGAATACTAGCATCGAGCAAGAGTCCGAGAATGAGCCCATGGTGCGGCATGCCTGTGGATGATTGTATTTATTAGGAAAAAAAGAAAGAAAGACTGTCATTTACACTATCAAAAAATATTCGACAAGTATTTTTTCTTTTGTCAATTAAACAAAAAAAAACGAAGAAATCGTGTCTGAAGTTCCGCGTGACATCACGTTATGGTGCAGTTTTTACTCTAAAGTTACGTATGATTTGGTTAAGCAAAAAATTACGTGTCCATTATTTTTTGATAATCTAACTGACAGACTAATTACAATTATTATATTTTTACCCAGGAATCATCCCTATTTAAAATCCTCGTAAGTATCAAAGGTATATTTATCTATTACGAAAAAACGTGGCAAGTAGTCCGAAATAGCAGTAAATGGGCCATGAGTGTCCTCAATTTTAGGAGTCACCTTAGAGCTGAAGAAGGTGGTGTAACCTGTTCTTAACACCATCCATCCATTTTCAATATCATTCTTTATTAAGAATGATTTTTAAATGGATGCTTGTACTTGTATTCGCAAATTGCATTACATATATAAATCTAATAGATGACGCGAGTGTGTGTACTTCATGTGCCAAAAGAGCAATGCTCTTCTTTGACGCTGTTTCGCGCAGACGGGGAACTCATCACTAAAGCGCTCTTGTGACGTCATGGTAGGTAGAAAATAAGTGGCACGCTTGGTTTTTATACAGATAGAAGGACTTCCGTTATCTATTTAGATGTATGTCTGTGGATTGTGCCTATTGTACAAGCCACAAAATCATTCTTTATTGGAACAGATTATAAAAGAATGGATTATTTCATAGTTATATTACACTAGTTGCGTCCCGCGGTTTCACCCGCTTACCCGAGGGATATATTGCTTTCTCGAGATAAAAAGTACCCTATGTGTTAATCCAGAACATATTCTATTTGTGTGCCAAATTTCATCCAAATCCGTTGAGATGTTGAAGCGTGATTGAGGTACAAACATCCAAACTTTCGCATTTCTAATATTAGTGAGATGAGATAAATGTATCAAAAACATGTAAAGTAAATTTTATTATGTTATATAGTATTGTGGACTTGTGGTCACTTTTATATTTTTTCCCACATGCCAATTTCCGTTTAGAAACAAATGCCAGTTATTAGGCATGTATCCTAAAATGTATTCTCAAACAAACACAAGACAATACATAAAGATGATAATACCTGTAGTATTCCAACGAGGAAATCATCATAGTTGGTAGCGTCAAACTTCTTTCTGAGCACTGCAGCGGTTCTACGGCAGTTGTTGCAGTCGGTCCTGAGTTCGATCTGGGCGTCCTGTCAAGACAATTGTGTGTAAGCAATTCAAAATGATTATGGATATTCTAAGTAATGTATCTCTCTGTTCGATGGATTTGTGAGTGATATAGGTTCGTCCATGCCTCTATAAGATAAAGGATGATATAAATATAGAGAATATTGAACGCATGTGCGATCGGCAAGTCTTATACAATGAGTTTCTTGATTGTAAATTACTACCACAATTTAATGGAGAAACCCATTGGGAAATTATTGGTAACTAGCTGTCCCCCGCGGTTTCACTCGCGTTCCCAGGTTAAAAAGCTTACGTCCTTCTCCATACCATAGGCTATGAGCTTGCCAAATTTCACCGTGATGGGTTGAGAAGTTAATGCGTGAACAAACTCACTTTCGAATTTATAATATTAGTAAGGATAGTTAGGATTATTTATCTGGTTGTATTCACATTGCAAGAGAGGCTACAACCTTGAGAAGCTGCTAATTACTGGCAAGGTGGAGGGAAAGAGGCCGAGAGGTCGAAGTCCGATGCGTTTGTCTGATCAAATACTCGCAGCATTGGAAACCAGTGTGTGTGCTGCTATCCACACAGCAGAGGACCGATCCAGATGGCGAGCAATAGTCCGTGAAAAGATAACCCACAAAAGTCACGCCCTCAGCAATGAGGGAAACCATATTCTGCGTCATCATGTCAAAAAGACCCAAACAGCAGGACAGAGAGAGACAAGTAACAAATGCGAAAAGAGGGCGCCACTTTAGCCCTTGAATAGCATAGTCAAATCTTGCATTTCTGCAGCGTAATTTAAAAATAATGGCAAAATAATCAATCACGTAATGAACAGTGGCGTGATACCGCGAACGTGAGGTCATTGAGCTACATAAACATAAATAACGCCAATTATCACGACTGATAGATAACCTGAAATAATACTATTAAAAACATCACTAATTGTGTCGAGATTAGCGTTGCATCCATTTTGTATTACAGCTATTGGAACACTGAAAGTTCGCTTCTATGACCTTAGTAATTTGATTTAGCGGACTAGTTTTTTACAAGATTATGTATGAAATTGACATTAGTGGGAAAATATCCTTGTACCGGAACAGTGAAATTCTGTTGTGCTTTATATTTTAGCATTTTCTTGTATGTATGTTCATCAATTACCTATTGATCTAAAACAATATAATGAATGCCACTACCAGCCATTTGCAGGCATCGTCAGAGATAAATTGATGCGACCAATATTCAAATTAACTTACATATTCCTTAAGCAGTTGATCAATCTTGGCGTTGTTGCACAGTCCGGCGACTGAGCACACGGTTTGTGGGTTCATCTCTGATGCTAAAGTCTCCACTAACTCAGGAACAAAGTCATCAGCCAGCTTCATGCACTCCTTGGCCACTATCTTGATGGGAATCAGTTGGCATGATCCTTCGAACACTTCTTTTAGCTCCTCCTAGATATAAGATGGGGTTCAGTCAATAAAGCGAGTGGAAGATCTTATACTGATGTAGGTACTAACCTAATATTTTATGTAATAAGTTGTAATTCAATAACACCGAAGTGTGCTACTACTTGATTTTTAACCGACGAAAAAACGGAGGAGGTTTACAAGTCGACGCGTATATTTTTTTTTTTTTTTTTTTATGTATGATCACGCATAACTTTTGACAGAGTAGTCCGATTTTGATAATTCTTTTTTTATTGGATAGGGTATACCTCGAAGGTGGTCCCATATAAATATGGATAAAAAATACCTACCCTAAGGGTGGGAAAATAGGGATGATTTATTGTTCACTCACAGATTTTAATGCTGAGTTGTGTATTACATCAAAAATTAAGCATGTAGTAATTAGTAGAGTATAGCCACAAAAAATTATAAAATAAAAACTTTTTAATAAAAAAATAAACCACCGAAAAAACTGAAAAGCAAAAAATAATTTTGAATATAACTTGAATTTTATAAGGTTTTGCAGTCGGGGACAAACCAATAACATAAGCTATTACGACAAGACGACATTAAATGAAACCACGTAAAGTACTCATGTATACGATCAACTTTTACTATGGGACCGGGGGCTCTACCGCGTAACTTTGGTGTTAATCGTAACGAACACTATTAATGAATTACTTCCAATCAGGGCCCACGAATGGTCATCGTCGCGACATACCGCGTGGGCATAATTGGATGAAATAATTTATGGTGTTCGTTACGATTAGCACCAAAGTTACGCGGTAGAGCCCCAGCTTTAAATTCGAAAAAATGAATTGCGTTAGCAATATTGCTTAGCTTCCTTTTTATTAGACAAACATTACATTTAACAAATATTAGAAAAGAAATACATATCTACGTAGGTAATTGGTTTGTCCCCGACTGCAAAACCTTATAAAATTCAAGTTATATTCAAAATTATTTTTTGCTTTTCAGTTTTTTCGGTGGTTTATTTTTTTATTAAAAAGTTTTTTTTATATTTTAACATCAAAGGAAAACTAACAGCAAGGTACATACAGTAGATGCTTATATTTGGCCCGTAAATAAACGATAGCCTGGATTGTCACATTTTGTACAATCACCTATGAAAATCTGTCTTTAGAATAGAGGAACAGAGCAGAGGATTGTAATCTGTTATAGACTTTACAATTTAGCGACTTAATTGCCATTAGAGATCATTGTGCAATAATGTGCAAGCCGCCCTTTATGCATAGTTTAAAAATTAAACAAACGTTATACAACGCTGAATTAAATAGTGTTTTTTTATTCCGTACATAGCTGGATATCGGTCAATTAGTTCGGTTATGTAATCTTAATCACGCAAGCTATATCAAGAATTGCACGCAGTTTTATATCAGTCCAACATAGTTTCACACTATATATTGTGCGGAAAACCGGTAAAGAAAAGCTTTTTCTATTTTTACTATACATACATTTTAGCCGATGAAACACATACCTTTTGAATTAAACAGCTGTTTTTTTTGTGATATCGCAGTTGTTGCCGTAGTAAAAGTTGTTCGTATTTATGAGTACTTTACGTGGTTTTATTAATTGTTGTACCTATCCGCCCTGTATATGTTCTGCGGTAGTAACGTCCGTGAATCTTATGAATGTTGTTTAAAAGTCGACCATAATATATCAAACAAAGGAATAGTATTAAAATCACACAGAAAACTATCTATACATGTACGATTATATATCAATCCAGCTACTTCAATAACATTGTTTAAGGTCGTTATAATGCATACAACTTAGCTATCAGTATGTACACGTAATGTCCTGTTTGTGACGCATTACTGGATAATGGTACAATAGTAATTAATTTATATTTTTTGTTGACACATACTTTTGTATTGTGGATCCTTATCCATTTAAATTGAGTCTAACTCTAGTTTATTTACTACGTTTTGACGGTAGAAGAAATGAACAATTTTTTATGAAAGTTGGCTATGAATAGATTAGACAGGTTTTTTTTCAGGGAACGCAGAGGGCGCTACAGACATATAGCAGAACTTTGGCACATTCGATAGCATTAATGAATCAGACTATTCATTATAGATATTGTTATTAAGTCTACAAGTTTGAATACAGATCTCATTTACATAAAAGTTGTTCTTGTGTTTGTTAAAGAAGAAAATATCTATATCTATAATAATAGGCTTTTAATAACATGAATAATAATGGTTTGTTAGTATTGTCATTGTTCGTGGCTATTAGACGTTTCTTATCGTACAGCGTCGTAGGGCAGAGTTTATAGAACGAGAAAAGTTCACATTTTGTTTACCTACACTGATAAAAATGTGACACCTATTAGCGTCGTACGAACAAGGAAATTAAGAATACTTTACATTCCTGTAGACGCATGATTTTTTAACAAAACAGGATAAATAGAAACGATTCACCGTCTACATTATTTATGTTTCTGTCAATTAATTATTATTTCCGTAAGGCGAGAAAAAACATGTACATTTTGAAAAAGACGCAATTTGAATTGCTAATAAGTATTACTAGTCCATTGATTAGACCGTGATGAACTATGCAATTCCTGTAGAAGTGTGAATATTTATTTTCATACATTATTGTATTAATAATATTTTAATATGGAAGTAACATTTGAATTATAATATTGCAAAACATGTGACATTAGGAAAACCAGTCGATTTCCTGAATACAAAGAAGTGGGGAAATATTCACGGATTGAAATACCTAATAACATTTCAATTCCGCTCTGGGTTTGCGTATAAGGCTCAAATCTGCTGTATCTAAAGTTGTCAAAAGCTTACTATCAGTAGTCAAACTGTCTTCTATCGATTGTCATTTATACAAGCGATATGCACCCTAATTCTTAATGCATTAGAATCCTACGAGTTACAACTTCAGTAAATATACCTGAGTTTCATTGCTCTGAAGCTGGTCGCGTGCTTGTTTAACCATATCCGTGCATATCTTGCAGATGCTGTCCGTGTCCTCAGGGAAGGAGGTCTTGGGCCACACTCTGTTTACGCAGTGGTGTGTTGCCCTGCATTCCCGCCCGGTACTGTGGAATGGTAGATTATTGTAGATTGTGATACTACCAATGCCCTCAATAGTATCTGTTAGCACATCAAAGCCATGATTACACCCAGGTAAATGTACAATAAATTTTCAAGGGATTCACCGAGAATGTAGCAACATTATAATAGGTTCTTTGCAAGAAAACATAGTGAGGAATCAAGTGCAATACGATTGGTAAGTATAATTTGAATACACATGTGAAGTCACATCACATATCGCCCCGTCGAGTTCGATTGATGTTCTTAAAGAAAAGTCGTGCCCAAGCAATGAGGAAATTTAACTTCAAACTTTAATTGACTTATCATAAGACTGGTTTCTGCATATAATTGTAATTCAAAATTATGTTACAGATAAGCCTTGAGGGCTTCTTGATCATGTTATTGTGAGGATAAGTATTTAACATTCTGCTAAGTTTGAACAAGTTATTTATTTTAATGTCGAATAAGCTTAACTTAAGTATTTTGGACAATCAATTGTAAGTGAAACAGTTCAATGTCCAACTTACAGAATACCGCAGCCAAATAACTTTATAATATTGTGTAAAGTTGTGTTCCTGCGCGTGAGTAAGGTCGCCAGAGCTCATAGGGGAGGGGGGAAAGGTCGGTAACGCGTGAGCGATGCTTCGTGTGTTGCAAGCGTCCATATGGCTACGGTAACCGCTTACCATCAGGCGGGCCGTATGCTTGTTTACTGACTTAGTCGGATAAAAAAAAAAAAAAAAAACTGGTGTCATTATTCCAGTACGAATCGAACAAGCGTCTCAATAAGCTGGTTACACAAGACAATTATGTAATGCAATACCAATATTTTGCAACTTGAAGACCGTTGACTCCCGAAACGAATCTATAAACGATGGAAGTATCAACATTAAGGTGTCCTACTTAAGTTGTTTGAAAACAATCTATTGTTTTGAATTCTGAGCAATCATTGCTAAATGTTAAGTTATGTATGAATTTTATCTCCATCCCTATAGGGACCTTGTGATATATCACAAGGTACAATTTCTATACAAAAAAAAAGTAACAAATATGGCTTAATGGATTTGGTACTGACCTGAAGTTGCTGCACCAGTATGATGGACCCCACGTGCATCGGGCACCGCCTAGGAGAGGTTCTGGAAGAAACAGAGAGTAGTTTCTTTTTTAGCTCTTTGTTATATAAATCCTTGATTTACTCCTTAAATTATATTTTGCCGTATGCTAGAGCCACCTAAGTGGTATAAAAAAAAATTAAAATTTATATTCTATTTTTTATTGAATCTATATATATAAAAATCAATGCCACTTTTTGTTGTAATTTTATAACTCAAGAACGGGATCACCTATCCAAACCAAATGTTTAGGCTTTGTTCGGACTATTTAGTAGATGGTTTATGTGAAGTTTGCACAAAATCGGTCGAGCGGTTCGTCATTTATCACATTTTTATAATTTCACTTTATACGTAGCGAAGCACGTACCGGGCCGCTAGTTAATTATAATCTAATTTGTGAAACTACTCCAAATTCTAAATATGTCTAATGTGTCGGGTAATTTTAAGTCTATTAATTACTTGCTATGTAACATGAAGCGCTCGTGGTATAGCATGATTAGCCGTTCTTAATCGATCGGCAATGTGAAGCTACGTCTGTCGTGGTCGGTACCTGGATGGGTGACCGCCTAGTGGTATTTCAAATCGAGCGTTTCCGTAAAGCCGTTGGCCCGGTTATCACTTAATTGTCATAGTCGTTAAGCAAGTTGGAGGCCTTCTAGGCGGCTTGAAAACTCCAACAGTGGGTCGATCACTAGCCTACCTCCACCGATCCGCAGTGGGCACGCGTGGTGGAGTATCGCCCAGTCCCTTTCACCCTCATTTGTGAAAGGAGGCCTGTGCTCAGCAGTGGGAAATTATAAGCTGATGATGATGTAACATTAAGAAATCGATCATTATGAGTGTTTTAATACGCTGATGGTAAGCGGTTACCGTACAAGCTATAGACGCTTGCAGGCGTATTACTCGTGCGTGCGAGGCCAACCCTAATTGTTGTTTCGTTGACGATATTGTATTATTCTGCTCAAATCTCAATAAAACAAAACTACGACTCGACTGTAAATAAATTGAATACCTATACATATTTTTTCACGCTCTGTCGTCACATCTTCCAATGAAATGGCCGTTTGCGCCGCTCCAATTGACACCGCTTTTGTAGATTATCGAACATTTACGTATAAATACGTATACTAGAACATTCCAATAGAAACCGCGGTAAACTGAAGTTATATCAACGACTATATAATACTTAGTGGGTTTCTATACTATAACGTAGTTTTTATTAGTTTTTCTTAATCAAGCTATCTATGCGTAGGCTTTATAATAATGTTAAGAAAATATAATCCTAACTAATATTATTAATGCGAAAGTGAGTTTGTTTGTTTGTTACGCCTTCACGCCTCAACTACTCGGATCATTATGGCATGCAGATAGCCTATGGTATGGAGAAGAACATAGGCTATTTTTTGTCCCGGGAACGCGGGTGAAACCGTGGGGGACAGCTAGAAATAGATATTATGACGCTGAATGATTGGACAATCAAGGAGTCCTAATTAGGGAATGCAAACCGGTTTCACCGAAAATCGAAAAACCGGTTATTCGGTACGGTTTTGACCAACCAAAAAAACCGGTTTTACATAGCACTAAAACCGGTTTTTCGATTTTTTTCGGTTATTCTTTCAATGTTAGAAAAACTAACAAAGGAAGATTTGCCGCCGTTTTGTAAACTGAGTGCAATGCAGGGAGTATTTTTGTAATGAACTGAAGTGTGTATTGTGTTGAGCTGGTAACAAAATAACTTATAATAATGATTGTTTTTATGATAGATATAAAATACGTAAAACGTTTTACAATACTTAGGCAGCAAACAAGCGTACGGCCCGCCTAATGATAACCAGTTACCGTAGCCTATGGATGCTTGCAACATAACGGTTATCACTCGCACGTTGCCAACCCTCAAACTTTTTGAAGCGGGGAGCTCATTCCACAGCCTGAGCATTCGCGATAGGAAGCTTCCTTAAAACCGCACAGTACGAGACCATTTTGGTTCCAATGTGTGAGGATGGACTCCCCATCGGTGACTACGATGGTAGAAGGTGACTGGGCATTAGGTCAAACAATTCTTCAGAGCACTGTCCGTTGGAGAAGCGGTAGAACTCACATAAGAAGGCAGTCTCTCCTCAGACTAAGGGGCTTTAAAACACTTGTGAGCTCGGGATCGTTGACAATTATACCAGCACGTCGCTAGTACGAACTGAGTCTTAATACCAAAGCTGGTATCCAGGTCCCACAGAAGACAGCATCATTCCATTTGGGCCGGACTTGCGACTTATATAGTTGCAGTCTTTGTCTCGTTAAGAAGTACTTCGCTCTATTAATCACACCGAGTTTTTTCGATACCCTGCAGATGATTTTGGAACAGAAACGCGAAGGATCCCAATGATTTTCGTGATGTTGAGGGACATGTTCCAGAAATGAGGAGCCACACAAAATTGACTTTTCGCAACGGTGAATGCGCATGGCTTGCGTGTGACTTAGTGGGGTTGAAATAGACTAGGTTTAGTCGACCCCAATCGGAGTCACTAGTTTCTGTACTCTCGATTTCAGACAAGTCCTTCGCGCCTCTTCTCCAATATAGAACGAGGGATATTTGTACGACTCGTGTAATGAGCGTCTCCTGTAATTTCATCTGAATAGCAATTAATGCTAGCAATAGAGAGTATATCATTAATATGCTGGAGGAACAGTGTTGGTGATAATCCAGAGCCTTGCGGGACGCCAGCATTAATGTCATGCTATCGGTGCAACTACTGTCTACGAAGGCTCTTATGTATGCCAAACAGCAAGCTGACTGATTGGTGTTATTTTTTACCCATCTGAACGACAACAATTTATCTAAGTAAAACATTCGTATAATAATAATCACGTAACCACTGACCCGCCCATAAGGGGCGATGACGAAGCCTAAGATGAAACGCTTACCCAGAAGAAACCTATTCACTATGGCCTTGAAAGTTCCTAGATTGTAAGCGTCAGGAAACACAGACACCGGAAGCAAATTCCACTCCCTTGCTGTCCGTATTATAAATGAGGATGCAAAACGCTGTGTCCGTATTTTCGGTATGTCAACAACGTACGGGTGAAAATTTTCCCGGCGTCTTGTGGTTCTGAGTGGTTTTTGAGTACACGCAAGTTGCTGTGCCGCTACAATATGGCATGTTCATAATATTACGTGTGAAATTAATATTATAACGTACGTAACATAATTCAATAAATGTTTAAATAATTATTCTACTTCTACTGATCTATTTTTTAACATAAAGTCATCATATCTCGAAGCAATTAAAAACCAAGCAAACGTGATATGTTTTTATGATTTCATTCGTTTAAAATAAAATCAAAAGGAAAGGAACTGTTCAGTCTATATAAACGAGTCTCTGATGAAGATGAATCTACAGAGTTAAATATACTATTATTTCCATCAATTTGATGAAAAAGAGATGGATGGATTGTGTGATAGATGATATGGGTAAGAAAGTGAAAGGAGTGAATGTTGGTATAACGGATAGAAGAGACGAATGGAAGAAGCGTATGTAAGCATATTGCGCCGACCCCAAATGATTGGGAACAAGGCAGGCAGATGGTGATAATGAACTTGGGTTTTCTTTTATACTCACTTCATTAACTTTAACCGACTATCGCAAACTGAGGAATTAGTTTGCGATTTTTAAATCTTAGGCACGGTTATTATCTATAATTTGAGCTATAGAAATAACGTGCAAAAAAACGAGCGAACATTAAAAAAACCGGTTTTAAAACCGGTTAACCGGTTTTACCTCTCAATAACCGAAAAAAAAACCGGTTTTCATTTTGCCACGGTTTTGCATTCCCTAGTCCTAATACGAAGAGTTACGCATCCATCTCTCAAAATTCATAAAAAACAAAGTGACATTTGTAAAATTGACGAACGTTATATTCCTCACACAACTCCAACAATAGCTAGTGCCATATGAACAAAATTCAACAATCAACATGGATATATAGAAGATACACACATATAATACTAGCGTTTCGTAGTAAAGCTGTTTACAGAATTGACACACATTTCTTTCGTTTAGCACGCAATATTCTGTTATTGTACATTTGAATTATAACTTGAAAAATTTGTGTTAAAAGATGGAAACTGAAATCAGTGTATTTTTCTCACGTGTATCAGAAGTCTCTAATTATAAACGAAATTACACGGACAATACTTATGTAATTACAAAGTATAATAGATAGCAATGACCGTTAAGTACTTGTTTGAAAGATGATTAGTTAAGATGTTTTGAGAGAGGTACAGCATAGCGTTTATTCGCTCAAAGATCAGCTCGGCTGGGGAAGTACCTTACAGAATACCGCAGCCAAATAACTTTATGTTGTGTAAAGTTGTGTTCCTGCGCGTGAGTAAGGTCGTCAGAGCTCATTGGGGAGGGGGGAAGGGTCGGTAACGCGTGAGCGACGCTTCTTGTGTTGCAAGCGTCCATATGGCTACGGTAACCGCTTACCATCAGGCGGGACGTATGCTTGTTTACCGACATAGTCGTATAAAAAAAAAGAAAAGTTCATTAGGTCACTATTATTTCGTTCTCTAGCAAAGGCATAGAATTAGGGCATGTAATATCGGAATGTTTTTCAATTCCGATATTGATTTCCGATATCGGAATTCCGATATTAATATCGGAATTCGATTTTTTTTATTATAAATTGCACATATTCCTTATAAACTTCACATAATTATCTATCTATACTAATATTATAAAGGGGAAGAGTTTTTTGTTTGGTTAAACTGGCTAATATGTGGAACTGCCGGTCAGATTCGTTTTTTTTTTCCACTTATTGGAAGCTACATTCTCCCCGAGTATTATAGGCTACTTTTGATCCCGGGAACGCGGGTGAAACCTCGGGGACAACTAGTTCGTTATAAAGTTGGATTGAAAACATCTTCTGCTCAGTCAAGCACTCCTGTCAGAGTGGTTGCAATAGATAGTGTACATGGTGGGTCTTCAATGTTCTCCTTGACTAGGTCTACAGATTTCGTAGCGTTGCGAGTACACTCTCCCACCCTGGACAATAAGACTCTTCATCGAGTTTTCGTTTCTGCAGATGTAACCAAATAACTCTCTGTCGAAGAAGCTCTTTGTCGAAGTTCGACCTACCTAGTTGGACAATCTATCCTAGGTAAACATACTCGTCCATAACTTCGAGAACGGTCCTCCCAACAATGGCCGACATTGGCGGAATATGAACATTAGACATATTTTTTTTTAAAAGGACTAAATTTCTTACATCATTTTGTTATGTTTGTTAGAAAGAGATATAGTCAGACTAAATTATTTTAGTTGTAAACAACAGAACCAGCACCATTTTATGTTTGTTTTTTAAACGCTCGGTTTTCTTGCTAATATTTTCCTAAAAACAAAGCGTCAAGCATTTTTATGGATAGTGAACATCGTATTTTTAACCGACTTCAAAAAAAGGAGGAGGTTCTCAATTCGGTTGTATTTTTTGTTGAAAAAATACGCTCACTTGCAACACTGGTAGGCAAAATTGATGTACGATACGTTAATTTTATAGCTCTAGGTGACCATACCTTGTGGCGCGCTTAAAAGCTTTATTTAAAAACTCAAATAGAAAAAATATCCGATTCCGATATTACGATATTGTATCACTCAATTCCGATATTGTAATATCGGAAAAAACGGTCCGAGATTCCGATATTACGAGATTCCGAGATTCATGCCCTACATAGAATACTATTTGCCAAAAAACAACATTAGTGAAACAAACTTAGTTGTGTTGTCTTTATTTGTATAACACCTACAAATATTTTGTTTTACATGTTTACACAATTTCAGTATTGGCTTGGCAATGAGAGTTTGTTTTTTCCTTCCTTCACTCACGCACATACAGCGACCAAAGCGTCGCATAGACGACATTTTTGGCACAAGATTAGCTGGTTTGGCGACGAAAGACATATGCTACTTTTTATGCATGCAGGTGGAGGAAACTAATAAGACAAAATTGTCTAAATGACTTTGTTTTGAACGCCTTTTCATTACCTACTATTCCTAGCCGCAGCTCATAGCATATCACTTGTATACAGTTAATCAACGTCATGTATCAATGATTCATTTTACAATTGTTTACATAAAACAGATAGTGCACCACAAGTAGGTATTTATGATACGACTTACCTTTGTGCTTGCCTTGTTCAGGCGACTTCTTTTTCTGCGAAACAAAACATTATTGTTAATACCGGTGTCTATTGGTTGAGTGTATGTGGGAAACTTCACTTGTATCAATAGAAATTAATGACGAAATTCAACAAGTTTATTACAGTAGGTAAATATCATTTACAGAATTGGGTCTCTACTTATTGATAGATAAAAAGTACATCAAGAAGTAGTTTTAGTAAAACCCAGGTTTTACGTAACCCCGGCTCTTTTTGTTATATGACTTTAGAAAGTGACGGACATACTGAATACCTGGATTTTACTATAATTAAACCGTATCATGTAATAAGGGGATTTAAGATTTACTTCAAGCGCGGTATAGCATAATTAGCCGTTCTTAATCGATCGGCAAAGTTAAGCTACCACCCGTGTGGCCGGTACCTGGATTTTGTTATACAGTAAAATAATCAATAATGCAAGACAAGGATCAAGACTTTTACATCTCTGAAGGAGTTTTGAGTTATACCATCAGTGACCTTGAATACTTACATCCAAAGCGATAGCGTTGTCGACCTTCTTGTTATTGCACATGCCGACGATCCTGCACATGGTCTCCGGCGTTGCATCTGACTGGAGAACATGGTTCAGGTAGTCCTCGAAGTGTGCCGTGTTGTCCTTGCACATCTTAGCTACCGTCGGGTACGAGACATCGCGGCAAGCTGAGCTCACGCGGGTTGCTAGGTACTCCTGTTATACAGTGTGGTCATTTTAGCCGGATCCAGTAAGGGCAAACTACCTTAAGGGGTAAAGCCGCGTGAATGTCTTAGGAGACTATCCCAAACACTTTCAGTTATTGCCATCGGAGTTTACAAAACTGCATTCATTTTCCTATCAAAATATGGGTATGGAGGTGCAAGGTGGATGACACCTCCATGTAAAAGGGAAGATCTTCCGCCAGGCTAAGGCATCGTGCCTGAAGCCGCGGTCTAACTGCATCTGTCGGACAGTTGTATAAGTATAATGCAGATTCTCGAGAAAACTTCGTAAGCGCGATGTAGGATACCTATTATGGCGTCACGCCTCCTATCTTTCTCTGTGTGAAATATCTCAGTGTTACTGATAAAGATGGCTGATAGATGTCGCTACATGGAAAAAGATTTTTTCGACTCGTGACGTTTCTAGTACCATAACCAAACTTGGCACCATAGAGCCATTTTATCCTGGTCGGAGACAAGATCGATTAAGCTGATAATATTCTTTTACGAAAATCTCCGTTTTCTCGCAGACTTTTTTTTAATCTGTAAATTCCGTTTGCAAAAAACGCGCGATTTAAAAATATAACAATGACATCAATTGTTATAATAGCTGCCCTCACTGACCCGGATAAAATGTCCACTCTGTTTAGTGTTTGTTCCATGACGGGTTTTTTATAATAAACCTTACTGAAAGAATTCATACATGAAACTAGCTCGACCCACTAATGAACACGCCCAACCCACAATGAATCAGATCCTCATTAATATTAATTAATAATGTATTAGGGTATTCCTGTAAAAGTAGATGTAAGTAGATAAATAAATAAATATATTTTTTTACCACAATATTATGTCTGTGACCCATATCATTGCTTTACATGCAATGTTATACTTATTACACAAAACGTATCACATTATAAATATTTATTTCACATAACAAATATAACTAATCAATTCTATCTATCTAATCTGGTGACATTGTTATGCCCATTTTAATCAGAATTAATAACATTTTTGATAAACGGACATGCCTAATTCAAACAAGCATACGACCCGCCTGATGGTAAGCGGTTACCGTAGCCTATGGACGCTTGCAACGCCAGTTCTACTCGCGCGTTGCCCATCCTGCAGAAATCTCTTCACACCCTTTTAGAAGAACCCCATGTTGTACTCCATTGAGAAAACCACGGCTTGATGTGTCTCATTGTTTAGAATAAAAATAATAGTAATATTATAAACCACAGTGCGGCCGACGAAAGAATGCATTTCTGACACCTGGTAATATAGGCCAAACCCTGAAAACGGCTAATAATGGGACTTTCACTAACTAAGATGAAAGATGCATAAGAAAATACTGAACCTTCCTGTGAAAGTCCCATTGCAATATGATAGCCGTTTCCGAGAACAGCACAATATTAACAGATGTCAGAAACGCATTCTCTCGGCGGCCGCACTGTATCACCTACTTATTTAATCACGTGGTAATATTTTTTCGATGGTAATAGATTAGAATCTGATGTTTTCTCTAAAATAACAAAATTGCGCCGGAACTGTGTTGATTTTGAGCCATCTCTTTTGGACTCTGCTTCAGTACCTACCTTATTAATAAGGTCCTTAACATCCTTCAACTGTCTGAAGAGTCGTACAAACTTGATTGATACTTCATTGTTGGTGATATCTTCATTTTGCTTCTCCCATACTGTGGCGATGCAGTGCCCCACGGCCCCACACTCAGCGCCGCGCCTGGCATGATTCAATATATTAGTGTTTATTGAATATGATTCACAAACAAATACATTATATAGGTAGTTTACTCATCACGGAACTGATTCATTTATATATGAACAAACTCTATAACTTATTTCTCGGTATTTTTATCAATAGACGATAGTGTTTGACAATAATCTCACAAAGGTCAGTCATGTGGCCAAAGATGGCAATAACACAAAGCCTAAAACTGGCTCTCAAATGCAGTTGACGGAAAAGACTCTATAGTAGGTACAGTCGAGGACATAAATATGTATACACTTTTTGAAATTCAAAAGCGATTTTCTCGCTTGTTTAACATTTAAGTGTTAAGCTATTACACAAATCATAATAGTATATGTTAGAAGCTTCTGCCTTTATAATATCTCATAATTTCAATCAGTAGTTTAAGAGGAAACCGTTGTTGAATTTTACTAATTGTATACATATTTGTATTTGTACATGGCAACAGATTTTTAACTTGCGGGTGGTAGGTAGCCAGTGAGAACTACAAAGTACCCAATGCTATAGTTTCCCCTACCGAAAGCTCTTTGTGGGATTCGAACCCGCAACCTTCGTTAAGTCATTCAGCATCACTACACTGAATTATAAATGAATGCAAGTTCATACAATTTATGGTACTTACTTCAGACTTTGACACCAATATGAAGGTCCGTAAACACACTCTTTTGGTACTTGGCGTGCAAATGTCAAATCTGTCAGACAAAACAAAAAATATACTTTTAAATAATAATCCAATTATTTTGATGAACGACCTTTTGGAATGCAGCAGTCACTGCTTGATAAAGGGTCCATTCAGCACCAGAGTGCACACAGGCCAAGGAACAAATAACATCACAGAAATGCAAATGAATAAATCCTAACTAATATATTATAAATGAGAATGTGAGTTTGTTTATTACGCTTTCAAGCCTAAACCACTGTACTGATCATGATAAAATTTTGAATGCAAATAGCTTATGGTATGGAGGAGGACAGAGGCTACTTTTTATTCCAGTAATGGTGAAACCGCCGGGGACTGCTAGTGAATGATAAATTAATGTGGATTACAGACAATTATACACATTTTATTTATATACATTAGCATTATAGCAACAAGTAAATGAGAGTGTATGTCAAGCTCAAGTATATGTCAAGCTCAAGTATATGTCAAGCTCAAGTATATGTCAAGAAAATGATATCCGTTTCAAGTATCATCTTTCCCTCTTATTTTTGTAATCTTTTCAGTGTGCTGGCATTTATACCTTTACAGATTAATTTCTGAACACTGTAAAGTATGAACATTGCCATGTTTGGTAAAATATTTTTGTGTGTTATACAACTTATACACTTAAATAGCCAATTGCTGCTAATACTTATAATAAGATTAGGGATTGCAATCCGGATACTTCGAAATCCGAAAATGACTGAAAAATCCGGATTTTAGGGTCCTATTATAAATCCGAATATTGAGAATAAAATCCGGTTTTTTCGAATTTTAATCTTAATTGATAATAATTGATGTTTAAGTAAAAATTTTCATTAAATATCCAGTACATTTAGGTCAGTATTACTCTGAAATCTATGCACCGCTCGGCTCACACGCGGCTAGCTGCTACCGCTCATCCATCTAGCTAATAGTTAAGTCGGCCAGTGAGTCTTAGATGGAGGCGATGCGCGCGCGGCGCGAGTAACAACTCTTTGCACAACGTAATATCAAGAATGATAGTTCTATATAGTCGGGTTACCGCTGAAAGCATTTTGTATATCGGCTGATCTCAGTTTTTTTTTACTTTTGAAAGGGTCTGACACACCCGCTTTCTAAGCAAGCTTCCTTCATATGAAATCTCTGGTGGTTTGTGCGCTTGGATTTCCGATTTCCTGAGCGAACGGTCTATTCATGTAGTCATAGACGGTTGTTCGTCGGACCTTTTCGCAATCAATTCCACAGAGATCAGATTCAGTTCTCTCTGCAACCTTATTTCTGCTGCATATTAACGATCTGGTGAAGCCCGGTATCTTTGGGTACGTAGACGATAGCACCGTTGTCATAGATCCAATTGTTGCGAGAGGCCATGGTAGAGCGTTTGAACGTAACATTACAGGCAGTCTCCGATTGGAGCAATGCCAATCTGGTCACTTTTAATGCCACCATGACGCAGGTGTGTCTTTTCACCACCAAACGGAGCCCTTTCCACCAGGCTCTCGCCCTCGACTCAATAAACCGCCGAGCCAGAAGACTCATCGAATATGAGACTAATTATGACGAAACTCACGAGGCTCGACCATCGAAGAAAGGTTGTTTGCCTTATCGGTTTTGTACAGGATATATTTTTGAGAGTGTGTGCAGGAATTGCTCAACCTTATTCCAACCACCATCCCTATTTTTACTCCGAACCACAAGACACGGGGATTTTTTTTCTTTTGTATCCTCAATTATAATGCGGACAGCAAGGGAGTGGAACTTGCTTCCGGCGACTGTAGTTCCTGACTCTTAGAATCTAGGGACTTTCACGGCCAGAATGAATAGGTTCCATTTGGGTTAGCGTGCTCCACCTTAGGCTTCGTCCTTTATGGACGGCTCAGTAGCCAAATACAAGCCCATTTTTTTTTTAATATTACTTGCAGTTTAATTGAATTTTTATTCAAAAGCAAGCAATGGAAATACAATAAAATAGAACATCTCTCTTCAAACTACTAATAATTAAGCATAAACTACGCGTACAGTTTAAAATTACAAATTACTGCAAAAAAATACAAAAATCCGAAAAATCCGGATAATCCGGATTTATATGTGATGATAAACTTTGAATCCGGATTTGAAAAAAATCCGGATTTTGCAATCCCTAAATAAGATTAAATTACAGTGGTGACCTGTAGTTAAGTACAAAACACACACCTGGAAAATCTTATCCAGAACCCAAACATACCATGGAAAAATATGTTTCATTTCAATTAATATGGGACATGTAATGAGTGAGTAAGAAATTATAATTACCATATTTCTTCATTACTATTCTAATTTAAATTAATATTGGTGGTTTATATAAAGTTGATTATATTACAAAGTTTAAATAACCTACAAAAAGGTACAATCACCTATTTATCATTTTAATAATAAAAATACAATAAAGATATGAATACAAGTCAAGTGGGGTCAGCATATTGTGTTGTTATGATGACTGTTTATTAGAAAAAATTTAATAGTTCATTATGTTTGTTACATAAATTTTATGTATTAGAATGTTTTCTACAGACACATATATAAAACAACTTAGCAATACCTGTCATGAAATAAACTAAATAAATATTTGTCAAAAAAAATATATATACAAGCTTTCTTTTTCTGTTATTCTTGTTGACTGTACTTGCGTTGTCTTCCAATATACTAATCCGACCACTGGAAGTGAGTGAGATTTGCTTGCAAGATTTGACCCAAATGATTTGCAAGTTTAATAAAAGCTCGTAAAAGAAAACAAAAATCAAATAATAAAGTCAGAAGTTCAGATTTTCTAGTTGAATGATCTGACATCAATAAAATCATTAATGAATGTGCATAGACCCTAAGATGAAGCTATAATAATAATATTTTTTATTAGCTGGTGGATATATTGACAAAGCCATTCAAAATTTAAACATAACCCAATACAGCAAGGTTCATACTGCAAACAGTAATATGAACTGCAAAATGTGGTTTGTTTTATTTTAAAATAGGAAATATGATCACAAAACACTTGTTATTACAGTGAGTAACATAATTATGTGAATCATGAGCTACTGAGCTAATGAAGGATCATTGATAATATTTAAAATTTGTTGTTAATTACATATTAGGTATCATAAATACATAATGAGGTTAGTTGCCTCATTACTTATTTATGTATTTATAGGCTTTACTAATTTATAATTTAGAGGAATTTATAAGATACATTCTAAGTAAGTAAGAACTGGGTAGCACCTGGAGAATGAATCACCTCCAGATGCTACCCAATTCTTTTGATATCAAATAGCAAGGGACAGCTTGTTGCTTGTCTCTGTACATATATATAGGCATAAGAACAAGATGGCCACTAACACTTTTGATCTACAATGCATAATTCTGTTGTTATTTTTGGTTGTCTTCTGTTGTGTTAATAAATAAATTGAAAATTTAAAATCAAAATTAAAAATTCATTTATTCGGTTGAGGCCCTGGTAAGGCACTTATGAATGTTTAATTGGTACATATAGTTGAATTTACCACCGCTTCGGAATTGACATTGCATGCACATGCTCCAAAAAATACCATGCTACTCATAAAGCGCTATTTAACTAATATACCTACTATTTAAATGGTCACGTAAATAAAGTCACTTTATTTGACAATGACAATAGTGTGACATTATTTATGTGACCCTTTAAACAGTATATTAGTTAAATAACGGTTTATGAGTAAGAGGAATAGTGTTATATCCTTTGTTATTACAATGATTTTTGACTGTAAATATCTTGGCAAGAAAAATACATTACAATTGCAACAGTAGGTTCATTTCATTAAGTCCATTTTATAAATATTTTGTCATTAATGTAATAAAGTGTGAATACATATTTTTAAATAGTCAAACTATTCATTTGTTGTAAATAACTAGTTATAAGGACCACAATTTACAATATACATGGTAGGTAAAAAATACCATGCTACTCAAAATCTTACATTATAAAGTTATAATGTAAGATTTTGAGTAGCATGTAGCATTATAAAGTTATAATGTAAGATTTTGAGTAGCATGGTATTTTTTGGAGCATGTGCATGCAATGTCAATTCCGAAGCGGTGGTAAATTCAACTATATGTACCAATTAAACGTTCATAAGTGCCTTACCAGGGCCTAAACTGAATAAATTAATTTTGATTTTAAATGTTCAAATCATTTCAATCAATATGTACCATTACCAAACGTAACATTGATATAATTTTGAATGGATCTATGTCAGAGAGAAAAAATGCATTGCCAATGCAAAACCATGCATGTTATTTATGTAGGTACCTACAAAATAATAGCAAAACAAGTTTCAATGATAAATCGACACAATCGAGTATTCAGAAACTGTTTGTTTTATTGAGCTATAATTAACAAACTTGAAATATTACAAGGCTATAATTTAATTACCACGAAACAACAATAAAAAATACTTACTTGCACAACAAAAGAGTGTAACGGATATTAGACAAACAGCTAACGCGTTCGTCATTATGAACGTTCGAAATTTATCTCGTGCAGTCCAGTTTCGTGCTCCGCGTGTAAAATATTAAACAAATACCCGATAATTTCACTTTGTTTGGAAGTTAAATGCGTATCGATTGATAAACAAATTGTCAAGTCACCGTCCAAGCAGATGCACGGAAACGACAAACAAATCTGCCGTCTGTCATTCTGTCAGAACTAGAAGTAGTAGTGTTGTTGACATTACATCGATACATCGAAAATATCGATTTTCACCAATCGATGCATTCATTCGACTTAATCGTTTATCCTCGAGGCATTGATGTATTTCATTCAGTGGATTGAATTAACGTACGCAGTCTATTTCACTGCGTGGAATCTTTCTCGATTTGATCTCTGGGGTGCGTTCAGTTACTACACACCGGGTGACCGGTGTGTAGTAACTGAACATGTGTGAACATGTGTCGCACCACATGTTATTGAAATGTTACTGAACGCTACGATGATCGTCGGGCGATCACACGGCGTAGTTACTGAACGCAGCCCTGTGTTTTATATTTAGGGGTAGCTCCTGCAAGGGCGGGAAATTTAAAATGTTATTTTTTGGAACGACAGGACAAGTTAGCAGGTATTCATACGTTTGAAGTACGTACCTACTCAATTTTTACATTTTGCTCGTCAGAAAATAAGGAACGTCTGGCGGCACTGGAATATTTATTTATTTATTTATTTGGGACAAAAACAGTACAAACATATTAAATTAAATTAAGAATGATATAACATATGTGGTAGTGCTAAATGTTTGACCAACAATATTTTATTTATTTGGAATAGCAAACAACAACATTATACAATTTTACAAATAAAGATTAACATAAAAGTATAAAATAATGCTGTCCACTGCGCTATCCGCGTGTTAACATTATAAAATTGATATTTAAACACCAAAAGAGGACTATTACTACACAGACTATTAAAAATACAGAGCAATTAAAATAACCATTATACATAACCAAACCGAAGACAATATATAAAAATAATAATAATAATAATAAAGGATAAAGCGTAAATACAAGGGTGCACAAAGAACAAACAAATCAACACAAAGACAAGAGACATTAACCAAAATCAATAAAGTAAATTTAATTAGGAATCTAGGGTCGCAAGTATACAGCGCTTAAAATTATTTATGGAACACGCAAAGATATCAACGTGTTGAAACGTTGTATTATAACACTCCACCAATCGCCGAATAGGGGACCGCAGGCCGGTATTAGTTCGACATGACGACAAAGCAAATAGTGTATCGTACGCACTTCGCGTCTATGAATAGTACGTGGGATTGAGTAGCATATACTGTTTGTGAGCTCAATACAGTCGAAGTTATTATTTACAATATTATATAATGTGATAGCTTCAAGGTATTTACGCCTTGACTGTAGAGTTAGAAGTTTGTATTTACCAAGTATCTGAGTATATGATAGGTATAATCCATGACACCTGTAGTGTGCGGCACGAAAGAATTTCCGTTGGACATTCTCTATTGCGTCTATATATTTATTATAGAAGGGGTTCCAGACAGGGACGGCATACTCAAGCTGTGAACGCACAAGGGTTTTATATAGGTATAAATATGTGGAAGGTCTTTTAAAGTCCTTGGAAGCCCTCATTATAAAGCCAAACATTTTGAAGGCTTTGCCGATAATCTTTTCAATATGAAGATTTAGGTGCAGTTTAGAATCGAGTAGTATTCCTAGGTCTTTCACGAAGGTGACCTTTTTAAGAGAAGCATCACAGAGCCTATAATCAAATTCAATAATGTTCTTATTTTTGGTAAAGTTAATGTAATTGCACTTAGGTATACTTAAATGCAGTTTATTACTGCTGCAGTAAGATGTTAATCTGTTTAGGTCTTTCTGGAATAATCTGCAGTCTTCAATAGATGTAATTGATTTGTAGGCTTTTAAATCATCAGCGTATAAAATAAATTTGGAGTGAGAGAAGCATTTTTTAATGTCATTTATAAAGAGTGTAAATAAAAGAGGACCGAGTATAGAGCCCTGTGGGACCCCTGAGGAGATATGTATATTGTTAGACTGATACCCATTAACAACTACTTTCTGGGACCTATTAAGTATGTATGATGAAAACCATCGTAGCAAATTCCCCCGAATTCCATTGAAAGCAATTTTATCGAGTAACAATTCGTGGTCCACTTTGTCGAAAGCCTTCCTGAAATCTGTATAGACTGTGTCCACCTGGGCTCTATTATCCACATTTTCAAACAGATAGCTTGTAAAAGTCAGAAGATTAGAAGTTGTTGACCTGCGTTTAACGAAGCCATGCTGCTCCTCTATAATAATATTGTGTAGGACTGGATAAATATCATTATGAACCAATCTTTCAAAAACCTTCGACAAAGCAGACAGAATAGATATTGGCCGGTATTGCTCTACGTCGTGTCTAGAACCGCTTTTATGAACTGGTGTGATATTGGCTCGTTTCCAAACTTCAGGAAACACTCCCTCAGTTATGCATTTATTATATATTAAATAGAGCGGCTTACTGATAGCATTTGCAATATTTTTAAGGAAAAAGGGGGGCAGTCCATCAGGACCTGCACCCTTGGATGGGTCTAAACGTTTAAGTTCGGTAAGAATTTTGGATTCACTAAATTCAAGACTACACAACAAAACATCATGATTAGCATCATTTGCAGGGGGTGTCCAGTGCGTGAGACTAGGTGAGGCCGGCTCGAACACTGACAAAAAGAATTCCGAGAACATACCACACACCGTCTCCGGTTCATTCGAACTACGGTCTAAATATTTCATCCTGGATGGAATACCTGGTTTAGATTTGCGGTTTGCAATATATGTCCAAAAATGCTTAACATTTGTAGCAATATTGTCTTCGACTGATTCCATATATTCTTTAAACCATTTATCACATATCTTTTTGAATGACGTTCTCAGTTCTGAAAATGTTTCATAATCAGTAGCGTTATGATACTTCTTCCATTTTATCCAGGCTTTTTGCTTCTTCTTGAATATTTTTATTAGGGCGTAAGAAAACCAGACCGGGAAGCTACATGACCTAGAACTGGCAGCGGGGGCATGCTGTTTTATTACATTGTCCAATATATTATAAAATAAGTCTAGAGAAGATTCCGAGGCAAGAGGCTCCAACAGTTCCGTCCATTTGACATTATGCAATTGTTTTTTAATGAGCTCCAAGTCAGCTTTACGATAATTATACTTAATTAAGGGACGTCTTCTCATTGTCTGAAATGTGTAATTTACTGGTATGTCAGCTACAAAAGGAGGGTGGTAAGAGTCAATCGGTAATAGGGAGTCAGTTGGGGTGTAAACACGACAAGAAATATTAGAAATTAGGAGATCCAAAATGTTATTATTTACATTAACAGTGTTATTAAATTGTGAAGCGTTGAGAAGTGACATACAGCCACTTAAATATGAACATTGCAGTGTTGATGGATAACTAGAGCTGATTAATCCATTGTTGTGCCCAGAATGGTGTGAAACGTTTGACTGAGCCCATTGCATATCTGGAAGATTATAGTCGCCAACTATGTAGAAACTGTCAATGGTAGGATCATTTAATGTATCTTGAAGCAAATCAAAGTGCATCTCGTATGTAGCGCTAGCTGCCCAAGGAGGAATATATGCAACACTTATAATGCAACGTTTAGATTTATCTTTACCTGGAAGTTCGACAAACAAATGTTCAATGCTTTTAAGAGATAAGTAGTTTACATAGCATGACATATCCAGTAGAACAGAATTTAATCCTCGTGAGACCGCCACCAGAACTCCACCACCGTCTCGTTTGTTCGTAGCCACACGATCACGGTCGCATCTATACACGACGTAGCGCTGGTCAATGAATTCGTTGTTATCAATATCAGGTATCAGCCAGGTTTCAGTCAGTACTATAATGTCATACGTATATGTAAGAATATTCATATATAGTGTTTGTAATTTCGTCCTAATACCCCTGCAGTTTTGGTAATACAATGTCAAGTTATCCCCAGTACCCATTTTGTGATATTAATAATAAATAAAAAATAGCACACAGTATTGAGTGGGGATTCTTGTGAGAGTGTGAACATGTGTGAATGTAATACGAGGCGATGTGGAGTGATTATGTATATGTGTGTTTGGGTGTATGTTTGTATGCTTGCAAACCCAATCGTTTTATAGTTTTGCTTGAGTCCAGGTACGCAATAAATAATCTCAACAACTCTGCTCATGATCATGATATGATAATGAAAAATAAATAAATAACGACTTGGTAAATACAGACAACTTTTTTCTTTTATTCTAAATTTGGGATATACAAAGAGTTTTCAGTAAGTAATTAGATAGGGTTGGTGTGCGCGTTACTTTTAATTTTTCCGAGATCAGCCTCCGTTCGTATAAGAATGGCTGGAACGTCATCGCGCTCCCTGACGAGAATGGACGAATTTTTAATCCAAACATATTTATAGTTATGTTTTTTGGCATCTTCGCGGCATTTTCGAAATAATTGTTTTTTCTTGAGGGTCAGGTGCTCATTAATGTAGATGGTCGCGGCATTCCCTGCAATCCCAACTTGGTCTGATCTCAGGTTTTTTACCTTACGAGACGCACTAAGCAGGTTATCTCGCTGAATACGTGTATTCAATTTTACAATTATATTCTTAGGCCTACCGCTTTGTTGCTGTGCTTGTGGTACTCTATTAATTGATACTATATCTTTCTGTGGTATTGGAAGTTTAATTGCAGTGCAAATATTATCAAAGATATTTAATAAATTTTCACTGCGTTTCTCTGGAACGTTGCAAATTTCCACATTGCACATCCTAGCTTGTTGCTCTAGCATATCAATCTTAGCCTCAAGGTTGGACATAACCACAGAACATTGCTCAACATTTTGATTCGCCAGAGTATCCACGCGTTTGCTCAGATCGCTTTGCTCGTCGCATTGAAACTGAACGGAGCACTTGAGATCAGATACCTCCTGAGTTAATTTACCAACGTTTTCCTTTAAACCGTTTTGCTCTGAACGCAGGGTTGTTATTTCCTTGTGAAAGTTGGTCAATGTGCTCTTTATATCGTTTCGGATATCAGCAATGCTCGAGTCCATGCTGCTGCGCCAGGTTTGTAAAGTATTGTTAAGATCTTGAGAAAATTTATTAAAATCAATTTGAGACACGCCGGGCAAGGATTTACCATCGACTGCAGCGTTGCCGAGCACCGAGTTTTCATATGACATATCCATTGAGTCTTCGCATACTGGGATCTGTGCACTGCGGACAGGTGTATTAACGTTGGACCCAGCACGACGTGTAACATTACTGCATGACGGGCATCTCCATTTGGCTTTATACTCATTTGTTAGTAAGGAATATTGTTGCGGTTTTATATTTAAGCATTCGTAGTGGTAGTATTCGCCACAAGAAATGCACTTGAGAGATTGGTCATTGTGCGATAGAGAGCTCTTGCATCCACTGCATTTCACCATTATGACAGAAAGTATGAATGTTATTTAACTAGTAGCGACACCTATTGGCAGCCTTAACGACTTAACTAAATGATCGTAGGCACAGTCTCGATCGATGCGCAGGATACTCGACGGAAAGCTTGCACCGTCCGTTTGCTGTACAGTTCCGTGTGATTTGTGTAGATGGCGCTGCGGTGACTGAGATATTGCAGTTCTACGTTGGTTCTACGATAGTGAGTAGATGGCACTTAAACGTGAAAGACTACCAACACAATAATGTTGCACTTTTGAAAATATAAGTATGTGAACTTATTAATTAAAAATCACTTAAGTACCTGTGGACATAGTTGATTTCACTGTAGTGCACTAGAAGTTCACGCTTTTTCAGTGTAAAATGCACAGTTTTGACAGTCAAAACAATGCAATCGGTTTCTTATTCACAGCCTATTATAATGTAATCGAAGCAAGATTTAACGTAATCCACTTAACAGCTGCAAGATAGTCACTTTGCACTTATGAATTTTATTATTTATTTGAGGAATATACACTAAATATATTTTAAAATTAAAAAAATACGTGAGATGGTTTTGAAAGTAAACAGTCACATAGCGCCCTCTAGCGGTGTGTATTATCCACTAATTACTAAATATATATTAAGTACATTTTAAATAGACATTCACTATAGCCTGAGTTTCACAATATAAACAGTGAGTGACTTAGAGTTGCATTAATTTTATCCTACTATAATATTCAGTTGCTTTGCCAGTAAGGTACGTTGACTGATTCGTTAGCACATCGAGAATCCCCTTAGAGTAGTAATACTGAACAATCAAATTCCACAACTAGTCAGTGATTTGTCACTAATTTTGAACTGTAAGGACCAATCACTGCACTGTGTGTTTTTTTACTTGGCCAATGAGAGTGCATTGTCGGCGATGGGAAATTAGCGGAATATATTTCAACCAAAATGAACGTCATTGCGCTTCTTTGGGTTAATTTTTCGATGCGTTAGCCAAACTATTTCGTAGTTTTGTATTTATTAGGTTCACTTCGCTGAACGCCCTCTCGTAGTTCGCACTCGAGTTCCCCCCAAAATTCGTCTGGACTGAGCGCTAAATCGACTTTTTCGATGATGTCGGGGAAACTATGGTTTCAATGGGCTAAATGATAACAAAAACGTATGTTTTCTGTACCATTTCCATGTCATGATCATACTCGCGTAAAATCCTCAAATAATCACAAAAACGACAAAAAAACACGATTAAAATCATACAAATGGCAGCCCTACATTGATAATAGTGATAGAATAAATGTTATGACTTGTGTTCAAACATTTGGAAAAAAAAACTCCGCAATAACGGTACACTAGACAGCTTTTATGTTATCTTCAACTAATATGATACATTTTCAGCAATATTAATTAAATGCATTTTTTTTTTTTTGAAGTGAACTCGGAACTCTAGAACTCTCTCTATGTGATCGGTGCCTTAAAAGTAAAACTAATGTATCGTGGAGCATGTAAAACTATTAAATGTAATGTGTACTAAAATATACTATACACTAAATACAATATACTAAATATAGTTTTAATTTAATAAAATTATTATTTCATGACAAAAGGCTTCACTGAAATTTCATATATCTAGGGAGCGCGAGTCATTAATTAATCGCACGAATAAACATTATTTTGAATATAAAATAATAACAGTAGGTACCCAATTTCAATATTTCTGGATTTATACAATAAACATAAACTAAGAAAAGACGACGCCCAGCACTACGCTGTATAGTAGCGACATCTAGTATCATTTATTGATAAGATATATTATGGTAATTGGTGTGTCAATTTCTTTTGCAACTCAACACTAGATGGCACTAACGAGGCATAAAAGAATTACATTTCGAAATTATTTCTATTCGCCGCTAGATGGCAGAACAGTATTGTTATGTTAAAAACTAGTAGGATCTAAACTTCCTGTTGAAGTTTGTTCATGATGCCCACGGCTACCTTTCACCATCGCAACTCTCGCCATCGACCGGGAGTCCATCCTCACACATTGAAACCAGAATTGTTTCTAACTGTGCGGGCTAAAAGGACTTTTCTTCCGCGGGCGCTCGGACTGTGGAATGAACTCCCCGCCGTAGTTTTCCCAATGGAGTACAGCATGGGGTTCTTCAAAAAGGGTCTGAAGAGATTTCTTCAGGGTCGGCAACTCGCGAGTGATATCCCTGGTGTTGCTAGCGTCCATAGGCTACGGTAACTGCTTACCATCCGGCGGGCCGTATGCTTGTTTGCCACCTTAGTTGTATACAAAAAAAAGTTTTTTGTATTCATGTAAATAAAAAAACTGTAGACGAATGACGTAATTACAACCAATATGTACAAATTACAAGCTATATTCCAACAATAAATGTAGGTCTAAAGACAAGCTTTTTATGTTGCATATAATGCGGTACTCCACCACGCATGCCCACTGCGGAGCGGTAGAACAGATCAAGTAATTAATCTTTCACTAATAACTCATTCATCTTTTGATTACTAGTACAATGGACTGGGCGATTTTCGTAGTCAACAAAATAAGGATAAAATTATTCCGTATTCATTAGGTACCTATTCTTTGTTTAAGCAAGTAAATGTATTTTTGTTGTAATTTTAAACTCGTTTGACGTGCCATAAAGAACAAGACATGATTCCTAGTGATTATTAATGATAAATCACTAAGAATCTCTAAATTATGGTTATCACCTCATCAAAAGCTGTTGCGTAGTAAAATAACTGATATGATGACTTAGAGAAGATAGAGATTAGAGATGATCACGTACAACCACATCAGAATTTTCATCACCGGCAGCAGCTCGGGTTCAATCGCAACTATCGAACGTTAAATAAAAGCTTACCTTACCTAGTAAGCAGTGGCGTGCATTGGTTTTCGGACTAGGTAGGCAGAAGAAATCATGGCCATACATGCCTAAATATGCCTCTTAGATAGATTATGTTTTTTGACCCGATTCGTAAAATTGTTTAGGTCAGCGTATCATTCCACACACATTTGGTATGATTCATTAGCAAACAAAATACATAATAACAGAATAATAGATTCGAATAACCAGGTGTTTAATAAACATAATATTCTGTGTTAAAATGTCTAAGATTTTTACCTTTGTTTTAAATCCATGAATGTTTTGGAGTTGATCTACAGCATACCTACTATTTTCAACAAACGAAATCTGACTAAAGGAATAATTTATCGACACATTTTGCATCTTCACCACAAAATTTCTTCATTTCACACACAATACACTTCATAGATACACTTCGCAAAATCACAATAAGTAAATAACAACAACATTGCATACAATGCCAGCCAAACCATAAACAAACCAACACAAATAAATTGCGAAGTTATATTTGAGTTGCTCTAATGTTGGTAAAGTAGTTGTTACTGTAGTCTTTTTACTTTACTTACAACAGAGTAGGTAAGGTTACTTTTGGTCCATAAATCGCGAATGTCAAATGTCAGTATGCTACGCATAGCAAAAGCGTGATTTATGCTTTAGTCGTATTATCTTAAAGAAGTGTGTGTGTGTGTATGAATATGCCGAAATCGTTTTAGTGTGCGTGAATTGCCGTGAATTTGAGAGGCGAACTCGCGAGTGCCTGCGCGCCAAAGTTTGAAATTTCGTATTGAATGTTAGGATAGAATTTTTATTTAAAGTGATTATGTAGTTTAATTGAATCAAAATATTATTGAATTGAATCTTATGAGGTAGGCATTGCTTATTTGCCTATATGGAATGCACGCCACTGCTAGTAAGATACGATACCTAAAAAAAAGGTACTATTTAATTCCGAAGAAAAGGCCCTTAATAAAAGAGAGACACGAGTAGTACCTACTATTTATAAACCAACGCTAGATACGAAGAAACAAATTGGTATCTCCATTTTCCAGGTTGGTTTTTCCTGAGACACAATTAGGACATTTCCCTCGGAGAACGGACGAGACGGCAGCGTCCGGGTCGTGTAATAAAATTAAGAAGCCGCCCCGGTCGGGCGGTCGCGGTAAGTCGATGTCTTCGGTGGGCATAAAACAAATCCGCTCCGAGCCGGCCCGTGAGGACTGGGAGCTGAAGGAAGCATTGGAGTCGGTGTTATGCGTATAAAGTTTTAATTCTCTGCTAATCGGTTTTAAAGAACTGTCTATAATCGAGCCGGAATTTCGAGACTTGTGAAAAATGGCGGGAACTCATATTGAATAAAATCGGAAGACGACCATTATACTTGACTTTATATAGCACACAAAAATCGTCCTTGTTGTTATCACATTGACAGCTTCTATGCCGCTGTTTTACCACTGTACTCAAGAGCCTCATGTCTTTCCAGAAGCCAAGTTTGATCTAAATCGATTCTACCATTACGGAGAGATACAGAAAGTAACATTCACAAATTTTCTAAATAGGGCGCAGAATAAATAAAATTGGTATTAGGTTATGGGCCTACAAAAACATACTGCAGATGCTTTTGTCAAATACAGTTTAATGTTAGTACATATAGTTACTTCTAAATATTATTGTCGACTCTATAGATTCGTCCACGTGCGCGATGTTCACATATTCTGAATAACACTTCAATATCGCGGTACGGTCGTGTCCTAACGCACTGGACACTAGTGTATACCTCCTCATATTCTCACGTGACGAGACTACGTACCGGTAAACCCTTTACTGCCTTACCGTAGGTATACTGTTTACGCCTAATGATACTTCGGCTGTTTTATATTTATGTATTTGGGTGGTTTAAGATGAGATTCCTATGTATGCGATAGTGATTTGTCAATAAAGTTCAATATGCGGCTAAATAATACTGCGTTTTTTTTTCCAAATCTATCTCAATTGTAGCTTACTGAATACATCGGTATATGCATTACCTAATCGCCTTATCAGAGAAATAGAAATTAAAAAGTAGAACTTTTATGTTTATTTGTTTTTTACGCCTTCACGCCTCAATTACTCAACGGATCATCATGGAATTTGGAATGCAGATAGCATATGGTATGGATGAAGGACATGGGCTACTTTTTATCCCGGGAACGCAGGTGAAACCGGGGACAGCTAGTATAGTATAAACACAAGTTGTAAATATTTTAATTAAAGACCCGTAGCTTATAGTAGACACAAAAGCGCTCACAAGTACTTTCCCATAGAGCATAGGATATTTTCACTACTTTAATATCTTCTCAAGTACCTTATAATTCAGCATGCTTTCCAAGATTCCGATCAACCAATCCGGCCACCTAACAAAGCACTTGGCAGTCTACAAAATATACGAGAGCCGTCGGGCAGCTCCGAGCCAGCGCCAAACCAAGAAAGGTAGAGTGGAGTCGCGAAGTTGCTCCGCAGTTAGGGAAGATTTGTCGCGCGCCCGCCGGCTAATGCCTTACTCTTGCTCTTGTAAGTAAAAATTATGATTATCGCTCGCCGAGAGCTGAGCCCTTGATCCCTAACTAACGGCGGAGAGCGGCGAGCGGGCCGGAGACACGAGACTTTCCTTTTCTTCTAAACTATAACTCTTTTTTATTGCCGGCTGCACCGACGCCGCCGCTGGCCACTGGATTACCCGGCTGACCTAACTGATCGCAAAAGTAAGGACTCTTGAACATACTTTATTTATAAATCGCACGGTATTTAGTTTTTTCTTTACCGGTAAAGTTTTAGGTGGGTCAGTTTGTGGAGAATATAAATTCTAGGACCTGTGTGCTTCTGGTGCCAATTTTACTGTTGCATGCGGTCTCAATCTTGATCATGTCTAAAATTAATGATACTGTGCTATATTCCTACATAGGTATATGATTTAAATGTAAAAATACTATACCTATACTGATATTTTTTTAAAACATATTTTTTACTATTTATATTTACTACAGCTGGCGACTGATTATATTAGGTACTACATCAAATGCCACTTCTACTCAAGCCAATGTAAAAAAATACATATCGAGAGATACTCTACCCACAACTCATAGCTTCTGTATCGCTTGAAAAGAGATATGTTATAGGAAAAACTAGTTAACTGAGTTTTAAGGCAATGTTAGCTCCGTAGTAGTGACGTCGGATACCGTGACGAAGGTCCCCGGCTCGAATCCTACAAGGAGCTTGAGCTTTCGGTGAAAGCGCTTTGAAAATCTGTCGCCAAGCACCTATCGATGTCCTTCTGTACTTCCCCAGTCGAGCTGCTGCGAGCGAATAAACGCTACGCTCTACCTACCTCAAAATGAAAATTAAAAAGCTTCCTCAATAAATGGGCTAGGTATATAAAGAAAATTGTTTCTTTTTCTCATTCGGGCTGGTAGTTCCTGAGTTTAGTGCGTTCAAACATTAACACTTCAGCTTTATAATATAGCTCGTAGGTACTTTATTGATGAAGATATTTTTTTTCCTATCTCATGACCGTCGCCGCGGCGTGATAGAGTATCTAGCCTCAACATCAACCGTACCGTAGTTATGACTCCAATACAAATATATTGAAACACTAGCAGACCCCCGCGGTTTCACCCGCGAACCGTTTGATTTTTGCGCGGAACCCTATTTATTTTTCAAAAATAAAAGTAGCCTTTATAACATTAACTATGAACCGGAACAGACAGATAAAAATGTTTAAAATCTTAATCCGCTTTTATTAAAAAAAAGTTGAACTCGCATAAAAGCTTGGTGCAATGCGTAGATAGAGAATTTGTAGGTAGATAGGTTGTCAGCGTATAGCGAAGAAAATAATAATAATAATAGCGATAGTTCGACATAATTACATATATATTTGGATTTTTATCGTATTTAGACGAAATTATTTGTACAATTTGCATGATAACAACCTCTATATGCTAGATAGGGACAAAAAATACGTTTAGTCCTGCTCACTTATACACGTTTTGACATATGCGTATCTTGGCCTGTCTACCTGTAATTCTTCGTCTACGGTGCAATGCAATACTCTTTAAAATTGGAATGTCAAATATCAAAGAATATTCAAATCAAAAATACTAAGGAGTATTGATATCAACTTCGACGCAAATCACCCCTAAAATAACTTTCTACCCCTTTTTTACCCCGTTTGGCGATGAGTTTCAATAAAATATGAAACACCACTTCCATCAATTATGTTAAAGAATGTTTATGCAAAATTTGAAGTAGATCGGACCAAGGAATCACGTTGTCCCATACAAATTTTGCCCCCATTTTTACCCCCCTTAGGGGTACAATTTCGGAAAATCCTTTCTTATCTGATGCCTACGTCATACAAAGAACACACCCTCCAAGTTTCAGGTCTCTACGATCAGCGGTTTAGGCTGTGCGTTGATTGTCAGTCAGTCATTCAGGACAAAGCATTTTATATGTATAGATTACTTAAAATATCGGAGAGTTCACTATTCCATAGATTCGGGCTATCGAATGTCGTTGTAATCATAACTTAAATATATGAGTCATGTTTCAGTATTTAACTGTTAGAATCTAAGTTTTAAATGCACAACACAGCATTTGTTTCAAATCCATCTAAAATAACAATAAAACCCAATAGAAAAAGGTTTTACTTTTTATTTCTTTCATCGAGTTAGTGTCTTCGTTTTAAGATTTACGATGTACCACTAGAGACACCGAATAAATTCACGTCCAAAATCGGTGCGAAATAATTTTGTAAAGTGAATTTTGCATCTTATTTGCTTAGGTAATAGAGGACATAAACATAAGGACATACTACATTATTTACATAGTTATAGTTAATGTAAGAAACATAAATAAAATGTACCTAACTGAGAGCATAATAAAATATAGAAGTCAGTTCACAAGTGCAATACAATACATAAATGAGAGTCGGACCCTAGACGGGGGGGGTCGCGGAGGCTGCGACGGTCGATTAAGGAAGCGAGTGCAGCGTTGCCTTGGCGACGCCGCCATCTTGACCCCCTCCGCCCCTCAGCGCCCCCTCGACGCCCCCCAGCTACCTCCCACTGTAAACAACCCGCTGTATCGTTGCACTGAAATACTCGATATACTTAAAAGGTTCGCCTCTCGAGTCGTTTTCTTGAATCACTGCCGTCAGATAAAATTGTCAATTTATTGTGGATCAAAAAAATGTAATTGTGTGTAGACGCCAGCTTTTCTCGCTTTTTATGTGCGTTATGTTATAACATTATTGTTTTACGTACTGTGCTTAATATAGGTACCTTATTCATGAGTTTTATTTCCCGTCGTAAAGCCTGCAAAATAAGAGTAAGATGATTTGTTTAACACAGGGTTGGAGCAAATGTCACATTATAGTTCTCATTAACAGGGTTATTAGAGTAGTAAGCTTATATTTGTTACTTTAAAACATATGATTTATAATAATAAAGCAGAAAATTATGAAAAATAGTAACACCACTACAGGTGCACTAGTTCAACCACCTTACTATGGTTTCCGTACAATGTTTTCCATCACAGAAAAGTATAGCTAATTTCTTCTTTGTTAGATTCGAACTTCGAATCCACGGTATTCAACGTGGTACAACCATTGAACTATCATACATGTTCTATTTATATGTATTCCAAATTTTATGAAAATTATCTCAGAGATGTAATTGAATGACAAACATAATTCACATCTCTATCATTTTCACTTATCAAAAAATTTTTTTTTTATGGTATATGGATATTATTAAATAATTAATATACCAACTATGTAGGTATTAAATGGAAGTATGGAAGTGCTACGATCTCGTAGCAATAGTCTACGAAGGACGCTACAACTACGATTATATTTTCCGCTTCTTAAAATCAAGTAGGAACTTCTTTTCATATCTGCCGTCAGTCATGTGATATTATCAAATGATGTGACATTGTAAAGCCTAGATTTTGTACAGATAAGGAGCATTTTTTTCACAGGCGAAAATAAATAGGCTACCGAAAAGTAGTAACGATTTAAATGAAACAATATGAATAGTGACCATACAATTACATGCGAAACGTCGCGAAGACAAATAGCCACCATTACTCAAGATTAGATTAACCGTAGTGTAGACCGTAGTACCAGCAGCAGCTAGCAACTGAGTGAAATATTCTATATTTTGAATGAAAACATAACCTAAAGCTACATTGTATAGGGTTTATTTTAATACAGACACATTTTTGTTAGTATTAACAATGACGCATTTTTAAATTTGATGTTTAACTTGTGTTTAACCGAATAATTACATATTTGTACTTTTTAAATAGCCCAAAAAAAAATAACATACGTTTTACACTTAGTCATGGCTCAGAGTAGATAAATACTACGTACAAGTCATGGTAAAGAGGTAACCTACTCTTAATTAAATCTATAATAGGTCTAGTCGTCTTAGGTAACCCGCAAACACATATAATAAGATTCTGATCAAAACAATAAAATCATGTCAAAAATACACTCCGTATTTAAACAAAACTAGGTTTTCTGAATAACTTTCACCCACGAAAATCGAATTCGATAACCACTTAATTAACTAATGCATAATTATTTATAGCATGGCATATTTGCTACATGTGTATCTACCATGTACATAAGCGAATACTTGCCAAGCATCCTCCAGTTTACATACATGGGTGGTACCCATTAAGTTTGTATTATTAAAGTAGAAGGCAATCTGTACACCGTTTTAATGTATTATGTAGAATTATAAAGGCGTCGGGCCGCGCTTACTTCTTATGATTTATTCATGAGGGAAGAACAACGTTAAATTTGAACATGCCTGCTTGTACGGGGGCATTTTAGTATAAAATGTCGAGTGGATTATTTAGTAATTTATTTTTTGTAATGATGTATCTATTGGTTTCTATCCATGTTAAAATCAAGTAAAAATTTCATGTAGTTATACGTCATAGAATTTAGACAATAGATACAGCTATGTTTGACATCACAAAGTTTTTTTTTTTTTACAAAGAATAATAAAATAACACGGAATACGAACAACAAAAACAAAAGCTTAAAATAAAAATAAATAAGAACACACAAAGCTTATTTATTATTAAAATTACGAATAAGTAGCATTATTATGAAACCTAGAAACTTTCATGAATCTTTTAGGTAGTCTAAACAATTCAGTTAAACTTCAAAGTTATCCAGAAATCACATTAGGAAGGTAAAATTCAGAAACAGAACCGTTTGCGAGAATTCTTAACGGGGAAGCAAGTGCAATTTACCAGGACATAAGTTTGTTTCAACAATTCTCGCAGCCAGCGGCGCTCCCAGCATCCGACCGATTTTATACACATAATATTTCCAAAAGAAAACTTCTTTGAAGTCGGGAACAAAGCCAATCCACCGCGGTTATCTGTGATATTTTCAGGCAAAGTCGTACCTTATTCGCAAACATCGAATCCCGTATACAATACAGTGCGAAACGAAATTCGAAGGATAGATAATTTTGGAGAAAGAAATAAGGCGAAAGGGAAAAAAATATAAATTGAATAGTCGAATACACGCATCCCGGCATTACCATAAAGGCAACAGGGATCAAGCGGGATTCCTCTACGAACTTTTTTATTTTCCTTCCACCTCTAAATCTCCCAGGCAAAGCTTCGCGAATCTGCAAATGTTGATTTGATGATGTCGTGTCGGCGCGCGTTGCGTACGAGCTCCGTACCGACCTCGTCACACCTCGTGCCGTGTCGTGCTCTTGTGCGTAAACCACTTACATACTTGACGGGCCAGTTGGCGCAGTTGGTTAAGAGTCTGTTAAAGATTCCTATTGCGCCGCAGGTCGTGGGTTCGATTCCCGCACAGGACATGCATTTGTGTGCATGAACATGTCTGTATGTCCTAAGTCTGGGTGTAATTATGTATATTAAGTATGTATTTACAAACAAAAAGTAGTATATGTATTATATCAGTTATCTGGTTTCCATAGTACAAGCTCTGTTAGTTTGGGTGCAGATGACTGTGTGTGAGGAATGTCCCAGGATATTTATACTACTCACTGGAATTAACGTATATAATGTTACTGTAACTCGTATGTAGTTTAGAAAAGTTCTTATAAAAATTGCTATCACATTGATGCATAGTTGGAGACATGATTATTTACAAAGCAAGCGTAAAGTTACACGGCGTTTACCTACATATCAGTAGCCGTTATGACCAAGATTTATATAGATATCTCGAGCGCGTTGAAATCTGTTATAGCTCTCTATTCAAAGACTGAATAAAATAAACATAAATGTGTAACGAAAAAGCTTATATACACGTATAAGCAATAGCAGCAAGTAGATATTTCGTATTTAATGACTAGCAGCAAAAGGTTGTGGGTGTGCGCCGCTGGAGGGCGGATTAAGGTGCTCATCCAATGCGGTCATTAAGACACATTACCCTCGCGCCCCGCCTCGCCTCGCCGACGCAGACCCGCTTTTTAATTCAACTTTCCTCCTTCACCAATTTGCATGATTACTTTCGTTTTTATTATGTTTCCCCGGCGGTGAATCTCGTGCCACTTTGTCTTAAGTATTGATCCTTTAAAGAAATACAAATGCTTCATAAAAGAGTAGTCATATGCCCCTGAAGAAATAAACAATAAGCTCCCAAAACGCAAACGGAACACCCGCGATGTGTGTGTTAAAGATAATTTGGGCCACGCACATGCACGGTTTTCGTATCGCAGATAGCTTTAGGACCTGTAAAATGCTCGATAAGGAAATCTAGTCACAGCGGCAGCTTTGCGAAATATAGGGTAACCGTCACCCAGTAGATATCCAATAAAGACTTGTTGTAGAATATAGTGAATAAATTCACTCCCGTAACTCTTTTGTAACCTACTCTGTGCAATAAAATAGAGCCAACTATCCGGGATACAATTTTGAAACAATTACCTTCAGCTCAATATCGTAAGATTAAGAAAGTCCACGGTTGGAATTAGGATTTGGGAGCGAATGAGGGCGAACCGTCTTAACAGCCCGACTCCACAAATTGCGGACCTTAACGAGGACATAAAACTCGAGTCGCACTCCCGGAGACGCCACAGATTGTACTCAGACTTAGTTCAGGATTAATGGTGTAGAAAACAGATTATCATTGGCTGGATTTCCATTAGTGCAGACCCCTGCCACCGGCGCGTGAAAACTCCGCAGATAGCTGGCACTCGGTGTTATTATTTTCCACATAACGGAGCAGCGCCTCTCCCAATTTAATTCTATTAGATTCTGTCGCGTTTGAACGACAGGACAATAAAGTTGTTTGAGACGAAGAGACGCGGCTTGCTCGTGCTTGCGTACTCTATCGTGCGAGAATGTCACACGCCTGCATAGATTGAAATACACTGATTTGATTCCTGACTGTTGTTTTATAAATAACTATTTTATATTATATTTTATTTAGGTATATGTCAAGATATAATTTATTCGACTTATTTCCCAGTATGTATGAAGATACTAAATTCTAACAGAGTTTAATTTAATTAAAATTATCATTATTTTTGATTTGTATGGATTTGAGTACTAAATGAGAAAGCTAGTATCGGATACTGATGTAATATGCCTCATTGAACATAAATAGCTTATACAATATACTTACGCACACCTATGATGTTTTTCGTAAACCTAATTATAATAATGTTTAGGTAAATATTTCCAACATGAGATAACAAAACAATGTTGTCAACGCATAACATCTAAATACACGTACGACGCGTTTTAATGAATACAAATTACATTTGCAAATGTGCTTTAATCCATAAATTAGTTAGGAGTCCCGCACCCTGCGCAGCGCCGGTACACCCTGCTGAAACAAAATACCTACCACTGCTGATTATATCAGACATTTGAACAGCAGAATGTTCTTTGCTTTTGAACTCTACAACTTTCCCATAATATATATTTCATAGTTTAACTGTTTGATTTCAGTGGCGAAGAGTAGAAATTACGCTCATCTTATGAAGAAAGAGGTAGAGTTATATCAGTGATGCAAAATAAAATCTATGCTGCTTAGTCATAATTCTTTAACTTGTCTTTTCTTCTTTTGACGGGTCAGCTGGCGCGGTCCTATCGCGCCGCTGATCGTGGGTTCAATTCCCACACAGGGCATGCATTTGTGTGCATGAACATGTCTGTATGTCCTGAGTCTATGTGTAATTATGTATATTAAGTATGTATTTACAAACAAAAAGTGGTATATGTATTATATCAGTTATCTGGTTTCCATAGTACAAGCTCTGCTTAGTTTGGGATCAGATGACCGTGTGTGAGGAATGTCCCAGGATATTTATTTATTATATTCGTTTATTATAATTGTTTTTCTGTTACAATCATTCCGTTTAAGAGAGATAGAGTGTAGCATATTTTTTTTTTGCTCAAAGATCAGCTTTCTGGGGAAGTAACTCCACCTTACAGAATACCACAGCCAATTAACAATGTTGTGTTCCTGCGTGTGAGCAAGGTTGCTGAGAGCTCATTGGGGAGGGTGAAAAGATCGGTAACTCTTGAGTGTGTTGTAAATGTCCCTTGTGATGCAAACCCAAGGCATTACAAGCGTCCATAGCTAGCTGTCCTCCGAGGTTTCACCCAAGTTACCGGGATAAAAAGCCTATGTCCTTCTCCAGACCATAGGCTATCTGCATGCCAAATTTCATGATTGAGTTGAGTAGTTGAGGCGTGAAGGCGTAACAAACAAACAAACTCACATTAGCATTTATAATATTATGTTAGGATAGTTCGGATTAAATGTTACTCTGTAAATTATCTAAAGTTTGCCCTGTTGGTTGTCCTAAACAAAAATAACAAAAAATATTTTTGACTATTTCCTGACTCGCATTCCTGGTAACAAAATATTGCCTATGATCTAGCTAGGATTCTATGAAATAATGCTATCAGCGCCAGGCGTGCCGATTTCGTCACGTTTGGTAAGTCAAGCAAGAGGTAACAAATAAACTCACTATAGCATATAATATTGGTTTTTCGCATACATAATGATAGTATATACGGTAATATAATATCCTTCTAATTGCTTCGGAAGGCACGTAAAGCCGGGGTTATCACTTAATTGTGATAGTTGTTAAGCTATTTGAAGGCCTTCTAGGCGGCTTGAAAACTCCAACAGAAGGTTGACCACTAGCCTACCTCCACCGATCCGCATTGGGCACGCGTGGTGGAGAATCTGCCCATTCCCTTTCACCCTGATTTGTGAAAGGAGGCCTGTGCTCAGCAGTGGGACATTATAGACTGATGATTATATTTATAATGTTTGTTAGTATTTAGGCTGACTTTTAAATAAAAAATATAAACTGCGATCTAAAAACCTAAATTAGTCTATTAAATCTTAGTAACCACGCCTAATTCAGTCTATAAAGTATAAAATACAAACTCAAGCTATAGTAAGGTTATAGGTATAATAACCGGAATTGGGCTTCTTTACGCCTCATCTAGCGCTCGTTATGCCTCGATCGTAAATCTTCATTCCCCCCGCCCCCGACTCATACCCCGCGCTCATGATTTCTACTCCCACTCGAACCTTCAGATATCACATATCATAATATGTTGTTGGAGTAATGTATTACGTAGTTGATATTCTATAGCTAAAGATTCTTTAGTGATCAGATAGGTAGTAAGGCTTGCGATTCTAACAATAAAAAGTTTTATTATAAGGTACTTTTTTTTTTTTTTATACCACTAAGGTGGCAAACAAGCATATGGCCCGCCTGATGGGAAGCAGTTACCGTAGCCTATGGACGCTTGCAACACCAGAGGTATCACTCCCGCGTTGCCGACCCTGAAGAAATCTCTTCACGCCCTTTTTGAAGAACCCCATGCTGTACTCCATTGGGAAAACCACGGCGGGGAGCTCATTCCTCAACCTGAGCGTTCGCGGAAGAAAACTTCTTTTAGCCCGCACAGTTCGAAACAATTCTGGTTTCAATGTGTGAGGATGGATTCCCCGTCGATGGCGTGAGTTGCGATGGTGGAAGGTAGCCGTGGGCAACAAGTCGAACAATTCCTTAGAACACTCTCCGTTGTACAAGCGGTAGAACATACATATATATCTCTTTAGTGATTATGAATTTCCTTTATTAACGACTAGTCGTGCCCCTCTGTTTCACCCGCGTACCCGAGGGTAATATTACTTTCCAGGGATAAAAAATACCTTATGTAATAATCCGAAGATACTCTATCAGCGAGCCAGATCTCATCCAAATCCGTTCAGTTGTGAAGCGTGATTGAGTAACAAGCATCTATACAAACATTTACATTTATAATATGAGTGAAATGTTTTGAAACTGTACAGTACAGGAGATCCAACGATCTCTTGCAAGCAGATGCGCAGAGGCGATCATTTAGAGAGGTGGAACAACTACTTTAATTGTAGAATATTTTTATTGACGAAGGGGCAAACAAACAGTGGTTGGCAAATATAGCTTCTTTACTGTTAAATCCTTCAATGTCACATTTTGCAAACTATAGCTAAGATAACATAATAATAATTGAGTTGAGAATTTTATTATTACTGGTAAATGAAATGAGTTCTATCCATTTCCGTCCATATTCCTCACTCACAATCTTTTCCAAAAATACACTATTCTGAACTTAATATTTAAGCATATAATCAACAAACCTTATATTCTTGCAATTGTCATACGGTTGGAGCAAGTGGAGTAGCGTCGGCAATAAATCTGCGCCGCAGTACTGTGTATTTATTTACCCCGTGCCACCGCCCGCCCACGCCCAGGTCGCCCGCCCTGATGCAAACTGTCATATATGAGGTTTTGCTGCCATTATGTTTACAAAAAAAAGGTTCTCACAATTATTTATTTCCTTCAAATTAGATATAAACAAGTAATAATAAAAAAATTGAAAATAAATTAATATCCTAGGAATATCCTAGGATATTAATTTATTTCAGACACTTCTATCTTATCCCAAACTAAGCATAGCTTGTATGGAAGCGATGAAGGAGAGCTTCTACTTTAAATATTATAAACACATTCAAGTTATCTCTCGAGCTGGTGTCAATATACTTTCTGTCGCTGAAACTTGGAAAATCTGACAAGCTGGGTAAATCTGGGCTTTGACTTTTACTTTATCAGAGTCATTAATTGTATGATTATATACAAATTACTGCAATCGATATCCGTCGTAATTTTTTAGTTTTGATATTGATTGAAAACAATTTAACCGTAGATGTTTTTTTTTGTATGATGTATAGAGGGAAAAAAGCTACTTTTTGTCCCAGGAAAGTGGATGAAACCGCGGAGGTCAGCTAGTTTTATAAAAAGCCTGAATAACTAGCATATAGTTTCTAAGCAACGCAGTTCAAAAGCAACCTTCCGAACCGTGCATTAGAGTATTAGAGTTTGACTATTCATAAGTGCCTGTGAAGGCCTATTTGAATGAATAAATTATTTCATTTCATTTCATTTCATTTCATTTCATTTCATTTCATTTCATTTCATTTCATAAGCATAACGTTACCATATTTTGATAATAGAGTCGAGTCGCTGTCTCTAATTGTTGTTATACCTACATTATAGTCTTCCAAGAGCACCAGATCGTTTCTTTGGAGATCCCATGTTTGTCCGTTTACAACTTATAGCATTAAACTTTAACCACGGCGATATGACGAAATGTCTCACGGAACCCAGTTACACCTTAAAGTATGTCCCCAATTACATTTCATGTATTCATTTTATAATATTTTTCAATGTCATTTGGAAAACAAGGTTAAGCTGGCATCCTAAAAGCTTGGAGTGCTGAACAGAGCGACGCAGTACTTCAAATTGGGGCAAAGGCTGCAACTTTATAAGTTGCAGTTCCGGCCTCATATGGAGTACTGCTGTCATCAATGGGTGGGAGCACCTGGATATCAGCTTGGGCCTTTAGATTCCGAGCTCACAAGCGGTTTAGAGTCTCTCAGTCTGAGGATAGACTTTGCCTCCTTATGTGTGTTTTACCGCTTATACAACGGAGAGGGTACTAAAGAATTGTTCGACTTGATGCCCACGGCCAACTTCCAACCTTCGGAACTGTCGCCATCGAAGGTGAGTCTATCCTCACACATTCAATTGTTTCGAACTGTGCGGGTTCAAAGGACTGTACTTCCGCGGACGCTCAGATTGTGGAATGAGCTCCCCGCCGTGGTTTTCCCAATGGATTACAGCATGGGGTTTTTCAAAAAGAGTGTGAAGAGATTTCTTTAGGGTCGGCAACGCGCGTGTTATACCCCTGGTGTTGCAAGCGTCCATAGGCTACGGTAACTGCTTAGCATCAGGCGGGCCGTATGCTTTTTTGCCACCATAGTTGTATAAAAAAACTTAAAAGCCTCCAATATGCCAAATGTCAGCCTGCCAGCTATTCAGTTACCACATTTTCTACCAACAGTAGCTACATTGCTTAGCCTCACTGATTGAGATACCTATGCGGTGTTAATTCGGCTACCCCCCTCCTGCCCGACCTTCCCACCCTGCGATGCAAACTATGATATGAGGTTGTATTTTAATATGGAAGATTACATTCTACATAATAAGTAGTTGCTTGATGAAATTTCGTTGGAACGTTGTAAATAAGGAACTAGGTTTACCTTGCTACTACGTTTATGCTTCATACCGGTGCTACATCGTTCACTGAATATTGCAAAACATATAATATTAAGAAAAATACAAGGTTGTCAGATACTTCAGATTGATTACATCTACTGCTGAACTCAGGCTACGTCCATCTTTTTCGACGAGGAACGAGCTAAACACGTCTAGATTGTAGAGCATATTTAGTAAGTACTGTGTCATCATCATCATTAGCCCGTAATGTCCCACTGCTGAGTACGGGCCTCCTCTCACAAATGGGGTGAAAGGAAATGGGCAGATACTCCACCACGGATGGCCATTGCGGATTGGTGGAGGTAGGCTAGTGGTCAACCTATTGTTGGAGTTTTCAAACCACCTAGGAGGCTTCCAACTAGCTTAACGACTATCACAATTAAGTGATAGCTGGCACCAACGGCTTTACGTGCCTTCCGGAGCAAGAAATGAGAGAAAAGCTCAAGTTGAAATACCACTAGACGGTCACCCATGCGGGTTCCGTCTTCACCGGTGATTGCTTAACGAAAGGCTGATTAAATGACTTTACGCAGCCTTTTACAAGGCTAGTATTTAACTGTAAATCAAAAATATGAATAAAACAATACCAATTCTAATCAAAAATACTGATTGCACGGCAAAATAGTTACATAAAAATATTATTATTTTAACAACAATTTAAGTTCGCTAGCGCTACTTAATTTTGATGTTTTGTATGGGATATTACCTATATATATAATTATCGAGTATTCAAATCCTTTTTATTGTGCACAAACCTGGATCTAGCGCTTGTCGGCCGCTGCCGCGTCACCGCTCTCTTCGCTCGCTCGGCTCGCGCGCGGTATTATCACATTGTTCTAAAACCATGCATTTGGAGTTACCGAGTCGGTTCTGAGTGGCCAAAAAAATTAATGTACCCCTGGTTAATTTGATGAGCGATCAGTATATATGATGTAAATAAATTTACGGTTGATAAGTGTTTTGATGTGTATAAAAAATATCTCTTTTAAAATATGATATGGTTTGCCCAAACGTAACCTTAATTTCCTTAAATGAAAGTAAACACAAGTAAAAGATTTACGAGTGGAACTAAAACTACGAGCGAAATTAAATTCATTTAAATCAAGCAAACATTTATTTGTACAAAACATACAACATGTAGTGAGCGCGATATTATTTTGTAGTCAAGCGGCTTCAGGCACGGAACACAATTAACTTGTAAGATTGTCTGCGGAGGCTGCACTCGCTACCCTCGCCCTCCTCATCCATCTACCCACCCTTCCAAACAAAACATCAATAAACTCACCCTCCCACTCGAAATACCACCTACAACCTTTGTGCTAAGGTTGAATGTTCTATATCACTTTTTAAGTTTTATGTGCCGCATTTATTTCGTGTAGGTATAGCCAGTCCAGTTACCCTTGATTGGTTGTCGTTCCTCTAATCCCGTTTTGATCCTTTCCACCCAAACCTAGCCCTCTTCGTTTCTCGGTTAACTATTGACATGCGTGCATACCTGTCTGCTTGTATGAGGATGCTTTTATTGTATCTATGTGCTGGTAGAAGGGGTTAGAATACCCATCTGTTTTTTTTGCCTTCCTCATATTTTAGGTAAATCGTGCTTCCCTTTCATTAACTTAATACAAAGTAAAGGCAACAGGGTGGTGAAAAATAGTTCATCGATATGAGAAATTAATAGAGTCATGGTCATAGGATCTCCCTACATAACTTTGTTGGCAAGCTCAGCATAGTAACTTATAAACATACGTAATTACGTTACATCTTATGTTAGTCACTGGTAAATATAATATAGGGTTGATAAATGATAACACGATGGTGAACGCACGCGGAGACCAAACCTCGGTGACTAAGGCGATCCTTGATAAAATAAAAAAGCCATCCTAATGTTTACCTCCATAAAGATAAGCGGAGTGACGCGCGAGCGCTTGCACGGGTGCGGGCGCGGGCGCGGGAGCGGGCCTGCAGACGCGGCCACCGCACACACGTGCTTATGTAACCACCACCAAACCATCCTCAAATACAACGGATCCTAATTAAATACTAAATAATAAAAAACTTAGCTCTCTTAATGACAATGTCAACAAACACACGTTTCGTAGTCCACCCGCATAAGACCTTTGACGTCACACGATTACAACGTGATTATTTTCACCAGATATTATTGTGATCGCGTCCCTATTCAAAAACGATTAGAGCGGCCGGCGCGGGCGCGTTAGTCCGCGAAAGCCTCCCACCAAAAGGAGCAAAGAATCGGAAAGCGATACGGCTAATCCCACTAATCGGGGAGCAATTGAAAAATAAAAATGTAGATGGCGGAATGATTCCATTTAGAGCCAAAACGATGCGACAAAATAATAAAAAAGGTACGGGTGGAACGGAATGGGCCTGCCTCCGGCGGCCGGCGGCTAATATTGAAAGCAAATCCTCGGCTAAATCCTTAAAGCGCCTGGATTCGAGCACCTGGAAACTGTGTGTTTGCGCCACCCGCGCGCCCGCGCCGCACGCCTGATAATCATTTGCCGGATTATTGTATACTTTCCGCCTAATGTCGCCGATTTTTGTGAATCAATTGTTTGCGATTTATTGCCACTCGGAGTTCTGACCTCACTTTACATGTTTGGATTTTGAAAGGATTTAGATACTTTTTATGTGCTTTTTATCTGATTCCCACGGAGCTTCGCCATTTTTATATGACGTACTGTTTTCTTATCAAAGCATAAACAAGTCAAGCAATAATACACACTACGATACAAGTCCACAGATCCCCATTTTCATACAAACTTTTCAGTTTTGTTTCGAGAGAATCACAATGCTGACTTTCGTAGCAAGCAGCTACGAATCCGTAGCACCATAAATAATTACAATTTTCAAATGTACTTGCTGCTACAAACCTCCTACAAACTGTGTTGCCATGACAACCCAATCTATCTCCGGACGTGCCACCCGTCGTCGTGGCTCGTCACTGTAAAATAGCTTACTGTAACCATACTGTAACGTGAAATTTATTTACATTTCAATTTAATGTACTAACATCTTTTGCTGCATCTTTCTCAAAGTGCTTGGTGGTGAATATGTATTTTAGTACTCTAAGCACAGTTTGTCGTCAGTTCTGAATATTTACTAGTTTCATTTTAAAACGAGGGCTAGTACATATATCTATTCCACTAAGGTGTAAAATAAGCATACGGCTCGCCTGATCTGCCAAGACAGCCAAGCGAAGCGCAAGGGCACTGTCTACCTTTTCTCGAAGCGCTTCGTCGTTTTTTTGAACCCTCATAACTTGGGTTTGGATTATACCAGATAAATAAAATTCTCGGGACACGATAGTTTCAATAACATAGCTCTTATACTTTAGATTTTATTGATATCTATGTACCTATCCTTACTCTACAAGCCCTAACTTCACAAACTCTACACGCCGTAGTCAAAATATGTGGCTTGGCCGTTTCACTACTACAAGAACTATTGTATGACAAAAAAGTTATGAATAAATTTTTCACCTTACTCTCATGTGACGGTAGCGAAACGGCCAAGCCACATATTTTAACTAAGGTGTGGAGTTTAGTTAAAGTTAGGGCTTGTATAGTAAAGGCATGTAGAGTTATAAGCTTGGCTCTACATGAGATCTCATAACTTTTTGACAGTGCGAGCCATATGTCTTGGCAACATTTTACATAAAAATGTTTTTGGTGGGATTAACTTATTACCTTAGCCTCCAAGTCAGAGTCACAGCTTGCCCTAGACGGGACCTGTATCAAAATTAGTTGGGGGGCCCTTCTCCCTGACTGCGGCGAAGCCAAATAGAGGGCAAAGAGTTTTACTAATTTTTGCTTTTACACTTTTACTCCTACTTGGGCCCCTGTAGACCGGGGCCCCACATCTTTGATACGGCTGATACAGTGGTAGCTACGCCCCTCCTCCTAGTGGTATGAGTGTGCCGTGAGTAGTAGATTGTTCACCAAGAGATCGGATCACTTTATTGTTAGTTCGTCCGTCTGTCAGCACGCATTTTATCACGTAGAGGTACCATATCAAATACTTGAGATTCAAAATCATTTATTCAAATAGACCTTCGCAGGCACTTATGAAAATGAGATAGGTAGAGCATAGCGTTTATTCGCTCAAAGAGCAGCTCGACTGGGGAAGTACCTCCACTTTACAGAATACCGCAGCCAACTAACTTTATGTTGTGTAAAGTTGTGTTCCTGCGCGTGAGTAAGGTCGCCAGAGCTCATAGGGGAGGGGGGAAAGTAACGGTAACGCGTGAGCGATTACCATCAGGTGGGCCGTATGCTTGTTTACCGACTAAGGTTAATTACGGTTCCTTGGAGGTGTAAAAAATTCAAGTTCTTAAGATAATGCAATTTAAATATATGGCTTATAACAGGTGGAGATTACGAGGTGGCCTATATTCGAAACCTATGTTGGGTTAGTCATGCTGAACAACTTTTACTATGGGACAAATAGTGAATTTTCAAAAAAATATATAAACGTTTCTTACAAAAATGTCAACCATGCTCGATCATAATGTATGAAAAGTATTTTTTTTTTTTGAGAATTCAGTGTTGGTACCATAGTAAAAGTTGTTCAGCAGGACTAATCCAACATAGGTTTCGAAAATATACCATCTCGAAATCTCCACCCAGTATATTCTCGCTAACTAAGAAGAGGAAAGCAAGAAGCAAGGTCACTAGTTAATCGAAACTGGTTAATTAGTAGTTCGATCTTTTGAGATTGCAAACTATGATGAAGAGCATCCCCGAAATTAATATTCGTTATATTCGAAGATATCATGTGTTGAAGTTCCGCATGACGTCACGTTAGAGTACACTTTTTACTCTAAAGTGACGTTACGAGCCCGAACTTCGACTCGCTGTATCTTCGTAAATTTTGAATGATTAGGTAAAGCAAAAAATATGTGTCCCTTATGTTTTGATTATTTAACTGATGTAATTAGAATTCTATTACTTTTAACCTAGGAATCATCCCTATTAAGTTTGTACGGAACCCTCAGACCTAATTTTCCGGGTTTTATACTCTTTGTATTTGCAACCTTCCGAACCGGTATTAGAGTCAGACTTTTCATAAGTGCCTGCGAAGGTCTATTTGAATAAATGATTTTGAATTACGAATAAATGAGTTTCTTTCTTTCTTTCAAAAATTTGAATTTGGTAAAAAGAATAATAAAACAATAAAATACTCAGTGATATTTTTTATTTTGACTAGAGGTTTCTTTAAGTTACAAAACATTCGGTATTCCCATTACGGATATTTGATAAAATAATTTCAACAAACGAATCGAGTTCGCAGATATTTTGTATGATATGTATAAAATGAAAACCTCAAATTCCATTTAATATTAATGATACGTTGAATCTATTTTATTTACATATTTAGCATTTCCTTCACTGAATCAGGCACACGGAAGTAGGTCAGACTAATTCGTGTTTTAAACTAAAAGTAATTACGTCTAAAATCTAAAATAGTTACAATTTATATACATTTTCATAACAATCGATGTTACATTTAAATATTGTAAATAAATATTGAGATCCTGTTACTTTAATCTCATGCGTATAAGGCGGTAGGATAGATGCAATCGTTGCGTAGAAATTATGAAAATATATGTTTTTCGTACAGTCAGCGTTAAAATTAAATGATCACTTATTTTATTACACTTTCATAATAATCTATTGACATTATCTTGGCAGTTTTTATGAAAACGGTTTATTACGTTATGTGACACGGTATAGTATGCAGTGATCATCTACTTTTGAAGCTGACTGTACATCTGGAACTTATTTTTTATTTTCAAAGACTTGTTTTTTTAAATTTAATTGTTACATTTAAATGCCTTTACAGTAATATGGCATATGGAAAAAACTTACAGATGACTTTTTTTGTTCAATAATTATAATACTATAGGAATATTCTTGATTTTTTTGGAAAAATTGATAACGTAATCATTATTTTATATTTGTTTCAAAATCCTACTTTCCAAGCTTAATTAAATTAATTTAGAGAAAATGTGCATGTTTGAAAATAATTTTATATGGCAAATAATACATATGCATTACTTTTCGTTTACTTCTTGTTATAAAAAAATATACACGAATACTACGACTTAATTGTGAATATTTACAATATTTTAGATCATAACAATTTAATGACAACTTTGTTTTGCTTTTCAACAGTAAACGAGCATTAAAATTATTTATAAATAAATGTTCATAGTGAGTTTATATTGCCAATGAGGTGTATAATTATAGTGGAGAGAGTTAGAACTTCATATTTTTTATTTAATTAAATCATACCGGATATTATGTAATTAATGATATTAATTTAAAGATAGATACATATTCATCATATTCACAACTATTTATTTTAAAATGCTCGCACTTTATAATCGAAATATATTATCTAATTTATCCATATTTACAACGTTTTTTAACTACACACTTAAAACTAAGTAAACTAAGTACATTATAAGCTTGTAAAAATTGCACACATCGCTTTGGTATACGTACGTACATAACTACATATTTACAGTAACTTTAAAACATCGTTAAGTTTTTATTGCCCGAAGTTTCGTAACGAACATTTATAACTAACACGTGAGGAATTCAAATACGCGAAACACACCCTTTATATCGAACTCGACTCGTTAAACTTTCCAAAACAACCGAATGTACAGTCATGTTGAATTTTAAGCGAGTGGTTTTATATAACGCTCAGTCGAACCAGTCCCATAGGTGCCTGTAGAGGCCTGGAGTCGCGTGAGCGGCGTCTGCGGGCGGCCGCGCGGGCGGCGACTAGGAGGCGCGCGCGGCGGCGGCGGCCGGGTGCGGGTGCGGGTGCGTGTGCGGGTGCGGGTGCGGCGAGCGGTCCTCCTCGCGGCCGCGCGCCTCCTCTCAGAGCACGCGGTCCGACACGCCGACGCCGCCCGCGTACTGGCACGCCGACAGCGGCGCCGACCCGGCCCGCGACACCGGCGACACCGACCCGTACCCGCCGCTGAACTGAGAGTGGTGCTTCGCTTTCAACCGGAGCGACGCTATCGATGACGACATCGCCGGGCACGGCTCCGCTCGGTACATGCTGTACGGGTTCGGAGGCGCCGTATACGGACAAGGAGCGACTCCGCCGCCGACGCCCGCCGAGCCTCCGACTCCACCCATTCCACCGCCTCCGACACCACCCATTGATGTTGCAGTGTTGAAGCAGTTCACTGAACCTTGATGGTGACTCGCCGGTACCACTGAACCCAATGGATTCACCGGCCATGGAAAACTCTTTGTACCTAACGGACTAGGAACTTTAGCTGCCCAATTATTATAAGGGTACGAGGAGTAGAGTGCGTCTGTATCGGGGAATGGCTGCATTAGTCCGTTGAATTGTGTACTGAAACCGTTCTTGAAGTCGGCGGCAGCTGCGGCGGCGGCGTTCATGGCATTCCTTTCACGTTTCCGCCATTTCGCTCTCCGGTTTTTAAACCATACCTGAAACAAGGAAAACCTCATGAGTATGCATTTGCACATCCAACAATTGTAGTTTTTGACAATATAACGTAGGTATGTGTGTGTCAGCAACATTTCGATTTGAGACTGTTTTCCTTGATAATCAAAGAATACCTATTAGATACTTTATACTTTAGAAAAAGGAAAACCAAAAAAGTACCTAAATATAATGAGTATATACTGATTCAACGGTAAGTTTTAACGAGATTCAGAATCTGGACGCGACCTGCGTTGCGTAGTTATTAACTTTACTCATTACAAAGTTGACAGAGAGACGCGGTGCGGCGGCGGTAGCTACGCGGCGCATCGTCGTATTCGAGCCACGTAATGTCGAACCCGGAGGCACGGAGGCAAGAGGCGACGCTGCCCCTCCCGGCTCCCAGCCGCAACCAACGACCCGTCTAATTGCGGCCGCGAAATGAAGATAAACGAGCGTCGCGATTGGGCGGGACGGCTCCGCACCACTCGCCGCGACTCGATCGAGCCGCAATAAACGAGCGGCCACCGGGACATCGCCACCATAGAGCCTCTGTTCAATCGATGTTGTTTAGCGAGCCGCACCGCAGCGCAGCGGAGGCGGAGTGATGCGAGCGCCGCGCGGTAATAAGTCGCCGTGAGCGCAGATAACGCGCCCGCTGATGTATGGCGCGCGTCCGTCACCCGGCGATCGATCGCCGACGACACCTCCACGATAAATTGCGCAATCCACGGAGCGACTGCAATAAATATTGCGACGCTGGTGGTATTTGTCTCACTCAGTGTGGCGGGTTCACCCAGCCGAAACGGTAAATAATACCCTCTTTCCTCGGTTAAGTGAACATAAACGGTCGTTTCCACCCCATATACAATCGTTTATTTTTCGAAACATAAATTTCACAAATTCGCATGAACGCTTGTTTCGTACACAGGTTCAGGTAGACCGCGATTCAGCGACCTACTTCCCGCGTCATTCACAATAATTTCAGTAACAAAAGGCAGATTATATAAATGACCATCGAAACACTCGGTGTGTCTAGTTACGGCCCCGAAATAAAAAGGTTCACACCATACGGCGTTTCCCATTCGAACCGCGAACAAACGGGTGAAAATAGCTCTACAGAAACGTCGGGGGTGTCCAATAATGACAGCGGAATGATATTTATTTAGGTGCACATATGTGGAAATAATTTCCATTATTTGAATAGCGGCAGCGGTGGCGGGAGGCGCGCGGCGTCGGTGGCGGCGGGGTGTGTAGGACCCGAGGAGGGTCGCGATATTGCGACGCGAGGCTAATCCTTTAAATATATTATTGCACGATGGTGACCGTCCCGCGCCCTCCGACACCCGCCAAGAACCCTCACAATTTTTAATGCTTACCGAAATCGATATTAATGCGTGTTTTGAATCAATGGAGATATTAGATGTATGAGATTATACAATAATAGGGGCTAACAGTTTATAAACCAAACTGAGGTGAATTTGGATAACATCAAATCTGAATATAAATGACTGTATTACCGAAGTCCCTAGTAGTTGAGATCGTTACGGCCCTATTGAAGCAAATACGATCCCTACCATTACTACCTACGTGTCTGATAGCACGTATGTTATACTATACTTATCTAGGTAACTTCAATTTCAGTGTGATCTGATGGCCTCGCAGTGATGCTGAAGCTACATGATGATAAAATATATTCTTATTGTACCAATGAGGTATAAAAGTTATGGAAGCATACAAGTAAGTTGCAGTAGGTAGCGTATTTGTTAAGTCCAGAAAAAGTTCCTAAACATCCCAAATTTTATAGGCATTGCAGAGAAACCATTAAGTTAGAAATCAAAGCGATGATGAAATCTGTAGGTGTAGAGAACTAGGGATGTGTTGAGGGGTTCGTTATCAAGTTATCATGCGGGGCGCACCGCACGTCGTCAGTAAGATTAATGTCCAACACTAGCAGTGGGCCGTGACATGGACATTCATGGACAATGAAAGACTTTTCCGAAAGGATATTTCTTCTGAGGAAACTAGTATAAACATTATGAGAAGTTCATAGAAAACTACTGCTTACTGTACTCAGACCAAGAAAAAATTAAAGACGGAACGGTATGTGTTCTTAAGTGACGCAAGTAATAGGAAGCCGGCGTTCTTGTAAATACATGGCCTCACACACACACATATAGACCACAGGAAGCCGATCGGTTGTCATTCCGTATTGAGACGTTGACAGTGAATTAGGCTCAGTACCATTTGTGCCTGCTTGGGCCAGTACTGATTTTACTCACGCACACGTAGGAAATTTTTTGCTTCACTTTCTTATAAGGTGACACTCCGTTTTGATTTTTTTATATGTCTATGTTACTGTAAGGTCTTATAGTTTTTAGAAATAATAGAGAGTAGTTCACAAGCTAGATCTACTTTATAAAGAGAGAAAAAAGCTAGAAAACTACCTAATAAAACTCTTTACGTATTAATTATATTCTTTAGTGAAATTAAAGAATATATAGCACTGTGCTACGAGCGCTACGAAAGTTTTGTTGTCTTACAAATTTCAATGAATACTACCTATTTATCTCTTAATTAACCCTAAAACGTTCTTAAAGCATCTAAATTAAGACCTTGATGAATGACGTGCCGCCCTATTACAAATAACGAAGCTATTTTACGGTCAGCGGGACCGCAGGGTAGAATCGCCTTAAATTTAAATTAAACTAGAATCACAGTTTTATTAGTATCATCAATCAAACAATGCTCTGTACCAACGGGTGGCTGGAATTTCGACGCTACTGAATAATAGTTCTTATTAACAGTGGTTTAGAGACTACGGTAATGTAATGCGATTAGCGCTAAACTATTTTAAAGTCAAATAAACACGGGCGTATAAATGGATAGAGTATAAAGTCGGTATGGCCACGTGCCTGTTAGGGCTGCCGACCACAATTAATTGTAAATCGGAATATTGGTGGGCAAGTACCATAAAATAATGTTACTGGTTTAATAAAACGTTCATTCCGTATCGTATTTCCTGTATACTATCATTCGTTGTATTGTAAAATGGATGATAGTATCCTATATCTATCATTAATTGTATTGTAAAGTGTCTCACAATTTTTTGTTTTTTAATAAATTTTGATACCATTTCAGCGTTTTTCTCTAAGAACGAGTTCAGAAATTGCCATCTATAAGCAGTTAGTCATTTTAGAAATGAATTAAGGACGAAGGCAATACCTATTATGCACCAAAAAGAAGCAATTTATTTGTTTTCTCAATATGGAATTACATTTCACCATAGCCTAGTAGAATAACTGAACATCTTAATATACACATTCTCCCCCGATAAATATAAATACTATAGACATCAATAATATGACCATCCGACTGTAAGCTTAACCGTCAGCTGACATCCCTGTTTTGGGGTAGATTTATTAAAAGCTCCCCGTCGCGTAAAACGGTAGTAGCTTTCCAAATGATGGCTACATGACCAAAGTAGTGGAAAAACTAGAGAATGCGCCTTAATTTCTTCTTCTGTAGCAATATTGTTTAATACAAATTTTATGTACCATTAATCTAAATGTATGAGCATTACTATGAGGAATTACTGGCACTCCACAAGAAGTGTTTTCTAAAATCAACGAGATTATGTATAGAAAATATAATCAGTTCCAGCACTAAAACACGAACGCAAGTGGGCAGCGCTAAGCCTGCTAAACCGCAAAATAGAATGAACTCAAAACGCAAATCTAACGAAAGGGAATTTTTGTGGTCAATAAACTGAGATTACGATAGTCTTGGCGCAAGTCATGACTGTGATGTAGCTACAATGACGCTGTTTTAGCTCCCATTCATTGATATAAATTCCCCGCTAACACCGTGCAAAGTCCGACAGATCACAACACTATACTCTGAGCCTATCAAAACATAAGCTGAATAACACATTGGACATCTAGAATGCTAGGCTACTGACTTACGACATTCAATAATAAACTCTAAAACTTTGTTACAAAGTTTAATATTCAATGGTTATGAATTCTTGGCAAGAGTGAAAGATATCAAATAAATTTGCAATTGAAGTTCCTTAATACCATATAACTTGTTTATCGAAACAGATTCTTCGATGAAGATTATTATCGTGGCTATTACGGGTTGGGTTTGAGCCAAGCGCGATCAGAACATGACATGGTTATGAAATAATTTAATTATTTTGTCACATTTGATTCTTTTTTTACATGACATATTTGACAACATTATCCATGTCTCTCATATCTTTCCTAGATATATCAGATCATTAATTTGTGTTCTTGTCAATTTACCACATGTCTACAGACTTGGAATATTGATAAAATCTGCAATTACCAAGGATCTTGTATGGACAGATAAAGATACAGATTGAAATGCGACAATGAATGAATAATATTTTCATAATTAAAAAAAAAAACTAAATTACTTATTTACTTGTGAAATGTATAATTTTGTGGTTTCTTTCTTTCTATGCACGTCACAATTGCTCAAGGACCATGTCACAGTATCTATAACATACATCTTTTGTAATTTTATTTGCACGAACGCGAACGTAATTATTTTAATTAAAATGTGATATCACTCCAAGGTACTCGGGACGCTATGGGCTCTTACTCGAATTTGTTTTTGGCTCACGTCAAAATTGTATACATTGGTCTCTTTCTCTCTCACATGTTTATAAGCATTGTGATACTCGTCTCCACGCTTCGGAGATCTGATTAGCGTAAAGTCTAATGGTAATTACTATCATTCTAATTTAAATATCATTCAACACTTGTTTCGTTGTTTAATTTCTCAATTTACATTCAATCTTTTATATAGCTTTCAAATTGAACATACTTTTATTTTACAAAAATAAAATGGTTTTGGTACCCAACACTCCAATTCTTTATACAAAAGATCTTTATACGTCAAAAGTGGATAAAATTGTGTAAGACACATTATTACTGTACAATTGCAATATTTTTTAGTACACCTTTTATCTTCAACCTTGTCATATCACAGGTCGTATGTGCGCGGCCAGTGTGTAAAAACAAGGTAAACCTCGCTAAACTGTTTGCATGCAACTAGACAGGCGACAGGGTACGTGCACTAAAAGCATTGCAAAAACAAGCCGGGAGCCGGCTGAACCGTTTTCACGTAAAATAAATAATGTTCCGTGCCGACCGGCCTGTCGGCGGACACGTTTGATACATGCCCCTTTTTACAACTAAAATGTTTTCCTATCCTACATCTGTTGTTACCTGAAGTTTCAGAAGGTTATTCATTACCTAACTGATTCATCTCTGTTTCTTTTTAACTTAATTGATCAATACTTGTTTGACTGTATGTAATGTGTTTGATTGTGTAATGAAAAAGTTTAAAATAAAGAATTTTTTTATTGGAATACATTTCGATCGATACAGTCCATCGAAATATTGCTTGGTAGAGATCACTTTTATGAGACTGTCAATCGTATGAGGTGTACTAATAAAGCGTTATTCTTTTATTTTATAGATCGATGAGGTAAATGTGACGTCATGCGATAACTCGCCCTATACCTATCCCATCAGACGAGTCGAACCAAATGAAATGTGTCGGGAACTGTTACACGGCCGATTAGCGATGACGTTACGAGCACACCCATTCGCGTCTTCCCAGAATGGGAAACTAGCAGGGTGGTTTGTGTTAGATTAGTTTTGCTAATAATTATTATGATTTTACTGATACAAGTACGTGTATTTATAAAAACATGTTTGTTATTTTTAATAAATTTATAATACAGTTATCTATCAACTACAAGAACTCTTAACATAAACGTAAAATGTGGTTTGATTTGACAGTCATAATTGGCAAAGGAAATACTTTAAAGAAAACATTTAGACTCACATTGAATATTTTACGCTCGCTAATTGAGTCAATAAGCAGGCAATGACCCTAATGAGTTGGTAACAAAAATAATGTTCAACGATTTATCGGTGCGCGCGCGCACAGATTTATTTGACGGCGAGCGGCACAGCGGCGCTGCGCGGACGAGAGTAAGCTAATCCCCTGCCAGGGTTGCCAATATTATTGTACTTATTTTGAATATGATCGGATTGTATACGTACACACTATAGGCACAAATATTAAGGGCGTCGGAATTATCATACCTAACGAAGACGCGTTGCCATTCCACCGGCTGGAGTAAAACTTTATTTTTCAGTTCAATTTCTTTCATATATCGTGTCTCACTACAGGCATTTAATACTCTCCAATCAAAAATGTTAACTCACTCAGCTTATATTTATCTAAACAAAACTCACTTCGTATTAACTTTTTCTATCGATGCAAGTTGCAACCCTACCAAAGATACAAATGAGTATGTTTTGAAGAACACACGCGGCCGAGTCAGTGCAGAGTACAGTTTGAATTCGATCTAACACTTGAACTGGAACTGGTATTTAGCACGGAAAGTATCGATTTACACGTATCTTCAAGTGCTTGCCTCATTATTAATTGGTCAGCTCTATTTATATCGAATCTTTGCAATAGCCACTTTTGTTGTAAGTACCTACTCATAGGCATATTTAATAAATTATGTCTAGAAGGTTACATTCCAGTGCAGTATAATTGTTAGACAAACAATGTCACCGAATGTAGGATAAGTAACATAAATTCTTCCGAAAAAGAGATTTATTAACGTTTAATTTGGCAACAAGAAACTTGTATAAAGTAGATAAATAATTTTAATTATGTTAAATTATCATAAAGTCACAATCACTAAATAACTAATGCATTCATTTACTAACAAAGTTATGAAGCGGTCCAATTCATGTCAGTCTACTCGTATAATTGATTTATCTAAATGGCCAGTTCAAATTAATATTAATGAACATTAAATGTTTATCTAAATCAAACACTCAACAGTGTTATAAATAATGATAGATTTAGATATTTGTTGCTTTGATATAATATAGTATTATCATATTTAAACAATAGCTTATGTTTAATACTAAAATTAATCACGTCGTGCTTAAATCAACAACCTGTATAATTGATGACAAAATGGCTTCGCAAAATTTCGAGTTATATATTTTGGAACATCACGATGAAAAGAAACGTGTAGCACATTTATCTTTTGAAATACTTTTTGCCTAAACATTCAAATATATATTTATCACACGTGCGGCTATTTTAATTTCACTTTATTTTAGACTCAGGATGTTTTAGACTGAAGCACAAAACAGAACACAAAAATGCGACCAATACACATGTACCAAAGATTAACATGAGCTCAACGCATCTCTTAGCATACCAAAGAAACCGAGGAGTATTCTATGAATTCTGAATAAGCTAAATACTACAAACTCAGTTGAAACCGCAGAATCTGTAACAGGGGCCTTCCAAAACTATTGACAGTGAGTGTGGATGCGATCAGACTTAAGCCCGGGATTATGAAGAGACCGAAATAGACGCATCAAATCCACATGGATTAAGGGATTCCGTGTTCCGTCCGACGGCAGGGCACGGCACAAAAATATCGAAGGAGCGCCGGATGCGACGATTAGCCTAAACATCTAGCTCGTTAATATTGTAATACACTTTCTCTCCTGTCACACGGTGTCTGCAGGGTAATGGGTCTGCACGTGACACCTATTGCTCATTGTTACTGCCAGGACATAGATGTGCGTATGAATAGTTTCACATTTCCGTTACTAATAGTCAATTTCACATAGGATGAGTCGTGACAGTTGAAGGTTTTTACCAATATCTAGTGAAATTCCATTTTTCATTTTCATTTCCACACACAATATTTCATGAAACCTTGTTCTATCATAGTATTCTTTTATAATATCGAAATAAACATTAACCATTGAGAAATCTTTTAAAATAACATGTATAGAAGATAATATCGTTGATTATTCTCTGGAATTCTTATTTAAATTCATATTCATTGCCGAATTATCCTTTTAATCATTAATGCGAAAGTTTGGTAGTAGTAGTTAGGTAAAGTTTTAAGATAATACCTTCGATATGGCTTTTTATCCCCAGAAAACATTATATTACTTCTGAAACCGGGGTAAAAAAAGTTTTTTTAAATATCAACTTACCCTAACTCTTGCTTCCGTAAGATTAGTCCACATTGCGATCTCTTCCCTGGTCGACATGTCAGGGTACCTGTTCCTCGCGAATGTCGCCTCCAGCTCTTGCAGCTGTTGGCTGGTGAAATGCGTCCTCTGGCGGCGTTGACGCTTATTCTTCTTGTCACCCTTGTCGTCTAGAGAGGGCTCGTCAGGGCCTACTCCTGGGGTCGTTGACTCCGTCTTTATAGTTGGCTCTGAGTTTAGTGAGCGGTTGTCTGAGGACAAAATATATTCCAAATTAAGTATACCGCTATTACATACTTATGAACTAACCTATTAACAAGTTTATAAAAAAAAAGTGTGTCTACCAGTTAATCCACTTAGATCTCATATCACATCAGATCAATAAACGGTAAATATGTAATACATTTTATAACACCACGGATAAAAGAAGGATAGTAACAAAAACGTTGCTATGGCATTTTAGATTTTCCCCATTTCATCTTTATGATCCTAGTTCAGATTGGGAATAAATAATCAAGTATGTTTTACTATCTGGATATCATCTTTTCTTTGGATTCCGAACTTCGTAATTTTGTTTATTGAATATTCTATGCTACGAAAATTACCTTTTATGTAGGAAAAATAATATTTAATTAACTTTTATTAATTCTATTATGAAACTTCTAATCGAAAGTGCCACAGGGGTCTACTTTAGTTCCGTTATTGTTCCTTATATGCAGAACCACAATAAAGAACTAACAATTATAAAAACAGTTAATATTACTTGCACAAAATAAAGTTTATTTGGATAAAAAAGGCAGTAAATCATAGTCACAAGTGGAAGTACAGTAGCTCTGGTAGCGAGCCCGTAAAGCGGCGGATTAAACGCAGGCGCACCTAATACTTTTACGACATTGCTGTAAATTTGTTGTTCTCGATGAACGACGTCACACTTAAAGTAATTTATGATTATAACTAAATCTATTCTGGTTACATAATTTCAGTGCCGTTTTTATTATATGGGTGTGATAAAAAAAGCTCGCGAGATATGTATTGATGAATTTGTAAAAATATACTAGGAAAAAAACATTTTAGTACTCGTAGATTACAAATATGTAATTTCACATCAATCATTATATGGTAGTCTACACTGCACTGATATTTTACCAATATATTTGTACTGGAATACAATTTCACAAACGACCATATTCTAGCCTAGAGCACATTTCGTCAAAACAAAGACAACACAATAACTCCGTGTAAACACAGTGTCCAACAATATTCACAATGTGTGAGATATTGGTAGAGAACCCTCCCTCCCTACATACCTACTGGAAAATTACAGATAAAAGTATCCTTTGCCTAAAAGATTTTTAGCACAATAGTGTTTTGCGAGTGTTATATAAGTACATACAATTTTGTTAACTTTATTTACCAAATATTTTTATTCCACATTTATACCAAGGATATTCGTTACCTCTGCATTATCTAAAACCAAACTCGTTGACGAGGCACATAAAATTGCCGTGAAAAGCGACTTTTCACGTGATTGCTTGGTTAACGACAGAGACAGAGCATAGCCCGGATTTGGCGACGAGTTATATACAATTTTCCTTACATAATATTTGTGTTGATGCACCTGATCTATCATTGGAGCGCAAGTTCAAATCATTGACCCGTTATATGAAAATATGGTGAAGAAACCCGGATGCCTGAGAAAATGTATTCAGAACCATTTGCGAAGTAGCAGTAAGTATATGAGCTGTTGATGATGATGATGATCATTATGGCGATGGATGATAAAATGGAGATGAACAGTATCAAGGCAGAAAAATATCTACCACGCGAGCGGAGCAGCGGACAAAGGCTGGTATTAAGTCATAAGTAATAGATCCGACATTCCCCCGAATCATCGAGGGGACAATTTATGTGATAGTGTTGTTATTACATCAATTCGATACTGATAACCGGTCGACGGCAATCAGCACGATATTGGCTTTACATGAAATCCCCGTGTCAATGCACCGATTGTCTATGACTAAGGATAATAGAGCTGAGCTAAATCCTCAATGAACTGTGAATTGGGTCGGTACATTGATTTTTGTAACGCATGTCAAATCGTGTCTAACAAGAAATTGTCTTTACTTTTCTGTCGTAATAATTAATCTCAGTAAAAATAATGCCAAATAAATTGATAGAAACAAATCTATAAATGGAAAGCTGTGCAGATTGAAGCCTTCACATCACTAAAGGCGTCAGCTGAAAATCAGCGCTGCTGACAGTAGTCAGTAGCACTATGCTGAACTGTGCCCTTTTTGACGGCACAGACCTACTGGTTCATTTTTAAATTAAATTTTGTTATGTTTCTGTTAATGTGTTCGTCAAATAAATGTGTTTTCTTTCTTTCTTTCTTTCACTGCTTTTGAAAATATTTGAAAAAAGCGTTTTTAAGCGGAATGTTGACTTCATTATAACCATATTCTCTGGAACCATCAAATATCAAAACGAATCAAAATAGTCATCAAACATATTATATTGTGAATTGTTAGTATTATTTTTTATACTTATCCACAGCGGTAGTAAATGCCGAGTCGAAGGGAGTGGGTTCGGATCCTACACTGAGTTTGTGCTTTCGATTAAGGAATTTATCGGGAGGAAAACCATAGCAAAATATAATCTCATTTATACAAAGATTTGGTTCATATGCATTCAATTGTGCAATTTATTATTTTGTCCAGAATGTGCTATCAATACAAGAGATTATAATTAACACGAGAATTTGCTGTATTTATCTTGATTGAATAGTATTCTTTAATTATTTATCATCGTACGATAATAGTGAGGTACGTACTACGTCGTATCATACCATCATGTAGGGAGAGATCATATATACGTAACATTTTAAGCAAATAAGAAATCAGCACGACTTTTTAAGTAGTGCGTGTTTTTTAATCAAATTAAAATAAATTGATTCTATTTTGCTAACATATGATCTATTGTTTCTCGTCATTGAAGCTAAAGGTTGTTTCTTTTTTGTTACTTAATTAAAAATACTAATACATTTTTCTGAAACTTCTTTTGTTTTCAAAAGAATAATCGCGCCATATGAGCAGTCAGTCTGTATCAACATTTTATATAAAGTCCTAATAAAATGGTGCTGTATTAATTTCAAGATCACTGTCATAAAATGACTATATTATCAACTCAACTCGCATGCTATTTAAATAAAATAATTTAAGAAAAAAAACTCAATAATATAGAGATCTAATAAAGGTCGTGACTCACACCTACCGCCACCGAATCGGTGTAATCAAAACATTTGTACAGGATTACCGGCGTATCGCGTTAATTTCGACAACTTTATTAAAACCATCAATCTGTACGGCTTGGCAATCTCATTGGTGTATAATGAACAAGGTAGGATTATGGTCTCAAAGTTTAGCCAGCGAACGCTACCGCTGCTATCCTCGCGGCCGATTACAATATGGCGATACCTTTAGGGTTGTCGATAGGGTACCAAAAATGATATGTCTATGTAAGTAAGTATAGATGGCTGATTTGCAGAATGGCTTGAAGATAATATTGTAATCAAATTAATTGATGAATCGTCACTTCAAATGGCTACTGAGAGGTTGTGATGAAAGTTCTCAATAGCTGTCGCTATATTTGATTACGGAAAATTATATCAATGTATTACGGTCATATCCTGCTATTCTGATAAAGAAGCTAATAATCTTATTTTTAATCAAATACCAGAAACCTACTGAATTCGAACAAATAAAGCACTTATTATTCTCAAATTTGACACCCTTGTTATAAAGAGGAACAGTGGCAACCCTAGATAAGTCCGATATACGTCGATAACGCTAGATAGCGTTTATCATCGATACGCTTTGAGCGTTCGCCGACCCATCCATCATTCCCTACCAACTCTACGTTAGTAGGTAACTTATTTAATCTATGCCTTTGCGTTTGGCCGCCATGACAAGCTCGTAGGTAAATATCACAGTTACATATGTTCCTGATATCATAACATGTTGCCACTTCAAAGCGCTGCACTCGATGTGATAAAACATCGCAGCGTTTCCTTTAATGTATTTACTTTCCAATGGTTGTACAACGAGTGTCCGTTTTTAATATAATGACACTTATCTGTGGGCTTAACTACGTGTTACGTACAGTACGACGGTAGTCGATGGTAGCTACGATTTTTATTACCAAATTCGACAATTATATACCTTGATTTATGAATTACAAACGATTTTTCAGTAAAGACTGGTGTGAAAAAAATGTTTGCGTTATTTATAGACCGCAGCATGAAAGAAGTTTTTATTTTTGTTTCTTAGTGAATTAAACTTTTAATGAGAGTTTAAAAACTTACTTTATTTATTTAATTAACAACTTTTGAGGTATCGACATTACAGAGTACTTAATTGACTCACAAAATAAACACAAGCCAGACTACGAATATCAAAATCTCAGTTTTTTCTAATGGGTTTTTCATTCGCATTGGGGAGAATCAGGACCCTTTAAATATAGAACAATCGAATTATTGAATTTTGAATCTTAACCCAATATTCTTATAAATTAAGTATATTTGGTAAAGATTTACTATTACCGATAATTGCGCCCATTGTTACTCTCTATGTGTAATTACTGTGAATATGTTATTATAAGCTTTTATTTAACTAGCAATGTGTTAAATGTAACTATGTTTGTTCGGGTGGAATCTTGCAAGTCGAATTTCGCCCATATCCAGTGGTCGGATTGACTTTATATTTGGTATGCATTAGTATATTGGAAGACAATGCAAGCACATTCAACAAAAAGTACAGTCACAAAAAAAGCTTGTTTAAAAACTTATTTTAATTTTATTTTTATCCACAACATTTTTACTTTATTACAAATCCTTTAGAGCCAATTACGGATTTTTACCAGACTACGGCGAAGCAAAAAGGAGGTTTATGAATTTGACCGGTATGTATTTCGTTCAAATAGTTATGTATCATGAACTATTAATTTAAGAAGTTTGAACTTACGAGCATTACTCATGAAAATGCTACATTGTATAGAACAATGTTTTAAGTTATGAATGTAATAAAATTTAATGTAAGTACTAGCTTTCCGCCCCGGGGGTTGGGGATGTTTTTCATGCTTTTAGACCCACCGGTGTAGGCTGAGCTTTGTTTATAAGCCAGTCAGTGATGATAGCTGAGATGATAGTTAGGCAGGTAAGGTAGGATTCATTTAATAACATCAATATATTTAAAAGAGAATTTTTCAATAAATTTTTTTTAAGAGAGGTAGAGCATAGCGTTTATTAGCTCAAAGAGCAGCTCAACTGGGGAAGTACCTCCACCTTACAGAATACCGCAGCCAAATAACTTTATATTGTGTAAAGTTGTGTTCCTGCGCGTCAGTAAGGTCGCCAGAGCTCATAGGGGAGGGGGAAAGGTCGGTAACACGTGAGCGATGCTTCTTGTGTTGTAAGCGTCCATATGGCTACGGTAACCGCTTACCATCAGGTGGGCCGTATGCTTGTTTACCGAATAAGTTGTATAAAAAAAAAAAAAAACATAATTTAACCGCTTATACATGTAGTTATGTTCGTCTCATAACAATGACTACATTATTAATTGCAATTAGCACAATTTGGTTATCAGCTATAGCTAGATGCGTCATTACGGATTACAAGCAATAATTAAACATAATTGCTTTCTGAGACAGACAGACCATATTGGATGCCCTTACCAAAACACTTAGGAGCAGACCCCACACAAAGAGTTCTAGAGTTCTGGGTTCAGAGATCTGCGTTCCACATTCACTATTGTGCGAACAGCAAGCAGACGAGACGAGAAGAGAGAGTTCTAGAGTTCTGCAACGTCATACACTTTTTTTACTTTTAGAGACGCCGCATAGATTACAGTGAACGCGAAACGTAGAACTCTGAACGCAAAACTCTAGAACTCTGTGGTGAACGCTCTGTGGGATCGGCGCCTTAATTAAAAAATGGTTTATAGCACAGCGTGTTGTTATAAGTATAAATTGTATTTCTCAATATACACATTGACATTTCACATTGCTAGGTATGAATAAATGTAATCTAGTTATGAAATCCATTCAGTCAGAAATGGTCGGTATTTAATAACATGACACGTTTCGAACTCACAGTCGGAGAGGCATTACCCAACAAAATCAGCCAATGTTAATTTGGAAGGTTTTCCTGAGATGAATTCTCAAACCTACTGAATAAGTATTTAAAGTTAATTGGGCCAGTAAAACTTGTAACATCTACCTAGTATGTAGCTGCATCATCAGAAACAATTTAAAGTTATTATAATGTACCTTTTATCATTCAAAGACTATACTGAATACGTATGTAAGCATGGAATGTTAGGCTGCCGCCACAATGAGCAATCAAACGTGAGGTAACCGTGTCGCGTCGCATCGCATCGCCCCTGTCCGTGTACTTTCTGTTCCGTGCCCGCGCGCTATTTGTGAAAGCATTAGAATAACGAGCGGCCGTATTTGCCATAGATTTTCCGACGCTTTACTGGGTTTGCTCACAGTTTTAAGTTTGTCACTTTGTGTGGTCCAACAGATGGAATTGATTTTCTTTTATTGTTTTACAAAATTGAAACAGTGATGTGTTATTTTCTTAATAGCTTGGTTTGGGTTTGGAAGTTTTAAATAAGTGCGGACTTTTATTACGAGATTAATGCTTAACTCACCAAAGAAAATCAGCAATTTGATCAAAATGCATGTTTAAACACCTTTTTTTCACAATTTTGCGGGCCCTTTGTAAATTTTGTTCACGATGACTAAAACTACTGGGTTTTCATCACCCAGTATTATTCAATAGCAAAACAAAATCGTAAACAGTATACTCACTGTCGTCGGTATGCTTACGGTCGCGCCTGGGTCGCGGCTGCGCGTACAGCGACGACTGCTCCACGCCGGATCCGCCTGATGCCAGGGACGAATGCCCGCTGTCTCTGAACTCGCCTGTTTCTGCCCATACTGTGGACAAACATGCAGAAGTTAATTATAATAAACTGATACAGGGGCACAAGATTTAAGCCACCAGTGTTTACCTGGACTCTTTTTTACCAAGTATCAGGCCTATACTTGGTAAAAAAAGAGTCCAGGTCCAGGTCTTGACAATCTCACCATGGTTAGTGATGATGTGGCCGAAAGTGTAGACCTCACTGAAGCAACCAGAATGACTTTGCTTGTCACTAGAAGTACCATTACTGGTAATAATAAAACTATTATATACCAAGTCTTGTAGCCAGTCGATCATTATTGTGTGGGAGAGATGGTAGGTATAACCAATAAAAGGTTTACAATAAAGTTAAACGGTTAATTAAATCTCTGACAAACGGTGTTGACAAAACTATCACATATTTTTTGTCTAAACAGATTAGCAAATGAGTTAAGCTAATGAATAATCTAAAAATATATTTCACACATTTCCCGATAACTTAAATTTGCGGAAGTTAAGACGACGTGCTATTTACACTTTCACATAAATTCAATTAACGTTACTAATAGCGGCATTATTTAACAGGAATATCTTGACAAAGTAATGTATTCGTTGAACGACGATGACGCCCCGTCGCTTCGCCTGTAATTAAGTGTCCCAGAACACTTGTTAACAAATTAGTCACTGGAGACGGCCGTGTGTGTGCGCCCTTATTTATAGCGCCCGCCAGATGAGGGCAACATGCGTGTATTTTTTCCACTTTAGAATGCTCTTTTTCATTGGATTACTTTTGTGAATTGATTTATTAAATATTAGAACAAGATTTTATTTGAGAGAGGTAGAGCTTAGCGTTTATTCGCTCACAAAGCAGCTCGACTGGCGAAGTACCTCCTTACAGAATACCGCAGCCAAATAACTTTATGTTGTGTAAAGTTGTGTAAGGTCGCCAGAGCTCATAGGGGAGGGGGGAAAGGTCGGTAACGCGTGAGCGATGCTTCTTGTGTTGCAAGCGTCCATATGGCTACGGTAACCGCTTACCATCAGGTGGGCCGTATGCTTGTTTACCGACTAAGAACAATGAATAAGAATTAAAATTTCAATGAATGCTAGTAAATATAAAGTAAACTTATACATATATTATTTACTGTCCTTATTTTAATAATATTATTCATATTGGCAAATGTTTTATAGTAAAAACAGTCATTTAGCTACAGTCGCTAACAGAGAAACATAAAATTCCATGAACTATTTTTATAATAACACACTAGACACTAAAGAAGAGTCTGAAAGTAACGATTTTATTGGTAGAATCCAAACCACAATGTCACCATGATATCTAATTATATCATAATAAATTGTTATCGCTCATAATAACGGCATAACTACAAACTGTATTGTTTCCATAAAAGATTTCTAATCAAAATTACAACTCACAAAAGTTTCAGTATTCAGAACTTTCTATATTGAATATCTCAAAGAGAGCATTGTTTTCCATTGTTAATAATGTTACAACTGTTTTTCTACCGTTATTTATTTTAAGTCTGTCTTCACTGACGTGCGTTGAGCCCATTGTTTTGGTAAAAGTCACGATCTGAACAATTGAACGCTCTTGATAATTGCAATTAAAAAAATATACGGACGCGTTACGGAATTTTTTTCTACTTTTGTTTTTTAATTGTTACACAATCTGTTGGTGGACATAAATTGAAAGTAGATTATACGGAAATTGTCTAGAAATTAACAACGGAGTGTTTCGTAATACAAGATAGAAATAAGTGGGGTTTTCTTTATTTCGTTTTTTATTTAAATAGGTCAATGTGTCGTTTCTAGAACCTTGTGTCATGTTGCTCGTAAAGATTAAACGGTTTATACTTCAAAGACAATTAGCTTGCTGATAAGCAAATAATCATAGTTATGGAACTAAGGTAACAACATGCGCTATTCCAAAACCTCTTTTATGTAGAGCCAAAGTACGATGTTGATATTTTGACAATTTATAAGAAATTTTATATCAAATAATAGCGTCAGCGACTGCCAAGCGATACGAACACCATGTTGAAAGTTCTGTGGTATCAGGATTCAGTGGGCGTAGTGCAGGCAATGAAACAACGTAATACTATCGCTTCGGAAAGTCCCGTATGAGGAGAAGAAGCGACGCAAGAAACTCGCTCATGGGCCCCGATAGGTTTACTGTTATAATATTACAATTAATTACATATTCACTTCACTTCACAATCTTAGACTTAAATTATAATAAATTACAGAACCGGGTAAAACCACGATCGCACTGCACTGTCGTATAGATCGAGAGCTTGATAAAAACTAACCCTTACAAATACAAATACCCACACTTTTATAAGCTACTATGGTCAGTGTTGCCACATCACTCAATCCTTCTACCATAATAATATGATCCAGCCAATATGAATAATTATCTAATAAATATCTAACATTCGGCCTTTCCTGACTTCAAGTTTGTCCTCAAACTTCGTGTAAACAAATAAAGTTATCAATATCTTACATAAAATAATACAGATAAACATACACCACTTTACTCAGATGGACCCATCAACATCTACTACTCTTTTTCTCAGATTGATCCATCAACATCGGTTCACCTATCCCTAGAGCTTTTTTATTGTATATGTACATACGACAGTGTATACAGGCAGTTATCAACTCCAACCAAAATCAATAATCAAATCTTATCTTATCTATCCCATCTATCTATATCTATCCCATCTATCTATATCTATTCCTTTATTTTTGGCATAAAGTGTAATTTAACATTCCACGAGGTGTAAGTAGCAGATTGCGTACGACATGCAAAAACATTTGTTATTTAACATTTTGGATTAACAGTTACATTAAAATATGAACTAGACACGATTAAATATTAAAATAACTCTGTATATCCTTTCCTTTTCTTATCTTCATATTATTATTATTATTTATATAATTGACCAAAATTACATGATAGGTACATGGTTTTACATTACCGCCTGACGAAAACCTGAAAGGCTTGTGTCTGGTGAGAGTTAATTATACATATTGACTATTATTATAGCTTATATTGCGGGACTTACGCTACAGATACACAACAACATTCATCCCCTTCCATTCCCATATGAATTAGACAAGATTATAATTAAAATATATAATACAGTTTAAAATCCAAATTTCTATTTATCGTTATCTCTATCCTTATCTAATGTTTTTTTTTTAAACTTTCCTAAACTTTCCTAATAATTTCTAATCTTTCCTAATATTTTCTAATCTTTCCCTATATTTTCTAATATTTCCTAATATTTTCGAATCTTTCCATATAATTTATAATCTATCCAAATATTTTTGAAATTTCCTAATCTATTCTAATCTTTTCTAATATTTTCGAATCTTTCCTAATATTTTCGAATCTTTCCATATATTTACTAATTTATACTAATCTTTTCCAATCTTTTCCAATCTTTTCCAATCTTTCCCAATCTTTTCCAATCTTTTCCAATCTTTTCCAATCTTTTCTAATCTTTTCTAATCTTTTCTAATCTTTTCTAATCTTTTCTAATCTTTTCTAATCTTTTCTAATCTTTTCTAATCTTTTCTAAACTTTTCTAATCTTTTCATATCTTTTCTATTCTCTCTTTTTATTCAGATGGCTATATCAACATCTATTCATTATATTCAGATGGCTATATCAACATCTATTAATATTATTCAGATGGCTCTATCAACACCTATTAATTTTATTCAGATGGCTCTATCAACACCTATTAATTTTATTCAGATGGCTCTATCAACATCTATTAATTTTATTCAGATGGCTCTATCAACATCTATTAATTGTATCTAGATTGCTATATCAACATCTACCCTCTCTTATTTTTTTTTTAATTGCTACTAGTCATACTAACTATTTTCTTATAAGAAGTGTCTCTTCAAATATTCATTTACGCTCTTGATTAACTACGCTTATTTTTTTATTACGGTATTACTTAAAACTGCATATCTATCATCAAAGTCCAGTCATCAAGACTGCATGTTTGACATCAAGACTGCTCGTCTGTCATCAAGACTGAACGTTTTTCGACAAGACTGCACGTATGTTATCAAGACTTTTCAACACAAGATTTTATTGAAGAACTTATTTGCATTTTTGTTAAAGGGTTTATAAATAAATGAATGGACATCTGCTTTTTTATCATAATTTAAACCTGTATCTTATCGAACCTAACTAGGATAAATTCTGTACTTTGGTACCTACTTATTTTAATTTTTCTCTCTCTCTCTCTCAATATTATTTCATCTTATCATAAATGAATGGACATCTGCTTATTTTTTATCATAATTGAACCTGCATCTTATCGAACCTAACTAGGATAAATTCTATACTTTGGTAACTACATCTTTACCTCTTCTCTCTCTCTCTCTCAATATTATTTCATCTTATCAGTTTCCTTACAAGTGTTTTATATATTTTTATAGCTACATTTTTTTTTTCATGTTTTTTTTTTTTAAACTACTATTCCTTATGTTGCCGCTGTTAAAGCGGAAAGCTAAAGCCTACGTCGTAAAAAAAAACATCTCAACTTCCAAATCTAATTTTATTAGCCATATTTTTCACGCAATTCATCCATCTCTTTTTCTACTTCTATTTACTGCTATCTACTTTCACATTCATACCTCTTTTAGTCTCAATACCACGATAACAATGTGATCCAAGCGAGTTCGACCAACAATCCAACTCTACGATACGGCCTCACGGTGAATCACAAGTCCAATCTCATTCTGGTGTGAAAATCTCTACCTGAAACCAAAGAAGTTCAGCACAGTAATAGATAATTTCAATCGGCCATTTCTGCCTACATTTGCGAGCCAATTTTGCTATTAATCGATTTAGTTTGAACATTTGCTAACGCTTACTCATATTAACCAAAGATTTAGAGTTAATAACTACTTATCAACTTTATGTAGGGAAAATCACATCAATTCAAACAAACTAAAGTAAACCCAGGAAACAAGTAAAGTTAGTGAAACCCATATGATATTACTAAGATCAAGAATCATAACAGCTCCACCAAACACACTTTGCTACACACACACTACCCTATAAGGGAGAAAGCCTCTGCATTATTGTTTTAACTTCTACAAAACAAAATTCATACCGACATGGTATTTAAGTATATTATAATATTGTAGCTTTTTTTAATAAACATTTTATGAACTTTTTTTTTTTTTTTACTTAATTATTAATTTGACAGAAACTTGAATGGTTTATTGAATTTGTAATGATTTATTATTGTTATTATTTAGCTTAATTATTATTGTTAATTTGAATTAATCATATGTAACATTTGTTAAAATGTAGTCTTATCCATTTGAGCTGTCTTAATGTAACAATTAATTTTAATATTTGCACACTGAAGCTTGGTAGAGTAAGCTTGGAACTCCATATTTTTTGCCATCAATATTTTTGTCACTCTTATTCTCGCAAATAAATTAATTTCATTTCAAAAGTACACCACTCAAAGCTTTTGCTTACAGAGTAATATACTACTCGGGCGCCAACGCTTATTTTTAAAGTGCTACGTCTACTAATCTTCTGCGCAGTAAACGTCAAAAAAAACGAAGCTGAACTCTACATTGAACTCTAGATTGAACTCTACATTGAACTGTACATTGAACTCTACATTGAACTCTAAATTGAACTCTAAATTGAACTCTACATTGAACTCTACATTGAACTCTACATTGAACTCTACATTGAACTCTACATTGAACTCTACATTGAACTCTACATTGAACTCTACATTGAACTCTACATTGAACTCTACATTGAACTCTACATTGAACTCTAGATTGAACTCTAACTTGATCACTAACTTGAACTCTAACTTGAGCTCGTACTTGATCTCTAACTTGATCTCTAACTTGAACTCGTACTTGAACTCGTACTTGAACTCGTACTTGAACTCGTACTTGAACTCGTACTTGAACTCTAACTTGAACTCTAACTTGAACTCGTACTTGATCTCTAACTTGAACTCGTACTTGAACTCTAACTTGAACTCTTACTGGAACTCCTTGAACTCTTAATTGCACTCTAATTTGCACTTGAAAGCAAAAGCGAAATTCTAAAATTAACTCTGACTTGAATTCTGTCTCGAACTCTGACTTGAACTCTGACTTGAACTCTAACTTGAACTCTGACTTGAACTCTGACCTGAACCAACTTTAACTCTGAATTGAACTCTAAATTGAACTCGAACTCTAAAGTTAATTCTAAAATGAACTGTAAATTGAACTCCTAATAGAACTGTAAGTTGAACCCTTAATTGACTCTAAATTAACTGTAAAATGAACCCTTATTTCAACTCTAAATTGAACTCCGAATCTCTAAATTGAACCCTTAATTGTTCTCTAAATTGAACTACGAATCTCTAAATTGAACCCTTAATTGTACTCTAAATTGAACTGTAAGGTGTATCCTTAATTGAACTCCAAAGTGATTTCAAAATTGAACTGTAAATTGAACCCTTAATTTTCTAAATCTACATTATAAATGATACTAGTCTTTAGAACCTTGAATTAAATTAGGAATAGTAATACTAGGACCGCTTCATACACACAGAAGAAGGTTGTTTTTCACCCCAAATAACAGTTTTTTTTTTTACTGAACTATTAACATTAGAACTTATAAATCATTTTTTGTAGTAAATTAAGTTAATTCTTGTGAATTTAAAAATAATATCACTAAATAAATTAAGCACACTTTAGATTTTTAGTTGTTTTTGAGATTATTTTTGGCAAACCTTTACTAGCAAGTTCTAAATAAAATTATTCAAAAGAATCATATTATTCTGAAAAAAACTTTTAAATGGCTTATGTTTAACTATCTGTCCTATTATTTTTGTATAAGCTGTAAGTTTCTCTTAAATATGTTAAAATAAAATAAAATCCATAATATTTACAGAAAAAATAACAGTTTTATTTTTGTTAACTCGAAATCTGATTCTCGGGAGAAACCTGTTGATCAGGAACTTTAGCCTATACGTTTGTCTAATGTGCTACCTATACATAACCCATTACATAACCGTTACGTATTCAATTTAAAAGGATTATTAAAATACTTAACATTTTTTTTTTTTTTGCAAAATGAAGAAACTTACCGTAGTCATTATACCATCACACTCAAATACAATTTACCATTAACTTCATTCCACTTTTGCAACTTCAGATTAACCCAGCACGACCCTCATAACTAAACACCACTTATTCAAAGTTAATTAATTAAATACATTTTTTTTTTGTTATCCGGTCTGTAGTACATTGTTTTTTGAACGACCTATAGATATGTATATAACCATAACTATGTCAATAGTTCTGAGGAAATCCCGTTCAACAAAATATATTTATTAATAAAGCAACCGGCAAAATGAGGAGAATCACCAACTTAGATAGCTAGTAATAATAAATTTATCGCACAATTAGTTAATAGTACTTACTTCATATTTAAAACTATATTTTTACAAAGTATCGGTCTGTCTTCCTTCCTTCCTTTCTATGTTAATAATTTTATATTATATTGAATTGTTAAACCCTTATTATACGGTCATATGAATAGCATAAATACCCAACTTACCTATACATATTACAATAAATAATTGAGGATTGATTTTACATTTTTACACTTATACTTTTTACCCATAAAATCTAGCTAACTTGACTATATTTTCAACAATAATTAAATTATTTAATCGTTCCCCAGATACTTTCGCAGTATATTAGCAATCAATATGAAATCGACTCACCAGATAGTGTTAAAGCAATTTGTATACACCACAATTCAGGCACCACTACATGTACATCAGATAGCCACTCGCATGGCACACCCGGCGCCAACTTGTGTCACTGGCCGCTACCAGCATGAACTATACTGCAAACGTGCCGCCCGCGCCGCCATTTGTCTATTATTCCGTCTAGCACGCGCATGTCACAAACTCGCACAAATACACTTATTTTAGGTAATCAAATAACTTGATTAAACTTTGTTCTTTAGTTCTTTACTTGTTCGAAGTTCTCAAGAACGTGGTCTTTTCAAACTATGTGGAAACAACCCAAGTACGGTTTACATTGCCTCTCTTTATCCCAATTTCTGATAATAGCGTCAGCGACTGCCAAGCGATACGAACACCATGTTGAAAGTTCTGTGGTATCAGGATTCAGTGGGCGTAGTGCAGGCAATGAAACAACGTAATACTATCGCTTCGGAAAGTCCCGTATGAGGAGAAGAAGCGACGCAAGAAACTCGCTCATGGGCCCCGATAGGTTTACTGTTATAATATTACAATTAATTACATATTCACTTCACTTCACAATCTTAGACTTAAATTATAATAAATTACAGAACCGGGTAAAACCACGATCGCACTGCACTGTCGTATAGATCGAGAGCTTGATAAAAACTAACCCTTACAAATACAAATACCCACACTTTTATAAGCTACTATGGTCAGTGTTGCCACATCACTCAATCCTTCTACCATAATAATATGATCCAGCCAATATGAATAATTATCTAATAAATATCTAACACAAATATTAATCAACTATCTCAAAATCAAGGATAGATCGAATATTAATTTCGGACGTTAGGTACTAATATAACTCTCATCTCTCTAACATGGATGGGTGACCGTGTAGTGGTATTTCATATCGAGCATTTCCGTGCTTCGGAAGACACGTAAAGCCGTAGCTACTAGCCTACCTCCACCAATCCGCATTGGGCACGCGTGGTGGAGTATCTGCCCATTCCCTTTCACCCTCATTTGTGAAAGGAGGCCTGTGCTCAGCAGTGGGATATTATAGGCTGATGATGATGATGATGATAACTCTCATCCTTCCTCATCGTCATAACATGTCCACCACGAGAAATGGTTCCCTCTCAACTTTTCATCAGTCACTGGCGCTAATTTCAAACTTCCTAACATGTACTTAATTATCCATTCTTATCACAACCTTATTTCATATCTAAGCTAGTATTACTACGTATTAATAATAGATCAATGTATATAATAATAAATTATGGTCAACTAAGATCAATCTTTTGTAACTATACAAACATTGTAAAAAAAAAAAAACTGGTTTTCCATTTTCCCAAAGGCCTACGTGAGTTTTAAATAAAGTACTGTTTACATTAAAAAGAATAATAAAAAAACTGTTACGTGTCAGGTACCCGCGTCACAAGAACAAACGTCGGTCCGTACAAACGTATCATTACATTACGAGCAAAGAGTACAAATAAATTTAATGTTTGCAGCGTTTGATAACGAGTGATAAGCGGGTTTATTGTTTTATAACGGGCATTAAAACACCTTCTCTCTACTCTTGTACACTGATGAACTGTGGCAATGGTTTTTAACTGTTTAATGTAGGGCTTTTGATTCTTATTATTTGAAGGAATAGGGGCGGAGAAATAGAGGAGAAATAAAAAATATTTGAATAGAGAACTAGGATAGTCTCTTGTCTTGTGCCTCTGCTCCATGTATCCTTGATTTTGAGATGGTGGAAATGTCTTAAACACAATCGCCAATATAGGATATATTAAATAAAGAAACCGGCAGTAAGACTGAGTATGTTTGGGTTAAATTGCAAAATATATATATAAGTAGGTATAAATATATCTATAAAAGTTTCAATGTATTTTTAAGAGGTGGTACAGTACTGTTATAAAAAACGTATGCACCAAAATACTTTTTTTTTAACCAAGACGAAGCCTAAGATGGAACACGCTTACCCAGAAGGAAATTATTCACTCTGGCCTTGGAAGATTGTATGAGTTAGGAAACAGACGCCGGAAGCAAGTTCCACTCCCTTACTGTCCGCATTATAAATATTAATAATATTATTATCCTGTTTACTTGATATTAGAAATTTAATTACAATGAATGTGTAGACCCTAAACATTCATTTTCAATTGTAACTTTACTCCACGCATAGATTGAGTCCAATTAGCAAATAGATACTCAAAACTTGGGAGAGTTGAACTAACTATTATTGACGTACACCAGTGTACCTTAAACACCTATGAGGCTAGATAGTAATGTCTGTACAACCATAATAACACTGCATATCGCATAGTTGCTTTAAGGAGGGACATTATAGTGCTGTTTTAGGTAAAGCAAATAACTCACCTTTAGATAGCCTTATTGGAATAAGTTGTCTAAGCTAGGGTAATGCTTTCTGAGTTCTGGTGGTCAATTGTCGTCGAGAATATGATGCTAGAATATAATAATGGAATCCTGACTGTATATTAAAAACTACTAGACTCGCTAGAGTCCAAGTTTTTTTAGGACTAACATAAGAAAGATACGTAAGATAAGAAGAAGAATAATATTACTTATCTCTATCTTTTGTTTTTGGTACAGGTTATTGTGTAATGGCATGCCATTAACATAAGACATTTCAACAAAAATATATTTAAATTTAATTTTATAACGTTTGAATCAGACGTATCTTCTAAAAATGTAGACTTCAAATATTTTTAAGGCTATAAAAAATATAAACATAGATGTTGTATTTACATTAAAGACAGATAGTCGGGAGTACTCGGGAAGCAAATAGAGATAAGTGCAAGTAATTTACGGCGTCAACCCTGCCAGGGCCCGAATGTTGCCTATCACATGCTACGCTCCAGGGTGAATAACACAATTTTTATTTATAGATAAAACACAAATAAATAGCAATAATTATGTGTTGTGTTCCACGCATAATTAAATAATTGGACTGTTTTACAAAAAAAATTAACCGACTTCAAAGTACACTAAGAAGTAATAAAATCCTGATCTGATGACAATCGGACCAAACGGGAAGTGTACCCTTTGAGACAAAAAATAATGTTTTAAATCGGTTAATAAATGACGGGGTTATGAGGTAACAAATATAAAATAAATATAAAAAAATACAGCCGAATTGAGAACCTCCTCCTTTTTTTGAAGTCGGTTAAAAAAGTAGAGTTTGGCTTTGATCTTTTTAAAGGTGTATACGTTCTAGTCTAAAAAAATATATCTTCTCTTCGTTTATTCAAATCTAAATTTGAAAATTACTTATGTTGGGCCTACTGAACAACTTTTGCTATGTAATAAATACTGAAATATTGAAAAAAAAATCTTTTGTCATACATTATGATCGATCAAGGTTGACCTTTAGTATGAAAAATTAAAAAACATTGAGGAATCAGTGATGGTCCAATTGAAAAAGTTGTTCAAAATTCAAAATTCAAAAATTATTTATTCAATTCAGGCCCTGATAAGGCACTTGTGAACGTTAACAAATGACTCTACACCGGTTCCAAATACAACTTGAACTGAGAAGACTCAGCATGTTCAGCATGACTAACCACCTAGCATAGGGTTCGAAAATATGCCATCTCGAAATCTCCACCCAGTATATTATTTTGTTAGCAATAATATTTGTTATTTTTAATATTATTATTTCGCTATTGGGCCGATTGCATCCAGCGGTGCCCAGCAACTCTAGTCATGGGCGAGTCCTATGTTCAGCAGTGGACATCGTTAGGCTGATATGATGCTGATTTTTTTCTTATGGCTAGGGCTTCACCTGCGTGACGTTTAATGTCACATTATCGGAACAGTTAAGAGGAAATGCTGGTGGCCTTTATTCCATACAATCTGTATGTGAGGGACATACAGTTGTGGTTGTGTTTTTCTCCATAAATTAATTATTATAAGAATTAGAACCCTTCTAAAATCACAAAACTTACCATATTTAAAGGCCTTATCAGACGTCCAGCGAACAAATTTGACGAATATAAAACAACAAAGGAAAACCGACAGACAAAGGCAAACCCCTCCTTATTATGATTCAATCTATCCAGTTTTGGAGGAGAAAACCGGGGATTACGAAATAGCGATTTCGTCTAATTTAAATAGGTATAGTCGGTTTAGTTGTCTCTATCGCTCTCGGGCGGGATAGCTCGGGCACAGCGCGACAGCAATATATATGTTAAAAACTTATTTTTCAAATTTCTTGCAGCCATCCTTTCCTCTTAACGTGTAATAAATGATGCACCAATCTATACACTACCTATATGGGTGGACATACAATCATTTGATGTACATATCTGCATACTATGTCAAAAAACGCGCTAATGGCATTACACGCAGATAGCATGAGAAGTACAGAGACGAACCTTTGAAGTTATAATGACAAAACAAAAGAAACGTTATGTATTATTATTATTTTTATCGTGTACAGATGTCAAATATTTATCATATCAAGGAAATAACAGAATCAGCAAAAAGCTTATTTTATTTTTAGAATTTTTGCCACACGTGTATCTGCTGAGATAATGTTGATGGAGCTAAACGAGTATTTATTTGTTTCCACTTTGGATACGACAGCGAGCGATAACTTTTTGTAACATATTATTGACGTATATGTATAGATTTATCATATTAACCACCATATCCTTTTACCTTCTACCTGGTTTCCATCTACTCTTGATCTTTTCTCGTAAGAGTAGTTGAAGGAGCATACACAGGACGTCGGATGCGAGACGAAGGTCCCTTAGAAGGGAGGAAGAAAGGAAACTTGAACTTTCGGTTAAGGAAAACATATTTATGAAATCATAGCCCCTACCCGTATCGGGGTGTTCCAACAGCTGCACTTGAGAGCCAGTTCCTTCTAGGCTTTGTGTGCTTACCACCTTCGGCCACATGATCACTTACCATGGTAAGATTGTGGTCAAACACAGTAGGCCTTAGAACAGTAAAAAAATATTAATAAAAAAAATTAAGTTCTCTTGGACAATATAGTAGATCATCTCCAAACGTAATCATTTAGCTTTACCAACTACACTCCTGAAGTGGCATTCAATGAAATCACCCGTTAATCTCAAAGCACGAGTGTTATCAGGGACCACCAGGAACCGCCGCGTCTGGTTAATACCATAATCCTGATAGCCGTGACGGAAGCGTAAGTGCCCGTTTCCGGCTACACTACGATGTTTGTACACAAACTGTGCCACGTCAACTGGACGCTGCCCGTTCTTTATACCACGGAAATTGTAAAAGACCACACCGTTGAATAAAAATCGGAATTGCAGATAATATTATAGGGGTGTGAATAGATGTTGACATCATTGTTTGTGGAATTGAAGAGATGCTGCTGCTTGCTGAGTTTCTTGCCGGAGTCTTCTCAGTTCAAGTTGTATTTGGAACCGGTGTAGAGTCATTTGTTAACATTCATAAGAGCTCTATAAGGGCCTAACTTGAATAAATGAATTTTGATTTTGATTTTGATGGTCAATAAAAGTGATCTTATTCGGTTCAGTGAATCTATACCGTATTGCTTACTTCATAAATATCGAAACAGAAATACTAGAAACAAAAGGCGCCCAAGCAGCTTGGATTTGTAACACTGTAAATTTGCGTGTGCCCGTGAATTTACACAAAGTGGGATCTCAATCTAGAGATTGCATTAACTATTGTTCCAAGAAATATCAAGTGTCGCAAAAAAAAAACTACATAAAATAGTCACATGACCTGATATGCTTTCAATAATATAAATCAATATCACTAAAATATGCAAGCCCAAATTTATTACCAAACGCATAAACACTATAGGTGCCGTAAAATGTGATTAGATTACATATACCTACCTGCGCGATAAGAGGATTGTTAAACCCATACCGGTAGGCACGGCTACTGTGCGCCCAACTCAATATCTCCAGCCAATCGCGACGCTATTCATGAATTATCACTCAAATTAATGGCGTGTAAGTTATAAATGGCCGACGGATTAGGGCCTATCCATTTTATTCCTATTTTACCTACCGTAAAGAACCTTCATTGAAAACGTACACAAATTCACGGGAGCATCCGCTAATTTTCCCTCGCTGTCTCTTTCACGCCCAATGATTAAGTGTAACCCCGTCCCTGTCTAACGACCCTTCTCCCCGGTACGATTCATCATCGTTTCGCGGTTAGCTGGTTTTCCATTCACGTCGTGGATTGGCTGAAAGCGCCGGGGTTGAAATGTAATGCCATAATTTACCTGCCAGTTTAATTTATTAAACGTAACATCAAAAAACTCTATAAAGTTTCAGTCAATAACTATAGGCAGCTATGTATTTAGTATGGGTGCCATCGCTAATATTAGGGCTGAGAAGACAGCACTTGGAATCAAAAGGCATGCTCAATTAGTATTCCAAATAGCGGCTAACATATCGTTCACGTACCTATATAAAATGTAAAGAGTGGACCGGCTCCAGAGGCACGAACGACGCATAACTTTCGCGAGGATGATTCCTACACTTGCAACTTCAATCTTAAAATAACAGGGGTAAGTGCCAAAGTTGTCCGCGGGTATTCTAAGAGTTCGCCCCAGACGCTGTTGCTATTTCACCCAAGCAATAACCGTCTTACCGTACTTGTAAGTAGGTTCAAAATGATGAAGTCGCACCCGCCACGCGTGGAGTGCGGGACTTTGAGGCTTATGGTAATTGTAATAAAGCGGAGTGCAGCAGTTATGGGACGTGAGAGGTTCTAGACCAAATCCCAAGTAAGCTGTAACTTCCTTTTGGATTTTCGGAAGCCATTTATCAGTCTGATGTGGGCGTCTGGAAATTTTTCATGTTTCGTTATTGTAGCGGAGAGACATGACACGTACGCCTCGAGGATTCCTCATCCTCGCCTTTTGTTTATTGGCCACGTGGCTATGGGTTTCAAGGTCGCTTTTACGTTTATTCGCAATTCAAGCTTAATCTGAGTGCGAACAGCGTCCTTGTTATTTAGAGAAACTGTAACATTTCATCAAGAGTTATAGCCATTGTATTTATATCTTCTGGGAGTAATTCAAGTTGGTTTATGAAGATAATAAAGAAAAATATGAGTATTAAATCACTTGTTTCGTATAAAGTAACTAATTGGTAGTATCTAGATAAATTAGTGTTTATGGTTTGGCCGAGTAGCGCGGGGTGGGATAGTGCGTCCCCGGGCGCGCATTACTGGGGAGATAAATCAGGGTAACCCTTCCGCAGCCGCAAGCAAATTACCGACCACCTGAGACTTGTAAAAATGCCCCACAAAATTATTAGCAAACTCCAGTAGCGGTAGCGTAAGCCAAACTTAGGGGAATGCGGTTCGCTACAACTACATGAACGTATTTATTTGCTTGGGATTTTCACAAAACGTTTTCTCATGAGATCTTTTCGTATGTTATTCTTATATGTCCCGAATTCAGTATCTTGCATTATAATTAAAATTAAAGTGATAAGTAAACGTTATACGTTAACGTTATATTAGTTACCGTATCGTTTAGAATGAACCTAACAATGCAATGTTCATAGCAAAATACCTTACTAAGGTTAAAGATTCAACAAAACATCGTAAAACATATATTATTTTTCATACAATAAATGAGGACAATTTTTACGTCATAAAATAAATGATACTTGCAACCCTAAACCAACGTTTATATGTAGAAGCATAAACCGCAATATTAAAAGAGATCTAAGGAAATGAGTTGGGGGCCGCGAAATTGGCCACCAAAAGACTATTCCGGCGGCCGGTCGAGGGTGAAAGTGTTCAGAAGGCAATCACAGGTCCCATATGGACACAAATTACTTTTCCTATTTGGTGCGCAGATATACTACGATGACAAGTGGAATGGGGTGTTGTGATTTGACGCATTCGGTCCGCATCGCTATTGTGATAGGGGTATAATCAGACTCAATGAAAAATCTATGGCATTCATTTATTAAAACTAAATACTTTCGAAAAAGAAATCTTTTTTTAACGCAGTTAAGAATTAATATGCAAGAACTCTTCAAACGCTATCATCACAAATAAATTTGCCGACGTATTCGTATTTAGTGAACATTTTAACTACCGAATCTTTTAAATAATAATCCAAAAAAATACATTTCAAAAATATAAACAAGTTACTAGAGGTAAAATTTATAAATTGAAAACAAAAGCTGGATGCACCAAAATTATATCTACGATAGAAATTTAAAACAGCATTGAATCCGGCATATGTCGTTTTGGTCTCCACTGTATAGGGGATTAGGATCGCGTAAACGATGCCATTCTGTACGTTTTCAATTTGCATAAATATTAGTGGGAGCTGTAATGTCATAAATATATTAGTGCGGTGATACAGATTTTATGGTGATTACAAAATTATAGCCGCGATCTGTTTTGGGGGATGGCTGAATAAACTAATATTCCACCCTTGCCTGTTTATTAATATAATGGTGTCATAAAACGAAATAATACGATTTTATTATTAAAAATAGGTGCATTATTTCTATTTTCTGTAGGTTTAGCTCACTGAAGAATTTTGCTTTCAAAAATAGTTATTTTTAATACGAATTAAAATCTTGTGTCTAACATTGCAAGGGAAAGACAAAAAAAAATTATAAAAAAGAAAAATATAATCAATAATAGCAATAAACTTTTATTATGATAATATGTCGATACAAAAGTTCATACACCTACCTCCAGGGGTTTGAGCCACGGCTCAAAGCGTTTGGGGAATAATGTGAAGTCATAATATTATAATTATGGGTCCCGGAGACCCGACGTGTCTCATAAAGCGCAGTCATCCGCCATTGTTAGGCGATGGTTAAATGTCATATATCACATGACATGTCAACTTGTTTCATACAAATGCCTCATTTCATCAGTATTTTGCACATTAAATTGCAAATTCAGTGTATTTATAGTCATTAGAGTAAATTTAGTTTTAATATTAACTTAATAGGCGCTTAATATAAAGCTGATTTACTTAAAATATGATTTTAAACTCAACCCAATAACACCACACACGATAGATTTTCAACTGGAGTTCTTCAGCTATTAGAAAAATAAACATTGAATAAATAATATATGATATGACTTAATACATCTGCTCGTCCAAGTAAACGTCAAGCATTGGGCTCGCCCCCACTGTCATCAATTTCAGGAAATGAAGTTCGTAGCATAATTCAGGAAGTACTCGAAAAGGAGATGAATAGACTTACATTGCAGCTTACAAACACCTGGACTGCTCTGTTCAATTCAGAATTCAAAGCCTTAAAGGATGACTTACAAGGAATTAAGGAGTCTATGTCATTCATGAGTGACCAGTACGATGACGCTATGAAACAACACCAAGACCTTAGCGTAAAAGTTGTCGCCTTGGAAAATGAAAATACCAGTATGCATGTGACTATAAAGGATTTAACCAATCGTATAAATCAGTTAGAACAAAGCGCTCGCTCAAACAATATTGAAATCCAATGTCTTCCAGAGAAGAAAGACGAGAATATTGTTGAGATTATTACAAAGTTGGGCGCGATAATTGACTGCAATATTAAAGAGGACCAAATTTTGAATTGCTCTCGCATAGCCAAACTCAACAAAAGCAGTGATCGTCCACGCGCCATCGTAGCTCAAATGAGTTCTCCAAGAATCCGAGATAACTTTCTAGCTGCTGCTATCAAATTTAACAAGGCAAAACCCTTTGGGGACAAGCTCAACAGTACTCATTTTGGTTTCAAAGGTGAAAAGAAAGCTATCTTCGTTGCCGAACACCTATCATCAGCTAACAAAGCTTTACACGCGGCTACACGATTGAAGGCGAAGGAATTGGGATTTAAGTTTGTCTGGGTAAGGAACGGACGAATATTTATGCGCAAGAGTGAAGAATCTGAATACAAAATGGTTAGAAATAAAGAGTGTTTAGATAAGTTAGGATAGGACATTTTTTTTTCATGAAAGAATGTTCAGTGAATATAATATTAAAATTCGCAAACCTTAGAGTGTATTATCAAAATACTAGAGGCCTTAGAACTAAAACACATATATTTTATCGTAACTTGTGCTGTAGTAATTTTGATGTCATTATTTTAACTGAAACATGGTTAAACAGTAATGTTTTAAGTAGCGAGCTTTTTAATAGTGAATATGTTGTTTACAGAAGAGATAGAGAAACATCAAAATACCACCAAATGAAGGATGGTGGTGGAGTATTAATTGCAGTGTCTACAAAATTTAATTCAAATAGAATAAATGATTGGGAGAGTATGTGCGAGGATTTGTGGGTATCCGTAGATTTACATAAATCTAATCGTAGAATCGTTTTCTGTGCCGTTTATCTTCCACCTCCTATTAATAGAAATATGCTGGAACACTATATTACTAATTCAAATGCCGTTTTAGATAGACTGGATTCGGATAAATGTATTGTTGGCGATTTTAATATGAGCAATATTAACTGGAGTCTTATGGATGATAAAGATATGATAAATGTTCGACAAAATTCTTCGCTATGCCAATCACTGATTGATTTTGTCAATGTAAGTGGTCTCACACAACGTAATCATGTCAAGAATATAAAATCAAAAATGTTAGACTTAGTTTTCACAGATATTTCTTGTGAAGTATGTGAGTCGGTGGGAGCATTAAGCGCTATAGATGTGTTGCATCCACCGATTGAAATCAATATTTACACAAATGAAAGTATTACATTAATAGAGAATGCCAATTTAAAAAAATATAACTTTCATAAAGCTGATTATGATCGTATAAATGGACAACTAAGTGAGATCGATTGGGAGGTCAAGTTTCGAGGAATAGCTGATGATGTAAACTCAATGCTTGACATTTTTTACGAAGTAATTTTTGAAGTAATTAGAAAATTTGTTCCACATTCAAAACCTCGAAATAATAAATATCCTACTTGGTTTAATCGTACACTTATAAAGTTATTGAAAGAAAAATATAATATAAGAAATAAATACAAAAAATATAATAACCCTATGGATGCTATATCGCTCAAGCTTATTACAAAACGATGTGAAAATCTTGCTACAAAATGCTATAATTCTTATATAAACAACATAGAGAGATCAATTTCAAAAAATCCAAAATTCTTTTGGTCTTTTATAAAATCGAAACGAGGAGGCGCTAGTGTATATCCAGTTTCAATGACGGACGGTTGCAAAACAGTTAGTGAAGGGAATGATATCTGTGATCTATTCATGTCCTATTTTTCTTCAGTGTACACCCAGTCTGATCAAATTGATTTATCCAACATCAATTCCAAATTTCTGAATACAGTTTGTCATAGTAGTGACTATTTGGCTTCGCTTATGATTGATAAGGAAGACACATTAAGGAAATTGAAAACATTGGATGGTGCTAAAGGAGCTGGCTCCGACGGTATACCGCCTATATTTCTTATTAACTGTGCATCAAAGTTAGTTGATCCCATTAATTTAATTTTTAATAAATCTTTATCCTCAGGAGTCTTTCCACTTAAATGGAAAAAGGCCAAAGTTGTGCCAGTTCATAAATGTAATGATGTTCATCTGGTTAGTAATTATAGACCTATTTCAATTCTCCCTATATTAGCAAAAGTTTTAGAATCGTTAATTTGTCCAATCTTTCAAATCCATTTCAAAAAATATATGACTAACCATCAACATGGATTTGTCAAAGCTCGTTCAGTGTCCACCAATTTAGTTACCTTTGTTGAATCTTTAATGAAGTCCATAGATGCGCAAAAACAAGTCGACACTATATACACAGACTTCAGTAAAGCCTTCGACAGAGTGCCACATAGTGTACTAATTTACAAGCTCACTTTATATGGATTCACTGGTTGTATACTTAATTGGTTAAGTTCATATTTGTCGAACCGATCATTCTACGTAGTTGCAAGCGGATATCAGTCGGAGACTCAAGCTGTCACTTCTGGAGTTCCACAAGGCTCCCACCTCGGCCCTATTCTCTTTAACATATTTATAAACGACATACCCAGCTGCTTTCAGTACTCCACTCCATATATGTTTGCGGATGACCTTAAATTCTTTAGGGTTATAGATGATATGGGGGATACTGTACTTCTCCAACAAGACTTGGATCGGCTTATCAATTGGTGTGACCGCAATGGTATGCATCTGAATGCTAACAAATGTATGCATATTAAGTTCTCGCGTAAGACAAACAATATTCAATCAAGTTATGAGATTAAGAGGACAGTACTTCAAGATGTTGGGATCGTAAGAGATTTAGGTGTATATATTGACTCAAAATTAACTTTTAAGCCTCACATCGATCATGTCGTTAATAAGGCTTCCAAATTGCTAGGATTTATTATTCGGAATAGTAAAGTCTTCCGTAGGCCAAGCACAAAAATACTTTTGTACAACTGCATTGTGCGTAGTGTTCTGGAATATGGAAGTGTAGTTTGGCGGCCGCACTACGCTACTCATTCCTTGAGACTTGAAAGGATTCAGAAAAGGTTTGCTTACCATTTGTCTTACTCTACGAGACTGGGAAGGAGAGCCATTTCATACAAAGATAGGTTAAATAATTTCAAAATGATTTCACTGGCAAAACGCAGGGACCTTTTAGATTTAATGTTTTTGTATAAAATACTACGTAATCAAGTGGATTGTCCCCAACTTTTAAGTTGTTTCCGGTATAATGTACCAGCTCGGTATCCGCGAAAACCCGTGAAACCTCTCTGCGCACCAGCTCGCAGAACTGTCCTGGGTTACAATTCACCGATCCCTCGACTCAGCAGGTTGTTAAATTCGAACAGTGAAGTTTCCGATATTTATTGTACATCATCAGCTACTTTTAGAAAAAAAATATTGTTAACCATGCTAAGAGAGTAACCACATGTAACACTAATTATACATCTTGTGTTTAAAATTATATATCTTGTGCTCTTTAAATTACATATCTTGTGTTCTTATAATTATATTAACAAAATAGGTTGATTATGGCGCAAGTGGTGTTTGCCTATAAGTAATTGTGCATTTATATAAAGACCTTGTATACTATTAATGATAATGTATTAATGTAACAATTGTTGGCAAACCAATAAATAAATAAAAAATAAATAATAAAATAAAATGACTTTGTTTTTTTCTTGTAAATAATATCGCATTACAGTATTTTATCATGACCGCCCTAAATGCAATAAATTACATCGGCACAATGCATTATTTTGTGTACATTCTAACCAATATAACGGGGCAGAATCATTGTATTTATGTTTACAGTTGGTAGTAATGTTGGTGTTTGTCCATCATACACCATAATGTCCCTATTTGTTCTAGATCTTTTGTCGATGAGGGTGACTGCGCAACGTACAGACAACAATTTGTCATAAAATAAAAAGATTTATAGCGAAGTCTCCGTTGTGTGTACAATGTGCACCACTCTTTAACAACCGTTATTCTTCCCTTTTATAGCGACAAATAAAATGAGAATAAACGAAAAGTAATATTATACAAAAGATGAGGGCATTATTTTAGCGATACGTATTACCTGTCTGAGTTATAAAATACGTATCTTTACAGCGTCATTATTCATGATAAGGAATAAATAGACCTTTGTCTGTGGCATTTAAAATACAAAAGATGACTGGTGAAAATGTAAGAACGACATATTGTCAACATAGTGATCGCAGTATTCGGTTGGGCGTTTTATATGCACAAAATACACTAGTTTCCAAATCCGAATTGCTACGAATATGTCGATGAAACCAATGGAAGTGAAAGTGTAGTAAAAGAGTGCAAACATTGAGTGTCTCACTGACCGCTCGCGCTCCGCTCTAACGGACTGCAGTGACAGATGGGCCGGCGGCCGCGCAAGGGTTACTGCATCTGTCAACCACTATCAATCACGCATATTGTAAATATTGTGTATTTGTACCGTTGACTTATTGTTTGTCGATACATCAGGCGGTTTCGTGCTGTGTTGTGTCATTACTTGACTTTTGTCAATATAATTGAGGATATACGGAAGAGAAATGGTTTCAACTATTCGTTTATCATTAGCAAATACTTTATCCACCAGCGTTAGCAAGATATCATTAAGAAGAATGTAATAATTATTAAGATACATACATCCTTTGGCCATAAATACACGACTGCATTTTTATGAGCTCTACCGTATTCTGATAACAAAAACGAACTATTCATGAATAAATTTATTCAAACACCATTTTTGCCAAAGATTCTCGAAAAACTACACGTGCATGTTACTGATATAATTTGTACAAATATTTACAAAAAGAACTATAGAGTCAATGATACCTACTTCGAAAATTATTTAGGGTTTAATTATGAGTAAATAGAATGACAAAAATAATACAATGTGTTATTACACTTTATTAGATTTACGCTTTATAAGTTGTACTTTGTTCACTATTATTTTTTTAGTCACTTTTTATCGACATTCATGAGTTTTCGCGCTAGGGCGTAACCGAGTTTTCTGTGCGACAGATGTCGGAATCCGCCCTCGGTACGGATCTGGAAAAAACGCGTCAAGAAGGCGTGGTAGCTATAAATTTTGTCAAAATATGCTTGACACAAACACTTCCCATAGTCGCCCTATTAGAATAACAGAACAAATCGGCTTAATTTGTTAACAGGCGTTCAGAATGGGTGTCACATGTCTACGACGCGGTATGCTCTCGTTCACTTTAAATTTATTTAGTTTCGCCTTCACTAATTGCCGATGACAATATTTAATAGTTCGTGCACATGTTAATAGGTGTTCAGGAAGGTTATATTTAAACAACTTTATTGGCTAATTTGTCATTCTTTAATTGAAGTTGTTTGAAGTTAGATCATTAAGAAAGAATTAGTTGATTCCAGCTTCAATATAATTTTCTACCCGTTGAGACATTTTCTTATTATATAAATCGTTAATATTTATATATAATTTGTACGCTTGCAAAATAACCTTCGTTTGAAGGCTCTATAAGGCCGGCTACCTATTTATCTAGTAATTCAAAACTTATTTATTCATTTTAGGCCCTTATAAAAGTTAAAAAGTATACTAATAGGTATAATACAAAACTATAAAAAAGTTTGACGATTTGGTCGTTGGTAAGTTGGTTTGGTTACCATTTCAACAGGTCACCACTTTATCAAAAAAAAATATTTAATTAAATATAAAATATATTTTTAACAAATACGGATATAAAAAAGCCAGGTTGATTTATCTCAAACATAACTAAAATTAGCATTGAGGGATGTTTCACTATACAAAAACACCAATAAAAATGTGTTTGAAATAATATTAAATATATCATGCATATCAAAGAGAAGCGACAAAGGTGCCTCCTGTCAGTCTCCTGTGTCACATACAGGGGTTGCCATTTTTTTTGTTGTGGAAAAAAAGTTTATAGTAACGCGCCGCGTATCGCCACGCAGACAGTGTGGCACCAACTTTTTCTATAACTTTTTTGTATCAATAAATCACACCCTCTTTGTCTCTGGGTAACATTTTTTTTTCTAGAGATTACGTTTATTATTTTTAGGTGAGGTAAGCAATACAAAAATATAATGTAAATATGTTTGAAATTGTCTGTAGGTTCCTATTCGACATATCTATTTTCAACACTTTGTTAACTGTGTTGTGTTGACCGAATCCAACAAAATAACATTAATTACATTTTACATACTTAAAAAATCTCAAATATCAAGACACAATCGCAAAATCAAGGATAAAGTGCCTATTGTAATCGCTTGTATATGTTAAATAAACAATAGTCAAGAACATCAAATGAAAAACAAAAGAATGCATCAATTTTAATATGGTAGCGTAGGAACGCGTGCTACACTGCGCTGCGCCCGCGCCGCGTCGCCGCCCCGGTCAGATTTGGGTACATTCAGATAAAGTGGGTAATCTCTACACGAGACGTGAACAAACATCACAAATATTTGTCCCCGCTCTGGGCCTCACACCTTCAAAAGTCATAGGAATCATGCACCTTTGCAAGCACGTGATTATTTTGGATAAAAACCTACGCTTATTTTTTATCCAATTCAGTTTTTTTTTCGTCCACTAAATTTTTTTGTCATGCAGGGGATGTTTTGAAACTTCAGTTATGTGATTCTTGATGAAAGGTGATCGTATAAATATTTGTAATGTATTTATTTTGAAAGGTTCTCATTTTTTTCTTAATTTAACCCAAGAACAATCTCAACGATTTTACTAAAGTGGGGAACTTCATTTGTACAAAATTTTGCTAAATTAGGTAGGTAAAGTAGGTACCTACTCAAACGTGAGTTAGAGAAGATCCACGTTTCTTTGTTTGGCAGACCTCCCAATACGAAGTCGGCCAATTTCCCAGATGTTTATGATTACAATAATATACGAGTCTAAACATTGTTAATATTATGTTCTTCCTTGCATTTCACCCCGCATTTTACTCACTGTCCCGAGGAACTTAATTCATTTCTGAGATAAAAGATATCCTTTACATTATTCCAAGAGATGTGCTATGTATGTGTCAAGTTTCATCGAAATACAGGCATCATTAAGAAACAAATATCCGGAAGCTTTCGCATTTGTAATATAATTTATCAAAACATGTTCAATTAAATTGTATAAATCTTTAATTCCAATGTTTTTTTTTTCATACCAGAAACGAAATCCCGCTTAATTAATTCCTCATATACTTTTATCCAAGGAAATAATGAGATATCCCAGTTTAAAAACGATCGAGGTGTAAAAAAACCCATCGACAACGACAAAATCAACGAACGAAGGCTTTAGCAAGATTCCGTAAAACCTGCTCAATTTAAAATTAAAGCCACGAAACGTGTTTTTCGCCTATTTTATAAAAATCTCGGGATATGAGAACAATCTTCGACGGATAAGCGAACAGGGGTATCGATATCATACGCAGAACTGATAGGATTTTTCACCGCATATATAAAAAATCGAAAGACAAAGTAGGGGATTCCAAAATCTGATCACAATCTCATAAGAATATTCTACAAAATAGACAATTTAGTGTAGATAAAATTAAAGATAACATGAACAAATTTTTGGTCACGGTACCGAAAGCATAATAAGTTTACCTACTTGATGTGGTAACCCGATTTAAAAATATAACATTACTAGGTATTATCCTTATTATGCCTCTCACCACGGTTCACCCGCTTTTTTGTCGGCTATTGTGAAATGACCATTACGCTACAAGGAACTCCATGGGTAACTGAAAACAGCATCAAAGTCCGTGTAGAGAGATAGAGAGTCGTGCATTTAATAATATACAGGGTGGAGACTTCGAGATGGCATATTTTCGAAACCTATGTTGGGTTTTTCATGCTGAACCACTTTTACTATGGGACCAATAGTGAAAACAATATTTTTTTTTAATTTTCTTACAAAATGTCAACCTTGCTCGATCATCATAATGTAAGAATAATGTAAAAATAATTCAGTGTTGGTCGCATAGTAAAAGTTGTTCAGCATGACTAACCCAACATAGTTTTCGAAAATGTGCCATCTCGAAATCTCCACCCAGTATATTATTAAATGCACGACTCTCTATCTCTCTGCACGGACTTTGATGCTGTTTTCAGTTACCCATGGAGTTCCTTGTAGCGCAATGGTCATTTCACACTAGCCGACAAAAAAGCGGGTGAACCGTGGTGAGAGGCTAATTTATAAATGTATAAACTGTGTCGGACAATAAAGAGTTATGTTTCAGTTATTCACATGGACCCTAGCCCATAAAATATATTTTACACTACTTAATAAACTTTTTTGCTAATTATTAATTTGGGAATATATCATGACAATGTTTTATTCTAAAACTAATAAACATACCTTTATAAATCTTACTAAACAAACTAATATTTAGGGCTTTATACTTTGTGATTCCAAAGTTCTACTTACCGTATTTGGACATGATATTAAATTGCTATTAATTACTAATTTATATTAATAATTAGTGAAAGTTACATTTTGTAAGTGTATCTAAATACTAAGGAAAAGGGAATCTAACAAAGATTATATTTCATTCCAATATTGTTTGTTTAAAATATTCAAACACATTTGATACAATTCAATAAGATTCGTTAAGTCCGTTTTAATATTATCTGTGAATTCGTGAAATTGATTTGATTCAGGACCGCTCGAGTACCTAATCTTTTTGACCTTCTGAACTTCATGTCATATATCCGATAGCTAGTTCATGATTTTAGTTTAATAAAAAAGATTTACTCTTAGTTGATTTTATTGTAAAATTACAATAATTGTAGAGACCATACAACCAAGTGCAAACAACTGCAACAATAAATACCATATTGCCTGAATAAAACAAAATAAAAGTTGAATGACGACAGCAATCTCCTAATGAATGATACAATAACGCCTTAATAAATAAAATGCATAGTAGCATTTTAATCCCCCATTTAAATTCAATAGCAAAGCGGCAAGTGTACGCCTAATCATCGCAATATAATGCTCCACCGACTTCGAGGGGTTAGTTTTTTAAAGAGCGAGCGAGACAGCCAATCTTTATGAAAATCTAAGTAGGTATAAAAGAGATAGAATGTTTTCGATTCATTCGAATTGACTTTAAATGATTGCTTCTGTTGCCCTTTTTTGTTCGTCGGTGATGGATTGCAAATCGTTGCGTTTACGCCAGCTTCACAACTAACAAACGATATGAATGATACTCTAGTAAGATTATTTATCCAAAAAAAGGTAATGATAAATAAATATTATAAACTACATCATTATTTGTTATTGATTTTTTGACCAGTAAACATTGTTTTTTAGCAAGCACACTTTGAGATTTTAATAATTGTAGAATCGTACGTTGTAAACTAGAAAGATTCATAATATAGAGGCCACCTCAATGTGTTGAAGTGTTTCACATTTCTTAATTTTCTTTTCTTTATTAAATTAAATTAAATTTTTAAGAGAGGTAGAGCATAGCGTTTATTCGCTCAAAGAGCAGCTCGACTGGGGAAGTACCTCCACCTTACAGAATACCGCAGCCAAATAACTTTATGTTGTGTAAAGTTGTGTTCCTGCGCGTGAGTAAGGTCGCCAGAGCTCATTGGGGAGGGGGAAAAAGTCGGTAACGCGTGAGCGATGCTTCGTGTGTTGCAAGCGTCCATATGGCTACGGTAACCGCTTACCATCAGGCGGGCCGTATGCTTGTTTACCGACATAGTCGTATAAAAAAAAAAAAAAAAAAAAAAAAAAAAAAAAAAAAAAAAAACATCTAATAGAGCCTTAGTAGAGCATATTTCGCTTGCATATCCTTATATGGAGAGCCCGGGTCCCTGTCCCTAGGGGCATGACTAATTGCGTAACTAAACATGTAGGGGGCGCGTAATCCGATATTGATGTGTTTGTAAAAACTATCAGATTAGGCTCGGAGCGGGCTCCCCGCGCTGATCGACGTCTCTGTTCATTTGCTTGCAATTTGTTACGATGAATATCATTTGTAAATTATTTTGCAGGTGTAGAATTTAAGTTGTTGTGGTTTATAGTTTGTTTTATTTGTTTCTTAACAAATAAAGAAGTATGGAGTCATTGACATAATCGATTTGTTTAAACCACTAGGTTTGTTTTCGAAAATAATATTTTTTATCAAACTATCAGTGAAACCTGAGGTGAAACTGAACCGGTCACTTCAGTAGTCCTGACGTCATATGATAGCTAAAAGTGCTCTACGATATAGCTTTGATAAGTCAAGAAAATCATAAAAATACAATTCCTACACCAACACGGTTTAATTTGAAGCAAAATGCGGAAGTTTCTATGAAAAATCTCCAATCATATTTGGCTCATCTCTCTAATATTGATCTACTTCAATGTAAACAATTGAATATCCCCGAAAAAGTTCATCGCAGACGTGTCATATCACTGGCGTAAATAAAAGAAGAAAATTGCGTGTCAGGGGGTTCGGAGGTGAATAATCCCTAATTTTGTATACAAAGTGCGGCCCACAACGTCATGGTTTGCGCGACGCCTGATTGCTTGTGACGGCGTCGCTGTGATGTGACGCAGCGGACAATTTTATTTTGCGTCAGCATCATAAATATAGTCATCAGTGACAATATTTTTGGCGCACGTGCATCGACTACTCACATTTTGTCGCATCGATTTCCAAAGTGAATACTTTTTATTGATTCATTGTTACTTTATTGATATTGAATGTTTGGGACACATAAAATAAATGACCGATTTTAATATTGCCGGAGTAAGCAACTTTTTATTTATTAATGACGTAATATCTAAGTTCATTCCTGAAACTGAATTCATTATTAATTTTAATTCTAATGAAGAATCTATACAATAGAGGACTACATTACGCGACTACAACAAGGACTATATTATAGCCAAACCTCGTCGAAATCCACGGTTCTTTCAGCATACATATTTAAAATTCAATCAGTTCTTGGGAAGGCAATGGTATTTGAAATAAAAGCGGGATGGACTTATTTATTTACCCCTACCAAATCCGCTCGGAACGGCATCCTATCAGCGAGACCAGTAGCAGCTACATATCTTCATAAAAATAAAACGGGCGAAGAAATGACTGTGTTCCATGTGACGTCGCGAGTGAAATGAAACACGAAAAGTCTCCTTTATTTTATTTACTAGCCCGATCGAGTTTAAAACGGAATTTATTCACCGATATAAAATAGAGCCGCAATGGCTTCTTTATGGAAATATATCGATTTCATTCAGATACGGCAACAAAAAAAATTGCTTCGAGAAAGTTTCAATGTGTGTAAGTATCAATACATAGCCATATCACCGTACTGGCTATAGATAAAGGTTATGCAACTATAGTACACCATTTTTGTTTGTGTAGGTGTAAAGCAGTTATCATAAGGTACCAAAAAAGGCTATCGATTTTCATGAATTACAACAAAAACAATACATAACGTATGTAAATAATATTTAGTTCAGGAACGGTTTCTAATAAATAATATCAGGTATTTATTTCATTGACTTGGCTTCCTACGGTTTACTCTGCGAGCAGTCGTGGCGTCATGATATAGCATGCTTATACATATTCACACTAACCTTGAAAGTCTTTAGGTTGTAAAACTATAAGAAAATAAAGAAAATATTTTCAGTAACAAACGGCAGAAGTGTAGCCATGATGTTGATTTAAAGATATTCAACTAAATTAACTACTATGATAATGTTACAATAATAAAGTGATCATATTTTTACGGTTACACCAATAATAATGTGACCATATTTTTACGGTTACACCAATAATTATGTGACCATATTTTTACGGTTACACCAATAATTATGTGACCATATTTTTACGGTTACACCAATAATTATGTGTCCATATTTTACGGTCACATCAATAGTACTTATGTGACAATCAGTTGAAAATAAAGTATAATGACTCACATTTAAGCTTCTCAAGCGGCTCATGGTGCAGCGGCGGCGCGTGATGCAGCGGCGCATGCTGCGGCTCATGATGCAGCGGCGCCATCAGGCTCGAGATCGCCGAGCCTACCGACGCTGCCACAGACTCATGTAAGTGCCCACTATGCAGCTCCAACTCCGACAGACATAGTCCGTTCTCGCTTAGCGGCTCCATCCCGGCCGCCAGCGCCTCCTTGTACACCCTGAGATGAATGATGCTGCCTTACAGTCACGTGGGGCAAAGAAACGCAGCTGCTGCGTGGATCACTGTATGTACCGTTGCTCGTTTATGCTGCGTAGAGCATTTCTGGAGTACCTGAAAGAGAGAGGTTAGGGACTTATCAATTGTTTGTGAATTCAATTTTTTTTTATTTTAAATTTAATACTAGCTGCCCGGCACAACTTCGTTTGCGTGGTGTCCTATACCCTACCCTACCCTACCCTACCCTATCTAAGCCATCCAGGGCGTCACCCAAACGGAGACAAAACAAATCAACTGTTCGTGTGTTTGTCACTGAACTCCTCCTAAACGGCTGGAAGACGGCCAAATCAGCCCGGCAGATGGAGCTGCAGTCGGCATCTAGGTTATATTATCGACTGCAGCGCCATCTGCCGGGCTGATTTGTGAATCTAAACCATCCAGAGCGCAACCCCAACCGAATACAAAAAAAAAAATTCAAATCGGTCCAGCCGTTTAGGAGTTCAGTGACATACACACGTGCAGTAGAATTTTATATATAAAGATGAAAGTAAATAGCCCATTTGCCCAAACTTCCAGCATATAAGTGAAACAGTTTTCTATACAAAACGACTAAAGTAGATAATATATCAATTTCAGTAAAACATCATCATGATTTAGAGCGTGAACACACAACGCTGTTTGTGAATTCAATTTTTTTTTATTTTAAATTTAATACTAGCTGCCCGGCACAACTTCGTTTGCGTGGTGTCCTATACCCTACCCTACCCTACCCTACCCTATCTAAGCCATCCAGGGCGTCACCCAAACGGAGACAAAACAAATCAACTGTTCGTGTGTTTGTCACTGAACTCCTCCTAAACGGCTGGAAGACGGCCAAATCAGCCCGGCAGATGGAGCTGCAGTCGGCATCTAGGTTATATTATCGACTGCAGCGCCATCTGCCGGGCTGATTTGTGAATCTAAACCATCCAGAGCGCAACCCCAACCGAATACAAAAAAAAAAATTCAAATCGGTCCAGCCGTTTAGGAGTTCAGTGACATACACACGTGCAGTAGAATTTTATATATAAAGATGAAAGTAAATAGCCCATTTGCCCAAACTTCCAGCATATAAGTGAAACAGTTTTCTATACAAAACGACTAAAGTAGATAATATATCAATTTCAGTAAAACATCATCATGATTTAGAGCGTGAACACACAACGCTGTTTGAGTTATAAAATAAATAAGCGCCATAAAAAACGTGTGCGATGGAGATATACAACTTTACAACTCGCGTATATCAAATAGCCGTGGCAATCAAAAAGCAACAGTGGAAATATAGGAAAAACGTATCCACGTGTGTGATTTATAGGTTTAATTGCCTTTTTACAGGCGAATGCGTATCTGCAGGCGAGGATTCAATATTCAACAAAAAGACCACGGGGCGGTGTCGAAGCGCGAATGTGGTCGTATTGCGACGTTTCCACCAGACACTGTCAGTATTGTATAGCTGTGGCTTTGTAGGTGTTGACTGGGTGTAAGCTATGGTATATGTATTATGTTTCTGAATCATAGCGGTACATTTTATACTGGATGCAGGCGGTAGATTTTTGCAGTGTCGGAGAGTTTACTTGAGATAAATAGTTTTGAATTTGAAGTTCCAACTTTACGATGTTAATCAAAACGAAAATATTCAACAATTCTTCAAAAATTCAAGAGCTCTGGGGGTCTACCACAAGCTCTTAAAACAAGGTTAAAATAACCTTATTTGTCTTTTGTCCCTCTTTGACATCCGGCGTCAAAACAGGACAAAAGACAAATAAGGTTATAATAATATTGTTTTAAGGGCTTGTGGTTGGCCCCCAGATCAGTCGCAAGATACTGAAAATAAAGAATTCAATTTATTTTATTTTTTCAACACGTTTAAGTTATGATACAAATAACCTGCAAGAAGGCTCTTTAATCAAGTTTAAGAACTAGCGGTAAGAAGAAAATATTTTTTTAAGAAAAATAAATCATCACAACAATCCAAGCAAGTGTAACTCAAGTGAGATATTAATCTTTAGCCGGCGGTGAGTAATTGGGCAAAGCCAAAGGCAGCAATCGAGCCGGTTGAGCCTCTCTTATCCCTTTAAACCGATGTAAAGCCTTTTTTAAGCCAAAAGATTTAAGTTGGCGAAAGTGCTTCGCTCTATTAAAACGCCATCTCATTCGAATTTTACTTCGAACACTTCACGAGTTCAATCGCTTCCGTGCGCGGCTGTACTTGCCCGTGAAACTTTTCTTTAGCGATTTCTATTTTTAATTCAGATGTAAAGCAAATTCAAATAATATTTCTTCTCAAATATTAGAATACTCATCAGATAAATAGATTTAATAACAATTTACTGACATTAATGAATTGCATTATTTAGTGTCCAAAGAATATAATCTTCTAATAGGTATGAACATAATTCACAACAAAATAAAAAATAAACCAATATTGCAATTTCACATTAATCCTCAATGTTAATTCCTAAACAATATAAGATACATAATAATTATAACAAAAAACATATAATTATTCATATTTATAATATTGAAATGATCAATATACTGAAAGTACATTTAAGCCTACATATTTACCCCCTTATTCATAATCGCTTTTTAACTAAATCAGTGTAATAGTGTCCTCCGTCTCACTCTTTCGATCACCAAATGTCACGTGTCAGATAAAGACATCACAATTTTAGCTAATCAACGTTTGAAAACTTCATTATGAATAAGGGGGCTAACCTAAAATATTATAACCTAACAACGTCAGACAATACGCTAAATGTATTAAAAAATTACTAATTCAACAGACTAAGAATACTTTTTTATATTACCATTATAAAATGATAGATTTTACCAAGGTTTTTTAATCAAAAAACAAAACGAAACAAAAACCACTCGAACACAAGTCAACAATGACATTATCACTTGAATCACATTAAAGGAGCCGCGAACAAGATCACTCTCAAATCTGATAGCTGTATCAGTTTAAATGCAATGTTTTACATGCATGTCGAACTATGCATACACTCGATGTTACATCTGTAAATATTGGACTGATATTCAGTATCTTGTTGCTGATAAGGATATTGATGTTGTGGTGTTGTCAATGGATGGATATGATTGTCAGATGGTTTGACGTGTAATATGATTTGATAGTTAGGACATGAATAGTGTGATGCATTTGAACAACATTACCATGTTCGAAGCGTGAGAATTTTGCATATACCTAGAAATAATGCATTCATAGAAATAAGTCGATCCCACCAAAAACATTTTCATGTAAAATATTGCCAAGACATATGGCTCGCACTGTCAAAAAGTTATCAGATCTCATGTAGAGCCAAGCTTATAACTCTACATACCCTTACTCTACAAGCCCTAACTTCTACACATCGTAGTCAAAATATGTGACTTGGCCGTTTCGCTACGGTCACATGGGAGTAAGGTGAAAAATGTATTCACTGTTCATTACTTTTTTGTTATACAATAGTTCTTGTAGTAGTGAAACGGCCAAGCCACATATTTTGACTACGGTGTGTAGAGTTTGTTATAAGTTCCTCGTTATTTGTTCTCGGCAAAAATAATGATAAAAAACGAAAAATTTACATTCATTATATGTATTTAGTCGTTCAAACTATGAACGCGCAGTTCGTTTCAAGGCGGTTTTGCACATACTCTATGGTTTGTAAAATATAGCTTGATATCTGCGACATTTGTTTGAGTCATATGAAAATTAACCTTATAACTTTACAATAAGGTTCATCTGTTTATTCTGTGTTTAATTTTATGATGATACAGATAAACCTTATGCTAAAGCTATAAGGTTAATTTTCACATGACTCAAACAAATGTCGCAGAGAGCTATCTTTTTTTAGGTGTAGTACAGCCGCTCTATTAATATTCTATATCTATGGTTATGATACTCTTGCTGTAGAGTCAACTATCGTTTATAAGCCTTATCAAGACCTAAACTGAATAAGTGACTCTTTGATTTTCAATGATATTTCAGCTTGAATTGTAATCACGACAATGGCCTTGAGTATCAATGAGCCAATGGTAGAGCGATACGACTCAAACCCACCAAAACTATTTCACCTAATTTAGAAAGTACTGTTCAAGTAAGCCATATATTTTTCGGTGTAAGAATCATGTCAATAAGTCATATTAGTTCAGAGAAGAAAGCAATAGATGTCAAAATTAAGATACTTTTTTTTTTCATCGAATAAAAAGTAACTAATCAAAAAACTGTCTTGGCGCTTTTGTTCAGAATGGAACGGAAAAATACGTGTACGACTATAAGAATTCTAGCTTTGATATTTGAAAAGGAGTAGGATCTCAAAGATCCCGGAATTTTTTACGAGACAGGAGCCTTAACATGACCTATTGACTTGTTTTGGTTAGAGATATGAGACTGTAGTTTTATAAAACTATACTAGCTAATGCCAAGGGTGTTCTTTTTTCCTACACTCAAATTTTCTTCGCAACATGATGAATGTACTACGTACAATATAGAAAACATACAATCAGTTATATTTATAGATAAAGAATATTGTGAATAAATTAGCGCGATAAGAATTGGTAAACGTCTATAATAATTTATGATGAAATGATTTTGTTTCCCTTATTTGAAATTCATGTTGCTTTACAAAAACAAGGTACAGTCACGGAAAGAAATGGTTCATCACCTTAGAGTCTGTTTTCGCTTGCACCAGATTGCACTTGCACTTGCAATAATCAGTTTTAGTTTATCAAAACGTTATGTTGAACGTATCAAGTTGAAAATTGAAGAAACTTTTCAAAGATTTTTGAGAGATTTTGGAAATAGATACTGGTTGAAAATTCCCCCGTTTATCTGTCATCTACTCTTGACAGTTCTTCATCTAAATATCAATCTATTTATAGTCCACAGATAAGAGATTCTGAATGATAGTATTCAATACTGATCGAGGTGTAATGTGCAGTAATTCATGTCGGTACCAAATGTATGAAACGTGCCTTATCGTTAGATAAAGCAAAGTCGTCAAGGTCGCTTTATGACTTTAATGTTATATAGACAAGGTTCTTGTTGTACAAATAAATATATTAACAGTAGTATAATTAATTTTAATGATATGCTAGAATATACTTGATCACAACAAGATAACAAAAATGTATGTAATTATATTTAGGGCCAAGAGTTAAAACTTAAAAAATATTTTGATAGATTTTGTGAGGAACATTATGATCATTTTTATTAACACTTTTTTACATGTTAAGGTGTGGTCAAATACAAGCCAATCCACAGAAAATGGAAATTAAAAAAAAAGCGGCCAAGTACGACTCGGACACGCCCATGAAGGGTTCCGTAGCAGCAAGTAACATAATATAAAAGTTCTTGTAGTTCGTTGTATCTTTGATCGATGTTTTTATAATAGTGTAGTTCTTTTAAATTAAGTCGTATTAAAAAAACTTACTAGATCTCGTTCAAACCAATTTTCGGTGGAAGTTTGCATGGTATATTTGTTTTAGTTTTATCATTCTCTTATTTTAGAAGTTACAGGGGGAGGACACACATTTTACCACTTTGAAATGAAATGAAATGAAATAATTTATTCATTCAAATAGGCCTTCACAGGCACTTATGAATAGTCAAACTCTAATATCTTTGGAAGTGTCTCTCGCGCAAACTATTCAGTTTAGAAAAAAAATATATTAGAAACCTCAATATAATTTTTGAAAACCTATCCATAGACACCGCACACAAAATTGAATTGGGTTTGATTAAAAAAAATACAAAGATTCTAGAGAATCTTGAATCTTGAATGAAGTTATGTATGGACCTTTATTTTCTGGTACCATACTATAGATAATTCGATTGGGCTTTAGGCCCGAAAAATACATGACAACATATGACTTTATAAGAAATCAAAATCGAAAAGTCATCTCCGGAACAGCTTTATCATATTTTATGGAAAAAATAACAAATACAATACAAAATACCTCGTGTATCAGATTTGGTAATGATAATGAGCATAGAAGAGAGATCTAGAGTTACCACTGCTAAGACCCATTAGACTTTTAAACTCCTCGCCAATTTTATATTAGATGTATTCAAACAAAATGTAGAGTAGTATATCAGTTATCTGGTTTCCATAGTACAAGTTCTGTTTAGTATTGGAGCAAAAAGCCATGTGTAAAGAATATCTCCGGTAAATCAGGTCTCAAGATATCCATTATCTATGGTTAAGTGCATAAAAGCATAGTTTCAAAGTGACTATTTTTCTCAAAAATATTTGGTTGTATAAAACCGAAGCCATGGTACCGGGTCAGGTAGTTATCTATGCGCCTTATCAAGTTAACACTCAGATAAAATTATCATTGAGATATGGTATGCGCCACGCCAACACACATTTTTTGTAAACTACACCTACATTTTAGGTTACGAATGAGTTTTCATACAATTTGGATGTGAGAATAATTTGTATAGCGTGGACTATTGCGTATGCGTCTATGGCATAGAACGAGACATAAACTCAGATCAAGTATAATATCCTGTTAATCGAAATAAATACATAATATCATTGGAGCAGGTTCCAAATTCAATTCGTTTAATCTTGACTCAAAATTTGGCTTTACATTATTATGAAATTATGAGCATTAATTGACGTTCTAGAATACGGACTTAGGTCTTACTTTATTTATATACTCTGAGGTCTTACTATGATGTACGAGTAAATGCTAAATAATGTTTACGGTAACCATCGCTAACTCAAACACCGGGTTATTTCACGAATTGACAGTTTTTTTCTTTATTTAGATCTTTTTTGTGTGGTGAAACAAAGCATTGTGAATATCTGAAAAATTAAACGGTAAACCTAACCTACAAATCGATAATTCTGCTTTGGTCAGTAAAACTGGAGACCATTGAATTAAACATTAGTTCAGTTCATTAAGTAATCATTTGTTATTACTTAGAAATACGTTTCGTTTACAGAAAATAATCTGACTGTGAAAAAACAATTGAAAGTAACTAAAATCTTTTCAGCGTAACGGACATAAAATAACGTAGGTCATTGTCAAAATTTTATAAACGTCCTCAGAAACAATATGTCATAAGGTTGATTATTATGAACGTATTCAACGTATATAAGTAATTGTAGTGACTATTGCATATTACATGAGAAGGAAAGAATAGTAATCATTCTTCTTTCATTACTCTTGCAGTATCATTGAAGAATAAATGCAGCAACGTGGACCAACGTAGTAGGTAGCAAATGATTCTGATTCACGTTGCTTCCGTCGGCTTGAGTACTTGAGTCATTATTATGTGCTTAGGGTTCGTAGCATCTATACATGTCTTCACCCAGGGTTTATATAATACAGGATTGTGTGCTTGTAGTCTATTTAAAGCAAACTATTAAGTTATTAGAATAGAATTATGATTGCCTTTATGAAATTAGTATAGAAAATAATTTTGGCAAGACCTTATTTTCTGTGTCCTATAGCAAAAGATACCTATAGAATATTCATTATTTACTTATTTAATTTACAGATACAATGACCTGTGGTATAAATCATTGTACGCCATCCAATGATTTTGTAACTAAAATTATTTTTAAAAGTTAGTTTTTTTTTATTATTACATTTTGTATCACGACTGCATAAATTAAATTACATATTTTCTTCCTCTTCTGTCCAAAAGAATTAGCTTTAGTTATATTAATATTATAATTTGGGCTATGTTGAATACAAATAAATGCATATTGTATGAAATAATTAAAATAAATTGAAGTAAGTAGAGTGGTTTGATAATCACTAGTATTCTTCACTGTTTTATTTGAACACTATCATTACTCCAACATTTCAATTATAGAAGTGAATTAAAGGCTATTAGATAATGTCCCAAAAAAATCTTGTGTATTAATTTTGTATAAATAACTATTATAAAATGAGTATTATAGTTTGACTATTCATAAGTGCCTGTGAAGGCCTATTTGAAGGAATAAATTATTTCATTTTATTTCGTTTCATTTCATTTCTATTACAGTTGGTATGTATGCACTAAATTGTAAATATAATTTTACACTGCTGAACTAATAGTTCTGTAGCAGAAACTGCAATGAAAATATGGTTAATTTCTTGCTATGAAATTACAGACGTCTAAATCTGACAATTGTTTTATTTTATAGGATTTAATTACTAATCATAAATGTGAAACTTTGGATTTTAATTGCAAATATACGGCTCATCGGATTTGGATAAAATTTGGCACATGGAATAAATTCTGAATTAACGCAAAAATTAAATGTTTTAAAAGTATTATAGCTTTAGTTACTTACCGGACATGAGAAAGCTTAGTTGTTTAAAATGATGTTAACAATTTATTTTGTTTCTTCTCACACTAATCATTCATTAAAGAGAAATTCCTGGTTACCTCATAAAAACACGACGAAATGGAGACACAAAAAAATAATCAAATTAAAAGTACCTATGAATTTTTAAAATATTTTTACCTGACATTACACAATTTTCATAAATTATAAGACAACTCGCGAGTCGCAAGCCACTACAAAGGCAACATTTTAGGATAGCTAATAAATACATATTACCTACTTATGTAAATTTTAGGTAGTTACCTACATTTGACTCAATAATTATGATTAAATTTCTGATACTGTTAACGTTTTATAAATATAAAAAAAAAATAGAGTTGATATTTTTAGGTAGCTATAATATACCTAATAATTAACTTATAACTTTTTATTAATAGGTACTAGAAAAATAATACTTAAAAGATCGGCATTCGGATATACTTTCCTTATCGACAAATATAATAAATAAGTTACAGAGCTTGTTTGTAATCAAATCACACTCGGTGAGGTAAACAGTTTACACACACCTTTAGACTACTTACTTAAGGTCAGTAATACCTAATTTTCAGATAGGTACAGCCTTAATAAAAGGGTCGTTTAGTGACTAAGAGATATAAACAAGTGTCAAAGTACTCACAGTTATAGTAGATAGAGCCGGCTTTAGACAGGACACGCTGGTTGGGTTCGTTGATTCCTCGGAAAGCTGATTTTCACAGTGTGCGTACACGAAATCCGATGATATCCGTCATAATCTGATACAAGCCACGGGATTACCTCGGCGTCCACCCGCGGCTAGCCGTCACCCACTAACGTAAACACCAGAAAACAAACCGAATACGAATCCGATACCGATAAATCAAAGCGCACGATCGCGGCGACGTCGCTTATCCGCTAAATCCTGTCGGGATCGCGTAAAAAATACTAGTATTAAAAACAGTCTTAAGTGGGCTTACGTACGCGGCGCGGTGCGGCCCGCGCTGGCTCTAATCTCGGCCACTTCCCGGAGCAATTTGAACCTAACTCCACCACTCTATACATCATCCGGCGGCCGCCCGCCCACCGCGCCGGTCCGCGGCCGCGCTCGCCCATACCGTTGTCCCGCTCACTCTCCACCACTCGCCCTATACCTGTCTCCCTCATGCTCAAATCTCGCCACACTGAAAATTCAGTGCGTGCGGCCGCGGGTCGCGGGACGGGGGGTCCCAGTCAGCTGGCCGAACTTGTGCGAATAAAATCGACTTTTTATCGGCTCGATGACGCTTCGTGACGTCACTGTTTACTTCTGCCAGTGAAGTGTGGACACTGGATCTTTGACGGACAACTGTGACGCAATTTTATTGCAATTTATGGACGTGCAAAGTGTTTCTTTTACGTTTAAGGAAAATTTGTTAAAGATTGGAAAGGTATTTTCTCATAGTCTTATATAGTCAAAAACATAAGTCTATGACTGAGAATGTATATTCTCAGTCATAGTCTATCATTCATATATCAACTAAACGTAGTATTGTAATTTATCATCATACGCATGGGCTTACATGAGCTTACATGATTAACATTAAGAAAAAATGTGTTGTAAAAACTCATTTAATTGGTGCAATATGTTTTCCTTATAGCGTAAAATAATTGCAGTTTAAATCGCGTTCCGTGCAGCGGAGTCGCCCGCAATAAATAAGCGCTCGCTCCCGGTTCGCAACGTAAACAGATCGAGCGCATTAACCGCGCGTCGGCGTACATAAAGAGAGCGGTATAAATATAAAGTTCCCACTCGCCGCCGCGCAAACTTAGCTAAACAACGCCATAATTGCCTTCATTACTTAAATTACTGAAATTATTTATTCAAAAAGCTGGCAACATTTAGGAACTGATGTCCCTGCCTCCGTCGCGGGATCGGACCAATGGGAGCGCGTAGCGGCCAAGGGGGCGGGGCGTGAACCAATATGGCGTCCACTCGGCACTGCAACCTTCTTGAAGCGCGCGGTGCGGTACGCTCGCCGACGTTGTATGCTGTTTCAGTCTGTTTTTCACGCGTAGACTTTCACGTGTTTTCGAGTGGTTAATTAAAATTAAGCATAGTTGATGAGTGCGAACGTAGCGAGCGACCGGTGTATCGTGTAGGCTTGCTACGAGACTGCTACGGAGACTACACGTGCTACGCGGCAGACCGCCCGCCGTAGCGCTACCGTCGCGAATGCGCCGTCGGCAAACGTCCGACGGAACACTGAATTTCAGTTTCTAAACAGACTTTGTTTAAAGGCTTTATAAAGTATTGTTTTTAGTATAAGTCATTTCCAAATCATACTCAACGAATGTTCTTCGCTGCAATTGTAAGCAAGTAATGTTCATTTTGTTTCAGATTTTCTTAAATGGAATTACGGAGTAATTATTGAATATCTGAACAAGTTTTAACACATTTTTTTAATTTAATTGATTAAAATATTTGTACCTTTAAATTAAGCACATTTTACTGAATTATGATTGTGCTGTTAACGTATTCAGCATGTTATTCATATAGGTAGTCCTAACTTATCCTACCTTTACCTAGGAACACTCATAATAAGAAAGATATAGCAAAAAGTTGATTACATTATAGAGAAATGTGTTGGCTTGAAATATCTTTTTTTTTTTTTAATAGGTATAATATGAAAACAAAACCGTTGATCCACATTACTTATTTATTAGTAACTTGAATAGAGTTTTGTTATTTTGTTCGGCAATATAATAATCAATTACTTATAAATACGATTTAAATGTTGTATGCCTAGAAGAAGTAACACAGAATTCTTAACATCGGAACATATTAAGATGTTGTTGATGATGAACTATTTTGACTTAACTTTGTAAGCAACATTATTTCATAGTAAAATTCACTGAACAGACTGAAATACTAATACCCTATACTTATAGAAGTGGGTAAGTGATCATGTGGCCGAAGGTGGTAAACACACAAAGCATAGAAGGAACTGGTTCTCAAGTGCAGCTGTCGGAACACACCGATAGGTGTTTGGCGACAGATTTTCAACTTGAGGGTGGTAGCCAGCCAGGTGGATACTACAAAGTACCCTACCACCGTGCTATGGTTTCCTCACGATGTATTCCTTCACCGAAAGCTCAAGCTCATTGTAGTATTCGAACCTGGGACCTTCGTCTCGGTATCCGAAGTCAAGACCACTGAGCTATCATTGCCTTAAAATTTATATCTTATATGGTTTCATGTTAATGAGCTCGATCTTTCGGTGAAAGAAAAATAAGAAAACCAAAACTTGGAAGTGTACTTTGCAGTACCCCGCTGGCATGGCTACAATCATTAGCAGTACGCTTACCATCTTAACAGTTACCATGGTAACATATAATATACAGAATGCTCGGCAGATTGTGTGCAGATTATTTAAATTGTTGCAATAATACGAGTAGTGCTCCAAATAAGACTCTAAATGATTAAAAAAATCTCATTAGTTTATTTAAAAATTGTTTTTAAATCCCTTGACTGTTTGGCGAGGAAAACAATAGAAATCAATTGTTATATTTTAACTGCAAGTCATGAGACACTAGAACATTCAAACATAATTAAAATAAGTTAAAAATCATTGTTAAAAAATAAATGACAGCAGTAAGAAGGTCTTTCTGAAAAAAAAAACGAAGCTGAGAGTTGTTTGGACCACCAGTTATACCAAATATTTATATTTTTGATCCCAATTACCAAACCACGTTCTACAAAATATCTGTATATATAAAGTAATTTAAAATGTGACCAAAAATGCTGGTCAAACAGGGCTTGGACCATCATTTAATATGATATCCAATAAAAAAAAAAATAACATTATTTCAGCTTCTACGTAATACATGACACAAAATACTCATTATTATAAAAATACCCGTGGAACATTCGTATTAGCAAGCACCATAGAGTTATTACAGACAGAAAACCAAAGCTGTTACACCTATCAATAACAAAATCATCGAGAATCCTAATTGCACCAATAAAATCACAGGTGGCACCCGCGGCGACCAGCCCGTCATGCCGACAGACAATTTTTCAACACAACAAGCCCAACATTCTGATTAATCGACCAGCGCAGATGTCTCGCCAAAAATAAAAGACTATTTATAAATAGACACTATAGTGTCGAATATGGTATAGCTATAATCGAGAATAAATCGAGAAGGGTAATACCCTAAGCGACACTGACACGACGTAATGGATAGTGTTCAGACCCTTTTTTAGTGTATTTGTATGCGTATTTTTTTTAGTATGTTTTGGAACGGTCTGGTTATTTTTGTTTGTCAGATTAATGTGTATTAGTACATTTTAATATGTGCGTGCGCTGCACAGTGTAGGGCTCGTTAACCTAAACTCAAACAGAATACCGCAGCCAAATAACTTTATGCTGCGTGAGGTCGCTAGAGCATATTGGGGAGAAGGGTAGGGTGTGTTGCAAGCAAGCGTGTATATGGCTACGATCATCGCTTACCATCACGCGGGCCGAACGCTTGCTTACCGACTCATTGTGTAAATAGGAACTATCTTTCTCTACTTGATATTTTCAAGAAATAAGAATTTAATTCATTCACATTCACAAACTATAAGAACCTTATATTCTTTTAAATTAACAAAATCTAACTTTGAAACTTAATTTATTTCATATTAGTTCAGTAAATTATAACATAATATGATGGAAATAGGATTTATGCATTGAATTTAATTTGTAGGTTTACAGAATACAACATATTATTAAAATAATACATTAACTTTCTATTTCTATTTCCCGAATCAATTTCAGAATGAAAACACAAAATGTCTTTCAACAACATTATCTACTAGGATTTTTTTTAATAAAGATTCTCCCGTACCGAGGCAAAACAAACATAAATCAAATCTAGTCAGATCATATACAATTCAATCTAGGCTACATTTACAGGCTATAACATACAGCTGTGACGTAAATATGACTGTCTGCAAACACATTAGGAAGCTGCAGGCAGAAGATTAGAGGCAGATTATGTGTAAGAACATAATCCTCTGTCTGCCATCACTGGGTGAACTTGACCGAGACATGTCTATATATTCCTCTCTATAGTATACATATAGTAACTGTTCACACTATCTAATGTTACAAGAAGCCACTACGTTTGCTGCAGGTGAGAGTCTTGTATGTTTGTTACTCTATCACGATATATTAAAAGGATTGAGATGAATTTGATGCATAAATAGTACATAAATACTCTCATAGAATATAGTACAGTCTTTATTTTGTGACCGCTTGTACAAACGGTCAGTGTTCATAGAAAAGTACTTGATTCCCACGGCTACCTTCTACCATCGCACCTCTCGCCTTTGACAGTGCATCCACTTACATTGCACTGTGCCGTTTCAATGGAGTTTCATATTCGCGGATACTCAGACTGTAGTTTTTCCAAGAGAGTACAGCATGAGATTTTTCAGGAGTGTGCGAAGAGTCGATTTTGCTGGCCATACTGAACAAACTTATTTATGGAATATGGTATACACTGAATAATCCTGTATAATACTTATTACTCCGAGAAAATATTAGATTCCTCGCGAACATGGATAAAAATAAAAGCTATGTATGGAAGCTTGTTATCCATAGTTAAACTGAAAACATGATCATAAGCTCTAATACTTATAATATATAATACTTATAACTAATAAACACCTAAAATAGGTTCCGAAATGGAGCACGCTGCATTGCCTTATCTATATTCAGTCATAAATATATATGACATATAAATCTAAAATGTTATCTATCACTGCCACTGAATTCCAGATAGCGGTTGCTAAAAATATTGTGAATAGGTACTTTTATTAAACTATTTATTATAATTAAATTAATCAAGCCATATAAATATTAAAGGTATTAAAAATATCAATATTTATCGACAGCTGCATGATAAAAAGTTTTAAGGAGTCCGAAACCGGTTCCAATGAGCTTATGATGTATCTATTGAAACCAAGGCGATTGACAATGCTGCCATTTTTGTAAAGGTAAATGACCTTGAAGGTAAATGTGCAAGTGCAAAGCTCATTGAAGATCCTGTGGGCCTACCACAAGCTCTTAAAACAATTCAATTTTTTTTTTTTTTTTTTATGTCTATAGGTTGACAAGCAGGCAGACGGGCCACCTGATGGTAAGTGGTCACCGCCGCCTATGGACATTTGCAATACCAGGGGGATCGCCAATGTGTTGCCGACCTTGTAGAGCTCTTTTTACGCCTTTTTTGAAGAACCCCATATCGTAGCGCTGAGGGAAAACCGTAACGGGGAGCTCATTCCACATCCTAATGGTCCGCAATAAGAACGTCCGACTAAAACGTTGTGTGGACGATCGAGGCGGCTCGAGGATGTGAGGATGAACTCCACATCGCTGGCGAGCGGTGCGATGGTAGAAATGTGATGATGGCACCAGGTCAAAAAGTTCTTGCGAACACTCCCCATTATACAGACGGTAGAACACACAGAGCGAGCCTATATCTCTCCGAAGGCTGAGAGGTTCTAAACCGCCAGTGAGTATGGGATCGTCAACGATACGAATGGCCCGCCTTTGCACCGAGGCAAGTGGATCAAGCTGATAAGCGGGTGCGCCTGCCCAGAGGTGCGAACAGTACTCCATATGCGGTCTTACTTGCGCTTTATAAAGCTGTAGCCGCTGGAGTGTCGTGAAGTACCACTTAGCCTTATTCAGCACACCCAACTTTTTTGAAGCCAGTTTGGCTTTGCTCTCCAAATGACCTCGGAACTGGACATCACTCGCAATATCGACACCAAGGATCCCGATACTCTGTGCGATGTTGAGAGGAGTGTCTTCGAATTTTGGTGCTACTACGAATGGGTTTTTTTTTACTCTATTATAACCATTAGAACCTTATTTGTCTTTTGTCTTGTTTTGACGCCGGATGTCAAAGAGGAACAAAAGACAAATAAGGTTATTTTAACTTTGTTTTAAGAGCTTGTTGGCCCACTGAACATACGATCTTTGTCTCGACAATACTACAAGTATACAATGTGTAGTACCCCTTCGTGCTGTATTTTCTTCATGGTATTTCCCTTCACATAATTTCAAGATTTAGCTCAGTGGTAGTGACGTCGAATGCCAGACGAGGGTCCCGGGTTCGAATCCTACCATGAGCTTGAGCTCTCGGTGAAGGAAAACATCGTGAGGATACCAAGGCACGGTGGAACCCAGCAGGCTACCACCCTCAAGTTGAATATCTGTCGCCAAGCACCTACTTCCGACAGTTACATTGGAGAGCCAATTCCTTATAGGCTTTGTGTGCTTACCACCTTCGGACACATCATCACTGACCACGGTCAGATATTGATCAAACTCATGCCTATCACATAGTAAAAAAAAAACTACTACCGCCTTAATCTATCTATAAGTAAAACAGATTGGCTGACATACCTATAAGCACAGCACGCACAGCTCAAACCAAATCAAAATCAAAAAGTAATTTATTCAGTTTAGGCCCTGATGGTAAGGCACTATTTGAACGTTAAGTACATACAGTTGAATCTCCCACTGGTTCGGAATACACAGACTACGGCAAAGTTAGCAAGGCATTTTTTGTTGTGGTTCTCTCTTTTTATGTTACAGTTACAGGTTCCTTAAATAAGGACTCGGTAGGGTGGGAAGTCAATATTATAATGCTACTGCTTTGGTATCGTTTTTTTAGGTACAAGGATCTCCAGATGATCAGTAGTAATAGTTGAATTAGAGTCCTAGAGTCATCTCATCACTTTTCAGGAAATTAAAAACATTTTTATTATTATTTTGGTTACTAATTACTGAATCAACTGAACCAAAGTTGATGGGTAGATTTTATGAATTATAGTATACTTAGTAAGTAATCATTCATTGGAATCGTCATTGGTAAAAATTATCTAAATATATTTAGTTGACGTATAACAGATAAGACAAGCGTGTGTAATAAATTTTAAATAAACCAACATAATAAAATACTTACCGGAACGAAAGTAACATTTGATTTCCGTGTCATATATACATATGCCGTATCCAAATAAATAAATAACCAAGGACATTCTTGACACACGGCTACTGGGGCCTAAGTAGTAGTAGTTGTAGTCTTACAAAAACTGTAAAATGTCACAATATTGACACCACTGAAAGTTCATTGGAACACAATTGAAATAGCAGACTTAGGCCCCTGATCTCAGACTAAGCAGAGCTTGTACCTACTATGGAAACCAAATAACTGGTATAGGTACTTTTTGTAAAATAAATACATTACACACAAACTCAGGACACGTAGACATTCACAGAAATGCATGCCCTCTGTGGGAATCGAACCTACGACCTGCACCGTAAGCTATATGAAGAAAAATGTACCATCAGTGGGTACTTAGTGTGATACTTTGTGATAGTTTTACTAAAGCGTTAATTAGTACTTAATGGACATCCGAATGAAGGCGATGATAGCTCAGTGGTAGTGACGTCGGATACCGAGACGAAGGTCCCGGGTTCGAATCCTACAATGAGCTTGAGCTTTCGGTGAAGGAAAACATCGTGAGGAAACCATAGCACGGTGGTAGGGTACTTTGTAGTACCCGTCTGGCTGGCTACCACCCTCAAGTTGAAAATCTGTCGCCAAGCACTTATCGGTGTGTTCCGTCAGCTGCACTTGAGAGCCAGTTCCTTCTAGGCTTTGTGTTCTTACCACCTTCGACCACATCATCACTTACCATAGTGAGATTGTGGGCAAACACAGGCCTATACACAGTAAAAAAAAAAAAAAAAAAAGAATGTCAATCTTTCCTATAGACCTTTCTGACAGAAATCGTCGAATTACAATGACTGTGATGTAAACGTATTGGGATGAATTTTTATATGTCGATAGATCATACCATGGAATCAAACGTAGTGACGTAGGATACTTGTTGAAAAATTATTACTTACAGCGATGGGGCGATAAATTCTACAGCAATATATTTGGCATGAGATACCTACTCGTACGGTAATGATCTCCCAACTAGATATTTACACTAGACTAGATAATTATAAACCCTAACTTGTTACTATTACTGGCTATTTATTTACAACAAATATGTACAAAATACAATCTATATATAGAAAATTTCCTCAAGCCTGCCGCTGCTTCCGATTAACGGCAAGGTTCCGAGAAGGCTGGCAGCGTTTCCTCTTTGGATAGCCAAGCTGACGCAACGATGTCTAGCTGTTTCGATGACTAGACTGAACAAACAGAAATCAAAAAAAAATGTATTTTTGTGTAATAACCGTATATTTTGGATTGACAAACAGACACATCAATTTGTATTAAATAACTTTCAAATGTTGAGAATGTAAAAAAAAAAAATAGGTAGAAAATAGAAGTTGTATAGATTAATATACTAAATATACAAATATAATGTATAAACTGGTGGTATATAAACCATCCCTTGTGATGTACGCACAACAATTTGTTATGCCGCTTTTGTCTGCCGTCGCATTACTTACGCTTAATTTATTCCCTTTGAATATTCAAAGCGTTAGCTCCTCAATACCTACTCTTTTAATTCTAATTTTATAATATAGCAATAGCAACTCGCAAGATAATATTTTGCTAAAATCTCAACCAATTGTTACGTCTCGAGTGAGGGTGACAATGATTCAACATTCCATAAATAATTCAGTCTTGTGTGTTCGCTTTACAGGCTGCTCAGCTATGATATACGAGTATGTCAGCCTCAGCCTCAGCCTATAATGTCCCACTGCTGAGCACAGGCCTCCTTTCACAAATGAGGGTGAAAGGGACTGGGCGATACTCCACCACGCGTGCCCACTGCGGATTGGTGGAGGTAGGCTAGTGGTCAACCTACTGTTGGAATTTTTCAAGCCGCCTAGGAGGCATCCAACTAGCTTAACGACTATCACAATTATGTGATAACCGGGACCAACGGCTTTACGTGCCTTCCGAAGCACGGAAACGCTCGATTTGACATACTACTAGGCGGTCACCCATCCTGGTACCCACCACGACAGACGTAGCTTAACTTTGCCGATCGATTAAGAACGGCTAATCATGCTACACCACGAGCGCTTCAAGTGTACTTATACATTATTATTTTTAATGTAAAGGCCTGTATTTGACCGCATTCTCATTATGTTAAGTGATGAGTTCTAGGTTGTTTTGAAAATAGTAATTGCTGAGTTTATTGCCGGCTCTTCTCAGAAAATGTAACCGTCCGAACCGGTATTAGAGTATTAGATTCAGACTATTTACAGAAGTGCCTGCGAAGGTCTATTTGAAATGAATGATTTGAATTGATGTAGCCGAGAAGGTGGAAAGCACGCAAATACTATTCTATAAATTGTGTCCGTCAGAAAATAAGTAATGTCTGACAGCCCAGAGATCTTGGTAATTTTTATTTTTTATTTTTTTATTTATTACCGTTATAAAAATATAAATCAATAACAAACATTATTAGACAGCATTTGTAGCCACAGCACAAGTTGTAGGTGCTAAGGTAATTTTTATATAGTTATGGAAAATAATATACGTAACCTAAAGCCTGTATTAGATCAAAACTCAGATAAATAGAATCGAAAATAAAGCTAATATCATTATTGCAGTTCCAAATTCAACTGTTATTTCGATGCAATACTTGACTCGAGCATTGATTGAGGTTCTAAACTGCGGACCTTATTAATAAGTATGTCATATCATATCATATTAATTTCCGAATTCAAGAATAAATATAAAACAATTCCCCGACACCACCTAACAGATGGTCACAATAAAGGACGTAGGGACAGAAATCCCTATTATTAATCATTTCATTGCTTAATGAATGGAAATTATGCAGATTCGAAGTAGGTAGTACAATGGGAGCGATCTTTGCCGGGGCTCGCCGTAAGATGGGCTTTCAACTAATTCGGCTTGTGGAACGTGCTCCCATTCAACCGGAGATACGACCTCTTATTAAGATAAATAACACTGATATATATAAGAAGATTATTAAGTTGTGACATGCTTTTAACTAACAAAATCTTATCGCGAACATCCTACGATTATAATAATACTAGCAATGCCCACGATTTCGCCCCTTCCTCAATCAACGGCTGTCTAATGCACTATGGTATTTCTTGGTAACCCTACAGCTTTATAATATATATCCTATTATGCATTAAAGGGCTGTTTGAACCATTGCCTGAGATATTTTATATCGAAATACTAGTTTCTTGCAGTTTTCCTTGTTTTCCCAAGTAATCAAATATTTTCAAAAAAAAGTATTTTATTCCAAAGTATAATATATCTTTATACCGAAATGCATTCAAATCTACGCAAGCTTTCACATTAAATTATAGTATACGAGGAGCCTTTGCTAAAGATGAAAATTTTCATCGCAGGTAATGCTTGTGATAACGTAGTTGCAGTAATTAAGGAGCGTCGTAAGCCACTAAAAACAAGCGGCACCCAGAAGACGTTCGTGTGAACCTAAATTAATTTAGTCGAAGCGACCATTCCGTGGGAGTCTTTGGAACTTCGCAAATTGAGATTTTATCTTTTAATGCGGTTTCAACGACCATTTGTTGATTTATTTAACAAATTGCTTGCTTAATTTTATAAAATGTAATATTCTGAGGTTCGTTTTATTTTATATGTTTTTATTTAACTTTTCTTGAAAGATAGTGAGAATTTCAAGAATTGTCTTCAGAAAAACCACAATATATCTGAAACATAAACCCCCTTATTACGTGAGATGGTTAAAAGCAAGTCTAGCGAAGCCCATTTTAAATATATCTGTCCCTTTCTGACCTCATAATAACAAAAAGAGCCGGGACTATCTTAAAACCTGGGTTTTTATAAGACTTAACTTCAACCATCTCAAATTATGTAATAAGCCAGAAAATATTTTATCATTTTTAGTTGTATAGGTACCTAGTCGAATTTAGTCCTTCTATTCTTTGAATTGAGTTTTTGACTAATATTTATTAACGATTTGTATAGTAAATCAGATTAACTAGGTGTAATATACATCCTCGGTAATTTTATATTCAAATCCTACTAAAAACACTAGCACCCAACGTCTTCACAACACATCACAGTCGCAGACATTCATTACATACCAGGGTAATAGCTTAAGCGCAACAACAATATAAACCATAAATTCAATTGTAATTATATGTAGTGGAAGGAACTACCCGGTTGAACTACAGTTACGGCTTTACGAGGCATGTGATTGACTCACTCCAGCGATCTCTCCAACTATTCCATTAACTAGGCAGGGGAGTATCAAAGTTCGCTTTATTGACCCCCCCTTTGTAATTAAACCCTCAGTTTCCATTGTCTCAGAGCTAATGCACAAATGAGTTGTTTGACTAGGTAGGTAAGAGGTTAAGACGTTTCTAATTATTTAGAAGTGCAGAATTGCAGTTTTATCGTGGTAGTTATAATAATGTCGCGATTGTATTCTCCAGTTGCCAGACTTCGGATATAACTTGACTCGTACCTTATATCTAAATCACACATTATAACTGAATTGGTTGTCTTTTTTGACCGAGCAAGCAAAGTGTCTCGGTTTCAGCTTGGAACAAAAATGCTTTCGTCCAGATGTCCGAAGGATAACCAGATGTCCGAAGGATGTTCGGCTGTTCTCCTCTACAAATCGCAAATCTCAACAGATTCTCGTGAAATTTTGAGGGCGGGTGCGGTAATTATATGGAACTGCATCGACGAAAACATTTCATATAATTATGGGGACTCGCGAGGTCTAAAGCTTACAGAACCACTATAGTTTATAGTGTCTACCTTTACCTTTTAAAAACAGCACACTCTAGTTGTAATAGTACTTGTACTTTGTAAGAAACACCTTCATTCAATCTAATAGCTACGAATAATGTAAAGACTAATGTAAACCAACAGAATTAAATTCAAACTCATCAATTTCCGAAAATTAACCAAATCCATAAATAACTCGATTCACAACCACACCCCGAAGGAAAATCAATCTATACCCCAAATGTGACAATATTAGCGTGTAATATTTCCTGTTCGAATTATAAATGCCCTATTTTCCCGGCAAAATCTTCGTTGAATAAGGGAACCTTCACACGGCACGTGACGGGCACGCGTCCGGCACGCGGCCTGTACAGCATCACACGATCTCCAGCAGTATTTATTTTACAACTATCCTCCTATTTAAAACTCGTGTCAGACGCAACGCACCGTGTAAATTCAGTTTAGATTTCATCAGTGTCACCCCCTCATTGCATTAGGACAATGCAAACAAGTCGGATTGCATTTATTATTTAATTGTTTCAAGTGGTGTTTTCTTTTGTGAGAGTTTGTAGTCCGGAATACGTTTTGTGAATTTTAAATTTATTATTGCGTTTACTAAAATGTTAAAAAAAATACTTATTTAGGTTCTTATCAATGGAAGGAAATGCAAACATGAAAAATTACGATTTCAATGAAATTGACGTCTTTAAGAATTCGTATTTCAATCCATATCGTTTTTCAATTGAATCCATATTTTTCAAAGTAATAATACAATTGACACGATTAAAAAAGAAGACGAGAGTTAAGAGAATTTTAATCTGAAACCGATGTATCAAAAGCAATTCTCATGCCGTAAGCCCCTGCTCGAAGCGCGGGCGCGCGGCCGCAGCGCGACTCGAACGGTGCAGAGTAAACCGTTGCTGCGGCTAGGGATTGCAAAATCCGGATTTTTTTCAAATCCGGATTCAAAATTTATCATCACATATAAATCCGGATTATCCGGATTTTTCGAATTTTTGTATTTTTTTTGCAATCTTTTGTAATTTTAAATTGTACGCGTAGTTTATGCTTAATTATTAGTAGTTTGAAGAGAGGTGTTCTATTTTATTTTATTTCCATTGCTTGCTTTTGAATAAAAATCTCTCTCAATTAAACTGCAAGTAATATTAAAAAAAAAATGGGCTTGTATTTGGCTTCTGAGCCGTCCATAAAGGATAATGACGAAGCCTAAGGTGGAACACGCTAACCCAAATGGAACCTATTCATTCTGGCCGTGAAAGTCCCTAGATTCTAAGAGTCAGGAAATACAGTCGCCGGAAGCAAGTTCCACTCCCTTGCTGTCCGCATTATAATTGAGGATACATAAGAAAAAAAATCCCCGTGTCTTGTGGTTCGGAGTAAAAATAGGGATGGTGGTTGGAATAAGGTTGAGCAATTCCTGCACACACTCTCAAAAATATATCCTGTACAAAACCGATAAGTCAAGCAACCTTCTTCGATGGTCGAGCCTCGTGAGTTTTGTCATAATTAGTCTCATATTGGATGAGTCTTCTGGCTCGGCGGTTTATTGAGTCGAGGGCGAGAGCCTGGTGGTGAAAAGACACACCTGCGTCTTGGTAGCATTAAAAGTGACCAGATTGGCATTACCCCAATCGGAGACTGCCTGTAAAGTTACGTTCAAACGCTCTACCATGGCCTCTCGCAACAATTGGATCTATGACAACGGTGCTATCGTTTACGTACCCAAAGATACTGGGCTTCACCAGATCGTTAATATGCAGCAGAAATAAGGTTGCAGAGAGAACTGAATCTGATCTCTGTGGAATTGATTGCGAAAAGGTCCGACGAACACCCGTCTATGACTACATGAATAGACCGTTCGCTCAGGAAATTGGAAATCCAAGCGCACAGATCACCAGACATTTCATATTAAGGAAGCTTGCTTAGAAGGCTGGTGTGTCAGACCCTTTCAAAAGTAACAATTTTCTGAGATCAGCCGATGTACAAAATGCTTTCAGCGGTAACCCGACTATATAGAACTAACATTCTTGATATTACGTTGTGCAAAGAGTTATTACTCGCGCCGCGCGCGCATCGCCTCCATCTAAGACTTACTGGCCGACTTAACTATTAGCTAGATGGATGAGCGGTAGCAGCTAGCCGCGTGTGTGCCGAGCGTTTTTTTTTTTTTTTTTTATACCACTTAGGTGGCAAACAAGCATACGGCCCGCCTGATGGTAAGCGGTTACCGTAGCCTATGGACGCTTGCAAAACCAGGGGTATAACGCGCGCGTTGCCGACCCTGCAGAAATCTCTTCACGCCCCTTTTGAAGAACCCCATGCTGTACTCCATTGGGAAAACCACGGCGGAAAGCTCATTCCACAGTCTGAGCGTTCGCGGAAGGAAGCTCCTTTGAGCCCGCACAGTACGAAACAATTCAGGTTTCAATATGTGAGGATGGACTCCCCGTCGATGGCGAGAGTTGCGATGGTAGAAAGTAGCCGTGGGCATCATCTTAAACAATTCTTCAGAACACCGTCCGTTGTACAAGCGGTAGAACACACATAAGGAGGCAAAGTTTCTCCTCAGACTGAGGGGCTCTAAACCGCTTGTGAGCTCGGGATCGTCAACAATTCTGATGGCACGTCGTTGAACCGAGTCTAAAGGATCAAGCTGGTATCCAGGTGCCCTCGCCCATAGATGACAGCAGTACTCCATATGAGGCCGGACTTGCGACTTATAAAGTTGCAGCCTTTGCCCCGATGTGAAGTACTGCCTCGCTCTGTTGAGCACTCCGAGCTTTTTGGATGCCAGCTTAACCTTGTCTTCTAAGTGACTTCGGAACAAAACGTCGCTAGAAATTTCGACGCCAAGGATCCCGATGCTTTTGCTGATGTTCAGGGACGTGTTCTGGAACTGTGGAGCCACAGCAAATGGGGTTTTCTTAGCGGTGAACGCGCAGGCTTGAGTCTTAGTTAGTGGGGTTGAAATGGACTAGGTTTAGTCTGCCCCAATCGGAGACACTAGTTAGTGTACTCTCGATTTCAGACAACAGCCGTTCGCGGCTTTCCTCCACCTCGGAACGAGGGATATTAGCACGGCCCGTGTAATAAGTGTCCCCTGTACTGTCATCCGCATAACAATGAACGCCGTCAAGAGACAGCATATCATTGATATGCAGTAGGAACAGTGTTGGGGACAGCACAGAGCCTTGCGGGACGCCGGCATTTATGTCCATGCTGTCGGAGCAGCTACCGTCTACGACGGCTCTTATGCATCTGCTGGACAGAAAGCTTGCAACCCATTTGCATAATCCCTCGGGAAGCCCGTATGCTGGTAACTTCGTTAGAAGACCCCGGTGCCAGACCCGATCGAACGCCTTCGCCACATCTAGGCTCACTGCCAATGCCTCACCTTGACTCTCGATGGCGAGTGACCAATGGTGCGTGAGATACACAAGGAGGTCACCAGCTGAGCGACTGTGGCGGAAGCCATACTGTCGGTCGCTCAACAAATCGTGATCCTCCAGGTATCTCAAAAGCTGCGTGTTGATCACTCGCTCCATGACTTTGGAGAGAAGGGAGGTGATGGTGATAGGCCTGTAATTCGTCGGGTCTGATCTGTCACCCTTTTTGGGCACTGGGTGCACATGGGCAGTCTTCCACGAAGACGGGACTTCATTTTTGGTGTAGGAAAGCGCGAAAAGACGCGTCAGTACTGGACACAATTCAGGAGCACACCGCTTCAGCACCACTGCCGGTATGTCGTCTGGCCCAATCGACTTATGGGTGTCCAGAGAAAGCAATTCCCGCCGGATCTCCCGTTGGGTAATGCTTATCTCCGGCATGGAGCTGTCACACCGCGGAATGGTAGGCGGTGTGGCGCCACCATCATCCAAAGTTGAGTTTGAGGCAAAGAGAGAGCCTAAAAGGTCAGCCTTCTCTTTAGCACTATGGGCCAAGTTCCCGTCCGGCTTACGTAGTGGTGGCAAGGACGACTGGCAAAAGTTTCCTTCGGCAGCCTTGGCAAGAGACCAGAAAGCGCGACTCCCAGAGGGAAGGCTAGTTAGTCTCTCACCAATTCTGCTGTATAGATTTAAGAGTAATACTGACCTAAATCTACTGGATATTTAATGAAAATTTTAGTTAAACATCAACTATTATCAATTATGATTAAAATTCGAAAAAACCGGATTTTATTCTCAATATTCGGATTTATAATAGGCCCCTAAAATCCGGATTTTTCAGTCATTTTCGGATTTCGAAGTATCCGGATTGCAATCCCTAGCTGCGGCCATACATCAGCACTCTCCATTCTAATGGTAATTCGGGATATACAATACACCGCGCTCGCCGATATTGTTGGCCGGTCCCTTCTGCCATAACAAATGTTTATATTATACACGACGCCACTAACAATAGTGTGCAAATACCTAAACACCGTAAATGGTGGCGCGATGCGATTTAGATGATAATGCTTCCGCAGAAATAATAATGGGAGGCGGTTGGTAATTTTGTCGTGTTTATTCTGCGCGGTTAGGCAGTGTTTTTTGTGATTGGATTTATTATTGATTTTACTTTTACTCTTCTGTGATTGAGAATACCATTGTTGGTATTATGAATACATACCTAATAACTAATTTAAAACTTAGAATTAGGCGGAGTCTTTTAAAGGCAATATTTTCATGTCATATATTTTGAAATACCTATTCTCATTTTTTTTTATCGTCTCTACAAGAATGTTCGTCTAGAAACTGAAGAGCTAATTTCGTCTATTCTTTTATTTTAAAATCAAAGCCATTTTTTCAATATAGTCCCTTTAGCACTTTGAAAGCCGGAGCTACTGATGTTCAGAAATCAGTTTTCATATGACAAGAATCGGCACAAAAACTCCGCAAGTAAGGTTGACTATCAGACTTTGTTTTTAAACAATTTCATACAAAAAAATGAAGAATCTGCGAGAAGAATTAATAAGCTTGACTTTATGCAGTGATCATAAATTAAATGATAATTACAACTAAAAAAAGAACTACTACATACCTATAGCAAAGCAAATAATCAATTTTGATTTTTCCAAATCATATTTGCACTATTTGTAAAATCAGGGATGAAACATTAATGTTTTATGTATGTAGGTACCTCAGGTACGCAAACGTGCCGCCCTACACGTTTAATTTGATATTATTTTAAGGTACCTGTACGGAGCCCCCGACAGCCCTAACTCTCATGCATATTCATGTGGCGTGATTAATCATGACGGGAGAGGTACCTCCATTTACGTTGAATACCTACCCACCTACCTACCTTCTGTTTATTATAATATGTAGCGTCACCCGCAGCGATGCTCTGCTCAAATTATGAGTTATACATGAAAATAAAATCTACAAAATTAGTTGCTCGTGTTAGTATAGCCAATTTGTTGGTGGGGTTTTCGAAATTTTACAATATTATGGGTCCATAATTTTTGCAGAATACTAACAAGTTATATTCCTTTGCTGCTGTTTATAAAGCATCCGTTTAGTTCAAGACTATATATGATAATATATGTGGTCACAGTGCATGTTTGAGCGACTGCAACAGTCCCTACGACAAATCGTAGAGTCATTCGGCAACGCTTCCTAATTCCCATATCACTTCCCATAATAATATTGAGCTTCGTATTTGTGTAGCCTTGATATTCGAATCAAGATGTAGGGATGTCATCATCATCATCGGCCTATAATGTCCCACTGCTGAGCACAGGCCTCCTTTCACAAATGAGGGTGAAAGGGACTGGGCGATACTCCACCACGCGTGCCCACTGCGGATTGGTGGAGGTAGGCTAGTGGTCAACCTACTGTTGGAATTTTTCAAGCCGCCTAGTAGGCATCCAACTAGCTTAACGACTATCACAATTAAGTGATAACCGGGACCAACGGCTTTACGTGCCTTCCGAAGCACGGAAACGCTCGATTTGAAATACCACTAGACGGTCACCCATCCAGGTACCGACCAGGACAGACGTAGCTTAACTTTGCCGATCGATTAGGAACGGCTAATCATGCTACACCACGAGCGCTTCGTTTGTAGGGATATATTATATGTAAATACTTCAGCACACCGTTACTTACTGCTACGCTGTTTTCAATGAAATGGTGCTATAGTAAGAATTATTTAAAACTTATATCATTGATTGTTTAGCGGGATTTTCATGATACGATCCTAGCAGGTTTATTAATATCTTAATGACTGAATCAATCTTAATGAATTAACGAATGTGTTATCAACGTTAATGCAGTTTTAACTGACAAAACCGTTACTAATTTAATTGGTACATTATTTTTTAGTTTTGTTATAAAGTGAGTAGTGTTTGGTGCGTTCATAATGTTTTATGATTTGATCGTATTCTGTATTTTAGCTTTATCACTTGCGCTACCAGAAGTGGTTAAAGAAAATGGCCCATGCGTCAGATTCGATAAAGTGTGTGACGGGGACAGCAACTGCGTGGATGGCAATGACGAGTTACCCTGTGAAGTTAGATTCATCAATAAAGAAATAGAAGACCCCTCAATAAAATTATTAAAAAAACCAACGAGGACCTGTCAAAAATACCAGTGGCAGTGTAAAGATGGAACGTGTATACCTTTTGATGGCAAATGTGATGGATCGATTGACTGTGTTGACAAGAGTGACGAGACGCATACCCTCTGCAGGAATTCACAATGCCAGTCTATTTGGTTCAGATGCGCCTACGGCGCCTGCGTCGACGGCACAGCCCCATGCAACGGCATCCAAGACTGCGCTGACAACTCTGACGAGCTCCTACCGAGGTGTCGCAATGAGACTAGTGTAGTTAAAGGCCATTTCAATTGCCTAGATGGCAGTTCCATACCAGCATCGAGCTACTGTGATGGTGAAGTGAACTGCCCTGATGGATCAGATGAGACAGTCCGCAGTTGTGCGGATGTAACCTGTCCAGCATACTTCTTCCAATGTGCTTACGGCGCTTGCGTTGACCACGGTTCCGATTGCAATGGGAAAACTGAGTGTGCTGATGGATCTGATGAGGATGATGAGCTCTGTGGAAGAGATACGGCCGTTACAACCAATTCAACCACTACAATAACCACTGCAACCACTACAACAACCACGACGATTAGACCACCTAATGGAACTAACTGCGTCCTACCACAATATCCAAAATATGGCTCTTACGTTGCAACAAAAGCTCCAAATGCCAAACCCGGCCAAGTATTTGAATACGCACAACTAACTTATTCTTGTAATGCTGGATACGGAGTGGTGGGAACGGAAATGGCAAACTGTTTCAATGGCTTGTGGACTCCCACTAAATTACCCGAGTGCGTCCGTTTCTGCACACTCCACAATGATCCAAGCGTCACATACCGCTGCGCTCTCACAGGAAGTCACGATACATATGGCTACAGAGACTGCAATGCTCAAGAGCCAGTTGGTACATCAGCCAAACCGGAATGCAACAAACCTAACTACTATAACACTGGCATTTTACCCAACATGAAATGTTTGGAGGATGGTACTTGGGACCGCGTCATCACTTGTTTACCAGAATGCGGCAGAATTACTCCAGGCGGCGAGCAATTGGTCATAGATGGATGGGCGGCAAAACGAGGCGAACTACCGTGGCACGTTGGAATTTACAGGAAGACTACCACTCCGTTCATGCAGATATGTGGAGGATCACTGATCAGTAATAACGTGGTCATATCAGCCGCCCATTGCTTCTGGAGTGATATCGAGAAGAAATTACCAGCTGCAAACTACGCAGTAGCGGTGGGCAAGCTGTACCGACCTTGGAACGACCCCATGGATAAAGGCGTGCAAAAGTCTGATGTCAAAGAAATAAAAATGCCCGAGCATTTCCAAGGCAACACGGCAAACTTCCAGGATGACATAGCACTCGTAATATTGAAAACTCCCTTCGAATACAAGACTTATGTGAGGCCTGTGTGTGTGGACTTCGATGATAACTTTGATAGGATTCAATTGGAGGATAATAGCCTTGGAAAGGTCGCCGGCTGGGGTTTAACGAGTACCGGTAAACCATCGCCAGTCCTACAAACTGTCAATTTACCAGTAGTCAAAATTAACAGGTGTATAAATGAAGTACCACCTGACTTTCGAGAATATATCACAAGTGACAAGTTTTGCGCTGGTTTCCGTAATGGTACTGCGTTATGTAAAGGAGACAGCGGTGGTGGATTGGCCTTCCCTTCGACAGATAAAGGGACAATCCGCTATTACCTTCGCGGCATCGTGTCAACCGCATCTACGAATGGGACCGCATGCAACGCGTACGCATACACAACTTTCACACAAATTCTGAAACATAAGGATTTCATCAAAGACTACCTGTAAAGGGGTGAACATTTTGCAATTGCTATGTTTAAGTACCGATATAAATCTTATATTGTTACATTATTTTAATGCTTGGTTATTGTCATTATGATATTGCAATTATGATATGCGTTTTAATTGTGTTCCTTAAATATTATTTTATTTAGTAGTCAACGACGATGCTAAAATGTTTCATGTAAGTATATTCAATATTTGCTTATGTTGTAATGAATTAATTTGCCTATTAGGACCTCCTAATAGGCAAATTAATACCTAGATTAACCTACATTAGCTGCGTGATTATCGCGCGATATCTCTTTATTACGAATAGATGTCTTATTTTAGATAAACTAATCTAAAATATTATATGTACCTATATTAGGGAAGCGCTCGTGGCGTAGCATGATTAGCCGTTCTTAATCGATCGGCAAAGTTAAGCTACGTCTGTCGTGGTCGGTACCTGGATGGGTGACCGCCTAGTGGTATTTCAAATCGAGCGTTTCCGTGCTTCGGAAGGCACGTAAAGTCGTTGGTCCCGGTTATCACTTAATTGTGATAGTCGTTAAGCTAGTTGGATGCCTCCTAGGCGGCTTGAAAAATTCCAACAGTAGGTTGACCACTAGCCTACCTCCACCAATCCGCAGTGGGCACGCGTGGTGGAGTATCGCCCAGTCCCTTTCACCCTCATTTGTGAAAGGAGGCCTGTTCTCAGCAGTGGGACATTATAGGCTGATGATGATGACCTATATTTATTTCTATTCTTAATATACCGGTGGTAATATTGACTCTGTCGTAAGTAACAACTAGTAGGTATCTTCTCTGGTCCTCCTCCTCCTTGCATCGTATGCCTCACTGCTGAGGAACGTCACCTTTATGGACTATCTTCTCGCCGACTATTGCTCGCCATCGGATCTTAACTTTGACGAATCCTGCTTGATCCTGTGATATCTGCCAATTAGCCTTACTCATAAAACGTTATTTAACAAATTTACTGTGTTAAAGGGTCACGTAAATAACGTCACTCTATTGTCCATTTCAAATAATGTGACATTATTTACGTGACCAATTAATCAGTATATTAGTTAAATAGCGCTTTATGAGTAAGGGGGATAGTCATATCTGGTCCTAAACACAATTTAATATCTTTTATTGTATTCCCTTTATTTTCTACCGGTTTCAAATCCATTTAATATGTAATAATTATTGTGCGTATTAAAAAATGCAATTAAAAAATCAAATGATTAATGATACCGCGACTCAGAATAAGTTGCGCGTGCCCACATTTTTTTATTCACTCTATAAAAAATAGTTGACAATGTAAACGCCTAAAGTCAGAGCTTTTATAAAAAAGAATTAGCATACGGAACACATATTAAAAGCGTAGGTAATGCCGCCATCTGTCGGTGGGCGGGCGGGCGGCACGATGCATGTGGATTTTATGCTAATAATCACATTCTAATAACGATTAGCGAAAGTGTATTGCTAAAATACTGACGTAATGCATGTAGATACGTCTTTTGATAGACGTAAGCGATAAAGTCGAATAAACGGTGTGCAAAAAATATTTGAAAGTAACTAGAACTGTCTAACGGCTTTCGTTTTGACATTTATTAATTCATATTTTTAGACTCTGATTAGGCTGATCATTTTGTTATCTAAAGTATAATAAAATAAATAAAATAAAAAGCCTTTTATTTCTTGCTGAAACTAAATAACAGTGAATTAATCTAATACTATATCTAAATGTATATTTAGGAAAGCAAATGGGATTCAACAAAGATAGAAATGAACTTGAAGTGGAGAGAAGAGTCAAACATACTTGGAATAAATATTGGAGTTACAAGGAGATATTTAAAAGCGAAATGCCTATTAAGTTAAAAAAAAGGGTCATGGACTCTTGTCTCATACCTTGTCTAACGTACGCGTGTCAAACATGGAAATTCACCACCAAAATAAAAGATAAAATAAGTATATGTCAGCGAGGAATGGAACGCAGTATGTTAAACATTAAGAAAATACAGAAGATAAAACATACTAAAATAAGATCCAAAACAAAAGCAATAGATGCTCTCAGCCATAGTCGGAAGTTGAAGTGGAAATGGGCCGGTCATATAGCACGTCTTGAAGATCGTAGATGGACAAAAACTGTTACGCTATGGAAAGGCCCATTGGGTAAGCGCTATAGAGGAAGACCGCTCACTAGATGGGAAGACGAGATTAAAAAAATTGCTGGCCCACAATGGCTAAAAATAGCCCAAGACCGGGAAAAATGGAAAGCTTTGGAGGAGGCCTTTACCTGAGAGGGGTTCCAGAAGAATAATAAATTACCTACCTACTTAATATATCATTTGTATATAAATTGCACAGATTTTTTAAATTTTTTTGTTTATTTTGTATTACTGGAAATAAAAGGCTTTTTTATTTTTTATTTTTATTTTTTATTTTTATTTTATTTATTTATTTATATCTAAATATATACCTATAATTAAGTAGGTATATCTATTTTTTTCCTAATTATCTTTAAGTACTTATCTATTTTATTTAATCTTTTTTTTTCTAATTTACTTACAGTATTATTAGTAAGTTAATATATTTACTGTTTTTTTCTATAATGTTTATTTAAAGTAAATAAAGGGCGTTAAAAAATATGTATGTTTTATATATATTTTTTTTTATGTAATAATTAATATCTCCATAATCCTGTGAACACCTACCATAAAATGAGAAGAATTAGATGAGAAGAGGTATATTTTGAGAGTATTGCATTTCGACTTTTAATAACGACATAAAATTGTTCTTATTATAATCAAACTGCTACATAGAGATGGAACGTACCGTCTGCATCCAACATCAAACGTTTTATCAGTCGGAGATCACAAAACGATGGTGACATGTGACAATTGGGGCAATATCGGGCGCGTCGCCGGCAATCGCGTGCCAATCCGTCACTGGCCCCAACGTCGCGTTGTGCCACCGCCATCCGCCGGTGGCCCCAACCGGCCCCAAGCCGCTCCCGTGGGGCCAGTCGCGTGGCGATCACGACAACGCACTGCGATTAGCGATATTTAGTTAGTTAGTGACGTTTCCAATTTGAAACGTGTTCTTTTATTTGAATATTTTATCATTTTTAAATTGGGAACTAGTGAATGGAATACATTTATAGAGTTAGAGTTAGTATAGGTATAGCAATCTAATATCTACCAATTTTTTTTTTACGTATGATATATCGTGCATACGAAATAACGTCAAATTATAAAACTACTAGCTGACCCCGCTCCCGCATTACCTTCCGTATGGACAATGCTATCTAAGCTAGGCTATCTGCATGTCAAATTTCATCGTGATCAGCCGGGCTATTGCGTATCTATGGTGGTAATCGCAACGAACACCATTAATTATTTCATCCAATGACGCGCACGCGGTATTACGCAACGATGACCAATCGTGGGCCCTGATTGTATGAAATTCATTAATGGTGTTCGTTACGATTACCACCAAAGTTACGCGGTAGAGCCCCAGATGAGTAGTTGAGGACGATTGAGATTTGATTGGTTCGCTATCTGACTGATCTACTGATCATCGTACACTACTTATATCATACATGATCATAGGTAGGTATGTACATACCTGCAACTTACCTACCTATACCTATCTCATACCTATAGATATGTCCCTTCAGATGCAATCAAAATTTCGCAAAAGTCAATAACATATCAATTTTATTTATCGTGGAATCATTTTAAACATCGCTCATCCAGACGGATTACCTGGGACGCGACAAAAAAATGGATAGGCACCAACCATATTTTCCAGTACGTTGAATCAACACGAGATCCATTCATCGGTGCAATGAAAATATTGGGCCGTTTATCTTTTTGTTTTTCCATTTGCAAACCTTACACTGTATACTGTGTGTACGTGCGAATGTGTGCGCTGACAGAATTCATTTATGCAACAACTAAAAGGATCTGTACTCGGTGATATGTGAAATCACTATTTTGTTTGATAGAATTGAGCTTTTCCAATTTTATTTTGTTATAGGTATACCTAGTTATATAGTATACCGAGTACTTATTTCTAAATCAAGCGTTTCCGTGCTTCGGTAGGCACGTTAAGCCGTTGGTCCCGGTTATCACTTAATTGTGATAGTCGTTAGGCTAGTGGGAAGCCCACTAGGCGGCTTGAAAACTCCAGCAGTAGGTTGACCACTAGCCTACCTCCACCGATCCGCAGTGGGCACGCGTGGTGGAGTATCTGCCCATTCCCTTTCACTCTAATTTGTGAAAGGAGGCCTGTGCTCAACAGTGGGACATTATTTATATGTGCTATAATGTGGAATACATTATCCGTGTTCAGTTTCTTTAGCTAATAATATAATCAGCCCGAAGTGTATGTTATATTTTCACACTTACTATCCTTTCACGTGGCTCACTTGCTCTCGAAAGATTTCCTCACTTCGACTCAGGCATTGACTTTGTGTTTGAAGGGTAATAGGTTAAATTATGACGCTTATATGAAACGTAACTCGACTATTAGTTGGGCAAATGCTCTAAGTGCTGGTATTGTAAGTAATTGGGTAGGTACAATGAATAATGAGGTATAAGTTTCCTGAAGCATAGGGCGAAGAACTATACAATTTTGGGTTGGTATACAAGATCTGACAACGAGACCCTATTATATAAGTCGACTATACTGTAATTAGTACGGACGGAACCCTTATTGCGCCAGTCCGATTATTGTTTTGGCGTATATAGGACGGGGGTCCTGGTGGGTGTTTGGTGTTTCCATCAGTATCGACTACCTATCAACAGATTGGCTATTGTTTCTGGGCCCTGGAAAGTAAATTTAAATACGCCAATGACGTATGTAGGACTTAAGTAGTGGGTACAGTAAAAAGATAATGCTGAAAGTGGACAGTATTATTTATAAAAACGCTAGTGAAAAATAATAATTATCGAAAATTACTATTTAGGGTCAGTTCACACCGAGACGTGACGCGACTCGGCAATCTTAGATAGCAATATAATATAGAAATTTATTCACTACAACAAAAGGTGCACATTTCAGTGCGAGAATTCGTGACAAGTGACTCGCGACGCCGCGAGGTGTATCCGAATTCTCTCCCTGACATGTGTACCTTTTTGTTTACAAAATAAAGTTCTATATTATATTGTTATCATAAAAAGTGCGCCCCGCGTCGCGTCGCGTCGCGTCACTTCTCGGTGTGAGCCATGTGTTAGCTGCGGGTCGATTCTCGTAACAAAACGTCAACGGCGTCGTAGCGACATCAACTATTTAAATTTGTGTTTCATGAAATATTTTGTATAAAAAACCCGTCAAAAGACCGTTACCCTAAAAATGTTGGAAACTCGTTAGCAATTAAATTTAAGTGACATCTATAATTAACTCTTAAACTTATTACTGACTATTTACAAAACAGCGCCATCTTTTATCGAATAGATTGTCTAAACAACTTAGCTATTTAACGATAGATGGCACTGTTTAACAAAAAAGTATATCCCAAGTAATCCCAACCCAAGAGCTATATTATAGAAGCTTATTACCTTAGAGCTTATTACTTCATCACACCCGGGAATTCAGATTGGTATATGAATTGAAATAACACTAATGCCAGGGCTTCACCTGCGTGACGCTTAACGTCCAATCTTCGGAACAATTAACGTGTAATAAATGATGCACTAAATGGGAGGCCACACTATCATTTGATTTGAGCTATCGCCTAACGTATAACGACATTAATAATGCCATTAGCAAATTAGCGCGCTAACATCCGGCCATATCTCCGCACTATGTCAAATAACGCGCTAATTAATGGCATTACACGCAGGTGAAGCCAACTAAAACCTAGGGAATACGGGTAGCTGCGTAGTGAAAGGTAGTTTTAAATAAAACCAGCGTGTTATTTATAAAATGTTTTATATTAAAATCATCGTAAAAACCCAGTTCCAAAACCATAAAATACAACACAAGAAAATAAGAACATCGAGATTCAAAAATAAATCTTAAATAAACATGATATGAGTAACGTTTATAACACAGATCACAGATATCAAACATATTCTATAAAAATAAATAGGTAACTCGAAATAATAAGATTATAGAATTATATAAGTTGATTGCAATAAAATTTACTTATACCGAGAGGTTGTGCCATGCTTATAATGCCTACGGCTAACAATATTATCATGATCTATGAAATTCAATATAATTAACAATTTGAAATTATTTAATTTAGCTGCCGTTAACTCTAAAAGTTGACAACAATGCAACATTGATTCATAAAATTTTCTACAGCTTTAGCACCAATATTTAACATTCTAGATAATACTTTCATCGAAACCACTATGTATACTGATTCATTTCAATAATCGGCAGATCATTAATTCCCTAATATTTTCTAAAGTTACAGTATAAGGCCCATTTGAACTAACTTTATAATAAACTTAAAGGTGCTCAAACACAGCTATACAACAGTATGTAACACAATAGCATTAAAAGGATTTCTTGTTACAAAACGTTACACAACAGCTGCATGGGGACGCAATAAGCGATACTTATTTATTGTATACTGAAAGTGACACTTAAAATCGCAAATATCTTAGGAGAGCTGAATGTTCCTACGTTTCTATAAGTAAAAAGTTGCTTCTGCGATTATTGCAAACAGAAAATAAAGAAAATACTTGCAAGAATCGCACAAAACAACTTATCAAGTCTTTTCGAACATATAAATGCTTAAGGAATGTACTAACGTTTAGAACGAACTTAAGACACTACACAAGTGTAATTAAATGGTGTTAAATCGGTTAAAGTACTCATCAATATTATTAACTTTGAGTTTTGGAACCAACACCAAAAATAGCTAATGGCCATCTGATTATATATTTGAGCACATAGTAGAATCCACATCTGGATATGGAACACACACTCATGCACACTAAATTCGTTTTTTTTTATAGTACGAACTACCGTTGGCTACCGTAGCCATATGGCTGCATGCAATCAATGTCTTGATCGGGAATCGAACCCACGGCCTGCGACGTGCATACAAGGCGTCCAATCAAGGGAATCAAACATTTATATTTCAGTCTTATATCAGACCATATTGTTGAGTACTAAAACACTAAAACTTGTGACCATATGATATAGGTAAGTAGCAGATAGGTAAGTAACATTTAGAATATCCTCATGGTGTTGGCGCAGCCGTGGTTCATCCTGTACTGCACGTACATCATGCCGGTGTTGTGCCAGTAGTAGAGCGCGGCCAGCACGAGCAGGTGCCACCACTGGTGCGAGTGCCCCACGTAGTCCACCTGCCCGGGATACCAACGTTCTGGTATCTGGAATAAAACATACAATTACATTATTAATAAATATACTTACAATACAATTTACAAAACTTGAGAGGTGTCAAGGGACACCCGGGTGGAACGAAGTTAAAAACAAATATGTATATAATTTACATATTTGTTTTTTCAATGCGAAATAGAAAGTCGAAACGAAAATAACTGGCTTGCTTTCTATAAGAGAGAGAGAGAGACAGACAGAGAAACATGCGCACGCCGCACGGCTTACAACTATAGCAAAAAGTGTCGTTACAACTTTTGGTCTTAATTTTTTCCGTCTAGCCCCCTTTTGCAACGCGCGATAAGGAACTTCGTTCCAAAAATATTTAAACGTAAAAAAGAAGCAAAAATAAGTAAGTAAGTAATATAAATTATTTTTCGCTCGTAGAGTGACAATTATTGCAAAATTGAAGTCTGTTCATTTCCTCGCAAGTGTGTTGAAAAATGTCGTATGACACTCGTGTGCATTGATTTATTACACTCTCGGCTCCCTTATCGATGGCTTAATACCGCCTCGAGTGTTAATAATCAAAATTACACACATGTATCACAATGTACTAATTCGGATGGAATGAATATATAAATAAGAATATAATTACTTTCAATAACATTAGCGTTGTAGATGCCACCTTTTTGGGTCATTTTTTTTTACACTCAGCTTCATAATATAACTTGTACGTAGTAATATTATTAACTCTGTGATATAACGTATACATCAACAAAAGGTCTTTTTAATTTCAACCCCTAAGAGGTAAAAATAGGGGATCACAGGGCAGAAAGCTAGTATTTGGAGAGAGGCAGAGCGTAGCGTTTATTCGTTCAAAGAGCAGCTCGACTGGGAAACCTCCACCTTACAGAATACGGCAGCCAAATAACTTCATATTTGTGTAAAGTTGTGTTCCTGCGCGTGAGTGGCGGTCGCCAGAGCTCATAGGGGAGGGGGGAAAAGTCGGTAACGCGTGAGCGATGCTTCGTGTGTTGCAAGCGTGCTGTATGCTTGTATGTCGACTTACTCCCGGTTTCTATAAACAAAAACTAATCGTTTTGCTTAGCAATGGTAGGGTTTTTTTTTATTGCCAAACTGGGCATATAGATCATTTCGTAAGCTAATTTCAGCTGTGATAGCTACTTCCGTATGGGAGGGTCTGCTATGCAAAGCTTTGAGGTCTTTGCTTCATTATTAGTAAAGATATAAGTCTTAATTTTAACCGATAGCGGTCGGTATATTATAGGAATCGGCAATTGGTAATTTAAAAAAATGCTGTCGATTAACTATGATTAACTATATATGTGTATTTTTTATGTATCTATATATATACATATTTGTTTGTATTTGCATCGTATACTCTTACCCCCTTATTCATAATGAAGTTATCAAATGTTGACTAGCTAAAATTCTGAAGTCTTTATCTGACACGTGACATTTGGTGATCGAAAGAGTGAGACGGAGGACACTATTACACTGATTTAGTTAAAATGCGATTATGAATAAGGGGGTTAGTATATATTCATTCATATGTATCTATCTGTATATTTACTTTATTTAGTATAAAATATTGTCTTGATTTTTATTACTATTTATTTATTCTTAGTTTTGGTTTTATTGTACACCCCCGTCTTTACAGTTTGTTTTAACTCCTCTCCATCCAAAGGTTGCCTGGTAGAGATCACTTTTAGTGATAAGGCCGCCCATTGTAACACTTTATTATTTTTATGTTTTGTATGTTAATTGTTTCTTTTTGTTTTTTGGTGTAACAATAAAGTATTATCTATCTATCTATCTATCTATCTATCTATCTATGATGAATAATTCGCCATAAGGAATCTTCTGGAACTAGCTTAAGCACCGCGGTTTCGCCCCGAAGGACCTTATGTTCTCCCGGAATAAAATGTATCCTATTTTTACTCCAGGGTATGATCTATCTATGTGTCAAATTCCATCCAAACTCTTTCAGCCATGACGGCGCGATTCACACCAAACATCCGCATTTATAATGTAAAGATGAATATTATTTGTTTAGTTTCCATATAATTGACCACAATGTTGCTTAGTTTTGGATCAGATGACTGTTTAGTGCGTGACAGACATCCAAGGATATTAAAAGAATAAACAAAACAATAAATTTTACAGATAAAAAAGAATCTTATCAACATACCTTAAAGGCGTAAATTGCAAACGCAGTCCCACTTATGGCGTACATGCCTATCACTCTAGGGAAGAACATCTGAAATTAAAAACAATAATTATCAAACCTTGGAATTAAAAAGTGATAAGAGACGTGATATATTCAATAACCTATTAGCCTAAATACCACTCGCTAATTGTGCGAATTCAGCTTAAATTTATATCTAATAACTGTAAGAATATATAATTATTAATTAAATGATCATGTACATGAGCGCTTACGAGCAAATATAAATAGTAAATATGTATTACCAAAATATAATAACTTGTACGGAACAAGAACCGCCGACTACTTGCTACCAAAGCTGTTAAATGAGCTACCTAATAACATTGTTGATATGTTTAACAATAAGGATATTAAGCATAACGTTGTGAAGCGCAAACTGAAATGTTTTTACCTAAATAAATTAAATAACTAACTTTTTATAAAATTACATAACTATGCGAACGAACGTCCTCGCCACACACAGATAAACCCATTGAGGTTTGCGTTGTGTGGTTTTTAATACTTTGTTGTACTGTTTTACACTGTTTTGAATAAATAAATTAAAAAAAAAAAAAAAAAAACATGAGTGTTCTGTATAAGTAACCTTCCTTTTTTTATTGCAGACGATTATTGTGTATTTTCTTATTAATTCCAAATTATCTATCAATCAACAACTTATGCAGGCTACTTATATTGATTCGTACCATCCTAACTAATATTATAAATGCGAAAGTGAGTTTGTTTGTTTGTAACGCCTTCACGCCTCAACGGATCATCATGAAATTTGGCATACAGATAGCCTATGGCCCTACGACTATGGCCTATGGTTTGGAAAAGGATATAGGCTACTTTTTATCCCGGGAAGGGGGACAGCTAGTATTAGCTAAATATTAAAGGAGTTGGAAGTTTTTGGCATTCCTCTCATCCGCCACTGTTTTTTTCTCAAAACGGCATCCACACAGAAAATCGATAGCTGACATCAATACAATCAAGAAATATTCTGTGACAAAACCACGTAAAGTGTCACATTTCGGAGATATAAGCAACTAAAGTTTTACTGTTAAGAAGTGTAAAAATATTTTTTTTTAATTAATTTCTACACCCAAACAATTAAACCCAACCCAATAAATTATAGTTAAAAAAACTAAAAAACACGCTTTAAAAAGCCCTGCCCACGCTTTTTATTAAAATATTTCAGTAGAATTAGTATTAATTAGTATCTAGATAGTGCGAAGCCGAAGCCGGGGCGGGGCGGTGTATCTCACCTGAACCATAGGATTGTCGAAGCCTCCCATGACGTAGGTCCAGTGCCACGTGGGCAGCACCCCGTACGCGGCCCAGCCGATGAACACGCACATCTTCACCAGGTACGGCACGTGCAGCCTCGGGATCTGCAGCACCATCGCCACTACGAATATCACTGTCACTGATATCATGTAGAACGATTTTAGCTCCTGAAATGTAATTACTCCAGTTAATTGGTGTTACAATTATTAAATCTGACGATTTACATAAGGCTTCTGACAGTCATTACATACGGCTACCTGATCCCAACCTAAGCAAAGCTTCTTCTATGGTAACTAGATAACTGGTATTACCTACTCAGTGTCGGTACGTCCATATATGCCCAAAAGCCGGGCTTGCCTTCCTACAATAATTCACGATAAAGAATAGCATCTTTCGAACTACATATTTAAAAGTTGGCGCGGTAGGTACGCTCTTATTACTTTTTAAACCATTTCTCATGAATTAGGTAGGTAGCTCGGTAAGTACCTCACAGTCTCGCAACTCGCACATCGTACAGTCGAGGACATAAATATGTATACACTTAGTAAAATTCAACAACGGTTTCCTCTTAAACTACTGATTGAAATTAAGAGATAATATAAAGGTAGAATCTTCTAACATATACTATTATGATTTGTGTAATAGTTTTTAACACTTAAATGTTAAACATGCGAGAAAATTGCTTTTGAATTTCAAAAAGTGTATACATATTTATGTCCTCGACTGTACAAATCATCAGATGCGACATGGATGCGACCTTGTTGAGACACGGTCTGTGAAATTCTATCTAGTGTAGCATGCCTCCAGTGTGCTTTGGTGAGCTCTTCCACGCTAGAAAGTGCATGTAAACTTTAAATTGAATAGTAATAAAGCAACATGATGGATTCTGTTAAAAACTACAAGAACATATCTCTCGGCTTGCCACTGATCCTACCACATTATACTACTTTTTGTTTCAGGACCCAGACTCAGGACATGCATACATGTTATGCATGACCTGAGTGGGAATCACACCCACGACCTGCGGCGTGATAGAACCACACCAAACTGACCCGTCAAATGAAAGTTATGAAGACAGTTGTGACATTCCGTTTTACAAAATAGCTGATTTTATTTTACAAGATCTAGATATTATTGTGTAATTATAAACCTCACCATAATGTTTATAATCTCATTTTACAAATTGTATAAATGTAAATATATTGATGATTGCAATTCAAACAAAGATTCAATTTCAAAGAAATTGAATATATCACCAGAAAACAATAAGATTCCTCAGGTACACGAGTAAAGTCATAATAAATAATGATCAAATAAGGCGAATTGAATATGCGTTTTAATTATATTTTAAGAAACACTCATTAAGTATATTTATTACCTTACAGATACTAAAAAAATGCTTTATTGAGAAAATATTAATTAACGATGTTTTTTTTTTCGCCGTAAATAAAAATATGCTAGTATCATTCAAACATTATCCTTATCACTATGATATTTGCCAGGGATGTTGCGAATATTCGCATCCGCAATTGCGCTTCCGCATCGATTTGGACATCAGTGAATTTAGTATGTCACCACCGCTGCACCGACGCAAAGTGAAATTTGGAATTATTTTAAACCAAATTAACATAACGAGCATAAGGCTGAGTGTAAAATATGCAACAAAAACCTATCTTAAGATCCGCATCCGCATCCGTGGATGTGAGCCTTTTAATATCCGCCTACACATGTGCATAAAAATCCGCGGATGTGAAGAAAACTGCATCCGTAACATCCCTGGTATTTACATAGACGACATAAACAAATCACAATACCATGTAAGGTAGGTCAAAGTCGAGTCTTGCAACATAGCAGTAATGTTACACAAATCGATGCGTTAGCGCATACCCATAGATTAATTTGAATTGTCGCTTGTGCCATAATCCGTGTAGATAATCAAATGACCAAGACCTTGGTTTAGCTATTCAAATACAATAAGTAGGTTATGACATGGAAGCCTTTGTTTTTTGTATTTAGTCCTAGTTCGGACTATTCGTCCTATTTGCATGTTAAAGCAGACGTTCAAAGTTTGATATGTTATTTTGAAAGATTCCAAGATCGGACCCCAAATGTTTTGTTATGTCTGCGTAATAAATCAAAGTTCTATAAGTATTAAAATCTCAAAATGATACCATATAGGTAATAACTTAGTAAGATCATAAGATGTCAATGCATCGACTATCAAGTGAAAGCCGCGGTATGGTTATCATGTACGCTCTTGCGAGATATTATTGTGCTTCTACGCTACGCGAACCGAGCACGAGCCGAGCACACGTGGAGCACGGATTCGATTAGCGTGGACGGACTTGCGAGTATCGGAAGAGTTGTAGGCTCGTTGTACGTCTACACTTGACATCGCGAGCAACGAACGAATAGTGGCCCGGCATGTGCTCGGTTCGCGTAGCGGTCACACACCATAATGGTGCGTCCACCATTAATATTATTGTGCTTACAATGACAACGAGCCGAACGCTCGTTCGAGCCTCGCAAGCTCGCCAACGCTACATCGTATCCGTGCTCCACGTGTGCTCAGCTCGTGCTCGGTTCGCGTAGCGTGGATGCACCATTACATGGCACTTATCAAGTGTCACTCTTGCCGGTCTTACTGAGGACTTTCACTTGCCTCTTAATTTGATAATAAATAGAAACCTTGTCGCTTATCTCTGTTTACACGCAACATTATGAAATTACGCTTTTTATTAATATCTTAATCATTTATCATCCTCCCGTAGATAGGTAGACACGTTGGCTTCTGACTAAGGCTAAGGCCTGTATTAAAGATCGAGATCAAAACTCAGATCTGATCGTGTACGGTTTCAACACCGTACATTTTTCTGTGCACGCAGCAACCTACTTTGGTAGCGTTTCATAGCATTTTTCTAGAGTGAATTTTAATCAAGAGGAGCGAATCACCAAATAATAATTGTGAATATAGTCAATATAACTTTGATACATCACAAGTGGTTTCTCTACGCACTCCAACATCAACTACAATTCAAATGTACTGGGCTAAATATTACTAGGCCCTTACATTTAATGGTCCTTCGAGCCGGATGATGTCGCTCCACTTGCTGATTGAGCTGCTCTTCGCTGCTTGGTTCCTCGGGTAGGGAGCGCTGTGCTTGCGTTTCTGAACGATGCCTAAAGTAACAATACCTGACGCTGTATTCTGACGTAATTTTTGTATATAGTTCGAAATGCACAGGTCGAATTAATCGAAAATAAACCTAATATTTGTACGTAGTATTTATCTACTCTGAGCTAATATCATTGGTACAGATTCCAAATTCAAATGTTTTTATCTCGACACGGGCATTGACTGACGGTCGACGCACCTCAAAGTAATTAATTTATTCGTGAATCTATAAAAGAAATTCTGTTTATATTATAAATGCGGAACTGAGTGGTCATGCCACGGTCATGCGATCTCTACGTGAGGTATGAACCTTTACTAACCTCTGAATCAATTGAAATATGTCGAAAATTGATCCATAAGCAATCAAGATAAAAATGCAGCTATCAGAACAATTAGGTTTCATAGCAAAACCGCTGTATTAAACCGGTTTCATATTGAAACTTTATATTATTGAGGTAGCAAACAGGCATACGGTTCACTGATGATAAGCGGTTACCGAAACCTATAGACGATTGTAAAAAGATATATTAACAACCCGGGTTGGTCCGTTAACTAAAAAGCTTAAAAAATACTGCATGATTATTGTAACTTCCACGTAACTGTGTCAGAGCTATTAAGCCCAACAAGGTTACCGTTATTAAGCAGAGTCTAATGACCTTTCTACGGTTTATTTCCCGCAAATTATTTTTTAGTTTTCTTTAAAATATGACCCTATTACTGCGGTAATGTTAAGGTACTTTTATTATTATAGACAGCAGCAGTTTAAAGTGGGCTGATGATATGATGAACTATACAGTTATTCATCTGTTTGGTATTAATTTCCGATCTAACGAAATAAAATCTGCGATTTCCCATTGTTATTGCACGTAGCCGCCCAAATGAAACTGAATTGCTTCTTCGCACGCGCAAGCAACTCAAATCCCAGTAATAGGGATGATTCCTGGTTAAAAAAATAGTAATTCTAATTAGTCCGTCAGTTAGATTACCTTGCTTTATCAAATCATTAAAAATTTACAAAGAAAAATCGCGACAAAGTTCGGGAGTGGGGGCTAGAAAGATAACGTGACGTCACGCGGAACTTCAACGCACGATATCTTCGTATTTCTTGTTTAGTTGACCAAATAATTCATATATGTCTAATATGTTTTGGTAATATAAATGACGGACCAAATATATTTTTTCATCTAGCCTTTGGCTTACTTGTCTCCAAAAAAACTCGAGCTACCTACTTGCCATGATGAGTACTATTACTAGTGTTGATATTATTGTTTTTGGTATTGGCGAGAGGCGACCACACATCACTTTAAAATATAGTTACAACGTAAAATATTGTACCAACGCTTTACTAACCAATAGCTCCATAGTGTATAAGAACATCCATTGAAATTTGTGTTTTGTTTTATTTGAGTAGCTACGTGTGAGAAGAGCCAAAGGTAGATTCAAACAAAAAATTCAGTCAGGTTATAGGCACCAAAGATAATAAATAACAAAAGAGCTGTATCCGCGTATCAACTCTATCTGAATAGGATAGAGCCGATTATTACTTTGGTTTGGTCAATTTCATATTGCACGGACACGCGACACAGTTATGCTAACTGGTAGGCGTTTGTTACATAAAATAAAGGTGAACTTACATAATGACACCAGAAGGCATAATACACGCCGGAAGTGTATATGGCGAGCAAAGAGAGCGCTATGCCGAACAGATCGTACATCAGGAACGTGTTGTAGGTGCATTCTGATCGGCACGAGAACGTGTGGTACAACGCTGAGAACAGCATGCAAACCTGAAAGTTATAAATAACTATTAAATTAATTATACATCCACACATAGACTTACCTATTATATTTTCGCTACGCTAAGCAGACCTCCGAAGCGTGGAAAACAGATATCACATTCCTATGAACACTGCGAGCGAGAAAGATAGCGTTCCGAGTACATTTGGTGAATAATTTGAAACAAGTTCAACATCATTCAATTCATTACAAACCAAATTGATTGGTCGGGTAAAGGTCGGTTAGCGTGGAATTTACAATAACCTGCCACCACTGGCTGTTAGTTCGATTCCCAGGACAAATATCTGTGTGCATGAACACGTCAGTTTCTTGGGTGTAAATATCTATTTAAGAATGTATTTACAAGGAAGTGTATGTAGTATATCAGTTATCTTGTTTCCATAGTACAAGCTTTACTTAGTTTGGAATCAGATAGCCGTGCGTCAAGAATATCCCAGGATATTACTTTGCTTGATGAATTGACAATCGACGATGCATTATAAAAACGTAAGTGGAATGGAAAGGTCACTGTCTCGTCGACGCATCGCATCGTTTGTGTTTTTTAATCAATAAATAATCGGTTACATCGAATCGAAACAGTACTAAATATGTTCTATTAGCGACACGCCCTGGCTTCGCACGGGTGCAATGTCATAATCCTTATTGTGAACCTTTCGCCCTTATTTGTGAAAGGACGCCCGTGCCTAGCAGTGGCATTATGGGCTGATGATGGTGATATGAACAGATTAAGGTTGTAAAGCCGAACAAGGATTGTATTGATGCTAATTGGTATGTTATTAACCCAAGGGATCGAAGATTTTTGTTCGGAGCTTGGCATACTCATCAGGCAACATTTTGTTTTTTTTTTAAATGGTGGCGCACGAAGAATCCTATATACATCCCCTTTGTTTAAACAACGTATTTTCTTTGTATACTATTTGGAAATTATCAACAGGAGAGTGGGGCAAGTCAGGGTGACATTTCCCACTCTCTTCTTGGATAATAAAAGTACGTATATTGGATATGCATTATTATCAATTGAGTGATACCCCTGGTGTTGCAAGCGTCCATAAGCTACTGAAACTGCTTACCATCAGGCGGGCAGTATGCTTGTTTGCCACCTTAGTGGTATAAAAAAAAAAAAAAAATTTTTTCTCACTTTACTCGTTAAAACAATTCACAATAACTATTGAAGACATAAAGTTACACTACTTGAGATGATCGGTTTGTATTGATAGTGAAAGTATTCCATTGTTCGAGATGGGTATTTTACTGCAAGTAAAAGTGGTCGGTACTCTTACAACTCTTACTAGTAATGGTAGCTTAGTAGGTAGGTAGGTATTATAAATATTTCTGTATTAAAATGTAACTGTTGTACGTTTGGGGTACGGTGCCGATGTTTAAATACCATGCTGGAAAAATTATTATCTATGAAAACTAAATATCGATGTTTGTTTGTTTACCGTATGCGTTGATATACAAAGGTATATCAAATTAATTAATATTAATGTTAAAGACCATTATTCATTTGATTGGGTTGAAATGGTGAGTTGTTGTACGGGAATAAGGTACCTACCTAGTACGATTATCAAATAATCACCTATAATCACATATAAATTGTGGATCAGCATTCAGCGACAAACATTTTAAGCATCCGTATCTTTAAGAACGAACGATTTAATTTTACCTGTTTTACTATTACTGTATAAATAAGAATGTACGTACGAAGTACTGTATATATGCCTACCTACATACTAACAACAGAGTAAAAATATCATTTCCGCATTTTAATGAATATAACCTTGCTTTATAATTTTGTTAACCTCAACTTGCGCTGAATATAATCTACATCTTTTATTTGCCTCGTATTCACTAAAAAAAATATAATAATGTGAGCTCATTATCTTTAATCAAATTCGTATCAGAAGATTCGTAGGTATAAGAAAAACTGCAAATCTTTCTGTAGCCCAACGTGGTCGGTAAATATTTTTTTGTCATTTTGTACTTTCACTAGTTACTGGAGAAAAGCAGGTCGAACATCCGAGCCGCAAACTTTCGAGACGTCGACCAATGGTGTCGAGCTCATATTTCGTAATAACCACCTAGCCACTACGCACTCATGATGGAAATATGTAAAGAACATAATGGTCAAGCGAGTGCAAAATCGGATTTAATTTTTCGAGCGAGAACACCTCTTAAGATTTTAGTTGACATTGAGTCAGAAGTAAATACATAATTTCTAAATAAATAATTATATTAACTTATGCATCACAATAATAAATTTGATATGATAATGAGATTTAAATGTTGCATGAATTTGAATATTTTACAATAAAAGTGGGTCAATGTGTGAAACCGTTAGATACAACAAGCCGCAACGCACCAAAAAAAGCGTAAGATTAAAGCAGTCCCTTTTCAAAAGTCCACCTGCTGTATCAATGGCATAATTATAATGATACAGATTAACCTTTTCGTGGCAGCGTCAGGTAAATTCTTCGTATGTAAAAAAATTGCTTGTAAAAAAGTACTTATTTAAACTAGCTGCCCGGCGCGGCCTCTTTCACGTGATGCCCTATCCTACCCTACCCTACCCTACTTTTAAACCTTCCCTGGACTTCCACAAATATTTCTAAACCAAAATTAGCCAAATCGGTCCAGTCGTTCTCGAGTTTTAGCGAGACTATCGAACAGCAATTCATTTTTATATATATAGATAGATAGATGTCCTGTTGTAAAATCCGTTCTGGAGCTGATTAATGATAGGTATTTTTGTTAGTATAGTAGTTAGGTACCTATATAAAATATAGTTGAAAAGTGCCGATGAAAAAATGCGTAGGTATAAGGTACTATGAAACGTATAATTTTGTTGGTTATTTCTTTCACGTCACAATTACTCACGGAATACCTAAGTCATGATGTCTGTAACATACACTTTTCTAGTTTCATTTGCAAGGTCGTAATTATTTTAATTAAAATGCGATATCACACCAAAGTACTCGGAACGGCCATGGCTCTTACTCGACTTTTTTTTGACTTACTTCAAAGTTTTGTATGCGTCTCTTTTTCTCTCGCAAAGTGTTCATAAAGATTGTGATATATCTTTTCCACTCCTCTACTTAATCTGTTATGATGTCCTTAGATTAATAAAAAAAATATGGATGGGTAACTCACCAGAAAGCAAGAGAACAATATCCCAGCGACGATTTTGTCCGTCACTGTGGCATGTATGTTGATTATAACGAGATCATTGATAGTAAGAAACAGCAGTAAGAAGAAGCCAAATATGTGCGTCCATATATTCATTGTTTCATTTGTCCACCAGAAAATACTAAAACAAATACATTTAATAGTTATAACTTACTGTGATGAAGCAAGATGCAATTGAATCTGCACTCCACATATTCGTAGAGGTAACTAGGTATTAACTTAAGACAAGATAAAAATTATGTCTAATGTTCATATTCCGCCAATGCCGGTGATTTTTGGGAGCACTGTTCTCGAAGTTGTAGATGAGTATGTTTACCTAGGTAGACGTGACTGCTAGCCGCATAATATAATATAATATAATAATTATATTATATAAAAATATAATATGCGGCTAGCAGTGAAAGACCAGAGTCACTCAGCGAGCTATGCAACGAGCTATGCTCGGAATGTCTCTACGTGACAGGGTCCGAAATGAGAACATTCGTAGGAGAACAAAAACGACGGACATAGCTCGTAGAATTAGTAAGCTGAAGTGGATATGCGCAGGCCACATCCCTCGAAGAGCTGATAACTGATGGGGAAGAAAGGTTCTCGAGTGGCGACGACGAACTGGAAAGCGCCGAGAGGGACGACCTCCCACCAGTTGGACCGACGACCTGTACGTGGATTACGTATCTTTATTGCAATGAAATTCAGATTGAAATAAGCTCTGAATCGGGAGAAATATCACAAAATCGGAAATGGGTCCATTTCTAATGAACTTCTGTTTGTATTTGGAATTATCAGAGCGAAAAAAGTTATCAGAAAATACTATATTTAACAGATTTTAATTCGAAAATGATTGAAATTTAGTTACGTAATCGCCCTGCTGGTCTGAGTCGCTGGGCGCCGCGGCGCCGCTGGATGCAAGCGGCCCAGAACCGTTCGAAGTGGAAAGCAATGGGCGAGGCCTATGTTCAGCAGTGCTCATCCATGGGCTGATATGATGAACTAGGTACATTTGCAGATGGAGTTTTACCCAGGACCCAGTGTACAAAATATTGATATATCTACAAGGAAGCTATAGATCCATAATCTAGTTTACACTTGGTTGATTAAATTACCATAAGTTATTTGTTTAAAAGTAAATTTTTGCATAAAGACTGTCACGCAAAACAGGTTTAAAGTAAGTAGTTGTAATTATATATTTTTTGTCCACGTGAATATTATGACGTCAATGACTTACAGTAACACCATTCATTGTTAGCAATGATTATGCTAACTTTAGTGTATGAGTGTAAATTATAATTTTATTAGGCCGAATCTACATACATAAAAAACAGATTTCCTAATTAAGTAAATGAATTGAAATGCTTCGCTTTCGTATAGAACAGGTAGGTACACATTGAGAAAATTTGTTGAAATTGATTATCAATTTAGCGTAGGTACTTAGGTAGGTTGCGGTGGCAGGGGGAGTCGATCGTGGACCTCACGTGGGCGACTCCTGCTGCCATGCGCATGGTATCAGGATGGCGAGTTGCAGAGGAGGTGGTCACTCTATCTGACCACCGCCACATCCTCATGGATGTGGCATTCCGTCGTCCTGACACTAATTCCAGCCGCCACGAAGGCAGCCCACCGCGTCGTTGGTGTCTCAAGCGGCTAAATCGAGACATGCTCGAAGCCGCCGCCAACGTCGCGGCATGGCCACAAAACGCTGAAGAGATTCCGTCCGATCCGGAAAGAGAAACGAACTGGTTCCGCGGCACGATGACGCAAATTTGCGATGCATCAATGCCGCGGTCCAGTCGCCCCAAGTTCCGGGCGGTGTTCTGGTGGTCGGCAGAAATCGCGCGAATTCGCGCGGTTTGCTTGCGGAGCCGCCGCCTTTACACCAGAGCCCGGAGAAGAAGGCGAACTCCTGCCGAGGAGACAGCCAGTCTCTATAGGGCATATCGAGTGGCTACAGTTGCAATGCAGATCGCCATCTCAGACGCCAAAAAACGGTGCTGGGATGAGCTCCTGGAGGGACTCAACGCGGATCCGTGGGGGCGCCCATATAAGATGGTCTTGGGCAAACTCAGGCCATGGGTACCCCCCCTGACGGAAACCCTAGATCCGGACCTACTGGATCGAGTGGTGAACACTCTCTTCCCAGCGGGCCGGTCAAGTCCCTCAGTACACCCCCCGACGTCGTGGGAGTGGCATGACGAGATGGGGGTGACCGTACAGGAGCTAGATCGAGCCGTGGGCCGCTTGAAAGCCCGAAAAACCGCACCTGGACCCGACGGAGTACCGGGACGGGTGTTGGTGTTGAGTCTGGCTGCCCTGGGGGACAGGCTGAGGCAGTTGTTCAACAGCTGCCTCCGTTATGCCAAGTTCCCCACGGCCTGGAAGGAGGCAAGTTTGGTCCTCTTGAAGAAGGAAGGCAGACCCGCAGATTCTCCCTCTGCGTACCGTCCCATATGCCTGTTGGACGAAGTTGGCAAGCTGTTCGAACGAATACTTGCCGCTCGTCTCAACGGGAATCTGTCGCGCGTCGGTCCCGACCTGGCCGATAGCCAGTTCGGCTTCCGACAGGGTCGTTCGACCATAGACGCGGTCCTACGCGTCCGTTCCCTGTCGGAGCAGGCGGTATCCCGGGGTGGAGTGGCGTTGGCGATAAGTCTTGACATCGTCAACGCCTTTAACTCTCTCCCTTGGGACGCCATTAGGGGGGCACTTGTTCACCATCAGGTGCCCTCCTACCTGCAAGGCGTAATCGGGGATTATTTGCGCAACAGGTACATTTTGTACATGGACCAAGACGGTACGAGAATCCGGAGGGAAATCACGCGTGGAGTTCCACAGGGGTCAGTGTTAGGCCCGCTGTTGTGGAACCTCGCCTACGACGCGGTTCTGCGTGTCGATCTCCCTGCTGGCGTAAACGTTGTTTGCTATGCAGATGACACGTTGGTTGTCGCCAGTGGGGAAACCTTCGAGAGGACCAAAGAGCTCGCCGAGCTTGGGGTGGAGATCGTCGTCGCCAAAATCCATGAGTTGGGTCTAGAAATAGCGCCTCACAAGACCGAGGCGCTATGGTTCCACAAACTGCCAAGAAGCAGGGAACCACCTAACTCGTGCGTCCGAGTGGGTGAGTCAGAAGTCGGGGTGAGGCGATACATGAAGTATCTGGGCCTCACCCTAGACAGTCGTTGGGGCTTCGAAGAGCACTTTGATCGCCTAGTCCCCCGAATCGAGAGGGTAGCGGGTGCCATGCACAGACTGCTGCCCAACCTCGGGGGACCGAGGGAGGAAGTTCGCCGAGTGGGAGCGACCAGGATTCCGCATCGCACACGCTTGCGGTGTGCCCTGCGTGGGAACCTGAGCGGCGGATCCTGGTCCAAGAAATTGGACGGAATCTCTCCCTGCCAGCAGTCGTGTCGGCGATGCTGAGCGGGGATACAGCGTGGAGAGCAGTAGCCTCCTTCTGTGAGACCGTAATGGTCCAGAAGGAGGCTGCTGAGCGGGATCGGGAGAGGGCCGATCCCACCCGGAGGCGAAGCCGCCGGGGCACAAATGTGCCTCGTCGCGGCCCCCCTGCCCTGTAGCTCGGGCTTAGAATAACAGCTACGGTGTTCCCCTGCCTGTCGTAAAAGGCGACTAAACGGGGCCTTTGGGGTCGTGGGCAATCAGAGCGGGGGCTCTGTGCGCCCAGAAGCGACCCCAAGGAGGACGATGAGTCGATGTGGTCACGACTCATCGTGCGATAGCACAGCGAGGGTGCTGGGGGGAGGTGTCACACTTCCCCCGGGACGAGCTATCTTAGCGCCGCGCTTGGAGGGGTGAGCAGGTACGCGTTCAACACGAGAGCCCGCCCCCCTCTCTATAGCGCAGATGGCGACCACCGTGGGGTTTTAGCCGGTACAAGTCCGGCATAACCTGGCCGCTACCCCCGAGGCGGTCGGGTATCCCATGAGGATTTCCCCACGCAAAAAAAAAAAAAAAAAAAAAAGGTACTTAGGTAGGTAGGTACATACATATAAAATATAACAGGTGGAGATTTCGAGATGGCATATTTTCGAAACCTATGTTGGGTTAGTCATGCTGAACAAATTTTACTATGGAATTCTTAAAAAATTCTTTTGTCAATTAAACAAAAAAAATACTAAGATATCGTGTGTTGAAGTTCCGTGTGACGTCACGTTAGAGTACACTTTTTACTCTAAAGTGAAGTCAAGAGCCCCCACTCCAGAACTTTGACTCGCTTTATCTTTGCACAATTTTTAATGATTTGGTAAAGCAAAAAATATGTGTCCAATATTTTATGACAATCTAACTGACGGACTAATTTGAATTATAATTATTTAACCTAGGAATCATCCCTATTGTATAGTAGTCCTCCTTCCACTCTTTTTTTTGTATTAAATTATCTAATCTAATTATCTATTGGTATTGAAGAGGTTAAATATTGTGTCATTCAACTAAACTGTTTTAAATTACTGTGACTTCATCTCATTTTATTGTCCAAATTAGGTTTTGGAATGTAGATTTTAAGTAGGTACCTATCAACTGTACCTATCTCTTATCTGGATCCAAATTTCTATATAATTTAAAGTTAGTTTAAATCAACAACAATATACAGTAGTCTCACTAATCCGGCACTTCAGTCGTCCGGTACGTCCAATAATCTGGCACCCTCCACTCACACTTCATTCTATTTCACTGAGATAGTCCTCCATGCATTGTACAGTAAAGTTATCTACCGATGCACAGAGTTCATCAAAGATAATATTTTTAACTATAGAATCAAACTTACCTTTCCCAGCAGAGCTTGGTTGGTAACATTTTCCGATACCCATCCCTGATAAAAACATTGTGTTGCAGGTACTCTGGTGCCTCATCATACTTCAGAAGCTGTCTGTAGTTGATGTACTCCTCGTCTTCTTTGGTCAAGTTATTGTTGTCTTCCAACTTCTTGCCTCGTCTGAGTAGCGTGCTCCCAGGAAAGTAGCTTTCTGTACTACATTCATCTTCAACCTAAAACAATGATAATATTATCAAAATTAAGATTTGAGTATATTTTTCAGGCATGTTTAATTAAAGGATGCTCATCAGAACTTGACAGAACCAATGGGTTAATATGGTGGTTGTTCTTCTACATCAATCTGAGGTTATATGGAATGGCAGCAGTTATAAGTTTTTTATTTTCAAATGTAGTTATGGGAAGCATGAATGAATGAATATCTTGATGAACAAATAACGGGTATTGTAAACAACAATAACATAAAGTTCATCCTTGCTATGTGTGCCATTTCTAAGTAGAAAATAATCACTTAACCCAGGTAACTAGCAAAGGGAGCCCTGGCTAGCACTAAAATCTCTACATAGGTTAAAAATTGAACAGAGGTTCCATTTATTTTTAAGGCTGGCTACAGATAAAAAAAAAATATAAAAAATATATGTTGTGTTTTCTAGTGTTTTATTGAGAGTTCTTTTAAATCCACAATGTATAACACACAAGTAAACTTAAATAATGGATAGCAGTTTACTTACAGGAATTCTTGATAAATGTCACAAGTTGTTAAATACTTTGATCTGAGTTTCCTAATTTTAAAGGCCTGAAATCACCATGAAACACATCTGATGCCATATAAAAGTGATATGACACTTATATATAAATGTAATAATTTGAAGGTACCCACACAAAAATTTATAACAATCGACTTACTTTTTCTATGGACATAAATTGCACCCTTTCCGCTTGACATTCACTTATTTTTTTTGTCATAGTTAAAGTCATCATTAAAATTAATTATTGACAACCACCTCAACAATTTAATGAAATCGTTACGTTGAAATTGAATGCCAGATCACATAAATGCTATACATTTTTCGATGGCATAGTTAACTGCCACTCAAACATTAAAAACAAAGCAATTTTTTAATACATTAAAGTATCAATCAGTTTGTAAATAAAAATAACACAAAATTTTGTTGGAACACACTATACAACCATTTCCACCAAATACAATTTTTTAACTATCTTTTTTTTTTATTTTTACTGTAGTGTCAGATTGATTGACAAATTTGACAATTGACAGCCGAAATCAGTGCTACCAGATCGTAAAATGATATTACAGTATTTCCAAAAAATAAGATCAATCGTGGATCAATCCATGTGCACCAGTGAAGTGAAATGAAATTAATTATATATTATGTGTATCTTTGAGTATTTAGTCTGATGTGTATAGTGATTTTTCAAGTTGTCTCAAAAAGTCCGTGAAGAGTTTTAGTGTAGTAAGACATGACTTTTATGGACGGTGACTGACTGAGGATGCTGACTATGTGAAAGTGATTATTGTGAGTTGTTACTGAAAATTATAATAATACTCGACATTGGCAGAAATAATGAAGAAGAGATTAGAAGATTTGATTTCAGGGTGTGAAGCAAAGAAATTCTTCTTCTTCTTCTTATTTTTAATTTTGGCAACCAAGCCCAAATTAGGGCTCATTTCTGCCAGTGTCGAGTTATATTATAATATCCAGTCACAAAATCACTTCACATTATAGTCCTCAGTCAGTCACCGTCCATAAAAGTCATGTTTTACTACAATGGTGGTCATTGTACTAAAACTCTTCACGGACATTTTGAGACAACTTGAAAATTAACGATACACATAATTCATTTCATTTTACTTCACTGGTGCACATGGATGATCTTTATTGGGTAAAATACCACCAATAATACACAATAAAACTCAAAATACACAAATTATTGAAAATAAAAATGAAAATGCTACGTCACTCTGCAAGTTCCCGCCAAAAAGTCCTTTCTTCTTCTTATTTTTAATTTTGGCAACCAAGCCCAAATTAGGGCTCATTTCTGCCAGTGTCGAGTTATTTTATAGTATCCAGTCACAAAATCACTTCACATTATAGTCCTTAGTCAGTCACCGTCCATAAAAGTCATGTTTTACTACAATGGTGGTCATTGTACTAAAACTCTTCACGGACATTTTGAGACAACTTGACTAGTAACGATACACATAATTCATTTCATTTCACTTCACTGGTGCACATAGATGATCTTTATTGGGTAAAATACCACCAATAATACACAATAAAACTCAAAACACAAATTTATGAAAATAAAAATGAAAATGCTACGTCACTCTGCAAGTTCCCGCCAAAAAGTCAGCAAAGATATTGTGTGAAGAGATTTCTTCAGGGTTGGCAACGCGCGAGCTCAGAGTGATACCCCTGGGGTGCGTTCAGTTACTACACACCACATGTTATTTGAACTGTTACTGAACGCAACGATGATCGTCGGGCGATCACACGGCGTAGTTACTGAACGCAGCCCAGGTGTTGCAAGCGTCCACAGGCTACGGTAACTGCTTACAATCATGCGGGCCCAAATGCTTGATTGCCACCTTGTGGTAAAAAAAAGTCCCAATTTGGATTATTGCTAAACTTAAAACTAAGAAGAAGAAGAATGCAATAAAGACCACAATATATTATGAGCAGTAGCAAACGAAACAAAAAAAACATAAAAATGAAAGCGCAACAAAGAGCGCAACGTCACTACAAGTTCCCGCCAAAAAGTCCTTAAGTTCACTTGTTGTTGTTGTTTATAATAGGTACCTTAAGTTCACGAATTGACAGATATTTCGTGCATAGAAGCACAGATTACAGCTGTAATCTGAGCTTAGAGTATCATGAGAAAAACGACCTAACCTCTAACGAACCGAACGAACCAAACCAAACATTCGTTCAGGGATGCCCTGAGGGGATGCCCGACCGACTCGTTTCATGCGTTGGGGTTGTAACGGCCAGGGTCTTTTTCGACGGTGGGGTCCGAAGCACTTGCCCTCACTCACCGTATCACCTTGAGTATACCATATCTGCCCTGAGTCCGCTACCCTAGGGCTCAAATAGGCTGGAATTAATATTATTAGTTGTACGTAGTATTTATATACTCTGAGCCATAGAAATAAATATACCTAGAAAGAACGTTGCCATACTACACGAATATATAAAACAGGCCAACTTTTATAGGCTGCTGCGCGTAACAGCTACGTTTTACGCTCCCTCTGCGTCATTCTGCTTGTCATAGTGACGTTCATAATGATAATAGTTGTTGAAATATTCCAATTAAAATCGGGAGAAAGTTAAATATTGAACATTATTTTGCATTTTTATTAATTTTTATTTGATTTAGCCTCTAACAGTTAGAGGCTATTTTTATCGACGCGTGCACAGCTGCAACACTCTATCTGGATGTATCCTTAATCAAAGCTCTGAGCGTAGATCGAGGATTAGACTCTGAGTTATTAGTCTAAATATTTTTATTTTTTCTGAAGCGCTCGTGGTGTTGCATGTTTAGGCGTTCTTAATCGATCGGCAAAGTTAAGCTACGTCTGTCGTGGTCGGTACCTGGATGGGTGACCGCCTAGTTGTATTTCAAATCTAGCCTTTCCGTGCTTCCGAAGGCACGTAAAGCCGTTGGTCCCGGTTATCACTTAATTGTGATAGTCGTTAGGCTAGTTGGATGCCTCCTAGGCGGCTTGAAAAATTCCAACAGTATGTTAACCACTAGCCTACCTCCACCGATCCGCAGTGGGCATGTGTGGTGGAGTATCGCCCAGTCTCTTTCACCCTCATTTGTGAAAGGAGGCCTGTGCTCAGCAGTTGGACAATAATGTCCAACTATTAAATCTAAAATATTTCATCAATATGATGAAATATTTTTATAATACGAATGTTTGTGTGTATGTGTTTGTTACTAATCTCTGTAATGGCTTAACGTATTTAGGTGAAACTTTGCACATAGATCGGTAATTCCCTGAAATAAAGGATATTTTTATAACATAAGAACCCTGAGGAGCGCGGTTAGACCAGCGGGCATAAAATCTAATATAATAACGAAATAAAATTCGCTTTTTCGAAGTACATAAGTACTTATTTAGCGTGTTCTCAGGATGCCCGCCCCTCCCCCATCCTATTTATCTGAAAAATATCGACTATTTATTTCGTGCGGACGATGAAAACTATTACAGTATATACTGTAGTCTTTGACTATTACGGTCAACCAATTAATTAGTCTCTTCTTTTTCACGACCTACTTACTTAATACTTATTGCACCAATAACATGGGGCCAAAATATTTAAATATGTATGGCAATAAATAAAAGGAAAGTAGGCTATTCGTTATTCCGGTACATTCACGGATATCAAATTATTAGTATGATAACTTCATGTATTCTTATAAAATAACCAACAATGTATTTTTGTTATTTAGTAGCATTCACTCTAACACCTCGTTACGAAAATGCCTTATAGTTATTTAATAAGTACTTTTATCTGTTTCTTGAACATACTAGCCACGTGTATTGACGGCGTTTACACCTGGATAAGTTTCAAATTGCAAAAATGTGCTTTAAAATAGCTAGCGTGTCTACCACAGTAATGAATATCTACAAATTATCCAAAAATAGCGCCCGAAGAAATTTTGAGAGCGATGACGTAGTATCCGAAATATTTAGTATTGCTATGTGAAAAAAAGTTTGTGAAAAAACCAATAATCAAATATTTTGAAAAATATTTCTTTTTATTATAAATTAATACCTTTATTCCACCGAGTTCTCCCTATTTATTCAATCAATAAAATATAATGTATTTTAAGTAATTAAATTAACTTCATTTTAATACAAAAATACATAAACAAATGTTTTGCCTATAATGACATACGTTTAAAACATGAGAAGTTTTGAACGTTCTTTGTAAATGGTCGATTTTCCTGTTTGCTGTTCTCCATTTGCTGAAAGTGTATAATTTTGTTACAACCTGTGCTCTATTCCAAATAATATTATTTCTTATTATAAGTTATTATTATTTTTAAATTAGGAATTACGAGATTGATCTAAAAATATAGAATTTCATTATTACTACATAAAACGACTAAGGTGGTACTTTTGCGTTTAGACGGGAGCCATCTTGCAATCTCTAATCAAAGGTCCTTGGCTCACAGTTTCGTTGTCTAGTTGAAAGTCAGTTTATTCCATCATAAAATAATCAAATGGCGTTAAAACGAATTAATAGGGTACGTATTATTATTTCCGTTGCTTATTTCGATAATTAAGAATATACGAAATGAAGTGTTGTAAAATTGATACCAGTACTTCGTAGTGAATGTTTCGTCATTGTGAATACCTATTATCGAAATTTCTTCTGGATAATTCCTTGTGCGTTATGATTTTCCACGTTTATTTGGACTTTTTATTGTTTTTTTCGCGATCATGAATCCATAATGGAGTAACGGTGTTTTACTGGATAATGAAGGTGACAATTTTGTGCACACGGCGTACATAAAATGTCGGAATTATGTGCCAATTTTGAGGTTTCCTTGTCATGAAAAGCATCTGTGATGTGAAAATATCGTGGATACTGGAGCATGGTGCTGATATTCGATGGAATCGGCTCCTTTCGTAGACTGATGCAGCCGTTAGGATTACATATGTCGAAGCTCCTTATATTTTTGTAGTGATGATGTGACATGTCTCTGTGTCGATATTGTGTTTCCTGCATGGTTGTGTACACATGGTATTATTTTACTGTTCAGGAATTACAAGACCTGGGCAGAGATCCACCAGCACAATGTTCGGCAGGTCCACACGGTGAAGATCGTGAGTACCTATTGATCTACTACCTACTTATTTTTTGTGACTCATTGTGTATAATAATAATACTGTGAAACAATGTCATTATGGAGACAGATTATTGTATTTGTAGTACCTGTATTGATTGACTTACTGAAATGAACTTGCTAAGTGGATGTAGGTAAATAATTAATGAAATGTGGATCAATGGGAGTTCTTATAGGCATGCCATGAAAATTATCTTGAAAGTGCATTGAATGTGCTGATCTTGTAATTTGAAGACTGTTATGATTAGTTTAGTTTCAGTGACTCATAAAAACATGTGCAAATCTCTCATATCATAATGAAGTATGCATGATTATAAAGAAACCTGCTTGATCAATTTGCAATCTTATGGTACATAAACAAAGGATGGGACTTTCATTGTCAAATTATAAAACAATGTGAAAAATGTCCCGGATAACAATTTAAAACAAAGACACAATCTGGGTCATTGTGTGCAGTCAAAAATAACTTGTTATATTAATAGTAAACTCATAATTTTTTCAATTTTATCATAATATTTTTATTTATTGCTCTGGTGTCTGCAACCTATGAATGACATTGTTGATGTCAATGACCCAGGCACAAAAAATAATAAATATATTGTATGTCTTGTAGGGCCATCCTGTTGGCATTTCCTACTTGTTTAATGTTTTAATAATATTGAAACTGTTGCAACAAGATTTTCAGTTAAGGGAAAGCTTATCTGAATTTGTATTTTAACATGCATTATTTCTTTTACAGTTTTCCATTGGCAAGCCACAATAATGGGTCCAGTAAGTAATTCCTGATGTTTTTGTTTAAAAAGCCATGCATGATGACTGGCTGTAAATTTAGATATTAAAATTGGTTATATCTACAGAGATAACATGGTAATGTTAAATTTTTTGATTCCAGGTCGACAGTCCTTATCAAGGAGGAGTATTCTTCCTGACCATACATTTCCCAACAGATTATCCATTCAAACCACCAAAAGTTGCATTCACAACACGTATTTACCATCCCAACATAAACAGTAATGGTTCCATTTGTCTTGATATTCTGCGTGCACAGTGGTCCCCGGCACTTACCATATCCAAAGGTATTTTTTTTATTTAAAGAAACATTTATTTGAATTTAGTATAGTGGTAATGTTTTATATTAATCAAATAATTTTCTGTTCCAGTGTTGCTCTCAATCTGCTCACTTCTATGCGATCCAAACCCAGATGACCCATTGGTGCCAGAAATTGCTAGGATCTACAAAACTGACAGAGAAAAGTACAATGAACTAGCCCGCGAGTGGACAAGGAAGTATGCCATGTGATGAGTCAATTGTGACGTCAGCAACACATACACACACACGCATCGCCACAGCCCGGGCTCTAACCCCCTCCCACCTGCCAGTACCCTCCCCTCATCCCTGTCCTTTCCCTTATCCTCTGTATTCCTCATCAAAACCTAAATTTACTGGAGATTGTATAAAAAATGTTCATGGTCATTTTAGGATCTGCCTAATTTCAGTCGTATCTGGTAATATTTGATTTAAATGCGAATTTAATGCATCTAATTAAACACGGTACACATGTGCAAATATAGTTTGTTTTTAATCTAATAAGAAACATTTTCTATAAGAGCGAAACTGCATTTTGTTTAACATTGATGTGTCAGTAGAAGTCTTTACACTCCTTTAGTTGAAGTTAAAGATTAGTTAAATTTACATCATTTGAATTTATGTAATTCCTAAAATATTTGTACTTTAACTAGATCTAAATTGCATTGTGAAACTGTACAATAGCCATATGTTTAGGAAATGGAGCGTTTCTCGCTTACAACTTGTCCAATTCACTTAGGAATTTGTCAATGAAATGTTAAGTAAAGCTCATAAAGTGTTAAGAACATTTTGGGTATTGTAAGAAAGTGGTATTACAAAATGAGCTCGTTGACGGAGTCGAGTGAGTGTTATTTTTTTTACTAGAAAGCAACTTTTTTTAAGTTAGTAAATGTAGCGTGCTACAGATCAGACTGACATCGATTTAAAGTGGTCAGTTTTCTTTCATCCACAATATTTCATATCGATGGAAAACGCTCCAATAGTTACAACATTCAGTATAAATTACAGTGTATCTCATAAGATGATAAGTTACGATTAATCTAGATTTTTTTCAATATGGCGATCTTTATTTTATAATTTTATCTAATATATATTGTGGTTGTAAGGATACCTGAGTTGTGATTTCCACATATGTCCTATCCACTTAACCATCCTTATTTCCTTGAAGTTACTGAACAAAAATCAGCGGAGTGACTCGGTGTGACGGCACGAGCGCAAACTATGGTGTGTTATACTTTACAGCTGCAGGCGAAAGGAAGCTTTTGTTCACTTGGTTAACACTGGGAGAGATTAAATTTAAAGCTTTTCGAATTGTAATCAATCAACAACTTGTATTTTAGCTTCACTAAATTGTAAGAAACAATAAATTATTGTGTATGTAAATAACATCTTGGCTTTATTTAGGCAGCTTCCTGATATACGTAAGCAGCTGTAAATAATTGTTTTTCTAGTCAAATGAGCTGGCATAGTTGGTTATTGGGTCGACGACTGAGCATCTGCCAAAATGTACAAATCTGACTATTATCTTTACATCTCGGTGAACACTGACTAAAGTGGCGTGGCTCAAAATAAACTGACCATAATGACGACTTGACTATTTCACTGTCCTGATACTGAACTGAGATTCTTCAGTTTTGAAACTTTTCACGCATTTGTATTTTCCAAGAGTAGTTTGAACTACTTGATTTTTAGACAAATAAGTCGGTGCATTTATTTTATCATAGCTACCCAGAATTGATATCACAGGTGACAGTTTCATCATGGCTAGTACCTAACATGCTCGATACAGCTAATCTACCCAAGTAACCCACCCGGAACTTGCGAAGGAGGGTTGAGTTGTCAAGGACATTCTGAAAATTTCAAATGGAGCCGCTGGCTTTCATATTTTTACGACTTCTAAAGTAGGTAGTATTAGCAGCCTACTCTTGGCAACCTTTAGTATCGATTTTCATTTATATAATAAGTACTATTGCTAAGGTCAGTTCGGAAATTAATCGTTTATTGTATGTTCCTATCATGGCTATCGTATCAAGCGTGAGTCATATATATCGACCGACAGCAAGCTGCCAACACAAGAGAATTATCTTTGGGAAGGGCAATTACTGATACAAACTATATTCATAAGTTGGATCTTGACTATGAAATAATCACCGACGATTTTATAATGTTGTTTGCAATCTATGATATGATACGATAAAAAAAAATCTTAATTCTCTGTTTCTGTTTTAATTCTGTTATCCATAATATTATAAATGCGAAAGTAACTGTCTGTTACTCTCACGCCTAAACCGTTGAGCCGATCGCGATGAAATTAGGTACGCAGATAATATAAAAAAAGGACAGGCTTCTTTTTATCCCGGGAACGGGAGTGAGACCGTAGGGACTACTAGTTTAGTACCCGTTAGTGTTTTTTGTCAGTTCTCATCCCTCCAATTCGCGTGATAAGCCTCTGTGTCTAGCGTGTATTGTGTGACTCATACCTTACCTACTTAGCTGAGGTTGGTACTGTACTAATTCACTGAAACACTCAGTGTATCTGCAATTATATTAATGTAATAATAAATAATTCAATAAAACAAATCACATTATAGACAATCTTTTTATTATACTAAATGTAAGTCGTATGAAAAATATGAATATCAATAAGTAACATCATTTACAAAGGCACAAACTTGTATCAATAATATCTACTGTATAATTTATAGTTCAGTCGTTTCCATATTCTTTGCATTTTTCATTTGTTCTAATTGCTGGTAGAAGTCATATTTGGCTTGATTATTTTCAGGTTCCACTTCATTTGAATCTATGGAGGGGAATGCCCCTGTGGTAATAAAGTATGGTTTCTCGTTTGACAAGTCTTGATCCACTGCGTTTTCGTCGAGCGAGTCTCGTTCCGAACGACTGAGTTGGTCCTCTGTTTTATACCAGTCGTTTTCGTAAGCATGCAGCCATATTGGATTGGATCCTTTAGTGCTGTGTTTGTTCGTGTTTGGAACTCTTCCACCGGAACTGCGGATTGTCATGTCTGATTCACCGGGAGTGGGTGAAGCTGAAATAAGATAAGTAAAAGGTAGGTATTACAGATTAAATACTTATAGTTTTATTGTCCACCGAAAGTACCGAAACTGAGTTAGGAAAATTAAACCAATAGAATTGCTCATAATTTTCGTCGCGACAATACAATTTTGTGCAATTGTAATGGTAAAAGTACGTAGCTCGGATCCGGTGGATAGGCAGCCTAATGGGCTTAGCATTTTGTTCTTACAATAAGCCGTAGCAGTGGCCGCTTTAAGCCTCCTGACGTAATCGGCGCGTTGCGACAAGCACATCATAATGGATACTACTAGTAGAATTGCGAGGAACAGCGTGGTCCAAACTAGCCAGAATACAGTCTGGTTTGAGGACAGCGTCTCCGCTGTTAGCGGCTGGAACTCTGCTGGTTGAGTGTCGAGGACGTTGAACTCCTGCAAAACAAAAAATATTCGTGTCATGTACTTCGCAAATCTTGCCATCGACGGGGAGACCATCCTCTCACATTGGGACCAAAATGGTATCGTACTGTGCGGTCTCGAAGGAGCTTCCTTCCGCGGACGCTCAGACTGTGGAATGAGCTCCCGCCTTGGTGCACCCAAGGGAGTACAGCATAGGGTTCTTCAAAAGAGTGTGAGAGATTTCTGCCGAGTCGGCATGCGAGTGATACCCCTGGTGTTGCAAGCGTACATAGGCGACGGTAACCGCTTACCATCATGAGGGTAGTATGCTTGTTTGCCACCTTAGTGGTATAAACAAAATATCACCGAAGAAATTATTAATACTGATAGGCCTCGCTACAAAACTGATTCTGTGGAATGGACAGGAAGATGTGGAAGGCCACAACTTTGTTTTTTTAGGGTTCCGTACCCAAAGGAGACCCTTTTACTAAGCCATGAAATAAAATTTATGGGAAAAATAAACGTAAAAAAAAACTTTATTGTTAATAAATGGATGGATAACATCAGACTTATATAGGTCTATATGGAAGACCACATAATTATATGATATATATGGGGCATATAAGAATATGACCTCAGCTGCATCATAACAGCATACGAAATAAGAGATATGGAATGAGTTAGTACGGGAAAGCTAAAAATAAACGGCAAGATAGTAACTATACATACAGTAACCCAAATAACAATAGGTACCTACTGTTATCTGATTTGATAACTATCTACATTATTATAAGGTTGACGTGAATTCGGCTGCGCATGAGATTACGACGTCACAATTTAATAGTCAATATCGTCAAATTATCTTTAACATCATCATACTTAGATTTGATTGATCCCACTGATATGTATTATTTGATTTCTGGGCAAATTGAATAGTACATAACATTTTTGTTTTTCATACGATTGGTTGTCTAGACGCCTGTTATCGTTTTTATTTTAAGTTAAATTAAAAACCCAATTATTCTATTATCGATAAATACATAATTAAAATCGATAATGATATATCGAGAGGCAGCTACTTCATTTCAATATTAGGCGGAGAAGGTAACTCAGAGAAAAGAACGGGCGCCAAACTGATTGGGTCATCGTGTTGCTAAGTACCTACTCATAATAATAAAATATACATATGTATGTCATTGTTAATTTAAGAGCTATGTACGGATTATTTTGTCATTAGTGTCAAAAATATACTACAACAGTAAAGTCATGCAGCATGACACAACTAACAAAGGCGTTGAAAATATCATTACAATCATTTTTTTTTACGACTAAGTCGGTAAACAAGCATACGGCCCGCCTGATGGTAAGCGGTTACCGTAGCCATATGGACGCTTACAACACACGAAGCATCGCTCACGCGTTACCGACCTTTCCCCCTCCCCAATAGCTCTGGCGACCTTACTCACGCGCAGGAACACAACTTTACATAACATAAAGTTATTTGGCTGCGGTATTCTGTAAGGTGGAGGTACTTCCCCAGTCGAGCTGCTCTTTGAGCGAATAAACGCTATGCTCTACCTCTCTACATCTAAGGAAATTATTAACCATTCCCCAAACATACCTTGAAAAGATCATCCAACTGCTCTATATTCTTATCGACAATCTTCAACACTTGTTCAACTTCCAACACGGAATGATCTTGTCCGTTCACCAAGTGTATATAGAGGTCCGTTTTAGTATTATCTACGGAGCCGTCTTTGTTCTCGTGTACTCTTAGATCATCTACGTTCACTACGGAGCTGGTAACTCTGGCCAGTTGTTGTCGGAATGTGTGTATCTTGTCACGGATCTCTGATGGGTGTGATCGGAGAACGAAGCGAACCCTTTGGTCTTCGCGAAGTAGGTAAATGAATACGTGTGCTTCGTCGTGGAGACCGCCTGTGTCGTTTGCTAGAACCTACAATTGTAAATTATGCATAATAAATTAAATATTCTGGGACATCTGCTTCCAAACTAAGCAGAGTAGGTACTATCCAAACCAGATAATTGATATACCTACTAATTGAACTACTTTTTTGTGTGTAAATACATCATATACATAAAAAACACCCAGACTCAGGACATGTAGACAAACATCTTCATGTACACAAATGCATGTACGGCGTGAGAATCGAACCCACGACCTGAAGCGTGATAGGGGCCTTAGCAACCACACCAACTGGTCCGTCAAATAAATATCAATATGTTACTGATGTTACTAATTTTCTTTTTTTTAAAAAGGTTTTGTAAATTTTCTTCTTATTCTAAATCCTCTTGCTATTGCTAAATAAGAGCTCGTTCCCACTATGTCGTGTGTCGGATTCCGATTTTAATCGGGTATCGGCGCCTCTGTTCACACTAGTCGGCTGTCGGCCACGACCGCAGCTGGTGCATTAGTTTGGTTGGATTCTTGTACACGATGGACGTCGACGAAGCTTTTGTTGTGCATTAGTTTGGTTGGATTCTTGTACACGATGGACGTCGACGAAGCTTTTGTTGTGATGTATTTGCGAAGGAAACAAAAGACAGCTAAAAATAGAAGATATTGGGTGCACCCAATTCTGAGGGAAAGATTTACTTTGGGAATATTTCAGAACTTAATAACTAAACTAAGAAGTGACGACGTTAAGTTTTTCAATTATTTTAGAATGTCAATAACTACATTCAACGATCTATTGTCTCGTATATCAGGGAGCATAAACTACGGGTCGGCCCGACATCCGGCATATGTGAACAGTGCCATATGCGATCATATGCGAGCGTTGATCCGACACGATTTTTTTCCGGACGGGAGGGCTGACAAAACACACGATATTTTTTGTCGGGTACGACACAAAATCGTTGTCCGACGAGTGTGAACAGCTTCATATAAAATATTCTGCCACTACGACACACGATAAAAAATCGTCCCGACAGACGACATAGTGGGAACGAGCTCTAAGAGACGGTTGCAACTTACTATATGGACCTGGTGGCCTGATAGATGGATATTATTATATCATAATATAAAACTGAAACATGTCCATTGTCCACTGCTTAAAGTCCCCCATTATGAATTGTTCAGTAAACCAGATATTTCCTAAAGACTATTTTCATAACATTTAGGTAAGTATTCTAGAACGCCACTCAATGCTCAAGTCTAGTTTTGAGTCGAGATTAAAATAATAATAAAGATATAAGGTTTATTTTCGAATAACACGATTTATTCTTGAGAATTGATTTGCGTTTTGATCTCGTTCGATAAATACAGATCGCACGGTCATTAGCGACTGCTCTTTACAGGACAACGGCCCTGATTGTCGTTTACAACTACACTAATTTTAATCTCATTATGTATCTTAATAACAAAGAACATAAGAAAAGGATGTAAGAAATTTAGTCCTGTCAAAATAATCCAATGCTTGTTTTCAATATCAAATTAGTTGCCATCTATCGCGGTTACGCCTAAATACACGCAAAATAAGACGGCAAAGATAATTTGACAGTTTAAATATATTCTATCCTTTTTCAATAATGTTCGTAAGAAAGAGATGAGATGTGACTAAAATTAGTTTAGTGCGATTTACAACAGAATCGGCACCTTTAACTTTACTGACCTTAAAATCGAAATAACCCTTCATCCCCTTCTGCGGGTCGAAGTTTAAAGAAATGGCACCGGTATCAACGTTCACCAGGAACGGCGACACTGACAAGTTCTCCAGACCTTCCGTTAACGTTTCCTTCACGTCACCTAATAGGTAGTAGCTGATTTTTGCATTGTCCCCTTCGTCCACATCTATTGCCTGTGGAAATGTAGCTACAATATGTATTTGTGAAATAATAATCCTGGGACATTTTTTATCTGGTCCCAAACTAAGCAGAGCGTGTACATACTATGGAAACCAGATAACTGATATACTACATATACTAATTTTTGTTTGTAAATACATACTTAATATACATAATTACACCCAGACTGACCCAGGACATACAGACATGTTCATGCACACAAATGCATGTCCTGTGTGGGAATCGTACCCACGACCTGCGGCGCGATAGGTGGAGTCTTAACCAACTACGCCAACTGGCCCGTCAAAGATAACTGATATACATTCTATTACTAATTATCCATGTTTTGGGTGGGAATCGAACCCACGACCTGTGGCGTGATAGGTGTAATCTTAACTAACCATGCCAACTGGCTCGTCAATATAGTGTAAGTAAGCAATAATGTACAAGAAATAACTACAACATGTTTTAGATTCTCTTCTATTCAGATTCTTGGAACTTCAAAAGAAAAAATAGTTCATCATTTTTTCTTCGAAATAATAGCTAGATAATTCATCTATTATGAGTTATGCTAATCCTTCACCTGCGTGTAATTCCATAAATTAGCGCGTTATTTGACATAGTACGCTACGCAGATATGGCCTGATGTTAGTGCGCTAATTTGCTAATGGCATTATTAATGTCGTTAGATGTTAGGCGATAGCTCAAGTCAAATGTTAGTGTGGCCTCCCATTTAGTGCATCATTTATTACTCGTTAATTTTTCCGATAATTGGACGTTAAGCGTCACGCAGGTGAAGCTCTAGCATAGACATGAGTTTCTTGCCTTCAATTGCAGGCTAAATGATTGTAGAAGCAGTAGATTGGACCTTCATATTAAGGGCCGTAACTGATTAACCGGTTTGACTTTAAACGCGAGAATAATGTAGTACAAATTTCATTAAGACTGTGATATTTCTAAAATAATTATTTCAGTGACTGATAATGAACAGAGGAATTCATATTTATTATTCAAAATTCAAAATCATTTATCCAAATAGACCTTCGCAGGCACTTATGAAAAGACTCTAATACCGGTTCGGAAGGTTGCATTTGCTGAGAAGAGCCGGCAATAAACTCAGCAATTACTCTTTTCAAAACAAGCTTAGATTCATTACATAATATTTACATTCTAATCGAACTGATAACAAAACTACAAAGTAGACTGAATCTATATTTAAAATGAGTCTATGGCAAACTTAAGCAGACCAGTCCCCACAAGCAGCACCTTCTTATTTTAATTAAGTTGATTTTTGCTTTTACCAACCATTGGAACTTTTGTTTTTATTAGTCTGTATCAATTTATTTCATGTTAGTAAATTATCTATAAGATATTCCTACGTGGAATTCGATTTTATTACGTCGAAATGTAAAGCTGTTGTTTTTATTATTAAGAGTTATATATAGTAAGGGGCACGAGTGGTGAGCACAGATTGACACCTGCGCAGTAGTTAATTTTTCGGTCTGTTTGGCGAAATGAAGAAGGGGGGAGCGCCGAGCTGCATACGACGTCGTCAATTGGATTCTCGCGTGTCATTTAGCTACTGTGCGCGAGCTTGCCCCCACTTCTAGGCAGTACTACTAGGCACGATTGGTGAGCACAGATGCCTAACTGTGCTCACCACTCGTGCCTCATACTATATAAGGTCCTAATAAATTAGTGAACAACCTCTCGGGGGATGAATGTATGGGTCATTAGTAAAAATAATCCGAGGGAAAAAAAAAAACCTATACTGTCTCTATGCAAATCAAAGAAGCCGCGCGAAGGTTTTTTTTTTCCTCGGATTTTTTTTCTAATATTATTTTTTGATTACTAATGACCTATACATTCATCCCTCAAGAGGAAGTTCACTAATTTATTAGGACCTTATATAGTTAATTTTCAACTCTATTATAAATAATGTAATTCCCCAATGGATAGAATGGGAAATGTAAATTTTAAATCTATTAATACTAAGCAAGGATAATAATATAAATATGCATTTACCTTAACGTGCATAAATTCTATACCAAAATCGGCTTCAGTAGTGACTCCTCCGGTAAATATTTTGCTTACAAACGTAGGTGCGTTGTCGTTTATGTCATTTACAGTGACTTTGACTGTAAGCGTACTGACAGCATCTAATTCTTCTTTATACGTAGGTATTGTTACACAATCTTCTGTTGCTAATATTGTAAGGGTGTATTCTGATCGTTCTTCACGATCTAATGTTTTTACAACTGATAGCCTGTAATCGAATAGTTTGATCGAAATAAAGTTCTGTGACGTTGAAGAATGTCAAGGAAAATGTATCCTTATCGGTTTACAACAAGGTTCATCCGTTTAAAAACGATATTGTAGTGTCAATCAGGTTCATTTCTCTATGAAACTAAATGAGGATGAGGCGAGGAGGATGAACAATAAAAAAAGGACTCGAGTAGCATTCCAAAATCAAATATCGCACAATTATTATTCGATTGAAAAAGTTGTAAAGTTTTTTGTTTCCGCCCCTGACGATCGCCCAACCCCTTATTGCTTGTGCAATATAGACAAATCAGCGGCAACTGCAGTGAGAGTAGTAACATTCATGTTATATCTTACCTATGAGTACTCCTCTGCAATTCAAACATAGAATCACTATTGCCATCAACAATATAATAACAGACTGGCAACACTGGCTCATCGCCTCTGTCTATGGCGTCCCTCTCTATAACACTCGGCAAGTATACCCCGCTGTCTTTAGTGTTCTCTGTTATGTTTATACGCATTTGTCTATGAGGGAAACGTGGTCTGTAGTTGTCCACGTTTTGTACGTACACTGTGACATCTAGGTCGGAGCTTAGAGGCGTTGGTAAACCCAAATCATAGGCTTCTATACGGAGCTGTAAATGAACATGTGTGTTAAAAAGCTTTATCTTTTGTAAAAAACTCGGGTACATTAGCGTATCTAGGCACCGCACCACGCCGTTGGGACCTATGTCTGCGTGTATCGCACGCACTGTCACCACTGTTGTATATAGTTACCTGGTAAGTAGTCTGTTTGTCTCTATCGAGCGAGCGCGTGGTCCTCAAGTGTCCGGTGGTGGCGTGCACGGCGAAGGCGCTCCAGCGGGGTTATTTTAAAACGATCGAATTCGGATTCGGGAGCGGAATCGGAAACCTTCATCGAAAAGATCCGATAGCGGAAAGTTGGAGTGCGTTTACAAAGTTTGTTTTTAATAATCTAAACTTAAACTAAAATCGAAATGCTTACGGATTTTTATTGTTGAAAGCCCTCATTTAAACACTCATATCAAATGCATAAAGACAGATACTTGTTATTTTCTATATTTTGGATTTTAGGTCTACATTGTGTTAATAAACATAAAAATGGTTTCTAGTTTTATCGAACTTCGAAAACTGACTGATAGGTCGAAGTAACTGTTGTTTATAACATTAGCAAAAGTCAGGCAAAGGTTTGAGCCATACAGCCTAATCGTATTTGAGTTATACCTAAGTTCTAGGCACAAAATAAATCACTTTCATATTGTACGCACTGTCAGTCACAGTCCATAAACGTCATGTGTTAGTAAAATAGTGGTCAATAAACTAAAACTTCTCACGGACTTTTTGAGACAAGTTGAAGTCACGATACACATAATTCATTTAATTTCCCTGCATTGGTGCGCGTGAATTTATATTTATATGATAAAACATCACAGATAATACGCAATAAAACTCAAAATACATGATTTTTTGAAAATTAAACGAAAACGCAACGTCACTTTGCAAGTTCCCGCCAAAAAGCCCTCTGTGTCAAAGTAGTTTTTTTTTTTCAGTACATTCATGGAGAGTATAATAAAACAAATATTTTATGTTTTTCTTTTTTTCTTTTGAGTCTAATAAAATATTTTAACTTTTATTTGCAAATAGATAGTTTGCAATAGATTTTATGGTTACGTAGATTTTTTTGTGGTAGTGAATCTAGCATCCAACATGAGTAACGGTATTGAGTAGTGACCAATATGTTTTAGTCCCTACGAAGTTTGAGTATGTAGCTATTACTTTTACCGCAGACCTTTCTTATTCATTATTTACTTAAAATAGGGGCAAACACACTCAGTTTAGTACCAACTAACCATTATGTAAGTTTAAATAATGCGTTTATATTAAATAATAGTCAAAAACGAACATTAAATAAAATACGGAAAGAATTCCGCCATCTAAAAGCTATCGGAAACTTTTCGATGATTCGGATTGATATTTCCGTCGAGAAACGTCAAACTATTCGATTCGGAAATTAAAATAGCAATGGCCGCTTTAACCTATCATGCAGAATATATTTATTTTAGTTTAGGTATTATTTTGTAACACTTAAATTGTACTATTATCATACTATGTTAAATAAATATTGATGTTCTTACAGTTTTGATTGTATTTTAATGTGCAAATATACATTTTCATTATTATTTTATCATGTCGGAAACTCATCTCGGAAGTTTCCGATTCCGCTCCCGAATCCGAATTCGATCGTTTTAAAATAACCCCGCAGGAGGCGCACGCGGTACCGCACCGCGCCGTTGGGACCTATGTCTGCGTGTGTTGCACGCACTGTCACCACTGTTGTATATAGTTACCTGGTAAGTAGTCTGTTTGTCTCTATCGAGCGAGCGCGTGGTCCTCAAGTGTCCGGTGGTGGCGTGCACGGCGAAGGCGCTCCAGGAGGCGCACGCGGTACCGCACCGCGCCGTTGGGACCTATGTCTGCGTGTATCGCACGCACTGTCACCACTGTTGTATATAGTTACCTGGTAGGTAGTCTGTTTGTCTCTATCGAGCGAGCGCGTGGTCCTCAAGTGTCCGGTGGTGGCGTGCACGGCGAAGGCGCTCCAGGAGGCGCACGCGGTACCGCACCGCGCCGTTGGGACCTATGTCTGCGTGTATCGCACGCACTGTCACCACTGTTGTATATAGTTACCTGGTAGGTAGTCTGTTTGTCTCTATCGAGCGAGCGCGTGGTCCTCAAGTGTCCGGTGGTGGCGTGCACGGCGAAGGCGCTCCAGGAGGCGCGCGCGTCGCGCCGCACGCGGTACCGCACCGCGCCGTTGGGACCTATGTCTGCGTCTATCGCACGCACTGTCACCACTGTTGTACCTATTGTTGCGTTCTGGGTAGCAAATTACAATTTTTTTGTACTCTTAAGGTGTCAAAAAAGCATTCGGCTTGTAACTCTTGCGATTAGCCGACCCTGTAAAAATCTCTTCACATACAAAAGGGGTTTGACGAGGCGAAGTCGCTGTGCTGGCAAGCAGCAAGTGTGTGTATGTCGTAAACGGTGGTACTTTGCTGTACCTGACTGGCGACAACTGTCATCATGTTGAAAATCTATCGCCAAACACCTGCTGGTAGGTTCTGGCATTTGCACAATAAATGTCAGTTTGCTTCTGGGTTGTATGTATGTTTATTCCCTTCGGCCACATTACTTACTGTAGCGACCAACTACATAACTTAGTTCACACACAGATGTATAGATGACGCAACAAGATCCTACATCGCGCAGACGAAGTTTGTCCCACGATCTGTATGTATACAACTGTCCAACATGTTCAGATGGACACGGTCCCCAGGCATAGTGACCCAGTCTGGCGGAAGATCTTTCCTTTGAAGTGAAGGTGCCATCCAACCTAGCACTTACTATTTCCAGAATATGGTCAAACACGAGTAAAAAAAAAAAACTCAATGAGATACAGTATAAGGCACGAGTCGTGAGCACAGATAGGCCAAATTACAGTAGCTAAACGACACGCGAGAATCCAATAGACGACGAGCTACTGACGAACTAGTCGTATGCAGCTAGGTGCTCCCACCTTTCTTCATTCTGCCAAACAGACCGAAAAATTAACTAATGCGCAGGTGTCAGTTTGTGCTCACGACTTATCCCGTACTGTACATATATCATTGAGTTTTTTTTTACTCCTACCGTTCATAATTACAAAGATGGCCATAGTATTATATTTAATTAGGGTTTCAGAAACATGTGGGAAAACTCTACTAAGGTACTTTTAATAATTTTACTTACCTCAGGCACTTTAATAGTGACATTCTGCGGTGGGTGCACAAACACCGGCGCGTGATCATTATAATCAGTGACACAAAGTCTCAATTCCCCTTGAACGACATTAGCGGGTGTGCCCAAGTCTCGCGCTTCTACTACCAATGTGTAGTTCCCGAAGCGATCCTTGAGCGACTGTCGAGCGAATAGTCGCCCAGTGTTGGCATCGCCGCCGACTTGCTCGAAGCGGAATAAGTCTGTTAAATGCGAATATAATATATTTGTATCACCTATGTATTGTTTTAAAAAAAAACATGTTTTATTCATATAGACCTTCGCTAGTATATGAATAGTTTTGATTATAAATTTTTATATTTGATGGGCTTGCGCTTGACCGCAATTTCGCCTGAGGGTAAGAGAATTCCACAGATGAACGTATAAGGAAAGAGGAATCGAAACGCTTGGTACGGCAAGACGGAACGTCGACGACGAAGCGGTGAAGATCCTAGTGGTCCGATAGTAGAACGGGGATGAATTGATTTGGATTTGATATAATTATTGCATTTAGCAACCTTTATGAATTCTGCCCCTAGCCAGTGAACAAATAAAATTAAAATTGGATTTGAATGAGTGAAGAAGTTTCATAATATTTCTAGCCATATGTTAATCTTATCATGTTTTATAATAACCAGTGTTATGATTACGGAAAATTGCAAAAATCAACCATTTCAACAATATTTTGAATATCAAAGAAATCACCACGAAATTGATAGTAAATTTAAAAGTTACCATGTCCCTTCCCTCCAGTAAGATGGAACTGCACTCGTCCATTGGGCGTCGTGTTATCATCCGCATCGGTGGCCGATATGGACACTATCGGTTCTCGATAGTTATGGAACTCGGTTATAGTGGTACAGTCCTCCGGTAATTGTAGTAGTGGCGGGTTGTCGTTTACATCTTCTATGTGAATACTGGTTGGAAGAGACGGCTTAGTTATTTCCTACTATGTTAGAAAGTTTGTGTAGATGTCACGTCGTAATGGTCGTCCGTCGTTTAGTTATTTGTTCGACCGTAATCTCACCATGGTAAGTGATGATGTGGCCGAAGGTGGTAAACATACAAAACCTAGAAGGAACTGGCTCTCAAGTGCAGCTGTCGGAATACATCGATAGGTGCTTGACGACAGATTTTCATCTTGAGTGTGTTAGCCAGCCAGGTGGGTACTAGAAAGGACCCTAACACCGTGCTATGGTTTCCTAGGATGATTTCCTTCACCAAAATCTCAAGCTCCTTGTAGGATTCGAACTCGTGATCTTCAATTCGCTCGGCATCCGACGTCACTACCACTGAGCTATCATCGCCTTGAAGATTATTCTTTGAATTTAAAGATAGGATACTCTTTATCCCGGGAATATTTATGGTGAAATTTTTGACAAACCCAAACATACCTATAGGTAGTAAAAAAAGCTGAAATCAACTCACACAAATTGTTTAAAGGCATTGCGGCTCTCCCCACTGAGGAATCCGAACTGGTAGTTATCCCACGCTTCCACCACCAAGTTATACGTGGCCTGAGTCTCTCGGTCCAACCAGTCTGATACTGTCAGTGCTCCTGTCTCTGCGTTTATTAGGAATTTGCCCTGGATTGACACATAAAAGACCTTAAGAATACAAAGACAAAATTAGTCACAGAAACACGAAAGCGGCTATCTGATCCCACAATATGCAAACTTTTAATACTATGGAAACCCAATTACTCATAAACTACTGTTTTAACTAACTCGTAAAGACATGAATGTTGATAAAACTCCAGCCATTAGTAACTTGAAACAGTAAAGAATAATGACGACATTTGTACAAAAAAATAAAGATCATAGAGATGTTGAAATGACGTTATTATCCTTGGTGCCTAAGGAATAACTTGAGACATTCAAAATATTTTCAGATCCCCGGGATAATAATGCGACATTCTATGCCATGCCGGCGAATCGCGACCAATACCATTATGTTGTTGTTATGTTTTGCGGGGTTTATAAAATCTGGTAATGTAATCTCAACATTGGAAGTGATTCAAAACTCCCTAAAATGTTTCATTTTTTTGTACAAATCAATGTTTGTATCTCGCCATGATTTTCTAAGGTCAAAAATATGTATGGTACCTGTGTAGACATCCTGTCGAGTAGGTACGTTATTTTCCCATATTCTCCGGAGTCGGCGTCCTTGGCGGTCACCGCCGTCAGCGTGGTGCCCGGCTGGACGTCCTCGCGAACCACATATTCGAATGCAGATGAGGTGAATACTGGGTTATTGTCGTTTTCGTCTAACACCTAACAATATAAGATACAATATATTTACGAGATTTAGAAGAATATAATAGATCTATCAAAGGTATAGCTATTTGATGTTTCACCTGTATAAATAAGTCCACGACAGCATATCGAGGTGGAACACCGCTGTCCACAGCTTTTACTGTAAGATTTATCCATGGATATAATTCGTGGTCTATCTTGTTTGCGACTACGATTTCGCCAGTTGGACTTTCCATATGCACCAGGTTGAGCAGTTCTTCTCGACCTAAGGGATGAAGTTTTTTTTATTAAATTACTAGTTGTCCCCCGCGGTTTCTCTTGCGTTCCCAAGATAAAAATAACTCCCTGAAAAGACCTGTACCTTAAGATTACACAAAATTATTTACGAAATAAAAATAATTTTATTCAAATTTGCTTTCACTGAAACTTTTTAATTCTCTGACGTACTGTTCGGAAGGTTGCTTTTGCGGGGAAGAAGAGCCGGCAGTTTAATCAGCATAATTTCTCAAAACAATCAAAAATGTATAATATATAAAAGCGAGCGCTATATATACCCCACTCGCTCCAACACCCCTCAGACTCAGCAAATATTTGCCATTCAAGTGGCGCCTTTAAATCATGTGCGTTAAAGTTCATTTTATAATGACGAGATAAAATAGTTGATGGCTCGCGGCAAGCATCAATCTAGCTGGGTACAGATTGGTGCAATGCAACATGTAATGTAATATTCTGCCTTACATTGCATGTTCCCTGCTGCCTTGGACGTGTGGCGCGCGCGGTACGCGCATTGACTACGAATCATTCGAGAACATCTGTTCCCGCATTTCGTTTCAAACACTAGCCCTCGTCACACGTGTTCTTTTTTTTGCCCGATCACTCGAACATGCGAACACAACGAACGACCGTCCACGGCTGAGTCCTGCGCACACTGCGCGCCCCTTTGTGTTCGTACCAAAAACCGACAAATCTCGGATCGAGCCGCGCACGAGTTGTAACGCTCGGAGCGTGCGCGACCCAGGCGCAGTTCGTGCGCGCGAGGCGTCCAAACCATGAGCATTTGTTACAGGGTATGTTACCTTGCATGATACATTGCAGCAATGTGGACGTCAAATTCTTGCATTGCATGTTGCATTACATGTTGCATTGCACCAATCTGTACCCGCCATAAGCGAGCTAAAGTGCTAAACGTTTATGTTGTTGTAAACCTTCTATTCAAAGAAGGTATTGTAAGTTAGTATTTACCTTCAATAAAATATGACATAGTTCGATTCTTATCCGCATCATCTGCAATAACAGTGGCTATATGGGCGCCATTTTTAGAGTTCTCAGTTATGGATGTCTTGTAGAAAGGTTTTCGAAACTTGGGGTTATTGTCGTTTTCATCATCGACTAGTATGGTGAGGGTTCCTGAGGCGGTCTGACGCGGCCCTCCTTCTATTGCCGCCATATCCTCAACTGTTATAACTAATTTGATAGTTTCAACCTTTTCTCTATCTAGTAACCTGTACGGAAAATTAAAAAATAAGTCTTGTTCGAGGCGAACTCGGACGGTCTATACTACGAAAAACGATACACGATAGCCCGATCATCGTTGTCAATCAATTACCCAATAGAATTGCACAAAATTTACGTCTCGTCAGTTTTGGAGCAATTCTATTGCATAGACATATACAAAAATCAAGACGGAGTGTCACCTTACGGCCGGTTCACACATGTCTCCGCTTTACTGTTCCGTTTTATCGTGTACGTTTTTTTTTCGTCGATGGCGTATGTAGTTGTATGAGCGACTTCACACATGGCACAGTATTCTGTATACAGTAAAAAATATCGTTCCGTAAAAAAAATACATTCCGTTTTGTCATCGAATACTGGACGACGGAACAGTAAAAATATACGGATACGTAGAATTTTAACGGATAGATACTGTGTGCGTGGCGGGCGGTGTGTGCGGGGTGTAGGAGGGGGAGTGATGCGACAGGTTTTGTTTGACTCACATTTTTCTGTTCACACATCGCATCCAGTAATGACGGATTCGTTGAACGTTATACGGTGCCTATGTGTGAACAGCGCATAAATTTATGACGTATCCGTCAAAAACGTACCAGTAAAACGGACTCCCATGTGTGAACGGGCCGTTATAAGAAAGTGAAGCAAAAAATGTCCTACGTGTGCGTGAGTAAAATCAAAGCCCAAGCAGGCGCAAATGGTACTGAGCCTTATTGTCACTGTCAACGTCTCAATACGGAATGACAACCGATCGGCTTCCTATGGTCTATATGTGTGTGTGTGAGGCCATGTATTTACAAGAACGCCGGCTTCCTATTACTTGCGTCACTTAAGAACACAGACCGTTCCGTCTTTCATTTTTTCTTGGTCTGAGTTCTATTGGTTAATATTTGACAACGATGATCGGACTATCGTATATCCTTTTTCGTAGTAGATCCTCAGATACCAAACCGAAATTTTTGCCGAGTAGACATGTACAGTCGAGGACAGAAAATGTTTATCACATTTCAAAGTCGATTCCATCGCAAACCGCGCGCAATAAGGTTTAATATGTCATAACAATCCACGTCTATCAATTGTATTTTTATTTCCGGTCAACCTTATGAAACCAATGTGCAAGCGATTATAGACCGTAAGGTGGTAAACATTTTTAGTCCGAGACTGTACCTTTTGTATGAAAAGCAGTAATTTTTTTAGCGATTTCGAAGTTGGTCTCATAGTAAACGTTGATCGTATACATTAGTACTTTACGTGGTTTCATTTAATGTCATATTGTCGTATCCACCCCGTATGTTTTTTTTTCAATACATACAATAAGTATGTATTTTTGGGCATAGATTTTCCAACTGTAGTACTTTCATAAAAGACAGCCTTATACAAATATGTAATTCATTTTATAAAGAAAACTAGTTGCACCCCGCGGTTCCACTCAGGTACCCGAGGGATATATTGCTTTTCCGGGATACAAAGTATCCTTTGTGTTATCCAGAACATATTCTACCAGCGTGCCAAATGTCATCCAAATCCGATCAGCTGTAGAAGCGAGATAACAATATATCTTACCTGACAACCCTCAAAGTCCCGTCAACTGAATTCAAATCCCAAAGAGCGAGATAGTCATACTCTGTCATAGGTATGGGCACGCCATCTTCGTCTCTAGCGACACTAGCGCCGCGGTCGATCGTGTAGCGTAACACTGGCTGCTCGTCGGGGTCATGCGCGCGAGCGCGGTATATCTGCGTCCCTACCTGTTGGACTCTATACTGTTAGGAATAAGGCTGAATATTGTATAGTCAGCAACAAAAGAAGCTGATCACTTTAGTACAGTAGTACCCAACTAATAAGGCGCGTCGTGAATCTTCGTTCGCACAGAAAATAAAGTATGGCCCGAAGATTAACAAAAGAATGCATAAAACTTAAAATCAATTTTAGATCACTACTATAAGGTTCATAATATACTGCAGCTGTTAGTTCCGTCTCACTCGTAAGTCACGCCCCTCCGCACACATGGCGGCAGCTGCCGACCAATAGCAATACCCGCGCTTTGAAAATGTTTCTTCTGCGCAGGTACATCGGTAAGCCATATTAGTTGGGTACTACTGTACCGTGTCACATTAACAAATTTTCAGATTGCATACAAATTCTCAGGATAATGTCAATAGATTATTATAAACGGTCACTAAAATTCAAGAGTTGGCAAGGTGATTCTTCTTATATTTTAGAAGGACTTTATATTGTTAGTGGTTAGGTCTAAAATTTAATGATACAATCAACTGACCTGAGTATTCTCCCTCACAGTAACAGATCCAGGTTCTACGAGAACTGGTGGCTTATTGTTGACATCGACTATGGTGATATTAACTAGTACAGCTGCACTTAACTGCTGGTCACCTATACCACCATCTAACGCCACCTGAGATAGTTAATACATATAAGGTCCTAATAAATTAGTGAACTTCCTCTTGAGGGATGAATGTATAGGTCATTAGTAATCAAAAAATAATATTAGAAAAATAATCCGAGGGAAAAAAAAAAAAATCCTATACTGTCTCTATGCAAATCAAAGAAGCCGCGCGAAGGTTTTTTTTTTTTTTTTCCTCGGATTGTTTTTCTAATATTATTTTTTGATTACTAATGACCTATACATTCATCCCTCAAGAGGAAGTTCACTAATTTATTAGGACCTTATATATTTACTTAATTTACATGGGGTATGTGAAAATGTCCATTTGAATCACAAGAGGTCACTGCGATCACCATCCTAAATGCCAGAGAAATATACACAACTTTATCTATGTTTTCATGATCCCTTAAAGAGAAGTCAGTATTTTGGGTAAGTCTTAAAGTTTGGCATTTCTAAACAAGCAGAAGGAACAGAAAATTAACAGTTACACAATAGTCAAAAAAATCTAATTGGCCCAATTTGAGAACACTTATACATCCATGTGCTAAAAAGAGACAAACATAGTGCGACAAGAAGAGACACCGCCTTGTCAAAACGGGCTTATTAGATGAAGGGTATAATATTCAAATTCAAAATTTCTTTATTAAATTACATGTTTGTAAATTTGGGGTTGGGACTCTCCTTTTAAGTTTATAAAACCCAAAAGGAGAGTCCCAATCCCTGTAATTTACAAAAATGTATTATAGCAGAAAGAGGCTGCACTATTGAGTATCTTTGTTAGTAAATCGTAACGAACGCCATTAATGATTTCATCTAATGACGCGGTTCGACGATGACCATTCGTAAGCCCTGATTGGTAGAAATTTATTAGTGGTGTTCGTTACGATTAAAGATACGCGGTAGAGATCTTAGTTATGATTATTGCCGAAGAGGAATACGTACCACAGTAAGCGTGTACCGGGTACTCTTAGGGTTGGTCTTGTCGGGATCTAGGTTGGATCCGTTGGCGACGCACACGACGCCCGAGTGCGACTCGATCACGAACTTGTCGCTCGCGCCGCGCTGGATGCGGTACACTACACGGTTGTTTGGCGACGAGCCGTCCGAGTCGCGGGCTTTTACCTAGTGGGAAGATGCTTTTAGATGGGAATTCTTGAGGAGTTGAGATAAAGAGATCACAAAAGAGGGTTATATTAAATCTTGCGGCACAGATGCAGTGACTGCCTATCGCTTTTTCTCTCATCGAAAGCTGCAGCTCATTATGGGATTCGGTCACGGCGTCTGACTACCACTGAGCTATCATCACTTCCAACATTGGAATCCCAAATACCCAATTGAATTGACGATGAACTCACATAGACACAGCGAACTCCATCACAATAAATGTAACATTTACTCTACAAATCAAAAATCTCTTTCTTGATAAATTAAATTACAATTCAGCCTGGAATATCTAGCACCAAGCTGTCTAAATTGCATTTTTTTAAAAGCTTTTAGTGATTTTCGTGACAATGAACGATTACATAAATGCAGCCATTTTTAATCCAATATGACGGCCGCCGCAAAATGGCAATTGATAATTTCCACATTAACCCCTATATATGATATAGGTATCAAATGAAAGTGCTTGATGAACAATAAGTAAAGTGACGTCATTGTAAATCCAATATGGCTGATGCCGCAAAATGGCGATTCATCATTTTCATAGTATACCCCTTATGATATGGATATCAAATGAAAGGGTTTCATTTACAACAAATAAAGGCTTGTTTAAAAAATAAAAAAAAATATTTGGATCGGCACTGATGCACAAAAAATTTTTGAGCAATAAAATAGTCGATCGGACTTCACCGAAATACATCACCAGCATTAGAGAGAGAAATAAAAATCTCCAGTTTCCGTACCTCAAGCACGCTAGTCCCTCCTGGCATATCCTCCGGTATGGATCTCTTGTACAACATCTGCGTGAACATGGGCGAGTGATCGTTCACGTCTTGTATGTAGATTGTGACGGGGACTGTCGACGAAAGAGGGGGGTCGCCAAAATCTCGCGCCCGGACCTATTCACGAAAAAAGTGCTCAGCAAATTCTTTTATTGATAAAAAAAGTTGGAAGTTCAAAGAAGAGTTCGATGAAGAATTAGATCGATAGAATTGTTATTTATCACCTCTCAGAGTAATATATTGATATGAAAAAGATTTTGAACTAAGCTGGCTCCATCAAGCGAAATTGCTTTCTATGTGCATTTCATGTGTATTCAATTACTGTTTTATAATGGCTCAACACATATTTTAGGGGATAAATTAACTAGCATAGTTATTAAATACGGGTTGAATGTGGCAAGTCGACAACACAAATTTGAAAGTATCTATATTTGTTTTATGAGATGAAAATGAAGAGTATCTCTGCGTAAACTACTAAATATTGTTATGGTTCTGAGGTCTCAATGAAAAGAGTTTTTAAAGAAAACATTAAATTATGAACCTTACAGTCAAATGAATAGGTCGTATATTGCCATTATCTCCAGGTATCTGCTCGAAGTCCAGCTGTCCCACCGGTGTGATGATACCCAAGTTTGGGTCTATAGAGAAGTTGTTTTTGTAATCGCCGCCGATTATGGAATATTCTATGTGACTGTTTTTTGTACCTATAGAATAATGAAACATCGTTGAAATCTATAGCTATAGAATCCCATAAATAGGGTACAATTTTGGAATCCATTAGGAATGATATTTTTTTGACACAATAAAATAATCCTGGCAAATATAAAGCCTGCTTAAGGCCTGGTATCCACCAAGCGCATTTTCTTACAAATGACAACCAAGCGACTAGAGTAGGCCGTATTTTGTATAAAGACTTCTCTGCCCTTATACCCGCTTTGGTTGATGGCTGTCCTAATTTGCTTTCAATCGAGATCTATCCTGTCATTAAACTAAATTAAAATCAAGTCTAAATTCAACAATAACAAAATTATCCACTTACCATTCAAATCAATATCCCTCGCTTCCAACACGAGTGGAGTCTCAAAATGCCTTTCATTTTCCAATAATCTAGCTTCATATTTATTAGCTAAGAACATCGGCGCGTTGTCATTGACATCTTCTATGTTTATAATGAGTTGTGCCGTGTTCCTGTTGCCTTTGCCGAGGTCATCCCTCGCTTCTACTGTGAGGTAGTGTCGGGATATCAATTCCCGGTCAAAACTATCACCACCGGCTTGTTTAACTGTTATTACGCCTGATATTGGGTTGAGATTAAGGCTGAAAAGTTTGGAAAATTGAGTTTGAGCTTTCGGTGAAGGAAAACAGGTGATCAACCTGGCTGGCTACCACCCTCAAGTTGATAATCTGTCAACAAGCACCTATCTTTCTTTCTATCGATTTGTTCCGACAGCTGCACTTGACTCTTTCTAGGCTTTGTGTGATTACCACCTTCGGCCACATCATCACTTCACATTTTTAGATTGGGGTCATCAATAAAAAGAAAAAAAAAAGATTACGCGATATACAGGTGGATATAACAATGCGGCAATAAATGAAACCACGTAAAGTACTCATACATACGATCAAGTTTTACTACGGGACCAACTACGAAATCGCAAAAAAAAAATTACAGCTTTTCATACAAAAACGTATAAAAAGTTGTACATTTTTTTTGCGATTTCGAAGTTGGTCCCATAGTAAAAGTTGGTCGTATTTATGTGTACTTTACGTGGTTTCGTTTATTGTCGTATTCATCCCATATAAATGGGTATTACTTAGCTTTGTTACCAAAATGGTAGCAAATGCATGTGGCTGGTTGGTATTCTAAATCTAGAAAATCTACTTACAGATTAGCGACACTCCCACCAAGACTAGTGTATCGTATTCCCCTGGTACCATAATTATCCGAGTCCTGGTCTAGAGCTTGTATCCAGGCGACTGTGGTACCGACTCCACAGTTCTCCGGGATAGAGACCGTATATAACGTCTCAGTGAACTCTGGATAGTTATCGTTCTCGTCTTTAATGTGTACTGTTATTGGTACTTCGCTATAAAATTAAACATATATTTTTTGTTTTTTTATGATTATTGGTAAGTAAAGGAAAGTTTGAAATATAAGCTAGATGGTTCAGCAAAGGGTTTCTAATATATATATATCGACGTGGATTTGGCTTAAGCTGGTTTTACTCTTTACGTCAAGGTTATAAAGGCCTTAAGCCGATTCACCAATATGAAATATTAATGTAGCAAGTACTTTATCAATAGTGAAGTATTGAATAGTTTAAACTTGAGGTCTAAGAAGATGTGTTTCATAGCTAATCAAATAAAAAATGTAAGCAAGAAAATAATAGATTTTATTGGTGATAGATAAGACAAACAAAAGTGAAAAAATCTGTAAGTACATACCTCATTTTAGGGTCTTTGGCAACAATTTCTTTGGCGACTAGACTGAAATTCATCACAGTGACCTTTTCATAATCCAAGAACGATCCGTCATTCACTCGAATAAGAAACGAAGCCTCATTGATACCTTTGAACGGCGTCACATCAAATACACCATTGTCACCACGAAGGTACAATTCAAAAGTTCCGTTTTTACCCTGAAAAGATACATTATTATGTAAATATAGCATGCACATGAGGGGTTAGTGCACCTGCACTTAACCTAAGGTGTCGATTTTTCTACTCACGCGTGTACAGTGCATTAGAAGCCTTATGAATGAAAATTATAGGCATTGTTCAATATTAAAAAACACTCGTTGATCTCTTCCTACTGATTTTCGTGACGCACACTCACGAGGCGCCGGCAGAATATCAGCGTTGGGGGGTACCTCAACATTAGGCTGAGTCGGCCGCCTCTTCTTTCCGAACATACAGATTCGATATTTATTTATACTTTATTTTACTGTTCTATTTTTATATTTACTATTCATTTGTGTTTTTGGAAAAATAAAATAATTTTCTTTCTTTCTTTCTTTCTATTACAACAATATATTTGAATGTAGGTTACTCTCAAAATAAGGTTCAATATTTCACAACAAAATAAATGTGCTTAACTTATTAGTTAATACTTAAACTGAAAAGGATTAGGCCCAATAATTAGCTTTATTACTTTGACATAGGGTGTAATAAATAATAATAATAATAAATTTTATTTCGCAAAAATGATATACAAAAACACTCAATCTTACATTAATAGAGTTAGGGACTTATCAGATAACCATATAATTATAAGTGTTTGTTGAAACCTCTGGTATCCAAGGTAAGAATTAACTTGTGTTATGGGTTCTTGTGTGTGTTTTAGGGTTGGCAATGTGTGAGTGATACTCCATCTACTGCATACATCCATAATTTAAGGTAATTGCTTAGCATAAGGTGGGCTGTATGCTTGTTTTCTACCCTAGTAGTAAAAGAAAAGACGTTTACCTGGTCATAATCAAAGACTTCAGGAATAGCATCTTGAAGGAATGTGATAGGAGTATTTTGCTGAGCATTCTCCAGCACTTCAGCAACATATCTGTCACTACGGAACCTTGGAGTTTCATCATTGACATCAGTTACAAGGACTGTCACTTCCGTTGTAGCACTTGGCAGCGGGGATACTGTGCGGGACTCTTCTGTAGCCTGAGGATATAAAATTTTAATATATTCATTAAGAATTCAAACAAACAGTTTTTTTAATATCATCCTTATATTATTAATATTATATTGTATACATTTATAATTTAATGCATTAAGTATTTTTAGAATGGGGGAATAAATGTTGAATATTAGTTTGCTTTAAAAAAAAGTAATACAATCAGACAGAACCTATATAAATACAAATCAAGTGCCGAATACATGAATGATCACCATTTGAGAACAGAAAGAAAAATTGGAAAAGTTGCCATGAAAATTGGAAAACTTGCAATAACTGTAAGTGCTTTTTTCAATGGGATTTTTGATGGTACACCATTAGTTGGGGCAGCTTGTTTAGAATAAATTATGCTGATAATTGTTGAATACAATAAAGGCTGATTTATTTATGGCTAGTAAACCAGTATCTGACATAAATTGAAATTAGATGTTTTTCTATTGATGTATGTACTTTATTTAAATATCTACCAAAATCTCCAATATGTAGGCTCCATTGCTATTGTTTGGGTCCTCTCTATCCAGTTGGTTGACGGTGTACACAATACCAGAGCTGCTGTCGATGTCGAAGTGTTCTTCACCTCCTGATATGATGCTGTAGGAGATGCGGTTGTTGATCCCTCGGTCACCATCAATGGCTCGTACTGAAATATTTGATTAAACACTAATTAGAATTACATAGGATTGTAGATGTGATGGTCAAATGTAAGTTAAATTACAACAAAATGATCAGCTATTGACATAATAAAATGTTTTTATTAGGACTATAAGTTTCACCAGTTCTGCTCCAATTCTTAACTATAAGTTAAAATTTTGTTATGTATCCCAACAACCCTTCCCAGCCAAAGTTCATACAACCTTATTGTACAATGCAAGCCGTTTATCTGGAAAATACCACTTTATTCTCAGAACTTATAAAGTTAGTATAAAGGAGCTTTGCATATTAAAATATTACCTTGCAGTACAGACGTTCCCACAGGCGCATCCTCACTGATCCTTGTGACAGGGCTAGCGACGACAAACTCTGGTGGCTGGTCCTCCACGTCCTGAACTTTCACTAGTATAGCCGCAGTACCAGTATTCACTCTCCCCTGGTTCGCACGGTCCACTGCCAACACCCTTAGTTGGTACAACGATTTACGCTCGTAATCTAAACGATTTGTCAATCGAATGACACCTTTCCCGTTTACTGTTTGTACTGAAAAACTTCCGACATCACCATCTAGCTCTTGCAAGTGGTATAGCACCTGAAAAAATATATTTAGACGATAATAATTTGTTACTAAACTGCTCAGACCAAGAAAAAAAGGCTAAACTGTTCTACTATTTTGTTTTGAATTTTACAAATACCTACTCAAACTCGAAGGATTTTTTCATAAAACAAAACTTCAGTTGTTGTTTATAATATTCGTCAAAACGCAGGCAAAGGTCTGAGCCATACAGCCTAGACATATTCATAAAGCTTTGATAAATTGTTTGACATTACAGTTATATTTTTGAATACAGCTAGTTATTGGGTTCGTTATTCTGTTTATGTTGTTTCTTGGGAGTAGATGAAAAAAAACCTTAGAAATTTATTTTAAAAAGTATGTATGAGTTCAATATTTTACTTGTCCATAAGCTCCTTCATCAAGATCAGTTGCTTCAACTGTTGCTAAAATACCAGGGGACGCATCTTCTTTCACAGTTATTGCGGAGGGATATGGTTTGAAAATTGGTTCGTTGTCGTTTACATCTTCAACTAACAACAAAAAGCTTTGCGTTATGAAGTTACCATCCCCTAGTTTTCCATCAGTTAATGTGAGGACAAAGGAGTATTCATCACGGACCTGAAAAAATAAGAAAACTTCATAAAAAACTTGTGAGACCATTTCCCATTTTTAAGAAGTTAACAGGTTAATCTATTATTTTTATTAATATTAAAAGGCTATTCCTTTATTTTATTTTTTTAACAGATAGCCAGTGCACGCAGTAACTTTATGATAGATATTTTTTGACATCTTTGACAAACTGGCTGCATAATACGAAAATAATTTTGGAAGCCATTATATTATTAAAAAAATGTTGCTATTTTTATTTTATAAAGTTTATGGCTTTTTTGAAAATAAGGTTACCAAAAAAAGTTTCCATATCATATAACTTAGGCACAGTAGTATTACTTTGGTAAAACTGTGACTTACTTAGGTCTTTTTTGTATTTACATTCCCCCTTACTCATAAAACTAATATACTGTTTAAAGGGTCACGTAAATAACGTCACTCTATTGTCATTGTCAAATAATGTGACATTATTTACGTGACCATTTAATCAGTATATTAGTTAAATAGCGCTTTATGAGTAAGGGGGATTGTATGTAGTTATGTTTACATGTAGGTAACATAATTACATTTTTAACCGACTTCAAAAAAAGAAGGAGGTTCTCAATTCGGTTGTATGTTTTTATATATTGGCATTTAGTAGATAGGTACAGACCTACCTACCTACTAGTAGGTACTTACTTCTCTATCTAATTCCTTAACTAAATAAATATTAGCTTCGTTGGACGAAATGGCTTCTAATCTTAAAATATCACTACCGAGTTGGTCTCTAATGCCAAATGTTAATGTATCTCCGTCGGGGTCAACGCCCCTCAGCCGGTATATTAGGCTACCTGAAATTAAACGTAACGGTTTTAATTAAATTAATTCATTGATAGAAAATTGCGGTAATTATTCTATTTTTTATTTCTTGTCTTTTGTTTGAAAATGGATTTCTTTTCAAATGTTTAAATATTCTTTTCAATTCCGGCCAGCCAGTTGGTATTTAGCTCATGATGATGCGTCCAGATAAAAATTGGGTAGGCTAGATGCTACACGTAGGTGTACGTGCGTATAGTCCCACAAACTTATCTGGTCCGGTGAGACAGTCGCTGTTATCACATTTGGTGGAGCGAACAACCAATGAACGCAGTGGTTAAGTAGGTAAGGGAAGCTGCTGTACCTTGATACATTTTTCATTAAATTATTTATAACAATAAAAGTATGATGCCTTTGCTGATGAAAATATTTGTATCTTAAAAAGAAACTAATTGGGCTCAAAATATAAAATATACAAAAGTACAGATTACCATCTTCATAGCTTTTTTATTATATAATTAAGAAAAGGCATTTTGATCAAGGTACAACAGTGCCAATGTACCTTGATACGGCACATGTTGTACCTTGATCATGGGCAGTTTTATGACAAATAAAAGGGATTATAGAATTGAATATCAATATTATATAAGTTTTCTATATTTCTTATAGTTATATAACTCACGCATAACAATTCAAACTGAATTGAATAAAAATATATTCATCATTAACATCTTTTATGTATCATTGTAGCCTAATATGATTTTCTTTTAATTAGAATTTTTTTTTCTTCGTCTACCTCTGAACATTCCGATATATACTTAGGTATCTTTAAGAATCTGTTTCTTTACTTTCAAAATTTTGATCTTAGCCTTCATGTCTTTTTTAACTTTTTGTTTATTTTTAATGATTATTTATATCGTTTTTTTTTCCAGTCTCTGTTAAAATCCTAGACTTTCCTTTTGGTCTGCCTTTCCGAACTTCCTTTCTTGGCTCAGCTTTTGGGTGCAGTATTATCATTAACGGGGTTAAAGGGACTTGAGGGACCTGGTAATTTTTTCTGCAGAGTTTTATTTAATCCTCCATCAGTAGTAGTTTTATCACATACAATCATCAATGCATCTTGAGATGAAGCTTGGGCCGCATTATCAGAATAGGGAAGGTCGGTAAAAGCACAAAAATGTTACAATTTGTTCCTGAAAATTATCAGATTATCAAATAACATCGAGACATAATAAATTGCTGTACCTTGACCATAATCAAGGTACAGCAGATTGATGTAGGTCAAGGTACAACACCACCACCATTACCTTTTTATTCACCCAAAAAAATTATTCGGTTATGTTTAGCTAAGATTTAAATAGCACGTCTAAAACGCTAATAAACTAACTCTCTAAAACAGCAATTTGTTAAAAGCTTCGTGTTTAATGCGTTTAGTTATCAAGAAAGTAACAAAACACAAAAAACCTACTTTTTAGCACCAAAAAATGTATAGCTGTATCACCCCCAAACGCCGAGAAATTCCCGCTTGCAACTAAGTTCATGATGATCACTTTTCTCTAAACGTCAACACACCATAGATGATTATGGGTAAAAAGATCGGGAACATTTAAAAAACATCACATGATCAAGGTACACGTAGTATCAAGGTACAGCAGTCTCCCCTATAGCTCTTTGATCAATGGCGAAAAAACCGGGCCATATAAGTTTGTTGCGCTCTTTCATGGATGCATAGGATTATTTACCACATGGAGTAAACACTTATGTATGCTATTTACATAAAATACAATTGTCATGTAATTACCCCCCCCCCCATCCCGCAAATTAAGGTCATCACCTGCCTGCCCTATTCCCAATCACTTGGGGTCGGCGCAATGTGTCCGCTTCTTCCATTCTGCTCTTCTATCCGTCATACCAGTATTTACTCCATTCTTACCCATTATCATGTTTCACACAATTCATGCATTTCGGTCTTCCTCTTCCCGTATCCAATTTCATATTTAACTCTTATGGGCACGTCATAAATACCATGATAAACGGTTCCCTCTCAACTTTTCAGTCACTGGTGCCCCAGATCAATGTATACATAATGTTAATGGACTTCAACATAGGTAGGTAGGCTTACCAAAAATACCTAGGTAGGTACCTACTTCTCATTAGGTAGGCTTCATATCCAATCAACTCAAGCCCGATGGTAAGAAGGTTAATTGTTTCTCTCTAAGTAAATTAATTAAGTCTATATTGACATATTATGGCCAACACAATGACTAAACATTACATAATACCATTTACCGATTAGTGTCAACGTCGGGGCAAGTGGGGATCACAGTAGGGTTTCCCTATGTTTGTGTCTGTAGTCTTGGCAACCCCACTCCACCTGATCCCCTATTTATGAGTAATTTCCGGTTGTCAGTGCCGGTGTTATGTTCACAGCAAATAACAGGGACGTTTAGAAGTTTTGCCTTTTTGGTATGATAAACGTTGTTATCAAGAATTTAGATCCATATGTTTAATTTATTTTCTATAGAATCTCACCTTATTTAACGACTGTTTTAGCTAGAATGAGATTCCTACCCCTGGAGTTTCTTTTCATTGTCATGAACGCAGTTGGAGAGTACAAATACTGGCCGGCAGGTAATTTTTTTTTTTTATACAACTTAGTCGATAAACAAGCATACGGCTCGCCTGATGGTAAGCGGTTACCGTAGCCATATAGACACTTGCAACACACGAAGCATCGCTCACGCGTTATCGACCTATCCCCCCTCCCCTATGAGCTCTGGCAACCTTACTCACGCGCAGGAACACAACTTTACACAACATAAAGTTATTTGGCTGCGGTATTCTGTAAGGTGGAGGTACTTCCCCAGTCGAGCTGCTCTTTGAGCGAATAAACGCTATGCTCTACCTCTCTTAAAATAATATATATATATTCCAAATTCCAAATTCAAACTTACCAACGGGAGTATCGATGCCTTCTTTCAACCTCACAACGATTTCTGACTGGCCGTCTATAAGAAACCGTGGCGGCCGATTCGCGACCACTACTTCCAAAATCGTCAGCAGCAACCAGAAAACCTTGAGGCATATTCCTGTTTTTAACCGCACTCGTGGCAGGTTGCGGTCGGTCCCCACCGTGGCATGCATTGTCGATCACCTGACACATCTGCCTTGATTGTTTATCGGGACAAATAGCATTTTCCCGGCGCTTTTCTTCGCACGGTTTCTCCGTGGGAGTATTTAGCTTCGTGCTCTACCGGTGAAAGTATTGTCACCTCTGTTGACACTTGGCGGTTTAATCTCCTTTACGTGCTGATGTTGAGTTCGCCACCACCTGTAATGGAGGCAGGTGTTAGTTTGTCGTTTTATCGATAGATTTGAAAGGCGTAAAAGGTGTAAAAGGCGAATGAAAGTGACAAATGTTGAGGTAATAGAAACTATTTGCTGGTGAGTAAATAAATTATAAATCAATACGTCTGGTCATGTAGTTAGCGGTCGGTCAGTAATTTGAAACAAAAGACAAATGTATGTTATAATGCACATGTGAAGCAGGCATGTGAAACACATATCGTTATCTACACTTATATGGTGTTAAACACGTTAAATCTAACAAATTGTTTCAAAACTTTTGCGCAAACCCATATAAACTGTAAATAGCTAATTTCTTTGGTAAAATATGTCACATTTAATGGGTACGGGCAAGAGAACAGAATTGAATTTCCCGAGAGAATTTCTGACCCCATTAGGTTGCTTCAGACTTGCCACTTCTGCCTTCTTTAAATCTTCACCACTGTTGCTTTCATCTTTGGTTCTTTACTCTAGCTCAGGTCTTATTCTATTTCTATTGCCATATTTATTTCGCTCATTTATAAATTAACTATCACTTCTGTCTCTCTACATATGAATTAATTACTAAATAATGAAGATGGTGCAAAAGGCCCTTACATTAGTGGTTATCGTGTAAGTGAACTAGCGCGTATCCGAGGCTGCGCATTTGCTAACTGGCCGTATCCCATTGTGTACTAATGCCTGAGTAATGACGTCGTTGGCACATAATCTTGCTTAAATAATGAGAAGCTCTAGTTCTCAAATAATCGTATTTAATCTGCTATGCTACAGGTCAAAGTTGTGACGGATTTGAATGATCGCATGTTTAACTAATTATTATGTAAGTTTGTTTACTTGTTCATGAGTTTTGTTGGTCTTTATGAAAAAGTTGTCCGTTGTTGTTACGGCCGCTCTTTGAGATGGCACGCCTAATGCTACTTCTGCTTAGGGACTCAGAGAATTTCCGCAACAATCACATGAACATCTTTCGATGCTCTCTCAATGCACCCTAAACAATGCAGTCTTATACTTTTTCCTTATACCAAAGCTCGAGTGTTACGATGTAGAAAACTCATTTGTCATTACATACTTGAACTTTCACTTAAATAATAGTCATGAAAATAGACAATGAACTAAAACAAGTAATAAAAATTAAGCAAAATAATGAGAACAAAATTAATGTTGAAGATGTTACGCCAATTGCAATTATTAAAAGAATGACTCTATGTAATGAAGATCATTCACACGCATCATGTTTTGTGAAACAATTGTTAATTACATAAAGAGAAAACAATTAAAAAAATTGACCTCGCGCCCTCTGGCGGATGTTATACATGTCGTTGACGTATTTGACGTTAGACCACCAACCGCCAACCGGCGCGGGAGCACGAGTTGAAACAAAAGGAGCAGTCAGCGCAACGGATGCGAAGGCCAATGACTATTGTGTGTGGAAAATTGTACACTATCGGGGAGTGACCTTTGGAAATTCGTCATTACGATTGATGAACTTTATATGCTCGTTTTGTTTTAGTGGGCTATTTAATTTGACTGTAACTGCAGTGTCGCAATACTTGGGTGTAGAGTTGAACCCTAAACTTTGTTGGTACCTTTTATTTCAATAAGCCTTTTAGTTAATTTTAGGATGATGAAAAGATAGCATTTGGTCTTTGTTATTTGCGACCCAATTTCCAATCTAGGTAGAGCAATATCATATTATTAGTTTATCCTAGAATAATGAATAGCTGAGAGAGATATTTTTCAAAGACAAGTCAATTCTGCACCAGATTTATAATGAATTTGATTATAGTAAACGAGAATAAAAATAGTGGTTATACCAAACTGAAACAAACAATACTTAACGATGCCACATCTTGGATGTCTTATTTCCAAGCGTCAAAAAATTGCAATGTATCATGACAATAAATTGGTCCAAAAAATCAACGAATTGAATGAGCTCTAAGTGGCTGGGCATCAAGCGAGACGGATAACAAAGTACTGCCGAAAGGAGTCCAAACGAGAGAAAGCCTCCATCCTCTGTTTCACACATGAATATTATTTAAACCTTTCTTCCATATAGCTATAATGCTCAGAACCTTGGGATGTACCTAATGTTGATGACTGATTTATACCGTTACGACACCTTGTGATGCTTTCAGACCGTTTAGATGGCCTACTAATCTACTGGATACTGGAGTCTACGTATGATGAGGTTAGGATCATTGTGTACTAGGTGATTCAGTTTACGTACGTAATGGATAAAGAGTGACCGTTTTTATTTAACCTATCAGGATTTTTTCAGCTTTTTCATGTTTATCTTTCTAATCAACACAATAGTTTATCACTGTTAGTCTTTATTTTGTCGTCGTGGAGTTGTTATAATAGTTATCAAATATCCAAGATATCAATCAAATCGTGTTATTTTAGATTTTGCGGTTACTGGTAACATCTGCTTGAGTTACCCCATGTAGAGAATCTTTAGTTCATAGCTCTTACTATTAATAGAACAGTATTTAGTTACACTTGTTCATCGAGCATTCAAGTACTTCACCAGTATGATATCAAAACGCCTTGTAGAAGATAGACGACCAAATTTTCTATAGGCTCTATTCTTAGTTGTGTTATATTTGCCCACTTAGTTATTTTTAAAAAGTAGCTTGGCACAGACCATAATGATTCTTTTACTTTGATGCTGCTCGGCTTTGATGTGATTTGACCTGAGTTAGTAAATTTACCAGGAATAAAGCGAAAGAAGTTGCGAAGAATTCTAAAGAGTATTAATTATGATGTAACGATAAGCTCTAGGAAACACTTTGCCAATCAACATAATAGTACTATTACGAGTAGTTAAATCTAATAAATTACAATTTATCTAATTTAGCAGTATGTTAAACTATGGTATTTTTAGTAGTACGCACAGTAAAATAGGCCTATAACAAACTTACTGACGTTCCGCCTGTCATAGACAAAGTAGAACCTAATTGCCTTTAATGCGATAAAATAAACGGTTTGTTGCTTAATTATGGCTTTTGGTACCTCACACGTGAGTAAATTACCTACAGTTATAATTTTAAGGTTTGTTATGGAATGTACACAAAGTCTATGAGTATTTATTTCTATTGGTAAAATTTTCATAGCTCCGACCGCTACGTTCCGGTGGAGGGCCTGTCTGAGAAAATACGCCACTTTTTTATAGTAAGTAGCTACCGTCGCGCGTCGCATTAGCATAATAACTGACGATGTGTTATAAAGGCTAAATAACTCTTAATTGCAATTGCAGGTACATACCGATGGGAACTTCAGTAGGTTTGACCTTCTAGTTTGCCCTAATAGGGCCTTAATTTAATAAATGGCGTTGACTTTGATATCCGTAGGTGTTCCGCGACAGATTTTATACTTGAGATTGCCTGCCAGTTAGGTGTTACCCCACTCCACTCTGTACTTCTTTGTTTAGCCAATAAGTTTTTTATTTTAGCTGTCCCCTACGGTTTCACCCGCGTTCCCGGGACAAAAAGTAGCATATGTCCTTCTCCATACCATATGCTATCTGCATGCCAAATTTCATGATGATCCATTGAGTAGTTGAGGCGTGAAGGCGTAACAAACAAACAAACTCACTTTCGCATTTGTAATATTAGTTAGGATTCAATTAAGAAATTTAAATTGACATCAAAATTGACCGAGGCCTCCGAAGACCAGCAGGCGGGGAGCTTTTTTTGCCAACGCATCAGCTTGCCGATCCAAAGAGGAAACGCGCCAGCCTGTTAGGAACCTCGCCGTCAATCGGAAGCAGCGGCAGACTTGAGGACATTTTCTACAAATAGATTGTAATTTGTACATATTTGGAATTCCGTATTGAGAAAACAATAAGATAAAATTTGATTTCCAATGTTTCCGAACATTATTTCATTTCGTTACAGAACATTTCATCAAGTTTATCATTTTTTCTCACGGCTCTAAAATTAAGTGAATCACAAAATGATCTCAGATTATCTTCGGTCATCATCCATATGATACTTGAACGCATAACTAGCCTGATTGCAAAATAAGTAATGTCTTTTGATATGCGAGTAAAACAAAATGTTTGTGTGGTTTATAAACATTTGAGTCTTTACGAAGTAGGTATTTCGCAATCAATATGCTTCATTTTCCGGTCAAGCTTAATCAATGGTATTTCTGACACAGAAACCTAACCATAGTCTTATTACAGAATCACGTAAACAGTGTTCGAGTAAACTATCGACAAAAGTATAGTATAGTATAGTAGAACCGCAGTTTTACAAGAGATGGTAATACTGTGGTAGAAGCTCGTGGTGCATTAAGATTAGCAGTTCTTAATCGATCGGCAAGTTAAGCTACCACCGTCGTGGTCGGTACATGGATCGGTGACCGCCTAGTGGTATTTCAAATCGAGCGTCACTTAACTAGCTTAACGACTATAGTCGTTAAGCTAGTTGGAGGCCTTTTAGGCGGCTTGAAAAATCTAACAGTAGGTTGACCACTAGCCTACCTCCACCGATCCGCAGTGGGCACGAGTGGTGGAGTACTTATATGCTCATTCGGTTTACCTTTCACCCTGATTTGTGAAAGGAGGCCTGTGCTCAGCAGTGGGACATTATAGGCTGATGATGATGATGATACAGTACAAGAATAGTAGGTACCAATACCTATTAGTTTTCTAGTTTCGTAGCATATAGGTACTTTGCTTACCTTGGTATCAGATAGATTGGTATGAAGAAATGTTCCAGGAAATGTATCATTACGTATTTTAGAAATTATCTATACTAATAATATTATAAAGAGGAAAGATTTGATTGTTTGTTTGTTTGCATAGAATAGGCTCCGAAAGTACTGAACCGATTTGAAAAATTCTTTCACTGTTGGGAAGCTACACTATCCCCGGTTGACATAGGCTATATTATATTTTCAAAAAAAATAGGGATCCTTACTAAAACTCTAATAATGTAACCCAAGGTGTAAAAAAATTACCTAAAATATTCATTACATCGCGTGCGCTGCGAAAACTATTGATGATAGAATAAAATAATGTACTACGACTTTGCAGAATATATTATTATTTACAAAAAGTGTCGCGATACCATATGTCTAACTATTATAGTTATGCCACAATAAGTGTTTTTCTATTTTAAAAATTTAATTGAAATGTCGCCGCTGGAAATGGCTCTCTATTTGTATCTTGGTATTAATCCTTATCAAAATAAATTACTTCATATTCAAGACTGCTTCAATACCTTTATATAACTTTTTGAATTATTCAATTCGGACATTCCATTCAAAAGATATCACGAGTTTAAAAATATAAGTATTAGCAGAATCACGTCACTGGGGTACGGGCCGTTCGGGAGGGAGCCAATCTCTTTGCGTGTGGTTCAGTGTTTGTAAAAAATGGCTTGACCGTTTGTTATGAAATTTTGTGTGTATAGGTCTGAGAATAGGACGTAAACTATTTTTCATACCCGCAGGGTAGGGTAGGGTAGGCTAGGCTAGGGTTAGGTAGGGTAGGGTAGGAGAGGGGAGGGTAGGAGAGGGGAGGGGAGGGTAGGGTAGCACCACGCGAACGAAGTCGCGCCGGGCAGCTAGTGTTTTATACAACTTTGAATAAATAACGGATGAAATATTTCGCAGTAATAAAAACTCCGCTATATTACTAGGGGTATAGCTTATCTTACATATTATATTTTCACTGCGACATATTATTATGTCTTAAGAAAGTCTTACCATATCTATGGATATCCTCCTCCTATATACATTTTTATTAATGTGTATAAAAAAGCAAAGATTTGTTGTTTTTTAAAATATGTAGTAGTTACGGATTCTGTCATCTTAAACTTTCGAATTAAATCGACGTTTAGTAATGTTGACGATGATTACGTTTATTACATATAATTCATCTCAATTAAATGATTACTGCCACAAATATTTTCCTTGCTACTTCATCATCATTAGAAAAGTTTGGTGAGCGTTTCCATTCTGTCTTGTTGTCCGTTACTTCTCCACAAAACTTTAATTAAGATTTAATTCCGTGAATCAATTGAATACTTCTTTGAATCTACTACTACTTTTAATACACTTTTTTTTTCTACTTCTTTTAATGTAATCTTTTTTTGCTAGTCTGTTCTTTAGGTAGTAAGGACATCCCTCTTATACGGACATAACTCTTCGCTTCTTTTTTCTTTATACGAACAGCAAAGGAGAGGAACTCTCTTCCGGGTTCTGTGTTTCCCGACACCTTCCAGGCCAGAATGAGGCATTTTCTGAGTAAGCGTGCTTGCTTCATCCTCAGCCTCATCATAACTCCTCCTGGGGTCAGTCGAAGACCAAACTGAAGCCCATTCAAATAAAAACAAAACTATGTTATCCCAGTATCGGAAATAGTTTTATAAGAAAATCTACAATAAAACGACATGAAGCCCGATGATGTCCAAAGATTTTCTGGGATGTTAATATCCTTTAATGTTATGCTTATTTATTTTAAAGAAGAATTTATAAACTCACTTTCACATATTTATAATGGTGTTTTTATAGGGATAGGATAGGAAGCTTCCTTTTAATGAAAGAATATTTCGGATCCGACTGGTAGTTCTAGAGATTAGCCCGTTTAAACAAACAAACAAAAAAACTCTTCCTCGCTTAATTATATTATATTACTAGCTGTCTCGCGCGGTTTCACCCGCGTTCCCGTGATAAAAAGTAGCCTATAATCCTCGGGGATAATGTTGGTTCCTATTAGTGAAAGAATTTTTCGAATCTGACTGGTAGTTCCAGTGATTAGCACGTTTAAACAAACAAACAAAAAAACTCTTCCGCTTTATTATATTAGTATAGATTATGAAGTACGATTTTTGGTATCGTATCGTAACTCACAATGGAGACGTAGTAAACAGAAATCCGGAGATAAAAAGCAGGTGAGCCGCTTTTTTACGCGAAAGTATCTGGGCCTAGTCGCAGTTAATTATAGGGCATCTCCTTCCTTATTCAGTTTTTTTCTCTACATATCTGCGTACAGAGCAATCGTTTCTTTGAAGTTATATCCGCATTCACACTTCTTTTTTTTTTTTTTTTTTTTATACCACTGTGGTGGCAAACAAGCATACGGCCCGCCTGATGGTAAGCAGTTACCGTAGCCTATGGACGCTTGCAACACCAGGGGTATCACTCGCGCGTTGCCGACCCTGAAGAAACCTTTTCATACCCTTTTTGAAGAACCCCATGCCACCTCCATTGGGAAAACCCCGGCGGGGAGCTCATTCCACAGCCCGAGCGTTCGCGGAAGAAAACTCCTTTTAGCCCGCACAGTTCGAAACAGTTCTGGTTTCAATGTGTGTGTATGGATTCCCCGTCGATGGCGAGAGTTGCGATGGTGGAAGGTAGCCGTGGGCATCAAATCAAACAATTCCTTAGAACACTCTCCGTTGTACAAGCGGTAGAACACACATAAGGAGGCAAAGTCTCTCCTCAGACTGAGGGGCTCTAAACCGCTTGTGAGCTCGGGATCGTCAACAATTCTGGCGGCACGTCGCTGGACCGAGTCTAACGGCCCAAGCTGGTATCCCGGTGCTCCCGCCCATAGATGACAGCAGTACTCCATATGAGGCCGGACCTGCGACTTATAAAGTTGCAGCCTTTGCCCCGATGTGAAGTACTGCCTCGCTCTGTTGACCACTCCAAGCTTTTTGGATGCCAGCTTAACCTTGTCTTCCAAATGACTTCGGAACAACACGTCGCTAGAAATGTCGACGCCAAGGATCCCAATGCTTTGACTGATGTTCAAGGAAGTGTTCTGGAATTGTGGAGCCACAGACCATGGGGTTTTCTTAGCGGTGAACGCGCAGGCTTGAGTCTTAGTGGGGTTGAACTGGACTAGGTTTAGTCGACCCCAATCGGAGACACTACTTAGTGTACTCTCGATTTCAGACACCAGCCGTTCGCCGCTTTCCTCTACCTCGGAACGAGGGATATTTGCACGGCCCGTATAATGGGAGTCCCCTGTACTGTCGTCCGCATAGCAATGAATGCCGTCAATAGACAGCATATCATTGATATGCAGAAGGAACAGTGTTGGGGACAGCACAGAGCCTTGCGAGACGCCGGCATTTATGTCCATGCTATCGGAGCAGCTACCGTCGACGACGGCTCTTATGCATCTGCTGGACAGAAAGCTGGCGATCCATTTGCATAATCCCTCGGGAAGCCCGTATGCTGGTAACTTCGTGAGAAGACCCCTGTGCCACACCCTGACAGACTTCTGTATTCTATATTAAAAGTGTGTGCCGATTTTTGTTACTCTTGATAGAGTAACAGTATAGCGTTATGGTGCGTCCATGCTTGGCGAACCGAGCACGAGCCGAGCCACGAACGAACCTACAACGACCCGACAACGAGCACGATGCGAATCCCTTTGTTCGTGATAAAACTGACAATCGCGCTCGTTCGAGGCTCGCAAGCCCGTCACCGCTGCGCGAATCGTGCTCGTTCGTGGCTCGGCTCGTGTTCGGTTAGCCAAGCATGGACGCACCATAAGGTTTTATATCCAGCAGAGATGTGTAGCGAGCGAGGAATCTGTGTTTTAGCCATTTTAGCTGACAAATAGAATCTATAACGTGAAAATGAAGCGATCCTAATTGTGTGCTAACACATTCCTCGCTACACAGTTCTGATGGATGTCCACCCTTATGGTTTAATGTATCTGGACTACCTATATTACCTATATTTAAGTTACCTATATTTATCGGACGGTGTCAGATAGGCAGGTAGGTATCTATTCAGATCATTCGTTTAATTATTTCCCTACTCCATATATTGATTTGACTAGCAGACCCCCGCGGTTTCACCCGCGAACGGTTTGACTTTTTTGCGCGAAACACAAATTATTTTTACAGCAAATTACACAACAATTGTTTAAGACGCGTCACGGGAAAGTTCCATTTCTGTGCAGTGGTGTCTTTATAATTTTCGATTTCTACATCCAACAATGATTTCACCGTCGAGTAATCCTCGAAAAGCGGGAACCTGTCACGCGCGGAACATTCAATCTTGGGCTAAAAATCGGGTCGTCTGGCAACGCTGATACAAAGTCACAAATAACATACAATTTACAGTTTCACTGCTCTCATAAAAAAAATCATAATACCCAAACTTATTTGGCCTCAACGACACTGAGGTCAAATAATAACAACCTGTACGCTAGATTGGGACAAAGAAATACGCTTAGTCTTGCTCACACATACACGTTTTGACAAATGCGGATCTTGGCCTGTCTATCTGTAATTCTCCGCTCAAACAAATATCAAAGAATATTTAAATCAAAAGCACTAAGGAGTATTGATATCAACTTCGATGCAAATCACCCCTAAAATAACTTTCTACCCCTTTTTGACCCCGTTCGGCGATGATTTTCAATAAAATACGAAACACGTCTTCCATCAATTCTGTTAAGGAATGTTTATGCAAAATTTGAAGTAGATCGGACCAAGGAATCACGTTGTCCCATACAAACTTTGCCCCCGTTTTTCACCCCCTTAGGGGTAGAATTTCGGAAAATCCTTTCTTATCGGATGCCTACGTCATACAAAGAACACACCCTCCAAGTTTCAGGTCTCTACGATCAGCGGTTTAGGCTGTCCGTTGATTCTCAGTCATTCAGGACAAAGCATTTTATATGTATAGATAATGGCGTTGATATATGAAAATACTACATCAATTTCAGTGATAGCAGTTAAAACTTTGCATAACATTGACTTCAGTCATTAATTTTATATTGTTTTACAGCCCAAGTTTGTTGTTTGCTCAGGGGTGAGCCAAGGGAGACTGCTTTATTTTATGTTTCTGATGTTAATGCACTCTCCATACAGTAAAACTGCAAAAAAATCACACTTGTTCTTTTTTTAGGAAATTTTGATTTCATTCTCAAAATGGTCATTGTCCGGCTTAAATGTTACCTCTCGGAGCGTTGAAATAAAAAAAATACACAGTGTTTTATGCCTATGCATAAAGAAACTAATTTACATGATTATCATCTTCCACCGATGAGTTAAAAACTTCTATTGACAATCTAAATAAGCTTCTCTCCGACTCTATGACTCAACAAGAGTCTAAGCTCGCAGCCGTGATGTCCTCCATAACCGAGATTAAGAAACAGAACGACGACATTCGAAAATCGGTAGATTTTTTATCCGAGGAGTACCATGATCTAAAAAAGAAACTTGTTACTATGGAGTGCGAAAGGAATAATCACCTGTTACAAATAAAATCCTTAGAAGATAAATTGGAAGTGGTGGAGAGAAATTCTCGCTCTACAGGTATCGAACTGCGTAATTTCACGCAGAAGTCGGGCGAAACCAAAAAAGACTTATCGGAAATGGTAATGAAAATTGGCGAAGCACTAAACTTACCTATCCAACAACTGGAAATTAAGGATGTTTTTCGAACCAAGTCCAAAGCTGAAAATAAGCCCATCATTGTTGAATTAACCTCGGTAATCAAAAAGGAGGCGATCGTAGACTCCTTGAAAAAATTTAAACGTGACAGACAAGGTCAATTGGAATCGTCTTCATTTGGTATCTCTGGACCATGTACAAGAGTTTTCATATCTGAAACACTCACTACTAAAAACAAGAAGCTGTTTACTTTGGCCCGAGATTTGGCAAAGACCAATTCCTACAAATACTGCTGGTCGTCACACGGATACGTTTATGTAAGAAAAGGAGATGGCCACCCGGCCATCCGCATTACCAACGATGAGGACCTGGAACGCCTAAAGACTGATAAGTGACTAATAGTCGTCTTTAATTTAAGTTCTCTGCAACGGTTATATATTGTTCTCACCTTTAGTTTTCGCATGATTACTCCTAACATTAAATTGTCTAAATTGTTAAAACTAACTCAACACTCACAAGCACACTCACAAACACACTCACAAACATACTCACAAATACACTCACTCACATGTACACAAATACACATTATTATCTCAAATCTAGTGCAAGTCACAAAGTTATCTAATAATACACATTATTACTTAATAACTATGGATCCTATACAATCAACCTCGGACACCTTTTGTTCAATTCTTGGCCCAATGACCTTCCCTAATTATCAAAATGATTAATACACATAATAGAGATATATTTAATGAACTAGACGATCATAGTATAACACAATCAATCTCGTGTGATCCCGAAGATTGTATTACTCATCTAAAAAATACAAATGACAATACGTTAATAATGACACTCAATATTCGAAGTGTTTATAAAAACTTGGATCAGTTTCAAATTATGTTACATAGATGCAGCCTAAATCCTCAATTTATTATTTTAACAGAGTGCTGGTTGCAGTCTCACAAAAATCCACCAACTATACCAAACTACAACACCTTCTATACTACTAAACTTAAAAATCAAAATGATGGTATTGTAGCCTACGTCAATGATCACGTTGAATGCATTATAGAGGAACCAAATTTGTGTGACGGCACTTGCCTAGTGATAAAGACAAAAGACTCGGCAATAGTGTCAATTTATCGTTCTCCTTCAATACGAATAGCTAATAATTTTCTTGAGTCACTAGAAGGCATCGTAAATAATCTTAAATGTTACAAGAATATATTCATTGTTGGAGACTTAAACATAGATATAAAACCTAGGAACGTAGACTCAAACTGCTCATCATACCTTGATCTTCTTTATAGCTTAGGGTTCCTACCAGCACACACGTTGGTAACAAGGGAAAATAAATGTCTTGATCACATTTTCATAAAGTCAAAATGCACAGGTATTTGTCTCGTTCTTAATACATTTATTACGGACCATCAAGTTGTTCTTCTTAGTTTTAACCATACGACAAAAACTAAAGCAGAATCAAACATAAGGAAGATTGATTATGATAGCGCTGTTACACATCTCCAAAAAACAGATTTAAAAATTATCTTTGATACTGATGACCCTAACCTTGCTGCTGAATCTCTGACTTATGCTATTATGAATTCTTTAAAAATTTGTACTAGAATATTGAGTGTATCAAGAAAACAAAAGATATTAAAGCCATGGATAACCATAGGGTTGCTAAGATGTATTCGCAATAGGGATCTTATGCACCTTAAACTAAAAAATAAACCAACTAATGAAATACTAAAACTAACTTATTCTAGGTACAGAAATTACTGTAATTCTATCTTAAGAAAACTAAAAATTGCGTATGAGAAGTCCGAACTTGAAAAAGCTGGCAATAACAGTAAATTAATGTGGCAAACTATTAGAGACATTACAAATACTAAAAAAATAAAAACTTCACCAAATGAACTCCTGTCAATTGCAACGAACCCGATTCAATCTGTGGATAAAGTCAATGAGTTCTTCTCGTCTGTTGGAAAAAATCTTGCCCAAGCAATTCAAAACACTCTTGACCAAGACACCAACAGAAAAAACGTTGAAATACTACCTTCTTTTACTCCTGGCTCTATAGTACTTTTAGAAATTACTGAATCGGAAATTGAATCAATAATCCTTAATTTAAAAAACAGTAGTGCTAGTGGTTGGGATGGCATACCTACTTCTTTTGTGAAAAAAGCCAGACACATAATTGTTCCGTATTTGACAAGGATTTGTAACTTGTGTATCGAAAAAGGTATATTTCCCAATGTCTATAAGAGATCACTCATCCACCCAATCCACAAGGATGGGGACAGAAAATTAATTGATAACTATCGACCCATTTCTGTCCTACCAGTCCTCTCAAAAGTCCTTGAAAAAATTCTGAACCAACAATGAACTAATTATCTTGAAAAAAAAAATTTACTTTCCACATCACAATTTGGCTTTCGAAAGGGCAGGTGTACAGAGGATGCTGTTAATCAACTTGTGGGGCATGTGACAAAACTAGTCGATAGTAAACAAAAAGTAATAGGCGTGTTTTTAGACTTAAGAAAAGCTTTTGACACGGTTTCTGTCCCCATCCTAATAGAAAAGATGGAGAGGTATGGCATACGCGGGATTCCATTACAGATCTACAAGAGTTACCTACAAGATAGATTCCAAAGAGTTAAAATCAATAATCTCGTCAGTAATGATTCCGCTGTGTCCTTTGGTGTTCCACAGGGTAGTGTCCTCGGCCCGAGTCTCTTTTTGATTTATATCAATGACCTGTGCAATATGGCTTTACCTAATGGTTCTGTCTTCAGCTTCGCCGACGACACTGCTCTTGTATTTCATGGCGGGACTTGGGCGGAGGCACGCTCCCATGCCGAACACGGTGTTGATGTGGTGTCGAAATGGTTAAATTGCAATCTTCTCACTCTTAATCTTGGTAAAACTAAATTCATGACGTTTACAATAACAAACTCAACAAAGCCCCCAGATGATTTCAAACTTCAAATCCATGATAATAGTTGTGATCGCCTCCTATCTCACTGCAATTGCTTGGAAATCAAAAGTACTAGAGAATTCAAGTACTTGGGAGTCATTGTTGATGATCGTTGTAAGTGGGATTCTCATATTGACCTAATAATTAGTAGAGTGCGAAAATTGCTGTGGGTTTTTATAAAGTTAAGACATGGTGCTAAGAATGAAATAATTGTGTTGGTCTATAAAGCGATATGTCATTCAATTATTCAGTACTGTATATCTGTTTGGGGAGGTACTCATAAAACATATCTTTTACCTTTAGAAAGAGCCCAAAGGTGCATTTTGAAGGTTATGTCATTTAGGCCATTTAGATTCCCAACCACTCAGTTATATGCCGACTTTAAATTACTTACTATAAGACAGACTTACATACTACATACAGTTCTAAGGAAACACAAAGTTACACCCTATGATTTGACCTTACTTACTAGAAGACGTAAACATCAAATTTGCGTGAACTTCCTGCCACGTACTTCTTATGTACAATATCAGTCCACATATATGTCAAACTATTTATATAATAAAATCAACAAATATCTTAATATTTATGAGCTTATGTATTCTGAATGTAAATTTAAAATAACGAACTGGCTATTGACACTAGATTACGAGAACACGGAAAAAATCATTAATTTATTTGTTTAATGAAGACTACTCATAAAATGTTTACAATTTCACCTCACACACGCGAGTACACTTCATATACACATACATATGTTACATATACCTATGTTAAACATACACGCATTCTAACACATGTATATATATATAGTATCATATACAATGTAGATAGATCATCACTCATCCCACACATACACACATCCACACTATAAACCTCAACACTACACACACACCCCCACATTACACACCCCACACACAATCAATAAATAAATGTAATTAATATTTAAATAAAATAAATAAATAATCTTATGAAAATAGTAAATAAATAAAAAATGTTTCTAAATTTGAAATTCTAACGTTATTATTGTAAATGAATGAACTGTATCAATAAGGAAGGTGGTTCCCAAGATACAGGTTTTACCTAGTTTGGGAACCAACGATACATGCACTGTAATCTGTTGTTTTATCCAATAAACGTTATTATTATTATTATTATTATTATTAGTGATCTACTGTAATCACCACCGTAACATGTCTAGTTTGGTTTCCTCAGTGCGATGACACAAGTTGATGAAATTAATTTATACTGTGGCAGGGCGATTACATTTCGTGTGTTCGGAAGTGTTCGTGGTGGTGCAGGTGAGTGACGCAGGCGCATGGTGCGTGACGCGCGACCGAGCGTGCCTCCCCCGGGAATCGAACCAGTTGTCCCACCGTATCCGGTATCCTTCGTTACCACTAGACGGTTTTTTGCAAAACTAAAAAAGACTTTTTTCTCAACATGTTTAAAAGTCTGTGGAGTTTTATTGTAGAGATTCACAAATAAATAAAATGAATTCAGTGGATCATGAGACTTTGGAGTCCCCAATAGACATCACAGCTTTCACATTGCAGATTATAAGCATTCAAATTATATTTTTATAAATATCGCGTGTAATTTTTGCCTGCCGTAATCTGTTTTTGCTTTACATACCTACTTTCGATTTCGTTTACATTATGCAATGTAAAAACGTTTAACTGTATTCTAAGTTTGGGCTACTCATCTTATTGCCTACAGTTTTATGTTATTTTTCGACATCACGGTCGTTGCTCTATTATAGCGTCGTCTATAAAAAATCTTGCAGTTTTTTTGTATAATTACTGCTTCGTTGAAGTTTTTATTCATTCATTAGATATGGCCCTTCATAACTGTTATTTAAAATTAAGTAATTGCAGCATTAATTTGAATTTAAGATTTAATTTCGTCTCTGTATAAATTTACTAAATCAGAGTTTCTCAAGGTGGGGTTCTCATATCTTTAGAGGTACTTACGTTAGTTGATGCGGATTCGCGACACCGCTAAACTGAACACCTAGATTGCTTGTAAAATGTACACAGTTTGAGAAAATATAAAGCTTATTAATTATTATTGTAAATAATAATTATTAATATTTTAATAATTATTATTTAGTACAGTGATGAATGATTGTCTGCACTGTATTATTGTTACAATAAAAATATTACTTTTTACAATAGTATGTTTTTCTTATTTTCTATATCAAAGGAAATTGAAATAGGGGTTTGTGGTATTAAAAGTTTGGGAATTCCTGCTATTTGACCAAAGTCACATTATATAAGGAACTTTTTCTTCATACGATTCTGTAACTCCAATTGATCTTTGATTTCATATTTCGTATTTTGTAACTGGTTGATATTATATCTTCAGGACCTAGAAACCAGCCTCACTGGCAGACGAAGGCATCAAGATACCCATACTATCTATATTAATCTATTGGATACGAGTAATGTACCTTACCTACCAGTAGCTTGCCGTTATCATGCTTAGAAGGACTAGTTCACCGAGAAGTTATGTAAGTTATAAATAGTACCTTCCTATCTATAGATTAGGTAAATCTATAACTTAATATGTCGCTCGTGTCGTGTTAAGGTAGGTGGCATTATTTTTCTCGTCTTTGATTTATAGTTTTTGAATTGAAATCTTTGAATGATACGAAAAGTTATTTAATACTAGTTTTGTAGAACAGGTATTTGAGATGAGTTGATGTTTTACCGAGATAAAAAAATCCATCAAAATCCCCTCAGTCAAATCCATAAACTTCCGCATTTATAATGTAGGGTGATAGATAGACGTACCGATAGCAAATACGATTACCTACTAACGGATATAAAGTTTTTACTAAAAAAAGAGTTCCGAAACTGTAACTGTTTCTGTTAAATAAAGTAAAAACACTGGGCGTAAAATAAGTGTGAGTTGGACACGCACACGGAGGGTTCCGTTCAATAATGCACGGTTGTGGTGTGGTTGTGGTGAATACCCAAACAAAAAATGGCGAAACAAAAATAATGTATTCAAAACTTTTGTAAAACGGCCGTGGCAAAGACAATAGACATATAGACAGACCGAAAGGTAGAGACAAAAACCTCAAGGCAGGAACTTTAAACTTTATAATGAACTATTTTTGTACATTCATCAAAATAGTCAGTTTTACGGTTTTAGAGGAACGTTCTTATATAGTATCGTATTATACAAAAAAACATTAATAACACAATGCTCGCAGAGCATCCACCTTAATGGTTTATTTTTACCATTTCGGTACGGAACCCTGAGTGTGTAGATATTGGTTTGGCTGCTCTGTTATTTATTGTTAGTGGTTTTTGCACGTAATTTCGGAACTGTTTTTTAAATTGAGATTAAACAAATGCAAAACGCGTCAAGAGAATTTTATCGTCTTTTTGCCGTCTAACGTTATTGTATGGCCAAGCGAAATGTTTTGCCGAGCAAAATATCTATTTCTTGAGTTTGATTACGTACATGGGGGTGTAGCAAATCTGGAATGTGTTGTGTAGTCCATAGTTTTGCTAGATGGTGAAGCTACAAACAGCGAATTGCGATGAATGAGTATTGGAACTCAATCGATTCGGATTTCTAGCACTAGTATAGAGAATCATGAAGTATCCATGGATTGCAACCACTGTTGGCTCGAGGATGGGACGCGCATCCCATATGAAAAAAAATAGACTGCGAGTCATACGTTTGATAGAAATACAGAAAAGAAAGAAAATAATTTATCAAAACATGTTTTACATGTGATAGATAGGTCCTTAGGAATGAGAGATAAAGATTTAGATCTGGACAAGTGCTTAAGTATTTTTTTTACTACCTACCTACTATGATAGTAGGCAGATATCAACCTCTAGACTAGAAAGACAGGTAGTGTTTTTTCTGATTATAGTCCTCTGTTTGACCACAATCTTATCATGGTCAGAGATGATGTGGACGAAAACGGTAAGCACACAAAGTCTAGAAGGAACTGGCTCTCAAGTGCAGCTCAACTTGAGTGACTTGGGTGTTGTAGTCAGCTAAGTGGATACATACAAAGTACCCTACCACCGTGCTATGGTTTCCTCACGATGTTTTTCTCTTTGTGGGATTCGAACCCTGGACCTTTGTCTCGGCATTCGACGTCACTACCACTACAACTTTACTTGCTGGAGTAGGAGTAGCTACCATCCCCTTATCATCCCCCTGAATTGCATAAAGCTATTGAAAGCTAGCAATAAATGTAAACCAGTGAGAAGTTCTGACGCGGCGCAGTTTCCATCGCGATATCAATCAAGCAAACTCAGATAAGGTATTGTCTACACATGTCGTGACTTCCCACGGTTTCCCGACTGATGATTCTCTATGTTACCTATTGATAGATTTCCATTCAGAGGTAATAAAGCAATCATACGTTGAATGTAAATGAGGGTTTACATTTTTGAGTTTGTCTATCTCATCTTAGTATCTAAGTGAAGGAACAGAGGAAAGGAATTAAGTAAATCATAAGTCCTCTCTTTGTCTTTAATAATATAGAACATAATTTTGTGCTGCTCTAATATTACTATGTATTTAATACAAGTAGATTTTTTTCAGCTCAAAAGATACATAATAAAAAAAAACTAAGGTATATCATAAGGTTAATATTATAATTAATTAATCTCTCATGCATGCAGGTACCTACAGTATATATTTTTTGTTGGTTATAGTCTCGTTGAAGTCGTTTATTTGAACTTGTAATAAAACTCATTAAGTTTCTTAATTTTGGTGCATTTCACATATAAGAATGTGTGCTAATTTGTAAAATAATTAGAGGCTGTCAGCGTCTCAAGACAGTTGCATATTTCCCTCCGAAAAATATAATTGAAATGAACAGATAAGAATTTTGTGTAACAATAAAATTATGGGAATATTTCAAAGATCAACCACAATACCTCGGAGATTAAGCATGAAATTCTTAAGTAAATTAATTCACAGAAATGAAAGTACTTTGCAGGCTGAGTACATGTAACTCGGTACTTATTTTCACATTAGAACCATTTTGTTAACATGCAAATTATGCGCGGAAGCATTTCAACCATCGTTAACATTTCAATGGTACTTTCTTCGTAACTAAAGGTTTAGTTAGTGAAGGTATAAATTATTTGACCTATAAATGCGATTTGATCTGTCACGATCTACTTAACGCTGTAATTTGTTTATGCCGGCCCACAGTGCAAACATAAGTATTTCACGCAACAGGTGATAAGTAGAAAATTGTATTTTACTTCAATTAATTATATTTATAAATATGCATTGTTACAAGAGATACAAAAATGTAGCTTATTAAATTAAAGTATTCGTTTGAGATAGTATCGGCGAAATAATTGCATTTCTAAGCATTGTAAAAGAATTTAAAAATAACATAAAGCATAATTAACGCATACCCAAAGTCAGGTTATTGCAATAAAAAAAAAATAACTACCTAATTAAAAAAATATAAGAAATAAATAATTAAATCTGCAATCGTTCCATATTCAAAAATACTCACAAATAAACCTTCATCGGCCAGCGATGCGGAAAACTTTAAAAATGACTTTCCAATTTCGAATGAATTCAAACAATATTAGGATAGTCATTCACTGCACTTCCTATATCCGGCGTAGATCGCGGATCGTGGATCACGGATCGCGGCAGGTGTTTAGAGCGCGGACCGCGGACTATCGCGACTGTTGACTGCCGAGCACTGCCGGCTCGCTTACTCGACATCCCCTTTACGCGTTTACGCTATGGTGTTAGGTTAGGTTGCGTATGATTCGCTTGGTGGGCGAATATAGCTATTTACTATCGATCTAAAAATAGTGCTTTGAAGGGGTTACCTTATTAATAATTTATAATATTGAAAAATTGTAACGGAAAGTGTGTATCCAATACAGTAATCCATTGTTTTGGTACTCGGCGCACAGATCGATCGCGGAAAAGTTTTTTTTAATTAATGTTAGCAAGAAATGCAAAATGATAATGATCCTCATTGACCAGTGACATTTTGGTTATGATTTTCATCACCATCATCCATGTTTTGTCCTTATTTAAAACCATCTCAATTTTTGCTTAGATGCATGGAAATAAGTCCTGAAAAATCAGAAAAAAAGGAGATTATCAATTCGACACGTATGTATGTAATACCTCAGAGTAGATAAATACTACGTACAAGTAATACCTATTATTGGAACTGCCATATTCACATATAATAATCTACTAGGGCTTCCAAAAAAATATGTATATTTTCATAGCTGTTTGTATGTATGTTTGTTTGTATGTACCTATGTATGTATGTTTGTCAACTCATATTAATCGGATTGTAACCATTCTTTTTTTATTGGACACACATTTACTTCAATTTAGGGAACAGTGCAAGTTTCATCGCAATCGGTTCAGTAGTTTTCATGATTTGGACAAATATGTGTGACGGCCTGGCTTATTGATACGAGCTATGGGTGTGGTGTCAAAGGAAAAACATCTCAAAACCTCTGTCATTTTCTAGTGCATTTAAGAAAAACTAAAAATGACGAAATAAAAAAGTATGTCATACTTTTTAGTGTATTTTGAAGACGATAAAAAAAATAATTAAATTAACTTTTTTATTTATTTTCGAAACCTATGTTGGATGAGTCATGCTGAACAACTTTTACTATGGGAGTTATGGGACCAACACTGAATTCTCAAAAAATTTCTTTTATACATTATGATCGAGCAAGGTTGGCATTTTGTATGAAAAGTAAAAAAAATAATTGAGAATTCACTATTCACTCGAAATCTCCACCTGTTATTGAATTCATTGACTTGCATTTTCTCATAAATAATTACATTACAACTAAAAATACACACACACACACGTAATCGTAGAGCGAAACGATGAAGAAAGCGACTATCGTAGTTACGCTCATTTAATCTATGGCAGTGCTATTCCATGTCTTATTTAAATTTGGAACGGTTGGTTGTTCACCGGACGGAGACGAGCTCCCTCGAAGGTGGGCGGGTGTCGAGTCGCAGTGACCGTGACGAACCATATGGTACGGACGACCGCTCGTGCATCAGTGAAGACGCTTGCCAGTGCTGGAGTAACTGCTTCGTAAATTGCAGGATATGCTTATGGTTTATAACGGTTACTGTACCAATGCCCGGTTTCAAGAAACAAAAACGAATCGTTTTACTTACCAATGATGGGTTTTTTTATTGCCAAACTGGGCATATATATCATTTCGTTAGCTAATTTTACCTGCGATAGCTACTTCCATATGGGAGGGTCTGCTATGCCAAGCATTGAGATCTTTGCTTCATTATTAGTAAAGATATAAGAGTCTTAATTTTAATAAATCTTAACCGATACTTAACGGTCCGCAAATTATTGAAACCGGGCATAAGTTGACTCAAAGTTGTACTACAAGTAATACTTCTTAATTTGAATAGGCTTTAATTAGAGGTCAACCAAAAGTCATTCGTGGATGATTCGGAGCTATGATTTACTATGTAATTATGGCTATTTTCAAGTTTCTTAATCCTTATGTTTTCGATTACGATTACCTACACGGAGAAATGCTCGGTGTAAGACGTAGAGTTCCTGTTTTAAGCTGAGAGAATTGTTTTTCTTTAAAGATGAATGTACTTCAGGTAGTTAATCTGCAGGTTGGTTTGAGAATATCTCATCTGATAGGTATAATTTAGGCAAAAGTAATTTGTACTTATGAATTCGTGACCAAGCGGTCTTTGAGTAGTTGCTAAAGCTAATAGTTCTTTGACAGTATTTGAACAAAAATAAATCTTTTAATTTAATAATCGTATCATTGTATGAGGTACAGATGCAATCACCAAGAAAGCCGGAAAACTATATATAAGAGGCCCAGAACTAGAAACAATAAAGCAAGCTTACCAGAAATAGTTGCATGAGGGCAGTACCCCGAGTGTAAAGAATTGACGTTAATAAACGCTTACTAATTCGTTTGAGAAATTAGTACCATGAGTATTCCGCTTGAGGCGCTGTGCCAATTCCTATAGATAAGTTTAGTAAACGCAAACTAATTAGTAAGCGTTTACAAACGTCAATTCTTTACACTCGGGGTACTGATTGTAATCACGGAACGTATTGGAACTGAGGTAACATGGTGGATGCATAATTACCTTTTTACCTAATTATAGTAGAAAAAGTTATCGAACGATACGGATCGATAGGCTTTATGCGGGAACCGTTGGTGTGTTATGCATATTGATTTTATTTGCACTGATATAGGTACATTTTTAATGCAATAATCGTTACTTGTAAAACAGTATCGTGACTGGCTTACAGACAACGCCCTAAAGCTTCTTATTATACATGAGATGGTTTAACTCTATTAAAACCCAGGTTTTAAATAATCCGTCATATAACTGATGTCAATGGGACCAAACGGGAAGTGTAACCTTCCAGACAAAAAAGAATTTTCCAAATCGGTTGATACATGACGGAGTTATGAGGCAACAAACATATAAGGCTAGTTCTTACAGTGAAGGAATTTTGATGGGCTCAACTAATAGCTCCTTGGTTTTTTAATATTTCTGGTAAATTTTAAATCTGGGATAAGAAACTTAGTGGCTTTTATTTGGGCACTGAAATTCAGCGAGGTCAGAAAATATCTTTTTGGGGAAAAATGCTTAAACATGAACAAAATTGTCACATTCCTGTGGGGCGATTTTACAAAACACAAGCTTTCTGCCTACATATTACGTAAACTAAGTACATAAATCAAAGATATTGTACCTAAGCACAGTAACAATCAATACATTTTTGCTAATATCTAAAAAGAAATTGCGAATCACCCTATTTTTATTTGAATTTCCATCATAGAATAGAGGCGACACGAAATGTGTATCACATTCCTGTCAACTAAAAATATGTTAAAAACACCAACAAATTAAATAAGGAGCCCTGTTGGCACTCTTCCGATACAAAGTACGCAGTGAATTAAACTCATTGCCGCTTGAACTGCAATCAATCAGCAAATGAGACAGACGCACGGCTAGTAATGATGGAACTAAAATATTGAACCGTAGAAAACATATGTAGTCTGTGGGAGCAATGTATTACGTGGCGTTTACGCGTCCCACTCTCCCTCGTCCTGCCCCCTGCTTCGCCTTACGAGGGCCACCATTTTGTGTCGTCCGTCATTACAATTATTACGTCATTGAAGATGGCTGATCACAGCTGATCATTCATTGTAATCAATCAATAATTCAATAATCCCGTTTCGCTATTATTCCAGTCTTGATTAGTGTTATCAAATACTGCAAGTTATCTACGAAAGAGGACGTTCTAAATGTACTGTTAATTTACGCAAGAACGTTTGAACAACATTGAACAAAAAGTAATATAATACATTGGGAACATTAGTGCTTACTTACGACAGGACGTTTTTAGATTATTTTTTTATTTTAATAGTTCATAGTGAGTTACTTAAACTTTTGAAATGTATGTGTTGTATTCCAAAGTGATTGACAAGACAAGTCGCGGGATTAACATAGGATAGAGCGGCCAAAGAAAAGCCAGACAACTTACTTGAAATTGAGGATGGTATTTCCTCAAAAGCATAATTGATGATAAAGGTATGTTATTAAGATCTTACTTCCCAAATACCTAAATTGAACTTGTTGAATTATATATATTAAGTATAATACTTAGTTGAAGATTATCTGTATTTTATTTTTTGATCAAAGGAAAACTAACATCTAGGTACCTACATAAAGTATAGATCCACATAAAACATAAAGAAGGCTAATTATAAGTTTTCACAAATATTATAAATCACATAAATTTACAAACACAGCCGAAAGACGGATGAGCACTATACAAGAAAAATAAATAGATTTAAATTATAAAATAAATTAGGTATAACAAGTAGGTACTAACATAAAAATAACAAGCATGTAAAAAGAAATTTAATACTTAAGAAAGTGCTTTAAGAGAAATATTTTAAATTTAACATTCGCATCATTTGAGATTCAGAGGTGTTAAATAAATATAATTAAAACTCTTTGGCAACGGTAGTTATAACTATTAATAATTTGCCATTTTTTTTCAGAACACAAACCTTCTGATCACTCATATGTACGTAAAAGGCACTACGACTATACACATACTGTGCAGCACCAAAAGTACATTCCACTGTACTAAAGCATAACATGCGACTTTCTGGTAAATATTTGTTCTACTCCTCTTGAACTATTATTCTTTAAGGGAATTAACACTTTAATAGTTATAAATGTTGTTTCATTATATTTAAATAAAGTTTTAAAATTATATGATAAACTAAACATTAACCGATAATACATAATTTGGATCGGTTGAATTACCTTATTGTTTATCATGTTTAACGTCCGATGCAAACAATGGGAATGGGATAAAACAATGTTACCTATAAGTTTAACATGTATTGTGTACCTGTTTGCACCATCGTAGAGCTAGAAAAGACTTATTTCATAGTTTAATTTTTTTATTGAAAGCTAGTTTAATTGAGCTATATTTTCACCTGTTATTAAGTTGTTATAGTAAGGCTTGTTAAGTTAATACATTTTAATGTGTTTACAGATCTTTTTCATATGCCTTCAACGTCCACTTCTGTCTCTGCTTTTCCACACACAGGACAATTGGAACAAGCCACTGGTAAATTAAATATTTTTTGTAGATTTTATTCTGTAATTTGCATAATTTTATAACAATGTTTGTTCTTCTCTGATCAACCCGAATGTAGCCATGCTGGTTTTGTCGTTTTAGACCTATGTAAGACACTATTTTGTACTGAACGCGAACTGTGTTGTACCACTGAGTTGAAATTCAGTATTCATACTTATGTACAGATTTTTCACCAGTGGCTAAAAGTTGTGCCCAATTATTTTCACATTAATGTCAACCTTATTAACTGTTATTAAGTTGTTATAATAAGGCTGGAAAGCTTGTTAAGTTGATATTTTTTTACAGATCTTTGCCATTTATACATTTCTGGTAACAAATATACCTTTATGATATAGATAGTCGTGTGTTGTTTAGGTTATTGTTTTTTTTTAATTATTTTCATGTTATTTTTTCGTATGTATTAACTGCTTAGGTATGTTTTTTTATTGTTAATAATTGGAAAAATAGCCAATATTGTCAGATTGTCCAAAAATATATAGTGTATATGTATAAGTGCCCTTCTGGGGCCTAAATTGAATAAAGGGCTTTACCTTGAATGTGTATTTTATTTCTCTGTCCAAAATATCAAACAAATACATAAAAGTTTTGAAAGGCTAGGTACCTACCTACTACACATTTAGGCTGTTGAATTCTGATTCCTTTGCCTAAATACTTCGGTCAATAAAAAAAACCAACACATGACCCGACAAAAAAAAAAAAAAAAAACTGTCATGTTCTGGATTTCTCTAAGGTTGAAACAGCATGTACTGACATGTCTGTCTGATGCGTAGTATCTCTACTTAGTTTGTGGACAGACGTGACGAAGATCTCGACGACCGCAAACGTGTTCGGGTCAGACAACTTCTCAGTTGTATGGTATGTATTTACTTAAACTATATTTGGGTATTTTAAAGATTTTTAATTGTCATGATTGATATACCTAGTGTAAATGTAATATAAAGCATTAACACTTCATTCAAATACAGTGTTTTTGTATTATTAATGAATAACCTCCAAATTATCACATTCCTGTGTATCACTTGTCTGGATCCACTCAGACAGGAAAGTGATAATACTACAGGAAAGTGATAAATATTCACTTTTTTTTTTTGTTTCTTCTATGAATTCAATATTTAGGGTACATGAATGATGAAATTAGATATTGTATAGGACATAAAATTCGTGTACATGTCGTTTTTATTAAGTTTGGTTGGTTTATTACACAATTTCCGGGACGAAGCAAAAATATTTGATTCTTAATTGTCTACTAACATTGTATGGCTTATTTAACTTTTTGAGGACTTTTTTCCACAGATACCAAAATACCACAACCTAAGAAAAAGAAGACTAGGGAAGAAATATTACCAAAAAAGCGATAAATTGAAAGAAAACATTATGAACGAATGAAAAATGATCCAGAAAAATTTGCTATTAATTAGTTTAAGGGTGGTTAGAAAAAATTCAATTATACAAAGAAGTAAGGGAAACAAAGAAATAAAATAGAAGGAGACTGCAAGCTGAACTGAATAAATACGGGAAGCAAGTCAGAAAATTTCGTAAGAAAACCAATCTTCAGAAACTACTAACTCCTAACTCGAAAATGTCTCAAATGGCTGATGACCCAGCAACTCGACCTGAAGTAGTGAAAAAAACATTATTTGATGATACTATGGAACAACAGCTAACAGAAAATCTAGAAAACCTTAAGACAAGACAAGAAAAAGAAATTGCCAATAAATTTATGTTGGGGCCTATTGGGAGAGAAACTTATAAAAAGATATGGAATGCTGAGAAACAAAACATAAGCATATATGATACAGACTTCTATGATTCCTTCCTAGTGCCTTATTGTTTATTTTTGTGATTCATTGTTTGTAAATAAACATTATTTGAGAATTTGTTTTTAATAATCTCACTTTCCTGGTTATTTCTCATTATTCTGGCAGCAAAATAACATTCACATCATATTTTTTTTTACAGTTTTCAGTCGAAGTACAAAATATCTATTGCCAAGTATATACACTTCACTTATTACGCATTTTCATGCATGTTTAAAGCTTATTTTCATTTTCCTGCACGATATATCACTTGCCTGTCCTCAAAAAAATGAAAAACTGCCATAATTTTAATATTTACCAATATTTTGTCTGACCCACAAAACTTAAGCTTATTTAAGTCAAAACCTTGACCTCTAGCCACTTTGCGTACTAAATCTAGTAAATAAAAGTGTGTAACTAAAAACGGGTCATTTTATTCCTGCATTTTAAGAACTAGCCATAAACTTCCGAATAGAGAACCTCCTTCTTTTTTTGAAGTCGGTTAAAAATAAAGTTATACTAGGTACTTAGCGTTGACGAGATATCGTGTATGTTCTTAAACGGATTATCTGTAGCATCAGAATCAAATCCATGGAACATGTCGAATATTTCTGATGAATAAAAACCTGTTTTTATTATTATTATTGTTGTAGTAATAGTTGCATGTATTTATGTTCTTGGCTCGTGCGTGACGAAGGAAAGCAACACGCAAATGAGTGACGTCATTTGTTGTTGTTGTTGCCGTTGTTTGGGATAAATCTCAATTCTTTTGACCACATTTCCAAGTCACTTCAAAATTTGTAACACGCTTTCATTTCCCAGAATCGGCTGTTGCCAGAATTTTGTAGTTAGTTAGCTCTTGGTTATCCTCTATCAAAACTATGTAGGTATAAGGTGTTTCAAAAATACTCATATTTGACCAAACTGAAGTACCTAATCACGCGCCATGGGGTTGCATTAATCTATATCTATATAAAATGAATCCCAATTTCCCTTGGTCACGCCATCACGCGTGAACGGCTCGACCGATTTCGCTATTTCTTTTTTTGTTGTGTTTGTTATTATTAAAAATTAAGAAAGTTGCGACAGTAGGGTAGGGTAGGGGTAGGGGTAGGGTAGGGTTAGTTAGTTCGGTTAGGGTAGGGTAAGATAGGGTAGGGTAGGGGTAGTGGTAGGGTAGGTTAGGGTATAGGTTAGTAGGACATCACGCGAAAGAAGTGGTGCCGGGCAGCTAGTATGTATATAAAAGTGAACCCCTATTTCTCCTGGTCACGCTATAACTTGAGAACGGCCTTACCGATTTCATCCGTCTTTTTTTAAAATGTTTTCTAATACTTCGTAGAAGGTTCTTACATAAAAAAAAAGAAAATTGCGCAAAATATTAGAAAATTTAAGAAAACTTAACGACAATATAAACTTTTCTAATGTAACCTTAGCGCGGTAGGTAGTGTACGGTAGGGTAGGGTAATCTGGGTAATGTAGGGTAGGATGGGGTAGAGTAGGGTAGGGTAGGGCGTAAAGAAGGGGGCGCGGGTGAAACCGCGGGCAGAAAGCTATTGATTCATAAAGAAAGGTTTATTAATAATAACTATACTCCATAATTATCTTTTTATTTGTATCCATAGTAAGGTAAGTATATCATACAATCCATTAACACTTCTATGACTGACACAATATCTCATGAAAATAATATCAACTTGACATAACGACTACGGCCCAGAGTCAACGTTAAGGCTTTAAGACTAGCAAGCAATGTGCTTCACATTCAGCTATACTTTATTGAGCACCATAAAAATAATACATTTATAATGTAGATATTTTCATTTTAGGGATGGGAAACACGACATCTATATATTGGTGTAGCCACGGAATAGAGAATTTCTTTTCTGTGTGGATGTAGCGTACCGTAGATAGAGGATTAGGTCTATTTAGCGTCGAACGGCCAGTGGTAGCCAGGCGGTAGCGTTGTACGGGAGGTGGCGCGACGGTTCGCAGCCAACCGCAGCCGGGGACACTATCGCCGCGTCACTACTGGTTTCTATGTATTTACCTTCTCCGTAGCTAGCGACATGTCGCCTAGCGACATCTCCCATAATAATACATAGGAACGAAAGAGAAAGAAGTAGTGTCGCGGCGACAGTGTCGCGGCGACAGTGTCGCGGCGACAGTGTCGCGGCGACAGTGTCGCTTGCTGCAGCTGCTTGCTGTCCGCAGCGAACAGGCACCTTTAGAGAATAATTGGCCATTTGGGGCATATCACACCATCAATACGGATCTTAATTAAAACATCGCGATATATCATGGATTTCTAAACATTCGGATACGATGAATGTTATGTTAATACGGATCGCGATACGAGCGGTTTGTGAGATAATAGTGATAGTGTGATATTCCGAGCATTATATTATGGTGGATTTACATCAAAGATTCGTAGCGAGGGATGTGTTTAAGTCTGCCAATGGGATCCCTTCATTTTCACAGCTTAGCCTTTATCCCAATAGCGGATTAATATACATCTGTCTCCACAAGCTCTGATGGAAATGCACCGTCTTTTATCTCTGATAATTCATGCATTAAAGGCCGGTTCCTTTAGTTGTAATTAGTAAATTAATTATCACCATAAAAATAAAAAATTATTTGTACACTTTGCATATACTCCATTTAATGATAGAATAATATCTGGGCCTATGTATTTATGGTAAACCGTATATTAAAATTTAATTATTACACGTTAATAAATCTCTAATTTAATTTTATACAGTAAAACTAACACAAATCCATCACAATAATTTTAGAATATCAGTTGATTGATTCGTTCAGGTTATTTTTATGTAATGAGTTTCATATAATTTTCTACATAATAATACTATAAACTTAACGCTAAATATTTATTTTATATTAAAATAGATTCTTGAGTTGATTTGTCGATAAAATCTTTTAAGTTCATAACAGAGACATTATGTAGAAATCAGAGAAAATTTCATGAAGTTATTAATAATATTACAATAATAGCTACATTTACGAATCGTACATTTTCAAGACTAACTGTGATAAATTTCATATTAAATTTAGATTTGACTAGAATTATTAATCAGTGCCTATAGGAAAGTATAGCGTATTATGTAGGTATTAATTTATAACAACTAAATTGTTTTAATTAATATTAACTACAACATTGGTGTGTGTTATTTAGATCCAAAGTACCTATTCATTCTTAAATGTAAAGAAGGTTGTGTGTTTAGCATGAATTTTTATATTTTCACTTAACAGATAGTTTCAGTAAGTTTTTAATCATTTATTTTCAACTTTGGAGACCTACCTTACTTATCAGTATTGAATTGGGGTTTTAAAAAACAGAAGATTTCTCCAAAATGAAATTTAAATATCATGTAAATATATATGTGTTTTAATATTATTTACATACAGCAACTAACTTTGTGGAATGCTATAGGTACTTCTTGAATATTTTACTTTCCATAAATATATTTCATTATTAAAAAAAGTTAAGGTAATGAGTTGCTTTTCATTAGGCAACTCCCTTCAACGCCAACGTTGCGACGCAACGCAGCGAGTTGAAAGTTAGAGTGAAACGCCACTATCCTTTTCTCGCTTTCTGCAACAGCAAATGTTTCAAAGTTCTTCCGTTGGCGCATTATATTGTGCATCTGACATGAACGTTCTGTAACTACCTATTGTCAATTCCATTTTTTGTTTCGTTCGTACGCAAAACTATCAAGATTTGAGCGTGCTGGCTGGTTGAAATGAAGTTGAATGACCGATATATTTTTGTGCTTATTTATGTTTACTGAAATATTAAAATAGTAACTATGAAGGACCTAAAAACTATTTGCTGTAAATCGCGTACTGTAAACTTTACAAGAAACGGCCCGATACTAAAATAGTATGTACTTCGTCCCAACTTTTTTAAATGTCAGAATGCTACGGCTACGTTTACCACTCACCATCAAGCAGGCCGTATGTCAGTTTGCCAACTTAGTTGTACAAAAAAACAATTTTGTTGAATAAATAAAATAAATTAGATATTTATAGAATGGTTACTTTTATAACATTTATTAATTATAAGGACGCACTATTTTAGACACGACTGATTATTTATAGGCATATATTTAGTTTTAGATTTAAGAACTCATGATGTTTCTATGTTCGTAAATGCCATAATTATTCTAAATTATTTGTAATGAATATTATTAAGTATGTGTTATTGATATTTTTGAATTTACGAATGAAGCCAATTAAAAATTAGTTTTTTTTTTAATACCTATGTAGGACGAACGCATTATATTGAAACATAAATATGCATGTACAGCACCTTATATTATTAATACAATTCATAAATTTGTAATATTATAATCTGTTGATAAAATGTAGCAAATAAAAATAGATTTTCTGTAATATTGAATTCGTTGCTTATTGGTCGAGTTGAAATAATTATTATAATATTTTTGTATCAACCTAGAACAATGGACCTATAGGTACTAGAACCTTTTAACCGAGATTCCTACAGAGATCAATTCCGTTAATTTTACAATAATCCATTATGTGAGTAACTTATCTAAAGTTGTACGAAGATGTATGTATTGCAGCAAAATGGAATATAATTTTATGAGCGACTGTTTAGGAACTTTTACAAACAGTTTTGTTATCGCCCTATGTACAATTTAGCTAATATAATTATTATTAATATTTTATTCTAAACTGTACTCAATAGTCGTGTATGATAGGGTATTTTTTACCGTAAAAATTATAATGTTTTATGACTCTTTTAAATCTTGTAATTATTATCAACACTGATTTTATTTAAATTGTTATGTATTTTATTGAGTTACCTAGTTGTGAGTTGCAAAGTCTTAGTGCTTGAATTAAAATAATATTGTTTCTTAATTTTTGATCTTCATTCGAATTGAAATTCATCGAACACTTGTGTCATTCGAATATGATTTTATTTATTCACTTCCCCAAATTTATTATATCGAATTCTATTATTTTTACATCTTTATAATAGACTACACATTACTACGAGATCTTTTTAATAACGTATACAGCAAGTTAGATCTGTGTATTTCGCCACTGATACATACTCTTGAGATTCCGCACTCATCCGCCATTTTGAAAGACACTTATATATAAAGTATTACTAATAAGTGCAGTTCAATGTGCGTTTGCTTTTACTTGACCGATGTCCCGATGACTGTACATGTGATAGTTCACTGAGGGTTGGGCGGCCGAAGTACTGTGATGCAGATGGAACCTCGCAGTATCCGAAGTAGATCGATCACTTCGGGGGTCTTCATAGATGTCACGTTTTCATCGTTCACCTGAAAGGAGGAGCAAGTTTCGATTGAAAGTGTAAAAAATTTCACATAGAGGTACTCTCAGTATGTTAAAGTCAACGGCATTTATTCTAGCTACTGAAATTAGTACCGGTTCGGAAGTCAAGCTTCAACCGAGGAGAATCAATATAAAACACAGAGAGGTAATTATAAATATCTTTTTTGGTTACTAGCAAATATTCCTAAAATGTTTGATAATTTTTAAAATATAATCACAAACACAAAATAAGTGAAACACGACTGCCCTACTTAAAAACTGTCTAACAAGTATAAAACTTTCAGCCAGTGTCAGTCGGGACGATGTAAGGATGTGACGATACCCCATACATTCAAATCTGTTCAGGCCTTTAAAAGTTATGGTGGAATAAACTCATGCATGAACCCTGAAAACCCTCAAATGTCAAACTTATGATAGCTCAGTTGTAGTTATGTCTGATGCCGATATCCGACAGCTGCACTTGAAAGCCATTTCCCTCTCGGCTTTGAGTGCATACCACCTTCGGCCACATCATCAGTTACCATGGTGAGATTGTGGTCAAACAAAGGCCTATACACGATAAAAAAAATGTGTGTTGCTGTGTTACCTGCAGTATGACGTCCCCTTGGTGCAAGCGGCCGTCCCTGGCGGCGACGCTGTCGCTGTACACGGCCGAGATGTAGCTCTGTCCCGACTCCGGGTGGCTCTGCACGCTGAACCCCAGCCGGCTGTTCCACCCACGGTTCAGTTCTACTGTAACTATCTGAAAGAAGAACAAATAATGTTACATTCAAAATGTTTAGTTTGAACCGAAAAAGATGTGGAGGAAAGGATGAATTGTGTGAAAGATGATATGGGTAAGAAAGGAGTGAAAACTGGTATGACGGATAGAAGAGCAGAATGGAAGAAGGGGATATAATGCGCTGACCCCAAGTGATTGGGGATAGGACAGGATAGGAAGGTTGATGATGATTGTGAAGGTTATTTTAACCCGTTGGCTCGCGGATAGGACGCGTGTCCTACTAAATATGAAAAAAAAAACCGGGAGCTGGAAGTCAACTGATTAAAGAACTAAGATTAATTATCGTTCTAAACTATTGATATTTTTTTAGAAAAGTGTCAGTTAGTGCCATTTCTTGTCATGAGATATTACTTTAGATAATTTGTCCTACCGTTGGTTCAGTGCTGGGTTCATCCTGCGGCGGTTCAGGCTTAACGTTTTCTTTTTCAATGATATCAATGTCAATAGGCTTCGGTTGATTTGGAGGCTCCATCTTCACCTTGCGTTCATTATCCGGAGACAAAGCGACACCTTTCCATTTTTTTAAGCCGTTACCTGAAATACGATGGGCACCTTTTAAATATAAGTTTCTTTTCCATAATTAAGGACTTTTCTAGCATACATATAAGGGCGAATGAAAAAGTAAGCAAAGAAGTATCCGATGCATTCCAATGAGTTACCTTCATCCTTATGCCCTTCCGTAGTCGCATCACTGCTTGTAGTATGTAGAACTGCGCTCTGGTAAGCTGGATTGGCGTGTTTGAACCGAGCTTCATCACTTGACAGCTCAACTGGCATAGAAACGGGTTCATTGGAGTCTACAGGGAAAACAGCCTCTCCGTACCGGGTCGGCTGTCGGGTCACCTCCTCCTTATACACGTTAGGAGCATCCAGGGTGTCGTTGTCCAAGTTGTTTAGTTCGTAACCATGTGGTGGTACTGGAAAATGGGTCACGAGAGTAAATATTTGGTTGCAAAAGGTGATTCCAGCTGAATATAAAAACAGTGATATCGAGAAAAGAAGTGTGAAATTTTACTGTGACCTAGAGCCGGAATATGTTGTGCTATTAACGATATGCGCTTGCAATATGAAAAGGAAAAATGGATACAATGAAGGGTCATTCACAGTTAAAAATCATACTTCGTATACTGTTGTTATTTCAATAGCTAAACATTTCCAGCAGCTGGCGCTTACACAATAGAATAAAGAAATCAAACACTCACAGATGCAAAGAAAGTTCAAAAGAAGGCTTTACCGTAACGATACCGAAGACAATGACCAACATTCATGGAGATGCTGCAAAAAGATTACAATAGCTACGAATGATCGGAACGCATAGTCCTTTAAATGTTGAGTACATCCGGCAGTCCGTCAGTTCGCTGTTTCGGATCGGAGGTGTGAAGCGATGGGGTGATGGGGTTTGGCATTGGCAGAGTGCGGGCCGACAGCGTCTCACCTGTCAGGCTCAACTTTTGTTTTCTACAAGAGGGTGGGGCGTATGCGGTGGGGCTTGCGAGTGCCATAGTGTGCGCCCGCTGCCGCGGCTCCTGACTCTCACCGCCGCTTTGTGAACTGTGTGTCTCTACCGTTATGTTGGAACTTGGAACATCTGTGTGGAACACCTACATCGCTTAGTGTGTCTATTGTGTTTAGTAAGCCGTGACGGGATGGGTGTTGCCAGTGGCGTAGCTTCCGCTAATCGGGCCCTGTATAAAAATTTATTGGGGGGCCCTTCTACCTGACTGCGGCGAAGCCCAAAATGGAAGGTAAAGTTTAAGAATACTCGTTTGCACACATTCGAGGCCCCGGAGTATCTTTGATGCGGCTGATACGGCGGTAGCTACGCCCCTGGGTGTTGCTTAGAATCAGCTGGCGTGTCGAATCTCGATTCTACATACTAAATCTAGCTGATTAAATTCCACCTGACTAGTATATAAATGCTAACTCGTTACCAGCGCTCGTTGTTTGCAATATTAATGTGGATTAGCTAATGAACGCAATCTGCCGCAGATAATTACGTTCGTTTGTTGATGAATAGATTATGATCACGTTCCACGTAATTTGGTACACTCTGTATGTTGTATAAATCTAATACAATATTTACTATAATAACATCGCTAAATGATATCAGGTTTATTAGTCTTCAGAAATTAAATTGTGTATTCAAGCTAACATTTTGAATGCTCAGTACACTTATTAATTAACTAGCGTATGAATTGAAGTAGATTGAGGCTATTCAAAAGTCAAATGAATTGTATCAAATTTTACCTAATTATAATGAGTCAAAAGCTGCTGAATAAATTTAATAATTAGAGAGCATTGTTCGATTAGGAGCGTTCCTCATAGACATTATAAACTCCCTTTTGTCTGCAAATGTACATCTACTAAACATACCGTTGGGTTGTTCGTAGTGGTTATTATCCTTGGTTAGCTTGCGGAACTTGCGAGGAGAGAGGCAAGGAGACCGGGAACCGTCAGCCGCTTCCGGAGTAAGGCGCCTTGCAGCTAGATCGCACAGCATTGACACCGCTTCAGGCCTGAAACAGTATATAAACAACCTGTAAAGTGTGAAGAAGGAAAGGCGACGTTTCTAGTGAGTCTGAACATGTGATTGGGATAATGAGGTGTTTAGTTTCACACTGAATTTTGAAAATGAGAGCATTAGAGTACGTCCCGGCGGCGTCGCGCTGCGCCTCGAGGCTAATCTAGATAGATTTAAAAAATGTATCTAATTAAAGTTGATAGTTTATAAAAGAAACTTGTCATGATAAAATAACGAGAATGTAAGATACCTAATGGTGCGTCCATGCTTGGCGAACCGAGCACGAGCCGGGCCTCGAACGAGCACACTGCGAGTACGATTCGCGTAGCGTGGACGGGCTCGCGAGACTCTAACGAACGCGATTGTCAGTTTTTTCACGTACAAAGGAATTCGCATCGTGTTTGTTGAAGGCTCGTTGGTGGCTCGGCTCGTGCTCGATTCGCGTAGCATGGACGCACCATTCAGTGAGAATGCTAATTATTCTAAACATAGACATGTTTCAAGTTACGAGTACAACTAAACTTGAGTTTGATGTGCCATGCTAATTAGGCTGTCTAGCTTCTCAAGTTGTCTAGAATTCGCAATTGTGTGTGTACGTGTGTATGACAATAAGTTAGTTTCGCGACTTCATTTGCAATTTCACATGGGTTTCGAAGGAAGTGCATTTAATTATTGGAATAGTAAACTAGCTAGAGTCTAGTTACAAACTCACACGAGTTATTCTAGTTTTACTTATATGCCGCTTGGGAATATAATATGTTCAATGTAAATTGAGATCTTTTCTTCATACACACTACACTGCAATTAACTTAGGTATTGATAACAAGTGTGTTTCGTTATGGTGCGTTCATGCTTGGCGAACCGAGCACGAGCCGAGCCACGAACGAGCACACTGCGAGCACGATTCGCGTAGCGTGGGCGGGCTTGCGAGCCTCGAACCGAGGCTTCGAGCCTTTTTTCACGAACAAAGGGATTCGCATCGTGCTCGTTGTAGGTTCGTTCGTGGCTCGGCTCGTGCTCGATTCGCGTAGCATGAACGCACCATTCCACTTACTACAAAGTCTGAGCAAGACCTTAATAGATATAACTCCTCTCGCTCACTCATGTGAGACCTGTCAAATGCATTTAATAAAAACAGGCCAAGCGCGAGTCTACTCGCACACGAAGAGTTCCGTAAAGACGTTTCTTCTAATTTTATTTCATTTTTATTATTTGTTGTTATAGTGGTAATAGAAAAACACATTGTATAATAAATAAATACCTATCCTGGGACATTCACTTTCACCACGGTTATCTGATCCAAACTAAGCAGAGCTTCTATGGAAACCAGATAACTGATATAATTCATATGCTACTTGTTTTGTTTTTAAATTCATGTCTGTAAACAATATACATAATTAGATCCAGACTCAAGACATATAAATATGTTCATGCACATAAATACATGTCTTGGATGGGAATCGAATCCACGACCTGCGGATAGGTGGAATCTTAACCAACCACGCCAACTAGCCCGTCAAACATCTGGCTACCGATTACGGTTCATAAGATACAACCCACTGACAGACAGACGGACGGACAGACAGCGGAGGCTTAGTAATAGGGTCTCGTTGGCAACCTTTGCGACGGACCTCTAAAAAAGGGTGATTAGGTATAAATCGTGAATCAAACCTTAGCGGAGGTTTAGGCCTATTCATAGGTGTGTCAGAATCCGTAGGCCCTTCCTCCTTAGGTGACATCGGTGAGAGCGGCGTGGCGGCGTGGTCGCGGTACAGCCGCAGGCGCACCTCGGAGCCGCACGCGCGCAGGAACGCGACCGCCTCCGCGTGCGACATGTTTGACATTGGAGTGTCGTTCACCTGTACCATGTTTGCTTTAGATGAAGTTCAATGAACGGTTGACGTTAATGAGACGGTAGGTACGAGAATTGTGACCATGTTTTGGTTTTGATTGTAAAACAAATAAATCATTTGTCGATGGTTCCGCCAATTCGTTTTAGCCAACTCAAGATTCCCAATGCCGATCAAAACTACCAAAATAATTACATCATCATATCATATCAGCCCATGGATGTCCACTGCTGAACATAGGCCTCCCCCATTGATTTCCACTTCGAACGGTTCAGGGCCGCTTGCATCCAGCGACTCTGACCAGGTCGTCGGTCCACCTGGTGGGAGGTCGTCCCGCTCGGCACTTTCCAGTACGTGGTCGCCACTCGAGAACCTTCCTTCCCCATCGGTTATCGGCTCTTCGAGCGATGTGGCCTGCCCATTGCCACTTCAGCTTACTAACTCTACGAGCTATGTCCGTCATCTTTGTTCACCTACGAATGTCCTCATTTCGGACCCTAAATATATAAAGATAATAACGGAAATAATTACTTACATATTAGCTCAGAGTAGATAAATACTACGTACAAATATTAGTATCACATTATACTACAAAATATATTTGATTAATCTTGGAAAACTACTTTATACGACTACAATACATCATCAGTATGTATAATAAATATGACACAGAAGCAGAGTATCTAAGATTCCCCAAACACAGATCTTTCTCAATTCGTAACATCGCATTGATCTGCTACCTTGCACATTCCACAGCACAGCCAGCTCACGATTCTTAAATTTTTAGCCCAGCCGCAAACTACAAGAAAATGTCTGACGCCCGCTTTCTCATACATTTTAAGACGTCAGACATCAAAATTTTCTAATAGTATGCGGGGTCTAGAACAAAATGTATGAGCGAAGTTCTCTCCAGCGGGCGTCAGAAATTATCTGACAGAAAATTTCTTATAGTATGTATGCGGCTGCCGACTTGCAAAACATCACAAAGGGATATCTCACATAAATAGACAACACATACTCAAATATAGATGTATTATTGTTACAGATGTTGCTTGGGATAACCACTTAACGCGTGTATGTTTGTTCTTTGTCCACAAGCCTTTAATAGTGAATCATCAATAGCACAAGTTATGAAAACGGAAGTAACCAATATATTCAATTTAACATCCATTTGGTTGGTTCAGTCTAGCTTTGAGAAGTTTGAGTTGATTGTAAAGTTTAATACTGGCCTCATAGAAATATATATATCTAGAAAGAGCGTCGCCGTACTACACGACTTTATAAAACAGGTCAACTTTTTTAGGCTGGTGTACGTGACAGCTTCGTTTTACGCTCGCTCTGCGTCATTCTGATCGTCATAGTGACGTTGATAATGATATCAATATAATGAACTATTCCAATGAAAATCGGGAGTTTAAATATTAAATTTTTTTTTTCTTAATTATTTTTATTTTTTTCGACGCTCTATCTAGTCTAGACGCTAGACGTTACACGCTCTATCACCATAATTACTGGCCTATTACATAATATTGTATCTTTATCGATTTACTTTTATGGCGCTTTGTCCTTTGTTCTATGCGCGAATGATGAACATTTTCAGATCTTCAAACAGATTATTCTCTATACGGTATATTAATAATAATTACTTCTAAAGGCATAACTTCTTGTTTTGCTAATATGCCTCAATACCTTTTACAGTAATTTTACTACCAATAGTATAATTTTACAAACCGCAACGATTCTATCCCCTGGTTGTATTCTCCCATCACTCAGCGCCGGTTCTCGTACCAAAGCCCTTACATAATGCCCCAAAGCGCTATGATCTTCCTTCCGCAACGTGAACCCTAGGGATCCGTTCACCTTCGTCATTACGATGTCGAATTCCTGCAATCATTAATTCAGTAGTGAGAATCCAATTGCAAGGTGCTTTGCGTTCGGGTCGGATCCAGAATTAAACAAAACCTGGAATTGGTTTTGTACAATGAATTTTAAAAAGGATTTGGTGGTACTCTCCGGAAGAAATTGAAAGATTTCAGAATTGCTTTTCGCCGCAGTGTAACCTTTGTTTCGAATGGAACCATTTCTGGGATACAAAATGTATAGCTTGTTCGCTTGTTGACGCTATTCGGTGAATTTCAATAATAGAATATCACATTACCAGCAAGGATAATCTATTTCAAATTACGGATCTCCCCTGATATTTAATACCCCTCTCTAAGCTATCGTTAACTATTTACTTACCACCGATCCGTCATCCTGTGAGGCGTGAACAAAATGCTTTATTAATTGGAACAGGGATATCGATCACTTGAATCCCTACCAACAGCGTGTGTATTAACGCCTTCAATTCAAAAGATATTTAAACATACACGTGAAATGAAAATAGGGAAGAACGAGTATAAATCTTGGAAATAAATAAACGACCGAACACGGATAGATGGGGTACAAATCGTGCCTTTCATCCTTTATGAAAAATACCACGTATTGATCGAATATACTTACTGTAGGAAGACTACAGAAAATCTAAATTATATATTTGACGAGACAAACGTCTGAGATACACAAATAGAACAGTAGAACCCCTATTGTTACGTGTAAGTTAACATATCCAGGCATAATTACACACGATATTATACATGTAGGTAAGTGAATATACAGTTAAGGCACGTGTAATGTTGCTATATTGTAGAAGTTTTGTGATCAAACGTAAAATTCGAAACAAACAAATTGAAATTGGATGTTTGTAATGTGGCGATGTAAAAGGCAACATGGCAACGGCAAAGGCAACAGGAATATTTTAGGGGAATGGTATTGCTTGTAAGTATTTATGTAAACCAATAAAAAAATATTATAAGTACTACCAAATGGACAAATGATTCCTGTATTTTTCTAGATAAGCTTACGTTTGACCGCAATTTTCTACAGGAGTAAATAACTTCGAGCTTACTAATTTGGATCGAAGAACTGCTAAAACAGTACTAACAAATAGCTAATTGTCCTTTGCCCATTCTCATTTGTCCGTGTAAGGGTGTAAACCCATCATTTTCGCCAATACATACTTAACTTTGGAGGATGTCAAATTGATAGATTTTTATGAAAATTGACAATTTGATATGATTTAGCAGTTCCATGAGCTTAAGGCGTCTTTTAGTTTGAAAATGAAAAGGACCATAAGTCTTAAAAGAGTACCTACATAAAGACTCGTACAACTTTTCAGGTTTTTTTCATTTTAACCTTATATTCAAGTACCCATCTCAGAACTGGGATTAAGTGAAGTGAAACTTCAATTTCACTTAAAACTTGGCAACTTGTATAGAAGCTTTCAACTCACCCCGTACTGTATATCGTAGACAGGCAGAAGTCGGTCGAGGTCCAGCAACCGGAGGTCTCTGCGGTCGGCCTCCGGACTGGCCTCCCGCCGGCCCCGGCCTTCCGACGACGACGTTGTCGCGCTGCTTGTCGTTTGAGATAATCTGAACGGAACCGGAATGGTTGTTCGCAACATTAGTTATCGTCATAGGTATTGCAATTTCATTGGCTTTTCATATTTTCTTAATGTTTTAAGGTATTTAAATACACATCTACATAGGCTACTAGTGCTCTTAATTATCCTTTGTAGTTCTAATTACGTTTGTTTGCCTTTCTGGTTTTACGTTTGGCAACACATTCAATGTCAAAAAAAAATTCAAAGCCATTCAATTTAGGCCCTAGTAGGGCACATATGAAGGTCAGAGCTACTGAAGCTACCTCCGGTTCGGAAGTCGGCCTTCAACTGAGAAGAATCCGGCATGAAACTCAGCAACGTAACTAAGTCTATTTTTGGATAATCGGACTATATTGGATATTTTTTTTTGTGTTTTACAAAGTATACGCAAGCATAAAAACATTTAAAAAAATTGGCATTGCTAAGGTCCATACGCGATGGTAGCAACTAACAATGAGATGGACCTCTGACTGCTTGGTGGCCTGCTGACATAATAAATAATGAGAGAGGCCATAGGGGTTTAAGTAATTATGCCAAAAACTCTATGACATGACAGTCAGTCAAATATTGTAGTAAAACGTAAGACGGAACTAAAACTGAAAAGTAGATTTGACGGCAAAGCAACAGTGTTACTCAATAACATAAAACCAATTTACTCGTCGGTTCTAATGCAAATTGCACATTGCATTTGCAGCGAAATTTTGGTAAAGCAGTTAACACTAATTAAGTTAAGCTCAAGCTAATTAAGTCTCATACCTACGTTTCATTTGAAAGCTTTCAGGGATCTAGAAATGCTAGTAATATATCTTCTGCCAAGATACACGTACTTCGATATACATTTTTAACAATTAGGTATGTTAGTTAAAACCGGTGGATCACTAAAGAACAAACTTATTACGAGTCCTGGGAATTTTTATTAGCTTTCTGGTGAAGGTAACTATCGTGAGGGATGCTGGTGGACTCAGGCTTGCTTACTTGAAACCTTGAGTCTCAGTTGATAATGGGTTAGTAACAAACCTGGCATATCCACGTCTGCCTAATGAATTGCCTCAACCTCCTGAGCTACTTGCGGCCGGGGTCTTCCAACAACTGATACAGACTGTCATTTAATTTGCAGCAATTATTAAAACTCTTAATCTGTTTGAATACCAAATAATCACAGGCTCCAAGTCGGCTTTGAGCCAGAAGGGCAGTAGCTTGGCAACTTGCTCTCGTCAGATTGCTGACTTACCTGGCATGCATAGGGTGGCAGTTAAGTGGGTCTAGCGGTGGTAAATGCTGCGGGTGCGGGGTGCGCGCGGGAGGCGTCGGTGGATCCGGAGGTGTGACGCTTTCCAGCACGTCAGGTGGTGGCCGGCAAACACGGAGTTCCACGCGCGCTGGTGCAGTTCGGAGCACTTCTAGTGCTTCCTGATGAACATAATATTTAATTGTTGTTGATGGGGGAAACATGTTGATAGATCTTTATGGAATTAATAGAATACGCTACGTCTGTTTTTAAAAACATTGAGGGAGTGGGCATATTCGAAGTTACCAGCATACGGGCTTCCCGAGGGATTATGCAAATGGATCACCATCTTTCTGTCCAGCAGATGCATACGAGCCGTCGTCGACGGTAGCTGCTCCGATAGCATGGACGTAAATGCCGGCGTCCCGCAAGGCTCTGTGCTGTCCCCAACACTGTTCCTTCTGCATATCGATGATATGCTGTCTATTGACCGCATTCATTGCTATGCGGACGACAGTACAGGGTACGCTTATTACACGGGCCGGGCAAATATCCTTCGTTCCGAGGTGGAGGAAAGCCGCGAACGGAACTTGTGTCTCCGATTGGGGTAGACTAAACCTAGTCCATTTCAACCCCACCAGGACCCAAGCCTGCGCGTTCACCGCTAAGAAAACCCCATGGTCTGTGGCTCCACAATTCCAGAACACTTCCTTGAACATCAGTCAAAGCATCCTTGATCCTAGATCCTTGGCGTCGACATTTCTAGCGACGTTTTGTTCCTAAGTCATTTGGAAGACAAGGTTATGCTGGCATCCAAAAAGCTTGGAGTGCTCGACAGAGCGAGCCAGTACTTCACATCGGGGCAAAGGCTGCAACTTTATAAGTCGCAGGTCCGGCCTCATATGGATTACTGCTGTCATCTATGGGCGGGAGCACTTGGATACCAGCTTGGGCCTTTAGACACGGTCCAGCGACGTGCCACCAGAATTGTTGACGATCCCGAGCTCACAAGCGGTTTAGAGCTCCTCAGTCTGAGGAGAGACTTTGCCTCCTTACGTGTATTCTACCGCTTGTACAACGGAGAGTGTTCTAAGGAATTGTTCGACTTGAATGCCCACGGCTACCTTCCACCATCGCAACTCTCGCCATCGACGGGGAATCCATCCACACACATTGATATTGCGGGATAAAAGGAGTTTTCTTCCGCGGACGCTCGGACTGTGGAATGACCTCCCCGCCGTGGTTTTCTCAATAAAGTACAGCATGGGGTTCTTCAAAAAGGGTGTGAAGAGGTTTCTTCGGAGTCGGCAACGCGCGAGTGATACCCTTGGTGTTGCAAGCGTCCATATTCTACGGTAACTGCTTACCATCAGGCGGGCGGTATGCTTGTTTGCCACCTCAGTGGTATAGAAAAAATAAAAAATAAACTGGGCAAGAGTACTATATTCTTGTCCTCGTCATAACTCCTAAAGTGAGTGATTGCCCAAATGTAAACCCGTTTTAAATAATGTACTAAAAGCCGGATCATGTCTGCACTCAACTATAAGCAGCTCAAAATTCCCACACCATCAATCTTATTTTTAAACAAAACACATACGCATATGTTAAAATACCCAACCCAAGTTTATATTATACTAGCTTTTTGCCCGCGGCTTCGCTCGCGTAGACTATAAGATTTGTTCGCGTAATAAACGCTAAGATATTAATTTCGTGAAGATTCCTAATTGTTCTTATGAACTCGGTGGTCAATGCGATGATGAGAGCGCGGCGCGGCGACAGCTGGTGGAGGACCACGTGCTCCCATCCATCAATCATCAATCAGCCAGGACTTTGCTTTTTAAATAAGTAATTTTAATCTTTTTTTTCTTCTTTATGTCTTGGCCAAGCTCAAGACTTAGTCTCACTCGCGCACCGAGGGCTCTGCCCTTCCTTGGACGTATATTTATTGGATTGGGCCATCACTGTTGTTTAAAACCGGACCGCATAATTAAGTTTGTTTGTGAAGGAATTTGGATGATATTGAAAAAACTGTGCTAGTTAGAAACATTGTTCTATTTTTCCTATACTTTTTCCAGATTTTTCGCATTGCGAACCTCGGAGATTGGAATTATTCATCAACAGTCATAAAGTCTTAAAAAATAATAGAAACATGTTTTAAAATGTACAAATAAAGCCCTTTCACATGATACCTCACTTAAATTTGTAGCCCTGCTTTGAAATTGCAAGGCCCACTCTGTTCACCTTTACAACCGTAAAAGTAAAAAAATATATATTTGCAATAAGGTTGGATAAGCAATATTTAAAAATATTCCAAATTTTAAATCAACAGCATTACTGGTTGTTGAAATATACCTACCGCTGTAACAGTCGAACAGATAGACTAACTGGCACCATAAGGGTTCCTTTATTAGATTTTTAGTTCGGAACCCAAATAAATACGAAATACCAGTTACTAATAACGATATCCCAAGCACTATACTAAAAATTATTGGCAAAGTAGATGCCTCATAGAGTAAGGATTTCCCGAAACGTAACCACTTGAAAGAGAAATTGGACTCTGGCTGCAAGCAGGTTCTCTCGTTATCAATTTGGAGCAGCCCGAGCAGGGAGGTTCCTCCCCCTTACATCACAGTTGTGTTCCTGCGGTGAGTAAGGTCGCCAGAGCTGAGTGTAGGGGACCAGTATGTAGTAGGCACCAAATAATACCTACCGCTGCCGGCACAGCGACTCCTCTCAACCTTCAAACACTTTTTCAAGAAGGGTGTAGAGAGAGAGATTCGGTAAAGCGTGGGTGATACCCCTGGTGTTGCAAGCGTCAATAGGCAACGTTAACTGCTTGCCATCAGACGAACAGCAAGTTTTTTATTTGTCCTGTCTTCGTCGTAAGTGTAACTATTTATATGCCCTATATATGCCTATATGGCTACCAGTATGGTACTTTTGTCGATCAGGCTGGCCAACACATACTATCGTGCGTAAAAAGCACAGGCAGGATTCCGCTCCACTCCGACTTTAATGACATGATCCATAGGGCTCTTGCCAGAGCTCTCGTGTCAGCTATTCGTGTATCGAGTGGCTTGAAGCGTAACGATGATAAGAGGTCCATCTGACATTAATTTCCTGGAGCTCATTGTATTTTTCGCGACATATCGAGGCGTCTGATTGACGGTTCCTATAGCCAAAGGGCTGACGAATACTCCTAGCTAGAAGATTAGCATCACCATACAAAATGGCATCGCCCGCCACCTGCAAAGTTTGGGCACACTACCAACTGGCAGCAAATTAGATCAGCTATATTCTCTTTGTGAACTGCTGGTCTCTTTTTTTATTTTTATTTGTGTTCTGTTTGTTTTCTATTATCCACTTAGTCTGTCAAGCAATTTCATCATATCTGAATTGTTCATGGTCGTTTTTGAGAAATCGATGAACATACATGAAAAAAGAACATACGCGTCCTCCAACTTAGAGTTTCCTCCTTCTTTTTTGAGTCGGTTAAAAATAGGATACCTTTTATCACGGGAGAGTTCCCGCGAGGGTGGTACAGTGGGAATAATTACTCGACCCAGAGGTATACCATTTGTAGGCAAAGAACTTTAAATGAGAACACATCGTGAAGTTTTGCAGGTTCGATTCTTACTTAGGTAAGCCTTTTTCATAAGTTTGTCAATGCAGCTGTAATACAAATAAGTATATTTGTAGCTTTTTTTTTAGTGAACAAAACTAAAAGGTCAAACGGGAGAGCGCTGATGGCTCTCATCAACCAAGAAATTTACAATAAAATCATTAATCCTGTCATAAAATTGTGAGAACGAAACCATAGTGCGATTCAGGAAAAAGACAACGCCATCTAGTAGTTCTCTCTCTCTGTGTCTCATAGCCGTGAGACGGCCTGTAAATAAATAAATTGAGATATCTTTTTTTCCCGTGAGCCGATTTTGATGAAACAAAGCCTAGTTGAAGCGCCAAGCAACGCTCAATCACCCTGTGGAAACCCCATGCAAATCCGTTAAGTGGATTCGAAGATTATCCTGTTCAAACAGACAAACAGACAGACAGAAAGACAGACAGACAGACAATTTTTTTTAAAATGGTATTTATGTATTATGTTAGTCATTCTACATCACCCCCAATCAGTTTTTGGTAAATATATTCAATGTACAGACACGACTTTTCTACAGTTTTATTATATGTATAGAAGAAGATACCACGCAGTACCTACTTAAAAGCTCGTAATTTTCATGTGCTATAGAGTGTCCGACACTCCACACACTATCTCTTCCAGTAATATATAAAAGTGCTGTAATTCAGCGGAACAAAGGATACCAGAGCCTATTTTTCAAGTGTCAGTGACAGCCACGATTGTTCGAATGAGAGCAGAGAGCCCAATTAATTCATGTGCCATTTTAATGTTAAATTACAACAATACGATTGTAATTGTCAGACGAATTACACTAAAGTGAAATGGCATTTTTTGTTATAATAATGGTGTACAAATATTAACTTTGCAAAGCCAAGTGAAGTAATAAAACACGACCAAATTCACTGTAAAAGCCCAGTAATTGGATGAAAATGATATCCAGTGACATTTTTTTTATTACGCATCGTAAAAAGCTTAGGAAATTCCAAAACGATGCCACGTTTACATCGCTGTAAACCGTTTATTTAGCGAGCAAGTTGCGCTGACCTTATCTAGTTTTATTGAAGAGAAAACCATATCTTATACAGCGTGGCTTATTGCGAGTCAATTTTATTGAGTCTCTGTAACATCAGTTCCAATCTGTTTTTAATGGTTCACACCGATCACACCCGTTGCGGAGTATCGCTCGGGGAATTCTTTGTATAACCATTGAATTCTCTCAGACGTAATTGAGTTAAAGCACAGGTTAAAGACCATTTATTTGTTATAAATTTTCATCTCGGCCGCTTGTGGTGTCTCTTTGATGCGGTTATGATTACGCTTCAATGTTTCTTATCGCTACTGGCACTCGCTCATTGTGAAAATGCGAGTTTTTACAGTAACAGCGTACAAACAGTGTTATACAATTTTGCGGCGTACATTTTACAGTTTATTACATCTGAACCCGAGACGGCGCGGACCGCGTTGGAGTTTTCATAAAAGTTTGTACGTTTATATACCTGGGTCCGAAGTGGGGAAGTGCTGTGACAACAGATGACATTTTTAACCTGACCTTACCATTTATAAGGGTTCCGTAGCCAAATGGAAAAAAACGGAACCCTTATGGATTCGTCATGTCTGTCTGTCTGTCCGTCTATATATGTCACAGCCACTTTTTTCCGAAACTATAAGAACTATACTGTTGAAACTTGATAAGTAGATGTATTCTGTGAACTGCATTAAGATTAAGTGTAGTTTGCTTAATGGTATAAAAAAAAAACTTTGAACTGAAACATGATAGGTCTTCAAAAATGATATTGAGGTTTCTAATATTTTTATTTTCTAAACTGTAAATAGTTTGCGCGAGAGACACTTCCAAAGTGGTAAAATGTGTGTCCCCCCCCTGTAACTTCTAAAATAAGAGAATGATAAAACTAAAAAAAATATATGATGTACATCCATCACAACACAATCCATGTTACCATGGAAACTTCCACCGAAAATTGGTTTGAACGAGATCTAGTAAGTAGTTTTTTTTAATACGTCATAAATCGTAAACTGCAATTTACCTTTCATTCAATCAACTCCAATATATAAGCATATGCAACCTTCCGACCGGTATTAGAGTCAGACTTTTCATAAGTGCCTGCGAAGGTCTATTTGAATAAATGATTTTGGATTTTGAAAAAAAAAAAAAGTTACTTCTTGCTACGGAACCCTTCATGGGCGAGTCCGACTCGCACTTGGCCGCTTTTTCTTGTAAGCATGACACCGTGTTTTATGATTCAGCTGGCCTAGTAATGTAAAAGGGACAGGCGTTTTCACACTAAAATTTCATTGGGTCTACTTTAATGAATAAATTATTTTGTACGTGCACTCAGCTGTAAGCTCAGAAAAATAAGTGTCCGAGATAAATAAGAAACAATAAGTCAAAATTTAAACACTCGTAGAGATAAGCAGAAGGGTTACCATGATTTAAAATAATGTGTTTGTTGTTTTGAACCATTTTTACGAAGGAAAGTCTGATATAACGCGAGCTGAGTATATTTCTGCTGATTCTGATTACGAACTATAACGATAATTATGAGTCTTGCGACGACTCTCCGGAGTCTATTTACAAGACACTCCACTACATCTACACATTAATAATTTTGTTACAAAGAATGTTAGAATGTTGACTTAGTAACTAAGTAAGATGAATTGGACTTTTATATTGAATTTAAGTAGTTTAAAAAATATGTGTCTTATCAACGAGTCTATATCATCTTACCTTAAAAAATATACCATTACTAGATACAGGAAAGGATAGTCAATATTATTGCATTTCATTTGTGAAACTTTTAGGACCATTCATAGTTCTACCAACATAATAATATCTTATCTTAAAAAGGCCGTTTCGAGAAAAAGCTTTATTTCCGAGGTTCAATTCCTTACGTCTTATCTATTACCTTAAAGCATTAATAATCCTTATGAAACTTACGTAGGTACTAAGCCCAGCCAATGGCACGCCGTTGGCTGACAGCAGTAGATCCCGTGGAGCTAGCCGGCCGGTTCTCCACGCTGGTTGGGGAGGGTACAGTCTTCGTATCCTCACCAGGCCGCCACCACCGCAAACTGACATGCCCAAACCGCGGCCATCCTTCTCTACCACTACTGTGAATGAATTTTCTGTGGAAGAGAGAATAACGTTAGTATTCGAGAGTAAATGGATCGTGAAAAATGAGGATCTTCTAACCCTTTCCCGCCATTCCCTCTTTTACTGCCTAAAGGGGTTAAATTATAAAGAAAACCTATTCTAGTGGACGTTATCTGAAAATTTGGAGTTTATGGAAATCTTAATTTTCAAGATTTAAGCTGTGCGTGTATCTGAAAATCAGTCGTTTCTCGTTTTATTTATATACACGACGATATAAAGAATTTAGATACATGGAATGAGGTTAAACGAAGAAAACCAAGGTACTGTTTATTTACAAAATCTTAAAAGGCTCTGACGACAAACACAATAAACTTGAGATCCGAATTCCTTACGACCTTAAGGTTGTAACTGTTTTATAGCTTATTTACACGGAAAGAGCTGAACTCCGTAATGAAGAAAAATAGCTCTGTCAAGAAGGTTCATTTTAATCCCGAGTTAAAAGACAAATTACATGAGAAGCTTAACTCTCAATAGGGTATATAAGATTGGAGATCTGCTATAATTAATCAAATGCACAAATATATAAGTCTTTCAAGTTAAGCTATCAAGAATTAACTATCATTGAAAATTGTGACGTCAAAAATATTTAATAAGGCTGTCTACTTTGACCTCGTCTAAGTATAGGCTCCGCTAAACAATAAGGGCCGTTTTTGTAGTCCCTCAACAGACCAGGTGTTTTAATTTCGCATAAAGCAAACGATAGATAAGTACGGCTTGTTTGGCCATTACTAAACCTAAATTTGTATATTCAGCTCCCTTTGAATGCTCACGTAAGCTAGCAGAGTAAGGCATATTATGTGGAACATACATTTTAGAGAAGGACAGGAATATTTCATTCTGCAGATAATTAATATCGGGTTTCAATACTGCGAATGGAAGGTAGGCAAGTGTCGATTCACGGTCAATTTAAGTCCTCTTTCGGCCTGTTACGGATATTAGAAGGTGTTGGAAATGAATTATACATTAAAGCAGTCCCAACGATTTGGATGCGGATTGGTTTCACTTAATGCTATTATATGATTTTTCGAACACTGCTTCCATGATTGTTAATTTTTTTCAATTTCACGAGCAGTTACGCAAACATGACCTAAATTTTAGAAACATTTTAAATATATTTGCTATCGTAATATTAATTTGTAGGACCATTAGGTTGGTCATTAATCATTATCAGAATTTCAACAATATGGTTTGAAGCTTCAAATACTTGCAAAATGCACAAATACTTGGTAAGGGGAGGATTAAACATAACAACAAGCACGTAGCAAATTACTTCGCGTTTTTATCGCTATTTTATAAGCCACCTAGGGTTTACGATTTATTTGGCAATCAACGAACTAGTTTATTGCTATGGACTTGACTTGAATTTGTTCCAGAAATAGTAGCTGTTTAAGATTTATTAAATTATTCCGATAGTAAAAGATCAATAAACTACTTTTTAGAGATGCACTTTATATCATTAAAGTTACTCATTAAAAAATTCTTCATTCACTCTTAGAGATTTCATATTTAGCATTTTACAAACTATACAATAGGTCAGCTTAATCAGTTCGCTTATTATATCTATATAAATAGACTAATCAATCATAAGCAAAACCTAAACTGGACGCCTAAGCGCTATTGTTACAGTTTGTGAAAGGACAACAGCTGAGTGCACTAGTTGTCCATAGTTGTGGATATTGGCAAAGTTCTGGTCACGAAGTTGCTGAGATAGCGGGGATTTAACGACATTCTTAATAGCTTCGCGGTTGTCTGGTGTCGTCATGTCATTTATCACATATTTCAGAGACTTTAACTCAGGATTCCGGTCAAATTTGTCAGTGGACTAATAATCAATTTGGTATTTAGGTTTTTAGTGTTTTGAGGGCAAGATAGTGATATAGCTATAGCCTATTGTAGTATAGTTAGATGTATTGTTTTTGGTAAAACTCAAGAGATATCTTTGAATTTGTCTAGATATACTTATCTGTTTTATCGAGAATATTTTGTACTGTTTGGAGACAAAATAATTCACAAATCAGCTTACTGGGTTTACACAGGCTTTATACAGAAAGCAGAAAACTTGAGGTTGTAACACATAAGTAGCCTGAGTATAGCGGAAGTCAATTTGCTGATTGATGATATGCGGATACTTAATAATGTGACTATAGTTGCATGACTATAGATTGCTTCAAGTTAACTAGATACTTGACTAGCAATTACTTAAGTATTACTTAATCTAAGCTAAAGCCCATATAGTGCTTTCGATCTGTATACTCGAAACTGCGATCAATGAGATAGGCACCTAAAAGTTGGTGGTATAGAGCTGATTTTGTAATAGCGTGAGCTGGATCGAATTGTGTTTGTGTTTGACTTTGGATCTTGGAAATTCTAAGCGCCTCTTAGTTAATTGTACCTAAAGCTTCAGTGCATTTTAATAATTATTCAGTACTTTCGAACCGATTAACGTGCATTAACCACATTGTGTGGCTTATTTCTCATGCTAATGCTTTGTTACGGTGTTTTGTTTGTTCATTATGAACGCAGATGCCTTCGTTAGAATTTCCAAGTACATATTAGTTATTTAAAGGATTTTATTTACTCATAAACGATATTATGAAGAGTGTTGGTCCGTGTATAAAGAATGTAATATTAAAAATCATAAAGTTAAACCTAAGGTATGACAATAAAAATCAAATTTGAATTGTATACAGACAGGATAAAGCACATTATTATTTTTTTTAGCCCCACGTTAATCCACAAACAACCTAGCTACAAAATGAAACTGGCAGATGAGAAATTTTTGCTTTGAGATAATTTTTTTAATTTCTAAATAACTTCGGTTTAAAATTGATAAACACTTCGAATTTCATATGAAAATATTCCCCAAAGGAAGACTGTCAAATAAATTAAATTCATGGTATAATAAATTAACTTTGCACTCAAAATTATTTTGGATTCAGTCACTTTGGAAACGAATTGAAAATTAGTGTTGCGAAGATTTTGTAAAGAGACACGGAGTGTACACAAATAGCAAATGAGATGAGCGATCACTGCGTTACTATCAAATTCAAAGGACGTTGGACATTTCTAATGAGAAACATAAAATCTAGCTAGTTTTATGTTTGACACAGTTCATAGGTAGAGTGTAGGGGAGAAAGGGGATGGTTGACTATAGGGCAAAACTCGCCATAATCCAAAAGTGGTGCGTCATTTGAAGTCGGTTAAATAAATAAAAAGACAAGCCTTTTAACTGAAATTTTGTCAACCTTCCCCAGTATCCCTTACTTTGCATGACTACAATAAAGAAACATGCCAAGTCTCGTAGGTACTAAATGAAGACAAACATTGAAAACTAATTCAACCATTTTACCATAACACACCGAAAAGCGATGTTAATTAAACAGATTACTATAGTTTTCAAAACTTTGCCGCGGATGATTTAATAGAAACCCAAAGGGACTATACACATAAATAACATTAGAGAAGTTATGGTATGGAAAGTTTGTTTAAATATTATTTCTGCTAAGTACAGCCTGCGTTTGTTTGTACGAATATTCTTTTGAAATGTAAAACAAGGTTTCTATACTTTCCATCATATGGAATAACGTTGTAGAGTTTGTAAAATTTATTGATTTTGTTGTTAAATAAAAAGTTATCTTACAAGGTATATATTTATTACAAACCAAGAATCATGGTGTATTTAATTTTATTTCAAACTAGCTGTATTCCGCGGTTTCACTCGCGGTCCCGTGATAAAATTGCCTAATACTCTAGGATAAGGTAAGGTAGCTTCCTATTAGTGAAAGAATTTTTCGAATCCGACTGGAAGTTCCAGTGATTAGCCCGTTTAAACAAACAAAAAAACTCTTCCGCTTTATTATATTATTAGTATAGATCGATCTAAAATGTGCTAAATTAATTAATGCATATAAACTAAATATGATTTATGAAGGTAACAACAACTTTGGCATATAATAATAGAAAGAAACTAGTCTGCATTAATTTCTGTAAAATATTAAATAAATAAATAAATATCCTGGGACATTCCTCACACACGGTCATCTGATCCCAAACTAAGCAGAGCTTGTACTATGGAAACCAGATAACTGATATAATACATATACTACTTTTTGTTTGTAAATACATACTTAATATACATAATTACACCCAGACTCAGGACATACAGACATTTTCATGCACACAAATGCATGTCCTGTGTGGGAATCGAACTCACGACCTGCGACGCTATAGGTGAAGACTCCGCGTCTTAACCAACTGCGCCAACGGGCCCGTCAAATATTGTTAATCATCTTCAAATAAATTGCAAGCTTGAAATGTTATCCGTATTACAATAGTCTCTCGATTCCCATACTAGGGATGTTTAATTAAAATTCTCGTATTTATCGAATAAAATAAAAAAGTAATGCTGCAATGAGACAATAATCTGTAGATCCGGGTTTAATGAAACAATGGGGCATAGTATATTGGGTCGCGCGTATGCGGCCGGTCACGAGGTCCGCTCCGTGAGGACCGATGACAATTAGGGTTGCCAGCTGCTCTATAATTTATCTAGGTCTAGAATTGCTAGGACTTGCTTAAGTATTTTGTAGACTAAAATTTCAGTAAAAATTCTGAGGTTAGGTACAGTGGCCGGCAAACAACTTGAGCCATGACCTTGAGTGCGCAGTAGATGATTTTAAGGTGTCGTTGGTGGAAAGAGAGGTGCGCGGGGGCATTCTGTCGGCACGCGTCCACGCTATTGGCCGAGCATGAGTGTACATGCGCGAACTTACCCCCACTACGTCGACTTTGGCTCAAGTTGTTTGCCGCAGGCTATAAGGTGTCTGAGATGTTATTTGAAATACACCAATTTGTAAACGAAGTAATTACGCAGAAAACAGAGTTTGGATAACATGAAAGCGAATCCGCCAGTTACTGCAGAGAAGATTATTATGTAGATTGATAAAAAAAAAAAAAAATTAAACAATTACAATTACAACAACACTTAAGGACGCAATCAACGGTTCGTCAGGTTACTAATACTAATTAGGACTGTGAATATGAACAATGGTTCCCTAGAGATTATGTCGCTGGCAAGTAGAAGACTACCTATACCTTATGTACCCTTGTATCATGTGAGACTAAAATTTATCCTAACTAATATTATAAATGCGAAAGTGAGTTTGTTTGTTTGTTACGCCTTCACGCCTCAACTACTCAACGGCATCATGGAATTTGGCATACAGATAGCCTATGGTATGGAGAAAAACATAGACTTTTTAACCCGGGAACGCGGGTGAAACCGCGGGGGACAGTTAGTATTTTATAAGCAAAACTCTAACACTGCTTGACTGGAAATTCTGGTCCTAGAGATTTTTTAAATTTGGAGGAAATACACATATATTAAGAAAGATTTCCCCAAGGTCTTAAAATAGGGGATCACGCCAGTTTCCGAATTACAAAGTTACTGGTAACAACCCTGTCGTGACCTGTAACCATTTTGTAACTTGCAATGTATAAAAAGCTTAAATGAAACACGTTTAGAAGCGAGACTTTCAATTTCAATGGACAAGACTTTCCGGTCTTTCGGGATACAATCGGATTTGTTTTATGTAGGCGTATACAGGTTGTTATTGGTATAAATTAATATTTATACAGAGGCAAACGATTAAGTTTCAACGTCTTGAAATCTTCGTAACTCGTCAAATCCTCGACGGTAAACATTGATTACTGAGACCTAACAAAGATTGTTAGGTCTTTCACGTCTGACCGCCTCCCCTCGAGTTGAAATTCTATTGCCAAATACCTACCGGTGTGTGCGTAGAGTAAGAATATTCATAGTGATAGCGTTAACAACTTTACCTCGTGGGAAGCACGAGCAGTTTGCATATAGATGCATTCACAGATATAACGTACACTAGTAATTTACTGTCAGAAAAAATATCGATGTGAGTTCTTTGTCATTTGTGAGTAAAAGTATCGATAAAAAGCTAGAAATTAGCATTCATTATTATGTATTTAATCGTTCAAACCATGAACGCGTTCGTTTCAAAGCAGCGATGCACATTCCCGTGCTCACGCCGCGTATAGTCGCTCTATTAATATTATATCTCTATGGGTGTTTCAAAAATGCATTTGTGAGCTATTTCCTATCTAGGCTTTATATGATAAAAACAATCTAGTCAGTTAGTCTATGTATAGATAAAAGGTAAGTATATATTATGTCTCAGACCTTTATTAATATTTTTCTTATCATTAATTATAAATCTTAATATTTTTGTAATGGTACGTACTATTACGGCAGTCCTAGAATGTGATTTTTTATTCCACGTAATTGCTGAAACTTCCCAAAAACAATATAAATCTTAATACTAAGGCAAAGTACACACCTTCCTGAGTTTAGAAGTTTCAACGTATAAAGGCTTAAGTGAATAGAAACATATTCATTATAAGTGTCTAACAAACCTGCGGTGTCACAGAGGGGTGTACAAGTTTACCCAACTAACACAACAACTTTTGGTACAGACTGACGTCTCGCCTAGTTGGGGTGGTATTCGTGAAAGCGATCTTATCGATGGTCCTTACATGGTTCCTCTCCTCTTATCTCTGGTGACGGTAAGAGTATTTTGTAAGGATGTTACGTGGAAAGTACCTGGTTAACCGAGCAAGCTAAAAAAGCTTAAAGAAATACAAAAAGATTCGACAAACTCTGCTTGAAACGTGAAAACTCAGCCTAGGCAGCTCGATTTTTCACCCTCAAAAAACTCAATAAAGCATTTTTTTTCATAGCGAGCCGTTTTCGTGATCTCAAAACATACATAAACATAATATATTATAATAAATATTGCTCGTTTAACATCATAGGATATTGAAAATATTGTTGGGTAAGCGAATTATGTAGGAATTCAACTTATTTATATTGGTTTAGCAGGAAAAATATATCGCCTTTATATTAGGAGACTATTTTGTTACTCAATTACTAACGAATGGCTGAAAGGATTTAGTTCAAACTAGTTGCACCCCGCGGTTTCACCCGCGTTCCCGAGGGATATATTGATTTCCCGGGATCAAAAGTATCCTATGTGTTAATCCAGAACATATTCTATCTGTGTGCCAAATTTCATCCAAATCCGTTGAGTTATTGAAGCGTGATTGAGGTACAAACATCCAAACATACAAACATCCAAACTTTCGCATTTATAATATTAGATGAGTTATATATATATTTATTATATATTAGATTAGATGAGAGAGATGAGATGAGATTTATCACACGGATTAAATTCATAAATAAATTATTAAGAAAATGGTATGGAATATAAATAATCTCCCATTATTTTCAATGACCATAGCATTAACAAGGCTACTGAAACGAAACTCTCGATGCTTCAGAACGACATCAAAAGATCGATTTTAAAAAGCTTCCCTCGGAAAAGAATACTAACCGCGTTTAAAACTCGTTTTATTTTATGCCGGGCACGTGTTCGAAATACTTAAAAACATTTCGCAGATAACGCGAAACCCGAGTTTCAAAGGACGTCAACATTCTGAAAACACATCGCCGTGAAACATGAAGGTTTCCGTGAAAAACTTAGCAATGCCGAGAGCGTTATATTACTGAGGGGAATAACTACTTTGTTAAATTGGAATTTTCTAGGAATTAGCCTGCGGCGCCTGCGGTAGTACAAGTATGTATGCAAGTGTGAGTTTGGTGTGGCACGTAGCGGCTTATTCACCTATCGCGTGTTCTGGTTCACCGACGGGTGACCCGCCTTATTGTGTGCACCACGCCTTAACTCTCTATTCTCTAAGGTACTTAATGGAGAGTTTTATTAGCTTTAAATTCTGAATTTCAAGTTATAATATCCTTTTTTTTTTTATCCTGACTGGTACCTACCAATTAGTGTTTTAAGAGAGGTAGACTCAGGTAGATCATAGCTCGATTGGGTAAGTAACTCCACCTTATAGAATACCGCAGCCAAAAAGCAATATTGTGCTCCTGCGCTTGAGTAAGGTCGCCAGCAATCATCGGGGAGAGGGTCGGTTACGCGTGAATAATGCCCCGAGTGTTGCAAGCGTCCATATGGCTACGGTAACAGCTTACCATCAGGCGGGCCGTATGCTTGTTTACCGACGTAATCGTACAAGTATCGGGTTACTTTAGACAAACATTGTTCGTAGTAACTAAGTCCTCTTCAATAGACTATAATTAATCTACTGTTTGTCGGTATTCACTTCCCCTCGATCATCTGAACTGGGCTTCTATTTGTTTTCAATAAGTTACATTCAACAATTTTCAATTTGTTCAGGACGATCCATCACGGTCACTAGGTATACCGACTAGCTATACCGACTCAGTGAGATAGTAAGTACATATATTTAAGTTAATATTTTTCAACAATTTGATCCATGTTTGTTAGTACTATGCAGCGTCAGACACGTCTATTGCAATTTTTCATTGTATATTTTAAATATATTGACCGAATCCTGTCCCCCATAATACAGGCTCTTGCCTAGCTTGGGTGTTAAATATCTGTGCAACAAATACATACATGACTCTCTTGTGTGCATTAATCTTGTATAGCCTGGTTTTTATAAATAAATAAATTATTATTATATATTATAAAATGTAAATAAAACACTACACTAGAGGATAAATTGATTGATTAGAGTAACAAGCGATTTTTTGTTGCTTCAACCTATGCTAAAATTATTAACTCTGGTGTCACAACACATTATCATCTATATTTACCTACTATACTTGGTATTTTTTCTTTAAAGACATTAAATTTGAATTGCTGTAATAAACGATATAAAGGCAATCTACTGCCTATATGAATTATAGGCAGTAGATTGCCTTTGGAAAATTAAAATTTAATAAAATATTGTAATTTAATAAAAGCAGGAGATTGCTCTATTGGTCTTATAGCAAATTATTATTTTTAATTAAGTAGGAAGCTATAACCATTAATGTTATTATAATTTATTGAGTCGGTTGTAAAGTTGAGACTCTGAAATCACTTTGAAATTTGTGACGACAACATTTTGTCCGATAACTTTTTATGCTTGAGTTTGCACTTTGTAATCCATTTTGGAAAAAATAGCCAATATAAATAAATAAATAATAATAAATATCCTGGGACATTCCTCACACACGGTGCGGGAATCTAACCCACGACCTGCGGCGCAATAGGTGGAAATATAGTGGGGATATAGTCAGATTGTCCAAAAAAATATTTAAACTTCGCTGAGTTTTTTTGCCAGTTCTTCTGAGTTAAAGGCCGACTTCTGAACTGATGGTACCTGAAGTTACCTAGTTTTGACTGTCATAAGTGACCTACCAGGACCTAAATTGCATAAATGGCTCTGCCTTTGATACGGCTGCTGAACATAAGAGCCAGTTTTATTCTGGACTTTGTCTTCTCACTACCTTGAGTTTAAACTTAGGTAAATAAAAAAAACCGGCCAAGTGCGAGTCAGACTCACGCACCGAGGGTTCCGTACAAACCTGTAGGTATATAAGTAAATGGTAGTATAGACCTGAGTATTTGATATTAAATTCAATTTATGACGTATTAAAAAAAAACTACTTACTAGATCTCGTTCAAACCAATTTTCGGTGGAAGTTTGCACCGTAATGTACATCATATATTTTTTATAGATTTATCATTCTCTTATTTTAGAAGTTACAGGGGGGGGGGGGACACACATTTTACCACTTTGGTAGTGTCTCTCGCGCAAACTATTCAGTTTAGAAAAAAATGATATTAGAAACCTCAATATCATTTTTGAAGACCTATCCATAGACACCCCACACTTACTTATGGGTTTGAAGAAAAAAAAAAATTGAGTTTCAGTTCTAAGTATGGGGACCAAAATTTATTGTTTTTTTTCTATTTTTGTGTAAAAATCTTAATGCGGTTCACAGAATACATCTACTTACCAAGTTTCAACATTATAGTTCTTATAGTTTCGGAAATAAATGGCTGTGACATACGGACGGACAGACAGACAGACAGACAGACATGACGAATCTATAAGGGTTCCGTTTTTTGCCATTTGGCTACGGAACCCTAAAAACGGCCAAGTACGACTCGGACTCGCACACGGAGGGTACCACACTAATAATAATAATGTTACCTTACTCAAATTGACTATGAAATTAATAGTAGGCGCAAAAAAAAAACAAAAGAAGACGTTTCTTGTATGGGGACCACATTTAATTTTAAATTTTATATAATTTTTATTATATTCTGTGAAAATTTCAAGTGTCTACCTATTACGGTTCATGATATACAGCGCACTGACAGACAGACGGACGGACCGATATAGCGGAGTCTTACGAATAGGGTCCCGTTTGGCACCCTTTGGGTACGGAACCCTAAAAACGTAGCAGCTGTACTAATATACAAGCACAGATACAAGTAAAGATAAGTCTCAAAGTGATTATAAGATATCCAAACGATTCCACGTACCTACCAAGAGTCTACCTTTTAATAAAGAAAATATTAAACAATATTTCGTGAGCAAATTACATCGGCTAAGGTTTTTAATAAACTTTTTTAATAAGCTCAATTTTTCCGCACTTTCTTCCTTCTGGCGTGATATAACACTTTGCTTTTCTTCTATTGATCGACGAACAAAAGTAATTTCATGTTAACACGACTTGTGATGAGTTGTAATAAGGACAGAAGTTATCTTTCTCAATATTCTAGGGTAGGGGACGTGACATCGTTGTACGGTTACGACGACAATGTACGTAAAGGAATCATAATATTACGCAGAGGCGTAGTAATGTTACGTCACAAGTATAAACGTAATCCGCATGTATGTAGGTGATAACAGTTTTGTTATTGTTTACCGATATTCGGGTGTTCTTTACTGCGTATTGATGTTGTATTGAAAGAAGAGTGACTGAACTCAATAACTCATCAAAATCCAGTGTGGCTCATCGAAGAATTGGTTGACTGTACCTATATGAATAACCAAAATTCTTCAGTATTCTTCAAATCAAATCAAAATCAAATCAAATCATTTATTTGCACAGAACATAGGTAGGTTATACAGGTAGTATACAGTATATATATGTCTCACCATATTCTGCCTTTGCGAGGCATGCAATTTTTTTTTTTTTTTCCAATATTAAAACATGATATTCTCTTATCCCAATCGATGTATCAACATATATACTACCAGTATTCAAAAACAAAATCAAATAAAAGTTAATCTCTTGTTGAAAGATTGACAATTGTGTAAAATGACAAAGACTGCAACAGTTTTGAATTACAGATGAATTTTGATTTGGCTTTCACAAACTGGCAGATAATGATTCCGAAGTAGAGCTGACAACGCAGTAAGTGAGTGAAGAACTCTCAACGCTCTCGAATACCTTCTTAGTGCCCCAAATACCTCTGATATTGGATTGAGGTTGAATGATAATACAAAGAAAATAGAGGAAGCGTTTGCAGGGATTTGGCCATCTATTCACAGCAAGTACGATCCTTATTGATAAAGGCAGCAGAAACAGTTTTAGATAATGTTAAATACATCTATTATCTGTACATGTTAAGTGATTTTAAGAAAACCATTTATTTAACTATGAAACTTGTGTTTGACCGCAATCTCACTATGGTAAGTAACAGACACAGGCACTCAAGTAGTCCCGGAACATCAATAAGTTCAGGGACAGTTTTAACATTTTGGAAATGTTAACACTTCGCATTTGGAACTGAATGGGGGACTATTGAAATGCAAAATCTAGTAGACGTCATAATAAAGTTTTAACTACACACAATCATAGCTACAGAGATCACATAACTATAAAACCAATTCAAGTTAAGCTCAGAAAATGCAGAGAAACGAACATCTAATATTCACGAAGCAATAAAGAGGATCCTTGAATTATAATATTTTAAATTGATGCTGATGTGATAAAATAAATGACCATCATTTGAATTATTATGATAAGGATTCAAAAGCTGCTTGTACACAGGCAACTTAACGAAAAGCAAACCACCCAAATTAAATACAGAAACCGACTGTTACCGCATGTATCTAGCCAGGCATGTGAGGCAAATCCTAATTCCTAACTACGAATGGAGTCCGCAGCTGTATGACTATGTCTAGCTACTTTTAAGTCATGTGTTGGCAGCTTAAGCTTTACAGGACTCATCCTAGTGTGAATTGACTAAAATGTATATTGAGTTTGTGATTTGTGAGCAGAAACGTCAAGGGTGTTGGACCGTGATGAGGGTCGTACCCGACTTAAGGGAACTCATGATGAAGCTATTTCATTCCAATCTGATGTTAAATTGTCAGAAACAAAACTGATTTTCGTGAAAGTGGTTGTCTTTACTTTGAAAGGATTGTGAGCTATGGGGACGAAATTATGTTTATTACGTTATTTCTAATATAATGATGACTTGAATTTAAAAAAAAAACTTGTAATGTGTAATTTTCTAAGACTTAGTTAATCTAAAAACAAAAACTTTTCCTTATACAGATCACAACCTTGCTCAATAAAAATGTATAAAAAATAATTTCGCTGTTCTTATTAGGTCCATTGGTAAATAAGTAATCCACTATTTCTATACAATTTACTATCCAGTATTTTGTTAATTGCCATTATAAAATATTTTTATATAGAAGAATAATAATATAATATCATATTTTTTTTATATGAGACCTACAGTGAAGAAATAGTAGTTTTGCGAATGAACATTTTTGAGGAGTCGTCGGGACCCTTCGTTTTAATGTTTTTTTCGGTAAATAAACACAAACAAGCGAGAGAGAATTTTAAAAAGGTTCAAGATAATAAATGGGGAAGATATGCTTACTTCATGAATAAGGTATTCGTGTACCAAAATAAATGATACTTGAAATAAGAAAAATCTCTCCCAACGTTAGTACCTGCTACAATTTGAGTTATATTCACAACAACATTTAGATTGAAATTATCAAACACGATAAATTTTGTATTCTCTGGAAAAGTATATTATTATACTACCATAGTAAACGTAGGACTTCAAAGAAAACGGTTGTGCGAAATAAAAAATAAAACTCAAATAAAAGTCAAACCAGTCGTCTTTGTAAGTTTGCATGAACTAAGGCGAGCGAAATAAAATGGTGTTGACCATTGAATGTTCTCAAGTTGGCTCCATTAATTACTATCACTAGATGTTTAATTAACAAACCGTAAACGCCCGTCGAGTTTCCATCTGTGCAAAGAGAAAAAACACGCCACAAGTGTTTTCAAAGAATCCACTTCGAGCAAGAGACCGTGTGCTGAGCAAAGAAAATTCTACAACAACCTCGAAACAAAGGAAGGGAAAATTAAATCTATGTAAATAGAAATCAGTTCGCGTCACGAACAAGTGCCTATTGAGAGGAGACCGCTGACCGCAGAGATAGCAGCTTCTATTGAATGCGAACGAACAATTCAATTATATTGAATTCTGTGCGAGTGTCGCGTTGTCGGGACGGCACGCAGCATTTTTCTATTTGTCGACAGTAGTGCAAATACGAGGTCGAGTGGTAGCCAGGGGAGCCGTAGGCCTTGCATACAAATTGAACGTGTAAATGAGATAACACCCTGTTTACTCTCGCTACACGAAGGTAGGACAGGCGTTACAATAAAAGTGGGTAATGGAAATTCCTGAAACGGGCGATGTTTTCACAGCGAAAATTGTTTCAAAGCGTTTCCTATTTCAACTTCAAAAGAGTATAAATGGATAATTTTGTTCCATATTTGATACGGAGCACGTAACCTTTGATATTACGTAGGTACTGGTAATAGAATACGAGACGAAGCCACAATAGCATTAACTATGTGCAGGTATTTTATTACAAATATTATCATTCCTTTCATATAATGTTACATTAGGCATTCTTGCATCATCATGTTTGAAGGAATTATTCCAGTAGATATTTTTGAGAATAAGAATAGTATTGATATCAATCATGTGTCAGATTTTGTTTATATTCATGCAGTTAGAAATATAAAAATAACAACCACGTATAAGATATTGTTTAGCCCCCCGACGCTAAAAGAGCGGTGTATTTTAGTTTGAACCCTTGTCTATCTGTGGCATTTTAACTCCCAAGTGGATGGACCGATTTCAATCAGATTTTTTATTTGAAGACTGATTTAATCGAAATGGTTCTCAGCTATTTTACGAAAATCATATTAACCGTTTTCTATTACAGCTTATTTAAAGAGGTGGTTTGAAGCCAAATGTTTATTAGGTCAAGCTGATTTATGGAGATGTGGAGGAGGATGTTCCCTTATTTTTTGATCGGGGTATTAAGATGGGAAAAAGTGCAAATTAAAAGTTTATTTGAAAATGTTATAAAAAAACACAAAAAGGCGTATTATTGAAAACTGTAAGCTCTTTGAGGACCGTTTCTACCATAGAGTTGGAATATTATAGAGCGATTGAACTAGAGAACGGTCCGCGAGCACGGGTACTGTCTAAATGCCTTGAAACAAAAACTGAGCGTATATAGTTTGAACGAGTAAAATACATAATATAATGAATGCCAATTTCTCGATTTCTATCGATATTACGGAGAACAAGTGACAAGGAATCCAAGTCGACAGTTTGTCTGACTGTAAATCAGCTTAGTGTACGATATATATGTGAATGCACCTATATGGAAACTGCTCCCGCTTCGCACAAAATAACGTTGTTAACGCTATCACACTATAATATCCTATCTATGGTTGCTATCCATTGATAAAAAATAAGTAGATATAATATCTAATTTTTTTCCATTATTCCGGAATTAGTCAATTGAATATTTTGATACCTACAGGCTATTTAATAATGAAAGTTAGGAAGGTGTGTTGTTGAAATGGCGCAACATATTGGATGACCATAAATTATATGGTCACTTTAGAGTCCAAAGGTACAAACTTAATTAAAAACCTTCCCCTCTTAATGGATTCGTCCCACGTTTTGAACCAATTTCCTGTTAATACAACGCCGACCATTTCGATGTTATTCGATTCTGTTGATATTACCAATATTTCCCTTGGAAATTGAATTTAGGGTGGGAGCGAATTTTATTTATCGTAAGTACTCCGTCCGTAGTTTGCAGCGTCTGTTTTTAACCGTAGTATGATTTATATTTCTTAAAGATTATATTCGCATTGCAATATTATTGACGTGTTGTTAATGTGTATCGATATTTTCCGACGCCCATAAACTTCAGTCTTCTTCGGCTTCATTCCGAATGAGAATATTTATAATACAGAGAGCCAGTAGATTTTATATCTACTGCTGGATATAACATGCTGACCTTTTTCAACGTTCTATAATACTCTTTATATGCTAAGCCATGAATAAACTCACAGATAAATTAATTACATAAATACGGCAAGGTTGGAGGAATAAGAAAACCAGCTCTCAAGTGAACCTCCCAGTTCCTATATACCGGTGTTTTTTTTTTTTTATACAACTAAGTCGTGAAACAAGCATACGGCCCGCCTGATGGTAAGCGGTTACCGTAGCCATATGGACGCCTGCAACACACGAAGCATCGCTCACGCGTTACCGACCTTTCCCCCCTCCCCTATGAGCTCTGGCGACCTTACTCACGCGCAGGAACACAACTTTACACAACATAAAGTTATTTGGCTGCGGTATTCTGTAAGATGGAGGTACTTCCCCAGTCGAGCTGCTCTTCGAGCGAATAAACGCTACGCTCTACCTCTCTCAAAGGTGCTTGGGATTTGACCTTTATGTTGATCAGCGAGCGAGGCACATTAATCAATATCTACTAGACTAAACTCATTATTTTAACAATTTGAGAAGTATGTTGTTTTTGTTGATGATACTCTATCCTGGTTCTTGGCGTTATCTTAATATATAAAATGATAAACTGATTGTTGATATATCAACGCACAGCCCAAACCGCTGGACCTAGAGATTTGAAATTTTGCACACAGATACCTTATACAGTGGAGGCATCCACTAAGGAAGGATTTTTGGAAATTCCACCCTTAAGAGGGTAAAATAGGGGATGACAGTTTGTATGCAAGTCCGTCAGTTTTGAAGTTAGGATCTTCAAATTTTGTGTTTAGGCTGACGATTGAAAATTAATGTATAGTTATCTCAGCGTTTGTGATAATTCCACCCCCGAAGGGAGGAAAAGGGGGATGAAGTTGGGTATGCAAGGCCTTCAATTTCAAAGTAAACTTCATGAAATGTATTATTATACGGTGTAGGCATCCACTATGGAAGGATTTTCGGAAATTCCACCCCTAAGGGGGTAAAATAAGGGATGAAAGTTTGTATGCAAGTCCGTCAGTTTTGAAGTTAGGATCTTCAAATTTTGTGTTTAGGCTGACGATTGAAAATTAATGTTTAGTTATCTCAGCGTTTGTGATAATTCCACCACCGAAGGGAGGAAAAGGGGGATGAAGTGGTTGATGCAAGTCCTTCAATTTCAAAGTAAACTTCACTAAATATATTATTATATAGTGTAGGCATCCACAAAAGAAGGATTTTTAAAAATTCCACCCCTAACAGGGTAAAATAAGGGATGAAAGTTTGTTAGCAATATATCAACGCATAGCCCAAATCGTTGGACCTAGAGATTTGAAATTTTGCACAAAGATACCTTATATAGTGTAGGCATCCACTAAGGAAGGATTTTCGGAAATTCTACCCCTAAGGGGGTAAAATAGGGGATGAAAGTTTGTATGCAAGTCCGTCAGTTTTGAAGTTAGGATCTTCAAATTTTGTGTTTAGGCTCACGATTGAAAATTAATGTATAGTTATCTCAGCGTTTGTGATAATTCCACCACCGAAGGGAGGAAAAGGGGGATGAAGTTGTTAATGCAAGTCCTTCAATTTGAAAGTAAACTTCACTAAATGTATTATTATACGGTTTAGGTATCCAGTAATGAAGGATTTTTGGAAATTCCACCCCTAAGGGGGTAAAATAGGACTTGAAATTTTGTGTGGAAGTCCGTCAGTTTTGAAGTTAGGATCTTCAAATTTTGTGTTTAGGCTGACGATTGAAAATTAAAGTAAAGTTGTCACAGCGTTTGTGATAATTCCACCCCCGAAGAGGGAAAAGGGGGATTAAGTTGTATACGAAAATCTTTAATTTCCATAGTAAACATCACTAAATTTATAATTATACAGTGTAGGTATCCACTAACGAAGGATTTTTCAATATTACACCCCTATGGGGGTAAAATAGGGGATGCGAGTTTGTATGAAAGTCCATCAGTTTGGAAGTTAGGACCTTCAAATTTTGTGTTTAGGCTAATGATTGAAAATTAATTTATATGTGCCTCAGCGTTTTCAATAATTCCGACCCCGAAGGGGTAAAAAAGGGATGAAGTTGTGTATGGAAGTATACTAAATTTATTATATAGGCTTGGAATATAATTAAAATTTGGAAACTAACGCAAAGAATATCGGTGTTGTTGGAATTTGATCCATTAACGAGTGAACAGGGGGATTAAATTTTGTATTTAAGCTGTTCATTCACATAATTTTGTATTCAAGTAAAATAATGTACACGTGTATCATGTTATTAAGAAGCCTACTGCCGCCCATCTATCTGTCTGTCTGCCACGAGAAAAATTCTCAGCTGTCTGGTTGAGGAACTTTTGGATAGATCTCCGCCCGTGTCGTCTGTCTGTCTGTCTTCTACGGGTAATTTTTAAATTATTATTATTATTTAAATTTAATGCTAAGGTGTCAAACAAGCATACGGCCGGCCTGATGGTAAGCGGTCACCGTATGTATCACTCGTGCGTTGCCGACCATACAGAAATATCTTCACATCCTGGCGCCATGGCGGGGAGCTCATTCCACAGCCTGAGTTTACGCGCTAGAAAACTCCTTTGAAACCGCACAGTAGAAACCATTTCGGTTCCAATATATGAGTATGGACTCCCCGTCGATGGCGAGAGTTGCGATGGTAGAAGGTAGCCCGTGGGCATCAAGTCAAACAATTCTTCAGAGAACTGTCCGTTGTACAAGCGGTACACACATAAACATCTCAGCTGTCTGGAAATTATTGAGGAACTTGTGGATATAGGTGTATTCGTCTGTCTGTCCGTGTGCCATGAGCAAATATCTCAGCTGTCATGAAATGGTTGAGGAATTTGTGGATAGGTCTCATGGCGTAATTTTAGATAAATAATCCCGATCTCGACACCTCCCAAAAAAAACATATTTCTTCTTCAGCTAATCGGACAGTGTATGTATGCATATTTCTGCCGGTAGATTTTCAGATCTTCTTCTTCAAATCGGGAACATAAACTTTCCACAAATAGATGGTACACATACCAAGTTAGGTATAGATGAAATGTATACTGACTGATGTTACTATGAACACAAACCGATAGAGTGGTTATGAGCGAGAGACCCATTATGACTCCCAAAAATGACCAACCCGCTGCGATCAATGAAATGTTGCCACCATGGTCGATATGGATGAGTCGGTTAATTATCCTATTCAATTTTTTAACTCTCTTAATCCGCCGGGTAATCCGTTTCATGCATGTACCTGCTCCTGTCATATTGATTAGAAATATACGGCCTCCAAAATTGTGCTGTAGAACTTGACTACAAGCAACAGTTCTCCGCCGCAATGTTATTGAGGCCAAAATATTAACTGGTTCTGCCAGAGGAGAAACAGTCTCGTGCCGCGTATACCATTGATCCCAAAGCACCTTCCGTTTGAATTTAAAAGATTACAGTTCCTTATCGAGGTTTGCATCGCGATGGCTATTAATAAATCACAGGGAAGAACTCCGAAATTTGCTAGAGTTTATTTGCGGCAGGACTGTTTCAGTTTTATGTGGCATGTTCGCATGTAGGCTCTCAATCTTCCTGAACTTTTGTCAAATATCACACGTAGTGGCGGGCTATAGCCATGAACAAAGCTCTATATTGTTACAATGATTCATATCTAGAAAAAAGAAATAATCTACGCGGACGAAGTCGCGGGCTAAAGCTAGTTCTATATATAATAGGTAATATTCAATAAGCAGAATGTATGCATCAATCGATATGTAGACACAAATTTGGAACAACACTATACTATTAAGTAAAGTACACAGTGCCAATGTCAATAATTAATTTATAGCTCGCAATTAACGCCGATGGAGTCGTGCGACGTCATATTATGTCATTATTGATTCTCAATTAAGCTACAAATAATGTCATGTATGGAAGACATAATGATAATTTATCGAATAAAGACGATGTCACAGATATAATTAATGATATTGATATTGATGATGACCGATTTGATGTTAAACAGAAACAAAAGCCAAAACTAAACAAGAAGTACAAGATTTTCGATTCGTATTGTGAATAAACAAAGATTGTATAATCAGGGGTATTTTTGCCAAATTGTTACTTAATTACCTTAACAACATTTGTTACAGAAGATAAAAGTTTTGATAAGGGTTTGTGTACAGATCCGACGAGCGGGAGCGGCGGGACGGCCCCTGATACAGAACATCGATTACTTACAACTTCTTCAGTAACTTATACGAAGATTTAGAATTAGGCCCAATTCAGGAACTTTGTAAGGACAAACAATTCTGAAGGACAAAGAATTTGATTGAAAAAAAAGTTTACATTTGATTGAATTACTCGTTTATTTGACCACCACGCGCTACCCAAATGTAAAAAAAAATATTTGGAGAATATTGAGGAAATAGTCTTTTATGAAGACTTTTTTGCAAAAAGAAATGTTAATGATTTGATGAGTTTCTTTGCACAATAAAAGGAATATTTGTATTGTAGGTACATATATCTTCGAGTTAGCATTTTATATTCTTTCTAAATGAAATCCTGCAGTTCTACCCACATTCTGGTATCAATAGTAATCGAATGCCAATTTCTGGTTCAAAATACGAGGAGAGGAGGATCAACTCTTTTGTCCCATGGACATTAAGTATCCCACCAAAAAAAAATTCATGCAAAATGTTGCCAAGACATATATATGGCCTTTACTGTCAAAAAGTAATTAGATATTATGTAGAGCCAAGCCAAGCTTATAACTCCACATGCCCTTACTCTTCAAGCCCTAACTTCACAAACTCTACACACCGTAGTCAAAATATGTGGATTGGCTGTTTCAGCCCGTTTCACTACTACAAGAACTATTGTATAACAAAAAAGTAATGAACAGTGAATATTTTTTTTTACCTTACTCCCATGTGACGGTAGCGAAACGGCCAAGCCACATATTTTGACTAAGGTGTAGAGTTTGTGAAGTTAGGGCTTGTAAAAAGGGCATGTAGAGTTATAAGCTTGGTTCTAAATGAGATCTGGATTTCACTACTTTTTGTAAGTTATTTATGTTTTTTTTTGTTTGAAATTTCCTAGTTTTATATTTTTTTTTCTTGATTGTGTACTTACAAATACAAGCTTACATACCAAATTTCAGCTTTCTAGGAAGTACCCTAAGAGTTTTGATGATCATCAGCTGCACTTAGCCTGTTTTTGTTTCTCAATATTCCACCTAAAATCAACGGCGTAGAAATGATTTTAAAATTACACTCGTGCTTGGATTTTCACACCCACTTAATATGAGAGCTTATTCCACAATACCTACTCAATCTATTTCAATCTCAAATGTTTTGGTTTTCGTTGAAAAATGAGTATTGGCGAAATTCTTTATCGATTACAGAATACAGATTTAGTTCGGTACATAGTACATAATATTTTACGACCATCATCAGGAGTTTTTGAATACTTTTGAATTTAATAGTAATACCACGTAATACTGTAATTTTTTTAAAGCGGCATGCTATGTGATTTTTATTAGGGTTCCGTAGCCAAATGGCAAAAAACGGAACCCTTATAGATTCGTCATGTCTGTCTGTCTGTCTGTCCGTCCGTAGGTCACAGCCACTTTTTTCCGAAACTATAATGTTGAAACTTGGTAAGTAGATGTATTCTGTGAAGATTTTCACACGAAAATAGAAAAATAAACAATCAATTTTGGGGGTTCTCGATACTTAGAACTGAAACTCTTTTTTTTTTAAATAAAACCCATAAGTGTCTATGGATAGTATTCAAAGTATAGTCTTCAAAAATGATATTGAGGTTTCTAATTTTTTTTTTTTCAAAACTGAATATTTTGCGCGAGATACACACTTCCAAAGTGGTAAAATGTGTGTACACCCCCCCTGTAACTTCTAAAATAAGAGAATGATAAAACTAAAAAAAATATAATGTGATGTACATTACGATGCAAACTTCCACCGAAAATTGGTTTGAACGAGATCTAGTAAGTCGTTTTTTTTAATACGTCATAAATTGGAATTCAGATCAAATACTCAGGTCTATACTACCATTTACTTATATACCTACAGGTTACGGAACCCTCGGTGCGCGAGTCTGATTCGCACTTGGCCGGTTTTTAGGGTTCCGTAACCAAATGGCAAAAACGGAACCCTTATAGATTCGTCATGTCTGTCTGTCTGTCTGTCTGTCCGTCCGTATGTCACAGCCACTTTAGTCCGAAACTATAAGAACTATAGTGTTGAAACTTGGTAAGTAGATGTATTCTGTGAACAGCATTAAGATTTTCACACAAAAATGAAAAAAAAAAACAATAAATTTTGGGGGTTCCCCACACTTAGAACAGAAACTCATTTTTTTTTCATCAAACCCATTCGTGTGGCTTGTCTATGCATAGGTCTTCAAAAATGATATTGAGGTTTCTAACTAACAATGCTATGTTAGTATTTACATACATTTTTAATATTATATCCTGTTTTTTTTTATCATTCATTATCGCTTAACGACGATATTAACATAATGAATGACTTACCAAATTATATTTAGGTCACTGAAAACTACGGGTCGACTGCATTCAGTGAATAAATATCTTCTCATTCAATTTGCGCTAAAATGAATAACCATTTGAAAACAAATGTTCAAATGAAATATTTAATAGAGCAGAGTCATTACCATAACTATGTATTTTTACCGTTGGTTGAATTAATTTCCTTTAAAAGGTTTTTGTACTCTTGCTCCATCGACGGAATGTCTGTATACTATCCATACCTATATTTATAATGAAAAATATATAAAAAAGGTACAAAGATACAACAACATAATATAATACTTTTTATCGCGGAAAAATATTAAATCCTCGGGAACCGCGAAGCACAATCTTGTATTACCTACCTATAAGCTCAGAGTATATAAATACTAGGTACAAGTACATTATAAGAACGTAATTATAGCTAAAATTCAAATATATTTAAATAAGATAAATCTTACTCGTATCATTGCCAAAATCCGTCAAGAAGAAACCTAATTTTTATTTATTTTTTATTTTTTTATACTACTTAGTCGGTAAACTAGCATACGGCCCACCTGATGGTAAGTGGTTACCGTAGCCATATGGACGCTTGCAACACACGAAGCATTGCTCACGCGTTACCGACCTTTCCCCCCTCCCCTATGAGCTCTGGCGACCTTACTCACGCGCAGGAACACAACTTTACACAACATAAAGTTATTTGGCTGCGGTATTCTGTAAGGTGGAGGTACTTCCCCAGTCGAGCTGCTCTTTGAGCGAATAAACGCTATGCTCTACCTCTCTTAAAAACTCAACTACTGAACAAATTATGTTAATTGTTTGCGAAAAAGTTTTTTTCTGTTTCGGGTTTGAATCACAGAACCGTTTTCATGACTAGTAAATTAATTTCAACACACTTGCTCGTAAAGTGACATTTATTACAGCTTGTTCAGCACTAGTGATTTTTACTTTACATTGCCGCACAGTTTTATGATAGGTATACTCCCGATTATGTTAAGTTTGTAGCTCAATGCAATTGATATGTGTATAGAGTATAGACGGCGGGTTAACCAGATTGAGAGCGCATCGCTGTCAAAACAAAAATACCTGCTCGCCATATTTGTTAACATTGTGTGGTTTATTATTATCAAAAAATCTACTTCAAAAACACAAGTCTTTTTTTCCTTGCAAGTATGCTGAAAAACCTCGTATGACACGCGTTTGCATTGAAAATTAAACTCTTATTATCACCTCTTGCTTGTGTAATGACCAACTTTGCACACATGTTTCATAATGTACTATTATTAAAATCGGCAGTGACAGGAAAAAAAAACTAGAAAAAAAGCTAATAGAAATAGCAGCAGTAAAACTTACCATCCCCAATGAAAGGATAAACAGTCCTCAATTCAGCTTCATAAGCCTCCAGGGATATTGCTGGAGCGATGGGTGGCACGTAGTCGTCTTCAGGCGACCGCTCTGATCCGTAGCCCTGGTCGAAACCGGGGTCTTGGAGCTTCCACACTGGTTCTGCGTTAGAACCTGCAATAAGAATTTAATTTAAAAAAGGGTTTTTACGGGATAAACAATAAGGGTTACAAAAGGGACAGCGAGTTTGTAATGTTATTTAATTATACTTGAAAAGGTAAAAGTGTTCTCATATTGGGTATTAAATTGCTCCATGGAAAAGCAATATTTTAGTAATTTCCCCGTTTAGTAATCATTCATCATCATTGGCAAAACCACTTTCTTTGTTATTTAGGTAATTTAATACAAATATCACAACCATTTCTGTTTAACTCTAATCTACAGCATGGAAATTCAGAACCGTGACGAAAATTCGTTTCTCCAATTCCATAATTTATTTTTGCAAGGAAAATACTGAGCCTTAATCCATAACAGCAAAGGTCATAGTCGCGTGCATAATGTTGATGCATAGTGTAATTGTGTTAGAAACCGTACCTAAAGTATGGGGCGCGTTAACATAAATCAATGGCAGTAATGCCACACACAGAACGCTTAACTAATCCGAAACACGCAAACCGATATTTTACTCGGAAACCTTTGGCTTCGTACATAATATATCCGTATGTGCTCTGACTGAACACTAAGTTTTGGGTTACATCCAAATTCCTGCCCTATGACATTTGCTTGAAATATAGGAGTCTGTTAAATGGAGCTCTATAGAGATTTAAAGGTATCTGACACGGTGTTAAAAAAGTTTGATACTAGACCTGGGGGCCTACCACAAGCTCTTAAAACAAGGTTAAAATAACCTTATTTTGCGTTTTCGTACCATGACATCCTTAAAAATAAGCTTATTATAGGCATAAAACAATATTGTTTTGTTAGCAGGTTTGATGACATCACCTCTAATCGTTCATTCAAATCGTACCATGATCTGTCTTTTGACAACTAGCATTATGGTTTTTATGTCAATTGCATATATCAATCAAAATATAACATTATATACGCGACGAATTATCCAAATTTATGATAAAAATATCTATTATTATAGTGATATAAAGTCAGTAGATCGTATTTATTTAACTTATCGAATTAATTGTGTATCTCTAGCCTTCTAGCTTTTGCCATCTAGCATTTCAAGATGGCAAATGAATATGAACTATTTGTGTTTTTGGAAGCAAATACCAAAGAAGCCAATAATAGATACACGAAAGCGACGTGGTATGCATCTATGCTACGTGAGGAATCAACACTTTCGCATGCAATGGACCAAAATGCCATTTGCTATCGAAACCATACGACCGTATGGGTTTGAAGCTCACCGAGTGGCTCGCATATTGTCACCAAAATAATCGAGGCCTCGGGCGGGGAGCTTTTTCGCGCATTAGCTTGGCTAGCCTGTTGGGAACCTTGGCGATAATCTACGGCAGCCTAGAGGAAAATTTATATACGAGTGCTAGATTGTATTTCATTTATTTGTTGTAAATATTTAAATCGTATAGATTAAGCTTTACTGTGATTTACTGTATTCATAAACGTTTATATACCTAAATACACATAATGTTTCATTGTATGACCTGCAACTACAGTAGCATTCCTGACAAAAGGTAATAAATAAAAATATGTGTTGATTCCTGTGGTAAATTCTTTATTTATATAATTTAAAGACAATAGGTACCTGCCTAGACTATAGGTATTAAGACTGAAGTGCCATACATAAATATAAACCTACCTAGGTATATATTTATGTATGAACTTTGTCTCAGTTTTTGTAATGACCAAGAAGTGCTCCATTGCTTTGCTAGTTGAGGATTAGGTACCTATTTCTCTCCAGCACATTTCTTAGAGTAGTTACTTTGAATTCCGGCGAATTCTTCACTGCAAAATGAATAAAACAATACTTGAATTACTTCTGTTTGTAACCATGCCATATTAAATTTCATTCACTGAATATCACTATTGAACGGCGGCCCCTTGCCTTGTTTTCATATTGACCTAAGTAATATTAATTCAAGTAATATAAAAGTCGATATACATAAAATAAATATTTGTATTATTTCAAAATATGTAGTGCAACAGGGCACATTGAGTTTCAAAATTCGTGCGTCACAATTGACAAGTTTTTTTTTTGTCCCGTTCCATCCTATAGGGCCATCATCTTCTCTCACAAAATAACCTTATTGCCAGACTGTTTTGTTTTCACCTTATAATAATATTACTTTGATTCGTACCATGAGCTCAATCGTTCAACATTGATATAACATTGCTAAGTGCCGAGAAAGAATGAATGATTTGTAAGAATTTGTCTATGGCTTGCTACAACCTGATAAAAGATAAAAAGAAATAACGATATATTAACTGTATAGTGCCATTTCTTTCACACGTTGGACCGAAATGATTTGAGGTTCTTCATCTTTTAGCAAAGTATTAAATTAAACTAATTGTAAAGTATAAGTAACTAAAAGAATAAAATATTTTCGAGTAATTTCTATAAAATGCATACTAATATTTTAAAAAGTTATTATGAAGAGTAAGGAAATTAATTGAAAAAATATATAGACTGCCGACTCTAGATTATCAAATGAAATGAATCGGAACAAAATATTTATCTGTCATTCTTGTCATACTCAAATGTCTTATAAAGATATCCAAGATATTTAGTTATTATTTTATTAATACATTTGTTTATGTAATTTAATAACAAACAAAGTGCAATCAATATGGAAACATCTTAATAGTATATTCGACAGTAATATTCAGTGCATGAAATTTAAGATGTCATGGTTATAAACATTTGTAAGTTGCACAAATGTTGCAATTCATTTTGTAGAGTTGTAGCCGAAGAGTTCGCCAGAGATCCAGTCAGCAGGTAGAAATGGTTAAATACAAACAGACCAAAAATACCGCCTTCAATCGATATCTACAAGCGAAGGAGTACTCTCAAAAAAGTGTACGTTGATATGGAGAGGCTGGTCTAAAGTGAAGTCTAAGAACCTATAAACGCTGAAATAAAGTTTGAATCTGTATCTGCAAGATTGTTTAATGCCATACTTATATTGTGTATAATTATCTTACTCTCATTAAACTTATGTGAATAAAGAATGTAGGTACATAATACTTTCGTGTTTTTATTCATTGTGTTATTGACGGGAATCCTACTGTAGTTGCAGGTCTTGGAATTAAACATATTGCACCTTATTACAAAACATGGTTTAAAGGAAAACCAGGTTTTAAAATAGCCTCGTCCCTTTTTATTATATGACGTTAGAAAGTGACCAAATGACAGTAAAACCTGGCTTTACTTTAAACCATGTTTTGTAATAAGGGGTATTATGTGTATGTAGGTATATAAATATTTGCCGCTGTTGTCGATCATCGACAAGGTTCCAGGTTCAAGCTCGTTATTGGCAGTGTTTCCTCTTTGGATAGCCAAGCTAATGCGTTGTCACAAAAAGCTCCCCACCAACCGGTTTGCCGAGGTTTTGATGATAATGTGTGAGCAAATCAGCGAGCTTCAGACCCCAACGGTTCTATCCACAGCCACAAAGGCTACAGAAAGTTAGGTCCAATGGATGCGTATTTTAGAATTTCCCGCACGGTTACATCTGCTCTGCAACAGTATAGCAGATTGTTGTGAGTTGAGTTTTCAATACAAATATATAATACTTAATTAATATTTTACTACATTAGATGGTTAAAATGATTATCTTTATAGATTATTATAAGTCTGTCGTCTGTCCGTCTGTTGACAATAATATATTCCATCCAGGCTAATGTAGGTTACGACCAATTTTAGAAAATTTGCCAGAGAATCTAGGTAGTTTGGATTCCAGGAACACAGGGACTACTCTGTGTACTAACACTGCAGGAAAGTTAATTTTATGGATTAATCTGGGGTTATTCGATGTACGTTGGTTATAATGAAAACAGGATATTAATAGTGGGTGGTACCTAAATGAAAAGTCACTAAATATATAAACACGCTATTTAAAGCTCCGCTTTATCTAAATAAATCTTAAGGCTAAGGGTCGAGGGATCGATATTACTAACGTAGATGCATAGTTGTGTAGTGAACGACAAGTGCAATTAAAAACTTTATAAACAATCGGTTATATAATTTTGGGATGATACCTAATCTCGCAATCCCGATATATTCATTCTATAAGTAAATAAATTCGATATAATTACTTTATATGACACTATAATAGATTTTTATAACATAAATTTGGAAAACAATGTTATTTTCAGCTTGTAAATACAACGTATATAAGATTGCTAAATTTGACATTAAAACAATAATGTTAATTGTCAAAAGCTTATAAAAAATAGCTCATGGTACGAATTGAATGAACCATTATGGTAAATAAACAAGGTTGTTTTCATGCATAAAATAAGCTTGTTTTAGGGACATCATGGTACGAAAAGAAGAATAAGGTTGTTTGAAAGAGCGAGAGAGTATGGATGAGTGACAGAGATGAGAATTGTTAAGAGAGAGAAAGTTGCTTAGGCCCATAGCGTTATTTCTTTTCATCTTTAATGAGCCCATAGACAAATTATCAAAAATCATTCGTTCTTAGCAGCAATATAACAATCATATAACAATAGTGTTTGGTAGAGGTCATGGTACGAATATAAATAAGGTTATTATATGCTGGAAACAAAACAGTATTGCAATAAGGTTGTTTTGTAAAAGATGGGGGTAGGCCCCCTGACCAATTTTACAAATAAATGTTGATAAAATTGACATTCTTTAAGATTCCTAGTTAGTTCCGTACTTAAAGGGTGACAATGCCCTATTACTAAGCCTCCGCTGTCCGTCAATCCGTCTGTCTGTCTGTAAGTGGACTGTATTTCATAATTGTACCTATTGCCGATAAAACAACAAACAATAAAAATCAAAAATTAAAGGGGATCCCAACAAGTAACGTTTTTAGGGAACCCTTCGTGTGCGAGCTGACTCGCAATTGGCCGACTTTTTACTCATTGCGGTCCATATCTCATATATCGGCTTAGGTCTCTACTGCAGAATCACGAGCCGTCCCTCACTATATTAAGTAAGGCTGGTTCATCACACAGACCCAGTGCGCATTAGCAGACACCTAGGTAAAGCTGGATTCTTTACGGAGCAACCTTTCAACGATAAGTCAATGGTAAATTGTGATATTTTTTCTCTGTTCAGAATTTCATATATGTATTAATTTCCCAGAATTAGTATTTACAAATGTTCACCATTGGCAATACCTAAATGTATGAGCAAAATTGTACTCAAATTAACAGGAAGGAATTTCATTGTTTGCTTGGAAACCAGTTGCACTACACTTAACCCTTTGTTAGACGAAGCTAAGCTTACAAGCCATTGGTTTCCAATCAATACAATTGCATTGCAGTATTGAATACAATAACATTGAGCATATGAGCATAATAATGCCTTTGTATATTAGGAACAGTTATTTGCTTATTACTTAATTAATATAGTCGGGAAGATGTTAGCCAAATTGGACGTCACAGCGATCTATAGTCCCACAAACTTAACGACACCAGTTTGAATTTATCAGTTTGATGTCAATCTTTCTGCCATTCGTCATTGGTTGTTTGCTCTACCAAATGCGATAACAGCGCCTTTCTCACCGGGCCAGATACGTTTGTAGGACTGTAAGGTCGTGCTGAATCCCATAATGATTATCAACTTTCGGTTAATAAACTATAGCAAGTCTAACTTATGGTAAATTCTATTTACAAGAAACCGTCGGTGTGTTTCTGTAGCAACATTTGAGGACCTACCTACCGACATATGAGCTGGAAAAAACTCGTGGCTGAGACTGCAGAATTACGCCGCCGACACCAGACTTCTACAGCTAGAGATAGATAATGGTGTGTGTCACAGCGCAAACTCGTCTAAGAGTTTGTGACATTACCTTAGAGAATGGGGTATGGTAACTAGGTATCCTTTGGTGTTACAGTAATATTAAGGAAATCTAAACATTACCTTGCAGCATAATCGGTTTCTTTGGATTATACTGTAATGATATCTAAGTCAGTGATTCATTAGGATCAATTGAAACAGAAGAATGGGAGCAAGTGGCAGGCGGGCAGTTATCCGCTCCGACTGAACCGATCCTTGCGTAAATGTTACGTTAATTACACTTCCCCGAATGATACAAAGCGCAAATAAATACATCGGATTCAAACACGCATTTGCGTAATTTATCAAATGGGAAAGCGTAAGTAGGTGGGACCAACTGGAAAATTCCACTCTTTTCATAGCGTGTTGTTATTTACACGTTCATACACAACAAGATTCCTTCATAGAAAAATGTTTTATAAATCATTTATCTGAATTGCGCGGTAGTTACAATCATTTCTACCAGGAAATAGTCCGAGGAAATACATTTTTACGGCTCGGTCAGGCTCCGCGAAACATACATGGCGGAAGTCAAACGGAAAATCTTACACAGGGTTGATTAAATATTTACGTACTATTTTAATACCAATAAATTGATGATGATGATTAGCACTGTCTCAGCCAGTACAACGACCGACCCATGTCCTATACAACCATTCAAGCATCAACCACCATCTAACTAACTTAGTTTATAATGACTGGTACCTGAATAGTTGTATCGGAGTAACCATGGATAAACCGAGGAGTGCGTGGTATATAGGAGTGACACGCTCTGGGATGGGAGAGGACGGCCAGCCAACCGCAACCAGCTAACCACAATCGACCAACTGTTCAGCCTATAGCCAATATTGGAAAGTGGGAAGACGGGTATCATACTATACATACATACTATTTTAATACCAGTAAATTAACAAATAATCCACACGGAGATCAAACCTTATCATGTTATTATCATTATTATGGCCTGTGTTTGACCATAACTGTGTGTATGAATATGACGCATACACAAGTTTACTGATGAACAAGGGAAGGTGATTTCAAGGCAAGTGGGCCAAGCATATCGTCATCGTAGCCTGGTTAAGACTGCCTAGGTTAGGTATGTAGGTTGACTAATTACTTGCACAGGAAATTAGGTCAAAGCTGTTGGTTGTTTTTATTTGACTATGACACAGGAAGGGTTTTGAATCTCGCTGGTTTTTAGGGTTCCGTAGCCAAATGGCAAAAAACGGAACCCTTATAGATTCGTCATGTCTGTCTGTCTGTCTGTCTGTCTGTCTGTCTGTCCGTGTATGTCACAGCCATTTATTTCCGAAACTATAAGAACTATAATGTTGAAACTTGGTAAGTAGATGTATTCTGTGAACCGCATTAAGATTTTTACACAAAAATAGAAAAAAAACAATAAATTTTGGGGGTTCCCCATACTTAGAACTGAAACTAAAATATTTTTTTTTCATCAAACCCATAAGTGTGGGGTGTCTATGGATAGGTAGGTCTTCAAAAATGATATTGAGGTTTCTAATATCATTTTTTTCTAAACTGAATAGTTTGCGCGAGAGACACTTCCAAAGTGGTAAAATGTGTGTCCCCCCCCCTGTAACTTCTAAAATACGAGAATGATAAATCTATAAAAAATATATGATGTACATTACGGTGCAAACTTCCACTGAAAATTGGTTTGAACGAGATCTAGTAAGTAGTTTTTTTTTAATAGGTCATAAATTGAAATTAATATCAAATACTCAGGTCTATACTACCATTTACTTATATACCTACAGGTTTGTACGGAAGCCTCGGTGCGCGAGTCTGACTCGCACTTGGCCGGTTTTTATAATGTGAGATCGTTACCTCGGATAGCCTAAACTGCTGAACCGATTTCAACAAATAAGGATTTTGAATATGTCTTTATCCAAAGTGTGTCCTAGGATATAATGCGAAAAGGAAAGAAAATGAAAAATCTGTTTAATTAGTAAGTAAATATATGTCTTTCTTGACTCGTTTTAAAGTTTTGCTTTCTACATAAGGACACTATGCCGGGAATACCATTAGTTTTCTATACCTAACGTGGGCTGGGCTTGTTACGGGGTCGGAGTAGTCATAAAACGGCAGGAAATATGAATGGAAATGTGGAGTGCAGGGACGGAAATAATGATATGACGGGTAGGAAGTATTCAACATAGATGGACTCGTGCAACAATCAGCGAGCCAGATTGCATTGGTTTATTCCACAGTTTTTAGGAAAACTTATTACAATTTAGGGATCTTCTGCTAAATCCTCGGACGCACGTTTCCAAACAACATATGAAAAAAGCTAGGAATTGCTCTTCAAGTTAATAAATTTGTGTTTTATAAGTAAGAAGGATAAAGAGGCCTATGGATGCCCAAAAAAATCATAGGTTTTTGCTCTGATCTCTCCATAGTATTTAAGTTATAAGCATCAAAGAATAGCTATTACACCAACCCTTCAATTTCAGATTCTACGCCTGCTACACGATGAATATTGATGCGCACTAGCTAACTACCAGCTCACATTGCAGATTTTTATGATAGCAGACATAGCAGATATACCCGCGGGCGAAGTCACAAGCTAAAAGCGCATAACGCACCAGTAGCCGGGTTCAATACTGTTCATTTGACTCTCGCCTCCATATTGATTAACAGAAAGCGTACACAAAGGCATTGGACCGTTCTCGTTACCTACAAAACGCTTCGATTATTATTCTCTTTTATATTAAAAATGCTTTGTTGTTCGCAACGCTCATTATTTTTGTTTCATAGCTGCAGGATACTTAAAATTGATTTTTATTCTTGTATAAATAAAATTTATTTTATATTGAAGAAGAAACTGCGCTGGGGAACTTGGCACGAGTGGAATCAATAGTTTCAAATTGGTTTCAAACCACAGACATATGAACAAGTTTCAAACGAGGAATTAGACGTCGCAGGTCGTTCTAGATTTTCTTTCGGTAAAAAACACAGAAAAATTTGAATTTCGAAATACGACCGTCCACAGCTCAATACTGACATGTCAGAATAGCAATTTTTTAACAAAATTAAACGTCAAAACGATAGTTTGTAGGAAATAGTGATTTGCGACTATTGAGCTATTTTGCGATGCCATGATTTTAAAGGGTCATGTGTTCTACTTTTTGAAATGAAATGAAATGTTTTAAGTATGTGTAGAAAAAAGGTAGAATAAGCTCGTTTTTCCAGTTGAATAGGGAATAAAAAATCATGACATGTATAAAAATGAGAAGTTTGATGATTACGTGACGTTTTATGCAAGAAACATGCCTATTGCATCATCATCATCAGCCCATAATGTCCCACTGCTGTGCACAGTTCCTCGCAAATGAACCCTCATTTGTGAAGGTGTGGTAAGGGATTCCCTCCCTTATCATAAGATAATTTTTCAAGGGCCGGATAAGCGGTATCTTTGAAATTAGAACAGTTTTTAACCGACTTCAAAAAAGGAGGAAGCTCTCAATTCGGTTGTTTTTTTTAATTATTTTTTTATTTTATGTTTGTTACCTCATAACTCCGTCATTTATTAACCGATTTGGAAAATTATTTTTATGACTGGAAGGTTACACTTCCCGTTTGGTCCCATTGTCATCAGATCAGGATTTGATTACTTCTTAGTGTACTTTGAAGTCGGTTTAAGTTTTTTGTAAAACAGTCCAATTATGTAAAGAATTATCATGATGAGCTATTAGCTTTTCCGAGGTTAATCTAGCACTTTTTAACCTTTCGCGAACTAAGTAAATCTATAAGTATTTTTTATCTAACAGTTTTTTATTTATTATTAACTAGAAATGTATTATTAACTAACTAGCTGTCCCCCGCGGTTTCACCCGCGTTCCCGGGATAAAAGTAGCCAATGTTCTTCTCCATACCATGGGCTATCTGCATGCCGAATTCCATGATGATCCGTTGAGTAGTTGAGGCGTGAAGCGTACAAACTCACTTTCACATTTATAATATTAGTTAGGATTGTAACAGTGGAAAAACCGGACCATATTTAGCATGTAACAAGATAAACTAATATTGAATTATATAACTATTAATTTTGAGATTCAATATATACTAGATACTACATAGAAAAAAATACAAAGACACTAACTCTATATAATTTATAATTTCGTCTCGATATAAACAACTCAAAACCGCCAATTTTCATATAAAATGGAAGATGAAATATCTTCAATCTTCGCGCCATTGACCAGCTATTCCTCCCACCCTTAACACTGAGTTATTTTTACCTCACAAACTACATCTCTTACATCCTATGTACCTATAGCGTAACTTTTGATTTACACCATCACGATTCGAGTGCGATGAATAATGGACGCGTTATGCAGCTTTTCCGTCCGTATTTTTTACGTAGCGATAAATACGAGGAACAGGAAAACGAAGCCTGTTTGAGAATGTTTTTTATCAGAATATACAATGTGAAACAGAATTAATATTGACAATGGATGAAATTAGAATTAAAGAATTAATTATAAACATCTTGAATGTGCTATGTGTTTGATGTACCTAGGTGTGTGTGAATCTCCCCATACATATAAGAAGTTTTTTTTTTAAATCTAAGTACCTACCTACTTTTAAGTAATTACTGCTACTCATGACTGCTACTAAAATCTCATAGGGGTTGAAAGGTCGGTAACGCGTGCGTGATGCCTCGTGTGTTGCAAGCGTCCATATGGCTACGGTAACCGCTTACCATTAAACGGACCGAAAAATTGTTTAGCGACTTCGTCGTCCCTTCATATTTTTGGAGACAACCGTGTTACGATTACACACTATCACAGTGCGAATCTGACTCTATTTTTTGTCTGTTTGTAATATTTTAACTAAACCTCTGAACCGATCTCGATGAAATTATGTAAAGAGATATAGGGTACTTTTTTCGAGTTTTCACCCGCGTTCCTGGGATAAAAAGTAGCATGTAGTCCTTCTCCATACCATGGGCATGCCAAATTTCATGATGATCCGTTGAGTAGTTGAGGAGTGAAGCGTACAAACTCACTTTCACATTTATAAGATGTTATGAAAGACTAAAAATAATGTTCCATCAAAGGTTTTAACAATCAAAAGCTAGTCACAAACATTCTCTGTACGTTGAAAGTCTGTTTATTTTCTAGAGCCAGTCAGCTTGTCTGTCTTTTCAAAGTCCCGCGCGAGTCGTATAACGGAAATGCCTTGCAGAGGTCGCCCGTCAACCGACGAAGATTTTCTTTTATGTCGATTGAATAACTTTAGCTTCATTTTCCATTCTATAATTTAGCTATTTGTAAGTTATTTCTGTTGTAAATAACAGAATACATTTCAGAATGAATTCAGTTATTCACTTAGGCAAAGTGGATGTTACAAAAGCGCGTTAAATTCCCAAAAGGTTAGTTAGAACAAGTATTTTATTTATTTACTAGTCCCACGAGTTGTCGAGGTGGGTCTACGCTAGGAGAGCCGAGCACGAGCCGAGCCGTCGTCAATTGGGTACTTTTCTGGGTAAAAAATATATAATTAGAATTAGTCCGTCAGTTAGATTATCAAAAAATCGTCAATCAATTAAAAATTCATTAAAAAAAAAATAGAAATGTGACGTCACGCGGAACTTTAAAGGGATCTTCATAATTCTTTGTTTGATTGACGAAAAAAAAAATACGTGTCCAATATTTTTTGATAATCTAACTGACGGACTAAATATCATTTTTAGGAAAGTAGCCAATTATGGACTTACAAAGAGCCTACAACAATCACACTGTTCACGAGCGCACTGAGAGCGCGATTTGTATCCCTTAGTGTTTGTCAAAAAAACGTTAATTTGCGGAGCGCAGCCGAGCGCGACCCGAACGCTCTTTCGAGCCACCCAAGTCCTTCTATGCTACGCGAATTCGTATACTCCGCTTGTGCTCAGCTCGTGCTCGGCTCACGTAGCATAGACCTTTATATTTAATCCTTATTAATATAAATCAATGAATATGCCAAGATTTTTCTAAATAAATTCATTGAGTGATTGAGTATTGTAAAAGTGAAATTTTATGTGATGTCTGTCATAACATAAAATTACACTTTTCTAATAGAAGGATAGGAATATTTACAGACAAATAACTATGACAAAGGAAACATAAAGTTATCCATTGTTTATTATAAAAACAAGAAGCAATATCAAACAGTTTGCTGGTGTATCTGAACTAGCTTATATTTCATTACTAAAATAACAGCTTCAAACAATTCAAAGATACCAGAATGAAACAACAAGAAACTCCATTTTGAAACTTATCCAATTTGACCCTGGGTCGAATATACCCCAACATCCAGGTAGGCTTATTTAGCTAGTAATAGGTAGGTAAACACGGATGAATCCAGCAGTTATATTCAATAGCGAAGAAAGGGGCCTTTTGGACACAAAATCTCGGTACGTGATATGGGTGACAAAAGCTTTGAAGCCGAGTTGTCTAGCATTTTGGTTGAGTACACTGAGGTATACAAATGTTTGTGTAATGTTAGTATTATTGGAATCACAGAGCATTGACGGCGCACGGACCTCCTTGCTCTGTGTATGGAATAGAATTTTTAGAACAATAGAGACGATTTTAGATGAATCATTGATGATTGAATTCAAGTTCTCTGCCGTTTGTTCAACATTTCACAAACATTGTAATATAACAGCACTAACGCCGATACATAAACCTATCATTTGACAAATTATTTAAATATCTATTACATAATCAATCATTTTTCATTTTCATTTCGCAGACCAACTTCCTAAAACATTAACTTGGTAGTTGTATCAATATACAAGCAACTATAAATAACAACAACAACTGGCTGTTTCTGGCAGATTCAATCACCCTTCTGCCAATTTTTATAAACATAGTTCCGTAGTTTTGTCATGAGAACGTATAGGAACAGAATCACTTTCGCTTGTATAATATTACTAAAGACTAATTGGAAGAGTTTTTGAGTTCAATGAGGGATTAAATCGCAGCAATTAGTACGAGTTACGAATGTCACCTTAATGATAATCATTTAAACTTTCCTAATTTCATCATCCATCAGAAACCAACAAAAAGAAAAATTATAACTGTTTTACATTTTATAAATTACAAGCGATTAAAGAATCATGGCGAAATTTGTACAAAAAAATAAAGATTTTCAGAGACGTTGAAATTACGTTAACTTTAGGCATTTAAAATATTTTTAGATCCCCGGGATAAAAATGCGACATTCTATGCCATGCCGGCGAATCGCGACCAAAACTATTATGTTGTTGTTATGTTTTGCGGGGTAGTATACCCATATATGCCCACAGGGTCGAAAACGACCAAAAATTCCTTCATGACTTCTAATGCACACTGACCGCGAGCCGTTGCATTAATTCTGACTAAAGTACCATCTTTTATTAGACTGAAGAACTATTTTAGAACAGAGCATAGGTTTATAGATAATCTATGAATAATTCAAGTGATAAATAGGAGTGCAAGTTCATATTTGTTAATTTGTGAAAAAATATTGCGACCGAGTGCACACAAATGTTACTTACATTTGTGTGCACTCTTTTGTGTATTATGTTATTTTACTGAAAAATATTATTTTTATAGTAAATGAAATATGTCTTTTAGAGATAAAGATATTTATTTTTTGTATATTATATAAATGTTTTTACTTACAATCAATTAAAATATTGTGGGTCGATAACGACCCTGTGGGCATAGATCATGCCTTACGTTCTTATTTATTTTTATTTTAGGTCCCGGTTTTTACTCTCTACTAATAAAATTGTTGACGCCCTGGAGGCATTTGATGACAAGGAAGATATCCTGGACGTCGATGCATACATAAATCCGCCTTGTGATGGTACCATACCAGACGGCGACTCAGGTGTGGAGGATTGTGATAACAGAAATCGGTTGAACCGACATGAATTACTAGTACTACTATGTGTTACTACGACTACAACTACTACTAGTAGGAATAAAACACGAAGAAGATAAAAATTACGACAAAGCCATGGGTGAATCTTTAGTGGTTCCTAATTTACATATCTCTGAACCAATTTCTACAGCATCTGGCTGCAGCTCATGCCGGTCATGACATAATCGTCCTGTTGTATAGTCAACTGGTAGAATAGTTGAAGCACCAACAATTACTGCTAAACCTGATGGACATTCTTCCTCGAATGTACAATCTACCAGATCTCCCGATCAGCCTGCTGGCCTATCTTCAAATCGTACAAGACAGCGCAACGTTTCGAATATCAGACCACGCAAATGGGTAAAGCGAGAATTACCTACGTCCCCAAAAAGACAAGTGTTTACCTCCGCCTCCACGAACTGAATTCACACCACAGAAAGTGAACCAATAGAAATAGATTTGCGCTGTGTAAAAACAAAGCGTTAAAAATGTGCTGGAAATGTAAAGTCAATTTGCATGACAAATGCTTTGAAGGATTTGATTTCTTTACTGATATTATGTGTTTTGTTCCTTGACTGTCTAATTTTATAACTTAATAGCTCCTATCTTATTGTTGAACCTAATAATAAAGACTGATTAGCGTATAAATATTTTTATTTTGATGCACCTTACTCCATACTAGCGTATGACTATATGTGCCCATGGGGTCGTTATCGACCCACAGAAAAAAACCTACTTCCCGAACTGAAAACCAAAAATTACTATTATAGCCCTTATTTATAATCATTTATTACCAACATAGCTGAAAATCAGTGAAATTCATGTTAAAAAAAGTTCTGGGCATATATGGGTTAATATGTTGCTGGTAATGTAATCTCAACATTGGAAGTGATTCAAAACTCTCTAAAACGTTTTATTTTTTATGTACAAATCAATGTACTTATGGATCTCGCCATGATTCTTTAAAGACGGGTCTTTAGAAGCTAGGAAATGAAGTAATTCAAGTCTTGTCGCGTAAAAGACGAGTCAGTAGCGAGCTTCAAAGACCTAGATTAAAGTGCTAAAAGGTGTTATGGAAGGCTCCCTTAACTTATACATAAGTACATAACTTCTATTGAATACGGGACAAGTTTCGTGTCTACTGAAATTATATTAACAAGTTTTGCTCGCAAAATGTGCTGCCGAAAGTTTCAGTTATATCATAGGTATGATAGAAGCTCAGGTAAAAGTTTAGTTCATGTTCTAGATGTAGAGTGTTTGTAATTTCCCTTCAGATAGGTAAGTTTGTTTGTAAATGTTTGCGTTGATCTTATGTAATGTAAATAAAATAAGTAAAAAATCTAGTACAACAATACACTTAAAAGTTAGGTACTAAAGGTATTTAATTTCATGGTATAAATAAATCAGTCGCATAAAATAATTTAACCTGTGCGGAAAAGTTTTCGGTTTTTTGCCGAATTTTCTGTGATTTGTTTCACACATCTCAAACGCCAAGGTAACCGTGCTGCATACACACTGCATAACAATTTGGTTTTTATGAAACTATATAACTAATATTGAAGACTATATATAACAGCTTCAAATTAAGGGAGATTATGATTTTCTGAGGATGAGGATACTATTCCAGAGAAGGATTATTGACGTTGAGTCTTTTTGATTGAGTTTTTTTTTACTATTATTTTAAAAATAAGGGTGCCACTAAAAATATGGCGAGTGAAACCACTGGGGCCAGCTTGTTATATCAATGCAATAGTGAACCTTTCTACGACCAAGACTCTGAACCGATCGCGAGGAAATTTGGCACTAAGCCCATGGAAAGGGACAAGGGCTTCTTTTTATCCTGAGGGATCAAAAATATGCTCTGCTTTATCCCAAGCGTATACATAACCCAACAAAGTCTATAAACAGGATATTATAATCGACGCAACATGCCCGCCAGGTGTGGTCCGACTTAGTAGGATAATATATTCCTTCCCGACTCCCCTGAGGTAAATTCCTTGCAATTTTGCACTATACGGTAGGTGTACGTGCTCCTATCGTTTATATACCTCCCGTCGAAGATTTTATCGAAGTTCAAAACAAATGGCGGCTTACAGAGATATCTTAATGGTTAACTAAGTGTTCATAGTTGTGGGACTTCATAAACATGTAAAGTTTTCAGGATTTGGACGAAATGTGATCGAGGCTTTGATATGCCGAAATATTTTGTAGACTTTTAATGTTCATGATATGTTATTATTGCAACTTTTTGTTAAAATATATACACTGCCTCTTCGGCCATAGAATAATACTTTTTCTTCTTATAAATACTGATTAAAATTAAATGGTCATGTAAATAACCTAAAATTGTTTGACAATGTTGAGATTTAGTTAGTGTTCATGAGTAATGGCCGATTCTTGTAATTTATGGACCATTATCGGTTAAAATTAAGACTCTTATATCTTTACTAATAATGAAGCAAAGACCTCAAAGCTTTGCATAGCAGACCCTCCCATATGGATGGAGCTATCATAAAATTAGCTTACGATATGCCCAGTTTGGCAATATAAAGATCTACCATTGGTAAGCAAAACGATTCGTTTTTATTTAGAGAAATCGGGCATTAGTCTCTCACTCTACAGGTTACTCTACGATGATAAAACTGAGTGAGATCTGACTGTGTTTTCTTTACCTACAATTTACTGTTTTCCATTAGTCATACATCAACGTCGTCGGAACGTCTAAGTCGGTAGAGCAAATTGGGATTAATAACGGTCTAAGAAAGAATTCCACCACATTTGCTTCCACTGATTAGGGGCTAAGACAAATCGGTATAAATTGGACGAAGATTCACGCCAATTTTTTTTCACATATATTTTTATTTTATGGCAGACGCCTGCCAGCTTGGGGTTTCCAATCAGGCAGGCGTTCAATCTGGGAGCCAAGTCTGCTATTTTAAATCAAAAATGTCATTCTGGCACGGTCCTATTACAATTCCATTGCCATTGATCTCATAGTACCATTATGATACATGTGTGCAAAGTTGGCCGAGCCGGTATTAAGCAATAAGGGAGCCGAGAGTGTAATGGTCAATGCACGCGTGTCATACGACGTTTTTCAACACCCTTGCGAGGAAAAAAACAGACTAAGTATATTTTTTTAAGTAGATCAAGGCCAGCAAGCACGTCCACGTTACGCGAATCGTGCTAGCAGTGTGCTCGTTCTTGGCTAGGCTCGTGCTCGGTTCGCCAAGCATGGAAGCACCATTAGGTGGTAGGTGGTAGGAGATCCCAGTGCCGCCAGACCTTCCTAATTTTCTGATGGAAAAATTGTACCGAATTTAGTAGTAGTAGAGTGCTCTGCCATGGCTCTACCTTCCATAACCATATGGCTTTATTGCCAATTTGAGGGTGCCAACCAGGCGGGTACTAAATAATACCTTACCACCGTGCTTGATTCCATATTTTTTTATTCCACTAATTTGGCAAACTAGCATACGGCCTGCATGATGTTTTATGATGTTTTCCTTCACAGAAAGCTCAAGCTCATTATAGAATTTGAATCCACGACCTCCGTCACTACAACCATCAAGCTATCATCTCTTCAACTTGTCACTTTTTTACTGTGTGAATTTTTCTATAAAGTTTTTCTAAAAACTTTTCTGAAGGTATTTGGTAAATAAAGCCAGTACGTTTTATGTACAAAGTTAGGTGTAAATGTAGGTAAGTTAGTGCTTCTGGCGTGTGCGAAATGGCTGTTAAGTGCGCATTTCCACTGAGCTTCAAGGACTAAATCGATATTTATATCTAGGGTCTCATATATAGTGTGTCTGGTTTTTATACTAGACATTTTTGAAGAATAATTTTGTTGGTCTATTTTATTTGCCATGGAATGGGGTCCGAAATTTCAAAGTGCGGCTATAAGTTTAAATGGAAGAACCTTATGAAAGAACTTCATTTGTAAATTCCAAATCAGGCTTTTATTTTCTTTTATGTTGCTTAGTTTTTGACTTTGATGAAAAATTACAACGAAATACCATTCCCAAAGTTCGCAGAGCCAAAAATCTGAAATAATTACAGTACACAGACATTGATGTACATATTACGGGAAAAATATAAAGGTGTTCCTTTTTTATCGAAATCATCAAAATTCCATTACAAACAAATTTAGTTATGCGGTCCGGATTTTTCTACAATTAGGGCACAAACCGGCCGGTTTCTATTTTATATCGTGTTATTATTATATGAAGAGTTCTCATAGTTCTTTTTTTATAAAACCGCCGGACATACAACAATGCTGATTTAGGTTTCTATCGTCTTTTTTACCTACCCTATAATTCCCTATAATTTGAAAATAGGTTATACTCACGTTAGCTAAAGTGAATCATTGAAATTAGTAAGCCAATCTAGACCTTACGCTCTTCCAATTTTAGTTTTATTATAAAAGATAGAATATCTGTTCTCGATAGAGGCTCGGAACTAAAAGCTGAATATTCCAGAAAACAGCCGATTTATTTCAATATAACCTCGACCAATTTTAGTGCCAGTTCTGTTATCGATATTTATTTTGGTAGCGTGAAAGTAAAATACCCCTTCCACCGTCCTTGACCCGTAGGACGTGGTTATTCGAAGCGTGACGTCACTGGGCACGACTCGCGCCGCCTCGCCTGAACAAAACATGTCACTGCGACTTCGTTATATGCCAATCCAGAGTAATTTGAATGCAATAAATATTTAGATTTTGTTGACTTGGTCTTGATTGGGACTTCAAACGAAAGCTTACTTATTTTTTATTTCAATTGTAGAGATAACTTTAGCAGTGGATTAACAATTTGATTTATAAATGTGATAAAAAAAAACAACCTGTTTATTCAGTGACAAAAAAAATAAATTAAGTTTGATAGGTATAGTTCAATGACTTTCAAACTTTCATTAAACAACACAAAAATCTAAAGGATATTATTATTATTACCCACGTAAGAGTCTTGCCTGATAGCACTTCTATTGGAAAAAAAATATTTTTGAATTTGTAAATCGAACACCAATTCCAGTAAAAATAAATCAATTACAAAAATATAATTTCATTTTATGAATCGAACACCGACTCCTTGAAAGGTACCTAAATCTATTAGAAAAAAAAAATTACGTCGATTTTTGTTGTACTACAACCTTGTAAACAATCATTAGACGACAATCTTAAATTGTCATTTGTCAAGCTTTAATATACTCACTGAGCAGTACTTTCTTATCTTTACTGGTTATTCAGCAAAATAACGCGTATTTGTTTCCATAAAGAAAGCTGCAAGAAATATATTCCTTGTCCTGGGATATTAGTAAGATAAATAGTTCTTTTAATCTTTTATTGGATCCTATAACGACTTACGAAGGCATGGCTATGTTTATCCATGAGCTTATTGGCTTGGAAATAAACTATGGTAACTTGTATATACATAGATTTTGAGAAGAAATGGAACTAAAAATAATAATGATGTAAGAATGTAAGGTAATTTCAAAACCCAGTTCTAGGTATAATGCTTAAAATTTATTGTGAGATTGAATTTAATATATCTATTGAAAATTAATACCCGGTTTCTATAAACAAAACCGAATCGTTTTGCTTACCAATGGTAGGTATTTTTATTGCCAAACTGGACATATAGATAATTTTGTAAGCTAATTTTACCTGTGATAGCTACTTCCATATGGAAGGGTCTGCTATGCAAATCTTTGAGGTCTTTGCTTCATTATTAGTAAAGATATAAGAGTCTTAATTTTAACAGATAAAGGTCCGTAAATTATAGGAATCGGCCATTAGTCGACCAAATCCTAACCTACTATTCAGACATCTTTTTTGTTCCAAGTTATCCCGTTGGTTCTCACGAGTAGGGAATCAAATCCCGCTTACGTGGGATCCCGCACACGCACCATTTTTGCGGGACCAGTAATGCGGGACTACACATGCGGGATCCGCGGCATTTGCAGGACAGAAAAAATGAATTTTAAGAAAAAAAAACTTCCCGTCTTTTTATGTGCGTACGTGTATCCGAATTTTATCAAAGTCAAGTAATGCTAGAATCGCAAGAGATTCCCGAAGCCACGAGCGTATGAGCGTACGGGGTTGAGTCGCAGGTAACGGGACACCCCGTGTCAGTAATTATTCTAGCAAAAAATAACTTTATTGAAATATAAAACATTATGTTAAGTCAAAGTCGAAACGATTTATTAAATTAAGGCCACAGAAGGGCTAATGAAGGTCACATTTACTGAAGTTACCACCCAAAGTCGGTTTAGTGAAGGTTTAGTTACACCATTCATAACTCGAGAACGGCTGATTTTCATGACCTTTGATTTTGTTGGATTTATCTCCGCCCCGAATAGCAGATTAAAGCACGGTAAATTCACAAAAAAAAAATAACAGGAAAATCCATTAACCCTTAAATTTTCAATGGAACGGCTTTTTTGATATCTGAGCTGTTATCAACCCTAATTTCGAATAATTTTAGAAAATCATCAAATGTTAGGTTCAGCTATATTTTTGACACCGAGATTTCCAATAAATTTTATTCTGCCTACAGGTATGAAAATAACAAAATAAAGTAGCAAAAGTATCAACACAAGATCCTTCGAAACAATTCCAAGGTGAAACGATGATCGATGGCCCATCGCCATTAGGCTTTTTCTTATCTCACCCTTCCCCCTTATAGGAATGCCTGCATCCCGAATTGGAACTTTTCCCAGATATCTGGACGTGTACCTATATTGTAGGTAGCATTTAATGAGATTTACTGTGTAAATACGGTAATTACATGTAATCGGGAATTAGAAAGACCTCAATTCATCCAAGTCCACCCCAAAAATTGAATAGGTAGTTAAAATATTATTATACTGCACATACAGGCGAATTTTCAAAATCTGTATCTGCAACGGTTTGTATGATGATAACCATATTTTCTTATGTCACATCTACTTAAAAACAATAATCAAACACCTAGCATAGTACCTATCTTATTTTTTTTAATCAAATCTAATGATTTGAAGTAAAAGGGGTTTTCATCAATTTTCATCTTTCGTACTCTGAAAGTAGACCTAAAAATATCTAAGAATCGGGATGTAAATACTTTAATTCCCTAGTCCCTAGGCCCTAAGGCGTTACAGTACATTAAAAAAGCAGGTATACTGTATATAACTAAACTGGTCAATGGCAGAACCTGACAGAGAGAGGTAGAGCATAGCGTTTATTCGCTCAAAGAGCAGCTCGACACTTTACAGAATACCGCAGCCAAATAATTTTATGTTGTGTAAAGTTGTGTTCCTGCGCGTGAGTAAGGACGCCAGAGCTCATAGGGGAGGGGGGAAAGGTCGGTAACGCGTGAGCGATGCTTCTTGTTTTGCTAGCGTCCATATGGCTACGGTAACCGCTTACCATCAGGCGGGCCGTATGCTTGTTTAACGACTTAGTTGTATAAAAAAAAAACACAGAACTTTACAGACACATTTTGATCATATTAATGTGGGAGGGGGGAAAGGTGGGTAACGCGTGAGCGATGCTTCTTGTGTTGCAAGCGTCCAAATGGCTACGGTAAGCGCTTACCATCAGGCGGGCCGTATGCTTGTTAACCGAATTAGTTGTATAAAAAAAACACAGAACTTTACAGACACATTTTGATAATATTATATTAATTGTAAATATTTCAAAATTCAAATTCAAAATCATTTATTGAAATAGACCTTCGCAGGCACTTATGAAAAGTCTGACTCTAATACTCTAAATATTAATATATAAAAAGAAAATATTTCAAATATAGAGAGAGAAATATATCGTGTGCATTTCTTTGTGCCTTGGTTAACAATCTACTATTATAATGAAAACTTTTAATGGAAAATAAGTAAAACATCGCTGCCAGGCTTCCGATGCCGATCATTGCCAGCAGCGACAGCCTTGAGGAAACTGCATGTTAGGTATTTTATAACATTTGTTGTAACAATTGTGAAATAATTGTTTAGAGCAATCAATTAATAGGTGTACGGGATTTATAGATTTTTAAAAACATATCTTGAGATTATGGCAAAAATATTTCATTGGTCCATTTTGTTTACACTTTAAAAAGATAAATCGGTGTCACAAATTGTTGGTACCATCCATGAGGAGAGAGCATCGTGGTTTATCAAAACCCGTGCAATACCGGGGTGAGTTTCCAGTTCAACTTACAATATGTAGGTATTACAAAACACATTCACATTACACATTCAATCATTTACAAGAGTGTACTAATTCCGTAGCTTTACACTATACAATAATTACCGTTTTAATACGTTTAAACATAATGAAACATTACTCCAGAAAAGCCATTAATATTTCATGTTAATATTTTAATATCCATGATTTATGTAATGAAATACACCAAGCGCTATATTTTAAAAAGTTTATCGCGTTAACTTTATAGCTTTTTACAGCGAGTGAGCGAGCCGGCTATGGTTGGAGCAAAATTAATAACCAAGTAACATCGTTAATTGAAATATCTTTAAGATGCAGATTAACACCATATTCAATTAACAAAGAAAACGTTATGTATATGTTACTGTAAAATCCTTTATACGGGTCAATCCTAGGTTTTACGATTACATCTTAGGATTTACCAACATGAGCTGGAAAACGTAATGGCTTGAACGACGTAAACGTAATGGTCATGCTACGCGAACCGAGCACGAGCCTAGCCACGAAGGGACAGAATGCGTTCGTTGCTCGCGATGTCAAGTGGACGTACTGAACGAACCTACAACGAGCGCGATGCGAATCCCTGTGTTCGTGAAAAAACTGACAATCGAGCGGAGCGCAGTAGGCATGGAAATTATTGCTACTTTATAGGAATTCTCATTTGATGATATTATTATTTTTTATAGCATGATTTCACTAGCTATATATGACTTGCAATGATTTGTAACCTACGTCATCGATGCTGATCGACGGTATTTTTCACAAAATCATGTGCGAGTATCGCACGCAAGTGTCAAATTATCACTGATGCAAATTATATATACTTTCGTAGCAAAAAATTATTTTTCTATCCTGCTACATAACATGCTAAAGAAGTTAACACTTTATGTCACTTGATTTAAGGTTTATTTTTGAATACTCTTAAAAGCTAATCAATGATAAAGTTATATTTTTTTTTAAATTTGTTCATGACCATGGATACAAAGTCCTTCAGTCGCATACATTTTATTTATATTCTTAAATATTCTTTATAACATGTAACAGGCTATGTCATGGACGGTAGCAGATGTGACATATGAAAACAGAATCATATTCTTTATCACCTGCTACTTGTGATTTATGCCATGCCTAGAGCGCAGTTGAGTGCCAGATGAATGCTCGTTCGAGGCTCGCAAGTCCGTCCACGCTACGCGAACAACGCATATGCTTCGCATAGCATGGTCGCACCATGATTTATTATGAAATGATTTATAGTACTCTGGCAAGCGGAGAGAGGTGACATGGCTAGCGCGGAGCTGCATAATGCCTTCAATGTTTACCGATTCATTGAGGTAAAACCTAAGATTTACTGAGTAAGTGCTAGTAAATGTCCAAAATTAATAATTATCACAGAACAGTTCGCACTTATACCATTAAGACTAGATACATCTTAAGTTTTACAGGTAAATCTTAGGATTTACCGTCATTCGAGCTTTTACAGTAACATATACAAAACCATAACTAGTATAGACTGATCGCCTCTTTAATGAGTAAAGCTAGATCGAGATAGATTAAATATTAAATTGTTTAGCAGTAAATTATAATTGACGTTGGAAATATTCCTATATCCTATATCAGATTAAAGCACGGTAAATTCACAAAAAAAAAATAACAGGAAAATCCATTAACCCTTAAATTTTCAATGGAACGGCTTTTTTGATATCTGAGCTGTTATCAACCCTAATTTCGAATAATTTTAGAAAATCATCAAATGTTAGGTTCAGCTATATTTTTGACACCGAGATTTCCAATAAATTTTATTCTGCCTACAGGTATGAAAATAACAAAATAAAGTAGCAAAAGTATCAACACAAGATCCTTCGAAACAATTCCAAGGTGAAACGATGATCGATGGCCCATCGCCATTAGGCTTTTTCTTATCTCACCCTTCCCCCTTATAGGAATGCCTGCATCCCGAATTGGAACTTTTCCCAGATATCTGGACGTGTACCTATATTGTAGGTAGCATTTAATGAGATTTACTGTGTAAATACGGTAATTACATGTAATCGGGAATTAGAAAGACCTCAATTCATCCAAGTCCACCCCAAAAATTGAATAGGTAGTTAAAATATTATTATACTGCACATACAGGCGAATTTTCAAAATCTGTATCTGCAACGGTTTGTATGATGATAACCATATTTTCTTATGTCACATCTACTTAAAAACAATAATCAAACACCTAGCATAGTACCTATCTTATTTTTTTTAATCAAATCTAATGATTTGAAGTAAAAGGGGTTTTCATCAATTTTCATCTTTCGTACTCTGAAAGTAGACCTAAAAATATCTAAGAATCGGGATGTAAATACTTTAATTCCCTAGTCCCTAGGCCCTAAGGCGTTACAGTACATTAAAAAAGCAGGTATACTGTATATAACTAAACTGGTCAATGGCAGAACCTGACAGAGAGAGGTAGAGCATAGCGTTTATTCGCTCAAAGAGCAGCTCGTCACTTTACAGAATACCGCAGCCAAATAATTTTATGTTGTGTAAAGTTGTGTTCCTGCGCGTGAGTAAGGACGCCAGAGCTCATAGGGGAGGGGGGAAAGGTCGGTAACGCGTGAGCGATGCTTCTTGTTTTGCTAGCGTCCATATGGCTACGGTAACCGCTTACCATCAGGCGGGCCGTATGCTTGTTTAACGACTTAGTTGTATAAAAAAAAAAACACAGAACTTTACAGACACATTTTGATCATATTAATGTGGGAGGGGGGAAAGGTGGGTAACGCGTGAGCGATGCTTCTTGTGTTGCAAGCGTCCAAATGGCTACGGTAAGCGCTTACCATCAGGCGGGCCGTATGCTTGTTAACCGAATTAGTTGTATAAAAAAAACACAGAACTTTACAGACACATTTTGATAATATTATATTAATTGTAAATATTTCAAAATTCAAATTCAAAATCATTTATTGAAATAGACCTTCGCAGGCACTTATGAAAAGTCTGACTCTAATACTCTAAATATTAATATATAAAAAGAAAATATTTCAAATATAGAGAGAGAAATATATCGTGTGCATTTCTTTGTGCCTTGGTTAACAATCTACTATTATAATGAAAACTTTTAATTGAAAATAATTAAAACATCGCTGCCAGGCTTGCCGATCATTGCCAGCAGCGACAGCCTTGAGGAAACTGCATATATTGTATTTTATAATATTTGTTGTAACAATTGTGAAATAATTGGTTAGAGCAATCAATTACTAGGCGTACGGGATTTATAGATTTTTAAAAACATAACTTGAGATTATGGCAAATATATTTCATTGGTCGATTTTGTTCACACTTTAAATACCTAAAGATAAATCGGTGTCAAAAATTGTTGGTACCATCCATGAGGAGAGAGCATCGTGGTTTATCAAAACCCGTGCAATACCGGGGTGAGTTTCCAGTTCAACTTACAATATGTAGGTATTACAAAACACATTCACATTACACATTCAATCATTTACAAGAGTGTACTAATTCCGTAGCTTTACACTATACAATAATTACCTTTGTAATACGTTTAAACATAATGAAACATTACTCCAGAAAAGCCATTAATATTTCATGTTAATATTTTAATATCCATGATTTATGTAATGAAATACACCAAGCGCTATATTTTAAAAAGTTTATCGCGTTAACTTTATAGCTTTTTACAGCGAGTGAGCGAGCCGGCTATGGTTGGGGCAAAATTAATAACCAAGTAACATCGTTAATTGAAATATCTTTAAGATGCACATTAACAACATATTCAATTAACAAAGAAAACGTTATGTATATGTAACTGTAAAATCCTTTATACGGGTCAATCATAGGTTTTACGATTACATCTTAGGATTTACCAACATGAGCCGGTAAATGGTAATGGTATGTAATGGTGCGTCCATATGCTAAGCGAACCGAGCACGAGCCGAGCCACGAACGAACAATTGTTTCCTTGCTCGCGATGTCAAGGACGGACGGACGTACAACAAGCCTACAACGAGCGAGATGTGAATCCCTGTGTTCGTGAGAAAACTGACAATCAAGCGGAGCGCAGTCGAGCAAGTCCGTCCACGCTACGCGAACAACGAACGAATCCTGTTATTTTGTGGCTCCGCTCGTGCGTGCTTCGCATAGCATGGACGCACCATATGATTTATTATGAAATGAGACGATTTATAGTACTCTGGCAAGCGGAGAGAGGTGACATGGCTAGCGCGGAGCTGCATAATGCCTTCAATGTTTACCCATTCATTGAGGTAAAACCTAAGATTTACTGAGTAAGTGCTAGTAAATGTCCAAAATTAATAATGATCACAGAACAGTTCGCACTTATACCATTAAGACTAGATAAATCTTAAGTTTTACAGGTAAATCTTAGGATTTACCGTCATTCGAGCTTTTACAGTAACATATACAAAACCATAACTAGTATAGACTGATCGCCTCTTTAATGAGTAAAGCTAGATCGAGATAGATTAAATATTAAATTGTTTAGCAGTAAATTATAATTGACGTTGGAAATATTCCTATATCTGAGAAAGTACTCTTAGAAAACCTACAGGCAATGTACATCATCATTTATGGAGTCGTAAAATAATCTCTGCTAACACGGTTATTAAAGTTCTAGATTGCGTAAACTCCTGATATAGGAACTCTAGTTCCTAAAAGACTATTAAGGGCATAGTTAGTTGAAAGCATGCATGTTATAATGATGCCCATGTTCCTGAAAATGTAATTAAAATTGAAGGGAAAATTACACCACAACAAAAAAAATGTAATATAGTACTCACCGGACTTGGTAACTCTATACCGCAGTCCACGACCACCTTTCGGATGGCACCGATTATAAGTTCCGAACTCTCCGTAATTATTGTTCACACGACTATAATCCGCTAAATGTCTATTCCCATCTAGATGGTTCGGCAGAGATCGGTTCCAGCCCATAGCATCTCCGACGACCGAGCCGCACACAGAAGATTCTGTTTGACTCTTGGTATCGCCATTGCAGAGATCGCCACTGGAACGTGCTCGGCGCCCCTTGAGCCCTTTAGCGGAATGCTGGCTGATATTTGAGCCCATTTCGTGGCGGGACCTCAGACAGGCCCCGCCGTCATCCTGCCACCTTTCTGATGACGCGCACTGATCGCTACTGCGCCCGCAGTTCTGACCTGGGAACAAAATCTGACTTTATTATTATGTTCTCACGTATATACAATTACGCCAACCTTTGATCTCGTCTGTGTTGCTTACGCACGTGATTAAGATATGTTATTTATAAGCACGGTATTATGCATCTTTATGCAGATTTTGAAGGCTCGGAAATAGTTTGAGGGTGGTATGGAAAGTTAACCGCATATCTTAGCCGCATGAAGATACTGTGGAATAATGTGGTTTGCCAAAAATATTCGATCGAGTTCGAGATCGAATCGATCGATTTTTCATAATCTGTGTGTTGGTGAATAAGAAGTAATGATTTGCTCAACCATAAAATTACACACGTTAAAGTATAGGAACACCGCATTAGTTAATATCAAATCTGGCAAAAAATAAAATTCTTGACCGAAAAGATTGCTTTAAGGTTTTTTTTACTATATTTGCGGAAATAGATAAAAATAAAGAAATAAATAAAACTCCTTATTGTTTGTAAATACGATGAGAATTTAATCGTGTAATCGTGATGATAATTTTCATATTCTCAAAATGAAACAATGTTGCCGGAAGTGTTACCTCCGAAATAGCCTTGGTTTCATCGATACCGAGATAGTCCGAACGGAAACCTATTGTTGTACCAACTCTGTCTGTCTTATTGAACTGGACTAGCTTGTTCTGAAGTTTCAGTGAGCGAGTTCGGACTCCCACTAAGCCGATTTTTATTTATCATTTTATGTCATCAGAGTTGTGGCTTTCTCTTTCTGTAAGTACGTATTCCCAATTTTTTTTTGTTAAAAACCTTTTACTACACTTTAGATTCAATAATCTGTCAATGGAGACAAAAACTCCTCACTTCATTATAAAAAATATGCCACTTACCACTAAGGCTATCTTCACAACAATGGTATATTATATGTTATATAGTATATAACCTACGTCACGACCACTTTACCCTTTAACCCCGAGGCTATTCGAGCTTAAAATTTTATTGTTACCAGAATAGAAATTTCTCCTCTTGAAAGGCACCGTGGGAACGAAAAGGCTGCGATTCATTACAGCACAGATTTTCATAATTGCTTAAAATCTTTCACGAAAATATTGAGAATATTTAATGAGAGTGCTGTGCCGTGGCCCGTGACGTACCTACTTCCGAAGATTTAATGAATCCCTCACTCGCTCGCGGGTTCATTAACGGGTTCAGACCGCAAATGCCACCAGTGTGTACCTACCTTATAGTACGTGTGAGGTTTGCTAGGTATATGAATTTCATTGATACTTGTTTGAACTATATAGATGCATACTTTTCGATTGTAGTTTATTTATAGAAGCTCATTGATTCCATATACTAGAGGTCGCCCATGAGTCACTTATCATAAATGAACTAATAGGTAATATAACATGACACTAGCATAAAATAGTCCGAAAAAGAAATTGGTTGTCATACTTACAAAACTAAGAAGAAGAAGAAGAAGAAGAAGATAAACAACAGAGTATATCGTCGCTGCGCGCGCAATACCGCGGCAGAGCACTTTGTAAAAACCGCGTATCTGCGTTTTCGCGATTCTACAGGACGAAGAAAAAACTTAATATCTCAGTCATTTAACTACATTTTGCTGACTGAACTCTACCACGCTACTACGATATGACATGTATGTGGTGTGTCAAACGCACGGTAGTACCTATATGTAATGAGTCTTCTCAGTTTAAGTGTATACCGAACCGGTGGTAAATTCAACTGTATGTACTTACCAACCTTAAAATATGTACCAACTTAACATTCACAAGTTCCCTACCAGGGCCTAAACTGGATAAATGACTTTTTGATTTGATTTTGAATGTTTCTCATTGTAATGTGTGTAATTGTTTTTTTTTTTTAAATTAAAGTAATGTATTAAAATGCATTATTATATCAAAATATTAGGTCTGTACATTTCTTCCCCATATAAACTTTAACTATGCCAAATCTCACACTCTGTGCGCGCATAGGCTAAAAAAGGAGCGAAAGCTTTTGCACGTATACTATTTATATGGTCACGTAAATCACGCCACATTACTGTCATTGTCCAACATTGTGACATTATTTAATTGACCATTTAATCAGTTATATTAGTTAAATAGCGTTTATGAGTAAGGGGGTACTCGGGGGTTGCTCAGGAGTACGTGCTTGACATCAAAAGGCGGACAGGGTTCTACTTTTTGGTAAATGGCTACCGTTGTCTATGTACATTCGCAGTACAAGGAAGATTGCCTGCCAATGTGTTGTTGACTTTTATAAAGCCAAGAAGGCAACCAAATGTCGAGTACACACCGATTGGTGTTTGGGGACCGATTTTCAACCTTAAAATAACTATAGGTAGGATACAAAAGCTAAAGATCCATCGTTTCATTTTCCTGACTATTCAAAGACGAACGACCTTGTTACGTCTAGTCCCACGATCAATTACCTTTTAAATTGACACAAGCGTAAAATAGGCTACAATAACAACACAAACTAGACTTTACCATTAGCCTTAATATGGGCTATAGAAAGGACAAAAGGAAGGAAACATAAGGTTTAAATTAATTTAGCAAATAAATGAGACAACAATATTCTATGAAATGTAAATGCATTGCTCAAATTGCATGAGCGTGCTTGTTTTCACAACGTTAATGAAGCGCGCTTAGCACCGGGTTCATTTGAGCTTAGCGTCAAATTAGATGCAATCACAACGCATTTAGCTCAGGTGTGGCCTAATTCTAGTTATATCTAGCTAGATCTGCCCTCAATAATCGTCTTGAGTTAATTTATAAACCGTTATTAGAGGTAGTTTTTTTCCCTATAATTTTGGAGCGACGCACTCGATTGAGGTAAATATTTGACGTCATATTATCACCATTGACTATTCATTTATCCAGATAAATAATAGCGATTCGAAAAACACTATTTATGTTTACAGTGGCCTGAGTTTGCCCAAAATGTCACTATAGCTAGCAGCGATGAGGCAGAAGGCACATAAAGCCTCAAAGATTAGTATTTGACTGAGTTTACTAGCTTAAATATAAGGACATATACTGAGCCACTAATCTGAAAGTAGTCAGAACGAGTCTAACCATATAACCTACCTTCATCATCATCATCATTAGCCTATAATGTCCCACTGCTGAGCACAGGCCTCCTTTCACAAATCAGGGTGAAAGGGAATGGGCAGATACTCCACCACGCGTGCCCACTGCGGATCGGTGGAGGTAGGCTAGTGGCCAACCTACTGTCGGAATTTTTCAAGCCGCCTAGGAGGCATTCAACTAGCTTAACGACTATCACAATTAAGTGATAACCGGGACCAACGGCTTTACGTGCCTTCCGAAGCACGGAAACGCTCGATTTGAAATACCACTAGGCGGTCACCCATCCAGGTACCGACCAAGACAGACGTAGCTTAACTTTGCCGATCGATTAAGAACGGCTAATCATGCTAAACCACGAGCGCTTCCTAATTAAAACCTTTTAACCTACCTTATTCTGAAATAAATCTGTTATAAAGTAAAATAAGGATTATATACGAGCAACTTATAATATTACGTAGGTGCATTATATATTACTTGCGACTTAATCTTAATGCTACGTAGGTACTAAATATACCATTATCTCCTATACTTGGCATTAGTAGGCGTTATTTATCTGGGACAGGGCTTAAGTCTACCCCAGGGACGTATTTTAAGGACAGGATGGGCGTATAATTAGACGAGTATATGTATGTCTTAGTTGTACGATACAACAACTTCTTTTTGATGCGGAGTGTATGCCATCAAACTGGCAGTATGGATGATGCGAGTTGCCGTAGATTTTTTATTTTTTATTATTAAATCGATCGAAACTGAATTTACTATAAAAAATTGCGTTACATGTAACGTAAAATATTCTGATTTATCAACGTTAAGATAATTTAATAAAATACGAGTTTCCATTCGTTGTGTGGTGTAATTTTGTAATAAATGTAAGACCTAAGTAAACATAAAATAGTAAACTAAATAAATAAAATCGCAGCAATACTAAAACAACAAAAGTTACACAAACGAAGTTACAAAAGTTAACAAACTAACTAAAGGTAGTACATTACAAATACACTTATTTATTTTTGCCCCCAATTGATACCTGCGTGCTTCCCTGGCGGAACTCACTCGTATTTTGTTGGCTCACGTAACGTTAAACAATGTCAATACAGTGCAGTGCAACAAAAACGTACATACACAAAAGAACTTCCGTAACAACATTGTCAATCTTTCTCTTGAACAAAACAAGTGGAACAGGTACAGTGTGGCTTGTATAGTTACTCTTCGAACAAAATGGTGCCTGTTGCTAATAAAAGGTAACTTTTTAATACAGCACGTGCAGTTTCTCCCATGTTCATTCATCAATATCGGCTTATATATTTTTTTAACGAAGATTTTTGAGGCATATATAAAAAAAAAGTTGTCTCTCTGTGTAGTCACTCACGGCGCTCTACCTTTTCACCGGAGTATCACAGTGCTATGGTTTCTTCACGAAAAGCTCAAGCTCATTGTAGGATTCGAACCTTCGTTATGGTCTACAAAGTCACTACCACTGAGTCAATATACGCATACAAAAAGGCAATGTCACTTGGTCTAAAACATGTTCCCGTATTTTGATCCTCGGAAGGTAGATATAATACATAATTTAGTTAACCATTGACTAGAAGCGAGCATCATGATTGATGATAGTCGTTATAAAGTAAGTAATAGTTTAAAAATGTTTTATTTATAGACAACATGATCGTCACAGTCAAGTGAAGCGGGGACGAGCGAGGTAGAGTAATGATGCGTAACATAACAATCACTTTTTGTATCTTGTAAGTTGTCTCATGCTGTGGCATCCTTGCTATTGTTTTAAACTTATGATTCTAATGTCATGTATTGAACGAGTATTATTGTCACAGGCACGTGTATACTAAAAGACGTAAATTTTATCATCTTCCGAGAAATACAGTCCAACCAAATTACATACAATCCATTGAATGCATAAAAAAACAAAGTCTCGGTTTGACCTCCGTCGATTCGATAGAACTAAAGATCAGTAAGTTATATATTATTTAAATGAAAAATATAAACTAAATCCACTGGTTCATTTGGTTTGGTTGGTCATTGACTTTGTCAGAAACGCAAGAAAAGCAAAAGCTCATTAGATTGTGCATTCATATTTTAACACATAAATAAATGGACAATCGCCCACGGGATTTAACTTATGAGTAATATGTATATGTACTTACATATAAATAAACTGATTAATAGAGTTAATCACTTATTCTCATCTTAATAAAAATATTACCAGTTCCTAGAAGTCCCATATTTTGTGTTCAACACTTAGTAAGAGAGGTAGAGCATAGCGTTTATTCGCTCAAAGAACAGCTCGACTGGGGAAGATCGCCAGGGCTCATAGGGGAGGGGGGAAAGGTGGGTAACGCGTGAGCGATGGTTTTTGTGTTGCAAGCTTCCATATGGCTACGGTAACCGCTTACCATCAGGCGGGCCGTAAGCTTGTATAAAAAAAAAAAAACGGATTTTCAGTCGCCATAGAAATATATACACATTTTCGAATGGTTCAACAATCAAACTGATAAATTGAAGTGGTAATGCCTGCTCTGCCATAATATTAGTGTCATGAAAAGTTACGGGCACTTTTAAAGGATTTTATTTAATACCCTCTGGAATGTAACCTTCCAGATTTGGGGCGCAATGAAATCTCGCAGAGACAATTAAGAGCTGACACAAATGAGTCGCCTGCAGAGGTCGGTTACCCATTCTACACTTTACGATACAGCCATTCCTTCCCGTTGCTAGCTTAAATAACATTCTCCCGTATGAATTTAGTCAAATTGAAAGATCATTCGGACATTATTGGGAAATGGGTTTCAGGAATCTAATATCCGGGGATTTGGCAGATTGATTTCATTTGGGATAATAGCCTTTTTGATTTACACCAACCAAGCTAGCGTAAATTCGATCGTCTTTTTACTAACCGAATAAAAATATTGTTTTTAAAACAGAGCAAAAAGTACCATAAGACAAAAAAAAATAAGCAATACAATTTCACTAAAATGCATAAAAGAGTTCCGGACTAATTTGAGCCATAGAAAAAAATCTGCGCTACCGAAAATTTGTATTAATTTGTATGTGGAACACCTATTTCTAAAATATAAAAAACAGTAATATTGCCTAACTTCGTTTTAAAAAGTCACTACATAGTACATCGAATGGGATAAAAGCATTTTCCTGGGAATCCATTGGCATCCGCCGTTCCTTGAATCTCATTCCGGTTCGCTCGTTTAATGGGAATGAAAATCGTAAAGGAAATTCAGGCCGAACATAAATGTTAATAAATGAATTTCTTAGGTGACGGACGCCCTCTGCAGCCTCAGGATTAGGTGCTTACTTATTCCAATTTGAGACACATCGTTCGGGATCTTGAGGAGATGAGCCCAAATTGGATAATAGCTCCTTAAGCTTATTGATGTGACTAATTCATTGATGTGTCAGTGAAATGCTTTATTGATCTTATTCATATCATTTATTTTGCTTTTCCTTATTTTAGAAGCATTTCATTTGTCTTAGGCCGAGAATTTTACCAACGTCAGATTTACACAGCCATATTTATCTCGTGGATAAGTGCCATCCGACTCTGGTAATTATGAACATAAAAACAAAGCGAAAATAATCCACTGGAAATGGGTAATTTAATTATTGCAGAGCAGAACCAATCGCTACGTAAAATCTCGTAGAGCGTTTCTTTCAAACTGCATAAGTCAGAGTCTAGAGTGCTAAGGAGTGTTCACTCTTCGATTGCACATAAAACGCGTTTTAAAAGCAATTTCTTATTTAAGCCGAGTAAGTAGTTCAGTTACTATAAGCTTTATATAATTTATAGTATTTTCACTGGAATACATTTTCAAAAATTATATCGAACTAGCTTCTGCTCGCGGCTTCGCCCGCGTGGCCTACAGAAAACAAATGACATATTTTTCTTCAAAAACAAACGTAATAAGTGCTCTCACTTCCGCTCAATTGTTTTTTTTTCTTGTTTATGCCCTATTGACACTGTTCTGTTAGGCATCTCCCATTTCGAAAAAACTGATACACGTGACCTTTCTTACTGGATACTTACACTTCACAAAGAACACACCCTTGGCTATTTTTTTCCATATTTTTTTTATTTACAACATAAAGTATTAATAATAATACACAATCATAAAAACGCATGAAAAAACCAAGAACTTAAATTACGTGTGTAATAATATGTTTTACAGAAAATTCAACCCCCGTTTCACCCACTTAACCCCTAAGAGGGTGAAACAGGGGTTGGAATTTCGAAAAACCCTTTCATATTTGATACGTACACTTCACAAAAAACACACCCTCCAAATTTCATGTCTCTAAGACCAGCGGTTTAAGCTGTGCAATACTGTGCATTGATATATCAGTGACTTCCCATACAAAACTTCATCCTGCTTTTCATCCCTTCGAGGGTAGATTATCAAAAACGCTAAGACACGTATGAATTAATTTTCAGTCTTCAGCCTAAACACAAAATTTGAAGATCCTAACTTCAAAACTGACGGACATTCATTCAAACTTTCATCCCCTATTTTACCCCCTTAGGGGTGGAATTTCGAAAAACCCTTTCTTAGTGGATACTGACTCTTCACAAAGAATACACTCTCCAAATTTCATGTATCTAGGACCAGCGGTTGAGGCTGTGCGTTGATATATTATTAGTCAGTGAGATCCAATACACAACTTCAGCCCGCTTTTCATCCTTTCGAGGATGGAATTATCAAAAACGCTGAGACAGGTATAAATCAATTTTCAATCGTCAGCCTTAACACTAATTTTGAACATCCTAACTTCGAAACTGACGGACTTTCATACAAACTTTCATCCCCTTTTTTACTCCGTTAGGAGTGTAATATCAAAAAATCCTTCGTTAGTGGATGCCTACACTGTATAATAATATATTTAGTGGTGTTTAATGTGGAAATGAAGGACTTGCATAAGTAACTTCATCCCTCTTTTCTCCCCTACGGGGGTGTAATTATAACAAACGCTCAGACACCTATACATTAATTTTCAATCTTCAGCCTAAACACAACATTTGAAGATCCTAACTTCGAAACTGACGGACTTTCATACAAACTTTCATCCCCTATTTTACCCCTTCAGGGGTGGAATTTCGAAAAACCCTTTCTTAGTGGATACCTACTCTTTACAAAGAATACACCCTCCAAATTTCATGTCTCTAGGTCCAGCGGTTTAGGCTGTGCGTTGATATATCAGTCAGTCAGTCAGGACTTTGAATTTTATATATACAGATAGATGCATAGAATAATTAAAGTTTTCAGTATCATAATTAGGTAGTTAGAAACGAAAATGCCATGTTTGGTGATAAATCTTTTGAGTTTTGATTTTATTATTTCACTTGAGTCTACCTCTACCTATTACGATTCATGAGATACAGACAGACGGACGTACGAACAGCGGAAGCTTATGAATAGGGTCCCGTTGGGTACTCTTCGGGTACGGAACCCTAAAAACAAAGTTTTCTAGCAAACTGCGAATAATATCTACAATTTTAGGGAGATAATTGCTGAAAACATACATTACACGACTAATATTATGTTGATTATATATTACATAGCAAATAAAATAAGAAGACAGCAAGTCCATTATTCTTCTATAACCTACATCAGTCCAAAGCCTCACTCAACCCTTCACAGCCGTGTAGGTACGCCATTGTTCTCATAAAGGTCATTTAATCACGTCGATATACGAGCAAATGAAGGTTGCACGCACGCCCTTTTGTGTGATTTGTTGGATTCTTATATCCGCTGGGTATTAAATAACAGGGCTGTGATGGGTGGTACAATCATGGACGGTTGATAATAAGCAAGGAAACTGTTTGATATTTTGTGTAGATATAAATAGGTATATACTTAGTAAGTCCTAGTAGAAGTATTAAATTATAAACTGTTATCGTAAATATAGATAGTCAAACTATTAGGGCACCAACTTTACTACGTTGTTACGTTTCTTTGGTACATTTTAAATGAGATAAAACATTATTGGGAAGCTTTTCTCCTTCTCTGGTGGGTGGCTTCTTTCAATCTTTTGTATTTTTAAGAAAATGTATGACTACGACGATTCAGTTTTATTACAAGTTATCTGTAAAAGTAATAACTCACTGGCCAACTTTTCACACAGATTAGAATTTTTAATCTTCTTATTCAAAATTTATTATCTTTGAAACAAAATGTTTTTTTTTACCCTGAGCCTTGAACCTTCTGTTATCATTATTTAACCCGTCAAATTAAGAAGGTTTCCACTAAATATGAATGATCATTATTACTTCACGCCTTTATTTACCAGTGTAATGATCCTGTTTTCTTTTCTGTCTACATAAAGCTTAATCTATATATATAAAAATCAATGCCACTTTTCGTTGTAATTTTATAACCCAAGAACGGGCTCACCTATCCAAACCAAATGTTTAGGCTTTGTTCGGACTATTTAGTAGATGGTTTATGTGAAGTTTGCACAAAATCGGTCGAGCGGTTCTTCATTTATCACATTTTTATTATTTCACTTTATACGTAGCGAAGCACGAACCGGGCCGCTAGTATAACATAATTTATTATTTAAACATTTGTATTGTGTATTATTGGCAAAGCGCGCTAATCAAATTTAAGTAATTTTTTCATTATCTTCGATTTTATAAATCATGAAGAAAAAAAGCCTTACTCATAAACGCTATTTAACTAATCCTATTGATTAAATGGTCAAATAAATAACGTCACCTTGCTGTCATTGTCAAACAATTTGATCTTATTTAAGTGACCACTTTAACAGTTTAATAGTTAAATAACATTTTATGAGTAAGGGGTTAGATGTATATATCACATACATAAGTATGTATGTGATTAAAGCTTCTTTTATGCAACAGTTTCATAAACTACTTTTTTTTATTAATGTATTTTCTGGTAGCTGTATTTTTTCTATGTAGCTCGCTTATCACCTTCGGAAATATATTTACCATAAAAAGCTTATAACAGTATCATAGAGGATCCAAACATGTTACGTAAAAGCTTTGATACCACATTGAATATCAATATTAGCAAACACATTTTGAACTCTAAATCTTTAACGTCAGAGACGAAAATCAAACAGGAGATATTTATCAACGTAAACAAACAGCCTGCATAACTGTATACTGTTAGTAAATTTACCTAAAAGATAATTAACGAGTTATCGTCTATCACCTGCAGCCGTTGACACACGATAAGGCAATGTTTACACGACTAATGCAATTAATATGTACGCGAAGATGTATCTTGCACTTTGTGTACAGTCTTGAAATCAATCATGTTATATTAATAGATAGTGGAATTAAATAAACCTAACCATAGCTGTATGAAAGCAAAGTTCATTGACTTGGGAATTCAAATATTTTGTGATTCGGAAAAAGGGATTTTTAGAATATGAATGAAAAGAGGAGTAAGTTAAGGAGGAAGGAAAAAAAGGAATAATACCTTGGTTCTAAATGTATACTACTAAGCACTAAGTACCTATAAAATATAAAACTTTTTTTTAAAACCTCCCAAGGCTTTGTTAAGGTTAAACATCATGGGAAAATGATGGGAAATTTGTTTTTTTTTTTTCGAGATATTTTTTTTATCTTCGTAGAACAATATGGATAGATATTTCAGTAATTAGCGGTATTTATCTACGAAGGTAAAAAATTATATTAAAAAGTCAAAAAAAAAAAAAAAACCCGCCTCGTTACTGATGTTTAACCTATACCTACTGTGTAGGAGGGTGAATAGTTAGTCCCTCTTTTGAAAAGTAATATTATAATATTAATCACTATTTAAATATACTGATCTATTTTTATAGACACGGTACCAGCGGGCCTCCGCTGTCTGTCTAGCTACCTACATAATCTATTGGTTTTCATTTTAATTTGAATGTAGGTAGGTAGGTACTATACTGCGTAATGGAAATTTTATAACAGCTCCAAGTACACATTTATAATTAAACATGACTCAGCATTATTTTCCCCTGCAACTGTTAGAACCCAGAACTTAATGTTGTCAGAGCACGTAAAGCTTTCGCACTTTCATTGCACTTCTGAAACTAGTGTATTTACAATACAATTTACGACTGAAAACTTGTCGTACTGTAGTAGGGTGTTATGTTGAATAAAATTCTAACTTACTCTGATACGAGTATAGGTTATTGGATCTGTGGAATTGCATTGCCACGTAGCTGGATTCTCTCAAGAGGTATTCAGTCAATATATAATCTTAAGCCGGCCACACACGCTTCAATATGTGAGGTCCAATTCCGAATGGCGGAGTCTTAATTGAATGTAAAATTGTTTTACGATTCTAGTTTGTATTGTTGTGTAATAATTCAATGTACAGGACATTTTTATTTAATAAAGGAGGTCAATACAACACGCAACGAATATAGTCGTGGATAAAGAAAGGTCTAGACAATACACATAAATATACTTTATGTGTATCATTTGTACTGTGTTGTATTTTGCAGCAATAAATAAATAAAAAAAAAATACCAAGTAAATTTAATTTTAACATGGCATGTAAATTTTTTTTTATGAATATTCAAAAAAATAACTGTTATATAGGGTGATGGGAAGATGGGTGCAAAGCTGTAAGGCGATGATAGTATAGATCATTTAGACCCTTTTTAGCCATGGTTGTCTAAGACGAAGTGTGAATTTTTTTTTTTACCAATCTTTTCTGGTTTTTGGCTCAAAACTCCGAAACTTATCCGTTAATTGATAATTATAGCCAGTTTGGATGATGTGTGAATTCTTTTTCATATTATTTATTTAAAATAATGTGTAAGCAATCCAAACAAACATGTACTAAACATGTGTGTCATCAGTTTTTAGTTACAGTAAAGATTGGTAAAAAAAATATTTCACACTTCGTCTTAGACAACCATGGCTAAAAAGGGTCTAAATGATCTATACTATCATCGCCTTACAGCTTTGCACCCATCTTCCCATCACCCTGTATATTCAAAAGTAAATCTATCATCTAAATAAAATTGGCCTTTTAAAAATTAAAATCAGGTATAGGTAGTCGGTTTCTGTTTGAATTTCAGTAAGTACAAAACAAAACTATTTTTACAATTCGGAAACATTTGTGCGAAAATCAATAGAGAAAGGTACACTTTCAATTCCGTCAGATTCTTCGGACGTCATTAACTTCTATTACCTGAATATAGCAGGTTTAGCATTTAAATTAGTTAAAAAAAAAAACATTTTGTTAATTAACTGCAATTCGTTGTGACTGAGGCCGTTTAATTTCCTGCGCATGTTCCGTATTTGCATCATATAACAAGTAACGAGTAGTGCATTTCTGACAACTGTTCATATTGGGCAAATCTCGGAAATGGCTAAACCTATTGCGATGCGACTTTCACAGGATGGTTCGGTATTTTCTTAGGCATAGTTTAATGAAAGTCCCATCTTAATCAGATCAGCCGTTTCCGTGATTGGCCGATATTAACATGTGTCAGAAACGCATTTTCTGGGCGACCGCACTGTAAGTATTACTAAGTATTAAAAAGTCATCATTCTACAACTAAGTCGTATCGTTTTATATAATTACTGCTAAAGTGTTCGTGTGTTTATTGGTTTTTTCTTCTTTCACGCCTTTGGCCGGAGAGTACATGGCTACTTTTTATCGGGAATGCGCTACGGGGAACACACGGAGCGAAATTTAGAATTAAAAAATATATACCGTAAGACGGGCCGTTAAGACGTAGAGTCTTAACCTATAGCGCCGCAGGTCGTGGGTTCGATTCCCGCACAGGACATGCATTTGTGTGCATGAACATGTCTGTATGTCCTGAGTCTGGGTGTAATTATGTATATTAAGTATGTATTTACAAACCAAAAAGTAGTATATGTATTATATAAGTTATCTGGTTTCCATAGTAGGTACACACGGCTACAGATCAAGCTATACATTTCTAGTATAAGCTGACCTCCTATTGTACGGAAATCCTATACAATGCGAGATCAGCTTATACTGGAAATGTATAGCTTGATCTGTAGCCGTGTGTACAAGCTTTGCTTAGTTTGGGATCAGATGACGGTGTGTGAGGAATGTCCCAGGATATTTATTTATTATTATTTATTATACCTATTCCTTGTATATCCTAACAAATATTATAAATACGAAAGTGAGTTTGTTAGTTTGTTACGCCTTCACGCCTCAACTTCTCAACGGGTCATCATGAAATGGCATGCAGATAGCCTATGGTATCGAGAAGGATATAGGCTACTTTTATCCCGGCCGGGGGGACAGCTAGTAATATAATAAAGCGGAATACCTAGTTTACTGGTTAATCTCTGGAAATACCAGTCGGATTCGAAAAATTCTTTCACTAATAGGAAGCTACATTGTTCCTGAGTATTATAGGCTTTTAATCCCGGGAACGCGGGTGAAACCGCGGGGGGCAGCTAGTAATAATATATAGAGAGTGACATATTTTATGTAACATTGAAAACACCTACAAAACTTACAATATTTTGGTTATGGCCGTTCTGTCAAGGGTCCCGCCCGTCGTATATTTTTTATCGACAGATTTCGATAAGAATGGATGTTGTTCTTAAATTGGGACTGTGATAGGGTTGTCACGCAAAGAATATAAGTTTCCAGACATATTATAGGAGGTCACTTACGTTACAAAAACATTACTGTTAGACACAGTTATTATCAGCAATTTAAAATATAGTTATTGAATAAATAAATATTTCGGTTTACAAATAATATTCAATTTCAATTCACAATCAATTTAATTGATTCACACATATCATTTAATTAACATTCGTTTAAATATACATAATTTGTATTATTTTTTGTAGTGAAATCGTAATATTCTTCAATTTTACATGCCTGTAAACCTTATCCCAAATACTAGACACACACACCGCCCTATTGCGTTTACTTTACCAATATTAGCAGTTACATTCCTTTAATTTTATTCACAATGAAGTTGATCACAGCCCTAAGCCCAGACATCGTAACTCCGTGCCGAGGGAGACGGGGGGACGGGAGGGAGCGGACAGGGACGAAGTGGGTCGGCTCACATCTCCCTGATAGGTATTTATAGCCAGCTTTGGAATGCAAGTCGCCCACCTAAAGCAATAATAACACCACTGTCAAGTTCATTACTCACTCATCTTGCATCGTTTGTTAGGAGTGGTGTATCTATACAATTCTACTCTATGTTCTAATTTTAACGTAATGCTCACCATAAACTTAGAGCATTCGGTTTACTTTGTAATGGTGTTTGAGCTGACTGCTTAATTAGCTCTTCTTTTGTTTTTAAGCATACATAGCCGATTGGTTATGGTATTCTTTGATAAGGTAAATACCACGTGTAGCGTCCACGCACTGACACCACTGCACAGATTAGTGACTAGTTACTCCGTAGCACTGGCTCACCACTACACCAGGTCCGAGCGCAAGCGCACGTCCAACCCGCACCGCGTCTAATGTCAGACTGGCCGGTTGACAGCTACCCCCCTCTACTGGTGTACATGAGACAGTGTATTATATCTACTGTATAGATACAAACACTACATCCCTTCCCTTTTAACAAATTTTAATTATTTCAAATGTAGGTAATCAATACTAGAGATAATTATTATTTACTGATGCAAATTACACTTTTGATATTTGTGGCTTTCACCCAGTGTCGCGACAGACACGTCTTTAATTTTAATACTGATTCTAACCAACACCGGTGTACATGAGACAATGTATTATATCTACTGTATAGATACAAACACTGCATCCCTTCCCTTTTACCAAAATTTTATTATTTCCTTAGATGGTACTCGCGGTCCTTTACATGAGTGCTTGAACCATTCACGTAAACTTGGAAGATATCGGTTACAAAACCATCTTTGGAACATCCCTCGCATCTCGCAAACCATCCACTTGTAAAATTCTCTAAACTATGGATCCAATTCAGGGATGAACCTGCATTTATTTTTTTCTTTAGCAAATAAGTTTTTTGTTAAAATGTTTGCCATGAGTTTGTGATGTAAAGCATTGTCTGAAGTAATAGGACTGGGTATTCTTTTCATAGATATTATTCTTTTTAGAGCTAATAGACCTTTGTCGACTGATTAATCTTGTACTACTTGCAAATGTATAGCTCTAATCTTGCTCTAACTGCTAAACAAGTAAATAAACATATCCACAATTTAAGTTTTTTCCATTATCCAATTTAAGTCAATAACTAATAACTATTTCAACGCAATGGGAACCTGTACCTTATTACCGTATAAGGAACCTACGCAATATATTAGCAACAACGTGAAATCGACTCACCAGATACTGCTTTCAAAGCTATCCCAAGCACCACCACATGGACACCAAATAGAAAGTAAGTGCTCACATGAGACCCCCGGCACCAACTGGAGATGACAGCTTCAGGCCGCTATCAATATGATTGATGCTGCCAGCATAGAATCACCACCATCGAACTGCAAATTATTCCAATTGAATGGAATTCTAACAAATTAATTCCAATTGAATGTAATTTAAACAAAGTAATCCTTATTGAATGGAATTCATATAAAGTAATTCCAATTGAATGGAATTCAAGTAATTCCAATTGAATGTAATTCATGTAATTCCAATCGAATGTAATTCAAGCAATTCCAATTGAATGTAATTCAAGTAATTCAAATTGAATGGAATTCGAACAAAGTAATTCTAATTGAATGGAATTCAAATAAAGTAATTCCAATTGAATGGAATTAAAGTAATTCAAATTGAATGTAATTCAAGTAATTCTAATTGAATGTAATTCAAGCAATTCATATTGAATTGAATTCGAACAATGTAATTCTAATTGAATGGAATTCAGGTAATTCCGATTGAATGGAATTCAGGTAATTCCGATTGAATGGAATTCAGGTAATTCGGATTGAATGGAATTCAGGTAATTCCGATTGAATGGAATTCAGGTAATTCCGATTGAATGGAATTCAGGTAATTCCGATTGAATGGAATTCAAGTAATTCCGATTGAATGGAATTCAAGTAATTCCGATTGAATGGAATCCAAGTAATTCCGATTGAATGGAATTCAAGTAATTCCAATTGAATGGAATTCTATTTTGTGGGTGTTTGCATTATTCTTTCCTTACATTTCTTTTATGTCATTTAATTCCAAATTTCATTTTTATGTATGCCTTGTCAATGACATTTCAATTTTAATGTATGCTGGTCCACATCTTGCTTAACATCGTTCCATATACTACTTAAAACTGTATACTACTGTAAAGCTGGTCGTATCCATGTTATTTCTTTCTTGAACCATCCATCTTATTTGCATCTTCCATTTCTGTTATTATTATCTCTAACTGCTTGCTTATTTCTTCACTAACTCTCTTTTTTTTTTCTAGAATGTGTACTTCTGTTATTATTGCCCAATTCCGACAATTTCCAATTTAATGAAGGTATTAATTTAAAATACCAGACGATTTCCAATTTAATGGAGGTATTCATTTGAACTTCCCGACAATTTCCAATTTAATGGAGGTATTCATTTGAACTTCCCGACAATTTCCAATTTAATGAAGGTATTAATTTAAACTACCAGACGATTTCCAATTTAATGGAGGTATTAATTTGAACTTCCCGACAATTTCCAATTCAATGGAGGTACTACCAATTTTAATTCGCCTTTATCTGATTATTTTCAATTTGATAGAGCGTTTCCTTTCGTTTCTTTTCGTTTCTTTGCCTTTTTCATTTCATTTCATTTCATTTCATTTCATTTCATTTCATTTCATTTCATTTCATTTCATTTCATTTCATTTCATTTCATTTCATTTCATTTCATTTCATTTCATTTCATTTCATTTCATTTCATTTCATTTCATTTCATTTCATTTCATTTCATTTCATTTCATTTCATTTCATTTCATTTCATTTCATTTCATTTCATTTCATTTCATTTCATTTCATTTCATTTCATTTCATTTCATTTCATTTCATTTCATTTCATTTCATTTCATTTCATTTCATTTCATTTCATTTCATTTCATTTCATTTCATTTCATTTCATTTCATTTCATTTCATTTCATTTCATTTCATTTCATTTCATTTCATTTCATTTCATTTCATTTCATTTCATTTCATTTCATTTCATTTCATTTCATTTCATTTCATTTCATTTCATTTCATTTCATTTCATTTCATTTCATTTCATTTCATTTCATTTCATTTCATTTCATTTCATTTCATTTCATTTCATTTCATTTCATTTCATTTCATTTCATTTCATTTCATTTCATTTCATTTCATTTCATTTCATTTCATTTCATTTCATTTCATTTCATTTCATTTCATTTCATTTCATTTCATTTCATTTCATTTCATTTCATTTCATTTCATTTCATTTCATTTCATTTCATTTCATTTCATTTCATTTCATTTCATTTCATTTCATTTCATTTCATTTCATTTCATTTCATTTCATTTCATTTCATTTCATTTCATTTCATTTCATTTCATTTCATTTCATTTCATTTCATTTCATTTCATTTCATTTCATTTCATTTCATTTCATTTCATTTCATTTCATTTCATTTCATTTCATTTCATTTCATTTCATTTCATTTCATTTCATTTCATTTCATTTCATTTCATTTCATTTCATTTCATTTCATTTCATTTCATTTCATTTCATTTCATTTCATTTCATTTCATTTCATTTCATTTCATTTCATTTCATTTCATTTCATTTCATTTCATTTCATTTCATTTCATTTCATTTCATTTCATTTCATTTCATTTCATTTCATTTCATTTCATTTCATTTCATTTCATTTCATTTCATTTCATTTCATTTCATTTCATTTCATTTCATTTCATTTCATTTCATTTCATTTCATTTCATTTCATTTCATTTCATTTCATTTCATTTCATTTCATTTCATTTCATTTCATTTCATTTCATTTCATTTCATTTCATTTCATTTCACCTGGTGGTGGTACCTGATTAGTCGTAAAAATATGATTAGTCGTAATAAATACCCTAGTAATATAGATTTCTATAAACCTCTAATTTATTGAAATTCAATAGGTATGGTACACGCTAAGTACAGTACCTCTTATTTAAAAGAAGTCTGAAGCCTCAATTTCAATTTAATGAATTACTTATTGTCTTAATTTACTTATGTAACGACAATTCCCAATTCCAATTTTATGAGACAATTTACAGGTGCTTCAAACACGTTCATCTTTCTCACATCCTGAAGAACACTACCCTGCCACATCCAAAACTAACAATGTTTAGTTCAGTATCATATTATGTTAGTGCAATAATAATATATCTTAATCTTCCTAAACTGATACTGGAAGAAAATAAGCTGATATACTTTATTATTTATATCCAAATTAGAAAGACTTTCTTATAAAAATACTTTTATAATCTGCAGGAATTCTTCAAAGCTACCACAGATAAATATGCCTGACATGTAACTCATATAATCAATATACTGTATTACATACTATTCTAATAATACTCATTCCTTATTTTTGTTGAATTTAATTGGATTTATGTATTTAATTATTACTTAATATTATTGTAATGTTGCAATGCCCTTGCAGGGCTTATGTATTATACCACTTTATTCTTTGTAACATCTTTAACATACTAGGTACCTATGTACCTAAAATGTATGTGTAGGTGTGCTTCATGTGAAGCAGCAAATAAATAAATTGAAATATACCTGCATAGTTTATTACATATATACAGTCATGTTCATGCACACAAATGCATGTCCTGTGTGGGAATCGAACCCATGACCTGCGGCACAACAGGTGGAATCTTCCAACTGCGCACACGGGCCCGTCACTATATTTACTATAGGTAATTAAGCGCTTCCTTTAAGTATGAAACAAATAGGTACAATAAAGCCTATAGAAAATACAATATTACCGAAAACAACCTGCTAATGAGAGTTCAAAGCAACCTTTATATGCTGGTATAAAGGTATTAGTGACATCTTTTTAATTAGGAAGATTTGTAGCTCAATGCAATCTCCTTGTACCTTTTTTGAATAAACAATAATCATTTATTCGACAACACATTTATTTTGTTACCTTTGCGGAATAATTTTGGACATAAGTAGCATTTTTCATTCTATTAATCTTGTTAAAAGATAAGGAAGGTAGGTACCCAAGCATCTTATAGTTTTTCTTACATTATAATTTATTCTCTCATCAATCCATAATACCACTGACGAAATCGTCACTTCACTTAAATAAGTGGAATGAAATGTATTACATTGGGATTATTTTGCGTAAACAACATTCCATGACGATCCAACTGATTATTCTTACTATTGTACTACTGGGTTCGTCTACTTAGGAAATGTTATAAATATGGTATAATATTTAGTACGCATTGCATAAAACTCACACACTTTTTATTGTCACCTTCCTTCCCTTTTAATAATAATTGAATTTTATTTACTGGCCCTTTACACACGTTTCTCGTACTTTATCTCGTCGCCACTTGTAGCGTCCACGCACTGACACCACTGCACAGATTAGTGACTAGTTACTCCGTAGCACTGGCTCACCACTACACCAGGTCCGAGCGCAAGCGCACGTCCAACCCGCACCGCGTCTAATGTCAGACTGGCCGGTTGACAGCTACCCCCCTCTACTGGTGTACATGAGACAGTGTATTATATCTACTGTATAGATACAAACACTACACCACGGAAAAGAGAATACACTCTTTTCTCTGTGATATACAATGTTGGTCAAGCTTACAGATTACAGAATAAGGCAGATGGAGCGCATGGAATACGGGAGTGAGGCCAAAAAAGCAAATACTATGAATTTAATAAAGATTGTTTAAACAATCATTATTAAATTAATAGTATTATTAATTTTAATTATTAGTATAAAAAGTGTTATTCGTTAAATAAAGTTTTTTAAACAAAACAAATTCAATAGCGAATACCAGTTATGTGTTTTACAATTTGTATTTGCTTTTTTGGCCTCACTCCCGTATTCCGTGCGCTCTATCTGCCTTTTGTTCTGTAAAAGTAACCTTTGTGTTAATCCAGAAGGAACATATTCTATCATTGTGCCAAATTTATTTCAAATCCGTTTATCTGTGTTCTACCGCTTGTACAACGGAGAGTGTTCTAAAGAATTGTTCGACGTGATGCCCACGGCTACCTTCCACCATCGCAACTCTCACCAACGAGTCCATCGATGTTGAAGCGTGATTGGAACAAACGTACAAACTCACAAACATCAACATTTTCGAATTTATAATTATTAGTGCGATGTAGGAAACTCTCTAAAAATCGCAAACTTATTAGTTATAGTTTAAATTTTAAACTATAAGTAATAGTATTGCGATTTTTTGAATAAAACTTTAAAACACAGCTTTAAAAGAACTTGTATTTTTTTTAATACGTCATAAATTTAAATTCATATCAAATACTCAGGTCTATACTACCATTTACTTATATACCTACAGGTTTGTACGGAACCCTCGGTGCGCGAGTGTGACTCGCACTTGGCCGGTTTTATTTTTCCTAGGACACTGCAGGGCGTAATCTAAATCATAATGTTACGTAACTAATCATAGAACTAAAGTTGTTATTTAGATCTGAGTGTCACTATAGAAAGAATTTTACAGTAGGAGTTCAGAATTTAACGATTGTTAGCGACGACTCTAAAAGTTCTGTCGCACGCTTTCATTCGAAGCTGTTGGCGAAGTGTAAAGTCACAGATATGTTTTTATGTTACATCCGTGTGAATTAATTAAACTGCCTTTGTCTGATAACACATTTGGAAATAAATAACGCTTTTATAACTCAAATAGGTACTTACATTATAATCGCGGGTTCACAATGCCCACGTAAAAACGGTAGCCAGTATCTTCTCCGCATATGTGATCAGAGGTTTATAAATAAAATAATAAATAAATATTCTGGGACTAGCCATAGCAAATACTATGAAAACCAAATAACCGATATACTAAATATACCTACTACTTTTTTGTTTGTAAATACATACATTCAGACTCAGGATCAGTCAGTTCAGTCCATACAGACATGTTCATGCACAAAAATGAATGTCCTGTGCGGGAATCGAACTCACGACCTGCGGCGCAGATGGAATCGCCAACTGGCCCGTAAAAGCATCTCTCTCTCTTCACCATCAAAATCTTGTCTCTTTCTTTACCATCCAAATTGATTTTTCCATACTACGCGAACCGAGCACGAGCCGAGCACGAGCCGAGCCACGAACGAACAGAATTCATTCGTTGCTGATAATCGGGCGGAGCGCAGTCGAGCGCGAGACGAATTTTCGTTCGAGGCAACTACCATGCCAACAACGAACGAATCCTGTTCGTTCGTGGCTTGGCTCGTGCTCGCTTCGCGTAGTTTGGACGCACCATCATATATATTCCTATTCTATCTTCAAATATAAACATAGTTTAGGCTGCGCTCAAAAAATTTGAAATACCTAGTAAGTAATTCAGAATTAGGTACCTATAGTAGCTATCTGATGTAGATATTGTAGCATAGTTTATTGAATCAGAAGACGTGCCAGCGAGGGACTGGCACCCACCACGTGGCCTGGCACGGCTGGCACAAAACATTTCAAGACTTGTTATCAAAGACTATGAGAACTTATTTTATTTATGCATCCTTCCTTCTGTTTTTGCAATTATTGGTCTATTCCGAACAGTTCATTTTGTTTTTATACTGATTTGATTTAAAAATTGAATATCAAATATCAATGGCAAAATATCGAAACACACGACAAATTTTACAATTTTGGATTTTACAATTTTGGAATGTTATAAAAATATATAGATCCGTCCGGATCAACAAAATCGTAAGTGGGCATGCTAATACTATGTTCAATCCCACACATAAAATTCTTTGCATAATTTAGAGTTCAATTTGTTACTTATTAGTGATTAGGCGAAATGTTGTCGAAAGTCGCTCATTGGTCTTTATCATTAAATCTCAAAATAACGTAGTACGTACTTACATTTTATATACGTAAATACACGTACGTACGTAAATAAATGACCGTAAATCAATGGTCACTGTTCGGCCGTTTGCACTTAGCCGAAATCATCGAGGAAAGATCCCTTTAGTGTAGTAATAATGAACAATCAAATTCCGAAACTAGTCAGTGATTTGTCACTGAATTTGAACAGTAAGGAAGGACCAATCAATGCATCGTGTGTGTTTGACTTAACCAATCAGAGTGCGTGCGTCCTTAACTTAGCTAATCAGGGGCTCTACCGCGTCATTTTGGTAGAGCCCCTGAGCGCATTGTCGGCGGTTGGAAATTGGCTGAATAATATTTCAACCGAAATGAACGTCATTGCGCTTCTTTGGGTTAATTGTTCGATGACCAAAATAAAAAAAAAACAATTCAAAATCATTTATTCAAATAGACCTTCGCAGGCACTTATGAAAAGTCTGACCGAATACCGAAGACCGAAATATTAATCAATTCCCAAGAGTGATACCACAAAGGTACAGGAAATGTTCCTCAAGAGGGGTGTGCAGAGGTTGTTACGGGACCGGCAACGTCCTTGCCTTGGTGTTGTGAGCGTAGCTATGGGCCGCTTACCATCAGGGGGGCCAAAAAGGCCGCCCATACAATATTGCTAATGCAATTCATTTTTCTGAGTTTCTTGCCGGAGTCTTCTGAGTTTAAGTGTATTCCGAACCGGTGGTAAATTCAACCTCCCATTGTATAGAAATCCTACACAATGCGAGATCAGCTTATACTGGAAATGTATAGCTTGATCTGTAGCCGTGTGTACCAATTTAACGTTCATAAGTGCCTTACTAGGGCCTAAACTGAATAAATTACTTTGATTTTGATTTGAGTGAAAGATGGTAGTGCCTTTTTAATAAAAAAAATGGAATTACGTAGAATCTTCCGAAAATTCGGAAAAATTAATTGCATTAGCAAAATTGCTCGAGCTTTCTTTAATTCCCCCAAAGTGCTACATAGCGGTATTAAAACCCTTTCATTAAGGGTGTGTAAACTTTGTTCTTATGATAAAAAAAATGGCAATGAATCACAAGGAAACACTAAAGTAAAAACTATAACAGTGTCGGGAAACCCATCATATACGATTAGTCATAGTTTCTTGAATGAAGACATTTATTAGTAAGCTTCAGTGATTGCGGTCAGATCCGTCATGCAGCGTGAAATCTTTCACACTAACAACACAGACAAAAAAATCTAGACCTTAGTAGTTGAAGTCTACCGTTATTACCTGTGGCATTTGACCTAGTATTTTTCTTAGGTTTTTTACCAATATAAATGTGAAAGTAAATTCACATGGCTATAGGATACTAGTAAAATATCAGCAGCAACTGGAATACCCACAATGTTTAGTGTTCTATTAGCGTTATTTTTTTTCTTCTGAACGACATAAATATAGGAGTAATGATATTCCCCCTTACTCATAAAGCGCTATTTAACTAACATACTGTTTAAAGGGTCACCTAAATAACGTCACATTATTTGACAATGACAATAGAGTGACGTTATTTACGTGACCCTTTAAACAGGATATTAGTTAAATAACGTTTTATGAGTAAGGGGGATAATGTATAAGTACCAAATCCACAATTCACTGATCCACGTATCCTCGGAGCGCTAGTTCAGACATCTTATAAAAATTGTAGACATTTTATTTAACCTTTAACTTATTATAAAATTTCATTATTAATATACCAACGTTCATATTGAAAGATTTCTCTCTAAAATATAACACTTTCTAAAGACTTTAAATGTTAAAGATATCTAATCTGCTGTAAAATTCAGTAGCAACAAAGAAAAGAGAAATGTCCAAACACCACGACAATGTTTTGTTAAATCAACAGTTATAATGCTATGTAAATTATTCAGACTAGCTCCTTATAATATTAGCCATCAATAGTAAAACCGTTTGTGCAAATAAGGCGAATAAATCCACCGTCTTCGATGTTCCGGGAAATTTTACATTCAAAACAAGGAACTTCATCTATACAGTTAGCATTCGTTACTGTCAAAATTGTGCACGCCATTGTGGTCTTTATACAAAGCCTATTGTTGTCTAGAGCAGCATGCATAATTTTTTACAGATGGCAGAATTTACGCGGTCTACGGTACAATATTATCTACCTCTAGTATCTGAGTTTTGGATAGCGGAATGTATTCATTGTGGTTTCGAGTCGAATTTTAATAGTTCTTGGATGCTTTTTCGATTATGTTTATTGTTATCATGTGATCTGTAACTGTATTGATATTATGTTGATTGGGATTTAGTTACCTGACCAGGATATAATCATTGCTGTCACTGAAATATGATTTATGAGAGGAGTGACTGAGATGATGTTTGATTGGATTGAAAGAAAAATCTTCCTTTCTTTGGCGACATCATAGATTATGGACCAGCAAACACCTATCCATAAGACGTTTTGCACTAACACCAATCATTTGAGATAATAAATAAACAGAAATTTCTTGAAATCATTGTCACTATTAGCGACCAAATATTTCTCATTTCAGACTTTCGCATATACTTGCTATAAAGACGATCGATGCTAAGAAGTATAAGAAGCTAAGAAGACTTAGGTCCCCTTTAAAAGCTTTCTGAAGTGCCTTAAGTTCATTACTTAGCAACGCTTCGTCGCTAATTGTCTAAATGAGAAAAAACTTTGCGAATCTGAACCAAATAAAAAATCAATAGCTAAAACACAAAGCTAAGAACATTCAGAGGATCCTCTGTGCATTTTAACTGTATATCTGTGGGAAAGTCAAAGGCTTAGATTCGCACAGTAGCAATACATTTGCATTCATAATGACAGAAAAAGGCAAAGATACCGCTGATTTAGATAAAAAAAACCATTGGAAATTCAGATTAAGAGACCAGATTGAATGCGATTTTGTTTCTAATCTAAATAACGAATAATTAGCATACTGTTTAAGAACGCGAACGTAATGACATAAACGCGAAAGAAAGTAAAAACTTGCTACTAAATTAATGCAGTAATTTAAAAGCTCTTCCTGCTTACAAATATTGTTGAATGTAAATTAATGAGCTCGAATTATGGGAGAAGATATTGGTAGTTTCTGATAACCTTGTGGATTTCAAAATGTTCCATTATAGACTTCTGACCAAACCTTTTTCATCAGCGTAGAGGCACAGATTGACAGACATCAGTCTTGTCTAACCGTGCACAAAAAGTTACATTTCAAAAAGATTCACTTCGAAATCCGAGACAAAGGTTCCGGGCTCGATTCCTACAATGAGCTTGAGCTTTCAGTGAAGGAAAACATCATGAGGAAACCACAGCACGGTGGTACGGTACTTTGTAGAACCCACCTGGCTGGCTACCACACTCAAGTTGAAAATCTGTCGCCAAGCACCTGTGATTGTGTTCCGACAGCTGCACTTGACTAGTTCCTTCTAGGCTTTGTGTGCTTACCACCTTGGGCCACATCATCACTTACCATGGTGAGATTGCGGTTAAACACAGGCTTATACACAGTAAAAAAAAAAAGGATTCACAATTTAGTGAGCTAGTAATTCATTCACATTTAAATAGCAGATAATACGCACTAAGCAATAAGCATAAAACAAAAATCAGACCCCAGGTATGTGCAATTATAGTATGCAGGATACTTACTTGACAATAGCGGTAGGTATTATATTATATATCTAGCAAATAAAACTTGGTATGGAATTAGATCTTTTCTGATTTTCATCTCGGAAATTCTGGAATAACTTTTTGAATAGAGGTTCGAATGCCTAGATAGCTATTGTTCGATATCAAAAACCAGTTGGAAGCGTGACACAATCTTATGATCTTTTCATATGCCTGTAAGAAGTGTGTTCCGCTTACATTTTTTTTGTCAGTGATTAAGTAAAGTAATTAAGTTTATATCTCGGATGAGCATTATCATCAACCTAAAAAAATCTCGCATCTCTTATGAGATGAAAGTTAATTACTAATCAATCAAGAAAAACAGGGAGATAAGTGATTGTATGGAAAGTTGTTTTGGATTTTATACTTTGGGGTATTCGATCCTCTTGACGGTTAAAAAGAAATCTTGAGTCCCATTGTAATGAAGGTACTTTTAGCAGTTATATTAAAGATGGTCGAGATAGACCAGACGAAAAAAGAAAACCAGACAAATAAATCAAACGTAATATTTTATTTCATAAAAATAAATTATATGTTATGTAATCAGAATATTCAGATCGATGTGAAAGTTTTGGCATTCATCAAAATATTCGATAAATAGAAGATAAGATTTAGAGAAAGTAAATATAAAGTAAACATCTATAGTATTTATGACAGTCTATAAAGATTCATGTGAATTTGCTAACTTAATACTTTCTTTCTTAAGTAGGAGGTCATTGTTCTGAAAATGTATGATCAACGCAATGCATACAACTTTATTGTTTGTTTACTCTCAGAGCTTAACTGAGTCTAACTAATGGTCTTGTTTAACTCAATATTGAGTTAATGAAGTCTACAGGAGCAGTCATAGCATCACGCAAAGTTTTAAGCACCTACATTGTTCAAGACTATTATGGAGTGAATTTTCTCTGTTAGCTATTGGCCACTTATAAGAATCTTGACAGTAAAGCTTTCTTTTACAGTAATTTGAATAGGTAATTTTATTAGTTTTAATGAACTCATGTCATGATATTTTTTTATAAAATGCGATATTAAAAACTCTATTATGTTCTGCCGTTATACATATGTAAAACTATTAATTTATAATTTAAATTATATATTATGAATATAAAATCCTGTTTCAAATAACAAAAAAAAAAAAAAACCGGCCAAGTGCGAGTCAGACACGCGCACCGAGGGTTCCGTACAAACCTGTAGGTATATAAGTAAATGGTAGTATAGACCTGAGTATTTGATATGGATTTCAATTTATAACGTATTAAAAAAAACTACTTACTAGATCTAGTTCAAACCAATTTTCCGTGGAAGTTTGCATCGTAATGTACATCATATATTTTTTTGGTTTTATCATTCTCTTATTTTAGAAGTTACAGGGGGGGGGGGGACACACATTTTACTACTTTGGAAGTGTCTCTCGCGCAAACTATTCAGTTTAGAAAAAAATTATATTAGAAACCTCAGTATCATTTTTGAAGACCTATCCATAGACACCACAAACTTATGGGTTTAAAAAAAAAAAAAATGAGTTTCAGTTCTATGTATGGGGACCCCCAAAATTTATCGTTTTTTTTTCTATTTTTGTGTGAAGATCTTAATGCGGTTCACAGAATACATCTACTCACAAAGTTTCAACATTCTAGTTCTTATACTTTCGGAAAAAAGTGGCTGTGACATACGGACGGACAGACAGACAGACAGACAGACAGACAGACATGACGAATCTATAAGGGTTCCGTTTTTTGCCATTTGGCTACGGAACCCTAAAAACATAGCACAATTTATTTTCATTGTAGATTTTTTACGAGAAATACCTAGATTTGTTTTACAAAATACACGAGTGAAATTGAAACCAAAAAATTATTTGACAGCTTCGATTGAAATAGCTTATTTTATTCGAAATGAATATTATTTATTATAGGTAGGTACTTTTCATGAAATGTTGTTCCTGTTTTGCAGGATTAAATTTTTAACTCGCAACACTAAATCAATTAGTTTAAAACTGTATCGCAGAATTCACAAATTCCTTCTGGAATTCAAGGTAGCCCGGATGAAAGATTCATGTTAATTATTCCAAGGCAATAGGATCGATAGTACTTAATGCAGTTTAAGGTTTAATTCAATTACAGTTTGTATCAGAGGAGATTATTGTAACTGGAGTTTACTGGAGGTTTTTCCGATGTCGGTTTGATATTGAATAGGATTTGCATTGAATATACGGCCTTAGCTAAATCGTAAGAATACATTATAAGTAGGTAATACTTCTGCTAAATATAATTATAAATAACTGTAAGTTGTCTCGGATTACTGGGAAAATAATTTATGTTGTAATGTAATACTCTTATAACCAAATCTTCAATAATCTGGAAAAAGGAAGCTTTACTAGCAGATGTTATGCAATTCATCAACTCCGAATATTTTAATGAATTATAGTTAATACCAATAATGATTGATTATTTTACCAAAAAAAATGGAATTACCTACGTAGGATCTGCCAAGAATTCGGAAATGCATTGCGTTAGCTTTCTTTTTAGCCCTCCTGGTTTATTACGTACCTAGTACTATTAAATATTCTGTGTTTATACCTAATTATGTAGAGTTTCGGCTAAGAAAAATGCGAAGCTTCCCTGATCAAAAATGGTATAAGTCAAAAATTGTGATTTTTTGTGTTCGCTAGATTGATGATTTATATATTCTATTTGATTGAAATATTATTTTATTTCATTCATAATGTTAATTTCCTGATATTTAATCATCAAAGCATTATTTAGAGATTCTAAAACTTTTTCACAGTTACTTTATTTATTTACTCCGCAGAATGAAAATAAACATATTAACAAAGTAGGTATAAATTTCAACCCGATTGACCAACGAAATTAAATTAAAAGGCTTTTACGCTCAAAGAAGACACGGTCCGCCGGGTACTGTTTAGTAAAGGGCGATCATATACATTACAAGATATATAAAATAAGGCTTTAGCAGGCTAGAGAGCGAAAAGGGACTAGCCTTTTGACCTCCCAAGACACCCTAAGCTGCTGTACATTAAATATTTCAGTCTTGGTGAAGCTAATGGCAGTTTTCAGATAAAAACCGGATCCATTTTTTTTATAGTTTATGAAAATAGTAGGATCTTAATTGCTGTAAATAATTGGAATATTTTTCTTAGTAAAATGGTAATTAAACAATAAAATACAGTAGGTATTTATTTAGGTATATTAATTACTACATAAAACAAAACTACCGTTAATAGGTATCTAGGTAAGTATCATAGCCATACAACTGTGTAGCAAATCTAACGATATAAAATAAACCGAGAATTTTTTCAAAATTAACTGATTGAAGCTAATGTGATTTACTGTCTAAAAATATAAAGCTATGTTTCAAGCATTTATAGGTACCTACCTGTAGGTAAGTAAGCCAGTTCTTAGAAAAATGTAGGTACCTACTAAATTAATTTAAGTATCACTAGTTACTTACAAATTCCGCGTACAACTCAATCCTTTGCACAGTGGTCCGAAACTCAAAATGAAACAAAACAAAAATACCATAGAACAGATCCCGCACGCACACAATACTATTACTTTTCACACGACGAACACAGCGCAATCGAACTATTTAATAAAACCAAACACAAACCAAATGGTAAAATAACTGAACGATAACCATACGATCAGAGTTCACAAACATTTATAAATTTCGCAAGTTGTGTAAAAGTTAGGGATGCGAGTCGGTGAGGTTAAAAACTGAATCATTATCCTTTGATTGTAGCACGTGAGCGAGGAATGCGCCGGTCGCCGGGCGGTCGAGCCGGTCGACGTGAGCGGAGTACTGTCAAACCAGCCAGCTGGTTCGAGATCTCTGCCACTCTAGCGGGCGAATTCACAACTAAATGTAGCCTTATAACGCGAACGTATAACTCTGAATTAGGTAATTTTAAGGTATGATGTACGTCATAAACATCTCGCATGACTGAGCGAGCAGACACACGCGCACACAGTAACTGTATTCAGCAGTTCGCTTATCGAATGTTTTGTTTTTACTATACTTTACATTGGTTCGTTATAATTATTTAACTTCATGGACCTAGTTAACCATGGGCTACTTCTCAAATTATTTTTAATTGATGTAGTTAATAGCTATGATAATTCATCATGTTAAAACAACAAAACAATGTATCTGGCAAAAAAAACATCAAATATGGAGTTATTTAGTTTCACATCAGTGTATACTGTATCCAACAGTGCCCGCGTCATGGCGGCGCGTCGGCGGCGTTGGGGAGGGAGGATATTGACTTGCGGCGCCGGCATTGCGCATGTACTGAATCATGTGTTTCTGTTTTTAAGCTGTTCTCAACACTAAAGAAAATTATCACTAATAACTACGCCGCCGTCGACAACTAAATCCTTTTAGCTCTGCCCTCGACAAACCGAGACTGTTTGCCCACACTGTTGTCGTTTTGCCACATTGGGCGCACTTTAAGGTTGTACGCGCTTGGCCTTGACCTTAAAACTAATTAACCGCAGTGTGGCTGTTTTTAGCGGACGCTTTTTAAGCATAGGAACTTAGGTTACTTACTAGGTACCTACCTACCGTTATTTATAGCACGTATAGGTACCTACTTACCGTAGTGAAAATAAAACCTGCTTTTGTTTTTGGTAGGTAATAGCTATGTTATTTTGAAGTTATCTGTAATAGGTAGGTATTATGGTGGGAGTGCAGACAAGCTGCGATGCAGGCGTCTCAAGTATTGGCCCGAAGCCAGCATTCCGAAGTTTTCGTACGAAAGTCACTTTTTCGTTGGTTTTCGTTTTCGCCTTCGACGCCGGTATAGAAAGAAACATGAAAGACAGGAAGTAATTACTTAGATTTATGGTACCTAATATCAAATGCTAAAATTCGGTGTAGCGTTGGGGTAGGTAGGTATTTTCTTTTTCAACTCCGAAAGCATTTTTTCCGCATGTTTAATTTAATTTTCATCAATGGCGTGTTTCATATTTGGAATAAATTATAATACAGCCTATAAGTAAGTTAGTAGATCAGATAATTAGCACCCGAGTTCCCGGAAAAAGATACTTACTCGTGTTTCTTTTTGTGGTCCAAAGTAGCCTACCCCTTTCAGACTTCATTGAAATCAGTTTGGCCATGAAAAAATAACAATAACCTAGAAAGAACTCCGCTAGGAGTAATAGCACAGTGGTAATAGTGTTCTGTGGCCATACTACACGAATATATGAAACAGGCCAACTTATATGCTGCTGCGCGTAACAGCCTATGTTTTACGCTCCCTCTGCGTTATTCTGCTTGTCATAGTGACGTTCATAATGATAGCAGTTGTTGAAATATTCCAATTTAAATCGGGAGAAACTTAAATATTATTTTACAGCATTATTTGCAATTTTATTTATTTTTATTTGAATATTTTTTTCGACGCGTGCTTAGCTTCGACACTCAATCTGGATGTATCCTTACCTTAATCAAAGCAATAACACTATAACCATAGAGATCGAGCCTATAACCAATAATTTCTTTATGGTTCTTGCTTGACCAAATGTGGTAGCAAATTGTCTCATGCTTCAAGATCAAAATTAAAATCTCTCGTCCATAATTTACCAAATAGTACCACCGCGGATTGAATGGAATTCTATATTATTCCAACTGTATGACGACATGACATGGATTTTGTAAGTTAAATTGAAATGAATCGTTGCCAACGTCCATACCACGTTGAAAACACCGGTTCTCGTCCGATCACCGAAGTTAAGCAACGTCGGGCGTGGTCAGTACTTGGATGGGTGACCGCCTGGGAACACCACGTGCCGTTGGCTTTTTGCGATCTATCTATTTTAAATATTGTTAAATAAATTGTTTGCGCCGCCTAGTCACTAGAAAGTTAGAAACTCAATTTTTTATTTTAATATTATGACGACATTACACAGAATATCTAAGTAAAATTCAGTTATAATGTTGCCAACGTCCATACCACGTTGAAAACACCGGTTCTCGTCCGATCACCGAAGTTAAGCAACGTCGGGCGTGGTCAGTACTTGGATGGGTGACCGCCTGGGAACACCACGTGCCGTTGGCTTTTTGCACTGTCTTGTCTTTAGATTTCTTTCCACGTTTTAACATACAGAATCATCTTACTGTTATTAAAATTTATCTGTTAACTTATTTAATATTTTCCAAAGTAGAGTTTGTAAAAAAGCTTTTACAAAGAAAATTATACAATAGTTAATCACGATTTTGTTTCAGAATACAAGATCTTACTAAAATAAAGCCAGCCAAGTGCGAGACTGACTCGCGCACGGAGGGATTCGAGTTCGTTCCTAGGACGTGACGTACCATATACGTACACACACATCAAGCTATGCATTTCCAGTATAAGCTGATCTCGCATTGTATGGGATTTCCGTACAATGAGAGGTCAGCTTATACTGGAAATGTATAGCTTGATCTGTAGCCGTGCGTACCTATATTATTTATTTATTGGTTTGGGTTACGTAATAACTTTTTAGTTATATATGGTTTGCGTCACTTTAGGCCATTACTGTAGTCAAAAACCAGACCGCAAACTTAAAAGTAATTTTGATATTTTTTTTAAAACTGTACTAGGTAGAAGATCGTTATATTTTTCCTGTAATATTTAGGTACGCACGGTTACAGATAATTTCCAATATAAGCTGACCTCTCATTGTACGGAAATCCTATACAATGCGAGATCAGCTTATTCTGCAAATGTACCTATAGCTTAATGTGTGGTCGTGTGTACCTACACTACTTACATCATTGTAATTATTTCAGAATGATTACAAACCGAAATTCGGACATAAGGGGGAAATGGTATTTTTTTATCATAAATCAAAACCATCATACAAAATCGACAAAAAACACATAATAAAGTAAAATCAAAAATGTACAAATAAAGGCATGTCATATGATATCTTATTTAAAATTTCGGCCATTAAAAACTTACACTTTGTGAGTAATACAAATTGTTATGTATGTAAAATATTCAATGACATTCCGAAATGTATACGTAAATGCCAATTAAAAAGTTTAAAACAAAATTAGACACGTTACCTATAAAAGATATCCATTGAATTAATTTCCTATACTTTTTATCCCGGGAACGCGGGTGAAACCGTGGGGGACAGCTAGTTAAACATAAAAATCTAATTGTTTTACGTAGTTCACATAATATTTGGACATTTCTATCACATAGGTACATACTAAGTTTTGTTAGTACCTTGTCTTGAGCATAAAATTATGATCCGTACTATTATCTATTCTGTGACATGAGTAATGTATCCGGCTTTTATCTAGTTTAAAAGGATCTAATAGGTAAACAAGTACAATGTCAAAGGTGTAGAGTCATTTGTTAACGTTCATAAGTGCCTTATCAGGGCCTAAATTTAATTAATATTTTTTGAATTTGAATTTGAATGAAGTCAAACTTATAAGTAGGTAAATTTATATTAAGTAGGTAGGGTAAACATACCGGCTATCGACCAGTTAAGCGACTTGTTGACTTCAGAGTTGATTTCTATCATGATGCTGTACTCCAAGAAATTTCATAAAATTTTCATTTCATCCTACTATAGTCTAGTTTCATAAAACCTAACGTTCGTAGACGTATCAGTGATACATAATTTAAAAAATATATAACTTCGTAAAAATAGCAAATATACCGGCTATCGGCCATTTCACTCAGTTTTCGTCCACCAGTGCACTGGTTAACGGCCACCTAATTCACGGTAGAAAAACTACTCTTATTCAATAGATCATAGGGTTTATAATAGTATGAAAGTAAAAAATGAATACATTCACAAAAAGCGGTATATTTTTACTCTCTTCTATGAATTAAGTAACAGATTAAAATCGCGATTCAAACAAATAACTACTTTTAGCTTTAGCATCAATGAAAATGTAACACAATCATATAAAAATTAAATTAAAAAAATATGAAATTCTATGCCCGAGTATACCGAGACTTTAACAGCAACTAAAATAGATACTAAGATAATTTGCCTTGTGGTTCTCGGCATAGAATAGGGCCAACCCTTCCAATCCTGAGGGTGTTGTAAAAGGCGACTAAGGGAATACACCAGGGGACGGGCAGCAGCGTCCATCTGTGATACGTCATCACTACTGCGATCACCAACCCGCCTGCCAAGCGTGGTGATTACGGCAATACCTCTCTACTTGACAACACAAACACAACTACGGCCTCCAGTCCTGGCAGCCCCGATATCCCGGGCTACGGTAACGGTAAGGCAGGGGTGCTAAGAATCTCCGGCAGAGATCCGGCTACCAACACCGACTGGACCTGGTAACATACAATACATGGACTCTGAGGAACGAGGAGAAGCTCATTGAGCTGGAGGAAGATGTTGACAGGTTGCGCTGGGATAAAATGGGATTATCAGAAGTCCGAAGAGAGGGGGAGGACACGATTATCCTTAAATCCGGTAACCTACCTGTTCTACTACCGGGAGGGTGATCACCTCTCACAGGGTGGTGTTGGGTTTATGTCCGCAAGCCCCTCATCAAGAATATAGTGAGGATAGAGTGTAGAGTCGCATACCTGATACTCAGAATTACCAAACGGTATTCACTGAAGGTCATTCAGGTATACGCTCCGACCTCATCACACCCAGATGACGAGATAGAGACATTGCATGAGGATATCTCACGAGCCATACATGCCTCTAAAACTCACTATATTGATGGGGGACTTTAACGCGAAGCTATACATTAGGCGATGAGCTGAGAGTGGGGCATATTGGGTAGAGGAACCCTAGAGGGCAACGTCTGGCCGACGGACGTCATGGAGTTGGAGGGACTATTTATGATGAACTCCTTCTTCAAAAGCTGCCGCATAGGAAATGGACCTGGAGTAGCCACGATGGATCCACCAATAATGAGATAGACTTTATCTTGACGACAAAGCGGCAAATCTTCAGTGATGTTTCTGTGATCAGGGTTAAGACCGGCAGCGATCACCGATTAGTAAGAGGCACACTGAACCTGAACATCCAGGTGAAGAGATGTCGTCTACGCTCCGACTACCATGTGCATGTATCCAAGACCCTGAAAGCTTTCAGCTCGAACTTCATAATCGCTTCCAATGCCTGGATGATTGCGTGAAGGTGGACGATACAAACAATAGGCTCTTAGAAACTTCCCATGCGTTAGGATCTAAGTTTTTTAAAACCTGTCGCACGAATATAACCCAAAAACTCTCGGATGCAACTCTCAAACTCATGAAGCGACTTCCGGCTTTCGCCAACTCAATTATCCAATCAACGATTTTCTTTTCTCCGCCTGAACTAAATTTAGGGCCTGGGCCAACTTTTCTCCTTTGATGAGCAACCCTACCGGAAAGCCTGTCATAGTGGATGTTGGAACTCCGTAGTGCCGGCATGCTTCTCTGATGCCGCGTATATTTGAAAGAGTGGTTTTCAGTGCTTCTTCACTATAAACAAACCTTCGGGAAGTCAAAGCCATTTATTCGATTTAGGACCTAGTAGGGCGCTTATGAAGGTCAAAGCTACTGAAGTTACTACCGTTTGTAAGTCGGCCTTCAACTGAGAAGAACAGACAAGAAAGTCAGCACTTAGTTAAATTTTTACCATTTATCCGCGGCTTTTAATGTCCTAGGTCGAAAACAGATTAATTTTTTACTAATTATCGGCCGTTCTTTTTTCGAAAGGCCGGAATCAGGTGTAATTTTTACCAATTTTCGGCCGCTCTTTATTTCAAACGGCCGGGGACAGGTTTTGTTTTTACTGGTTATCGGCCGCTAAACGTTCGGTATTTTGATCGTTGATATCTTTGAAAATATGAGGTATACTGGCGGCCGGAATCTAGTTGTAAATTCACAAAATTCTAGCTGTTCACAAATATAATGGAATCTCTGTTGGTGAATTTAAGGTTTCCGCAATAAAGGCAAAGAGAAATGACGTGAATAAACCAGTTGTGCGACCACCCGGTCGATAAGTAGATTTTTAAATTAATTGTTAACGTAATAAAGATGTATTTTTAAAAAATATTATTTCTGCCCTGGATTCCATCCAGGTCAACTCTCCTGAAGGGTCGGCGGAAGTGCTCGATGCACTCCAAACGCCCTCGACATCCACCTCCGCTGCTGTGAGGCCGAGCCGTGAGACGGATGGAGACTTAAATGACTCCAGACCGATCATGGTGCCGATCTCTAGTGGCGAAGTACCAAAACCTGGCAGGATTAGACTGTCGGGTGCTGCTCGGAAGAGGTTCCAACGGCTTAAGGCGGCGAACGTGGGAGTCAATGAAGCCCTCGTCCTCTGCCGGAAGCCGTGGAGCGAGATTCCGAAGGACAAACTTCCTCCCGTGGGCTCGCCTAAGGTTGATCCTAAGGCGGTTAAAAGAACACGGTCGGAAGAAGAGTCCCCCAGGGAGCATCTTAAAAAAGCTCCAAAAACTTCCCTAGAAGGAGGAATTAAACCGACTTTTAGTGAAATTGCTGGTGCCTCGCGAGTGGGAATCCGTAATGAGAGTCCCATGAGTGAGGATCAGATGCGCTTGGTTCGACAAGCTATTAACTACGCCATCATAAAGATGGACGAAAGCGGTGTCGGACCGAGATTTTTGGGACTCTCTCATAAACCAGGCTGGCTTCTCGTAACCTGTGAAAATCAGGAGAGCCAGCAATGGATCGAAAGGGAGGTCCCAAAGCTGCTACCGTGGTCTGAGGCGAAGCTCTCCGTAATCCCGGAGGGTGAACTGCCTAAGCCTACGGTTGGCATAGCTTTTATACCCAAGGGGGAGGTGAGCACCATTGAGGATGCCCTCCACCTTATGAGAGTACAAAATGTAGGGCTTCATACGGAGCACTGGCGTATCCTAGCCAGTAAGGAGGACAAGGCTGGTTACACTGTAACCATGGCCTTGGATGAACCCTCCGTTGAAGCCCTAAAAGAAATGGATTTCAGGGCTGTCTTTGGCTTCAAGAGAGTACTCTTTAGGATCAGGGGCAGCTCTGAATCCACGAAATCAACAGCGGAAGCAACCACGGGGGCTGTAGTGTTACCACAACCTACGAATCCCCCGGGAGTGGTCGCTGCCCCAGTCGCTTCTACCAGTGGGAGCGGGGTGCCCCAACGCCTCCCGGCGACACGGCCCTCAAGTCTCCCGTGGCAGAATAGCGGCTCTCGGGGCGGGAAAAAGAAGCCTGGGAGGGCTCAGCCTGGTCGTGGACGTCATCGTCCGCAACGGGGCAGAGCGCAGCCCGGGCCTTCCGCTGCACCATAAATGGCGCCCCAGAGAGAATCGGCGAGGATCCTCCAGGCTAACCTCCACCATGCCGTAGCTGCAACCGCGGTCGTGGAGCGCTGCTTTGTTGAGGGTCATGCAGAACTCGCCTTCATTCAAGAACCCTGGGTGCGCAACCAATCTATTCTGGGACTCAACGCTGCTGGCAAGGTACTTTATAATACCTGCGGCGTAAAGCCCAGAGCTTGCATCGTGTTTTCGAAACATGTTAATTTTTTACCTGTTCCAGAGCTTTGTTTTGACGACCTGGTAGCAGCGTTTATTAATCTCAAGGGTTGGGATGGGGCCAGAGTAATTGTGTGCTCGGCCTATCTTCCTGGAGATAAATCCGATCCGTCTGAGGAGCTGAGACGTGTCGTCGATTACGCCCGGCAGCATGGCGCAGAGCTAGTGGTAGGTTGCGACGCGAACGCTCACCACACTGACTGGGGCAGCAGCGACGTCAACAATCGGGGTGAGTTATTATATGACTATCTTATTCAAAACAATCTTGGAGTGCTGAATGTAGGATGTGAACCAACCTTCGTCACAAGCAACAGACAAGAAGTTTTAGATATTACCTTCGCCACAAACAAACTGGCCTCTCATATTTTTGATTGGCATGTTAGTGGCGAAACCTCAATGTCAGACCATCGACATATCCGCTTCGAAATCAAAGGCTTGCTAGCCTATGAATCGATCACTTATCGGAACCCCAAGAAGACCGCCTGGACTGACTACAGAGACATTCTAAGGCGGAACCTGGAGGACTGTCCGAAGAGAATCAAAACATCTGAAGAGCTTGAGATGGCGGCGGTCATTGTCTCTGAAGGCATCACAAATGCCTTCGAGAATAGCTGCCCGCTACAAGAAAAGACTTCTAGAACTAAAGTCCCCTGGTGGAGCACAAAACTTAGGAAACTAAGGGAGAAAACTAGGAGACTATTTAATAAGGCTAAGAAGACGCGGGAATGGGAGGTCTACACGAAAGCCTTAACAGAATATAATAAGGAAATAAGGAAGGCCAAGAGAGCTTCCTGGAGAAAGTTCTGCGAGGACGTCAAACACACGCCTCAAGGAGCTAGGATTCATAGAATTCTTGCCAAGGAAAAACCTAGGCAAATAGGTCTTCTCAGGAAGACAGATGGCTCCTTCACGTCAAACGAGAAGGAAAGCTTGGAGGTGTTAATTTCTGCCCATTTTCCTGGGGCTCAGGCTATGAGCCTAGTAAATGCCGGAATGCCCGTCTGCAGAAGGCCTCATAACGAGGACTGGCGCAGGGCGGCGCAGATCATTAGACCACAACAGGTAAAATGGGCGGTAAACTCCTTCAAACCTTATAAATCAAGTGGGGCTGACGGTATCCAACCTATTCTGCTACAGAAAGGATTGGATGTCCTTATTCCTTTCTTGATTAAAATATTTAGAGCTAGTTTAGCCCTGGGGGTGGTTCCAGAACCATGGACCAGGGTAAAAGTACTATTTATACCTAAGGCTGGTAAAAAGGACTATTCTTTACCAAAGTCCTTTAGACCTATAAGCCTTACTTCTTTCTTGCTTAAATCTATGGAGAAAATCATAGATAGCTATATTAGGGATATGGTTCTAGCCACGAATCCTATCCATTGTACTCAACACGCCTATCAAAGTGGAAAATCCACTGAAACTGCTCTGCTCAACCTTGTTGACAGAGTAGAGAAGGCGTTAGAGGACAAAGAAATTGCCTTATGTGCTTTTCTAGATATTGAGGGAGCCTTTGACAATACCCCTACTAGCAGTCTGGTTGGGGGACTGGAACATAAAAATGTGGACCCCACCACTGTTCGATGGGTTAAGGCCATGCTCTCCAATATATCTAATACCGTATCACTGCATGGCACTTCTCTTGAAGTATCTGTAGTGAGAGGCTGTCCACAAGGAGGAGTACTATCTCCCCTACTTTGGACACTGACCATTGACCAACTCTTATATAAGATGGCGGAACTTCGTATAGATGTGCAAGGCTACGCTGATGACCTTGTAATCACTGTTCGAGGATTCTGCCAAAGTACCATATCGTACCTTATGCAAAGAGCGCTCAATACTGTAAGTAGATGGTGCAAAGAAAACCAACTATCGGTAAATGCCGACAAGACGGTTCTGGTACCATTTACTAGAAAACGGTGCCTAGATAAACTAGTCATGCCGACACTTAATAACAAAAGTGTACAGTTTTCCAAGGAAGTCAAGTATCTGGGAGTAACCATCGACCAGAAGCTGACTTGGAACAGTCATGTCGCTAACATAATACATAAGGCGAAAATCGCCTTAGGAATATGTAGCAGAATGGCAGGTCAACGTTGGGGACTCAAGCCTCAAATGATGCTATGGCTATACTCCACCATTGTGAGGCCGTTGATAACATACGCCTCTGTGGCTTGGAGTAAAAAAGTCAGTCAAAAAACAACAATTGCCTTATTAGGCGGGATTCAAAGGACCGCCTGTATTATGGCAACTGGAGCCATGTCAACCTCCCCTGGAGCGGCCCTTGATGCTATGTTACATCTGACGCCCCTGCATCTACATGTAGAGAAGGTGGCGAAGACAACCATGCACAGGATTCACGCACACGTGGGAGTGAAATGGCTCTCCCAGGCACTAAACTCCCTTCAGGATTCAGTACTGGAAATTCCTATTCTGAACATGGTCTCAGACATGATGATCCCTCAGAATAATTTTCGTAAGCATTACGAAATTGAAATACCCACCCGTGACGACTGGCTAGATGACAAGGTCACGTGGGTGGAGGGTAGTCTCAAGTGGTATACCGATGGATCCAAATCAGGATCTGATGTAGGCTGTGGAATTTATGGAGAGCGTCCAAAAATCAGCAAAAAGCTGAATCTTGGAAAATATGCCTCTATATTCCAGGCAGAAGTACACGCCATACTTGAATGTGCGGACACTAACCTGCAGAAAGACTACGTCAACCATACAATCTATATCCACTCGGACAGCCAGGCAGCTCTCTTAGCACTGGCCTCCGATTCAATTAACTCTAAGCTAGTTAAAAACTGCATGGACCTACTAAACCACCTGGGCGAAAAGAACAGGGTTGTGTTACGGTGGGTTCCTGGACACACTGGAATCGTCGGTAATGAAAAAGCTGACGAACTAGCTAAAGCTGGAGCTAATGGGACCCCTTATGGCCCCGAGCCAATTTGTGGTGTACCTAAAAGCCTGGCTAAACTAATTATGAGGAACTTATATGTAAACTCATCCATTGATTCTTGGAAAAACGCTCCTGGAATGAACCATTCCAAGGCACTTATAAAGGCCTTTGATAAAAAGTCTACCATAGAGGTATTATCTCTAAGTAGAAACAACTTACGCATACTTGTGAGAGCCTTAACGGGGCACTGTGGATTGAACAAACATATGTTCACCATCAGCGTTCACGACTCGAGGCTTTGCAGATTCTGCCGTGAGGCAGATGAAACACCATTACATCTCTTGTGTGACTGCAGTCCACTTATGCCTAAACGAAATACACATCTGGGAAAACACCTGTTACACCTAGATGAAGTAAAATCCATTCCTGCCAAGAATATTGTGCAGTTTATTATAGCTGCAGGTCTTGGCAGTGAAATTTAATTAACGTGGCGATCACAATAGATCTAGTCTGGTCGCAGTGATACAAGCTCTGGAAAGACTTGAAATAGCCACTTAACCCCAAATAATAATAATAATAACGTATTGTCCGACCACCAAAAATATCACAAATTTTGAAATGTTTGATGAGTTTGGGCACTTGAATATTGAAATTGAACATGCTAAGTATACGCAAACCAAATCAATCACCAATAAACCAACAGTAACACTTAAAAACTTACATTTGAAATTCAATCAACCTGCTATTTTTTTCGCTAAATTTTACACGCGCCAGTACACCAAATTTTGAAATAGCGACTGAGGGCTCAGTTCGCAAATTTCGAGTTCATGCCGTTGGATTATGAACCGTGAAGTTTGTCCGGAACGAATGGCGCGAAATGAGAAAGGAATGGTCTTTAACACTGTCTATTATTTGAAATAACGTGCGAAGTGGTCGATAAGGGGTAGTGGCCGGTCAACCGGTATGTTTACCCTACCTAATACCTATAAATTACCTATAAACATATCAAAGTTCAAGTAGTGCAAGATATAAAACAACATGATGTCAATTTTTATAACAATTTTTATGGATGTCATCAAACGAGCAATAAAATATGGTTGATTAATATTTCATGAGAACATTAATTATGTTATAGGTATTAGGTAGTAAAGTAAGTAAGTAGGTATACAATATACCTACCTCGTCTTTTTATTTACAACAAATATGAACAGAATACAATCTACCTATAGTCTCAGATTATATAAATACGTACCTACAACAGGTACAACTATAGCTCAGACAAAGATTTTCATAGGGCATCGTGCCTCTACCCAGATGGATAATCCGCCTTACTAAAGTATGACATTTAATTTCACTCCGCTTGAGGGGCTCCCTGAGCAAATCGCTCTCAGTTCGTACCACGGCTGTCAAATACTGTAAATTCTGGCTTGTTTATTTCATGTTGCCATAGAGGCGACTATCCTTCTGGACGTTTTAAATTCTTTGAGCTCAGAGTAGATAAATACACTATAGTATTATAGAAAATTTCCTCAAGTCTGCCGCTGAAGCTGCATCCGATTAACGGCAAGGTTCCCAAATATATAAAATATAAAAATATTCATTTTTTTATATTTTTAAATGTATTTTTTTAAATAATAATATTTAAAAAATGTTAATTACCTATATTTGTAAAAATAAATAGATGGAATAATTATAATAAAACAAAATATTGCATCTTATTAAAATACAATAATTATTTCAGTACATTTTAATAAAAAATATATATTTAATAATTTAATAGTACCTAGTGTGAACAACAGATTACAAAATACTAAGGTGTGAACTTTCTGAAACTTCCTAACACGTAATCTCATTGGTTCAAATAGCGCAAGCCTTTGCACCAAGCCACACCAAGCTTAAAAACGTAGTTACAAAAACTTACGCTAGAGGGCAGTATGACGGTAGGTAACCATTGTGAAGAAAATTACAACTTTCATATATCATATTTTCATACATACACGTTTTCATAGATGGCGCTGCAAATATAACTTGGCAGATTTTTTGCAATTTGATGAAGGTTTTTTTTTATTATATTAAAAAATAAATATTAGTTCTCATTTAAGTATTATTTCAATAAAAAATAATTAAAATGTGTTAAAAATTTTGTTTGTTTCTGTTTTGAGGATAAGGACAAGAAAACAAGAAAGAACCCTTTGAACCGACGGGTTCAAAGGGTTCTTTCTTGTTTTCTTGTTTTCTTTGTTGTTTCATTAGACGTAATGACATGGAAGATGGGTCATTATATTGACGAATGAACAGCAACTTGAACCTAATTACTGCTAAATCTTCTAAATTTACAAAGCGGACTTTGTAATTATTCGATCCGCCTTGTTTTGTTCATTCGTTCGCATTGTTGAATGGTTGTCATGAAAATATAATGAAATGCTTCTCTTTGAGGGATCGATTGTTGTGAAAGCTTATTTTTAATTTATCATAGTTACCTAATTCAGCCATTTGCCATCGCATGCTTTTTTTTTTATAGTAGTACATCTTTGAGGAATATTGATGCTGATTGTGTAGCAAATCGCATGACCTAAGTAGGTATATCATATCAGTGTCAGTGAAGAAAATGACGTTTTGTATAAAACTAGAATACACGCCTCGGTTTCACTCGCGCCCCCTTCCGTACCTCCTTTTGAATGGAATTCACAAAAATCCTTGCTTATAGGCTATTAAGGGAATATATACTTTTGAGTTAATAGAGGCACGCAGTAAAATCCTCCCCATAAAACACAATTAAGTACTCTTTTTGTAATGTTTATTTATCTTCTGTCCAAAGCACGTCGGAGCGCCCTTAGGTTTTTTCCATACAATCTTTAACATCCCCTATTAGAAGTAGTTTTGAAACGAATAATTACTATCTTTATTTAGTTAAGTAATCGTGCTTCAAGTAAGTAATTAAATTAAGTAAAGTAAATCGTGTAAGTTTTGTTTATAAACCCATTGAAAAAGATTTTTCATACAAATGAAATCCGCCCTTTTTACCCCCTTAAACCCCGCTTAGTGTATGCCTACCTTACCTATAAAAGAAACCTGTGTGCAAAATTTCAAGTTTTTAACCGCAGCGGTTTATACTCGCGTTGATGAGTCAGTCAGTCAGGACAAGTAGGTAATTTATATATAAGTTTAGTATGTTTATATAGATACTGAGTTGATATCATAATTACATACACATACCTACCAACAGCATCAAAGGATCCACTCGTTTTCATGAACGTAGGCTTTGACTCGAAGTCGACTGAAAACCAGCGCGGCAGAGCGCGAGGCAAGACCTATTACCGCCATCACGCAACATAACATTTTTGTTTTTCTTTCTTTCTTTCTTCTTCTACTGGGACATAATTAAATCATAAAAAGAATTTTTACAACAACATCTCACGTTTCCGTGTTTTTTTACCTAGATGTTCTATACTGGTTATCATTAGGTTTGCCTGGTTATAAAGCCATTTTCAATTGCAGGTTTCAAGACTTGACCAATTATGACGGCGAAAAAATTCGGGATAAAAACAAGCAATTGGACAAATTTCACAGTAGGTATACAATTCTCTTATATCCTTTTCTCACGTTACATATTAGAAAGAGATAATGGGGCTGATTCTCTTGTTCACTAAACTAGTAGTCTCACTTGTAAGACTTAGTTATACCATAGTTATACCTACCTTGTTTGCGCAGAATATAATCTGCAGCAACATTGTAAACAAGTATTTTTTAATACTCTTAAAATATATCGGATCTGTCGAGAAACTTGATGTTTTCAGGAAGGCATTTCATGATATCCTATGTCGAGGTGTCGCATGATTTATATCTATCCGTAAATACCTCATAAATAAATGTCATACTTAACGGTAAATTACGAGTCTGTAAGGGACCCAAATATTGATTAAAGTTGCACAAATTGAAGCGAAACTAAATTCATTCTAAATTAATATGTGCAAGAAATCTTTTGTATTTATTTGGATATTATTTACTTATGAATTAATGTAAGTTCCTAATACGATAAAAATTCTCGCAATATTATTTGAAATCGATAAACATAGCCGTTGTGCGATTATGTATCTCCGTTTTGACAGATGTGATTGCAACAAAAACGCCTTTGCAAATTTTGGTAGAAAGATAGATATCGAAAGACTTATGTAATCAATCAAAGTAAAGCGTGTGATTTCATTATCATGCATTTTATGTAGAAACAGTTGTATGAAAATATTATTTTAATTATGTGGTTCAATTATTCTTAAATAAATCAATTTTTAATTATCAACTAATTTTGTCATTTTTCTTTTTTCAAATTTGAAATTCTGTTCGAAATGATATACTGGAACCTATATAGAGGTCAAAGAGAGCCTATATAATCACTTCGTTCTAAAAATAATGTGTGTGTATTATACAAAAACACGTTTTAAGAATTATACATACAAAAGTTTATGTATTATACTGTTGATATGAATTGTTTTTATATGGTTTATAACGGCAATTACCTACTTTTTAAATTAGATTAGCAATAATTTTCATGAGCTCCTGATTGCATGTTACCGATGGAATGGTGATGAAATCAGGGCAAGGCAAGTATAATCCCAAGTTATCTATTGAAATTTGTTTCAATTGGCAACAGGCTAATTGAAGCTGGATTTCGATAAAGTTCCGTAAACGCAATACAGGTAGGTATGAGAGAAGTATACGTGGCCTATCATAAATCATTAGGTAATGGAGTGTAGGCAGACTTACATTAACATAACTTTGCCCAAACAGATTCTCTAGCGCCCTTTTAGTCCTTACCCACATAGGAATAAGGGCTACAATATTCAAGGCTTTGGACCCATTTACGATACATAACACCTCTGAATATTAACATAAAAGTATCTTATGCGTATGTTGGATTTTATAAAGATTTCTTCTGTAATTAATTTACCAGGAATTACATAAATATGAATGTGTGTGTATATGATGTGTTAATGTTCATGATGTAAGTATGTGTATTGCGGTTTGTGGCGGTTGTGCGGCTGTTTGGTCGGTATCTACTTATTTATTAAAGGAAAACCTCTTCCGTTCCCATATTCCTTGTTTCTATATTCCAATGCTTGCCGACGAGTGGGCTTACGATTTTTTTGTAAAGTCAATATGTTTTATAAACTAACAAAATAATTTGGTGTTATCATATTAATTCCAAGATTAAGCGCAAACGATTAATAAGGCAAATTGCTAAAAAGCTCAAGTTAACTAAAATGCAGCACTCACTGAATTTAAATTTCTCTCCGAGACTCCGTCGCTTCTCTCGCAACTTATTCTTGAGTATCCTCCTCTTCAACCGGTTGAGTACCACATCAGCTTCGTCCACGCTCTCTGAAGAAGAACCGTGAACAATCCGAATTGAGTCACTCATCGAGTGACTTCTCCTTTTTGTAAATACACTCATATTCCGATCCCTCGGTTCGATTTCTGATAGGCCACGTCTATACATTTTTAGTCGTTTTTTTATTTCAGAATCGGCCGCCACGTCAGATGGAATATTGATGAACTCATTGTCTGACGTGTTCTCCTCTATTTTACAGGTACGCCATTTTTCTAGGTAGAGTTTGGGCAATTCCGGTCGCTGCTTCCTAGCGTGGGAATTTTGTGGGGATTCAATTGTTCGCCGACGGTGTAAAGTAAACCAATCTGGATTAGAGCTCACTCGTGCGGGCAAGCTTTTTAAGTAAGTGTTCAGGAAAGATACCTTGTTGTTCGGTGGATTGTACGTCACACCAGATTTTGAGCGCTGTAAAGCATCGCTAATGGGATTTTCTGCTAATGCTCTTAAAGCTGTGTCGTTTAGCGATTGGGATTTATGCAGAGCCACAACTGGTATATTTTCTTTATTTGAAAAAGTATCTATACATTGGTTTGTTTCACTTAGGGATGATATTGACGAATAATTCAAACTATTTTGTGAAAGTGTTTGGTTTTCAATAAACGTTTTAGTGTCATTTTCTATAACAATTTGCTTTACATCATCGAAAGTTTCATTATCAGAACTTTTGAAACTACTTATTTCACTAAGACCTTCAGACTGAAAGGGACTAGTCTCGAGGCTATTGGTTTGTAAATTAGGAAAGTTATTATTTAATGTGAGTTTACTTGGAATGTTTGCTACACTGATACTGTCTCGGATTATGTAACCCTTAATACCATTTTTCGGATTGCCACTTATCGTCACGGGATTTTTATAAACCCTTGTGTATATTTTACCTCCGGAAATTGTGTTGTGCTTCCTAATAGGCTTTTTATTTATCAAATGTCGGAAATCCTTCTCCCGTAATGATTGTGTTGCTTTCAGCGAGATGTCGTCAAAATCAGAACTTTTTATGGACACATTTTCGTCATTTGTCTCGACGAGAAGGTTCCCCTCGCAATCAAAGAGTTGTATTGTCGGAAACCTTATCCCCGGTGAAAGATTTCGCGTCCGCAATTCCCATTTCCTTTGAGACGGTTTTCGCAATTGAATACGTATTATATTGTCATCTATAAGAGGAACATCACTGTCACTCGAATCTTTCTTATCCGCCATTGCTTGGTACTATCTATTTAGCATATCTCCGAACCATAGAAAATATTTTAAAAATGCACAACAATTGTCACGAGTGCTAATTTGTTTGTTTACGGTCAGCTGTTCCTATAAATCCTGGCATGTTGCCAGCGGAAACAATCCTGCGGCATTCACTTTAAATTAGCGCCAATGTCAATTTTGTTTTTCAACCTAAAATAAATATGTGACAACACTTCCATGTACAAAACACTACCGCACCGGTCACTTTCGCACTCTGTAAAATTATTACTGAACATCACACTGTAAAGCAAACGGCTGATGTCGAAAATGATTGCATAAGTTCGCGTGCGCGCCGATTGCGCGGAATTGCACCTTCTAATGAGTTTGACGTCGATGGTTTTAATTTGTCAGCGTCGCAGATAGTTTGCGTCGACCGTCGGTGCATCGATTTGCATCGGTTGCGAGGCGGGCCGTAGTGAGCGCGTAATTTCCTCTCCCGAGCGCTTTTCCTCCGGGAAGCTTTCTGGGAGGACCGCCGCGTGAGTTTTTGGTCGTTCGCGACTCCGCACATTTCTGCACTGAGAGCTAACAGCTGAATAGACGCGAGGAACTATAAATAGAGAACGAACGAGACGGCGATCTGTCCGGCTCCCCTTGAACCTAGTAGTACGCGTTGTGTTTGTATCAAACAACGTAATTGGTGACGTGAACGGCAACAACTGTGCGCACTGACACAGTTTCCCATTTGACCAAGCGGCGCGACCATGTGCATTCGTGACTAATAGTCTCACAGATGGTCTTTTATGTAACTAACTTGAGTTACGTGTCCGTTTTCAATGAGATCCACCTGTAAACATTCCGCGATGTTACACTCGGCTTGGAGCAATCAAACTAATGATTGATTAATAGCCACATAATGATACAAATGTGACTGTGACGTGTGTTTACACGTTTTGCATAATGTTTAATAATATGGGTAATCATATTTTTGTAGCGTTTGTACATTGATGTTGAGTCATAGGAAGGCTTTGCTAAATATAAAATATCTCTATATCATGTAAATAAAAGAACGCTTTCAAGGAGTCCATCCATGCCACAAAATGACTTACGCCTGATACTAATATTCGATGTATCTTTGATTTTGCGATTGTGGATTGATAATTTAGATACTAATTTAAAAAAAACAATCCGCAATTGAAAAATGAAAACACCACAGGTTAGACAGTTGAATGAAAATTTGGATAAAGTGCCTTTGCTAAAACTGCTAAAAGTGTACGTTATTAAAAATATCAAAGAACCTCTACGTGAAAGCCTAACAAATGGTTGACATCAAGTAAATTTGACAGGTAGTTTATGTAGGTAGTTACCCTGAGTACCTATATAATGGTGGGTTATTAATAGAGGTGCTTCCACACGGCCTCGCTTTGAGCACGGATCATTGGATATGGCAATAATCGTTACTGGCCTCTACAGATGGGCCTAGATTAGTCAGACATGTGTTTGTTTCCGACCACAGTTCACAGCCTAAACGGTAGTCTCACATTAGCACTGTGAGGAAATTATTACAGATTCATCAAATGCGCAAATTGTGTTGCTATTGCAGGCTAACTGGAATTGCTAATTGTGGATTCTTAACCTAGCTGAACCATCGCTCTCAAATTATTGACCTGTAAATACAACTATACCCACTATAAGCTGACCCCGCAAAGCTATGCCTGATACCACCTACCAGAGGCTATTTTATATTGGTTATTTTATAGCTCGACTTTTAGCCGTGCGTTACGGTTTCCCAACCCAGCTTCATGTCCCTGCAGTGGAAACGTATATTTTGGAGCTGTTGGTAAAGAATTGTATATATTCCTTACATTTTGTCATATCAGTAAAATAAAATTATCAAACCGACCGTGCGTTCTAGGCTGATAAGAGCGTTCTGGGTATTGGCCTTCAAGACCATGTGTATTTTTTTAGGGTGCTGTATCCAAACGGGTCATATTACTAGGCCTACGTAGTCCGTCTGGCTGTCTATTTATATGGCATATGGTTGTATCTTTTTGAACATAGCAGTTAAAATTTAAAACGAATGTGTAGATAGATACCTTATAGCCTTAATCATGTCGTAATTTTTATGTAATACTATTCACATCTATCCTGTTTTTAAACATCAAATAATAGTGTAATTTTCAGCAACAGAACCATAAAAACAAGTTGGTTTTTGTACGAAAACCTCCAACGCGCATTTGACACATTTTAAAATTCGTGAATTGCAGTTATATTAATGCTAATGAAAAGTAAGATGTATATTTTTATAGATATATTAACTGTGACATTGGGACTTTGATCTAGTTGTAAATCTCGAATCGTTAAGATATCCATACTAGACTTGTTCCGCATGGGAACAAGCAAACAAACGGGTCGCATTGTTGAAAACTGTGTGGGTTTCAATGTAGGACGGATAGCTAGAGCACGCTTTTGATCAAGAAATGTTGGTTTAAATTAAACATTCAGTCATAATCTTAGCAAACAAAGTTCAAAGAAATATATATTTCAAAGATTTAGTTTTTAGTTCGTGACCTTGAAGTCCAATGAAATCATCTGTTTTTTTACACACCTAACCTAAAATTAAACTGTTGGAAAATATTCTGATATGAATCACGTTTTCCTGAGTTTAACAGTGAGTAAAATCAGATTTTTCTTGTTCCAATAATTTCGTTAATTTCAGCATTTGCAATAAAATTATAGTATGGCCCTTCGGGCTGTATGCGAACCTCCATATACCTACTCGTATTGCGGTATTCGCTTAGATACTAAAGTCATCGAGTATCGGAAGCTTGCGTAGCATTGTGGGCGATGAGTTCCACACTGACTTTTCTATGGACACGTAATGAAAGATGTAAGAAAACAAAATCAAAATATCGCACATATTAAAATAATCCTCATAATTTTCTCATTTCTATTTTCAACCGATCATGCAACTTGCCTCTTCATCTAACTTCACTTGATATATACTGACCCTCCTCCCTATATATCTGCGATACGGTATACGTCGAACTGTTGACTCATCGCCCCTTATTGATTTCCAATGTAATAAAGTATTGAAATTGTATTTAGGAGCAGCGAAATTCCACCGCCTGTATTCCCAAAACGTGCCAAACGTTCTGATGTTAGATCGGATCTTTCAGGCCTTGAGGCACTTCAGTACATGGAGTTCAAAATAATGGAATGGTTATTGGACTTTATGACTAATATTCCAGACGGTATAATTATGGTACTACTTCGTTACATGTTGTGTGTGTGTTTCTACATAAAATTGGATTTCAATTTTCACTCTTTCTATAGAAAAGTGTAACATACTTGCCAATAAAAAATACTTCTACATTACATTAAAATCAAGGCATTTAAGGATCTGTTAACATAATAAGCCATCAGTTGAAATTAATGGAAAATTATATGAAAGAATGATACAGGGTAGAATAAGTTCCCAAATTAACATATTATAGACAGACATATAAGCTAGTCTAGTATAAAGCCCCTTTTATAAATCTCCGTACTATATCCGTAAGCATATAATCCTCACTGGAAATAAAAGAAACCTTTCCTGATAATATAGGACCTTCGGAAAAGGTTTACTTTGGAGCCTGGAATGTAAAGCACCATAATTGTAATAGCTTCGGAAAGGCAAATTCCGCTGAGTATTCAGAGAACATGCCAAACGACCTACCGTCATGTGTTGGACGCACTTCTTTGGCACATAAATCGAACCATGTCCAATAAACCGACCACAATTTATAGCGTTTACCTAAAGTAACGACACCAGGAAATATCTGTATTAATTTATAATAAGAGGTTAATTCCTTTTCGGTCAAGACAACAATAAAAATCACTTTAAAAAATCAATTGTCAGGTGTCATGATCAAAACTAAATTTACATTCCACTTTTACATCGCAGATCGTAGTTGCACTTTAATTAATGAAAAACAATAAAACTGGATAGTGATAGTAGTGGTGTGGTAGTGGTTAGGTTAGCAAACAAGCTATTTGTATTTGTAGATGGCTGCACCGAGCGAATCAGTTGGAAACTGCAATATTGCGATAATTTGTTCCTGCCATACTAGACAGAATGTTGCATACATTATTCCATGAATCTTGTCTACGATCACGAAGGTGCATGTTCAAATCATTGGTATTTAACTAGGGAACCGTAAAAAAAACCCGAATGTTCACTCTTCGTTTGAAATAAATGCAGCAAGTTCACGTTTTACTGCGATTCTAACAGCTAAACATAGACTCAAAACTTTCGGGATAGACTCTCAGGAGTTACAAACTTTACTTCGTAGATTTACCACCTTGATATAATACCATGTGAAGTCCTATCCTAACTGGGTCCGGGTGAAAGATTTTGTCCCCCTCTTGGTTCGGCTTGGTAATGGATTAAACCCCTTTCATTATTAGAGGAACCTAGAGCTTCTAATGCAGATGCTTTGAGGCCAAATTAGTCGATGATAAACCTAACAAAATATAAGTTTGAATTACCTTGTATTTTGGTACTGAACCAGTCGCACGCTTTACTTTTAAACTCACTTATTATATATTTCAACGATTTCATCGTCTTATCTGTTTGCTCACTCAACATAGAAATCCATCGTAAGAAGTTTATCGGATTCGCACATCCACGGTTTATTTTTGCTCACCTACAAAATAAAGCTTGGATTTGTAAAGTTTGCCAATTATTTTGTTTTGTGAACTTAGTTATTCTCGCGATTGGTGCAAACGTGTAGATAAGTAGTGTTTTAAGATATATTTTTATCCCTCAACTATATCGATGACTATACCTATAAGTATAATACGTAGTGTGATGGGCAGGTCAGTCATTTTATCTAACCTCCTTGCCAACCGCCCGTCATAACAAACAAGTCTGTTTGTTTTGAATCTGAGTGTAATTATAGTACCTATGTATGTACTATATCAGTTGACTGTATCTACTTTGTATATGCTTCTGCTTAGTTTGGAATCAGGTGGCCGTGTATGAAGCATGTCCCATGATTATTATTTATCTAGAATAAGTACAGTAAAATAATCAAATCACTTCTAACAAGTATAAGATCCAAAAATAAGTTTTATAAGATATGCAAACTCAATAACACTAAGCGCTGGTTAAAACACTTGCGAGACAAGTCTAGACAAACTTACCAGGCAAACAGCGGGGGCAAGAAGGTACTATGCAAATTAATGTGTAACCAAGTAGGCGGAAACTTCGCAACTTGTGACAATTACTCGTGATGGACTTAAAGTGTTGTCTATTGCCAAACTTTTTGGTCTAACAGTATTAGCAAAGAGAATAACGACTTTTTGGCGGGAACTTGCAGAGTGACGTAGCATTTTCATTTTTATTTTCATAAATTTGTGTAATTTGAGTTTTATTGTGTATTTTTCAGATCATTTTAAAGATCATCGATGTGCATCAGTGAAGTGAAATGAAATGAATTATGTGTATCGTGACTTTTCAAGTTGTCTCAAAATGTCCGTGAAGAGTTTTAGTACAATGACCACCATTGTAGTAAATCATGACTTGTATGGACGGTGACTGACTGAGGATTATAATGTGAAGTGATTTATTGTGACTGGAAACTATAATATAACTCGACACTGGCAGAAATTAGCCCTAATTTGGGCTTGGCTGCCAAAATTAAAAATAAGAAGAAGAAGGACTTTTTGGCGGGAACTTGCAGAGTGACGTAGCAGTTTCATTTTTATTTTCATAAATTTGTGTAATTTGAGTTTTATTGTGTATTTTTGGTGGTATTTTACCCAATAAAGATCATCGATGTGCACCAGTGAAGGGAAATGAAATGAATTATGTGTATCGTGACTTTTCAAGTTGTCTCAAAATGTCCGTGAAGAGTTTTAGTACAATGACCACCATTGTAGTAAAACATGACTTTTATGAACGGTGACTGACTGAGGACTATAATGTGAAGTGATTTATTGTGACTGAAAACTATAATATAACTCGACACTGGCAGAAATGAGCCCTAGTTTGGGCTTGGTTGCCAAAATTAAAAATAAGAAGAAGAAGAAGAGAATAACGCTACCGTGATTTAACTCCTTGAGAATTAAAAAGCTTTGAAAAAAGGCCTATCTCTCCTTCTCTCTGTTTTGTTCATTAACGGATATAGGGTCTCAAATTATGGCTTTGTAATATCCATATATATTTAGTTTTTTTAATTTTTTTCAGAAAATACCGAGCAAAGTTATTAATTAATATCTTTTACCAGATATAGTTGTTCTACTTTTGTTCGGTAATTAGATGACCAATGTTTTACATTCAATGTTGGAATGAATTTGTTTATGTATATAATTTAATCGTGTGATTTAGGATGCAGGATACGCCTCAGTAATTTTGACCCTAGGAGCGTCAGGTCTTGTTTAAGTTTTAACCTTTCTATTTAAAGTACTAACGAGTATACAATATCTAAATTGGAATATTTAATACTTTTAATCAGTAAAAACATCCGCTGACCCAAAAAGTAGTTGCTATCGCCACATCTAATTTCCTACTCGTAAACTTTCTCAGATTAGGTATAACGAAAATAAATTCTACGGAAATTGTTCGAATCTTTTTGGAATTTTCTTAATTCCCAGTCTCACCTGCGGCCAACAAAGACCGCTAAATGAAAGATGCGAGGGAGGGTTTTATTACTTCCATTCATCAGTTTAAGCGCTTGTTTATGGATGAGGTAAAATTCGTTTACAGTAGCGTGAAATACCGCGGCTTATTTTATTTAGAACAATTTGCTTGACAATTGCGATATCACACTGTAGATAACGCGGCATCGCCTCCGGGACGCCTCAAGCGATGATGTTACCGGGTATGGTGTTAATGGTGTTATACAGTTTTCACGCGGCATAACCGTTTTCCACCCTTTTACCTGACAATTACTGGCTGGTAATTGGTTTTCACCTCGAATTTTAATGTTTTAAGTGTTGTAGCTCATGAGAGTATAATGTGGTATAATTCCGTGTACCTATATCGTTGGTAGGAGTTTGTACGTCACACGATGTATGATGGATATGCTGTTATTGAGTTTGGTATCTTGTTTGCTTTTGTTATTAATCTAGAGCAAAATTTTGTTTATTACCGGTTATTCAAGGCATCAAATTTTTAATACAAGGTATAAAAATGAAGTAACTAACAATATGTTCTGTTATTTTGTCCATGCAATAGAAAAACATACAAATCATTAACTATGGTGATAATAATATAATCCCTACTTTAATATTATAAATGCGAAAGTGAGTTTGTTTGTTACGCCTTCACGCCTCAACTACTCAAAGGATCATCATGAAATTTGGCATGCAGATAGTATATGGTATGGAAAAGGATAAAGGCTACATTTTCCCGGGAACGCGGGTGAAAACGCGGGGGACAGCTAGTTACTTCCATATTTGCAAGATTATGTAAACATTTAAACGAAGCAAACTATTCAAAGCGAAGAATAAAATGTCACAAAGTAACAGAAGACAAAACTTCCCTACCTAAATGTGACACAAGTTGGAGAGAGTTCGTGAATAGAGACCGCGAACTGAAAAGCGCAGCGTGGCACATTCCCCCACTGTGGTTCGATGACCTTTAGGTGGTAGAAACGTGGGTTGGGTAGCAAGTTAGTTACAGCGCGGAAGGTAGACGGAAACACGGCATAAATAGGAAAGTAAAAGCTCGTTACATGCATGGTTATGCAGACTGATTCTGACTGATAGATAAAAAATATTTGCGAAACATAATGTGAACAAAATTCGCAACTGTAAGCAGGTACCTAACCAACTAAAATGTTGTGTAAAACCTACGAGTGTATTTTTTTTTTACGACTAAATCGGTAAACAAGCATAAGGCCCGCCTGATGGTAAGCGGTTACCATAGCCATATGGACGCTTGCAACACACGAAGCATCGCTCACGCGTTACCGACCCTTCCCAATGAGCTCTGGCGACCTTACTCACGCGCAGGAACACAACTTTACACAACATAAAGTTATTTGGCTGCGGTATTCTGTAAGGTGGAGGTACTTCCCCAATCGAGCTGCTCTTTGAGCGAATAAAACCTATGCTCTACCTCTCTTAATGTAGTGTAATGATGTCTATGAATATTTCGAGCCCTGTGTAAATACGATACTCAATCAATCATTTCAAGATCAGGGTAATGATATAGCAAATCAGGTCCAAGGTAATGTACCTAAATATAAATAAGATTTGAATTTCTTGATGCGTCATTATGACAAGTGTTTAAACAAACAGCAATTATATTACTAAGGAATTATACTAGGTAGCAGCGTAGCCAACTCTGCAAAAATCTCTTTCAACCTTTTTGAAGAACCCCTTGCTGTTACTCCTTGGAAAAACCACGGCGGGGAGCCAATTCCACAGCTTGAGCGTCCGCGGCAGCTCCTTTGAAACCGCATAGCTCGAGACCATGTTGGGTCCAATCTGTGATCATGGAATCCCCGTCTATGACAGTAAGATACTCTTTATCCCGTGACCATATTAATACCTCGGGAATGCGGGGCGAAATCAAGTGTTTCATATTACAAAGACTTTGGCAATGCTTCGCACTGTCTTGAAATACGATGTTTGGAGCATTAGATATTTTAATGGTGCATTGTAATATTGACATACGTTAAATGGAATTCTGGCCGGCGTCCAAACAGGAAGCTTTTGTTCCGATCGTCTGCTGGACCCAGAATGACATGCCATATAATAATTACCACCTGTTAGTCGTTTTATTACATATCGGTTTTGGCATAACTGTAATATGTATGAGAATATTAGATAAATGGACGCACGGTCTAATAAAACACGTTACTTTCCAAATGCGAATGTGGCTTTTTTTTTTTAATAGACAAAGCATAGATAATACATACCTATAGATAACATATTTTGATACATATCAATATTACCATAAAAAAAATAACACCCCCACTTATCAAAATATGGCAAACAAAATCTACATTAATATGTTTACTATGCTCTAAATTATACAGACATACAAGACAGTATTTAGTTTCTTTTTTTTTTTAAACGAAAAATTCAACAAATCTATTTCACATCAATTCCTAACATTCTCATAAATTTATAATGTTTTGTTGACATTAATCCCTTAGTTAACAAATCCGCAGGCATTTCTTGGGTAGAAATATATTTTACAAAAATAAATCTATTCTTAATAGCATCTTTGACATAATGGTGTCGAACATCAATGTGTTTTGTTCTGTTAAGTGTCTGCTGATTTGTTGCTAACTTTATGGCACTTTGATTGTCACAATTTAAACATATAGTGCACAACTTTCCAGTAATTTCATACAATAAATTTCTTAAATATATAGCTTCTCTAGAAGCCTCTGAGAGGGCTACATACTCTGCTTCTGTACTTGACAAAGATACAGTAGTCTGTTTCCTGCTCTGCCATGAAATGACAGATCCTGACATTGTAAAGCAATAACCAGTATAGGACTTCCTATCAAGACTATCGGCGGCCCAGTCAGCATCGACAAATCCTTGCAATTCTACACTGCCTCTACTGTACTTTAAACAATAATGTTTGGTTTTATGTAAATATTTTAAAACTCTTTTAGCATAACTATAATGATTTTCATTATAACAATTATTAAATTGACTTAAGTAGCTTATAGTGTATGCAATATCAGGTCTTGTCAAAACAGCTAGATACATTAAACTGCCTATCAGTCTTTGGTAAGGAATATCACTAACACATGTTTCAGATCTTTCGATATTTAATTTACATTCTATAGGAGTATCCATAGATCCACAATCAGCCATATTAAATCTTAACATTAATTGTTCTATATATTGCTGTTGATCTACAGTTATTGTTTTACATTCTTTATCCATGGAAATTCTCATACCTAAATAACGCCTGACAGGACCTAGGTCTTTCAATTTGAATTCAGAACCTAACGCATCTTTTAATATATCTGTTTCCCGGGAATTATTCGAGAAAATCAAAAAATCATCAACGTATACTGTTATAATGACTTTTATATTATTATTAATTTTTGTAAATAAACAAGGTTCAAATTTACTATTTTTAAAACCCATTTTACACAAACAATCTTTTACTCTCTCATACCATACTAAAGAAGATTGCTTCAACCCATAAATTGCTCTTTTTAGTTTCAAAACTTTCCCATTACATTCATTTACAAAACCTTCAGGTATAGACATGTAAATAGTTTCTTTTAGATGTCCATTTAAAAATGCAGTCGTTACATCTAAATGAGATATATCCATACCCCATTTTACACTTAGTGCAAATAACATTCGTAAAGTTGAATGCTTCACAACTGGAGAAAAAGTTTCCACATAATCAATACCACGTTTCTGTGTGAAACCTTTTGCCACAAGCCTAGCACGGTATCGCACTTTATCATTCACATCAAGTTTTTTATTGAATACCCACTTGCATTGTACTATCGACGCACCACTAGGGACATCTACCAGCTCCCATGCTTCATTATGCTCAAATGATTGTAGCTCTTCTTGCATAGCCAGTTTCCATTGTGCTGCCTCGGGTCCTACCAGTGCCTCTGTGATGACAATCTGCTCAACTTCTGGAAAAACACTAGAAACATACATATTAACGAACCGATCTGGAGCTCTTCTAACTCTTTTGCTTTCAACAATCTCTGGATTTACCATAGTTGACATATCAGTCTCAATGTAAGAGGAACTTAATGTCTCATCACTTGAGCCACTAGGATCTGTATATAATGATGTGCTAGAACTCGAACTGGTCAGAGATTCATTTACTGAAGGCTCCCCCACTGAAGCTCTGATCTCCTCAATATTTTGTGATTGTTCTTCACATTGAATCCAAGTCA